>OY740781.1:45726377-48314113 GCA_963514005.1 Raja brachyura | reverse complement strand
GGCCTCCAAGACGCAGGTAAATTTTCGTGCCTTATTTTGAGGTAAAAAATAGTGTCTTGATTGCCGGGAAATAGGGTATATCTTATAATCCTCTCCAGTAATACTGATGTTATGTTCACTGGCTATAGTTCCTAGGCTTTTCCTTCCAGCCCTTCTTGAACAGAGGCACAACATTAGCCACCCTTCTGTCATCCGGCACCGTGTCTAATGTGATTTATACATCTATGACAGGGCTCTTGTAATTTCTTCACTAGCGTCCCAAATTCTTGGATATATCCAGAAGATTTATCCAACTTCATATGCACTAGGATGTCCAGTACCTCCTCGACCGTAATACCGACCGCCCTCAAGACATCTCCATTAACTGTCCCAAGTTCCCTAGTCTTGTTTTTCTCCATGGTAAAAACAGAGGAGAAATATTTATTGAGTACCTTGCCATCTCCTGCAGCTCCACACATGGATGACCACTTTGCTTTTTGAGGGCCCTATTCTCTCTCTAGATGTTTCACATAGAAAAAAATGGGTGTAACTAATGGGTTATACAGTGTAACAGAGATGAACAAATTGGTTGATTATATTTTTGGTGGTAATGGCGAAAGATGAAAGTTGGCAAGCAGACAGAAAATTGTTTACTTTCTCTGAATAAATCTATGAAAGTTGTGAGGCTGCTTAAGAAAAAAACTCTGCAAACAGTAACTTCAGTTTTGTCATAGATTTTGTCATAAGTACAGCATATAATTTTGCAGACAATCTATCTTGGGTCGTTCCATAAAACCACTTCCCACATCCACAGATACACAAACACAATGGGGTGGGTCTTGCTACACTGGGTCAAATCTGCTTCTTTGTATGCTTGCTTTTACTGGAGTTACTTGCTGTCAGACAAGTTCTCTACTCCAAGTCAGGCTGCAAGACCTGCACAATAATTAGGTCTGGGAAGGGTTGGGAATGCTTATGTATAGTGCTGGCAGCATATCCTCTAAACGCAGCCCTGACAGGCTTTGGCAGAAGGCAAAGTTCAGAGACAGTCTTCTGTCTGACATTGAGTTTATAAACTATTAATACTGAAGTAAAAACATATATTTAATTACATTAAATGGTGGTGATTTAAATACACATGGAAATTTAAAAATAATTAAAGACATTTAACTATTTTATAAACTACCTGCCATCAACTTTGTATCCTTGTGTGCCAACCTAAATAGCAATGTGTTCTCAAATCCCGTGTCACATCTGACTGATGCAGGTACGTGACGGAATTCCCCACTGTAACACCAGGAAATTCCAGCAAGACTGGATACCGTGTTTTGTTCACAAACAGAATGAACTGACAGTTTACAGACTGACTGGCTAAATCTATGTCCTGCACCATACCATATCAGGCAAATCCAAAACGTACTTAAGTTTGAATGGCCAAAGTTTCTTTGAACGTATTCTCAGTGGCCAGAAAAATTCAGCTCTATGTAGTACTACCAAAATACTCAGTTGCACGAATAAAGAAAATGCTGCAAATGCTCAGCAGGTCAGGCAGCATCTGTGCCAAGATAACTGATTGACATTTCAAATCATCGATTCTTCAACAGAATGGTGGAAAGAAAGAACGCAAGTTAGGGGTGGTCTTGAATTTTCGATGGGTGTAGGGTACTGGGAAAACAGGCCGCATCCCTCTCTCTCTCTCTCTCTCTCTCTCTCTCTCTCTCCCTTTCTACCATCTCTACTTCACCCCCGTCAATGTATACTGGGGTATGTGTACCGCTTCGCTTTCTAAAGTTCATCACGAGCTCTGTTGTTTTGCTATCATTGAGGAAAAGGTTGACAAAAATGCTGGAGAAACTCAGCGGATGAGGCAGCATCTAAGGAGCGAAGGAAATAGATAACGTTTGGGGTTGAGACCCAAGGCTGTTGTGTTGGCACCAGTTTAAGGGGTTTGCAATCTCATTCCTGTACTGTCGTCTGCGGATGTGTACATTGAGCTGGATTTGTATTTGTTTGCACAGTTGTGGGTGTTTAAGGAGTAAAGAAGGGGGCTAAGAACAGATCATAGAAACATAGACATAGAAAATAGGTGCAGGAGTAGGCCATTCGCCCCTTCGAGCCTACACCGCCACTCAATATGATCATGGCTGATCATCCAACTCAGTATCTTGTACCTGCCCTCTCTCCATACCCCCTGATCCCTTTCCGGGCCCCAAGGGCCACATCTAACTCCCTCTTAAATATAGCCAATGAACTGGCCTCAACTACCTTCTGTGGCAGAGAATTCCACAGATTCACCACTCTCTTTGTGAAAAATGATTTTCTCATCTCGGTCCTAAAAGACTTCCCCCTTATCCTTAAAATGTGACCCCTTGTTCTGGACTTCCCCAACAACGGGAACAATCTTCCTACATCTAACCTGTCCAAACCCTTAAGAATTTTGTAAGTCTCTGTAAGATTCCCTCTCAATCTTCTAAATTCTAGCGAGTACAAGGCGAGTCTATCCAGTATTTCTTCATATGAAAGTCCTGCCATCCCAGGAATCGGTCTGGTGAACCTTCTCTGTATGCCCTCTATGGCAAGATTGTCTTTCCTCAGGGGCCACAGTCTTAGAATAAAGGGGAGGTCATTTAAGACTGAGGTGAGAAAAAACTTTTTTACCCAGAGACTTGTGAATTTATGGAATTCCCTGCCACAGAGGGCAGTGGAGGCCAAATCACTGGATGGATTTAACATAGAAACATAGAAATTAGGTGAAGGAGTAGGCCATTCGGCCCTTCGAGCCTGCACCGCCATTCAATATGATCATGGCTGATCATCCAACTTAGTATCCCGTACCTGCCTTCTCTCCATACCCTCTGATCCCCTTAGCCACAAGGGCCACATCTAACTCCCTCTTAAATATAGCCAATGAACTGGCCTCAACTACCCTCTGTGGCAGAGAGTTCCAGAGACCCACCACTCTCTGTGTGAAAAAATTCCTTCTCATCTCGGTCCTAAAGGATTTCCCCCTTATCCTTAAGCTGTGACCCCTTGTCCTGGACCTCCCCAACATCGGGAACAATCTTCCTGCATCTAGCCTGTCCAACCCCTTAAGAATCTTGTAAGTTTCTATAAGATCCCCTCTCAATCTCCTAAATTCTAGAGAGTATAAACCGAGTCTATGCAGGCTTTGTTCATAAGACATTCCTGACATCCCAGGAATCAGTCTGGTGAACCTTCGCTGCACTCCCTCTATGGCAATAATGTCCTTCCTCAGATTTGGAGACCAGAACTGTACGCAATACTCCAGGTGTGGCCTCACCAAGACCCTATACAACTGAAGTAGAACCTCCCTGCTCCTATACTCAAATCCTTTTGCTATGAAAGCTAACATGCCATTGGCTTTCTTCAATGCCTGCTGTACCTGCATGCCTACTTTCAATGACTGGTGTACCATGACACCCAGGTCGCGCTGCATCTCCCTTTTTCCTAATCGGCCACCATTTAGATAGTAGTCGGTTTTCCTATTTTTGCCACCAAAGTGGATAACCTCACATTTATCCACATTATACTGCATCTGCCAAACATTTGCCCACTCACCCAGCCTATCCAAGTCACCTTGCATTCTCCTAGCATCCTCCTCACAGCTAACACTGCCCCCCAGCTTAGTGTCATCCACAAACTTGGAGATATTGCTTTCAATTCCCTCATCCAGATCATTTATGTATATTGTAAATAGCTGGGGTCCCAGCACTGAGCCTTGCGGTACCCCACTAGTCACTGCCTGCCATTGTGAAAACGACCCGTTTACTCCTACTCTTTGCTTCCTGTTTGCCAGCCAGTTCTCTATCCACATCAATACTGAACCCACAATGCCATATGCTTTAAGTTTATATACTAATCGCTTATGTGGGACCTTGTCGAAAGCCTTTTGGAAGTCCAGATACACCACATCCACTGGTTCTCCCCCATCCACGCTTAAGAGAGAGTTTGATAGAGTTCTAGGGGCTAGTGGAGTCAAGGGTTATGGGGAGAAGACAGGCACGGGTTATTGATAGCGGACGAACAGCCATGATCACAATGAATGGCGGTGCTGGCTCGAAGCGCCGAATGGCCTCCTCCTGCACCTATTTTCTATGTTTCTATGTTTCAAACTGTACGCAATACTCCTGGTGTGGCCTCACCAAGACCCTGTACAACTGCAGTAGAACCTCCCTGCTCTTATACGCAATTCCTTTTGCTATGAATACTAACATACCATTCGCTTTCTTCACTGCCTGCTGCACCTGGATGGCTATTTTCAATGACTGGTGTACCATGACACACAGGTCTCGTTGCTTCTCCCCTTTTCCTAATCGGCCACCATTCAGATACTAGTCTACTTTCCTGTTTTTGCCACCAGTGGATAACCTCACATTTATCCAGATTATACTGCATCTGCCATGCATTTGCCCACTCACCCAACCTATCCAAGTCACCTTGCAGCCTCCTAGCATCCTCCTCACAGCTAACACTGCCCCCCAGCTTCGTGTCATCCGCAAACTTGGAGATGTTGCATTCAATTCCCTCATCCAGATCATTAATATATATTGTACATAGCTGGGGTCCCAGCACTGAGCTTGCGGTACCCCACTAGTCACGGCCTGCCATTCTGAAAAGGACCCGTTTACTCCTACTCTTTGCTTCCTGTCTGCCAGCCAGTTCTCTATCCACATCAATACTGAACCCCAATACCGTGTGCTTTAAGTTTGCATATTAATCTCTTATGTGAGACCTTGTCCAAAGCATTCTGAAAGTCCAGATATAACACATCCACTGGTTCTCACTTATCCACTCTACTAGTTACATCCTCGAAAAATTCTATAAGATTCGTCGGACATGATTTACCTTTCATAAATCCATGCTGACTTTGTCTAATGATTTGACCACTTTCCAAATGTGCTGCTATCCCATCATTAATAACTGACTCTAGCATTTTCTCCACTACCAACGTTAGACTAACTGGTCTGTAATTCCCCGTTTTCTCTCTCCCTCCCTTTTTAAAAAGTGGGGTTACATTAGCTACCCTCCAATCCTCAGGAACTACTCCAGAATCTAAAGAGTTTTGAAAAATTATCACTAATGCATCCACTATTTCTGGGGCTACTTCTTTAAGTACTCTGGGATGCAGCCTATCTGGCCCTGGGGATTTATCGGCCTTTAATCCATTTAATTTACCTAACACCACTTCCCGGCTAACCTGGATTTTACTCAGTTCCTCCATCTCATTTGACCCCCGGTCCCCTGCTATTTCCGGCAGATTATTTGTGTCTTCCTTAGTGAAGACAGAACCAAAGTAGTTATTCAATTGGTCTGCCATGTCCTTGTTCCCCATAATCAATTCACCAGTTTCTGACTTCCACGGACCTACATTTGTTTTAACTAATCTTTTTCTCTTCACATATCTGTAAAAACCTTTGCAGTCAGTTTTTATGTTCCCTGCCAGTTTTCTTTCATAATCTATTTTCCCTTTCGTAATTAAGTCCTTTGTCCTCCTCTGCTGGACTCTGAATTTCTCCCAGTCCTCTGGTAGGCTGCTTTTTCTGGCTTCAGAATCCTTGAAAGATCCTTGAGTGGCACTAGTGTTCAGGACTATTACAGAGGATGATTTGTCACCTATCCTCATTGATTGTGGTCTGTTCGTCAGGAAGTTGCAGAAGTGTACTGACACCAAGTTCCACGGCTTGGGAGATGAGCTAAGATGGGGTAATGGTATTGAGAGTAGTGCTGTAGTCTAAGAATAGAAGTCTGAAGTAGGTACTTGTCTTATCCAGGTGTTCAACGGTCCTTTATTGTCATGTATGCACTGCATAGTGATTTTGTTTTTTGCAAAGCTCAAACATGTCTGAGTCGCCATATAGAAACATAGAAAAATAGGTGCAGGAGTAGGCCATTCAGCCCTTCGAGCCAGCACTGCCATTCAACGTGATCATGGCTGATCATCGAAAATCAGTGCCCCGTTCCTGCTTT
Organism: Raja brachyura; assembly: GCA_963514005.1. The sequence continues at coordinate 48,308,146 of OY740781.1, read as the reverse complement.
TTCCCCATATCTTGGTGCAATTTACAAAAAGAAAGTCCAAAGTCCGATGCACATGCTGGATGTACTGGAGCATCTCCCAGTGCAGATAAGCCCAGGTAAGCCCCAGGCTGCTGCAGGGTCTCCTCATCCCCCTTGACTGGCTTGCCCTGCAAACCAACGTCCCTCTCCTTGCCTGACTGCCTTTGTATCCTGCAGCCGACCATGAAGACACTGGAGGCAATACCCCCTCTCCTACCGGCCCTCTCCTCCATGACTCTCTGGACTTTGGGCTGAACTTGGCAGCTTTCGAGCTTCCTCCTGCAGGCAGCAGCCCGCCAGGTCTTTCTTCCCGGTGGCAAACCAGGACTGCCACCGCGCATGGCCACGGGGACTGAGAGTTGATCACTGCACAATGCTAACCGCTACCTCATCTTCCATGGGCTTTGTTTTATGGTTGCATTACAGACTTTTGCACTATTATGGTTACCCAATATTACTGATTATTAATGTATTGTATTATTGATTATTGTATATTTATTTATGTTATATTAATGAGACCGTTAAGCTGCAGCAAGTATGGTTCATTGTTCTGCTATCGGCACATGTATATGAAACATTCTTGATTCTTAAAACTTATTTTTTTCATTTTCCCTGTCTCAACGTGAAACCACATTTCCAATTCAGTCATTCCCTAAATGTTGTCTGACATTCTGAGCATTTCCAACACCTTCTGTTATTATTTCTAATTTCAAGCGCCTGCAGTTGTTTTTATTTGCAAGGGTTGCTTGCTTGCATGGGTCCAAAATCAATCAACAACATGTTTCTACTAAAAATGTACACATATAGATAGGCTTAAGGAAAACAAATGTCTTAAGAGCATGTTTTTTGGGAATACAATTTATTTATAATTATAAATTCAACCTCAGGTAACTACATAACTTTTGTGGAACTAACAGTTGAACACATGCAAAGAATTAAATGTTCCATTAAATATCTAGGAATTGTACACTGGGTGATTATTTATTTTTTGAAACACTTTCTTATTTAACTTAACATAGTTATAATTCTTACCTTCCTTGTTAGTAAGCTTTTGCGTCTCATGCCAAAAGATTCCAGTTGCAAGCGTCCTCTTAATGCCAGTTCAATCAGCATGCATCCGCGTAATCCAGAGGAGATGCAGTCATTCCAAAATGATGTGTAACCCTGAAAGAAAAGAAAGACTTACATTTATACAAGACTTACACAAGATAATTTGTTTCTTCAGTAAATATTAATTGATGGATAAATATTGGCTAGAATAACAAGGTTAACTTACACACTTCTGTGAAGTAGTTCTGTGAAAACTTTAAAATCATTTGGACTTCGTTAAACCTTTTCAGCTTGGACTTAGGTTTAATACTTTTATTATCCAAAATACAGCATCTCTGCTGCTCTTCCTCAAGCACCAGACTGGCTAGATGTTCTGTGCTTAAATTATCTATGGCACTTATTTATGTAGTCATGCCAACTATGTTCTGTTGTGCTGAAGCAAAGCAAGAATTTCATTGTCCTATCAGGGACACATGACAGTAAACTCTCTTGAATCTTGATTTGGCTGGTCTTGTGGAGTTTCTGGTAATTTCTGTTTTCTATCAAGGGTAGGTGATTACATTCTCTTTTTTGGGGGGACTGTTATTGTGTGGCACTTTTGTGATAATAATATTCATTGTCTAATGCCTAAATAATGTCTAGGTCTTACACTATGCAGGTCTGGGCTACTTCATTTGCTGAGAAGTTGGGGTGGCACAGTGGCACAGCAGTAGGGTTGCTGCCTTGCAGTGCTGGAGACCCGGGTTCGATCCTGACTATGGGTGCTGTCTGTATGGAGTTTGTACGTTCTCCCCGTGGCCTGCATGGGTTTTCTCAGAGATCTGTTTCCTCCCACACTCCAGAGGTACAGGTTTGTAGGTTAATTGGCTTGGTAAATGTAAAAATTGGCCCTAGTGGGTGTAGATAGTAGGATAATGTGCAGGGATCTCTGGTCGGCTCCGACTCAGTGGGGTGAAGGGCCTGTTTCCATGCTACATCTCTAAACTACAAACTAAATAGAATTGCCTGAAGAAGGATCCCGACTCAAAACTTTACCTTCCACTTTCTCTACCGATGCTGTCTGACCTACTGGGCTCCTCCAGTACTTTATATTTTTGCTCAAGATTTCAACATCTGCAATTTCTTCTGTCTCCGTTATTTGTTTATTGATTTATAACGAACTATGCCAAATGTAATTAAAACCAATATAGCAGGAAGACTGAAACACTTTTATTTGGGACTGCAGTACTACAAATAATTAAACGGAAGACTCTTTGATTTTTCCACCTGGAAAGCAAGGCCTGAAACAAAATGGTAGTTGGATGCAAATGAAACATGTCCTGTTTTACATTATCATTCATCACATCACATCTGTATATTCCCAAAAGAGTTACTTTTCCACCTACTATGCAGACCTGTTATTGTAGAATGTCATCTCATAACCAATTTGAAGTGTAGGATACACAACAACTACTTTTCACACAGGGTGTCTATAAACACATCCCTGCCCTTCTTCCAATAGTGCCATGGGCAGAACCCTCTCGTTTGAAAGAGAACAATCTGACAGTGTATCATTCTTCAATACCACAACAGAGTGTTAGGCCATTGTGCATAACTTGAACCCACAATATTCTACCCCAGTACACAAGAGAACTACAACTGAGTCCTGGCCAACACTGAGAAAATGGATGCATCTTCAAAATCCTAACTAATCAATTTAGGCATGTGAATCTGGAAGAAAGTTGAATTTTTTGTCAAATTTATGATTTTGCATTGACTGCACACCTATGGAGGATGAGGGTACCGCTGACCACATCTTTTAGATTTCCATGTTAACAATGCACATACAAACGCCTGTCAGTTTCACAGAGGTTGAGGGGAGACTTGTTAGAAGTATACAAAATTATGAGAGGCATAGATACGGTAGACAGTCAAAATTATTTTGCCAGGGTAACAATGTGGTGGTGGAGACACATGGAAGTGCAGGGAATAGAGTGATATGGATCTTGTACAGGCAGATGAGATCAGTTTAACTTGGAATCATGTTCAGCACCGTTCATGTTCAGAAGCCGGGGCCGTTCCTGTGCTGACCTGTTCTACGTTGTATGTTCTAAAATAGGTTGTGGCTGAGTGAAAGTTCCCTCAGTCCTTCAGTATCCACACCTAATGCTATATAAAAAAAAGACCTAAATAACAGCTCTTCTCCAATTATCCCCAGAACGATTACAAAGGAGTAATAACCACAGAACATTCAATAAAGTTTGACAAAAGCAGGTTTCAGAAATACTAAATTGTAGTTTGTAATTTTTCATCCATACTTACTTTACAGTGGAAATTGAGCTATTTGGTTAATGGATTGTTGAGAATTCTTTCAGCAAATTAGGGGTGCCGGGGTGTTGGCCTGGAGAATGATTAGATTAAGGCCTGGATAGATTGAATGTGGAGAGGATGTTTCCACGAATGGGAGAGTCTACGACCAGAGGTCATAGCCACAGAATTAAAGGACATTCCTTTAGAAAGGAGATGAGGAGGCATTTCTTTAGACAGAGGGTGGTGAACCTGTGGCATTCATCGCCGCAGAAGGCTGTGGAGGCCAATTCAATGGATATTTCTAAGGCAGAGCTGGATAGATTCTTGATTAGTATGGGTGTCAGTGGCTATGAGGAGAAGGCAGGTGAATGAAGTTAGGAGAGTGAGGTTGAATGCAATTGGCTAGCTCCATCTTGCATTCCATGTTATTGAATCTGGTGAAATGCCTTGCTGAAGTCCATATAAATACATCTTCTGTTCTTTAAGTAATATTTAAGGAAAGTGCCCAAGCTCGGTGGGAGGGAGAGTGTGAAGGTGTGGAGATCCCAGGCAGATTTATGTGCTTATTTTTACACTGTTTGTGACCTCTGTTTAGTTAGTATTTCATAAAAAAACATTATAGATGATGCTTGGAATTATGTTTTTTCCTCTCACCCTCTCCCTGCTCATCTCCCATTTCCAAGTCTAACATTTCCCCTGTATCCCCCTTCATTCCCAGTCCCCTTCCACGCATATCCCTTCCTCCGGCTTTACATTTCACTCCTCCTTTTCTTTCTTTATCTGACACTCGTTTCACTTATTTTCATCTCTAGCCTTTGTTACTTCATCCATCTGCCAATCTCAGCACCCCCACCCCCCTCACCTGTATCTACTTATCATGGGCCACACCTACCTCTCTTTTCCAACTTTCTCCCCCTGCTACTCCAATTAATCTGAATCTAACCCAAATATCATCTGTACATTCCTTCTACATTTGCTGCCTGACCTGCAAAGTTCCTCCAGCACTTTATTTTTTGTATTCATGAAATAGGTATGGATACATAGATACATAGACCATCGGTGCAGGAGTGGGCCATTCGGCCCTTCGAGCCAGCAACACGTTTCAATGTGATCATGGCTGATCATCCACAATCAGTACCCCGTTCCTGCCTTTTCCCCATACTGCTAGCCCTAAGAGCTCTATCTAGCTCTCTTTTAAATGCACCCAGTGAATCGGCCTCCACTGCCTTCTGAGGCAGAGAATTCCACAAACTCACAACTCTCTGTGTGAAAAAGTTTTTCCTCATCTCAGTTCTAAATGGCCTACCCCTTATTCTTAAATGTTGGCCCCAAGTTCTGGACTCCCCCAACATCGAGAACATGTTTCCTGCATCAAGCGTGTCCAATCCCTTAATAATTTTATATGGTTCTGTAAGATCCCCTCTCATCCTTCTAAATTCCAGTGAATACAAACCCAGTCGCTCCATTTCTTCATCATATGACAGTCACGCCATCTTGGGAATGAAGGTCGTTAACCTACAATCCCTCAATAGCAAGATTGTCCTTCCTCAAATTACGAGACCAAAACTGCACACAATACTGCAGGTGCGGTCTCACCAGGGCCCTGTACAACTGCAGATGAACCTCTTTGTTCCTATACTCAACTCCTCTCATTATGAAGGCCAACAAGCCTTTATCTTTCTTCACTGCAAGCTTACTTTCAGTGACAGATGTACTAGGACACCCATGTCTCGTGGTACTTCCCCTTTTCCTAACCTGGCACCATTCAGATAATAATCTGCCTTCCCGTTCTTGCCACCAAAGTGGATAACCTCAGATTTATCCACATTATACGGCATCTGCCATGCATCTGCCCACTCACCCAACCTGTCCAAGTCATCCTGCATGCTCATAGCATCCTCTTCATAGTTCACACTGCCATCCAGCTTTGTGTCATCTGTAAATTTGCTAATGTTACTTTTAATTCCTTCATCTAAAACATTAATGTATATTGTAAATATCTGTGGTCCCAGCACCGAGCCTTATGGCACCCCACTAGTCACTGCCTGCCATTCCAAAAGAGACCCGTTAATCTCTTTGTTTGCTGTCTGCCATCCAATGTTCCATTCATGTCAATACCCCATCCCCAATACCATGTACTCTAATTTTGCTCACTAATCTCCTGTGCGGGACCTTATCAAAGGTTTTCTGAAAGTCCAGGTACACTACGTCCACTGGTCCTCCCGTGTCCATTTTACTTGTAATATCCTCAAAAAATTCGTCAAGATTTGTCAAGCATGATTCCCCTTCGTAAATCCATGCTGACTTGGACCGATCCTGTTACTGCTATCCAAATCCCATCTTTGATAATCAACTCCAGCATCTTCCCCATCTCTGATGTCATGCTAACTGGTCTATAATTTCCTGCTTTCTCTCTCCCTCCTTTCTTGAAAAGTGGGATAACATTAGTTACTCTCCAATCCACAGGAACTGATCCAGAATCTATGGAACATTGGAAAATGATCACCAATGCGTCCACGATTTTGAGAGCCACCTCCTCGAGTACCATGGGATGCAGACCATCAGGCCCTGGGGATTTATCAGTCTTCTGTCCCATCAGTTTACTGAACACCATTTTGTGACTAATCATAATCATACTTTATTAGCCCAATATTTTGCAACGTACGAGGAATTTGATTTGCACAGTCACACCAATAAAAAGCAACAAAACACACAAAGTACATTTTAACATAAACATCCACCAGTGACTCCTCCACATTCCTCACTGTGATGGAAGGCGAAAAAAAAGTTCAATCTCTTCCCTTCTTTGTTTTCCCATGGTCGGGGGTCTCGAGCCTTCCTTTGACGGGACGATCTTGGCTCCCATGGCTGGTGATCGGGCCCTTCGCATCGGGGCAATCAAGCTCCCACATAGGGGGGACTCTCAGTTCCCCAGCGCCAGGCGATCTGCAAGCCACAGTTGGAGCGTCGATCCCAGGCAAGGGATCGCAGGCTCTGATGGTAAGTCCACGGCCCCGCGGTGGGTCTCAGTCAATCTCGAGCAAGGCCGCCAGCTCCATGTTTGGCCGCAGAACAACTGGAGATACGATCCGGAAAACAATCGCATCTCCGGCAAGGAAACAGATTGAAAAAAGTTTCCCCCGACCCCCTCCCCCATATAAAACAAACCAGAGAACATTAACACATACTTTTAAAACACGCCAAAAATAACACAACAGACGAAAAGACAAACAGACCTCTGGAGAGGTTGCCATTGCTGATGGCGCCACCTGGAGGATGTGAATTTCCTTTAGTTCTTTCATCACCCAAGGTCCTCTGTCCCCTAGTACAGGGGTCTCCAAACTATGGCCCACGGGCCACATCCGGCCCGCCACGAGATTTTATCCAGACCGCAGCAAGCTCTGAGCTCCGGGCTCCCCTGGGTCCTAAAGTCCGGCAACTCAGATTATTTGTAGAGTGTTTGCAGCATTTGCTCTCCACACTACAGATTCGGAACGGATCTTTGGAAGAATGGGTTCAAACCAAATTCACGGTTCCAGGTGGGATCCTTGATTCCTTATTTCAGTCGTCGCCAGACCCTTCCCTCACCTCCCTCTCAGGTACACCATGTCTGCATCGGTGCTGCTTCCTACTCTCATTCACCGCTTTAACGCTTCATCTCCCTCACTGCCAGTTTCCAACCAGCTCCCACTTTCCTCTGCTTGAGTCCCAACTGTTGCCTTCTCTTTCTCGCCGTCTCTGTCTCCGATTCAGAGAAAACGCAAGTGACTTAAGTCCATTCCAAGCCCGCGGACGCCATTGGCTACCTTGTCTATCCATTACCCCTGTTTGCACATCGGAACTGGATTATTCACTCCAAGATCGAGTCCGTACAGCAAAACTGACATTTCTTTCCTTCTGCAGTTGTTGAGGGCCCTTGTGAGACCTCACCTGGAGTATTGTGTGCAGTTTTGCTCTCCAAATTTGAGGAAGGACATTCTTGCTATTGAGGGAGTGCAGCGTAGGTTCACGAGATTAATACCCGGGATGGCGGGACTGTCACATGTTCATAGAATGGAGCGGCTGGGCTTGCATACTCTGGAATTTAGAAGGATGAGAGGGGATCTTATTTAAACATATAAGATTATTAAGTGTCTGGACACGCTAGAGGCAGGAAACATGTTCCCGATGTTGGGGGAGTCCAGAACCAAGAGCCATAGTTTAAGAATTAGAGGTAAGCCATTTTGAATGGAGATGAAGAAAAACTTTTTCACACAGAGGGTTGTGAATCTGTGGAATTTTCTGCCTCAGAAGGCAGTGGAGGCCAAATCTCCGGATGCTTTCAAGAGAGAGTTAGATAGAGCTCTTAAAGATAGAGGAATCAGGGAATATGGGGAGAAGGCAGGAATGGGGTACTTATTGTGGTTGAACAGTCATGATCACAGTGAATGGTGATGCTGGCTTGAAGGGCCGAATGGCCTATGCCTGCATCTATTGTCTATTGTCTTTATTTTTTCCCACGGTTCGCAAAAATGTGCCAAATATATAATGTGGCCCTCATGCTGAAAAGTTTGGAGGCCCCTGTCCTTGTAACTGGGAGATTGTTTGTGTCTTCCTTAGTGACGACAGAACCAAAGTTCCTCGTCAATTTGTCTGCGATTTCCTTGTTACCCATAACAAATTCACCAGTTTTTGTCATCACGGGACCCTCATTTGTCTTAACTAATTTCTTCCTCTTCACATACCTAAAGAAGCTTTTACTATCCTCCTTTATATTCTTGGCTAGTTTTCCTTCGTACTTCATCTTTTCTTCCCGTATTGCTTTTCTATTTACCTTCTGTTGATCTTTAAAAGTTTCCCAATCCTCTGGCTTCCCGCTCATCTTTGCTATGTTACAAGTTACACTCTGAAAAGAACCAGCCTGATTCTGGATTTTAGATCACCCTGCTAATTCTATTAACCAATAATAATCAAGCTCTCCAAAGGCCTTGATGCGCCTATCAATTTTTCTCGCAAAAACTGATAGCTTGCTACAAAGCGATTAGATCTCAATTTGGATGCAGTAGGCACAAGTCAACCACAGTTTTTTCAATTCAAAGGGAAAAAAACCCAATTAGGATGAGGATAATCATTCTCAGCTGAAATATATTGTGTACTTGAAAAAAATGTTAATATTATCAAAGCAACTACAGGATAATGATAATTTTAGTCAGACTACAGAGGTTGCTTGCCAATTTTGAAACAGCATACCTTGAGAAGAAGTGAATGCCCAAAAAAGTAGGTCTATTGATGAGAGTGCTTAGAAACTGGTGTACTCCCAATTATTTCAATGTATTGTGAAATGCAACTTTCATAATCAGTGTCCAAATTTCAGCTAATTGAAAACTGTTTTTGAACATTTTCACTGTGAGGTTCTTGGTCCTCCAAAATATTCCAACTGGAATTTAAACTGGAGGTGGTGAAGGAAGAGGTTTAGCCAGAGAGGGTTATTGGGAAGAAAGTGCCACTTTAAATTTAGTTGCATCTGGCTGGGCAACCATGGCTTGGTGGAGATTATTCCAGGCTTTAATAGTGCGTGGTTCAACATAATTTTTATTTCGCTCACCATGCAAGAGCTAATGCGTATTCGTGCACATTATTTCTTGTGGCAACATTATTAAAACCACCCATTTATGACCATCCCTAACTAATCACATGCAAATGGTGAACATCCTTGAATTGTTAAGGGCCTGTCCCACTTGGGTGTCATTTGCGCGTAATTTACGTCATCATGTGTCTGCACAGCCGTCTGGTGCACGTGACGTCATTAGAATACCCTGCTTCCCTATTCTGCACCATGACCATCATGGAAGAACTACAGATTTTATTGCTACAACAACGACAGAGACTTCTGTTAGCAGCAGCCCTCATACTTACGGATCAGCCAGGCAGGAGTACAACAAGAAAGGCTAGCAAGAAACCCAGCCACAGGTTTGTGTGGACGAGGTTAGAGGTTACATGATGCGTAAAAGGCGTGCCGATTGCATATGGGCATCGCGCGGCGTCACATGTTTACGGACGTTGACGCACGGTGACGTCACCACCCGATACACGTCGGGACGTCAGCGTGCGACGCTAATGCGTCAACGTGCGTAGCCAATTAGTCAGCGTACGTGAGCGATACCTCATGCAGGTGGCACGCGAGGATTTTGGTACACAACGAAATCCTGGAACGCCGTGCGATACCGCGCGCCACTACATGCGATTCCATGCCTCACCATGCGCTATGCGAGTGTCACCCACGCGCCCCCCACACGTCGACCAATTTTCTACATGACGCGTAAATGAGACGTAAATGACGCCCAGGTGGGACAGGCCTTTTACAGTCTGTGTGAAGTGTTAACTCAAGAGTTACACCCAGCATCAAGGACCCATGATTCTGCTTTCATGAACTTACTTAGCCTAAACCCTATGCAATATAAAGGGTTTTATCAGTAGCTAAATTGTAAAATATGTACAAAATGGAGACTTCAACGACATTAATGAATGGAAAATTAGTTGACTGTAAATACTTGCTGGATAAATTTGTTATACCCCCTCATTTTTAAATATATTTGAAACAATTAAATATGCAAATTTGCCTTCTTCCTATACTAACCTGCTCAGCCTGCACTGTGTCATGAAGTAAATTCCATTACATGTTAATGAATACAATTTAAAATGTCACAAACTACAGTTAAGGCTTTTAATGACTGCCTTTCCCAAAGTGCTCAGAAAACAATGTTACAGAACAAATATGTTAGCTGTTGTGTCTTATAAAGCTAGGTTTTGTGTATAAAGAACAATTTGTAAAAGCTAAGTGCTTTCTTTCAATTACTTATACCTGGATGAAACAGTAGTATTGTTCGCATGTTTAATTAAAATGTAATTCCAAGATCTCATACCATGATTCACCTAGATGCAAGATACTCCAAGAAGACAACTGTAAGAAAGATAATATGCAGAAGAACTTGCATTATTGAAAGGAAGAAAGCTAAAAGATGGAATACAGTAGAATCTCTAGATAATATATTTCAGTTTAGATCTGATCAAGGATCAATGCCAGGAGACTGAAGGATTGCTGATCTTATACCACCAAACTATAGAAGGAAAGGGATAAAGCTGTTTAGTTTGATTTGGTTATTGTCACGTGTACAGAGATATGGTGAAATGCTTCTTCTGCATGCATTACAGTAAGCACATACTATACACAAATACGATAGATCATTTTCTGGAACAACAGTACGCAGTGTTGCAAATTCCAGCTCCATCTTGCAGCTTTCAATTCTCTGAAAAGTTTGATCGTGGCCAAAGGAGTTATCCAATTTATTATCTCATAAGCGACACTGGATCAATAAAGTAGCAGTCGGCTTGGACCAGCGTGATGCCATAGGCTTCTTCCAGCGCCGCTTAGTGCAGCTGAAGCAAGTTGCACTCAATCTGTTCACTCATCTGACTGCTGAAGAACTCCACCAGCCACTTCAGCCAACACCATAACCACCACAAACTCACATCCAGTAGCCATCCCACCGCTTTCGTGCATCGAGGTTGCTATGTCCCACTTCACGAGCGAATCATAGAACTTTTAAGGACACTTTCTAAGGTCACAGAAAATTAGATGAATGGGTAATTATGGATGTTAAAATCCAGCCTGCTCTTTTGTGGATATTTCTGTTCCAAGCCTGACACGGGTCCCTCCCTTTTCTGCTGCACTGGTGACCATATCAACCAATCCACCAGACATTTCCACTGGTCCATTTCCAATCTTTTAATTTCCTGGAGTCATCCATTTTGGAGAAAAGGAAAGGTACTCTGATATCCCTCCATGTATCTGTAACATTGTCTTGGTATCTCCCTTCACAGATGCTGCCTGAATTGGTGAGCTTTTCCATTGTTGACTATTTATTTTTAGATTTTCAACATCCATAGTATTTTGCTTTTGTAACATCACTTGCCATTAACACAACCTCAAATGGCTCAGTAACTTCTGACAACAGCCACATTATTACATGTTCACGAAAACAACACCTTGATGTCTGACTTACTATTCAAATACATCAAGCAGAACGAAAGTCCTGTTCTTGTTCAGTAGATGAGATTTACACTCATCAGCAGGTCAAGTATTTCAAGTCTAAGTATCTTCTGAACCCACTGATGTTAATCATTGTCAGCCAAGTTCACTTAGCACCCTTGTTGTGTGAAAAGGTCAGCCTGGCCATATTTGCGTCGAATCACGTGGTATGGGGAAAATATTAAATGAATACTTTCCATCGGATTTTACTGAGACGATCATGGAAGTTAAGGAATTGAAGCATGTGGATTGTGATGTGTTAGATCAGATGCAAATGACCAAAAAGGTGGTAGTGGCAGTTTAAAGCTCATTAAGGTTGATAAATTCTCAGGTTTGACCAAGTACATTCTTGACTTTAGAAAGCTGGGGAGGAAATTGCGGATATATTTGCATCATCTTTAACCACAAGTAAAGTTCCAGAAGACTGGAGGGAGGCTGTGTTGTGTTGTTATTTAGGAAGGGCACCGAGGACAAGCCAGAGAACTACGGGCAGGTGAACCTGATGTCAGTGGTGAAAGATGTTGGAGGGGATAGTTAGTAAGTAGATTTGCAGATGACACACAAAATTGGTTGGATTTTGGACACACTGTGAAGGATATTCTGAGTTTACAACAGGATCTAGCTGGGCTGGGAAGGTGGGAAAAGAATGGAAAATGGAATTCAACTCTGACAATTGTGAGGTGGTGTACTTTGGTCTTTCAAACCAACCGAGTACGGTACCATTACCACATTAAATGATAAAGACCCAGAGAGTGTTGGTAAAGACACAGAGAGGATAGATGTATAGTCAGTCCCCTGAAAGTGGTGAGTCAAGTGAACAGTGTGCTGAAGAAAACCTTTGGCGTGCTACCTTCATTGGGAAAGATATTGAGTACAAAAGATGGGATGCCATGATGCAACTGTACAAGTTGTTGGTGGGACCACATGTGGAGCACAGTGTGCAGTTCTGGTTGCCCAGCTATAGGAAGGATGCCATTAAGTTGGAAATAAATAGGGATTCACCAGAATGTTAACTGGGCATGAGGGCTTTAGTTATAGGGAGAGGTTGGACAGGCTGACAATTTTTTTCTTTTGTACATAGGAGGCTGATGCGACCTTATTGAAGTGTACAAGTGAACACTCACTGTTTTTATCCACAGGATTGAGGGTTCTAAAACTTGAGAGCATAGACTTAAATTGAGAGTCGTGAACAGTGTGCTGACAAAAACTTTTGACATGCTTGCCTTCATTTGGGAAAGATATTGAGTACAAAAGATGGGATGTCATGATGCAACTGTACAAGTCGTTGGTGGGACCACATGTGGAGCACAGTGTGCAGGCCTGGTTGCCCAACTATAGAGAGGATGCAATTAAGTTGGAAATAAATATGGGCCAAAAGCAGGCAAATGGGACTCGCCTAGTATGCCAAATATATACACAAAATGTTGGAGTAGCTCATGATTCCATGACAAGTACAAACATTTTCCCTATTCAGTCCTTTCATAATCTTTCAAAGCTCCATTAGTTCCATCAAAGAACCACAGCCTATTCTATATTTTTTGACAGGTATAATTTCTCAATTTAAAAAAAAAATCCCATTTCCCGTTATTTCTCAATTTTAAACAAAAATCCCATTTCCCATTCCCATTTGACAAGGTTCCCCATGGAAGGTTGGTTAAGAAGGTTCAATCTTTGGGTGTTAATGGCGGAGTAGCAAGATGGATTCAACAGTGGCTGAATGGGAGATGCCAGAGAGTAATGGTGGATGGCTGTTTGTCAGGTTGGGAGCCGGTGACCAGTGGGGTGCCTCAGGGATCTGTGTTGGGTCCACTGTTGTTTGTCATGTACATCAATGATCTAGATGATGGGGTGAAAAATTGGATAAGTAAGTATGCAGATGATACTAAGATAGGTGGTGTTGTGGATAATGAAGTAGATTTTCGAAGTCTACAGAGAGATTTGGGCCATTTGGAAGAGTGGGCTGAAAGATGGCAGATGGAGTTTAATGCTGATAAGTGTGAGGTGCTACATTTTGGCAGGACATATCAAAATAGGACGTACATGGTAAATGGTAGGGAATTGAAGAATGCTGTGGAACAGAGGGATCTAGGAATAACTGTGCATAGTTCCCTGAAGGTGGAATCACATGTAGATAGGGTGGAAAGAAAGCTTTTGGTGTGCTGACCTTTATAAATTAGAGCATTGAATATAGGAGTAGGGAAGTAATGTTAAAATTGTACAAGGCATTGGTGAGACCAATTCTGGAGTATGGTGTACAATTTTGGTAGCCTAATTATAGGAAGCATGTCAACAAAATAGAGAGAGTACAGAGGAGATTTACTAGAATGTTGACTGGGTTCCAGCAACTAAGTTACAGAGAAAGGTTGAACAAGTTAGGTCTTTATTCTTTGGAGAGCAGAAGGTTAAGGGGGGACTTGATTGAAGTCTTTAAAATGATGAAAGGGATAGACAGAGTTGACGTGGATAAGCTTTTCCCATTGAGGGTAGGGAAGATTCAGACAAGAGAGCATGACTTGAGAATTAAGGGACAGACGTTTAGGGGTAACATGAGGGGGAACTTCTTTACTCAGAGTGGTGGCTGTGTGGAATGATCTTCCTGCAGAAGTGGTGGAGGCAGGATTGATTTTAACATTTAAAACTAAAGTGGATAGGTATATGGACGGGAAAGGTATGGAGAGGTATGGTCTGAGTGCAGGTAGATGGGACTAGGGGAAAATAAATGTTCGGCACTTACTGGAAGGGCCGAGAGGGCCTGGCTCCGTGCTGTAATTGTTATATGGTTATTTCAATGGTGATCTTGAATGCTGGCTCCCGAATGAAAAAAGTATTCTTTTAACCCTTACCAATATCTTCACCAATGGAGTACAAAAATTCAGAACTTAAAAAGTAAACAATCAAAAATACTTCCTTACATTATGTGTTTCCGGGGCTTCATGGGAAAGTTCAGCAAACACATTGGCTTATAAATGCATTGATACCGACCAAGTTGCTACATGTAAATTGCTGAAATTGCAAAACCCGTGAGAACTTAAAAAAACCCCAAAACTGTTCTAACCTTGCACTTTTGCTGACAATAGCATTTACACAATAACTTTAACACAATTACACAATAAAGTGAGTCTCATAATCACTTGCGTCATAACATCAACACCTAAAAATCAAAGCTACTTATTTGCATGACATCACTCACATATTCAAGGAGTGACTGACTTTTCCCACACAGCATATTTGCCAAACTGAAAACATTTTTCAAAGGATTAATTGATAAATGTAAAGTCGTCCCTGACAAATTATTTAAATAATTCAACAAGCATAATTCAGCAAAGCATTCAACAAGCTTCTGCATGGTAAGCTGCTCTGGAAGATTAGATTGCATGGGATCCAAGGAGACACAGCTGAATGGTTAAAAAACTGGCTTTGTGGAAGGAAGCAGATGATGGAAGTTGCTTCACGGACTGGAGGCCTGTGACTAGTGGTGTGCCTCAGGGTTCGGTGCTGGGTCATTTACTGTTTGTCATCTATATCAATGATTTGAATGAGAACATCCACGGCAAGATTCGCAAGTTTGCTGATGATACAAAAGTGGGTGGTTTTGCATAGTGAACATGGTTGTGAAAATTGCAGCAGGATCTTGATCAATTGGCCAGGTAGGCTGAGGAATGGTTGATGGAATTTAATAAAGAAATGTGAGATGTAGCATTTTGGGAAGTCTAACATGGGCAGGTCCTACACAGTGAATGATAGGGCTCTGGGTAGTGTCGTAAAGTAGAGGGATCTAGGAATGCAGGTGCATGCTTCCTTGAAGGTCGAGTCGCAGGTAGATCGGGTGGTCAAAAAGGCTTTTGGCACATTGGCCTTCATTAGCCAGAGTATTCAGTATAGCAATTGGGAGGCCATGTTTCAGTTGTATAAGACGTTGGTGACGCCACATTTAGAGTATTGTGTTCAGTTCTGGGCATCGTGTTATAGGAATGATATTGTCAAGCTGGAAAAGGCGCAGAGAAGATTTACGTGGATGTGCCATGACTAGAGGGTCAGAGCTGTACTGAGTGGTTGAGTAAGCTGGGACTATTCCTTGGCGCGCAGAAGAATGAGGGGTGATCTTATAGAGGTGTATAAGATCATGAGAGGAATAGATCAGGTAGATGCACAGAGACTCTTGCCCAGAGTAGGTCAATTGAGAACCAGAGGACGTAAGTTTAAGTTGAAAAGGAAAAGATTTAAGAGGAATCTGAGGGGTAACTTTTTCACATAAAGGGTGGTGGATGTGTGGAACAAGCTGCCATTGGACGTAGTTGAGGCAGGGACTATACCAACATTTATTTTTTCACTTTAGTCTTTATTGTTGTTATGCTTACACAAATAAAACACAAATATAACAACGAAACATACAACAATGCAGTGAAACGTACAACAGTGCAGCGGGGGGTTCAGTTTACAATTAATGATGCAGTATACAGAACTATTTTCTTATTAAACCATTTTCCAATAACTTACATTGTTATCAATAAAATTATACGGTGTTGATGTCTTTATTTCTATACCTAATCCATTTTCCCCATTTTCTGTTAAACTCGTCTTCTTTCACTCTTAGAGAATATGTCATTTTCTCCATGACAAATATTTCCTGTACTATGTCTAACCATTGTCTAAGTCTGGGTGTGTCTGCTGCAAGCCAGTTTCTTATAATGGCCTTTCTGCCAGCTGTAAGTCGGATTTTAACCAAATAATTATCTGCCTTCAGCACCACTGTATTTATATTACCCAGGTATAAAATGGAACACTTCTTGGACACTATATATCCCAATACCTCCTTTAATACTGAATTCACTCTGTCCCAAAATGGTTCTATTTTTGGGCAACTCGAAAAGATATGTGCATGATTTGTGTCTGTTTAGCCACATTGCCTCCGGCATGTTTGCTGCCTTAGAATTTGCTTGCTTTTTATGTTATCTTATGAAGAAACAAATCAAATTTTTCCAATTAAATTCTCTCCATTTTGTGAATTAGTGGATGTCTGTAGTGTTACACACATATGATGCCATTCGTCTTCTGAGATTGTGATGTTCAATCCTTTTCCTACTTAAAATTTACATAAAATGTAGTTTTAGCTTGACGTTCCATTAAACTTTGATAAAATTTAGAAATTATCCTTGATGTCTGATGTTTGAAACATCAAAAACATCAAGAATCCCAACATTTAAGAACAGTTAGACAGGTACATGGATAGGACAGGTTTGGAGGGATATGAACCAAATGCAGGCAGGTGGGACTGGTGTAGCTGAGATATGTTGGCCGGAGTGGGCAAGTTGGGTTGAAGGGCCTTTTCCACAATATCTCACACAATGACTTTAAATCAAGAACCTTCCCTCCATAACATCAGAAATGGGAATGTTCACTGTGCAATGTTCAATATCTTTTACCACTTGACAGAATGAAACAAGACTGCCTTCATTTTTGGCCAGACCTTAAGATACAAGATATACTTATTTGTCACGTGCTAGTTGGCACAGTGAAATGTAATCACCATACAGCCATACAATAAAATAAAGAACACAACACAATAGAGTTAAACATTAAACATCCCTACACAGCAGAATCAAAGTTTCCCACTGTGACGGAAGGCACCAAAGTCAGTCTCTTCCTCGATGTTCACCCGTGGTTGGGGCCTCCGGAGGCCGCCGCAGTCGCCGCTACGGGCAGCCCACCACACAGACCCGCTCGCCGGGATGTTGGAATTCCGACGTTGGGATTGGAGGCCAACCTCAGCGGCTTGGACCTCCGAATCGGCCGCTTCCTACCAGAGTCAGTGGCTCCCGACGTCCCCAGGCCGCGACGGGCGGAGATTCACGCTGGCGGCCCTCGACAAAGGACCCCAGGGACTCCGCGATGTCGGTCAGCGCCGCCCGCGTTGGATGCTCCACGAACCACAGCTCTTCGATGTTGGAGCAGTAGGCCCAACGCTCCAGAGCTCCAAACGGCGATCCAGGAAGGCATCGCCCGCTCCGCGGTGAATCCGGCGCCACGCTGCCGCTACCGAAGCTCTGGTCTGGTCCCTGGTCTCAGGTAGGAAAGGCCGCTCTGATCCAGCTAGTAGGCCGCGAGGAGGGGGGGGGGGGGGGGGGCGAGGACGCGACTCGGAGAAATAGTTGCATCCTCGCCAGGAAGGGTTTCCCCCTTACCTCACCCCCTTCCCCCACATATAAAAGCTAACGAAAACCCAAAACAAACAGTTTAGACAAACTAAAATTAAAAAAAGAGGGGGAAAAACGGACAGGTTGTAGGCAGAGGCGCCTTCAATGCAGCGCCCCTAGTGGACCTTAAACTCAAGGGATCGGCTTTCAAACAGTGTGGGAATGAAAGAATGCTTGGCATATGATTAATTGGGCTAAAGGAACGATAAATTATTTATATTTGCTTGGGTAGGATTATTTCAGGATTGCATTATTATATGCAGATGTATGCAATCCTGTGTTACTGCTTCACTAGGAACATACAGTACGTGATTTTTAGGTATACCTGTCTTTGCTCCTGCCAAATCCTCATTGAATCACAATTGGTCTGCCAGCTGGATTGTAATGGCCCAGTAACTGAAATACTGGCCCATTAGGTTACTTACTAAGCCCCCATAAATATTACAATTTTCTAAGGAATGTCCCCTTAGATTGATTCAAAGAAAACAATCTTTCCTCATGGCTACATTTTTTGAGTCCTAGCAACGTCTTTGTATTATTTTCTTGCACTCTCCAAACAGAACAACTTATTTCTTGCAATATACCGATCCGAACTATAGAACGCATACTGCAGTATTGAATTTGCAAGTAACAACACGATACACAGTAGACAATTCAAAATAAAACATTATAATTTAAACATGTGAAGAATGAAATAAAATACCAGAACAAAAGGAGGCTGCAGACTTTTGGCTGTTGAGTAGAGCTACTGCTCGTGGAAAAAAGCTCTTTTTATGTTTGGCTGTTGGCTTTGACAGTCCGGAGTCGCCTTCCAGAAGGAAGTGCTTCAAAGAGTTTTTGGCCAGGGTGAGAGGGGTCAGAGATGATCTTACCCGCACAGAGACATGGCTCACCCCCAGCTCCCCAGACTCGGCGGTCCAGCCTGAGGGGTTCTCCATCCACTGTATGGACTGTACACTGGCATCTGGGAAAGGGAGAGGGAGAGGAGGGGGCGTCTGCCTCATGGTCAACTCTGCGTGGTGCTCAGACATGGCTGTCCTGTCCAACTCCTGCTCTCCACACCTCGAACATCTGGCAGTGAAGTGCCGTCTCGTCTACCTTCCGAGGGAATTCACCTTCATCATCCTGACCGCGGTCTACATCCCACCCCAGGCAGACATCCGTCTGACACTGGAGGAGCTGCACGCTGTGGTCAACAAACACCAGACGTCTTACCCCGAGGCATTTACCACCATTGCTGGGGACTTCAATAAGGCAAACCTTAAGAAATCACTCCCCAACTTCCACCAAAATGTCTCCTGCTGCACCAGAGGACTGAAACACCCTCGACCCCTGCTACACCACCATCAAGAATGCCTACTGCACTATCCCTCGCCCTCACTTCGGTAAATTCGACCATACCGCAGTGCTGCTTCTCCTTGCCTACAGGCAGCAATTAAAAAGCGCACGCCTAGAGGTGAGGACAGTACAGAGCTGGTCGGGGGGGGGGGGGGGGGCAGAGGAACAACTACAGGACTGTTTGGAGTCTGTGGACTGGGCAATTTTCAAGGAATCGGCAACGGACTAGAACGAATACGCCACAGTCGTTACAGACTTCATTAGGAAATGTGTGGAGGACTGCATGCCCACCAAAACCTTCCGAGTGTTTCCCAATCAGAAACCTTGGATGAACTTTGAGATCCGCACTCTTCTGAAGACCAGACACCGGGCATTCATGTCTGATGATCCAGTGGTCTACAAGAAGTCCAGATACGACCTTGGAAAGGCCATCAAAAAGGCCAAAAGGGACTTCTGCTCCAAGCTGGAGGATGAGACAGATGTTCGGCAGCTGTGGTGGGGCCTGAATGCAAACACCTCTGTAAATGACTTCCAAACTCAGTACATGATTCAAACACATTTTTAATCAGCACTAAAACTTAACAGCATGAAGAATGATTAGGTGTCAACACATCCTGGCTGCTCTAACTGTCGGTGCTGGGAAATAGAATTAGTATAAGTATTACAGTGGGGTGGAGTTAGAGATGCTGGCTGGTGTGTGTGATTGGTTAACATGCAATATCAATCTACAACCTCCTACAAGGCGAAACCAGGAGGCAGCTCGAATGTCGGCGATACATCACTCCGTGACGAGCTCAATACGTTTTGCGCACGCTTTGATAGTGAGAACACCGATGTGCCTTCCCGAGCCCCCATTCGCTGTGAAGCTATTTCAGTCTCAGTCACAGAGGCCGACATCAGGAAATCCTTCAGTGGGGTGAACCCTCCAAAAGCACCTGGACCAGATGGTATACTTGGTCGTGTTCTAAAAACCTGAGCGGACCAACTGGCTGGAGTTTTTACGGACATTTTCAACCTGTCACTTCTGAGGTCTGAGGTTCCCACCTGCTTCAAAAGGGCATCAATAATACCAGTGCCCAAGAAGAGCAAGGTGACTTGCCTCAATGACTGTCGACATGTGGCACTAATGCCTGTGGTGATGAAGTGCTTTGAAAGGTTGATCATGGCGCAAATCAATTCCTACCTCGACAAAAACCTGGACCCACTGCAGTTCGCTAACCGCCACAACAGGTCAACGGTGGATGTGATCTTGCTAGCCCTCCACTCCGCTCTGGACCACTCGGACAACAAAAATTCATATGTCAGGCTGTTATTCATCGATTTCAGCTCGACATTTAACACAATCATCCCCTCCAAGCTGGTTACCAAACTCGCAGAACTGGGTCTCTGCGCATCCCTCTGCAATTGGATCCTGGACTTCCTTATTCACAGAGCACAGTCTGTTCGTATTGGCGGTAATGTGTCAAACTTGATAACAATCAGCACGGGAGCACCTTAAAGCTGCGTGCTCAGCCCCCTGCTGTACTCACTCTATACTCATGACTGCGTAGCCGGTCATAGTGCAAACTCATCAAATTCGCTGACGACACCACTCATGGGGATGAGTTAGTGTATAGAAGAGAAATCGAGTTTCTGTCCATATGGTGCCAGCACAATAACCTGGCCCTCAACACCAGCAAAACCAAGGAACTGATTGTGGACTTTGGAAGGAGTAGGATGGGGACCCACAGTCCTGTTTATATCAACGGGTTGATGGTTGAAAGGGTCAAGAGCTTCAAATTCCTGGGCGTGCACATCTGTGAAGATCTTTCCTGGTCTGAGAACACAAATGCAATTATTAAGAAAGCTCATCAGTGCCTCTACTTCTTGAGAAGATTATGGAGAGTCGGTCTGTCAAGGAGGACACTACCTTCTACAGGTGCACAGTAGAGAGCTTGCTGACTGGTTGCATCGTGGCTCGGTTCGTCAACTTGAGCGCCCTGGAGAGGAAAAGACTACAAAAAGTAGTAAACACTGCCTAGTCCATCAGCGGCTCTGACCTCCCTTCCATCGAGGGGATCTTTCGCAGTCGCTGTCTCAAAAAGGCTGGCAGCATCATCAAGGACCCACACCATCCTGGCCAAACACTCATCTCCCTGCTACCTTCAGTTAGAAGAAACTGCAACGACCAGGTTCAGGAATGGCTACTTCCCCACAGCCATCAGGCTATTAAACTTGGCTCGGACAAAACTCTGAACATTAATACCCCTTTATCTGTTATTTGCACTTTATTAATTTATTTATTCATGTGTGTATTTACGTATATAATGGTATATGCACACACTGATCTGTTTTGTAGTCAATGCCTACTATGTTCTGTTGTGCTGAGCAAAGAAAGAATTTAATTGTCCTGTCAGGGACACATGACAATAGACTCTTTTGACTTTTGACTTGACTTTGACTCTTCCTGGCCCTTGCAGTGTGATCTTACCCGCTCACTTCCTGGCCCTTGAAGTGTACAGTTCGTCGATGGGGTGAAGGTTGCAGCCAACAACCTTCTCGGCTGATCGAATGATGCGCTGCAGCCTCAGGATGTCGTGCTTGGTGGCTGAGCCAAACTAGACCATGATGGAGAAGGTGAGGACAGACTCTATGATGGCAGTATAAAACTGGACCATCATTGCCTGTGGCAGATTGTGTTTCCTCAGCTGCCACAGGAAGTACATCATCTGTTGTGCCTTTTTGACTGTGGAGTCGATGGTGGCCTCCCATTTAAGGTCCCTGGAGATGATGGTTCCAAGAACTTAAATGACTCCACAGATGTGACTGCGGGGTTGTTGATGGTGAGTGGGGAGTGGGGAGGGAGAGCTCTCCTAAAGTCTACAATCAATTCCACCGTCTTAAGAGCATTGAACTCCAGGTTGTTGCGATGGCACCAGGGCGCATGTTGTGTCACTTCCTGTCTGTAGGCAGATTCCTCCCCATCCTGGATCAGTCCAATCAGGGTTGTGTCATCTGCAAACTTGAGAAGCTTGACAGAGGTGTCTGTGGAGGTGCAGTCGTTGGTGTAGAGAGAGAGTAAAGGAGAGGGGAGAGTACGCAGCCTTGCGGTGCTCCTATGCTGAGGGTCTGCAGGTCCGAGATGTGCTTGCCCAGCCTCAAATGCTGCTTCCTGTCTGTCAGGAAGTTGGTGATCCACTGACAGAGGGGTTCAGGCAATCGACTGGGAGATTTTGGAGTGTAGTAGCTCTGGCACAATGGTGTTGAATGTAGAACTAAAATCCACAAAGTCCTTGCATAGGACCCCTGGCGGTCCAAGTGCTGGGGGGTGAAGTGCAGGCCCAGGTTGACTGCATCATTCACTGATCTATTTGCCCGGTATACAAACTGCAGGGGGTCCAGCAGGGGGTTTATGATATTTTTCACGTGGGCCAGCACGTCTTTCAAGGATCTTCATGATTACAGAGATCAGTGCGATAGGCCTGTGGTCATTAATATCTGTAATCCTTGGCTTTTTGGGTACAGGAACAATAGTGGAGACTCTGAAGCAGGCAGGGACAGTGCAGGTTTGCAGGGACCGATTAAAAATGTTTGTGTAGACTGGTGCCAGTTGTTTGGCACAGAGCTTGAGGGTAGAAGGGGAAACATTGTCCAGTCCTGGAGATTTCCGGCTTTTCTGTCTCCTGAATAGCTTTTCCACCTCCTCATTTATATCTTTGTAATCTTTATTACAGT
Organism: Raja brachyura; assembly: GCA_963514005.1. Next base: position 48,285,475 of record OY740781.1, on the reverse strand, counting down.
TAACTATATTATTAGTAAAGCCATTTATAAAGTGGCTCCAAGAGCAAGTCATAGTTAGGTATTTTGAAGGAAATTACGTATCTCCTGACCATCCAAAGCCTTTTTACCACATCATACATCAGAAGTATGTTGGCAAAACCTCCATTTGCCTCGATGATTGTAACTCCAACAAAATCCAAAAGGTCAACACTATCAAATGTACCAGAAGAAAGCAGACAATTGTAAGATTTACAGGTTTGTCATTGTAAGGGATTTGAACTTTCCCAATATAGACGGGGATGGCTATAGTGCCAAGGGCTTTGATGGAGTGGAATTTATCAAATGTATTCAGGAAGGTTTCCTCAGGTGATATGTAACGTGCCCTACAAGAGAGCGCAAAGCCTGACCTGTTCTTAGGGAACTGGGCAGAGTAAGTGACTGAAGTGTCAATAGGAAAGTGTTTTGGGGACCAGCAACCATGGTTCTATTAGCCTTAAAATAGTTACCGATAAGAAAATGGCTTGTCCTCAAATTAAAGTTCTAAACTACAGCAAGACAAACTTTGATCGTATTAGACAGGAACTTGAAAAATCAGAACAAACACTTGGCATGAAAATGCTCTGGCAGATAATCTTATCTGCCAGAGCATTTTCATGCCAAGTTTTTGTTCTGATTTCCTTCTTCTCAATTTCCTCTATTCTTCCAGGTCGTCCTTTTGCCTACAAACAATTTACTCCAATTACATTTTTCAAGTTCCTTTCTAATTCGATCAAAGTTTGCCTTGCTGTAGTTTAGAACCTTAACTTGAGGACAAGCCATTTTCTTATCTGTAACTATTTTAAGGCTAATAGAACCATGGTTGCTGGCCCTCAAAACACTTTCCCATTGACACTTCAATCACTTACTCTGAATACTTAATCTTGAATAAAAAAATAGATTTTATGTATATTAAGAGAAAAAGGATAATCAGAGGGAAAATAGATCCACCTTAGAAACCAAGGTAATCATCTATGTGTGTCCGCTCTACCACCCAGCTCAGGGCCTGACATAGAGACAACAACCTGGCTGCTCAACACCCGGCTTGAGATCTAACTATTCCTTTGCTTTATGTTTTATTCGCAAGAAGAAGATCTATGTGTGGACCTGCCGAAAATGGACAAGGCCTTCAATATATATTTCTCCTCTGAGTTTTCCATAGAAAACAAATAATAAAACCATGGCACTGGAGCAGAATTAGGCCCTTCAGCCCAACGAGGCTACAAAGCCATTCAATCATGTCTGACTTATTTTTCCCTCCTGCCTTCTCTTCATAATTTTTGACACCCTTCCTGATCAACTATCAATCCCTACCTTAAAAATATCCAATGTCTTGGCCTCCACAGGCGTCTGTAGCAATGAATTATACAGATTCACAACCCTCGGGCTAAAGAAATTCCTCCTCGTCTCCATTTGGAAGGTACATTGCTTTATTCCGAGGCTGTGCCCTCCGGTTCTAGACGCTCCCATTACTGGAAACATCCTTTCCACGACCATGAAGACTAGGGAACTTGGGAAAGTTAATGGATACATCTTGAGGACAGTCCGTATTACAGTCAAGGAAGTGCCAGTCGTCCAAAGATGTATGATGGTAGATAAATCTCCTGGCCTGAACAGATATATCCAAAGACATTGAGAAGCTAAAGAAGAAATTGAAAAGAGCGCTGTCTGAGATATTAGCATCATCGTTCGACAGGGTGAGGTGCCATAAGACTAGAGGGTGGCTAATGTTGTGCCACTTCACAAGTTTACATTCACAAGTTGCAGGAGTAGAATTAAGCCATTTAACCCATCCAGTCTACTCTTGCATTCAATCATGGCTAATGTCTGCCTCCTAATCCCATTTTCCTGCCTTCTCCCCATAACCCTTGACACCCGTTCTAATTTAGAATATGTATATCTCTGCCTTAAAAATGTCTACTGACTTGGCCTCCACAGCTCTCTGTGGCAATGCGATTTAATCCACAGATTAAAAACCCTCTGCCTCATCTCCTTTCTAAAACAGCACCCTTTAATTCTGAGGCTATAAACTCTGATCCTAGACTCTCCCACCAGTGGAAACATCCTTTCCTCATCCACTCCACCTATGCCTTTCATTATTCTGTAAGTTTCAATGAGGTCCCCACCCAGTGAGTAGAGGCCCAGTGCTGTCACACACTCATCATATGCTAACCCACATTCCTGGAATCATTCTTGTAAACTTCCTCTGGACCCTCTCCAGAGCCAGCACATCCTTCCTCAGATATGGGGCCCACATTTGCTCACAGTACTCCAAATGTGGCCTGACCAGCACCTTATAGAACCTCAGCATTACATCTCTGTATTTGTATCCCAGTCCTCTTGATATAAATACTAGTATTGAATTTGCTTTCTTTACTACCGATTCGACTTACAAATTAGCTTTTTAGGAGTCGTGCACCAGCACTCCCAAGTCCCTTTGCACCTCAGATTTCTGTATTCTCTCTCCATTTAGAAAATAATCTAATACCAAAATGCATGACTCCGCCCTTTGATATGCTGAATTTCATCTGCTACTTCTCTGCCCACTTTCCTAACCTGTCCAAGTACTTATGCAGTGTCCTTGCTTCCTCCACACTGCCAGCCCCTTCACCTATCTTAGCATCATCTGCAAACTTGGCCACAAAGCCTTCAATCTCATTATCCAAATCATTAATATACAGCGTGAAGAGAGGCAGCCCTTCTTAAGTGCTTCAAAGGAAAACCTGAGAACTGTGGACCAGTGAGCCGAACGTCTATGGTAGAACATTCTGAGGGATAAGACATACATGCATTTGCAAAGACAAGGGTTCATTAGGGAGTCATCATGGTATTATGTGTGGGAGAGGGTGGGAGATTGCAACCTTCATGTGGTCCACCCTGTTTCAACGAATGCAATCAACCTGGCGTGCACAAACAAAAGCTAAACATTGAATTTTCTCAATTCTGTTAACCCAGACTGCTCCTTTCCCCCCCCCCTCACCTCTCCCTCAGCCCTCGGGCCCTGACATTCCTTCTCCATCTCCCCCCCCCCCCCCCCCCAAGTCGCACTAGCTTCTCATTTTCACACCAGAAACAGCTTACAATGGCCTGCTTTCCTTATCACCAATACTTTTTTGCATATCTTTCACTCATTGTTCTTGCTTTATCTCTCCATATCACTGTTTATATCTCTCGTTTCCCTGATCCCTGACCAGTCTGAAGAAGGGTCTCGACCCGAAATGTCGCCTATCTCCTTCACTCTTTAGATGCTGCTGCACCCGCTGAGTTTCTCCAGCTTTTTGTGTAACCATCAAACAGAACAAGTTGTCTCACAACTATAGGCTGTGCACGCCATGCGCAAGAAGAAGAAGAAGAAGAAGTGTGGGAGGTTATGTTTTATGAGTTTGATTGAGTTCTTTGAAGAAGTAACCAAGACAACTGATGAGGGCCAGGCTGCAGACATAGTCTATACTCTATATGGACTTCAGCAAGGCCTTTGATCGGGTTGTTCTGGAAGATCCCCTGGGATCCAGGGAGAGTTAGCTAACTGGATACAGAATTTACTTCATGGTAGGAAGAAGAGGGTGGTGGTGGAAGGATGTTTTTCAGACTGGAGGCCTGTGATTGGTGGTGCCTCAGGAATCGGTCTTGGGACCATTGCTGTTTGTGGTTTATAACAATAATTTTGATTAAAATGTATGGCATAATTATTAAGTGTGCAGTTGACACTAAAATATGTGGTATTGTAAAGAATGTGGATGCTTTTCAAGAATTACAAACATGTTCTTTATAAGCTGGACAAGTGGGTCAAGTAAAGGATCATGGAGTTTAATTCAGATAAGTGTGAGGAGTTGCATTTTGGGAAGTCAAACCAGAGCAGGATATCACAGTGAATGATAGGGCCATGGAGACTGCTGGAGATATAGGAGTACAAGTGATGTCACTTGTAGATAAGAGTGGTGAAGAAGGCTTTTGGCATATTGGCGTTCATGAGTCAGTGAACTGAGTATAGAAGTTGGGATGTTACGTTACAGTTATACACGACGCTGGAGAAGCAGCACTTGGGAGTATCATATTCAGTTTTGCTCATCATGCTATAAAAAGTTGTCATAAACTGGAAAGAGTGCAGAGAAGATTTTTGGGAATGTTGTCAGGAACCAAAGGTCTAAGCTCCAGAGAAAGCTTGGGCAGGCTAGGACTTCATTCCTTGGAGCACAGAAGGTTGAGGGGTCATCTTTTAGGCGTAAAAAATAATGAGGGGAATATTTGGGGTGATATACAGTCTTTTTTTCCAGGGTAAGAGAATCAAGAACTAGATAATATAGTTTTAAGGCGAGAGGGGACAGATATAATAGGAACCCGAGGGGTAACTTCTAAACAGAAAACTCATGTGTTGGGAATATGAAACAATTGGTCAGAGGACGTATTTGCGGCAAGTACGATAACAATATTTAAAAGATATTTGGGCAGCTACATGGACAGTAGAGTTTTGAGGGATAAGGGCCAATCACTAGCAAATGGGATCAGGTTAGATGTAGCATCTTGGTCAGCATGGATGATTTGGGCAGAAGACCTTATTTCCATACTGTATTACACTATGACCCTCCAGAATACTTGATTAATAGCCCGTTTAACATTTACTCCCTCTATCACCAGCAAAGCAAAGCACAATAATCTTTCTCCTATGCTAATTTTCCTTACAAAAATTACAAACCAGGATTCTATTACGCAATCACGCATGCAGTAATTAATGGAACAGGGGTAAGAGAAGCTGCCATTTTATTTAAATTAACTAAAAAATACAGTTTAGAGATTTTTATATATATTTCAGTATTAATGCATCTGCCATTCCACATAGGTGCAATTAGTAACACCAGCTTGCCATAAGAAATGCATATCTATACACACCTGTAAATACATATGTTATAAAATATACGTATATATAAAATAACTGAAAAACTGCATTTAAAAAAATATATAGCTTATGACACGGTTTTACAAAAGATGTCTCGTGAGCAATTTCTTTAATAAAATTCCATATTTTTTTAATCTGAACAATGCTATGGCAGCACTTTCAAAAATAACTATTATAATTACATTCAATATCTTCAAATTACAACTGCAAATTCAATAATTACAGCTTTTTTGCAATTTTGTATCCTACTTCTGGAGATGACAGCATATGCAGAAGGCATGTGGGTAGAGCTCATGCCCGTTCGTGCCAGTAATATCAGTACAATATGTGGAACATGTGGCAAGAGAGGTGTAGTGGTGCAGAAATAGCTGAACAAGTGCAAAAACAAATCTGAAACAACTGATGATAAACAAATTATTATTAAAGTAAAGTGGATAGGTATATGGACAGGAAGGGAATGGAGGGGTATGGTCTGAGTGCAGGTAGATGGGACTAGGGGAAAATGAATGGTCGGCACGGACTGGAAGGGCCGAGAAGGCCTGTTTCCGTGCTGTAATTGTTATATGGTTATATTGATGACAAACCAACACTTCTACTTCCTTAGCAAACTGAGGAAATTTGGTAATGACTCTTCCAAATTTCTACAAATGCACCATAGAAAGCATACTGTCGGCTTGCATCACAGCTTGGTTTGGGATCAACCCTGCCCAAGACAGCAAGAAATTGGAGAGAGTTGTGGACGTAGGCCAGTGTATCACACAGACCAGACTCTCCACCAATGATTCTATCTACACTTCATGATGCCTTGGAAAAGCAGCCAGCAGAATCAAAGAAATGTCCCACCCTTATCATTGTTCCTTCTCCCGTCGACCAGAAGATACATGCGCACCACCAGACTCGGGAACAGTTTCTTCCCCTTCATTATCAAACTACTGAATGATTTAGAATGCTGAGCATTATATTCTGCACTCTGTATCTTCCACCTTGCACCTCCTAATGTACTTGAGTTTGGCTTGATTGTATTTATGTATAACATTATCTGATCTGATCGGATATCATGTAAAACAAAGTGTTTCACTGTACCTCGGGTACACGTGATAATAATAAACCTAAACAATAAACCTGAACCTAAATTTCTATTTTCTACACTTTTCTAACACTGCACCATACATCACCCAAGCTGGCATCATGCCAAGTATACAATGCAAGGTTTGACTGGATACAAAAAGGTTCTTCATATAGTGTTATACATCAATGAGAGTAGCATGTTCTCCAGCAGGTATACATAATTTGGCATCCTTATAAATGAAGTCACCAACAGGCGAAGGAGGAATGCGCACAATAAAACTCTCATCTCTCTGATAAATCAAGACCACGGGAGCACGATGGGGCAGTGGTAGAGTTGCTTCCTTACAGTGCCAGAGACCTGGGTTCGACTACAGGTGCTGTCTGTATGGAGTTTGTACGTTCTCCCAATGACCGTGTGGGTTTTTTCTGAGATCTTCGGATTCCTCCCACACTCCAAGGACATACACGTTTGTAGGTTAATTGGCTTTGTATAAATGTAAAATTGTCCTTAGTGTGTGTAGGGTAGTGTTAATATGCGGAGATCAGAATCAGAATCAGAATGCCTTTTATTGTCACTATACACGTGTACAGTGAGATTAAAAACTGCTCCTACTCAGTGCAAAAACAAGACAAAAAGGGGGGGGGGGATAAGGTGCACAGTTTCTGCAGCACTATATACATAAAGCTGGTCAACACGGTCTCGGTAGGCTGAAGGGCCTGTTTCCGTGCTGTATCTCCAAACTCAGCCACTCTCATAAGGTCATAAGTGACAGGAGTAGAGTTAGGTCATTCAACCCATCAAGTCTACGCCATTCACCCACGGCTAATCTATCTCTCCCTCCTAACCCCATTCTCCTGCCTTCTCCCCATAACATTTGACACCTGTACTAATCAAGAATCTATCTATCTCTGCCTTAAAAATATCCACTGACTTGGCCTCCGCATCCTTCTGTGGGAAATAATTCCAAAGATTCACCAAATGGATAACTTTCTCCACATCTCCTTCCTAAAAGAACGAGCTTTAATTCTGAGGCTATGACCTCTGGTCCTAAACTCTCCCACTAGTGGAAACATCCTCTCCACATCCACTCTCTCCAAGCCGTTCACTATTCTGTATGTTTCAATGAGGTCCCCCCTCATTCTTCTAAACTCCAGTGAGTACAGGGCCAGTGCTGACAAATGCTCATCAGAGGTTAACCTACTCATTCCTGGGATCCTTCTTGTAAACCTCCTCTGGTTCCTCTCCAGAGCAGCACGTCCTTCTTCAGATATGGTGCCCAAATTTGCTCACAAAATTCCAAGTGCGGCCTTACCAATGCCTTATAGAACTTCAGCGATACATCCTTGTTTTTTGTATACAAGACCTCTTGAAATAAATGTTATCATTGATTTTCCTTTCTTTACTACCGATTCGACTTGCAGATTAACAGTTTGGGAATCCTGCACCTCCAATTTCTGGACTCTCTCCCCATTTAGAAAATAATTTCGCCTTTATTCCTACTACCAAAATGCACGGCTCCAAACTTTGCTACACTATATTGCATCTGCCACTTCTCTGCCCACTCTCCAAACCTGTCCAAGTCCTTCTGCAGTCCTTGCTTTCTCCACATTACCTGCCCTTCCACCAATTTTCGTATCATTCACAAACTTGGCCGCAAAGCTTTCAATCCCCTCATCCAAATCATTAATATACAACTTGAAGAGTAGCGGCCCCAGCACTGACCCTTGCGGAACTCCGACCGACTCTCGACCCAATCAATGAATTTCTAATGCAAAGTACACAAATATATTCTAATAGGTTGCCGAGCTGCATTGACGTATGTTTAACATCTGTGACTACTCAAACAAAACTTTGGGAAACTGAACTGTAGTTTATTTAACCAGTATAACTTCAGCCGGATATTGAATGCAATTCTCCTAAGCTCAAGGCCATAACTTCACTTCTCAGTTTTTCTACTTCAAGAGAATAATGCAAGTAATGTCCTGAGCAATATTTATTTCTTCAGAATGTGCTATACAGGTTGTTCAGCTCTAACACGTACGTGTTTCCCTAATACAAATTGGATATTACACGAGTGATGAATTAGGGGACATTATTTGTATTACGTGGGTTGAATTACTCGTAACGCGATTACAACTGGCAACTAGAGAACCACTTAAAAGCTACTTTGGAAATTGACAAGCAGAAAAATAACCGTCTTGGATTTGAACAGTGTACAGAAACCCCAGTTTCCATTTAATCTTCACAAACTGATCAGACACAATTGTCTCTTAGACACAAGGATCTGCAAATGCTGTGCAACGAAAATAATGATACAAAGTGCTGGAGTAACTCAGCAGATCAGGCAGGGTTTATTCAGCACTTTGTTACTCCAGCACTTTGTCTACCTTTGTCTCTTATGCACACAGCTGCTACTTTAACCATGGGTGGCCATTGAAATTAACAAGCAATCACTTCTATTGACAATGATACTCTGTTAAACAATGTAACATATAGCCTTCAGTATTTTTATCAGCTCCAAAAAAAAAACAGTTTGCGAGAAAACGTATCCTGCGGGGAAAAATAACATATCGAGTCTGGAACTCTCTACGTCCTGACCCACTTCCCCCCATTAACACAATAGTCGTTAAAACATGATTTTAATAACACCAGGTTTATTTGGAACAACAATTGCATTATAGCAGAGCTACCTGTATATCAAATTTAAAGCAAAAGCCAATATTTGAGCGTACAACATAAAAGATATGTGCTTGAATGTGCCACAAGGTTGTTCTTCAGTTAATGGATTACTTTGAAGCAGTCACTTTCATGCAAATATTGTAGATAATCTGCATCCAGCAGATGTACGTTTTCTATTGTGAAGAATGTTAGTTAACACAATCAACAAACTTTTTTCTCAAAATTATTGCCAAGAATACTTTGCAAACTTTAATAATTGCAAAATCATCAATCTGTAGCACTCTTCACAAAAAAATAAAATTGAGAAATGCAAACACCAATTGAAGATGCATGGAATTTGCATTAGGATATCCCAAAAATATATTTAAATACTGTTACAACACAAAGGAATGCCAGAACAAGTTAATTCAGTTTTCATCAGTTTAGGAGCAAGTGATTTTAAACAATTATAACCTTGTGTTAAAATATATTGGAGAAACTACATTGGAGTTACTTTAAAATATATTGGTGAAGCATCTGTGGAGAGATATGGCCAGAAGACATTTTGGGTCAGGAATGAAGAAGTCCCGATCCAAAAAGTCATTTGTCCAATTACAGCCTTTGTCCCTGTAATCCTACATTAGTTTGCCTTCATAAATCTCTGCAATACACGTTTTTTTTTAATTTGCAGGTGAAAGTTGTGCACATAACAGAACATTACAGCACAGGAACAGGCTCACTGGTCCTAATGTCTGACCGAACACAATGCCAAGTTAATGTCCTCTGCCTACACTCTGCGATACATATCCTTCCATTCCATGCATATCCACGTGCCTATCTAAAAACTTCTTAAATGTCACTATTACATCTGCTTCCATCACCACCCCTGGTAGTACCTTCCACGCACTGACCACACCATGTAAAAACACAACCTGCCCTGCACAGCTCTTTTAAAGATCCCCCCCTGACCATAATGCTTCGAACACCCTCCAACTTTTGCATTTTCATCCTGCGAAATTTTCATCCTCCATTCTGCTCACAACTTTGATATACTTCCGTCAGGTCTCCCCTGGGGTGGAAGATTGCAACCTTCACATGGTCCGCCCTGTTTCAACTAATGCAATCAACCCGACGTGCACAATAAAATAAGATCAAATAGAACAAGTTGTCCGACAACTTTAGGCTGTGCACGCCATATGCAAGAAGAAGAAGAAGGTCTCCCCTGGACCTCCAACATTCCAGAGAACACACCTCACGTTTCTCCAACCTCTCCTTATAGCAAGTACCAGTTAATCTCAGCAGTATTCTGGTAAACCTCTCCTGCACCCTTTCCAAAGCCTCCATATCCTCCCTGTAATTGGGCGACCACAACTGAACTCTATACTCCAAATGAAGCCTGAACAGGTGCTGTCTGTACGTTCTTCCTGTGACTGCGTGGATTTTCTCCAGGTGCTCCGGTTTCCTCACACATTCCAAAGCAAGCAGCTTTGTAGGTTAATCGGCTACTGTAAATTGGCCATAGTGTGTAGGATAGAACTAGTGTATGGGTGATCGCTGATCTGCATGGACTCTGTGGGCCGAAGGGCCTGATTCCACGCTGTATCTCTAAACCAAACTAATTAATAATCACAACAATAGACACAAAAAGCTGGAGTAACTCAGCAGGACAGGCAGCATCTCGGGAGAGAAGGAATGGGTGACGTTTCGGGTCGAGATCCTTCTTCAGACTGGTTAGGGATAAGGGAAACGAGAGATATAGATGATGATGTAGAAAGATCAAGAACAATTAATGAAAGATATGCAAAAAAGTAACGATGATAAAAGAAACGCCATTTTTAGCTGTTTGTGGGGTGAAAACGAGAAGCTAGTGGGGTAGGAATAGAGAGTGGGAATGCCAGGGCTACCTGAAGTTAGAGAAATCACATTTCATACCACTGGGTTGTAAGCAGCCAAAGCGAAATATGAGATGCTGTTCCTCCAATTTGCTTTCAGCCTCACTCTGACAATAAAGGAGACCTAGGACAGAAAGGTCTGTGTGTGAATGGGAAGGAGAATTAAAGTGTTTTGCAACTGGGAAATCAGGTAGATTCAGGCGGACTGAGCAAAGGTGTTCAATGAAAAGATCGCCCAGTTTACATTTGATCTCGTCGATGTATAAGAGTCCACATCTTGAACAACGGATACAGTAGATGAGGTTGGAGGAGGTGCAAGTGAACTGCCTAACCTGAAAGGACTGTCCCTGCACAGAGTTGAGGGAGGATGTATTGGGACAGGTGTTGCATATTCTGCAATTGCAGGTAATCACACCTTTTATAAAACATGCAAGAGATCTGATCAGTTCAATTCTAGTTTTGAAATTTTCGTTATGTCTGAAAATTCATTCTATAATATGTAACATAAATAAAACTACTGAAGTCCAATTTTTTTCCTGACAGTACACTTAAAAATAACCTTTATTTGAATACTTTTAAATAGAAAGACAAGCCTGTTCAGCAAATCTGGACCCTTTATTACTGAAGTATTTAAGACTACATAATTGCTGTTAAAAGTTCAGAAGACTTTCTTAAATAAATGGCAAGGGCTGGAGATGTTACAAGATTTCAAAGTTGCTCCCTCCAATATACAGTAATTATTACAAATATGTCAGAAGGAACTGCAGATGCTGGTGTAAACCATATAACCATATAACAATTACAGCACGGTAAACAGGCCTTCTCGGCCCTTCCAGTCCGTGCCGACCATTTATTTTCCCCTAGTCCCATCTACCTGCACTCAGACCATACCCCTCCATTCCCTTCCCGTCCATATACCTATCCACTTTACTTTTAAATGTTAAAATCGATCCTGCCTTCACCACTTCTGCTGGAAGATCATTCCACACAGCCACCACTCTCTGAGTAAAGAAGTTCCCCCTCATGTTACCCCTAAACTTCTGTCCCTTAATTCTCAAGTCATGCCCTCTTGAGTAGATACATCTTGATCCAGTAACATGGTCCCGATGAGACCACTCTGGGACACTGATACTGCCCAAAAACAATGAAACTACATACTGTATATCTGCAATAAACGCAGAAAATACTAGTGATACTTAAGTGGTCAAGCAGCACCTGTGGAAACAGAAACAATTATTTCTCACTTCTCAGATGTTGCTGCATTTGCTTTTCTATTTTTATTTCTCAGATATACTAATTTGAGATACATTAACTGTAACCACATAAAATAATTGGAATGCAAGGAAGGTTCATCAGATTGATATGTGGGATAGTGGAAGGAGAGATTAAACAGAGTGTGATATTTGGAATAATGAGAGGATATTTCATTGAATCATTCACAATTTTACAGGGTTTAACTAGATTGCATATTGATATTTCACTTGAGTGGGTTAAGCTTATAGAACCAAACGTTAGTCTCAAAAAGAAGAGTTGACCATTCAGGACAAATATGATGTCATTTATTCAACCAGAAGGTAATGAATTGTTGGCATTCTTCACCCAAGAATACTGTATAGGCTCAATCACTGCATACATTCAAGACAGAGATTAAATAATTGAAAGGATCTAGACTGGAGTTACTGCTGGAAAGTGACATTGAGGTAAAAGATGAGCCATGATTTTATGAATAATGTGGCAGGCACAAAGGCCAAATGATTTATTCCTGCTCTATATTCTTACATTGATTGCAAGTTTTTGTAGCAAAAAAGTCAGAATCATGTTTCATGATATGATATGATCTGTTAGCTTTGTACTCAAAAGGTTTTTACTCAAACATCATGTTTTCAGCTGCTGACATTCCAGATTCTCTGTTCAATTTCATCTCAGAATTCTATTAAAAATAGACAAGAAATGCGAGAGTAACAGCAGGACAGGCAGCATCTCTGGAGAGAAGGAATGGGTGACATTTTGGGTTGAACCTTTCCTCACACTGAGAGTCAGGCAAGAGGGAAAGTGGACAACGAGGCATACAACAAAATTAATCAGGAGTGTGTAGGAAGGAATTGCAGATGCTGGTTTACATCGTAGACACAAAATGCTGGCAATGGGGCAGGCAGCATTTGTGGAGAGAAAGAATGGGTGACGTTTTGGGTCGAGACCCTTCTTCAGACACTAACCAGGAATAAATCAGGACAGGATAACTATTCCATTGCTCTTAATTGCCTATTTATAAATTCATGTGACAGGAGCAGAATTAGGCCATTCAGCCCATCAAGTCCACTCTGCCATTCCATCATGGCTGATCTATCTTTCCTTCTTAGCCCCATTCTCGGGGTGGAAGATTGCAACCTTCACGTGGTCCGGACTGTTTCGACTAATGCAATCAACTCGACGTGCACAAACAGACGATCAAATACAACAAGTTGTCCAACAACTTTAGGCTATGCACGCCACACGAAAGAAGAAGCCCCATTCTCCTTCCTTCTCCCCATTACCGCCTGACAACCGCCCTAATCAAGAATGTACCGCTGCCTTAAAAATATCCAGCCTTATGTGACAAAGAATTGCACAGATTCACCACCTTCTGACTAAATTCCCAGGTTAATTCCCGGGATGGCGGGACTGACATATGATGAAAGAGTGGGTCGACTGGGCTTGTATTCACATGAATTTAGAAGGATGAGAGGGGATCTTATAGAAACATACAAAATTCCTAGAGGATTGGACAAGGTAGATGCAGGAAAAGTGTTCCTTGTGGGAGTCCAGAACCAGGGGTCACAGTTTAAAAATAAAGGGTAGGCCATTTAGGACTGAGATGAGGAAAAACTTTTTCACACAGAGAGTTGTGAATCTGTGGAATTCTCTGCCACAGAAGGATGTTTTCAAGAAAGAGTTAGATTTAGTTCTTAGGGCTAAGGGAATCAAGGGATATATTGGGAAAAAGCTGGAACGGGGTACTGATTTTGGATGATCAGCCATGATCATATTGAATAGCGGTGCTGGCTCGAAGGCCCTACTCCTGCACCTATAATTCTAAGTTTCTAAAAAAAAAATCATCCTAATGGAATCCTTTATTCTGAGGCTGTGACCTCTGGTCCTAGACTTATTCCACCAATCCTGTCAAAGTAAATGCCACGGACTGTCCATTTGCCGATTCCTCCCTTGCGCAGTTTTTTTGTTAAAGTTGCATAGTTGTGGGTGATGCGCCTGCCAGCAACACCTAGCGGGACTGAGCTGGAGTCTAAGTGCAGGGACCGTGTACTTTTGCAGCCAACCGCAGGCAGCTGGCTCAAGTCCCGCCTCCTCCTCACTCCCATTGGCCCAAATGCTCGGCCACGTTCATCCAGAGCGGTCGCTTCCCCTAGCCATTGGCTAACACTCGAGTCAATCACCCCCCCAGGACCCGCCCCCTCGCCGAAAGTTCTTCCGTTTAGCGGGGTTAGGCTGGCTGTTACACGGCTGGCACCCGACGTGTATACAATACATTTCACAACATATTTAAAAAGAAAAACATTTCCTTGCCATCCAAAGTGAAACCTAATAAAACAAATCAGACCTCCCGGTCCTTCAGGCCTAAGAGCAAGACTTCCTCCATCAGGGTGAGGCGAGTTTCTTTGGAGTCGCACTTCTCGCCCTCTTGGTCCTGCTCATCCCTCTGGTCCTCGTCGTCCTCGGAATTTTTCTCCGCGTTTCTGGAAGCTTCGGTTTTCCTCTGGACAAGGCCGGAGCTCCTCTGGGTGAGAGTCGACATGGCTCGAAGGAAGGAAGGGGGGGGAGGAGGAGGAGAGGGGCGAGGAGGAGTGCCGCTCCTGCTACTTTTTTTGTCAGCAGACAGGCTTCATCAATGTAGCGGTCGCTCGTTGCCCGGGAGTGGGGAGAGAGAGGGAGGGAGGGAGGGAGGACGAGGATTCCGGGAGAGAGAAGGAGCGAGCGGCCCGCAAGCGGGTGACTTTCCAGCAATATGGCGGCGGGGAGGCCCCGTGACGTCACAGGGGGATGTGGCGAAGGCCGCGGCCGAGCGGCGGCGAGAGTGGGTGGGCGGGGGAGGTGGTGGTGGTGGTGGGGGGGACGGGCGGGGAGAGTGGGGACGGGCGGGGAGAGTGGGGACGGGCGGGGAGAGTGGGCTAGGGGGGGGAGGTGGTGGTGCGGGGACGGGCGGGGATTGCGGGGACGGGCGGGGATTGCGGGGAGAGTGGGCCAGGGGGGAGGTGGTGGTGCGGGGACGGGCGGGGAGAGTGGGCCAGGGGGAGGTGGTGGTGGTGCGGGGAGAGTGGGCCAGGGGGGAGGTGGTGGTGGTGGTGGTGCGGGGACGGGCGGGCCATGGGGGGAGGTGGTGGTGGTGCGGGGAAGGGCGGGGAGTGCGGGGAGAGTGGGCCAGGGGGGAGGTGGTGGTGGTGGTGCGGGGACGGGCGGGCCATGGGGGGAGGTGGTGGTGGTGCGGGGACGGGCGGGGATTGCGGGGAGAGTGGGCCAGGGGGGAGGTGGTGGTGCGGGGACGGCACCTCACACTTCCATATCCATGTACCGCCCACTCCCCTGACATCTCGACACCAAAGATACTAGAGGAGTCTTTGCTCGACACGAAACGTCACCCACCCTTCTCTCCGGTGATGCTGCCTGTCCCGCTGAGTTGCTCCAGCATTTTGTGTCTATCTTCGATTTAAACCAGCATCTGCCGTTCCTTCCTACCCGTCGGTCTAAAGACTCGGGTTTGACTTCCAATTGTCCATGATGCAGAATTGTTTTCTCTTGGATATACAGTAAATAAAATCAGGACAGGTCTTAATCTACATTCAGTGCAAGAGAATCTATGGGTTACACAAAAAGCTGGAGAAACTCAGCGGGTGCAGCAGCATCTAAGAAGCGAAAGAGATAGACGACGTTTCGGGTCGAGACCCTTCTTCAGACATCGCTCCTTAGATGCTGCTGCACCCGCTGAGTTTCTCCAGCTTTTTGTGTAACCCTCGATTCTCCAGCATCTGTAGTAGCTTCTTTAACACAAGAGAATCTATGCATTTGATGTCAATGTCTTTCATGTTTCCTCTTTAATCATAGCACACGTGAAGCGTGTGAGATTCTTTCACTCCGGCCCCAGCCTCTGGGTTTTCAGTGGCGACAGGACCAACTGGTCCTGATCATGTAGAGGTCTGTCAAATCATGAGAGGAATAGATCGCCAAGAGTAGGTGAATCAAGGACCAGAGGACATAGGTTTAAAGTAAATGGGAAAGATTTATTAGGGATTTGAGGGGTAAAATTTTCACACAAATGGTGGTAGAGATATTTAACAAGCTGCCAGAGGAGGTAGTTGAGGCAGGGACAACAGTTAAGAAACATTTAGAAAGGTACATGGAAAGGACAGGTTTGGAAGGATTATGGCCAAACACAGGCAGGTGGAACTAATATAGCTGTGACAAGTTGGGCCGAAGGCTCGGTTTCCACACCAAATCACTATGTGACTTTCTAACTGTGGTCTTCATCCACAGAACCTTTAAAGATGCAGCATTTTCTTATTCTCTTGGTAACTTTTGCTTCCCCCCTCCTAATTTCTGTATTTGTATTTTTTCCTTTGATCTGACTTGGTAACTAACAGTTTGCAAGTTATCACGCCCTTTGTCATTTCAATAATATTTCTGTTTTATTATCAACCTTATTTCTTTTGCTGATTTGGTTATTTCTTATTATTCTGGTTTGCTCTCACACACGCCTTGAAATGTTATTTCACAAGTTATTTCTGGTCTTGGAGCCCATTGCTAATTGTCTCAGACCGTGTTACGACTTGTATTTTGTTATATTGAACTGGACTACTGGATGCATCAACCCTTTGTGTTCTCTCATAATCAGAAGTCTGCCCCTCATTTACTTGTTTCAAGTCCCTACTTTGTTAGTATGTTCCTAGCAGATGTAATCTATTTGTTCCTGGTTATCTCTGTTTTAAACAGGACACTGTAGACTTAATTGGTCCCCTGACCTTCACTAATCTGCTAGTTTTATACATAAAACAACTTCTTCAGCACATTTTTTACAGTTATCCTCTTTTAACTTTCTTAATCCATTTTAATACTTGGTTAATATGAATTTGCTTTAACAATCTTCAAAAACTCTCCTTTATAATTACACGTATCATATTACATTGCCAAGACATGTGCCCACTTGGAAATATTCTGTTTCACAATATCTCCGTATTTACTTAACCAACCCTGACCAAATTAAATCCTGGAATGGCAAGTTCATTTTATGAGGGGGAGAATAAACAGTTTAAATTTTAAATGTTTTTTTAAAATCAAGTTTTAATCATGGAAACACAAATATGTTACAGGGTTTAGCAAGGCTGTTATGTTTCCCCTTGTTAGACTATCTTTAACCAAGGGTCATGATCTCAAAATAGCTGCAGGAATAGAAATATCAACATTTCCATGGAATTCTGTAACAAACAGCAAAAAGCCACTGTGTTTGAGTGTAGTCATGTTAGGCACTGTAGATATTTGAATATTAAAGGACATCAAGATTGCAGAAAGAAACACGATATCAAGGTAAAAGATCATTAGTTCAAGGTAAAGATCAAGTAGTAGAGCATATCTGTTGGGCTGAATGGTTTAATCTTGTTAATGTTACTATGTTGACACATACTGCAGGCAGTTTTCATTCAACAAGCATTCAAACCACAGTTAAGCTGAATAAGCATTTGTTTATTCGGTGTTAATTAAAGAATAAATAAAGGTTGTCAGGGTTTCTTACATTCACTTTTGTTAATTTGTCAAAACCATACCACCTGGAGTGAATAAAAGAGCAGGAGCAGGCCAATCAGAACTTGTAGCTTGTTCCACACAGTTCAAAGATCTAACAAGTTGACCGTGAGCACATTCAATAACAGCCAACTTGGCTATCTGGGGTAGAGAAGTGAAGAATCAGAACCGTTCAAGGGAATTCCTCATTTCTCCTCGTGTTCTGGTTTCTCAAATATCTACTAGGTTCTTCAAAATTACTGTAAGTGTAGAATTAGCAGCAGCTCCCACTATGATTTATTTTCAATCTTCTTTGGCAGTAGCCATGAAACTAGATTTTGCGAGTCTGTTAGTGTAGCAGTATTGTTTAAACAGGTGAAAGGGGAAACCAAATATTACGCACACTGATAGGCAGAGGCGCTATTCAAGATCATTCAGGTTATTCATGAACAATGGTTACTCATTCATAAACAATTAACATTACACTTGGTATCTCATTAAATTACTCAACTAACTCTGCACATTTGATTATATATTGCCATAAAATTCCTGCAGGCCATGCCCCATGAAGAAAATTAAGCAAAATCAACACGTTTCAAGGACAAGTGGCAGGCTGAATGCAAAGTTAACAGAATGGCAGAAAGCAAGGCACAATGACTTAACAGGAGTTGAGAGACCGGGAAGCTCAATGGTAGGGCCTTACAATACATCATAGCCCATACATTTAACAAGATTTGCATATAATGCCATACCAGTTGGTGAGTAAGCTATTATAGGCAACAGGAAGTGATCAGGTGTGGAAAAGGAATTAAATCCCAATAAATGCAAGGTAATGTATGTTGTGGTTGTAATCAAGTAAGGGAATAAATATGTCTGCAGAAGGGTCTCGACCCGAAACGTCACCCATTCCTTCTCTCCAGAGATGCTGCTTGTCCTGCTGAGAAACTCCAGCTTTTTGTGTCTATCTTCTGTAGGAAGGAACTGCAGATGCTGGTTTACACCAAAGATAGACAAAATGTTGAAATAACTCAGCGGGACAGATTGAGCAATGGATTGAAGGAATGGATGATATTTTGGGTCGAGACCCTTCAGACTGAAAGACAGTGAAGTGGGAAAAGAGATATGGTAGGGTAAGGTGTGAAAAGAGATCAAAAGACGAGGATAAAAGGAAAATGTAGAATAGATCATTGTTAGCGAGGGGAAGGTGACAATGAGGCATACAATGTAAAATGTAGGGTACACAAAAGGTGAAGAAACTCAGCGGGTGCAGCAGCATCTAAGGAGCGAAGGAGATAGGCGATGTTTCGGGTCGAGACCCTTCCCCAGACTGTAAAATGTAATTAGGAGGACAGTTAGACTGGTTGGAGAACTAGGATGGGGTGGGATGAAAAGAGGGAAAGCAAGGATTACTTGAAGTAAGAGAAGTCAATATTCATATGGCGGGGGGGTGGGGGGTCAGCTGCCCAAGCAAAATATAAGGTGCTGTTCCTCCAATTTACATTGGGTCTCACTCTCACAGAGGAGCGGGCCTAGGGCAGCAAGGGCTTTATAGGAGGGGGAGTTAAAGTGTTGAGCAAATCGAGAGATCATATTGGTCTAGACTCTAGGCAGACAGAGTGGAGGTATTCAGCAAAACTATCACTGAGCCTGCACTTGGTCTCGCCGATATATAGGAGTCCACACCTGAACCAGCAGATACAGTAGATGTAAGTACAGTAGTTGGAGGAGGTGTAAGTGAACCTCTGTCTCACCTGAAAGGGCTGTCGGGGTACCTGGACAGAGTCAAGGGAGGAGGTACGGAGACAGTTGTTGCATCTCCTGCGGTGGCAGGGGAAAGTACCTGGGGAGGAGATAACCAGGATGTTGTGGAGGGAACGGTCTTGGCTGAAAGGAGTGGAGATGGGAAGATGTGGCTAGTGGTGGGATCCCATTGGAGGTGGCAAAATTGTTGGGAAATTCGTATTTCATCTGCCACTTATTTGCGCACTGAATAATAGAACACAGATCTTGGGAGTTACATTCCCTTAGATTAGAGGTGGCAGGGAAGGCAGTTAAGGAGGCATACCTAAAACATACCTTTATTTGGGCAAGGAAAATAATTTAAAAGCAGAGAAGTATTGCTGTACCTATACCACTGGTTAGGACACACCTAGAGTACAATGTCATATTTTGGTCCCTGCAATAAGGGACATAACACCTAAAGTGGCAGAGATTTAGTTTTGTATCACAGGATGGCAACAGGCCCTTCAGCCCACCAAGACCATCGGTCATCCGTTCACACAAAAGTGTTACGTTATTGCACTTTCACATCCACATCTTAGGTACTCTGGACAAATTACAGAGGCCACTTAATCTACAAACCTGCATGTGTTTGGAATGTGGTAACAAGGAGAATGTGCAAACTCCACCCTAGACACAAAATGCTGGAGTAACTCAACGGGACAGGCAGCATCGCTGGAGAGAAGGAATGGTGAAGTTTCGGGTCGGGACCCTTCTTCAGACTGACCCTGTGAGGTCTGTGATGCGGTGAGACAACAGCTTGACCAGGATGTGTTCGAGGATGTTTTTTTTCTTTTGTCATGGCAGCTGAGGTTTTCAAAATGATTCAGAGGCTTGGGTCAGGTGATTACTGGGAGAAGAGGGAACTGGAGAATACACCTGGAAAGGTATTGGAGATCAGAATCTTCTTCATATTAAAAATATCTGGGCCAACATTTGATGTGCTATAACCTATAGGGTTAAAGAATTATATTTAAACTGTGTAAATATCCCTGCAACTCTATTTTGGCCAGCTTAACTTGAATGGAATGTACAACACCAAGCCAATGATTTAAGTCTGCAAGATTGTGCTGTCATACTGTCAGTGTTAATATTAGCTTATCTTTTTTTTTAATGATTTAAGTGGAGGAAAATCATCAGCTTCAGCTGCATTTCATCTTAGTCAATGGTTATAATGTACTTTCGGATATGAAGAGGTCTGAAGTGGGGTCTCGACCTGACATATCACCCATTCCTTCTATCCAGAGGTGCTGCCAATCCCGCCAAGTTACTCCAACATTTTATGTCTATCTTCAGGATTTCTTAACTGGATGGGAAGGTGATCATGTACATGGAAGTCATCTTGTCATTACCAGTTTCAACCAAAAACTAGAGGTAATGGATTTAAAAGAAGAGATTTAAGGGTGAATCTAGAGTAAGAACTTGTCCACCAATATCGTAGTTGGAATCTGGAAGCCACTGCCCAAGTAGTTGGTGGAGGCATGTGGTTGTATGCCATAGAATAAATAAACAAGCACTGGAATTGTCCAAACAGAATAGGCTTTGGAGCAGGTGTTGATAAATGGGGCAATACCTGGTCAGTGGGGATGTAGACTCTACACAGTATAACTCCAAAAAGGCTGTTCCTATAGTCCCAATATGACATGTCTATTTGCCAGAGCAGTTTCCTCTATGGCACCCTTCAGGGATCGTTGGCTGATAAATTAGACGGCTTAGTGATTAAGATTACTTCTACTGAAGCCTACACCATAACACCATTCCATAACGACTCCCTCAACAAGTACAACCAATCAGGCCACACACCATTAGAATGTGCTTAAAGGTCAGCATTAGGGGTCAAAATGGCATTCAGTAATTTCATTTTAGTCTTCTGCAACATGATCCATAAAATAGGTCTTGTAAGTTTAACGCCAGGGTTGAAAAAACTAAAGGCTCACAATGAATAAAACTTATCAATAGGTTAGTTTCAGGGTGAAAAAATGTAATAATGATGATAACAATTAATAAATGGATATATTGTATAGCATTTAGATTATACAAAAGCAGCATTGACATGTTGAATTTGTCTTGTTTAATTGGGAAAACATTACAATTTTAACAAGAATGACCTTAAAAACTAAAATAACCAAGGTAGCAAAGTTACAGTAATGTTTCACAAAATTCATTTGCTGCTGTAATACCCATTATATACATTTGGTCTGATATCAGTGCCACAATATAAAAAATACAAGTACAGACCATGTTGCAATGTCATTAAATTATTCGCAAATCTGTTATTGACAAGGCACAATAAAGCAGTTTGACACAATTTACAGTATGACAGTATGGTTAAGGCTGCTCGTGAATTAGTAGTCAAATTCTGATCCAAAATGCTCAATGTACAGAAGACAACAAGTTACACAATGAAAACCACCATAGACTTACATAGCAAATGAAACAAAACATCTTTTTTTGAAATTATAAAAACTTTTGAAGTTTGATGACTGGGATTTATGATTTTGGATAAGATTTTAGAAGGCAAAAGATTCATTACATTTTCTACAAGCAGATACATTTTAAGGAGCTGGATTGGGGAAGTGGGAATAGAATTCAATTTCCAAAGAAACAGAAACATGCTTGGATCATTGTTTTCTACATGTACTTGAAGCGTAAAACTCATTGCCCAAGGGTACAAATTACAAACCAGTGCCAATTAATTTACCCGACAGCTGAATAAACACGATTTCCTATTAATATATTTCCTCCAGTCACTTATTATGTAAACACCCTACAACCTAAAAAAAATTGAAGTGCTTTTTGCACATTATACATAATGTACTAATTTCAGTCTTTGCAGTCAAATTTCACCAACTAGCCATATTTAGTCATAAGATTCAACAGGTTGATGAAATAGTATAATTTTTAAATTAAAGCATTTTTGATTTTAGCACCTCTTGTATTTATAAAGGTCAAATAATACATATGCATTAAATTCAAAGTATGGAAGATCTTGTAATTATAAGCTTAATGTTCTCGGGCAAAAGGAAAGCTCTTAAGGGCACATGCAAATATTTCCTGAAAGTTGTATAAAAATATTAATAGCATTTTGAGAAACAAACGTTGGCAAAAATGGTCAAAATGGGCTTAATAAATAAGGCAATAAAGTGAGAAACTTCAAAATCTTTTTTTTTTTTAAATCACAAAAAAGTAACATAATCATTATCTAGGCTTCACAAAAATATTCATGCATACTGAGAAATAATAATCCTTGTGTAAGCAAAGTAGGAATCCCAACTCACTGGCATCTTTAATTAAATCTAAAGTCAGAATGCAAGTAATGAATCCGTTTCTTCCATAACAAAAGTTCATATGCTACCCTTTTGACCAATTACCCTCCTAGGATGAATAATGTTCTATCGTATCGTATGCAGGGAAAATGTGAAGTAATCATCAATTTGCAAGGCATAAAGTTAATAGTATAATAAAAGTCTGAAATTGAGGAATTGTAGAAATAAATCACAACAAATTACTGCAATTAAATGTTCATGAATTTTGAAATGACAAAGTGTTGAAGTAACTCAATGGGTCAGACAGCATATCTGGAGAACATGGACAGGTAACATTTCAGGTCAGGACCTTTCTTCAGATAGGAAGTTGTGAATTTAAACAAGAAATCTCAGCTTTAAGAACAAATATCCTTATTGCCTCTTGGAAGTGGATTATAAAGAAATGTAAACAAATAGTTGAAGACCTGGCAGGTTACTCTCTCAACTGGAATATACCTACTGCTCTCCCCTAGTCAAAACAAAAATGTGGATAAAAAGGCAAAAAAAAACCCATTTCAGTAGTCTATATTAATAAGACTTTTGCAACCACTGTACAAGATGGGAGGCAGTTGATGGCATTGATGATTGTCTATTCATCTTTTATAAATCAAGATATTATGCTTTATTAGAATATCTAAAGTCTAATAGCTTGATTATGTTTGACGGAACTGGAAGAAAATTAATTCAAACTAGTTCCTGTATTGAATTGAGAATACATCAATGCAAAATAACTTGCAACTAGAATGTGGTGAAAGAAAAACGGAGGAGAAAAATTATTCATGAAAGCCAGATTATTATCAATGTAGATACAAAATGGAGTAACTCAGGAGGTCAGGCAGCATCTCTGGAGAAAAGGAATAGGTGACATTTTGGGTCAGAACCCTTCCTCAGACCAAGTCTGATGAGGGTTCTAACCTGAAACGTCACCCATTCCTTTTGTCCAGAGAAGCTTCCTGACCCACTGAGTTACTCCAGCATTTTATGTATATCAGCTATATAAACCATCATCTGCAGTTCCTTCCTAAACACTTATTACCAGTGGAGTCAAGAATGCAGTAAAAGTTATTTTAATCTATAAATACGATTAAAGCAAAATTATGAGTTTATTCTCCTCTGATTGATAACACATGGAGTGACAAATGAGTGTGCCTGCTTGTATTTTGTGGTAACACCAACTATGTTTAATTGCAGCCTGGCAAGCAGATTTTTTTAAAAAAAATAATATTTTTATAAAATAAATAATATCTATGCAGAAGCATTTCAAAAATGTATGGCACCAGTAAGCTACAAGGTCATTCAGGACTTCAATTTCCATGTAATTTCCTTGCATTTGCAACTTCGCAAAGCCACTGACTGCATTATTTATTTGATGCAAAACAATTTAATTCACTAAACTTACACTCCACATTGTGCTCTTTGAACTTGGGACAAAAATGTATTTAAAGGATGAAACAAATGTATAATTCATCCAGAATTGAAATATACAAAGAATACCATAATCAACAACAAATACTGGTGCCTCTGCTGCAGACTTATCTGTAGATTGATTGCAAGATATACTAAAAGTACATTGATGTTTTAACAATAAACCAAGAACATTCCATTTTCATGACTGTTTTGCACCTGTTTATTAAAAAGGATTGTAATCATTTGTCATTATTGATGTCAACAAAAAATGTATTTCAATTTCAGGTAATAGGAGGCATTCCTAGTATAAATTAAAATAATTTTTAGATGCTAGAAAGCTGAAAAATGTCAGTAGGTGTATGAAGTTGGTAGAAATAAACTGAAAGTTAACATTTCAGCTAGTTTGCTATTAGTTTCGATAAATGTTCTTGATTAGTACAGGTGTCGGGAGATATGTGGAGAAGACTGGAGAATTGAGTTGAAAGGGAAAGATAGATCAGGACATGATGGGCCGAAAGGCCTAATTTGCTCCTATAACTTACAAAAGTTAACGCTGCCTTTCTCTCCATGATACCCAGCCTGCAGAGTACTTTAAGCATTTAAAAAAAATCTGTATTGAGGCACTGTGCTTTTTTTGTTGCTACCCAGTTTGGTGCTTCATTTAGAAGAATACGCTCCATCAATTCAGTATACTTAATCTGCTCAAAATAACAGATCAAGTTGAACAATGAAGCAGACGCGCTAAGGAAAATAACCAAAGTTTCCGACTTCAGATTACTAAATAGTGCAAATTTAATTAGGACAGTAGTAACTGGATTGAAGATCAGCCAGTCTGAATTCTTTCGAGTCCAAATTTTACAAAGAGACAGATTAAATTTGCTTATATTTTGTTTTTAAATCCTAATTTTCTTCCGAAGTTACTAAAATGATAGTAAACAAACTGGCAACACACCAGCACTTATGCAATACACTATAAGTATTAGCTTCAGCAGGCACAACATGAATCCCAAACCAGTCATCATTCAGTTCATATATCAAATCTGCCCAGTAGTGTTCACAAGATTTTGCCTCCCCAACACTCACCACTGTAACCAGAGGTGCAGAAGATTAACTATAGCACAGTCAAGTGCTTTAAGTGGTATCAGCTCTCTCGACAGAATACTGGTGACAAAGATTGTTCAGTCATACCTACTAGTGCTAAAGTCACACCATTACTGTAGAGGCTTGGGGCCAAGTCTCCGATTCTGTTAGTGATCTAGGTATATTATAAGTTGCAAGAACCTAATGTGCAGCTTGACAACTATATTCTTATGGTAGGACATTTGCAATCCAGTGCCGATTTTGATACGTTAGTGTCATTTTCTAAAATGAGACAGTGGTGATAAAAAGTGCCTACTTGTTGTGTAAGAAGGAACTGAAGATGCTGATTCAAACCGAAGATTTGTTTTACTTGCTTTTTGTTTTAATTAGAAAAATGGATAAAGTTTCCAGGGCTCAGTAGCGAAAAGAGTTCCAAGGTTACTTACAAGACACACAACGCGTCTGTAAATGTACATGCTCATGTTTAGATTGATCAATAATCCAACAAATATCATTTCAAATAGCTCGTGAATATTACATACTTTTCTCCCAATTAAATGCAAAAATACAGTTGAAAAATAATTAATTTTCCCTTTTCCGATTCTTGGCATTCAAAATCTTAAATAGAGGGGGAAGAGCAGGTGCACATCTTAATCTATACTTTCATTCTTTGATGAAAGTTTCGGTCAACAAAACGGATATTCCTAACAGACATTTAAACTAGGGGGAATGGGGGGTGGGGGTTTTAAAAAAAAAATTACCTAGTATGAGCTCTTTAGAATGGAGTTGTATCATTACTCTCTACCATACAAGTTTCCTACACATCACCTGCAATTTGGAAAATGGTTTGTCTTTACAGATTGGCAAATCTTTGCACTGGTACTTGGCTCTGGAACTGCTTTATGGTAACTGTTCTACAATGATAAAGCAAAAGCCCACAAGTCAACATTATATGTTCTGTAAATTAAGTCACTGACCATTGTTTTGGTTTAATTTAAGCTTCACCCTCCCAACAAAAGATAAGCTGAAGACCAATAACAGCTGGAACCTTGCCAAACAAGAAGACCCAAGCATAGAATACAATGCCACTCAAAATCATGAAATTCACAGTCATGTAAAAAATTAAATTAAACTTTTGCAAACTTACTTTGGTGAAGTCAGTGGGCAAAGCACAAAATCAAAAATGTTAGGCAAAAGAAAATCAGTACTATAACAAACCAACTTCTTCCTCGTCATCTGGCAAGTTCTCCATCGACCCAAAACTCATTGAGAGGTTTGTAGAAACTGGAATGCGGGGCTTTATAGACTGCCTACGTAACGTGCCAAATGGAAAAGTTGCAGATAGTCGGCTGCTCTGTTGAAATGGTGCAAAGATGTCGGCACTTGGGGAGCTTGACTGCTTTTTGAGCATCCTCTCAGATACTTTGGTCTGTAATTTTTTTATCTCATCTGCAATTTCACAGGCTTTGTTCAGAGCAATTGTTGAACTGCCTCCCAGTATTTGAACCTCTGGAATCCAGCGCAAATATCGCTGACCCCAAACTCTTAAAGCTGGACCATTATGTAGAGGAAGCAGCAGTCCATGATGATCTATTGGTTTACTGCACCAATTTTCATAGAATAGTCGGTAGTCAATTGAAGAATCCTCAGCGGTGAATGTTAACCTACTTATCTTTTTGCCTAAAAATGTCTTTATCAAGTTATCAGTCTCTTCCCTCAAAAATCCTTTTTTGGGTGAAGGTCTGGAATGATAAGATGGGCTTGATGGCAGTGACATCTGGCGCTGAGGCTAAGAAAAGAAAACAGCAACAACAACAGGGTTATTAATCTGTAGTGTCAGTTGGTGTACAACTGGTATTCTCCAAGATGGTATTGAATAAGTTTTAAAATCTTGGTAGTGGATGGTAACAATATAAAACTGCAAGACCCACATGCATGGGTAACTTAGGCGACAGAGAAGCAGAAAACAACAGCACATCAGATACAGTGCCCTCCATAATGTTTGGGACAAAGACCCATCATTTATTTATTTATTTGCCTCTGTACTCCACAATTTGAGATTTGTAATAGAAAGGGAAAAAATCACATGTGGTTAAAGTGCACATTATCAGATTTTATTAAAGGCCATTTTTATACATTTTGGTTTCACCATGTAGGAATTACAGCTGTGTTTGTACATAGTCCCCCTCATTCAGGGCACCATAAGGTTTGGGACACAGGTGTTTGTAATTGTTCAGGTGTGTTTAATTGCCTAATTAACACAAGTATAAGAGAGCTCTCAGCACCTTCAGTGCTCCACCAGTCTTTCCATAACCTTTGGAAAGTCAAAGTAGCCATTATGAGACTGAGAAACAAGAATAAAACTATTAGAAACCTTACACTTACCAAAGTAAACTGTATGGAACATTAAGAAGAAAGAGCACTGGTGAGCTTACTAATCGCAAAGGGACTGGCAGGCCAAGGAAGACCTCCACAGCTGATGACAGAAGAATTATCTATAATAAAGAAAAATCCCCAAACACCTGTCTGACAGATCAGAAACACTCTTGAGGAGTCGGGTGTTGATTCGTCAATGACCACTGATCACAGAAGACTGGATGAATAGAAATGCAGAGGCTACACTGCAAGAAACAAACCACTGGTTAGCATCAAAAATAGGATGGCCAGGTTAGTTTGCTAATAAGTACTTAAAAGAACAACCACAGTTCTGGAAAAAGGTCATGTGATGATACAACTGCTGACGGTAGTAGCATAATGAATTCTGAAGTGGATAAACTTATCCTATCTGCTCAAGTTCAAATAATTGCCCCAAAACCAGTTGGCCGGCAGTTTATTCTACAGCAAGACAATGATCCCAAACTTACTGCTAAAGCAACAAAGGAGTTTCTCAAAGCTAAAATTTGAGTGGCCAAGTCAATCACCCAATCTGAACCCAATTCAGCATGACTTTTATATGCTGAAGAGAAAACAGAAGGGAACTAGCCCCCAAAACAAGCACAAGCTAAAGATGGCTGCAATACAGGCCTGGCAGAACATGACCAGAGAAGACACCCAGCAACTGGTGATGAACATGAATTGCAGAATTCAAGCAGTCCTTGCATGCAAAGGCTATGCAACAAAATACTAAACATGACTACTTTCATTTACATTACATTGCTGTGTCCCAAGCATTATGGTGCCCTGAAATTGGGGGGGGGGGGGGGGGGGGGGAACGACGACAACTATGTATAAACATTGCTGTAATTTCTACATGGTGAAACCAACATGTGTAAATATGGCCTTTATTAAAATCTGACAATGTGCACTTTAACCACATTTTTCTATTACAAATCTCAAATTGTGGAGTACAGGGGCAAATAAATAAACGATGGGTCTTTGTCCCAAACATTATGGAGGGCACTGTATTTAGAATTGTTTGGGTATATGAAAATGTGGCATGATTTTATACCGGTGAGACATTCCATAACATAATAGGTATTTGCAATCTTTCAATCAAAGCAAAACAGCCAGTGATTCAGCATAGCATGCAAATAGCAAGTTTCAAGAGGGCAGTTTTCACTTTCAGATAGATGTGGTAAATCACTGTCAACATGATTTTTTCTAAAAAACAAACTTTAATAATAGTTCAGATTAATCCTCCTCCAATTAAGCAGTTGGAAAGCAGTGAACAATTATAATTTGCTAGTTATTTGAATTGGAGACAAAATTAAAGGTGCACTAAAAATGTGCAGAAACTATGGACAATGGAAAATCAAAATAATGTTCTTCTTTCCTTCCTGCAAGAATCCAACACTATTCATGAGAAAAGCAGTTAAGATTGATTCTCTTTGCCATCCCAATCATGGTCAGCAAATCAGTTCACATTAACCTGGAAGCTTGACTGTCCATTAGCTAAGTTTTCCATTTACTCATTGAGCAAGGGGAGGATCCATAAGATTTTACATGATGCAGGAAAAATCTTTTTCTAAGCATCATTGATTGACCTTGTTCAAAGGCAATATCTAAGGTAATATGCTACATTACAAGGTGCATGGAGTACAAAACTAAAGTTAATAAAAAAAATTCAGATGTGGTATTGTTTGTACTACAATTACTAAGTATGGTAACTGGTTTATTCTGCACCTCACTATAGAAAACTAATAGAAACTATGGATATTATATAACATAACTTGTTTTCATCCTGGTATAATGTTTGAAATAATGAAGGTTTATTTTCTGCTGGAAAGTGAAGGCCAAGAAACAGTGTCTCTTTTTCCCCAAATTTGAAAATTCCAACAACTAAAACACTTTCACAAAGGGCCCACACGAAGCAACAGACTTAATGGAGTTTTGCAATGCAAATTTCTACAGGAAGAGTTAAGATGACTTGATATCGTCCAACTGAACTATGGTTCACCCATCCACTGTCATTCCAATTTTAAATATGATAATTGACTGAACAATGGCTTCTTAAAACTTAAGCACATGTAACTGAAATGCAAGTTTATCCCACATGCACCCTCCCAATCAAGTTAGTAGATGGTTCTCATCAAAAATGGAAGACCTCAAAATACCTCTGGTACATCCAGAAAATTTTCATGGACAATCTCCAAGTGGTTCTGTGCAGAATCCTTTGATGATATGAATAAGGAAATTTACTCAAAGTTGACAAACATAACTTAAATAAGAAAACGCCACTATCTTTGTAGTTAATCCATAGCCAGCCATAATTGACACATTATTGTACGGGAAAGGTGCTTATTGAAATATCACCACTTCCTAATTTAGATGAGGAGGAGAAATGAAGTTGGAAATCACACACCAGTAAGCCCAATATCAATAGCACAAAATGCTAGAATTGTAATATATGAGACATAACAACTTGGGAAGCATTAATAGTGTTGGACAAAATCAGCATTGGTTTATGAAAGAAAAATCACGTTTAATTCTGTGTAGTTTGTAGGATAAAGACGAGCTGAATTTGATTAATTAGGCTTTAAATAAGGTCACACACACACGAGGTTAGTGTGAAAATTTACAGTATACATTATTGACGATAATGTACTAGTATAGAATTAAAATTGGTTGTTAGATGGGCGGCAAGGTGGTGTAGCAGTTGAGTTGCTGCCTTACAGTGCCAGAGATCCAGGTTCGATTCTGAGTACAGGTGCTTGTCTGTACGGAGTTTTTATTCTCCCAGTGACCTGCGTGGGTTTTCTCCGAGATCTTCGGTTTTCCCTCACACTCCAAAGACGTACTGGTTTGTAGGTTAATTGGTTTGGTATAAATATGTATTGTCCTTAGTGTGTGTAGGATTAATGTTAATGCGCGGGGATCGCCGGGGCTGAAGGGCCTGTTTCCACGCTGTATCTCTAATCTAAACTAAGATAGGAAACAGTAAGAATATGCCCTGATTCTTTAGGGAACGGGGGTTCTGCTCTTCTATTATAGATGAGGCTCTCATCAGGATCTCCTCTATATTCCTCAGCGCCTCTCTCACTCTCCATCCCCCTTCTCATAACAAGGACAGAGTCCCCATTGTCCTCACCTTCCACCCGTCGCTTACAACATAATCCTCCGACATTTTCGCCACCTCCAATGGAATCCCACCACTGGCCACATCTTCCCATCTCCTCCCCTTTCTGCTTTCCACAGAGACCATTAACCTGCACCTCCTCCAACCTCATCTATTGCATCCACTGTTCCAGGTGTCATCTTCTCTACATCGGTGAGACCAAGCGCAGGCTTGGCGATCGCATCGCCCAACACCTCTGTTCAATTCGCAATAACCAACCTGATCTCCCGGTGGCTCAGCTCCCCCTTCAACTCCCCCTCCGATTCCGAATCTGACCGTTCTGTCCTGGGCCTCCGCTGTTGCCAGAGGGAGGCCCAGCGCAAATTGGTGGAACAGCACCTCATATTTCGCTTGGGTAGTTTACACTCCAGCAGTATGAACAGTGACTTCTCAAATTTCAGGTAGTCCTTGCTTTCTCCCTCCTTCCCCTCCTCAGCACTCCTCCAAGCCTACTGTCTCCACCTCTTCCTTTCCTTTTCCCCGTCCCCTCCCCCCGACATCAGTCTGAAGAAGGGTCTCGACCTGAAACGTCACCTTCTCCATAGATGCTGCCTCACCCGCCGAGTTTCTCCAGCATTTTTGTCTACCTTTGATTTTTCCAGCATCTGCAGTTCCTCTTAAACAAAAGTAAGAATAAAATGATCTTTTTTCTGGTTGGCAAGGATCAGTGCTCGAGCCCCAGCTATTCACACTGTATCCCAATGATTTGAATAGGAGAACTAAATGCAACATCTCTAAATATCCAGCTGACACAAAGATAAGAGGGCAACGAGGGTATGTGTGGAATGTAAACAGAATACAATAAGTCTTCAATGTGATTTAAACAAGTTTGGCAATTGGGCAAATATATGGCAGATTAATAGAGTGATAAATGCCAGATTATCCATTTTGGTTCTAAAAATCAGTCATGGGCATATCCTGAACCTTAACAAAAAGTGTTGCTAATGACTTCAATGAAGCCTTTAACGCAGAGACAGTGATTTGATGTGAATGTCAAGATATGAAACATTACTTTGCTGTAAAGATGAATAAAAATATTACACCATATAACAATTACAGCACGGAAACAGGCCTTCTCGGCCCTTCCTGTCCGTGCCGACAATTTATTTTCCCCTAGTCCCATCTACCTGCACTCAGACCATAACCCTCCATTCTCTTCCCGTCCATATACCTATCCACTTTACTTTTAAATGTTAAAATCGATCCCGTCTCCACCACTTCTGCAGGAAGATCATTCCACACAGCCACCACTCTCTGAGTAAAGAAGTTCCCCCTCATGTTACCCCTAAACATCTGTCCCTTAATTCTCATGTCATGCCCTCTTGTTTGAATCTTTCCTACCCTCAATGGGAAAAGCTTATCCACGTCAATTCTGTCTATCCCTTTCATCATTTTAAAGACCTCAATCAAGTCCCCCCCTTAACCTTCTGAGCTCCAAAGAATAAAGACCTAACTTGTTCAACCTTTCTCTGTAACTTAGTTGCTGGAACCCAGGCAACATTCTAGTAAATCTCCTCTGTACTCTCTCTATTTTGTCGACATCCTTCCTATAATTAGGCGACCAAAATTGTACACCATACTCCAGAATTGGTCTTACCAATGCCTTGTACAATTTTAACATTACTTCCCTACTCCTATATTCAATGCTCTGATTATAAAGGCCAGCACATCAAAAGCTTTCTTACCACCCTATCTACGTGCGATTCCACCTTCAGGGAACTATGCACAGTTATTCCTAGATCCCTCTGTTCCACAGCATTCCTCAATTCCCTACCATTTACCATGTACGTCCTATTTTCGATTTGTCCTGCCAAGATGTAGCACCTCACACTTATCAGCATTAAACTCCATCTGCCATCTTTCAGCCCACTCTTCCAAATGTCCCAAATCTCTCTGTAGACTTCGAAAATCTACTTCATTATCCACAGCACCCCCTATCTTAGTATCATCTGCACACTTACTTATCCAATTTTCCACCCCATCATCTAGATCATTGATGTACATGACAAACAACAGTGGACCCAACACAGATCCCCGAGGCACCCCACTGGTCACCGGCTTCCAACCTGACAAACAGCCATCCATCATTACTCTCTGGCATCTCCCATTCAGCCACTGGTGAATCCATTTTGCTACTCCGCCATTAACACCCAAAGATTGAACCTTCTTAACCAACCTTCCATGGGGAACCTTGTCAAAGGCCTTACTGAAATCCATATAGACAACATCCACTGCTTCACCCTCATCAATTTCCCTAGTAACCTCTTCAAAAAATTCAAGAATGTTTGTCAAACATGACCTTCCAGGCACAAATCCATGTTGACTGTTCTTGATCACACCCTGTTTATCCAAATGCTTATATATATTATCTCTAAGTATCCTTTCCATTAATTTGCCCACCACTGACGTCAAACTAACAGGTCTATAATTGCTAGGTTTATTCTTTGAACCCTTTTGAAACAATGGAACAACATGCGCAGTACATCAATCCTCCGGCACTATTCCCGTTTCTAATGACATCTGAAATATTTCTGTCACAGCCCCTGCTATTTCTACACCAACTTCCCTCAATGTCCTAGGGAATATCCTGTCAGGACCTGGAGACTGATCCACTTTTATAATTTTCAAAGGTGTCAGTACTTCCTCCTCTTTGAATCTCATAGTTTCCATAGCTGCTCTACTTTTTTCCCCTTACCTCACAGCGTTCAATATCCTTCTCCTTGGTGAATCCCGAAGAAAAGACATTGTTCAATATCGTCCCCATCTCTTTTGGCTCTGCAGATAGCTGTCCATTCTGGTTCTCTAATGGTCCAATTTTATTCCTCGTTATCCTTTTGCTATTAATATAGCTGTAGAAACCCTTTGGATTTACTTTCACCTTTCTTGCCAAAGCAACCTCATATCTTCTTTTAGCTTTTCTTATTTCTTTCTTAAGATTCTTTTTACATTCTTTATACTCATCTAGCACCTCATTTACTCCATGCCTCCTATAATTATTGTAGATATCTCTCTTTTTTCGAACCAAGTGTCCAATTTCCCTTGAAAACCATGGCTCTTTCCGATTTTTACTATTTCCTTTCAACCGAACAGGGACATAAAGATTCTGTACTCTTACAATTTCCCCTTTAAATGTCTTCCATTTCTCTTCTACATCCTTCCCATAAAACAAAATGTCCCAATTCACTCTTTTTAAATCATTACGCATTCCCTCAAAGTTAGCCTTTCTCCAATCAAAAATCTCAACCCTAGGTCCAGACTCCATAATTATATTGAAACTAATGGTATTATGATCACTGGTCCCGAAGTGCTCACCAACGCATACCTCCGTCACCTGACCTGCCTCATTTCCTAACAGGAGGTCCAGCACTGCCCCTTCTCTGGTCGATACCTCTATGTATTGCTGCAAAAAACTATCCTGCACACATTTAACAAACTCCAAACCATCCAGCCCATTTACAGAATGTGTTCCCCAGTCTATTTTTGGAAAATTTAAATCTCCCACAATCACTACCTTGTGCTTACTACTAATATCTGCTATCTCCTTACATATTAGCTCTTCCAATTCTCGCTCCCCATTTGGCGGTCTACAATACACCCCTAAAAGTGTTGCTACACCGTTCCCACTTCTCAGTTCCACCCAAATAGTCTCCCTAGACGAGCCCTCTAATCTATCCTGCCAAAGCACTGCTGTAATATCTTCTCTGACAAGCAATGCAACCTCTCCACCTATGGTCCCTCCAATTCTATCACACCTGAAGCAACGAAATCCTGGAATATTTAGTTTCCAATCACGACCCTCCCGCAACCATGTTTCACTGATTGCCACAACATCATATTTCCAGGTGTCAATCCAGGCTCCTAGCATTAAAAATACACATTTTAGAAACCCACCATCCCTTATTCTCTGTTTATTATCTTTTTCCTCTTTCTCGCCTACATTTTGGGTCCGAGTGCTTCCCTTCTCTGCCTCTTGCCCCTCACCCCGTCCCCTAGCCCCCTCTACCCGAGTCCCTCCCCCCAGCCTTTCTAGTTTAAAGTCTCCTTTGCAAATCTCCCCGCCAGGATATTGGTTCCCCTCGGGTTCAATGAGATGCAACTGAGTTTTGAATGGAATACCAAGACCGCTGAACAGACTGCTCCAGCTCAGAAGATCCAATGAAAATATATGTGGAGTGTTAATACCTCAGATTAACATTTGAAAAAACCTGTTTTAAGAATAAGTATACAAATACATTTAATGGCTAGCAGAGTGCCATGTGGAGCTGTTGCCTTGCAATGTCAGAGACCAGCTTTGAACCTCGGTCTGTGTGGAGTTTACATGCTCTCCTAGTGACTGTAAGGGTTCCCATCGGGTACTCGATCCCCTCCCATGTCCCAAAGGTATGTTTGTCAAGCGGT
Source organism: Raja brachyura (assembly GCA_963514005.1). The sequence continues at coordinate 48,250,662 of OY740781.1, read as the reverse complement.
TAATTAGCCACTATATCCCCAGTGTGTACAGACCATTCACAAAGTATTCAGACCCCTTCACTTTTTCCACATTTTGTTACATTGGATTAAATTCATTTTTTATCATCAATCTACACACAATACCCCATAATAAAAAAGAAAAAACGGGTGTTTAGAAATGTTTGCAAGGTAATTAAAAATAAATAACTGAAATATCACATTTCTGTAAGTATTCAGAACCTTTACTCGGTACTTTGTTGAGGCACCTTTGGGAGCGATTACAGCCTCAAGTCTTCTTGGGTATGGCATTACCAGCTTGGCACACCTGTATTTGGGTAATTTCTCCCATTCTTCTCTGCAGATCCTCTCAAGCTATGTCAGGTTGGATTGGGAGCGTCGATGCACAGCTATTTTCAGGCCCCTCCAAAGATGCTCGATCGGGTTCAAGTCCGGGATCTGGCTAGGCCACTCAGACTTGTCACAAAGCCATTCCTGTGTTGTCTTGGCTGTATGCTTAGGGTCGTTGTCCTGTTGGAAGGTGAAGCTCCGCCCCAGTCTGAGGTCCAGAACGCTCTGGAGCAGGTTTTCATCGAGGATCTCTCTGTACTTTGCTCCGTTCATGTTTCCCTCGATCCTGACAAAGAGTAGGGATTAACGTGTCCCTTTCAGAATGGCAGGCAGTGACTAGTGGGGAACCGCAAGGCTCGGTGCTGGGACTGCAGCTATTTACAATACACATCAATGATATAGATGAAGGGATTCAAAGTAAAATTAGCAAATTTGCAGATGACACAAAGCTGGGTAGCAGTGTGAACCGTGAGGAGGATGCTATGAGAATGCAGGGTGACTTGGACAGGTTGGGTGAGTGGGCAGATGCAGTTTAATGTGGACAGATGTGAGGTTATCCACTTTGGCAGCAAAAACAGGGAGGCAGATTATTATCTAAATAGTGTCAAGTTGGGAAGTAAAATAGGATCTGGGGGTCGTTGTTCATCAGTCAATAAAAGTAAGCATGCACGTACAGCAGGCAGTGAAGAAAGCGAATGGCATGTTGGCCTTCATAACAAGGGGAGTTGAGTATAGGAGCAAAGAGGTCCTTCTGCAAATAGGGCCCTAGTGAGACCATCTGGAGTATTGTGAGCAGTTTTGGTCCCCTAATTTGAGGAAGGACATTCTTGCTATTGAGGGAGTGCAGCATAGGTTTGCAAGGTTAATTCCGGGATGGCGGGACTGTCATCGCGAGATTACATGGCGAGAATGGAGTGGCTGGGCTTGTATACTCCGGAGTTTAGAAGGATGAGAGGGGATCTAATTGAAACATAAGATTATTAAGGGTTTGGACATGCTAGAGCCAGGAAACATGTTCAAATCAAATCAAATACGTTTATTTGTCATTGCACATCAACTGTACAACAAAATTTCATGTGCATGTTCATGTTCCCAATGTTGGGAGAGTCCAGAACGAGGGGCGACAGTTTAAGAAAAAGCGATAAGCCATTTAGAACGGAGACAAGGAAACACTTCTTCACACCGAGAGTTGTGAGTCTGTGGAATTCGCTGCCTCAGGGGTCGGTGGAGACCGGTTTTCTAGATACTTTCAAGAGAGAGCTGGATAGGGCTCTTACAAATAGCGGTCGCGATATGGGGAGAAGGCAGGAACGGGGTACTGTTTCGGAATGATCAGCCATGATCACATTGAATTGCGGTACTGGTTCGAAGGGCCCAATGGCCTACTCCTGCACCTATTATCTGACTAGTCTCTCAGTTCCTGCCGCTGAAAAACATACCCACAGCATGTTTCACCCTAGGTATGGTATTGGTCAGGTGATAAGCGGTGCCTGGTTTCCTCCAGATGTGACGCTTGGCATTCAGGCCAAAGAGTTCAATCTTGGTTTCATCAGATCAGAAAATCTTGTTTCACATGCCTTTTGACAAATTCCAAGCTGGCTGTCATGTGCCTTTTACTGAGGAGTGGCTTCCGACTGGCCACTCTACCACAAAGGCCTGATTGGTGGAATGTTGCAGATATCGTTGTCCTTCTGGAAGGTTCTCCCATCTCCACAGAGGAACTCTGGAGCTATGTCATAGTGACCATCGGGTTCTTGATCACGTCCCTGACTAAGGCCCTTTTCCCCCCAATTGCTCAGTTTGGCCAAGCGGCCAGCTCTATGAAGAGCCCTGATGGTTCCAAAGTTCTTCCATTTAAGAATGACGGAGGCCACTGTGCTCTTTGGGACCTGCAATGTTGCAGAAATTGTTGTATACCCTTCCCCTGATCCATGTCTCAACACAATCCTGTCTGAGGTCTACGGACAATTCCTTCGTATTCACGGCTTGGTTTTGGTCCACGATGTCCACAATGTCCAATCAATTTAATTTACCACTGGTGGACTCCAATCAAGTTGTAGAAACATCAAGGATAATCATTGGAAACAGGATGAAACTAAGCTCAATTTAGTGCGTCATAGCAAAGGGTCTGAATAGTTATGTAAATGTCATCTTTCAATTATTTATTTTTAAATTATTTTGCAAAAAATGTTTAAACACTTGTTGTTGCTTATTCATTCTGGGGTATTGTGTGTAGATTGATGATAAAAAAAAAGAATTTAATCCATTTTATAATAAGGCTGTAACGTAACAAAATGTGGAAAAAGTGAAGGGGTCCAAATACTTTCTGAATGCGCTGTAGGAGATGTTCTTGGGAATGTGATGGGAATACAGGATTAGTGTAAATGGGAGGTTGATGGTAGGTGCTTACTCAATGGATTGAAGAGCCTGTATCTGAAATGATTCCATGATCCAAAACTAAATTTAAAGTAATTACCTTAACACGTTGTGTTCTTCTAACATTTCCAGGTTTTGGCTTTCCAATGTAAAGTGGATTATAAAAGAGTGCTTGAACAGAATTCTCAAATTGCACAGACCATTCCCACACAGTGGGTAGCTTCAAAGACCTACTAAGGATATTCCGATCTTCATAAAGCTGTAAAAAAAAAGTCATGTTATTTTGCAACCAGACTACATGAAGTACTGCTTTTCAGTTAAGGCATCCACAATACATTATTCATTATTGCTCTGAAGCCAAAAGTAAAAAAATACTGCAATTGAGAATTGAGTGATTTTTCGTTTCGATATAAATGTATAATCAAAGCCAAAAGACCATATAACAAAATAAATGTTAAAGTTGTGCTCATTTTTAATTTCATTGACCATTTTCATCTAGTTTAGAACTGTATAAAGCTAACAAGATTAAACTATGATCGTCTGATTCTAGTTGCCAGAGAATTATCAGCAATGGAAGGTTCCCCCTCACCCTGCCTCAATACCTCAAGCATTTGCCCAAAGACTATTCCTTGATCAACACGCGTTGCCCCTCAGTAACATTACAAGTGATAGCAAGTATCAGAGACATTACAAAGCATTACAAAATAGTGACCAGGTAGCTGAAGCAAACCAATAGTAAAGGATTTAACAAAAATAAATTGTCCCAATTTGGAATACCTACCATTTGCGTATTATCCTTTTGGTATGGTGAATTGAACAGGAAGGTGCTAAAGATGGGAATATACATGCTGTCTGACAATATTGTCATGTAAGTTTCTGTAAATTCAAACGCTGGTGGGTATTGCTGAAGCAACTGCCATATACATTCCAAGAGGAGAAGAAATACCGGTGCCTTCAAGTATAAGAAAATTGCAAAGATATTAATCTTAAATGATGCACAGATATGCAATTTGATTAATGTAATTAATTTGCTTACAAAAGGCAACAACAAAACCATGTTGCATGCAAATAGGGTCCTTAGATAACTAGAGTAAATACACTACAATTAGACTATAGTTAACCTGCAATGTTTTAAAATTGTAATTTATTCATAATGTTGAGCTATGATACCCCATTTTGAGCCATCTGAAAGGGAAACATTTTGCCTTAAGTTCTAATAAGTTCTAAGAATTTTAATAATAAAATATGTTCAAGCTTCTGCGAGCTTGCTCCAAATCTTGGAAGCATCCTTGAATCCAACAGTCCTCAGATCTCTGTCCTGTCAATTCCAGCATTTATGTATTTTTGAATGGGCATAGATTAAATACCTTAGTTATAGTCACTGACAAGGTTAGACAAAGTTCTGCAAGGGGGATGGAGGAGCTCGGGTAGAGACCCGATCTGGGTGTTGGCGGACTGAGCTGGCAGACGAATGTCGTCATTTTCAGGGATATAGGTTGAAACTGCATTGGACCCGACCCAGAGCCAACGTAGTTCTCACCAGTTGTAGTGGCGATATAACCACACCGACCAGTGCTGTTCAGAGTCAATCAGTAACCAAGAATGAGCAGTGATTCAAACCAAGACTACACCGTTTCCCTTTTCTATTTGGGACTCCTGCTATGCATCGGATCCAATGACAGCAGAGTCAAACTCTAGCACCAGATGTCAGCAACATTCACTGCTGCTTTTCACTCGAGTCCAATGCTGAATGTGGCAGCTGTGGGGCTGGGTTCATTCCCACGACCTTATTGTGGCAGGAGGGGGAAGGGAGGTTTTGAAAATCACTATCAAAAGCAAAGTTTAAAATTATTAACTCTATTCGCCTTGCATTTCTTGAACATAAAAACCACCATTGTGAAAAAAATGTGGATCTACGCAACACAGAAGGATGATGTACATTCGTCATGTATATGCTCCCTTCTACTGCAGTCTCTTGTCTCTCCAGCTTACTGATCCTTCCTTACCTATTTGTGAGATAATGGTGACTAAAGCAGAGCTATTTCTTCCCCTCAACTATATCTGGAATGGTTATAATTAACTGGTTTTCAACTTCCAGTTTACAAATACTAGAAAAGGACAGAAAGTGGAAACAAAGAACAGTATGATGGTCCATACCAAATATATACACAAAGTGCTGGAATAACTCAGCGTATCAAGCAGCATCTCTGGAGAAAAAGATGATGATATTTCAGATCAGCACCCTTCTTCAGAAAATGGAGTCTGAATAGACTCGACTTGAAACGAGAGTCTAAATAAGGGACCAGACCCGAAACATCACCTATCCAAGTTCTCCAGGGATGCTACCTGATCCATTGAGTTACTCCTGCACTTTGTGTCTATTTTTATAAATGGTATCTACAGTTCCTTGTATCCAGTTTCTTAATAATGCTGCTTTGCCCCCCTTGTCTTAGTCTATTCACTTTTATTCCTGTGGATGGACTGCTAACCTTGTTTACTGCGACTGTCAAAGCTACTTTGACTATATTTACCCATAATGCTTTATGCTAGAAATTCTCCACAGGATGGCCTCTTGTAACGCAGAGACACAAGATATTCCAAAACTGCTGTCATTGTATTCATCTTCAGCCAGGAACTGAACTTCCTAAAATAAAACAGAACGCTGGGAATTCTTAGATCAGGCAGCACCAGTGGCGAGAGAAACAAAGTTAATATTTCAAGTCAATGATCTTCCATCAGACTAAAGAAAGGTTCCGACCAGAAACGTCTCCCATCCATGTTCACCAGAGGTGTTGCCTGACCCACTGAGCTAGTCCAGCGCCTAACATCTTATTTTGTAAACCAACATCTGCGGTTCCTTGTTTCTATCTTCTATCAGAATGGTCATCTTATTCATATCCAGAAATAAACAAAATCAGGGGGGGTTGAAGAATGAACGTGATAGAAGGAATATACAATGACAGTAAGGGTGGAAGGTAAATTGATTGCTAGTAACATACAAGAGCAGGAAACAGCACAAACATAGCCATCAGTATGGCCATTTGCTGAAAGGGCATTGACTTAAAACAGTTACACTATGGCCTATGTAAAATTAGGCAATCCCATGACTCGGGTCTGTGAACCTTGTGGATTTCAACCTTTTTATCCACAACGTCCAACAGCTGCAGAAATATAATGAATATTATTTAAATGAATAAATTATGAAGCAACATTACAGTTCAGCATTTGACATAGCCATCCAATTTTAACTTGGCAATGGAGAACCAGAGCCAGATGACATAAGTTTCACTCTTACCTCTTTATCATTGCCTCGCAGATGATTACATCGGTCTAGAAAGCAATGGCACCCCATCACCCACTCCTTCTGAATTAAACTCTGGAAGCCAGATATGGTTCTAAAATGTGGATCTATGATCACCTGGACCAGACTAGCTATTACACAGCACAAATCAGAGCAATTTTCTTCTGAAAGTTGAAAACAAAACAGGAACATGCTTAAAATAGACTCCCCAATGTGGAAGATCAACATTATTCAGTCAGTTGAAACTACTTTTTTTTGTTTAAAGTGTTTATTAAAGAAAGTGAAAAACTGAATCAACATGGGAGGTTTCTGCATCTTTGAGTGATTACATTTATTTTATTTTCTTAAATATTGTAAGAATTCAATATGCAAAGAAAGAATTCCAATTCTTACCCACAAGCACCACAGATGTATTTTTATGCTCCAGGCATTCAACAATATCCAATGCCTTCTTCAGACATTGCCTACAATGGAAAACAGTCAACATTTCAATCTGGCACACAGGTTTTGTTTAAGAAAAGTGATTTGAAGCAATCTTGAAAATATTATCTTCCACTGTTCTTCTTTAACCTGCCAAAAAGTCAGCAGCTTGCCTAGAATTCAGACAATGATCTCATTTTCTGCACAAGTTCCAACAATTACTGCAATTCTACATACAGGTCACATATTTGTAGAGTGTATAAATACTTGCCTGCTTACATCAATAATACCAAAGACACATCTGGAGGAAGTAAAATCTTGAAATCCAAGGAAAATGCCAGATTCAATTGTGAACTAGGTATTCATCAGATGTTAAAGAAGGAACTGCAGATGCTGGAAAATCGAGGGTACACAAAATGCTGGAGAAACTCAGCGGGTGCAGCAGCATCTATGGAGCGAAGGAGATAGGCAACGTTTCGGGCCGAAACCCTTCTTCAGACGTTCATGGATGCATAAAAGGTCGAATTTTCTATACATCAGATGTTGCATGTCAATTACTTACATTATCAGGTTGATAGAAAGAGTGGATTGTTACTCTTGCAGTCATGATTTAATTAATCCATGAGCTAAAAAAGGGAAAACTAGTTTCAATCTGCTTCTGCAGACATATTCATGTTCCTATCCAGCACTTGCCTTTATCTGCATATGAAGCCAGTGGATTAAAGTGTCCTTTACCATTAATGTATACAAAAAATAGTTGTTACTTTTGAGTTGAATCTACTTCTGTGAATTAATGGGCAAAAAAATAGCAAAGAGTAATTTCATATACAAATGAGAATTCTAACTAGATTTTGTTACGTCCACAGATGGGAAAGAAGTACAAATCAATTCCACTGGTGTAGGAACTGGAAAGCCAGATCAAGTACTGCCACAGTTCAGAACTCAAATGTTGTAGTAATTCCAATTTAGAAATTTGTATTATCTAACATTTTAATGACCCTGTAATGTTACTACATCTGCAGACTTGGAGTTATAATGTACGTTTTGAGCATTAGTTCAGTTCAACAGATTTTGCTCCAAGCTTCAGCCCAAAGTTGTACATGGATAATCACAAACCATATTTTGCAACTTTGCAAACCATGATCACAAAGAATAAAACCGCATGCAGATGAAACAAATTTATCAGATTCAGAAATTCAATAGGAAGTCAAAGCAATGTGTTCAAATTGCCATCTTGCATCCATGAGTACTGTGGATTTTTCTCTGAAATGTGTCTAAGACTGAAAGATTGCACACTTATGTAGTAATCAGGGGAACCTAAAGTTCTGGTTCAAGATTTAATTCTTCACCCAGCTTTGGTGATGAGAAATTAAATAATGGAAAATTCCCTAATTTCACAGCACATCTTTTCATTATTCCAAATTATGCTTGTTTTACTATGGTGCATGCAAGTATGGCATAATGGTACCTTTAAAACGTTAAATATCAAACTTTTCTTTTACAGCCATGTGACCCACATGTTTATTAATTGTGTATACCAGCATTTTAGATTTATGGTGTAATGGGTTAAACTGACAATTTCAGCAAAAATGTGGAATGGGGTTATCAGTTAATGTTAGCAGCCCTACATTCTATAGCCTCTCAAAAACAAGTTTCCAGATGTGTTATCTCCTCGCACCCATGATCATTGCCTGGGAACATAGTCTTCAAGGACATTCTATGGGAAAGCGTAACATTGGCAAACAACAGCACAGCAATAGGTGGGCTGATGATTGGCTCGGGGAGGGGGGCAGTGGCGCAGTCTGCTCTGATAAGAAATACCATAAAGGATGGTGTTGGGCGCCCTTTCAGGGAGAGAACCTCAGCCTTGGACCATTTTGCTAATGGTGCCAGGTGGTCTTGAACAAAACATCCTATGGCATGCTCTGATGAGTTTGCGAATGCGTACGGGTTCAATGATCCTTTATTGTCACATGTACCATTTAAAGTACAGTGAAATTTGTATGCGAGTGTACGTAGAAACATCCTGCAGTGTGCTCTGCTGTTTACTCGTGGTTTGTGAGTTCGTTTGGGGATATTCGACTTTTCATGAATGTATGTGCTTTATTTAGTGTAATAAACAGGTGAGTGAATTAAAACTGTTATCTGACTCCAGTGATTTATCGAACACTGGGGTAGTGGGCAGGATTCAGATAATAGACACTTAATAATAAATAATGTGCAAGTCGAAGAAAGCAGTGGAACCTGAAACTTATCGGATCCCAGGGTGGGTGGATAATACGGACGGGTTTGCGAGTTTAGCCAACTTAATTGCTCAGTCCGGGTCGTCCTGATAATGTCCTTGTATGATAACAACTGGAACAATGAGAATCCTGAGGACTGTGACTTTACTGCCTCTCTCCTTTCTTATTTGGTTAAGACTGCGGCACCTGGCATCAGTGGGGTGGTACTCCAGCTCCTGGGACAGACGGTTAAGGAATCTATTGGGATAGCCCTCATTGCATTCGAGGGGTTGGACCATTTCACTGACCACACCTCCAAGGCGACAAGCATGGAGAATTGATGCACCCTAGACCATGGGGCGAGGCTAAGGGGCATCTATCCAAAAAGGAACTGTGTCTGGCCCTCCTCCGAGCCGGTGGATAAGGGAGAGACGGCGTTCCCATTAGCACCCTCTATGCCCTTTGGAAAATACATTGAGAGTAAAAGGGAATCACAGGCAGAATGAAGAAAACCCAGCCCGGGACGAGAGGTCCCGGGGATAGACCGTGCCGGTTGCCCTAGACTATGTGTGGCCAGGATCCCCGTCGGGTTTGCCCGGTGGCCCTCGCTTGACTGGGTGACCCTAGGCCTTATGCCCATGTTACCCTCACCGATGGGGTGGCTGTGTCCCACTACATGGCTGAGAGGATAGTGGAACAGGTATTCCCGCTTGCTTTACAGCGAGAGAATGGCCCTTTTGAATTGCAGGTGACGGCTATTACTCGTGAGGAGGAGTGGAATCTGTGGCAGCAGCATGACAGACGGCGGGCACGTCTCGGCTTGCCTGATCCTGCCGCGCGATATTCGCCCTTTGAGCGATAGATGTTTTCATGTTACTTGGCACTCCTTGCTACCGAACACCTTACGGCGGGTGGGCTAGTGGTTATGCGCCCTCACTTACTTATTATGACCTGGGTTGAGTATGCCAACATCTCCCATAAGGGGGGACACGCTCAGAGCTCCTCTATTGTAAACTGGAAATGGTACAATTCTGATACGGCTGAGAGAGGCCCCGACGGTGTTAGCCGTCTGCATGAGCAGGTCACGGCCTCCCCTCGGGATGTCACCCAGTACCCGAGCCTGAACTACCTCCTGCCTCCCCCATTGCTTGGGTTGGGGTGGGGTGAGGGGGGTCCCATTCTCTGACCTCTCTCCTAACGAACAACCACAGGCATGGTTTACCGATGGCTCTAGTCGTTGGGTTGCAGGTAAGGCAGTCTGGCAGGCGGCCGTCCTCCCTTCGTCTGATAACAATACTCCAGTCCGACTGTGCAATAACTACTGGGCAGTTGCCAATGGCAAGATGAACAAGGACCCCAGATCCCGTTGTACTTCCCCTTTTCCCAACTTGACACCATTTAGATAGTAATCTGCCTTCCTGTTTTTGCTACCAAAGTGGATAACCTCACATTTATCCGCATTAAACTTCATCTGCCATGCATCTGCCCACTCCCCCAACTTTTCCAAGTCACCCTGCATTCTCATAGCATCCTCCTTACAGTTCACACTACCACCCAGCTTTGTGTCATCTGAAAATTTGCTAATGTTACTTTGAATGCCTTCATCCAAATCATTGATGTATATTGTAAATAGCTGCGGTCCCAGCACCAAGCCTTGCGGTACCCCACCGGTCACTGCCTGCCATTCTGAAAGGGCCCCATTAATTCCTACTCTGTTTCCCGTCTGCCAACCACTTCTCTATCCATGTCAGCACTCTACCCCCAATACCATATGCCCTAATTTTGCCCACTAATCTCCTATGTGGGACATAACTCACACCATTATGGCATGGATAGTTAGTTTGACACATAATCACATCGCATTTATAGAGATAGAATTATTATATTGTAGTTTTGATTATTATTGTCTGTATACTCAGTAACATGTGGTGAGATGGGCACTAATGTAGACTGATGACTTCAAGGGGTGTAGTGCAGTGTAGATTAAACTGACAATTTCAGCTAAAATGTGAAATGGAGTTTCAACTAAGTTAGCAGCCCTACATTCCAAAGGCTCTCGAAGACAAGTTTCCAGATGCGTTATCTCCTCGTACCTGTGATCATTGCCTGGGAATGCAGTCTTCAAGGCCATTCGATGGGAAGGCGTAACGTTGGCAAACACAACAGTTGGGTAGACACCCGCGCACCCTGCCACTAGTAGCCCAGAAACGTTGCACATAAGGGGGCTTAAGATTGGCTCAGGGAGGGGGCAGTGGCGCGGTCTGCTCTGATAAGAAATGCCATAAAAATTGGTGTTGGGTGCCCTTTCAGGGTGAGAACCTCAGCCTTGGATCGTGTTTTGAACAGTGCCAGGTGATCGTGAACGAAACATCCTGTGGCGCGCTCCGAGTTTGCAAGTGCGTACGGGTTTACGTGAGTGTTTGTAGAAACATCCTGTGGCATGCTCTGTTGTGTACTCGGGGTTTGCGAGCGAGTTCGGGGATATTCGAGCATACGTGAGTGTATGTGCCTTATTTAGTAGTGTAATAAATTACTGAGTGAATCAAAACTGTTATCTGAATCCAGTGATTTATCGAACACAACAAGGTGTACAAAAAAAATCACCTATTGCACACATATTAAGCGCACATTATAATCCTAGTCATAGTCATAGAGTGATTCAGCGTGGAAACAGGCCCTACGGCCAAACTTGTCCACACCGACCAACATGTTCCAGCTAGTCCTACCTGCCCACGTTTGGTACAAATTCCTCCAAACCTATCCTATCCATGTACTTGTCAAACTGTTTCTTAAACGTTGGCATAGTTCCTGCCTCAACTGTCTCCTCTGCAGCTTGTTCCATACACCCACCACCCTTCGTGTGAACAAGTTACCCCTCAGATTCCTATTAAATCTTTTCCCATTCACCTTAAACCTATGTCCTCAGTTCCTTGATTCACCTACTCTAGGCAAGAGACTGTGCATCTTCCCGATCTATTCCTCTCATGATTTTATACACACATATTTTATACAAGATATTATACAAAAGTATCAGGTGCCCAATATTTCAAATGATTGTAATAAATCCAGAACTGCATGATCACATAACAGTTATTTTAGAAGGAAGCAATGAAGATCAATTCATAAATATTAAAACATTGGTACATTGGCCTTATGCCAGGGTAGAGTAAAGTAAAGAAGTTAGGATGTTATATTACAGTTGGACAAGTCATTAGTGTGGCCGCATTTGGAGTATTGTGTTCAGTTTTGGTCACCCTCCTATTGGGATGAGGTCATTAAGCTGGAAAGAGTGCAAAGAAGATTTCTGAGCATGTTACCAGGCCTTGAATGGCTAAGCTACAAAGAGAGATTGGTCAGGCTTGGACTTTATTCCTTGGAGTGCAGGAGGCTGCGGGGGTGATCTTTTGGAGGTGTATATAATCATGAGACGAATAGTTAGGGCAAATGCACAGTCTTTTACCCAAGTAGGGGAACCAAAAGCACAAAGACATATGTTTAAGGTGAGAGGGACAAGATTTAATATGAACCCGAGGGGCATCTTTTTCACTCAGAGGGTGGTGAGTAGACAGAACAAGCTGCCAGAAGAAATGGGAGAGGCACGTACAATAACAACATTTAAGTCACTTGGGCAGCTCCATGGATAGGAAAGATTTAGAGGGATTTAGATGGGCACCTTAGTCAGCATGGAAGAGTTGGGCCGAAGGGCTCGTTTCCGTGCTGTATGACTAAGACACCAGGTGCAAGTTTTCATTAAAAACAGTAATAAAGGACTTGCCTCATTTCTGCAGTTTTTAAAAATGTGCATTTGAGCATATTCACTCAAGAAACAACCAACGTCTAATTTTCAATTTAACAAGTAATTCGGAAATTGTAAACCAACCTGATAATTTCCAACCAATTTGCATTCTCTATTGTAGACAGCCACTTAATGTCAGATTCCCAGAAATCAGCAGCATTATCTGGACAAGAATAATAATTAAAACAGATCAGACTGGACCAAACTTTATCGCAAATAATTTTACATATCATCCAAATGTGCTAAAGCCAAAAGACATCTATGGATATATTGTTTAAGAAAGAACTGCAGATGCTGGAAAAATTGATGGTAGACAAAAATGCTGGAGAAACTCAGCTGGTGAGGCAGCATCTAGGGAGGAATAGGTGACGTTTCGGGTCGAGACCCTTCTTCAGACTGATGTTTTGGGGGGGGGGGGGGTGTGAAGCATCCCTCACCCGCTTAGTTTCTGCGGGTATATTGGCAAAAGGACTATTTTTTTGAAAATAACTATACCCAATACATAGATGAGGCTCTCACCAGGGTCTCTTCGATATCCCGTAGCTCTGCTCTCACTCCCCATTTCCCCCACCCCCCTCTTGTAACAAGGGCAGAGCCCTCCTTGTCCTCACCTTCCACCCTACCAGCCGCCAAATGCAACAGATAATACTCTGACATTTTCGCCACCTCCAACGGGATCCCACCAGTGGCCACATCTTCCCATCTCCTCCTCCGGCTTTCTGCAGAGACCGCTCCCTCCACAACTCCCTGGTCAATTTGTCCTTTCCCACCCAAACCACCCCCTCCCCTGGTACTTTCCCTTGCAACCGCAGGAAATGCTACACTTGTCGCTTTACCTCCCCCCTCGACTCCATCCAAGGACCCAAGCAGTCTTTCCAGGTGAGGCAGAGATTCACCTGCACCTCCTCCAACCTCATCTATTGCATCCGCTGCTCTAGGTGTCAGCTGCTCTACATCGGTGAGACCAAGCGCAGGCTTGGCGATCACTTCGCCCAACACCTCCGCACAGTTCGCATTAACAAACCCTACCTCCTATTGGTTTAGCACTTCAACTACCCCTCACTTTCCGTATTCAACCTTTCTGTCCTGGGCCTCCTCTATGACCAGAGTGAGTCCCCCCCGCAAATTGGAGGAGCAGCACCTCATATTTCGCTTGGGTAGCTGCCAGTGTGAAGTTTGCATGTTCTTCATGTGACCCTGTGAATTTCCTCCAGTTTTCTTCTGCATCCCAAAGACATGTGAAGAGGTCTTATGATGACATATGATGAGCTGGGCCTGAACTCGCTGGTTTAGGATGAGGGGGGGACCTCACTGAAACTTACCAAATAGTGAAAGGCTTGAATAGAGTGGATGTGGAGAGGATGTTTCCACTAGTGGGAAAGTCTGGGACTAGAGGTCATAGCCTCAGAATTAAAGGACATTCCTTTAAGAAGGAAATGAGAAGAAATTTCTTTAGTCAGAGGGTGATGAATTTGTGGAATTCTTTGCCACAGAAGGCCGAGAAGGAAATGTCAATGGATATTTTTAAGGCAGAGATAGATTCTTGATTATTATGGGTGTCAGGAATTATGGGGAGAAGGCAGGAGAATGGGATTAGGCGGGAGACATGATTGAATGGCAGACTAGACTTGATGGGCACAATGGCCCAATTACGCTCCTATCACTGCTGACCTTGTGTGTTTGTTGGTTAATTAGTCTCTGTAAATTGTCCTGAGTGTGCCAGCCAGTGGCTGAGAATGTAGGATTACATAGAATTGGTGCATACAGATGATCAGTGGTCTGCGTTGACTCGTTGGGCTGGAGGGCTCGTTTCCATGCTGAATTTCTAAACTAACATTAAGTATTCATCTATAAAATCTTTTCTTAAGAAACCATTTCTACACATTGGGAGAGAATAGCACTTGTTGACATTAGACGGAATACATTTAATTTCTACAATAATCCAAAACATGCCCCAATACTAATAAAGGTTTGTAGTGCAAATAATATACAATCAAATATTAAATTATACCCAGTAGAAGAAATAGCATATCCTGAATTATAATCAAATCTTTATGCCTACACCACTGAATTAATCCCTTAAATATAAATTATGACGGAATGGGGAATGAAATCCAAATCCAATGCTCAAACAAAATTATTAGTCTGAAGAAGGGTCCCAATCCAAAATGTTCCCCATCCATGTTCTCCAGGAGCACTCAAGAAAATGTAAGTGTAACATTTTAGAACATTTAGTATAACATTTTAAAACCATAGAGCTGAATCCATCTAAACCCATTTCTATTGTTCCTATTTAATGTACAAAAATTACCCATCAAAAAGAGTTGTTTAAATCGGTTGTAAGAAGCCTGTATTTCCTGCAGAGTTGGAAGAGTGGTTGAAAGGACCTCAGTCCTGACCATGTGATTCGAGGGATGGGTTTCTCCAAGAACATGAAGCAGCCTACAAATCAGAGAAGAAGAACTTTACCATCTATATTACTTATCAAACTCTCATGGTACGCGTGTGCGTGTGTATTGTATCTAAAATTTTACAGATTCTTACTCGCATTTTTCCTTTCCACGCCATAATCAGGTTCCCTTCAGATTTTATGCTATATTTCACAAGTTATTATGATTAAAGTTTTTAAAAAAGCACACCATAATCAGGTTCCCTTCAGATTTTATGCTATATTTCACAAGTTATTATGATTAAAATAAAAAAAAACAACTTTAAGATTAACTGTCACTGCTTTGAGATTTTTCTGGCAGTTTCCTGTGATGACGTCGCAATGGTATCTCAGTCGTCCAGTCACAATGGGATTTCATTGCTCTAGCAGATGCAAATGCATTTTTCCTTAAGTCACAGTATACCATTTTTTTTTTTAAGTTTAAAATGAGGGAGTGTGAATAAGGTTAAATGAGCAGCCCCTGCACAGTTGGGGGCTATGGGTGAGTGGTGCAATATTGCTTTGGATTAACTGGTTACGTTGGGGCAACGGGCGAGTGGGGGAAACGCGTTGCGTTGGGGGAACGGGTGTTTGGTGGATTATTGCGTTGGGGGAAAGGTTCCACATGGTCTACTTACTGATAAAAAGAAAATTATTAAGCAGCACATGTTGAAATGTAGACACACCTCTCATTCATCTGGAGGTGATTTTTTTTAAGGAAAGAGGTAATTCTAGGACATGCCCCATTTGGCTGATTTTAAAAAAACATTGTAGAAGTATTTTCCTTTTGTGTAGCTAAAATGGGAAAGTTGAAATTTCTTGGCTCTACATCTCACACAATCCAGACTTTCCCACAATCTATAAATCAGTACTTCACAGTGATCAACAAGCAAAGCAACAGAATTATTTCCTCAGAGACAAGGAGGAAGGGGTGGGGAGGTATTGGGGGTCGGGATTCAAGGAACATTCGTGCCAAGCACAAATAGTGGCTCCAATCATGTCAGCAAGACAGCTGCAGAAGTGATTCTTCAGAACAACATTTAGGCAACCAATTAGACCATAACCACACCCACATCTCAGATGGAGAAATGTCTGAATAGACTCAATAGTAGGAGTGGTTTTCAGATTATCGCAGTGAAGTTTATCTCATCAATATCATGGCACCATTTTAACAGTGACTATACCACTGGACCCAGTGGGTCGGTTAAGAGCAGATTTAGCAGGTTTGATACCTAGATAAGGTAAACCATCAGCAAAATCCTACTTGATCGTAATGTATAACCTCAGCCCAATACATTCATTTGATTAATCAAAACAAATTACCAATATGGAAGAGGAAAAAAGTCAAGAACACAAGAAATACCCAGGACAAAAATACAAAAACAGGACTATGTACCAAATTTAAAATTATGCCAGCTATTATAAATCAGATTTCAGATATCATAGCAGTTCAACATTCTCAACCATATGTAGCATATTTAATCAAGTAAGTAATGGGAGGTGGAAGCTCCAATGGCATCAATTCTCATCCACAAAAAAAGCACAGCATGTGGCAGTAACAGACAAGGCCTCAATAATAAAAGGCCAAGTGAACTTATCTTCACTTCATGTTAAGTTCTCCACTATCACAAATGGCCTTATCTATCCCAATTATTTTAGTCCATGTAACATTATGTAGCAACTAAGCATGACAAAGTAGACAGGCCTGAAATAGTTATATACTTAACTATAATGCTATTCACATCTTCTCTCAAGGCAGTGCATGCTAGCTTCACTATAATACCACTCAAATGTAATACTATATTCTCAAGATTCTGTCCATCAGTATCCTATATCATTACCAACGTTGCTAGCCATATTAATGTAGCCAATTAAAGTAAAGTAGAGGAGTGAAGACCAATAATGAGTGGGTTATGTTACAAGCTAACAAATTATTTGTACATTCAAATGACTCAAGTCAAACGCAATTTATATGTTTACTTTAAAAGTTGGTTAGATATTGCTACATCACTTGAAAAGAATGATCCAAGACATGGTACTGGAGAAAAGTCTCTTGTCGCGGATAAAATTAGCCTGTTGTTTAATTCAAGACAGAAATTATTTGATTACCCAAGGTATTGGATTCAACACTCTACCTAATGCATGGACTGCATAATAGAAGCTGTAAAACTCCAAGATGCAAGATCATGAAGGAACAGTACAGACCATCATATCCGAATCAAATACAGTGCACCGAACAAAACTAGTATTTTGCGCATTGATGGAAAAATCAGCTCAAAATCCACATGTCGCAAGAACAACAATCGGACTTAAAGCAATCAAGAATCAGCAGTACCAGGTAATACTACTGACTTCCAAAATACATTTTGTTTTAGGGAAGGGGAGGTTTGGTGGTAAAGACGAGTTTGGAATACTAACGTGCTTTTACATGTTAACAAAAAAAAGGTTACAAGGTACTATGGTACAAGACCTTTTCTCCGACAGATTAGCAAAACATTTAAATGTCAATTTTACATTGACAAAAACAAAACAAACTGTCAAAGACACATATTCTAATTTAAAGTGCAGCTTCATGTGGACATTCTTAATGCAACAAAGAAAACTGACAACCAACCTGTCAGTCCAACCTTTGTCTGTTTGTAAAGTACTGTCATCAGCTGTTTCAGGCAGAGTTGCCATCTTGAGCAATGCACAACCACTCGCGTGAGACCAGCACCAAAACTGCAGTGATACAAGAGAAATATATTTTTAAATACACTATTTATTTATAAGAAAAGCATTGTTGCAAGATAATTTGTATTTAAAAGGCAACCTGCTCCACTGACACTGGGAAGTTTGAGTGGAAGTCCGATATCTTTGTACCTAGTGTGCACACATACAGAATATTCACCACCGAAATATACTGTAGCAGTTTGCCATTCCAGGTAAATGTTTCCAAAGATGTGGCCCCCAAACTATTCTGATTTTTAAAGCAGCACTGTGTGAAGTTCCAACATAATTTCAAAGCCTTATTCCTTCGGACACAAAGGCCAGTATCGCATAATTTTGAGAATATTATCATTTGTGACTCTGGCCCTTTAATGTTACATGCATGAATTTCCACCTTATTTTGCAGTCTTTGTTCCTGGTTAATCAATATTTAAAACCCCTACAAAATGCCCCTTGTTTGCCAGCACTCAAATCTGTTTTGCCAAATAATCAGCATTGTTAACACTTGTAATTAATTATTCCTGATAATTTAAATGCTTCCAATAGTTCACTTGCATCATCTTTAAGCAAATTTTACATAAAGAGGCATTTGAAAACCCGATTGTAGCTTTCCATCCCTTCATCCAATTTTTCTTTTGGGATTGCATCAATAATTAAACGTTGTGCAACACCACCAGTTGAATCTTTTGGAGTTCACCCCATTATTCCCAGTCTTTTCAATTTACCCGATTTACTTATCAGGTCATTAAAATGCCTTTAATTTCATAAACTCTGACTTCTAGTACTTAGGTCTCTTGCAAAGTACTTTATCCACCAACTCCAGTGTACCCGAGGTACCCCCATATATAACAATCAGAGCCCCAGCATAGATCCCTGTGGAACTGGGGCCTCTGTTTGTTATATATGGGGGCATCTCGGGTACAC
The DNA here is from genome assembly GCA_963514005.1 of Raja brachyura. The sequence goes on along the minus strand of OY740781.1, from coordinate 48,232,159 downwards.
TGGAGTCAGTGGATAAAGTACATTGAATCACCGACCTCCAGTCAGAATAACACCCTTCCACCACAACCCTGTCCTTCACGGGTAAGGCGGTTCTGAATTCAATAAGACCACGTTACCGTGGATCTCATCCATCTTAAACTTCTGCATCAGCCATGACCATGGGCGTGATCTTGTCAAATGCTGAACAAAATCTATGTAGACAACATCCACTACCCGACCTTCAAATTATTATTGTCACTCAAAAACTCAATGAAGTTCATAACACATGCCCTGCCTGGCACAAAGCCATGCTGATTGTCCACAATTAGCCATTATTGATTATCTCAATAGCACAATTGATAAACATTGGAAAGGCATGAGGAATATTGATTTTCTTGGGCATGTATGCCAACTAATTGTCACATGTTAATTGGGTTGAGGAAATCAAGAACAAGAAGTCATGCATTTAAAGTGACGGGAAAGATTTATTTGGGACTCGAGGGGAAACATTTACTTCCCCAACAGAGGGTAGTATCAATGTGAAGTGAACCGTAACAGAAAGTGGTTGAGACAGGCATTATAACAACATTTAAAATACATTTGGACAAATACAAGGATAGGACAGTTTTGGAAGGGATGTAGGACAAATATGGGAAAATGGGACCAGCTGAGATGGGCACCTCGGTCTGTATGGATAAGTTGGTTCAAGGGATCAGTTTCCGTGCTGTATGATTTGATATATTAAGGAGCAGCACTTCATTGCTGTAATGTTATAAAATTAGAACTGTTACATACAGCTGAGTGTAACCCATTTCTATTCATAGAAGGACATGACATACTTATTCAGTGGGATGAGATGAAAGCAATGGGCAGCAGTTTGATCACTTCTGAAACAAGCTTCAGGCCACTGCCATCAACAAAACCACAACTTATTTATAACAGCACCTTTACTGTAGCAAATAGTTTCATGACACTTTTTAAACAATAATAAAAAATAATGCAATCTAATAATAACAATACATTAAAGGTCTTGAGAAAATAATGAAAGGGGAAGGAAAGAACGATACAAGAACATAAATCAAGAACTCGAGGCTGAGAAAACCAAAAATGTGACTTAGCCGGTGAGTTAATTGAAGGATGAACAAGGTGATTTTTTATGGCTGCGAATTATACAACTCTTTACATATTGTGGAGTTATTTGAAAATAAGAATGCAAGTCTTGAAATTATCCCTCTGAAGGCCATTGCAGTGTTAATTGTTTATTTCACCATCAATACGAATAGGCTCAAGTTATTCAAGCAACCACACAAATCTCCAATTTGCAGCAACATTGTTGTTGTAACACAAGGTGCTCTGCAGATCATTGCAAATTCAACAAAAAAAGGTTCTAACAAAGCAAAACTTAAAAAGGGTTTGGGGGAAAAGTAACAATCAAGCATTTACCGAACAGGTTGGGCATGAAAGATAATGTACTACTCTCATTAAGAACTGAGAAAGGAGCAAGATTTTATTTAAAAACCCAAACTTACGGGTATTCCTCTTCCTTTGTGTTTCTTGATATCATCATCAGTAACAGAGGAAGGAACAGCAAAGAACTGTGGAAGTCTATAACAAAAGAATCCAAGCACATTTTTGAAAATATAAAAAGTAGCAATTGAATGACAAACTTGTTGCATTTCACCGATGAAACTCTGCTCACCAAGTTGGAAGGTTTGCCAAGTGAAAGCTGCCTCCCTTCACACTATGAAATCTTCCTGTTCTAAATTAAAATCAGATGAGTGTACACTACGTATAGTTTAGATTTGCAGAAGTTGATTCTCATCTGACTGAACATTTTTAAGAGGTGCAGAAATTACAAACAAGCACTTTCGCAACATATTTCTTGACCCAAGGCCATTTTAAGATTCAAGAGACATTTATTGTCACTTGCACCAATTGGTAAAATGAAATTTGGGGTCAGCAAATGCACAAAATCACTTTTGACATGCAGTCATTGCTCTAATGCAAGGAAACAAAAGACAATTTACAATTTATTTAAATAACGAATGAAATAAGTGATCAAACAATATTGTTGGTGGAAGGATATAAAATCCTTCCACTTTTGTCCAAGTGCATTGGCAGAAATAAACAAGGTCCACATCCTCAGACCAGCGCCCTCAGCATTGAACCCTATTTGTACCCAATGTTGGGCAGGTCATATTGTTCACATGCTCAATCATACTCATAAAATAGACACCTTTATCCAAGCTCTATCACTGGAAGAGATTACCAAGTAAAAAGAGGAAACAGTGAAAGATTTCACAAAGTCCTCTGGAAAAATGTTACATCCTCTCTTACTCCGGAGAATCCAGGTACCCACAACCACTCAAAGTGGAGAAGCAACATTTGTGATGGCATGTGAAGGGCATGAATTGCCACACAGGGAAACTCAGCATAATGGTTGGATAAAGTGCACCACTTCGTCAAGCACCTCCTGTTCCATATTGGTTAGAATATTTAATCATTTCATTATTTAGTCCCATTAGGTTATGCAGTACTACAGGATTTATATAAAGAACCAATTTGGAACTACACTTTATTCCAAGCTCAAACCATTCCAATGCACTCTTTGGAGACAAAGGAGCCCCCCTTATATTGGTCAACATTAACGTCTCACGGCAATTTATCTCAGCTCTTTTTGGAACTGTGCGGTGTATAAGTTAGCTATGGTATTTCTGTATACAAAAAACACAAAACCTAAAAATCACTGCTGTCCAAACAGCATTTTTTTTTCAAATGCTATGAAAGATGCTATGTAGCATCTTTCCTTTCAAGTTATTTTGCTCAACATTTTCTTACCGTGAACATGCAGTGTCTCCTTTCGGGTGGGATTTTTAGTACAAAGGCATTTTTGTTTAGTTTTACTTGGGAAAGTACAAAGATTTCCTTATTGCATTCCTAACTAAAATTAATGACTTGGCAGTAAGTACAAAATCCAAGAGTTGAACACTCACCGAGAGTCGAGGCGGTAATTTTCATTAATGGAAATTATTCTGTTGCTCAATAGACCCCCTGTGCGCTCCAGTTCCACTTTCCAATCGACTTTGGTTTCAAACATTAACGTTGAAGGTTCGCGTTCAGCTCCAGGACCAACTTGGAGAAAAGGTAAATAATATTTTATAAGTTTGCAAAATACCAGTCAGTCATCACGTAAATTGGAACAACTTTCAATTACCATATTAAAACAAAATCTTACAATTACATCGAAATTCAAATCTCAACTGGATCAAAGAAACTGAGACACAACAGACCACAGATGCTGGAATCTGGAGCAAAATAAGCTACTGGAGGAACTCAGCAGATCAAGTAGCATTTTGAGGATGGAAATGGGCAATCGATATTTTGGGTTGAGACCCTTCAACTGGATGAAAGAAATAATGTGTTAATAGGTAAAGAACTGTCCAAAAAAAATGACAAAACTATAAAAACAGGAAAGTTTAATATAAAAGGGGCCATATGCAATTGTGTTATTAAATGGCAGAATGACGTACTTAAAGTACGTGAAGAAGGGTCTCGACCCGAAACGTCGCCTATCTCCTTCACTCCTTAGATGCTGCTGCACCCGCTGAGTTTCTCCAGCTTTTTGTGTAACCCTACTTAAAGTAACAGTTCACCAAATGCACTTATCCATCATCCTGCATGCATTTCTGCTTTTTGAATAGCAACATTTAAAGTTCAGGATTACTTATTGTATGTTGTTTCTCTTGTGTAAAGATGGCCTTGTGATTCGGATTCAGGTTAGTTTATTGACTAACATGTTTACTGACATGTGAATAACATGAAATTGCATGACTACACGAAGCTCAAAGTATAAACGTCAATGTTAACTATAATAAATACAACATCAATGTGCAAAGATTGTATATAGTGCAAAAAATACAAAGGTGCAATAACGGAACAACTGAATGAGGTAGAGTTACAGTAAGAGTGAGAGTATGTGTCAGCATCTCCCAGAGGGGGATATGAAAGACTTGAGTGGTTCAAGAGTTTGATAGCAATAGGGAAAAAGCAGATCTTAAGTCTGGATATCTGGACTATCTTGTATCTTTTCCCAGAAGGTTGAAGAAAGAACAGAATACCCAGGGTGGCAGGCATTCTCAATGGTATTTCCTGCCTTTCTGATGCAACACGCCACGAAGATAGAGTGGATGGATGGAAGTGATAAGCCTGTAATAGACTGACTTGCATTCACCACTGTCTGCAAGTTCAGGTGGTCAAGAGGTAATAGGTACAGGAGTAGGCCATTCGGCCCTTCGAGCCAGCACAGTCATTCAATGTGATCATGGCTGATCATCCCCAATCAGTACCCCGTTCCTGCCTTTTCCCCATATCCCCTGACTCGGCTATATTTAAGATCCCTATCCAGCTCTCTCTTGAAAGCATCCAGAGAACCTGCCTCCACCACCCTCTGAGGCAGAGAATTTCACAGACTCACAACTCTCTGTGAGAAAAAGTGTTTCCTCGTCTCCATTCTAAATGGCTTTCCCCTTATTCTTAAACTGTGGCCCCTGGTTCAGGACATATTTCCTGCCTCCAGCGTGTCCAAACTCTTAACAATCGTATATGTTTCAATAAGATCACCTCTCATCCTTCTAAACTCCAGATGCTCCATTCTCTCAGCATATGGCAGTCCCGCCATCCTGGGAATTAACCTTGTAAACCTACGATACCAAATTTTCTCAGGAGCCCAAGTTATTATGCCAATGTGCTTTCTTAATCACCACACCAGTGTGATGGAATCAGGTTAGGTTGCTGGCGATATGGATGCCTGGGAACATGAAGCTGATGACCCCCTCTCCAGCAGCTACATTGATGAGGACAGGCTTCTATTCATCTCCCTACTTCCTTGGATCAACAGCCAACTCTTCCATCTTGCAGACATTAAAGGTTAGGTTGTTGTTCTCACATCATGATGCAAAGTTCCCAATTTCTCTCCCACCCTTAGGTCTCCGAGTAAATCAGGCTGGTATCACTGGCAAATCTTATGATTAATTCGCTCATGTGCCAGACGTCGTTCTGCCATCACTTTGCCACAGCCAGTGCCACATCTGTGCCTCTGAGGAGATTGTCCGCGGTGCATGACTCTCCGCCGCAAGTCAGTAGGTGGGCTATTGTCAGTGCCTCTCCACAGTTGCACTTGTCAGAGTTCCAGAGGCCCCACTTCTTCAGGTTGAGTCCGCAACGTCCCACTCCAGTGCAGAGGCAGTTTAGGGCTTTCCAGGTATTACAAGGCAGGTGGTGTCCTGGTGCCGTCTGTTGTTTGGTTTTGGTGCCTGGTACAGTTGGCTGTAGTTGATGAAGCAGTTCGGACTCTTCAGGCGTTTCGTGGCACGTTGGTGATTGTGCAAGGAATGCGAGGATCTGTGTCCGCATTGAAGCGTGCTACTGCAGCTGCCCGATCAGGTCTTAGATGGTTCGTCGATGCCTGCCAGCTCGTGCAGATGTTCAACCTTTGTCAGCTTCAGGCATCCTATGGTTTTCCTGCAGGCAGTGTTCAAAGCAGAGTCCACCTTGCGTGCATGTTTGAAGTGGCTCCAAACGGGGCTTGCATATTCTGCCACTGAGAAACAGTACACCAGGGCTGCAGTGCGGATTGTTGTTGGCTCACTGCCAAATGAGCTGTTTGCCAATTTTTCGATGACATTGTTCCGGTGTTGACCTTTGCCTTGGTTTTCTCAACATGTAGGCAATATAATAACGTGCGATCGAGGACCTCACCTAGGTACTTTGGGGCTTTGCAGTGTTCCAACAGGACATCATTCATCGCACCTGCAATTGACGTTTCGCATCCCAGTCCCAGAGGTGGAAAGCTGCGCTTTGCGTTTTTGTTGGGTTTGGGCGCAGGGAGTTTTGTTGGTAGTATGTTGTCATATTCTGCAGAGCAGCCTCTAGTACGGTCTCAATCTGGCTGAAGTCTGAGGATTGCATTGCGTTGCACAAGTCATCGGCATACAGAAACAACCTAGTTTTTGGGGTGATCATTGGTGTATATATTGAACAACGTTGGGGCAAGGACACAGCCCTGTGGTAGACCATTCTTTTGGCGTCTCCAACAGCTGTTCTGACCATTCAGGCATACAAAGCAGTGGCAGTTCTCCATCATTGTCATGATGAACTGGACAAGATGAGAGTCCTGCAGTGTTTGTTGCAGTTCAGCTTTCATGGTACGGTGGTTTACAGTGTCATATGCTGTGGACAAGTCTACAAATACTGCACCTGTGATAAGCTTCCACTCAAAGCCATCTTCAATGTGCTGAGTGAGGTTCAGCAGTTGTCCTGTTGTTGACTTTCCCTGGCGGAATCCAGCCTGTTTAATTATCAAAACATTGTCTACATCCAGCCTGATGAGGTTCTAATGATCGAGTTGGCATTATACTTGGCCACATGGTCATGGGCGTATAAGGAGTAGAGCAGGGGACTGACTATACCACTTTGAGAAGCACCAATGTTGGGGGCCAAGGTGGAGGAAACATGACCAATTCTCACTGATGGAGGTCTTCTGGTCTGGAAGCCCAGAGGCCAGCTGCAGAAAGGCGTCCAAAGGCCAAGGTGTCAGAGCTTAGTAATTATATTATTCAGTATTATGGGGTCAAAGGCGGAGCTGTAGTCATTCAAAAACATTCTGACATGGGTGTTCTTATTGCCAAGACTTTCACATTCACAGACTTTGTTCAATACAAATCTTTTTACACTGGTGTTTATATTCCACTCAGGAATAATAATTAGGTCATTCTCAAAACAGGCAAAAAGCCAGTAAAACTAACTGAAAATAGTTACTATAAAACTCAATTTAAAGAAACTGATGTTTTCTTGGTATGTATGCTGCAAAGATCTTATTTCCTTTACCATTTCATTAGAATGCACAAAGGCACCTTTGTTATAGTTAAAATTACATCCAACAGAGCAAGAGGTATGAGAAATCAAAAGAGTTTATTGTCAGGTGTCCCCGACAGGACAATGAAAATCTTTCTTTGCATAGCACAACGGAACATAGAAGGCATTGACTACAATTCTATACATAAATACACCCATGACTTAATAAATTAATAAAGTGCAAATAACAGATGGAGGGATATTAATGTTCAGAGTTCGGAGCCAGGTTTAATAGCCTGATGGCTGTGGGGAAGTAGATATTCTTGAACAGGGTTGTTGCAGTCTTCAGGCTCCTGTACCTTCTACCCGAAGGTTGCAGGGAGATGAGTGTGTGGCCAGGGTGGTGTGGGTCCTTGATGATGCTGCCAGCCTTTTTGAGGCAGCGACTGTGATAAATCCCCTCGATGGAAGGAAGGTCAGAGCCGATGATGGACTGGGCAATGTTTACTACTTTTTGGAGTCTTTTCCTCTCCAGGGCGCTCAAGTTGCCGAACCAAGCCACGATGCAACCAGTCAGCAAGCTCTCTACTGTACACCTGTAGAAGTTAGAGAGAGTCCTCCTTGACAGACCAACTCTCCGTAATCTTCTCAGGAAGTAGAGGCGCTGATGAGCTTTCTTAATAATTGCATCTGTGTTCTCGGACCAGGAAAGATCTTCACAGATGTGCACGCCCAGGAATTTGAAGCTCTTGACCCTTTCAACCATCGACCCGTTGATATAAACAGGACTGTGGGTCCCCATCCTACTCCTTCCAAAGTCCACAATCAGTTCCTTGGTTTTGCTGGTGTTGAGGGCCAGGAAATCAATGTTAAGCAAGGACAGTGAACACCCAGGAGCTAGCCATTGCTTAACCAGGTCATATTGCAAGAGAGAACAATTTGGGTGGATGTATAACCAAAGCCTGTCATAACATACAGTAACAACAAAAGACAATATAAAATTGGATCCATACAACCAAGGTGAATACTGTTCAAATCTCAGGATGACACTCAAAATTGAAAGTGCACATTTTGCACTTGTTGGAACACTCCATATAAAAATTCTAATTACTGTAAAACCAAAAAACACCAGGAGATGCAATAAAGTGCAAGAGAATTAATAATACAAGGATTAAGAATGGATGAACTGGAAAACCTCACACCAAAGAACACCCCAAGATGATCCAATTGAAGATCACTAAAAGGGTGGCTTAAATAAGTATTAACATGCTCAGTATCTGCCACAGGCAATGATGGTCCAATTCTACACGGCCATCGTAGAGTCTGTTCTCACCTTCTCCATCACTGTCTGGTTTGGCTCAGCCACGAAGCACGACACCTGGAGGCTGCAGCGAATTCACCGATCAGCAGAGAAGGTTATTGGCTGCAACCTTCCCTCCATTGGTGAACTGTACACTGCAAGGGGCAGGAGGCGAGCGGGCAAGTTCATCTCTGACCCCTCTCACCCTGGCCACAAACCTTTTGAATCACTTCCCTCTGGAAGGTGACTCCGGATTGTCAAAGCTGCCACAGCCAGACATAAAAACAGTTTTTGCTCTACTCAACAGCCAAAAATCTGAAGCCTCCCTTTGATCTGGTATTTTGTTGGTTCACATGCTTGATCAATGGTGTTTTATCATTAATGTTTTATTATTATTAATGTTTAGTGTTTTCAGAGTAATTCGTAACTGTATGTCATGTTGTTACTTGTGGGCGGAGCACCAAGGCAAATTCCTTGTATGGGAATACTCGGCAATAAACTTACTTGCTTATCTGGTCATGAAATCTGCAAGAGAAAGTTGTCCTGATCATGCACCATCCAGCCTGCACTTCACTGACAACCTCCATGTGATCCCTATGGCTTCATTAAATGTTTGCAGGCTGTGATTATTGGAGTGGCTCATGGACCATGCTCAATTATTGCTGGATTGTTCTAGTTCCAAATGTGTTTATGATGCAAAACAAGGTGGAATTGAAAGTTGGGTTAAAGAGGCTTCAAGGGGATATAGATAAGTGAGTAGCAAGAACAAAACAGATATAATATCATGTGGGGAAAAATGTGGACTGATGCAGGGTGCAAGGTCTTGACCTGAAACATTGACAATTGCTTTCCCACCCCACACAGATGCTGATCAACCCACCAAGTTTCTCTAGCAGTTTGTTTTTTGCAGAGATGAACACTATTTTAAATGGTTTATAATGGCATTGAATAATGGATATGTCAAAAGGCCAAGGTGCTCATGTATATGGCGTCACACAAAAACAACATGCAGACAGCAGGCAATTAGGAAAGCAAATTATTTGTTGGCCTTTGCTTTGAAAGGTTTTGAATACAGAAGTAAATAAGTCTTTTTGCTTTGACAATGGAACAGAGTTTCAATCTATCAACCTAAGCTGTACTTGCAATAGATAGATTTCAGCAAAATTTCATTAGACTGGTCAAAGGGTGATAGGCATGCTGTCCAAGGAAAGATCAGGTAGACCAAGGAACTGCAGATGCTGGTTCACACTGAAGATAGACACAAAATGCTGACATATAACGCAGTGGGTCAGGCAGCATGTCTGGAGAAAAAGAATAGGTGATGTTTCAGGTTTGAATCCTTCTTCAGACCCCAAACGTCACATATTCCTTTGCTCCAGAGATGCTGCCTAACCCGCTGAGTTACTCCAACATTTTGTGTCAATCATCAGGTAGACGGGCCAGTGTTTCCAAAAATAAAGGGAGATCTTATTATAACTTAGAATTCTTAAAGCTGACAGATTGAATGCAAGTAAGACATTTCCCCCAGCTGAGGTGCCTTGAACCAATGTCAGTCTCAGCGTTTTGAGTATAACATTTCGGGTTGATTGAAGGAGAAATGCCTTCATTAAAGGTGGAAAATCTTTGGAAATCTCTCAATGAGCCACTCAGCCATATCATCAAGTTAATTCAAACAGAGACTGATAGATTTATGAACTTTAGGGGAAGCAAGTTATATATGGAATCATGCAGGAAAATGCTTCTGCCGTAGAGGGTCAGCCATAATCTTGATGAATGGTGGAGTAAGCGCTAAAAGGTTTGAATGGCCCACTCCTGCTGCCATTTCTTATGTTCTTACTGTATTCTAGATCTCTCAAGGGCAGCATGGTGGTTCAATTGGTTGAGCTGCTGCCTCACAGCACCAGAGACCCTGGTTCAAGCCCGACGTCTGGTGATTTTGCTGTGATGTTTGCATGCTCTGCTTGCGACTGTGGGTTTCCTCCAGGTGCTCCCTTTTCTTCCCACATCCCAAAGAGGTTTGTAAGTTAATGGGTCTCTAAGTTACCCCTAGTGTGTAGGGAGTGGATGCAAAAGTGGGAGAACGTAGAACTGTTGATCAAAGGTCAACAAGGACTCGGTAGGCCGAAGCTACATCCTTAAATCAATCAAAACTCACCATGAGTAACTTCCTTGAGCACTACTTTCAATAACATGTTTAAGAAGGAACTGCAGATGCTGGAAACATCGAAAGTAGATAAAAATGTTGGAGAAACTCAACGGCTGATGCAGCATCTATGGAACGAAGGAATAGGTGACGTTTTGGGTCGAGACCCTTCTTCAGAGTCTGAAGAAGGGTCTCGACCAGAAACATCACCTATTCCTTCGCTCCATAGATGCTGCCTCACCCGCTGAGTTTTTCCAGCATTTTTATCTACTTTCAATAACATGGTTGTTAAATGTCTTCAATTTTGGAAATACTTCATAAATAGTTCAAATCAATGATACTAAAATAAATGCAGTTAAATTACATGATTTGACTGCAAGGCAAGTAAAAAGAACATTGCAAACTTAATCCACGCTTATCTTTTGTAAGAAGATCACCATCCCCATTTGAAATAAACAGTGTGCAGGGCAAATTGATACAAGCTCAGTAGGAAACTGCCACCCACCTCAGAGTTTGATGCAACCAAGTGTCTCACACGTGAAGTGCATTAAAAGATAGATTAAGTTTAACAACTTTTGTCAGACACTGATGAGTATATCTTGTCCCTTTCCAAAAATTTCATTCAAATAGTTGTTTAAGCAGGTTATTATTTTGACACAATTGCCACTTTTGGCAAAGCAAACTCTGCAACTAACATGCTGAATTCCCCTCCAAATGTTCCTCATCTTCCCATTTTTGGTGCACTGTGCAGGAAACATCGTCAGCCCTTTGTGATTTCAGTCTCCATTTTTTTATCTCCCATCTTTCTTCCAAATGTTGTGTCACCATGCCTCAAATAATCTTCTTATAGAAAAGATAGAAGAGCAGACAATATTCCAACATACTGTAACATCTAGGGATTTCAGTACCCTTAAAACACAAACACGCACATTCATTTTTGTTCACTGAACTGAGTTACTTCAGTCATCTCTGCCCTAATTTTGTCAATAGAGGTGCTGTCGTTTCTTTTACCCACAACAAGATAATTTCTGTAAAGTGTATAGTGATCCGTCTCAGCCGAGGACACAGCAACACAGCTGGTACCAGAGATAATTTTAAACAGAGTCAAGCTTCAACCACAATGTTAAAATGAGACAGGAAACCAAATGCAACAATGGGCTAAAATATGCCAGAATACTTTGAGCTAAGCTGGTTCAATCTGTTGTATTTATGCACAAGTTAAAATAAGCAAGAGGATTTATGAGGTATTACCTTTAAGACCACCAGCTGGGCCAACGTAGGAGAAAGCAAACAAACATTTTAAAGAAGTTGGATTCAAACAATGGTGAACGATCCCTCGGATCAACTGGAAGGAAAAAAATGTTTGCAGTGAACGTATGAAATGTGAATGACTTATGAGCGGGGGAGTGATGAAAAGGGGAAAATACCAGAGATAACAATAAATTAAATTCTATCCATTCCAAAGGCAGAAAGACTGAAAATTCAAGTATTCAAGTGGCCACACCAATTTTATTCCTTCAAAAACAAGCTAGGTTTTACAAACAAAGACAAAGTGCTGGAGTAACTCAGCAGGTCAGGCAGCATCTCTGGAGAACACAGATAGGTGATTTTGTGTTTACTAAGTTAGTTCAAAAGAAGATACATTTCTCCAACTTGAAAAAAAAATCTCAATTTATTCCCCGACACCCTCTTTGGCCCCTGCCCCTTCCTTTAGACAACCCAATCTCATTTCTCCAGGGTGATTAAGTTGCTGCTCATAAAGAAAATCCCACAATACCTTCATCCAATAATTCTCCATTACTGGAGCATATCACCTTTATCATCTGGTATGTTCCCTAAATAATTTTGAACACTTTTAGTTAATGGTTTTTCACGTAACCTCGGTACACATGACAATAAACTAAAACTAAACTGAAATCTACGGAACAGCATCTATGTCACTTTGTTGAACATTATCTATGCTCTGCAGTAAGCACTGCTGGAGTACCATCACACCTCACATCAACAAGCATGCCTTGCACACATAATGGAAGAGGAATAAAGGAAACCCATACTCCCTGGAGAATAACAGTCAATGAGGTGAAGGTGTGATTCACCAATTGGTGCATTTCCAAATCTTTAAAAATAAGTAATGATTTAATGAAGGCAAAGAAAATGAAAACAAATTTGAGGAGCTCATTTCGAGAGGAATGAGATGGAAATATAGTAAGTCGATCATGGAAACCACAGGAACAGAGACTGCAACATGGGCAGGTTATTTATAGGGTTTGGTTGAAATAGCTTTAAATGGTATCTTAAAAGTCAGTACAGTGAGGAGGTTTAGGGGGAATATTCCTGAGCAGACGGACCAGAGTGCAATGTTGCAACAATTAGAATGTAGCAAAATGGCAAGGGCCAGGATTGGAAGAACAGTAGCTGAGGTAAAGATGGCTACTCCACGAACTGGATCTAAAACTTGAGAATGACATTTTTGAATTTGAACCGGAGCGCCTGGCATCAATCGCAAATCAGTAGTTTGAATGATAGTGGAGGTTATGACACAGGAAGCATAGTTCTAGTTCTGCTGGTTTATGGAGGAAAACATTAAAATAGGTGTCCAAAAAGTGACATGTTGACTCACCCCCCCCCTCCCCCCCTCTGCTCAGATGTTAGTATGCAAGCATCACCAATCATTGTTTTTTTGTTGACCACTGCATTGGCTTGGAGATCAGTTGTGAGAGATGTGATGATCATACTACAACATTGTTAGAAATGAAGGTGTTAATACATCAAGATCAACATTTAACAAGAAAGTTAGTTTTAAAAACAACCATACATCGCATTCTGCATTTTGCTTTGAAAAATAATTTCCTTAAAAACATCCATGCTTTTGAGAATTTAATGGCAATAGAATTGTTTAAATATGGCCACCCTGTCCAGTATCATGAATAGTCACCACGTGGCTTACTCATGCACATCATGGTTTTCACAAGCAAGGAATAATTTCAAACATGGCATGAAGAACATTTACTGCAATTCAATAAAATTTCAAAAAAATTCAAGAAATGCATGATTAAACTATATTCTAGGCAGAAAATTTGATCTTTATTTACCCTTCTTGCATCCTCTTCCTTGGAATATCTTAAACCAAACTGAAAGACCCGAAAGTCTTTGCAGTAGAGAAGCAACTTCTCAGGAATTTTGTTCTTTATAGCACCAGGCAGCAATGGCTTCTTTTTATCATCATAAACTGAAGAAAACATACAAAAGTTACAAGTTCATCTGAAAGATTTGCAAGTGTGAGCAACACCCGTCCACTTATATTGCTTTTTAATCAATGTCATATTTTTGAAATGTTATCACTGTTATTATGTGGGCAGTCAAATTTGTGCACAACATATTCCTATCAATAGCAACGTGATGGTGGTTGATTAATGTGCTCTCCGTGATGTACAATAAGTAACATATACAAGCCAGCAGCCACAAGTTAATATTTTCTGCTCATTTAAAGAGCATCAGTATACATCTTCCATTCTACCCCAGGCAGTCGATGAGTCCTCTCTCCCGTTAAAGTTGAAAGACAACTCCAAAGGGAAGTCTTTTAGGACCGAGATGAGAAAAACATTTTTCACACAGAGAGTGGTGAATCTCTGGAATTCTCTGCCACAGAAGGTAGTTGAGGCCAGTTCATTGGCTATATTTAAGAGGGAGTTAGATGTGGCCCTTGTGGCTAAGGGGATCAGGGGGTATGGGGAGAAGGCAGGTACGGGATACTGAGTTCGATGATCAGCCATGATCATATTGAATGGCAGTGCAGGCTCAAAAGGCCGAATGGCCTACTCCTGCACCTATTTTCTATGTTTCTAACTCCACACTTTTCTTAAGGATTGCACTCGTGAGTCAGCCCAAAGAGTGTGTCATCAAGTTTCTGGAGCAGGACGTGAAGATGCAACCAGATTTGGATTTGCCACGAACAAGGCAACAGTCGACATATGAAATGAATGGCCAGTTATAAATTTCTCATGTCAACCTTGCCATTAGGCAACACTTTAACCAAACGACCAAGTTTAGTTTTAGAAATGCAGCACGGAAACAGGCCCTTCGGCCCACCAAGTCCACTCCAACCAGCCATCCCCGTACATTAACACTATCCTACACATACTAGGGGCAATGTACACATACTATAAGCCAATTAACCTACAAACTTGAGTGTGGGAGGAAACGGAAGATCTCAGAGAAAATCCACACGGTCACGAGGAGAACGTATAAACTCTGTACAGACAGCACCAGTAGTCGGGATCGAACGCAGGTCTCCGGTGCTGCAGGTGCTGTAAGTCAGCAACTTTACCGCTGCATCACCATGCCATCCCACACCACCTTTTACTATTATGAAGCCAAACCGCAGCAATTTATTACTGTGCAATATTGCAAAAATTAAAAAATAGATCTGAGATTTGGAAACAGCTACACAAAGACTTTACCCTAAATAACAATAAATTAAGAGCACTAGGGTTTGTCACTTGGAAAGTTCCATGCTCCTGACTGACTGCACTGACCAGTAAGCACATGAGGTAGAGTACCCAGGTTTTTACATGTTAATGGTGAAGATGAAAGAAATTCGGACTTCATCAAAACTATAGAGAAAAACTTGCAGGGAAGTATATAACCATACCAAAAATAAAACTTTATTTCAGATTTGCAACATCTACAAAGTGCTGGAATCAATCAAAATGTCAGGCTGCATCTGTGATCAGAGAGTATAGGCACGAACTGCAGATGCTGGTTTACACCAAAGATAAGACACAAAAAGTTGGTATAACTCAGGGGGTCAGGCAGCATCTCTGGAGAAAAGGAATGCGTGACGTTTTGGGTCAACCCAGCCATTCGTTTTCTCCAGAGATGCTGCCTGACCCGCCGAGTAACTCCAGCTTTTTGCGTCTATCTTCCATGGACATAGAAGCAGAGTTAACTTTTTTTTTAAACTTATTTTCAAGTGGACAGAGACACTTCCATTGCATTTTGCCAACACTTGGGGTGTACAATTTGGTTCTCAAATAACAGCAACACCATTTCAAACTTACTTAATTGATTATCAAGGTCAAGACAACTGCACGAGTAACAACATGAAATCATGTTTAACGGCATATGCATAAGGACAATTTGACGCTACGTTTGATACCCATGTAAAACACAACCCATTGATCTTCTATCCTTTAAGCAATAGGTTACGTTGTTCGAGTGGGATGTGAACAAAGTTAATGAAATATTTATTTAACCCTTATTTATTTAACACGCATTGTTAAAACCTGTTAAAAAATCAAAACCTTCCCTTACAATAAGGCTCAACATTCGCAGGTAACAATTGCTCCTTGCAGCCATGCAACAATACACATTATATCGCATACGTGTAGAAGCCTCAGCAGGGAATGGCAGCTGGTAAGCCGGTCAATAAATCAAAACTGTGGTTATTACAGATTAAGGGTGGTGCAGTGGTAGAATTGCTGCCTTGCAGCGCCAGAAACCTGGGTTCACTGCTGACTGTGGGTGTTGTCTAGACAGAGTCTGTACGTTCTCCCCGTGATCATGCGGGTTTCCTCCGGATACTCCCATTTCCTCCCACCCTCCAAAAATGTAGGTTAATTGGCTTCAGTGAAATTACAAATTGTCCCGAGTGTATAGGATAGTGTTAGTGTATCGGGGCGAACACTGGTCGGCACGGAATCGGTGGGCCTGTTTCCCAGCAGGGCCTGTTTCCACTGCGCTGTATCTCTACAGTCTAATGATCCAAGGTTGGCCAACCAAATGGATAATACAATACAACTTTATTTATCCCAAGAGGGAAATTAATTTGCCAACAGTCATAAAAAGCACAAAATACATGAAAATAAGGTGACGAGTGGTAAGACTTTGGGGATGTGCAAAGATTGAGGAGCGGGGGGGGGGGGGGGGGGGGGGGGGGGGGGGGGGGCAATCTCAGTCTCAGTCTACCCCACAAAAGGAGGAGGAGTTGTAAAGGTTGATAGCCACAGGGAAGGAGGATCTCCTGCGGCGTTCTGTCCAGCATCTTGGTGGAACCAGTCTGTTGCTGAACGTACTCCTCAGGTTGACCAGTGTGTCATGGAGGGGGTGAGCAGTTTGTCCAAGATGCTCCACAGTTGAGGAGCATTCTCTCCTCCAAGACCACCTCCCAAGAATCCAACTCCGCCCCCATGATGGAGCCAGCCTTCCTGATGAGTTTGTTGATCCTATTGGCGTCTGCAGCCTTCACCCTGCTGCCCCAGCACACGACAGCGAAGAAGATGACACTGGCTACCACTGATTGCTAGAACATCTGTAGCATCTCGCTGCAGACGTTGAAGGAGCATGGCCTTCTCAAAAAGTACAGCTGGCTCTGTCCCTTCTTGTGCAGGGCCTCAGCATTCCTGGGCCAGCCCAGTTTACTGTCCAGGTACACTCCAAGGTATTTGTACTCCCTGGTAAACTGCACATCCACACCATTGATGGAGACATGGGTGTTACTCTCCTCATAAAGTCCACCACCAACTCTTTAGTCTTGTCGGTATTGAGCTGCAGGTGATTCAGCCCACACCACTCAAAGTAATTGACCACACCTCTGTATTCAGCTTCCCTCCCCTCACTGATGCAGCCCACAGTTGCAGTCATCTGAAAATTCCTGCAGGTGGCAGGAGGCAGAGTTATATCTGAAGTCAGAGGTGTAGATCTTAAACCGGAAGGGAGAGAGGACTGTCCCCTGTGTTGCTCACCACCATGTCCCAGACACAGTTCTTAGGCTGACATATTGTGGTCGTCCAGTCAGGTAGTTGGTGATCCAGGACACCAGTGGAGCATCCACCCGCATCCTCGTCAGTTTGCTCCCTTGAAGTGCAGGCCAGATCATGTTAAAATTCTCTGCCTCAGCGGGCGGTGGAGGCCGGTTCTCTGGATACTCTCAAGGGAGAGCTAGATAGGGTTCTTAAAGATAGCAGAGTCAGGAGATATGGGGAGAAGGCAGGAACGGGGTACAGATTGTGGATGATCAATCATGATCACATTGGATGGTGGTGCTGGCTTAAAGGGCCGAATGGCCTACTCCTGCACCTATTGTCTAAAAACACTGGAGAAGCAAAAAAAAAAAACATGAGTCTCCCAATGCTTCCCGGCTTATCCAGATGAGCATAGGAATGATGGAGCAGGTGGATGGTGTCCTCAATGCCCATCTTTGCTTGGTAAGCGAACAATGGTCAACAATAATGTAAATGAATGGCAGAGAAGGCTAGAAGACTTTAATGGACTAATCCCAAGCACTGAGCTCACCTCACACAAAAACACTGTAGTGGTCACAATCAGTAGGTACGTAATCAACAAACCAAACTACTAGAGCAAAAATAGTTCCAAGGCCTTTATTCATTACATTACCTCCAAATATCTGGTCCACGCAAAGTAAGGATATGTCATTTTCACCCATCAGTTTATTCCTATAGGATTGATCCTAAAATTATAGGAAAGACTCGTTTACACAGATATAAAAGGCGGGTAATCAAACCAACGGCTAGGTCTCCTTCATAATCACAGCCACCAAGGTCTTAACAATCCCAGATATTTCCCCCCCCCCCCCCCTCCCCACCCCAAGTTTTGCAGTTACATAAGTTTGGCATTACAATTGAGGAGCAAAATTAGTAACATTATAACCATTATGTTCCCGATGTTGGGGGAGTCCAGAACCAGGGGCCACACTTTAAGAATAAGAGGTAAGCCATTTAGAACGGAGATGAGGAAAACATTTTCACACAGAGAGTTGTGAGTCTGTGGAATTCTGTCTCAGAAGGCGGTGGAGACGGGGTACTGATTGTGGATGATCCGCCATGATCACAGTGAATGGTGTTGCTGGCTCGAACACCTGCAACTATTGTCATTAGCAGATCAATCAAGCCTGCTTTGCCATTCAAAAAATAACTGATTTGGTCAAAGCTTCAGCTACAGTTTTCTACTTGTCCCTTACAGGTCATGACAGATCAATCAGCCAAGGATCTGTTTGTTGCCAACTTAAAATAAAGGACTTGGCCTCTGCAACTCCCAAGTTCGAACAAAAAGTCTTCAATCTGAATTAATTCCTCATTTGGATTTTAAATGGCTGACCCCCTATTCTGATATTTCAACCCCGTCATCCTTGATTATCTCAAGAGAAATATCTTCCCTGCATCTATCCAGTCAAGTTCATTTTTCTAATCTCCAATGAGAACAGATCCAGATACTCAAAATGATCTTTTAGGACTGTATCCTTACCTAAGCTAATGTACCTTCTCTTAGATAAGGAGGTCAATGTTGAATATGTGATTCAAGGCAGGATCACATCAACAACTTGTACATTCTATCATCCACTCACTATCATTTAGAGAGAAAAAACACAGCAAACAGACATAATGAATGGTGTAATGACACCACTAAATGCCTCATTCTCAATTAACTTGCCATATTGTTCCCAATTATTTACCTAATTATAGGCTTCAGCTCCGCCTTATTTTCTATATACTTTTCCAAAACAATTTATTGGAAACACCACTACCACAGGCACCTGCATTTCCAATGGCCAATTTGATCATCAGTGCAGGTTTGACTGCCAATACAATTATAATCCACAACATCCAAATTGCTCAGGAATCTTTACAGGACTATTATTCATTGAACAGTTGGGAACAGGTCACTACATCCTATTTACTTACCAAGAAAAAGTCTGCCATTTATTCAACACCCATATACCATGCCCCAATTAGTCATAACATAAGAGTGTTCAACCTGCAATGTGATCTCAACACCAGTCACATATTCCCAACCCTTCACTATTCTTCCACTGCCTCTGCAACTCTTTGGTTCACTCATCCCATTCCTTCCAACCCAACCCGCCCCCTCCACAGGTACCTTCCTCCGCAACCACAAGAGATGCAACACATGTTACTGCATCGCCTTTCACCCATCCTGGAAATAGGAAGTGAGGGGCGATATTTGGACACATGCTCTTCAGCCCTTCCACACCGCTCCCTCGCTTTCCACGTCTCCTCCCTCCCACTAAAGTGATGCAATTTTATTACATTTTGGATAACCTTTCACAACTCTTCTAGGCAGCAGAGTCCACGTACTCCTGGCTTTCACATGCTTGCAGGCCTTCCATGAAAGCAAACCAAACCAATTTAAACAACTTTCTCCAAACAAAAATATTTACACATGATCTATCACTTTCTCCTAAGCAATCGTTGATATCAGCAACATCATGTTTCCATTACCAGGACTTGTTCCTTCTCAAAGCTCCTCCTATATTCAATGTCAATGTTAAACCAGTTACTTTATTTAAGCACGCACCTGCTTCTGTCCTTCAAATCTGCTATTGCAAACCAGCATTCCAGCCAATGCCCCTTGCCAGTTGACAACTTCATTTTGGCCTCTGCCAAACATTTTAGCTTCGAAAATAAACTGGATAAAGCTATACAAAATGTGTAGGAGGGAACTGCAGATGGTGTTGTACCAAAGATAAACACTAAATGCTTAGGTAACGCAATGGGTCAGGCAGCATTTCTGGAGAAAAGGAGTAGGTGACGTTTCGGGTCAGAACCCTTCATCAGACAGATTGAAGTCTGAAGAAGGGTCCCTACATGAAATGTCACCTATTCCTCTTCTGCAGAGATGCTGCCTGACCCATTGAGTTACTTGAGCATTTTGTGTCTTATTTAAGCCTCACAGAATGACACTGGCTCTGGCCTAGGAGCCGAGCTTTCTTCAGCCCTTCCATACAATGAAATTAGAAGCCATCTACAAAACTCAGATGCCCCCCCCCTGCACACAGAGCACTATTTAAATATTCTTTATGGGCCATGGTCATTGCATGCAAGGTTGATTTCTCATCCTCAAATAGGCTGTGGTCAGCCACCTTTTTAATTAGCGGTAGCTCGTCTGATTGAGGTACTCCCAGTGTTCTTGGCTAATAAAAGAAGAGGAACTAGTGATACATTTCCAAACGTGTTACTTGAAAAATAATCCAATGGTTGTATTATGCCTGCTACCTGATCTCCAGGATAGTCAAAATCTTGAGGTTAAGGAGACACTATTGGAAAAGCCTAACCGAAGCTTACCACATCATCCATCAGCTGTTCGGCACTTAAAAAGGAAATCTTGAAATTTGTGCAGATGAGTTTTCCATAAAAGCCCCGTTGTAGGGAATCTTCCCGACTATATTTCACAACAGTGTTTGCTTCACAAATTACAAGTTCCCCTACGTAAGACAAAGTGGAAAATATTAAAATTGTAGCAAATCATTTAATTGTACTGACATACAGAAAATGAAAATACCCATTTATCAGGATATTAATGAAGTATTTAATCCTTGTTAAACCCTTTCACCAAGGAACAAATATCCTTGATAAAGTGTGATGCCCAGGACCAGCACTATAATACATTTTAAAAAAACTCAGCGGATCAGGCAGAACCTGTAGAGGGAAATCAACAGGTGACATTTTGGGTCAGGATCAGGCTGATGGAATCCCAATTCAAAATGTTGACTCCATCTACACTTCACAAACACTTGGAAAAGCAGCCAACACAATCAAAGACCTCTCCCACCCCAGTCATTTCTTCTTCTACCTGCTTGTGTCCGGCAGAAGGTAGAGAAGCTTGAAAACACGCACCATCAGGTTCAGGAACAGCTTTGTCCCCTCTTATCAGGCTTCGGGACAGTCCTCCCATAAATTAATCCAATTCACTGTCCAATTTACCTCTATCCCATAGTGGACATTGAGCATTGTCTATAGATCAATATATTGCTTCAATTCCTGATAACCATCCAGACCATCTGCAATATTGGCTGTTTTAGTGTCACCTGCAAACTTACTAATCATGCCTTGTATATTCTCATCCAAATTATTAACATAAAAATAATAAACACCAATGGGCCCAGCATCAATCCCTGTGGCATACTATTAATCACAGGCTTCCCTTCCAAAAAACAACCTTCCACCACCACCGTATTTTTACAGTTCAGCAAATTCTGCATTCAGTTAGTAGCTCTCCCTAGATCCCATGCGAGCAAACCGTCCGAGCAGCCTACAGTGCAGTAAACTAGAAGACCTTGCTGAAGTACATACAGACCACATCTTCAGCTCTGCCATCAACCTTCTTGGTTACTTGCTCAAAAAACTCAAACAAGTTTGTGAGACACAATTTCCCACACAAAACCATGCTGACCTAATCAACCCACATAGAAACATAGAAAATAGGTGCAGCAGTAGGCCATTCGGCCCTTTGAGCCTGCACCGCCATTCAATATGATCATGGCTGATCATCCAACTCAGTATCCCATACCTGCCATCTCTCCATACCCCCTGATCCCCTTAGCCACAAGGGCCACATCTAACTCCCTCTTAAATATAGCCAATGAACTGGCCTCAACTACCTTCTGCGGCAGAGAATTCCAGAGATTCACCACTCTCTGTGTGAAAAATGTTTTTCTCATCTCGGTCCTAAAAGATTTCCCTCTTATCCTTAAACTGTGACCCCTTGTTCTGGACTTCCCCAACATCGGGAACAATCTTCCTGCATCTAGCCTGTCCAACCCCTTTAGAATTTTGTACGTTTCTATAAGATCCCCCCTCAAACTTCTAAATTCTAGCGAGTACATGCAGAGTCTATGCCGAGACTTCATATGAAAGTCCTGACATCCTAGGAATCAGTCTGGTGAACCTTCTCTGTATTCCCTCTATGACAAGAATGCCTTTCCTCAGATTAGGAGACCAAAACTGTACGCAATACTCCAGGCGTGGCCTCACCAAGACCCCGTACAACTGCAGTAAAACCTCCCTGCTCCTATACTCAAATCCTTTTGCTATGAATGCTAACATACCATTCGCTTTCTTCACTGCCTGCTGCACCTACATGCTGACTTTCAATGACTGGTGTACCATGACACCCAGGTCTCGTTGCATCTCCCCTTTTCCTAATCAGCCACCATTCAAATAATAGTCTACTTTCCTGTTTTTGCTACCAAAGTGGATAACTTCACATTTATCCACATTATACTGCATCTGCCATGCATTTGCCCACTCACCCAACCTATCCAAGTCACCTTGCAGCCTCCTAGCATCCTCCTCACACCTAACTATACCCCCCAGCTTCATGTCATCCGCAAACTTGGAGATGTTGCATTCAATTCCCACGTCCAAATCATGAATATATATTGTAAATAGCTGGGGTCCCAGCACCGAGCCTTGCGGTACCCCACTAGTCACTGCCTGCCATTCTGAAAAGGACCAGTTTACTCCTACTCTTTGCTTCCTGTCCAAATACTCCATATTTCCAAATACATATATCTTATCCCTCAAGAATCCTCTTCTCCAACTTTCCTACCACAGATGTTAGGCTTACTTGTCTATAATCTCTATCTTTTTCTTTGCAGCCTATCTTACATAGACACACAACATTAGCCATCCTCCAGTCTTCCAGCACCTCACCCATGCCCAATGATGATTCGTATCTCTCATCTAGAGCTCCTACAATTTTCCATTCCCAAATAAATCATCTATTTTCCAATGGAGATTAACAGATACCAATGAACTGTGTCTCTCTCTCTAAATCTCCCCCTCAAAACACAAAGTAATTATTGTAGAATATTATTTTTTTACCTGGTAGTAAGTGTGGCTTCAGGTCATCATTACCATCCTTTTTTTTAATTTCCTAGAAAATAGAAATTTTACTTTGATTTATAGGCAAGTAAAACAATATAAATCTGGAATAACTATAGGACAGTTATTTATTTTATACATTGTGGCAAATGTATTGATCAAAAATATGTTCCACAAACTTACTATTCTCACCCATATAAATCAGAATGATCAAAGTTAGAAAAGCAGCACATATCAGCCAAAAAAAAAATTACAATCCTGATGAAAGATCAGATTAAACATAAATGATTTCTCCGTAGATGATTATTAACCAAATATTTCTAGTAATGTTGCATTTTTATTTTGGATATAAAGCATGTGCCATTTTCTGCCTCAGTCACCAACCTCATTCTTCCAGCTCTTGATAAAAAGCCCGGCAATTATGGCATTTCCTATTATCACCCAAGAGCCTTTTAAAAACATTGTTTTTCTGTCTCAAATTCAAACAGTAAAATACAGACTGCAAACAGTACATTAAAAAAAGCTGAACTTGCCTTTAATCCTATTCCTACATATAGTTCCCCAAATATTATGACTACTCTGCTCACAAAAAATGATCAGTTTTAACCATTTCACTTGTCTCAATTTTATGCAGTGCACATCTCCCTTCTAGTTTCCTTTTCTAACCAATAACCATTTTTGTTTCATTAAACTTCTCCAGCACTGGCAACATCCTCATCACAGACTCTTCAAACTCACTGCTATTTATTAAAGGTAGACAAAAATGCTGGAGAAACTCAGTAGGTGAAGCAGCATCTGTGGAGCGAAGGAAATGGGCAACATTTCGGGTCGAGACTCTTCTTCAGACTGATGTGGGGGGTGGGGGGTGGGGAGAAGAAAGGAAGAGGCGGAGACAGTGGGATGTGGGAGAGCTGGGAAGGGGAGGGGAAAGAAGGAGAAAGCAGGGACTACCTAAAATTGGAGAAGCTAAATTTAAATTTGTTTGCAGACTAAATGATGTTCCACTGAATGGTGGCTCCCAAACACTCAGTAACTGAATCATTAACTTCCTTATCATCTGTTATTAAAGTCTAATAGAGAATGAATTATATTAGAGTATGTCTTACTTGCCTTTGGGTTGCAGGTTAACACTTTTGTGAAACACCGCTACAATTATAGCATTTTCTCTCCTCTCAGTGAAATAAGTTTCAGAAATGAAAAATGTGAATAAAAATGATCAGTACTTTGAATGAAAGAGTATTCTAGTGCCTTAGAGCAATATGTCATATGTTATTCTGGTTGTTTAACAATGACTGTGACATTTAAAGAAGTGTACACGCTGATAACTGCAATGTCACTGCAATCTCACTCATTCACTCACTGAATCAGCCTCATTACCAATGCAATTCTGTGGATGGTGCAGTCCATCGGTACAATCATAGATTGGCCTCGGTGCCTTTTGTCAGTTCATGTTCTCAGAAGAGATTTTACATATTCTAAATGTGATCAGAGCTATTTCAGGAATTTATTCAAAACTATAGTCTATTTTAATGATTCAAAGCAAGGTACAAAATTTAAAAAATTGCTTGAGAGTTAGATTTAGATTTATTATTGTCACGTGTACAGAGGTACAGTGAAAAACTTTGTTTTGCATGCTACCAAAGAGATCAGACATACCATACATAAATACAATCAAGTTAAACTCTACAATAGAAAATAAACACAAAAAGCTGGAGTAATTCAGCAGGACAGGCAGCATCTCTGGAGAGAAAGAATGGTGACGTTTCGGGTCGAGAGTACCCATTCTTCTCTCCAGAGACACGGCCTGTCCCACTGAGTTACTCCAGCATTGGGGTCAAGGAAAGAGCGTTCACTTAGACTTTGCAGCCCTGTTTCCAACAATCTTTCCACCACCATGCACAAGAAGTGCAAGACAGACATCATTGTGCGCAGATGCCGAGAAGTGTGTTCAGCTCTGGCTGAACAACTTCTAATCTTGTGTGCGTACTCGATAAGAAGACGACTCCAACATTTTGTGTTTATCTTCAGTTTAAACCAGCATCTACAGTTCCTTCTTACAGAAACTCCACAATAGATCGGGCAAAGGGAAAGATACAGTGCATCGACCGAATAGTTCTCAGCATTGAAGCACATCAGGTCCGTTGACAAAGTCCAACATCCACAATGGGGTAGAGGCATATCTGACAATGCCTTAGCTTATGTAAGCACCATTCAGAAGCCTAGTAATAGAGGGGGCCCTCCACAGTTTGCAAACAGCAGACACATTAACAGTGTGTATACATGAACAAGAGAAACTGGTAGGATGGGGTCTCTGGCTAGTGAGAGGCCACAGGCATCTTCTGCTGCAGAGGAACTGCGTTTACAGCAATATAATTACAATTTGCAGAGAAATCTGAATGGTTGAGGCCCACATTTTTAGTTAAATATTTTGCTGAACAGCCACATTTCCAACGTGAACAATTCAGGTTATGAATAGCTCTCAGGAATGGAACAGTGTTGTCATAGGCAAGAGGTGCAGGAGTAGGCCATTCAGCCCTTCGAGCCAGCACCACCATTCACTGTGATAATGGCTGATCATCCACAATCAGTACCCAGTTCCTGCCTTCTCCCCATATCCCTTGACTCCGCTATCTTTAAGAGCTCTAACTAACTCTCTCTTGAAAGCCTCCAGAGAATTGGCCTCCATCAGAATTGGCAGAGGATTCCACAGATTCACAACTGTGTGAAAACGTTTTTCCTCATCTCCGTTCCAAATGGCTTACCCGTTATTCTTAAACTGCGGCTCCTGGTTCTGGACTCTAACATTGGGAACACGTTTCCTGCCTCTAGCATGTCCAAACCCTTAATGAAACATATGTTTCAATAAGATCCCCTCTCTTCCTTCTAAATTACAGAGTATACAAACCCAGCTGCTCCATTCTATCAACATATGACAGTCCCGCCATCCCGGGAATTAACCTGGTGAACCTACGCTGTACTCCCTCAATAGCAATAATTCTACAATTTGGATCAAGGGCACTGGACCTACTCCCGTGGCTGGAATAAAGCTATCATGATAAATCAAAAGGTGTACATGGTAAAGCAAAGGTGCCCCTTGCTCCAAAGGTGCCACATGCTCCAAACAAAATGAAAATAAAATCCTCCGCTGATGAATTATAACATCACTCCCTCTTCTCCCCTTTCCCCATCAGGAAAAAGGCACAGCAGCTTGAAAATGCATACCGCCAGATTCAGAGAGTTTCTTCCTGGCTGTTATCAAGCAACTGAACGTCTTCTCATCAACTAGAGTGCAGTCCTGACCTCCCATCTACCTCATTGGAGACCTTTGAGCTATCTTTACATTAGACTTCAATGTTATATCTCGCACTAAACTATCTGTGCAATGTGCAGGCCCCAATTGTTTTTAAGGATAGTCTTTCCTTGCCTCCTAGAGTGTGTAAGATAGTGTAGGTGTACAGGGATCCCTGATCGGTAAAGGTTCAGTGGGCTGAAGGGTCTGTGTCTCCAAACTAAACGAAAGGAGGGAATGCCCTGCATTTTTTTTAAATCAACAAACTTGGATAATTGTTGTTCGAGTTATTTGTCTTCTCCATTCTCTGCATTATGTTCATCAAAAAGTGAAAATTCATAGGATTAGAATACATTTCCAGTATTTCTGGAGCTAGTAACAAAGGAATCCATTGTGATCACATAATATCAGGCTGGAAACACTTGCCTTCTGCACACAATTTGTCCACTGTGTCGAGTCTGAAAGATATTTATACCACAACTGGTACCCTCTCATTGAATGAATAAACTTTGGTGGTAATATTTATACTAAACCTTATGAAGGTGCAAACATCCCATGCGCAAACTTTTCTTCATGCTTGTATGTCAACATTTAACTTGCATTAAATAGTGGCAACAGCAGTTTGAAATTTATAATGTAAACACAGGTCACTGTGACAGGAGTTTATTTCTTTAAAAACCTTGAGCAACTGAAACTCTGAATTAAGGAAGTGATTTTTGTTGCTCAAAAGCCTCAGACATTAACCCAATTCAGCAGTAAGTGTAGACTAATTAAAGCTCAACTTTGTTCATTAATATCCCTTAGGAAGAAATGTGACTGAATCGAATTGTTTTGATAACATTCCTACTTTTGCCAAGAATATTGTGGTTGGTCTCCAATCTTGTGCACATTGCCATGAAATACATGGCCCCTATTCCACAGAATAACAACGTGGAATTCCTTCGCAACATGAAAATCCATCACTTGCTCCAAACAATGTGGCTTGCATTTCCTTCCATTAGCCAAGAATATCCAATTATACTTCCATTCATTTTCCCTGCCGATCTGCCTAACAGTTGTCCCCCTTCAAATTCTGATAAATGTCATTGACTTGAAATATTAACTGTTTATCACCACAGAAACTCTCACCAAACTATTGGTCTACTTTTCTGCCCTTACACTGAGAACATTGCTACATGCCCTGTATTTATTGCTCATCCCCAAATACCAGTATCAATGACCACATTTTTAATACTTTGCACTCTACCTGGTGTAGGTACCCTCAGTAACATCAGTGGTTCCAATGTCGATAGTTGGATCCAATTACAATGAGTGGGCAATTATACGATTTCAAGTGAAAATAGTTGGGAGAAAACAGATGGTATGGTCAGGGTGTTTTTGGTAGATGTGGATGGTTTAGCAGAAGTGCAAACATCTTGTTCATACAGTGAATTTTATAAATGATACACACTGCAGCCAAGGTAAATGAGTGAAAGAGTAAAGGAATGTTTGAGGTGAATATTGGTTGTATAGGAGTTGCATTCAACCAGGCAAGTGAAGCTTTGCATTACTTGCTTGACTTTGGGCCCTGCAAATGAGTGGAAAGCTGATCTACAAACAGTTTTGGTTGCACTTGGGACTTTTGTTTGCACTAATACTGTGTTTTTTTAATTTACTGAACTTTCTTTTGTTTATGAAGTTATCTTTGAGTACTGTGTTTACAGTCCCGTAGTGCTGCTATAAGCAAGAATTTATTGTTCCATTTTTAGTATGAGACAATTAAACACACTTGAATTTGCCTGCTGCTACATTTTATATTTCCGTATCAAATTCAAATGAAGGGCTCTACTATGAACCATTAACTGTTTCTCTTTCCACAGATACTACCTGACCTGCTGGGTATTTATAGCATTTTTCTGATTTTGTTCCACATTTCCAGTAGCCGGAGATCTTTGATTTTCTGTTCATATTTATAACACTGGTCAAGTTTACGTTTGTGGTGAATGAACATTCTGCAACACGTCGTTGGACGTGTTCCATCTGAGCCTGGAACATTTAGAGGAGAAAAACACCTATGTGCGAATGCTGTTCGTGGATTTCAGTTCAGCATTCAACACCATTATCCCCCAGCACCTGATAAGCAAACTGGTTCCATTGGGCCTCGGCAGCCCCATGTGTAACTGGCTACTGGACTTCCTCACTGACAGACCCCAGTCTGTGAGGGTTGGAAATAACTCCAACACCATCTCTCTGAGCACCGGCTCCCCTCAGGGCTGTGTCCTGAGTCCACTGCTGTTCACCCTGATGACTCACGACTGTTGTGCTAGGTTTAGTACAAACCACATCATGAAGTACGCAGATGACACAACAGTGGTGGGCCTCATCAGGGACGACAATGAGCTGGCTTATAGGGAGGAGGTGAAACAACTGGTGGACTGGTGCAATACGAACAACCTGATCCTGAATGTCGAAAAAACAAAGGAGGTTATCGTCGACTTCAGGAAAACCCAGCACAGTCCCACACCACTTCACATCAATGACAGCGATGTGGAGGTGGTCAGTAGCACAAAGTTCCTGGGGGTGCAGATCACTAACAGTCTGACCTGGTCGAATAACATCTCATCAACAGTTAAGAGAGCGCAGCAGCGGTTGCACTTTCTGCGCCGGATGAGAAGAGCTCACCTCCCCCATCCCATCCTCACCACTTTCTACAGGGGCACCATAGAGAGTATTCTGACCAGCTGTATCTCTGTCTGGTTTGGGGACTGTAGAGCCTCCGACTGGAAGTCTGTGCAGAGAGTGGTGAGGACAGCAGAAAAAAAATCATTGGGACCTCTCTCCCCTCAATCGGGGATATTGCAACCAAACGTTGCGTGTCTAAGGCCAGCAGTATTATAAAAGACCCCACACATCTCCATCACGGTCTGTTCACTCTGCTGCCCTCAGGAAAAAGATATCGCAGCATAAGGAGCAGAACATCAAGGTTCTGCAACAGCTTCTTCCCATGAGCCATCAGACTCCTGAATGCCATGTAATGGGCTGCCACCATTGTCTATTTATCCTTTTATCCTTTTTATCCATGCCTACCCTTCTGTTAATTTATCGTGTTGCACAGGGAGCCAAATGCAACGTAATTTCGTTTGGAACTGCATATATCAATGCATTTCTAAATGACAATAAAGTTTGTTTGAGAAAGACATCCAAACAGTCTTTGCCTAATAAACATCAGTTTTGTTTATTGGAACGTGTACCAAGATACAATGAAAAGCTTTTTGTTGCGTGCTAACCAGTCAGCAGAAAGACAATACATGATTACAATCAATCCATTTATAGTATATAGATACATGATATGGGAATAACCAGCAAAGGTAAAGTGGACGGTAAAGTCAGCAAAGTCCGGTCAAGGATAGTCCAAGGGACATCAGGAGTAGATAGTAGAGTTGCCTGGAATAATTTATCTATCTAAACGCAAATGCCGTGCTGACCGTATTGCATACGGGCAAAGGCTGCTTCATTTTCAGCTGGATTGTGCAGTCGCAGAGTGTGGAAACAGGCCCATCGGCCCAACTATATCCCAGCTACCCTAATCCCACTTGCCCGTGCTTGGTCCATATCCCTCCAACCCCATCCTATCCATGTACCTGCCTAACTGTTTCTTAAACGATGGGATAGTCCCAGCCTCAACTGCCTCCTTTGGCAGCTTGTTCCATACAACCACCACCCTTTGTGTGAAAAAGTTACCCCTCAGATTCCTATTAAATCTTTACCCCTTCACTTTGAATCTATGTCCTATAGTCCTAGATTCCCCTATTCTGGCAAAAGACTGAGCGTCTTCCCGATCTATTCCTCTCATGATTTTGTATGCTTCTATAAGATCTCCCCTCATCCTCCTGCACTCCATGGAATAGAGACCCAGCCTTCTAAACCTCTCCCTATAGCTCCCACCCTCCAGTCCTGGCAACAT
The DNA here is from genome assembly GCA_963514005.1 of Raja brachyura. The sequence continues at coordinate 48,202,012 of OY740781.1, read as the reverse complement.
CCTCGTATTTTTTTTTCTGAACCTTTTCAAGCTTGACTACATCTTTCTTATAACATGGTGCCCAAAACTGAACACAAATATTCTAAATGCAGTCTCACCAACGTCTTATACAACTGCAACATGACCTCCCAACTTCTATAATCAATACTCTGATCAGGGCCAAAAGTCTTTATGACCACCTTATCTACCTGTGACTCTATCTTCCAGGGACCATGCACCTGCACTGCTAGAACCCTCTGCTCGACAACACCATCCAGAGGCCTACCATTCACTGTGTAAGTCGCACCCTTGCTTGACATCCCAAAATGCAACACCCTCACACTTCTCGGTATTAAATTCCATCAACCATTCCTCCGCCCACCTGGCCAATCGGTCCAGATCCTGCTGCAATCGTTCACAAACATCTTCACTATCTGGAAAACCACTAACTTTTGCATCATCAGCAAACTTGCCAACCTTACCCTGCATGTTCTCATCCAAATCACTGATGTAGATGACAAACAGTAGCAGGCCAAGCACCAGATCCTGAGGCACAACACTAGTCACAGGCATCCAGTCTGAGAAGCAACCTTCCACCACCACCCTCTGCTTCCTTCCAGGGAGCCAATTTGCTATCCATTCAGCTATCTCTCCTTAGATCCCATGTGATCTAACCTTCCAGAGCAGCCTACCATGCGGAACCTTGTTGAATGCGTTACTGAAATCCATGTACACAACATCTACAGCTCTGCCCTCATCAACCTTTTTGGTCATGTCTTCAAAAATTGTTATCAGATTTGTGAGATACGACCTCCAACGTACAACACCATGCTGACAATCCCTCATCAGCCCTTGATCATCCAAAAGCCTGTATATCCTATCCCTTAGAATACTCTCCAGTAACTTACCAACTACAGATGTTCAGCTCACCGGTCTATAGTTCCCATCATTTTCCCTGCAGAACCTTGTTGAAAAGAGGCACAATATTTGCCACCCTCCAGCACCTCTCCTGTATTAAAGGACGACTTATAAATTTCAACCAGGGCTCCCGCAATTTCCTCTCTAGTTTCCCGCAATGTCCTCAGATATATCTGATCAGGCTCTGGAGATTTGTCTACCTTCAAACACCACAGCACCTTCAGTACATCAACGGTAACCAAGTACCTTCAGTACTTCTTCAATCCTCAGAAGCCTCAGCCCCAATAGCAAAGGTCAATGAAGAAGCAGCTGGCACTGACTAGGCCAAGGACATGAGCTCAATGTTAGGAAAGACTATCTCCCATGTCTTTATAATAAGATGATTAGCCTTCAAAACCACCATCCCTTGTGCAGGGCATAACTCTACCCACCCAGTTATTAGTCCACCTGCATCCATCTTTCACTTGACAGATTTTGTCATCGTCCTCCCCACCTCTCTTCCAGCCTTCTCCCTCACCCATTACTACAATCAGTCTGATTGTGGCTTTTCTGTATGTTCATATACTAATGAAGATTATGGCAAAATTATAAAAATAGATTTATAAAACAAAGGTAGACAAAAAGCAAGTCACAAGTCATAGGTAGATCAGGCTTTACTGGACTGTTTCACAAGTTACTGGACTTGTTACATCACAAGTTTTCAGCAAAAGGAAGGAAATGTTAAATGCAGCCACTTCGCATTTGAGTGTGGAAGTCGCTGGTCAAAAAGACCTTTTTTTCCCCCACGGTGTACAAGGTTAAGAAACATTTAAGATCTTAGGGAATACATGATACAAAGTTACTGCATGCTTTTGTAAATTAACAGATCTCATATACGAATAATGTCTTCTGTCCTGCTTATTACTTTTGGAATTGTGCATTCTAAACTGATGTGTTGATGCCATTTGTGTCACTGACCTCAGCATGCGGTGTCTAATATGCAAACACATTAGTAGAAATGGCTGGGATGGATTATTTGGCATTCTGTGGTAAACAGCAGTTTTCAGATTAGAGAATAACAGGCAAAAGTGATCTACGGGAATCAGTTCTAGGACACAGATATGGGCATGCAAGGAATTGTTCAAATTTGCAGGCAACACTTAACCGTTTGTTGCAAAAGGATTGGTACTGTGGCATCTTGCAGAGCTGTGCTTAAACTGGCTGGCGTATTTACCGAAATTAAAATGCAACTACACTTCCAAAGTATTTACCTTGCTGTAAAGTGTATCAGATCACGGATAGGTCACAAGAAACTCAATACAATAACAAGCTTCTCCTCTTTAAACACAATAATTATAGGAATAACAACTTGTTCTATCTTGAAAATGTTGCTAAGCCCTATTCATGTCAGACAAGCCATGCAACTATAATTATGCATACTATTACAAAATCAACTCCGTGCAACACAGCAGTGAAATTACCAAATCTGACTGCCTCAATTTCTCTTTCGAAAGATAATTTGATTATCACATTTGAACTAGAACATATAAACTGCTGGCTAAATCTTCGGTTTTGAAAATAAGTCAGAAAAGTTTAACAAATAAAAATTGGTCTGTTGTGTCCAACTCATCCACGATATCCAGACTGATACCATCTGCCCACATTAGACTCGTATCCTGTCTTTTTAATCCATTAATGGGGTGGAAGATTGCAACCTTCACGTGGTCCACCCTGTTTTGACAAATGCAATAAACCCGGTGTGCACATTCAAATAGAACAAGTTATCCTACAACTTTCAGCTGTGCACGCCATACGCAAGAAGAAGAAGAATCCATTAATTAATTGACATTAATTAACATTGTAATCAATCTGCTTCCACCACGTTCTGTGGCAGCTCATTCCTTGTAACCACCACCCTCACGTGTGGAGAAACTTGGCGCTTAGGTCTCCTTTAAATTTCGCTCCTCTCACTTAAACTTGTGACCTCTAGTCTTAAACTATCCCATCCTAGGATAAAAACCAAGCTTATTTGCCCCATCAATGCCACTCAATTTTATAAACCGCCAAGTTCTCTAAACCCCAGTCTCTTCCAATCCATGTAGATTAAACCCAGCCTATCGAATCTCTCCTAATGTAAATCTTTCCATTCCAGGCAAAATCCCGGTGAATCTCTTCTGCACCGTTTCTAATGTTACCACATCGTTCCTGTGGTGTGGCAACTCGAACCCGACACAGTACTTCACATGTGGCCTATATAGCATGTAAAATAACATCTCAAATGTTGTATTCAAATGCCCCCGATTCTGACTGCATAAGTATGCCTCCGATTCTGAAGGCGTATACGTCAAATGTCATCCTCGCTATCTTATCCAGTTGACTGGATAAGATTTTCAGAAAGCTATGAACTTGAACCTCAAAGAGCTTTTGCACTTTAACACTCCTAAGTTCCCTGCCATTAACTGCACATGTCGTTAGTATTTGATATCCCAAAACACATAAATTCAAACTTCTCTCGCCTAAATTCCATCTGACTCATTCCATAACTTTTTACCTGATCTACATCCCTCTGCACCCTTTCAGATCATTTCCATCTTTTCTATTATTCCACCATTTTAGTGCCCTCAGCAAACATACATTCTCATTCAAGTCATTCATCTGCATGACAAACAGCCCAAGCCCTGATCTCTGCAATGCACCACTGGTAAAGATGATACAAAGTGCTGGAGTAACTGAGCGGGTCAGGCAGCATCTTTGGGGAACATGGATAGGTGACATTATGGATTGGAACCTTTCTTCAGACTAATTGTAAAGGAGGGGGAGGGGGGAGGAGGACAAAGCGTGGCAAGTAATAGGTTGATGCAGACAAGGTGGCTTTTTGATAGGCAGATAGCTGGATAAGGGCAAAAACAAACATGAAGATCAGGAAAACTCAATCCTTATTCCATCTGGGGGAAGGGTGTAGAACTATGGGACACAGAGGTGACGCGGGGAGGGATTCATCTAGGACAACGGGGGGGCATGTTTACTAAAGATTGAGGATATCTCAGATGCCTTTAAATAAAAAGTCTTACCTTGGGTCCAAATGCAGTGGCGGTGGAGAAATTGAGAAAAGGGCATAGCATCTTTGCGAGGGACAGGGCAGAATGTACTCCAGATAACTGTGGGTGTTGGGGGTACACAAAAGGCTGGAGAAACTCAGTGGGTGCAACAGCATCTAAGGAGCGAAGGAGATAGGCCGAAACCCTTCTTCAGACTGACGGGAGGTCGGGGGGGGGGGGGAGGGGGGGGGGGGCGGGGAGAAGAGAGGAAAAAGGAGGAGGAGCCCGAGGGCTGGGGGGGAGAGGTGTGAAGGGGAGGAGACAGCAAGGGCTAACAGAATTGAGAAAATTCAATGTTCAAACCCAGAGGATGCAGACTCCCCAAGCGGAATATGAGGTGCTGTTCCTCCAATTTGCGGTGTGAAACCCAGAGGATCTGCATCTGCAGTTCCTTCTTTAACACAACTGTGGGTGTTGGTTGGTCTGTAGTAGATGTCAGTCAATAGTCTGTCCCATGATGGAGAGATTCAAAAATGTATCAACAATAGTCCAAGTGAATTTGAGGGCAATGTGGAGGTTAGTGGCAAAGTAAATGAAATCAATGAGTTCTGAATGGGCCAAGAGACAACCCCAATGCAGTGGGCAAATGTAGTGAAGAAAGAGATGGGAGATAGTGCCACTCATACAAGGACTGTTCAACACAACTGAGAAAAAAAAAACAAGCATAGCTGGGGCCCATTCAAGTGCCCATGGCTACATATTTAACTTGGATAAAGTAGTTAAAGGCAAGGGCAAGTTCCACCAGGCAGAGGAGTGCATTTGTAGAGGAAAGTTAATTGAGTGTCTGTTCAAGGAAGGGCTGGAGGGCCTCAAGACCTCCCTGGTGGGGGATGGAGGAGTAAAGTGACTGGACATCCATAGTAAAGATGTCAACGAGAGCCTAGAAATTGAAAGTCATTGAAGCGTTGAAGGGAGTGAGAGGTATCTCAGATATAGGTCGAAAATGGGGGAGGGGGGAAGATAGGATGGAATCAAGGTATTTGAAGATGAATTCTGTGGGGCAGGTGCAAGCAGAAATAATGGGTTTGCCAGGGCCGTCTTGTTTGAGAATTTTGGGAATGGGTTAGATGTAGTTGTGCGGGGCTAGAAAATAATCAGGTTGGAGGCTGTTGAGGGTAGATGGCGAGAGAGGATGAGATCAGAAACAGTATGGGAGATCATGGCCAGGTGTTTGATTGTGTTCAAGGGGTCATGGTCCAGCATGGTAGAGACTACAACAGCACCACTATCGTCATGACTGCAGATTTGTAGCCAGTAGGCAACGTTCAACCACTAACCACCTCCTCCGACCACACCTATTTTCGATCCATTACGCCACCATACCTTGGATCGAAGTGCCATAACTTTCTGGACCAGTCTATCATGCAGGTTGGAGAATTTGGAAAAATACAGCAGAGGAACAGGGGCTTCAATCCACCATGTCCCTGCTAAACACGCCAAGGCAAACCAATTTCATCCACCTGCACTGCATCCATAATCCTCAATTCCCTGCATATACACATGCCTATATAAAAGGCTCTTAAAGACCACCATCATATCTTGGTCTTCTCCACCCCTTAGTATGTTCCAGACATCCACCACACTGTGTTAAAAAAAAAAAGCCCTGTATATCTCCTTGCTAAAGTCCATGCAAGTCACACTTAACTCCCTGCCTTTATCAATTTTCTTAATTGCCTCCTCACAAATCAGAACCAGATTGGAGAAACAGGATTTCCCTGTACAAACAATTCCATGGCAGCCAGCTTCAAGGAGGTTCAAAGGTTATAAACAATGCCAGACACAAGCATTGTAAATGAGATCTCTTACACGTTGCAGTGTTCAAATTTTTTTAAGTAGCATGGGATAGGGAGAATGTGAATAGATACAGTGTCATTAGCAACTAAAAACAATGCAAGTCTTAATATGGAAGAGCATTTGGATCGATTCAAACAAAAAAAAACATTGTAACTTAGTGAGGCTAAGCGATCCAGGGTATTTCATTCAATTATTCCATCTAATTGATCTGCGATGATAAATTGCTGCTTGCGTGAGACACTTATTTTTAATGTACACTTACATCGAACAAAACTGAAGGAAACCCCAAAACATTTAAAATAGGTTACAAAGCATTACATAAATGTTGGCGGAAATATAGTTGTGCATGTCAGGATATGTACTATTGCAAGTGTTCAATAGAAGTAGACTGGTAGGCCTGCATTTTATAACACAGGGCGACGCATGCCACTGTTTCATGCATTTCCCAGTCAGTTACCAAAGACGCTAATCCTTTTCAATTCCCTTACAAGACCTGCCACGCTGTTATCCTGTGACATCAAAGGCATATCCATCATTCGGGAAGTTAAGGAAGTTTAATAACATCAATCTAAAGGACGTGATTTATTGGAGGGATTGGTAGATTCTAGAGGGTAGACTTCAGGTCCGATATTCCTCGCTTCATACGACCGCCGTTGTATGAACGCATGTGTTGTACTACAGTGACATCTAACTGGTGCTAGCCCTGACCTTTCCTACCTAGATTTATAGACAGAATTTGAGGGATGGGGAGGCATGATCCTAAACCACAGACGGGTTCACAGACCTGTGAATCTTTCCATGCCAGGGGGGCATGGTGCGAGCGGCAGCAACAGAAATAAACAACCACCGCGCCCATTCCGCAGGTCCCTTTCAATCACTCACCGCCAGCAAGGGATTTTCAACCCAAGCCACAGCCTTTCTTATGTAATTAAACCAGCGATGACCCACCTCTGGGGAAACGTAGGAGACGAAAGAAGGCTTCGCTGTTTTTCCGCCTCCCGAGCCCAAGCTCAGCATTTTGGTGGAGTGTTTTGTTATTTTTTCGGGCTACTTTGTTGCGGCTTCCTCAGGTAGTGCGGCCACTAATTAAACTTGTCTCAATCCCACCTTCCGCACGGCTCCTATTGGCGCCCCGTGCTCCAATTCCGCCTCACATTTGTGGACGTCGCTGCTCGCAGGCGCGGGTTTATTAGTTGCTGGTGGTGTCTATCACGGTGGCGGCGTCTCTCCTCCCCTCGCCGCCCCGCTTCCTTGCTACTCGCTCCCCGCTGAATCCACGCACTCCTTTTAAGGGCTGAGAAAACAGCGGCCTCTCCCTTCATTGCTCAGGTGAAGTGTCGATCATCGATGACATGCCATCATCATCAAAGATCGTTGCTCTATGATCTTTGATCATCATCATCATCCTCTGAAGAAGGGTCTCGCCCCCCCCCCCCCCCCCCCCCCCCCAAACGTCGGCTATTCCTTCTCTCCAGAGACGCCTGCCCAAAGATACTAGAGGAGCCTGCCTGTCCCACTGAGTTACTCCAGCTTTTTACGTCTATCTTCGTCATCCTTATCTGCATGCCTGGATCCCGAGGAAGAGTCAAGAGTGGTTTGTTGCCAGATGTCCCAGATAGAACAATGAAATGCTTACTTGCAGCTGCCCAACGGAATATGCAAACATAGTGTGCAGGAAGGAACTGCAGATGCTGCTTTAAACCGATGATAGACACAAAAAGCTGGAGTAACCCAGAAGGGCCTCGATCAGAAACGCCACCCATTCCTTCTATCCAGAGATGCTGCCTGTCCCGCTGCACTTATTAATGCACTTTGTGTCTACCTTCTGTGTAAACATAGTACTCTATGGACAATATAATTAGCAATGTTACAACGTTTTGAGATTTAAAAAGTCAAGTCTGCAATTTAACCCATCAGATAAAGCATAAAAATAAGTTTAATTTGACACCCAATTCACTTTCATATCTTCAGTATTAAAAAAGTTATAGCCATTTTCATACTCGGAAATTAGCATCTTGTTCCCCATTGCCTTTCCATTGACTTAACTCAAAAGCTGTGATCGAGGACAGTCAAAAGCCCATAACTTTCTTAAAAATTAAGAGAACTCAATGAAATTTTCAGTTATTATAGATTGAAGCATTCTGAAACAAATATGAAACAAACTTATTAAAGAAGGAACTGTTGATGCTGGAGAATCGAGGGTTACACAAAAAGCTGGAGAAACTCAGCGGGTGCAGCAGCATCTAAGGAGCGAAGGAGATAGGCGACGTTTCGGGTCTCTCGACCCGAAACGTCGCCTATCTCCTTCGCTCCTTAGATGCTGCTGCACCCGCTGAGTTTCTCCAGCTTTTTGTGTAACCCATGAAACAATCTTACTTGGATGACCTGAAATTAAAGCATATAATTAGTTACCGAATTGTAGCTAATTACAAAATTCAATTACTAGATCCAAATATCTATCCATTTCTTAAGATAAACATTTTTAAATTGCCTAAGTGTCCAAATAACATTCACACAATGATTCACAATATAACATGATTTTTAAATCTCATTTTCATGAATTTATAGGCCAAATGGAAGGAATTTAATGTTTAATTCCCGTAAGTTAATGGCCATTTAAATCAACTTGCGAGTGGGTTTTAGTGGAACGCGGTGGATTGGAACGTTGCGGTTTGCGGTGAATTTAACCCACAGTCGGCAGGAAAAATATTGCCGGTTTGTATATATTTTTTGTCCCCTTTTCGCAACATGAAAATTTGATTAAAGGCTTCCTAAGAAGCACGTTTTTATGTAAAAATAAACTGTGTACCTTCTTTTATTCCCTACATAAAATCCATCCCGTTGCCGGCGTTCACGGCTTTAGAAGATGATTTTTAAATTACTCTTGCTATAAATAATCTAGCGTAGTTTAAAAATACCTTCATAAAACAAATGTCGGAGCGATTTCTCTTTAGTAACAAAATCCCTTGAGATGGATCGATTTGAATTGTCTGGAGAAAAACAGCATTTTAAACCCGCCCCCCTCTGAAAGGCGCCAAAGTCGCGCACACGGGGAGTGGCAGAACTGCAGCGCCGCTGAAGGTAAGTTTTGTAACATACCTAATATAATAAATGAGAAAATAAAGTTATATATATATATATATATATACACTGAACTTTATTTTCTCACTATTATATATATACACACACATAAATATATATATATTTACACACACACACACACACACATCTATCTCCATGTCCTCCAGAGATGCAGGCTGACCTACTGAGTTACTCCAGTTCTTTGCGTTTTGCTTCAGATTCCAGCATCTGCAGTTCCCTGTGCCTCCATCTTTATGCCAAGACCGTGTTTACTCTCAACTTGAGGAAGGTGTAAGCATGTAGTTTGCTCACCAATGTTGGTTATTTTATTAATTCTCAGAATGGAGCTTACATTCTTTAGCCAAACATTTACTTGCCTTTGAAAAAGTCTGCAAATAAGTCTCCGTGAGTTCATAATCTTGTGGGTGTGGGTGCCATATAATGGTGGGATTATATGTTTCAATACCTGGGTAGTCTACAATGCTGTTGTATGAATATTACATTTTCCAATTCCTGGTAAGGTGAGGGGGGAAAGAGTTAATAGGAATCTGAGGGGTAAATTTTTTATGCAAAGAGTGGTAGATGTATGGAACAAACTTCCAGAGGAGGTAGTTCAGACAGGTACTATAGCAAAGTTTAAGAAACATTTTGGGGTGTGCACAAGTTGGGCGGTAGGGCCTGTATCCAGGCTGTAAGACTCTAACCTGCAACTGCTGTTGACCAACATCCACTATAAACCCACTGACTCCCATGGCTATTTGGACTACACTTCTTCCCACTCTGCTTCCTGTAAGGACTCCATCCCCTACTCCCATTTCCTCCATCTACTCCGCATCTGCACCCAAGATAAGGTGTTCCACACCAGGGCATCGGAGATGTTCTCATTCTTCATGGAACAGGGGTTCCCCTCTTCTACCAATGATGAGGCTCTCACCAGGGCCTCTTCTATAGCCAATGACTCTGCTTTCACTCCCCATCCCCCCAGTCATAACAAGGGCCGAGTCCCCCTTGTCCTCACCTTCCACCCTACCAGCCGTCACATACAACAAATAATCCTCTGACATTTTTGCCACCTCCAACGTGATCCCACCACTGGCCACATCTTCCCATCTCCTCCCCATCTGCTTTCCCCAGAGACCGCTCCCTCCATAACTCCCTGGTCAATTCGTCCCTTCCCACCCGAACCACCCCCTCTCCAGGCACTTTCCCTTGAAACCGCAAGAAATGCTACACTTGTCGCTTTACCTCCATTCAAGGACCCAAGCAGTCTTTCCAGGTGTGGCAGAGATTCACCTGCACATCCTCCTACCTCATATATTGCATCAGCTGCTCTAGATGTCAGTTGCTCCAGGGGGGAAAGATTTAATAGGAATCTGAGGGGTAACTTTTTTATGCAAAGGGTGGTAGGTGTATGGAACAAACTGCCAGAGGAGGTAGTTGAGATAGGTACTATCGCAAAGTTTAAGAAACATTTTGGGGTGATTACTAGGTGAGATCAAGCATAGGCTTGGCGATCGCTTCGACGAACACCTGCGCTCGGCTCGCAATAACCAACCTGATCTCCCGGTGGCTCAGCGCTACAACTCCCCCTCCCATTCCGAATCTGACCTTTCTGTCCTGGACCTCCTCCATGGCCAGAGCGAGGACCACCGTAAATTGGAGGAGCAGCACCTCATATTTCGCTTGGGCTGTTTGCACCCCAGCGGTATGAACATAGACTTCTCTAATTTCAGGTAGTCCTTAATTTCTCCTCCCCTGCTCAGCTCTCCCTCAGCCCTCTGGCCCCACCTCTTCCTTTCTGCCTTCCCCCCCCCCCCCACCTTCTCATCAGTCTGAAGAAGGGTTTCGATCCGAAACATTGCCTATTTCCTTTGCTCCATAGATGCTGCCTCACCCGCTGAGTTTGTCCAGCATTTTTGTTTACCTTTCAGCATCTGCAGTTCCTTCTTAAACAACTGATGTTGATCCTCTGTCTTTTGCTCCCCACACCCGTTACCCAGTTTCAATCCCCTTCCCCAAATGGTTCCATCAGCCCAGCATCCCGCCCATTCTGATTCCACTTTCCAACTTACCTTTTCAGATTCAAGTGTCTGCAGCCTTTTGTGTTTCACTCATGGCTTCTGGCCCCTGTTTCTACTTTATAGAAACAAGGAACTGCAGATGCGAGGATACAGAAAAGACATATAGTGCTGGAGTAGCTCACCGCGTTAAGCAGCATCTCTGGAGAACATGGATAGGTAATGTTTCCGGTTGGGACCCAATTTATTTTGGTCTTGACCTGAAACGTCGCCTGTCCGTGTTTCTGTCTGCAGAATCTTAATTTGAAATGCCAACTACCCTTTGCCTCCACATATACTGCCTGACCCGCTGAGTACCCCAGCAATTTGTTTTTTGCTCCAGATTTCAGCTTCTGCAATCTCCCTTGTCTCTCCGAGTATATGGATCTGGTTGTTCATCAAATGCGCCAATATGACAACAAACATGTTTAAACGTGTTGCCAAATACTGAAGGACATGCCTTCCATCCTCAAAGACATCGTCAATGACCCACACCACCCTAATCTCACTCTCAAATACTCCATTATCATCAAATATCAATTATGGTCTGGTTACCTCGTAATATTCATTAATTATTTATTATTTATTGATTCATGTATATTTATTTATGTATTATTGCACCAATGGGCTCATGAAGCTGCAGTAAGTAAGAGTTGTATAGCACCATTGCCAGTATGTATAACAATTAAATGCACTTAACTCTCTCTTGACCCAGATTTTGGATGCAATAGGTCTCTGGATGAGTGAATCAATATTTAAACCAGAGGATGTAGATTTAGCATTTATTTCAAGAATGCTAAAACAGGGATGTAATGCTGAGGGTCTGTAAGGTGCTGGTCATGCTGCATTTGGAGTATTGTGAGCAATTCTGGGCACCATATCTGAGGAAGGATGTGCTGGCTCTGGAGAGGGTCCCGAGTAGATTTACCAGAATGATCCCATGAATGAATGGGTTAACATATGATGAGCATTTGACAGCACTGGGCCTGTACTTCCTGGAGTTTAGAAATGATGAGGGGGGGGACCTCATTTAAACTTACCGAATAGTGAACGACTTGGATAGAGTGGATGTGGAGAGGATGTTTCCATGAGTGGGAGAGTCTGGGACTAGAGGTCGGATGTTGCATCTCACTTTGAGATCATTGGTGGGGTGGCAATTGCAACCTTCAAGTGGTTGCTCTGTTTCACCCTGCAATCAACCTGGTGTGCACAATCAAATTAGATCAAATAGAACAAGTTGTCCTACAACTTTAGGCTGTGCACGCCATACGCAAGAAGAAGAAGAAGATCATTGGTCAGGGGACAAAGTCCCAGTCCAAAACCTTCATGTTATTTATAACACTAACATTGTATGAAATGGAATTAATGTAGAACACACTTGGTAGCGATGTTACAATACTTACCTTCAGCGGCGCTGCAGTTCTGCCACTGGGCGTGTGTGCGACTTTGTCGCCTTTGGGGGGGGGGGGGGGGGGGGGGGGTGGTATTAAAATGCCATTTTCTCCTGGCTGTCCGAGGTGGATTTCCTCCGACTTCGGTCCGACTTCCGTTCTCTGAAGTTAAAAAAAAAAAAAAATCGCTGGACAATATAATCGCTGGAATAAAATAAAAAAGCTACTTCAAACTCCTTCACGCCTACAACAGGGACAAAACATGGGGTAAGTCGTTTATTTTACATATATACTTGCTTCTTAGGTTGATTTTAATCAAAATTCCCTTGGCGAAAATGTGATTTTTGCCCCATACGAACCCGCAGTGCCGATATGGGGTTCAGGTTCACCACAACCGCAACGTTCCAATCGATCGCGTACCACAAAAACCCACTCGCGATGATTTAAATGGGCATTAATTTACGGGGATTAAACATTAAATTCCTTCCATTTGGCCTATAAATTCATGAGAATGAGATTTAAAAATCATGTTATATTGTGAATTCTGGTGTGAATGTTATTTGGCCACTTAGGCTATTTAAAAATGTTAACCTTTTCTTAAGAAATGGATAGATGTTTAGATCTAGTAATTGAATTTTGTAATTAGCTACAATTAGGTAACTAACTAATTATATGCTTTAATTTCAGGTCATCCAAGTAAGATTGTTTCATATTTGTTTCAGAATTCTTCAACCTATTATACCTGAACATTTCATTCAGTTCTCTTAATTTTTAAGAAAGTTATGGGCTTTTGACCGTCCTCGATCATAGCTTTTGAGGAAAGTCAATGGAAAAGCAATAGGGAACAAGATGCTAATTTCCGAGTATGAAAATGGCCATAACCTTTTAAATACTGAAGATATGAAAGTGAATTAGGTGTCAAATTTAACTTCTTTTTATGCTTTATCTGATGGGATAAATTGCAGACATGATTTTTTAAATCTCAAAATATTGTAACATTGCTACACTTGGACAATCAAAACTGCATCCATGGGGTGTTGTGAACCATCAACAGCAGTGAAATATGTTACTTATCAGCCCCAAATATCCCACAATCTATCAATAAAATAAAGGCAGGGGGGATCTCTTGCTTTTAAAAAGGCAATGCAAGAGAAGAATCTGGTGTACCTAAAAGTGAGATGCAAATTTTGAGACCGTACAACATGTGGCAAAAGCAGTTTGCAATGGACAGAGTTAAGCAACTCCATAACAAAGCGATCAGATGCTCTGCAATTTTGCCACATCAAGTCGTGAATGATGTTGGAGAATTAAAGAAACAACAGGAGGGGGAGGAGGCCAAGGCTACCCTTATCCTTAATAATCATGGGGCCCTGAATGCAAGTGTCAAAGACTGAAGCATTCGCAACCATCTTCAGTCAGAGTTGTTGAGTGAATAATCCATCTATCCTTTCTCCTGAATCCCCCTCCATCATATAAGCCATTTAAGTTTGCAGATGACACCGAGATTGCTGGTGTCACGGACTGTTTGTCAAAGTATATCGCAGGATATAGATCAGTTATAGAAATGGGTAGAGAAATGGCAGATTAAATTTAATCTGAGCAAGTGTGAGATGTTGCACTTTGGAAGGTTGACTGTAAGGTGAAAATGTACAATTTCATTTCGGAGTCACGTGAGTGACTTCGTGAAGAACCCGCCAGCACGCATGCGCGACATATCGTCGACGCGCGTGCGACCGACGGGCAGGGAGGAGCGTTGCTCCTCCACTGCTGGGACCTGCAGGTAAGTGGAAAACTAACCCGCCGTCCGTTTTTTCTTACAGGGACTCTGTTTTCAGAGTATTCCAGGCCGCTTCAACACTGACTGCGGACCGCAGTATGCGGGCAGTCAGCGGCGGCTCTAATACATGGAGTCGGGAGAGCCCGTTGACCCAGGTAGGTCCGGGTTCACACTCGCCGGCGGAGGACGGCAGAGGCAGCCGACTCTACGCCGCAGCCCGCAGGTCGCGGGCTGGCGGCATTTATAAGTAAGTAGGGGCTTGCTGACTCGCCGTATGCAGTAAGCAACGGCTGAGCATAAGCCCGATTTTACACCACAGCCCGCAAGGATTCTGCGGGCTGTCGGCATTTTTAAAGAAGTATGGGCTTGCAGACTCGCCGTGTGCAGTAGCAACGGCAGAGCATAAGACCGATTTTACACCGCAGCCCGCAAGGATACTGCGGGCTGTCGGCAGTTATTTTTAACTAGGGGCTTGCAGACTCGCCGTGTGCAGTAAGCAACGGCAGAGCACAGCCCGATTTTACACCGCAGCCGCAAGGATACTGCGGGCTGTCGGCAGTTATTTTTAACTAGGGGCTTGCAGGCTCGCCATTTGCAGTTAGCAATGGCAGAGCAGCAGCCCGACTTACACCGCAGCCCACACGATACTGCGGGCTGTCGGCATTTACTAAGAGTAAGGGGTTAGCCCCAACTCAACTCTATACAGCCTGCATTATCCCAGTGCTGTAATTTAGAGGGTATGGAGTTGCAGCCATTATCATGTTGTCTCTAAGCCCAACTTATTTTTACAATGGGGCAACTTGTTGACCCTGTGGGTCCGGGCTCAACACTCACCATTGCTCAACAATGGCAGAACGACAGCTCACCACCAGCCCTTCATAAGGGCCACTCAGGTAAGTACAGGCAACCTTGAGCTGGTTGTCCCTGCTGTTTTGAATGTGTTTTCTCCAACAGGGACATGGATAATGAGGAGTACAGGCCGCAGGACTTCCGAAAGGAATCGCCGGCCATTATTCCCGGAGCTCTCTACAACGACAGCACCCGCTAGACGGGCCGGGAAAAAGGCGCAAAAGTCGGGGAGCCCTGTGATTACAGGACCCGACCCACCGACACAGCTGTGTACAAGCGGGGTACCCGCAGAGCAGGAAGTCGGTATGGCGCCGGAGCAGGTAGACCCTGACTCCATTTTTTCACTATCTCCAACAGGGAGAGAATCATTGGCTGATATGAGCAAACGGGTTTCACGTGCTGCTGCATGGCCCTTCTCCCCGAGCCCTCGTGAAAGAGCCAGGGATAGAGCTCAATAACAAAGCCCTTTTAGGGCAGGAATTTCACCAGAGACCGCTAGATTGCGGACTGGTGGTTTACCGAGACCCGAGTCCACTGGCAGACCAGGGAGGGCCAGTGTTGACTCACCACCTAATTGGACCAGGTGGATTCATACAGGTGGAGTCTCGCCACGGTCACTGCATCCCCCTATAGCGGCAGGACGGGACCGTACGCCGCCTGAGTCCAGGAGTAGGACAGGTGGCAAGCCCGCGCGGATGTCGGGTCGCCACGCCGCAGGCGTCAGGTGCCGACTTCACACCGCATATGCCCTTTGAGGCAGTCGGGCCTAGCTCATCCAAGGAGGCGTATGAGCAGATCCGCGCGGGAGTCGTACAGCTTCGCTGAGGCGGCTGGCAGCGATTTTTGTCACGGCACCGAGATTACCTCGATGAGGTACGGGCCGATGATAGGAGCCTCAGGAGTTCCTTCGGGCATGAGGGCTCTGACCTCCCATTTACGCACCATGAAGGGCGCATTGAACGGATGGAGAGGATGATGGAACGGATCCTGCAGCAAAATCAACTGCAGGAAATGTCCAGTTCCGGGAACTTTTGGATATATCCCCACCGTCAATTGGTAGCATGAGGCAGCCAGGAGAAGAGGATATCTTGGCACACGAACCAGTGGCAACTGAGGTTCCTCAGGTAAGTACTTTTGGACGTGGCAGCCAAGTTTGCGTTACCCGAATCATCGGGACAACCTCTCAAAACTAAACTGGCCGCTACCAACCACCAGCTACAGGATCAGGTCCTTGCGGAGGCCATGAATGGGTGCAAGGCACCGAGTAATTGTAACTCACTCAATGTACCTATTGTAAACATGCCTATTTGGAGCAATATAAGCCCGGGCATAAGAGCACAGGAAGTAAGAATTACAGATAATCCTAAAACTGCTCACATCTGGGATTACCGCTTTTGCGACGTCGGTGGACGGGATGGACTTGAACACCGAACAGGAGGATGCTCTTGAATTATTATGTAACACGCAATATGAAATAAATGCGTTTCGGAAAAGTGCCATCAAGCTCACGCTAAATCCCAAATTTGCGGGGCTATGCAGAGCATCTCCAACACCACCACCCAGACAACTATTCGGGGAAGACCTTCTGAAGCAGGTCAAGGATTTAGACGACCATGCCAAGACAGTGGGTCTTATGAGGTCGCACACCTTGACCAGACAAACGGCCAGGAAAACTCCATATTCCAGGCCACGGGGTCAAACCGGAAGGCCAGCAAGGACCTACATACCGGCGCCTCCAGATGTGAGTCAACGCCCACCATTCCTGGAGCTGCCCGCAACGTCGGCAGCACCCGCTCTGCGGGTCGGGATAAAAACGCGGAAATCAGGGGAGCCCTGCGCAGTCAGGACCTGATTCTCCACCACGACTGACCATGGTGCCATAAGTGGTAACCGCACAGGAGCAGGGTAGGTAAGACCCTGACTCCCTACCTCTGTCACTTAACCATAGCGACAGTGGAGCAAAGGTGCGTAACGTGCTATATTCTTGGCACGTTCTCTCTCCCCAAATATGCAGGTCACCAGAGAGAGGACCAGGGGAAGTATCGCACAGCAGTCGGGAAACCCGCCATAGAGCCGGGGTCAACTTCCACTGGAGCAGGCCACCAGATCGTGGACCGGGGAAGGATTGAGGCCTGGGTCTGGAGGACCACATGTGCGGCCGGCACAGACTCAGCACCGAGGGAGCCTGCCTGGTTGCAGGTCGGAGTAGCCTCATCTCGGTCACCGCACCCCCTTTAGCGGCAGGACGTGACCGAACGACGCTTTGTCCCAAAGGAGGACACCGACTCAGCACCGAGGGAGCCTGCCTGGTTGCAGGTCGGTGTAGTCTCATCTCGGTCACCGTACCCCCTTTAGTGGCAGGACGTGACCGAACGACGGTTTGTTCCATAGGAGGACACAGACTCAGCACCGAGGGAGCCTGCCTGGTTGCAGGTCGGTGTAGTCTCATCTCGGTCATCGCACTCCCTTGTAGTGGAGGACGTGACCGAACGTCGCCTTTGGAGGACAGGCGGCAAGCCCGCGCGGACGTCGGGGTACCACGCTTCGGCGGCCGGGACCGACTCACCACCGCTATCATGTCTTATCAGACCAGCGGGCCGCCTCCGTCCGGAAGACGGCGGAGCAGCGGCAGGTCCGCGCGGGAGTCGCTTAGCCACGCAGGAGCGGCAGGCAGCGACATCCTGTCTTGCACCCTTGTAATCACCTCGACGAGGTGTGGGGCAATGACAGAAGCCTCAGAGATTCTCCAGAACCTGAGGAAGTCGACTTATTGTCCGCAGATGCGGCAGTGGTCGCATGGCTCGGATGGAGCGCATGATGGAGCGTATACTAGAGCACAGTCTCTGCAGCTGGACCAGATGTCCTCCAGTTCTGGAGGAACCTGTAGTACCTGAGGAAACCCAGGAGAAACTGCAGAATGTGGTCTCCAAGTGTGGCGATGGACGAGTTCTCGCTACATTGGGGGAAATGGATTTCTATGCTTTCCCCATCCTGCCTCATCAGACAGGTGTTGCAGAAAATGTACCCAGGTCTGGAACATACAGGACCATGGACGTCATATAGATCGTGCAGAGAAAGTCCACTGGGAAGCACTACCTCACCTACACAGGATATGAGAGGATTTTGTAGTCGGACCAAGACGACCTACATATCTGCTACGATCTCCAATGTGCTCATTATGATGAGCCCTCAGTTACAGTGCTGCATACAGTGCCAGTAGTGCACTGTCATCCTAGCTCAACATCGGAGTGGGATCTCACCAGCTGGTATCCAAACTACGAGGGATATGTTCTATCCATCCCTTCCCGACCACGATGTAATATCTGAGAGATTAGGGTGGTGTTGACCCTACTCAGAAGGTGGTCGCTTATCACGGAGGTACCACTGGACTTACTCACCTTCAAAAGTGGTGATGGCAATAGCACTGAATACAGCACAACGGGTCCAGACTCTACAGGAATTAAACCTGGATAGAATGATCGACCCATAATAATGTAACTGCTTTATGAAAGAGTTACTTAAACTATACAGACCTGCGACTACAGGTGTGGAAATGGGATCTGTTGTCACCCATGGAAACCCACGTCACAGAATGACGGTGCAGACTATCTCCAGATGGCTTAAGGTGGTATTCGATGCAGCAGGTAAGACACTAAACATTTTGAAATGTCATTCAACCAAGGCTGCATCCACATCAGGAACAAGGACCATGGAGGTGTTCATGGAGCATGTCCTCACGATAGCGGGCTGGGCCAATGAAACTACATTTCAGTGGTTTCATAACTAACCTGTGGCCTTTTCCCGCAACGTTACGCACGTTAAGTGCTGTCCCTAAACGTTTGTCCCCGAGTTCAGGGTTTTTTTGTTGTACTAACAATAAAGTTATTATTTTTCAGCTTGTTCAAGTCTGAAATACGTTAACATACTTCCTCCATCAGTATTACGGCAGTGTGTGAGCATGGACGTGGTCCAGGGCGTGTAATCACAGAGCTTTGAAGTCTTCACGAAGTCACTCACGTGACTCCGAAATGAAATAGTAAGATTAAATGAGAACTTACCAGTTTGAAGTTTGATCTTTATTTTATGAGGAGTTGCGATGAGGGATTTCGTGCCCTCCTCTCCCAACCCTCGATCATAAAGTCAACTGGTAACTAGAGTCTCTTCAATCTTACTATAACACGTTATTTCTTTGGTTTGTTGGTTCTGTGATTCCACACCGCTGCTTTGAAGAGATGTCGCGCATGCGTGCTGGCGGGTTCTTCACGAAATCCCTCATCGCAACTCCTCATAAAATAAAGATCAAACTTCAAACTGGTAAGTTCTCGTTTAATCTTACTATTAATGACACAATCCTTAATGCCATTGATGTACACCGTTAACATAATCTTGGGTTCCAAGTCCATAACTTCCTGAAAGTGGCACAAGTATATGGAGTGATAAAGAAGGTGTTTGTTTCATCTGCCTTTATTGATTGGGACATTGAGTATAAAGGGCCTATCCCACTTACGTGTCCTTGGCACGCTAATTACGTGACCTCGTGGTCGTGTTGAGACGCGACGGTCCCGCGAAGGTCAAGCGCGACTTCATTTGATCGCACAGCCGGCTGGAGCGCGTGACATTATTTGAAGATGGACACAAAATACAGGAGTAACTCAGTGGAACCGGCAGCATCTCTGAAGAGAAGGAATGGGTGATATTTCATGTCGAGGCCCTTCTTCAGTCTGAAAGAAGGGTCTTGACCCGAAAAGTCACCCATTGCTTCTCTCCAGAGATGCTGCCGGTTTCGCTAAGTTACTCCAGCATTTTGTGTCTATCTTCAATTTTCTTGGTCCCGCTCTGGAAGTACAAGTGGGGATGGATTCGGACCGCAACGGCCGTGAGCCCCAGGCCGAGTTCAGCGATCGTTTGCCTGCTTCTGCTGCTGTTAGAGTTGAGACGTTGCACCGCGCCAGGGTCTCGGGCCTGTCCCACTTTGGCCATCAATTCCGCGACGGGCCGTTGGCGCACGAAGATTTCATTCACTACAAAAATTTCGGAGCCCCGCGCAATGTCCCGCACAATTACTTACCCCTCCGCACTTCTCAGTGGGACCGGCCCCACGCGGCTATACGATGCCCATGCGCTTCAACGCGTAATTTGCATGCCAAGGACACGTAAGTGGGGCAGGCCCTTAAGTGTAAGGAAGTCATGATGCAACTTTATAGGACTTTGGTTAGTCTGCATTTGGAGTTGCATGCACTTCTAGTCACACCATTACTGGAAAGATGTGGAGGTTTTGGAAAGGTTGCAAAAGATGTTTACCAGAATGATGCCTGGATTAGAGGTCATGAACCATCGGGGAAAGTTCAACACTTTTCTGGAATTTCTCTGGAATATTGGAGGCTGAGAGGAGACCTGATAGAATTATGTAAATTTATGAGGGGCATATGAGGATTGACAGTCAGAACCGTTTTCCCAGGATAGATATTTCAAATACTAGATGGCACAGCTTGAAGGTGAGAGGGGCAAACTTTAAAGAAGATGCGCAGGGCAAGTTTATTTACACAAAGGGTGGTGACTGCCTGGCAACGCAGAGGTCTATAAGAAGTCCAGATACGACCTTGACAAGGCTATCAAAAAGGCCAAAAGGGACTTCCGCTCAAAGCTGGAGGATGGGTAGGATGTTCGGCAACTGTGGCAGGGTTTGAATGCCATCATCTCCTACTAGGCGAAACCAGGAGGTAGCTCTAGCGACAGTGAAGCATCACTCCCTGACAAGCTCAATGCGTTCTAGGCACGTTTTGAAAGGGAAAACACTGATGTGCCTTCCCGAGCCCCCATACACCCTGATGGTATTGTAGTCACAGTCACAGAGGCCGATGTCAGAAGATCCTTCAGCAGGGGTGAACCCTTGGAAAGCGCCTGGACCTGATGTTATACCCGGTCGAGTTCTCAAAACCTGCACAGACTAACTGGTGAGGTTTTTGCAGACATTTTCAACCTCTCACTACTGAGGCCTGAGGTTCCACCTGCTTTAAGAGGGCATCAAAAATACCAGTGCCCAAGATGAGTTAGGTGATGTGTCTCAATGGCTATTGACCAGTGGCACTGACGTCTGTGGTGATGAAGTGCTTTGAGAGTTTGATTATGGTGGATATCAACTCCTACCTCAATAAGAACCTCGGCCCACTACACTTCGCCTACCGTCACAACAGGTCAACGGAGGATGCGATCTCACTGGCTCTCCACTCCGACAATAAAAACACTTGCATCAGGCTGTTGTTTACAGACCACAGCTCCACAGCTCGGCGTTCAATACCATGATCCCCTCCAAGCTGGTTACGTGAGGAGGTGTGGTGTTGCGAAGCTCCCATCCAAACACAAATATAATAATAATAAACATCTTTGTGGAATTCAGAGAAGGCACAGCAGTACATTTAAACATCTTTGTGCATCTCTGCGACACTGCAGAGATTTATTTTAAAAGTTTCTGTGTGTTTTGGGACTCCGAGCAGCTTTATCAGCTAACTGCCAAGCGCCCACAACTGAGGCTGGCAACCTGCCAGGAAACTGTGCGCACCAAAAGAGGGAGAAAATCTTTCTGGACTTTATACACCTGCATCCAGGACAACCCCTCCCCCCCCCCCCCCCCCCCCTTACTGCCTCGTCAGTGCTGATCGGGCCAGTCTGGCTTTCGTCCGGTGCAACGGTCCCGCGAAGGTCACCTTTGTGAGGTTGATCGGTTTTCTGCACCGATCGACCTCCTTCTGCAGCCTTGGAACCTGGAGCTCACAAAGCCTCCTTTCTCTCAGAGATAGTAGGTTTCCAACAACAAAGACTGCAGGGAAATTCCTTTCAATGCTACAGGAGCAGCGAAAGCTAGCTGGGATTGTCTGCGAAGGTCGCCAGGGAACGCAGGAGGGCCGAGATAGCCGGGCGAAGAGGTGGTGATGCAGCAGCTTTTTCGGGGGGGCTGCCATCACCGATGTTCGAGGCAACACCAAGTGCCTCCCTCCCTCGAACTGTTCCATATTGTTTTTGTGTGTGGACTTGCCTCGTGCCATTTGGACTGTCTGTATCTGTCTGGCATTGTGTTTAAGTGCTATGTTTAAATTGTAGCGCCTGATACCATGCAGGGTCAGTGTACTGGGGAGCGGAGCCTTCTGGGAGCTATGCTAAGGCGGCTGCTTCAGATGGCGACCAAGATGGCGGACAAGCCCACGGTCGTCTGTACGTGGGCAGGATGTATGGGAAGGCCATGTTCTTCCTAGAGTCCATTGAGGGGGTGAACACGGCCGTGAGTAAAGGTGTCAGTGGAGGGACCATTCCTGCGGAAAATAGACCATGGGTGCAGGAGGTCATTTGCCATTCAATGTAATCATGACTGATCATCCCCAATCAGTACCCCGTTCCTGCCTTCTCCCCATATCCCCTGACTCCACTATTTTTAAGAGCTCTATCTAGCTCTCTCTTGAAAACATCCAGAGAACCTTCCTCCACCGCCCTCTGAGGCAGCGAATTGCACAGACGCAGCACTTTCTGTGAGAAAAAGTGTTTCCTCGTCTCCGTTCTAAATGGCTTACTCCTTATTCTCAAACTGTGGCCCCTGGTTCTGGACTCCCCCAACATCGGGAACATGTTTCCTGCCTCCAGTGTGTCCAAGCCCTTAACAATCTTATATGTTTCAATGAGATCCCCTCTCATCCTTCTAAACCAGAGTGCACAAGCTCAGCTGCTCCATTCCATCAGCATATGACAGTCCCGCCTTCCCGGGAATTAACCTTGTAAACCTACGCTGCACTCCCTCAATAGCAAGAATGTTCTTCCTCAAATTAAGGGACCAAAACTGCACACAATACTCCAGGTGTGGTCTCACTAGGGCTCTGTACAACTGCAGAATGACCTCTTTGCTCATATATTCGATTCCTCTTGTTATAAAGGCCAACATGCCATTCGCTTTCTTCACCGCCTGTTGTACACACATGCTTACTTTCATAGACTGCAGGTCGAACCCTTGGCGACCATCGCGCAGCAGGTGGTCCTGTCCAACGTCCCGCCCTGCATCACAAATGAGGCCCTCCTTTCCCACCTTCACACCCTGGGGAAGGTACTCACGGACATCATCCCGATATCCCAGGGTTCCGCAGGAAGGAGATGCGGCAGGTTCTTTCCCTCCAGCACCAGCTGTCGATGTTGCTGGGCCGGGAGGAGGTAGTTGTCGGGCGCTTCAGTGGCCAGCAGGATGGGCGTGATTTTACCATTTTCTGGACATCAGAGCGCCCAAAGTGCCATGCCTGCAAGGAAGTGGGGCATATTCAGAGGAATTACCCCAAATCCCGGGTGCGGACCAGGGGGGTGTCACTAACCCCCCTGCTCCCACCCCTAGGGTTGCGCAGAGCACGGGTGGGGTAGGGAGGGTCAAAAGAAGGGGGGCAAGGTGGCAAAGAAGATGAAAAACATGCGGAATGAAACCCCCGGAAACAAGTATGTTACACCCATCCCGTCACCTGCCGTTAGGGAGTCCGCAAGCCCCACATTCCAACCGAGGGCGGAGGGGATCGGGCGGGAGGAGGGGGTGCCACAGACAAAGGTTGCTCAGGCAATCGCAGAGTCTGTGAGCTCCTCCCCATCGACAAAGAGAAGAAGGAATCTCTCTAGGGATTATAGTTATAGTAGTTATTAGTATATTTGTTACATAGTTGTTTGGAACTAATAATTTGATGATTTTGTAATATGGTGGTGAGTATGTCATTGCGGTTTTGCTTTTTTTTGGTTTTTTTAAAATTGTGTACTGAATCAAATAAATTATTTTTGATACAAAAAAAAGCTGGTTACCAAGCTCACAAAACTGGGTCGCTGCGCATCCCTCTGCAATTGGATCCTCGACTTCCTCATCCACAGACCACAGTCTGTTCGAATTGCCAGAAATACTTCTTCCTCATGAACAATCAGTACGGGAGCGGCTCAAGGTTGCGTGTTCAGCCCCCTGCTCTACTCACTCTATACTCATGATTGTGTAGCCGGACACAGTGCAAACTCAATTTTTAAGTTCACTGACGATACCACAGTTGTTGGATGAATTACAGATGGTGATGAGTCAGAGTATAGAAGTGAGTTCGACCGATTGACCAAATGGTGCCAGCACAACAACCTGGCTCTCAACATCAGTAAAACCAAGGAACTGATTGTGGACTTCGGAAATGGAAGAATGACCCACGATCCTGTTTATATCAACATGGTGGAGAGAGTCAAAAACTTCAAATTCCTGGACGTGCAAATTTCCAAAGATGTTTCCTGGACCCAGCACACTGATACAATTATAAATAAAGCACATCAGCGCCTCTAATTCATGACAAGATTATGGATATTCGGTATGTGAAAGAGGATTCTCTTGAATGTCTACAGGAGAACAGTAGAGAGCATATTGACTGGTTGCATCATGGCCTGGTTCGGCAACTTGAACGTACAGGAGCAGAAAAGACTGTAAAAGTAATCACCGGCTCTGACCTCCCCACCATCGAAGGGATTTATCGGAGTCGCTGCCCCAAAAAGGCAGTCAGCATCATCAGAGACTCACACCATCCTGGCGACACATTCATTTCACCACTGCCATCGGGAAGAAGGTTCAGAAGCCTGAAAACTGTAACGTCCAGGTTCAGGAACAGCTGCTTCCCCACAGCCATCAGGCTATTAAACAGTACAACCTCAAATAAGCTCTGAACTACAATAGACTATTATTATTAGTATTATTATTTTTATTGCACTACTATTGTTTATTTTTTGAGTATGTATGTATATGTGTGTGTATATATCTATATTACTAAAAGTCTGATCTTGACCACTTCCTGTTGTTCTGTATATTGATTTTAGAAAAACGCTGCCACTTACGGCTGTGATTTTTGGCCATCTTACTCAGAGTCCCCCTCCACTGCGCAGAACAAGCGGATTATTCCCATCGATTAAAAATAAAAGAGTTATTAGTGTGTAAAAAAAGGTTGAGATTCACTCTCCTGAAGGCCACGCCCCTTCCGGAGGGACTATAAAATCCGGAAGTGTTAAGTGCCTCAGTCAGTCTCTGCAAGATAGGGGAGCAAGAGGGTCACGTCTCTCAGTCTGAGCTGTGAATAACACTGAACACATGTCTACTAAACTGTGAGTGGTTTTGCCCACCTGTCAGTGCCCTTAATGTGGTTTGAAAATATAGTTTGGAAATGCTAAAGCTGTGTTGCCTTTGGTTTGGAAATGCTAAAGCTGTATTGCTTTGGTTTAGAAATGCTAAAGTTGTGCTGCCTTTGGTTTGGAAATGCTAAAGCTGAGTTGCCTTTGGTTTGGAAATGCTAAAGCTGTGTTGTCTTTGGTTTGGAAATGCTAAAGCTGTGTTGCCTAATTAAAGTTGCCTTGCCTAATTAAAGTTGCCTTGCCTTATTAAAGTTGCCTTGCCTTCTATATAATTAAAAGTCTAATCTTGACCACTTCCTGTTTGCGCTTTATATTGATTTTAGAAAACTACGCTACCATGTACGGCTGTGATTTTTGGCCATCTTACTCAGAGTCCCCCACCGCTCATCAGGTGCCGAGGATTTTTCCCATCGATGAAAAATAAAAGAGTTATTAGTGATTTAAAAATGTTGAGACTCTCTCTCCTGTCAATCACGCCATGGTGGGAGAGAGGGAGGGACTATGAAACCAGAAGTGTGGGCGTGGCTCAGTCTCTGCAAAATAGAGGAGGGAGCGGTCATGACTCGCTGTCTTTAGTGGCCTTGCACCCTGCTTGAAATGGTATGAAACTGCACTTGAATTTGGTGCTCTTGCACTCAGCTTGAAATGGAATTTCAAGGAATAGCCGCGAGTCAGCCGCCAGCCCAAGAATCCATTCGGCCCACAATGTCCATACTGGCCCTCTGGAAACCAGTCCCTTCAGCCCACAGCACCCATACTAGCGCTCCAGAAAGCCTCCCCCCCCCTCCACTGAACTTTTTTCCCCTCTCTCGCTTATCATATTGCTTACAGTAAATTGTTTATATTGTTTATATAATCAGTTGTGCTTCAGCAAGCACGAATTTCATTGTTCTATCTGGTACATATAACAATAAAACACTCTTGAATGCGCTGTTGGGGGTGGTGGTAGAGGCAGATACTATTGTGGCATTTAAAAGACTGTTGGATAGGCGCATGGATAAGAGGGATATGTTAGGTGGATACAGATGAGGGTGCTTTTCGATAGGCAGATGGTTGGACAAAGGCCAGAGATGAAAAGATAGAAGGTGTAAGACTAAAGGATTGAAGAGTTGTGAAATGTGAAGCTAGAGGAATGAATATAGATGGAGGTGGAGAAGAAAAATAAGTGGGTGTCCAGGTGGAGCACATGGCAAAGGGAGGTGGGGGGGGGTGAGATCAAGCCTAAGTGAAAAACTTGGAATGTGATCATTTCATCAAAAAATAGTTTTAGTAAAGCCACAAAGCTACTAGATTGTTTCAAAAATCAAGCTGGTTAACTAATTCCCTTTTAGGCGTGGGTATTTACCATTGTTACCCGGTTTGGCCTGTGCCACCAATGATTATGTCTAAAACTGCATAGTAAGTCACTTGGTTCAAGAGGATGGCTCTACCAGTAACACTGAGATCCTGAGAAAAGTATAAAACAAGAGCTGTGGTAAAACTCAAATCAATGTGCATTGAGTGAAAATGCTCCTGTGGTTGAATTCATACCTAACACAACAGTAGACGGTTGTGGTTCATCAATGATTTTCCTTCCATCATAACATCTTGAGGATTATATTACAGTATTCACTAGTGATTGCATAACATTAAATTCCATCAGTAACACAGCACGTCGCAATATCTTTATAACTTTCAAACATGGGCTGGTCCACATTTTTTTCTACAACTATTCAAGGAATTGATAGTTTTCATCCCTTGGTGAATGATTCACCTCCTCATATCCCTAAATGAAATTGGGAGTTTGATGAACTCTCCACTTGCCAGGATGAGTGCAGTGGCACCAGCACCAGAGCATCAGACTAAAAATCAGACTGCAAGGGTGGTGGCGAACGCAGATACAATAGTGGCCTTTAAGGGTTTCTAGATAGGCACATGGACATGCAGGGAATTAAGGGATATGAATCACGTGCAGATAGAGGAGATTCATTGAACTTGCCGTCATGTTTGGCACGAACATTGCGGGCCAAAGGGCCTGATCCTGTGCTGCACTAGTCTAAATTTTATATACAATAAATCGACAGTTGTACTAGGTAAACTAGATCATGACTTCTTCTTCTTCTTCTTGCATATGGTGTGCACAGCCTAAAGTTGCAAGTCAACTTGTTCTATTTGATTTATTTGTTTGTGCACGTCGGGTTGATTGCATTAGTCGAAACAGTGTGGACCACATGAAGGTTGCAATCTTCCACCCCACAACTTAGTTAGGACACCTGGTTCAGAGTCTCAAACCAAAACGTTGATAGTTTCCTTCCTCTCACAGATTCTGCCTGACCTGCTGACTTCCTCTAGCACTTTTTCTGCTAAAGATTGAAGCATTTGCAGTCTCTTGTGTCTTCAATCAAGATGCATAAAAAGGCAGATGCTTGACTGACACCAACACCCCCATCCACATTGTTTACTCCTTTCACCATTTGTGCACCATGGCTACAAAATATAACACCACATGAATCTAACAAAAGTTGTAATCTAATAGGAGATTTCACCACCCAGTAGGACAAGGCTGGAAAAAACAAAGGGACGCCACTAACTGCAAGATCACCTCTTTCTGACCTGGAAATATATCTTTAATTAGCACCAGTTCTAAGTCCTGGAACTCCTCAGTGGATAATATTATGGGAGACCCTTCATCAAGGTCAATTAGAGTCGATTGTGCAGACAACAACTGCATCCATTCATGAAAACAAAAGTTGCTTGAAGCAGAGAGTATTGCTGCAGAGCCACTTGGTGGCTATTGTTTGCAATTACACAAACTACCAAATTTATAACAAAACATGAAGTTCTCGAGGAACTTGGTGGGTCAGGCAACATCTGTGGAGGGAATGGATGGATGATTTTTCAGGTCAGGACTCTGTTTCAGAGTCCGATGAAGGGTCCCAACCCGAAATGTTGTCTTCCATTCCATTTGCAGATGTTGCCTGACTCCAGCGCTTTGTGATTTGCTCAAACTTCCAGCATTTGCAGTCCTAGAGTCAAGAGTGTTTAATTGTCATATGTACCGAAAACCGAACAATGATATTCTTACTTGCAGCAGCATAATAGGTCTGTAAGCACATTACTTATAGATAACACAACATACAAAAGATAGTTCAACAATTAAAAAATTGAAATCAGTAATAGTACAAAACAAAACTCCCAAGTTCCTTTGCAACCAAGACAGTTCATAATTTAGTTTGTGTTTGCAGGGTTCAATAACCGCAAAGTTGTGGGAAGAAGCAGTTCCTGCATGTCACAACTTTCAGACTCCTATAGCTTATTTTGATGAACCACTGGGTGGCGCCAGCAATGGCTGGCTCACTAACAGTCTGTCTGTCCCTTTCTTCGTTGTTGTTTTTTTGGTGTGTGTTAAATGTATGTTTTTTGTTTTCTTTAGCGTGTTTTATGTGGGGGATGGGGGAGGGGGTTGGGGGAAAGTTTTTCTAATCTCTGACCTCGATGGAGATGCAATTTTCTTCCATATCGTATCTCCGTCTGCACTGCGGCCAAACATCGAGGAGTTGCCGACCTTTGCTGGAGACCGACTTTGAGAGCTCCAACCACGGGAGCCTGCAGGACTTAACATCGTGGAGTTGACGATCCCTGTCGGGGATCGACCTCAGAGCTCCAACCGCAGGAGCCTGCATACTTTAACATTGTGAAGTCATGGACCGACTTCGGGAGCTCCAATCCACAGGAGCTTCGACCGCCCCGACGCGGGAGCTTTGATCGCCCCGATCGTGGGAGAATAAAGAGGAAGACTTTATTGTCTTCTGTGAGGAATGTGGGTAAATTCGCTGTGGTGGATGTTTATATTAACTTTATGTAGTGTGTGTCTTATTGCTTTTTTAGTTTGACTGTATGGTAATTCGCATATCACTACCTTAATTGGTACACGTGACAATAAAAGACCTTTGAATCCTTTGAATGAAATGAGATTGTCGCTTAGAGTGGTGTGGGTCCTTGATGATACTGGCTGCCATTGGGGGTTCAAGTTGCCAAACCAGACTGCGATGCACCAGTCAATATGTTCTCTACCGTAAATGTTCAAGAGAGTATTCATTGACATACAGAATCTCCTGAATCTTCGAAGGAAATTGATGCATTGATGGGGTTTAATTATGAACCCATTAATGTGCACAACAGATCTTCAAGGACATTCATGCCCAGGAACTTGAAGTTGCTGACTCTCTCCGCCACTGATCCGTCGATAAAGACAGGTTTGTGAAACCTCAACCTTCTTCTTCTAAAGACAAGAACAGGTCATAGAATCATACAGTGTGGAAACAGGCCCTTTGGTCCAACGTGTCCCATCTACACCAGTCCCATTTGCCTGTGTTTGGCCCATATCCCTCCAAACCTGTCCTATCCATTTACCTGTCTAATTGTTTCTTAAACGTTGGGATAGTCCCTGCCTCAACTACCTCCTCCAGCAGCTTGTTGCATATACCCATAATCCTTTGCGTGAAAATAATACCCCTCAGATTCCTATAAAATCTTTCCTCTTTTATCTCAAACCTATGCCCTCGGATTCTCGATTCCCCTATTCTGGGCAAGAGACTCTGTGTGTCTACCCGATATATTCCTTGCACTTATCAGCATTAAACTCTGTTAATCAATCCTCAGCCCACTTGCCCAACTACTGGTCCTGCTGTAACCTTTGAAAACCATCTTCACTATCTACGACACCACCTACTTTAATGGTATCTGCAGACTTACTAATCATGCAGATTTACACTTACTTCTACATCTCATCCAAATCATTGATACAAACGACAAACAGCAATAGGTCCTGCACCAATCCCTAAGACACACCATGAGTCACAGGCCTCCAGTCTGAAAACAACCTTCCACTATCACCCTCTGCTTCCTTTGATGAAGCCAATTTTCTATCCATTCGGCTAGATCATAAGGAATAGGAGTAGAATTAGGCTATTCGGCCCATCAAGTCTACTCCACCATTCAATCATGGTTGCTCTATCTCTCCTTCCTAACCCCATTCTCCTGCCTTCTCCCCATAACCTCTGACACCTGTACTAATCAAGGGTTAGATCCCTCTGGATCCCATGCGATCCAACCTTCCAGAGCAGTTTATCATGCGGAACCTTATCAATGCCGTGCTGAAGTCCATATGGACAATGTCTATCACTTTGCCCTCATCAACCTTATTGGTTATTTTTTAAAACTCAATTAGATTCACAAGACAAGATCTCCCATGTACAAAACCATGCTGACTCTCCTTATTCAGCCCGTCTTTCCAAATGTATATGTATTTTATCCACCAGAATACTCTCCAGTAACTTGCCTACCACAGATATTAGATTCACTGGTCTGTAGTTCCCAGGCTTTTCCTTGCAGCGGTGAAGTCTCGCGATGATGGGGCCTCAGCGGTGGCGAAGCCTCGTGTCGGCGGCGGCGGCGGCGATGCTTCGTGGGTCGACCCGCTGTTGACGGTCGATGAGAGCGTGGAGGGATCGTCGTGAGTGGGAAGGGGAAGAACGCTGGAGGACCCGGCGTGGGGAGAACAATGGACAATGCGGGGGGACAAAGGACAATGGGGACCCGGCATGGGAGAACGATGGGACACACACACACACACAAAAGGGGGGGCCGACGTGCTTTGTAACTTTGTCGGAGCCGTACGTGACTGCTATTTGCATACATTGTGTATGCAAGCAAAGAATCTCACTTGCCTAGTCACATGTGACAATAAAGTATTCCTATTCCTAAATAGAGGCACAACTAGCCACCTGCCAGTCTTCCGGCACCTCACCCATGTCTAATGATGATTCATATATCTCAGCGTGGGCATCTACAATTTCTTCTCTAGCTCCCCAGAGAGCCCTCAGTTATATCTGATCAAAGCCAAGAGATGTATGTACATTCATATGCCTTTGGACATCCGTAATACGGACTATCTTCAAGACATCTCTATTAAGTGTCCCAGGTTCCATGGGTGTTTGTAAACTGGGACGAATCTGTACCAGCAATCCACAAAGCATTAAATGCTGACCTTTCAGATGCAACACAATATGTAGGTCCAGCTGTAAATGACCTCATAACATAACGGGAAATCAAAATAAAGAAAAATTAATGTAAATTCAAGATCCCCATTTTGAAATATTTATTTTGCAATTCCAACAGTTATTTTAAGGACAGTTTTAAAAAATATATATTTTGCTTATGGAAATGCTTATTGCATAGAATTCCCTGACACAGAGGGCAGTGGACGCCAAATCACTGGATGGGTTTG
The DNA here is from genome assembly GCA_963514005.1 of Raja brachyura. Next base: position 48,170,663 of record OY740781.1, on the reverse strand, counting down.
GAACTGCATCCCCTATATTATGCAGAATCTGAAAATGTAACTAAAAATATACAGCAATACAAACATTGAGCAATTGTTGAAGACGTTATTACAAGAACATTTAAGACAATGACAGAAATATTAGTAAATTAATCGAAATCTCACTTTGTGATAATGGGAAATTTAGCACGAATCAAGAGTATCAAGGACTTGTAGCACTGAAAGTTCCAGTGAGACTGACCTTGTGCTGTTAACATTATCCAGTAATTTGTTCAGCCAGGGTGGCGCTAAACAACAACGTGCTTTCAAGAGAGAGTTAGATTTAGTTCTTAGGGTTAAGGGAATCAAGTGGAACGGGGTACTATTTTTGGATGATCCTGCTTTTATCTATGTTTCTATCTGCTGATCAGCATTTCTGGCTCAATATTGGTGTGCTATCAAGACAACAGGGACCAGCTTTGCTGGAAGCATTGACAGTAATAGTGATACAAAAATAGCTCTGATCTCCTAGAGCCAATTATGAAATCATACAAAAAAGACACAGTGTTAGTGTAACCCAGCTAGTCAGGCAGCATCACAGATAGGTGATGTCTGAAGAAGGGTCTTGACACGAAATGCCATCCATCCTTCTCTCCCGAAATCCTACATGTCCATCTGAGTTACTCCAGCATTTTGTGTCTATGATAGATAGCATTTTGGGTCCAGACCCTTCTTCAGATTGGCCTTGCATTGTTACCCGTCAGATTTTCCAACATTCGTCCTCCTCATGGACTCCCCCTGCCAGTTTCTACCGTCACTGCACTTTTTATTTCCATCTGCTGGTGCAATGTCAACCATCTTGAATTCTCAACTTCCCTTACCCACTCCAAACTCACTCCCTCTAAACGCAGAGCTCTATGCTCACTCAGCAACAATCCCAACATTTTATTAGGGGAGGTGCCGTCGTAGTTCGGTGGGCTGACCTCTACCATGCTGAGGTAGACACGAAAAGCTGGAGTAACTCAGCGGGACAGGCAGCATCTTTGGAGAGAATGGGTGACATTTCGGGGTGCAACCCTTCTTCAGACTGACTGTATTGATTGTGTACTGATTGGGGATGATCAGCCATGATCACATTGAATGGCGGTGCTGGCTTGAAGGGCTGTATGGCCTACTCCTGCACCTATTGTCTATAGGACAGTTCGGACCCAACCCAGACTATAGGTTTGTCCACTCTATCATGCTGAGGCCAGGAGCCAATTCTCAGCCATCTCCTCGTACCTATCCCTTGACCTAACACCAGGCCATTATCTCCCAGACTGTTTCTGATCGCATCACCTTTGGCTATCTCCCCTCCACAGCCTCCCTTATCGCTCCCTAACCCCTCAATGCCTGCTGCCATCTCTTACGAGCCTAAAGAGGAGTCCTGACCCAAACCATCACCTAACCATAGTATCCAGGCTTACCCCTATACCACTTCCCTCGACTCTGTCCAGGGACCCCGACCCCTAACCTTTTAGGTTAGGCAGAGGTTCACTAGCACCTCCTCCAACCTCACCTGCTGTATCCGTTGTAGTAGATGGGGATTTTATACATCAGCGAGATCAAACGTAGACTGGACAATTGCTTCACTGAACACGTTCACTCAGTCTATCTGGACCTACCTAATCTCCAGGTTGCCAAACAGCATAATTCCCGTTCCCATTTCCACACTGACCTTTCTGTCCTGGGCCGCTTCCATTGTCTGAGTGAGGCCAAACGCAAATTGGAGGAACATCTCATATTTCACTTGGGCAGCTTACAACCCAATATTGATTTCTAACCAATCAACCCCTACATCCCCTCTCTCTCCATCCCAAGTCATAATAGCTTTTAAGTCATCTTGTTGAGTCTCATTGTCGGTAACTAATTTTCACCTCGTACACATTTAGCAATGGCCTGTTTCCTTTATCATAGTTACTTTTTTGCATATCTTTCACTCACTTGTTCTATATCTCTCTACATCACCATCCATTTCTCTTGTGTGAGAAGTGCATCCAGGTACAGCTCTTGAAGGGCCGTGTTGGGGAACTGGAGAAGCAAGTGGATGACCTCAGGTTCGTCCGAGATGCGGAGTCATTTCTCGACGAGTCGTACAGCAAGATTGTTACACCTAAGGGACTGAAAGAGAAAAGGTGGGCGACGGTGAGAAAGGAAACTAAACATGGAATGCAAAGGTCCCCGGGTGTTGTACCTCTTGTGAACAGGTTCACACACTTAGAAGCTGTCGAGACAGAAGACGTTAACGCACTGAGCGACGCATTGGCTTGCGAAGCAAAAGTGCCGTTGACCCAAAACCAAAGAGGCCGACGTCAGGCAACGCCATGGTGGTTGGAGACTCCATTGTGAGAGGTACGAACAGGGGTTTCTGCGGCAACAGACGGGATTCGAGGATGGTGTGCTGCCTCCCTGGTGCTAGTATCCAGGATGTCATGGACAGGGTGCAGAAAATCCTCAAGGTCGAAGGTGAACAGCCGGAAGTTGTAGTGCATGTTGGCACAAACGATGTCGGAAAGAAGGGGATGAATATTCTGAAGTGTGACATTAGAGAGCTCGTAAAAGTGCTGAAAAGCAGGACCTCCAGGGTGGTTATCGGGAAAGAAAGCTCACAAAGAGATAGGAGAGTATGGCCCAGTCTAATAGGGATCGATGTGAAAGGTGAGATGCGCAAGGAATTAAAAGTATTGTATTTGAATAGGAAGTAAAGTAGATGAGCTTGAGGCTCAGTTAGAGGTTGGTAGATATGACATAGTGGGGATTACTGAGACTTGGCTGCAGGAGGATCAGGCCTGGGAACTTAATATTCAGGGTTATACATCCTATAGAAAGGACAGGTAGGTGGGCAGAGGAGGGGGGGGGGGGGGGTAGCTCTTCTGGAATTCAGTCCCTTGCAAGGGAAAACATAGGGACTGACGAGGTAGTTACTGTGGATTGAGTTGAGGAATTGTAAAGGCAAGAAGACACTAATTGGTGTTATCTACAGACCAGCCCGGATGTAGGGTGTAAGTTGCAGCAGCAGATAAAACTGGCAGGTAGACTGGGAAAATCAGGTTGGTTCAGGACCCCAAGAAAGAAAATTTGTAGAATGCCTCCGAGATGGATTCTTAGAGCAGCTTGTAATGGAGCCGACTAGAGAAAAGGCAATTCTGGATTTAGTGTTGTCCAATGAATCAGATTTGATAAGAGAACTCGAGGTAAAGGAACTGCTTGGAAACATAGAAATTAGGTGCAGGAGTAGGCCATTCGGCCCTTCAAGCCTGCACCGCCATTCAATATGATCATGGCTGATCATCCAACTCAGTATCCCGTACCTGCCTTCTCTCCATACCCTCTGATCCCCTTAGCCACATCTAACTCCCTCTTAAATATAGCTAATGAACTGGCCTCAACTATCCTCTGTGGCAGGGAGTTCCAGAGACCCACCACTCTGTGTGAAAAAAGTCCTTCTCATCTCGGTCCTAAAGGATTTCCCCCTTATCCTTAAGCTGTGACCCCTTGTCCTGGACCTCCCCAACATCGGGAGCAATCTTCCTGCATCTAGCCTGTCCAACCCCTTAAGAATTTTGTAAGTAGTGATCACAATATGATTAGTTTTAAACTGCAATTTGAGAAGGAGAAGGTTAAATCCGAAGTGTCAGTGATGCAGTTGAACAAAGGGGACTATGAAGGCATCAGTGGGGAGCTGGCCAAGGTAGACTGGAAAGGGATACTAGCAAGAATGACGGTGGAACAGCAATGGCAGGAATTTCTGGGCATAATCCGGAAGACGCAGGGTCATTCCAAAAAGGAAGAAAGATTCTAAGGGTAGGAGGCAGCTGTGGCTGACAAGAGAAGTTAGGGATAGAATAAAACTAAAAGAAAAGATGTATAACACAGCAAAGGGTAGCCAGAAGCCAGAGGATTCACCAATTAAGACATAAACAATCTCCCAGAAGTACTGGAGGACAGAAGATCTAAGGGGGTCGAGGAACTGAAAGAAATTTTCATTAGGCGAGAAATAGAATTGGGTAGGCTAATGGGACTGAAGGATAATAAACCCCCTGGGCCTGATGGTCTGCATCCCAGGGTCCTCAGGGAGGTGGCTCTAGAAATATTGGACACATTGGTGATCATTTTGCAATGTTCAATAGATTCAGGATCAGTTCCTGTGGATTGGAGAATAGCTAATGTTATCCCACTTTTAAAGAAAGGAGCGAGAAAGAAAACAGGGAATTACAGACCAGTTAGCCTGACTTCAGTGGTGGGAAAGATGCTGGAGTCAATTATTAAAGAGGTAATAATGGGGCATTTGGATAGCAGTAAAATGATTAGTCCAAGTCAGCATGGATTTATGAAAGGGAAATCATGCTCGACTAATCTTCTGGAATTTTTTGAGGATGGGACAAGTAAAATGGGTGAAGGGGAGCCAGTGGATGTAGTGTATCTAGACTGTCAGAAAACCTTTTATAAGGTCTCGCATGGGAGACTGGTGACTAAAATTAGAGCATATGGTATTGGGGGTAGGGTGTTGACGTGGATAGAAAATGGTTGGCAGACCGGAAGCAAAGAATAGGAGTTCAATCCTGACCACAGGTGCTGTCTGTGTGTTTTGCACATTCTTCCTGTGGGTTTTCTCCAGGTGCTCCAGTTTCTACCCACATCCCAATGACACGTGCTTTAATAGGTTAATTGGCCTCTAGAATTGCCCTAATGTGTAGGGAGTGGATGTGAAAGTGGTTTAACAGACCTATTGTTTACAGGCGATTGATGGCCCATGTGGATTTAAATTCAACATAAAAACTTGGACTTCCCAATTAGTACCTCTGAATTGACTCAAGTTAGCCACAATTCTCTATTCTCAGCCACCTCTGTTGCAGGAAAATGTTTACCTCATGTATAATTGATGACATTTAAAAAAAGATGTTGTCCTCAATAGCCAAGCATTTATTGGCCAAATGCTACCAGTTGTTCAGACATTTTAATGAAATGAAAGAGTCCTGAAAGTCAGCACAAAAGTTTTCTGTTCATTAAATAGGTAATATGACAATAACGATGTAGGATATAAGCATTAAAAGGAATGAAAACAGCCAGCTAAAGCCACACCAAGTTGTTCCACAATAGTTTTTGATCCGAGCCAGAATTCTGAAATGTTCAGTTTTACCGCACAGAAACAAGCTCACTGGGCACTACATCCATACCAACATCTTTGGCTCTCTACATCAATTTCATTAGCCCACATTACATCTGTATCCACCTTGCCTGTCAAAATGTGTGAGTGATAACATGCGAAGTGAGGAAAGAAAGCTGGAAAAGGGGAGGTAGGACAAAGCATGGCAGGTAATAGGTCAGCATAGACGCGGGGGGGGGGGGGGGGGGGGGCAGCGCACATTTGTGAGGTTAACCAAAATGTGAGAATTCACTGTTTCCACCATTAGGTTATAAGCTACCCAAGCGGAATAAGAGGTGCTGTTCCTCCACTTTGCACATGGCCTCACTCTGGCAATGGAGGGGGACCGGAACATAAAGGTCAGTATGTGACTTGGGAATTAAAATTGGCAGGCAAACATTTGTCCCCTTATTTTTGAAACCTCGACCATGGGAAATATTCTCCTTATCTACACTTGTTTTATACACCTCCATCAAGTTACCCTTCAGCAGTCAGACACTAGCGATGACCATAAAAAAAAAGAAAAATGTAGATGGTAATATTTTTGTGTTGCTTTAAGTTTTATTGTTGAGTAAGAATTGACAAAGTATACACAAGGGGTACAGTCCAATCTCAATTACAACAGAAGTGTTTTCAACATGGCAATTGCATACAAGCTTTTTTACTACATATTTGAACCATATAAAACAAACTACATAACTTTTCTATTGAAAACAAAAAACATGAAAACTGTTAGCTTCATAAAAAGCATTTCTACAACACAAACCTCCAAGGGTATAGATCAGTCATGCAAGCTGATTTACTAGGAATGAATGTAAAAGCACTGCATTAAAACTGCTGCCAGGCGCAACATCGAACTGTCTCTTTCCCCCTTGCTGATGCACAGCTAAGAACTTTAGATAAACTGAAGAAACCAAATCGTTATTCACATTCATCTTTATACTTAACAAACAAGTCACAGGTTCGCCAAAAGCAAGTGTTTAGTTGAATTCAAGTGCCAGTATTACATTGCAAGTCCTTAGAAATACTGTCACCTGATTTGTGCAATCTACATGACCTTTCACTCTTGCTTTTATTATTCTAAACAAATGAATGCTGAAGGAAGCAATACTTATTTACATAAGCATGTCTTCAAATTATAAAGCAGGTTTATCACTAACAATTAAACAATAGAAAGATGTAATTTAGTAGTTCTGTTTAAGTGTCACAAATGGGACCATTAACAATTGGTTTGTTTAAATATGCTTAGACAACATGCCACTCGAGTGTAAAGTGTGAGTACCTTATTTACATTTAACATAACTATATTTAAAATATTGCAACACATATAAATCAGACATTTGTTTTAAGTCCAAATATAGTCAATACTGTATTAACAACCTTGGACATTGTGAAATTTAAAATTCTCCACTATCAAAATCTTTTTTATCCTTCTTTCCCTCTGCTTCCAACCCATCTGTTCCATCACTGTTGTCCCTCCTCCTCTTTCGATTACGAACACTGAAACGTGGATTCATCTGAGGTAATGGATCCATTCCCAAGACTTTGTGAATCTGACGGAATGCTATTAATCTCAGAGCAAACTGTAAAGAGGGAAATTAAAAAAATAAAAATAAAAATCCGGACAAATTCTAGTTTCCTCTAAATGCATATTATAAACCAATTCTGAAAGAAGTGTACAAGACAGAATTAAACAACTTGTATTTTTCGAGTGCCGATAATACAAAAATGGCACGCCACTGAAGAAGCAAAAGGATGAAAGGTGGACTTGGAGGGGAGGATGCTCCTCTAACTTCAGAGCATCTTGGACAATACAGCTCAACCCCTTCATGATACACTAGTCAACCTGAGGAAGACCTTCGGTAAGAGGCTGGTTCCACCAAGATGCAGTACAGTACACCACAGGAGATCCATCTTCCCTTTAGCCATCAAACTGTACAACTCCTCTCCCTTCTAGACTGACTTGCCTCTTCCCCTCCCCCCCCCCCCCCTCTTCAAATCTTTGCACATCCCCAATCCTTTCCACTCATCACTTTAATTTCATGTTTCATGTATCTTGTGCTTTAGGACTGTTGGCAGATCAATTTCGCCCCTGAATAAATAAAGTTCTATCGTACAGTTTGGAGTTGTCATATATACGTTTCAGTACTCGGTCTCCACCATTGCCAGAGTGAGGCTAAATGCAAATTGGAGGAAGAGCATCTCATATTTCGCGTAGGCAGCATACAGCCCAGTGGTATGAACATTGATTTCTCCAACTTCAGGCATCCCCTCTCTCTTTCTCTATCCCTCCCCCTCCCAAGTTGCACCAGCTTCTCATTTTTACCCTACAAACAGCTTACTATGGCCAGTTTCCTTTATCATCTTTACTTTTTTGCATTTCTTTCATTCATTGTTCTTTATCTCTCCACATCACCGTCTATATCTCTCGTTTCCCTTATCCCTAACCAGTCTGAAGGGTCTCGACCCGAAACATCACGCATTCCTTCCCTCCAGAGATGCTGCCTGTCCTGCTGAGTTACTCTAGCTTTGTGTCTATCCAAGGTAAAAACTTGCCTGAAATTTTTATTCCACGTATCAGTCAACTAATTTCTTACTTCTGACATGATGAAACAAGTTCCTTGATTCTCATCAAGATCCTATCCTCCATACACATTTCCTGTTCCTTTAGTCTGCGAATGCTACCTGCATACTGGAAAATGAAGCCAAAATATGGACCGATGGAGGCTGTGCAGATCAACCACACAGATAGAAACCAGCCATTCTTAGTTTAAACAAACGTGGAGCTGCAGTCTCATCTCACCCATGACTTACAAGGCACACCCTAACTCCAGGCAATGCTGGATTATTGCTGTTTGGAAAGATAGATATGGGACCAGAACAGACATAAAATGTTGCCTCCTCAGATGCAGAAGAGCATTTTTCATCAGATGTGCATGGTTTTCTGCTTTTCTGGTTGCTTTAGTCCCCCCACTGCATATGATAATCGCAGTTTAAAAACATGCCTATTTTTAAAATCTAATTAACAGTAATCAGATAACACCCAATTAAAAAAATAAATTATCAAATACCATATTTCAGATTTGGTTGTATACACGATCAACCTTCATTCTTCATTTCCACAGACTGAACAAATAAAACACTTACAATTCTTTCTTTGGGAGACAATGCAAAAATAACTGCATAAGCTAGTAATTTTAAACAATTGTTAAGTATGGTAAAACACGACTGGTAATAACACTGTATTCAATAGATTTCAAAGCAATATCTATTAACTCCCTAATGCTAACAATCTCTCTCACCAATTCAGTACCAGCGGTGAATAATGACAAAGGTTATTTGAAGGAACTGTTTAAAAAAACCGAAGAAACGGAGAAGCCACTTTTGATGTGTGGGTAATTGGGGATGAATTGCAGCTATATAGTAAAAATGTGCAAATTAATATAGATAATGCCACATGCTGTCAAAAGGCAAATAATTTACGATGATCCCCAAGTGGATGATCAGCATGTAGCCCTAAATAGAGGTGAGATAAGTGGGGAAAGCGTTATATCGAATGAGGGACAAAATATATCATGGAAGTAATTCCCTCAACACTTACCAACAACACAGAATATAATTTTAGATATGTCTAATCAGGAAACAGACCAGCACCACATTTACAATATATTTTTCAAATAACGAGCAACATAAGTGACCTTTCCATTTATGAGAATCATACCTGTGCACTAGCTGTTATATCTTCTCGCTGTTGTTCAGTGACTGAATTCAATGTATCATTCGGGTTCTTTTCACAAGGATCATATAGGCCAGGACCACCTAAAATGTCAAGGAGAAAGAAAAAAAGGGGGGAAAAAAAAATGGATTATATGATTTTGGATTATTCTCAAATATAATTTACAACAACTTCATTTTGTACAATAAACTAAACCGAACCAGGGCAAGCTCATTGTTAACTAGCTAAAGCAGGCTAAAAAACTACGATTTTCTGCTTTCAACACTTATCAAATATTCATTGGATGGTAAGCACAACACACGATTCCATGTATGAGTAAAACTCAGTGTTATCAACGACTCATTTTCACTCCTGACAAATTGAGAAGTCACCGAGATTCACATCAATGCAAAATTAATAGAAAATCCTACATGACAGCAAGCGAAGAGGATGGCACTGATTAGACAGGATTCTTTCTGGAAATAGCATTTTTTGACATGTCAAAAAAGTTAATGTCACAAGAATGCATGATAGAATTCTAACGACTATCTATCCTAACCAATACTGTTTGTTACGTTTGCCTGGTCTGCTTTAGGCATACCAACTCCCTCACACATCCCAAAGACATGCTTGCAAGTTAATTGGGGAGGGCATAGGTTGCATGTAAGTGGCAGAATGGGACAGATGGGAATGCTTTGAGCAAACAAAGATTTAGTGGGCCAAATAAACTCAGTCTCCTTTGGCATAAGAATATTTATGAAATGATAAATATGAAAGTGCAGCAAACTTTGAAATGATTGGGAACTTCAGACCTTTGGCTGGAAACTATGCTGTATCCAAATTTGATAGTCGAAGATTAAAAAAAGTGTTAATGTGGCTGGAGGACTGGGACCAGCAAACAACACCATCATTGGTGAAGTTGTGGTTTGTGAGGATGAGTGTCAAAGGGTACACCAGGATATAGATACAGACATGGGTGGGGAAATGGCAGATGAAGTTTAATCTGAGTAAGTGTAAGGCATTGCACTTTGGAAGGTTGAATACAATGGGGAAGTACAGGGCAAAAGGGACGTACTGGGTAAAAGTCCATAGCTCCCTGAAACTGGCAACACAAGTAGAGAGTGGTAAAGATAGCATATGATATGCTTGCCTACATAGGTCAGGACATACAAATAAAGAGTCAGAAGTCATGTTGCAAACCTTTATAAACCTTTGCGAGGCAACATTTGGAGTAATGCGTGCTGTTCTGGTTGCCCCTTACAGGAAGGATGGGGTCACTTTGAGGAGCATATGGAAATTTACCAGGGTTAGAATGTATTAGCAATAAGGAGAGGTTGAACAGACTTGGATTGTTTTATCTGGAATGTCAGAGCCCAAGGGGAGACTTGATATAAGTATATAAAATTATGAGAGGCACAGATACATTAGACAGTCTGAACCTCTCTCTCTCTCCCCCCTCCCCCCCCCCCCAGTGGAAATATCAAAGACATCGCTTTAAGATCAAAAGAAAGAATGAAAGGATTGTTTTTCTTTTTACAGAGAGTGGTGGGTGCCTGCAACACTGCCAGCGGTGGTGGTGGAAGCAGATAAAATGGTAGTATTTAAGAGGTCTTTAAATAGTTACACCGATATGCAGATTGGAGATATACGAATCACGTGCAGGCAGAACAGATTAGTTTAGCTCAGCATTATGTTCGGCACAGACATTGTTGGGCCGAAGGGCCTGTTCCTGTGCTGTTCTATGTTCTAGTAGATACAATAGCATGAAATTACTGGTTGAATGATTTCACAGTATATGTCAAATTTAAATAGTTGAACATAGATTCAATAAACTGTAATGATAGCCATGAAACACTGTTTGGCACAGGTATTGTGGGCTCATGGGCTGGTTCTCTTCTGTACTATTTTATGTTCATTTAAATTCTGTAGGATATCCAGAAATTAACAATACATGAAGTGACAGAGGCCACTGCTATTTATTTTGACAGAAATTATAAACTTTTGCAGTGGACGATTGAGTGGGTACAAGGACAGGCAAAACCATGGATGGGCGATACTAGGAGCTGGCAGATAAAGGAACAAATGCCTTTTAGTTCAAATAACAGTACCTAACATTCAAAAGATCAGCTCAAGGGGATCATTCACATAACTCACCTGGTAGAAGTATTCCAGAAGAAACACATTCGAAAACCCTCCTCAAAGCGTCACCCGGACTAAGTGGCCCAGAAGCACTGCTGATTACTTTTTCCACAAGCAATTCCATGGCCTATTATACAAAAGGTTAGGGACCATTTCAAAACAATTGACAAATTAGTTACCCAAAAAAAATTTCCAAACAAAAGTGAAGATGAAGAAAGGGAACAGAAGAGTTTCTAGAGAGAATATAGGAAACAATAGACCAAGATATGATCAAAGAAGGTTCAAAGAGCTAGCAGGAGAGTAATTTACAAACAAAAGCTCTCTGCATTAAATTTGAAGGAGCAGTTCCAAATAACAAGAAAGGAGAGTATTAGTTAAGACAAACATATGATGAAACAGGGTAGGGTAAGGATGCAGGAATCAAAGACAGAATCTTAAAAAGAATGTGCATGTAATAGGTATTCTGGAATTAATATAGAAAATCACATTAAATGCAATTGAGAGGGTCAAGGTGATCAATGAATGAAGAGAGAACTTGATCCGAGGTGACATGGATACAAGTGTCAGCAGCATAATTGGCAGATTCTTCCAAATTCAGTTACACTCCGTTCAGTACAACATTCTACATTTAAAGGCCAGAGAAACAAAGTCTCGAATTCCACCTTTTCAGCATTTACCTGAAATGTAACAGGTTCCAAGCATAATTTAGATGCTAGAAGGACAACTGATATACAATGACAACTATAAGGATAATGAGATCACTTGCCTCAACATGTTGAAAGTAAAAAAGTAAAAGTTTGTTTCGATCATTTTGAACAAAAATTATTCTAGCTGTAGCCAAAATGAAAACATATTTATGTGAGGATATGTTCAGAATTAGAGTGGTAATAATAAACAGCCCTTTAAATTTCCCACTGTGATGTTTGAAAAAGGATACTTGCACAAGTTCTAATTAATAATCTCAGAAAGTGGGTATTACTGGGCAGGTGCTGCTGGATAAACCTAGAAGAATAACTGCAATGCATTTGAACCAATGGTAGAGACTAAACATCTTTATCAAATGGTTACTAATCAAGCAGCCTGCTTTGTCTTGGATACGCCAAGATGTGTGTGGTTGATGAAAAAGTGTACAATATCACACCAGTCCTTTTTGTGGCTCAAAGGGTTGAAAACATCTAGGTTAGTTACTCACTCTAGAAACCCCAAATCTTAACCTGATTTTGTGGCCACATTATTTCAAATGTTCATTTCTTAGACAATGAACAACCCAAAATGGACATTAACAGGATCCAACATAATCATGAAGTCAAATGTCATGAGTGGGTGGCGAGACTTGCTCTTCGAAGGGGGAATTCCTTTAGGACCGAGATGAGGAAAACATTCTTTACACAGAGAGTGGTGAGTCCCAGGAAATCTCTGCCACAGAAGGTCGTTGAAGCCAGTTCATTGGCTATATTCAAGAGGGAGTTGGATGTGGCTCTTGTGGCTAAAGGGATCAGGGGGCATGGAGAGAAGGTAGGTACGGGATACTGAGTTGGATGATCAGCCATGATCATATTGAATGGCGGTGCAGGCTCGAAGGGCTGAATGGCCTACTCCTGCACCTATTTTTCTATGTTTCTTGCGTAGGGTAAGCCTTGGCATCGAATATCTCATGTTTAAATGTAGTATTCAAGCAGGCTTTGTTTTCTAATTGGCAAATGGAATGAATGACCATTACTTGCAAACATCCCGAGATTTACAAGATACAATTCCAAGCACTGGAATGTATTCCCGTTGCTGCCTACTCAATTCCGTTTAACCAGAGATTCATCACGCCACAGCAGGTCAAATGCTACCTTGCTATAAATATCAGTGATTCTGTCCCAAACTGAAGCTATCTGGACCCTTCTTCAGTCTGACAAAGGGTTCCGACCCAAAACGTCACCTATCTCCAAGGACACTACCTGACCCACCAAATCACTCCAGCACATTGTGTCTTTTTCTGTAATTAAGCTCCTGGTTCCATGTTTGGAACAATGTTGTGATGAAATCCTGGAAAAACCTAGACTGAGTATCAAAGCGGAGAAAACTGGTGAAGGCTTCCTGATAGCAATACCAAAGACACCTTCCTCTGTCTGTTGCCAAGATAGTAAATAGTAACAGTGGATTTGTTGTGTTTTTTGTGGACTGGGCATATTTGGACCATTTTACTGCTTATTGGGCAGATGCCATTGTTTGTGCACTGCAATAGATTGATTAGAGGCATGGTTGGCGCTGGAGCACAAATCTTCAGTATTGTAAGAATACCATTGTATTAGGATAATAGCACAAACGTAATTATGCCATTTCTTAAAACTGTTTTGTGATCAAATTTATCAAAAAAGTGCAATTCTGTGTAATTAGAACATTCCTCTACACTGACAATGTCAAAGCAAGTTTTTCTTAAATGACTTTTACAATTAAATAGAAGCTACACTTACCCAGCTTGGCAAAACTCCCCAGGTTGGTACCCGCTGGCAGAGATCACGCAGGATGCGAATAATGATCACACAAGATTGCAAACCGTTGGCTCTAGCCTGGAGCAGAAACAAAAATCTAAATCACAAGGATATCAGTATGTCTTGGGGCTAGAGATTATGTAATGGGGAAAAACACTGCTGTTTTGAAATAAAAGCTTGTAAAGATGGTGGATTCAAAGAAAAAAATATCCAGCACTTTACTCATGAGCCTACTGTCCACAACAGAATTCTTCTGTGGAAGAAATGGGGGTCAAAGTGCACAGCAGAAACAGGAAGATGCTGTCCTAGCTCATCTTCCTGGCCTCTTGAGAACTTCCTCTCCCCCACGTTCTTCCCTCATGGCATTTTTAAAGAACAAGATTTATCCATGGAAAATACATAATAACACATGTTCAAGGGAAAATATAAATCACGGAAGACATCGTAAACTGCCTTTTCTTACTGTACGTTTGCCACGCCGCAAAGTCGCAGTAAGTTAGAGCAACCTCTGTCTCCCGCTCCAACATAAACATTAAATCTTACAAATTATAAATGAAGTAGGTGAAGAAAAAGGTTTATGAAAGCTGAGCATAAAGCATAAGACACCTTTTTTAAAAGCTAGTTAAACTGCAGCCTTATGGAACAGTTACAACACAATACTGATAAGTGCAAACGTTACAAGAAGCGACACAAGGATGCCTCATGCTAGTCAATGACCAGAAAAAAAGTTACAGAATTTAAAGTTTTAAACAAAGTTAAAAATTTGGTAGTATTTTCCTGGTCACTTTCTTAGGCAAAGGCACGGTCAACGTAGGCAGCCTTGGGTATATTAGGTTTACTAATGTAACAGCTCATTTTCATGGAAAAGTCAAACTCAATCATCTCTCATAAGGCTACAAGTAAGTAAGTAAAATGATGTTCCGAACCTGGAACCACTTAGCGTGGCGGAGAGCAGCCAGAGCGTCAAGGCATTTTTGCCTGTCCAAGACGTCCGGTGGGTCTTTCACCATAACCGAGGTTACATCTAAAATGGATCGAATTGGCAAAGTGCAGTGAGGAATGGGTGTTTGACCAGGTAGGCATGACATTTCAGAAACATAGCCATACTGCCACACATTCTACTACAAATTGACCATACACGAGGGAATCCTCAATATAATTTTTGAAATATCCAATAACTTCAAATTAAACATATTGTACTTGAGCTTTTGTTATCTCAAGTAACTCAAATATGACACATTCAAGAATGTCCAGTGAACACAAGGAATTACACCGCTCCAAATATTAGCTTTCCCTGATGTACACGGAGGACTAGTAGCCACACTTCACCAGCCAAATCAGAACTTGTAATAGAAGGGCCTACAGAAATCCACAAAGAAAATTGATAAATAAAGAATCTTGCAAACTGGAGTTGGTCAATTGACAAGGTGCGCGTTTTAACTAGTTTATGGCTTTGCTGGGAAGAAATCGTTTTAAGGTACAATAAAGAAGTATTCCACCTAAAGTTGACTTCAATGTCAGTTCTATGTTTCAGTGCTGTATTTGGTGAACTATTTTAATTGGTGAACGAGTTAAAGTATCCAAAAAGAAAGGGGGTGGGACGGGAATTTAAAAACATTGACAACTTTGCCCCTTCCCTATGATTCGCAACATGTCAGACAACTCTGAAAATTCTCTAAAATATACTGTATTTGAAGAAAAATTAAAAAATTGTTTAATCAGTTTAATTTTGGAGGATCGAATGAAGGATTGCGTACCAGAAACACAAATAATTTATCCTTTCCCCTCTGGTGGTACTTGACTGACATAACCACTTGTTTGCATTAAATTTTTTTTTTAAACCTGACCTAGATACAAATACAACTAATACTGTAGATTGTGCAGAGGCTACTCTGCATTAAATGTTGGGTAAAACCAGGTATTGGATGCGAACCCTCAGGACAACAAAACAATTGTATATTGGACTTGGAGCATCAGATCCAAAAATGCAACTATTTTAGCTTTGAAAATTAACCAATTTCCTAACACTGCAAGTGACACAAAATAAATAATGTCATCCATAGTCAGCTCAGATTTTAAGCAACTTGGAAAGCAAACATTTTGTGTGGAACCATTTACCATATTTAAATATTCATTACTAAAAAGAGGCATTTATCTCCAAACTAGTTTAGTGCTGCCATGTTGCGTTGGTAGAATTAACTTTTATATGCTTTCTTTGAAGTAACAAGTGGCATAAAATTCATTAACAGGCAAACAATTTAAAGCAAAAACATGAATTACAGAAAAGCTGCATCAATATTTACAGACAAAATGTCATTAACTGAAAATGTAAACAGCTTTACTCCACCAATGCTGTCTGACCTGCTGAGTATTTTTATGATATTCCTTCAGATTTAAAAAAAAATCAGTAACTATAGACCCCTCAAATGTGAAAGGCTACTATCAGTTTTATGCTAGCTTTCTACAAACTTGACCGTTGACATCCACATGCTCCTGAACTATTTACTCAGGCACACTTTATATTTCATTTAGTTTACTGTCAATTTTTCCTTATGATCTTGGGCAAGAAGAATGGCACTCAGTCACTATTATGTATTTGAAAACAAATGGGATTGAAGATTTGGGAGGAAAAGACAACTGAATACTAGACAAATGAATTTTTGTGGCCCTGCTACAGTTTCATAGAAAAACAAACTTATGTCAGCACCATTAAACCAAGTCAAGGAAAGCAAGAAAGAAAATGGAATTCTGCAAGAAATACTTTAGAGATAGACCGATACCACATATCTGGCAGTATGCAATATCCTGGCATAACGTACCAGGGATTTGCTTGTAAACAATAAACAAAATAACCCTAAAATTAATTTGAATGCTTTTAGTTGTCAAGTTCATAACTTGTGGATTACAATTGAATTATTAAAATGAAACTTGAACTGAATGTCATTTTGCAGAAGGCAGCATTATGGAGGTAATTTACTTCAAGTAAACAGAAATATTTGATATCAACATTAAGTGGCATTGTTCGATCTCTGGATACATTTAATATATAAGCAAGGCTGGAGTGGCCCCAGTCCATCCAATAACTGTGTGGCAGGTGTGGCTAAGCTCTTACAAAAACCTTGGTCAAAAATCCTTCCGATGACGTGTCAGCAGCCCCTGAGAGGATTCGACTCTTGCTGTTGATGCTAGAAGGCTTTGGACTGAATCCATGAGCTACGAATAGATAAAAACAACCATCTTGCAGGAAATCTACATCCCAACACAACTTACTGCAGAGTCAACAGGAGCAAAACACTCAGTAAACGGGTGCAATAACAATTAAGAGGATTTTTTTCCATTATACCCAATCCCTCATCCATCAAAGATTCCTCTCACAAAGCCTTCATCAGTTGTTTAGTAATTCCCCCAAGGAAGCTCCAAAAACCCAAATGAAATCCAGTATTTTATATCACCAGGGCTCTAAAATTCAATGAACATTTAATTGTACCATTCCCTACATTAGAAGTTAGAATAAAAATATTAAGTTTGCCTAATGGTATCCTCAGTAAAATAATGTTCACGTAAACGCGGTCATCTGGATTTTAATGATTTTTTCCCACAAATTACTTATACACTGCATCCACTCCAATGAAAAGCTTCAGCATTTTTTAAAAATTTTTTTTAAAGAAAAACATCTGTTTTAAAGTATAAAACAAAAGGGCAATCCAAGAGAATTTACTTGTCATCCAGATCTTGGTTTCAATTTGGGAGGATAATAAATGTTAGAGATCCCATAATTTGGAAATTATAAATCTGAATTGAAGAGCCCTGTTCTGTATTAAGCATTTCTTTGAACATAAATGTGTAAAAAATAATCAGCACACTTAAATTACAATACAAAAATAGTCTTAAAAATACAGGATCAACTTGCACTCAGGGGAGCTATACGTTAAATACCAAGGGACCGCAGAACAGCAAGTTCTACAACACTTTCCTTTTCTACCACACAGGTAACTTCACAGTCTATAGACACTAACATGCTTTGAACTTCGCTCTCTTTCAAATCTCTTATGTACGGAAAAGTGTCATAGAGTAACTCCTCGGGCCCATTGGCATATGATAGCAGGAAGATATCAGAAGAGAAAAGCAGACAAGTAAAGAATCTTAGACTTCCAACCTCCAATTCCCATGTTCTCCTCTCTAATGACCGGTGATGTAAGTGTGATGGTGACTTGCATTTTTGGTTCCATATTTGAAGTAATAATAATGGCTGAATCAGGAATGCAGCACTTTACTTCGTACTTCTCGGGAGTAGTCGCCTATGATCATTTAAAAAAAGGTAATATTACACAAGCAATTGGGAATCATTACATACCTTAAAACAATTTTTTAAATGCTGAAAAATATAGCAACATATGCGAGGAGAAAACATGTTAAGAATATTTATCTTTACAGATGTCAAAATAGTTGGTATTCCCAGGAATTCTCTGTTGATATTTACAGTACAAATAGTTCTGTTTTTTAAAAGTCATTTTAATATGTTAAAAATAAATGTTAGTGGAGTGGCACTTTCTAAATAGAGTAAAAGAAAATCACTTTGTATGCTTCATCTGCAAAAGATACCAGCTTCTCCACGTTGCTATATAGTTTCATTTATTGTGCTCCACATCCCCGTTTGTGGTTGAAGTTGATATCCAAAAGCAAAAACATTGTTAATTGCTTCACTGTTTTAGAGTCAGTCATGCCTAAAATATTTATTTTAAAAAAGCAATAGAAATCAGATTTATTGAAGGACTAACATAGCATACCACAAGTTGCTTTGGTAAATTGTCTGCAATGCGATTCAGTAGTATTCCAGTTGGTTTCTCGGCACAAAGCAGTACAAGGTTCACGTTTTTGTCCCCACGTAACAGCAATCCTTTAGCAAGTACGCCAACTCGCATGACACCCTTCAAAGCTCTCTGGCTATCATCTCTTCTGTAGCAAGTGTGGACAGCAGAGAAGGAAAAAAACAGTAATTGTACTTCAAAGCCACTAGTCACTTAGCAAAAGAGTTTATTACCAAATGGTATTCCTCCAATTTAGGTGGAAGCCTGCTAATAAGGTGCAAATTGCCTGGTGAGACCGTAAACTTTATTCCTTTCAAGTTGCTTTATGAATAATTTCAAAATAAATTAGTGATTAATTTTCAGTAATCATTAATGCACTCAATTCAAGTGGCAATTGGGGATGTGCAGGAATGCTAAACATTTTGCCAACAGTTCCATTTAGCGACTTTACCATTTGAAGATACCTCCCTTCTTATCCTCAGATTGGAAAACATCTATTCTTCCACACGTTTAAATAACACAATTTCTATTTGCGTTTAATGGCACGAGTTTTATCATGATAAAATATTTTCAGTGATAAAGGCATAGAATCAGTACATGGTGCCACAATATTAACCACTTCCTATTTTGAAACAACTGCAGCTGTTCTAATGTTTTAAGACAAGTATATTTTCAAAACTAACTGGACACAACATTTTCACAGAAATGAACACAGAAACTACAGCCATAAAGTGCCATACCTATCTTTGACTAAATCTTTTTTATCATCTTCTTTGTTCTTTGGTTTGTCTTGCTCTGTTATGCAGTCAGATACAAGTTTAAGAGCACGTTCAGTATGTGAAACTATTTTCTGGACAGCCTGCAGCTCCTCTTCAGTTGGGTAGATAGCAGCATGTTTTGTCATAACGTAGCGATCATCTGACGAGTCTGGACGTCTTGGAGGCTAAGCAGAGGTTTATAGTTGATACCAAATATATGCACTTCCTTTGCCACTGCAGTACATTATTCTACAATAAATCTGGAAGGAAACCCACATGCACACAGATTTTGCATGCTATTAAGTGCATTTATTTACTCTTTCTGAAGCATGCAAATCTTTTGATGCAAATGATTAGTACACGCCTTACTCTTACAACTGTTATAGCAAATTAAAAAGCAAATGCTACAAAATGTTCTTCAACTCCATTAGAAATTCTCAGTGATTAGTAGCAGGCTGACCGTTTTCAAATTTGTTAAAATGAGAAAAAGTCCCAAAGTATTTTTTTCTTCTCAAACTCAAATGAAGTTTAAGGCATTAAAAACAATATACCAGTGGCCCTTGAGGCTGCATCATTCCAGGTCGAACACCAAGTAGGCCTGGAGGATATCCATCAGCCAGCCTGCGGCGATCATCCCAGTAATGGTGCTCTTCTTCCATCCTCCTCCAGTAAATGTCCTCCTCATACCGTCTGAATAACACAGAAATCTTACTTCAGCTAACTGATCTAAATACCTCAAATAAACCAATTTTACTTGAGGAACTCACATGCAATAATCAATTAAAAGATCACCTCCTGCACCTGTGCAGAACTCACCGACTTTATCCATTTCACCACTAACTTCCATCCGGCACTCAAATTCACCTGGACCATTTCCGACATCTCCCTACCAATTCTAGACCTCCATCTCCATCCTAGGTAACAGACCACTGACCGACATCAACTACAAACCCACTAACTCCCATGGCTATCTGGACTACACTTCTTCCCACCCTGCTTCCTGTAAAAGGACTGTCCCCTACTCCCAATTCCTCCGTCTACGCCGCATCTGCACCCAGGATGAGGTGTTCCAAACCAGGGCATCGGAGATGTCCTCATTCTTTAATGAAAGGGGGTTCCACTCTTCGACTGTAGATGAGGCTCTCACCAGGGTCGCCTCAATATCCCGTAGCTCTGCTCTCTCCCCATCCCCCCCCCCCCCCACACTCGTAACTAGAACAGAGTCCCTCTTGTTCCCACCTACCACCCTACCAACCATCAAATACAACAGATAATCCTCCGACATTTTCGCCACCTCCAACGGGATCCCATCACTGGCATCTTCCCATCTCCTCCCCTTTCAGCTTTCCACAGAGACCTCTCCAACTCCTAGGTCAATTTGTCCCTTCCCACCCAAACCAGCCCCTCCCCTGGTACTTTCCCTTGCAACTGCAGGAAATGCTACACTTGTCGCTTTACCTCCTACCTCGACTCCATCCAAGGAACCAAGCAGTCTTTCCAGGCGAGGCAGAGGTTCACCTGTACCTCTTCCAACCTCATCTACTACATCCGCTGTTCTAGGTGTCAACTGCTCTACATCGGTGAGACCAGGCGCAAGGTTGGTGATCGCTTCGCCGAACAGCTCCACTCAAATCGTATTAACCAACCTGATCTCCCGCTGGCTCGGCACTTCAAATCCCCCTACCATTCCGAATCCGACCTTTCTGTCCTGGGCCTCCTCCAAGGCCAGAGTGAATCCCACCGCAAATTGTAGCACCTCATATTTTGCTTGGGTAGTTTACACTGCAGCGGTATGAACATTGACTTCTCCAATTTCAGGTAGCCCTTGGCTTTCTCCCACCTTTCCCTTCCCAGCTCTCTCACAGCCTACTGTCTTCGCCTCTTCCTTTCTTCTTCCCGACCCCCCCCCCCCCCCCACCCCATCAGTCTGAATGAGGGTCTCCACCTGAAACGTCACCTATTCCTTCGCTCCATAGATGCTGCCTCACCTGCTAAGTTTCTCCAGCATTTTTGTCTATTTTCAATTAAAAGACCATGCATGCCCTAGAAGCAATATCTAAAATTCCATTCACAATTATGTACATTACTGTCACAGCCAGGATTTATTGTCCATCACTAATTGCCTTTAACCCGAGAGAGCAATTAGACATTAAGATCATCCCACGAGGCAACTTGGGCAAGGGCAGATTTCCTTTACAGAATGAAATTACCGAAAAGGGAGGAAGCTATTAGGACAATCATTCCATACTGTGGATTTAAAAGAACTACATACATTCAGTCATTTTTCAGACATACTTTGCCATCTGTGGTTGTCAGGAAAAGAGATGGCGGAGACACCTCATCAGGGAAGTGGCAGGAAAGGAGATAGATTAACCAAAAATATCAAACCACATACGGAAAAAGGCAGAAGATGTGAGAAATTACTTAAAAATCCCCACAGCTTGGACATGCATCGTCAAAGCTCAATTGATCGGATTACCTCATTTCCATTCGCCAACGCTCTTCTTCCTCTCTCCGTCTCCAGTATTCTTCTTTTTGCATCTGTTTTCTCATTTTTTCTTCTTGGATTTTCCTTGCTCTAATACTTGGCTTTACTTCAACTTGCAATTCAGGATTTACTTTTTTCTAGATATAAAGGAGGATAAACATTTCATACCCGATGTGAAATATTTTGTTAATAGTTTTTACTGTTGCAAAACGCACCTTATACTGCAGTCTGTGTCGCCTTCCTTTTAGATGCATTTCCTTTGCGTTGGGGTCATTGAAACTACACTCACATAATTTGCAGTGGAAGCGAATCACTTTGCCTTCATCATTTCGAACCTTCCAAGGGAAAGACATTTAAGTTAATTCAGAAAAAAAGTTTGAAGATAACCTCTTATAGGGAAAATATATTATTAGATAATGGTCAAGGTGCAAATCATGCATTTCAGCAGTACTTTGTTGATCAAGCGATAATTCATACTAAGAAAATTAGACATTCTAAATATAGCTAACTGGATGTATGTATATTAAATTAATACTTGTATTCTAATATTTGGCATCATATAAAAACCTAATTATTCCTAACTTGAAAGGAAATCTTGACAAATAAAAACGTCACCAAACATTAGGGGTCAAATAGCTAAAGATTTTACGTTTAAAAGTACCTGGATGAGCACTTGCAAAGTTACCATCTACTTATTGATAATATTTGTTTTTGGCTGACAAATGGCAAAATGACAACCACTCATGAACCCCTCACCTTTAAGCCAATTTTTTTTTTGACACAGATTTTGATTCAATAAATCAGATTTATGCACATTATTTGCAAATAATCCTCTCCAACTAGCAACGGTTATTCTCCTGCAGCCACAAAACACGTTTAAACTGTCATACAAGGTGAATAAAAAGAACAAAATATTTTTTATCCAATAAGACAACGGGAAAGAGCATCCCATTAAGAGAATTATAATGCTAATTTACTATAGAGCCCAAGGATAGATCCTAGCCTGACACCACTACAGAATTGAAAACAGTGCTGACAGTAAATGAGACAGTTGTTTTTGTTCTAATATACAAGTAAACTCATTTACATTTTAAAGACATATTTTAAGCCAGAAAGGCATGGTTTCAGCAAATTAGTTTAGATACTAGAAAAATGAGTTCAATATCAAATTACAAATTAAAACATCAGGTTACAATTTATAGTTTAGGTTTTGGATAGAGCCGAAAAACTAACCTCCAGGTTCAGGAAAAACTTCTTCCCTACAGTCATTAGGCTATTAAACACTACAATCTCAAATAAGCTCTGAACTACATAGACTATTATTGTGTGCTCGTTTTTTAATGTGTATGTATGTGTGTGTGTACATACACACAGATAAATCATACACATATGACATTTTTTAATCATTTATTATATTGTTTACAGTGTACTGTTTACATATTCTGTTGTGCTGCTGAAAGTAAGAATGTCATTATTCTATCTGGGACATATGACAATAATGCCCCCGTCCCACTTAGGAAACATCAGGAGACTTTGCGCCCCACCCAAGGTTTCCGTGCGGTTCCCGGAGGTCGAAGCCGGTTGCGATATTACCTGAAGGTGGTTGCCGAAGGTTGCAGGTAGTGGAAGGCAAGACCTTTTTTTCACCCAATTTTATTCCACCAGGGAGGTCTTACCTTCCACTACCTGCAAACACCTTTAACTAGCATCGCAACCGGCTTAGACTAAAAAATTGCCAATTTTTAAACCAGCAACCTATTTTTAGTCGCGGCCGGTTTTGAATTTTTTGAAATAATCGCCGGAACATAGAAGCGGAAACCACTTTCGACCATTAGGGAGACTGACAAAAACCTCTGGGAACCGCACGGAAACCTTGGGTGGGGCGCAAAGTCTCTGAGGTTTCCGTTCAGGTTTCCTAAGTGGGACAGGGGCATAAAACGCTCTTGACTTGACTTTTAATATTTTGTTTATACAATACACGAGTTTCATTTTTCTACATAAAATTGATCCCAATGTTTCCTCTTAGTTATACAAACATATTTTTTTTAACTGCAAAAAAACGGCAAAGTAATCAAAAAATAGAACCAACATCATTAATAGGCAGGCCACAGTAAAATTACCTCTTCCACGTAATCATGACCAACAGGTTGAACATCACTCTGCAATGCAGCAAGTGCTGTTATTGGCTCCACCACAGCGTCTGATTTGGTCTCCTGAACAGGTGGTGCTGCCAATTTTACTTCAGGTGTTTTGGCCTCTTCAGTTAAAGTTCCTGTAGTCTGTAACTTGTTACCACCTAGCGAACAATTCAATACTTCAGCCAGACAAACAATTTTTTAAACTTTCAATATTAAAACAGCTATTTAAAAAAAATTGTTATTACACCTGGGATTCTTTAAATACATGACACTTAAAATTAACAGGTGTTAGATCAATACCTCGCCTTTTATCACGATTACTTCATTTTAGATTTACGCACATGAAGTCAGGTAATGACATTTAGAACATCATTGAAGCCAGTTTCTAAGTGGCAATCATTTCACACTGGTTACAATTATTATTCTAGGTCCTCCCTCCATTTTTCAATCTTAAATGCAGGAAATCGGGTAGTCAGGTACTCTTCAATTACCACCTGTTGGTGATATTCTGCAAGTTAGCAAATAGGAACTGTAGTTGCAGCACAGCCCGATTGTTGATTTAAAATAAAACTGGCAAAAAGCTTAATAAACCCGAGTACTTGCCTACAAAAGTAATCTTCGGGGTTGGTGCTTTCTTCACAGCAAGCAACTTATTAGTTACATTATTGATAGATACAGCAGCAACTGGATTAGTCTTTACAATAGTGGAAACATTGGGATTTGCAGCAGCCATTCCACTGCTCGATCCTATGGGTGGATTTTGAGTGGGTGGCTTGACAGGAGTCCCAGCTGTAGTTGTAGTTGTTGTCTGGCTGACCATGCTGGGTTCTGTTGATGGAATGGGTTTGCCAAGCTTGGTGTGCAATTTGACCACCTGCATGATATTTAAATAAGAAATAAAATTTGGCATTAAAATAATTTTACAATTACGAGGAACCAGAGATTTATTTTTGAAGAAGTTAATTAAAACACTAGAAACTATTTTCCGGAGAACACGTTTTAAAAAAAGTTTAAGTTCATAACATTCTCAAGTTGTCTCCATCAATTTGAAGTGCGCAAAAAAGTAAAACCTGGCTTTAAATCTGCATCCCACATCATTCAAGGACTGGGTTCAATATCTAGTAATAGTCATCTCATCCCATTTCTTAGTTACATATATTCTCTTGGAAATGACTCTTTTAACAAAGCTAATCATGCGATAGAAGTAGAATTAGGCCATTCAGGTCTACTCCGCCATTCAATCAAGGCTGATCTATCTCTCCCTCCTAATGGATTTGTTAACGAGAGGTTATGTTTTACAAACTTGATTTTGAGATGACAATGGTGATCGATGAGGTTAGGGAAGTGGATGTTGTCTGCATGTATTTTAATGAGGGTCCTTAATGGTAGACTGATCCTGAAGATTAAGATGCATGGCATCCACTGTGACTTGGTCATTTGGATTCTGAACCAACTTATCCACAGAAAACAAGGTTGCAGGTGGGTGTAATTCTGGCCGGAGGTCTGTAACCAGAGGATAAATGGATATGGATCATTTCCCCCCCCCCCCCCCAAATTGCAGGATTCCCAGAAGGTTAATTTGCAGCTTGAGTCAGCAGTAAGGATAAATGCATTTCATTTTGAGGGGACTTGAATATAAAAGCAAGGATGTAATGCCGAGGCTTCATAAGGTGCTGGTGAGGCCACATTTGAAATATTGTGAGCAGTTTGAGGTCCCATATCTGAGGATGCATGTGGTGGCATTGGGGAGTCCAGAGGAGGTTCATGAGAATGATCCCAGGGATGACTGGGTTAACATACGTGAAACATTTTAGGCCCTGGGCATGTACTCCCTGGAGTTCAGAAAGATTAACAGGGATCTTATCGAAACCTACCAGATAATGAAAGCCCAGGATGGAATGGACATGGAAGTTATGTTTTCAGTAATTGGAGGGTCCAGAACCAGAGAGCATAGCATCAGAATAAAAGGATGTACCTTCAGAATGGAGATGAGGAGTTACTTTAGACAAGGGGTTGTGAATCTGTGGAATTCATTGCCACAGATGGCTGTGGAATCCATGACATTGGGCATTTTAAAAACAGAGATTGATAGTACTTGAATAGTAACCGCATCAAAGGTTACGGGAAGAAGGCAGGAAAATGGGGGTGAGGAGGAAAAAAATAGAACAGCCTCTTCACTCCTTAACGACAACATTTTGTCACTTTTTAACTCCGTATTTGTCCACCCATCAGCCATTCAACCCCCCCATCCTCTATCCACCTGTCACTTATCAGGCGTTGTGCTGCCCGCAACGCTTCCCCGTCTTTCTGCAATGAATGAAATAAGTCCAAGAATGGAATAAGTATTTTAGTAACATTTATATGAATTTGCATCGCACATTCAAGCTAATTTCACAGAAACATTGCCAAAATCTTGTACCGACAAGAAAGGAGCTATGAAAGCAGAGAATAAATGGACGTGCAAGAGTCTAGAAGTGGAAAGAGCATGTGCATTCAAGGATTGTAAAACTAGAAGAGGTCAGAGATAGCAAGCATCAAGGGCATGGAAGGATCAGAATTTTTTTTTTTCAATTAGTTCTTATTCAACACTTTATGTAGTTTAGTGAGCATGGGGTCGAGCAAATGATGCCTGGTACAAGTTCGGACAGGAACTTCAGAATTCTGGATGACTTCAAATTTGTGAAACCAGAAGATGACCGGTGCACATTTGAACAGCCACATCAAACAAATCAATGAAAAAGGGCTTAAGTAATATGGAGGCTAGACGACATTTTGTTGAGGGAAATAAGCAAACTTATGGGGTCAGAAGCTCATCTTGGTGTCAACTAAGAATGTAAAGCCTGATTTGGACCCACAGGCCTGCTTGGAGTCAAAAGACTGGATAATATTCAAGGACTCTGCAACGGACCTGAATGAATACGCCACAGTCGTTACAGACTTTTTTGGAAATGTGTGGAGGAATGCGTTCCTACAAAAACCTTCCGAGTGCTTCCTAACCAGAAGCCTTGGATGGACCAGGAGATCCGCATTCTTCTGAAGACCAGATCCCAAGTATTAGGGTCTGGTGACGCAGAGGTCTATAAAAAGTCCAGATACGACCTTGACAAGGCCATCGAAACGCCCAAAAGGGACCTTTGCACAAAGCTGGAGGATGGGGGGGGGGGGGGGGAAAAGGAGGGATGCTTGGCAACTATGGCAGGGCTTGAATGCCATCACCTCCTACAAGGTGAAATTCGGAGGCAGCTCAAGCGACAGCGAAGCATCACTCCTTGACGAGCGCAGTGCGTTCTACGTACGCTTTGATAGGGAGAACACTGATGTGCCTTCCCGAGCCCCCTATGTAAAACTGACGTCAGAAGATCCTTCGGGGGGGGGGGGGGGGGGGGGGTGAACTCTCGGAAAGAGCCTGGACTTGATGGTATACCCGGTCGAGTTCTCAAAACCTGCGAAGACCAACTGGCTGGGGTTTTTGCAGACATTTCCAACCTCTCACTACTGAGGTCCGAGGTTCCCACCTGCTTTATGAGGGCAAGAATAAAACCGGTGAGAAGAGTAAGGTGACGTGCCTCAACGACTATCGACCAATGGCACTAACGTAGGTGATGATAAAGTCCTTTGAGAGATTGGTTATGGGGCATTTCAACTCCTACCTCAATAAGAACCTCGACCCGCTACAGTTCGCCTACCGTCACAATAGGTCCACAGAGGATGCAATCTCACTGGTTCTCCACTCCACACTGGACCACTTAGACAATAAAAACACTTACGTCAGGCTGTTGTTTATAGACTACAGTTCGGTGTTCAATACCATCATCCCCTCCACGCTGGTTACCAAGCTCACAGAACTGGTCTCTGCGCATCCATCTGCAATTGGATCCTCGACTTCCTCATCCACAGACCCGAATTGGCAAAAACACTTCATCCTCAGTAATAATCAGTACGGGAGCACCTCAAGGCTGCATGCTCAGCCCCCTGCTTTACTCACTCTATACTCATGATTGTGTAGCAGAACATAGTGCAAACTCCATTTTCAAGTTTGCCGACGACTCCACTGTTGTGGGACGAATTACAGATGGTGATGAATCAGAGTATAGAAATGAAATCGACCGTTGACCAAATGGTGCCAGCACAACAAGCTGGCTCTCAATAACATCAAAACCAAAGAACTGATTGTGGACTTTGGAAGAGGACGGTTGAGGACCGACAATCCTATTTATATCAATGGGACAATGGTGGAGAGAGTCAAAAGCTTCAAATTCCTAGGCATGCATATTTACGACGATCTTTCCTGATGCAATTATAAAGTACATCAGCGCCTCTACTTCCTGAGAAGATGACGGAGATTTGGCATGTCAAAGAGGATACTCTTGAACTTCTACAGGTGCACAGTAGAGAGCATACTGGCTGGTTGCATCGTGGCCTGGTTCAGCAACTTGAACGTCCAGGAGCGGAAAAGACTATAAAAAGTTGTGAACACTGCCGAGTCCATCAGCGGCTCTGATAAATCCCTTCAATGGTGGGGAGGTCAGAGTCGCTGCCTCAATTAGGCAGCCAACATCATCAGAGACCCACACCATCCTGGCCACACACTCATCTCACCACTGCCATCGGGAAGAAGGTACAGGAGCCCGAGAACTGTAACGTCCAGGAACAGCTTCTTCCCTACAGCCATCTGGCTATTAAACACTACAACCTCATAAGCTCTGAACTACAATAGGCTATTGTTATTATTAATGCACTGTATTGTTTGTTTTGAGTTATATTATTTATGATTGCATATTCTGTTGTACAGCAGGAAGTAAGAATTTCATTGTTCCATCTGGGACATATGACAATAAAACACTCTTGACTCAGCCTTTGGCAGCTACCATGGGGGAAATAGAATCTTGGCAGGGATCAAATGAAATAGTTGGATTTTGTAAACATTGATTTGGAGAAAAGAGCTTGGGCATTACCATTACAAATGTAGAAACACAAATTTCAGACCATAAAGACAAGAATCAAGCACTGGAAACTCCTTGACAGGGGTTTTCATACCACTTTGCAACCAACCTTCAGGTTTATAGGAGGGCGAATTGGTATTGAAGATGGGGGCCTTAATTATTTTTATGTTTAAATTATCTATTATTTAGAAAAAATAGATTGTACATATCATAGAATCATTTAAAACTGGTACACACTTTTTATTTACACGCAAGCTTTCAAAACACTTTGTTGAAGGAAAGAGGGGGTAAAGGGCAAGACTGCCACCAGATGCAATGCACGAGGACAAAACCAAAGTAGAGTCAGCTCCAATTTAACAAATGCCTTAATGTGTAAGAAAGAACTGCAGATGCACAATAAAATCGAAGGTAGACACAAAATGCTGGAGCAGCGGGTGAGGCAGCATCTAAGGGGAGAAGGAATGGGTGACGTTTCGGGTCGAGACCCTTCTACAGACTGATGTCGGGGAGGGACAAAGGTAGAAAATAGGCAGAGACAGTAGGAGAACTGAGAAAGGGAAGGGGTAGGACAGAGAAAGCAAGGGCTATCTGAAGTTAGAAATCAACGTTCTAGGGTGTAAACTACCCAAGCAAGATAGGAGGTGCTGTTCCTCCAATTTGCGCTGGGCCTCACTCTAAGTTCTCTACATCGGCGAGACCAAGTGCAGGCTCAGTATTTTGTGTCTACATAAAGAAATGCCTTATCAGGTGTGGAGGTCAAGTTCATTTGTTCTTCATATTCAGAAGAATAAAGCACTCATATTGACTGTAAGCAAGGGGTCCAGGTCCAGAATGACCCTTTGTGATACCATGGTTAGAAAACTCAAAATGCAGGCTTTGCAGAGCAGCAACTCTGATCATTAAACAAATTACAGATAAATTTGCAATCCATCCAATTCCAACTGGTTTCCTGCACTGCCATGCACGACTGACAACTACCATCCATGGAACAAAACTGCAGAAAGGATTAAAGTATGGTAATAGGAATAAGAAAATAAATATCCAGACAAGGAACAAGGAGAAATATAATCTCAGCTATATTCAGTTGTTATCAAGCACATGAAAAGGAGATGGCTAAGTTGTGTTAGAATTAATAAATACAATTTACTCGTCTAATTTTTTTTACAAAATGGTCCATTAAGTTACTGAAATGCAAACAATAATTTACCTTCTGATGCTTTGCTCCACGAATATGAGCTGCATATGCATCAGCTCCAGTGCAAGAGACGTCACAGAGTTCACATCGCAGCTGATTTTGAATGCTTCGAGCCGTTCCAGCACTGCTGCTTTGATTAGTAGTTTTTAGAGCTGCTTCTTTCTTCTTGTGTTTCTGTCCTTCCAAATGTTCCCTGTAAGTCTGAGGAATTTGTTGCATTCAAAAGAGGAATGACATTAACAATATAGATGGCAAATGTCTACCTGATCTCCGTTATTGATTGAAAATGAAGAGGGATAAGGCGTTTCTATTGGATATTTGGAAATTAGGCAGCACTAACCAGAGCAAAGAATTCCTCATTCAGAGACTGCTTTGAGGCAAACCCATTTAATTCTAGGTTTAGCTGTATAAATATTTGTCTTCAAAGAATTAGGCACACTTGTATCATAGTCATAGAGTGATAGTGTGGAAACAGGCCCTTCGGCCGAACTTGCCCACACTAGTCAACATGTCCCAGCTACATTAGTCCCACATGCCTCCGCTTGATCCATATCCCTCCAAACCTGTCCTTTCCATTTAGTTGTCTAACTGTTTCTTAAACATTAGGATAGTCCCAGCCTCAACCAACTCCTTTGGCAACTTGTTCCATACACCCACCCCCTTCGTGTGAAAAGGTTACTCCTCAGATTCCCATTTAATCTTTCCCCTTTGAACCTGTATCCTCAGGTCCTCGATACCCCTATTCTGGGCAAGAGACCCTGCATCGACCTAACATATTCCCCTCATGATTTCATACACCATGGGAGTCAAAGGAAATGACAATCCAACTAACCAATTCCCTCTTTCCATTTTCAATTTCTAGAACCCTCAGAAGGATTTGTCTTCTCTTCAGAAATGGAAATGATTCTAAGTTATAGAATCATAAAGTTATACAGCGTGGAAACAGGCCCTTCAGTACAACTTGCCCACACCGAACAACATGTCCCATCTACATTAGTCCCCCCTGCCTGCGTCTGGACCATATCCCTCTAATCCTGTCCAAACCAAGCACCAGTCCAAATATTTCTTAAACTTTGCTTCAATGACCTCTGTCGTCATGAAGACACTCAAAAGGCTTGTGCTGGCCAAGCTGAAAAATATCACAAATTCCCTGCTAGACCCTCTGCAGTTTGCATATTGGGCCAATAGATCTGTGGATGATGCAGTCAACCTGGGCTTGCACTTCATCCAACAGCACCTAAACTGCCAGGGGACCTATGCGAGGATCCTGTTTGTTGATTTTAGCTCTGCATTCAACACCATTGAGCCAGAGCTACTACACTCCAAACGTTCCGAGTTGACTGTGCCTGAACCCCTCTGTCAGTGGTTCACCAACTTCCTTACAGACAGGAAGCAGCATGCGAGGCTGGGAAAACACATCTCGGACCCGCAAACGCTCAGCATAGGAGCACCGCAAGGCTGCCTACTCTCTCCTCTACACCAACGACTGCACCTCCACAAATACCTCTGTCAAGCTTCTCAAGTTTGCAGATGACACAACCCTGATTGGACTGATCCAGGATGGGGAGGAATCTACCTACAGACAGGAAGTGTCACAGCTGGCGTCCTGGTCCTGCAGCAACAACCTAGAGCTCAATGCCCTTAAGACAGTGAAATTGATTGTAGACTTTAGGAGAGCCCCCCCCTCCCCTCACTCACCATCAACAAAACCACATTTGTGAAGTATTTTAAGTTCCTGGGAACCAACATTTCCAAGGATCTTAGGTGGGGGGCTACGATCGACTCCACAGTCAAAAAGACACAACAGAGGATGTACTTCCAGCGGCAGCTGAGGAAACACAATCTGCCACAGGCAATGATGGTCCAATTCTACACGGCCACCGTAGAGTCTGGTCTCACCTTCTCCATCATGGTCTGGTTTGGCTCGGCTACCAAGCACGACACCTGGAGGCTGCAGCGAATCAACCAATCAGCAGAGAAGATTATTGGCTGCAACCTTTCCTCCATTGATGAACTGTACACTGCAAGGGCCAGGAAGCGAGCGGGCAAGATCATCTCTGACCCCTCTCACCCTGGCCATAAACTCTCTGAAACGCTTCCCTCTGGAAGGCGACTCCGGATTGTCAAAGCTGCCACAGCCAGACATAAAAACAGTTTTTATCCACAATTAGTTGCTCTACTCAACAGCCAAAAACCTGTAGCCTCCCTTTGAACTGGTATTTTGTTGGTTCACATGATTGATCAATGGTGTTTTATCATTAATATCTTATTATTATTAATGTTTAGTGTTTTCTGTGTCATTCGTAACTGTCACTGTATGTCATGTTACTTGTGGGCAGAGCACAGAGGCAAATTCCTTGTATGTGACTACTTGGCCAATAAACTTACTTAAAATTACCTCCTCCGGCAACTCGTTCCACATACCCACCACCCTTCGTGTGAAAAAGTTACCCCTCAGGTTGCTATTAAATCTGTCCCCCCTTTACCTTAAAACTACGATTGACATTGCGTCTACACTTCTATAAGATCACCCTCATCCTCCTGCAGCCCTGCTTCACCTCTCCCTTTAGCTTAGGCCCTGGCAACACCGCCCTGGCAACACCCCCCCCCCCCCCATCCTGTGCACTCTATTATTAGTGTCTCTTCTGAAACAAATGTCAAGCCAACTCCAGAATACTGGAAAGGCAAATATTCAGTGATACATGGTATTTGCCCAAAGCAATGGGGAGAATAATATATACAATAAAAGTTCAACCATGTTCATGGTGAAATAGCATATTAGCAAAGAGAGATACAAGACCACTGTCATCCTCCCCACATAACAAATTAACAATAGGTCAGGCAATCTCAGTAAAGAAAAGAAATCAGATTGATGACCTTTTATCATAATTAGAAATAGTTGGGGACAAGATCTGGAATGATGATGATCTAGAATAAGAGTATAGAAGAACTTCAAGCCATCTTTTCAAATACTGACACGTCCACAGCCTCATACCAAATATTACCCATTGCTATCTCTATTCCAAGATACCGATGCAGGCCTGCATGGCTAAACTCAACGCTTCGATGCAGATTTTACTACAGGCATTGCCCTCAAAACCTGCCTGGACCAGCTGACAGGAGTATTCTCATATCGAACTGCTCCCTATTCCTTTCAGGTTTTGGTTTAGGTTTATTATTGTCACGTGCACTGAGGGTCAGTGAAAAGCTGTACCTTTATTGCATACTATCTAATCAGGTTACACTATATATAGATACACAATCAAGTCAAACTGAAGTGCAATTGGTAGAGTAAAGGGGAATGGATAGATCGCCGTACCATAGAAGAGAGATTTAAAGGAGTAGAATGATTGTATTAGATGGTAGTAGATAGTGATACTCCAAATGAAGGTTTGGTACAAAACAAAAAGCCATCTCAGAGAGAGAGCAGGGCTCCCGGTGAGATGGAGCGAGTTGCCAGGAACACCGGAGTCAGTGTACGTGACCTAGCGTCCCCATCAGCTAGGGGGTTGCTGGACAGACGAGGATAGATGGAAACGTGTTGCTCTGTGCAGGGGGAGCGACACGTGCGGCACGGAGTAGCCGGGGTGTAACTTATCCTGCACTAGAACTGCGCGCAACTCTCCAAATGGTGCATGACCAAAGTCATATAGAGCTGCATTCTTCTCTCAGAGATACCTAGAGGATTCAAGATGACTCACATCATCCCAGTGCCAAAAAAACAGTAACACAGTGCACATTAATAGCTATTGTCCAGCAGCTCTGACCATTACTTCATCAAGAACCTTCCTCCATCACAAGGTCAGAAGTAGGGATGATAGTTAAAAGTCCAAAGATTCTTATGACGAGACTCAAGCTAGAAGGGTTCTAACCTGGAATACACCTAGTCATGTTCTCCAGAGATGCTGCCTGACCCAGAGTTATACCATTATTTTGAGTATTTTTCTTTCCCTTAAGGGGCCAGTCAGGGTAATGCCAAAAGTAAGTTTTCTCCCATAACATTGTCTATGACTGGAGTACATGGTTTCAGCAATGGGGCAGCCATGTAAGACAGTGACAAAGATTTCTCTCAGAATTGTCTCTATTCAGGGCCGAGCTGGACAGATTTCTAATCAGTAAGGGATACGTGGGTTACAAGGACATGGCAGAAAAGTAGACTTGATCCACCATATCCAACATTTAGATATGGACTGATAAGTAACAGGTAACATTTCATTTCACCAACTGCAAAGTATGAGTTAGAAGAATGACGGCATACTCTCCAGTTGCCTGGATTCCCAAGAATTGATGCCGTCTTTCAATAGACAATAGGTGCAATAGGCCATTCGGCCCTTCGAGCTAGCACCACCATTTAATGTGATCATGGCTGATCATCCCCAGTCGGTACCCCGTTCCCGCCTTCTCCCCATATCCCCTAACTCCGCTATCTTTAAGAGCCCTATCTAGCTCTCTTGAAAACATCCAGAGAACATGCCTCCACCGCCCTCTGAGGCAGAGAATTCAACAGACTCACATTCTCTGTGAGAAAAAGTGTTTCCTTGTCTCAGTCATAAATGGCTTACTCCTTATTCTTAAACTGTGGCCCCGGTTCTGGACTCCGCAAACATTGGGAACATGTTTCCTGCCTCTAGCGTGTCCAAACTCTTAATAAACTTACGTTTCAATGAAATACCCTCTCATCCTTCTAAACTCCAGAGTGTACAAGCCTAGCCGCTCCATTCTCTCAGCATATGAGTCCCACCATCCCGAGAATTAACCTTGTAAACCGACGCTGCACTCCCTCAATAGCAAGAATGTCCTTCCTCAAATTAGGGGACCAAAACTGCACACCATACTCCAGGTGTGGTCTCACTAGGGCTCTGCACAATTGCAAAAGGACCTCTTTGCTCCTATATTCGACTCCTCTTGTTATAAAGGCCAACATGCCATTCGCTTTCTTCACTGCCTGCTGTACCTGCATGCTTACTTTCATAGACTGATGAACAAGGACCCCCAGATCTCGTTGTACTTCCCCGTTTCCCAACATAACGCCATTTAGATAGTAATCTGCCTTACTGTTTTTGCTACCAAAGTGGATAACCTCACATTTATCCGCACTAAACTTCATCTGCCATGCATCTGCCCACTCCCCACAACCTGTCCAAGTCACCCTCCTCACAGTTCACACTGCCACCCAGTTTTGTGTCATCTGCAAATTTGCTAATGTTACTTTGAATCTCTTCATCCAAATCATTGATGTATATTGTAAAGAGCTGCGGTCCCAGCACCGAGCCTTGCGGTGCCCCACTAGCCACTGCCTGCCATTCTGAAAGGGACCTGTTAATCCATACTCTGTTTCCCGTCTACCAAACAATTTTCTATCCATGTCAGCACTCTGACCCCAATACCATGTGTCCTAATTTTGCCCACTAATCTCCTATGTGGAACCTTATCAAATGCTTTCTGAAAGTCCAGGTACACTACATCCACGGGCTCTCCCTTGTCCATTTTCCTAGTTACATCTTCAAAAAGTTCCAGAAGATTAGTCAAGCATGTCTCCGACATCCCTCGTCAACCATGGTAGCCTCTTACTCCCCTTGGAATCTTTCTTCCTCCTAGGAAAGAACTGATCCTGCACCTTCTGTTTTATTCCTAGAAATACCTGCCATTTTTGTTCCACTGTCACCCCTGCCAGTGTATCTTTCCAGTCAACTTTGGCCAGCTCCTCCCTCATGGCCCCATAGTCCTCTTTATTCAACTGTAACACTTTGCTACATGCCAATTTTAACTCCTGATTCAACTTGTGCCCTATGTCCAGGCTACTGTTTGGGGGCCTGTAGATTAGTCTTTTTACCCTTACAATTCCTTAGTTCTATCCATACTGACTCCACATCTCCCGTTTCAACGTCACCCCTTGCAAGGGACTGAATTTCATTCATCACCAACAGAGCAACCCCACTCCAACCTGTCTGTCTTTTCGATAGGAGGTATACCCTTGAATATTCAGTTCCCAGCCCTGGCCCTCTTGCAGCCATGTCTCTAATTCCCACAACAGCATACTTGCCAATTTCTAACCAAGTCTCGAGCTCGTCCACTTTATTTCTTATACTTCACGTATTCATATACAGCACTCTGACCTCCCCCTCTCCCCCCCTCTCTCTCTATCCTTGCATCTCATCTGCCGCCACAGAATCTCCTGTCTGCTCCTAGGACAATGGAGTCATCCACCACTAAGGCTCTGCCTGATGTCGGTCTTGCCGGTCGAGTCCCATCTAGGCCACCAACGTGTCCGCCGCTCGGACTGAAAACACCGTCTCCCCGGACAGTCCCCAAGAGGGCGTACCTGTTTTCATTACGCACAGCCACCTGGGTCTTCTGCACTCCATGATTTCCACCCTTTCTCTCCGTCACACACCTTGGTTCTTCCTGTATCCTCAGCGTGACTACCTCACTGTAGGTCCTGTCCAGGAAACTCTAGTTTTCCCGGATGGCTCCAAGGTCATCCAGCTGCTTTTCCAGTGCCCCCAACACGGTCCTTCAGGAGCTGTTGCTGGACGCCCTTGCCACAGTTGTAGCAGCCAGATGCTCCATCCGTGTCCCTGGGCTCCCACATTCTGCAAGCCTCACACTCTCTCATCTGCCCCGACATGTGTTCACCGCATTCCGTCCTCTCGAGCTTTATGCGTAGCCTCCTCACCGGAGACTCTCGAGCCAAAGGCTCACACTTCACTCAAAGTACTTCCCTCACTGCCGCTCCCTAAGAGCCGTCTTGCTTAAATTGACTGATAAATTGCCTAATTTACCAATTTACAAACCAAATTCCGCAGTTTTAAACTGTTTCTCCCTCCGATTCCTCTAACTCTCCTCCCACTCTGGCTTGAGCCAATCAGTGCTTTTTCCTGCTTCTCTTTGCTGCTGCTTCTTCAAAATCCACACAAGCTCTGAGTTTCCAAACAACCTTTTTTCCCCCCCAACAGCATCACTTATAACATCCCAAGCATTTGATACCTCCACTTCCACTACTAAGTGGCTGCAGTGAGGATAAAGAAACCCTGCTTCACAAAGATTGCCAAGCTCAATTGATATTGATAATTAAAAGGATCAATGCATATCTGGTTGTGTGCCCAGTGCTACAAAATCAGCAAATAAACTGCAACTGTGAACCATAAATCAAAATATATTGTTTTGAATCTAATTTTAGTCTATTTAAAAACCAATACATCTTACCTGTGGCCCAGCACAACTGATCTTGCAAACATCACAGTAATGAATCTGAGGTTGTTTTGGAGGCTGCTTTGGTTTCTGCTTATTCTGGAAAGGTACTTTCTTGGTAAAAGTGCTCCCAACCCACGCTGCAGCTTGTTTCTGTTGTTGTTGTTGTTGTTGCTGCTGCTGCTGCTGTTGGTAATAGGAAGATGCAGCAGAGTACACTGCAGCTTCATAACCAGCATATGTAGCTCCTATGAAAATTAAGAACGTTAATTATTTTACAAAAAAATGAACGCATCAGACTGAATGTTTTCCTTCTGAGACGGTCAAACAGAGATCTATTTTAGTTGAAAGGTTATAAGCATGCAAACACCCATCAACCCGAATACAGCATTAAGCCAGAAAGCATCTCAGAGCACCAAAATTAGCGATTCAACTGTTTACAGAAGCTGTCTGCATTGCTCTTTACTATTATACTGGCTGTTAATATTGGTCATAAAATTCAGATTGTAATCCTTCAATTAGATCAAGCGGTATTAGAGAAAGCACCTATGGATCCATATGCCTTAAAATGTATTCACATCAGGCCAAATAAATTGTTCACTTCAAATTCTGTATCAATTTCATGATATTTGATTCACAAAAGTTTTAATTTTGATTCCTAATGCAAAAGAATGCACATAAAAAGTTCAAATCTAAAAGGCTGTTGTGATGGAAAGTTGGTCCTTCAGATCATTCAGACATTGAGGGGAAAAAAATAATTTTCAAAGCAGTGTGTAAAACTATATATTTAACAAATCACTTTAAAAAAAAAAATCGAACCCTCAAACTTTTATCTAAATGCAAGCTTATGATTTACTTTTCACAAGATATCAGATGTCAATGTTGTCAAGCTGGAAAGGATACAGAGAAGATTTATGATGATGCTGCCAGGACTAGAGGGTCGGAGCTATAAGGAGAGGTTGAGTAGACTGGGATTCTACTCCTTGGAGCACAGGAGGATGAGGGGCAATCTTATAGAGGTGTGTAAAATCATGATCGAAATAGTCCAAGTAGAAGCACAGAGTCTCTTGCCTAGAGTAGGTGAATCAAGGACAAGAGGACATAGGTTTAAGGTGAAGGGGAAAAGATCGAATAGGAATCTGAGGGGTACCTTTTTCACACAAAGGGTTGTGGGTGTATGGAACAAGCTGCCAGAGGTAGTTGAGAAAACAGAGAATTATAGACCAGTTATCCTGACATCGGTGGTGGGGATGATGCTGGAGTCAATCAAAAACGATGAAATAGCGGCACATTTGGATAGCAGTAACAGGATCCGTCCGAGTCAGCATGGATTTACGAAGAGAAAATCATGCTCGACTAATCTTCTGGAATTTCTTTGAAGATGTAACTAGGAAAATGGACAAAGGAGAGCCAGTGGATGCAGTGTAACTGGATTTTCAGAAAGCATTTGATAAGGTCCCACGTAGAAGATTAGCAGGCAAAATTAGGGCACGTGGTATTTGGGGGGGGGGGGGGGGGGGGGGGCTAGTGCTGACATGGATAGAAAATTGGTTGGCAGACAGAAAACAAAGAGTAGGGATTAACGGGTCTAAGGCAGTGACTAGTGGGGTACCGCAAGGTTTACAAGGTTAATTCCCAGGATGGCCGGACTGTCATATGCTGAGAGAATGGAACGGCTGGGCTTGTATACTCTGGAATGTAGAACGATGAGAGGGGATCTTATTGAAACAAATAATATTATTAAGGGTTTGGACACACACACTAGTGGCAGGAAAGATATTCCCGATGCTGGGGGAATTAAAACCAGGGACCACAGTTTAAGAATAAGGGGCAAGCCATTTAGAACGGAGATGAGGAAACACTTTTTCCACACACAGAGTTGAGTGTCTGTGGAATTCTCTGCCTCAGAGGGCAGTGGAGGCCAGTTCGCTGGATACTTTAAAGAGAGAGCTAGATAGGGCTCTTAAAGATAGCCGAGTCAGGGGATAAAGGGAGAAGGCAGGAATGGGGTACAGATTGGGGATGATCAGCCATGATCACATTGAATGGCAGTGCTGGCTCGAAGGGCCGAATGGCCTACTCATGCACCAATTGTCTATTTCTCTTAGGTATGGTTGGACCACTGATTTTATATTCTGACAAATTTGTGTTTACATTTGGCATTGTATCTTTACATTGATCATTTTTATATTCTCTACTTTACTTACCAGTGTACGTCACAGCAGTTGAGCTATAGGTACCGCTTTGCGTATAGGACGGAACCACGGTGGCAGCTGCTGCAGCTGCTGGTTGCACAGTTGTGGATACAGGATAAACAGTAAAGGTAGTAGTTGGGTTCGGAGTAGCTGGCTTAATTGCTGTAACTTGTCTTGTCTGTTGAGCTTGTGTATATTGCGTTGCAGCTTGACTATATCCTGCCTTGGCAGCTGCAATAAAAACACAAGTCTTAGGAATTGATACAAGCAAAACTTTTTTTGTCAATATTCCCTCAATTATAAAGTAGACAGTCTACCACAATCCAAAGTAGTATGTTACTCAGTTTCAAGGACCTTCTACATGATGATTTACCTCTAATGTTATCTTATATTTACATTTCTACCTCTCATTATCTGCAATTAACAAATGAACACCTACTCTGCCAGCTGAGGCATCAGGAGTGTAAATCACCAAACTCGCCAAAATACAGGTAGCATTGTGTCCCTTAAAATTTTGTGCTATAGAAAATAATGTTATTAAAACAATTTTGACAATGGGGTCAGGGGGTGAGAGGGTGATTAGGGGCTAGAGCGTTTCAGATTGGCAGTAACAAAGTTACTTTACCTGCAGACTTTTCAAAAAAGATATTTTCAATGGCAATACATTAATTTTAGTTACTGCAAGCTAAAAATATTGAAACCAATGTTACTTTAATTAATAACATTTTATTGCAAAGATACAAAAAAGGGGGCCAGTGTTCAATACCTCCTTATACTCTTCCACTTTCCATTACATCCAGTTAAGGTATTCGCACAATGCTGCCGAGAAGGGATTTCCAGAGAAGCCTGACATACAACATGAAAATTCACTTCCACTGCCAATTCCTTAATAAAGATGTATACTCACCAGCTTGATAGTAGGCTTCTGCAGCAGTTGGGTGTGGCTGAGCTGCAGCAGCAGGCTGTTGATAATATTGTTTGCTATCGTAGGCTATTGCTGGTGCTGTAGAGCGCACATACGTATAGGTGTCCTGAAAAGGTTCAATTGAAACTCAGTTCCCAGCTTTTCACTACATACTCAAAAAATAAGTCAAAAACTCAAACAAAAAGAAATTTAGCGCTAAACAGTATACGACCAGATCAATATCATAGAGTACTGTGCATAAAAACGGATTGGATACTAATTGGTAAACAAATCCTACTGAACTAATTCTATAAACAAATAGGGCACCAAAAATGACAAGTTTGGCTAAACCTAAATGCACTAGTTCAGTTTGAGGAAGTTAGTCGAGTGGAAACAGGCCCTTTGGCCCATCAAGTCATAATCAACCTATTCACACTTGCTCTATCCTACACAGTTAGAACAATTTTACTGAGCCAATTAACCTACAAACCCGCACATCTTTGGAATATGGGAGGAAACTGGAGCACCCCGAAAAAAACATGCGGTCACAGGGAGAAACATACAAACTGTGTACAGAGATCACCCATAGTCTGGATCGAACAAGGGTCACTGGCACTGCAAGGCATCAACTGTACCGCTGCACCATTGTACCACCCCATTCCTTTTATGCTTTAAGAAAATGTAAGTTATTGGCACACCAACCATAGATTTTGTACAAAGTACAAACTGTAGCCACTTTAGATTGGTGATAGATGAAGTAAATATTCATATCATATACTTTACAATTCCTTCCCCTCCCCCATTTTGAAGTTTCTATCCAATATTGCCTTGGCCTCAAAATGAAAGTAATTCTATTCTGTCTATGTTCTATTCACTTCATTGTTCAGTGTCCTGCAGAATGAATCTCCTTGTTACATTTCTATCTCAAAATCTTAAGAAATTTAGCTTCTATATTCCCCCTCACTCCCACCATGATACAAAAAAAAAATTTACAGAATATAAAATTACAGAAGACCATTTGACACAACATTTTAGCAATGCAAAGCATTGAACTGGATGTTGAATTGTGTGCACAAGACAAGCTATTTAAAAACTTGCTTTAAAAGTATTGTGCCAATTTCTTCTATATTACATGTTTTTTTCCTCCACTGGGCCTTGAAAAGAAATGTCATCCCTAGAAATAACAAATAGAGTTACAAGCAATTCTATGCCTAAATATCAAATAAATTATTGATTTAGTTCACCTGATAGTTTTGCGAGGTGACGGGTGGAGGAGGCGGAGGGGCCTCTTGTTGCCGCTGTGTATACCCATAGTCTGCTGCGGTGTGTGTTGCTTGGTACCCTCCATAAGCTGCTGTGGCAGCTGCTGCTGCAGCCACAGCAGGAATTGGTCTGGCTGCTGTAGCAGCAGCTGCCGGAGCATAGGCTGCTGTCACAGCATGAGCAGCTACTGGTGCTTGGTGGACTGTGTAGCTGCCAGCTGTGGTTGGATGGGAGTAGGCGATGCCAGCGGCCGGCTGTTGGCTAGTCAAAAAGACAAAACGCGTAGTGTTTAGTAATACAAAACCCAAAACAGAAGTGGTATCACATTCAGAACAAGATGCAAGAGTTATTTTTCAGAAACTGCATGTAGAGATTGATAGGATTTATTCAGTACACTAATATTAACATTTCCCAGAACATTCTGTTTAATTTATTGAACTAATGGAAGTATTTCACTTATCTGTTGCCTTCTAGAGTACACAGGTATTTTTAACCTGAAAAACTATAACCCTACGAATTTGGAAACAGTTGAAATCAAGCCTCAAAATGAGAAATTTCTCTCTCCTTTTACCAATCACTAACAATCCCTCGTTGAAACCGTCTACTTTAGATAAGGCGTTTGTACAATGGAAAAACTCAGGAATTAAAATGCTGGGAGATCTCTACGAGAAGGGGATTTTCCTCTCGTTTCAAGAATTACAGGAGAAATATCATTTGAAAGCAAGTAATCTTTTTAGATATCTTCAAATCTGAGACTATGTGAAAACACATACGCAAGACTGTCATGTTATGGGCCCAGATATATCAGATGAATGCATGGATAGACAGGCGGATACAAGTTAGTTAACATCCTATATTTACAATAACCATATAACAATTACAGCACGGAAACAGGCCATCTCGGCCCTTCAAGTCCATGCCGAACAACTTTTTTCCCTTAGTCCCACCTGCCTGCACTCATACCATAACCCTCCATACCCTTCTCATCCATATGCCTATCCAATATATTTTTAAATGATACCAACGAACCTGCCGCCACCACTTCCACTGGAAGCTCATTCCACACCGCTACCACTCTCTGAGTAAAGAAGTTCCCCCTCATGTTACCCCTAAACCTCTGTCCCTTAATTCTAAAGTCATGTCCTCTTGTTTGAATCTTCCCTATTCTCATAGGGAAAAGCTTGTCCACATCAACTCTGTCTATCCCTCTCATCATTTTAAAGACCTATCAAGTCCCCCCTTAACCTTCTGCGCTCCAGAGAATAAAGACCTAACTTATTCAACCTATCTCTGTAACTTAGCTATTGAAACCCAGGCAACATTCTAGTAAATCTCCTCTGTACCCTCTCTATTTTGTTGACATCCTTCCTATAATTGGGCGACCAAAATTGTACACCATACTCCAGATTTGGTCTCACCAATGCCTTGTACAATTTTAACATTACATCCCAGCTTCTATTCTCAATGCTCTGATTTAAAGGCTAGCATACCAAAAGCTTTCTTTACCACCCTATCTATATGAGATTCCACCTTCAAGGAACTATGCACGGTTATTCCCAGATCCCTATGTTCAACTGTATTCTTCAATTCCCTACCGTTTATC
Source organism: Raja brachyura (assembly GCA_963514005.1). The sequence goes on along the minus strand of OY740781.1, from coordinate 48,127,700 downwards.
ATGTAATACACGTAATAACTCTTTTAATTGCACACATCCCATCTTCTGAAAAGCAAAGGCGAGCATGGGAAGATGAACTGAATTTATTAATCTCAAAGGATAGCTGGGAGGAACGCATTCTATGCATACACAACTGCTCTCTTAATGTTAGGCACTCCCTGTTACAATTTAAAATACTGCACAGACTACTATAAAAAGACCAAAGGATATTCCAAAGATGTTTCCTCAATTACGGCCTAATAATGGAGACAATTAATATGCAAATTTTGGAAACAGACAACAGTCTCTACAGTGGAGATGTGGAGTATAGATATGTCCAAGACACTACATTTGGAAAACATTAGGCTTGTCTTGGCAGAAAAATCAGATCAATTTCTTAAGACATGTTTACCTTTTACTGAATTTCTGCAACAACCAAATGGTTAAACACAAATTTAAATCCGATGCCAGGCATGGGTGAGGGGGGGGGGGGGGGGGGGGAAGAGAGAGAAGGTATATCTCCATCTTTTCTTTTCTCCTGTACTTCTTTGGCAGCTTATTTTTCCTGCTCTCTTGTATTTTACTTTTTTCATTCATTCCTTTCTTGCTTTTTTGTTTTCTCTTTTTCTTCTTTATTAAATTTAGGTTATAAGGTTAAAAATGAAGCTGTACAATAATTGTATAACTGTTATGTCGAACGTCTTATCCTTGTATAATTGCTTCTAATAAAATTTAAAAAACCCCTATAATACTTCCAATCATGCAGAATGTTGCTGCTGTTATGTTCATGAATGGATTTGAACATTGATCTTAATCTCTTTGGGGAGGAAGGGCTGGAGGCAGAGTAAAAATAGGGGGTGCCAGCAGCAGTTGAAGCAAATGTAACAGAAATGGAGTGGAACAGATTACTGTGCTAACGGCTTTGAGCTGGATAGCTTTATGACAATTGCTATTGGAGCCTAATTGCAACGTTCTGACTTTGCACGTTGTTGCCCCATAATTGTTGCTAGAAAAACCTGGTCATCAGGGCGTCATATGATTTCTATAGATAAATAGTTACACATGCACATTTATTCATTTTGCAATTTATATAAAAACCTACAAGCAGGACGAGGCCATTCTGTACAGTGACCACCGTAACTAGTGTCACAAGCCTCAACTCGTCTTCTGTGCCAGATCCATGATATTTCAAAATTAATATAGTTTTTAAAGACTCAATGATTTAACCTCCAAAACCTCAAAGTAGAAAATTATAGAAAACCACCAGGATCAAGAAGCCCCCTACTCATCTGGTTTGAACGGTCTTGTCCATCCAGACCAGTCTTGTAACAATATCCCCCCAATCATCACATTTTCCCTGTGGTTCACCCTAAAAATGCTATACTCTTCAAAAAGATCATCTCTCATTTTTCTAATCGCCAATTATAAAACTAATTTCTGTAACTGCTCAAGATAGGGCAGCTTCTCAACCCAGGGCACAAAGTACTGGAGCAACTCAGCAGTCCAAGCAGCATCTGTGACGACGTTTCAAGTTGGGACCCTTCAGACTGATTGGAGTAGGACAGAGAAAGCTGGAAAAGTGCAAGGGAAAAAACAAAAGTCCTGGCAATTCATTTTCCAGCTCCTCCTCCTCCCCCCCCCCCCCCCCCCCCCCACAACTCCAACCAGACAACCACATACAAAACCTCACCTATCCATTCCCTCCACAGATGCTGCCAGACCCGCTGAGTTACTCCAGAAGTTTTGTTCGAGATCCCAGTATCTGCAGCTCATGTTTCCTTTCATTAGCATGGAAAATCTCCTTGAAACTCCTTTGAGATCAGACCATAATTGGTTGCAATTAGTTGAGTCTAGCGATACAGCATGGAAAATGGACCTTCGGCCCACCGAGTCCACACTGACCAGCGATCCCCGTACATTAACACTACCCTACACACACAAGGGACAATTTTACACTTATACCAATCCAATTAACCTACAAACCTGTGCGTCTTTGGAGCATGGGAGGAAACCGAAGATCTCGGAGAAAACCCAAGCTGTCACGGGGAGAACATACAAACTCCATACAGGCAGAACCAGTAGTTGGGATCGAACCCAGGTCTCAGGCGCTGCAAGACATCAATGCTACCGCTGCGCCACCATGTTGCCCTCTCCCAGGGATTGTTATAATACTCCACTTTTACTAAATTCCAACACTCCTGCAATAAAACCCAATATGTAATTTACTTTACTACCCACTTGCTACACCTGCCTACTAACCTTTTGCAAGTTGTACACACAAACCATTAATATGTGTGCTTTATTTCACCCATCTGTAACCTTTCTCTGCACAGATGACAGTCTACCTTAAAATTCCTTTTACCAATGTGCACAACCTTATTTTCCCAGCATTAAACTTCATTTGCCAAGTTTTCACCCACACACTAAACCAATGCTAATATCCTCATGACTATATGCCCTGCAGCCTACTTTCATGCCATCGGCCCCCTCATAAACATCATTAATACAAACTGTCAATAATTGAGTGCCAAAAACCGATCATTTTAGCTTGAGAAAGACATTTATTCAGATTCTCTTTGTGATCATTTCACAGGGTTGCTGGGGGTGGTTGGGGTAGACAATTAAACACAAGCAAAGCATGAACATACAAAACATAATTGAACACAAAATGTGAAGCAACATTTTCTCACAATATGGACCATCATAATTAAAGAAGAATCTCATGTTTGCTCTCCAAAACATCAGCAAAATCGCTCCTCGTGTCTCCCCCCTTCCAATCTGGGGGGGGTGTCCCAACCTGAAACGTCACCTATCCATGTTCTCCAGAGATGCTGCCTGACCCACTAAGTTACTCCAGCACTTTGTATCTTTTTTATAAACCAGCATCTGCAGCTCATTGCGTCTACAAATAGAAAAAGTAGTGGAAGAGCAAGTAGAAATGGAAAAGAAAGCACAAGAGGGCTGGTGAACTGCAGTTACTTAATCCAAGGAGCCTTCCCTTAATCCATAAGGAGAGCATGGATAAGAAGTGGGGGTAATGATATATTTGCAATCATGGGAGAGTGGTTGAGGGAAGAGCAGAACTGGTAGCTCAATGTTCTGGATATATAAAACTTTCTGGTGTCAGAGTTGCAGTGCAAAAGAAAGGGTGCTGCATAGTTACTGAGAGTACTCACGGAAGATATCCTATAGGGATCAGCCAATGAGGCGATGTAGAATAAGAAAAGACAAATTGCTATGATGGGGTTATACTGAAAGCTTCCTAAAAGCTGTGAGAAATAGAATTCATATGTTCGCAGATCACTATAATGCAAAAGCAAGTGAGTTGCAAGAACAAAGGATTTTTTTTTTAAACGGTATTTATTAGGATTGCATTATTTCAAGAAGCTTAAATGAAGAGGTTCCAGCACTCCCCTTGCCTCCCTCAGCAGTTCTCTTAAAAAGAAAATTCCAATTCCACTTGTCCTGTGTGTTGCAATTGCGTGGTGCAATAGCAATTCGCCCCCCACTTGCTAGATGAGCCATTGTGATGTCATCAGTTGAAGCTGGTCATTTTGAAATTCAAAGTATTGATTTTTTTAAAACTTTAATCAGTAATGTCGAGAAATAAAGCATAACATTTTCTGAAAGTGATCTCTGTCTAGAGGAGGAAAATGTGTATCAGAATATGTAAAAATCTTGTGCAAGTTGGCATTTTTAAAGTTTTAATCGCAAATAACATGTTAAATATAGGATGAAATCTTCAGTGAATATGATCACAGCTAGCTGAGCATAGTGACATCATCAGTGAAAGCTGGTCGTTTTAAATTCAAAGTCTTCAGACTTTTAATCAGTAATGATTCGAGAATAAGTAGAGAAATAAAGCATAAAATGTTCAGATAAGCTGATCCCAGCCTCGAGGGAAAATATGTCAATTGGAATATGTTAAAATGTTATCGTTACCACGAGGTGTTTTTGCAAAGATGTAAAGACAACCACATATACACACGTACAAGATCAGACTTTTAATTAGTATACTATATATGTATGTATATAAACCTATATACACACACATATAAAATATATATATATATATATATATATATATATATATATATATATATAGTCGAACTGGGGGGGGGGGGGGGGGGGGGTGGGGGGAGGGAAGGGCTATACTTGACGTTATCATAGGAATGAGGACAGGCAAGTGTGAAGGAACTCCAAGATGGGGAAAGCATGAAAGATACATCAGATCACAGAACAATGGAACATGGAATTTAGTCCAGACAGGTATAAAGCAATGAACTGTGGAAAGTCAAAGCCTGTAAAGAGAGTAAATAGCAGGGACTTTGGGAGCACTAATATACAGTGGGATCTTGGTGGTGCCAATCCAAAACTCCCTGAAAGTGGTGGCAACATAGGTGGATAGAGAGCGGTGAAAAGGGCATTTGGAATGCGTGTCTTCGTAGGCAGAGACATTTGAGTACAAATATTGAACCGTCATTTTGCAGTTGCACAAGATGTTGGATAGACCATATTTGGATAGACATCATAAGGAAAAAAGTTAGGTTAGATGGTGTGTTTTTTCCACCCAGGGCCAAGGAGTTTGCAAGAGGACATAGGTTTACGGTGATAGGAGGCAAGGGGTTACGTTTTTCCAAACAGATGGTACATATTTCAAATGAGGCGACGGAGATAGTAGAGGCAGATACTATTACAATGTTTATAAGGCGTTTAAACATGTACTTCAATAGCAACATAAAAGAGGGCTTAGGTCAAGCGCATGCAAATTGAATTAGTTTAGCTGGGCATCACGGTCAGCATGGACAAGAGAGGGACAGGGGTCTGTTTCTATGCAGTATATCTACAATTTAACAATCATGCCATGAAAATATTTAGTTACTTGGAAGTTAAACAATGTGATTTTTCCAACATGGTGTTTTCTTTCCCATTCATTAATATCCAAAAACAGTTCATAATAATAGTAAGATTAAACGAGAACTTACCAGTTTGAAGTTTGATCTTTATTTTATGAGGTGTTACGATGAGGGATTACGTGAAGACCCCGCCAGCACGCATGCGCGACATTCTTCAAAGCAGTGGTGTGAAATCACAGAACAAACAGTCACAATGACTGACATAGTAAGAGAAAAAGAGAACTTTCATACCAGGTGATCTTTATAATAGAGGGTCGGGAGCGGAGGGCACGTAATCCCTCATCGTAACACCTCATAAAATAAAGATCAAACTTCAAACTGGTAAGTTCTCGTTTAATCTTACTATTTTACTTCGGAGTCACGTGAGTGACTACGTGAAGATTTCAAAGCTCTGTGATTTCATGCCCTGGAAGCTCCATGCTCACACACCGCTAAAGCTGGGATAAGAGGATGGACGTGATTCAGACAAGACACTGGCTGAAAAACAAAACAGGTATTTATTCATACCAAACACAATATTGTGTCCCATAAGGGTTATTTATCTGGCAGCACTTAAAATCCTCCCTGCATAATTGCCAGGGGAGGTCACGGGTTTGTTGTAAAAGCGGTGGAAGGTTCTCTCATTGTTCCAACCCGCTGTGGCCAGGATGTGATCCAGTGGTACCTCCATCCTTCTAGCCGCCGAGGTGGATGCTGCCCTGGTGGAGTGAGATTTATACACATTAGTATCCACCCCCGCCGCATCCAGAACCACCCTTAACCATCTGGAAATGGTTTGCACCGTGACCCTGTGATGAGGCTTCTTGTGACTGACAAGCAAAGCTGTTTCCGTGCCTCTTAGATCTTTAGTGACTGAAATGTATCGCAGAATCAATGTAACGATACAAAGACGGGTGTCCGCTGGGTAAGCCAGGAACTCCAACGTATGTCCAGACACTCCGGGTCGATCTTGCTTCAATAGTCCCTGCACCTGGAATGTGATCTTCCCACTGGTAATTGCCATGGCATCCAGACTGAGTTTGTGCAGGGACTGGACCCGTTGCGCCGTGATCAGTGCCATAATCATGACCATTTTGTAGGTTAATTTGGCCAAAGGGAGTCCCGTGTTCGGTGTCCATCCTCTCAGCATCGTCAATACCGTGCTGGTGTCCCAGGTATGGCTATATCTGGGCCTGGGGGGGATTAGAATTAAATATTCCCCTCATAAATTTGGATACTAGGGGATGTGACCCAATTCCCAATTGGTCACTCCCCTTGCCCAAGTAAGACGATAGGGCACTCCTGGCACAGTTAATGGCGCTGTAGCTTAGACCCTCATCGTAATGAAGGGTAGCCAGAAACTCCAGCACTTCCGTGATGGTGGCGGTTTCGTATGTTGTTTTGGTAGTCACGCAGAATCCTTCCCATTTCCTGATGTAGGTCAGGTACTGCTTCCTTGTGGACTCTCTGCAGGCTGCCGTGATGGTATCAATGGTCCTGTTGGAGAGTCCGAATCCATGAAGTGGCCGTTTTAAAATCTGCCAATCAATAATCCCATGCGGTCATGACATGGATGACATTCTCCTGTAACAGGATGAACAAGCAGGCTAGGTCTTTTATTCACCCTGATACAGGGTTCTGTGGCCATCTTCTGTACCAGAGGGAACCATGGTTGAGTAGGCCAGTCGGGCACTACCAAGATACCCGATGCGGAGTCTTGCTTAATTTTTTGCAAGACCCGACTGATGAGGCAGAAAGGGGGGAAAGCGTAGCAAAATAAATCCCCCCAGTGTAGCGAGAAAGCATCCATCGCTACTGCCCCCGGGTCTGGTTCCCAAGCAACATACGTTGGTAGTTGGTGATTTAGCCTGGACGCGAAAAGGTCGATATCTGGTGTCCCATAACGTTCTACAATATCTGCGAACACATTCCGATCCAACATCCATTCTATGTTGTCGTTGAATTTCCGTGACCTGGTGTCTGCCACTGTGTTTAGTTTACCTGGAAGGTAAGTTGCGGAGATCCAAATTTCTCTTTGCAGACACCAGTGCCAGATATTGTTGGCCAATTCATCACACGATATCGACTTTACACCGCCCATGTGGTTAATATAGGCTACCACCGTGGTGTTGTCAATCTGTATTCTGACATGAACTTTGTGCATGTTAGTGCAGTATGCCTTAAGGCCGTGAAATGCTGCCAGCATTTCTGAATAGTTAATCCCTAAGTTTTTAAATAGGGTTAACTCTGGTGCACTCCATCTACCTCCACAGCTAGAGGTAGTGTTAGTAGCTCCCCACCCTATGGCACTGGCATCCATTTGTAAGGTGATCGAGGGGTTGGTGATAGTAATGGGTTTGGAACAATTTTGGGCATTACCCATCCACCAATATAATTCGGCTTTTGCCTTTCCTGGAATTTTCATGGGCCTATCAAAATGGCCAGCATGATTTTTGAGCGCTGTAATTTTGGCTCTTTGTAAGTTTTGGTAATGTAAGGGCCCATGTTGTGCTGCAGGAAATGCAGCTACTATCTTCCCAATCACCCTGGCCACCTGCCGAATGGATGGGACCTTAATGCCAATGAGGCTCCTGCAAGCCTCTATCAGGTCTTCCACCTTGCTTGGTGGTAACGTGACAGACATTTGCACTGAGTCAATAATGAACCCCAAATATTTCATGGTGGTAGAGGGTTCCAATATTGATTTATCTGGATGTATCGTAAACCCCAGTTTCTGAAAAAGATGTTTCGTGGCTGTGACTGCCAAAGTAGCCATTTCCAAATTCTCCCCCCACTATGAGGATGTCATCAAGATAGGCCATAACAGTATGATTCTGTTTCCTTAAATAGGCCAAAGCTGGTTTCAATATCTTGGTAAACAATCTGGGTGCTGACGATAGCCCATTAGGCAAAGCTTTATATTGCCATAATTGTCCCATCCAGATAAATTTTAAGTATTTCCTATGATCCTTGTGTATGGGTACTGAATAGTATGCATCTTTGAGGTCAACGCATGCCATGTAGTACCCATTGGCTATAAGCTGTATAGCAGTGTCGAAGGTGTCCATTTTTAAATGAATATACTGGACAGAAGTATTCAGGTCGGTCAAATCTATGATGATGCGGCAACCGCCATCTTTTTTGTTTTTAGTGAATATATTAGACACGAACTCCTGAGGTTCTTTAATGGCCTTCTCAATTACCCCTTTTTCTCTCAACCTCTGTAGTTCAGCATGCCCTGCTGCCTTATCTCTATGAGAAAGGACGAATTTCCGACTAGGTGCATGCTGTACCGGGGTAGGGAGTTCGTGAATAAATTCAATTTTGTAGCCCTGAATACTCCTGAGTATATAAGGATCAGAGGTAAAAGTGAGCCAATTCTCGAGGAACATGTGCAACCTGCCCCCTATGCAAAGTGAATTTGGGCCAGTAGTGTTCCTGGGGATCCCAGACCCACCTACCTCCATGGTTACTGCCGGTGTGGTGGTTTCTGGCCTTGCTTCCTCGGCTGGTTGTAGGTGTTCTGGGAGTGGCGCATCTTCCAAGGAGGCCGGCCTGGGCCTTGGCCTAAAAAAGACCGCTGAGCAGGTATGCCGGCCTTCGAGCTTTCACCACCGGCAGACCTGTTAGGGTAACTCTGCCCGGTGGGTGCGTAGGGGTGCGTTCTGTGTGGGTGATGAGGCTTAGTGTACCCAGGTACTTTAATAAGGCCCAAAGCCTTAGCCTCCTCGTCCAGATCTTTAACCTGTTTGGGGAGATCTTCCCCGAATAGCAGGCTTGGAGGCTGCGTCTTCCCAGGCTTACACAACCCCGCGAACTTGGGGTTAAGCGCCGGCTTTATAATGCTTTTCCTGAAATTATTTATTTCATACTGTGTGTTGCACAGTAAGGCCAAAGCATCTTGTAGTTCTTCCGGCATATCCACTCCCACTGCTGTTCTGGCTACTGCAGTAATCCCTGCGGTTAGGAGCTTCAGGATCTTCTGAAGTTTCATCTCCTGCCCTCTACTCGAGGGGCTCATGTTTCCCCATATCGGGTTGTTTACCGCGGGTACATTTAATGACTTGCAGTTTTCTGGCGCCATGTATTTGTCTGCTGTGGCATTGATGGCCTGTTCCTGAAGTTGGTTAGTGGCCATATAATCAATGCTGGCAGCCAGCTTGGGGTGGATGGGTAGGCCCTTCTGGTTGGGCATGGCATGTTTGCTCACCACATCCATATAATCTTCACACACCCCTGACGCTGCAGGTGCTTCAGCCAACTCCCCTTCTTCTGGGTCAGCCCAGTTCTGACCCTCAATGCTCCCCTGTATAGAAGGGGATACATTTGGCAGTCCTCTAAGGGAACTTGCCGTGGGCCTGCTAGGGGTCCCACTGTGATCCTGCCCCTGCTTTAGCAGGTCACGTTGGAGCAGCTGCTCCATCATCCGCTCAATGTGGTCAAGGCGACCTCCGTCGCTGCCTGCGAGCGGGGTGCCCTCGGGACCGGACTCCGACTTCCGGGTAGTTTTCCCCGACCGTGGCGTACCAACGGTCTCAAAGTCCGAAAAGTCGGGAGCTGCAGGTAGAACCTGTAGCTCTGGAGAGGCGGTTCTCCGTTGGCTGCTGTCCTTAGCCGCTGATTTGGCCGCCGCTCTCTTAGATTTTCTCCCTTCCATAATGGTCGACTCACTCCTTCGGTGAGACTTACCTGGCGTGAGCTTTTTAAACTCACGCTGGAGGAGCCCCGCTCCTCCCGACCGTCGCTTCCGCATGCGTACGACGATATGTCGCGCATGCGTGCTGGCGGGGTCTTCACGTAGTCACTCACGTGACTCCGAAGTAAAATGTCAGATATTACTATTGAATTCACAAAAATTTAAAAAAGCAGGTTTTCAAAAACAATTAAAAAAGACTACTGCAGCTTTTTAAAGCTCCTATATACCATAACTCCCATTGTATTAGCATATTTACTTTAAGCACCTGAGGAAATTCAGCATGCCAAGCATTAAACTTCTGATGACAAGAATTACAGCCTTATATGGCAAATGCCCTGCTCTTGGCTGCCTGAACCTGCAGAGAGTAACCAACACTGCCCAGTCCATCACAGGCATCCAGTCCAGCCTCAAGGTGTCACAAGAAACTGCAGATGCTGGAATGTTGAGCAAAAGTCAAAGTGCTGGAGGAATTCAGTGGATCGGGCATTATCTGTGGAGGAAATGGGAATGGACAGATGACTTTTTGGGTATAGACCTACGTTCAGACACGTTTTTTTTATTTAAATATCCATGTTGTGTATAAGGCATTTCATAAAGTTCCCCTTGGTAGGCCGATCCAGAAGATTAAGATGCAAGGATTGAGTGACTTGATTGTATGGATTCAGAACTGGCTTAATGATAGGAAACAGAGGATTGGATTGGAAGGATGATATTCAGGCTGGAAGATTGGGATCAGTGGAGTTCTGTAGGGATCTGTGCTGAGATCCCTACAGCCATGAGTCCCAGGCCGAGCTCGGCGATCGTTTGCCTGCTGTTAGAGGCGAGACGTTGCGTCACACCGGGGTCTTGGGCCTGTTCCACTTTGGCCGTCAGTCACGCAACAGGCCATTGGCACGCAAAGATTTTGTTCACTACAAAAATTTTGGGGGCCCACGCGATGTCACGCACGACTACATACCCCTCCGCGCTTCTCAGTGGGACCGGCCCCCCGCGGCCATACGATGCCCGTGCGCCTCAACAAGACGACAAGGTCGCGTAATTTGCGTGCCAGTGGACAAGTAAGTGGGACAGGCCCTTTAGTTTGTAAATGACACAAGATTGCTCGGCTCACAGAGGAAGACTGTCACATGTAGATCAGCTACAGAAATAGGTGGAGAAATGGCAGATGCACTTTAATCCAAGGAAGTAAGATATTGCTCTTTCGGAGGTCAAATGCAAGGGGAAGACCCTTAACAGCATTAATGCACAGAGGGATATGTGGGTCTAATCCATAACTCCCTCAAAGTTGTAACATAAGTAGAGAGGTAAAGGTGGCATATCGACGGGGAGATTTGCAAAGGAGACTTTAAACTAGAAAGGCTGGGGGGAGGGACTCGGGTAGTGGGGGCTAGGGGACAGGGATGGGGGCAAGAGGCAGAGAAGGTAAGCACTCGGACCAAAAATGTAGGCGAGAAAGAGGAAAAAGATAATAAACAGAGAATAAGGGATGGTGGGTTTCTAAAATGTGTATATTTTAACGCTAGGAGCATTGTAAGAAAGGTGGATGAACTTAGAGCCCGGATTGACACCTGGAAATATGATGTTGTGGCAATCAGTGAAACATGGTTGCGGGAGGGTTGTGATTGGAAACTAAATATTCCAGGATTTCGTTGCTTCAGGTGCGAAAGAATTGGAGGGACCAGGGGTGGAGGGGTTGCATTGCTTGTCAGGGAAGATATTACAGCAGTGCTTTGGCAGGATAGATTAGAGGGCTTGTCTAGGGAGGCTATTTGGGTGGAACTGAGAAGTGGGAACGGTGTAGCAACACTTTTAGGGGTGTATTATAGACCGCCAAATGGGGAGCGAAAATTGGAAGAGCTAATTTGTAAGGAGATAGCACATAATTGTAGTAAGCACAAGGTAGTGATTGTGGGAGATTTCAATTTTCCAAAAATAGACTGGGAAACACATTCTGTAAATGGGCTGGATTGTTTGGAGTTTGTTAAATGTGTGCAGGATAGTTTTTTGCAGCAATACTTAGAGGTATCGACCAGAGAAGGGGCAGTGCTGGACCTCCTGTTAGGAAATGAGGCAGGTCAGGTGACGGAGGTATGCGTTTGTGAGCACGTCGGGACCTGTGATCATAATACCATTAGTTTCAATATAATTATGGAGTCAGAAGTGGACCTAGGGTTGAGATTTTTGATTGGAGAAAGGCTAACTTTGAGGGAATGCATAATGATTTAAAAGGAGTGAATTGGGACATTTTGTTTGATGGGTAGGATGTAGAAGAGAAATGGAGGACATTTAAAGGGGAAATTGTAAGAGTACAGAATCTTTATGTCCCAGTTTGGTTGAAAGGAAATGGTAAAAATCGGAAAAACCCATGGTTTAAGGGAAATTGGACACTTGGTTCGAAAAAAGGGAGATATCTACAATAATTATAGGAGGCATGGAGTAAATGAGGTGCTAGATGAGTATAAAGAATGAAAAAAGAAAGAAATAAGAAAAGCTAAAAGAAGATACGAGGTTGCTTTGGCAAGAAAGGTGAAAGTAAATCCAAAGGGTTTCTACAGCTATATTAATAGCAAAAGGATAACGAGGGATAAAATTGGACCATAAGAGAGCCAGAATGGACAGCTATCTGCAGAGCCAAAAGAGATGGGGGAGATATTGAACAATTTCTTTTCTTTGGTATTCACCAAGGAGAAGGATATTGAACTCTGTGAGGTAAGGGGAAAAAAGTAGAGTAGCTATGGAAACTGAGATTCAAAGAGGAGGAAGTACTGACACGTTTGAAAAATATAAAAGTGGATAAGTCTCCAGGTCATGACAGGATATTCCCTAGGACATTGAGGAAAGTTAGTGTAGAAATAGCAGGGGCTATGACAGAAATATTTCAAATGTCATTAGAAACTGGAATAGTGCCGGAGGATTGGCGTACTGCGCATGTTGTTCCATTGTTTAAAAAGGGTTCAAAGAATAAACCTAGCAGTTATTGACCTGTTAGTTTGACGTCAGTGGTGGGCAAATTAATGGAAAGGATACTTAGAGATAATATATATAAGCATCTGGATAAACAGGGTCTGATCAAGAACAGTCAACATGGATTTGTGCCTGGAAGGTCATGTTTGACAAACCTTCTTGAATTTTTTTTGAAGAGGTTACTAGGGAAATTGATGAGGGTAAAGCAGTGGATGTTGTCTATATGGATTTCAGTAAGGCCTTTGACAAGGTTCCCCATGGAAGGTTGGTTAAGAAGGTTCAATCTTTGGGTGTTAATGGCGGAGTAGCAAGATGGATTCAACACTGGCTGAATGGGAGATGCCAGAGAGTAATGGTGGATGGCTGTTCGTCAGGTTGGAAGCCAGTGACCAGTGGGGTGCCTTAGGGATCTGTGTTGGGTCCACTGTTGTTTGGCATGTACATCAATGTTCTAGATGATGGGGTGGAAAATTGGATAAGTATGCAGATGATACCAAGATAGGTGGTGCTGTGGATAATGAAGTAGATTTTCAAAGTCTACAGAGAGATTTGGGCCATTTGGAAGAGTGGGCTGAAAGATGGCAGATGGAGTTTAATGCTGATAAGTGTGAGGTGTTACATCTTGGCAGGACAACTCAAAATAGGACATACATGGTAAATGGTAGGGAATTGAGGAATGCTGTGGAGCAGAGAGATCCAGGAATAACTGTGCATAGTTCCCTGAAGGTGGAATCGCATGTAGATAGGGCGGTAAAGAAAGCTTTTGGTGTGCTGGCCTTTATAAATCAGAGCATTGAATGTAGGAGTAGGGAAGTAATGTTAAAATTGTACAAGGCATTGGTGAGACCAATTCTGGAGTATGGTGTACAATTTTGGTCGCCTAATTATAGGATGTCAACAAAATAGAGTAGAGGAGATTTACTAGAATGTTGCCTGGGTTCCAGCAACTAAGTTACAGAGAAAGGATGAACAAGTTAGGTCTTTATTCTTTGGAGCGCAGAAGGTTAAGGGGGGGATTTGATTGAGGTCTTTAAAATGATGAAAGGGACAGACAGAGTTGACGTGGATAAGTTTTTCCCATTGAGGGTAGGGAAGACCCTCCCTCATGTCATGCCCTCAAACAAGAGGACATGACATGAGAATTAAGGGACAGAAGATTAGGGGTAACATGAGGGGGAACCTCTTTACTCAGAGTGGTGGCTGTGTGGAATGATCTTCCAGCAGAAGTGGTGGAGGCAGAATTAAAGTAAAGTGGATAGGTATATGGACGGGAAGGGAATGGAGGGGTATGGTCTAAGTGCAGGTAGATGGGACTAGGGTAAAATAAATGGTCGGCACGGACTGGCAGGGCCGAGAAGGCCTGTTTCCATGCATATATATATTATATATATGGTATACTCATCTACATTGGTCAGGGCATTGAGCACAAATCAGAAAATCATGGTGCAGCTTTATAAGACTTTGGTTGGGCTGCATTTGTAGCATTTTTGCGTAGATCTGGTTGCCCCATTAGTGGATGTGGAGGCTTTGGAGAAGTTGAAGAGATTTAGCATCTGTTGGCTGGATTATGGGGTATTACCTACAAGGAGGTTGGACAATCTTGGATTGTTTTTTTCTGGAACTCGAGGTTAAGGGGATATCTGATACAAATTTCTGAATTTACGAGTGACAGAGAGGGTAGACTCAGGATTTTTTCCCCCTGGGTGGAAAGATGAAAGACAAAAAGGCATAGCTTTAAGGCGACAGGGGCATGGTGTAAAGGAAATAAGCGAGGCAAATATTTTTTTGAAACCGAGTGATGGGTCCCTGGAAAGCGATGGTGGTGAGATACGACTGTGACATACATCAGAGCCCTTTAAATACGTACATGGATATGCAGGAAATAGAGATATCGATAATGTGCAGGCAGATGAAAGTTTATCTTGGCATCATGTTCGGCAAGGTCATTGCGAGTCTAAAGGGCCTGTGCTATACTGTTCCACATTCCATTTAATTCACACCAATAGTCTACTTGGAGTGCATTAAATGCTTTAAGATTTTCTCCCTGGCCCGCCCAAGAATATGTACTCCTTCTGTAATCACACACACCCTACGAGTTTTCTCTTGCACTGTGATGATATTGAGCTCATCTCACTGAATCAATGCTCTCTATTAACTCAGTCGTGCCAATCTAATGGAGGCGAAGTCTGCAGATGAATGGGAGCTTCACTATCTCTAATGCACTTATACATTTAGAATGAGTGCTCCATGACTTGATTATTCTGTTTTAAGCAGCACTTTCTGATTCATTCCACAAAAGACCCAACTTTCATTTGAAAGGACCTACCAAAGATTCTTCCTCTTCCCCACGATCACCCCTATTAAATCTTAAACAATCTGCACATGAACAAACATGAAATGTTCCTAGAACTAGCAATTTTTCATCTTTCACGCATACAAGGCATGAATGAAATGGAATCGCTGCTTCAGGTCCAGTTGTATGAAAACAGGTTTTAGTGCCCAAATGTCAAGACAGCAAAATTCACCATTTATCTTTAAACATTTGATGGCTAAATAAAAAAGCCCAAATTTGCACCGCAAAAAAGGCCATGTTCAGATTCTAATGCATAAAACATACTGATGGAAATTCAGGAACATCACACAGAAATATGAATCAAACTTGCAATGAATTAAGAGTGAACCCCAAGTACGCAAACAGAAAAGAACTAGGCACAAGCAAAAATAAAGCAAAGATACAACTTGGGATACATTTGCTATAGTCCATAAAATAATCTTTCAGTAGTTAGCATTCAAAAATGTTCGAGACATGACAGTATTTAACAATATAATGTTTCCAAGTAGAGATTTCAAACTAAAATCAAAGAATAAAGGGCTTAGATTTAAATAGCTTTTTTCCTGGTCAAAATACTTCAAATGCTGCAGAGGAAGATACAAGTTGTAAAAAAAAAAAACCATATTGTTAGTTTGGAAGAACTTTTACAATCATTAAACAATGAACAGGAAGAATCTGTTACGACATCATGCTCTTTTGTACGTGATACAGAGCTGCTAGCCAAAAGTAAATTGAATTGGCTAGTTGAAATTCTGCCTGTAACCACAGATACAATTTACTGTTGCAAACATGCTCCCCTCACTCCAGCAACATTATGCTGGGCAAGTGATCTAGTTTGCTAATGAGAACCTGCTTTGTACTTCTTGATAGAAAGAATAACTGAAGAGTTTTTTTTGTTGTTTGTTTTTTAAAATTGTGATTTTGCCATTATTAACTTATAATGGAAGTTAAACAAGACTAAGAAAACATTAAAGCACTTTGGTATTTGCCCAAATACATGTGAAGCTAATCTATTAAGGAGATACCATCAATACAAACTTTCCGATCCATAAAATCCCATCAATTTTTATACAACACCAAAGCAGGCTCTTTGGCCCAGCTCACAAGATGCAAGCCTATCATTTGTCACATTTGCCCGAATGCCCATGAACATTCGTTTGAACTTCCACAGCTGCATGAAAGTATTCTGATGGGATGTATCTCAGCTTCCTCTACTCTCGATCTGCAATGGTGAGCATAGCCTTGTCCATCACAGGCTCCTAAATTCCTTCTATTCATTTGATCTTCATGGTGCATTGCAAATGTATGGAATCAGGCTGCCTGCCACCATATCCATTATCTTCCCCCTTCATCTCCTGGGAGAAGATACAGGAGTATGAACATCCTAACTTAAGAAAAGCTGCTTCCGTGTTGCGACCCAATTCCTGAATGAATCATCTCTTTCACTCTCCATTCCCCCCACCCCATAAATGTTGCCGTGTACTCTTACCTCAACCTCAAATGTTACTCTATTAGTATATACTTTTATATTCCTTTGCACTACCTGTTTTTGCAGGCGCTATGATGTTCCATCATTCTGCCGTTCTGTACTCAATCTTGCATATATTTTTAATGTATAAGGAATTTCATTCCACCCCAGAGTATGTAACAATACACACTGGGAGAGTTAGATATAGCTCTTATGGCTAATGGAATCAAGGGATATGGGGACAAAGCAGGAACGAGATACTGATTTAGAACAATCAGCCGTGATCATATTGAATATTGTTAGCTCGAAGGGCCAAATGTCATACTTCTGCACCTATTTTCTATGTTCCTAATAAACAAATCTTTAATCTGGTGTAATCTGCAGACTTGCTAACCATGTCATTTACATGCACATCCAAATCATTACTGTAGGTGACAAACCGCAATGAACCCAGCACATCACAAGTTACTGACATCTGACCTGAATAGCAACCTTCCATTACCACCCTGGCTCCTAGCACGAAGCAATGTATATCCAATTGTCTAGCTCACTCTGGATCTCATGTGATCTGTAGATACCCAGACTGGCAACGTTTATAGGAATCCTCAAATGTATTTGTGTCACCAATTTCTAAAATACAGAAGCTTTTCACTTGCTGTAACTGTTCTCAGTAAACCGGCATAGCTTTGAAAACGTCACAATAGTAGCAAATTGTTGTTATTGTTAATTTACAAATGCCAATTAGTGAAACATCTTACTCATCATAGTTCATTAATTGGGTCAAGGAAAGAGAGTTCACATCTCCAATTGTTTCCACCAGTCTTTCCACCACCACGCACAAGACAGACACTGGCTGAACAAGGTCTAATCTTGTGTGTGGACTTATGAAGCAGCTCATCAATTCAAAAATGGTCAATTTATCTGGACCTTTGTTTGTGTTTGTAGAAATCTGGAGCTATTGTGTCATCTATATTGTTGATTACCCATGCTATTCACCCAATTTCACAATGAGAAACTGCTCAATAGCAGTCGTTCAAACCTTCAAATCAATATTTTTAAAAAAATCTAAAATGTTACATAAAAGTATACAAAATACACAGCAATATATTCAATCATAAACTAATTTGCACTGAAAGCTGCTGTGCATTTTTGAACCACCAATTTGGCCAATTCCCAGCAAAACTTTACCTAATGCAAACACTGAATAATATTCAAATAGGCTTTTAAAATATATATATTATTATTATTTTTTGAAAGAGTTTGGGGCTGGACCAGTGAGGAAAATTCTCAAGGAGACAACTTTAAAGGTTGTATTGCTATAATGGATACCCAAAACATACCTAATACCTATTTCACTTGGTCCAATGCTTCTCAGCCTACATCACACCAATCTGAAAATAATCCAAGAAATAACTGTGAGAAATTATATACAAGGAGAATTGGGTTCTAATGCAATAGCACAATTCTAATGGGTAGTAGTACCTGAAGGCAATATTGTGAGAGAATGTATCTGCCTATGTAAAGATTCAAGCAAGAAGGGAAAAAAAGAGAAAAGGTGATAATAAAAATCATAATAAAAACAATCATTGATGTGCTCACCAATAGGTTTTTAGCTCTGGAATTCTCTCCCTGAACTTTACCTTCCTTCACAAGTTTTAAAACTTAGTTCTGACTAAGCTTTTACACCAATCTCTAATTGTGCCTCAATATTACTCCACTGATTATTTAGGTATTGTATTATTGATTATTTGTTACACAATTATTATATTTGTATTATTGCATTAATTGTGGATGCAGCCCAGACCATCACACAAACCAACATCCTTTCCATTGATTCTATTTACACGTCACACTGCCTTTGCAAGGCCACCAGTAAAATCAAGGACCCGTCGAACCACAGCCACTCCCTCTCCAATCAAGGAATATGTATAGAAGTGTGGAAATGCACACCTCCAGCTTCAGGGACAGTTTCTTCCTGGCTGTTATCAGGCAACTAAACCATCCTAGCATCAACTAGAGAGCAACTCCTGAGCTACAATCTACCTCGTTGGAGACCCTCAGACGATCTTTGATCAGAATGTACTGAAATTTATCTTGCACTAAAATATATTGACTCTGTTGTAATCATATATTATCTTTCCCCTCACTGGTTAGCACATAACAAGTGCTTTTCTCAGTACGTGACAATAAACTAAACTCTAACTAAGATATGACACCAAGAAATTGAACATGCCATAGAAAATGCTTTCAGCTAAAAAATAGAAAAGAAGGTTTAACACCAAATAACAATTGAAATGCAAAGCTGAAGATGCATTTGAGGATAATGCAACAGGCACAAAGGAGTGGAAGGATGTTGAAAATATTCCATTTACTCGGTGGAGTGGAGACTCATGTGCAGCATGGATTAATTGGACCCAATGGTCTGCTTCCGTGCATGTCAATGCACATTTTATAAATACGATTTCTTTAATATGACTGCTGGAAATGCTGGCCATCTCAGCTATAAAGATTGAACAAATTTTAACTATGACCAGGTTTTATAATATTCCGCCTGTGCATTTCAGTTTGTTATTTTAATCAAAGCACAAATCGGTCATTTTAAAGATTCGGCATTCGTTCATAGAAGTCAATTGTTGACAATATTAGCATATTCCCCATAAACAAAGAAAGGTTCCTGGCCATTTCTAAGGGCAGAGGTAACTAAAATGCTGCAGCCTGAATTTTAAACTCATCTCTCTGGAATATTAATCCATGCTTCAGGTTAATTAGTTGGTATCACAATTGCTATGCTTTTCGACCATGTATATCTCGTCTGAAAACTAGATAGCATAATGCTTAACTGGGGAGAAATGAATGTTCGCTGGTTTCTTCAAGCCAGCACTTGGTTTCTGTGCAGTGAGAACATTAAATAATCCTCATGAAAATTTCCGAGTTTTATCCCTCAACAGATACTACCTGAACACTCCAACTACCGTTTCAGAAAGAACTGCAGATGCTGGAAAATGGAAGGTAGACTAAAAATGCAGGAGA
Source organism: Raja brachyura (assembly GCA_963514005.1). The sequence goes on along the minus strand of OY740781.1, from coordinate 48,108,336 downwards.
AACTCAGCGGGTGAGGCAGCATCGAAGGAAATAGGCAACGTTTCAGGTCAAAACCCTTCAGCTACTGTTCTGATTTACAAAATTACCTGCCATCAGATACAGAGAAAAGGAAGAGAAATTATAAGCAAGAGCTGCGCATGTTATAAGGAACTCGGTTTCAACCAAGAAAATCTGGTTATCTCAAGCATTTGTAGATAGCATGCCTGAACACATGATACCCGCAAAAGTGAGAGATTTGGGATTGAGAATGGACTAACCGATTACTGACCATTCTTGGACGTAGTATAGTACAGAACCAAAAATTAAATTCCTCTACTTTATACCATAATTTAAGCATACATTGAATCAAATTAGTCCCAAAAGTAACCCACGATGACCATCAGTTGCCATTGTCATCCAAATTTATCAACACCACCTATACTTTAATTGCTTTATACGTGTGATTTCCCCAAGCTGTGCAAAATACAAACTTTTTTTTAAGCTAAAAATGTATTCACAACTACATTTTTAATATTTGAGCAAGAAGACGTCTTCACAAATCAGTACCAATTACTCAACTCCTTATCTCGATATTATATTGTTAATCCAGTTTGTGCAAGGTTGAGCTACCAGCTACTTTAGTCTTTTTTAAGAATTTACCATATTTTGGAACCTGAAAATTACCATTGACAATTGCCTTTGTGTCCAATAGGTTTTCCAGAATTGCAAGCATGCTCTGGATGTACACAATTATTTTATATTGCTAACGCTTCAACACCATTGTCCTTATTTCACTGTCAATTGTGAAAATTTAAAATAAGCATTTAAATAACAATTTATCAGAATTAGAAGCGGCATACAGCCAGCATTATAGAGCACAGAAACATGCCCATGCTAACCAAAATGGCCCACCTACATTACCTGCCCTTGTTTAGTCCATATTCCTCTAAACCTTTCCCGTTCACCCATGATAAATTTCAATTTTTTTTAATTTTAAGACTTCAAACGTGAATTTACACACAACCAATGTAGCAGAATTTAACTTGTCTTCCATGGTTACCAAATACAAATTTGGCCAAGGACATGGAATGCCAAATTGTGGAAAAAAAAAATTAGACAAGGGAAACCCATTTGAATAAGTAATGAAGAACAAGGTAGGTTAAGGAGGTGAAACCAAAGATAAAATTTGAGGGGAGTCAGGAGCTATAGCAATTTAAAATAATTAGAATGAAGGTGTTTTACCAAATCACCAATCTGCAGCATTTGATGTGCATTAGAATGTAAGTGACACAATTTTGGATGAGTTCTAGTTTAGAAAATGCAAAGAGAGATGCCAATCACAAGAGCAATGGAACAGTTATCTATTTTGGGATTCACAGTGCAGTGTGTGACAACATTCTTGAAATGTAAAAAGATTGTGTATTCATTTTACAAAGTTTACAAATACTAATGGACATTCACTGATTTTCACAACCCATATATGTACAAAACAAATATTAATTTGACCATTTATGCCTGCTCCTCCATTCAGTCAGATTGTGGTTGACCTTTCACTTCAACACCACTGTTCCACACTGACCCAATTCTCCGCGATTCCCTTTATATCTTAAAAAAGTTATTGCTCTTTCTTGAATATGCAGGTGGGGTGGAAGATTGCAACCTTCACGTGGTCCGCCCCGTTTCGACTAATACAATCAACTCGACGTGCACAAACGGAAGATCAAATAGAACAAGTTGTCCAACAACTTTAGGCTGTGCACGCCAAACGAAAGAAGAATATGCAGCTGACCCGACATTATGCCATTGGGTAACAGAAATTCAACAACAGAATTCACAAATCATTGCCAAAACATTTGAGAAACAGAATATAATTCTCTCAGAATCTGTAAATAAAGAAAATAAACAACCCCCAATTTATTTCTCGGCAAATAATATAGAGAGCCTGGCTTCTTGTTATGGAAAATCATGATCGGCACCGTTTTCTAGAAACGCAACTCTCGCGCTCCACTCCGCCCCCGCCCCACCCCCCCTGTAACATAAGGGTCACATAAACCTTGCAACTAAACCTCAACAATTCCCCAGGGTGCAGAATGCCAAAGATTCACTTCCCTCCACATGAAGAGACTTCTAATATGTCCACATAGCCAGACCCCTGCTTTGAAACTGGGACTCCCAGTTCTATACACCCCAACCCCAAAAAGCATTGAAGTTGCATGCATGCATGTTGTCAACCCTTTTGAGAAGGACACTATTGATATCATTTCTCATTCTTCAAAACTGGATATCGTGGTGACAATATCCAAAAGGTTTTAATATAAGATATGGAGTTCATGTTTTGTTATGGCCAAAACAGAGGAAATGTTTTGTCACCCAAAGAGTAATGAATCTTTGGAACACTCTGGCAAAATTTTCTCTTCGGTCCAAGCTTAGTTGCAAGTACATGAAAAAAAAAGCTGGATGGAATCAGGGGACAAGGGGTCTAGTACAGGAAACTAACGCTGAAGTAAACGATCTATCGTGATTTTACTGAATGGCAAATAGTCATTAAAGGTTGAATTGCCAATCTATTTCTTAACTCAAGCAGTTACAAGCACATTTTAGTCAATTTCTCCTCCTATACCAAACTCATCATCTGAGGAATCTAAATTTCAAATTGGGACCCTTCTTCAGACAGATCAGTCTGAAGGATCCCACCTGATTTCACCACCCGTTTGTTTTTTGTTCAAAATGCCAGCATCTACAGTCTATCTGGTGAACCCTTCACTATGCTCGTGGCTGTCTTGAACAAGGTCAAATCAACAAACGAGGTTGGAATAGCTGAATATTAATGATACAACCTTATGAACTGTCATAAAAATAGGTAGAAAACCATAACCAGATATCAATCTGTCAAAAAGACTCTTTAAATATCCTACATGCTTACTTTGCCTAGTAATAAAAACATTCAAATTGACGCAAGAACAAATTCATCCATTCAAGATTTCTGGGAACTGCTTATCAAATCATAGTAATCAATGAAGTAAGATTACTAGAACTGGTGAGCCCATAGGAACGACCTTTTTATCTCCAATACTGTTCCTGTCAATCAAAGTTATTTTTATTCTCACACTAATAGTAGTCATTGGCAGACCACACCCACATTCACTTGTTCCGAGCCTTTACCTGCATTCTTCCCCTTCTATCTGGTAACACATCACCACACAAAAGTTCTACCCCAATTTTCATGCACAAAAAAAACCCTACTACACAGAACTATTAACATTGCACGTATTTAGAGATACATACCCAGGGTGAGAAAAGCAATATAGGCATTTGTGATCAGTAATAGTTGTGAAAAAAAATACCAGTTTGATACTGCTGTCATGAGAATAATTGTGCATAACAATTTTAGTTTTCCACACCTTCAACATCATCCCCCCCCCCCCCCACCAGTCATACCTTCCCATCCGCAAGCCTTTCTGCAGACTACTCCCTCTGCAACTCAATTCACTCACCCATTCACACCCCTCCCCAGGTACATTCACCCGCAAACGCAGCAGATGCAACACCTGTCCCTATACCTCTCCATTAAATATCCATCCATGGAACACAGCAGTCCTTCTGGGTGGTCAGAGCTTCACATACACTTCCTCCAACTTCATCTACTGCAATCAATGTTCCCGGTGTGGCCTCCTTTATATCAGTCAGACCACGAGTCGACCATTCGCTGAACACTTGCACTCGGTCCAGCAAGGCATGCTGGATCTCCCAGTTGAAAACCATTTTAACTCCCTTTCCCAAACTAACTTTTCTGTCCTCTGCCACCTCCACTGCCGATAGGCCACACACAAACTGAAGGGAGAGCACCTCATATTTTGTTCTGGTAGTTTACAACCCAATAGTTGTGAACAGTCTGAAACAGGATCTCGACCCAAACCACCACCTATTCCTTTTTGCCAGAGATGCCGCATGACCGGCTGAGTTACTCCAGCTTTTTGTGGCTATCTTGGTTATGAACTTGAACTTTTTTTTTTAGGGAATTCACAAACGCCCGCTCCCTCCCCTGTATCCCAACTGGATGCACACCCAATGTTACCCTCACCTTTCCTCTCCCCCTTCTACCTATATCCCTTCCTGTGGCTTAATATTTCATGCTGCTTCTTTCCTCATCGCACAGCCTTTTAGCTTTTCACCTCTGACCTTGGATCCAATCATCTGCGTCAACCCCCCCCCCCCCCCCCCCCCCGCCAATCTATCAATTGCTAGGTGTTTTCCCCCACCCTTCCTCCAGCTTTCTTCCACTCCCCTGATATTGGCATCAACCATTTTATAAACATATGGGAATTGAAATAAGAAACATATGGGAATTGAGTGTCCAACAGAAGGAAATAAGGATCAATTATAATATTCCGTTATAGAGGCTCAACGTCTCAGCTGTCATTTCCTCCTAAATTCAAATAATAAAAATAAATTACAAACTTCTATTAGATATTACAATATCCATTGAGAAATCACATGGTAGATTAGAGATGGCAAGGAGATTTTTTTTGGTACTGTGAATGACATGATTCCAACCAAGCTTGATTTCAAACAAGATATTTATCCCTTCCCTCATCGTTGTATGGGAAGTGCGAATTGCCTCGTATTTAAAGTACTTGAAACTCGGTATAAATAATGTACGTGACTCTGTATCAGATTACACAAGGCTACATTAATACTTCAAAGCCTGCCAAAAGCCTGTTGAGTTAAAATTACGGTGAAAGTCGAATTTGGAGTAGATCCAAATGATATGTTAAACATTAGTTTGAACCGTTAAACATATAATCAAAACAATTAATTGCACAATGGGAATGTTGAACATAAGCTGTATTTTTCCCCCGAGCCCAATGTCAGTGAAAACTATGACTCCGATTTCCTGCCGCTGTATCCCACACTGTCCAAGTCGCACCTGTTTGGTGATACAAGATCCTCAGGCAACGGACTGAGCTACCGTTAGAAAGTCAAGGCGATTTTTCTTTTTTTATTAAAACAAAAATCAAATGGAAATACACAGATTGATGAGATGCAATAGGTTGGCCGTTCGTGTTTAATTTTAATGAAAATAAACAATTCAAAACAAAGCAACGGCGTTATTCGAAACCGCACACCATGTCGCCATTTTGTGACTATGCAAAGGGGAGTTTTAATTTATGCACAACCAAGGAGGAAAAATAACAAGTATTTTGACAGTAGGGCAGTTTATTTTCTTAAATTGCAGTTGAAGCGGGGTCTGTGTGCTGATGATGAAAGGAGATTGCGGGAAGACCGGCAGATTGCATGGGGGCAGGGATTGAATGGGAGTGAGGAAGGCCGTGCAGCGAGGGAGGCGGCGGCGGCGGCGGCGGCGGCGGGGACGTACCTGTACTGCGCAGCACCACCATGGGCAAATCCAAAGTAGTTACTGGTAGCCATTTTGGCATCTTCGCCCAGCCGGCCAGGCACTGAGCACCAGGCGAAGCGCCCAGACAAGCCGCCGCAGCAGGAGGAGGAGAAGGGAGAGACCAGTAAAACATCGTCAGTCAGTGGCCGCACATCACAGCAAACAGGAACAGAACGAAATAAAAAGCAGCCGCTCTTTACTCGCGGCTTCAACACTATCCACAAGCCCCCAAAACCAGCACCTTTACCTCGCTATGAAAAAGTTCATTTTGAAATATATAAATTGTCGCTTACCATAGGTAAAAGAAACAACTGGACATATAGGAATCATGGGGGTTCCTTGGAGCGACCAACGACGACCTTTTACCTTTCAAGTCTGTGCCCTGTGGAGAGAGACGTCACCGTCAGGGAGGGGGAGGGGGGCGCCGCGCATGCGTGGCCGCGGCAGGGCATTATGGGAGTTGTAGTCCCCCCTCCCCCCCAACCAGTCTGAAGAAGGGGGGGTTACACAAAAAGCTGGAGAAACTCAGCGGGTGCAGCAGCATCTAAGGAGTGAAGGAGATAGGCGACGTTTCGGGTCGAGACCCTTCTTCAGACTGGTCAGGGATCAGGGAAACGAGAGATATAAACAGTGATATGGAGAGATAAAGCAAGAACAATGAGTGAAAGATATGCAAAAAAGTATTGGTGATAAGAAAAACAGGCCATTGTAAGCTGTTTCTGGTGTGAAAATGAGAAGCTAGTGCGACTTGGGGGGGGGGGGGGGGAGATGGTGAAGGAATGTCAGGGCCCGAGGGCTGAGGGAGAGGTGGGGGGGGTGGGGGGAAAGGAGCAGTCTGGGTTAACAGAATTGAGAAAATTCAATGTTTGAGCCCAGAGGATGCAGACTCCCCAAGCGGAATATGAGGTGTTGTTCCTCAAACTTGCGGTGTTGTTCACTCTGGCCATGGAGGAGGCCCAGGACCGAGAGGTCGGATACGGAGTGGGAGGGGGAGTTGAAGTGCTGAGCCACCGGGAGGTCGGGTTGGTTATTGCGGACCGAGCGGAGGTGTTCGGCGAAACGATCGCCTAGCCTCCGCTTGGTCTCACCGATGTAGATTAGCTGGCATCTGGAGCAACGGATGCAGTAGACGAGGTTGGAGGAGGTGCAGGTGAACCTCTGTCGGACTTGGAATGACTGCTTGGGTCCCTGAAAGGAGTGGATGGGGGAGGTGAAGGAACAAGTGTAGCATCTCTTGCGGTTGCAAGGGAAAGTGCCCGGGGAAGGAGTGGAGCAGGAGGGAAGGGAAGAATTGACGAGGGAGTTGCGGAGGGAGCGGTCTTTGCGGAAGGCAGATAGGGGGGGAGATGGGAAGATGTGGCGAGTGGAGGGGTCACGTTGGAGGTGGCGAAACTGGCCTTTCCGCAAAGACCGCTCCCTCCGCAACTCCCTCGTCAATTCTTCCCTTCCCTCCTGCTCCACTCCTTCCCCGGGCACTTTCCCTTGCAACCGCAAGAGATGCTACACTTGTTCCTTCACCTCCCCCATCCACTCCTTTCAGGGACCCAAGCAGTCATTCCAAGTCCGACAGAGGTTCACCTGCACCTCCTCCAACCTCGTCTACTGCATCCGTTGCTCCAGATGCCAGCTAATCTACATCGGTGAGACCAAGCGGAGGCTAGGCGATCGTTTCGCCGAACACCTCCGCTCGGTCCGCAATAACCAACCCGACCTCCCGGTGGCTCAGCACTTCAACTCCCCCTCCCACTCCGTATCCGACCTCTCGGTCCTGGGCCTCCTCCATGGCCAGAGTGAACAACACCGCAAGTTTGAGGAACAACACCTCATATTCCGCTTGGGGAGTCTGCATCCTCTGGGCTTAAACATTGAATTTTCTCAATTCTGTTAACCCAGACTGCTCCTTTCCCCCCACCCCCCCACCTCTCCCTCAGCCCTCGGGCCCTGACATTCCTTCACCATCCCCCCCCCCCCCCCCCCCAAGTCGCACTAGCTTCTCATTTTCACACCAGAAACAGCTTACAATGGCCTGTTTTTCTTATCACCAATACTTTTTTGCATATCTTTCACTCATTGTTCTTGCTTTATCTCTCCATATCACTGTTTATATCTCTCGTTTCCCTGATCCCTGACCAGTCTGAAGAAGGGTCTCGACCCGAAACGTCGCCTATCTCCTTCACTCCTTAGATGCTGCTGCACCCGCTGAGTTTCTCCAGCTTTTTGTGTAACCCTCGATTCTCCAGCATCTGCAGTTCCTTCTTTAACAGTCTGAAGAAGGTTCTCGACCCGAAACGTCACCGATTTCCTCCGCTCCACAGATGCTGCCTGTCCCGCTGAGTTATCGTCGATTTAAACCAGCATCTGCAGTTCCTTCCTCCAGCTATCACTTGCCAGGCTTTGTCCTGCTCCTCCTCTCTTCCAGCTTTCACCCCCCTATCCCCCATCTGTCTCAAGAAGCGTCTCGACCCGAAACGTCACATATTCCTTCTCTCCAGAGATGTCGCCTCACCCGCTGAGTTACTCCAGCATGTTTGCGTCTACCGTCAGCTATCCATGAGCTCCAGAGATGCGGCCCGGCCCGGCCCGGCCTGGCCTGCTGGGTCACTCCAGCACTTTTGTTGTAAACGCTGGCCTGCAGTTCCTTGCATCTAACTAAGCACAGCTTAAAATGCCAGCATTTCCATTTTAAAACACAACACGAAGAGGAGGCAGACAAGAAACAAAAGGGAGGATTTATACCTATGTTTATCACCCAAACAAGCCGAAACCATAAGCCCCGAGTGAGAGCACATCGAACTAAATTGCAGCGGAGATACAAACCTTTTCTCCAGCGCACAGGGACAAGGGTCGGTGCAGCAGTCAAGATCACCATTCAATGTTCTGATGCCTCTGAATCCCTTCCCCCACCAGAACAGATATTTGAAAAAAAAAACAACTCACCGATTATGTATATTTATAAAAATATAAAAATCTCCTTGTTTCTGTGTAATGAATTATATGAAAAGAAACACTCTGCAGCTGGTCTCTTCATCTCAAAGAAATCCCAGTCAGCGTTACGGTCTTTTTTCCATCGGGTTTGACCTTGGCAAATACGCAGCCTGCTATCTTAATCCAGCTCGCACATTTACTGTTCTTCTTGCGCAATCGTATTCAAGAGACCGGGCAGCATGGTCTGTCCCACTTTTGCTGTCAGTATTACAGTGCGCCAATAAATTATATTGCGGCAATGCAATTATTTGTTGTTTCTAAACGTTACTCTAAAATGTCCAACAGCTATCCCAGTAATTATGTTTTGCAGAGGTAAACGCTGCTTTCACCCAATGTCTCGCATCTTATGTATTTTTATTTCTTGCCTTTGTCCAACCATCTCCCTTTCACCCCAATCCACCTATTACTTGCCAAGCTTTGACCTGCCCTCCTCTCTACCAGCTTTCTTCTCCCCCACCTCCCCAACCACTCTGAAGAAGTGTCCCGACCCAAACCATCAGTTGTCCACGTTCTCCAGAAATACTGCCTGACCTACTGAATTATTCTAGCACTTCGTGTCTTTTTTTTGTAAACGAGCATCTGCAGATCCTTGTTTATAAACATGCCTAATATGTGTTCTGCTCAAGAACAGCCAATATATCATATTGTATGTCTACTGTAACTATTGCACTGGACTACTTGAAACAATGGATAAAGAAAAAAGACAATCTCAGATGCCCGAAAGCTGAAATAAAAATGCAATGTGCTTAAAATTATCAGCAGATCGAGTAGGCATCTGTTGAAAAGAAAAAGTAAACATTTCAGGTTGCTGACATTTCATCAGTGCTGGTGGGTAGGGACCAGTGGGTATCAACTAATTCAGACAACAGATTTAAAAAAATAATCTAACCCCATTAATTCACTCAAGGTGTATCATGATGTGTTCTACAGTATGAAGTGTACAGCAAAACTTGCACTTCCAGAGTGGTCTATTGTGTTGTTTCTTCAGCGGAACACAGGTTTATTTTAAGAGCAAAACATAAAGTGCTGGAGAACTTAGCAGGTCAGTCTGGATCTAAGGAGGGTTTGAAGAAAGGTCTCGACCCAAAACGTCACCTATTTCTTCTCTCCAGAGATGCTGCCTGTTACTCCAGCATTTTGTGTCTATCTATGGAGGGAATGGCTAGGTGACATTTAGGGTAAGGTCCCTTCTTCGGGCATTTTTTAAGGGGTTGGGAAAAATCAAAAATGTCACGTATTTAAATATTTTGATACGAATATAACTAGTAGTGTGGGAGAAAATCACAAGAGCCATAATTGCCATATACATACCCAAAAGTAGAAATGTAGAAAAGTACAGTGTGTAATAAAATAGATATTACAAGCTTCGTAGTCTCCTTGTATCAATCAAACGCCAAATTCAAAATTCTATATTTTGAAAATGGGCAAAGCAAAAAGTAGCATGTTCTCAAGAAAGGCTTATCCTAAATTAATTGATCGGCCGGGTGTGATTTTCACTCAGGATGTCTGTATCATTCAGTCAGTGAGCTTGCGGTCCGGAGCCCTTCTCTATAACCACTCGACATAAAAACAAAGTGTCAATGCCTCTTCAAGGTCTACCAATCAACCTGGAGCTTCAGTTGCAGGTACAGCTGAAGGGATTTGGCACTCGGGCAACGCTATGAATTTATATGAATTTTAAAAATCCTATACGTTTAAATAACACTAAATAAAACTGAAGCAAATAAAGGCAAACAGAAGAACTAACCTTGAAGGAGAGAGAGAAAACATCACGCATAAAATTACTTAAAAAAAATTAATATAATATCCCTAAATGATGGGTACAAATTACTAAATAACGTGAGTGGACAAAAATACAGGAGAAACTCAGCGGGTGAGAAGCTGCCTCACCCGCTGAGTTTTTCCAGCAATTTTGCCTACCTTCAATTGTTCCAGCATTTGCAGTTCCTTCTTAAAATAAAGTGGGTGAATGACTGTACCTGCACACCAGGAAGAAGCCCGTGCTCGCGGTCCGGAGCCCTTAAGACAGTACGTTTTAAGAAATTCTCTCGTGAATTTTATTCAAAGGAATGCGGCGTCATTAATACTTGGTCAAAACACAATTATATTGACTGAGGAATGCAGATCGATGTATTGGTGACACATTGTATAACTATGTGTTAACTACTGGCTGTTAACATGTTCTTCCAGTGGCAGTTAACAAATCATTTTCGTCTCAATTGAATCAAGTGATAAATGACTCCAATCTTTCTGCAGTACTCATTAAACCCGAGCTGGAAACTGAAAAGTAGGGAAATGCCATCCCCCTGCGTACCTCCCCCCCACCCCCCCTCCCCCCCATTTCCACCACTGGTCGGGACTGAAGAGGGGACCAGGTAGTCATGAAGTGAACAGTCCTTTTGAAATGTAAAATGAGGACGAGAGCTGACTGCTTGTCAGATCAGGTTGGAACTCGGGAAATGTGTGAATAATAGTGCAATTAATGTGAAGACTGGTTGGGTGGAAGGTGATACCAGGGAAAAATACCATTATTCTGAACCTAGTGAGAGAGGACTAAGAGAGAGGATTATGCAAACATGTGGAAAATAGAGGACATTGAGTTGAGAGCTCCATCAATTGAGGGTAGAGGTTTAGTTCAGTTCAGTTTAGTCCCCCATCTACCTCATTGGAGCCCTTTGAGCTGTTTTTAATCGGACTTTATTGAACTTCAATGTTATATCTTGCACTAAACATTATACCCTTTATCCTTTATCTGTGCACTATAGATGGCCTGATTATATTCTTATATAGACTTTTCTCGGACTGGATAGCACACAAACAAAAGCTTATCACTGTAGATCAGTACATGTGAAATAATAATTAACTAAACTAAACATTACTCTGAACATGGATATCATACTTTCAAACCACTGCCTATCACTGCATTCACTCTCAAGGGTCCTCTGTTCCTGATGTGCTTCAGGTCTCTCATCTTCTGGTACTGCTTTTACAGTGAAGAGAAATGGGGCAAAATTAAGCCAAAAGTATCATTCTATTCAGAAGAATTAGAAACAGAAGTAAGTTATGCTGCCCTGTGTATGAGCTCTACCATAACATAAGACCATGGCTGATCTTTTACCTCAGGTTCAAGTTTAAGTTTATTGCCATATGCATGAGTGTGGTGACATACAGCTACAATAAAAAATCTTATTTGCAGCAGCATCACTGGCATCTGGACTCAAGAGTCAAGTCAAGAGAGTCAGGAGTGTTTTATTGTCATGTGCCAGATAGAACAACATTTTAACTTGCAAAAACAAATAATACACATTCTTAAAGAAAGAAGACTGCAAACAAAAAGCAAGACATTAGTGCAAAAACATAATTAGAAAACAATCTCCATACACAAGAGTTGGCTGTGGTGTTCTGTTGTTGAGTTAAAATCTTGGTTGGTTCAAGAACCTGATAGTTGTTGGAAAGTAGCTATTCTTGAACCTGTTGTGGGATACCAGGGCAGCATAACTTACTTCTGTTTCTAATTCTTCTGAATTTCCTGGTTTTTCCCACCACGAAAGCAATGAGATTCCTGTTCCTGCACCAAACTCATAACTGTGGAGGGAATTTGATAGACAATGATTCGTTTAGAGACCTCCTCCAGACTGATGAAAAGTCCTGGCCTGAAATGTTGTCTATCCATTTCCTTCTATAGATGCTGTCTGATGCTCTGAATTCCTCCAATAGAATGTATTTTCTTCAAGCTTCCAGCATCTGCCATCTCTCACCCCCTATCATCTCGATTCAGATGTTAAAAAATACTCATGAGATTGCTTTTAAAAAAGATGGAGAAATGCTGAACACATGAATTGAAGACCAAACACACAAAGGAATTCCATTGAAGGGCCCAGTGATTCAAGCAAGTGCTAAGAGACGGTATGATCACTAAAAACAAGAAGCTGCATTAATCTAGGGGACAGCAGTGTTGTGAAGGAAACTACTTTAACTACTTTTATAACGAACAAGGGTTCGTATGAGAAATTCAAAAGGAAGTGTGGATTAGTTAATGTTAGACAATAGAGAATAGACAATAGGTGCAGGAGTAGGCCATTCGGTCCTTCGAGCCAGCACCGCCATTCAATGCGATCATGGCGATCATCCACAATCAGTACCCCGTTCTTGCCTTCTCCCCATATCCCTTGACTCCTCTATCTTTAAGTGGTCAGTGGTCAACTGGTCAGTGTTGCTGCATATGCAGATGAAGTATCAGCAGCAAGCTTTCCACTCAATCCTGTGGGGACCAACTGACTGGAGTTTTTGTAGTCACCTTCAAACTCTCATTAATTTGGCCCAAGATCTCCACCTGCTTGAAAAGGAAATTGATAAAACAGGTGTCCAAGAAGAGCAAGCTAAGATGCCTCGTTGACTGCATCCATTGTGATTAAGTGATTTTAGAGGTTGGGGTTATGACACAAATCCAGCCATAGTAAGGGTCTGGGTCCACTTCAGTTTCCCTGCCGCCACAAATGCTCTTTTCATGTCACCATTTTCAAGGAGCTATGGACCTGCACCTCTACAGTAGGTTCCTCTGTGCATCAAGATCATAACACCCCTGCCATTTACTATATATATATCTCATTAGAATAAATCCCAAAGCTTGTTACCTCACAGATGTCCAGATTATATTCCATCTGCCTAACTTTCTATCTGATCTGCATCCTTAGATGACTTTCATCACTTGCTATGACTCCATCAATTTTCACATAATCTGCAAATTTAGTAATCACCACTTACACTCTCATCAAAACCAAAGGAACTCATCAAAGTAATTTATATTTATTACAATCAACAAATGCTTCAGCGCTAATTCCCACAGTGCATCACGTGTTACTGATTTCCAATCAGAAAAACACCCATCCACCATTACCTTCTGCCTCCTATCAACTAGACATTTTGAATCCAAGTAAATACATAATAAAAAGTTGTTTGTTCGTTGTAGTCATACATTATCAATATTATTTATATTAACAATTGTATAGTAATTGTACTTATATATCTTTTTTCAATTTTTATAAAGATAGAAATTAATAGAGAGAGAGAAAACAACAAAAAAGAAAAAAAGTTGTAGAAGAATGGAGTATTCAACAGATTATGCATCGTTGGAGATATATCCACGTCTTATAAAATGTAATTCTTCATCTATTCTTTGAATCAGGTTTCAGTCGGGTTCACTTGCCGAATATCGTTCAAATATTCAATAAATGGGGATACAATAAATTATTGTAAATAATTCTTGTTTGTCCATTAAGACAAATCTTAATCTTTCCAAATATAGCATCTCCAACATTTCCGTAGTCCACATTTTAATTGTGGGGGTTATAGGACCTTTCCAAAATTTTAATATTAATTTTTTTCCAATTATTAAACTATAATTGATAAAGGTTCTTTGCTTCATTGTAAATAATTGATTTTGTTCTATTATTTCTAATATTATTAATTTTGAATCAGGGACCAATTTGGTATTGACGACTTCCGAAATTATCTTAAACATTTCCGTCCAAAAATTATTAATTTTTACACAGCTTACAAATGTGTGCGTTAGATTAGCCTCTAAATGGTGATATTTATCACAAATAGGGGAAACGCATGGGAAGATTCTATTTAATTTGGTTTTTGAATAGTGCAATCTATGTAATACTTTAAATTGTATTAAAGAATGTCTAGCATTTAACGAACAGTGATGTATATGTTGTAAGCTTTCATCCCAGATTTCTGGCCTTATTGTTTGCCTAACTCGTTTTCCCATGATTGCCTATATATTTCCGTCTTGGGTGCATCATTATCTAATAGAATATTATAAATATAAGATATCAATTTTTCTGTGTTCAGATGTTTATTCAAACATTCATCAAAAATTTGGATCCAATTTCCGAAGACACAATTCGGTTTGCCCGCACATGGTTTGCATATTGCTAGGAGTGTCAAACGGAAGCATAGGATCTGTTCGCAAAATAACAGATCAAGCAGTTATGTATTTATTTAATCAATAAACCAATTGCAGCAATAACAGGGCAAGGACTGATAAGGAAGTTTAAATTAGGTACAAATCAGTGAGAAGTACAGAAATAATGAATTTAAATAAATAGAAAACAGAAAAAGGGCCCCTGTTAAATGAATGAGTGTTTTTTAGCTCTACAGGAATGAGACCCCACACATATAATGATTTATTTGCAGTATCAGGGATATTCACTTTATTATACCTTTCTAAACTGTGAAAATATTTAACATTGGTACATTTGTATCAAATCTACAAGCAGGTGCACAAGTTTTATTTTAAGTTGTATTTTAATGAAAAATAGTAGAGAAAGACTTTTTGATGGTGGAACATACATCGAAAACTGCAACTTTTGGTCTTCCATGCTTTATCTGTGTGAAACCGTTGTGGCATTTGTGCAGAGAAATGTTAGTCTGTCAATGTTTTCACAGCAATTTTGGGCCAAATGTTTCCTTATCTCCTTTATAATTTTTATCTTTATAAATTTCTAACTGTGATAAGGCCAATGAATTTTTTCTTTAAGAAGAAAGTATGTTTTTTTTTCTTAACAGTAGGAACATCCTGCAGAATTTAGAGTGTACATAAACAGGATTTGGCACAAACAGCAGCAGGTTAGCATTGATGTTCGGCTGCATGAATATTCTGTCGTTTTAGTTACCTTTGAGAGCTATAAATATTTAAACAGGATATTCCCTTTCAAATTTCAATGTGAAAAACAACAGGAATCCACAATGAAATGAATTGCAAGTAATCTGAAACAGAAAAGACTTTTCAGAGCAAGTGACATTTTTTATGTTTGAGGTAATTTCATTTCTTCTTATCAAAAGAATAATTTCAATTTGTGTGAAGGGTTATTGAGAGAATAATTCTATGTCAGATGATGCCAGATTTCAAATTTTAAAGTATTTGTCTTCAGAACATCGTCATTCGTTTGCAGATTAAATTAAATGGGTTAATGAAAAATGAAATGGTGTCATGTCCAAGGCATGTGATGAGTGTTCCATCTGTTAAATAATGAATATCTCGGAACGATTACATGAAAGTGTAGTCATCTAATCAAGAAGTTCAGCTGATAGGTAAACTGCAAGCACAAAGCACAATTGGTTTATCATTTTCATCTGAATCCTATTTTTACAGATTAGAGCTTTAATGGAATATTTTGGCGAGAATGACAATCAAGTTTTATTAACTTATTTATTTCGAAAATAAATTATTGATTCACAGGTCCTTACAAACACGTCCGGCCACAACGGTGGTCAGCACACAACTGGCGCGTGAAAGCGGGGAGAATTACAGGATGTTATTGGAAGGGGGATTTAGCGCGGATTAGTAAGGCAACCTGGGAAAGTTAGGATAGTCAAGTAGAGAAGAGAGTAAGTTGCATGACCAGACAGAGGATAGGGGTCAATTGAGAAAGATGGATCAAGTAAGTGAAGATAGGCAATGGGCAAGTTGTAGCAAGAAGCGAGGATGTTTAGAAACAGTATTAGATTGATTAGGGAAGTTGTGGAGCTGTTGATGGGTGTTTGAGAAGGGAGGAGAGAGAGAGATCTTGCTCTGCCTGCGGAACTGCTAGAGGTTCTAATTAATTCCTTTAAGCCTGACGATTTTAAACCGGCTATGTATTTAAGAATTTTTATATTTCGATATTTCAATTTAACTAGTAAATACCCACTTAGAGGTATGCTTTAAGAAGAAATGTAATTCTCTCAGTTGAAATTATTTACGGATTGTTCTCCGTTTTATCTTTGTTACAGTATATGTTGCTCAGTCCCTTTTTTTTGTATTACTCAGCAAGGGGAGGAGCTAACTGATATTAACATCCACGGAAGCTCACAAGAAATATCCCACCAGGGGGTGGGTTATGCACACAGTACCTTTAAATGCTGTGACCTTTGATTTTTTTTAAATTATTTAGTCTACTTACACATTCTCTACTTACTCTTCTTAAGGCACTGTTTCCCAGGATATACCTGCAGGGCTTTGAAATTGGTTCCCACCCAGTAACCAAAAAGGTTGATTTTAAATATTGTGTTGCCCCATTTAAAACAAGGGAAACCATGTAAGTTCTAATGCAAGATGATCCTTTGAAGAAAATTGGAGGAATTATATTTTGTAGTTGGAATATTAGGGGCGCTAACGAGCCAATTAAAAGGGGTAAGGTTCTGGCCCATTTAAAATCGATTACTGCTGATATAATATTTTTACAGGAGACGCACCTCAATGATCGAGCGCATAACAGGCTCAAGGCTAACTGGATTGGCCAATTATATCACTCTACCTTTCTCTCCAAAGCTAGAGATACTGCTATTATAATTCGTAAAGGGATACTATTTAAACATAAAGCCACTATAGCAGATAAGGAGGGTAGGTACATCATAGTATCTGGGGAGATATAGTCTACCCCACTTACTATGGTGAATATCAACGCTCTCAACTTTGATAACCCACACTTTTTTAATAAAATAATTAATATAATCTCAGATTCCACCCATTGGAGGAGACATCAATTGTGTCCTAGATCAATATCTGGATAAATCCTCACAACAATGGAGATATAATACAAAATCAAAACCTAGCAAACTCATAAACACGTATATAAAAAATACAAATGCTACAGACGTATGGAGGATTGCGAATCCATCCGGAAGAAAATATTCCTTTTATTCAGCCGTGCATAAAACGTATACACATATTGATTATTCTCTGGTGGACAGTAAATTAATACCTTTTACAACAAATCCCAAATATCATAATAATATTATTTCCGATCACTCTCCCCTAATTTTCTCCCTAAAACTAGAAGGAATGTACAATAAAAAAACGTTCTGGAGATTTCCCCAAATATTAACTGACCCAGCTTGCTGTGAATATCTGATACAACAGATGGAATTGTTTTATGAGACAAATGATACACCAGGTATTTTGGCTTTGTTATTATGGGAATCTTTTAAGGCCTTTATTAGAGGTTCTATTATCTCATATCAAGCATATCAGAGAAACATAGAAACATAGAAAATAGGTGCAGGAGTAGACCATTCGGCCCTTCGAGCCTGCATCGCCATTCAATATGATCATGGCTGATCATCCAACTCAGTATCCTGTACCTGCCTTCTCTCAATACCCCTTGATCCCTTTAGCCACAAGGGCCACATCTAACTCCCTTTTAAATATAGCCAATGAACTGGCCTCAACTACTTTCTGTGGCAAAGAATTCCACAGATTCACCACTGTTTGTGTGAAAATTGTTTTTCTCATCTCGGTCCTAAAAGACTTCCCCCTTATCCTTAAACTGTGACCCCTTGTTCTGGACTTCCCCAACATTGGGAACAATCTTCCTGCATTTAGCCTGTCCAACCCCTTAAGAATTTTGTAAGTTTCTATAAGTTTCTATGTCAAAATAAAAAGAATAGAATGGAACAACTGGAATTAGAAGAACAGATCAGACAGCTGGATTCAGAAAATGCTACAGATCCTTCTATGGATAAGCATAATAAGAAAGCAGTATTAAAATTCAAGTTGAATCAAATTCTCTCTGCAAGAGTTATCAGGCTATTTCAAATTACTAAACAGAAAAACGTTGAATTCGGCGACAAATCGCATAAACGTCTGGCACGCCAGTTGAGAAAAATGGATCATACTATTCAAAAAATTAGATCTGAAAAAGGCGAGTTGTTTACACTCCCTAAATATATTAACAAAAGATTTTTACAGTTCTATCAAATTTTATACACATCTCAAACTTCAGTAGAAACGATAAAAATTAAAAACTTCCTCGACAATTCTAACCTTCCGTCACTTAACGTGGCGGAACGTGAAGAATTAGGAGCGCAGATCACAATAAAATAAATTGAAGTTACTATTAATTCACTGAATAATGGTAAAACGCCAGGCCCAGACGTGTTTAGTAATGAATTTTATTTAAAAATTTATGATTTAATCTCCCCGCGTTTACAAGCCCTTTATATACATGCATATAAAGAACAGACGCTGCCACAAACTTTAGCCGAATCAACTTTAACACTGATACCTAAAAATTATAAAGATCTCGAAGAGCTGGGATCGAATAGAGCAATAGCTCTGCTAAATACAGAAAATATTCGCTAAAACACTGGGAAGAAGACTAAGCAAATACATTAGTAAATTAATACATTCTGATCAAACATGAGATGCCTGTTTAATATAATGTACTCACATAGAACGATAAAAGACATCAATTATTTCATAAGATGCAGAACAAGCATTTGATCAAGTAGTATGGGAAATATCTTTTTAAAGTATTGCAAAAATTTCAATTAGGAATAAACTTTATTTCATGGATAAAGTTGTTATATGACAAGCCGACTGCCAGGATACTGACTAATCAAACACTCTCACTTATATTTCAGTTATCCAGGGGTAATAGACAAGGGCGTGCATTATCACTGTTATTTGCCCTTGTGATTGAACCTTTAGCAGAAAACATAAGAGTACATCCGAATATTCATGGCTATAATACTAAGTATTCTAATAATAAAATATCGTTGTACGCAGATGACGTACTATTATATATCACCAATTCCCAAGTTAGTATTCCAAACATACTAAATCTCATAGAGGAATTCGGTTCCTTTTCAGGATATAGAAATAACTGGAACAAAAGTGAAATTATGTCAATAAAGCCTCAAGATTCGACACATCTTCTAAAATTTCCTTTTAGAATTGCTACGGAAAAATTTAAATACCTTGGAGTTTATGTAACTAGAAAATATACCTCTTTATTTCAAGCAAACTTTCCGCCATTAATTACTAAACTAAATGCCCTTATTCAATTTTGGAAAACGCTTCCGATCTCCCTCATAGGTAGAATAAATGCCATAAAGATGATCTTCCTTCCACAAATCATGTACCTATTTCAATCATTACAGATTTTTCTCCCGAAAATTTTTTGAAACTCGATCCGGTGATTGTAAACTTTATCTGGGATTATAAAACACACAGAATCCATAAACAACATTTATGTAAACCCAAAGAAATTAGCGGACTGGCTCTCCCTAATTTTCTGTATTATTACTGGGCAATGAATATTAAAAATTGAATCTATTGGATGGACAACACGTGCCAACATGTAAAATGGCTAATAATGGAGAGAGAAGATTGTGAGCCTTTTAATATAGGTGCAACTCTTCTCTCTCCAATAAATCTGAAGAAATCAGTATTTGAGAAAAACCCAATTATTCATAGTACCTTACAAATCTGGAAACAAGTGACGTCAACCTTTAAATTGAGAAATTTATCTCTTCTCTTACCATTCGCCAACAATCCCTCGTTTAAGCTGTCTATTTTACATAAGGCGTTCATACATTGGGAAAAATTGGGAATCTAAAAACTGGGAGATCTTTATGAGATGGGGACTCTCCTCTCATTTCAAGAATTACAGTCGAAATATCATCTGAAAGGTAGCCAATACTTTCGATATCTTCAAATACGAGACTATTTGAAATCACATACCCAAGACTGTCAATATATGGTTCCAGACATACTAGACGAATGTATGAATAGAAACTCGGATTCAAATAAGTTAATATCGTACCCTTTTAAATATACAAATCCCATCGTCAGAAATAATCAGGCGAGCTAGGGAAGAAGAATTGGGCCTAACAATTTTAAAAGATAGATGGGAAGAAAGCCTTCTATATATACACAACTGCTCTCTTAACGTTAGGCATTCGTTAATACAATTTAAAATACTGCCTAGACTTTATTATTCAAAGTCTAAACTGGATAAGATCATCCCAAATGTTTCACCTATTTGTGATCAATGCTGCCTTCAGGAAGCAACCATAACTCATTCTTTGCCTCCTGTATAAAGTTACATAATTTTTGGAGGGGAATTTTTGAAATTGTTTCTAAAATACTTAAAATAACCATATAACAATTACTGCACGGAAACAGGCCTTCTCGGCCCTTCCAGTCCGTGCCGACCATTTATTTTCCCCTAGTCCCATCTACCTGCACGTCAACTCTGTCTATCCCTTTCATCATTTTAAAGACCTCAATCAAGTCCCCCCTTAACCTTCTGCGCTCCAAAGAATAAAGACCTAACTTGTTCAACCTTTCTCCGTAACTTAGTTGCTGGAACCCAGGCAACATTCGAGTAAATCTCCTCTGTACTCTCTCTATTTTGTTGACATCCTTCCTATAATTAGGCGACCAAAATTGTAATAATAAAATAAAATTGGACCCCGACACCAATGTCCTTGGGGGAGTGTTTGCTAGTGCTGTCGGGGAGGATTTAAACTAATGTGGCAGGGGGATGGGTACAAGAGCAGAGAGGCAGGTGGGTGTCAAACGAGGGTGGAAGCAATAGGGAGCAAGGTGAAAAGTAAAAGTGGCAGACAGACAAAACCAGGGCAAAAATCAAAAAGGGCCACTTCTCAACAAAATTGTATAAGGGGTAAGAGCATTGTAAAAACAAGCCTGAAGGCTTTGTGTCTCAATGCAAGGAGTATTCGTAATAAGGTGAATGAGTTGAACGTGCAGATAGCTATTAATGAGTATGATATAGTTGGGATCACGGAGACATGGCTCCAGGGTGACCAAGGCTGGGAGCTGAACATCCAGGGATATTCAATATTCAGGAGGGATAGAGAGAAAGGAAAAGGAGGTGGGGTAGCGTTGCTGGTTAGAGAGGAGATTAACGCAATGGAAAGGAAGGACATTAGCTTGCAGCATGTGGAATCGGCATGGGTAGAGCTGCGAAACACTAAGGGGCAGAAAACGCTAGTGGGATTTGTGTACAGGCCACCTAACAGTAGTAGTGAAGTTGGGAATTGTATAAAACAGGAAATTAGAAATGCGTGCGACAAAGGCAAAACAGTTATAATGGGTGACTTCAATCTACATATAGATTGGGTGAATCAAATTGGCAGGGGCGCTGAGGAAGAGGATTTTTTGGAAAGTATGAGGGATAGTTATCTAAATCAACATGTAGAGGAACCAACGAGAGAGCAAGCTATTTTAGACTGGGTATTGAGTAATGAGGAAGGGTTAGTTAGCAGTCTTATTGTGCGTGCCCCCTTGGGCAAGAGTGACCATAATATGGTCGAGTTCTTCATTAGGATGGAGAGTGACATTGTTAATTCAGAAACAATGGTTCTGAACTTAAGGAAAGGTAACTTTGAGGGTATGAGACGTGAATTGGCCAAGATTGACTGGCAATCAATTCTAAAAGGGTTGACGGTGGATACGCAATGGAAGACATTTAAAGACTGCATGGATGAACTACAAAAATTGTTCATCCCAATTTGGCAAAAGAATAGATCAGGGAAGGTAGTGCATCCGTGGATAACAAGGGAAATCAGGGATAGTATCAAAGCAAAGGATGATGCGTACAAAGTAGCCAGAAAAAGCAGCATACCAGAGGACTGGGAGAAATTCAGAGACCAGCAGAGAAAGACAAAGGGCTTGATTAGGAAAGGAAAAATAGATTATGAAAGAAAACTGGCAGGGAGCATAAAAACTGACTGCAAAAGTTTTTATAGATATGTGAAGAGAAATAGATTAATTAAAACAAATGTAGGTCCCTTGCAGTCAGAAACAGGTGAGTTGATCATGGGGAACAAGGATATGGCGGACCAATTGAATAACTACTTTGGTTCCGTCTTCATGAAGGAAGACATAAATAATCTGCCGGAAATAGCAGGGGACCGCAGGTCAAAGGAGTACTTGAGTGAAATCCAGGTTAGTCGGGAAGTGGTGTTGGGTAAATTGAATGGATTAAAGGCCGATAAATCCCCAGGGCCAGATAGGCTGCATCCCAGAGTATTTAAGGAAGTAGCTCCGGAAATAGTGGATGCATTAGTGATAATCTTTCAAAATTCTTTAGATTCTGGAGTAGTTCCTAAGGATTGGCGGGTAGCAAACGCAACCCCTCTTTTTAAGAAGGGGGGGAGAGAGAAAATGGGGAATTACAGACCAGTTAGTCTAACATCGGTAGTGGGGAAACTGCTAGAGTCAGTTATTAAAGATGGGATAGCAGCACATTTGGAAAGTGGTGAAATCATTGGACAAAGTCAGCATGGATTTACGAAAGGTAAATCATGTTTGATGAATCTTGTGGAATTTTTCGAGGATGTAACTAGTAGCGTGGATGGGGGAGAACCAGTGGATGTGGTGTATCTGGACTTCCAGAAGGCTTTCGACAAGGTCCCACATAAGCGATTAGTATATAAACCTAAAGCATATAGCATTGGGGGTTCAGTATTGATGTGGATAGTGAACTGGCTGGCAAACAGGAAGCAAAGAGTAGGAGTAAACGGGTCGTTTTCACAATGGCAGGCAGTGACTAGTGGGGTACCGCAAGGCTCAGTGCTGGGACCCCAGCTATTTACAATATACATAAATGATCTGGATGAGGGAATTGAAGGCAATATCTCCAAGTTTGCGGATGACACTAAGCTGGGGGGCAGTGTTAGCTGTGAGGAGGATGCTAGGAGAATGCAAGGTGACTTGGATAGGCTGGGTGAGTGGGCAAATGTTTGGTAGATGCAGTATAATGTGGATAAATGTGAGGTTATCCACTTTGGTGGCAAAAATAGGAAAACCGACTACTATCTAAATGGTGGCCGATTAGGAAAAGGGGAGATGCAGCGCGACCTGGGTGTGATGGTACACCAGTTATTGAAAGTAGGCATGCAGGTACAGCAGGCAGTGAAGAAAGCCAATGGTATGTTCGCTTTCATAGCAAAAGGATTTGAGTATAGGAGCAGGGAGGTTCTACTTCAGTTGTATAGGGTCTTGGTGAGGCCACACCTGGAGTATTGCGTACAGTTCTGGTCTCCAAATCTGAGGAAGGACATTATTGCCATAGAGGGAGTGCAGCGAAGGTTCACCAGACTGATTCCTGGGATGTCAGGACTGTCTTATGAACAAAGACTGCATAGACTCGGTTTATACTCTCTAGAATTTAGAAGATTGAGAGGGGATCTTATAGAAACTTACAAGATTCTTAAGGGGTTGGACAGGCTAGATGCAGGAAGATTGTTCCCGATGTTGGGGAGGTCCAGGACAAGGGGTCACAGCTTAAGGATAAGGGGGAAATCCTTTAGGACAGAGATGAGAAGGAATTTTTTCACACAGAGAGTGGTGGGTCTCTGGAACTCTCTGCCACAGAGGGTAGTTGAGGCCAGTTCATTGGCTATATTTAAGAGGGAGTTAGATGTGGCCCTTGTGGCTAAGGGGATCAGAGGGTATGGAGAGAAGGCACGTACGGGATACTGAGTTGGATGATCAGCCATGATCATATTGAATGGCGGTGCAGGCTCGAAGGGCCGAATGGCCTACTCCTGCACCTAATTTCTATGTTTCTATGTTTCTATGACACAGAATTGATTACTCTAGGTACGTCAGAAGCCTGTTCTGAGCTAACATAATTTCAAAGACGTTTCCTTAATTATGGCTTGATAACGGCGAAAAATACTTAAATTTTGGAAACATACATTAGTCCCTACTGTAAAGATGTGGATTACAAACATGTCCGAGACACTACATCTGGAAAATATTAGGCTTGTCTTGGCAGAAAAACCAGATCAATTTTTCAAGACATGGACATCCTTTACCGAATTCTTACAAGGATAGAATGGCGCAACACAAATTTGGATTTAATCCAACTATGTCTTTGGGTGAGGTGGGCGGGGGGCGAGGGGCAGGTATATGTGCACTTTTTTCTTTTTTTTCCTTTCTATTTTTTTTGCCTCTTTTTTTCTTTTCCTCCCTTATATCTTTATTCACTCTTTGGCCATACTACTTTGGTAGTCTAGGGGTTATATTTTTTCACTTTTCACTTTTTCTCTCTCTTCTTCGTTTCTCTTCTTTTCCTTCATTTTCAGGTTAAAAGATCAAAATTGAAGCTATACAATAATTGTGTAATTTTACATGCTGAATGTTTTATTCTTGTACAATTGCTTGTAATGAAAATAATTTCAAAAAAAAAGAGAGCGAAACCGCGTGAAAACAGCAGTCCCTCCCGAGTCACGTGACCACTGCTTCCGAACGCCGGGTTCGATACCTGCGTGTGAATCCGGATAACCGGATGGTTCGACCGGAACACGTAGTCCGAGGTCGCGGGGCGAGCGTAACGGTAGGGGCCGGCAAAACAGAACTGGAGGGACGCGATGAACGCGAACAAGGGATGGGCATAACAGAGGGGACCGGTGAACCATAACCGGGGGTAACAGGTGCAGAGGGCGGCAAAACGGCCGGTGGACGCCCTCTGCGCTGCGGAATGGTCACCACCCATGTGGTTCCTCGAGGGACCAGTCCTCAGCACCCTGTACGGACCTTTGTACACCCACTGTAACGGCGAGCGGTGAGCATCCCTACGAAGGAAAACATAAGCACAATCCCGTAACATAGTAGGCACATGCACCGCGGACGACCCGAGTCGGGAAGTGGGAACCGGGACCAAAGCGCGCGCCCGCTTGCGAAGGTCAGCTAGCACCGCCGAAGTCGGGACCTCCTGATCACAGGTGACGGGCCGAAAATCCCCAGGTACCCGCAAAACCGAGCCGTAAACCAAGTCGGCTGAGGAGGCGTTGAGGTCTTCTTTAGGCGTAGTTCTGATGTCTAGGAGAAGCCAGGGTAACTGGTGATCCCAGTCGGGGCCGGTGAGCCGAGCCTTCAACGCCAACTTGAGGTGTCTGTGGATACGCTCAACTAAACCGTTCGACTCCAGATGATACGCGGTGGTCTGGTGCAACTTTGCGCCATACAGCTGCGCCATACCACACCACAGGGAGGACGTGAACTGGGCCCCACAATCGGTAGTAATATCTGAGGGGACCCCAAAACGAGCGATCCAATGGGAGACAATGGCCCATGCACAAGCCTGAGCTGAGGTATTTGTTAAGGGTATTGCCTCCGCCCACCTGGTGAACCTGTCTACGATAATGAGTAAGTGAGTGGCCCCACCCGAACACGGCAAGCGACCCACCAGGTCGACATGGATGTGCAGGAACCTGCCGTCCGGAACAGCAAAATCCAGCACGGGCGGGCGCACGTGCCTCTGCACCTTGGAAGTCTGACAGGGGATACAAGAGCGGGCCCATGCTGCGACCTGCTTGTGTAACCCGTACCAGACGAACTTGGCCGCGACCAGGGCAGACGTGGCACGAATGGACGGGTGAGCTAGGCTGTGGATGGTGTCGAAAATCGGGACAATCGGGCGGGCTTTACCCATTGAGACATCGCACAGGACCTGCACGCTGGCGGCGCCGCAAGGCACCTCAGCCAATATAAGGCCCGACTCAGCATTGCAGTAATCCCCCATGCTGGCATCAGCCTGCTGGGCAGCGGCCAGCTCCACGTAATCCGCCCCTTTGCTTAAAGCGGAAACCTCAGGGGCTGCCGGACAGGATAGCGTGTCGGCCACAACGTTCAACTTCCTCGCCACATGCCAAATGTCAGACGTGAATTCGGATATGTAGGCAAGGTGCCGCTGTTGCCTGGCAGACCAGGGATCGGACACCTTACTCAAAGTGAACGTAACTGGCTTGTGGTCCGTGAATGCGGTAAACGCACGCCCCTCCAGGAAATGACGGAAATGCCAGATCGCTTGGTGGAGTGCGAGGAGTTCCCGATCGAAAGCGCTGTACTTAACCTCGGGGGCCCGCAGCTGCCTGCTGAAAAATGCCAGCAGCACCCGGCGGTTACCTACACGTTGGTCGAAGACAGCACCAACCGCGACGTGGATGCGTCCACGGTGAGGGCCATTGGGGCCGATGCCCTAGGGTGTACCAGCATGGTGGCATTGACCAATCCTGTCTTAGCCCCCTCGAAAGCCATATTGGCCTCCTTGGACCAGACTAGGTCTTTAGGCTTGCCTGCTGGACACTGGAACAACGGCCGCATGATGGCGGCTGCTGACGGGACGAATCGGTAGTAGAAATTGACCATTCCGATGAATTCTTGTAGGCCCTTGGCGGATAATGGCCTCGGGAAGCGATGAATTGCGTCGACCTTCTCGGGCACCGGCTGTGCGCCGTGGCAGGTGATGCTGTGACCCATAAAGGAAATGGAGCGCAATCAGAACTGGCACTTCGCAGGGTTGATCACCAACCCGTGCTTACGCAGCCGTTTGAAGAACAGGCGGAGGTGTTTAACCTGCTCTGACTACGAGCTGCTGGCCACCAGAATATCATCGAGGTAGATGAATATGAACGGCAAACCCCGACCGACCTGATCCATTAACCTTTGGAACGTCTGAGCTGCGTTCTTCAGTCCAAAAGGCATTCTTAGCCATTCGAAAAGGCCGAAACGTGTGATGGTGGCCATCTTAGGGATGTTGTCGGGATGGACTAGAATCTGGTTATACCCGCGGATAAGGTCGACCTTCGAGAATAAGGTTGCGCCCTCCAGATGAGCTGAGAAATCTTGGATGTTTGGGACTGCGTACCGGTCTCCCTCACGGCGGTCTGCCAACCCCAGGTCCCCCATTGTTCTTCCTCCTCCCTCATGGCGATCCTCCATGCTCTCATTGGCTGTCGACCACAGGTCGACCCGTGAGACACCATTGCCGCCATGAGGCTTCACCACTGCTGCCGCTTCACCACCGCCGAGGCCTCACTGCTGCCGACACCCCACTTCATGCCTCCGTGGTGCCGATCCGGGACCCAGACGCAGGCTCCGTCGGCTGCTCCGCCGACCCGCGAGATGAGGCTCCTCCAACCGAGATGTGATGCACCGGCTGGTCACCGACCAAGGCTTCTAAGCGGCAATCCAGGAGCCATCGCGGCCACGGTGCCTCGCTAAAGGCCATCGGCCACATTCCCAATTCACAGCTGCAGCCTGGATAAAATGGATGTGGAGAGGATGGTTCCACTAGTGGGAGAGTCTAAGACCAGAGATCATAGCCCCAGAATTAAAGGACGTTCCTTTAGGAAGGAGATGAGGAATTTCTTTAGTCAGAGGCTATGGATATTTTTAAGGCAGAAATAGATAAATTCCTGGGTAGACACAAGAATTTAGTAACTCGACGGGACAGGCAGCATCTCTGGAGAGAAAGAATGGGTGCTATTTCGGGTTGAGACCAGTACGGGTGTCATGGGTTATGGGGAGAAGGCAGGAGAATTGGTTTAGGAGGGAGAGATAGATCAACTCTGAATGAATAGTGGAGTAGACTTGATTTTCTACTATCTCTTATGAACTTATGAAAGTGTCAGGTCAAAGACTCTTCCTCAGAACTGCTCACAGAATGCAGCCTGACCTTCAGAGTATTTTCAGCACTTTGTTTATATTTCAAATTTTCAACATTTGTCATTTTTTGATTTATGCATATCTAATTGTGATCAATGGATAATAACCAGGAACAGGAACTCAACAAGTTGAATTTTACTTTCTGAATCCAAGTATGCTCTGCCTGGAAGCAGTTGATTTAATAAGGACTAGCAGCTGGACCTTCTGGTCAGTCTGATATTGAGCTTCAAGGCTAATCCCCTCGTAAGCTTCAATTAACACGTTAACAATGACTTCAAGCTCAGCCTTCAAGATAGTGCAAATGCAAATGTCATCTGCGTACTGCAGCTCAGTTACCTTTAATTCAGGTGACATTTATTCTAGAGTAAAGATAGACACAACAGTTAGGTCTGGCCTTTTTCTACCTCCATTTCCCCCCCTCCCCCCTCCCCCCTCCACTTCTACCATCAGTCTGAAGAGGGTTCCAACCCGAGACGTCACCCACACTTTTTCTCCAGAGATGCTGCCTGATCTGCTTAGTTACTCCAGCACTTTGTGCCTGTCTTTTGTATTAACCAGCATCTGCAGTTCCTTCCTGCACTTTATTCTAGAATGTTGCCTCCATCGGTTGAGCAGTTTCCCATTAATCCATAAGATTAACTCCACTCTTACGAGAGGTCTTTTGGAAGTAAATTGCACGTTGCCATAATAAAGATGTAGCTTTGTTTGACATAGTTTCACACTGATATTAGCTCTATTGTACACCTGCTGTCTGGTAACATGGCTCGCATGCCATCATAAAGCAATAGTTACAATTATTAATGCACACACCTGGAATACCATGTAAGTTTTGGTCCCTTTGTTGAAGAAAGGATATATTAGCAATGGCAGTCCAGGAGAGATTCACTTGGCTAATTAATGGCGGGAGAGGTAGTCATATCATGACTAAAATAGTTAGATTTATATTTTTTGGAGATTGGACGAATGAAGAATAATCTTAGGTTTGGATTTAGGCTTATTATTGTCATGTGTAACAGTGCAGTAAAAAGCCTTGTTTTGCATGCTATCCAAACAGATCAGATAATATTATACATAGAGATGGTCCCCGATTTACGATGTTTCGACTTACGATATTTCGACTCTACGATGGTGCAAACGCTCAGCAACGGCAGCGAGCCGCAGCTCACTAACGGTCACGTGATCGCAATGTATTAAATGTGTTTCGACTTCCAATATTTTCGATTTACAATGGGTTTATCGGAACGTACCCCCATTGTAGGTCGAGGAGTAGCTGTCTATACAGTACAATCAAGTCAAACTCACTAGACACAACTAAGGTGGATAAACAACTGTACAGGATGCAGAATATGGTTCTCAGCATTGTAGCGCATCAGTTCCAGACAAAGTCCAATGTCCACAATGTGGCAGAGGTGAAATTAGCTACATCTAAGTCTAATGGTGCACACCTTCAAAATTCTGTACCTTTTGCCAGATGAGAGCAGGGAGAAGCAGGACTAACCGGGGTGGGAGAGGTCTTTGATTATGTTGGCAGTGTGAGGTGCAGATGGAGTCAATGGCGGGAAATCTAGTCTGTGTACTCACTGCAAATTCCTTTGGTTTTGGGTAGAGCTGAATGAAAATCTTGAGCTCAGAAATGTTACCAGGATGTTTACATTTAAACAAGATTCAAAGGATCGTACATATCTTATCAATGTTTGTACAATCATTTGAGAACCTAATAATTTAGACATTGAGGTGTATCCAATAGTTGGAGCATGTTAAACCAGAGAATAGATAAATGAATAGTCATTTAAAACAGAATAAACTAGAAAGTAGGAAGTTTTAGAGGATGGTGAATCTCTGGAATGTTCTACTGTTGAATGCTGCGTAGCCTAGATCACTGGAGGAATTTAAAGAAACGTTTTATCATTTTTTAAAGATAACAAATCAAGGCGAATGTGGAACTGGCACAAAGGGATATTGAGGCCCAGAAGGGATTAGTTATTATGATGTTCAGTGGTTGGAGAAAGCTTGAGTGGTCAGCTAGCTTGTTCCTGCTCTCATTTTCTTGTGTTACGATGTTCAGAGTTCAGATTGTTAAAATATAAGCATACTGTTTGCATTAATGAGCTCAGGATTTTTATGTTAAATATACATCAATACAAGTATCTGGAATAATAACATGTAATTTGAAATTTGTCGGGCAGCATGGTGACGCAGCGTTAAAGAAGGAACTGCAGATGCTGGAAAATCGAGGGTACACAAAAGGCTAGAGAAACTCAGCGGGTGCAGCGGCAGCAAAGGAGATAGGCGACGTTTCGGGTCGAGACCTTTCTTCAGACTGGTATGGGATCAGGGAAATGAGAGATATAGATGGTGATGTGGAGAGTAATCCAGGTAGCTGTGGGAGTCAGTTGGTTTGTAGTGGATGTCGGTCAGGAGTGTATCACCTGCAATAGAGATGGTGAGGTCAAGGAATGGTAGGGAAATATCAGAAATGTTCCAAGTGTATTTGAATGCCGGATGGAAGTTGGTGGTGAATTGGATGAAGTCAGTCAGTTGTGTGTGGGTGCAGGAGGTGACACCAAAGCAGTCGTCGATGTAACGGAGGTAGAGGTCGGGGGTGGGGCCCTGGTACGCCGAGAACAAGGATTTTTCGACGTACCCGACAAAGAGGCAAGCGTAGCTGGGGCCCATGGATGTGCCCATAGCTACGCCTTGTGTTTGGAGTAAATGGGAGGAGTCAAAAGAAAAGTTATTGAGGGTAAGGGCCAACTCCGCTAGGCGGAGTAGGGTGTCAGTGGATGGGTATGGGTTGCTCCTCTGGTCGAGGAAGGAGGGCTTTGAGACCAGGATGGGATGGAGTGGGGGATGGAGGTGTAGAGTGACTGGACGTCCATGGTGAAGATGAGAGGATGGGGGCCTGGAGAATGGAACGCGCGGAGCCGACGGAGAGTGTCTGAGGTGTCTTGAACATAGGTGGGGAGGAATTTAACAAAGGGGGATAGGATGGAGTCAAGGCATGTGGAAATGTGTTCGGTGGGGCACGAACAGGCAGAGACAAAGGGGCTGCCAGGGCAGTTGGGTTTGTGGATTTTGGGGAGAAGGTAAAATCGGGCCGTGCGGGGCTGGGAAACGATGAGGTTGGAGGCTCGGGGGGGTAGGGAGCCAGAGTTGATGAAATCGGTTATGGTGTTCGAGATGGTGGCCTAGTGCTCGTCAGTGGGGTCATGGTCCAGGGGTAAGTAGGAGGAGGTGTCCGACAGTTGGCGTGTGGCCTCCGCTTTGTAGAGATCGACGCGCCAGACTACCACGGCACCTCCCTTGTCGGCGGGTTTGATAACCCAGTCTGGGTTGTTACGGAATGAGTCGATGGCAGTACGTTCGGTGGGGGAGAGATTGGAGTGTGACAGGAGAGTGGAGAAGTCGAGGCGGTTGATGTCCCGACGGCAGTTCTGGATAAAGAGTTCTAAAGCCGGAGGGCCACGAGGGGGGGTCATGAATTGCTGCCTTAAAGCGCTTGCAGCGCCGTAGACCCGAGTTCAATCCTGACTCTAGGTGCTGTCTGTACAGATTTTGTACGTTCTCCCCGTGACCTGGATGGGTTTTCTCAGAGATCTTCGGTTTCCACCCACACTCAAAAGACGTACAGGTTTGTAGGTTAATTGGGTTTGTATACTTGGTATGTACAAATTGCCCTTAGTATGTGTAGGCTTATGTTAATGTGCGGGGATCGCTGGTCGGTTTGGACATGGTGGGCTGAAGGGCCTGTTTCCACGCTGTATCTCTAAACTAAACTAAAATGTATTTATAATTACATTTTAAATTATGTTAATAAAACCATACATAATATATCCTTTTTTTGGATACTCACCAAGTTAAAAGTAACACAGTGGTGGCTGCGGAGACGTTTGCTCATGTGGGAACAGATAAAATGAAGGAGCACCATTTAAAAATAAAGTTTACTAATAAACTCAGACAAAGATGAAGTAATCTTATTTTCCTTTGGACCTCCCTTCTTCAATGGACGGTGGAAGCCAAATTGATTTTCAGGCAGAAATAGATGATTTCATTCTGAGCAATGGGATGGTAACACATTACTGTGAAAATGCAGGAATGTAGTTTTGAGATTACAATCAGATCAGACAGATCATACCAAATTCTAAAACATGGAGTAGTTCACTCCTGTTTCTAAGTATACTTGAATCTTCACATTTATTTAGGAGGGCTGATGGGAAGATAACAGATTTAGGATGATGGCGATGGTTGTGAATGGGAGCATCCTGTAACTGTTCCTGGGGGAAGGGCTGGTACTTGAAACTTAAAGAGAGTGTCAGTAGAAATCAGAACCTACGCTAGCCTGATACTCCCCATACTCATACTCCATCTGTGTGTAGTGGCAGGTGGGGCCTTAACAGTGATCTTTCCCATGTAGACTTTATAAGGTCACCATCAAATTTTAGTGTATCTCCCAGCAGAGAGTCCTGCACCTTGGAATCTGCCAGTCTACAATATTTGGTTGTGGATAGCTCCTTACATTGGGAAACCAACAACCCAGTTTCCTCCATTGTCAGAATGAGGCTAAACATACCGGTTGTTAAATACTTTAATTCTCCTTCCCATTCCCACACTGACCTTTCTGTCCTCTGTCTACTCCATTGTAAGAGTGAGGCTAAATGCAAATTGGATGAACAGCATCTCATATTTTGCTTGGGCAGTTTACAGCCCAGTGGTATGAATGTTAATTTCTCTAACTTCAGGTAGCCCTGGTATTCCCTCTCTCTCTATCCCTCCCCCACCCGTTGCACCAGCTTCTCGTTTTTACCCAACAAACAGCTAACAATGGCCTGTTTCCTTTATCATTGTTACTTTTTGGCATATCATTCATTCATTGTTATCTCTCCACATCATCGTCTATATTTCTTGTTTCCCTTATTCCAAACCAGTCTGAAGAAGGGTCTTGACCCGAAACATCACCCATTCCTTCTCTCCAGAGATGCTGCCTGTCCCGCTGAGTTACTCCAGCTTTATGTGTCTAACCCACGAGTGGATACCAGTGCAATACCACATCTCCTTCTCTTTCTCTCACTCAATACCTTTCTTACACGGGCAGTGTGTGTTTGTCTAATCACTGGCTTACACAATTTATCTTTGAATTTACCTGCATAATTCATTTTAAAAAAGGGGGTCAAAGTTTTAGAATGAGATTGCAATTTCTTGACAAAAACTTCAACTAGAGGGTTTGGTAAATAGCTCAACTAGAGCGCATATTCAAGAGGCCAGAATGAATGAAGACATAAGCACCTCTGCCTTTACCAAGAATAACTTCGTCCTCGTGATCTGCCTGTTCAGAAATCTAGTATCAGTGGAACTACTGTGCACTTGATCTCCTTTATCTTGGTGAGATCAGACTTTGATGTTAAAAATCTCATCCCACGATTGTCTACCCAAGTCTGACATCATACTGCTGTAATAAAAGCAAATACATTTTCAAAGGGTTACATGAAATACCACTTCAAAAGTTGCAGTGTATTTTGAAACACAAATACAAATTCAAAAAGTGCATCTTGCAGAGTGCTACAATTGAACGTGCAATCCCAATTGCCGTCATAAACCTTTTGATTGTAACCATTGCTGGGTCAACATTCACTTGCTGTTAAATCACTTTAGCACTCAATTATAAAGCTAAGCTTTATGTCTCTTTTCATTTAAATGCAGGAACAATAATGTTATTTTCTTTATGGAGCATGTCAGAGCTTTGATAATTTGTACTATCTCATTCTTCAAGTCACATTAATTCTTCCTCATTGAGTTATTTTTGTGTCTCATCCTAAATTTGTTCTTCAGTGCAACTCACGAAGAATTAGCACATACTAATTACTTCATATATCATCAATCATATTTGCGCAAACTGGTATTTTTATATCAGGCTACACACATGGTGGAAACCATTCTTCTGCTTCTCTGTACTATTACCACATGATCAATGTAAGTCTGTGGAGAGGCCACGTGCATATAGGAAGATGAGTACCTCATATTCTGCTCCGTTAGTCTACAATCCTATACCATGAACATTATTCTCAAATGTCAAGGTCCCCACAACCACCTCACCCCCCTTATTCAACCTTTCTCCTTCCCCACTGCATGCACGCACATCTTTCCACTCCAATGCCACCATCACCTATTTGCTTTCCGCCTTCCCCATCCATCCATCACCCATCCCTCCCTACTCTGAATTCCCCATTTTCCTTTTCCCTTTCTCTTCTACTCACTATCCCTCCCCCGGTTCTACATTTCACTCCTCATCTTCTTTCTTCTTCCTTCCTTCTTCGAAGAGCATCTTGGACATCCCTCCCTCCATGACACACTGGTCAACCCGAGGAGCACCTTCAGCAACAGACTGGTTCCACCAAGATGCAGCACAGAATGCCACAGGAGATACTTCTTCCCTTTGGCTATCAAACTGTACAACTCCTGTCCTGTACAACTCCAGACTGACTCCCGTTCCCCCTCCCCAGTCTTTGCGCATCCCCAATCCTGGACTTTGCACTCATCGCTTTATTTCCTGTTTCACGTATCTTGTTGTGTTTTGTAACTATTGGCAGACCAATTTCCCTCCTGGCATAAATAAAGTTCTGTCACATAGTATTGTATTGTTCCCCGGATTACACACCTGCACCCTTTTGTCTCCAGAAGGGTTTCGGCCCGAAACGTTGCCTATTTCCTTCGCTCCACAGATGCTGCTGCACCCGCTGAGTTCCTCCAGCACTTTTGTCTACCCTTTTGTCTCCATCTCACCTCCAGCCTTGGTTACTAACTCCACCTATCTACCAGTCAGCCCTCCTACCCTGAATCCACCAATCCCTTGCCAGTTTCTGCCCCACTCCTTCTCCTTATCTCTCTCCACCAGCTATCTCCCCATCATCGGTCTAATGAAGGGGTCGGACTGGAAACATCATTTGTACATTTCCCCGCAGAGATGCTGCCGAATCTGTTGAGTTTCTCCAGCACTTCATTTTTTTGCTCAACATTCCAGTCTCTTGGGACGCTATAAGTCTGTAGAATGTGTGAAGGATTGCATTCACCGACAAAATGAGATATCATGGATTGAACAAAGGAAAGGTTTCACTGGAGCTAATAACCAAGGGGGATACAAATAAAGGCATGAAACACAGATGGTATTCATAGTTAAAATACCAAGTTTGTGGTTGGTACCTATTATTAAAACACCAAAAGCACAAGACGGACCATCATGCAGCTGATCATATTTACAGCAAAAAATAATGAGGATAAAGAGTGGAAAGTATAAATAGTGACAATTGGCACTCTAGTCAGCAGTATGCAAGCTGTGGTCAGTGGAGTAATCAATACAGGCAGTATTTTTGGTTAAATAGCCGAGTCGAGAGACAAGAATGTTTTAGTGTAATGTGTCCTGAAATGGAACAATGAAATTCTTACTTGCAGCAGCACGACAGTGCAAACATAGTACTTTTTTTTGCATTTTTTTTAATGCTTATACAAGTAAACAGTGGAGTGCAGAACACCACGCCTGATCTGTGAAGGGCAGTTCTGCATTCTGCTACTTGTCATTCAAGAAGGTTAAATGTTTTCCACAACTTCACATTCTCAGTTTATAAACTTACACCTTGTTTTCTTGATTACCATGAACTTGTGTTCTATTTGTAGTTTGTACTAATGTCTTGTTTTTGCACAGACTTTTACTCTTCATTGTCTTGTTACATTTATGTATAATTGCATATAATTTATGCTTTGAGTGTTTATCTCAGTGCTTTGTGAGGCTGCTGCAAACAAGTCAAGATACAAGAGTGTTTTATTGTCATATGTCTGAGCTAGAACAATGAAATTCTTACTTGCAGCAGCACAGCAGAATATGTAAATGTAGTACAGTGTAAATAATATAATAAATGAGAACAAAAAGTTCATTGTGTGTGTATATATACACGCATATACATACAGAGCTTCAAATTATTGGGTGTGCCTATTTCTGAAGATTTTTCCTGGAAGTAGAACACTGATGCAATTATAAAGATAGCCCATCAGCGCCTTTACTTCCTGAGAAGATTGCGGAGATTTAGTATGTCAGAGGGGATTCTCTTGAACTTCTACATGTGTACAGTAGAGAGCATATTAACTGGTTGTATCATGGTCTGGTTTTACATCTTGAATGCCCAGGAGCAAAGAAGACCGCAAAAAGTGGTGAACACTGTCCAGTTCAAGGCGTACGTTGGCCCTGTCCCCGAACTCTACCTCCGCTACATCGACCACTGCATTGGTGCTACCTCCTGCACCCATGTAGATCTCACTGACTTCATCCTTTTTATCATTAACTTCCATCCGGCACTCAAATTCACCTGTACCATTTCTGACATCTCCCTACCGTTTCTGGACCTCACTGTCTCCATCGCAGGAAACAGACTACTGACCGACATCTACTACACACCCACTGACTCCCATAGCTGATTCCTGTAAGGACCTATCCCCTACTCCCAATTCCTCCATCTATGCCGCATCTGCACCTAGGATGAGGTGTTCCAAACCAGGGTATCGGAGATGTCCTCATTCTTTAGGGAACGGGGGTTCCCCTCTTCCACTATAGATGAGGCTTTCACCAGGGTCTCTTCTATACCCTGTAACTCTGCTCTCACTCCCCATCCCCCCCACTCATAACAAGGGCAGAGTCCCCCTTGTCCTCACCTTCCACCCTACCAGCCATCACATACAACAGATAATCCTCTGACATTTTTGCCACCTCCAACGGGATCCCACCACTGGCCACATCTTCCCATCTCCTCCCTCCGTAACTCCCTGATTAATTCATCCCTTCCCACCCAAACCACCCCCTCATCTGGTACTTTCCCTTGCAACTGCAGGAAATGCTACACTTGTCACTTTACCTCCCCCCTTGACTTCATCGAAGGACCTAAACAGTCTTTCCAGGTGCGTCAGAGGTTCACCTGCACCTCCTCCAACCTAATCTATTGCATCCGCTGCTCTAGGTGTCAGCTGCTCTACATTGGTGAGACCAAGCGTAGGCTTGGCGATCGCTTTGCCCAACACCTCTGTTCAGTTCTTTTTTTTTAAATTTCAAAATAGACTTTATTCAAGTAATAAATATTTACAATACATCAACCGTGCGAAAAATCCATCCGACATTTTCGGAGGCTATACAAATTGCTCCATACAGTCTATATACATTTTTCAAATTTTACTAATCGATCCCCCACCCGTGCCACTCATGTGGCCCCCCGGCATGGGATACCTTCCCTTATTTTGAGGGGCGTCTCCACCATACTGTGCCCCCCATGTCCAGCAGCAGAAGGACCTTAGACTGTGGCCCTCCCCCACCGAGCCTTGGCGTTGGCTGCACCGAGCTTCAGTGCGTCCCTCAACACGTACTCCTGCAGTCTGCAGTGGGCCAGTCGGCAACATTCCCCGACGGACATCTCGCTCTGCTGGGTGGTGAACAACGCTCGGGCAGACCACAGAGCGTCTTTCACCGAGTTGATGACCCTCCAGCAGCACTTGATGTCAGTCTCTGAATGTGTCCCTGGGAACAGTCCGTAAATCACAGAATCCTCTGTGACGGAGCTGTTTGGAATAAAGCGTACCAGGGGCCCTTGCATTTTCCTCCAGACTCTTTGGGCAAATCCACACTCTGCAAAGAGGTGGGCAACCATCTCCACTCCATAGCAGCTGTCCCGAGGGCAGCGTGCGCTGGTAGTGAGGTTCCGACGGTGCAGGAAGGATCTGACTGGGAGGGCTCCCCTCACCGCCAGCCAAGCCAGGTCTTGGTGCTTGTTGGTGAGTTCTGGCGATGAAGCATTTTGCCAGACAAGCTGGGCAGTCTGCTCAGGGAACCACGCCACCGGGTCCACCGAGTCCTTTCCCTGCAGTGCCTGCAGGACATTCTGTGCTGACCACTGCCCAATGGACATGTGGTCAAAGGTGTTGGTCCGGAAGAACCTTTCCACAGACGACAGATGGGGTGGCAGTGACCAGCTGACTGGCACATTGCGTGGCATCTGCGCCAGGCCCATCCTTCGCAACACCGGGGACAGGTAGAACCTCAGCAGGTAGTGACACTTGGTACCCACGTGCCTTGGCTCTACACTCCGCCTGATGCAGCCACACACGAAGGTGGCCATCAGGATGAGGGCGACGTTGGGCACGCTTTTTCCCCCGTTGTCTGCTGACTTGTACATTGTGGCCCGTCGCACCCGGTCCATCCTCGACCCCCAGATGAACTGGAAGACGGCCCGGGTGATCCCTGTGGCATAGGAAGGAGGGACAGGCCACACCTGTGCCAAGTACAGCAGGCCCGAGAGCACCTCACACCTGATGACCAAATTCTTTCCCGTTATGGAGAGGGAGCGTTGCCTCCACAGCTCCAGCTTCTTCCCCACCCTGGCTATCCGCTCCAGCCAATTCCTGTTACACGCCTCAGCCCCGCCGAACCAGATCCCCAGCACCTTCAAGAAGTCAGGATTGATGGTGAAGGTGACGGAAGATCTGTCGGGCCAGTTGCCAAAGAGCATGGCCTCGCTCTTCCTGCGGTTCACCCTGGCTCCCGTGGCCGACTCAAACTGGTCGCAGATACTAATCAATCTGCGGACCGACCCTGGATCCGAGCAGAAGACAGCGACATCGTCCATGTACAGGGAGGTCTTTACTTGGATGCCCCCACTGCCGGGAAGTGTCACTCCTCTTATGCTCGCATCCTTCCTGATGGATTCGGCAAAAGGTTCAATACAGCAGACAAACAAGACAGGAGAGAGAGGGCAACCCTGCCCGACTCCAGACCTTACAGGGAAACTGTCTGATTCCCACCCATTGATTTGGACTGCACTACGGATGTCGGTGTAGAGCAGTTTGATCCAATTCCTGATTCCCTCCCCAAAACCCATTTTGGAGAGCACGTCCCTCATGTACGTGTGCGAAATCCTGTCAAAGGCCTTCTCCTGGTCCAAGCTGACTAGGCAGGCATCCACCCGTCTGTCCTGCACGTAGGCGATGGTATCTCTCAGCAGCGCTAGGCTGTCTGAGATTTTCCTGCCAGGTAGAGCACAAGTTTGGTCCGGGTGGATCACCTGTCCCAGAGCAGACTTGACCCGGTTGGCGATGGCCTTAGACAGGATCTTGTAGTCTACATTCAAGAGCGTTATGGGTCTCCAATTCTTTATGTCCTTCATCTCCCCCTTCTGCTTGTAGATTAGGGTGATGTTGCCTTTCCTCATGGAGTCTGACATGCTACCAGCTAGAAGCATGTCGTTGTACACTTCTAGCAGGTCCGGGCCCATCCAGTCCCACAGAGCCGAATACAACTCGGCCGGTAAGCCATCGCTTCCGGGAGTTTTACTCGAGTCAAAGGAACGGATGGAGCCAGTCAGCTCCTCTAGGGTCAGGGGTTGGTCCAGACTCTCCCGCTTGCTGTCCTCCAAGACCTCCGTGATCGAGGACAGGAAGTTCTGGGAGGAGGTACTGTCTATAGCCTTTCGGTCATACAAATCTGTGTAAAAGGATTTGCAGATCCTCAGCATGTCTGTGTGTGAGGATGCTACCGAGCCGTCCTCCTCCCTAAGGCTGTTCATCACAGAGCTCCCCCTGTGAACCTTATGGAAGAAGAAACGTGAGCACGTCTCATCCTGCTCCACATGGCAGACCCTGGATCGGAAGATGATCTTGGAGGATTCAGAGGTAAAGAGCCGAGCTTGCCGGTCCTTCACATCTCTAAGTTCCTCCTTCACATCCACCCCTCTCGACTGCAGAAGGAGCAGTTGTTGCAAATCTGTCTGGAGTTGGCACAATTCCCTCTGACTCTGTCTTGCTCTCTGAACCCCTTTACTTATGAAGAACCTCTTAATGTTCTCCTTGGTTGCTTCCCACCAGAGGGTGGGGGAGTCAAAGAGGGGTTTCACCGTTCTCCAACATGCGTAGTCCCTCTTTAGCTCCTCGATGTTCTCTGTGGTCAACAGCTTCATGTTTAACTTCCACGTCCCTCTGCCTGTCTTCCGGTCCTCCTGTAGGTGACAGGAAGCCTGAAGGAGGCAGTGGTCGGAGAAGAACACCGGCATGAGGTCAGTGTGTCTCACCGTGACGGCCTTCGTCGTGAAGACAAAGTCTATCCAAGATCGGGTTAAACCGTCCGATCTCGACCAGGTGAACCGCGGCTGGGACCCGCCTGCAGGGTCGCTGAAGGCATCGCGCAGCTTTGCATCTTTTACCATATCCCTCAGGAACTTGGACGTGCTGTCCAGTCTGCTGTCGGCACTGCCGGATCGTCCAGCCGCATCAATGATGCAGTTGAAGTCACCGGCCAGAACGAGCTGCCGGGACGTGGCCAGCAGCACTGGGAGCTGCTGGAGAACGGCCAGCCTCTCGCTCTGCGTGGGTGAGGCATACACATTAATCAGCCGGAGCGGAGAGCCACGGTACATAACATCCACCACAAGGAGCCGCCCCCCAACCACCTCCCTAACCTCATTGATGGCGAAGTTCCCTCCCCGCAGTAAAATCCCCAGGCCGGAAGCACGACAGTCATTACCCCCCGACCACACCGACAGTCCGTGGGGCCACCATCGCGACCACCTCCGATAGCAGCGGAGGTGTGGCAGCCCGCACTCCTGAAGAAAAGTCACATCTGCCTTGACCTTGGCCAGGTACTGTAAGGCGTTCAGACATCGCGCAGTGCTCTTTATACTGCGCACGTTTAAAGATGCCAGTTTGAGCTCCATTGTCTTTAGAGTCACTGACCGTTTTCGTGTCCCCTCATTCCCACCGTTTCAGTGAATTGCCTCAGCATTCCTGGGCTCAGGAATCCAGCGATGAGGTGGGTTTCTGGTGGCGCAACCAATGGTGTCATTGAGGGGGGCCTTTTCGTTCCACCCCCTTTCGGGCACAGGGCTTCCTCTGTCTCCTGTAGCTGGGTCACGGTGGCTGGTTCACTGCTCCCGGTCGCCCGGAGCTGGGGCCCAACGGCCTTTGTGCTGCTCCTGGTCACCCGGAGCTGGGGCCCATTGGCCGCTGCAATGCTCCCGGTCGCCCGGAGCTGGGGCCCATCGGCCGTTGCGCTGCTCCCGGTTGCCCGGAGCTGGGGCCCATTGGCCGCTGTGATGATCCCTGTCTCCAGGGGCTGGAGCCCCTCGACCGTTTCACTGCTCCCGATGTCCTGGGCCTGGGGCCCCTCGACCGTTGCACTGCTCCTGGTGTCCTGGGGTTGGGGCCCTTCCGCCGCTTCTCTGTTCTCGGTCTCCTGGGGCCGGGTCGTGATCGTCGTGGCCTCTCTCTTCTCTTCCCCCGTTTTCCTCCTCTGTCTCCCTCGTTGGGACTTCCCGGTCGCCTCATCCTCCGACGAAGAGGAGAGATTGCTGCCTTCTGTAATAGAAAGACGTCTTTTTATTTGTTTGCTTTTAGACTTACCAGTCCTTTGTGGCCTCGGCTCCTTGGGCTGAACCCTCAGCTTCTTGTATGACACTGTTGTCCACTTCTCCTTCTGTTCCTCCTCCTCCATTGACTCTCCCTCCTGGGCAAGATGCTGGGCGTCTCCTTCTGGCACTTGGGGCTTCAAGGTGGTTGGGCTGTCCTCATCTGCGTTTCCTTTCTCTGCTGGGGTCTTGGTAATGGTGGGTGCTTCGCCCACCTTGGGGGTGCTGGCAGCAGCCCCTCTTGTCGCCTGTGCATAAGTGCAGGCTCTTTTAGGGCAAGCCCTGTAAAGGTGGCCTGCCTCCCCGCACAGGTTGCAGTTCTTGCTGGCCTGACAGTCCTTTGTCTCGTGGCCCTCCATCTTGCAGTTTTTGCAGACAACTGCTGTGCATTGGACCATCACATGCCCAGGCTTGTTGCATTTCCTGCACAGCCTGGGTTGCCCTACGTAGCTCAGGTAGCCTCGGTTCCCTCCGATGGCGAAAACCGAGGGGGGGTGGACAATTTCTCCGTCCTTGTCCACCCTCAGCTTGACCTTGACTTGCCTCTTGCTCGTCCAAATTCCATGCATGTCCTTCACGTCCACACAGTTCCCTGTTCCCTCAACGTAGCGAGCAAGGAACGTGAGGACATCGACTACCGGCACATGTGGGTTGAACATATGCACGGTGATCAACCTTTCCTTCTGGGTGGGGAGGGTGAAGAGCGGCTGCACCTCTGTTCAGTTCGCAATAACCAACCTGATCTCCCGGTGGCTCAACACTTCAACTCCCCCTCCCATTCTGAATCTGACCTTTCTGTCCTGGGCCTCCTCCATGGCCAGAGCGAGTCCCACCATAAATTGGAGGAGTAGCACCTCATATTTCGCTTGGGTAGTTTACATCCCAGTGGTATGAACATTGACTTCTCCAATTTCAGGTAGTCCTTGCTTTCTCCCTCTTCCCCCTCCCCTTCCCAGCTCTCCCGCAGCTCAC
Source organism: Raja brachyura (assembly GCA_963514005.1). The sequence continues at coordinate 48,066,323 of OY740781.1, read as the reverse complement.
TGTCTCCGCCTCTTCCTTCCTTCTTCCCGCCCCCCAGTTGCCCAGGGCCTCACAAGCATTCTAATCTATGTATTGTAGAATGTTATTATAGAACATGAAAATGGAGAAGAACATCGCAAGTGCATGATGGCATATTTGATTCGGCATAAAGAAACTGGAACTATAGAGGCCCCAGTGCACTGCTTTGCACGGGGTCCTATAATGCTGTTAAGATGGCCCTGCCATCCAACCCCCCCCCCCCCCCCACCCCCACATCAGTCTGAAGAAGGGTGTCGACCCAAAGCGTCACCTATTCCTTCGCTCCATAGATGCTGCCTCACCCGTTGAGTTTCTCCAGCATTTTTGTCTACCTTCGATTTTTCCAACATCTGCAGTTCCCTCTTAAACAACTGTCCAGTCCATCTTGGGTTCTGACCTCCCCACCATCTAAGGGATTTACAGGGGTCATTGTCTCAAAAAGGCAGCAAGCATCATCAGAGACCCACACCATCCTGGCCACACATTCATTTCACCCCTGTCATTGGGAAGGTTGGTACAGGGTGGTGTGGGTACCTCACTGTACTTGTGCATAAAATAATGAATTTGACTAGACATTACTATAAGTAAAATCCTACTTTTTTCAGTCTTAAGTATATTTGTCCACAAATCTCTGGTCATTTCAAAAGGGTGGTGAGGAGGTTTACCAGCATGCCTCCTGGATTAAAGGGTACTAGCTACAATGAGGGGTTGGACAGATATGGATTGTTTTCTCTAGAACACCGGAGAGAAATGATAGAGGTTATATAAAACTATGAGAGACATAGATAAGGTAAACAGTCAGAACTTTTTTCCCAGGATGGAATATTAAATACTAGAGCGCATAGCTTTAAGGTGCGAAGGTAGTTTAAAGGTGATGCTTGGAGCCAGCTTTTTTTACACAGTGGTGAATGCCATAAACACAATGCTGGAGGTGGTGGTAGTGGCCTATAGAATAGTGGCATTTAAATGACATTTGGGTAGGTACATGGATATGCCAGGAATGGAGGGAAATGCATTATGTGCAGGCAGATAAGAGTCAAAAGTGTCATTTATTGTCATATGTCCCAGATAGAACAATGAATTTGTCATAAGGTCATTGAAACATATAAGATTGTTAAGAGTTTGGACATGCTGGAGGCAGGAAACATGTTCCCAATGTTGGGGGAGTCCAGAACCAGGGGCCACAGTTTAAGAATAAGGAGTAAGCCATTTAGAACGGAGACGAGGAAACACTTTTTGTCTCAGAGAGTGGTGAGTCTGTGGAATTCTCTGCCTCAGTTGGCGGTGGAGGCAGGTTCTCTGGATGCTATCAAGAGAGAGCTAGATAGGGCTCTTAAAAATAGCGGAGTCAGGAGATATGGGGAGAAGGCAGGAACGGGGTACTGATTGGGGATGATCAGCCATGATCACATTGAATGGCGGTGCTGGCTCAAAGGGTAGAATGGCCTACTCCTGCACCCATTGCCTATTGTCTATTGTCTATTGTCAAATGTGATAGGAGTAGAATTAGGCCATTCAGCCCATCAAGTCTACTCCACCATTCAATCATGGCTGATCTATTTCTCCCTCCTAACCCAATTCTCCTGCCTTCTCCCTACAACCTCTGACACCTGTACTAATCAAGAAATTCTTACTTACAGCAGCACAACAGAATATGTAAACATAGTACACCGTACACAATATAATAAATGAGAAAAAAAGTTCAGTGTGTGTATATAAACACATACATATACAGTACACATACATTTAGACATACATAGTTGTGGTATCGCATTCAGCACAGACATTGTGGGCAAATGAAGCCTGTTCCTATGCACTACTGTTCTGTGTCATAATTTTCAGATTCCATCAGCTGTGGCTTTCAATATGTAAACACTGCCATTGTCTCTGGTGAGTTCTTGTTTTCAAATTGACTTCGAGCTCTGGAGAAGCCCATTTCCCTCCTGGGATAAATTTCCCTCCTGCGATAAATAAAGCTCTGTGTAGGAAGGAACTGCAGGTGCTGGTTTAAATCAAAGATAAACCAATAAACTAGAATACCAGCGGGACAGGCGGCATCTCTGGAGAGAAGGAATGGGTGACGTTTCGGGTTGAGACCCTTCTTCAGACTGGTTAGGGATAAGGGAAAAGAGAGATATTGACAGTGATGTGGAGAGATAAAGAACTTCCCCCTTAAGGATAAGGAGAAAGTCTTTTAGGACCGAGATGAGAAGATCTTTTTTCACACAGAGAGTGGTGAGTCTGTGGAATTCTCTGCCACAGAATGTAGTTGAGGCCAGTTCATTGGCTATATTTAAGAGGGAGCTAGCTGTGGCCCTTGTGGCTAAAGGGATCAGGGGGTATAGAGAGAAGGCAGGTACAGGAATACTGAGTTGGATGATCAGCCATGATCATATTGAATGGCAGTGCAGGCTCGAAGGGCCGAATGGCCTACTCCTGCACCTATTTTCTATGTTTCTATCTATGATTCTAACAATGATTGAAAGATACGCAAAAAAGTAACGATGATAAAGGAAACATGCCATTGTTAACTGTCTGTGTAGGAAAGAACTGGAGATGCTGGTTTAAATCAAAGGTAGACACAAAATGCTGGAGTAACTCATCGGGACAGGCAGCATCTCTGGAGATAAGGAATGGGTCTCGACACGAGACGTCACTCATTCCTTTGTTCCTGAGATGCTGCCTGTCCCGCTGAGCAACTCCAGCATTTTGTGACTACCTCCTATTGTTAGCTGTTTGTTGGGTGAAAACTAGAAGCTGGTGTGACTTGTCTGGATCTGGATCTGGATCTGGATGTAGTACGTTGAAAAGCTCTCGGTAGCGCATCCCCATTGTGTGGGGGAGGGATAGAGAGAGGGGGGGGAATGCCAGGGCTGCCTGAAGTTAGAGACATCAATATTCATACCACTGGGCTGCCCAATGTCAGCTGCCCAAGCGAATTGCAGCAAGTTCTATCGTATATTAAACTACAATTCCCAGATTGCATTGGAGCTGCCTGCCGGATGTACGTCAGAGTTGTCCATCCGCTGCTGCTGCTGGAGGAGGAGGAGGCCGTCGCCGCGAGTGAGGACGGACTTGTGGCTGCAGGCGGCATTGACGCCGACCCAGACCCAGCAGCAGCACATAATTGCCCCGTCCTCCTTCGTGCGAGCGCACTGCCAAGAGGCACATTTAATTGGCCGTCTCTGGTGAGTTGTTGTTTTCAAATTTCCCTCTAGCTGTGGAGAGGCCCATTTCCAGTTGCAGCTGCTCGGCACAAAGCTGGGTTCACGGCTCCCACTCACTCACTCACTCACTCGCGTCTTTGCATTAACACAGTCTGGGGGCTCTGATGCTGAGAAAGAAAGTCGGTGTTGATTAATTATTCCATGTTTCAGATGTGAGGGAGTTTGTTATTGTTACCTTGGCGTTGGATGTGGATAGTTTTGTCAATGCATGACTCGGGATCACTGTAATCATTTACTTTTTGCGTAGGAAGCTCCTGGTAACACATCTCTTCAAAAAGGGTAGGTGGACAAAAATGCTGGAGGAACTCAGCGGGTGAGGCAAATGAATCTATGGAGCGAATGGATAGGTGGTGTTTCGGGTCGAGACCTTTCTTCAGACGTCTTCTCTTCAAAAAGGGTGTTACTTCTTTCTAATTTTGTTAAAATAAGAATACAGTACAAAGTGGAGTAACTCGGCGGGTCTGGCAGCGTCTCTAGAAAGCATTGATAGGTGACGTTTCGGGTTGGGAGCCTTCTTCAGACTGATCCCTTTGTGTCCTTTTTGTGGAATCAGTCTGAAGAAGGATCCCGACCCCGAAACATCACCTATCCATGTTCTCCAGGGGGTACACAAAAGGCTGGAGAAACTCAGCGGGTGCAGCAGCACCTAAGGGGAGAAGAAGATAGGTAACGTTTCGGGGCGCGGAGAGAAGAAAGAAAGGAGGAGGAGGAGCCCGAGGGCTGGGGGAGAAGTGGGAAGGGGGGGGAGACAGCAGGGGTTAATAGAATTGAGAAAATGCAATGTTCAAGCCCAGAGGATGCAGACTCCCCAAGCGGAATATGAGGTGCGGGGTGCTGCTGTCTGACCCGCTGAATTACTCCTGCACCTTTGCGTCTTTGTAAACTAGCATCTGCAGTTTCATGTTTCCGCTTTCTAATTATGTATCTCGTTATAACTTTCTCTCAGTTATTTTCCTTTTCGGCAGTTTGAATAGATTTTTGACCTTTTTTTTTCAGTTAGCCGTGTCGTACAGCTTCAGTAACCCGGGTTCGATCCTGACCTCGGGTGTTGTTTGTGTGGAATTTGCACGCTCCGCGATTTCTCCCGGAGTAATCCTTCGTCCCAGTGACGTGCTGGTAAATTAATTGGCTGGTGTAAATTGCCCCTGGTGTCTAGATTGAGAAGGAAGGGAATTGATGGGGCATTTGAGGCCGTTAGGTTATAGGGAACTATCGGGTTTTAGGCTGAAAGGAATGTTCTGAGCCAGCATAAACTCGATAAACTAAATGGCCTATCTTCCACGTAAATATAAAACCTGGGGACTGTGGCTAAATTTGGAGATTTGTTTTGTGGTCTAATCAGACATCAGCCTAACATAGTTACATTCAGAATATTGCAGACAGTACAAGCAATGTTCTAGACTCTCATCACAAATGTTAGGTACATAGTGCCCACTGCCTGAACAGCTTCATCTGAGGTGGTGGCACAATGGTACAGGGGTTGGAGGAATTAGTTTATAGGCCGGAACTAAATATTGAAGATTCTGAGATCAGTTGTAGCAAAAAATACCACCTATCGTCCTCATCTGCTGAAGAATCAGTGCTCCTCTGTTGAACAACACTTGGAAGTAGCAACATTGCTCTATGTGGGTGTCCTTCACAGAGAGTGCATTGGTAATGTCACCCTGAAGCTTGCTTAACTCTGAAGCAAATAGCTGCCAGACTGAGTCTCTGGCAGGTAATGAGCGAACCAATATAAGGAATAAATCTCCTTGACATCGTTTTTGCCTCTGTAAGACAAAAACTTTTGTGGAAGTGGCCACTGCAATGGTTGTGTGGAGACAAGATCTTAGTTTGTACTCTCCAAGATGTCCTGTCCACTACAGCTGTATTTAAACGTGAGATATTTGGAATCGATATTGTAGCGCAGAACTAAATATACATGAGGCACCGTACTCAATTTTCATGCACTGTTTCATTGGGCCTGTATATCCTTCCTTCTCCAACTGTTGTCAAGCCAGGGTTCAAACTTAGTTAAATAAGGACTGCTGAAGGGAATGCATATAGCTGCAGCAAATATGACCAAAAATGTTGAGTAAAGCTACACTACAGGACAACATGCACTACAGCTTTAAACAGTGAAAATTGCATGCAACAGAGATAAGTAATCTCACTGGCAATAGATGATAGTTCTGCAGCCTGATTTATATCTAGTCTGTGGTAGTCTCTTAAAGAGTTAAGAGGGAACTCTAAGAATATTTTCATCATTGGTAACAGTGAGACTGAGATATTCTAAATAATTCTGTTAATCTGTAAGTCCTGGCACCCTCCCTCATCACAAAGGTTTGTCTTCACTTCAACTTGACAAATCAAGAAAAGACTGAAAGCAATTGACCAGATCTGAGGATAAATGCTGTGGTACCAGAAATAATCCCCACTTGAATATTGATGCCTTGGGTTCCAAAACGAGCTGTAACTCTAGCCAAGCAATTCCAGTGTGATTACAATACTGACATCTACCAGACAATGTGGAAAATTACCCAATGTGTCCTGTCTACAAAAGACAGGGTTAATCCAATTTGGCTAATGCTGTTGGGGATTCTTCAGGATCATGTGAAAGTAACAGGCATTAATTCAAAACCATAAACGGCCTTCAGAATATCTGTTCTGATGTACACTGAAAGCTGTTACTTTGACGTTAAAACGAATTGCATGTAGAGCAGCAAGAATTCCATTAAAAGCGCAGCTTTACAAACAGACAAGCTGTTTACACATCACCTTGACTCGTTCTCATATGAATCGTCTGAATGTATAACAGGGTATGGTAATTGGCCTACATCAAATTGGGAATCTTCACCTTAGAGCAGCACAGTAATGGTGCTGGTAGAGCTGCTGTCTAACAACGCAAGAGATTCCAGTTTTGATCCTGACTTCGGAAGCTGTCTGTGTCGAGTTTGCACTTTCTCCTTGTGACCGTGTGAGTGCTCTGGTTTCCTCACATATCTCAAAGAAGTCTGGGTTGTTGGGTATTTAGCCCTTGTAAAAATTGCCCCTAAAGAGAAGGGTGAGGATGAGAAAATTAGATAACATAGAACTAATGTGAATAGGTGATCGATGGTCCATATGAACTCACTGGGCCGAAGGGCATGTTTCCATGCTGCTTCTCTAAACTTACAAAAAAAACTAGAGTTATTTCACACCGTTGTGATGAAGATGAAGATAGCCTCCAGACTTCAAGAATTGGTAAAAAGGCTTGAGCATGAACTACGGCTTTTGCTAGCAGTGTATCTCCTGGAAAATTGGTTAAAAATGTAGTTTTAAATGTGTTCAGTTCAGTTTATTGTCACGTGTACCGAGGTACAGTGAGTAGCTTTTGTTCCGTGCTAACCATTCAGCAGAAAGACAATGCATGATTACAATCGATCCATTTACAGTGTGTAGATACATGTTAAAGATACATGATATATGATCTGAGGTGCTTATTTGTGCAATATAATGACGTGCAATTTAATTATGACAATCCTGCATGACCGCAGGTAAATAAATCATTTAAGGTTTCGGTTAGTGCTCCTGGAATGCTGTGATGCAAGGGAAGTTCTTTAGTTTAGGTTTATTCTTTTTTTTAAAATACTAGATCTGTTAACTGATTGACAAACATTTGCCATTGTGCCGCACCCTTTTAACAGCAAAACATTCTCGTGTATGAAAATATAGTTAAATATTTTAGAACTAATCAACAGAAGTGGTGGAAGGCTAAACTTTCAAAAACTTGGTCAAAGGTTATTTTTAAAGTTAAGATGAAGAGGCATAGTAGTAAGTAAATTTCAGGGTTTCAAACCATTCGAGCCATTGTTTAGAATTGAGGAAAGGCAGATATTTCAAGGGATGGAGGGGGTTATGACTAAGAAACAGCAAGACCATAATTATATTTTTAAATAATTATGCATATTTACAAATAGAGTAATGCCGAATAATAAGCATGGTGTTAAAGGGTAAATAGGATTTCTCCTGCACGTTGCAGGATGGCATTTCAGTGCACAGAGCCTTGTCTTTGGGTTGGGACCTTGTCAGCAAGTTAACATTGCTTGATCCATAAGGATAAACAGCTCACTGCCAATAGTAACAAAAATAGTTTATTATTGTCACGTGCATCAAGGTACAGTGAAAAGCTCCTTTTGAATGATAGCCTCATTTATTTGCATTACATTTTTATTGATGATTTTCTTTCCACATAAGAAAGTTTGACCTTTTAAAATCTTTTTGTCAGCGGAAGTAAAATTAATTTAAAGAGCTTTGAATCGTGCACTGTAATATTACTACAGCAGCAGTTTTCCCTTTCAAATAAGGTAAGGGAATCTCTGCTATCCAGTGACTTCTGATGGTTGATATCAATGTCTGATTATTGAAATGTGACACTGGCACACATTCTCTGCACATATCGAAGGGATTGACTAACTGAGGGAGATAGCAAAGATGTGAATTTTATCTCCACAGCAACTAAAAAGTAAATGTAATGAAATGTAAAACAAGAGTGAATTGATCGTTGAATACTGCTGATCCTGCCTCTGGTTTGGATGAAATAAGCAACATGATGATGAACCAATGCACAGCTGTGGCTTTAACTGTGCGGAAATGGATGATAACCGTTTCTATTCCAACCAATGCTATAATGTAGTCAACTTTTAAGTTGTGTTCAAATCTATCTTTATGTGCATAATTTATGCTTGATGGTAAAGGTTGTACTTGAGTAATGTGTATAATTATGCACAACTAAATATTGACCTGTTTTTGTCCTAGGCTTCAGTGACTCATGACACTAATTGTGAGACTCTGGTTGCATTTTAGAAACAGAAATGAGTAGAAGAATGGGAAAAGTCATGACTGAAGATAAGTGCTTTAGCTATTGGATTTAAAGGCACATTGGGTGATTAGAAATATATACAATGCAAAATTCTGCCATTCTTGCCCTACATAAAATTAGACTACTATAAAAAAATAGAAGCATTATTAAGAGGGGCATGAGAGGAAAGCATAGCATTGAATAAGATGTTGCATCTTCTCGAGCTACAAGCTGTCCTGGAGGACTGAAGAGTAGCTAATGTTCTCTGTTTAAGATGAGAAGTGGATAGAATCTAGAGAATTTTAGGCCAGGGAATCCCATGTTTGTAGGGAAGGGAAGCTATCAGAGAGGATTCTTTAGGGTGGAATTTACTCCTATTTGGAAAATAATGGCTTTCGGAAGGGACAGTTGGTGTGGCTTTGTAGGAACATAGAAATTAGGTGCAGGAGTGGGTCATTTGAGCCAGCACTGCCATTCAATATGATCATGGCTGATCATCCAAAATCAGAACGTTGTTCTGGCTTTTTGCCAATATCCCTTGATTCCCTCAGCCCAAATAGCTAAATCTAACTCTCCCTTGAAAACATCCAGTGAATGCCTTCTGTGGCAGAGAATTCCACAGATTCACAACTCTCTGGGTAAAAAGCTTTTCCTCATTTCAGTCCTAAATGGCCTACCCCTTATTCTTAAACTGTGACCCCCTGGTTCTGGACTCCCCCACCATCACGAACATTTTTCCTGCATCTACCCTATCCAATCCTCTAAGAATTTTATATGCTTCTATAAGATATCCTCTCATCCTTCTAAATTCCTGCGAATACAAGCCCAGTCAACCCATTCTTTCCTCATACGTCAGTCCCTCCATCCTGGGGATTAACCTGGTGCACCTACGCTGCACTCCCTTAATACTAACTTGATTGTGAGGAGGTGACAAAGGTGCATGCCGAGGGTAAGGTAGTTGATGTTGTCTTGGTGGATTTTAATAAGGCATTTGATAAAGTCTTCCATGGTAGGCTGATCCAGAAAATTATTTTAATTAAATGTCTTGCTGAAATGCTCAGGATTAACAGTGACATGGTTGTATGGATTCATAACTAGCTTACTGATATAAGATATAATTATACTGATATAAGATATTGGGTTGTGGTTGAGGACAATATGCAGGCTGGAGGACTGTGACCAGTGGAGTTCAGGAAAGATCTATGCTGGTGCCTTTGTTGTTTATGATATAAATGAGTTGGACATAAATACATGGTTAGTAAATTTGCAGATAACAGACTGCTGGGATTGTGGATAGTGAGGATGGCAGTCAAAGAATAGAGCAGGCTATAGATCAGATACATAAAGGAGCAGAGACCTGGCAGATAGCGTTTAATGCGAGCAAGTGTGAAGTGTTGGAACTTTCGGAGGTCAAATGTAAGGAGAAAACATGAAATGAACCCTTAATAGCATTGATGTACAGAGGGATGTTGTCGTTCAGCTCATGCTGTTGGGTTGAATCACAGCCTAGTTTGTTAGTTGATCTGATCTGCCCAAGACTGCAAGAAATTGCAGAGGGTTGTAGATGTAGCCCAGTCCATCGCTTAAGCCAGATTCTCGACCATTGACTAAATCTACATTTAGTATGTACTGAGGTAATTAGATACTGTCTGAGGTAAACAGCTAACATGATGAAAGACTTGTCCCACCCCAATCATTCCTTTCTCCTGCTCCTGTTGGGCAGAAGGTACAGAACTTGAAAGCAAACACCACTAGCTTCTTTCCCTCTGTTATCAGGCATCTGAATGGTTCTTCCATAAAGTAGGATACTGTCTGATTCAACTCTACCCCATTGTGGACATTGGACTTTGCCTATGGAACTGATGCGTTACAATGCTGAGAATATATTCTGCATCCTGCATCGTTCCCTTTGCTCTACCTATTGTATTTGAGTTTGACGATTGTATTTATGTATAGTATCTGATCTGAGTGGATAGCATGCAAAACAAAGCTTTTAATTGTACCTTGGTACACATGACAATAATAAATGTAAACCTTTTAATAACTCTACATTCAAAGTAGAGAACTCCAAAGATTCTCGCTCCCCTAAAGAGGAGTAAATTCCACCTTCAATCAGCTTTAAATGTTAATAACGTATTTTGAAACCATGTTCTCTCATTCTAGGTTAGCCCTCTTGGTATGAACTTTATCAGGCCGTCTGAGAATCTTTCAATTCTACTATGAGGTTCAACCTCCATTATTGGTAAAGATATTATTTTCTCTTTTTTTCCCTTTCAATTAATTTGACAGGCTAAAGTGCGTTTGCTTCAATATATGAAGTGTTATGGACTACTGATCAGGGAGAATGGTGTAGCTGCACTTGGAGAGGACATTCTGGAGCACTTGTCCAGTGAAGCAATGTGGAGCCGAGAAATAAGAAAGGCGCAATTACTGTGATGAGTTTAAAGTATATGTCATGGGGGGTAGCGTAAAAGATACGTAGGCGTGAAAGCAACAGGTTGTTGAATTAGGTGACTTTAATTTCCCCATTATTGACCAAGATGTTCGGTGCCAGAGGCTTGGATGGGGTAGAATTTGTTAGTTGCAAACAGCAGGATTTCCTGAACCAGTAGTCCACTCAATGTTTGAGTTTCATTGGGGAGTATTTTGGAACAGTGTAAGTTTTTGGTTAGTTATGCCGAAGGATGTGTGGCCCTGGGGAAAGAGCTAAATTGGGCGAAGGCGAATTATGACAGTTTTTTTTCAGGAACTGGGGAGAATAGTTTATAAGCAACTGGTATCTGGCAACTCCACGTCTGATATAGAAACAAGAAACTGCCGATCCTGGTTTACAAACTACTACTCCAGACTAAATCAATCTGAAGAAGGATCTCAACGCAAAATGTTTCCTGGCCATGTTCCCCAGAGATGCAGCCTGACCAGCTGAGTTACTCCAGCAATTTATGTCTTATTTCCACGTTTGATGTGAGAGATATTTAAAGGTCAATTGGTTAAAAATCTGCACCAACTTCTTCCAGTGTAGAAGAAAGACCAGGTTGGCAAGGTTTGAGAACTCGGGATGATGAAATATGCAAATTTAGGCAAAAAATTAAGCATATGAAAAGATTCAATATTCATGGAGTTCAATCCATGAACAAGTGTGAGATGCTATACTTTAGGAGGTCGAATGCAAGGGGAAAATATATAAATAATGGCATGTCCCTTTGACGTAGAGAGAGATTTTGGGCTTCAAGTCCTTCACTCCTTGAATGTGGCAACACAAGTAGTGTGGTAATGAGGGATATGGTATCCTTGCCATCACTGGACAGGGCATTGAGTATAAGAGTCAAGCAAGTCATGATGTATTTTTATGGGACTTTGGCGAGGAGCATTTGGAGTATTGTGTGCAGTTCTGGTTGTCCCATGCTGTGAAGGCTTTTGAAAGGTTGCAGAGGAGGTTTTTTTTAGACTGATGCCTTGATAAAGTGATATTATCCACAGGGTGAGATTAGACAGGCTTTAAATGTTTTCTCTGGCATGCGGGGAGACCAGTTAGAAATGTATAAAAAATTGAGAGGTTTCGATAGACAATCAGAACTTTTTTCCCCAGGATTGAAATATCAAATACTAGAGGGCAGAGCTTTAAGGCGAGAGGGGCACAGTTTAAAGATGATGTGCAGGGTTTTTTCTTTTTTGAACAGAGGATAGTGTGTGCCTGGAACGCACTGCCGGGGGTGGTGGTGGAGGCAGGCATAATTGTGACAAATAAAATACTCTTGGTTAGCATTGTTACGACTCCCGAAGGCAGGTACCTAAGAGTTGCGTAACATAATCAAAAACCAGGTTCAAGTTTAAGAAAAAACAGTCTTTAATTTAGTTAAAAGAAGACAAAACTCGAACCTGATTTAAACAACATGGTCCGGGACCATAATCGATTAACAAATAAATATAACAGTGCTCCAGCCAGCCTCGCAATGGGCCGTCGAACTGGAGACTCTAATCCTGCCTAAATAGACATAACCCTGCAACAAAATACACGAAAACCCTCAGGTCATCCCTTATCCGTCCCAATACAACATTAATTTACAAATATAGGAGACGATATACAAAGTGCTATGCCATGCGGCCAGGCCTCCTGCAGCTCAGACCTCTTCACTTGTCAGGGATCAGCGACGAAGAGAGAGAATTCTGGGAACTTCTGCTATTTAAGCTTCTGATGAGTCACCGGTCACCTGACACAGCTTGGCCAATCGGGTACAGAAGCTCTTAACCCCTTGATTCCTGACTCCCAGCCACGGGGCCTGCACTCAGGAGAGAAACAGAAAGGTGAGTACTTAGCATTCACGAGGGGGGGGGGGGGGGGGAGTACCTAACAAGCATATGAACATACAGGGAATGGAGGGAAATGGATCATGTGCAGGCAGAGAGGCCTTTGCATCGGGTTCGGCAGGGATATTGTGGGCAGAGAAACCCGTTCCTGTGCTGCATTTTTCTATGTTCTATGAAGCTGCAATTAGATGATTTAGATGATCTGATACTTATTGACAATCATTAAACTAAAAATTGCATGTTTTGGTCCTATCTAAAAGCTATATGTATGATGTCAATAATTTTAACTTAACAGTGCTATTGTGGTATTTAATGAATTGGCTGGTCTACCTATATTCATTAAAAAATATATTTATATCTACGTAGATTTATTGATTCAAAGGTGCCTGTTTTCAACAGTTTATTACAAGAGGATTTGATTATTTTGTAAACCATGCACAATTACTTTTGTAACAATTAAAAGTTTAAGCAGTAATTGGAAACCTATATTGTTGTTGGATCAATAATTGAATACACTTAAAGTAAATGTTAAATCTGAGGGTTCAATTGCTGAAGTAATATGTAATTATGAGAATCTTTTTTTATTAGCAGTGATTCCTATTAGATTCTGGAATATTAAGTTAATAAGCATTATTAACTTAATGTCTAAGCACTGAGTGAAACATGTTAGCAGATCCATTAACCAAAAGATGATCTGTTATGTCACTATTTTATTAACTTCTTCTCAAGTAAAAGAAAAAAATAAAATGAGAATAGAATTTAACCTTTTAAATTGCTAAAAATGTATTTCAATGTGCAAGTCTGGTATTAGGCAAGCTAAGATGTTACGTCTTTTTTCCTTTTATCATCTAGAGTTCCAACACATTGCTCTCTGGCTTCACGTGGTCATTCAACGATAAACTTTGTGGATCAGCTACATAGTTCAGAAGTCTCAGGAGCACCCAATGACAACCTTATGCCTCATAACTACAATCGTCAGCTGCAACACAGGGCAGGTAGAGGAGAAAACACACGAATTGATGCAATGTACCAAGTTGTGCCAGGAAATCTGCCTGCAGCCAGGGAAAAACAGTCCAAAGAAGCAAAACCATTAATATGCTCTGTTTTGCTGGGTGTGTTACTGATAATTGCAGCTGTAGTTGCATGGTGCTATTATTCAGCATCGCTGAAGAAATTACATTATTCTAAGATCAAAGATTTGGAGCTCTATGAGGATGGATTTATCATCAAGAAGACTGACGGTTCAAATTTATTTGAAATGGGCTTCAAGTCTGCCCCTATTAATCTTGAGTCGTGTTTTCAAGATGAGACTGGAGTTTGGATAAATTGCACAAATGCTGAGAAAGAAGTGGATTTTTTTATTGAGACCTTGAAGCCCAAAGATTCCATAACTTGCTTCAACATCAATTGGAGAACTGTGGTACTGGACTCTGCTGTTGAACACTGCATGTATTGGGCAGATGGATATTGGTATGGAGGAGCCGAGACTAGTTCACAGCACTGGCCTATCGAACTCTCAGGTGTAGTAGATCCAAAGCCATATGTTACAGGTGATGTACATTCATTACGTGAAGGCTTTGGTGGAATTATGGAAAGATATTGGATCTCGGATAAGTCTGTAGCCATTAGAGTTAATGATTCAGTCCCTCTACACATAGGCTGGAACAGCTCAAATAGAGAAGCATTTTGTTTGCACGCTAGATACAAAGATTCTCCATTTAAATTACCAACAGGACAACAACCATTTGTGCAGCTAAGTTATCAAGTCTGCGCTGGTTCTGATATGAAAAGTGTCCACCGATATATGGCCAAAAAACATTTCAAAAAGCCTGAAGTTAAACCTTCAGAAAGAATGTTCATGTACCCTCTATGGTCAACATGGGCTTTGTATAAAACAAAGGTTAACCAGGATAAAGTGTTGCGCTATGCAGAAAAAATTAAGAAATATCAATTCAATTGCAGTCATATTGAAATAGATGACCGGTACTCCAGTAGCTATGGTGAATTTGACTTTGATCCAGTGAAGTTTCCAAATGCTTTGGAAATGCTGCAGAAGCTGAGCAAAGATGGATTCCAGGTGACCTTGTGGGTCCATCCTTTTGTTAACTACAATTCACCAAATTTTGGTAAAGGAATTGAAAGTTCATATTTTGTGATGGACTCCAGAGGGAGACTTCCTGGTCTTGTGGAATGGTGGAATGGGGTTGCAGCTGTCTTAGACTTCACCAATCCAGAAACTAAAGATTGGTTTCAGAAAAAATTGGAGCACTTGAGATCAAAGTATGGGATTGTTTCTTTTAAATTTGATGCAGGAGAGACCAGTTACCTTCCTGTAGAATTTAGCACTCGGAAGCCTTTATCTGATCCCAGCATATATAGTAAACTATATGCTGAAGTTGCATCTTCACACTGCGAACTGGGTGAAGTGAGGATAGGATATAGAACCCAGATGCTTCCTTGTTTTGTTCGTATGATCGACCGTGATTCTGTTTGGGGTTACGAGCTTGGTTTGAAGTCTGTGATTCCTACGGCCCTCACCATGAGCATCTTGGGATACCCCTTCATATTGCCGGATATGATTGGAGGAAATGTTTATCCAAATAAAACGGATGGATTTGATGAGATTCCAGACCGAGAGCTTTACATACGCTGGCTTGAATTGTCAGCGTTTCTTCCAGCCATGCAGTTTTCAATCCCTCCTTGGCAATATGATGATGAGGTTTTGAAGATTGCATCTAAATTCACGCAGCTCCGAGAAAGAGTAGTTGGGCCGCTTATACTCCGACTAGCAGAGGAAGCCACTAGAACGGGTAATCCAATTATCAGGCCTCTATGGTGGATAGCTCCTGAAAACAAAGAGGCACATAAGGTAGATACACAGTTTCTGATAGGAGATGATTTTATGGTAGCCCCCATTCTAGAAAAGGGTAAACAAACAAGAGATATCTACCTTCCAGAAGGTAAATGGCAGAGTTTCAATGGAGACATTTTCGATAATACGCTGGTTCGCTTACAAGACTATGCAGTTGGACTTGATGAAGTGGCCTATTTTACTAGAATGATTTGATTTAATTTTACTTAAAATTTGGACTAATTCAAATAGTTTTTATGGGAAAATGCATTTTTGATCCACGGTTTGCATCTGTGTTCGACCCATGTAATTTCAGGATTATTCACAAGCTGACATTAATATTTTGCTTTGTCCCTCTTAACTGAAGTTCTGTAAAATAATACTTGTACTTTGAGTTTTTAATGGTTTTTTCCCCTAAACTGAATCAATTACTATTTTTGAGCAAAACATTTTGAAAGAAGATACCTTAATTGTTCATTTTAACAATAAAACAGACATTCATATTCTGTTAAGAATCGTATAGCTGGTATGCGGTAATGGGAATAAAAATAAATTAGATATTCCATTTGATAAGTGCAAATAATCCCAAATCTTAACACTTTTTAAATACAACTTTGCTTAAAGGACCAATAATCATAGAAACACAGAAAATACATGCAGGAGGAGGCCATTTGGCCCTTCGAGCCTACACCACCATTCATTGTGGTCATGGCTGATCATCCACAATCAGTAACCCGTGCTTGCCTTCTCTCCATATCCCTTGATTCCGTTAGCCCCTAGAACTCTATCTAACTCTCTTTTAAATTTATCCAGTAAATTGGCCTTACTGCCTTCTGTGGCAGAGAATTCCACAAATTCACAACTTTCCGGGTAAAAAGTTTTTTCTCATCTCAGTTTTAAATGGCCTCCCCTTTATTCTTAGACTGTGGCCCCTGGTTCTGGACTCTCCCATCATTGGGAACATTTTTCCTGCATCTAACTTGTCCAGTTCTTTTATAATTTTATATGTTTCTACAAAATGCCCTCTCATCCTTCTGAATTCCAGTGAATGCAAGCCCACTCTTTCCAATCTCTCCTCATATGACAGTCCTGCCATCCTGGGGATGAACCTCACGAACCTACGCTGCACTGCCTCAATAGGAAGGATGTCTTTCCTCGAATTAGGAGACCAAAACTGCGCACATTACTCCAGATGTCTCACCAGGGCCTTGTACAACTGCAGGCCCTTTACTCCTGTGCTCAAATCCTCTTGTTTTCTATGTTTCTATGAAGGCCAACATGCCATTAGCTTTCTTTACTGCCTGTACCTGCATGTTTACTTTCAGTGACTGGTGTACAAGGACACATCTCTCGTTACACTTCCCTTTTTCCTAATCTGGCACCATTGAGATAATAATCTGCCTCCTTGTTCCTGCCGCCAAAGTGGATAACCTCACATTTACCTACATTATACTGCATCTGCCATGCATCTGCCTACTCACTCAACCTGTCCAAGTCACCCTGCAACCTCTTAGCATCTTCTGTGCAGTTCACACTGCCAACCAGCAATGTGTCATCTGCAAATTTCCTAGTGTTACTTTTAATCCCATCATCTAAATTATTAATATATATTGTAAATAGTTGTGGCCCCAGCACCGAGCCTTGCAGCACTCCGTTAATTCTGGAGTCTTAACTTTTCCAATATTCTCTTTCCCTTTAACTCCATCCTTGTATTTCCAATTTGTCTCCTTCCATTTCCAATTTGTCTCCTCTCCCCCCCTCCCCCTATTTAGTTTAAATCATTCTATGTATTTAAATAATTTGGACAAGGTTAGAGGCAGTTAAATCACAATTTTGATGTAAATTGTGAAGGCGTATCCAGCGGTTAATGGAATATAAAGATTTGGGGAAATGGGAAATTGTGTGGTAAATGTAGTTTTGTGTTTTTTGTATTTACAGCAACACTTTTGAAGAAAGATTGGTAAATCTTTCTGCTTTTGAAGACATTAGTTAAATTCACTTTCAAAAGATGTATTATACAGGAGGGGAAGAGTAAATTGACATGAAATTCTGGGTTGTAAATTTGGAAATTGTATATATGAACAAGTGAATTTAAGCAAATATTGCTGAGGTGAAAGTACTGTAAAATTGTTGGATACTGGTTTTAAACCATGGAAGTGATAGGGGTGAAGCTGTGAGAAAAGTATTAAAAAAAATGTTTTTATTCACTTAAGAAGACCTTGATTGAGCAATCTATTGTGTTAAATCATGGAAAGTAGGTTGAATGGTCTCCCTGGATTTTCAGGATTTTCTGACAGGAAATTCAGCTGCTCATTCCTGCTCTGCGATTGTAAGATCTTTTACCTTAGCAGCCCTTTTCTCTATTCATCCCATATGCCATGATTCCTATAATATCTCAACATTTGTTATCCTCTCAATTGGAAAATACTCACCAACTGAGTCTGAACAGCCCTCTTGGATAGAAAATGGCACAGCTTCATTACCTACACCGTGAAGAAATTTCCTTCTCATCTTTATCTTGTCCCAAATGGCTGACAGCTGTTTTTCAAACTGTGATTCCACTAAAAGTTCAACTACCAAATGATGTCGGCAATATTCCCAGAGTTTTTCAGTTTGATTGTGGAGTTTGAGATTTTTTATTGATCTCTGCACTCTACCAGATTATCAGCTTTTATCAAAATAGCTCAGGTACAACTTACATTCATATAGTGCCTTTAATTAAAAAAATATCCTGGGACATTTCTCCAGTACACACCCAAACCCATTAGACTCCAAAATCATGCAAGATTTGGGGATTGCCAACCAAAAAGGTCAATCAAAGAAGATTATTTTAAAAGGATTGCTGATTGATTGATTTGGGGTAGCATTTGGGGATCATTGTTTAATTTGAATTAATTGTTCAGAATTCATCTTCATCTGGGGTGTTAAATTAGCCATGAATGGAAATTAAGTTTTATTTGTTCTTTTTGTTTTGATTTTGAACAAAGCAATAACCTTTTAGTAAATAAATGTTGTTCAATTGGAATGAATACAGTTAACTATTGGGAATAGGATTTTATGTTACACATGAAAGGTATCAGTATTGTTTTTACCCATGTCAACTCTGGAGTCAACCTGAGGAATAATCCTGTTACATAATCTTATATCTAAATTTCAAGCAGCTAAGTTGTCAAAATCAGTGTGAGAAACCCAGTGTTACTGTAAACAATAGATCAGTTTGTACATGTATAAATATGAGACTTTTTAGAAAAATACAGAAACTATTATGAAATTAATTATGGGATTGTTCTAGTATTTTCCTAACTATTACACACATTATGAAAGTTGTGCGGTCACATTGCAGTATGTTGTTAATAATTATTCCTAGATAAAGTGTTCGAGTTCCAGTACATTTTATTTTGCATATTTGATCAAGATTTGGAAATTCTGTTATTGGGGTAGTATTTGATTCCAAAGGTTTGTCTTTTGAGATGTGCAAATATTTTGGTTTTGTTTATTGGGCGGCATGATGGCGTAGTGGAAAAGCTACTGCCTTACAGCGCCAAAGTCCCCGGTTCGATCCTGACTACGGGTGCTTATCTGTACAGAGTTTGTACTTTCTCCCCGTGACCTGCGTGGGTTTTCTCCAAGATCTTCGGTTTCCTCCCACCTTCCAAAGACGTACAGGTTTGTAGGTTAATTGGCTTGGTGTATTGTATAATTGTCCCTAGTGTGTGTGTGGTAGTGTTAATGTGCGGGGATCGTTGGTCGGTGTGGACTCAGTGGGCTGAAGGGCTTGTTTCCGCAATATATCTCTTGTATTTTAAAAAAAACTCCTTAGTCGCTGCCTCTGTATGTGTTTCCCATGTTGGGTCTTCTCCGCGTTCGTGATGGATGACCATATTTTTTTTTCTGATGACTGAAGAAGGGTCTCGACCCAAAACTTCAACTATTCCTTTTCTACAGATATGCTGTCTGTCCTGAGTTACTGCAGCTTTTTGTGTCTATCTTTGGTTTAGACCAGCATTTGTCAGCATGTAGTCACTTATGGAATCCTAGCCCATCACCATTATCATCGTGGAAAACATCAACGGCCTTGGTGCCTTACAATGCTATGTACGACAGTGATTGCAACTTTTAACTGAATCCTAGAACTCCTCGGTTTCTCCAACTCCTTGCAGGTTCCTCAGGATTACAGTATTGTCTCTGTTGTTAGTTCCATTGATCAGAGCACTGATATCCTTGGTATGGCCATGTGGAAGTACATCCAGGGTTGATTTTTTTTGTGTGTGTCGGGGTTTCAGTTTGGTTGCTTTGAAACTGGTAAAACATTTATTAATGTTTCCGAACCATTTGCACATAGTAATTATGTCCTAGGTTTCATGCAGGCTACCACATGCTTTTCCAGATCCCGTGGGGAAAATATGGTTGGATAGGACTTTGGCTATTTGGTAATCTGATATTTGATGATTTTCGGGCCTGGTTTTACTTGTCTCAACTAAAATCCAGTAAAGACAAGTGCAGAACAGGCCATGTTAAATGTACCCATTTGAAGTTGCACGTCCATGTCTAATAATGTTGACCAGTGTTGGGGACAGTGCTTCATCTACCTTGATCATCTTGGTTGGAATCGCCTTGATTCTATCACAATTGTTGTAATTGTGTAAAAGTCATCAATGAAGTTGAGCCTCTGATATCCCTCCACTTAGTGAATGCTTTTGAGAACTTTATGATCACCTGAACTGAATGCATTGGCCAAATCAACAAAAACTCTTGCTGGCTTCATGAACCTGCTTGACCCCTGCCTCATTATCTTGTGTTACCCCTGAGTGGCTGCAATGAAGTGTTTGTGTTTAGCAGTTGAGGTTAAATGTTTCACTTAGTCTCTTTACAATGGAATTGGCTCACAGAATTAGCCCATTGGAAATTATAACAAATATCCTTCAAAATTTGATAAAACGAAGAACAGATGTTCTGCTTCCACGTTAGATACATTTGCTCAAGTGATTTGCAGGAGTAGAGTCTCCATTGTGGTCAAACTGGCTATTGTGAATGTAGCAACAGAATTGGATTGGACTGAAGAAAGATTCAAACCAAAAACATCACCTATCCTTGTTCTCCAGAGATGCTACTGACCCACTGAGTTACTCCAGCATTTTGTGTCTTTCCTTGGCCATTGTAAATATATGAATATATTTCTTACAATTTACCTCATTGAATAATGTGGAACATGGTCTCACCTCAGACTACTTCAGTGCATTGAAGTGACTTGGACATATGGTGCTTTGGGAAAGTACCCATCTGTACCTGATGGCCTTCCAGTCTTACATTGAATGTTCACCTTCCCCTGCAGCCCATTGGATGCCTTCATTATTCATGTTGCAACGGCTTGATGACAAAGAGAGTAGGGTGCTGTGTATCACTCCTTACTTTGCTGTTTTGTGGAGTGTATTTTCTGCTGGACCTGCAGGTTGTGACGACTGTTAATGTAACACGTGTACTTGTCACAGAATGTTGCTGCAAGCACTGCTGTGATGTACTATCACAACTTCTAAAAAACATTTGGACAGGTACATAGAAAGCGATACAAACCAAATGTAGGCAGGTGGGACCAGAGTAGATGGAGCATGTTGATTGGTGTGGGCAAGTTAGACTGAAGAGCCAGTTTCCATGCTGTGGTTATTTGTTTTGGCTTTGTGCAAACAGCAAAATTAGATGAATAGATGCTAATCTAATTAGCTCTCTTTTTTGAGAAATTCTTTTCCCCGGACAGACTTTATTCCTTGGAGACTACTGGCTGATACGGTAGAAGTGTATACAATTACAAGGGTAATAAATAGGGTGAATGCAGAGTGTCTTTTACGCAGAGTAGGGGAACCACAAACCAGAGGGCACGGGTTTAAGGTAAGAAGCGAAAGATTCATGAAGAACATGAGGCGCAACTGTTTAATACAGAGGGTGGTGGGTATATGGAATGATCTGCCAGAGGAAGTAGTTGAAGTAGGTGCAGGTATTTGGATAGTACATGGATTGTAAAGATAAAGAACAATGCAGGCAAATACGGCTATCTTAAATGGGGCATCTTGGTTTGCTTGGACAAATTGGGCCAAAGGGCTTGTTTCTGTGCTGTATAACTCTGCCTCCGTGACTATGATTGGAGTTTCAATGTCACCCCCTATACCTTCTGAACCTTCTGAATTTTGTAGAGGGCAGGGCAGTACTCTGCATATCGCCAACTTGTACAATTTTACTTTTTTATCAAGCCAATTAACCTACAAACCTGTACATCTTTGGAGTGTGGGAGGGAACCGAAGATCTCCGAGAAAACCCATGCAGATCATGGGGAGAGCGTACAAACTCTATACAAACAGCACCTGTAGTCTGGATCGAACCCGGGTCTCTGGCGCTGCATTTTGCTGCAAGGCAGCAACTCTACCGCTGAGCCACTGTGACTGCACCGTGACTATATTCATTGGGTGGGGGGGTTTGCTTTGGTCAATGGAAATCATTGCAGAACCTGCCATGAATATGATTTGCTCCGACAACAAACATATCAATGTCTCCTCGGAGTCCATACCTTCTGCATAAAAGCTTTGTGGAAGATTCCCAGTCGTGCAACATATGTTGAGGCCTTTTTATGGAGCTAGTCTCCATCTGAAGTCTAAACCCACACTCCAGTCACTGGGCCACTTCACGACAGAACGAATCAGGAGGTTCAGCAGTTATGCAGGATTTATAACAGAAACTCTAATTTGCTGCCCAGCTGGATGGAAATTCTGATGGTTAGGCATCTAACTTGCCAGTCTTTGCTACCGTGCTCCCTTGAAGCTCTCTGGATTCACTTGAAAATGTATTCCACAATGCAACATTTTTTTAAAAGAAAGGAGATTTAAAAGCATGTTAGGGTATTTATAGGAATGACAGTAAAGTAGTCTGGAGAATCTAGTCTGGAAAATATAGTTTGGCTCCATCATAGTCCAGATTGTGCTGGAATAATATACTTTTTGTTGGAACAACCCACACCCACCTGGCAGGAAAATACTGTTTGTGTCCGATCGGAGGTTACATAACCACCTTATTAGATGCATTAACAGTGCATGCTACTTAAAAGTGTCTGATAAACATGCTCAAAATCATACTGCCAGACTAATTCTGTTGCAATGATGCCAGACATTGTTGACTGAAATCCAAATAGTCAATACAAAAAAGACAAATGTAGGTGGACAACCATTGCAATGCTGAGATGTTCTGTATGGGAACACTGTCATCTTTAAGATGAGATGTTAAAACTGATGTGCCACATGGCACAATTATGAACAAGAGTTATGGAGACATCCCAGGTGTCCCAGTCCAATATTTGGCACTAATAAAATGGCAATAATCACATTTGGTGGGAGATTACTATCCTTGAATGCATTAATGTGTGTTCTTCTTTGCAACAGTGTCCACACCTTGGTGTAATTCATTGCCTGAAAGGTGCTTTGGGATATCATGAAAGCAAAGGAGACAAATAAATGCAAATATGTCTGTCTTTGTGTTCTGAATAGTTAACTTACTCCTGTTTTTGAACCGTGAAGATTGTGGCTAATGATTGTCGAGCTTTAGATCAGTAAGTCAGTTAGAAAGGCAGCAATATAAAATGCAACATTTTCAGTTAAGGGCAATTTTAAAACATGTTATAAATTTCTCGCAGAAACAAATTTTGTTATCCATATGTCTGATGCACATAATTCTTAATGCTGATTTAGAAACAATATGATAGTGTTTGCTCGAGTTTAAAAGATAAATAATGTCATCCTTTTTATTAGCTTACTGTAACTTTATTCATGAACCTGTAACATTCAGTGTTTATAACATGATATCATTGGATTTGCAGGCCTGGCAGCGAGCAATAGTATATTAGTAGCAAATGTATTAGATAAACATAAATGTTGAGTTTAGTGATGAGTTTTAACAGTGAATATAAAATTTATGATTTATGTTGACTCTCTAATTTTTGTTTTTATTTAATTTGGATTAAGATACTTTTAGTACACTGATTAACAAAGTCTCAAGGTCAAATATTGTATACACTGTTCTGGTGCTTTTACTTGTAACCACTTTGTAAGAGGTCTATTGTGATTTGTAAATATGTTCAGTGATGTGAGTAGTCTCCCCATTTTGTCTGATTTTGAATCCTGACGCTGTTAAATCTCTGGAACTGTATTGATGAGAGAATAACACATGGCAGCTTAAATGTACTGCTTCTAAATGTACTGCTTCTCACCATCCTTTTGATAGCAGTTAAACTGTAGTACTAAACATTTTGCACTGCAATGATCAATGATACTTGTATTTATTTCATATTGGTGGTTTTGACTGAAATGATATAACAAAAGCAGAAACTAGCATTTAAATGCCTTAAGAGAAAAGATACTTTAAGTAACTGAAGATGTAGTTTAAAAAGCACAATTCTTAATGTATTCTAAATGTACCGTATATACAATTTTAATTGCAATGAAAGTTGAGATTTTTCTGTGATAGGGATTTGGTTAACATGATATGTGGCTGCAACTTAGGAACAAGGAAATAGAAATTATACCTCTGACCATTTTATTAGGATTGTCATTCATTGATACATCACAAATGCCTAACCGAAAAAGTCAATCATCTCAACGAGAATTTATCCATCACAAATGTAAATGATGGGTCTTGATTTGCTGGACTCATTGATGAACAAGAGTGATTTGTCAGGCACAAGCTGGGTGATTGTGCTTTACATATAAGCTTATTACACGCCTCTGGAGTTGGAAGCTCTGAAGATGGAAAATTGCCAGCACTTATCTTTTTTATAAAATTTAAATAAACTTCTGAAATCCGCAGCAAGAAGTTAAATGCCAACTTCCATTAGTTTCTCTCTGTTTTATCCCATCTCGCCACTGTATGCTATTTTGGACTTTACAGCTATAATCTATGAACTTCATTATTTTTTAAGCACCAGAGTATCTGTAAATAAAATGTTGATTCCAGGTTTTTAACCAGGTTTTAATTTTTCATTGTGTTTCAGTTAAAGATACTACTGAATTATCATTCTGACCCTGGAGATTTTTTGAGGGCTTTCATGCCCTCTATTCCATATATTTTTAAGAACATAATTTATTTGGTTCTGTAATAAAATTGTTCAGTTTTCCTCGTCATACCATGTAAATGTTCCAAGCTTAACTTATTAATTATGAATCTGCAGTTATTTTCTGGTTTGTCTGAGGATGACTGGCCATATAGCCTCCTGAATATCACTGATCCTGGACATTTCGGCTTCCCAGTTCATGTCATCAGACTGAAAATAACATTGGAATTGGAGAAATCGATGTATAGACTGCATGGAATCTTCATTTCCAGCTTTCTTCAAACTCAAAGATAAATATTGTCCATTCATAAGGACAGCAAAATCCAGACAATTGTGTTACTCCAGAAGGAACACTCTGATTTGAAGTGCTAGGATTGTGAAGTTTTCATTGTTATGTATAAAGGAAAATAAAGCTTGTTTTAAATGAATCGTTTGAGAATTTTTACATTTATCAAGATTTGCAACTTTTTAATGTGTTCAGCATTAATTAGTTTGATTTGTCTAATGATAGTGAATCATTACACAGTAAGTATGGTGCAATCAAATCTGAGTTTCTCCCATTAAAAGGAACAAACAAAGCAAATTGTATACTGCCAAAATAAAGAGAACATATAAAATTGAATTCTCATTCAAAATGTATTATGGCCATATTGAGGAATTTTATGATATAAAATGACATGCAATTTTGAGTTCATTTGCAAATGTGGGTAATTTTTAAGTTTGTATCTTATTGACATTTTTTAAATTCTTATGGAAATATTAACTCATTCCCAAATTCCATTGTTAATAACATTTTCACCATGTGTATTTTGAGGTAATTATTAAATCTGATTTGACTGAAAATCTGTGCTATCTTTGTCTCCCCTTTTCCAATACAGTTATTTATCTGTCGAAAAGAATGGCAGATGCTGGTTTAAATCAAAGGTAGACACAAAATGCTGGAGTAACTCAGCGGGACAGGCAGCATCTCGAGAGAAGGAATGAGTGATGTTTCGAGTTGAGACCCTTCAGATTGATGTCAGGGGAGGGGGCGGGACAAAGATAGAATGCAGTCGGAGACAGTAAGACGAGTCGGATATACACCATATAATCCTCCAACATTTTCGTCACCTCCAACGGAATCCCACTACTGACCACATCTTCCCATCTCCACCCCTTTCTGCAGAGACCATTCCCTCCGAAACTCCCTGGTCAACTCGTCCCTCCCCACCCAAACCACCCCCTCCCCAGGTACTTTCCCCTGCAACCACAGGAGATAGATAATAGGTGCAGGGTAGGCCATTCGGCCCTTTGAGCCAGCACCACCATTCAATGTGCTCATGGCTGATCATCCCCAATCAGTACCCTGTCTTCTCCCCATATCCCCTGACTCCATTATTTTTAAGAGCCCTATCTAGCTCTCTCCTGAAAGCATCCAGAGAACCTGCCTCCACCGCCCTCTGAGGCAGAGAATTCCACAGACCCACCACTCTGTGAGAAAAAGTGTTTCCTTGCCTCTGTTCTAAATGGCTTACTCCTTATTCTTAAACTCTGGCCCCTGGTTCTGGACTCCCCCAACATCGGGAACATGTTTCCTGCCTCTAGCGTGTCCAAGCCCTTAACAATCTTATATGTTTCAATGAGATCCCCTCTCATCCTTCTAAACTCCAGAGTGTACAGGCCCAGCCGCTCCATTCTCTCAGCTAATGTTGCTTGTCAGTAATTACTTTTTTTGTGTGCGGCTCCCAGTGCCTAGTGATGAAGGACAAATAGATTACAAAATGTGTTATATAAGCTAGTGTGGGCAATGTCATCCTTACAAATCAATATGAGAAAACCACCAGTGTTTTGGAGGCCAAATTGAAGACAAATGTAACCTTGAATGCTTTTTTTAAAAAAATCTCATGATTGGGCTCTGCATCAGATTTGGCAGCTTGCAGATCCACCAAGAGGCTAGGGCATTTAGGAAAGTCTGCCTTGCAGGAGTCGGCTTCATAGAAGGCATCATTTACCTTTTTTTTAAATTGATCATTTTCCATTTTTAATGGATTCAAGGGTAGGGGTTCATTGTGTCTTTAAAAGGATTTTTGGTCAATCCCATATTAGATAGAGTAAATTTGTTTTGATTTAATTTAAATTATTGTCATTGTCTTCAATTAAGAGACAACAAAATTCTCTTTCCCTTACAGCCATACAAAAAATAAAATTAAAAAAACCCCCCACAAAAAGACAGAACACAGTAGTCCACAACACAAACATCCCCACAGCGGCACCAAAGTTCCCCATCGTGAGGGAAGGAACCAAAGTCCAGTCAACCTCCTCACTGATGTTCCCCAATGTTTACCCGTGATCGGGGCTTTCCGAGCACCCCGCAGTCGCTGCTACGGGCAGCCCGATGTTCAGGTCCTCTCGCCGGGAATGATGGACCCCCAACGTCAAACGGGAGAACATCCTCAGCGGCCTGGACCTCTGAATCGGCCACCTTCCACCGGAGTCCGCGGCTCCCGATTTCCACTGGGCGGAGATTCGCACTGTAAAGGGTCCCAGGACTCCGCGATGCTAAAGTCAGCGCCGCCTGCGTTGGGAGCTCCGCACCCACAGCTCCGCGATGTTGGAGCAGCGGCCCAACACTCCGGAGCTCCAAGCAGTGATCCAAGGTAAGGCCTTGCGCCCACTGCGCGATGTATTGAGTGCAGCGCAGCAGCTGCTGAAGCTCTGGTCCGGTCCCGGCAGGAATGACTGCGCCAATCTAGTTGGTAGGCCGCGGGGGGGGGGGGGGGGTGAGCGCGCGACTCGGATAATAGCCGCAACCTCACCAGGAAGCGACTGAAGAATGGTTTCCCCCTTAATAAAAAAGACAGTCAGACCGTGGGCGGAGGCAGCCAGTAACAGTGCCACCGGATGTCCTCAAACAAAGGGAATGATACTGGGTGCAGGATATAGTTCCCATCATTTAGCATCTGTTCCAGGGACAAAGTTCAATATTTGCAATGGGGCAGTGGAGAACTAGATAAAACTCTAACTTATGGAAGGACTGTTCAATAGCCTGATGATAGGGGCAGAAGCTGTTCTTGAGTCTGGTGGTATGTGCTTTCAATATCTGTATCTTCTGCCTAATGGGGGTGGGGAGAAGAAGGAATAGCTGGGGTGGGACAAGTCTTTGCTTTTCCAGGGCAGTGTGAAGTGTCGATCAAGTCAATGGTGGGATGTCTGGTCTGTGTGATGGACTGCGCTAAATCTGCAATTTCTAGTGGTCTTGGGCAGAGCTGTTCTCAAACCAAGCTATGCGATATTCTGACTATACTCTCTGTGGTGTAGAGATTTGTAAGAGTCATTGGAGACATGCAGAATTTCCTCAGTCTCCTTGATGCTCTTAACCATTTCTACTGCAGCACCATTGATGCTGATGGAGACTTTCACGACACTTCCTGAAGTCGATAACTAGCTTCTTTATCTTGCTGATATTTGGGGTGAGGTTGTCCTGATCTAACCATATGGATATAACAGGCAAGAAAGTAGACCAATGTGTCTGCTCCTTCAGAAAGCTTAGGAAATTAGGCATTTCCAATGACTCTTGCAAAATTCTGCAGATGCACCATGGAAAGCATCCTATCTGGAGATATCTATCTTGGTATAACAAATGCCCTATAAGACCACAGGAAATTGCAGGGAATTGTGAACGCATCCTAGTTTTATCACACACATAGGTTCTCTCCCTCACCCCACCATTTCTCCATCTATCCTTAACACTGTGTTGAGAAAAAATAATCAAGGATCATTCGTATACCACCAGATTCGAGAATAGCTTTTTCCTCATTATTATTTGATTCCTGAATGGACTCACATATGGTCGGGATGAATTTCAGAATCTTCCAATCTAACTCATTGTGACTCTTGCACTTTAAAAAAAATCTGCAGTTTTTTCTGCAGCTGCACACTATATTGTGCACTCTTTATTTTCTCTTTTGCACTACCGATGTACTTGTGTTTGGGATAATTTGCCTGGACAATGTGCAAATTCAGTAGATTGTACAGGTCAATAAATTATGTAATTTTAGCATTTGCATTGTTTGCTACTTTTCTTTTTGGTACCAGCATTGAACTGAACAAGGGGTCACAGTCTAAGGATAAGGGGGAATTCCTTTAGGACCGAAATGAGGAAAACATTCTTTACACAGAGAGTGGTGAGTCTCTGGAATTCTCTGCCACAGAAGGTAGTTGAGGCCAGTTCATTGGCTGTATTTAAGAGGGCGTTAGATGTGGCACTTGTGGCTAAAGGGATCAGGGGGTATGGAGAGAAGGCAGGTACGGGATACTGAGTTGGATGATCAGCCATGATCACATTGAATGGCGGTGCAGGCTCGAAGGGCCGAATGGCCTACTCCTGCACCTATTTTCTATGTTTCTATGTTTCTATGAACTACTGTTATCAAGTTCATTTGTCACACCAAAGAAAACTAATGGGCTCAGTTGGCAGGACTTATCATTTGTAGCTATACTTTGTCTTTTTTTAGTTCCATATACTTCCTAACTTAATTTAAGGAAGATTCCCATAATCTCTAATTAGAACAATTAATTGTCACAGGAAAACCAACAATTTTTTGAAGATGTAACTAGGAAAATGGACAAGGGAGAGCCAGTGGATGTAGTGTACCTAGGCTTTCAGAAAGCATTTGATAAGGTCCCACATAGGAGATTAATGGATAAAATTAGGGCACATGGTATTGGGGGTAGAGTGCTGACATGGATAGAGAAGTGGTTGGCGGACAGGAAACAAGGAGTAGGGATTAACGGGTCCCTTTCAGAATGGCAGGCGGTGACTAGTGGGGTACAGCAAGGCTCGGTGCTGGGACCGCAGCTATTTACAATATACATCAATGATTTGGATGAAGGGATTCAAAGTAACATTAGCAAATTTGCAGATGACACAAAGCTGGGTGACGGTGTGAACTGTGAAGAGGATGCTATGAGAATATAGGGTGACTTGGATAGGTTGGGGAGTGGGCAGATGCATGGCAGATGAAGTTTAATGCGGATAAATGTGAGGTTATCCACTTTGGTAGCAAAAACAGTAAGGCAGATTACTATCTAAATGGCGTCATGTTTGGGAAAGGGGAAGTACAACAGGATCTGAGGGTCCTTGTACATCAAGTCTATGAAAGTAAGCATGCAGGTACAGCAGGCAGTGAAGAAAGCGAATGGCATGTTGGCCTTTATAACAAGAGGTATCAAATATAGGAGCAAAGAGGTCCTTCTACAGTTGTACAGAGCCCTAGTGAGACCACACCTGGAGTAGTGTGTGCAGTTTTGTTCCCCTAATTTGAGGAAGGACATTCTTACTATTGAGGCAGTGCAGCGTAGGTTTACAAGGTTAATTCCCAGGGACTGTCATATGCTGAGAGAATGGAGCAGCTGGGCTTGTACACTCTGGAGTTTAGAAGGATGAGAGGGGATCTCATTGAAAGATATAAGATTGTTAAGGGCTTGGACACGCTAGAGGCAGGAAACATGTTCCCAATGTTGGAGTCCAGAACCAGGGACCACAGTTTAAAAATAAGGAGTAAGCCATTTAGAACGGAGGCGAGGAAACACTTTTTCTCAGAGAGTGGTGAGTCTGTGGAATTCTCTGCCTCAGAGGGCGGTGGAGGCAGGTTCTCTGGATGCTTTCAAGAGAGAGCTAGATAGGGCTCTTAAAAATAGCGGTCATGGGATATGGGGAGAAGGCAGGAACGGGGTACTGATTGGGGATAATCAGCCATGATCACATTGAATGGCGGCGCTGGCTCGAAGGGCAGAATGGCCAACTCTTGCACCTATTGTCTATTGTCTATCTCCTGTGTTTACACCTGAGGAGGGGGTGGTTTGGGTGGGGAGGGACGAGTTGACCAGGGAGTTTCGGAGGGAATGGTTTCTGCAGAAAGCAGAAAGGGGTGGAGATGGGAAGATGTGGTCAGTAGTGGGATCTCGTTGGAGGTGACCAAAATGTTGGAGGATTATATGGTGTATATCCGACTCGTCTTACTGTCTCCGACTACATTCTATCTTTTTCTCACCCCCTCCCGACACCAATCTGAAGGGTCTCGACACTAAATGTGACTCATTCCTTCTCTCGAGATGCCGCCTGACCCGCTGAGTTACTCCAGCATTTTGTGTCTACCCTTGATTTAAACCAGCATCTGCCGTTCTTTCCCAAATAGATCAATTGGGAATGGGAGGGGGAGTTGAAGTGCTGAGCCACCAGGAGATCAGGTAGGTGGTCTGAGCAGAGGTGTTCAGTGAAACGATTGCCGAGACTGCGCTTGGCTCACTGATGTAGAGAAGTTGATACCTGGAACAGCGGATACAGTAGATAAGGTTGGAGGAGGTGCAAGTGAACCTCTGCTCACCTGGAAAGACTGTTTGGGTTCTTGGATGGAGTGGAGGGGGGGAGGTAAAGGGATAGGTGTTGCATCTCCTGGCAAGTGTGATGTTGTGGGAATTACTGAGACATGGCTGCAAGAGGGCCAGGGCTGGGAACTGAATATTCAAGGGTATACCTCCTATCAGGTGGGCAGAGGGGTTGGGCTTGCCCTGTTGGTGAGGAATGAAATTCAGTCCCTTGCAAGGGGTGACATTGACACAGGAGATATGGAGTCAGTATGGAGAGAACTAAGGAATTGTAAGGGTAAAAAGACCTTAATGGGACTAATGTGCAGGCCCCAAAACAGTAGCCTGGACATAGGGCGCAAGTTGAATCAAGAGTTAAAATTGGCATGAAGTAAAAGTAATGCTGTGGTTGTTATGGTAGATTTCAACATGCAGGTAGACTGGGAAAATCAGGTTGGCACTGGACCCCAAGAAAGGGACTTTGTAGAGTGCCTTTGTGATGGATTCTTTGAACAGCTTGTATTGGAGCCTATCAGGGAGAAGGCAATTCTGGATTTAGTGTTATGTAATGAACCGGATTTGATAAAGGACCTCGAGGTTAATCAGCTATTAGGAAGCAGTGACCATAACATGGTCAGGTTTAATCTACAATTGGAGAGGGAGAAGAGTAGATCAGAGGTGTCAGTGTTGCAGATGAATAAAGGGGAGTATGTCGCCATGAGGGAGGAGCTGGCCAACGTTGACTGGAAAGATACACTGGCAGGGATGACAGTGGAACAAATATGGCAGGTGTTTCTAGGAATAATACAGAAAGTGCAGGATCAGTTCATTCCTCGGTGGAAGAAAGATTCCAAAGGGAGAAAGGGACAACCATGGCTGACAAGGGACGTCAGGGACAGTATAGAAATTAAAGTGAAGAAGTACAACATAGCAAAGATGAGCGGGAAGCAAGAGGATTGGGTAGCAAGCTAGCCAAGAATATAAAACAGGATAGTAAAAGCTTCTTTAGGTACGTGAAGAGGAAAAAATTAGTTGACCAAAATTGGACCCTTGAAGACCTAAAAAGGTGAATTTATTATGGGGAACAAGGAAATGGCAGATGAGTTAGACAATAGACAATAGGTGCAGGAGTAGGCCATTCGGCCCTTCGAGGCAGTGCCGCCATTCAATGTGATCATGGCTGATTATCCCCAATCAGAACCCCGTTCCTGCCTTCTCCCCATATCCCCTGACTCCGCTATTTTTAAGAGCTCTATCTATCTCTCTCTCTTGAAAGCATCCAGAGAACCTGCTTCCACCGTCCTCTGAGGCAGAGAATTCCACAGACTCACCACTCAGTGAGAAAAAGTGTTTCCTCGTCTCCGTTCTAAATGGCTTACTCCTTATTCTTAAAATGTGGCCCCTGGTTCTGGACTCCCCCAACATCAGGAACATGTTTCCTGCCTCTAGCGTATCCAAGCCCTTAACAATCTTATATCGTTCAATGAGATCCCCTCTCATCCTTTTAAACTCCAGAGTGTACAAGCCCAGCTGCTCCGTTCTCTCATCATATGACAGTCCCGCCATCCCGGGAATTAACCTTGTAAACCTACTCTGCTCTCACTTGATGTACAAGGACCCCCAGATCCCATTGTACTTCCCCTTTTCCCAACCTGACACCATTTAGATAGTAATCTAAAGACTGTCCTATGCTGAGAGAATGGAGCAGCTGGGCTTGTACACTATTGAGTCCAGAACCAGGGGTCACAGTGGTGCTGGCTCGAAGGGCCAAATGACATACTCCTGCACCTATTGTCTATTGTCTAATTTGAAAAATTGTCACTGAGGGTTTTAGAAACAAATCTCAGGTTGCATTAGTCATTTCCTTAAAGCTTATATTCCACAATATAACAGCCAATTTATTCTCTTCCACAAAATGGGCAGCTAGTTATGTTGCAAATGATGCAAGTACTCTCTCTAATTATAGAGTTACATGGAAAAAGAGGAATTGGTGATTCTTTGATTCCAAATGGCCCTTTAACACCTTTGTCTGCCACTATTCAGCCTCGTCATAAATGCACAGAAAATAGTTTGTCATTTGGCCTTTAGAGGTTGCAATGCATTTTCAATACAAAAATAACTAACCCTCAATCTCCATAATCTCCTCAGTCTTTGATACGTTTTGTATCTTGAAATGTATCTAATACATTCAGCAACTCCACCTCCCCCATCTAGTGGTAGAAAATTACCACTGCACACCGAGTTAAAAATTGTCTCTTCATCTCAGTTCTACGTGTTTACCCTAAGATTGAGGCCCCTTGTTCTATACACCACTTTCCCTAACCAAGGGAAACAATCTGCATTGATCGGCTTTTAGATGGACAAATGCAGGGAATGGAATGATATGGATCACGAGCAGACAGAGGAGATTAGTTGAACCTGACATCACGTTCGACACCGACATTGTGGACCGAAGGGCTTGTTTCTGCACTGTTCTATGTTCTATGCGATTAGCCCTGTAAGAGTTTTTGTTTGTTTCAATAAGCCCCCTCTCATTTTTCTAAATTCTAGGGAATATAAATCTTATCAACCCAATCTCTCCTTGAGAATCAACCAATGCAGGAAACAGTCCTGTGGACTTCAGGGGATTTCCTGCATGACAAATATACCCTTCATTTGCTAATAAGGCTAAATCTGCACACAACAGTCTGGGTGTTGGCTCATCAAGGCCTTGTATAATAGTAGCAAGACATTTTGCTCCAACTAACTAAGGCCAACATACCATTTGTCCTCTTCTTTGCTTGTTGTTATCATGTTTGCTTTCAGTTGCTGGTGCACAAGTTGGAAAAGCTCACCAGGGCCTCTTTGTGCATCAACGTTTCCCAATCTGTCACTATTTAAATAGCATGCTTTGGCGGTCGCAAGAACGACAACTGAGTTTTCCAACGTATTTTTATTCACAAAATAACTTCTCAGTTCACAGGTTCTCATAACATGTCTGGCCACAATGGTGGTCAGCACTGAACTGCCGCGCGAAAGCAAAACCGTGCAAAAACAAGCAGCCCCTCCCGAGTCACATGACCGCGGCTTCCGAACGCCAGATTCGATACCTGCGTGCACCAGCAGGCGCCGCTACAATGTTGCCTTTCTGTTTCCTTTATAAAGTGAATACCTTTGTTGGACTGCATTCGGCAGGCCTTTACCTAATCATTGTAATAATACTAAAAATGTATTTGTTTTGGTCAGTCTATGCATGGAGTACCTCCGACTGACTTCTGTAACCAATGGCCCCACATCAGCAAATTAAACCCAACTTCAATACCAATTACGTTTTCTCAGCCTCAGTTTTTGAGCTAGCTGAATCACCCATATTGAAGTAATTTCAAATGACAGGTTTCTTAGTAACAGGCTTCCTAATTATAATGAGGCAACTTATTTGCTCAACTCAGCTGAAGGTTGTAATCATGTCAGTTGCATGAAAGTTGCAAAACTATGTGGGTTTTCTCCGAGATCTTCGGTTTCCTCCCACATTCCAAAAACATACAGGTTTGTAGGTTAATTTGCTTTGTAAATGTAAAAACTGTCCCCAGTGGGTGTACGATAGTGTTAATGTGCGGGGGTCGGCGTTGAGCCGGTGGGCCAGTTTCCGTGCTGGAGATCTCTCTCTCTCTCTCTCTCCCCCTCTCTCCCTCTCCCACTTTCCCTCTCGCCCTCTCACTCCCCCCTCTCCTTCTCTCTCTCCTCTTCTATCTTTCCTCCCCCACCCCCCCTCCCCACTCCATCATGCTTTGGAGGTTTTCCAAAGGCTTAAAAGAATCTTTGCGGAGTAATTCTGTCAGCTATGATTTGTCAATCTTCATTTTCATGTCATTTGGCATCCTTTAAGTTTTGCATCTTTCCTTCACCAGCCCCTCTCACCAGATTGTTTTGCGAGTAATGTTTAGGTCATAGAACAATACAGTATAGGAACAGTTATTTTGGCCCGTGATGCTTGTGCTGACCATGATGCCAATTTAAACTAGTCCCATCTGGCTGCACATGATCCATATGCCTCCATCCCTTGGCTGCTCATGTGCCCATCTGAATGCTTCTAAAAAGTTGCTATCAGAATTGCTTCCACCACCACCCCTGATAGCGCATATCAAGCACATAGCACTCTCTTGAGGCTATCCACCCTGTTCATGCCTCTTATAACTTTATAAACTTCTATCGGGTTGCCCCTCAGTCTCTAATGTTTCAGAGAAAACAATCCTAGCCACACCTTTAAATTAATACCCTCTAACAACATCCTGGTGAACCTCTTCTGCACCTTCTCCTAAACCTCCACATCCTTCCTGTAATATGGAGACCAGAACTACACACAACACTCCAAAAGTGACATCATTTTATACAGCTGCAACATGATTTCCCAACTTTATACTTTCCCAACACTCTATGCCTCCTTTACCACCATATACACTTATTCTACCATTTTCAGGGAGTTATGGACTGGCACCCCAAGATCCTTTGTAATTCAAAGTAGCCATTTAATACGTAGAACATTACAGCACAGGAATGGCCCACAATGTTTGTGCAATTGCGAAGCCAAGTTAAAGTGATCTCATTTAGCCTGCACATGATCTACAATCCCACCATTCCCTGCACTTCCATGTGCTTATCTAAAACACACGTAAACACCACTATTGTATCTTCCTCCACCACTTTGTGTAGAAAAACTTTTCCCACACATCTCCATTAAACTTTCCCCCTCTCAACCTTACGGCAATTCCCCACTAGTTTTAGTTTCAGTGATACAGCGTGGAAACAGGCCCTTCAGCCCACCAGCGATCACCCGTGCACTAGTTCTATCCTGGACTCTGGGGCAATTTACAGAAACCAATTAACCTACCAACCAGCACGTCTTTGGAATGTGGGAGAAAACTGGAGCACCCGGAGAAAACATGCGATCACAGGGAGAACATACAAACTCTGCACAGACAGCACCCATAGTCAGGATCACACCCGGGTCTCAACTGCCCTATCTTCCTATTTTGTGCCTGATGAGCACATGGCTCAGGGAGTAACGCTGAGATGATAACTCAAGAAGTCTTATTTTTGAACTTACTACCTAACTCCCTGAATTCTATTTGCAGGACCTCACCTTCCTTCTTTCCTGGATCATCAATGCTAATATGGATCACGACCTCCGGCAGCACACCCTTCATAATGCCCTGTGCCACTATGAGATGTACTTGATCCTGGCACCACAGAGGCAATTTCCCATTCTGGAGTCTCGCTGGCGGCCTCTCTATGTCCCAGACTAAAGCGTGTACCCCAGACTCCCTTATCATGTATCTATACACTGTAAATGGCTCAATCGTTTCCATGTATTGTCTTTCTGCTGACTGGAAGAGCACGCAACAATAGCTCCTCACTGTACCTCGGTACACATAACAATTAACTAAACTGAACTGAACTGAGTACTCCATCACTATTGCTCATTTTGTCTTTGGCCCACCCTTCTGAACAACAGCGCCAGATGTGCTACCACTGATGTAGTGACTGTTATAATTTTGTCCAGAGAGACCCACCCCCCTCAAAAACATCACAAACTGCACTTTCCAGGTGCGGCAGAGGTTCACCTGCTCCTCCTTCAACCTCATCTATTGCATCCGCTGCTCTAGGTGTCAACTGCTCTGCAACGGTGAGACCAAGCGTAGGCTTGGCAATCGCTTCGCCCAAAACCTCCGCTCAGTTCGCAATAACCAACCTGATCTCCCGGTGGCTCAGCACTTCAACTCCTCCACCCATTCCGAATCCGACCTTTCTGTCCTGGGCCTCCTACATGGCCAGCGTGAGGAGCAGCACCTCATATTTGGCTTGGGCAGTGTACACCCCAACGGTATGAACATTGACTTATGCAATTTCAGGTAGTCCCTGCTTTCTCCTCCCCTTTCCAGCTCTCCCTCAGCCCAGTCTCCGCCTCTTCCTTTCTTCTTTCTGCCCGCCCCCCCCACCCTCACGTCAGTCTGAAGGAGGGTCTCGACCTGAAATGTCGCCTATTTCCTTCGCTGCATAGATGCTGCCTCACCCATGGAGTTTCTCCAGCTTTTTTGTCTACCTTCGATTTTCCAGCATCTGCAGTTCCTTCTTAAACAAACCGTCCACCTATTGCTTGTTGAGTTGTTCCTTATCCGGTACAACACATTTTCAGTTCCATCTGGGGACAATTATTAAATACCCAAAGGACCACAGCAGTTCAAGAAGCCAGAGAAAGGAACTGCACATACTGGAATCTTGAGCAAAACACAAAATATCGGAGTAATTCAATGGATCTGGCAGTATCTGTGGGGGATATGGAGGCCGTTTAGAGTCGAAGTCTGAAAAGATTTACTCCAGCACTTTGTGTTACTTCAAGAAGACTGTTCACCATCACCATCTCAAAGGCGAATAGGACTTGATTCATAGAAACATAGAAACATAGAAAATAGGTGCAGGAGTAGGCCATTCGGCCCTTCGAGCCTGCACCGCCATTCAATGTGATCATGGCTGATCATCCAACTCAGTATCCCGTACCTGCCTTCTCTCCATACCCCCTGTTCCCTTTAGCCACAAGTGCCACATCTAACGCCCTCTTAAATATAGCCAATGAACTGGCCTCAACTACCTTCTGTGGCAGAGAATTCCAGAGACTCACCACTCTCTGTGTAAAGAATGTTTTCCTCATTTCGGTCCTAAAGGAATTCCCCCTTATCCTTAGACTGTGACCCCTTGTTCTGGACTCCCCCAACATCGGGAACAATCTTCTAGCATCTAGCTTGTCCAACCCCTTAAGAATTTTGTAGGTTTCTATAAGATCCCCCCTCAATCTTCTAAATTCCATCGAGTACAAACCGAGTCTATCCAATCTTTCCTCATATGAAAGTCCTGACATCCCAGGAATCAGTCTGGTGAATCTTCTCTGTACCCCCTCTATGGTAAGGATGTCTTTCCTCAGATTTGGAGACCAAAACTGTACGCAGTACTCCAGGTGTGGCCTCACCAAAACCCTGTACAACTGCAGTAGAACCTCCCTGCTCCTATACTCAAATCCTTTCGCTATGAATGCTAACATACCATTTGCTTTCTTCACTGCCTGCTGCACCTGCATGCCTACTTTCAATGACTGGTGTACCATGACACCCAGGTCTCGTTGCATCTCCCCCTTACCTAATCTGCCACCATTCAGATAATAGTCTACCCTCATGTTTTTGCCACCAAAGTGGATAACCTCACATTTATCCACATTGTACTGCATCTGCCATGCATCTGCCCATTCACTCAGCCTATCCAAATCACCCTGCAGCCTCAAAGCATCCTCCTCACACCTAACTATACCCCCCAGCTTGGTATCATCTGCAAATTTGGAGATGTTGCATTGAATTCCCTCGTCCAAATCATTAATATATATTGTAAATAGCTGGGGTCCCAGCACTGAGCCTTGCGGCACCCCACTAGTCACTGCCTGCCATTCTGAAAAGGACCCGTTTACTCCTACCCTTTGCCTCCTGTCTGCTAGCCAGTTCTCTATCCACATCAATACTGAACCCCCAATACCGTGTGCTTTAAGTTTGTATGCTAATCTCTTATGCGGGACCTTGTCGAAAGCCTTCTGAAAGTCTAGATATAACACATCCACTGGTTCTCCCTTATCCACTCTACTAGTTACATCCTCGAAAAATTCTATCAGATTTGTCAGACATGATTTACCTTTCGTAAATCCATGCTGACTTTGTCCAATGATTTCACCACTTTCCAAATGCGCTGCTATCCCATCTTTAATAACTGACTCTAGCAGTTTCCCCACTACCGATGTTAGACTAACTGGTCTGTAATTCCCCGCTTTCTCTCTCCCTCCTTTTTTAAAAAGTGGGGTTACATTAGCTACCCTCCAATCCTCAGGAACTACTCCAGAATCTAAGGAATTTTGAAAAATTATCACTAATGCATCCACTATTTCTGTGGCTACCTCCTTGAGTACTCTGGGATGCAGACTATCTGGCCCTGGGGATTTATCGGCCTTCAATCCATTCAATTTACCCAACACCACCTCCCGGCTAACCTGGATTTCACTCAGTTCCTCCATCTTATTTGACCCCCGTTCCACTGCTATTTCCGGCAGATTATTTATGTCTTCCTTAGTGAAGACAGAACCAAAGTAGTTATTCAATTGGTCTGCCATGTCCTTGTTCCCCATGATCAATTCACCTGTTTCTGACTGCAAGGGACCAACATTTGTTTTAACTAGTCTCTTTCTCTTTACATATCTATAAAAACTTTTGCAGTCAGTTTTTATGTTCCCTGCCAGTTTCCTTTCATAATCTATTTTCCCTTTCCTAATTAAGCCCTTTGTCCTCCTCTGCTGGATTCTGAATTTCTCCCAGTCCTCCAGTAGGCTGCTTTTTCTGGCAAATTTGTATGCCTCATCTTTTGTTTTTATACTATCCCTGATTTCCCTTGTTATCCATGGATGCACCACCTTCCCCGATTTATTCTTTTGCCAAACTGGTATGAACAACTTTTGTACTTCATCCATGCAGTCTTTAAATACCTTCCATTGCACATCCACTGTCAACCCTTTAAGAATCACCTGCCAGTCTATCTTGGCCAATTCACATCTCATACCTTCAAAGTTACCTTTGTTCAAGTTCAGAACCCTTGTTTCTGACTTAATTTTGTCACTCTCCATCCTAATGAAGAACTCAACCATATTATGGTCACTCTTGCCCAAGGGGCCACACACAACAAGACTGCTAACTAACCCTTCCTCATTACTCATTACCCAGTCTAGAATAGCCTGCTCTCTCGTTGGTTCCTCCACATGTTGGTTGAGAAAACTATCCCGCATACATTCCAGGAAATCCTCTTCCTCAGCACCCCTGCCAATTTGATTCACCCAATCTACATGCAGATTGAAGTCACCCATTATAACCGTGTTACCCTTGTTGCACGCATTTCTAATTTCCTGTTTGATGCCATCCCCAACTCCAATACTACTGTTAGGTGGCCTGTACACAGTTCCCACTAGCGTTTTCTGCCCCTTAGAGTTTCGCAGCTCTACCCATATCGATTCCACATCCTCCACGCTAATGTCCTTCCTTTCTATTGCATTAATCTCCTCTCTCACCAGCAACGCTACCCCACCTCCTTTTCCTTTTCGTCTATCCCTCCTGAATATTGAATATCCCTGGATGTTCAGCTCCCAGCCTTGGTCATCCTGGAGCCAAGTCTCCGTGATTCCAACTATAGCATAGTCATTAATCGCTATCTGCACCTTCAACTCATCCACCTTATTACGAATGCTCCTCGCATTGAGACACAAAGCCTTCAGGCTTGTTTTTACAACACTCTTACTCCTTATACAATTATGTTGACAAGT
Source organism: Raja brachyura (assembly GCA_963514005.1). Next base: position 48,026,294 of record OY740781.1, on the reverse strand, counting down.
GGCCCCTTTCACATCGATCCCTATTACACTTGGCCATACTCTCCTATCCCTTTGTGAGCTTTCTTCCCCGTTAATTCTGAGGTCATTAACCATCGCTTTACTCTCTTTCCCTCTAACTCCGTCCTCGACTATCCCATTTGATACCCCACCCCCCTTATTCAGTTTAAAACCATCCGTGTAGCAGTGGCAAACCTGCCGGCCAGAATGCTGGTCCCCCACCTGTTAAGATGCAATCCGTCCCTTTTGTACAGTTCCCCCTTACTATAAAAAAAATCCCAGTGATCTAAGAATCTAAATCCCTGCCCCCTGCACCAGTTCCTCAGCCACACATTCAGGTCCCATATCTCCCTGTTCCTGCTCTCGCCAGCACGAGGAACTGGAAGCAAACCGGAGATAACAACCCTGGAAGTCCTGCTTTTCAGCATTTTTCCGAGCTCTCTGAAGTCCCGCTGCAAAAAATTCATCTCCTTCTTTCCAACATCATTTGTGCCAACATGCACGACCACTTCCGGCTGGTCACCTTCGCCCTTGAGGATTGTCTGCACTCTGTCCGTAACATCCTGGATCCTGGCACCAGGAAGGCAGCACACCATCCTGGAATCCCGTCTGTTGCCGCAAAAACCCCTGTCCGTACCTCTCACAATGGAGTCTCCAACTACAATGGCGTTGCCCGACTTTGGCCTCTGTGGGTTTGGCTCATCAGCCCTTTTTGTTTGGCAAGCCAGTCCGCCGCTCAGTGGGATACCGTCTTCTGTCCCGGCAGCTTCCACGTGGGTGAACCTGTTCACAAGAGGTACAACACCCGGGGACCTTTGCATCCCATGTTTTCCTCCCTTTCTCACCGTCACCCACCTTCTCTCTTCTAGTGCCTTGGGTGTAACAATCTCACTGAAGGACTTGTCGAGAAACGACTCAGTTTCTCGAATGAACCTGAGGTCATCCACTTGTTACTCCAGTTCCCCAACACGGTCCTTCAGGAGCTGTACCTGGATGCACTTCTCACATTTGTAGCATCCAGAGGCACCAGCAGTGTCCTTGACCTCCCACATACTGCAAGCATCACACTGCATCAGCTTGCTTGACATCTTCTTTTGCCTCGGTCTCGCCCTATCCAGTATTTTGCGCAGCCTCCTCGCTGAAGACTCTCGAGCCAAAGACTCACACTTTACTCACAGGGCACTTCCCTCACTGCCGCTCCCCAAGAGCTGCCTTGCTTATATTGACTGTTCAATTGCCTAATTGATTCCTAATTTTTCTCACGTTGATAGGCAATAGACAATAGGTGCAGCAGTAGGTCATTCGGTCCTTCGAGCCAGCACCGCCATTTAATGTAATCATGGCTGATCATCCCCAATCAGTACCCCGTTCCTGCCTTCTCCCCATATCCCCTGACTCTGCTATTTATAAGAGCCCTATCTAGCTCTCTCTTGAAAGCATCCAGAGAACCTGCCTCCACCGCCCTCTGAGGCAGGGAATTCCACAGACTCACAACTCTCTGTGAGAAAAAGTGTTTCCTCGTCTCCGTTCTAAATGAAGAAGGGTCTCGACCCGAAACATCGCCTATCTCCTTCGCTCCTTAGATGCTGCTGCACCCGCTGAGTTTCTCCAGCTTTTTGTGTAACCCTCGATTCTCCAGCATCTGCAGTTCCTTCTTTAACACCTTAACAATCTTATATGTTTCAATGAGATTCCCTCTCATCCTAAACTCCAGAGTGTACAAGCCCAGCCGCTCCATTCTCTCAGCATATGACAGTCCCGCCAACCCGGGAATTAACCTTGTAAACCTAGATGCACTCCCTCAATAGCAAGAATGTAAGAACATCAATCTGAAATATTAACTCGTGTCTCTTTTCCATCTGTGGAGTATATATTTAAGACATCTTATTTACATATATTCAATTAGTGAGCCGGTGCCAAATCTCGCTCACCAATTATTTTTTCTTAGTCCTCTTGTTACTGAGAGGACTATTTTTCATAAGAATATTATCCCATGGGCCAAAGCAACGGCTGGTGATCTATGATGTTCGATCACAATAAAAGAGTCTAGACGAGTTTGTCCACCCCTACTCCGGAGTTGACTCAACCAAGCTATTCAGCAATTCTGTCCACGTTACTGTGCAATGCAAGTTGCAGCAGTCGGCCCGATTAATTTCCAAGAAGGTAGAACTTTACAAACGAAATCTCCCAGTTTGAGACGGAAACTAATGGCGCAACTTGATTCTGTTGAGATTAAAGTTATGGGGAGCAGTAATTGAAAGCTGTTTTAATCACTGCAATTGTTTATCAGTTGAGCAGCGAAGAGATTCAATCGAGGAAAAGCATTTGAGTCTTCTTTCCGCGGCATAATTGCAACAACGGGAGGTGTTTCCCCATCCGCAGACTTTACTCAACAGGAAGATTCAGAGCAGCTGAGATGAGGCTTGTCACTCCGGTGATTTTTGTCCTCTGTTTTCTTAAAGTGACTTTGTTTGAAGGTAAGGCGCGCTTCTCCGTTAATAGTTAACTTCGTGCAGGATGCGAGATTGAAATGTAGTTTGAAGCAACATCGCTCATATCTGCTACCTGGCATCGCGTCACAAACTGCACATCTCAGCCGAATGGAGCCAGGGTTTTGGGAGAGGCGAAAACTGATAAAGTAACCAATTGCGATAATGTAATGTGCTTGAGGTGCAGGCTATAGAAATCCATTGAAAAGACTACCATAGATAACTGCAGAACTGCTTTAACTGATGATTGTTCTGGGACCTCTTTAACACAGTGGTGTTTCTTGCATATGTTTCCCGTTTTCCAAATTAAATCACCCCACACTTACATTTTGCTAGCTGTGTAACCGCGCATTCCGCCACACTTATCTTTAGCTTCCGAAATTCTGCAATTTCCCTTTTCACGGTTTACCATCTCAGTTTAGTTTAGAGGTTCAGCATAGAAACAGGCCCTTCGGCCCACCGAATTCATGCCCACGATCGATCACTCGTTCACATTAGTTCTGTGCTATCCCACTTTCACATCCACTCCCTGCACAATAGGGGCAATTTACAGGGGTCAATTCCCCTACAAACTCGCATTTTTGTGGAAATCGGAGCACCCGGAGAAAACGCACGCGGTTACAGGGAGAACCTGCAAACTCCACACAAGCAGCACCTGAAATGTTATCACAAAAATGCACGTCAGAGTAGGAGATGGTCCTAGTGCTAATATTTTGGCGGGGAAACCTGTACATCTGCCTCCAATCCTGTAAACTCTTTTCATGTTGGATCTTATAGAAACATATAAAATTATAAAAGGACTGGACAAGCTAGATGCAGGAAAAATGTTCACAGTGTTGGGCGAGTCTAGAATTCAGGGCCACAGTCTTAGAATAAAGCGGAGGTCATTTAAGACTGACGTGAGAAAAAACGTTTTCACACGAGTTGTGAATTTGTGGAATTCCCTGCCACAGTGGGCAGTGGAGGCCATATCACTGGATAGATTTAAGAGAGAGTTAGATAGAGCTCTAGGGGCTAGTGGAATCAAGGGATATGGGGAGAAGGCAGACACGGGTTATTGATTGGGGACGATCAGCTATGATCACCATGAATGGCGGTGCTAGCTCGAAGGGCCGAATGGCCTCCTCCTGCACCTATTTTCTATGTTTCTATGTCCCCCATTTTAATCGCTTCGTCTTCACAATGTTGCCAAATATCCATTTTGCAATATTTAACCAAGTGCTAATCACAAACCAAACAACATGAAAATTATTTTGAAATCTGAAAAAAACAAACAGAAATGTTGGGAACTTCAAACAGCATAAATGGAAGGGATAGGAACAAGGAATGTAATGTGAAAAACTTTGATCATCACTTCGGTAGAAATAAATTGAGGGGCATAATACTTTTAAATGGTGGGAGGTTTAAAGGTAATTTATTTTAGGATGGATTTAATTATCCTTGGTCCATGAACCACCAAAACCTAACAGCCAAGTACAGTGATCTCTAGACAAAGGAACTGCAGATGCTGGTTTACGAAAAAAAGATTCTTACAAAAAATCTGAAGAAGGGTCTCGACTTGAAAGACATCTATCCACGACCTCCATCCAGAGATGATGCCTGACCCAATGAGTTACTGAAGTATAGAAACCTGTTTGGAAGATAATTGATGTCTTGGCTTTTATTGTAAGAGTTAAAATAATGAATTAGTGCCAGGCCACTTTTGAAGATATTGGATAGAGCTTGCTAACATTGATTGGAATAGGCTGTTTGTGGGCAAGGGGACTTTTGGAAAGTGGGATGATTTTAAAAGTGTGATGATGAGAGTTCAGGGCATGCATGTTCCTGTTAGAGTGAGGGGCAAGGCAGGCAGAAGGAAGAAGCCTGGATGATGAGAGAAGTTAGAAACATAGACATAGAAACATAGAAATATATATGCAGAAGTAGGCCATTCGGCCCTTCGAGCCTGCACCGCCATTCAATGTGATCATGGCTGATCATCCAACTCAGTATCCCGTACCTGCCTTCTCTCCATACCCCCTGATCCCTTTAGCCACAAGTGCCACATCTAACGCCCTCTTAAATATAGCCAATGAACTGGCCTCAACTACCTTCTGTGGCAGAGAATTCCAGAGACGAAGAAGTTGAGGCTCTGGTCAGGGAAAAGGAGGAGGCCTGGGACAGCATTAGTCAGCTGGGATGAAGTGTAAGCCTGGAAGAGTTTCGGGGACTGAGGAGCATACTTAAGAAGGAAATCAAGAGGGCAAAATAAGGGGTGGGAGATTAATCTGGCAGATAATATTTAAAAAAATCCAAAACAATTAATGTACAATAAGGGAAAGAGAGTAACTAGCAAGAGACTGCCCCCTCCCCCTCCCCACCTCTCCCTCAGCCCTCGGGCCCTGACTTTCCTTCTCCATCTCGCCCCCCCCCCCCCCCCCCACCCAAGTTGCACTAGCTTCTCATTTTCACACTACAAACAGCCTACAATGGCCTGTTTCCTTTATCATCAATACTTTTTTGCATATCTTTCATTCATTGTTCTTTATCTCTCCACATCACTGTCTATATCTCTTGTTTCCCTGATCCCTGACCAGTCTGAAGAAGGGTCTCGACCCGAAACATCGCCTATCTCCTTCGCTCCTTAGATGCTGCTGCACCCGCTGAGTTTCTCCAGCTTTTTGTGTAACCCTTGATTCTCCAGCATCTGCAGTTCCTTCTTTAAAACTAGAAAGAAACTATGGCAAATCTGACCACAAATGTGACCAAATAGTTTAATTGGAGCAGAGTTGGAGATGTTGCATATTTGGACTTCAGCAAGGCACTTGACAAGGTTCCCACATCGTGTGCTGCTCTAGAAGGTTGGATCGCATGGGGTCCATGGAGAGTTAACTGACAGGATATAAAATTGGCTTCATGGAAGAAAGTAGTAGATGATGGTGGAAGGTTGTTTTTCAGACTGGGGGCCTGTGAGCATTGGTGTGCCTCATAGTTTGGTGCTGGGCCCATTGGTGTTTGTCATCAATGATTTAGATGAGAATATATAATGCATGATAACTAAGATAGTGAAGATAGTTGTTAAAAATTGCAGCAGCATCTTGATCAGTTTGGCAGGATGGCTGAAGAATGGAGTTTAATACAGATAAGTACGAGGTAGTGAATTTTAGGAAGTCTAATGAGGGCAGGACCTACACGGGTATGGCAGGGCTCTGGGGAGTGTTACAGAGCAGAGGGATCTAGGAGTGCAAGTACATTGTTTCTTGAAAGTGCCATGACAGTTCGATAGGGTAGTCAAGAAGGCTTTTGGCACATTAACCATCAGTCAGAATATTGAGTATAGAAGCTACAGTTGTACAAGACATGTGTGAGGCCGCATTTAGAGTATTGTGTTCAATTCTGGTCACCCTGTTGTAGGAAGGATGTGGTTAAGCTGGAAAGGGTGCAGAGAAGATTTACAAGGATGTTGCTGAGATTCAAGGGCCTGAGCTATAGGGAGAGACTGAACAGGCTAGGACTGAATTCCTTGGAGCGCAGGAGGATGAGGGGTGATTTTAAAATGGTCTACAAGATCATGAGCGGAATATGGGTAAAAGCATAATCTTATACCCTGTGTAAGGGAAGCAAGAACCAGAGGTTTGAGGTGAGGAGGGAAAGATTTAATAGGAGTGGAGCGAGGAATGGATATTGGAGGTGTATAGTATAGAAGATAATATGGTGCAAATAGTCAAATGGTGCAATCAGATAAGAAAGGAAGGAGGAGAGTGTGGAACCAGAGGTGGGGTGGGTGAGTCCGGGGGGGGGGGGGGGGAGACAAATGGCGGACACAGAGTAAACTGGGGCGAGTGATGATGAGGGAGATAGTGGAGCAGAAAGGGACTATTTGACAGGGGTGGAATAGACAGTAGACACCAGAGGGAGGGTGGAAGGTGAAGCAGGGTAGATGAGATGGAGGGGCTATGCTTTACCTGGGATTGCAGAATTCAAGTCAGACAGAGGTTTACTTACACCTCCTCCAGCAAGCTAGGGGTGACATGGTAGTGCAGCAGTTGAGTTGCTGCCTTACAGCGCCAGAGTCCCGTGTTTGATACTGACCACGGGTGCTGTCCGTACGGAGTTTGTACATTCTCCCTCTGACCGCGTGGTTTTCTCCGGGTGCTCCGCGTTCATCCCACACTCCAAAGACGTACAGGTTTGTGTGTTAGTTGGCTTTGGTAAAATTGTAAATTGCCCCTATTGTGTAGGATAGTGCTAGTGTGTGGAGTGATCGCCGGTTGGCGTGGACTCGGTGGGCTGAAGTTTTGGTTTCTGCGCGGTATCTCTAAAATCTAAGTTCAATGTTCATCCTGTTGGGTTGTAAGCTGCCCAGATGGAAAGTGAGGTGATGATCCTCCAGTTTGTGTGTGTATTGGGGGAGGCTGAGGACACACAGTTCGATGTGGGAATGGGAAGGGGAATTGAAGTGGCTTGCAAATGGGAACTACAATTGGCCCTGGCAGACTAAGTGCAAAAGTTCAGCAAAGTGGTTGACTGATCTTTGCACGGTCTCGCCAATGTGGAGGAGGTCACATCAAGAGCACGGATTGCATGAGACGAGGCTGGAGAAGGAGCAAGTAATCCTCTGTCTGACTCTTGAAGGGCTGGGTCCCTGAATGGAGGTAAAGAAGGAATCGTAGGAACAGGTGTTGCACCTCCAGCGGTTGCTGGGAAAGAGCCTGAGGAGGGGGAGGGGTGGGTGCGGAAGGAAACACAGAGTCGCGGATTTTATGTCACCAAAATCAAAACCCAAATCACTGCATCTGAAGAAGGGTTTCGGCCCGAACTGTTGCCTGTTTCCTTCGCTCCATAGATGCTGCCTCACCCGCTGAGTTTTATCCAGCAATTTTTTGTCTACCTTCACTTCATTTACATACATTTTTGGAATTGTAAACTGGTTTATTCAGGCATGATTATTTAATAATGGCACAAACAAATAGATTTTTAATCTCTCAGTTCAGGATGAACATAAAATGCAACATTTGCTAAAGCCATTCACTTCATCACATCCTTCAGTATGTTCGTAAATAGTTATGTAACCAAAAGCATACTAGTAATTGAGCATGGACATAGATGTCTATATCGTTATTTGTGCAATTGTACAAAAAGTTTAATGTAAGGAACAAATGAACCATAAATCCCAAATGATATCTGTCCATGTTACACCAATACATTTGTTTGTGTATTATATGTCACATCAGTATGTTATACCTTTTTTTTATGTTATTCTTATCAGAGATTCCAGGATTCAACATCAAGAATGTTCGGCTGGATAAATGTATCCATGCAAATAGTCAGAACAATCGTGTGTCTCTCACTGAGTGTAATGAAAATTCCAAACAGCAGCTTTGGAGATGGGAGTCCCGCCTAAAATATATTGTCAGCCTCAAAACCAACCAGTGTTTGACTGTTCATAAACCCAATGAACATGGAGCTGTGAAATTGGAGCCCTGTGATGGTCGTCACCCTCAGGAGTGGTCATGCAGCAAACGGGGTCATTTAACTCTCGAAGGCTACAGTTTGCATCTTAGTGTAAAGCACAATACAAACAAAGTGCACGTTTCACAGGAAAAAGGCAAATTAAACAAGTGGCGTACCTTGAAAGATGAAATCATCTGTACAGAGGTGGATCAAGTCTTGCAACGTGAAGGTACTCCAAATATTTTGGTCTTACAATCAATTATAGTGGCAAATAAGATTTAGACATTGACAGAATTGATCTCATTCACAAGAGTATTATTGAAAATATTTTACCCATCACCCTAGAGATCTCTAACATATGTTCAAATTAATGTTAAGATTATAAGCAAATAAAAGAACTATTCACAACATTCAAAATGTTTTCTGTTCTCTGGAAAAATCTCAATGTTTTATTTATTGATACCATTTATAGTTTCATTACATTTTAGAAGAACTTTAACTGGAATTAAAATGTGATTTAAATTTGTGGATAGGTATTCTGTGAGTATTTATGTCACCCTCTGATATGGGATTTACAGGGAGAGATAAGTTTCCGAACTTTGCCTCAATAAAAATTGTTACTTTCAGGTAAATAAAATTTGTAGGATCAAAGATTTATAGAATTGTAGAAAATTTGTGACACTCATGACCATTCAGCCAATCATATTTATGCCAATCAAATAGGAGCTTTCCACACACTCTCCCACTTTTTAGCCATAATTTGTTTTCATTTTCACGATCCTAATAAAAAAAAGCCTCTCGCATTAAAAAAAGAACTGCACGAGAAGGAACTTAAATATATTCTTCCACAGTTTTCTTGTTGTAACAACATGTTTAATATAATAGTGTGGCTCCCAGAACGTCTTGGACCACTCTCAGAAAGACTATTTCTTGGACATTCCCCATATTGGAATGTTCTACCATTCGGGGCCTGGTGGTATGTTGGAGTCATATTATTCTAACTCTAGTTTTGGATTTCTGAAAATAGAGCTATAAGCATAATTGCTTCAAAAATATATTGAATTTTAAACCTGTTTTCCTATTATATGCAATCAATCAATCAGTTTTATTCGTCACATCGCACACAAAGTGCAAGTGAAATGAATTTGTCAGCAGTGGTACAATGATAAACAACACACAAAAACACACTAAAAATTGAACACAAACATTCACCACAGCATACATCATTGTGGTGGAAGGCAAAAAAATTTGGCCAGTCCACCTCCATTTTTCCCCGTGGTTGGGACCTCAACCCTCCGCAGCCACCGCTACGGGCGTCCAGATGTACAGGCAGGTAAACGTCCAGGTAAGTCCAGAATCGGCTCTTCCCCACTGGAGAAAGCGGCTTCAGGTTGGTGTAGGCCACAGGCCGGCGGTCAAAGATCTAAAGTCCCCGCCGCGCCGCAGCCAGAAGCATCGCAGACCACAGGGCTGGCAGTCGAAGCATCCCTCCAGGGGTCCCCGGCGAGAGACTCCGCTCCTGATGGTAAGTCCACGCCGGGCCTGCGGTAGAAGACGGCCGCGGGCCGGCAGTGGAAGCTTCTTCTTCTCCCGGGTCCCCAACGGGGGATCCCAGGCTGCTGGAGCTCTGCAGACTGCGACTTCAGGCTGCTGGCTGCCATGGGTCAGCGAAACGGAGCGCTCCCCTCCGGCGAGGGCTCACCTGCTCCATGCCGAGAGTCCGCGCTGCGCCCACCGCTGAAGCCCCGGGCGCGTCTCCGGGAAAGGCCGCCCGATCCTTGCTGTTAGGCCACGGGGGAGGCGATCTGGAAAAAGTCGCCTCTCCGTGAAGGAGGCGACCAAAACAGTTTCCACCTCACCCCCCCACACCACCCCCCACACAAGACACATAAAGAAACATTAAAAACACACTTTAAAACACTAAAAAAAGTTCAAATGACTAACACACTGCTGACAGGGCTGCCGACTTGCAGCGCCCCCACGACCCACATATTAATTTTATGTGAGATTGTGGACTTTATATACTGATGCATTCCTATGTATCCACGATACTCTTGTTTTTATTCTGTGGTACAGAAATATTGTAGATCGGATTTCAAATGAAGAGTTTTTTAAAGGTAAACGCTTAGCATAGTAGGTGGCATTTGAAGAGGGTGAAACACTGTGCACGTTTTGGATCAAAAACTTTTTATCCGAACTGGTAAAATATATTGATGAACAAATTTGAAAATGCAGAGAAGAGATGCGAACAACATTCTTTATCATCAGCCTCTCTCTGCTGACTAACACTAACTGGTTCCCTAACTGGTTGGACCAGTGTTTTTTTCTCTCCTTCCATGGAAGACCCTACCATATAACCATATAACAATTACAACACGGAAACAGGCCTTCTCGGCCCTTCCAGTCCGTGCCGACCATTTATTATCCCCTAGTCCCATCCACCTGCACTCAGACCATACCCCTCCATTCCCTTCCCGTCCATATACCTATCTACTTTACTTTTAAATGTTAAAATCAATCCTGCCTCCACCACTTCAGCAGGAAGATCATTTCACACAGCCACCATTCTCTGAGTAAAGAAGCTCCCCCTCATGTTACCCATAAACTTCTGTCCCTTCATTCTCATGTCATGCCCTCTTGTTTGAATCTTTCCTATCCTCAATGGAAAAAGCTTATCCACGTGAACTCTGTCTATCCCTTTCATCATTTTAAAGACCTCAATCAAATCCCCCTTAACCTTCTGCACGCCAAAGAATAAAGACCTAACTTGGTCAACCTTTCTCTGTAACTTAGTTGCTGGAACCCAGGCAACATTCTAGTAAATCTCCTCTGTACTCTCTCTATTTTGTTGACATCCTTCCTATAATTAGGCGACCAAAATTATACACCATACTCCAGAATTGGTCTTACCAATGCCTTGTACAATTTTAACATTACTTCCCTACTCCTATATTCAATGCTCTGATTTATAAAGGCCAGCACACCAAAAGCTTTCTTTACCACCCTATCTAGATGTGATTCCACCTTCAGGGAACTATGCACAGTTATTCCTAGATCACTCTGTTCCACAGCATTCCTCAATTCCCTACCATTTACCATGTACATCCTATTTTGATTTGTCCTGCCAAGTTGTAGCACCTCACACTTATCAGCATTAAACTCCATCTGCCATCTTTCAGCCCACTCTTCCAAATGGCCCAAATCTCTCTGTAGACTTTGAAAATCTACTTCATTATCCACAGCACCCCCTATCTTAGTATCATCTGCATATTTACTTATCCAATTTTCGACGCCATCATCTAGATCATTGATGTACATGACAAACAACAGTGGACCCAACACAGATCCCTGAGGCACCCCACTGGTCACCGGCTTCCAACCTGACAAACAGACATCCACCATTACTCTCTGGCATCCCCATCTAGCCACTGTTGAATCCATCTTGCTACTCTGCCATTAACACCCAAAGATTGAACCTTCTTAACCAACCTTCCATGGGGAACCTTGTCAAAGGCCTTACTGAAATCCATATAGACAACATCCACTGCTTTACCCTCATCAATTTCCCTAGTAACCTCTTCAAAAAATTCAAGAAGGTTTGTCAAACATGACCTTCCAGGCACAAATCCATGTTGACTGTTCTTGATCAGACCCTGTTTATCCAGATGCTTATATATATTATCTCTAAGTATCCTTTCCATTAATTTGCCCACCACTGACGTCAAACTAACAGGTCAATAACTGCTAGGTTTATTCTTTGAACCCTTTTTAAACAATGGAACAACATGCGCAGTACGCCAATCCTCCGGCACTATTCCAGTTTCTAATGACATTTGAAATATTTCTGTCATAGCCCCTGCTATTTCTACACTAACTTTCCTCAGTGTCCTAGGGAATATCCTGTCAGGACCTGGAGACTTATCCACTTTTATATTTTTCAAAAGTGTCAGTACTTCCTCTTCTTTCAATCTCATAGTTTCCATAGCTACTCTACTTTTTTCCCTTACCTCACAGGGTTCAATATCCTTCTCCTTGGTGAATACCGAAGAAAAGAAATTGTTCAATATCTCCCCCATCTCTTTTGGCTCTGCAGATAGCTGTCCATTCTGGCTCTCTAATGGTCCAATTTTATCCCTCGTTATCCTTTTGCTATTAATATAGCTGTAGAAACCCTTTGGATTTACTTTCACCTTTCTTGCCAAAGCAACCTCATATCTTCTTTTAGCTTTTCGTATTTCTTACTTAAGATTCTTTTTACATTCCTTATACTCATCTAGCACCTCATTTACTCCATGCCTCCTATAATTATTGTAGATATCTCTCTTTTTTCGAACCAAGTGTCCAATTTCCCTTGAAAACCATGGCTCTTTCCGATTTTTACTATTTCCTTTCAACCGAACAGGGACATAAAGATTCTGTACTCTTACAATTTCCCCTTTAAATGTCCTCCATTTCTCGTCTACATCCTTCCCATAAAACAAAATGTCCCAATTCACTCCTTTTAAATCATTACGCATTCCCTCAAAGTTAGCCTTTCTCCAATCAAAAATCTCAACCCTAGGTCCAGTTCTGACTCTCTCTAATTATATTGAAACTAATGGTATTGTGATCACAGGTCCCGAAGTGCTCACCAATGCATACCTCCGTCACCTGACCTGCCTCATTTCCTAACAGGAGGTACAGCACTGCCCCTTCTCTGGTTGATACCTCTATGTATTGATGCAAAAAACTATCCTGCACACATTTAACAAACTCCAAACCATCCAGCCCATTTACAGAATGTGTTTCCCAGTCTATTTTTGGAAAATTGAAATCTCCCACAATCACTACCTTGTGCTTACTACTAATATCTGCTATCTCCTTACATATTAGCTCTTCCAATTCTCGCTCCCCATTTGGCGGTCTATAATACACCCCTAAAAGTGTTGCTACACCGTTCCCGCTTCTCAGTTCCACCCAAATAGCCTCCCTAGAGGAGCCCTCTAATCTATCCTGCCAAAGCACTGCTGTAATATCTTCTCTGATAAGCAATGCAACCCCTCCACCTCTGGTCCCTCCAATTCTATCACACCTGAAGCAACGAAATCCTGGAATTTTTAGTTTCCAATCACAACCCTCCCGCAACCATGTTTCACTGATTGCCACAACATCATATTTCCAGGTGTCAATCCAGGCTCTAAGTTCATCCACCTTTCTTACAATGCTCCTGACATTAAAATATACACATTTTAGAAACCCACCATCCCTTATTCTCTGTTTATTATTTTTTTCCTCTTTCTCGCCTACATTTTGGGTCCGAGTGCTTCCCTTCTCTGCCTCTTGCCCCTCACCCCGTCCCCTAGCCCCCTCTACCCGAGTCCCTCCCCCCAGCCTTTCTAGTTTAAAGACTCCTTTGCAAATCTCTAGATGTTTATCAGAAGAGAAAATTAGAGAGGAATGCTGAAAATAAGAAATAAAACAGAAAATATTGAAAACGGCGGCAGTGAATGTAATTTTCTTGAAATATTAACCACAATCAAAAACTAGGCGAAATGGTAAATATATTGTAGGATTTTGCACATTTCTGAGCATCTGGTGTTTTTATTTCTTTTCTCCAGCAGTCCTAGTATTGTATTGTTGTCACAAACCTCTTGTGTGTCAAGTTCTTGATGATAGTAGATATGCCTTATATAGTCTCATAACTTTGGAGTTAACATGAAGATGTTACCTTTCAATAATTTGAATTGGTCCTTCCTTAAACATAGAAACATAGAAAATAGGTGCAGGAGGCCATTCGGAGGAGGTGTACAGTTTTGGTCTCCAAATCTGAGGAAGGACATTATTGCTATAGAGGGAGTGCAGAGAAGGTTCACCAGACTGATCCCTGGGATGTCAGGACTGTCTTATGAAGAAAGACTGGATAGATTCGGTTTATACTCTCTAGAATTTAGGAGATTGAGAGGGGATCTTATAGAAACTTACAACATTCTTAAGGGGTTAGACAGGCTAGATGCAGGAAGATTGTTCCCGATGTTGGGGAAGTCCAGGACAAGGGGTCACCGCTTAAGGATAAGGGGGAAATCCTTTAAGACCGAGATGAGAAAGACTTTTTTCACACAGAGTGGTGAGACTCTGGAACTCTATGCCACAGAGGGTAGTTGAGGCCAGTTCATTGGCTATATTTAAGAGGGAGTTAGATGTGGCCCTTGTGGCTAAGGGGATCAGAGGGTATGGAGAGAAGGCAGGTACAGGATACTGTGTTGGATGATCAGCCATGATCATATTGAATGGCGGTGCAGGCTCGAAGGGCCGAATGGCCTACTCCTGCACCTAATTTCTATGTTTCTATGTTCTATGTTTCTATTCAGCCCTTCGAGCCAGCACCACCATTCATTGTGATCATGGCTGATCGTCCCCTATCAATAACCCGTGCCTGCCTTCTCCCCATATCCCTTGACTCCACTATCCCACTATCTAACTCTCTCTTAAATCCATCCAGTGATTTGGCCTTCACTGCCCTCTGTGGCAGGGAATTCCATAAATTCACAACTCTCTGGGTGAGAAAGTTTTTTCTCACCTCAGCCTCAAATGACCTCCTCTTTCTTCTAAGACTGTGGCCCCTGGTTCTGGACTCGCCCCACATTGGGAACATTTTTCCTGAATCTAGCTTGTCCAGTGCTTTTAGAATTTTATATGTTTCTATAAGATCCAACATGGGGGTGAAATTGTTTCAGAAAAGAGTTTAAATGATTGGAGGCAAATGTAAAGGTTTTCCCCGCCAAAATATTAGCATCAGGACCACCTCCTACTCTGATGTATAATTTTATGTGTTTCTATAAGATATCCCCTCATCCTTCCAAACTCCAGTGAATATAAGCCTAGTCTTTTCAATCTTTCCTCTTATGACAGTCCCGCCATCCCACGGATCAATCTCATGCACCTACGCTGCATTGCTTCAATCACAAGGATGTCTTTCCTCAAATTAGGAGGCCAAAACTGTACACAATACTCTAGATGTGGTCTCACCAGAGTCCTATACAACTGCAGAAAAACCTCTTTACTCTTATACTGAAATACTCCCCTCTCAATCTCCTAAATACTGAAGGCCAACATTCCATTAGCTTTCTTCACTGCCTGCTGTACCTGTAAGCAAACTTTCGGTGACCGGTGTACAAGGACGACCAGGTCTCGCTGCATCCCCCCCTTACCTAACCTACCCCCATCAAGATAATAATCTGCCCCCTTGTTTTTGCCGCCAAAGTGGATAACCTCACATTTATCTATATTATACTGCATCTGCCACGCATCTGCCCACTCACTCAACCTGTCCATGTCACCCTGCAACCTCCTAACATCCTCTTAAGAGCCATACAAATTGAAAACAAATTTTGAGACAAAAACTGTGTATGCAATTAGTTAGATTTGTCCCTGCCTTCAAGATGTTATATATTTTGAGCGAGACTTTGCTGAAATCGAGTCTGAAGAAAGATATCAAGCTGAAGCTTCACTCCAGAGATGCTGCCTGTCCCGCTGAGTTACTCCAGCATTTTGTGTCTACCTTTGGTTTAAATTAGCATCTGCAGTTCCTTCTTACAAAGTACTGCTACAATGGAAGTGTCATCTTGGACCTAATGAAATAAGATGATCAACTATGCACTCTTTTACCAATCGTATTGAAAGACTGCAAAATAGACAGATTAAGATTTAGATTAGTTTATTGTAATAAACACCAGTGTGCAATAATGTTGCTTGTTTATATGAGTTCAGAGTAAATGGTATATATGAAGTAATGATAAATACTACAATAAATACAAGAATGAGTGCAAAATAGCAGAATAGAGCAAAGTTGTAATGCAAAATCCAAGTAGTCCAAAAAAGAAATGGAAGTACAATAATAGATACAGATTAGATTATTGTCATATACATGAATGAGGAGTTGAGAGTAAGAATACTTGGCAGCACCTCAGTGATGGAGGTGTGAAATAGATGATTAGTTAAGGAGTCTGATAGCAGTTGGAAAGAAGCTGCTCTTAAGTCTGGATTTCTGAACTTTCCTGCTCCTGCAGCTCTCCCAGAAGGTAAAAGAGAGAAATGTATAATGGCCAAGGTGAAACGACCCTTTGGTGATACTTCCAGACTTCCTGATGCAATGCGCCGTGAGGATGGACCGGATAGGAAGAAGTGATGAAACTGATGGACTGGGCTGTGTTCAGACAGCCAAGGAATGGGCAGTCGCTATACCAGGCTGAGTTGCATCCCGTCAGAATATTTTCTACAGCACATCTGTAGATGTTTGACAGAATTATCAGATGCTGATGTGTTTTTTGATTATTGCATCAGTATGAAAATGCCAGGTTAGGTTGCTGGAGATAGGCTGAAGGTCTACGAACTTGAAGTTACCGATTATCTCCATAGTAGTTCCATTTGTGAGGATGGGACTATGTTTACCCTTTTGCTTCCTTAGATTAACAACTAACTTTTTTGTCTTGCTGATGTTTAGGTTGTTGTCCTGACACCATGACACAAGGTTCTTGATCTTCCTGTACTTCGTTTCACCGTCGTTGCTGAGCTGTAGTCAATGAATGCCTGTCACAAACGCTCATATTGTCAGTGATCTAGAGCTGAATATAGTGCAATCTCCACAGGTCTATTTTACCTGTACACAAATTGCAAGAGATCTATATTGTCTGGAAGACTGGCACAGATATGGGCCATTAGCAACCTTTCTTAACGCTTCATTATTGGTGACGAGAGGGCCCTCCAATGTGAGGGCCGTAGTTATTGAGATGGCTCATTTTATTTTTCTTGGGGACTGGAATGCTGGAGGTTTCCTTAATGCAGATGGGGACAGTAGTGAGTGGTTGATGATGTTGGCAAAGACATTGGCCAGTTGACTGGTGCAGAGTTTCAGAACCCGTGCGGGGACTCCATGCAGGCTGACCACTTCCTGAGAGTTTACCCCCGTGAAAGCAGATCTGATTTATGCCACAGAGATGTAAGAGATGTAAGAGATAGAATCAACCGGGGATGGGAGGAAACGCCTTGGTGGAACTTTGTTGCTTGTTCAAAAAATATATAAAAAGCATTGAGTTCACCCGGTAGAGATGCATCGTTGCCAGGGACCACCCTCAATTTCGGGGTGGAAGATTGCAACCTTCACATGGTCCGCCCTGTTTCGACGAATGCAATCAACTCGACAAGTTGTAGCAATCAACTCGACAAGCAATAGAACAAGTTGTCCAACAACTTTAGGCTGTGCACGCCACACGAAAGAAGAAGAAGACCCTCAATTTTGGCTTGTAGTCTTTGATGGTATTCAGGGCCTGCCACAGTTGCCTGATGTTGGTTTGATTGAATTGAACCTCCAGCTTGCTTTGGAAGTTTCACTTGGTTTCCCTGATTGGCCAGTGGAGATCATATTTGGCCATTTTGTATGATGTGAAACCATTCTTCTTGAAGCCTTGGATATAGACTTGAGCAGGGAGTGAATCTCCCTGTTCATCCAAGGTTTCCTCTGCCCACTTGCCCAACTCATCAAGATCCTGCTGTAACCTTTGATAATCATCTTCACTATCTATAATACCACCCACTTTAGTGTCATCTGTAAACTTACTGTTCACAACTTGTACTTTCTCATCCAAATCATTGGTATAGATGACAAACACCAAAGTACAAGGCGTGATTAGTAAGTTTGCAGATGACACTAAAGTGGGTGGTATTATAGATAGTGAAGATGATTATTTGGACTGCGGGCCCAGCACTAAACTATAAGGCACACCAATAGTCACCGGCCTCCAGTCCAAAAAACAAATACGGTACACATCATCACCCTCTGCTACTGTCAGATGGAACTGTCATATCACGATAGAAGAATGGAGCGGCTGGGCTTGTGCACTCAGGCGTTTAGAAGGATGAGAGGGGATCTCATTGAAATATATAAGATTGTTAAGGGTTTGGACACGCTAGAGGCAGGAAACATGTTCCCGATGTTGGGGGAGTCCAGAACCAGCGGCCACAGTTTGAGAATAAGGAGTAAGCCATTTAGAACAGAGACGATGAAACACTTTTTCTCACAGAGAGTTGTGAGTCTGTTGAATTCTCTGCCTCAGAGGGCGGTGGAGGCAGGTTCTCCGGATGCTTTCAAGAGAGAGCTAGATAGGGCTCTTAAAAATAGTGGAGTCAGGGGATGTGGGGAAAAGGCAGGAACGAGGTACTGATTGGGGATGATCAGCCATTATCAGATTGAATGGCGGTGCTGGCTCGAAGGGCCGAATAGCCTACTCCTGCACCTATTGTCTATTGTCTACCTTCCATGAAGCCAATTTTCTATCCAGTCGGCTGGCTCTCCGTGGATCTATATGATATAACCTTCCAGAGCAGCCTACCAGGCTGAGCCTTGTCAAGTGCCGTTCTGAAATCTGTATATATGTCCACAGCTCTGCCCTCATCCACTCTTTTGGTTCCATCTTCAATAAACTCAATCAGAATCATGAGACGCAGTCTCCCATGTACAAAACCATTCTGACAATATGTAATCAGCCCTTGTCTTTCTAAATGCGTGTATATCTTATCCCTCAGAATACTCTGCAATAACTTTCCAACCACAAATGTTAGACTCACTGGGTTTGTACTTCCCAAGCTTATCCTTGCAGTCCTTCTTAAATAGAGGCACAACATTTGCCACCCACCAGTCTTCTGGCACCACACCCGTATTTAACCATGACTCATAAATCTCAGCCAGGGCACCTGACTTAACTTTCTGTGCAATTTGTGGTCTATAGCTACGTCACAAATACCCCATCTTCATGCTTCTTCCAGTTTCAGTTTCTTCCAGTGTGAGGTGGAAGGCAGGATGTTGTAGTGACACAGTGGTGATCACACCCAAGATATTTTTGTTTTAAATGTACATGTATTCATCTGAAGTTGGTGAATAACTTCTACTTGCACCAGAGTGATCCTTATCAGCATCAACATATAATTCAAGCAAAATTGGATCCATTTTAGAGATTCAGCATTGCTAGTTCTGAGAGAAGCAGATTATTTTCAGGTCATTGTTACTTGTGTTATATAACCATATAAATATAACCATATAACAATTACACCACAGAAACAGGCCTTCTTGGCCCTTCCAGTCCGTGCCGACCATTTATTTTCCCCTAGTCCCTTCTACCTGCACTCAGACCATACCCCTCCATTCCCTTCCCGTCCATATACCTATCCACTTTACTTGTAAATGTTAAAATCGATCCTGCCTCCACCACTTCTGCTGGAAGATCATTCCACACAGCCACCACTCTCTGAGTAAAGAAGTTCCCCCTCATGTTGCCCCTAAACCTCTGTCCCTTAATTCTCATGACATGCCCTCTTGTTTGAATCTTCCCTACCCTCAATGGGAAAAGCTTATACACGTCAACTCTGTCTATCCCTTTCATCATTTTAAAGACCTCAATCAAGTCCCCCCTTAACCTTCTGCGCTCCAAAGAATAAAGACCTAACTTGTTCAACCTTTCTCTGTAACTCTTATTTCCTATTTTGGTAAGTTTAGATTTAGTCGCTGTTTGAATTTGTTGCGGGTGCAACCAAATCTCCTTAAGATGAAGAGCAAACGGTCTGAAGATGGTTCTGTTTATTTAGTGGGCTACAAAAGCAAGTACTGCTTTATTAGACCTGCTCACTTTGTTCTACTTGATGTTGCTATGGTAAAAGCACATTCTCACAAAGCATTTCTTAATCATCACCCTCTGCTGATTCAAGACAAAGTTCTCTTTAACTCTATGGAGGTTCCACTGCTTTTTCTAAAATGAACAGAATTATTTCATTATCTTATTTTGAAATTAATTGCTTTTTATAATCTTTAGGAACAGTGAACCAGGGATATTGTAACCAATAGAAAAACTGTGAGAAATAATTCAACAGAAACCATGTTTGATTTGTCGTGGGAAATGACTCATTAGTTGAGATATTACGTAGTTAAATGTGACTTGCTGCTATTTCATAGACAGATATAGCATGGAAACATTATCATCAGACCACTGAATCCTTGTGATTATCAAATACCCACACTAATGTATGTTACTCCCGTTCTCCTTGCATGCAATCAGCCCTACTAAGTTTCCACCATTCACCTACACATCAGGCCTAGGTTACATTGTAAAATGAACATTCCAATTGCATATCCTTGGAACATGGGAGGAAACTGGAGCACCTGGGGGAAACCAACACAATTACAGGGAGAACATACAAAAGTTAGTTTTGCATATATGGCAAATTAACATAACTGCATTTACAACATAGCTTGCTGAATTGCTTTCATAATATATAGTTTTCACAATACTTAATGTTGACTGATATTAATTTAACTGAATTTCAACTTTTTAACTGACATGGAACTGCAGATGCTGGAATCTTGCAGGAGAATGCAAAGTGCTGGAGTAACTCAGTGGGTCAGGCAACCTCTCTGGAAGACATGGAAGGGCAATGTATTGGGTCGCAACCCTTCCGAATTGCCGACAGAAAAGGTCGCTTATCCATGTGTTTGAGAGATGCTGCTTGGCCCACTGAGTTACTCCAGCACTCCATGTTTTTAACTGTCATATTTGTTAAATGTGATTTGTTTCTAAACCCTACAGTTATTTTCCAAGATTTTATGTGAATAGTTGCTCATATTGTTCCTTTCCTGATAGTGTTCTCAGGATACTTCAACCAGCATTAGCAATTCACAACAAAGTCCAAATCAGCAAGGGAAAATTCATCTCATGTCAAGAACTAAATCGGAAATGTTTAAAGAATAACACAATGCAATCAGTTCCACATCACAGTAGGGGTATGTAAACTCAGATTATATAAATGCATACTCACCTCCTGTACATTTACATTTTCATTATCGTAAAACTATCTTTGAAAGTGAAATCCACTTTGACAGGATTCATGTTCTAATATCAAGGAACAGCTGCAATTTATTTTTTGAATGAATGTATCTGAATTGAAAAAAGACCATTTGGATCCCTTTGGCTGGATTTGTTAGTCAATTTTGTGTGTGTACTTCACTTCACTTCACATCACCTCACTTCTGGGGTTAAAAAAAAACTTAGGAATATTCTTTACATATGGGCTCCAGATGGGTGAACTGGAGAGTCTAGTGAGAGTTTGCACATGCCCATCAAAGAGTTATTTGACTTGTATTTGTAATAGTTCAAAATAAGCTTTATTCATAAGTAAAACAAGAAATATTTTAAAACGTGCACAGCATTTTATACATTTAGAGTGTTGTTTCATCTATGCATTCATAGTGTTATTGGTTCTAAACACTTACAGAGTGAGCACCTTTTGTAGATAGACCATCATTGTCACCAATATGGCCCCTTTTGGCAAAACTAAACTTCTCATGTTTGACAGGCTTTTACAAAAGATTTGGCCCTCAATGATGATGGCAGAAAGAACTTGGACTGCAACCCTTCCCCACAAAGCCTTTCTGTTTGCTGCACCAAGTTTCAGTGCATCCCACAGCACGTGCTCCTGCAACCTGGTTTATGCCAGTTGGCAGCATTCCTTTACGGACCTCTCGTTGTATTGGAAGACCAACAGGTTTGGAGTAGACCAAAGTGTATCAGTCAGACTGAGTGCACTTTGAGTTCAAATGCAGAGCAAATTGTCTTCAATCCTGTTGTTTAAATAGCTCAAAGCCAGAATATGAGTGGCACAGCGGCGCAGCAGTAGAGTTGCTGCCTCACAGCATCAGAGATCTGGGTACGATCCTGACTTTGTATGCTGCCTGTACAGAATTTGTACGTTCTCCCCATGACTGCGTGCGTTTTCCCCGGTTGCTCTGGTTTCCTCCAACACTCCAAAGACGTACAGGTTTGTAGTTTAATTGGCTTCGGTAAAAATGGTAAATTGTCCCAAGTGTGTAGGATAATACTAGCATACAGGGATTGTTGGTCAGCACGGACTCAATGGGTGGAGGGCCTGTTTCCCAACTGTATATTTAAACTAAACTAAAAGTTTGAATTTTCTAGTTAAAGTGAGTCACATTTGACAAAATGTTTGAGCCCATATTTTTTTTAAAAAGCACTTCGATGGCACTGCACAGATCAATGCCAGTGGTGCATGATTTTCCTGGACACACATCATGTAAGCATTTGGCCCTGGAGACATCAACTGTGATATGTACAGCTGGTAGAGTTGCCGCTTCACAACGCTATTGACCTGAATTCGATCCTAACCTCAGATGCTGTCTGTGAGGAGTTTGCGTGTTCCCCCTGTGACTGTGTGGATTTCCTCCACGTACTCTGATTTCCTCTCACATCCCACAGAAGTAAAGGTATGTAAGCTAATTAGTCTCAGTAAAACAAAACAAAAAATGCTCTTGAAATGTAGGGACTGGATGACAAAGTGGGATAACATAGAACTCATGTGAATGAGTGATCAATGGTCAGCGTGGACCAAAGAGCCTGTTTCCATGCTGTATCTCTAAACTAAGCTAAATCATTACATTACATTAAATTGTTTATGTAATGTGGATGTCAGTGATAAGGCCAGTATTTATTGTCTGTCCTTAATTATTGATGCAAGATGAGTTGCTGCCTTGAATCACTAGAGTTCTTCTAGTGCAGGCACCACCACAGGCTGTTTGGTAGAGAGTTCCAGGATTTAGTCACTGTCAATGAAGAAACAATAAAATATTTCAAATTACACGATAACAATGCACCATTCTGCTGCCTTGTGCTCGTCATTGTATTTCCTGTTGTATTTATACTGTTTACTCTGTGAGCTAAATGTGTACAGGAATTTATTTTTGCACCCTGGTGTGTATGACAATAAAACGATCTGAATCGGAAAGTGAATCATGATGCAGGAGTACTTTCACCTGAAACAATGATGTTCTCATTAATATATTTGCAGCAGGATTCTAGGTCATAATTGATACTCCACTGCAGCCTTGATCTTCTCTGGGTAGTGTCCACCAGGGAGCTGAATGTCGACTGGCCCAACAAAGCCCATTAAATGCTTTGAAAGTATTGAAGATAAAGCTTTTAAATTAGGGACGACAGATGCTGGAAAGTAGGAGCATCAAGCAATCTGCCAACTAAGCAAATTGAGCAGTATTTGTGAGAGGGAAGGAATTGTCAATGTTTTGGGTCAAAACTAGGTATCAACTAAAGGTGGAGATGGAAGATAGCTAGCATAAAGAGGAGAGGGCAATGGTGAGACAGGAGTTACATAGAAAATAGGTGCAGGAGGAGGCCAATCGGCCATTCGAGCCAGCACCGCCATTCATTGTGATCATGGCTGATCGTCCCCAATCAATAACCCGTGCCTGCCTTCTCCCCATATCCCTTGATTCCACTAGCCCCTAGAGCTCTATCTAACTCTCTCTTAAATCCATCCAATGATTTGGCATCCACTGCCCACTGTGGCAGGGAATTCCACAAATTCACAACTCACTGGGAGCAAAAGTTTTTTCTCACCTCAGTCTTAAATGGCCTCCCCTTTATTCTAAACTGTGGCCCCTGGTTCTGGATTCGCCCAACATTAGGACCATTTTTCCTGCATCTAGCTTGTCCAGTCTTTTTATAATTTTATATGTTTCTATAAGATCCCCCCTCATCCTTCTAAACTCCAGTGAATTCAAGCCTAGTCTTTTCAATCTTTCCTCATATGATAGTCCTGTCATCCCAGAGATCAATCTCATGAACTTACGCTGCACTACCTCAATCACAAGGATGTCCTTCCTCAAATTAGGAGACCAGAACTGTACACAATACTCCAGATGTGGTCTCACCAGAGCCCTATACAACTGCAGAAGAATCTCTTTACTCCTATTCTGAAATCCTCTTGTTATGAAGGCCAACATTCCATTAGCTTTCTTCACTACCTGCTGTACCTGCACGCCAACTTTCAGTGACCGGTGTACAATGACACCCAGGTCTCTCTGTACCTCCCCCTTACTTAACCTAACCCCATTGAGATAATAATCTGCCCCCTTGTTTTTGCCGCCAAAATGGATAACCGCACATTTATCTATATTATACTGCATCTGCCCACTCACTCAACCTGACCAGGTCACCCTGCAACCTCCAAACATCCTCTTCGCAGTTCACAACTTTGTGTCATCCGCACACAGCATAGCACAAAACTAAACTAAATATTCCAGGATTTCGTTGCTTCAGGTGTGATAGAATTGGAGGGACCAGGGGTGGAGGGGTTGCATTGCTTGTCAGATAAGATATTACTGCAGTGCTTTGGCAGGATAGATTAGAGGGCTCGTCTAGGGAGGCTATTTGGGTGGAACTGAGAAGTGGGAATGGTGTAGCAACACTTTTAGGGGTGTATTATAGACCGCCAAATGGAGAGCGAGAATTGGAAGAGCTAATATGTAAGGAGATAGCAGAGATTAGTAGTAAGCACAAGGTAGTGATTGTGGGAGATTTCAATTTTCCAAAAATAGACTGGGAAACACATTCTGTAAATGGGCTGGATGGTTTGGAGTTTGTTAAATGTGTGCAGGATAGTTTTTTTGCAGCAATACATAGAGGTATCGACCAGTGAAGGGGCAGTGCTGGACCTCCTGTTAGGAAATGAGGCAGGTCAGGTGATGGAGGTATGCGTTGGTGAGCACGTCGGGCCCAGTGATCACAATACCATTAGTTTCAATATAATTATGGAGAGAGTCAGAACTGGACCTAGGGTTGAGATTTTTGATTGGAGAAAGGCTAACTTTGAGGGAATGCGTAATGATTTAAAAGGAGTGAATTGGGACATTTTGTTTGATGGGAAGGATGTAGAAGAGAAATGGAGGACATTTAAAGGGGAAATTGTAAGAGTACAGAATCTATATGTCCCTGTTCGGTTGAAAGGAAATTGTAAAAATCGGAAAGAGCCATGGTTTTCAAGGGAAATTGGACCCTTGGTTCGAAAAAAGAGAAATATCTACAATGTTTATAGGAGGCATGGAGTAAATGAGGTGCTAGATGAGTATAAAGAATGTAAATAGAATCTTAAGAAAGAAATAAGAAAAGCTAAAAGAAGATATGAGGTTGCTTTGGCAAGAAAGGTGAATGTAAATCCAAAGGGTTTCTACAGCTATATTAATAGCAAAAGGATAACGAGGGATAAAATTTGACCATTAGAGAGCCAGAATGGACAGTTATCTGCAGAGCCAAAAGAGATGGGGGAGATATTGAACAATTTCTTTTCTTCGGTATTCACCAAGGAGAAGGATATTGAACTTCGTGAGGTAAGGGTAAAAAGTAGAGTAGCTATGGAAACTATGAGATTCAAAGAGGAGGAAGTACTGACACTTTTGAAAAATATAAAAGTGGATAAGTCTCCAGGTCCTGACAGGATATTCCCTAGGACGTTGAGGGAAGTTAGTGTAGAAATAGCAGGGGCTATGACAGAAATATTTCAAATGTCATTAGAAACTGGAATAGTGCCTGAGGATTGGTGTACTGCGCATGTTGTTCCATTGTTTAAAAAGGGTTCAAAGAATAAACCTAGCAATTATAGACCTGTTAGTTTGACGTCAGTGGTGGGCAAATTAATGGAAAGGATACTTAGAGATAATATATATAAGCATCTGGATAAACAGGGTCTGATCAAGAACAGTCAACATGGATTTGTGCCTGGAAGGTCATGTTTGACAAAACTTCTTGAATTTTTTGAAGAGGTTACTAGGGAAATTGATGAGGGTAAAGCAGTGGATGTTGTCTATATGGATTTCAGTAAGGCCTTTGACAAGGTTCCCCATGGAAGGTTGGTTAAGAAGGTTCAATCTTTGGGTGTTAATGGTGGAGTAGCAAGATGGATTCAACAGTGGCTGAATGGGAGATGCCAGAGAGTAATGATGGATGGCTGTTTGTCAGGGTGGAAGCTTGTGACCAGTGGAAGCCGCTGATCAGTGGGGTGCCTCAGGGATCTGTGTTGGGTCCACTGTTGTTTGTCATGTACATCAATGATCTAGATGATGGGGTGGAAAATTGGATAAGTAAGTATGCAGATGATACTAAGATAGGTGGTGCTGTGGATAATGAAATAGATTTTCAGTCTATAGAGAGATTTGGGCCATTTGGAAGAGTGGGCTGAAAGATGGCAGATGGAGTTTAATGCTGATAAGTGTGAGGTGCTACATCTTGGCAGGACAAATCAAAATAGGACGTATATGGTAAATGGTAGGGAATTGAAGAATGCTGTGGAACAGAGGGATCTAGGAATAACTGTGCACATTTCCCTGAAGGTGTAATTGCATGTACATAGGGTGGTAAAGAAAGATTTGGTGTGCTGGCCTTTATAAATCAGAGCATTGAATATAGGAAGTAATGTTAAAATTGTACAAGGCATTGGTGAGACCAATTCTGGAGTATGGTGTACAATTTTGGTCGCCTAATTATTGGAAGGATGTCAACAAAATAGAGAGAGTACAGAGGAGATTTACTAGAATGTTGCCTGGGTTCCAGCAACTAAGTTACAGAGAAAGGTTGAGCAAGTTAGGTCTTTATACTTTGGAACGCAGAAGGTTAAGGGGGGACTTGATTGAGGTCTTTAAAATGATGAAAGGGATAGACAGAGTTGACGTGGATAAGCTTTTCCCATTGAGGGTAGGGAAGATTCAAACAAGAGGGCATGACATGAGAATTAAGGGACAGAAGTTTAGGGGTAACATGAGGGGGAACTTCTTTACTCAGAGAGTGGTGGCTGTGTGGAATGATCTTCCTGCAGAAGTGGTGGAGGCAGGATCTATTTTATCATTTAAAAGTAAAGTGGATAGGTATATGGATGGGAAGGGAATGGAGGGGTATGGTGTGAATGCAGGTAGATGGGACTAAGGGAAAATAAATGGTCGGCACGGACTGGAAGGGCCGAGAAGGCCTGTTTCCGTGCTGTAATTGTTATATGGTTATAATTAGGGGCTTTAAAATTATTTTGCTGATCAAAAGAATTGCAAACTTGTGCTTTCCCCACCAAAATTATTGTTCCCTATAACCTTTATTATTCCCAGTGTGTCTGCCTGCTGGGTTGCAGGGAGGAAAGATTGAATTTCATTTTTGAGAATGAATAAAATCCAAATGCTGAAAATCTGAAACAAGATTTGAAAATGTTGGGAATGCTCAGAAGATGAGGCAGTCCCTCTGCAAAGATAAACAGTCAGCAGTTCAAGTCTGCAATCCTTCGTAAGAATAGTTTGCTCAGATTTTCTGGCCTTTTCTGTTTGTGTTTTTGATTTTATCCCCTGCACTGCCTGTACTTTGAGCAATCTATCAAGGGCACATGCTCAACGTGCTGTTCCCAGGGACATTGAAACAAGCATTGATTGGTGCTGGAAGATTATCAACTCATTCTCAGACTCACTTGTGTCTGCCCGAAAGTTACCGGACTTCTAATACTAGAAGTTGTCCTGAATGTTGCAGGTTGCCACATTCCACAATGCAGAACTACGTGAGAAGGGACATAATGAAGTTCGGTACAGCCAGCACAAAGGCTCTGTGGGGAAAGGCACAACATGGGACCCTTCCTCCATTACACACTGAAGGGCTGGAACATACGTAAAAATCTTCAATTGCTCTTGAAATAGAAAATAAATTGGTGGTGGTCTGGCACAATGGAATAATGTCGTGCTGTGAATGCTGGTGTATGAATGACTATAAATTTGCAAATTTTAAGAATAAAGGTTGGTGGAAAAATCTGTTGTCAGCTTACTATTTAAGTATAATTTAGACCACTTGGGACCCGTTGGGTCCCTGTCGCACGGGAGGCCTGGTCCCCCAATTGCAACCCAGTTCCCCAATGCAATATTCAACCACTCACCCGTTTCCCCAACGCAACCCGTTCCCCCAACTAAATATTCTACCACTCGCCCATAGCCCCCAACTGTGCAGGGGCAGCTCATTTCCCCTTATTCAACCTCCCTCATTTTAAACTTTTAAAAAAATGCAATCGCTCTTGCTAAGGCTGTCAGGACTCAGTGCCCTGGGATTGCAACATTATTGTAGCGGGCAGGGCTACAATCCCATTGTGACATCATAGCTAAAATATTTCTCAAAGTGGGATTTTCTAAAGTTAAAAATATGAATAACTTGTAAAATATAACATCAATCTAAACAAAACTTGATAAAAACACAGCACAATTGTCAAGTCCAAAAATTGTAGCGCTACCGTGTACCGTTTTGGCATTGATTAGGCCATGACAGACTCGCACGCATGCACACACACACACGCAGACAGATGAGATGAGATTTTTAGTAATATAGAGATGACGATCCAATCACAAAAACCAGTCTGCCTTATTGACAATGTCATCTATAATCGGGCAGCTGTATGAAAATGTTATATCAAAGTCGCGTGAGTGACTATGTGAAGAGTCCGCCAACCCGCATGCGCGTCAATCCATTGACGCATGGCGCGAGGTGTGGTTGGGGAGGAACGTTGGTCTCCCAGTGGTAAGTTTAAAGACCTAACAGGTGGGTACAAATGTTGAACTCATTCCGACGTTGACTCAATCCGATGTTGTTATGGAGAAACCTAGGGCGAAAGTAAAATGGGCTGCTGAGAAACCAGCGGCAGAGGACAGCGGCAGAGCAAAAAGCCGACAGCCGTCTGTTTCCACTTCGGGAATGCTGGCGGCCGTGATCTGCACAGCAAGTTCCGATTCGGCTCCAAGAGGGAGCAGCTTGGCTACCCCGAGTCAGGGTAAAGCCAAAGCTAAGTCTGTAAGATAGGTCCTATCGGACGATTCTGGACAAATGGACTCTGTACCAACATCTATGGGAGATGTTGTTTGCCGTTTATCCAGACTGGAGAGGCTAATGGAACAAATGGTGGCACAAAATATGTTCCGTGCAACGGAGGCATTTCCAGGCGGCTCCAGCCATACGCCTGTGGCAACACCTGGCTCAGGGTTGCAGTACTCCTCTCACTCTGATGAGGGGAGTATCGGAGCTTTTTACAGAGCTGACTCAGATTATGGGGATGAGAACAGAATATCTGAATCCCGTGATTTAATGAATGATATGCATTTTAAGGAAGAGCTACCTTGTCTTGCCTCTAAATTTGCCGTTCCCTCTGGGACAGGTAAGCCACTAACAGGAGGATCTGGCCAGCAGCATCAGCTATTTAATATCGCATCAGCTGAGGGAAGAAATTATGTTGGAGACAGCTGGGAGATATCCCAGCCCAGAAAATTGCAAGACCTTGGATGTCCCAAAAGTCAACATTACCATTTGGGAGAACCTCGGGAGCAGAACAAGGTCCAGAGAGCTGAAATTACAGCGAATCCTCAGACTTTTGTCGGGAGGTATTATGGCCTTTGCTGGGTCAGTGGATGGGGCTCAGATATTGGAGGCACAGCAGGATGCGACGGCACTGTTGTGCAATTCTCATTTTGAGATAAACTGCTTCCGTAAAGATGGCATTAAGCCAGAATTAAACCCTAAATTTGCACACCTATGCAGGGCCAGTAATGTTCAGCCTGCTAAATACCTCTTCGGAGGAGATTTGTGTAAGCAAGTCAAGGACTTGCAGGATGAATTGAAGGCTGCTGCTGGTATGGTTAAAACACCCTATATGGGTAAGACTCTCTACTCTGGCGATTTCACCCCTATGTGGCAACCAGTAGAAATCGGATCCCTGAGGCCGGTGGGAATACCAGGTCTGCTCTATTTAGACCCAGTCAGAGGTCTTTTTTAGGCCTAGGCCCATCTCGTCCTTCTTGGAAGATGCGTCAGCCTCAGTTCCTAGCGGGTCAAGATACCAGAGCAAAGGGAAGGAGACCAAACAAAACTTAGGGTCTGCTGGCCCTAGTGATAAGCCACTTTGACCATTGAGGTAGGTGGATGTGCATCCATCAGTCACATGGGGTGTGCGGAGGAATTTCAAGTTGGTAGCAGATTAAGGCTATTTTTACACGAATGGCAACAGATAACGTCTGATCCGTTTATACTGCATAGCATAATGGGTTACAAAATTGAGTTCTTGGCTGACACGTTTCCACCTCAACAAGATATGCCGAGACCGGCATATATTCGTTCCAAAAGGGAAACTTTGGATATGCAAGCAGAAATAATGGCATTGCATAAAAAAGAAGTGATTGAGCGGTCAGTTCATGAGAAAGATGAATATATTTCTAACATATTCTCAAGGGAGAAGAAAAATGGAGGATGCCGCATCATTCTTGTTTTGACGAGATTCAGCTCTTATGTGCAGGATAAACACTTTAAAATGGATCGTTTCCACACCACAAAACAGCTGATTACTGAGCATTGTTTTATGGCATCCACAGATCTTAAGGATGCATATTATTCGATTCCTATTCATAGGAATCACAGGAAATATCTGAAGTTTAGCTGGTTGGGGCAGTTGTAGTTTAAGGTTTTACCTAATGGTTTAACCTCAGCCCCTAGGCTATTTACCAAACTTCTTAAACCAGTCTTGCCCTACTTAGAACTGAAGGGCATATTATTATTGGTTATATAGATGACATTCTTATAGTCGGGAAGACCTTACTGCTCACAAAGCTAGCTATTTCGGCTGCCAAATTTATCTATGAGAAATTAGGATTACTCATTCATCCAGCTAAATCCAGGCTGATACCGACAAGATCTATCTCTTATTTAGGGTTTGTCATCAATTCGGCAGACATGTCTGTGACCCTGCCCATAGAGAAAACACAAAATTTGGTAGAGTCTTGTTCAAATCTACTGATTAATGAAGAGCCATCTATCTGCCAGGTGGCAAGGGTAATTGGCAAAATAATAGCTGCCTTCCCAGCCGCATGTTATGGGCCTATGCATTATCGTAATCTGGAGCGTGAAAAAGATCAGGCTCTAAAACCCCACAAAGGTCATTTTGACAGACCTACGCAGTTGTTGCAAGAATCAAAAGCTGAATTACAATGGTGGATTGCAAATATTCATCATTGTTCAGGCGGTTTTCTGCCTAGTAAACCCACAACAACACTGCAGAGTGATGCTAGTGAACTAGGATGGGGTGCAACTAACACCATCTCTAGTTGTGGTGGTAGATGGAACGAGGAGGTAGACGGAATGCCTTGGTCAAAAATATGGCATCAATTATTTGAAAATGTTGGCAGCATTTCATGCCTTGAAAGCATATTGTGGAAAGGTATATGGTTGCATATTAGACTACAGTTGGATAACTCAACAGCGGTGGCATATGTAAACCGCATGGGTGGTTGTAGATCACTATCTTGTGATGCTCTGGCAAAACCTATTTGGGATTGGTGTCTAGATAGAAGCATTTGGATTTCAGCTGCTCATTTGCTGGGCAGATTTAATATGGTAGCAGATGCTAGATCACGGATGTTCAATGATCGAACTGAATGGATGTTGAATCAAGCAGTATTCAACAAGATAATAGCCCGTTATGGTACACCAGACATTGATTTGTTCGCTTCCAGGTTTAATAATCAATTGCCAAGATATATAGCCTGGCAACAAGACCCAGGGGCAGAAGCGGTAGATGCATTTTCTATAGACTTGGGGGGGGAATATTATTCTATGCCTTCCCTCCATTCTGCCTTATTGGAAGATGCTTGCAAAAAATAATGCAAGATAACGTATCAGGTATTTTAGTAGCTCCCAATTGGCCTACGCAACCATGGTTTCCATTATTGAGAGGATCATTAAAGGAACCACCTACGGCTGTTCACAGGCATAAGCATATGTTAATTCAGCCTGTCACTCGGGAGCCTCATCCTCTGCATGACCGCATCGACTTATTATTTTGCAGAATTTAAGAAGGCCTTTCGTGGGTTTAGGATTATCCAACCGGACGGTTAACGTAATAACTGCAGCTTGGCAAGATGGCACAAGGAAGCAGTATTGTTCATACATCAAGCAATGGGAGCAATTTTGTACGAAGGCACATATAAAATAGTTTACGGCGGATATAGCCGATGTGTTAGAGTTTCTTTCAACTTTATATTTTGAAAAAGAGCTAAATTACAGTGCTTTTAACACTGCTCGTAGTGCTTTGTCATCATATTTAGTGCTCGGGTCTGGACATCGAACTGTGGGCACACACCCATTGGTATTCAAATTCATGAAAGGTGTTTTTAACAGAAACCCTCCAGTGCCTAGATATCATGAGGTATGGGATGTTAAGATAGTGTTAAGGCTGCTTTGCAATTTGCAAAGCAGCTCACCCACAAATTGGTAATGCTATGGCTCTCGTCTCAGCTCAACGAGTTCAGTCTTTGCAGAAACTGCGACTGGATAACGCGGTTATAT
Source organism: Raja brachyura (assembly GCA_963514005.1). The sequence goes on along the minus strand of OY740781.1, from coordinate 47,994,154 downwards.
GCGACAAAAAAGTGATATTTTGTATAGATGAATTATTAAAACAAAGCAGGTCAGGTGCGTTGGGATACAAATTGGAGCTGTTGCTGTACCCACTAGATTGGAGATTGTGTGTGGTAACCTATGCTAAGAAATACATTAAGGTTACAAAAAACCTTTGAGGTAGCGAACAGGCTGTCTTCATAAGTTATAAAAAGCCACACAAAAGGGTAACAGTGCAAACCATCTCTAGGTGGATAAGATGCGTGTTAGCAGATGCGGGAGTGGATACTGATATTTTCAAATCTCACTCTACCATGGCAGCAGCTACCTCGGAGCAAGTAAAATGGAGGTTCCGCTGGACCACATCCTTGCGACAGCAGGATGGGCCGATGAGCATACTTTTCAGATGTTTTACAATAAACCAATTAACAGGCCTGCTTTATTTGCTCATGGTATTTTACGTTCCGTTGATTAGACAGTATCCCTGATTTAAAGGGATTGTTTCTATTAAAGTATGTACATGTTTGCGAACTAACATCATGGTTCCATAAAGTATCTTTCTTTCAACCATGAAGTTTGAAGTTTGATCTTTATTTTATGAGATGCTGAAGTGAGGGATTACGTGCCCTCCACTCCCAACCCCGATTCTCATAAAGATAATCCGGTAAGTCTAAGTTTGTTAATCTTTCTATAGTTTAAGTTCTGCAACTAGTCTGTGGTTTCATACAGTTGCTCTGAAGATTGACGCGCATGTGGGCTGGCGGGCTCTTCACGTAATCCCTCACTTCAACTTCTCATAAAATAAAGACCAAACTTCAAACGGTAAGTTCTCGTTTAATCTTTCTATTAAAAATCACTATCTACACACAGTGCCTATAAAAAAAAGATAAAGATGATTTTAAAACATTGTGCTGGAGTCACTGGCAGTTCTGAAGGGAACCACCAGCAATTATCTATTTAAACAGTTGTGTATCCAGAGAGTCATGCATCTGTCATTATCTTTGTCACTGGATTCCACATGATTGATTCAAAACCGTTTAACACAGAGCAGTTGTCCTTCAGATCCTACACAAAGGATTTGAGACCCCATTCATTTTACTGGGGATTTGGTAATAAGGCAAAGGGAACATAAGTTGCATTGTAAAATTTATTTTGATACGTGTAATATCTTCAATTGTGTGCTTTAGGTTATTTTACAAATTAAAAAATAAAGTTTTAATTATCTATTTCAAATGTATTAGTTTAAATGTTTCTGAATATTAGAGACTTTTAAAGAAATCAAGTCCTTCATGTATTTGACAGATGGCAGAGCTGGGGTAGGTTTTCGCCGGCTTACAAAACAATTAGAGCTTTTTGGGGTGGGACTTCCTCATAGTGCCATTAAAGGCTTTAGTACACTTAGACCTTGCGGCTGGAGTCTTGGATGCTCTGGTCCAGCAAGATCGGCCTTATGATGCAGATTAGATAAGGCCTTGTGTGGGGAGACTGATGGTAACAATTCACATAGGTTAGCTAGTAAGATGTACCCCAATATGCAAATATTGGCACAATGACACAGCTGGTAGAGCTACTGTCACACAGTGCCAGAGATCCGGGTTCAATCCTGGCCTTGAGTGCTGTCAATGTGGAGTCTGTATCTTCTCCCTATGACCGTGTGGGCTTCCTCTGGTGTTTCGATTTCCTTCTATATCCCACAGACTTGCGGGTTTGTAGCTTATTTGGCCTTTGTAAATTGTCCTGAATGTGAGTGGATGAGAAAGCGGGATAACATAGATTCAGTATTAATGGGTGATCAATGATTGGCATGTACTCAGTGGGCTGAAGAGCTTGTTTCCATTGCTGTATCTCTAAAAAAACTCCTTCAGTGCCTCTTCCTCCATCAGTTTCTCCTCTTCCAGTAGTTAAACTGAATTAAAAAATGCTCCAGCTCTGTGAGAAACAGTTACTTTGTCCGATACCCAAGGCCCAGTCCCACTTTCCCGAGTTACTCACGAATTCTCCCGAGTTTTCCCCTTGATTCAAACTCGGAGAATGTCTGTAGCGAGTCCGTAGCGAGTCCGTAGGAGGCCATAGGAATCCGTAGATATTTTGTAGCGGCTCGTAATGCCAGCTGTAGGTACTTGGGGCATCAGGTAAGTTGGGACGTTTTTTCAGCATGTTGAAAATTGTCCACGAGTAAAAAATATAGTCCCGAGTACCTACTGCTGGCTATTACCATAATACTACGAGTTTGAATCAAGGGGAAAACTCGGGAGAATTCGTGGTAACTCGGGAATGTGGGACAGGTCCTTTAGGAAAAACTATGTTTTTTTTAATTAATCTTTCAGGAATGGTGCAATAAGCATTCAGGCTCAGGGCAGTATGTGACATTTTCAGGCAGGACGATATAGTAGTAATGTAATGAGCCTGGTTGTCCGTGAATAACATTATTCCCTAACCTACATTGATCCCTGTGATGCAAAGAAATAGGTCCTTGTGCCAGGAGGTAAAAATCAACACTTCTGCCTTTTTAATAGAATCTGATATATGTTATCTTCTTTTCAGAAAATCATATTCAAGTTTTGGAAACTGAGACAGCAAGAGTTGAAAAATCAACAACAATCCCTGTGACTAATTTTGCCACAGAGACTTTCTATTCTCTCTTTGAAAATTTCACATACGCCAAAGAAAATGATAAAACAGTGACACTTAAGTATACTGATGGTAAGACAGATAATCTTGGGTTTTTTTAAGTGCTTTCAGGAGATGCGTTAAAGTTTAGTTATAATGGCCTTGAAAATCTGTGACCTAGGCAGAATTATTCTGCTGTACATTGGCTAAGAGAGCAGAAAAAAAGTTTAAAAATCAGCTGTGGCCTGATTCCGTAGAGATAACAAAATTTAGTCAAAATTTGGGTAAAACTATCTTTCACCTCAAGCGCGTGAGATAAAGTTGCTTGAACTTGGAGCTGGGAATTTCTTCAGCTCCTATCCCTCCAATGTTGAGCCTTTGGGACAGAGCTTGTGCACAAATCGTGTCAACGATGAATGGATTGCTAAGCAAGGCCTCCCCCTTAGTGACTAGGCGGTCCCTCATATTAGATGCAAATGAAGTCAGCAGCAAAGGTTACCATTGCAATCTGTGTCAATAGGAAGCCAGGGCAGTGTATTTATGGCCTTTGCAAATTGTGTGTATATAGTTCATAGAACATGGTGCAACACAGGAACAGGCCCTTCAGCCCACAATATCTGTGGTGGACACGATGCTAAGTTGAACTAATCTCCTCTGCCTGCACATGATCAATATGCTTCCATTTCTTGCATATCTATGTTACTATCCAAAAGCCTCTAAAATGGCACCTTTGGTATTTGATTCCACCACCATCTTGGCAGCGCGTTCCAGGCACTCATTGCTCTCTGTGTAAAAAAACCTGTCCTACGCATCTGTTTCAAATGTTTCCCTTCTTACCTTAAAGCTATTCCTCTTGTCTTTACATTTACACTCTGAGAAAAAGGTTCTGACTGTCTACCCCATCTATGCTTCTCATAGTTTTATACACTTCTATCTGGTCTCAGCCTTTGACACTCCAGTAAAAATAATTCAAGTTTGTCCAACCACTCCTTATAGCTAATATCTCTCCAAAGCCTCCTCATCCACATAATTGTAGAGACAGAATTTATCTAAATATTTCCACTGTTACTAATGCTCCAGATCAACCTGACACACTATAGTCTCTTGCTTCCTGGATTTAGAAAAAAACTAGATGTGGGAAATCAGAAAACACTGGAAACATTCTGCAAGTTGAGCAACATCTGTGGAAAGAGAAACAGAGTTAATGTGTAGGAATGAACTGCAGATGCTGGTTTAAATCAAAGATAGACACAAAAGCCTGGAGTAACTTAGCGACTTAGACAGCATCTCTGGAGAAAAGGAATAGGTGACGTTTCAGGTTGGGCCCTTCTTCAGAATTTCAGAGTTAATGTTTCAGATTGAAGACCATTGATCAGAACAAAGTTATAGAAAAATGGAGAAGGTAGGCGGGGAATGGGTAGGACAAGAGGAATAGCCATGATAGGGTAAGTAGAGGATTGTAGTGCAGAACAATAGCGGGGAATGATTTAATGGTTAATGTTTTCTCTCTCGCTCCATTAACATAGTCTGAGGTGCTGGGGATTAAAATTACTCGATCGTTAATGTTTACCATGCCAATTCAATATTACCTGTTATGCGTTTTGTGGTGTTTTAGTTTTAAATACAAAAGCTGGAGGGAGCAGGAGCAGGCCATTCAGTCTCTTGAGCAGCCTGTTACACTACTTGATATGAACATAGAAACATAGAAAATAGGTGCAGGCCAGCACCGCCATTCATTGTGATCATGGCTGATCATCCACAATCAGTAACGCATGCCTGCCATCTCCCCATAACACCTGATTCCGCAAGCCCCAAGAGCTCTATCTAACTCTTTTAAATTCATCCAGTGAATTGGCTTCCACTGCCTTTGTGGCAGAGAATTCCACAAATTCTCAATTCTCAAAAAGTTTTTTTCTCATTAGTTTTAAATGGCCTGGACTCCCCCAACATTGGGAATTTTATTCCTGCATCTAGCTTGTCCAGTCCTTTTATAATTTTATACGTTTCTATAAGATCCACTCTCATCCTTCTAAATTCCAGTGAATACAAGCCCAGTCTTTCCAATCTTTCCTCATATGACAGTCGCGCCATCCTGGGAATGAACCTCATGAACCTACGCTGCACTCCTTCAGTTGCAAGGATGTCCTTCCTCAAATTAGGAGACCAAAATTGCACACAATACTCCAGATCTGGTCTCACCAGGGCCCTGTACAACTGCAAAGGGACCTCTTTACTCCTTTACAATTCCTCTTGTTATGAAGGCCAACATGTCATTAGCTTTGGGGGTTACACAAAAAGCTGGAGAAACTCAGCGGGTGCAGCAGCATCTAAGGAGCGAAGGAGATAGGCGACGTTTCGGGTCGAGACCATGTCATTAGCTTTCTTCACTGCCTGCTGTACCTCCACGTTTACTTTCAGTGACTGGTGTAGAAGGACACCCAGGTCTCGTTGCACTTCCCTTTTTCCTAATCAACCATGGCTGATTGCAACTTGAACTCTCCTTTCCTACCTATCTGCAGTAATCATTCCCCTCTCAGCTTATCAAGGATGAATCTACTTCTGCAGTTAATATATGTGAAGTGTCTGCTTCCAATGTCCTTTGAGGAAGAATGTTCCAAAGACACTCAATGATCTTAATAAATAAATTCACCTCATCTCTGTCTTAAGTGGATGACCCTTTATTTTTAAACAGTGAACCTTAGTTCTCTATTCTCCAACATAGCAAACTTCCTATCCACATCCTTCTTGTCAAGACCCATGGTCAATCTTCAACTGGAAGGTCTATACTCTTGACAGAGATTGTTTCACCACATGTTATTTTTCATAGATTACAGGGGTATACTTAACATAGTTGTCTTTATCCTTTAAGGAACAACTTGGAAAATTGTCATGGTGATTCTGGGCGGGATAACGTTGAGTCTGGGAATAATTGTACTGATTCTGAATATCACTCATGACAAGTAAGTGTGATAATATTAATGTTATTGGTGAGTGTTCATTACATTGTGCAAAAAGTTGATTTGAATTAATGATGGATTGAATGTGCCACTGGTTTGACGACCAATAGTTTTGAGTATTATGCAGTGCTCCAGCCTCTCAAGAAGAGGTGGGTGCAGGCTCTCTTCAATTCTTTCAGTTTACTGGGGCAACTTGATAGCGACATTTTCATAAGTTCATAAGTGACCGGAGCAGAATCAGGTTGGTCGGTGGTAAATGGTGTGTATCCATGGAGAATAAAGTGGCATTTGGTGGGCAAAGGTTGAAAAATTAGTATCTGTGTTTTAAAATCTTCCGTCTATATACTCTGGTGTGTTCAGTCCCTGAACAATGAAGGATCTAGCTTTTGGGCAGGCGGTGTGGGGGGGGGGGTAGAGCAACGGAGGACCCAGCGTGTGGGGACCGCCATGAGGATGGGGAGGAGACCAAAGGGGGGGGGGGGGGGTGAACCAAGGAGGAGCTGGTGCAGGATACTTTGTAACTTTGTTTGCACTGGTTATATGGTGACTATTTGCATACCATGAGTATGCAAGCAAAGGATTCTACTGTGCCTCGTCACATGTGACAATAAAGTGTTCAATTCCATTCCATTCCATGCAAATGTCAGCAAATTAATTCTGATGTCTGCACAAAATGTTAAAGTGCATTAATGTATGTATTCTGGAATTACCATGAAAATAAAAGGATGGACTTTAGAATAAGAATAAGAAAAAATAGAATTCTCCCCGTGGATTAACCAGCATTTGTCCCTCAAACAGCACCAGTAAAACTGGCCGTTTATTTCTGTGTGCGATTTTGCTTAGCGTACATTCAATGTTGTATTTTCCGATGGCAACTTCAAAAACAATTCAGTAGCAGTGAGGTTTTCTTTTTGTATGTTCCAGGGGTACTTTTATATTATAAAAAATGCTTAATAATCGATGAAGCCAGTGAAGTTATCTGATGCATTTTTAGTTCGGTTGTAGTGTAGGATCACAAGGTTAATTCCCGGGGTGGCGGGACTGTCATATGTGGATAGAATGGAGCGGCTGGGCTTGTATACTCTGGAATTTAGAAGGATGAGAGGGGATCTTATTGAAACATATAAAATTATTAAGGGATTGGACATGCTAGAGGCAGGAAACATGTTCCCAATGTTTCCCAGAAACAGGGCCCACAGTTTAAGAATAAGAGGTAAGCCATTTAGAACGGAGATGAGGAAAAACATTTTCACCCAGAGGGTTGTGAATCTGTGGAATTCTCTGCCTCAGAAGGCAGTGGAGGCCAATTCTCCAGATGCTTTCAAGAGAGAGTTAGACAGAGCTCTTAAAGATAGCGGAGTCAGGGGATATGGTGAGATGGCAGGAACGGGATACTGAATGTGGATGATCAGCCATGGTGTGCTGGAATGGTGGTGCTGGCTCGAAAGGCCAAATGGTCTACTCCTGCACCTATTGTCAAATGTACAGGAAACACAGCATAAACATGGCCTTAATTAGAAAGCACTTGACAATTAGAGAGGGGGGTTATCTTCTGGCTTTGCACTCTCGACGATGAGCATAATACAAAGAGTACAATAAATTTCAACTGTACCATGCACTTGGTTTTTGAACATTATGTGCATGCATACTTACATATCTCACCAATTTATAATTTTCTGTTGAAGCCTTGAGCTTCTCCTGTGTGGATTCCATAACACTGGTACAGACCGTACACCCTGTAAATTTAAACTTCAATGGAAAAATATGAAATCCACACACAAATTCCTGATGCACCTCTCCTCCCAGAAATCTCTACCAGGAATATGGATATATAGAGCCTCCTGTTCTCCAACACTAAGATTTGTGCAGGATTCCCAACTTAAAAGCTCTTTGTAAAGGCACAGGATGCATCTTGGTGCTTGATGCATTTCGTACAAAGGAACAAATCATTTCTATTCCAGTCACTCCATCTAAGGACTGGAAATCTGCCACTGGTGCAGAATAAAATGTTAGTTCTTCACAAACAGAATAGGGTGGGGGGGGGGGGGGGAGAGGGGGGGGAAGAAGTGGCTTAATCAGCACTTTGCCAAGCTGTGTGGAAAGGTCATGTGGCTCTGTGAAGTCTGGAGATTGTTCACATGTAAGCTTTGTTTACTCAATATATGTTCTCCCTGTGTACTTGAAAACTGAACAAAACATTTAGCACGAACTATTATTAGAATAGAATAGAATAGAATAGAATTTGTTTTATTGTCATTCAAACAAGGTAGATGGGACTAGGTGAGAGTAAGTGTTCGGCACGGACTAGAAGGGCCAAGATGGCTTGTTTCCGTGCTGTAATTGTTACATAGTTATATGGTTATAAACAGCTTGGTTTGAACGAAATTGCATTTCTACAGTCTTAACATTACAAAAAAACCCCAAGACCCACACTTAACACAATTTACACAAACATCCGTCACGGTGAATCTCCAACACCCATCACTGTGATGGAAGACAAAAGTCTTATCTCTTCCCCTTGCTCTTCTCCCGTGGTCCAGCAGTCCAACTGCAGCGTCGAGGCGAACTGGGGCTCACGATGTTAAAGCCCCCGGTGGGAGATGGTAAGTCCTACGGCCGCTTAAGCCGCGCGGGGCGATGTTAGACCCCGCTCCGAGTCCTTTAAACGCCACGATTCCAGCGGAAGAAGTTGCCGTTGCGGGAGTTCCGAAAAGTGGTCTCCCACCAGGGACCTGCGAGCTCCCGATGTTCCTGTCCACCGGGCCTGCGGCCGGAGCCTCCGAAGCTCCGGCCGGGTTGCAGCGTGCGCCACCACAGCTCTTGCCGCTCCGAAGTCGGCCAGCTCCACGGTGTCAGGTCCGCAGGCTTCGCGACTGGAGCCCTCAGGTTGGTCGCGGCCAGAGGCTGCCGCCAGCTCCATGATGTTAGGCCCAACGACACCGGCGACCCGACAGGAAGAAAGTAGGGTCCCCGTACAGGGAAGAGATTAACAGTTTCCGCCACCCCCACCCCCACATATACACAGTTAAAAAATAATAAAAATTAAAACCAAAAACATATCTAATGGGACAACAATTTAAAAAAAACAGGCAGACTGAGTGCAGTCGAGCCGCTGCCATTAGACGCCACCGCACTCCAGACTCCATATTAATCATTACATGTGGAAACTAATTGAAAGGAATATGACAATAATACAATGCAAACCAAATGCACATTTTTAAAATAAAATTGTGCATTTGGTTTACATTGTATTATTGTCTCCTTTTATTCCTCTTTAAACTGGAAAATCTCATTTGATTAATGTTAATACATAACACCTTGATTATCAGTGGAATAAAATGACTCATATTTTGGTAAATTGAATTATTTTATGTTTACTTTTTTATTTTTGTTTTCAAAAATCATTATGTTTAAATGGGAGTGATTAATGCCGAGCATAACAGACCAGAAAGATTCTTGATAGAATTTTACTCCTGGCTGTATGATGAAAAATAGCTAGTGCAGCATTTAAATAGCTGCAGTGAGTTATCCAATCCCATGCCCTCCTGACAATTGCAAAGGCCATCATAATCCCCACAGAACTAGCCTTCATAACCAAAGATGTTTTGTCCTTTTTTATCTATGGGCTGAGCACCTGTTATAGGCTTTACAGCACCGTTTATTTGGAACTACCAGGCAGATCCTGGCCTCAGGTTTCACTCTGGATATCTCTACATATTTAAATAGATGCTTCAGTAAGGTACTGAGCATCTGTCACATCATTCACAAAGATCTCTTACAGATGAAACATTGATCCGTATTCCAGACTGACACTCCAAGTGGTTGTAAATTATCCAATGAGGTAAAACACAACAAAAATCTGAAGTAAGTGATATACAAAAGCCCAATAAAGCAGCAATCTTGTTTAAACCAGAGATGCACAAAAGCCACAATTGAATATCAGAATATTCCATCTGAACGAAAATATGAATAAACTGCAAAAAATGGCAAAGCTTGCAAGCAAGATAAAGTTAACAGTAAAAGTTTTTAAACCTATATTAATATATATATATATATATATATATATATATATATATATATATATATATATATATGTGTGTGTGTGTAGCATCCTCTATATATATATATACATACACACACACACACACACACACACACACACACACAGGCGCACACACACACACGCCCACACGCATACATATATTATATATATATGACATAACGTAATATCTCAGAATATATATAGGAAATACACATAACATCCCAGAAATACCTGTGAATTCAAAGGGGAGGAACTTCAGAAAATGACTGAATAGTACAAATTGTTACATAGCAATTAGTTGTACTCTATTCATCCCGTTGAAAGAAGGGCCAGATAGGCTGCATCTCAGAGTACTTAAGGAAGTAGCCCCTAGAAATAGTGGACGCATTAGTGATAATTTTTCAAAACTCTTTAGATTATGGAGTGGTTCCTGAGGATTGGAGGGTAGCTAATGTAACCCCACTTTTTAAAAAGGGAGGGAGAGAGAAAACAGGGAATTACAGACCAGTTAGTCTAACATTGGTAGTGGGGAAAATGCTAGAGTCAGTTATTAAAGATGGGATAGCAGCACATTTGGAAAGTGGTGAAATCATTGGACAAAGTCAGCATGGATTTATGAAAGGTAAATCATGTCTGACGAATCTTATAGAATTTTTCGAGGATGTAACTAGTAGAGTGGATAAGGGAGAACCAGTGGATGTGTTATATCTGGACTTTCAGAAGGCTTTCGACAAGGTCCCACATAAGAGATTGGTATACAACTTAAAGCACACGGTATTGGGGGTTCAGTATTGATGTGGATAGAGAACTGGCTGGCAGACAGGAAGCAAAGACTAGGAGTAAATGGGTCCTTTTCAGAACGGCAGCAGTGACTAGTGGGGTACTGCAAGGCTCAGTGCTAGGATCCCAGCTATTTACAATATATATTAATGATCTGGATGAGGGAATTGAATGCAACATCTCCAAGTTTGCGGATGACACTAAGCTGGGGGGCAGTGTTAGCTGTGAGGAGGATGCTAGGAGGCTGCAAGGTGACTTGGATAGGTTGGGTGAGTGGGCAAATGCATGGCAGATGAAGTATAATGTGGATAAATATGAGGTTATCCACTTTGGTGGCAAAAACAGGAAAGTAGACTATTATCTGAATGGTGGCCGATTAGGAAGAGGGGAGATGCAACGAGACCTGGGTGTCATGGTACACCAGTCATTGAAAGGAGGCATGCAGGCGCAGCAGGCAGTGAAGAAAGCAAATGGTATGTTAGCATTCATAGCAAAAGGATTTGAGTATAAGAGCAGGGAGGTTCTACTGTAGTTGTACAGGGTCTTGGTGAGGCCACACCTGGAGCATTACGTACAGTTTTGGTCTCCTAATCTGAGGAAAGACATTCTTGCCATAGAGGGAGTACAGAGAAGGTTCACCAGACTGATTCCTGGAATGGATGGACTTTCATATGAAGAAAGACTGGATAGACTTGGCTTGTACACGCTAGAATTTAGAAGATTGAGGGGGGATCTTATAGAGACTTACAAAATTCTTAAGGGGTTGGACAGGCTAGATGCAGGAAGATTGTTCCCGATGTTGGGGAAGTCCAGAACAAGGGGTCACAGTTTAAGGATAAGGGGGAAGTCATTTAGGACCGAGATGAGAAAATCATTTTTCACACAGAGAGTGGTGAATCTGTGGAATTCTCTGCCACAGAAGGTAGTTGAGGCCAGTTAATTGGCTATATTTAAGAGGGAGTTAGATGTGGCCCTTGTGGCTAAAGGGATCAGGGGGTATGGAGAGAAGGCAGGTACAGGACACTGAGTTGGATGATCCGCCATGATGATATTGAATGGCGGTGCAGGCTCGAAGACTCCTGCACCTATTTTCTATGTTTCTATGATGTTAATGGTTTTGAACCTGTTCTGAGAACAGAAGGATATTTGAACTTATAGAGTCATTTAATGTAACTTTGTTTAAGGTAGGTAATGTCTGATTAATCTAGTTGATTTTTTTGAAGTCAGCAATAAAGTTGAGAAGGAATTAAATTTGAGGAAATATTCAACATGTTTCCAAGCAACAAAATAAAAATAATATACACTCATTTTGATAGGATTTGTCATATGTGTTTTGCAAGGATGTTTTTTGGAGCTTTTAGTTTTTATAATGTCTGTGAATGGGTTATATGGTATGGAAACAGGCCCTTGCCCAACTTGCCTATACGAACAAAGACATTTACAGGAACTAGTTTCATTTGCCTGTTTTTGGCTCATATCCATCTCAAGTCAAGTCAAGTCAAGTCAAATTTATTCATCACATACACATACGAAATGTGCAGTGAAATGAAAAGTGGTAATTCTGGCAGACTTTGTGCAAAAAACAAACAAACAAACTACAAACAGAATGAAACAGAATCACATATTCACATGTTACATATTGTGGGAGGAAAGAAAAGGGAATAAAACAGCAATTTTGAAAAAAACAGTAGAATGGTACAGGAAAGTATTGTACATCTTAACCATTACTATGCATGTAGTTGTCTAAATGTCATTTAAACATTGTAATTGTAGCTCCCTCTACAGCTTCCTCTGGTAACTGGTTCCATACCTTCCAAACTCTGTAAATGTTGCCCCTCAAGCTCCAAACATTGCAGAATAAAAGGATGTACCTTTAGAAAGGAGAGGAGAACGAATTTGTTCAGCCAGAGGTTGGTGAATCTGTGGAATTCATCTCTGCAAATAGCTGTGGAAGCAAGTGTTTGGGTATTTCTGAAGTGGAGATTGACTTATTCTTGATTAGTATGGGTGTCAGTTATGGGGAGAAGGCAGGATTATGGGGTTGAGAGGGTAAGATAGCCATGATTGAATTGTGGAGTACTCAATGGGCCTAATTCTGCTCTTATGTCTTATGAACTTTTTAAGTCTTTACCCTCTCAACTTAAATCAAACTCTAATTTTAATGCATAGGAAGGGACTGCAGATGCTGGTTTAAACCAAAGATAGACACAAAATGCTGGAGTAACTTAGCAGGACAGGCAGCATCTCGGGAGAGAATGGGTGACGTTTCAGAAGAAGGGCCTGAAGAAGGGTCTCGGCCCAAAACGTCACCCATTCCTTCTCTCCAGAGATGCTGCCTGTCCTGCTGAGTTACTCCAGAATTTTGTGTCTTTACTCTAGTTTTAGACTCCCCCATCCCGAGAAAAAGAGTGGGGAAAATTCACATCATCGTTAATCGTTGCAATCTTGTATGTCTCCATAATGACTCCCTTCAACATCCTGTAGCACAAGGAAGTGCAGGTGCTGTAATCTTGCATAGAATACAATGTGCTTCAGTAACACACTGAGACAGGTGGCATCTCTGGAGGACATGGATAGACGATGATTCGGGTTGGAACCCTTAACATGAATAAACAATGTCGGGACTCTTCTTGGTCAATTATATGTTGTGTTATTATAAATATTAAGATGTGAACCTGTTTTTAACCATCACTTGTCAGTTTAATTATATATTTTAAGACCAATGGTTGAAAATGTTCATAACACAATCCATATGTTTTATTGCTACTTTTAAATATGTATTTCTTGACTTTCTGAACAGTAAAAAATTAAAGGCTGGAATTGTTGCTGACTCCGATGAGAAAACGTCTTTGACAACTGGACTCAAACTCCAACATGATGTTTCTCGTTCCCCATCTTTAAAACACGGAGAAATACTGATTGAATGGAAAGATGGCAAGATAACATCCCTTTTTGATCATAATTGAGATAATAACTATTAGCTTAATTAGAATCAGAGAAAGGCATTGTATGTATTTGAATAAGACAGATGGAGCAATGGAGTAATGCCTTATACTACATAATCTTTATTTAATGCAAATGTATCCTGCCCTTACTGTCTGATTGATATTGTTGAACAAGGCCATTATTTCAATTTTGTGGTGGGGAGTGGAAAGAAATGGAAATCTTCATGATACTTGACTGTTGTCACTGACTTTTAATTCTTTAAAATGTAGCTCTGCATTTTGACTGCTACTGCAACTGTCTTGCCTAGCCTGAAGTGTGGGGGAAATATTAACCTTAGTGAAACCATCAATGATAAGTTATAAATGAAAAAATAAACAAAACCCCACAAAGGCATAGTGAGTTACAGGATGACCACTGAAGCCACATTAACTAAAAAGGTGCTAAGTCGCATTTGTTTGAATCAGTTGAGTGTTAATAATTGTTCCCTTTGTCTCAATTTCATGGAAGTTACAGTGGCCCACAGTTTCTGCAACTGACAAATGTTCAGTAATCCATGCTATAAATGTGTGTTTAGTTATTGGTTGAGGGTAAGATTGTGTTTCGTTTCAATACTCTACTTAATTTGCGTCCACTTGTTGTCAACCCCACAAATAAACAAGGACCATTTGACCGATACATCAAATTAGGCCTTTTATCACTGATTTCGGAATACCTCTCAGCGGGTCAGGGTAGATGTGGTAGTGTTAAAGAATATTGTAGAATACAATAAAGTACAAATTTTAACTAGTATTTTTAATTCCTAGATTTATGCTGAGGAAATTAATGCTGCCTCTTCCTAATGAGAAAAGGTCATAACCAACTGGAGACAAAGCCAGTGTAACTAGTCAAATTCTCAAGGCTTGATCCCCATGCTCCTCCACGTAGGTCTTTCAGAATGATCAAGTTCAATTAGCTTACTTTGCTGCCCTTAGCTGAATGTGCTTCAGGGTGCCAGGATCTTGTGCAAGAGCATTGGTTCTTTTTTTATATTGGAAATTTCTCACTGTACATTCACGTACTAAATGTCTATCTGAATTAGCCCTTGCACAAATGATACATCTGCAGACATTTTCATGTTAACTCCAAAATTAATTTAAATTATATATGCATGGCAATAGCCCTTCTTTTGACATTGTCAACATAGAGTCATAGAGTGTTACAGTGTGGAAACAGGCCCTTTGGCCCAACTTGCCTACACCGGCGAACAATGTCCCAGCTCCACTAGTCCCACTTGCCTGCACTTGGTCCATATCCCTCCAAACCTGTCCTATCCATTTTTATCTATGTTAAATTATATCCTTTAGTTGCATCCCCATCAGAAATTGATCACATAGTCTTTTTCCTTTGATATTACTAACACAACAGAAACCTTGGTGATGACTTGTAGATCTTGAATGATAAATGGTCCTAATGTGGATCTTTTTGAGATTGCATTCAGCAGAGATACTTCTATTAATAACATCTCTTTGACTTTGATAACTGAAACTATCCAAACCTCTTACAGAACTCTATCTTGTTAAATAATCTGTTATGATGGACCAGTATTATAATCTCTGCTGTACTGTACTCCATTTGTCTTAAAGAAGTAAATTAATTTTCAACTTTGATTTTAGGAAAGAACTTGCAAGGAAAGCTTTTTTGTTAAATATTATATTCTAGCTAATATTGTATTTCATCTATAAAATGGTTTATATCTGCATCATATGGATGTTAGGTGAAAGGAAAGGTGGAGTTGATTATTATTAATATGTAAGTTGAGAAATATTCTGAAAATTTGAAATATGACAATATTACAATATGAAAATAACAAAGATTCCCTGATATCTGTAACATCAATTATTTAATGTTCAAGAAACTACTTCATTTTATGAGCAGTATGTTCCTGGCACCCATGCAGTTCACCAAGAAAGCAAAATTCAGATTCAGATTCAGATTCAGATTCAATTTTAATTGTCATTGTCAGTGTACAGTACAGAGACAACGAAATGCATTAAACAACAAATTGCATTAACAACGAAATGCATTAGTTCATTTGTAAAATGCAAATCTTGTTCTGCAAAATCATTTGTTCCTTCCGTGCTGGAATGATATGGGCCGTTGTGCTTGTGCAGAACTAAATGTTCTGCATGGTCCACAGTTTACCTAATCTGAGTACAATTTTCATTGATTTTGCTCTTTATTATTTTGTCTTGCTGATATGGATGATTTGAAATATGGGTAAAGCTGCTCGTGCTTCACTGCTTGGAGTGAAGACTGAAGTAGTAATATAAAGCTTAAATAAACATCTGATTCCGTGCAGACTGTTATGGAAGCTCCATCAAAACCATGTAAATGCTGCCAATCAGTTAAGAAGGAATGTTTAGTAGTTGGTAGAAAGTCTGCCTGCCTCAGTGTAAATCTAGCTGTAATAATAAATAATCCAAACTGATTGTATAGTGATAATACTCGTTTGCCAACATTTTCTGGAGCGCAGAGTCCCACGAACCCAGGGGGTTCATTTAAACTTTCTGCAGTTTACACATTTCCTTCAAGAGTCACGAGTGTTTTATTGTCACATGTACTGAAACAGAAGAGTGAAATTCTTTCTTGCAGCAGCACAACAGATACAAACCTAGTTCTCTGTAACCACCATCATAAACAACAAAATGTTTATTTCAGGAGGATTGGCATTTAGTAGAACCTATGATAACCTGAAGCGTCATCCTGCTAAGAGCAGCTCTCACTACCACACATGCTGGCTTTATCTGCAGACAACAAAGGGACCTTGCATATTTAGAACCTGCTTCAATAACTGTACCCTGGCCAGAAATAGCATAAATCTGAATTTTGGATGCTCAGTTTCAATGTGTAAACTGTCTTGTTCTATGTTCCTGAATGTTTCTCTAATATCTTTTCATCAACGTCATTTATTCCATCAATTCTTTGCCTTTGAATGTTGGGAAGAGCAAATTAATGTGCTTGTTTTTCCATTTAGTAATCAAGACAGGCAAGTACTTTCACTAGTTGTATGTCCTATTTCCATGCTGGGAAAGATCATAGTGAGAGATGACTTTAATAATGGGATTAGCATA
The DNA here is from genome assembly GCA_963514005.1 of Raja brachyura. The sequence continues at coordinate 47,977,730 of OY740781.1, read as the reverse complement.
CATAGGTGGTAATTTGTGTGGGGGAAACTGGAAGGAAAAAAAAAGAAATTAAACTTGGACTTAGTTCTGTCCTATATTTGGTCATATCCCTTTCAAAAATGAAAGGTAAACACCTGCAGTTTTGGATTGTGATTCTACCTGAAGCAGCTGCACAGAACATGGCTGAACCAAGAATTCCACCCGGATAATGGTCTGTTACACAGGCTGAGTTTTCATGAGAGGCTAGGAATTAATTTACATCTTTAACAAGACACATTTGAATTGCTAAACAAGTATTTTTTTAATCCTTTTTTGTAAAAAAAAGTATCTTCTAAACAAAGAGATGATCTTACACACTAGACTGTGATATACTTTAGGTATCTTATGTAAAGATGTTATAAGGAATGTTGAAAACCAGTCATGCAGAATTAGAAAATGATATTCTTTTAAGCATATTGCTGATATGGAAATCTAAAATTGTTATACATTGTTATAAAAAAGAACAGATTAACACTGAAAAATATAGTTTCCTGTAAAGTCTTGCAATAAAACTGAATTTAGTCTATAGAAATTAGTAATATGTCTTTATTTAATTTACAATATGAATTCTGGAACAATAAATGGTGATGTGTGTAGGAAAGAACTGCAGATGCTGGTTTAAATTGAAGGTAGACACAAAATGCTGGAGTTACTCAGCAGGACAGGCAGCATCTCTGGAATGAAGCAATGGGTGACATAGAAACATAGAAACATAGAAAATAAGTGCAGGAGGAGGCCATTCGGCCCTTTGAGCCAGCATCGCCATTCAATATGATCATGGCTGATCGTCCGCTATCAATAACCCGTGCCTGCCTTCTCCCCATATCCCTTGACTCCACTAGCCCCTAGACCTCTATCCAACTCTCTTAAATCCTGGGTTGACGTTTCGGGCCGAGGCCCTTCTTCAGACTGTTGTTAGGGGAGTGGGCAGGACAAAGATAGAATGTAGTCGAAGACAGTAAGACAGTGGCGAACTGGGAAGAGGGTGGGGATGGAGAGAGAGAGAAAGCAAGAGCTATTTGAAGTTAGAGAAGTCAATGTTCATACCGCTGGGGTGTAAGCTACTCAAACTAAATATGAGGTCCTGTTCCTCCAATTTGCGCTGGGGCTCACTCTGACAATGGAGGAGGCCCAGGACCAAAAGTTCAGATTGGGAATGGGAGGGGGAGTTAAAGTGCTGAGCAACCGGGAGATCAGGTCGGTTAAGGCAGACTGAGTGTAGGTGTTCAGCGAAATGATCGCCGAGCCTGTGCTTGGACTCGCCGATGTACAGAAGTTGACACCTGGAACATGAGCTTGGAGGAGGTGCAAGTAAGCCTCTGCCTCACCTGAAAAGACTGTCGGGGTCCTTGGATGATGTCGCATCTCCTGCGGTTGCAGGGGAAAGTACCTGGGGAGGGGATGGTTTGGGTGGGAAGGGACGAGTTGACCAGGGAACTGCTGAGGAACGGTCTCTGCGGAAAGCAGAAAGGGGTGAAGATGGGAAGATGTGAGTTCCCGTTGTGAGGTGCGAAAGTGTTATATGCTGTATGCGCCGACTATTGGGGTAGAAGGTGAGGACAAGGGGGACTCTGTCCTTCTTGCGAATGGGGGGAGGGGGAGCAAGAGCAGAGCCTTGGGATATCAAGGAGACCCTAGTGAACGCTTCATCTATAATGGAAGTGGGGAACCCCCGTTTCCTAATGAATGAGGGCATCTCCAATGATCAAACATGGAAAACCTCATCCTGGGCCCAAATGCGGCGTAGACAGACGAATTGGGAGTAGGGGACAGAGTCTTTACAGGAAGCAGGGTGGGAAGAAATGTAGTCAAGATAACTATGGGAGTCAGTAGGTTTGTAGTAGATGTCAGTCAATAGTCTGTGATGGAGACAGTGCGATCCAGAAACGGTAGAGAGATGTCAGAGATGGACCAAGTGAATCTGAGTGCAGGATGGAAATTAATTGTGAAGTTGATGAAGTCAGTGATTTCTGCATGGGTGCAGGAGGCAGCACTTATGCAGTCGTCAATGTAGCAAAGGTAGAGTTTGGGCATAGGGCCAGTGTACGGCTGGAACAGTGATTGTTGACGTACCCTACAATGACGCAGGCATAGTTGGGGCCCATGTGATTGCCCACAGCTATGCCTTGGATTTGGAAAAAGTGGGAGGGGTCGAAGGAGAAGTTGTTGAGGGTAAGGACCTGCTCTGCTAGGTGGAGGAGAGTATTAGTAGACGGAAATTGGCTGGTTCTTTGGTCGTGGAAGAAACGGAGGGCTTTAAGACCTTCCTGGTGGGGGATGGAGGTGTAGAGTGACTGGACATCCATGGTAAAGATGAGGGAATGGGGTCCTGGAAGACGGAAGTCATTGAAGAGACAAAGAGCGTGTGAGGTGTCTTGGACATAGGTAGGGAGGGATTGGACCAGGGGCGATATGATGCAGTCAAGGTATGTGGAAATTAATTTGTTGAAAGTCGAACAAGCAGAAACAATGGGTCTGCCAGGATTTTGGGGAGTTTATAAAATCAGGCCGTGCTAGGCTGGGAAGCGATAAGGTTGGAGGCTTTAGAGGGCAGTGAGCCGGAATAAAATCAGACATGGTGTGTGATATTAAGGTCTGTGGGGTCATGGTCTAAGGATAAGTAGGAGGAGGTATCTGAGAGTTGTCGCCTGGCCTCAGCCCGGTAGAGGTCAGCTCGCCAGACGACCACGACACCTCCCTTGTCAGCCGGTTTGATTATCAAATCACGGTTGCTGCAGAATGAGCGGAGGGCTGTACGTTCAGGAGGGTGGAGAGGTTAGAGTAAGTAAGGAGACTGGAAAAGTTGAGGCGGTTGATGTCCCGCCGGCAGTTGGAAATGAAAAGGTCTAAAGAAGGTAGAGAGCCATCCGGGGAGTCCAAGAGGAGGGGGTCTGTGGGAAACGGGAGAAGGGGTCATCACTGGGTGGTGAGGCCTCCTTCCCATAGAAAAAAGGCGGAGGCGACGGAATAAGAGCTCTACATCGTGGCGGACCCAGAACTCATGAGATGGGGCAGAGGGGAACAAAGATGAGGCCTCTGCTGAGGACAGACCGTTCGGTATCAGAAAGAGGAAGGTCAGAGGGGATAGTAATCACACGGCAAGAGTGGGGGTTGGGGTCGGAGGAAGGCTGGTGAGTAGATGGTAGCTGAGCCAATGTCTGGTGGGGGATGGTGGGTGTTCAGGGAGGCGGGAGGCATGAGGACTATTGTATTGGTGGGGAGTAGCTGGGGCCACCTGATTAAAGGGGGAACCCCACTGAGGTTAAACAATAAATGGTGATATCCGTTAAAAAAATCAGATAATAAAGAATGTTGAGAGAGCGTTTATCAGTGTCTAAAATTACACTACGTTGGAAGTGAACATTGCTTTAAGATGGAATGAATATCCAGATAACAGCACTAGGTAACGGCACGGTGGCACAGAGGTAGAGTCGCTGCTTTACACCCGGGTTCGATCTCGACTATGGGTGCTGTCTGTACAGAGGTTTTGTATGTTCTCCCCGTGACCACATGGGTTTTCTCTGAGATTTTCAGTTCCCTCCCACACTCTAAAGACCTATAGGTTTGTAGGTTCATGTTTTGGTATAAAAATGTTAAATTGTTCCTGGTGTGTGTAGGATAGTGTTAATGTGCGGGGATCACTCGACAGCGCGGACTCGGTAGGCCGAAGGGCCTGTTTCTGCGCTGTATCTCTAAACTAAACTAACCCAAAGCTAAAAGCTAACTTCAATAATAAAGGGAAACATCCACACCTATACCATGGAAGAAATATGTGAATCAAATGGTATGTTTAAGTATGAGGAGAGAAACATCCCTCTGGATGTGTCTAGTTTCATAGAGAAAGTAGAGCAGTACATGAGATGCAAGATCCATGGAAAGGGTCAGAGCTAAAGCTTTAATTACCCATCACTTTTCACTGCTCTACATTGACGACTGCTTTGGTGTCACCTCCTGCACCCACGCAGAACTGACTGACTTCATCCATTTCACAACCAACTTCCATCCGGCACTCAAATATACTTGGACCATTTCCGACATTTCCCTACCATTCCTTGACCTCACCATCTCTATTGCAGGTGATACACTCCTGACTGACATCCACTACAAACCAACTGACTCCCACAGCTACCTGGACTACTCTTCCTCCCACCCTGCTTCCTGTAAGGACTCCATCCCCTATTCCCAATTCCTCCGTCTACGCCGCATCTGCTCCCAGGATGACGTGTTCCACACCAGGTCATCGCAAATGTCCTCGTTCTTCAGAGAACGGGGTTTCCCCTCCCCCACTATAGATGAGGCTCGCACCAGGGTCTCCTCCATACCCCGCAACACTGCCCTCTCTCCCCATTCCCCCACTCACAACAAGGGCCGAGTCCCCCTGGTCCTCACCTTTCACCCCACCAGCCAGCGCATACAACAGATAGTCCTCCGCCAGTTTCGTCACCTCCAACGTGACCCCTCCACTCGCCACATCTTCCCATCTCCCCCCCTGTCTGCCTTCCGCAAAGACCGCTCCCTCCGCAACTCCGTCGTCAATTCTTCCCTTCCCTCCCGCTCCACTCCCTCCCCGGGCACTTTCCCTTGCAACCGCAAGAGATGCCACACTTGTCCCTTCACCTCCTCCATCCAATCCTTTCAGGGACCCAAGCAGTCATTCCAAGTCCGACAGAGGTTCACCTGCACCTCCTCCAACCTCATCTACTGCATCCGTTGCTCCAGATGCCAGCTGATCTACATCGGTGAGACCAAGCGTAGGCTGGGCGATCGTTTCGCCGAACACCTCCGCTCGGTCCGCAATAACCAACCCGAACTCCCGGTGGCTCAGCACTTCAACTCCCCCTCCCACTCCGTATCCGACCTCTCGGTCCTGGGCCTCCTCCACGGCCAGAGTGATCAACACCGCAAGTTGGAGGAACAGCACCTCATATTCCGCTTGGGGAGTCTGCATCCTCTGGGCTTAAACATTGAATTTTCTCAATTCTGTTAACCCAGACTGCCTCCCTCCCACCTCTCCCTCAGCCCTCTGGCCCTGACATTCCTTCTCCATCTCCCCCCCCCCCCCCCCCCAGTCGCACTAGCTTCTCATTTTCACACCACAAACAGCTTACAATGGCCTGCTTCCTTTATCACCAATACTTTTTTGCATATCTTTCACTCATTGTTCCTTATCTTTCCACATCACTGTTTATATCTCTCGTTTCCCTGATCCCTGACCAGTCTGAAGAAGGGTCTCGACCCGAAACGTCGCCTATCTCCTTCGCTCCTTAGGTGCTGCTGCACCCGCTGAGTTTCTCCAGCTTTTTGTGTAACCCTCGATTCTCCAGCATCTGCAGTTCCTTCTTTAACACTTTTCACTGCTCGGCAGGTAGAACTGGTGATTGTTACCCATCTGGTCAGACATCCCATTGACTTCCTCCCGTCTTACAAAATCTAATCTGACACCATGTTTGAACACAGAACTTACAACAGAACAGCAAAGGAATGGGCCCTTCAGCCCACAATGTTTGTACTGAACATGATGCCAAGTTAACTGATCTTGCCTGCTTGCACATGATCCATATCCCTCTATTCCCTGAATTTCCATGTGCCTCTCTAAAAGTCTCTTAAACGTCACTATCGTACCTGCCTCCACCACCAGCCCTAGCAGTGCATTCCAGGCAGGAACAAGAGGGCAGATTATTATCTCAATGGGATTAGGTTAGGTAAGGGGGAGGTACAGTGAGACCTGGGTGTCCTTGTACACCGGTTACTGAAAGTTGGCGTGCAGGTACAGCAGGCAGTGAAGAAAGCTAATGGAATGTTAGCTTTCATAACAAGAGGATTTCAGTATAGGAGTAAAGAGGTTCTTCTGCAGTTGTATAGGGCTTTGGTGAGACCACACCTAGAGTATTGTGTACAGGTTTGGTCTCCTAATTTGAGGAAGGATATCCTTCCTATTGAGGCAGTGCAGCGTATGTTCACGAGATTGATCCCTGGGATGGCGGGACTGTCATATGAGGAAAGATTGAAAAGACTAGCCTTGTATTCACTGGAGTTTAGAAGGATGAGGGGGATCTTATAGAAACATATAAAATTATAAAAGGACTGGACAAGATAGATGCAGGAAAAATGTTCCCAATGTTGGGCGAGTCCAGAACCAGGGGCCTCAGTCTTAGAATAAAGGGGAGGTAATTTAAGACTGAGGTGAGAAAAACTTGTTCACCCAGAGAATTGTGAATTTATGGAATTCCCTGCCACAGAGGGCAGTGGAGGCCAAATCACTGGATGGATTTAAAAGAGAGTTAGATAGAGCTCTGGGGGCTAGTGGAGTCAAGGGATATGTGGAGAAGGCAGGCACGGGTTATTGATAGGGGACGATCAGCCATGATCGCAATGAATGGCGGTGCTGGCTCGAAGGGCTGAATAGCCTCCTCCTGCACCTATTTTCTATGTTTCTATGTTTCTAAGTTGGAAGGAAGGTGTGGTGGTAGTGGAGGGGGGGAATGGACAAAGTGACGGCCGATAGGAAGAGGCATCAGCTGGCGAGAGGGGGAGGGAGTCTCATGGTGACCGCGCACATCTGTTAGTGGCAATGGCCTTAAGAAAGCGTTGTTGGCCAGGGGCGCGACATCAGTCGATTCAACTGGACGTTGTGGCAGCTGGTGTAGAAGGGCTCGCTGGTGCACCTGGTGGAAGATGTTGGTGACTCGGCCGAGTGGCCTCCCTCATTCTCGTTTGCCTTTCCAGTATTGCATTGACAGTGGCGAAACTGAAAGAGCAGAGAGTCCAGGTGACATTTTCATATCTATGAAGTGGATGGAAAAACGCTTGCCATCGTCCCCTTGCAATAACGCAGGTCATTCGGGAAACGGGAACACTTATTATGAATTGTTTACATGAGAGCGAGTTTACATAACTTACCAATTACTTAAATTAGGGAGTAGTAAGATTTTTACTGAACTGTATGCAGACAGATTTCACTGAACCTAGAGTTTGTACATTTCCCCTGTGACCACATGGGTTTCAGAAGACAGAAAAGCCCGAAATCTTCAGGACCTGACAATGTTTCACCCTTTACTCTCAAGCTCTGTCACCTGGCACCGGTCTATACAGACATTTTTAACCAGTCCCTGCAAACATGTACTGTCCCTGCCTGCTTCAAAGTTTCCACTATTGTTCCTGTACCCAAAAAGGCAAGGATTATTTGTCTTAATGACTACAGGCCTGTCGCACTGACCTCTGTAGTCATGAAGACACTTGAAAGGCTTGTGCTGGCCAAACTGAAAAATATCACGATCCCCCTGCTGGACCCTATGCAGTTTGCATATTGTGCCAATAGATCTGTGGATGATGCAGTCAACCTGGGCCTGCACTTCATCCTACAGCACCTAGACCGTCAGGGGACCTATGCGAGGATCCTGTTTATTGATTTTAGCTCTGCATTCAACACTATTGTGCTACTACACTCGAAACTTTCCTAGTTGACTGTGCCTGAACCCCTCTGTCAGTGGACCACCAGCTTCCTGACAGACAGGAAGCAGCATGAGAGGCTGGGAAAGCACATCTCTTACCCGCAAACGTTCAGCATAGGAGCACCGCAAGGCTGCGTACTCTCTTCTCTACACCAACGACTGCACCTCCACAGACACCTCTGTCAAGCTTCTCAAGTTTGCTGACGACTGGACTGATCCAGGATGGGGAGGAATCTGCCTACAGGCAGGAAGTGTCACAGCTCAATACTCTGAAGACAGTGGAATTGATTGTAGACTTTAGGAGAGCTCCCCCTCCCCTCACCCCACTCACCATCAACAACACCTGTCACATCTGTGGAGTCTTTTAAGTTCCTGGGAACCATCATCTCTAAGGACCGTAAGTGGGGGGCTACCATCAACTCCACAGTCAAAAAGGCACAACAGAGGATGTACTTCCTACGGCAGCTGAGAAAGCACAATTTGCCACAGGCAATGATGGTCCAATTCTACACGGCCACTGTAGAGTCTGTTCTCACCTTCTCCATCATGGTCTGGTTTGGCTCAGCCACCAAGCACGACACCTGGAGGCTGCAACCTCAATCAGCTGAGAAGGTTATTGGCTGCAACCTTCTCTCCATTGATGAACTGTACACTGTAAGGGCCAGGAAGCGAGCGGGCAAGATAATCTCTGACCCCTCTCACCCTGGCCACAAACTCTTTGAATCACTTCCCTCTGGAAGGCGACTCCAGATTGTCAAAGCTGCCACAGCCAGAAATGAAACAGTTTTTATCCACGAGTAGTTGCTCTACTCAACAGCCAAAAATCTGTAGCCTCCCTTTGATATGGTATGTTGTTGGTTCACATGCTTGATCAATGGTGTTTTATCATTAATGTTATATTATTAGTGTTTAGTGTTTTCCGAGTCATTCGTAACTTTCACTTTATGTCATGTTGTTACTTGTGGGCGGAGCACCAAGGCAAATTCCTTGTATGTGAATATTTGGCCAATAAACTTAGTTACTTAAAGAACTCAATCAACAATATACTAAATGGGGTGAGGTACCTAAATCAGCATTAGGTACGTATCTTGCAACATTTCAAAGTCTCATTAATTTAAATTTGAATTGACAAGGCATGTAAGGCTACAGACCAAGTGTAGATAATTAGGATTTGTATAGATATGTAGTTGATATGTTGCAGCGTCATTATGGTCTGAAAAATGTTTCTGTAGTTTATCACTCAGTGTCCTTCCCTATTGCTCATGGAATGCGTAGCAACATTATTATAAAGGAGACAGGGGTAACTGCCATATGAGGCTCGGCGGGATCTTTATGAGTGGAGTAGGATAGAGATTACTTGCAGTATATTGCAAAGTGGAACTTGCAGCATATTCCAAAGCGCAGACTGGGCAATTGTTTCACTGAACACTTTCACGCAATCCACCTTGGACTATATGATCTCCCGGTTGCCAAACACTTCAACTCCCCTTATCATTCCCATACTGACCTTTCTGTCCTGGGCCTCTACCATTGTCAGTGAGGCCAAATAAAAATTGGAGGAACAGCACCTCATATTTTGCATGGGCAGCTTTCAACCCAGGTATATTGATTTCTCTAACTTCAAGTAACTCTTGCATCCCCTCTCCCTCCGTCCCTCCCCCACCCTAGTCGTCGTACTAGTTTCACTGTTAACCTGTTGAGTATCACTGTATGTGTAACTCATCATCACCTAGCTCACAGCCACCAATGGACCATTGTGGGTTCCACCTTTCCTTGATCATTGCTATTTTTTGCACATCTTTCATTCATTTGCTTTATATCTCTCTTTATATATCACCGTCGATATCTCATTGCCCTTTCCCGATTCTCAGTTTGAAAAAGTGTCTTGACCCAAAACGTCACCTATTCCTTTTCTCCAGAGATGCTGCCTGACCTGCTGAATGACTCCAGTTTTTGTGTCTATGTTCGGTTTAAATAACATTTGCAGTTCCTTCCTACACTTATTTATTTCTAAGCTCTAACCAATCGTACTCTTGTATCTACCAGGATGGCACGCAAAACCAGGTTTTTCCATTTATCTTGGTACACGTGACAACAATAAGGTAATACCAACCACACCGCCCTATTTAAGTTACTTTTCCACGGCTCGGACATCTGAACAGTCACCAGAGAGAGGTCTGCACAACTAATGATGACAACAATTAATATGAAGTACAAAATATGTAGAGGAAAGGATGTCGTATTAATAAAATATAATTCATGAATCTGACAAACACTTTCCGAAGACATTCACGAGCTAGTTTCCTGTCCACATTTAGCAAGTCATGTTGAAAAATGTATGTGGAAATTTGGCAAGATTGTTTCTTTCTCTCACCTTTGTTATGTGTCAAGATTTGAAGAGTAGCTAAGCAACTCTTGAAGATTTGGTGACACCTATAAAATTGTACCGGTGCCTTGAAGTAACTTCGTAATGAAGTAACAAAATAGTAAAAAATACCTGCAAAGCAACAGTAAAATAACTCAAGGTCTTTTATTTATTTTAACTGGTCTTGGTACAGATAAACTGGTGAGCTTCTCTCAGTGCTTCCTGCATTTCTTGATATTGAGCAAGTTTACAAGCTTCATCTACATTTAACCAGCGGAATGTCTGATGCTCATCCGAAAGTTTTATTTCTACATTACTGTCCTTTAGTTCTGCTAACCAATAGATAACAATTTTGGGTACATTTTTCACATTGTATTTCATTTCTTTTTTGTAGCCTTCAAGCACATTGAAATCTTTGCTTTTTAGTCCCGCTTCTTCTTCTGTTTCGCGAAGTGCCGTTTGAAGATCATCCTCACCCAGATCAACGTGCCCTATGTAAGAAACAAGACATATTACACTTTGTCCTCACTGCTCACCAAATTGTTTATCAATACAACTTCATTTTATGTGTAAGAAAGAACTGCAGATGCTGGTTTAAATCGAAGGTAGACACAAAATGCTGGAGTAACTCATTGGGACAGGCAGCATCTCTGGAGAGTAGGAATGGGTGAGGTTTCGGGTCGAGACCCTTCTCAGGTCTCGACCCGAAACGTCACCCATTCCTTCTCTCCAAAAAAGCTGCCTGTCCCGCTGGGTTACTCAAGCATTTTGTTTCCAGCTTCATTTTATTTTAGATTGAAACAAATTATTCTGGAAATGCTCAGCAGGTCAAGTGACATCTGTAATGAGGGAAACAGAGCGAGTATTAAAGGTTAACACCTTTGTGCAGAGCTGGACAGTTCTGCGACAAGCTGGTTCTTTGAAATTGATGGGTTCAATGTTGAATCCCAAGGTTTTTAATGCAGCTTTCTTTAAGATGTGCTGTTTCTCAACCTCACCATCAAATGTAATGCCCGTGAATATAATAGCAAAAGGACAACATAAATTTAAACTTGTTTGATAGCTTACAATAGCTCAGATTTTTTATGAATGGGAAAGAAAGAGTGACATGACACTTACCTGTCCCCAGAGTCCCACCAACATTGTGAAGATTGTAGCGGACGGAGTGTTGTTCGTTAAAGAACGAGGCAGACACGAAGTTTGTCCAAAATTTTTGTTCTTTATTACTACACTAATTCTCCTCACTCACCAACACCGTGCACACGCGATTAACCCTTAAATACTCCCCAGGGGCACCCGTGACCACACCACGACTCCTACCTCTCGTTACCGGGACACGTGACCCCCACTAAGAGCCGAAGTTTATGTACAGCGAGTGGCCCACCACCCTTATTATACTTGTATCATCTGATATCTTTGAATTTGGTGCCATCTACTGGGAATCATTGGTGTCCATGGACAAGAATAGTGATTCTCATCAATCAATTAAAGAAATCTCAAGCTTCACAGCAGAAAGCAAAGCAAGCAAGATATATTATTCCATCTACTTTAAATATGAGAATACAGGTCAATGAACCCAAATTCATATTCCTACTAATCTCTGGTCGGATTTGATGGCAAGGATTTCACAGGTAAACTCAGTGGAGAAAAAAATTGATAATTTTCAGATTGGCAAACTATAACCATTGAGGTATAACAAAGATTTGTGCTGGAACTTCAACTACGTACAAATTATAATAATGACGGGTGAAGGGATTGATGGCGTTGTCGCTGACAGCACAAACATAGGTTGGAAAGCAAGTTGTGTGAAAGACGCCACAAAAATGGATCAACCAAAGGGGTAAAAAGAGTTGGCAGATGGCAAATATGGAGAACATGGAGAAACAGGAGCTTATCAACTTTTGTGGGAAGAATAGAAAAACTGAATCCAGTTTCATTGGAATGCAGCAATACTTTGGTTTCAAGTATAGCTAATAACTGGGAAGATAAATGGAATATATGCTTTCATTGCAAAGTATAAAAGGTAGATAAGTCTGTATGCAGCTGGTGAGAGCACATGTGGAATACTGCATCCAGTTCAGTTCCCCTTGTTACCACCAGAAGGAGCATGTCAAAGAAGAGTAGTTTTGCTCCTCGGTGCTATACTGTATGCTGTACTGAATAGAATATAATAATAATTTCTGAAATATGTGTCTGACCAATGTTTCTGTCAGTGATGATTTTCTGTCATTCCATGGGTTGCGTTATTGAACCTTAATCAACAAATTGATGATGCCCAGTCTCTTGCCCAGAGTAGGGGAATCGAGGACCATAGGTTCAAGGTGAAGTGGAAAAGATTTAATAGGAATCTGAGGGGTAACGTTTTCCACACAAATGGTGGTGGGTGTATGGAACAAGCTGCCAGAGGAGGTAGTTAAAGTTGAGACTATCCCATCATTTAAGAAACAATTAGACAGGTACATGGATAGGACAGGTTTGGAGGGATATGGACCAAGTGCAGGCATGTGGGACTGGTATAGCTGGGACAAGTTGGGCTGAAATGCCAGTTTCCACACTGTATCACTCCGTGACTCCATGATGAGTATATTAACAATGTGCCACTCATCTGGCCAGTAAAACCTGATTAAAATATTGAATATTGAATGACACAAAGCTGCAACTGTTGCTTGAACTCACTGGCCCAAATAAATAAAATTCACAATTGACGTATCAAGGTTGTACATTCTTTCAAAATTTTACAGTATGTAGGATAATAAATACATGTTCTTAAATCTTGTTTAAGAAGGAACTGCAGATGCTGGAAAATCAAAAGTAGACAAAAGTGCTGGAGAAACTCAGTGGGTGACGCGGAAGTGCTGGTTTTTCTGTTTCTGTGTTGGCCTAATTTTAATATTTTTTCATTCTGCAATTTGTAAATATCTATTAAAAAGTAAAAGTCCTTGCTTTCTGGCTAATAAAGACCAAACCAAAAATCAAGTTCGTGGTCCACCAAGCAGCAGTGAGCCCTCTACTGTATGCGTTTGAGTAACGGACCATCTACAGTTGCCCCCACAAATCGCTGGAGGATTACCATGAAAGCAACAGCTACAAACCCCCCACCCCTCCCCCAACATCCATTGGTGGAACAGGTAAAACAAATGTCATAATCTTCTCTCTGGCCAACACCAAGGGTCCAATCATACTCAACCAGTTCTGGTGGACAGGTCACTTGGCTGTGTCTGATGTCAGATACCCAAGATAAGCATTCCACTCTGTCATAGCAAGAGATCCCAAGACAACGACAATAGACAATAGGTGCAGGAGTAGGCCATTTGGCTGTTCGAGCCAGCACTGTCAATCACTGTAATCATGGCTGATCATCCACAATCAGTATCCCGTTCCTGCCTTCTCCCCATATCCCTTGACTCCGCTACCTTTAAGAGCTCTATCTAACTCTCTCTTGAAAGCTTCCAGAGAATTGGCCTCCATTGCCTTCCGAGGCAGAGAATTCCAGATTCACAACTCTCTGGGTGAAAACATTTTTCCTCATCTCCATTCTAAATGGCCTACCCCTTATTCTCAAACTGTGGCTGGACTCCTCCATCATTGGGAACATGTTTCCTGCCTCTAGCGTGTCCAATCCCTTAATAATCTTATATGTTTCAATAAGATCCCCTCTCATCCTAAATTCCAGTGTATTTCAAGCCCAGACGCTCCATTCTCTCAACATGTGATATTCCCGCCATCCCAGGAATTAACCTCGTGAACACGAACAAGAAAACACTTCAAGAATGTAGAGATCTGAGAAAACTGAAAATATAACATTACAACTAACTTCTATAAATTCTCAGAATGTAACAATTCAAAATGGGGACGAAGCACGTATTCAGGATGGCACCGAGCATCTCAGGTCCCCACAAGACTAGCATTTATTTAAAGAGGGCTAGAATACAAAACAGGGATGTAATGCTGAGGCTCTATAAGACACTGGTCAGGCCGCATTTGGAATATTGTGAGCAATTTGGGCACCATATCCGAGGAAGGATGTACTGGCTCTGGAGAGGGTCCAGAGGTTTACCAAAATGATCCGAGGCATAAGTGGGTTCACTTATGATGAGTATTTTGACAGCACTGGGCCTGTACGCACTGGAGTTTAGAAGAATGAGGTGGGGGGGAGGGTTCTGGATCTGGATGGAGTATGCTGAAAAGCTCTGGGTAGATCATCACTCGGCACATCTCATTGAAACTTAGCAAATAGTGAAAGGTTTGGATAGAGTGGATGTGGAGAGGTGGGAGAGTGGGAGAGTCTCAGACTAGTCAAGTCACTTTTATTTATATAGCACATTAAAAAAAAAAACAACTCTTGTTGGCCAAAGTGCTTTACATTGGTGGAGATACTAACGTTATACAACAGTGGTTCATAGATTAAATACAAACATCACTACATACATATAGCCCTCGCTCAGAGGACGTCAAGAAAGGCTTGGGAGTAGAGAAGTTTTAAGTCTCGACTCAAAGGAGTCGATGGAGGGGGCAGTTCTGATGGGAAGAGGGATGCTGTTCCACAGTCTACGAGCTGCAACGACAAAGGCGCGGTCGCCCCTGAGCTTATCCCTAGACCTCGGGATGTTCAGTAACCCCAAGTCGGCCAATCTGAGGGACCTGGAGGTGGTGTGGTGGGTAAGCAGACTTTTGATGTAGGTGGGTGTAGGTGTAGCCCGTTAAGGGCTTTGTGGGCATAAAGGAGGATCTTGAAATTTATGCAGAACCGCACAGGGAGCCAGTGGAGAGACGCCAGGATCGGGGTGATGTGTTCCCTTTTTTCGGGTGCCCGTCAGGAGTCTCGCTGCAACGTTTTGGACCAGTTGCAGGTCGTCAGGGAAGATTGGCTGATGCCAATGTAGAGGGAGTTGCAGTAATCTAGGCGGGAGAAGATAAATGTGTGGATGATCTTTTCGAGGTCATGAAACTGGAGGAATTATTTTATTTTAGCTATTGTCCAAAGCTGAAAGAAGCTAGCTTTTTCCAAGGCATCGACTTGTTTGTCAAATTTCAATGCTGGGTCAAATATCACACCAAGGTTTTTGACGTGAGGTTTGAGTAGTGGGGTAAGGCTTCCAAGGCTGCCTGCTATCATTTTGATTGAGTCCGAGGGGCCGAGAAGGATGACCTCAGACTTACTCTTGTTCAGTTGGAGGAAGTTCTGGGCCATCAAACACTTTATATCCTCGAGGCAGCAGATAAGGTTAAGCAGATTTGATTGATTTTTGGGCTTCAGGGGGAGATAGAGTTGTGTATCGTCTGCGTAGCAATGGAAGGAAATGCCGTGCCTTTGAATGACTTGGCCCAAGGGGAGCATATTGCAGGGGGAAGAGAATGGGGCCAAGGATGGAACCTTGTGGAACCCCACTGCAGAGGCTAGCTGTGGAGGAGAATGAGTTGCCTATGTTAGTCGAGAAACTCCTCCCTTTGAGGTAGGAGATGAACCAGCTCGGGGAAGTGCCATCAATACCAACCCCATACCGGAGACGGTTAATTAGGATGGCGTGGTCGACAGTATCAAATTCTGCGCTGAGGTCGAGAAGGAGCAGGATTGCACAGAGTCAACGGTGAGCAGGTCATTATGTACCTTCAACAAGGCAGACTCTGTGCTGTGGTGGCCCTAAAACCTGATTGGAAAGTTTCCAAGATAGTATTTTGGTGAAGGTAAGGCATAAGTTGACTTAAAATTACCTTTTCAAGGGCTTTTGAAAGGAAAGGCAGTTTAGAAATGGGTCTGTAGTCGCTTGGCAAGGTAGGTTTTTTCAGGACGGGCTGGACCACCGCATGCTTGAAGCAGCTAGAAACAGCGCCAGTGGCCAGAGATCTGTTGAAGATGGCGAGCAGGGATTTTGAGGGCGAGAAAGGCAGAGATATATCAAATATAATAGCACTATGATCAGACAGACATCAATAATATCTGTGTTACCAATTGGGAGACCAGACAAAAGCACTAGGTCTAGTGTATGGCCAAGCTTGTGCGTGGGTCCAGTGGTGAGTAGAGACAGATTGAAGGACTCAACCAGGTTCATAAATTCACTCACAAGAGGCTTTGTGGGACAACAGACATGAATGTTAAAGTCACCAAGAATCAGAACCCCGGTCAAATTTGGGCAACAAGCTAGCGATAAGACTAGAGGTCGTAGCTTCAGAATTAAAGGATGTTCCTTTAGGAAGGAGACGAAGAGGAACTCATTAGTCAGAGGGTGGTGAATCTGTGGAATTCATTGTTGCAGAAGGCTGTGGAGGCCAAGTCAATGGATATTTTTTAGGCAGAGATGGATTCTTGATTAGGACGTGTCAGGAGATATGGGAAGAAGGCAAGAGAATGAGGTTCAGAGGGAGATAGATCAGCCATGATTGAATGACAGAGTAGACTTAATGGGCCAAATGGTCTAATTCAGCTCCTATCACATGGCTTTATGACCTTGGTCAAACAGCAGGAAAAAACACACAAGCACAAAGTGTAATACTTGCCCCTTCCCCTTTTTTCTTGATGCTATGCCAAGAACTAAACAATCCTTCCAAGTGAAGCAGATATCCACCAGCACTCCCTCCTCAATATGGCTTACATTGGAGAAACAAAGCTTGATTAGTTGACTATTTTGCAGAGCACCTGTGCCTTTCTGCACTGGCCAGCTAAAGCATCCGGTTATATATCTTTATAACTTTCTTTTCACTTCCACCAAACCATTTGTCCTCGGACCTCCATTGTGATAACCATATAACAATTACAGCACGGAAACAGGAAGAACCATATTTCATATGGGTGGTTTACAACCCAACTGTATAAACATTGAACTTTCCAATTTCAGGTAACCCACACTCCCTGGACCTCTTGTCCCAAACACACCCGAAACGTCGCTTACTCATTCACTCCATTGATGCTGCCTCACCCGCTGAGTTCCTCCAGCATTTTTGTCCACCTGTCTACTACCTAGGTTTCTTCTCCCCGTTCACCTTTCTCACCCGTGCTTGCCCTCTCACCAAGCAACCAAAATCCCCATCTGGTTCCAGCCTCAACCTCCAATTCGACTCCTATCTCTTATGATCTCACTCCTCCCTCATGCGGTAATATACTGGCAATCTATCGTCTCCCGCCTCGGCATATTATTTTGCCTCCGTTCTGCTTTTGTTTTGATCCAGATTCCAGCCTCTCCCCACCTGCCCGCTCAAGCATCCCCATCTGTGGCAGAATTTGGCTTCGTGTGTTGTTTCAGAACTGGAGTGGGGACCAAGTAAGTCATCTTCGAACACACAGGACAGTCTCACCTTTAGGAGGCGTCCAGTGATGCCGACCGTATGAAGTTTGCAAGAGTAGGAACTCGATTGTTTGGAGTTTGGAAGCGTGTAACCTCCTGAAAATGATCAATCCACAGGCCCTGAGAGTCATGACTAATGCCGGATCTCCTCCAACACGCAGGAAGCGTTGGGTGATTAGCAGCGGTAGCGACCAATGAACCACTTGGAGTCACGATGCGGATGCAACAGAAACTATTGGGTTCAAAGTTAGCATCCTAGTATACTCGCTAACGCTGAGCTTTACCCTAAGTTTTGACTATAAAGCCTCTGGTCTACGGATATCTTTCTCCTTCAGGCACCATTGGCCCACTTTCCCAAACGCTCACAGTCTTTGTCAAACGGAAGGTAGACACAAAATGCTGGAGTAGCTCAGGGGGACAAGCAGCATCTGTGGAGCGAAGCCATGGGCGGGTGACACTTCGGGTCGAGAACCTTCTTCACACAGTCATCTGTCGCCGGTCCAGGCCCATTATGTTATCAATGCTCTGATTGGCCGGCGCTGCCGGGCAACGTGATTGGCTGAAGATCTGACGTCCGCCTATCTATCACTCCGCGTTTATTGGTTACAAGGGGCGTTCGGCCTCGCCGCTCTCGCTGCCGATTGGCCAGTGAGTGCGCGGGCAGGTAGCGCGGGCGCTGGGTGCGTGGCTTTGAAACGGTCTGCGGCGTTGCCATGGGTTTCAGTGGCGCCCTGACTCCGGAGGGACAAGGCAGGATGAGAGGCTGCAGCAAGGCCGGTATGTCGTGCTCGCTAAAGTCACAGAATACCAATGTAACTTAGAGTTTCAACGATATTATGAGTCTCAAATTATAGTTGACGGAACATTGTTCCAAATGTCATTGTTATCTTTTAACACTGCTTATTTATATCTCAATGTAAATATATCGCGTGTTTTTTTAAGTTTTTATTTATTTAACTTATTTGTTTGTTTATTATATTACCTGTTGAGCGATGTGTTTGCAAATGTGGTATGTTGCTGCTGCTGCAAGTACGAATTTAATTGTTCCATTTCACAACATGACAATAAAACATTCTTGATCATGCACTCAAAATAATATAAACATAAGATTAGATGATCAAGCTGGTTAAAGTGTGAATATGTATTGAATAAAGTTGATACACAAAACAGTACCGAACAAATTGTTTACTCACTATTCCTCTTTGTAATTGTATAAGATGTTGGTGAGACTGCATTTAGAATGTTGTGTTCAATTCTGGGCACCATGTTATAGGAAACATATTATCAAGCTTGAAATGGTTCAGAAAAGATTTACGAGGCTGTTGCCAGAACTAGAGGGTGTGAGCTATTGGGGGAGGTTGAGTAGGCTGGGTCTCTATAGGGGCGTTGCACGTACGGTCACTGGGTCATAGGGCTTGACGCACGGAGCCACTCAATCCATCTGGAGGACATCGCAGCTTCCAGTATATGTTGTTAATACATGAAACGCATACTTTCCTACCTGTTAAAAACCGCCAAAATGTTGAAATTTTGCAATGTAAAAAATTGTGGAAATCTGAGTAAGCGTGAGAGACATGTACCCGACCAGAATTTCACAAGTGAAGCGAAATGAAGGTAAAGAGAAGCGAGAGCTGAAGGGACAACAACAGCTAAAGTGCTTGGCGAACATTGGCCGTGCAGATATTGAAATTGAAAATATTGGGAATTATCGCATTTGCTCACTGCATTTCATCAACAGTAAGGCATTATTTGTGTTTTTTCTTGATTCCTGTGGCATCTTAAAAAGTCTCAAGTGATAAATCTGGCTGTAAATTTTGGTTCAGAGGCGTTTTCTTTTTGTATGTAAAAACCCACTTGAGAACCATGGGTGATTTAAAATGTTTACAGCCATACCTATCACTTCTGAAACTTTTTAGATGCCAAAGGAATCAAGAAAAAACACAAATAATGCCTTGCTGTTGATGAAATGCAGTGAGCAAACGGCCAATGTTCGCCAAACACTTTGGCTGTTGTTGTCCCTTCAGCTCTCACTTCTATCTACTGTAATTGCTCCTTACTTTTGGAATTCTGAAGTAGGATAAATGTCTCTCATGCTTATCCCGATTGCCATAATTATTTACAGCGCGAAAATTGACCATTTAGGCGGGTTTTAACGGGCTCACTAAGCTGGAAACAATGGTAAGTGCTTACCTGCAGTTCATCGCGTGACTTCCAATTGGCGTAGCGTAGCAACAGTACGGGTCATAGGTCGTGACCCCATGGAACCTCCCTATTCCATGGAGCGTAGGAGCATGAGGGGAGATCTCATAGAGGTGTACAAAATCATGAGAGGAATAGATCAGGTAGATGCACAGAGTCTTTTGCCCAGAGTAGGGGAATCGAGGACCACAGGACATAACTTCAAGGTGAAGGGGAAAAGATTTAATAGGAATCTAAGGTGTAACTTTTTCAGACAAAGGGTGGTGGGTGTATGGAACAAGCTACCAGTGGAGGTAGTTGAGGCTGGGACTATCCCATTGTTGAAGAAACAGTTAGAAAGGTACATGGATAGGACAGATTTGGAGGGATATGGCCCAAGCACAAGCATGTGGGACTAGTGTAGCTGGGACATTGTTGGCTGGTGTGGACGAGTTGGGCCGAAGGGCCTGTCTCCACACTGTATCACCCTATGACTCTTTAATATTTAAACTAAATTGAACTGTGATATTTAGGAGTTATTTTCCAATATGTTATCTTTGAATTATCACATATTTTCAAGAGAGAGTTATATTTAGCTCTGAGGGCTAAATGAATCAAGAGATTAGGGGAAAATGCAGGAACGGATTCTGGTTTTAGTTGATCAGCCATGATCATATCGAATGGCGGTGCTGGCTCAAAGGGCTGAATGGCCTACTCCTGCACCTATTTTTCTATGTTTCTATAAATGTAAATTAAGAAACTTAAATCTGTATTTAAAAGAAAGTGATTTTTGCCATTGGGGATTACCTTGCAGTCCATAACTTCATAATCATATTTTATTTGCCAAGTATGTTTTGTAACATACGAGGAATTTCATTTGCCATACAGTCATACCAATAAAAAAACAACAGAACACACAAAATACATTTTAACATGAACATCCACCACAGTGACTCCTCTGTATTCCTCACTGTGATGGAAGGCGAAAAATAGTTAAATCTTTCCCTTATTTGTCATCCAGCGGTCGGGGGCCTCTAACCTTCCATTGACGGGACAATCTTACTCCCGTAGCCGGTGGCGGGCCTTCCTTTTCGGGGTAATCAAGTTCCTGCATTGGGGGGAATCCACTCCCCCGCACCGGGTGATTTACCCCGGGTTGGGGCTGATCGAACGTCTTTCGGCTTTTGGAGCATCCCAACATCAGTCTCAACCCGAGGCTGCAAGCTCCTTGATGTTAAAGTCCGCAGGCCGCGGTTGAGCGTCGATTCCAGGCAAGGGATCGGCTCTGTTGGCAAGACCATGCCCCTGTGGTGGGGTACAAAGTCAGTCCTGCGCAAGGCCTCCAGCTCCACGATGTTAGGCCGCAGAACTTCATTGCCATTGGTAGATCCAATAGAGCAAATGGATTTAAATGGACTAATGGTTTGTCCGTTACAATGCTGATTTGTGGTGTTTTCTTTATCTGTAGAGGTTCAGAACTGTTGTATTTGATCCTCTCATGTTGTGTTGTTTGCAAAATATTGCCCTACTTCAACACCATTTTTGTGACATGAGAGACTTTATCAAATTCCTCATTGCTCAATAATCCATGTATAACATCCACTGCTCTACCCTCATCAATCACCTTTGTCACCTCCTCAAAAAATTAAATCGTCTGTAAGACATGCGGATGAAACCATGCTGGCGATCACTAACTAGCCCATCCTATACATGACTAAAGATCTGACTAAAGATTGTTATCTTCCGGTTTGCGCGGTCATTCTATTTGCGCAAAAACAGTATGTGATAGTGCAACTATTTTTCGCCAATTTACTCGCCATTCTCCTGTGCTGTGAGTGCACCATTTTGTTCCGACGGGTGGTTTATTGTAAAAGGTAGCGAGGTTTAAAAATATTAAAATCCGCGCGTGCGCAGATCTCTCCTCTCCTGCCAGTCAGCGCCGTGTGGATTAGTCTTTTCTCCTGTCACTCCGTGGGACGGTCCACCCCCTCCTGTGCCATTGCGTCTTTACTGGAGCTGAGGATGGCCGGCGGAGGTTTCCAACTGGACACTATTTTCAGAGGGGCAGGAAGCCCGACGAGGGAGATGTCGCCAAACAGAAATCGGAGAATCTGATCCCGGCGGAGAAGAAGTCCAGCACCCGCTGTGAGTTCCCATCGCACCGTCACCTCCAGCCCCATCCCCTCTGGTCCACCTCACTAGCTCCTGCCCCCCTCCCCCGTGATATCCCCTCTCCCCCACAACCCCGTCTTTTCTCCGAGCTCTCTCCCCTGCCCACACACACCCCCAGCGCTCATACCCCTTCCCCTGCCCACTCTCCGCCGCCCACTCCACACCCCACACATTCCCACTCCCTTCCCCCACACATTCCCACTCGCTTCCCCCACACATTCCCACTCACTTCCCCCACACCCCCTCCCCACGCACACCCCCTCCCCACGCACACCCCCTCCCCACGCACACCCCCTCCCCACCCACACCCCCTCCCCAGGCACACCCCTCCTCACCCACCCCCCCCACACGCCCCCACCCCCCCACGCACACCCGCCACCACACATCGCCTCCTGTCCACACCCCCTCTTCCCCGCACACACACCCGCCCCCTTCCCCCACATGCCTCCCGCCCACACACCCCTTCTACCCCACCCCCTCTCCCCCCCACACCACACCCCCCACAACCCACCCAACCCCCACACCCCTCCCCCGCAACACTCCCTGCCACGTCCCCCTCCGCTGCTGCAGGACGCTTCCCCCCCCCCCCCCCACCGGCCCCCACCTGAAACTGTCCTGTCCCCAACTGCACAACGCTTGCCCCCCCCCTCCCCGACAGCCCCCGCCTGAAGCCATCCCCCTTCCCCAGCTGTAGGACTCTTTCCCCCCCCCCCCCCCCTCCGACAGCCCCCTCCTGAAGCCGTCCCCCTCCCCCTTTGTGGGATGCTTCCTCCCCTCCCCCTGCTTCCCCCGCTTCTCTCCCCCCCCCCCCCCCCCCACTGGCCCCCGCCTGAAGCTGTCCCATCCCCAGCTGCAAGACACTTCCCCCTCCCCCAGCTGCAGAACGCAACAAGAGATGTAACAAGAAAGAATGGACTGAATAAATATCACCTTTAACGTTTAAGTTGCTGTTATATTTTATTCACATTTTAAGCTTTAATAAATCCCCTTTCCACTGTGCAGTAATACCTGTGTGTTCTACATCACAATGGGAACCCAATGGGCGGGAATGGCTGCGTGGAATATTGCTTTGGGGAATGGGTCGTGTTGGGGGACCAGGCCCCCTGTGTGACTTGGACCCAACGGGTCTAACTTGGTCTAGTATGCTTCTATAAGTGAGTAAATCCTCTCACAAAGAATCCTCCCTGAGATTAAAATAAATTACTATTTCACTCTTTACTGTTTTCTGGATATTTTAATTGTTTGTGACAAGTGAATGAAGATGATTTTCATTGATCTATTTTTTATTTATCCAGCAGTACTATAACTTTGTGATGATGTCTTCATGTCTCTACGAATGCCTGTGTGAAGCAAGACTGGAACAGTATTACACTAATTTTACTGCAATGGGTTTTTTGAAGTCTCAGGAGCTGGCTAAACTAACCATAAATGATTATTCTCTGCTCGGGATTCACAACCTGCAGGATCAAAAACGTTTGTTCCAGCTCATTCAAATCATTAAAGCTGTACAGGAAGATGAGCGTGATCATATTGCAAATATGGAACACACTCAAGCAGGCTCTCTTAACTTTTGTGTGGAGAAGGTTAAGCCTGGTCCTCGACGACATTTGGATTTTGATTCCTCAACGAGTATCTGTGGGGCTCCTAGCTGCAGCAGTAATCTAAAGTTATCATCTGCTGCAAATCAGTGTCAGTGTACAGCTTCTAGATTATTGAAAACTCCTTCACCTGTTGACCAACTATGTGCCAGATCAGATCTAAAGGAAACACAATTGCTTCCTGAGGGAGGAGCAAAGGATTGTTGCAAGAATGAGATCCAAAACACACACATGATTTTGCACAATTCAGGATATAATTATGGACTGCCTCGTGCTGCCGTAAGGTATTTCAATGAATATTTCAACATTACATCATGTGCTTGTTAGTTTTTAAGAACTTTCACAAAATATAGTGAAGCCAAAATGCAATTATAAATAAAATATTGTGGGGAAAAATTATGTATTAAAATAAAAACATGCAGATATGTTTTGATTTGAATCTAAGTGTGATAGATATTTATAGTTTGTTGGTACTGTTTAAAATAAGTCATTGATTTGAGAATAAGTTCTGCATGCACGGTCCTCAGATGTGTACTTTAAGTAAGACAATGTTTTTTATATGTTTACTAGTAAAATCGAGTTAATTTACTTCAACATTAACTTCAGATATCAGTTCAGATGAAAAACAAGCAAACTTGTCCAGAACCAGGGGCCACAGTTTAAGAATAAGGGGTAAGCCATTTAGAACGGAGACAAGGAACTTTTTTTCACAGAGAGTTGTGAGTCTGTGGAATTCTCTGCCTCAGAGGGCGGTGGAGGCAGGTTCTCTGGATGCTTTCAAGAGAGCCAGATGGGGCTCTTAAAGATAGCAGAATCATGGGCTATGGGGAGAAGGCAGGAACGGGGTACTGTTTGGGGATGATCAGCCGTGATCACATAGAATTGTGGTGCTCGCTCGAAGGGCCGAATGGCCTACACATGCACCTATTGTCGATTGTGCTGTGGAGGAGAGTGGTCATCATTGGCGGTCATTCGAAACGAGTATGACTGTCCTCTCCACTCCATAGGGTAGGACGCCTGTGTGTGACTTTGTTTAATGTGGGGAGACTGGTGCACAGACAGCCACCCCACGGTTCTTGACAGATCTGGGTCAGGATCCAGTGGCATGGAGTCCAAGACGACCGGAGACCATTTTTTGCTGCAGCCTTCATCCGCCTTCCCAGCCGTTGTGGCGCTTCACTAAAGTCAGCCATCATCCTCTGTCTGTTCCACCGTTGCAGTCTTGGTTGGTTTGTCAGGGACCTCCCCCTCGACCTTACTGCCATGGGTGGCCTTACTAGGAGCATAGCTCCGGGCAGCATCACTCTGAGGATCTCAGGACCACACAAGCTTCTCCACCACGACAAGATGACAATCCACGGAGAAGGGAGGAGAGTGGTATTTGGCGAGCCTGTTGCTATCAGTGGCTCATTAATTTATGTTGGGATAATTGGCTGCTGGCATTTGAGGGTATGAATGTGGATTCCTAGAGCTTGCTGGTCTTGAGTATGTGCAGTCATAGTAACGAGCAATGTTATACTGCCATTGGATTGAAAATGTCGTACCACAGTTCAAAATCAGCATCCGTAGAAGGCATGTAGCTTATTTGGAAAATATCTTCAGTTGTTTCTGCTTAAAAACTTCTCTAAATGCAGCATTGCTGAGGGGATTCTGTGCCCTGTGAGAAATCATTGATACTTCCAGAGAACTTGACAACCATGTGCAACTCACGGTGATGCATCAATGAGCCTGACAGCTTTGGGATTTTGGATTCCAGTGGGGGTAATGTACAGAGATGTGAATGTGGCACTGAGTGGGACACCTGCACATGAGGAGAAGAGCAACAAGAGTGCAGTAGTTCTATGAGATTCGGTAGTTAGGAGGCAGATGTGGTCAGAGGTGGGGCTTCCAGTTGGTAAATTGCCTGCCTGGTACCAGGTTGGAAGATGACTTTCGTCATAGTGGAATTTGTTGGTGAGTCGGGGACATAGGGGATGGGAGCCAAAGAGGAGAGTTAGGAGGGATCGAAACAAAGCTGGAAGAGGAACATGCAAATATAATAAATAAAATAGACATAAATAAATAAAATAAAATATTTAAGCAGAAAAATTGGCTAGAATATAAATAAAAACATTAAAAGGCCAACATGGAAAGATAGAAACATAGAAGATAGGTGCAGGAGTAGGCCATTTGGCCCTTCGAGCCAGCACCGCTATTTAATATGATCATGGCTGATCATCCAAAATCAGTACCCTGCTCTGGCTTTTTCCCCATATCCCTTGATTCCCTTAGCCCTAAGAGCTAAATCTAACTCTCTCTTGAAAACATCCAGTGAATTGGCCTCCACTGCCTTCTGTGGCAGAGAATTCCACAGTTTCACAACTCTCTGGGTGAAAATGTTTTTCCTCGTCTTAGTCCTAAATGGCCTACCCGTTATTCTTAAACTGTGACCCCTGGTTCTGCACTCCCCAACATCGGGAACCTTTTTTGTGCATTTTCCCTGCTCAATCCTCTGAGATTGTTATATGTTTCTATAAGATCCCTCTCATCCTTCTAGATTCCAGCGAATACAAGCTCAGTCGACCCATTCATTGAAGGCAATGTGTGTAAGTGCATGTTGTATTTGTAAGATGGTGGATGATTTAACAGCACAAATAGTCAGAAATTAATCTGATCTAACTGCTATTGCACAATTGTGGCTGCGTGGTGACTGAAGCTGGGAACTCAATACTCCAGGGCACTTGGAAGTACAGGCATAAAAGAAAAGGATGTGCGATGGCACCTTTTTAATAAGAGATGACTTCAGTATAGTATTCAGAAAGGTATGGCATTTAATAATATAGAATTACATCAGTTTGGGGTGGTGCTAAACAACAGCAGGAGACAGAAAATATTGATGGGAATTGCATTTGTTGTGATGGACAATATAAAGGAATTTAGAGGTTCATGATTTGGGGTAATTAAATTAGTACTACAATATTCGGATTCACGGATTTACTCCTCATTACATTTAGACATTTTTATGTACACATTCTTTAATAAAATACTCTTTAATAAAATAATATAGGATCTTTGGAAAGAAAGAGCGTTCTACAGATCCGGAGGTGACCGTTCACAGCCGCCGCTTGCTCAGAACCGCCGCTTGCTCAGAGCTGCAAACTGATCTCGCTGCCAGTCGCGCCACTCGCAAGTCCTTTGAAAAATCCTTACGAGCAGGCAAGCGAGCTTTGAAATAAACCTTGCAACTTCCCTCGCTCTCGCTCTCTCTCTTTTCCCTCCATCCCCCCCCCTCTCTCTCTCTGAGGGGGTGGAAGCGTCTTGCAGTGGGGATGGGAGAGCTTCAGTGGGGGGGGGGGGGGGGGGGAGCATCCTGCAGCGGGGGAGGGGGACGTCTTCAGGAGGAGTTTGAGTCCTACAGCCTTTTACAACAGGAAAGCTTAAATATGACAACAATCAATTAATAACTAACTCTTTCATTCTTTCCTTTTTATCAGAACCTGATAACAATTATAGTCCTTGGTTAGTACATAGTAGAGGCTTCAGACATTTCAGTACATAAATATGATGATCAGCAGTATAATAGATCCATAATGTATTACCATTCCCCATATTCTTCCAAACATGCTAAATGGCCACCATTCTCCACTTTTATTAAAGTTATGCATTTCCTCCCTTACCACCATAATCTTCTTTATTTCTGCAGTAATATGTGCTGCTAAATCTGTAATGTTAGAAGATTCATCAGAGATGTAAATGCAGCATTCGTGCCCTGTAATAGCACAAGTACCTCCTTTCTCTGCCAGAATAAAATCTTGTGCCATTCCGTTCTGGAGGACTACTAATCTCATTGCCACCATTTCAGTAGTAGTATCCTGAATGGATTGCCGTGCATCCATAAAAGCCTGTGCAGTGGAATTAGCTAAAGTTTCCATAGCGGATGCCATATTTTTTAATTCTATAGCTGCTCTAGTGACACCGTATGGAGGAAAAATGATCATCCAATATCTTTTGGTTTCTGAGATACCCCTCTTGACTCTCGATGTTCCAGCTACCTCTGTAAGATTGTGGACCACCCTCATATATGGAACTACATGAGCTATATAGCAGCACCCGTTCAAGTGGTCGTTCTTTCCCCATTTCCTGTCCCAAGAGCTGTCATCTCCCAGTGGCATCCCTGGCAGCCACTGATATGCCCATAACCCACACACAAAGCATGTTTCATTTACTGATCGTGGGGGTTCCTGAGCAGAGATTGTAGTGCATGAGCTGTTTACCAAATATACTCCTTTCTCTGAGTAATTACAATAACATGAGGTATTTAATGGTATATGAGGATTACCTATTACTCTCAACCATGGTATTTTCCCTGCCTTAGTTTCATTCACCCTTCACCCTGGTTTAAACGGGGGTGTGTACCATCCTTTAAAATTATCAGATATAAGTCGCCCATATCTACGGGTCCCATTTACCCATGGCTTGATCACTCGGCAACTACTAGATGCTATAGTATTGTGAAAACGAAGTAGGGCCAACCCCAGAATAAAAGTAGGGTCAATAGCCCCATTGTCCTTCTTGGTTCTTTGAACCATTTACAGTCACTCAGGTGAATCCAACACGGTGATTTTCAATCTTCTTGGCGGTTGATGTTGTTGATTCCACTTGGTACAGTTCTGTTCAACACAGTCTTAATTCCTTCTGTCCCAATGCCTTATCAGTATGTAGTCTGACGGTATGAACTCGTCCCTGTGTTCAACTGGTAGTGGTCTCTGCGCTTCTCGAACCTTAGAATGCAGACCTGGCAAGGCATGGGTTAATTGCTGTGTATACATAATTAGTTAATCACTGAGGGCCTGTAGGTGTAACTTCCACACTTGAGTCGCACCACCAGTGGGTACGTAGCCTGTGGTCACCCTCAGCTCATAGCATCCTTCCCACAGCTCACAGTCACCCAGCCCTGTGTCACCTGCAAATCTGCCAATGCCACCATCGGCATTACATTAGCAAACTCTTTTTCTCGCAGATCTGATGGCTATCAATGTACCAAGATAGGCGAACAATAGCGACATGTCCATCACAATCTATCCTAGAAAGGGATTTCTAAAAAGAAAGAAGTTAATGTTTTATCTTTTAGGCACCATACTGACAATCTTACAGTGGTGAAAGTGAACCCACGTATGTCTCCCCTCCACCTTTTCTGCAGTAGGGGTTGTTAGAAGGACCTGGTAATGCCTTTCCCACCGAATGTCCAGTCTCTGCCTCATCCAATTCCTGATTATTACACAAGTACCAGGTTCAATTTTAGACATAGTGGTTCTATTGTACACACTTCAATTCCCTAGTTAACGATAAAATATAATTGGTAATTTCCATTGTCATGTGATAAAAGTGAACAGCCTTCTGAGTATTCTGTTTCCATGTTGCCCCCAGTGGATGGTCATATAAAATCTCTGCTGAGTTCCTTTTATTGTCATTCAAACAAACAAAAGTTTGAACAATTTCATTCCCTGTAGTCATAACAACAAAAACAAAACACGCAGTTCCACACAACATCCAGCACAGTGAATCTCCAAACACCTCCTTACTGTAATGGAAGGCAAAAGTCCTATCTCTCTTTCCCTTCTTATCTGTTCCACTGGAGAAAGCATGTCCTGAGAGAAATACAAGCCACATGATCTTGTGAAGCATCTCAGCAAGCAATGTAGTAGCAATTAGCTCTTTCATTCCTTGTGATTTATTTTCGCCAAAACTTTCACACAAAACAATTAAATTCTCGCAACACAAAATTTGCACATCAAAATATTTTCCACAATAGACCACACAAAACTCAGTATTTAGAACCACAGAAGTTAACAATAAAAAAAAAATGATTTAAATACTCCAAATCTAAAGAATCTGAGTGTGCCCCTTTAATTGACAGGATTGACCGCATCAGAATTCTCAGTTGAATCCTTATCAGTGGGGAAAAAAAATGCTGTAAAAACAGTCAAACTGCTGCTTCGAGGTGATCAATGTTAAAGCACCCAGACATTGCCATTTCTTAAAGGAACACATACACAAACACAAAAGAATTCACAAAAGTCATTTACAAAACCTAGCAATTATAGACCTGTTAGTTTGACGTCAGTGGTGGGCAAATTAATGGAAAGGATACTTAGAGATAATATATATAAGCATCTGGATAAACAGGGTCTGATCAGGAACAGTCAACATGGATTTGTGCCTGGAAGGTCATGTTTGACAAACCTTCTTGAATTTTTTGAAGAGGTTACTAGGGAAATTGATGAGGGTAAAGCAGTGGATGTTGTCTATATGGATTTCAGTAAGGCCTTTGACAAGGTTCCCCATGGAAGATTGGTTAAGAAGGTTCAATCTTTGGGTGTTAATGGCGGAGTAGCAAGATGGATTCAACAGTGGCTGAATGGGAGAATTCAGAGAGGAATGGTGGATGGCTGTTTGTCAAGTTGGAAGCCGGTGACCAGTGGGGTGCCTCAGGGATCTGTGTTGGGTCCACTGTTGTTTGTCATGTACATCAATGAACTGGATGATGGGGTGGAAAATTGGATAAGTAAGTATGCAGATGATATTAAGATAGGTGGTGTTGTGGATAATGAATCAGATTTTCAAAGTCTACAGAGAGATTTGGACCATTTGGTAAAGTGGGATGAACGATGGCAGATGGAGTTTAATGCTGATAAGTGTGAAGTGCTACATCTTGGCAGGAAAAATCAAAATAGGACGTACATGGTAAATGGTAGGGAATTGAGGAATGCTGTGGAACAGAGGGATCTAGGAATAATTGTGCATAGTTCCCTGAAGGTGGAATTGCATGTAGATAGGGTGGTAAAGAAAGCTTTTGGTGTGCTGGCCTTTATAAATCAGAGCATTGAATATAGGAGTAGGGAAGTAATGTTAAAATTGTACAAGGCATTGGTAAGACCAATTCTGGAGTATGGTGTACAATTTTGGTCGCCCAATTATAGGAAGGATGTCAACAAAATAGAGTACAGAGGAGATTTATTAGAATGTTGCCTGGGTTCCAGCAACTAAGTTACAGAGAAAGGTTGAACAAGTTAGGTCTTTATTCTTTGGAGCGCAGAAGGTTAAGGGGGGACTTGATTAAGGTCTTTAAAATGATGAAAGGGATAGACAGAGTTGACGTGGATAAGCTTTTCCCATTCAGGGTCGGGAAGATTCAAACAAGAGGGCATGACATGAGAATTAAGGGACAGAAGTTTAGGGGTAACATGAGGGGGAACTTATTTACTCAGAGAGTGGTGGCTGTGTGGAATGAGCTTCCAGCAGAAGTGGTGGAGGCAGGATCGATTTTAACATTTAAAAGTAAAGTGGATAGGTATATGGACGGGAAGGGAATGGAGGGGTATGGTCTGAGTGCAGGTAGATGGGATTAGGGGAAAATAAATGGTTGGCACGGACTGGAAGGGCCGAGAGGGCCTGTTTCCGTGCTGAAACTGTTATGTTATATGTTACAAAAGCAGTTCATACTATATTTACTTCAAATACATCTCTTTGTAATCTCCCTTTTTCTGACAAAACCCTTTTTTTCCCTCACCAAAAACTTGGTTTCCAAAAATTTACAAAAAAGATTTTATAAGCCACTGTGTTTCATTAGCTCAGGCATTGCTCTGGGAGGACTGAGGTCTCAATTGTGGTTATAAAGTCTTTAAATTGCGAAAGCCTTCTTATTGAAATGAGGAAATTAAGTTGGAGATAAAACCCGTTACAGCGTTTTTCTTCTACCATAAATCTTCACAATGATAGGCAGCAGGGTGGGATGGTCCAATTCTCTCTCAGTCAGGATCCTGGACGCTGTGATTGGACATGATCCAGTTCGTGATTGGTCAGATTTCCCATCACTCGAAGTCTGGCCACACCCACTGAAGTGGCGACCAATCAGACTCCCCTTTTTCAAAGTCTGGCCATATCCAACAAGGTCTCAAATTCCACAGACAAAGACCCACATTCTCATTCTAGGCTCAGCAATCCAAGGTTTCCTGCTGTTCTGTTGCTCTGTGCCAAAAGCTATTCAAATCTTGAAGGCAGGTTTGTTTTAACTCTCAATATTGAATTTAATACTGTTTCTCTTCTTCTGCCTCAGTCCTTACTCCCTTCCTCTTCTCCATCTGCCTTAGTCAGGAAATGCTTAATACTGTCCGAATTTCCCCTATTTTTCTTTGTCAAGAAAAGGGATCCCTCTACTTTTTCTCATTTCCTAACCATTTGGTCAGCTTGTAAGTTAATATTCTAAATTAGTTATTATACTTACAATTCTAGAGAGACCTAGAGACCCAGAGGCTACAGTTTCACGTCTGAATCTCCAGCAGCACACAAAGAAATACCAGAAAACCCGAGTTTATATACGTTCAGATATGAAACCAATTGCATGATGTGATGTACAAAAACATCATCCACCTCCAAATATGGAGTTGTTTTTCACTCTTTGCTAAAAGCCTGTCATCCCAATGGCATCCTCTGGGACCATTCTTAATTGATTAACCTCTTCAATTTACATTAGAAAAACCTTGTAAAAGAGTTGTGAACTATTCAACTTAAGTTAAAAAAAACCCTTGTTACGATGGGAGTTGTCCAAATCCCAAAATGCATTCGAATTGACCTTTTACAACAGGAAAACGTAAATATGACAACAATCAATCAAAAACAAACTCTTTCATCTGAGGGAGGGAGGGACTAACTGATAAATAAGTAATTGAGATAAATTGTACCCGAGCTTATTCAGGACTATTCAGAAGGCTCCTAACAGAAAGCAAGAAGTACCTGAGACTGGTGATGCCATTCTCAAGCTTCTGTATCTTCTGCCCAACAGGTGCGGAGAGAAGAAGGAATGACTGAGGTGGGAAATGAACTTTGATTATGTTGGGTGCTTTCCCGAGGCAGTGTGAAGTGTAGGAGTCAACAGTGGGGAGTCTGGCCTGTGTGATGAACTGAGCAGAATCTGTAACTCTCTAAGTAAGTAAGTTTATTGGCCAAGTATTCACATACAAGGAATTTGCCTTGGTGCTCCGTCCACAAGTAACAACATGACCCAGTGACAGTTACGAATGACTCAGAAAACACTAAACATTAATAATAATAAAACATTAATGATAAAACACCATCGATCAAGCATGTGAACCAACAACATACCAGATTAAAGGGAGGCCACAGATTTTTGGCAGTTGAGTAGAGCAACTACTTGTGGATACAAACTGTTTTTATGTCTGGCTGTGGCAGCTTTGACAGTCTGGAGTCGCCTTCCAGGGGGAAGTGATTCAAAGAGTTTGTGGCCAGAGGGGTCAGAGATTATCTTGCCCACTCGCGTTCTGGCCCTTGCAGTGTACAGTTCATCAATGGAGGGAAGGTTGCAGCCAATAGCCTTCTCAGCTGATCGGAGGGTACAATGACTGTAATACAATACAAGGGATGTACACTGATGTAACTTACAGTACCGCTAATAAATAAAGATATTAAAAAAAAAGGCTTGTGCTGGCCAGGCTGAAAAATATCACAAACTTCCTGCTGGACCCTCTGCAGTTTGCATATCGGGCCAATAGATTTGTGGATGATGCAGTCAACTTGGGCCTGGGCAAAAATCTGTGGCCTCCCTTTGCTCTGGTATGTTGTTGGTTCACATGCTTGATCGATGGTGTTTTATCATTAATGTTTTATTATTATTAATGTTTAGTGTTTTCCGAGTCATTCGTAACTGTCACTGGGTCATGTTGTTACTTGTGGGCGGAGCACCAAGGCAAATTCCTTGTATGTGAATACTTGGCCAATAAACTTACTTACTTGGAGAGTTACAGATTCGCTGCAGCCTCCAGGTGTCGTGCTTGGTGGCTGAGCCAAACCAGACCATGATGGAGAAGATGAGAACAGACTCTACGATGACCGTATAGAATTGGACCATCACTGCCTGTGGCAGATTGTGCTTCCTCAGCTGCCGTAGGAAGTACATGTTGTGCCTTTTTGACTGTGGAGTCTAATGTATCCCCCCACTTAAGGTCCTTGGAGATGATGGTTTCCAGGAACTTAAAAGACTCCACAGATGTGACTGGTGTTATTGATGGTGAGTGGGGTGAGGGGAGGGGGAGCTCTCCTAAAGTCTACAATCAATTCCACTGCCAGGGCACCAGCTGTGAGACTTCCTGTCTGTAGGCAGATTCCTCCCCATCCTGGATCAGTCCAATCAGGTTTGTGTCGTCTACAAACTTGAGAAGCTTGGAGGTGCAGTCGTTGTTGTAGAGAGAGTTGAGGAGAGGAGAGATTACGCAGCCATGCGGTGCTCCAATGCTGAGCGTTTGTGGATCTGAGATGTGCTTTCCCAGCCTCACATGCTGCTTCCTGTCTGTCAGGAAGCTGGTGATCCACCGACAGAGGGGTTCAGGCACAGTCAACTCGGAAAGTTTGGAGTGTAGTAGCTCTGGCACAATGGTATTGAATGCAGAGCTAAAATCAACAAACAGGATCCTCGCATAGGTCCCCTGGCGGGCTAGGTGCTGTCGGATGAAATGCAGGCCCAGGTTGACTGCATCATCCACAAATCTATTGGCCCGATATGCAAACTGCAGAGGGTTCAGCAGGAAGTTTGTGATATTTTTCAGCTTGGCCAGCACAAGCCTTTTTTTAAAAATATCTTTATTTATTAGCGGTACTGTAAGTTACATCAGTGTACATCCCTTGTATTGTATTACAGTCATTGTACCCTTTTTTTTATTTTAAGGCTTTAGAAAAGAGAGAATAGAGAAAAAAATAGCAGCATAGAAAGTAGAAATGGGAAAAAGAGATGTGAAAGTGCCAAAGCGTGACAGAGGGAAAGGAAACTCTTTAAGACTTAGAAATGGGAATTAAGAGATAGACCCTGAAGAGGAAAAAAAAGAAAAAGGCAAATATAGAGAAAGAAAAAAGAAAAGCCAGTTACTTTATTATAAACATCTCGCAAAACGAATCTACCAACTCAACAGTTTTTCTTCCCCCTTTACCAAAACCCGACACCAGTACTTTTTTGAGGTATTCTTGCACCTTATCCTTGTAATAGATTTATAAATGCAGACCACGTCTTATAGAAACGGTCTGATTTTCCTGCTAGTTGGAGTCTCATATCTTCCAAGTGTAGTGTTTCGAACATAGATGAAATCCACATATTGACTGTGGATACCGGAGAATTTTTCCATAATTTTAAGATTAGCTTTTTTCCTGTTGGTAACCAACCAACCAGTTATTAAGCCATATTCAAATAGAGTCTTTTGAAACACATTTAATTCATGGCAATCTTCCGATATCCCGAAGATTATCCAGTCTGCTTCTGGGGTCAGTTTTATTTTAAATATTTTTGTGAAAATTTCAAAAATTTCAGTCCAACATGTTTGAATTTTTGTACAAAAGACAAATGAGTGTGCTATATTAGCTTCTTGACATTGACATTTATCACATATAGGAGAGACGTTGGGAAAAAGTTTGATTATTTTAGTTTTTGAATAGTATAATCTGTGTAAAATTTTAAATTGTATTAAGGTGTGTCTTACATTAATTGAACATTTATGCATGTTTAATAAATATTTTTCCCACCTTTCTTTGGGAATTTTTATACTTAATTATTTTTCCAAGTCTCTCCTGATACCATCTGTTGTTGGTATTTCTGCATTTAGAATAATATTATATATATATGATATTAGGTTTGCTGATTCTGCCTTTGTATTCATTACTTCTTCCAGCAAGTCTGGAGGCATATTGTGATAATCTTGTGCGTATTTTTTCAGATAGTCACAGATTTGGAAATACTTAAAATACTGATTGTTTCCCAAATTGTATTTTAGTTGTAATTGTTTAAATGATAATAGTTTTCCCGATTCATACACATCTCCGAAGATTTTAATTCCAGCTCTTTCCCATTGTATAAATGCTTTATCTATAGTTGAAGGTTTAAGTGAGGGGTTTTTACCAAATGGAGATAAATTTCTTAATTTTAGATTGTGTTTTAATTGTTTCCAAATTCTGATTGTACTGTATATAATTGGATTATTGTTGTAATTTATATTATTCATCGATATTGGAGAGAGAAGGATTGCTCCAATATTATAAGGAGAGCAATCCTCTCTCTCCATAATCGTCCAATCCGATTGTTGGGGAGAATTATCCAACAATTGGATCATGTTTCTGATATTTACAGACCAGTAGTAATACATAAAGGTGGGGAGTGCTAATCCCCCTACTACTTTGGGTTTATTCAGATGAGCTCTTTGTATTCTGTGGGATTTATAATCCCAAACAAAATTTGTGATATCTGAGTCCAGTTTTTAAAAAAACTTTTTGGGTAAATATATTAGGATAGATTGGAACAGGTATAAAATTTGTGGCAGAAAAATCATTTTTATGGCATTTATTCCGCCTATTAAGGACATCTGTAGCATTTGCAGAGGGTCCAGCAGGGAGTTTGTGATATTTTTCAGCTTGGCCAGCACAAGCCTGCCGAGTGTCTTCATGACTACAGAGGTCAGTTCGACAGGCCTGTAGTCATTAAGACAAGTAATCCTTGGATTTTTGGGTACAGGAACAATAGTGGAGACTTTGAAGCAGGCAGGGACAGTACATGTTTGCAGGGACTGGCTATTTATTTATTTTTTTATTTTTGTTAGAAGTAAATACAGTAATGTGG
Source organism: Raja brachyura (assembly GCA_963514005.1). Next base: position 47,942,019 of record OY740781.1, on the reverse strand, counting down.
TAACTAAGTACCTGCTGCGTACAGACATATTAAACTTCTTGTTCAACTTCTTATTTTTAATTTAATAATAAAATAACAATGATAGAAAGAAGAAATTAGAGAGTGTCGTAGTAAATGGTGATGGTGCTAATTTGTGATATGATAAGAAAAGCTCGAAAAAGAGATAGATAGACAAGGAGTAGAAACGAATAGCGAGAGAGACAGAAAGAAGAAGCTAAAGAGATTTTTTTTAAAAAGAAAGGAAAATAAATTAGAGAGATACCTATTTAATATCTTTACCCACCCATCACCCGGTTCGGAACCATTTAATTTCTACGGTTATGTTGCACCATATGCTTGTAAGAAGCTGATAAAAGGAGACCAAATCTTTAAGAATTGGTCTACTTTGCCTAATAGGAGGTATCTCATTTCTTCAAGATGTAAAGTTTCCGACATGTTTGAAATCCACACTTTTAAACATTGGCGTGGATGCGTTTTTCCAAAACTTAGGTATATTTTTTTGCTGTTATTAAACCATAATTAAAGAGATATTCTTGGAACGTAGTTAGCTTGCGTCCCTCTTACATTGATCCGAAGATAATCAGTTCTGTATTGGGGTTCAATTTTATGTTAAATAGTTTTGTAAAAGATTTAGTTCCAAAATTTATGAAGTTTTGTACAGGAGCCAAAGGAATGTGCTATAGTGGCATTTTGAGTTAGACATTTGTCACAAATGGGGGAAAAGTTTGGAAATAATCTCGAATTTGGAGGTATTTGAAAAATTGATTACTTTTCAGATTATATTTTAGTTGTAGTTGTTGGAATGATAGAAGTTTTCCCATTTCATATATCTCCAATCATGTTAATTCCTATTCTTTCCCAATAGATAAACGTTTTATCAATAATAGATGGTTTGAATGAGGGATTGTTAACTATTGGGGAAAGAAGCGATAAGTTTCTGAATTTTAAAGTTAATTTTATTTGTTTCCAAATTCGTATTATACTGTGAATAATTGGATTCTTCTTATATTATATTGTTCAGTTTCATCGGAGAAAGAAGAATCGCTCTTATATTATAGGGGGAACAATCCTCTTTCTCCATTTTTATCCAGTCTACTTGTTGGGCAGAACTGTCCAACCAGTAAATTATATTTTTAATATTCACTGCCCAATAGTCGAGCAACAAATTGGGGAGTATCGGTCCCCCGATTTACACAGATGTTTTCTTTGTATTCTCTGTTATCTATAGTCCCATATGAAATTTGTAATATCAGACTCTAGTTTTTTTAAGTAATTATTTTGGTGAATATATTGGTAGTAATTGAAATAGGTACAGTATTTGTGGTAAAAAGATCATTTTTATAGCATTTATTCTGCTTATTAAGGACATCAGGAACGTAAGGAAACGGAGTTTCGTTCGAGCCTCTCTGAGGTTCGAATGACAAATAATCAAATCAAATCAAATCAAATCAAATCAGCAATGTTTTCCAGAATTTAATCAACACATTCAATTTAGTTAATAAAGGCATGTAGTTTGCGTTAAATAATGATTTATATTTTCTAGTAATTTGGATACCCAAATACTTGAATTTTTCTGTTGCAATTCTAAAAGGGAATTTCAACAGATGTGTCGGCTCTTGAGGTTTTATCGTCATAATTTCGCTTTTATTCCAAATTATTTGATATCCTGAAAAGGAACCAAATTCCGCTATTAAATTTAATATATTTGGTATGCTAATTTGCGAATTTGTAATGTATAATAATATGTTGTCTGCATATAATGAAATTTTATTATTTGAGTGTTTAGTATTATATCCATGAATATTCGGATGATGGCTTATACTTTCTGCTAGAGGCTCTATCACAAGTGAAAATAGCAGGGGTGATGGTGCACACCCCTGTCTATTGCCCCTTGATAATTGGAATTTCAGAGATAATATGTTATTGGTCAGTATTCTAGCCGTCGGCTTGTCATATAATAATTTTACCCATGCGATAAAATTCTCTCCCATATTAAATTTTTGCAACACTTTAAATAGATATTGCCATACTACTTGATCAAATGCTTTTTCTGCATCCAGTGAAATAATTGATAAGTCTTCCTCTTCAGTTTTATGTGAGTACATTATATTAAACAGACGTCTCAAATTGTTGAATGAGTATCTCTTGGGTATAAATATTAGTTTGCTAACATATTTACTCAATCTTCTCGCTAGGGTCTTTGCTAATATTTTTTGATCTGTATTTTGGAGTGCTATGGCTCTATATGAGCCTGGGTCTTCTAGATCTTTATCCTTTTTAGGTATAAGTGTAATAGTTGACTCAGTGTTTCTGGTAGTATATTTTCTTTAAAAGCATGTATATATAAATTTTGTAAGCGTGGTGAAATTATCTCGTAGAATCTTTTATAGAATTCATTATTAAAGCAAGCTGGTTCTGGCGATTTACCATTCTTCAATGAATTTATTGTTTCTTCTATTTCCTTAAGTGTAATCTGAGCTCCTAATTCCTATTGTTCCAACGTGTTGAGTTTTGGAAGATTCCAATTGTTTAAGAAGTTTGTAATTTTAATATCTGCTGAGGTTTTAGATGTATATTGATTTTGATAAAAATTGAGCAAATCTTTTGTTAATGTCTTTTGGTAATGTTAATAATTCAACTTCATCTGATTTAATTTTAGTAATTGTATTTTCCATTTCCCATTTTTTCAGTTGACGTGCTATGAGTTTATGTGGTTTACCACCGAATTCGAAGTTTTCCTGTTTTGTAATTTGAAATAATCTTATTATTCTTGCCAATAAAATTGTATTTAATTTGTATTTCAGTATTGTTATCTTATGTTTATCTATGGTTAGTTTCTTTGGCATTATCTAGATCTAATTGTCTAATTTGTTGTTCTAGCTGCAATTCAGTGGTGTTCTTTTTATTTTGGAAAGCTTGATATGAAATTATAGTTCCTCTAATAAATGCCTTAAAAGTTTCCCATAATAAGAAGGGTGAGATACCTGGTGTATCATTAGTCCCAAAGAAGAGTTTCATCTGCTGTTTTAAATATGTACAATCTTGTGAGTTGTTTAATATTTGGGGGTTAAACCGCCAGAATGATTTTTTATCAGACATTCCTTCCAATTTTAAGAAAGTTAACAGGGAGTGATCAGAAATAATACTATTATGATATTTAGAGTTGTATGTGTACGGAATTAATTTTGTGTCCACTAAAAAATAGTCGATACGTGTATAAATTCTAAGTACCGTTGGATAAAATGAGTATTCCCTTCCAACTGGATTAGCGATTCTCCATACATCTGTTATGTTTGTGATTTTTATGTTGTATTTAGGAGTTCACTCATTTTAGATTTTATGTTAGTCCTGTATTGTTTTGCTGATTTATCCAGATATGGATCTAGAACACAATTGAAATCTCCCCCTATTATCACATTTTGATAGTTAAACTCTGGAATTATATCCAGAATTTTATTAAAGAATTGAGGGTTATCAAAGTTTTTGATAACCCTCAATTATAGTAAGTGGGGTAGAGTGAATTTCTTCCGTAACTATAACATACCTCCCCTCTTTATCTGCTATGATATTCTTTGATTTAAATGGTATACCTTTACGAATAATAACAGCTGTGCCTCTAGCTTTAGAAGTAAATGAAGAGTAGTATGTATGCCCAATCCAATTTGCCTTCATTCTTTTCTGTGTTTGGTGTTTCAAATGTGTTTCCTGGAAAAAAATAAGTCAGAATTGAGTGCTTTTAATTGGGCAAAAATCTTGCCCCTTTTAATTGGTTCATTAGCACCCCTTACATTCCAGCTACAAAACGTGATTCCTCCAGTTTTTTTTGTTTATCGTCTTGCATTGTAAATCATGTTAATACCCTTAAGTCATATGGTGCAACAAAGTACCTCATAACTCTAGGTGATGGGTGGTCATCCACAGCTGTTAAATTTTGTTGGCATCTCCCCTTCAAAATAGACCTTAAAAAAGACCAGAAAGTGTAAAGTGGTGAAAAGGTAATTGAAAAACAAAAAGTGATAATATAATATCTAAAAATAAAGATATTATAAAAAAGAAACCAGTGGTAGGTAAGTTCTTGTAGACTTCCGTAGATGTTGTTATACATACCGCTCTGCCCTCTTGACCAATTATTATTAGAAGGAAGAAAGGCCGGTTCAAAACTGAGAAATATATAAGAGAAAACGCATTTCAAATCTAACTATCCAAATGCATCTTCAAAAAATCCAACGTTAAGTATATGGGAGAATATACCGGTAACTATGTTAGTTATATACCCATGTATACCTGTGTATGCCTATATAGCGACAATTATTACATTTCACTCCCCAATTAAGTCCCATTCTTGTGTATTAGACAACAGCAGGTTCCAGGGGGTTAACCAGATTCAGACTCTTGGATGGTTTCCAAGTATCTAAGTCTCCTCCCCCCCCCTCCTCCTTTACGCACAGCTTAGACTAGATCTGCTATATCCATCAAATTTGTTCATATATTGTTAATACATATCGATCATAATTATCTTTATACGTATGACTCAAAATATCATAATATTATTATTTTGGATCATGCACCATTAATATTTAAGATAAAATTAAAGGGTGTAACTAATAAATACGCTCAATGGAGACTCAATCCTCAAATTTTAAATGACAAGGCTTGTTATGATTAGCTGGTAAAACAGATTAAATTGTTTTTTGAGACTAATGACAATCCTGGAATTTCCCTGTCACTTCTTTGGGACACATTTAAAGCTTTTATGCGTGGTGCTATACTTGCAAGCTTACCTTAATAAGGAAAACCAAAAGATGCAACAAACTTTAGAAAATGAAATAAAGCAATTAGATATTGAAAATGCAATATCTCCATCTAAGGTGATATATAATAAAATTGCAATATTAAAATATAAGCTAAATAAAATATACTCAAATCATGTTATAAAACTTTTTCAACAGACTAAACTAGTACATTTTGAATTCGGCCATAAACCACAAAAATTATTGTCACGCTAGCTTAGAAAATCAAATGAGGAAAAAATGATTTATAAAATCAAATCAGAACAAGGAGAAATATTAACTTTACCAAAAGATATTAATGACAGATTTCTGCATTACTAACAAAAACTTTATTCAACTAATCTGACGGGACAACCGGATGGAATGGACACATTCCTACATGAATGTCATATTAAAGGTTTGGATCAGGAAGGCAGAGACTTGTTAGATGCTGAAATATCAGCAAAAGACATTAAGGAATCAATCAGATCGTTGAAAAATGGAAAAGCTGATGGCCCTGATGGCCTAAGTGTTGAATTTTATAAGAAGTTTCACGACTTGATTTCCCCACGTTTACAAACCATATAACCATATAAACCATATAACAATTACAGCACGGAAACAGGCCATCTCGGCCCTTCAAGTCCGTGCCGAACAACTTTTTCCCCTTAGTCCCACCTGCCTGCACTCATACCATAACCCTCCATACCCTTCTCATCCATATGCCTATCCAATTTATTTTTAAATGATACCAACGAACCTGCCACTGGAAGCTCATTCCACACCGCTACCACTCTCTGAGTAAAGAATAACAATATATAAATATGCTTACGAACAAGGAAAGTTACCAGAAACTCTAAATGAGTCTACAATCACACTCATTCCTAAAGTAGATAAGGATCTGGAAGATCCTGGATCATATAGAGCAATTGCTCTTCTAAATACTGATCAAAAAATATTAACTAAAATTTTATCTCAAAGGTTAAGTTTAGTGATTAATAAACTAATACGTCATGATCAAACAGCTTTATTCCCAAACGTTATTCCACTTATAACTTGAGACGATTATTCAATATCACATATTCAAAAAGAATGAATGATATTGAATTAGCTGTCATTTCACTAGATGCGGAAAAAGCATTCGACCAGGTTGAATGGCCTTACTTATTCAAGATAATGCAGAAATTTCAACTGGGCGATAGATTTTGTAAATGGGTTAAAATGTTATACTCTAACCCAACAGTAAGAATACTAACAAATCAAATGTTATCAGCCAAATTTAATCTCTTTAGGGGTTGTAGACAAGGATGTTTGTTATCACCTTTATTATTTGCTCTTGCAATTGAACCATTAGCCGAAAGGGTTAGATCAGACCCAGAAATATATGGATACAATACCAATATCACAACGAATAAAATATCTTTATATGCAGTCGATGTCTTAATATATATTACAAAACCAGAGATTAGTATTCCTAATCTACTTAACGTTACGAAAAATTAATAGCGTACATATATAATACTCTTTTGGATAGGGAAGTCCCAACAACAGAGTCATACCGACAGATATGGGAAAATGAAATGGGTCTGTCTATAATGAAAGATACTTGGGAAGAAAGTTTACAATGTATACACCGTTGCTCATTAAATGCCAGACATACCTTGATACAATTTAAAGTATTACATAGATTACACTATTGAAAAACAAAATTAAATAGAATTCTTCCTAACATTTCTTCTATTTGCGATAAATGTCAGAATTTAGAAGCTAACTTAACGCATAGTTTTGTAACATGCATAAAACTTAAGTTATTGGGCTGATATTTTTAGAATAATTTCTGAAGTTTTTAAAACTAAATTGGACCCCGATCTAAAGCTAATAATATTAGGAGTTCCTGATTCAAGCCTAATATTAACAGTAAGTCAAATAAACTTTCTTGATTACTGTTTGATATTAAAATTCTGGAAGGGAACATTATCCCCCACAATCAAAATGTGGACTGTGGAAATGTTGGAGACGTTGCATTTGGAGAGAATTAGGTTTGTCCTAATGGACAAATATGAACTTTTTGAACAAATATGGTCTCCATTCATTGATTATTTAAAGGGGTAGCTGATCTCAGCATTGTAACTCAATAAATACCCTGGTGTAGGATTAGATGAAAAGATGTATTCTGGGATTTGTATACAGGTCTCTATAGATATTGTTATGTGAAATTGCTCCATTCATTGTTAAGATGTATACTTCATTTTTTAATTATATAATAATTGGGGTTTTTTCTTATTTGTTTACTTTTATAAGTTTTAAATGTGTTTTATTTTCCTTAGAGAATTGGAAGAGCAAATATGTAAAGAGATAGCAGATATTAGTAGTATGCACACGGTAGTGATTGTGGGAGATTTCAACTTTCCACACATAGACTGGGAAACATATTCTGTAAATGGGCTGGATGCTTTGGAGTTTGTAAAATGTGTGCAGGATAGTTTTTTGCAGCAATACATAGAGGTGCCTACTAGAGGAGGGGCAGTGCTGGACCTCCTGTTAGGAAATGAGACTGGACAGGTGGCGGAGGTATGCGTTGGGGAGCACTTTGGGTCCAGTGATCACAATACCATTAGTTTCAATATAATTTTGGAGAAGGACAGAACTGGGCCTAGGGTTGAGATTTTTGATTGGAGAAAGGCTAACTTTAACGAGATGCGAGATGATTTAAAAGGAGTGAACTGGGACATTTTGTTTTATGGGAAAGATGTAGAGGAGAAATGGAGGACATTTAAAGGGGAAATTTTAAGAGTACAGAATCTTTATGTTCCTGTTCGGTTGAAAGGAACCAGTAAAAATTGGAAAGAGCCCTGGTTTTCAAGGGAAATTGAACATCTTGTTTGGAAAAAGAGGGAGATCTACAATAATTATAGGCAGCGTGAAGTAAATGAGGTGCTTGAGGAGTATAAGGAATGTAAAAAGAATCTTAAGAAAGAAATTAGAAAAGCTAAAAGAAGATATGAGGTTGCTTTGGCAAGTAAGGTGAAAGTAAATCCAAAGGGTTTCTACAGCTATATTAATAGCAAAAGGATAACAAGGGATAAAATTGGTCCATTGGAGAGACCGAGTGGACAGCTATCTGCAGAGCCAAAAGAGATGGGGGAGATATTGAACAATTTCTTTTCTTCGGTATTCACCAAGGAGAAGGATATTGAATTATGTGACGTAAGGGAAACTAGTAGAGTAGCTATGGATACTATGAGTTTCAAAGTAAAAGAAGTACTGACACTTTTGAAAAATATAAAAGTGGATAAGTCTCCAGGTCCTGACAGGATATTCCCTAGGACATTGAGGGAACTTAGGGTAGAAATAGCCGGGGCTATGACAGAAATATTTCAAATGTCATTAGAAACGGGAATGGTCCCCGAGGATTGGCGCACTGCGCATGTTGTTCCATTGTTTAAAAAGGGTTCTAAAAGTAAACCTAGCAATTATAGACCGGTTAGTTTGACTTCAGTGGTGGGCAAATTAATGGAAAAGATACTTAGAGATAATATATATAAGTATCTGGATAAAGAGGGTCTAATTAGGAACAGTCAACATGGATTTATGCCTGGAAGGTCATGTTTGACTAATCTTCTTGAATTTCTTGAAGAGGTTACTAGGGAAATTGACGAGGGTAAAGCAGTGGATGTTGACTATATCGACTTCAGTAAGGCCTTTGACAAGGTTCCTCATGGAAGGTTGGTTAAGAAGGTTCAACTGTTGGGTATAAATGCAGGAATAGCAAGATGGATTCAACAGTGGCTGAATGGGAGAAGCCAGAGGGTAATGGTGGATGGCTGTTTGTCGGGTTGGAGGCAGGTGACTAGTGGGGTGCCTCAGGGATCTGTGTTGGGTCCTTTGTTGTTTGTCATGTACATCAATGATCTGGATGAAGGGGTGGTAAATTTGATTAGTATGTATGCAGATGATACCAAGATAGGGGGTGTTGTGGATAATGAAGAGGGTTTCCAAAGTCTACAGAATGATTTAGGCCAGTTGGAAAAATGGGCTGAAAGATGGCAGATGGAGTTTAATGCTGATAAATGTGAGGTGCTACACCTTGGCAGGACAAATCAAAATAGGACGTACATTGTAAACGGTAGGGAATTGAAGAATACAGTTGAACAGAGGGATCTGGGAATAACCGTGCATAGTTCCTTGAAGGTGGAATCTCATATAGATAGGGTGTTAAAGAAAGCTTTTGGTATGCTAGCCTTTATAAATCAGAGCATTGAGTATAGAAGCTGGGATGTAATGTTAAAATTGTACAAGGCATTGGTGAGACCAAATCTGGGGTATGGTGTACAATTTTGGTCGCCCAATTATAGGAAGGATGTCAACAAAATAGAGAGGGTACAGAGGCGATTTACATAGAAACATAGAAAATAGGTGCAGGAGTAGGCCATTCGGCCCTTCGAGCCTGCACCGCCATTCAATGTGATCATGGCTGATCATCCAACTCAGTATCCCGTACCTGCCTTCTCTCCATACCCCCTGATCCCTTTAGCCACAAGTGCCACATCTAACGCCCTCTTAAATATAGCCAATGAACTGGCCTCAACTACCTTCTGTGGCAGAGAATTCCAGAGACTCACCACTCTCTGTGTAAAGAATGTTTTCCTCATTTCGGTCCTAAAGGAATTCCCCCTTATCCTTAGACTGTGACCCCTTGTTCTGGACTCCCCCAACATCGGGAACAATCTTCCAGCATCTAGCTTGTCCAACCCCTTAAGAATTTTGTAGGTTTCTATAAGATCCCCCCTCAATCTTCTAAATTCCATCGAGTACAAACCGAGTCTATCCAATCTTTCCTCATATGAAAGTCCTGACATCCCAGGAATCAGTCTGGTGAATCTTCTCTGTACCCCCTCTATGGCAAGGATGTCTTTCCTCAGATTTGGAGACCAAAACTGTACGCAGTACTCCAGGTGTGGCCTCACCAAAACCCTGTACAACTGCAGTAGAACCTCCCTGCTCCTATACTCAAATCCTTTCGCTATGAATGCTAACATACCATTTGCTTTCTTCACTGCCTGCTGCACCTGCATGCCTACTTTCAATGACTGGTGTACCATGACACCCAGGTCTCGTTGCATCTCCCCCTTACCTAATCTGCCACCATTCAGATAATAGTCTACCCTCATGTTTTTGCCACCAAAGTGGATAACCTCACATTTATCCACATTGTACTGCATCTGCCATGCATCTGCCCATTCACTCAGCCTATCCAAATCACCCTGCAGCCTCCAAGCATCCACCTCACACCTAACTATACCCCCCAGCTTGGTATCATCTGCAAATTTGGAGATGTTGCATTGAATTCCCTCGTCCAAATCATTAATATATATTGTAAATAGCTGGGGTCCCAGCACTGAGCCTTGCGGCACCCCACTAGTCACTGCCTGCCATTCTGAAAAGGACCCGTTTACTCCTACCCTTTGCCTCCTGTCTGCTAGCCAGTTCTCTATCCACATCAATACTGAACCCCCAATACCGTGTGCTTTAAGTTTGTATGCTAATCTCTTATGCGGGACCTTGTCGAAAGCCTTCTGAAAGTCTAGATATAACACATCCACTGGTTCTCCCTTATCCACTCTACTAGTTACATCCTCGAAAAATTCTATCAGATTTGTCAGACATGATTTACCTTTCGTAAATCCATGCTGACTTTGTCCAATGATTTCACCACTTTCCAAATGCGCTGCTATCCCATCTTTAATAACTGACTCTAGCAGTTTCCCCACTACCGATGTTAGACTAACTGGTCTGTAATTCCCCGCTTTCTCTCTCCCTCCTTTTTTAAAAAGTGGGGTTACATTAGCTACCCTCCAATCCTCAGGAACTACTCCAGAATCTAAGGAATTTTGAAAAATTATCACTAATGCATCCACTATTTCTGTGGCTACCTCCTTGAGTACTCTGGGATGCAGACTATCTGGCCCTGGGGATTTATCGGCCTTCAATCCGTTCAATTTACCCAACACCACCTCCCGGCTAACCTGGATTTCACTCAGTTCCTCCATCTTATTTGACCCCCGTTCCACTGCTATTTCCGGCAGATTATTTATGTCTTCCTTAGTGAAGACAGAACCAAAGTAGTTATTCAATTGGTCTGCCATGTCCTTGTTCCCCATGATCAATTCACCTGTTTCTGACTGCAAGGGACCAACATTTGTTTTAACTAGTCTCTTTCTCTTTACATATCTATAAAAACTTTTGCAGTCAGTTTTTATGTTCCCTGCCAGTTTCCTTTCGTAATCTATTTTCCCTTTCCTAATTAAGCCCTTTGTCCTCCTCTGCTGGATTCTGAATTTCTCCCAGTCCTCCGGTAGGCTGCTTTTTCTGGCAAATTTGTATGCCTCATCTTTTGTTTTTATACTATCCCTGATTTCCCTTGTTATCCATGGATGCACCACCTTCCCCGATTTATTATTTTGCCAAACTGGTATGAACAACTTTTGTACTTCATCCATGCAGTCTTTAAATACCTTCCATTGCACATCCACTGTCAACCCTTTAAGAATCACCTGCCAGTCTATCTTGGCCAATTCACATCTCATACCTTCAAAGTTACCTTTGTTCAAGTTCAGAACCCTTGTTTCTGACTTAATTTTGTCACTCTCCATCCTAATGAAGAACTCAACCATATTATGGTCACTCTTGCCCAAGGGGCCACGCACAACAAGACTGCTAACTAACCCTTCCTCATTACTCAATACCCAGTCTAGAATAGCCTGCTCTCTCGTTGGTTCCTCCACATGTTGGTTGAGAAAACTAGAATGTTGCCTGGGTTTCAACAGCTAAGTTACAGAGATAGGTTGAATAAGTTAGGTCTTTATTCTCTGGAGCGCAGAAGGTTAAGGGGGGGACTTGATAGAGGTCTTTAAAATGATGAGAGGGATAGACAGAGTTGATGTGGACCAGCTTTTCCCTTTGAGAATAGGGAAGTTTCAAACAAGAGGACATGACTTTAGAATTAAGGGACAGAGGTTTAGGGGTAACATGAGGGGGAACTTCTTTACTCAGAGAGTGGTAGCGGTGTGGAATGAGCTTCCAGTGGAAGTGGTGGCGGCAGGTTCGTTGGTATCATTTAAAAATAAATTGGATAGGCATATGGATGAGAAGGGTATGGAGGGTTATGCAGGCAGGTGGGACTAAGGGAAAAAAATTGTTTGGCACGGACTTGAAGGGCCGAGATGGCCTGTTTCCGTGCTGTAATTGTTATATGGTTATATGGTTATATAATCATAATCATTATTATTTAACCACCATCTCTATTGATTATGAATCTATACTTTTACTTCTTCACTTTCCATAAATAAATACAAATAATAATGAAGATAATTATCTTTATACTTGGGAGTTAATTAGCATTGTGAGATAACACCCTCCCTTTCCCCCCCTAAGGGGAATCAGTCATTATTAAGCTGTGAATCAATATTACACAGTAGTAGGTTATTGTTGTTGCTAGTTCTGTTAGTTAGGGACTGGTTATAAATGTCTGTATAGATCCACAATTTCTAGTCGTCTTGGGCAGTGCTGTTTGCAAATTAAGCGTTGGTTGATAGTAATATTAGCAACGATCTGTTGGGGACTAACCACATTGATGCGACAGCCATGAAGGCACACCAACACTTCTGCTTCCCTTGGGGACTGTGGAAGTTTACCATGTTTCCAATGACTCAAATTTCTACAGATGCACCATAGAAAACATACTGTTGGGTTATATCGGGGCTTGTGGCATCGGGAACAGCCCATAACCACAAGATATCACAGAAAGTTGTGGATGTAGCCCAGTGCATCACACAGACCAGACTTCCCACCATTGACTCCATCTACACTTCATGCTGCCTCAGAAAAGCAGCTAAAATAATCAAAGACTTGATTGATCCATTTCTTCTCCCTACTCTCGACCGGCAGAAGGTACAAAAACGTGAATGCGTGCACAACCAGGCTCGGGAAATATTTCTTCTGAAGATAGACACAAAATGCTGGAGTAACTCAGCAGGTCAGGCAGCAACTCTAGAGAAAAGGAATAGGTGACGTTTCGGGTCGAGACCGTTCTTCAGACTGAGTCTGGAGAGAGGGAAACTAGAGGTATGAAAAGGTAGTCTTTAATATTTGTAAACAAGCTGACAATACAATATACTATTGTTATTTAAATATAATTTGTGTTTTAACTTGTGTATTACTCCATATGTTTCTAAATGCAAGTTCATTTTATCTCAGGAAATTCTGACAATGAACTAACATTGTCATTGTCACCAGTTTTATACCTGTCTATTTTTGGACGGTGTAATTTTGGCCATTTTCCTGCCCTCCTATATTCCTATTCATCAGGGATTAACAGATTGTAGATAAAACCTCCAGCATCTTCACCCTTATTCCCTTCAGCAAGTTATGGATGCACATCTATCATGTGTGCTAGTTTTTGTTTATTACTGCTAGCATTTAAGGACCTCATCTTTATCTATGTGTATCTGGTATCTTGTGCCTTGCGTTTATAATAAGCTTTCTTTTTTTTTGCTTCACTTTGATGCCTCAGTCTAGCTATTAGTGACTTACCTTTGGATACCTTTTAGTTTTCAACTTGTGAAAATATGCTAAACTATATAGTATTAAATGTTGTAATTCCTCGTTTATTATTCCACTTGTGATTCTTGATTCCTGTTCACTTGGGTGAGATCACCTTTTATTCTACAGAAATTAGCTTCTCTCCACTTGAGTATTTTATTTAAATTTTGCTTGGTTAGCCACAGAGGGAGCAGGAAATCATTTGGTATTTAATGCACTCTGGACCTTGTGAATGGCAGAATTTTCATTTTCAATGTGTGGTCATTGATGTCAGAGCAAGTAGTACGTGTTCCACTTTGAGAATTATATTTAAACAAACATCGCCATGTTCCAGATGAACTGCTACTGGTAAATCACTGATGTCTGAAACCCTGAATTTCTATGTGGGAAGAAGAAGCAGTGTGCCTTGAAACATAAGTCTATATTATCTATGTTGTTCTTGAGGTGTTGACAGTGATTCTCCTATCTAAGCATAACGTAATTTAGAAATTTGTAATAAAAACAGAAAATACTCAAAATACTCACTATTAACCTGTATCTGTGGGAAAAGTAGCCAGAGTTAACTTTATAGATCAACACCTCCTAAGAGGCTTTCAGAAGACTGTTCTTTGAACTAATGCATTTGGTCTGTTTTTTTTTTTAATGCTGCCTATCTTGCTGAGGACATGTGTTTTCTGCTTTAGAATAAGACAGCTTTTTATTACCTTTTTATAGATATTGAAATGCTTTTTTTTAAAAAGTATAGTCACTTGTAATTAATTTTCTTTTCCTCGCAAAGTAATAATTTTGGTCATTGTTCAAAGGCATATCAATCCTGCGAAGGAACAGACTTGGACTGAGACTGAGAAAATCCACGTGTGTGTAAGAAAGCGACCACTGGGAGTACGAGAAGTGCGACGTGGTGAAGTTGATGTTGCAAAAGTAGAAGAAGGAAAGTCTGTCCTTGTTTGTGAAAATAAGGAAGCAGTTGATTTGACACATTATCTCCAACAAGTAGGATTTAAAAAAAAATCTCTTAACCTTCTTTTCAACTTTAAATATTGATGACTACACGTACAGTAAATGTATTTTGTCAATTATTTAAAATGCCTAAATGTTTATTTGTGGGTAATGTAGTATTAGAAGGCAGTAAACGATGGATGATAAGATAAGTATTATAAAGAGTTATTCTGCCTTTAAAGTGCTCTGCCACTGTTCTTTATATTATTTTTGGGAACATACATCTGTATTTCCACATGATCAAGTATTTATATTATTTGTTATATACTCTGCATATTTCTCACCCCTGTGTATTACTTACCTTTTTGATTAGGGCAACCTTTTTTAAAGATAATTTTTTCCCAAAGGTCTCCTTTGAAAATGATGCCAGTTATTTTCCCTCATGTGGTTATGTGGTTACCAAGGTTCAAAGAATAGTTTTGTTGTGGAACACTAACAAAGCAAACTATTTCATGTTGCATAGACCAATGTTTCCATCTAGAAGAAACCACTTTTAAATATTTGCTACCTATGTGATCCTCATTACAATTGGTTATTACAAAATTGACTTAATTTAGTTTAAAATAAAACTGTGGATGCTGGAATCTGAAATAAAACATGCCAGCATCTGCAGGAAGGGAAATCAGTATGTTTTAAGTCAACGATCCTTCCTCAGAACTTTTGTTTCAATAAAGTGTTATGTTGGTACCCAATATTCAGTTGATGAATGTGTATGTATTAGGTTCCGGCAGCTTATTTCATTTTACTACAGTATAGAAGTTGGGAGGTCATGTTGCAGTTGTATAAGACGTTGGTGAGACCGCAGTTCTCCGCAATTAGAATATTGTGTTCAATTCTGGGTACCATGTTATAGGAAAGATATTGTCAAGCTTGAAAAGGTTCAGAGAAGATTTACGAGGATGTTGCCAAGACTAGGGAGTGTGAGCTATAGGGAGAGGTTGAGTAGGCTGGGTCTCAGTTCCTTGAAGCCCAGGAGAATTAGGGGTGATCGTATAGAGGTGTACAAAATCATGAGAGGAATAAATTGGATAGATGCACAGAGTCTCTTGCCCAGAGTAGGGGAATTGAGGACATAAGTTCAAGGTGAAGGGGAAAAGATTTAATAGGAATCTGAGGGGTAACCTTTTTCACACAAAGGGTGGTGGGTGTAGGGAACAAGCTGCCAGATGAGGTAGTTGAGGCTGGGACTATCCTAACGCTTAAAAAACAGTTAGACAGGTACATTGATAGGATAGGTTTGGAGGGATAGTTTGCAGGCTAGTGGGACTAGCGCAGCTGGAACTTGTTGGCCGGTGTGGGCAAGTTGGGCCAAAGGGTATGTTTCCACACTGTATCACTCTATGTCTATGACTATATGACTTCCTATGTATTTGATAGTCTCACTTAGTTAAGCTCTGCAAATTTTGTTTGTTTATAGTCACATGCACATGTATGGTGAGGTGGTATGTAGAATGAAAAATCTTGCTTGCTGCAGCATCGCAGGCAAATAGACAAACACACAAAAAACAAATTACACATTATATATCAATCACACAACATTGTAAAATAAAGCAGACAGCAAAAAAAAGACATTAATGCAAAAACATAATTAGAAAAAAGTTCATAGTAGTGCAATAGGTGGGACTGTCCAGTGAACTGTTGTTGAGGTAATCTGATAGTTGTAGGAAATTATCTATTCCTAAACCCAGTAGTGTGAAACCAGGCTTCTGTACCTCATATCTAATGGTAGCAGTGTGAAGAGGGTATGTCCTGGATGGTGGGGATCCTTGATGATGGATGCCACCTTCTTTGCGGGTTCCTCATGCAGATGGTTGTGATGCAGGGGAGAGCTGTGCCTATCATGGACTAGGCTGAGTCCACCACTCTCTGTAGCCTCTTGTGTTCCTGTGCATTAGTATTGCCATATCAGGCCATGGTGCAGCAGTTATGATGCTTTCTACAGTTCATCTGCAAATGTTTGTTAGAATAATCAGCCACATGCAGAATCTCTTAAACTTCTAAGAAAGAAGAGGTGTTGGGAATCATTTTAGAACCCAAAACAACTAAAATTACTATTCTCTCAATATTCTATCTACTCAATGTACTTTAATGTGATGCTAAAGAATGGGAGGTAGACAAAAATGCTGGAGAAACTCAGTGGGTGAGGCAGCATATATGGAGCGAAGGAACATTCTAGTTGGTTAAATTCAGCATGTTTGCATGCATTTGAGAAACAATGTTGTTTTAGCAGATTGTTATCTGAAGCTGGCATTCCAAACATCTCGGCCTCTCTACACTAGATAAATCCATTTTAAATAACCACATAACCATATAACAATTACAGCACGGAAACAGGCTATCTCGGCCCTTCTAGTCCGTGCCGAACACTTACTCTCACCTAGTCCCATCTACCTGTACTCAGACCATAACCCTCCATTCCTTTCCCGTCCATATACCTATCCAATTCATTTTTAAATGATAAAATCGAACCTGCCTCCACCACTTCCACTGGAAGGTCATTCCACACAGCTACCACTCTCTGAGTAAAGAAGTTCCCCCTCATGTTACCCCTAAACTTTTATCCCTTAATTCTTAAAATCATGTCCTCTTGTTTGAATCTTCTCTACTCTCAATGGAAAAAGCTTATTCACGTCAACTCTGTCTATACCTCTCATAATTTTAAAGACCTTTATCAAGTCCCCCCCCTTAACCTTCTGCGCTCCAAAGAATAAAGACCTATCTTGTTCAACCTTTCTCTGTAACTTAGGTGCTGAAACCCAGGCACCATTCTAGTAAATCTCCTCTGTACTCTCTCTATTTTGTTGACATCTTTCCTATAATTTGGTGACCAAAATTGTACACCGTACTCCAGAATTGGCCTCACCAATGCCTTGTACAATTTTAACATTACATCCCAACTTCTATACTCAGTGCTCTGATTTATAAAGGCCAGCACACCAAAAGCTTTCTTTACCACCCTATCTACATAGAATAATAGAAAATAGGTGCAGGAGTAGGCCATTCGGCCCTTCGAGCCATTCAATATGATCATGGCTGATCATCCAACTCAGTATCCCGTACCTGCCTTCTCTCCATACCCCCTGATCCCTTTGGCCACAAGGGCCACATCTAACTCCCTCTTAAATATAGCCAATGAACTGGCCTCAACTCCTGGGATGTCAGGACTTTCATATGAGGAAAGATTGGATAGACTCGGCTTGTACTCGATGGAATTTAGAAGATTGAGGGGGGATCTTATAGAAACTTACAAAATTCTTAAGGGGTTGGACAAGCTAGATGCTGGAAGATTGTTCCCGATGCTGGGGGAGTCCAGAACAAGGGGTCACAGTCTAAGGATAAGGGGGAATTCCTTTAGGACCAAAATGAGGAAAACATTCTTTACACAGAGAGTGGTGAGTCTCTGGAATTCTCTGCCACAGAAGGTAGTTGAGGCCAGTTCATTGGCTATATTTAAGAGGGCGTTAGATGTGGCACTTGTGGCTAAAGGGATCAGGGGGTATGGAGAGAAGGCAGGTACGGGATACTGAGTTGGATGATCAGCCATGATCACATTGAATGGCGGTGCAGGCTCGAAGGGCCGAATGGCCTACTCCTGCACCTATTTTCTATGTTTCTATGTTTCTACCTTCTGTGGCAGAGAATTCCACAGACTCACCACTCTCTGTGTGAAAAAAGATCTTCTCATCTCGGTCCTAAAAGACTTCCCCCTTATCCTTAAACTGCGACCCTTTGTTCTGGAGTTCCCCAACATCGGGAACAATCTTCCTGCATCTAGCCTGTCCAACCCCTTAAGAATTTTGTAAGTCTCTATAAGATCCCCCCCCTAAATTCCAGCGAGTACAAGTGGAGTCTATCCAGTCTTTCTTCATATGGAAGTCTTGCTATCCCAGGAATCAGTCTGGTGAACCTTTTCTGTACTCCTTCTATGGCAAGAATGTCTTTCCTCAGATTAGGAGACCAAAACTGTACGCAATACTCCAGGTGTGGCCTCACCAAGACCCTGTACAACTGCAGTAGAACCTCCCTGCTCTTGTACTCAAATCCTTTTGCTATGAATGCCAACATACCATTCGCTTTCTTCACAGCCTGCTGCACCTGCATGCCTACTTTCAATGACTAGTGTACCATGACACCCAGGTCTCGTTGCATCTCCCCTTTTCCTAATCGGCCACCATTCAGATAATAATCTACCCTCCTGTTTTTGCCGCCAAAGTGGATAACCTTACATTTATCCACATTGTACTGCATCTGCCATGCATTTGCCCACTCATCCAACCTATCCAACCTATCTATGCCCCTTCTCTAGTAGATACCTCTATGTATTGCTGC
The DNA here is from genome assembly GCA_963514005.1 of Raja brachyura. Next base: position 47,923,321 of record OY740781.1, on the reverse strand, counting down.
AAAAAACTATCCTGCACACATTTTACAAACTCCAAACCATCCACCCCTTTTACAGAATGTGTTTCCCAGTCTATGTGTGGAAAATTGAAATCTCGCACAATCACTACCTTGTGCTTACTACTAATATCTGTTATCTCCTTACATATTTGCTCTTCCAATTCTCGCTCCCCATTAAGCGGTCTATAATACACCCCTATAAGTGTTGCTACACCTTTCCCATTTCTCAGTTAAAAATCCATTTTAAATCCATTTTAAAAACCAAGCTTCTCATTTAAACTTTCAGTCGCCTGCTCTAAGATGTTTCCCTTGTGTCGTTTCCCCATTTCTCAAAAGAAAGCATGTTGTGGAAGGCTGCTAAAGGTTGGGCAACATGATGTGTTTTATGTGGACTACAAATTGCATCAATCATTTTGCTGTCATCAATATATGTAATTATCTCTTCATAAAACTCAACTAATTTATTGAGATAGGATCTCCGACCAACAAATCCATGCTGATAAATCAATTTCTTTCTTTTCTGTGCAAATTAATCCTTTATTTAAGAATCTGTTCCGTCAATTGCCCTATCACTTATTTTTAACTAAATGGGCCTGTAATTGCCTGCTTTAGCCTTGCTCATATTTACTGTCTTCCAGTCGTCTGGCACCTCATTTGCTGCCAATAAAAATGTAATTATCTCCATTAGGCCCCAGCAGTTGACTTCCTTGTGTGGCTGTGTTTATGGTAGATAAATGCTGTATGGTGCAAATTAGAGGTGAAATATGAATGCCAGAGCAATGATAAACATAAAGGGAATTGTGTGTGATGTGAATGCAAAGTGAAAACTGGTGTTTGTGTTTTGTAGTTTGTGAGAAATGACTTGTGTCAGTGGTTGGTGTGAGATGGTGAATGTCTTTGGAATTGATCGTAAACAGTATGTTTTGAGTGGTGTAGAAGGGCTGAAGTAACTGTTGAAAAGTAATATTGAGAAATAACCATATAACCATATAACAATTACAGCACGGAAACAGGCCATCTCGGCCCTTCAAGTCCGTGCCGAACAACTTTATTCCCTCGACTCGATTATGTAGTTCTTGTGAACATCAAAACACTTGGTACTTTGAGCCAGGTCTGGGACTGATAGTAGTCCAGACCTGCTTTGTCCTGGACTTGAGGATGTAATCACAGTTTTTGTTCTGAAAGTAATGGCTGCTTCTTAGAATTAATTCCTCCATTAGTCAGAGAGACCTCTAAGCTTCCTTGAAGCCATGTGGATCAGCAATCTTGCCAAAAAATCTTCTATTTGTTCAATGAAAAATACAAACAAGAAATGTTTTTAATTACTATTGCATATTTGCCCGACATCTATATTGTGCGGTCACCATTGACCACAAACTCACTGAACTAGGCATAGTACTGTGCCTACAAGAGCTAGTCATAAGCTGAGTATACTGTGGTGAGTGCAACCTCATGACACCCAAAGTCTCTCAACATTTTGCAAGACGCAAGTTTGTGATAATATACTCACAAGAAGCATGACACCGTCCAGGACAAAGCATCCAGCTTCATTAGCACCATCATCCATCATCCAAAACATTCATTCCCTTCATCACTGGTAAACAATGGCTGTAGTGTGTGCCATCCATAAAAGGGGTTGGAATTAGTCACCCAGGATCCTCCAACAGCACTTACCAAATTCATGCTGTTCATCACCTGAAAGGACAAGGGGAAAAGGCACCAGGGAACCCACCACCTATAGTTTCCCCTCCAATTCGCACACTATCTTGATTTGGAAATATGTTGTCTGTCTTTCATTGTTGCATGGTCTAAATTCTGGAATTTCCTAGCCAAAGTGCTGTGGGAGTACTTTCACAAGAAGGCCTTTTGCAGTAGAAGAAGCCAACTCGGCAGCACCTTAGGCAATGAAGAGTGGGCTATAAATGCTGGCTGTGTCAGTGGAACTCGAATATCAGAAAATTGAATAAATGTAAAACTAAAGTGAATTTTTCCCAAAAATGTGGCCTCGGGGCTTCATGCTGGTGAAATTGATGAGTGGACAAATTCTGTACAGAATTAGACACAAAAAGCTGGAGTAACTCAGCGGGACAGGCAGCATTTCTGGAGAGAAGGAATGGGTGATGCTTCAGGTCGAGACCCTTCTGCAGACTGTAATTCTGTACAGAATTGTTCTCTGTCAAATTTGGTTTGTTCCAAGCGGTCCTTGGAGTATAAAAGTAGGACAAGAACTGAAGATGATTGTTAACAAAAAAGGACACAATGTGCTGGAGTAACTTAGCGGCTAAGGCAGCATCTCTGGAATACATGGAAAGGTGACACTTCGGGTCGGGATCCTTATTCAGATCTTTGGAGTATTTTGAGTCTATTGGGAACATTCTAGTTGGTTAAAGTCAACATGTTATGTTTCAGTAAATATATAGTAGCATTTTATTTTGTAAAATATTCAGAAACGACTTGGCATGAAAAAAGACCTTTTCCCAAGTTTTTTACTAACTTAATTTGGTGTCTATAAATCTGTAACAGAAATACTAAGCCTTTCCAATAGTTATTATTCTGAAATTGAACTACACTATAACCATTTGTTCACCATTCTTAATTATTCATTTTTATTTTTTTTAATTAAATTCAGTATGTGATTCATTTGCAGCATGTTTTTTATTTTGATGAAGTATTTGAGGAGGCTTGTACCAATCATGATGTGTACGTGAAGACTGCTTATCCCCTCATCCAGCATGTTTTCAGTGGGTATGTTACTTTACTTCATCACTGTTATCATATGTACTCTCATTGTGCTCACATTAGTCATACAAGGTAATTCTGCTATTTTATACTGATGTATCAGATCAAAAGTTGTTTCAATAATTGTCTGAGCAATTCAGATAAGATTGTTATCCGTGTAGGATAATTCAGAACTAATCTTATTGGGGCGTCACAGTGGCGCAGCAGAAGAGTTGCTGCCTTACTGCGCCTGACACCCGAGTTCGATCCTGACTACAGGTGCTGTATATACGGAGTTTGTACTTTCTCCCTGTGACTACGTGGGTTTTCTCCAGGTACTCCGGTTTCCTCCCACACTCCAAAGACGTGCAGGTTTGTAGGTTAATTGGCTATCGTGATTTGTAAATTGTCCTTAATGTGTGTAGGATAGTGTTAATGTGTGGGCATCGCTGGTTGGCATGGACTCAGTGGGCCGAAGGGCCTGTTTCTTCGCTGTATCTCCAAAGTCTTAAAGTTTATTATACCAATAAAAAATTGTAACCATTTTTTGAGTTCAGCTTGAGATGATGAATACATTTTAATTGAAATTTTGCATCAGAGGCCTTTTATTATATCATTCACAGTGTGTATTAAATCTCACGTTTCCCTTTTTCTTAGAACAGGAAGGAGGGGGAAGATGGTATATGTTGTATGAAGATTGGTAGCATTGGGAATAAATGGAACATTATGTGGGTAATGTGCATCTAAGGGATTGAAGCAGTTTGAGATTTCTGCAGGGAGGGAAGAACACAGGCTAGTTAAGACCTGAGGGCATTGTGGAAATAAGGTACCAGATATTAGACCTATGGAAAATAATTGGAATACAGTGTTTGAATTTTCTTGTGGATTTTTGAAACGCACTCATATTGAGACGGTTGTGAAAAAACTGAAATGCCACAATTCGCATCAGAAAAGTGGTAAATCTTACTAAATGTGCAATGCATATTTTAAAGAATAGTATTAAGGGCCTGTCCCACCAGCATGCAACTCTATGCGATTAGCACGACCTAACGTGGTTGCTTGAGCCGTCCGGCGTCGCGGGGCCGGTCCCACTTCGATCGCCGGAGCCGTGTGGAATTGTGCGGAGTTCGTCCCGACACCGCGCGGGGCTCCGAAAAACCGACTATGTCCAAAAATTCCGCGCGGCAACGGCTTGTCGGCTCGCAGTCGCCTCGACATTTACACACCGCCCGGACATCGTGCCTCCGTGAACCTATTTGTAAGTGCCTCCGTGACCCTCTATGTGTGTGGCTCCGTGGGCCTGTATGCGTGTGTGCCTCGGTGCCCCTCTCTGTGTGCCCCTCTAAGTCCTGGCGAACTTACCTTGGACTCGCTCCAAGTTCGCCTCGCTTTGCACCGTGTTGCGCCACTCACCCAACCTCCGCGCGCCCCTGCTGCCGGTTTAGTTGCGCTTTCCGCATGCAGGCGCATGCTGGTGGGAACGGCCCTGTACAGGGGATCACCCGATCTCCGCGCGGCCCCCGCTGCTGGTTTGATCGCGTTCATCGCATAGAGTTGCATGCTGGTGGGACAGGCCCTTTAGTCTGTAGGGGTAAAATTGTAACGAATACAGTATTTGTATTTTAAAAAATGTTTCTATCTAGTCTGGGAAACAACAAACAGTGGAACTTTGATCCTGTGGAGTGAAAAAAAACATTTAATGTGAATGGGTTGAATAAGTGATTGGCAACCATAGCATTTTGGGTATGGGAAGACGAATATCAGCACCTGAAAGCAGCCTTTAAGGAAGGGGCTGGCTTTTAAGGCCTGTCTTAATTTTCCTATAGTGCACTAATATATGACTGCCCTTGATCAGTTTTTTTACCGGTGATCAGATGATCTGGGAATGACAACAATCGATAGAAAGAAAAGGAAAATAACACAAGAATTTGTGTGCTACTGTAAGACCGTATTCTCAGGACCAATTAACCACAAGGCCTCCAGTATTTTGACTACCATTTGGAAACTTTGAGTTTGGAAGAATGATTTTATTGAAACACAAGATCCTGAGAGAACTTTCACAGGATAGATACTGAAAGGATTTTACTCCTTGTAGGAGAATACAGACCTCGGATAGTCAAGTCACATTTATTTATATAGCACATTTAAAAAACCAAAGTGCTTTACATTTGTTGTAAGAGTAGTACACAAAAGCAGGCTACATACATATATACAAACAGCCCTCACTCAGAGGACGTCAGGAAAAGCTTGGGAGAACAGATACGTTTTTAGACTACACTTAAAGGAGTCGATGGAGGGGGCAGTTCTAATGGGGAGGGGGGGATGCTGTTCCACAGTCTAGGAGCTGCGACCGCAAAGGCACGGTCGCCCCTGAGCTTATGCCTAGACTGCGGGACATTCAGCAACTCCAAGTCGGCTGATCTGAGGGACCTGGAGGTGGTGTAGTGGGTGAGAAGACTTTTAATGTAGGTGGGTGCAAGCCTATTGAGGGCTTGTAGACAAAGAGGAGGCTCTTGAAATTTATTCAGAACACAGGGAGCCAGTGGAGAGAGGCCAGGATCGGGGTGATATGGTCCCTTTTTCGGGTGCCCTTCAGGAGTCTCGCTGCGACAGGGACAGGGAAGATTGGCTGATGCCAGTGTAAAGGGAGTTGCAGTAATCTAGGCGGGGGGAGATCTTTTCTAGGTCATCAAACTGGAGGAATTGTTTTATTTTAGCTATCATCCGAAGTTGAAAGAAGCTAGCTTTCACCATGGCGTTGACTTGTTTGTCAAACTTCAGTGCTGAGTCAAATATCACGCCAAGATTTTTGACGTGAGGTTTGAGTTGTGGGGTAAGGCTTCCAAGGCTGCCTGCTATCATTTTGATTGAGTCCGAGGAGCCGAGAAGGATGACCTCAGACTTACTCTCGTTTAGTTGGAGGAAGTTCTGGGCCATCCAGCACTTTATATCCTCGAGGCAGCGGGTAAGGTTAAGCCGATTTGATTGTTTTTTGGGCTTCAGGGGGAGGTACAGTTGTGTATTGTCTGCATAGCAATGGAAGGAAATGCCGTGCCTTTCAATTACTTGGCCTAAGGGGAGCATATACAGGGAGAAGAGAATGGGGCCAAGGATGGAACCTTGTGGAACCCAACAGCAGAGGCGGTGCTGGTGGCATAGTTTCATGTATTAGTTTCATGTATCAGAGGGTTACAGAGTAGAAGGAGGCCATTGGGCCTTTTGTTCTGTGCTGGTTCTGTGCAAATGCAATGAATCCCTTGACCTCTTCCCATAACTATGCTGCTCAGAACATAAGTAACTTGTGTTCAAACCTAATGTTTGGTGCTGAGTGTGTGATGTTATTCCGGTGACTGTGAGAATTTGTCCACAACGCTTGAGTTTCTTTCCACATCCTGGTTATTTAGCTGATGTAAAGTTATTCTACAACGCTCCTTCCCCATTCATTTCTCTTCGCATTCAACTCAACCCCCCTCACCAACTCAACCCCCCTCACCTGATTCCACTGCTCACCTATACACTAGGAACAAGTTACAGTTGTCAATTAACCTGCACTTCTTAGGGATGTGGGATGAACCCATACCTCCCGGAAAGAGTCCACATGGATAAATACAGACAGCACCAGAGGTCAGATTTCTATCTGTGCCGCTGGATTGTGAGGCAACAACTCTACTGACTGCACCACTGTATCCATCTCGGATCAAGTGAGGAGCTAAAAGCTTCAATTATTAATTTATAACCTTAATATTGTTATGCCTCAATACGTAAACATACCATGTTTTTAAAATATTTTTCTGATTTATTGTGTCTTCATATCATCACCTAACATACTAGGTATATGGTAGAGAGCAAATTGACTGGTTGCATCATGGCCTGGTTCAACAACTCGAACACCCGGGAATGTAGGAGATTACAAAAAGTTGTAGACCAACAGCCGGTCCATCACAAGTACTGATCTCCCCACCATCGATAGGAGGCACTGCCTCAGAAGGGCAGCCAGCATCATCAAGGACCCACATCACCCTGGCCATGCTCTCATTTCACTCCTACCATCGGAAATAAGGTATAGGAGTCCTAAAAACATGACCTCCAGGTTCATGAATAACTACTTTGGTTCTGTCTTCACTAAGGAAGACATAAATAATCTGCCGGAAATAGCGGGGGTCAAATGAGATGGAGGAACTGAGTGAAATCCAGGTTAGCCGGGAAGTGGTGTTAGGTAAATTGAATGGATTAAAGGCCGATAAATCCCCAGGGCCAGATAGGCTGCATCCCGGAGTACTTAAGGAAGTAGCCCCAGAAATAGTGGATGCATTAGTGATAATCTTTCAAAACTCTTTAGATTCTGGAGTAGTTCCTGAGGATTGGAGGGAAGATAATGTAACCCCACTTTTTAAAAAGGGAGGGAGAGAGAAAACGGGGAATTACAGACCAGTTTAACATCGGTAGTGGGGAAACTGCTAGAATCAGTTATTAAAGATGGGATAGCAGCACATTTGGAAAGTGGTGAAATCATTGGACAAAGTCAGCATGGTTTTACGAAAGGTAAATCATGTCTGACAAATCTGATAGAATTTTTCGAGGATGTAACTGGTAGAGTGGATAAGGGAGAACCAGTGGATGTGTTATATCTACACTTTCAGAAGGCTTTCGACAAGGTCCCGCATAAGAGATTAGCATACAAACTTAAAGCACACGGTATTGGGGGTTCAGTATTGATGTGGATAGAGAACTGGCTAGCAGACAGGAGGCAAAGGGTAGGAGTAAACGGGTCCTTTTCAGAGTGGCAGGCAGTGACTAGTGGGCTACCGCAAGGCTCAGTGCTGGGACCCCAACTATTTACAATATATATTAATGATTTGGACGAGGGAATTGAATGCAACATCTCCAAATTTGCGGATGACACGAAGCTGGGGGGCAGTGTTAGCTGTGAGGAGGATGCTAGGAGGTTGCAAGGTGACTTGGATAGGCTGGGTGAGTGGGCAAATGCATGGCAGATGCAGTATAATGTGGATAAATGTGAGGTTGTCTACTTTGGTGGCAAAAACAGGAAAGTAGACTATTATCTGAATGGTGGCCGATTAGGAAAAGGGGAGATGCAACATGACCTGGGTGCCCTGGTGCACCAGTCATTGAAAGTAGGCATGCAGGTGCAGCAGGCAGTGAAGAAAGCGTTCTTCTATGTTCTTCTCTATGTTAGCATTCATAGCAAAAGGATTTGAGTATAGGAGCAGGGAGGTTCTATTGCAGTTGTACAGGGTCTTGGTGTAACCACACCTGGAGTATTGCGTACAGTTGTGGTCTCCAAATCTGAGGAAATACATTCTTGCCATAGAGGGAGTACAGAGAAGGTTCACCAGACTGATTCCTGGGATGTCAGGACTTTCATATGATGAAAGACTGGATAGATTTGGCTTGTACTCGCTAGAATTTAGAAGATTGAGGGGGGATCTGATAGAGGCTTACAAAATTCTTAAGGGGTTGGACAAGCTAGATGCAGGAAGATTGTTCCTGATGTTGGGGAAGTCCAGAACAAGGGGTCACAGTTTAAGGATAAGGGGTAAATCTTTTAGGACCAAGATGAGAAAAACATTTTTCACACAGAGAGTGGTGAGTCTTTGGAATTCTCTGCCACGGAAGGTAGTCGAGGCCAGTTCATTGGCTATATTTAAGAGGGAGTTAGATGTAGGCCTTGTGGCTAAGGGGATCAGAGGGTATGAAGAGAAGGCAGGTACGGGATACTGAGTTGGATGATCAGCCATGATCATATTGAATGGCGGTGCAGGCTCGAAGGGCCGAATGGCCTACTCCTGCACCTATTTTCTATGTTTCTATGTTATGGAACAGTTTCTTCCCAACAACCACCAGGCTCTTGAACACTATAAATAGTAGCTATGAACAATGAACTGTCTCGGTTGCACTAGGCCTTCGAGCTTTTTGCATTCATGTTGGTTTCTAAATTACTGATATTTCTTTGTTTATTATGTCATCTATGAGTAAGTACTCTGTTTACAGGTCTGTTATGCTGCTGCACGTAAGTATTTAATTGTTCCATTGTTGGTATATATTACAATTAAAAACGCTTGAGTCTTGAATTATTAAAAAATGTAGAAAAATTTTATTAAACGCAATGTGGCTGCAAAATCCTGGTTGATGAAATTCTAGGTATGTTTGAGAGGTAAGTTTTTGTGTTGGTGTACCAAGTGATAACCTTACATTTGGCTCCAATCATCAGTGTAGGTCACAATTCAGTTGCTCTGTAGACACATTGTCTTCCTTGTGGAAGAAGCATAAAAGAGTATCAACATTTATAAGATTGAATTGGCTCTGAATGATATGGGCTTGGGCAAGTTGAGTGTTCATAAGAGGAGAATGTAAGGTCCACACAACTATTTGAGTGAATTCATATTTTTTGCTTTTTGTTTATGCAAATTTAATCTTCGAAGTGGAAAGGCAACTTGTTTTGCATATGGGCAGACTGGAGCTGGAAAAACTCATACCATGATTGGAACTTGTCAAAATCCAGGCTTGTATGCACTTGCTGCTGAGGACATCTTTGTGCATCTTCACACATCAGAAGCAGCCACACCACTTTTCATCTGGATAAGCTTCTATGAGATATATTGTGGCCAACTGTATGATCTGCTCAATGGTCGCAAAAGGTATGAAAAAGCAAAGTTATAATTAGGAGACAATGACAAAATCTTCAATCAATTAGTTGGTGATAGTAGTGGAAAATCACCATTTTAGTTGATGTTTTTAGTAATTGTTTTAGTGTTTTTGTGATTCAATCTAATCCAAAATTGTTTTTTTATGGTGTTTTCTGAGATAAACTTTAAAAATAAACACTCTTTTGGCTAGCACTTTTCCAATAGATAACCAGAGAGCCACGCAATCATTACACATTACAGGACTGTTTTGCAGATAAAGTTAAATGTTTTTTTTTATCATCAAAAATTTATTTACTTCCCATTTGAAAGCGAGTTGAATCTGCTTCTACTGCACTTCCAGGTAGTGGTTTCCCCATCATCATCATCATCATCATCATCACCTACTACTTAAAATGTTTTTCCATGCTGAGAAAAGGGGAGAAGAAAATATACATTATCACGTTTTGCAATAATTTGCAGAACTGAAAGAAAAGTGGAGAAAGGACTGCGATTTAATGGCATATCAAAATTTCTGAGAAATATCAAATGTTGAATATTTGAGACAATTTTCCAATGATATATACGTATTATGGCATGCAATGGGGAAAGCAGCTTGTTTCAACCAGTAAAATGTAGAGAAGAATAAGTTGGCCTATCTGAAAATCAGTAAACACCATGTGTACATGTACTGTATATGGGAATGTTGAGAAAGGAAATGCTAGTAAGTAATTAGACCATAGTTTGTTAAATATATTCACCAAAGACTTATTATTTCCAAGACATATTTGACCAAAATAAAGTTCTGAAGCAACTGTATAAATAAATAAACTGGATGAAGTCTTGCTACATCAAATTCTCGGAAGAGGTAACTTAAAAAAAGCCAAGAACAGTTGTAGTGATTGTGTTCGACACAAAAAACTGGATTAACTCAGCGGGTCAGACAACATATTGGAGAAAAGGAATAGGTGACCTTTCGGGTCGAGACCCTTCAGACTGAGAGTCAGGGGAAAGGGAAACAAGAGATATAGACGTTGGTTTAGAGAGATATAGAACAAATCAATTAATGCTATGCAAAAAGAATGATAAAGGAAACGTGCCATTGTTAGTTATGTGTTAGGTGAGAACGAATCATTTTCTATTCTTGGTCCAGATCTTTTAGTTATACTGCATGGAAACGGGCTCTTCGGCCCAACTCGCCCATGCTGACCATAATGCCTCATCTTAGCTACTTCCATTTACTTACGTTTGGTAAATATCCCTCTAAACGTTTCCTATCCATGAACCTGTCTAAATGTGTTTTAAATGTTGTTATTGTACCTGCCTCAGCTGCTTCCTCTTGCAGCTTGTTCCATATACGTACTCCCTATAGCTCAGGCACTTGGGTTCAGGCAACATCCTCTTAAAACATCTCTGCACTCTTTCCAGCATGGCATCTTTCCCATTGCAGGTTTGACCAAAACTGAACACACTATTTAAGTGCAGCTTCATCAAAGTCTTGTACAACTGTTACAAAACATCCCAACTTCTGCACCCAATTCCCTGACTGATCAAAGGGAATTTAAGGTAAAAATGCGAAAAGTCTTCTTTACCACCCTATCTACCTGCAATGTCACTTTCAGGAAACTCTAATTTGTACTCTTCGCTACCAAACTTCTCAGGGTCTTGCTGTTTACTGTTCAGATCCTTCCCTGGATTGACTTCTCAAAATGTAACAATCTGCAGTTCCTTCCCACACATTTTGTGAGTGTGGCGGCGCAACACGCGTTGCAGCGGCCCCTTCAGTCTGTCTGTCTTTTTTTTTTGTCTAGTTAAATGTAGTTGTTCGTGTTTTTTTTGGTACTGTTTCAAACTGTGTATATGTGGGGGGTGGAGGGGGGAACTTTTAAAATCTCTTCCCTGCACGGGAGACCCGACCTTTTCCCTGTCGGGTCTCGGTTGTCGTTGGAGCCTAGTACCGTGGAGCGGCCTCCGACTGGGACAACCTGGGGGCTCCAGTCATGGAGCCTGTGGAGCTGTGGACTTACCATCGTGGGGCTGGCCGGCCTCAGAACATGGGGAGCAGTGGCGGCTCGCTGCTGCGGCCCGACTCCGGAGCTCCAGCTCCAGTGCAGATTACTGCTGGTGGACTTTGATATCAGGAGCTCGCGGGTCCGGGTGCGAGACCGCTTTCCGGAGCTCCGCACCACAATTTCTCCAACCCGTGTCGCGGGGATGGAACGACCCGGAGCAGGGCCGTACATCGCCCAGCGCGGCTTTAATGGCCGCGGGACATTCCAGCGCCCGCCGGGGCTCCAACTTGTGACTTTTGGGCCTAGAGAGCGGCCGTACATCGCCAGGCGCGGCCTCAATGACCGTGGGACTTAACATCGCCCGCTTGGGGCTTGGACATCGGGAGAGAAATGGTGCGGGGAGAGAGAAGACTTTGCCTTCCATCACAGTGAGGAGGAGATTCACTGTGATGGATGTTTGTGTGAATTAAATTGTTTGTGTGTTTTTCTTTTAATGAATTGATCTGTTTGTATGACGTAGAAACGGAGTTTCGTTTGAGCCTCTCTGAGGTTCGAATGACACTGAATAAAATCTAATCTAATCTAAAGTCTGTTCCACTGCGAATCCTCCTCGAAGTATGCTTACTTTGAAGAAGTTCTCCCTCCGAGGAGAGTACAGCAACATCCTCTCTCGCTGCTATTCTACATTTTCTTGATCCCCATCCCCTTTGATGTCTCATTTTCACATATTACACTTCCTTATCTGTCTCCTTCTCGCCTGACTCTGAAACATCATCCATTCCTTCTCGACCAGAAACATCATCCATTCCTTCTATTCAGAGATGCTGCCTGTTCCGCTGAATTATTCAAACATTTTTGTGTGTGCCTCTCATTTATTGTCATTATGCTCCACTCATTATTCCTCTCTGCCTACAGTGCCCTTCATAATGTTTGGGACAAAGACCCATCATTTATTTATTTGCCTCTGTACTGCACAATTTGAGATTTGTAATAGAAAAAAATCACATGTGGGTAAAGTGCACATTGGCATATTTTAATAAAGGCCAATTTTATACATTTTGGTTTCACCATGTAGAAATTACAGCAGTGTTTATTCCAGGGCACCATAATGTTTGGGATACAGCAATGTAATGTAAATGAAAGTAGTTCTGTTTAATATTTTGTTGCATATCCTTTGCATGCAATGACTGCTTGAAGTCTGTCATTCATGAACATCACCAGTTGCTGGGTGTCTTCCCTGGAGATGCTCTACAAGGCCTGTATTGCAGCCATCTTCAGTCCCCTTCAATTTTCTCTTCAGCATATAAAAGGCATGCTCAATTGGGTTCAGATCCGGTGATTGACTTGGCCACTCAAGAATTGACCATTCTTTAGCTTTGAAAAATCCCTTTGTTGCTTTAGCAGTATGTTTGGAATCATTGTCTTGTTGTAGAATGAACCGCCGGCCAATGAGTTTTGAGCTGATAGGATATTCCTGGTAGGATAGGATATTCCTGGCAAACGTACGTTCTCTCAATAACAAAGTGGACTAACTGTAACTCCTGCGCCGGACAAACAAGGACTTCCCTCGAGCCGCTGCCCTGTGTTTCACCGAATCCTGGCTGCATGAGTCGACTCCGGACAGCGCACTGCAACTGGCTAGCTACCAACTTTACAGAGCGGACCGGGAATTGGAGGCAGTGGGGAAATCAAAAGGCGGTGGAATATGCTTCTATACCAACCAGGACTGGTGCTGCGAAATCACGGTAATGTCAAACTTCTGCTCTCCCAACCTAGAATCCTTCTTTATAAACTGAAAACCCTTCTAGTCTCCGAGGGAATTTAACTCCTTTAAACACCCTCCCCCCCCCCCCCCCCCCCCCCATGCCTGCGTACATGAGGCACAAACGCAACTCGCTGACCAGGTAATGAGGATAGAGAGTGACTTCCCGGACGCCATGGTCATTGTTTTAGGGGAATTTTACAGAGCTAACCTCAGCCGTGACCCTCCAAAGTACAGACTTCAGGTTACCTGCCCCACCAGAGGGGAGAGAACACTTGACCACTGTTACACGTCAATCAAGAACACATATCACTCTGTTCCCCAGGCAGGTCTGGGTCTCTCTGATCATTGTCTAGTTCACCTTATTCCAACGTACAAGCAGAAACTAAAATCTGCTAAGTCTGTGGTCAGAACAATGAAAAGGTGTCCAAGCGAGGGTATTGAGAATCTACAATCCTGCTTTGACTGCAGAGATTGGAATGTGTACAGGGAAGCAACCACAAGCCTCGATGAGAATACAGACACTGCAACATCATATGTCAGCTTTTGTGAGGACAGTTCCATTCCAACTAGGACCTGGACCTGGTTCAACAACGATAAGCCCTTGTTTACTGCAGAAGTCAGACGGCTCGACAGTCTAAAGAGGAAGCCAACAGGAGCGGGGATGCAGACCTCTACAGTACAAGCTGAGAAGAGGTATCAGAGCTGCCAAGGGAAGGTACTCTGAGAAGTTGAGGAGCAAGTTCTCAGCTAGTGACTCTTCTTCAGTTTGGAAGGGCTTGCAAGAAATCACCAGCTACAAGAGGAAAGCCCCCCGCTCTTTGGACTATCGTCAGCTGACCAACGACCTGAATCAGTTCTACTGCAGGTTTGACACGCAGAAACTTAACCCTGTTACCTCCTCTCCCCCCCCCCCCCCCCAACCAACACAGCCAGACCCCAGTCTGCAAAGACTGGACCCTTTTATACCCACTCCTCCCAAATCACAACTTCACACCTATTTAAAGCAAGACTGCAGTCTGAAAAGACTGGACCCAATTACTCAACCCTTCCATGCTGCACAACATCACTTCTTCATCACCAACAATAACGATGTGAAGAGGCTGTTCAGAAGACAGAAAGGGCAGAAATCTCTAGGACCGGACAATGTTTCCCCATCTACTCTCAAGCTCGGTGTCGAACAACTGACACGGGTCAACACAGACATTTTCAATCAGTACTGTCCCTGCCTGCTTCAAACCCTCCACTATTGTCCCTATACCCAAAAAGGCAAGGATTACTGGTCTTAATGAGGCCTGTCGCACTGATCTCTGTAGTCATGAAGACCCTTGAAAGGCTTGTGCTGGCCAGGCTGAAAAATATCACAAACCCCCTGCTGAACAATAAACAATAGGTGCAGGAGTAGGCCATTCGGCCCTTTGAGCCAGCACTGCCATTCAATGTAATCATGGCTGATCATCCACAATCACTATCCCGTTCCTGCCTTCTCCCCATATCCCCTGATTCCGCTATCTTTAAGAGCCCTATCTAGCTCTCTCTTGAAAGTATCCAGAACACCGGCCTCCACCACCCTCTGAGGCAGAGTTCCACAGACTCACAACTCTCTGTGTGGAAAAGTTTTTATTCATCTCTGTTCTAAATGGCTTACCCCTTATTCTAAAACTGTGGCCCCTCGTGCTGGACTCCCCCAACATCGGGAACATGTTTCCTGCCTCGAGCGTGTCCAAACCCTTAATAATCTTATATGTTTCGATAAGATCCATTCTCATCCTAAATTCCAGAGTATACAAGTCCAGCCTCTCCATTCTCTCACCAGATAACAGTCCCGCCATCCCGGGAATTAACCTTGTGAACCTTCGCTGCACTCTCTCAATAGCAAGAATGTCTTTCCTCAAATTTGGAGACTAAAACTGCACACAATACTCCAGGTGTGGTCTCACTAGGGCCCTGCACAACTGCAGAAGGACTTCTTTGCTCCTATACTCAACTCCTCTTGTTATGAAGGCCAACATGCCATTCGCTTTCCTCATTGCCTGCTGTACCTGCATGCTTACATTCATTGACTGATAAACAAGGACCCCCAGATCCTGTTGTACTTCCCCTTTTCACAACGACACTATTTAGATAATAATCTGCCTTCCTGTTTTTGCTACCAAAGTGAATAACCTCACATTTATCCACATTAAACTGCATCTGCCCACTTACCCAACCTATCCAAGTCACCCTGCATTCTCATAGCATCTTCCTCACAGTTCACACTGTCACCCAGCTTTGTGTCATCTGCAAATTTGCTCATGTTACTTTGAATCCCTTCTTCTAAATAATCCCTTCTGATATATATTGTAAATAGCTGCGGTCCCAGCACCGAGCCTTGCAGTACACCACTAGTCACTGCCTACCATTCTGAAAGGGACCCGCTAATCCCTACTCTTTGTTTCCTGTCTGCCAACCAATTTTCTATCCATGTCAGCACCCTACCCCCGATACCATGTGCTCTAATTTTGCCCACTAATCTCCTATGTGGGACCCTCTGCAGTTTGCACATCGGGCTAATAGATCTGTGAATGATGCAGTCAATCTGGGCCTGTACTTCATCCTCCAGCACCCAGACCGCCAGGGGACCTATGCGAGGATTTTGTTTGTTCATTTTAGCACTGCATTCAACACCATTGTGCCAGAGCTACTACACTCCAAACCTTCCAAGTTGACTATTCCTCAACCACTCTGTCGGTGGATCACAGCATCCTGGCAGACAGGAAGCAGCATGTGAGGCTGGGAAAGCACATCTCGGACCCACAGACCCTCAGCATAGGAGCAGCGCAAGGCTGCTTACTCTCCCCTCTCCTCTGCTCTCTCTCGCTCTCTCGCTGACTGCATCTCCACTGACTCCCCTGTCAAGCTTCTCAAGTTTGCAGACGACACAACCCTGATTGGACTGATCCAGGATGGGGAGGAATGTGCCTACAGACAGGAAGTGACACAGCTGGCGTCCTGGTGCCATCGCAACAACTTGGAGCTCAGTGCTCTTAAGACAGTGGAATTGATTGTAGACTTTAGGGGAGTTCCCCCTCCCCTCTTCCCATTCACCATCGACAACACCACATTCACGTCTGTGGAGTCTTTTAAGTTCCTGGGAACCATCATCTCCAAGGACCTGAAATGGGAGGCCACCATCGACTCCACAGTCAAAAAGGCACAACAGAGGATGTTCTTCCTGTGGCAGCTGAGGAAGCACAATCTGCCACAGGCAATGATGGTCCAATTCTATACGGCCATCGTAGAGTTTGTACTCACCTTCTCCGTCATGGTCTGGTTTGGCTCAGCCACCAAGCATGACATCCGGAGGCTACAGTGAATTGTCCGATCAGCTGAGAAGGTTATTGGCTGCAACCGTCCCTCCATTGACAAACTGTACACTGCAAGGGCCAGGAAGCGAGCGGGTAATATCATCTCTGACCCCTCACCCTGGGCACAACGTTTTCCCCACGATTAGTAGCTCTACTCAATAACCAAAAATCTGTTGCCTCCTTTTGCTCTGGTATTTTATTTTATTCGTATGTCTAATCAATAATGTTTTATTATTAATGTTTAATGTTTTATGTGACATTCCTAACTGTCACTGTATGTCATGTTATCACTTGCGGGCAGAGCACCAGGGCAAATTCCTTGTATGTGAATGCTTGGCCCATACACTTATTCGTTCATGTCTATACACTTCAGAATTTATTATGCGACTATCATCAGCAGTTGTACCATCAATGAACATAAGTGAGTCAGTGCCTTCAGCAGCCGTACATGCCCAGCCCATAACACCCCACCACGGTGTTTCACAGCTGAGGTGGTATGCTTTGGATCTTGGGCAGTTCCTTCTCTCCTCCATACTTTGCTCTTGCCATCACTCTGATATACGTTAATCTTCGTCTTATCTGTCCACAAGACCTTTTTCAAGAACTGTGGTTGCTCTTTTAAGTACTTCTTGCCAAACTGTAACCTGGCCATCCTATTTTTGCGGCTAACCAGTGATTTGCATCTTGCAGTGTAGCCTCTGTATTTCTGTTCATTAAGTCTTCTGCGGACAATGGTCATTGTCAAATCCCCACCTGACTCCTGAAGAGTGTTTCTGATCTGTTGGACAGGTGTTTGGGGATTTTTCTATCATCAGCTGTGGAGGTCTTCCTTGGCCTGCCAATCCCTTTGCGATTAATAAGCTCACCAGTCCTCTCTTTCTTCTTAATGATGTTCCAAACAGTTGATTTTGGTAAGGCTAAAGTTTGGCTGATGTCTAACAGTTTTATTCTTGTTTCTCAGTCTCATAATGGCTTATTTGACTTTCATTGGAACAACTTTGGTCCTCATGTTGATAAACAGCAATAAAAGTGTCCAAAGGTGATGGAAAGACTGGAGGAAACACTAGGTGCTGAGAGCTCTCTTACACCTGCATTAAGGAGGAATTTAAACACACCTGAGCATTTACAAAAACCTGTGGAGCCATGTGTCCCAAACATTATGATGCCCTGAAATGGGGGGACTATGTATAAACACTGTTGTAATTTCTACATGGTAAAACCAAAATGTGGTTAAAAAGTACTTAAAAATGGCCTTTATTAAAATCTCACATGACAATATGCACTTTAACCATGTGCTATTTTTCTATTACAAATCTCAGCAAGAGGCAAATAAGAGCTTTGCCCCAAACATTATGGAGGGCACTGCATTTGTCCAGCATATCAAGAAGATGGTTCTTCAGAGTGAAAAACAGCCTCGACCCGAAACAACACCAATTCCTTTTCTCCAGAGGTGCTGCCTGACACACTGACTTACTCCAGCTTTGTGTGTCTATCTTCACCTCAATTTAAATGTTTGACTTTTGGACTAGCCCTGTCCTTATTCATAATCATAACTATTTTAAAGCTAATAGAACTGTGGTCGCTGAACCCGAAAACGATCACCAATAGACAGTTCAGTCATTTTTAATCTGCACATTGCACTCATTTTCCTTTACTTTGGACACTGGTAAATAAGACTGTTTTGCTCTAGATACATGTTCATGTCTTTTTATGTTTTCATTTCCAGACTATTTGCTAGAGAAGATAGCAACCATGAAGTGCAAATTGTGGGCTTGCGTGAAATTTGTGTAGACGGAGTTAAGTCTTTATTAGAGGTAATTTAAAAGAAAAAAAAATTGCATTAGGCATAGTTAATTCAACAGTAGTTTCCTTAGGAGATGCAGGCAGTATTTTCTATTTGGATATTGCAAACTGTGGTTTGGTACCATCTTTACAATGCATTCAAGTTCTTTTAATACCATGTGCTACAAAAGTGGGAAATTAGCCAAGTTATATTCCGGAAACCAATTTATGCCTTCCAAAATAAAACATTCCATTTTATGCAGAACCTTTCAAAAAGTTAAAGGTTTTGCAATAAATAAAATGCTATTGAACACGTCACTGTTATAATGTAGTTCAGAAGTGCTTTTGAAAATCTGCAAGAGATCTGTTAGCACAAGCTTGAACTACAGTATAGGCACAGCAGAAATAAATAACCTCACAGACTAACACCAAGGCCTGGCTTATCCACCACAACATGACAATCAAAATGACAACCAATCCATTTTCAACTCAAGTTTATTGTCATATGCCCAAGTACGGTAAGCAGAAATGTATGTTAGCACAAGCTTCAGATATCCAGAAAAATTAGGAGTCAATCTGGGGAAGTTGCGACATAGGATTACACATATGCTGGCAGCCAAAATCAGAATGCATAGTACAGAGCAAAGTGACAGCACAATTAACAATTCAGATCAAAACTCTGCAGTCCTGCAGTATGTCCTCATGAATATTGGTGCTCAGCTAAACAGATAATAAGAGTAGGCATGACCATGAACATTGCTATCATGCTGTGTGGCACCACCATTAAACTGAACAGGTTTTACAATGAGAGAGCCCAGCAGGTGATTGCCAATGACAATACTAAATCATTTGCAATCTCTTTCAACCAAAAGCCATTGTTTTGCCAGATTGACTCACTTTAATTAATATCAAGAAATATCAAGGTGGCACGGTGTAGAGTTGCTGCCTTATAGCTGGAGACCCGTGTTCGATCCCGGCTATGAGTACTGTCTGCAAGGAATTTGTACGTTCTCCCCGTGACTGCGTGGGTTTTCTCCGAGATCTTCGGTTTCCTCCCACACTCCAAAGATATACAGGTTTGTAGGTTAATTGGCTTGGTGTATGTGTAAATTGTCTCTAGTGTGTGTAGGATAATGTTAATATATGGGGTGGTTGCTGACTCGGTGGGCCGAAGGGCCTGTTTCTGCTCTGTATCTCTGAACTAAACTAAAACTAAATGGATGAGAGCACTGGGATACAATAAAGATTACCGGAGTGGACGAATCCTATGTGTGGCACTGAACTCAAGAATTGGCTGTGCTTCTTGTCAAGCAGTTCCAGTACAGTAACAACACTGGAATCAATAGACAATAGGTGCAGGAGTAGGTTATTCGGCCCCTCAAGCCAGCGCTGCCATTCAGTGTGATCATGGCTGATCATCCACAATCAGTACCCTGATCCTGCCTTCTCCCCATATCCCCTGACTCCGCTATCTTCAAGAGCCCTACTTAGCTCTCTCTTGAAAATATCCAGACAACTGGCCTCCACCGCCCTCTTAGGCAGAGAATTCCTCAGACGCACAACTCTGTGAAAAAATGTTTCCTCATCTCTGTTCTAAATGGAATATAAAGAAGGACAGTAAAAGCTTCTTTAGATATGTTAAGGGAAAAGGAGTAGCAAAGTCAAATGTGGGTCCCTTGAAGGCAGACGGGGGTGAAATTATTATGGGCAACAAGGAAATGGCAGAAGAATTGAATAGGTACTTTTGATCTGTCTTCACTAAGGAAGACACAAACAATCTCCCAGATGTACTGGAGGACAGAGGGGGTAGGAGAACTGAAATAAATTTTCATTAGGCGAGAAATAGTATTGGGTAGGCTAATGGGACTGATGGATGATAAATCCCCTGGACCTGATGGTCTGCATCCCAGGGTCCTCGGGGAGGTGGCTCTAGAAATAGTGGACTCCTTAGTGATCATTTTCCAATGTTCAATAGATTCAGGATCAGTTCCTGTGGATTGGAGGATAGCTAATGTTATCCCACTTTTCAAGAAAAGAGCGAGAGAAAACAGGGAATTACAGACCAGTTAGCCTGAATTCAGTAGTGGGATAGATGCTGGAGTCAATTATTAAAGAGGTAATAATGGGGCATTTGGATAGCAGTAAAAGGATTAGTCCAAGTCAACATGGATTTATGAAAGGGAAATCATGCTTGACTAATCTTCTGGAATTTTTTGAGGATGTGACAAGTGAAATGAATGAAAGGGTGGCAGCGGATGTAGTGTATCTAGACTTTCAGAAAGCCTTTGATAAGATCCCGCACAGGAGACTGGTGACTAAAATTAGAGCACATGTTATTGGGGGTAGGGTGTTGACATGGATAGAAAATTGGTTGGCAGATTAGAAGCAAAGAGTAGGAGTGAATGGGTCCTTTTCAGAATGGCAGGCAGTGGCGAGTGGAGTGCCGCAAGGCTCGGTGTTGGGCCCGCAACTGTTTACCATATATATTAATGATTTGGAAGAGGGAATTAGGAGCAATACTAGCAAGTTTGCGGATGACACAAAGCTGGATGGCAGTGTGAACTGTGAAGAGGGTGTTAGGGGGTTGCAGGGTGACCTGGACAGGTTGAGTGAGTGGGCAGATGCGTGGCAGATGCAGTATAATATAGATACATGTGAGGTTATCCACTTAGGCGGCAAAAACAAGGGGGCAGATTATTATCTCAATGGGGTTAGGTTAGGTAAGGGGGAGGTGCAGCGAGACCTGGGCGTCCTTGTACACCGGTCACTGAAAGTTGGCTTGCAGGTGCAGCAGGCAGTGAAGAAAGCTAATGGAATGTTGGCCTTCATAACAAGAGGATTTCAGTATAGGAGTAAAGAGGTTCTTCTGCAGTTGTATAGGGCTCTGGTGAGACCACATCTGGAGCATTGTGTATAGTTTTGGTCTCCTAATTTTGGGAAGGACATCCTTGTCATTGAGGCAGTGCAGCGTAGGTTCACGAGATTGATCCATGGGATGGCGGGACTGTCATACGAGGAAAGATTGAAAAGACTAGGCTTGTATTCACTGGAGTTTAGAAGGATGAGGGGGGATCTTATAGAAACATAACATTATAAAAGGACTGGACAAGCTAGATGCAGGAAAAATGTTCCCAATGTTGGGTGAGTCCAGAACCAGGGGCCACAGTCTTAGAATAAAGGGGAGGTCATTTAAGACTGAGGTGAGAAAAAACTTTTTCACCCAGAGACTTGTGAATTTATGGAATTCCCTGCCACAGAGGGCAGTGGATGCCAAGTAACTGGATAGATTTAAGAGAGAGTTAGATAGAACTGTAGCGGCTAGTGGAGTCAAGGGATATGGGGAGAAGGCAGGCACAGGTTATTGATAGGGGACGATCAGCCATGATCACAATGAATGGCGGTGCTGGCTCGAAGGGCCAAATGGCCTCCTCCTGCACCTATTTTCTATGTTTAATAAAACAGTAAAAAAATAAATGTATTTATAAACTGTGGCCCCTGGTTCTGGACTCCCCCAACATCGGGAACATGTTTTCTGCCTCCAGCATGTCCAAACCGTTAATAATCTTATATGTTTCAATAAGATCCCCTCTCATCCTTCTAAATTCCAGAGTATACAAGCCCAGCCGCTCCATTCTCTCAGCATATGACAGTCCCACCATCCCTGGAATTAACCTTGTGGACCTACGCTACACTCCTTCAATAGCAAGAAAGTCTTCCTCAAATTTGGAGACCAAAACTGCACACAATACTCCAGGTGTGATCTCACTAGGAGCCTGTACAACTGCAGAAGGACCTTTTTGCTCCTGTAAACTATATAGTATATAGTTAGGGGAACTATATACTTGTACTCCTAAATCCATCTGCTGTACAGCACTTCCCAAGCCTCTACCACTTCCTTAATAAGAAATTCTAGCATTTCCCAATCTACTGATATCGAGTTAACTGATGTATAATTCCTTGTTTTCTCCTTTGCTCCTTAGTGAGGGTATGTTTGCAGCATTCCAATCTATGAGAACAGTTATAGAATTGGGGAATATTGGAATATGATAAACCACTCCATCTGCCATCTCCATGACTGCTACCTTGAAATTCCTAAATAATTTTGGTCCCATTAATTTCTTTAATATTTTATATAACTGCTAATTTCTTTGAGCTCCTCGTTCACCCTGGACCTATTTAAAAAGTTTTAGTGTTTATTAAGACAGACACAAAATATTAGGTTAATTTCTCTGCATTTTTCATACATTCTAGTATTTTTCCTGTTTCAATCTTGGGACCTGCTTTAACTTTTCCCTTCTATATAGGTAGAGAAACAAAATGTCTAATGTTACTTGCAAACCTACTCTTGTATTCTACTTTTCTTTTTCTTATAAATGTCTTTGTTCCCCTTTGGTGAATTCTGATTTTTTTTCTCAATCCCAATCCCAATCCCAATCCTTGATTTTCCAGGCAGTATTCTAATCACATTTTATTTTCCAAATATTTTCTTATCTGCAGATATCATTTCTACACTTGATAACTATATATTTTCTATTCTGATATTCTTCCAGACCATGCATCTGATGGATGCCAACTGTTCTACTTTGTTCACTAATATATATTCAAAAGTCAAGAGTGTTTAATTGTCATGTGTACCGACAACAGAACAATTAAATGCTTATTTAAAATAACTTTTGAGCTATGAGACTACTTAAGGGCCTGTCCCACTTTCCCGAGTTATTCACGAATTCTCCCGAGTTATTCTCAAATTCCCCCGAGTTTTCCCCTTCATTTAAACTCGCAGAATATTCGTAACGAGTCCATAGGAGTCCATAGATTTATCGTAGCGGCTCGATATGCCAGCCGTAGGTTCTCTGGGCATCAGGTAAGTCGGGACGTTTTTTCGAGCCTGAGAAAAAAATGTCCATGTGTTTAAAAAAAAATAGCCCCGGGTACCTATGGCTGGCTTAACGAGCTGCTACGATATATCCACGGATACCTACGGCCTCCTACGGACTCGTTACGAACATTCTGCGAGTTTGAATCAAGGGGAAAACTTGGGAGAAATTGTGAATAACTCGGGAAAGTGGGACAGGCCCTTAAACAGTTAAGATTGTTAGACTCTAATCAATGTGAAAAGCACCAAAGAAAGTACTAAATAGTCACATTAATTTAATACATTAACCAAAAATCTAAACATTTAGCTGAAACGTATTCTTGGAGGCAAACTTGTTGATAACTTAAGCTTTTTGAATTTTCCTTTAGGTCATTTCTTGGGGCGGTAAAGCAAGGAGCACAGGGGCTTCTGGGATAAATACAGATTCCTCACGTTCACATGCTATTATTCAAATCCAGCTTAAGGATCCAGCTGAAGCAATTGTTGGGAGGTAAAATAATTGTATTTATAAAATTAAAAAAAAGACTTTTTACATACGTCATGTTTTAATACTAAAATGTATAAGTTTTAAAGTGGACAAATAATTTGTTTCTTTGAATAGTGATGTTCATCAGAGTACTATCAGTATTGTAACATTATATTGCATTATGTGAACACTATTGTTAGAATAATAAGAGTAATGTTTTGTGAACTGAGCAAATGTAATACAAGTTGAAAATTGGGGATATTATGAAGGTACTATGCTTTGCCATTGGTATGATAATGCAATTTTTTTAGAACTGGTACGGTTAGACTTCAAGACCCATAATCGTACAATTGAGTTCAACAAATCCTGCCAATTTATGACAACATAATTTATTTTAAAGAAACTTAAAAATTGACAACTCCATTTGTTTGAAAAGCTGTCTTTGAGGTAAATGGAGTTTGTATACTTTAGCTTCAGTTACATACACAAGTCTTTATTCTTAATATCCTCTAAGGTAATCATGTAAACCAACAGACTGTCAAGCAAGGTGGGGAGGGTGGGGGCGAGAGGTATATGTTGAGTGGAAATGATAGGAGAAAAAATTATCTAACACCTAATTCCAAAAACAAACTAGAAAAGTTTTCAAGAAATGTTGATCTTTGTAGAACAAATCAATACCATGTTTAAGAATATTAAACCAGTGTCTCATGATGATTCTCTGCTCAGGATTTCTTTCATTGATCTCGCTGGGAGTGAGAGGGCTGCTGATGCCAAAGATTCCGACAAGCAAGCTAAATTAGAAGGAGCAGAAATAAATCAGAGTTTGTTGGCCGTAAGTTGATTTTGAACCGATCATCTTTTTTAATGAAGACAAAACGTTTTATATTTGAATTTATGAAGTACATTTGGGTAGTAGAAATACTCACGATTCTTCATTGTGGAATAGTGTTATGACGGGAAGATGAAAGTGCCACAAAGGAAGTTAGGGAATGACTACCTGAAATTCTCTAAAGCCGTGCTGGTTATAACTATCGGTCTCATTTGCACTTCTTCAGCTAGCTCTGTGTTTTTGGGCCAACCAAAATTACAAAGGCAGGCGGCAGTCTGTCTGTACTGAGGTAATCATACAGTAGGTGATTGAAATTGGGGCTATATTTATCAATATAAACTAAGTATTGACAAGGTAAATGAACTGGACATCAGAGTTCAGATTCAGATTAGTTTATTGTTCAGTATGAACACTAGGATGCAATCCTTTGTTCACATGAACCTCACAGAGTAAACATTACGTGCAATGGTGACTGCAAAATATCAGAATTGTTGAGATTTGTATCTGAGTATTGCAAAAGAATATTAAAAGTACAATAATGGAATAATCAAATGCGGTAGAGTAAGGTTTGGTTTAAGTATCTTCGGTTTAAACCAGCATCTGCAGTTCCTTCCTACACCTAGAGTAAGAGTACGTGGCAGCACCTCTCAGAATGGGATAGAAACGTAGAAAAACAGGGGCAGGAGTAGGCCATTTGGCCCTTCGAGCCAGCACCATCATTCAACGTTCAAATTTATTTGTCACATGCACCATAAGGTGCAGTGAAATGAATTTACCATGCAGCGTTACAATCAATATGGTCACGGCTGATCATCTAAAATCAGTACCCCATTCCTGCTTTAACCCCATATTGCTTAATTCCTTAAGCCCTAAGAGCTAAATAACTCGCTCTTGAAAACATCCAGTGAATTGGCCTAGATTGCCTTCTGTGGCAGAGAATTCCACTGATTCACAACTCTGGGTGAAAAAGGTTTTTACTTATCTCAGTCATAAATGGCCTACCCGTTATTCTTAAACTGGTTCTGAACTCCGCCCAACATCAGGAACATGTTTCCTGCGTCTAGCCTGTCCAATTCTTTAAGAATTTTATGTTTCTATAAGATCCCCTCTCATCATTCAAAATTCCAGTGAATACAAGCCCAGCTGACCCATTCTTTCATCCTTCTTTCAGTCCTGCCATCGTGGGAATTAACCTGGTGAAACTATGCTACACTCCCTCAATAGCAATAATGTCCTTCCTCAAATTAGGAGACCAAAATTGCTCACAATCCTCCAGGTACGGTCTCACCGGGGCCCTGTAGAACTGCAGTAGGACCTCCTTGCTCCTAAACTCAGATCCTTTCGCAATGAAGGCCAACATGCCATTAGGTTTCTTCACTGCCTGCTGTACCTGCATGCTTACTTTCAGTGATTGATGTACAAGCACACCTAGGTTTCATTGCACATCCCCTTTCCTAATCTGACACCATTGAGATAATAATTTGCCTTCCTGTTCTTGCCACCAAAGTGGATAACCATACATTTGCCCACATTATACTGCATCTGCCCATTCACCCAACCTATCAGCCTCATAGCATCCTCATTGCAGCTCACACTGCCACCCAGCTTTGTGTCATCCGCAAACTCGGAGATGTCACATTTAATTCCCTCGTCTAAATCGTTCACATAGTAAATAACTGGGGTCCCAGCACCGAGCCTTGTGGCACCCCACTAGTCACTGCCTGCCAGTCTGAAAAGGACCTGTTAATTCCTACTCTTAGCTTCCAGTCTGCCAACCAGTTCTTTATCTATGTCAATACCCTACCCCCAATATCGTGTGCTCGAACTTTGCACAATAATCTCTTGTGTGGGACCATGTCAAAGGCTTTTTAAAAGTCCAGATACATCACATCCACTGGCTCTCCCCGATCCATTCTACTTGTTACATCCTCAAAAAATTCCAGAAGATTAGTCAAGCATGATTTCCCCTTCATAAATCCATGCTGACTTTGACCGATACTGTCACTTTTTTCCAAAAGCGCTGCTATAACATCTTTAACAATCGACTCAAGCATCTTCCCCACTACCAATATACGGCTAACTGGTCTATAATTCCACCTTTTCTCTCCCTCCTTTCTTAAAAAGTGGTTACATTGGCTATCCTCCAGTCCACAGGAACTGATCCGTAGTCGAGAGAACATTGGAAAATGATCACCAATTCATCCACGATTTCTAGGGCCACCTTGAGTACTCTGGGATGCAGAACATCAGGCCCTGGGGATTTATCTGCCTTCAATCCCAACAGTTTACCTAACACCATTTCCTGACTAATGTGGATTCCCTTCAGTTCCTCCCTCCCACGGTCCCCTAGTATTTCTGGGAGATTGTTTGTGTCTTCCTTAGTGAAGACAGAACCAAAGTACTCATTTAATTGTTCTGCCATTTCCTTGTTTTCCATTATAAATTCACCTGTCTCTGACTGTAAGGGACCTAGGTGGCACTGTGAACTGTGAGGAGGATGCTATGAGAATGCAGGGTGACTTGGACAGGTTGGGGGAGCGGGCAGATGCATGGTAGATGAAGTTTAATGCGGATAAATGTAAGGTTATTCACTTTGGTAGCAAAAATAGGAAAGCAAGATTACTATCTAAATGGCGTCGTTGGGAAAAGGGGAAGTACAACAGGATCTGGGGGTCCTTGTACATCAGTCTATGAAAGTAAGCATGCAGGTACAGCAGGCAGTGAAGAAAGCAAATGGCATGTAGTCCTTTATAACAAGAGGAATCGAATATAGGAGCAAAGAGGCCCTTCTGCAGTTGTACAGAGTCCGAGTGAGACCACACCTGGAGTATTGTGTGCAGTTTTGGTCCCCTAATTTGAGGAAGGAGATTCTTGCTATTGAAGGAGTGCAGCGTAGGTTTACAAGGTTAATTCCCGGGTTGGCAGGACTGTCATATGCTGAGAGAATGGAGCAGCTGGGCTTGTACAATCTGGAGTTTAGAAGGATGAGAGGATATCTCATTGAAATATATAAGATTGTTAAGGGCTTGGACACACTAGAGGCAGGAAACATGTTCCCGATGTTGGGGGGAGTCTGTGGAATTCTCTGCCTCAGAGGGCGGTGGAGGCAGGTTCTCTGGATGCTATCAAGCGAGAGCTTGATAGGGCTCTTAAAAATAGTGGAGTCAGGGGATATGGGGAGAAGGCAGGATGATCAGTCGTGATCACATTGAATGGCGGTGCTGACTCGAAGGGCCAAATGGCCTACTCCTGCACCTATTGTCTATTTACCTATATTTGCCGTCACTAATCTTTTCCTTTTTACATATCTAAAGAAGCTTTTACAGTCAGTTTTTATATTCCCGCAAGCTTTCTTTCATGCTCTTTTTTCTCCCCTCTTAATTAACCCATTTGTCCTCCTCTGAGTTCTAAATTTCTCCCAGTCCTCCGGTTTGCTGCTTCCTCTGGCCAATTTATATGCCTCTTCCTTGGATTTAACACTATCCTTGATTTCCCTTGTTAGTCACGCATGAGCCGCCTTCCCCGGTTTATTTTTTCGCCAGACAGTGATGAATAATTTTTGGAGTTTATCCATGTGGTCTTTTAATCTTTGCAATTGCATCTCCACTGTCAACCCTTTAAGTAGAATTTGCCCGTCTATCCTAGCCAATTTCCGTCTCATACTTTCAAACTCTGCTTTCTTTAAATTCAGGACCCTAGTCTCTGAATTAACCATGTCACTCTCTATCCTAATGCAGAATTCCACCATATTATGGTCACTGTTGCCCAAGGGGCTTTGCACAACAAGATCACGAACTAATCCTTCCTCATTATACAATACCCAGTCTAGGATGGCCTGCCCTCTAGTCGGTTCTTCAACATATTGGTTTGAAAAACCATCTTGTATACATTCCAGGAAATCCTCAGCGCTGCTATCAATTTGGTTGGCCCAATCTATATGTAGATTAAAGTCACCCATGATAACTGCTGTACCTTTGCTACAAGCATCCCTAATTTCCTGCTTGATGCTGTCCCCAACCTCCCTACTGCTGTTTGGAGGTCTGTATACAACTCCAACAAGCTTTTTCTGCCCTTGGCTATTTCGCAGTTCTACCCATAGTGATTCTACAGCATCCAAGCTAATGTCTCTCCTTGCTATTATATTAATCTCCACTTTAACCAGCAAATCCATCCCACCTCCTCTTCCTTTCTGTTTATCCTTCCTGAATATTGAATACCCCTGCATGTTTAGCTCCCAGCCTTCGTCATCCTGCAGCCATGTCTCCGGGATGTGAAAGAGATGAATGGTTCAGGAGTCTAACAATAGTAGGCAAATGTGAAATTGGTAACTATGTTTCCTATAATTCCTCCAAAGTCCGATTTTTGCTCTATTGTGAAGGAAATTGTGATTTTTTTTTTTCCCTTTCTTTTCTCTTCTGACATAACCATCTGTAGAGTTCCTGCCATTATTAAGACAGAAAGTTGGCAGATCAGAAAAAGTTTTGTAACTGGTGTGTAAATATAATTTACAGTGAGGAATTGTTAAGTTGGCACCATTAATTTGACTGGGGGAGGGGGGAGAGTGGATTATTTATTACAATAACCATGATTGTTCACATATCAATTGTACATTGTATATTCTGCAATAAAATTGTTTTTAATTACATTTTAGCTTAAAGAATGTATTCGTGCTCTTGACCAGGAACAGGCTCACACACCGTTCAGACAAAGCAAGCTCACACTGGTAAGATTTTTATTTCTTACAATTTTTGCACTGACTTTTCTTCATAAAACCTGGTCTTGCACACAGGTTTTGTTTAAGAAGAGCAAAACGTTTACAAGACAAACCTCATATTTTCAGAAACGTTCCCAACTAGCACACATCTGTGGTAATACTCTCATGACAACAATCCTCATGTTTATTACTTTGAGAACATAACAAGTAAAAATAAAACTTCTGCAAACTAGTTTAAATTGATAAATTCTCTGGTGGCAGGGCAAAAGCAGACCTTTGGGTGGAATCTTGCACGGTGATGATCCTATTACATAAAACTTCAGTGAGAAAGTTAAAATGTGCCTCTTTAATCTACATGTGATTTACCTGAGCAAATAATACTGCATAACAAAACTTTGCTTTATATTAAAGGAAACCTAGTAACTTAAAGTGAAACAGTCACAGTTCTCAAATTGTGGCTTTAAACATGTAGCCAGCTGTCTTGTAACTTGGGGCACAGAGAAGTCCATTCTTAATTAATTTAATGTGAAGTTATCACCTACCTATCAAGAAGTTATAAAGTCAGACAGCATTGAAATAGGCCCTTTGGCACAACATGTCTGTGCCGACCAAGCTGCCCCATCTAAGCTGGTCCCATTTGCCTATATTTGGTCCATTCCGTCTAAACCTTTCCGATCCACCTACATCCACCTGTCCAAATGTGGTACATGTGCTCCATCCGTTGATTTCTTTGCTGAGTGTTTTTGATGCCCAACAAAAACTTGGTTGAACATTGAGTCATAAAGCATGGAAATGAGTGCATTGTACCCAAAATACTGCACTGACCATCAAGCACCCATGTTTAAACTATTCCAATCCTCACCCATTTTATTATTTCCATATTCCCATCAACTACTCCCTCGTTCCTCCCCACCACCTTCTTACTACCACCACTCCAAACTTTGAATCTACTATTCACCTACACTCTTGCAACTTACACATATGTCAAATGTGGAAGAAAATCAAATCAACTTGACCAAACCCATGCAGTCGCAGTACAGGTGATTCAAACTCCACACCTCACCAGAGGTCAGGATGGAGTCAAGGTTGCTGGAACTGTGAAATAGTAGTCCTACCAAGTGCACCATTGAGCTTCTAAGTTTTTATTGTAATGTAAATATTAAACGATATTTGTAATTGACATGGCAAGTATGCTCATTTATTGAATAAATAGGACTTCATGTACTTTTTAAATTGCATGTGCAGCAAAATGCTGAAAATGAGCCACTCTGGTTTATCAAAGGAGTATTCAAGGGTATGACTTAGCCTGCCATATGTTGGCTTTGTTTGCACTATGGACTTTGGTTTTTGCACTACTATAGTTGCCTAGTATTATGGTTATTAATTTATTCTATTTTTGAATATCAGTGTTACATTGTTTATATGACAATGGACACCCTTAATACAATTTTTACACGCACTCTTTCTGCTTAGCCATATGATAAAAGAATCATTTAAATCGATACATGCAAAGTTGCTGAGACAAACCAGGGAGGACTTGCACAGAAAATATTGTAGAACAGAGAGACCTAGGGTGTAGCTATGCAGTTCTATGAAGGCGTCACAGATGGAGAGGGTGGTAAATAAATCATTTGGCATGCTTGCCTTCATCAGTCAGGCTGTTGAGTGCAGAAGTTGGGACATTCTGTTAGGGCTGTACAAGTTGGGACATTCTGTTAGGGCTGTACATTGATAAGGCCACATTTGGAGTACTGTATTGGTCTAGTTGTGCAGCTATAGGAAGGATAGCATTCAGCCTAAAGGGTACAGAAAAAAGATTTTCATGGATATTAGTGGGACAAGTTTGGCTCGAGGGCATGTTTCTATGCTGTATGATTCGATAACTAGAGCGTTCGTATTACAAGGAAAGGCTGGGTCTTTTTTCCCCAGTACTTAGGAGGCCGAGTGGTGACCTTGTGGAGGTTTATAAAATTATGAGGGACATAAACCCGGTAGATAGTCACAGTGTTTTACCCTGGGTGGAGTGAAATGTGATAGCAACCATGCTGTTTACTGTTGCCATTTGACCTCTTTGGTCTTGATCAATGTTTATGGTCAAAATATCTCTTCCCATCCATCCTTCAATTTTATCACCAGAGCTTCATATTGGTTTATCCATCGTATCTTAAATTTCCTGTTCAAAAATACAGGGAATGATTCAACTAGGATCACTTTTCTCATTGTGTATGAAAATCCATAATATGATTATTAATGCTATAATGTAGATATACAGTCTGATTTTTGTTTTCTTTATTTAATTTGCTGTTTTTGGTCTGAATGTTGTGATGTCGGTTTAGCATGGCTATAGTGACTTGTAATGGCAACAGACCACAAATATCTTGCCCTTTGTTGGATGTAAAGAATGCTGGATTGCTGCCATAAACAGTTTATACAGATTATATTATGACTTCCAGAGAACATTTCAACCAAGCAAGTATTTTTGAAAAGTAATTGTGCTTGCACCCAGAATTTCCACTCCTCAAAATGGCAAGTTCTTTTTTTGTGTTTGACATAATTTCTCATCTTATTCCTCTCTTGCAATCTTAATGTCCCATTTTTGTGGGATCACCCTTATCCTTCACATAGTCCCTGTCCCAGTACAAGCAACACATTTTTAACATTGCATATTACTTCCACTCTCGCACAATAATTTATTTAGTTCAAGAATTAATCTTCACATTTTTCCTGTTCCCCATCTGTGTTTTTATCTCGCTTCTTCCGTAAGCATAAGATCAGCTATCTAAAGCATGATCACACTGACAATCACCTGCCCTGTCTCCTAAAGACCATGGCTAGCATTTTGCTCTCATATTTGACATGAATTGTAGATAATCCAAAATTCTGTTTGAGCATTACAAAAACCAAAACTGAAGCTCTCAGCCACTGGCAAAATCAGCATATGTTTGTTGGTTACTTGTCAATTTCAACACTGTCTTAAACAAAGCTCTGACAACTCCATCAGTAATATATCAGAGATTTGTCTTTATTCAAAATTACCTGCTACCAAGTCTATCTCAGTAAAACTAATATATATCCTCAAATTCTGCAATATTTTCCTTTCAGGTTTTGTGACATCAGCCCTTCATAAAATCCCAAATAATGTTACTTACGTTATGTTCTGCACTTGATTAACTAAGATTAGCTGCTTGTCCTGAATGATTCCTTGATTTTACCTTTAAAATACCTCACAAACATTGCTTAAACCCACTTCTGCAGATCTACCACAGCCTATGAGATCTGACCCTGGACTCTTATGCATTATGCATTGTTGTGCGGGACAGAATGTTTAGGTGTAGAATTTTGCTCTTTAGAGTATTTTTTCTAACATTTTAACTTTTTTTACTTGTTTACCTGGATTTAATTTACCATGACTTTCTAAGGACTAGAAAATTCAATATTCGGTTATTCTGACTGACTGACAGAAAATGAGAATGGGTATCTGATAACTAAATACCTAGGAAATTGGAAGAGAAATGGAAACGACCAGGAGATGTCAGAAAGATAGGAGAATGGAATGAAGGGCATCAATGAGTGTGCAACAATATAAGTCAATTTGTATTGCAGTGACTTGAGTACAAAATGACATTTTCCTTCTTTTAAACATCATCAGCCCGAGCAGCAACCCAAATCTATAATATCTATTAGCAGCACAAGAGACTGCAGACATTTGAATCTGTAGCAAAAAAAAAGGAGAGCAGCTGGAGGAACTCACTGGGTGAGGTAGCATCTCTGGAGGGAAATGGACAAATGAAGTTTCAGGTCAAGACCCTTCATCTAGATTGGAAGAGTAGAGAGGGGCAATATAAAGATGTGGGGGAGTGCTGAGCAAAAGTTAACAAGTGACCGGGGAATATAGGCAAGGATGGAATGATTGGCAGAGAACAGCCTGGCGGGGGAGGGAAGATATCATAGCCTGCACCACCATTCAATATGATCATGGCTGATCATCCTCGTCTTTCTCGTCTCGGTCTTAAAGGATTTCCCCCTTATCCTTGAGATGTAACCCCTTGTCCTGGACTTCCCCAACATTGGGAACAATCTTCCCATAAGAGTAGTGGAATTGAAAGAGAAGGAGTGGTGGCAGACGTGCTCGACAGCGAGGGGTGGGGTGAGCAATGGGATGTGTGAAATGGGGGAAAAGAAACTGAGTGATAGGAGGAAGGGTAAAGTGGGAAGAAGTGTGTGTGTGATTGGACTTGGGTAACTAGGAGCAGAGAGAAAGGGACAGAGAAAATATGTGTTACCTGAAATCGGAGAATCGTAGACTCTCCAGGTGAAATATAAGCTGCTGTTCTTCAAGTTTGCATTTGACCCTATGATATCTATACGAAGCATGCATGAAGTGAATGCCTTAAAAAAATCTTAATAATTTTAATTTTTTATTGAAATAAAAAAATGTGAAGATTTGATTATACAAATTATAATTTCCTTAATTGTCTTCTAATAGTATGTGCAAAATTTACTTTTGTTTTTGAGGTATTGAAAGACTCTTTTATTGGGAATTCCAAGACCTGTATGATTGCTAATATTTCACCTAGCCACATGGCCACAGAACACACGCTGAATACCTTGCGCTATGCAGACCGGTGAGCAACGGATTGCTTATTTTACAGTAAATGGTATATTAAACTGATGGGGAAATTTTGAACCATGGGATCTCTGGAATTGTAGCTATAATATCAAAGGTTGTTTGTAGATGATTGATGAGGGAAGCCAGTGGATGTTATCTAAATGGACTTTAGTAAAGCATTCAACAAGGTCCATCATGATGGTCTGATTTGGAAGATTAAGGCGTATGGGATCCATGTTGACTTGGTAGATTAGCTTAAACATTAGCTTGCTTATAGAAACATTGTAGATGTTTAGAAAAATTATGAAGGTCCAGATGGGATTGATAGAATCTTTCTTCCGGGGCAAGGGAGATAAGAACTAGATGGACTCGCTTCAAGTGAGAGGAAAGAAATTTAAAGGAAAACTGAGGGGGTCAGTTTTTCACATAGAGGGTGGCGAATATTTAGAATGAGCTGGCAGTAGAGACAGATACTATTGCCGTGTTTAAAATGCTTTTAGGTACTTACTTGGATAGGAAAGGAGCAGAGGGTATATGCAGGCCAAAGGGATTAGTGGAGATCGGCATTACGGTTGGCATGGACAAGAGGGCCTATGACTCCATGAAAAATATTTTTCTGAGGTTAGGATTGATGTTGTCTTTTGTGACACTCAGGGATTCAACAGGAATTGGCCTAGTTTCAGTAGTGGGAGCGATGATCTTGAAATAATTTGTGAAATAGTTGAA
The DNA here is from genome assembly GCA_963514005.1 of Raja brachyura. Next base: position 47,888,839 of record OY740781.1, on the reverse strand, counting down.
TGGTAAATTATAGGATTCATTAAAAAATATATATATGAGTAGACTTTGAATTGAAGTCGCAATTAGGTTGCAAACCTGAAAGATTATTTGTAAACTGTGTTGTATTACAAGCCTCGGAGACCAGAATGAAAATAAATTAAGAATTAGATCTACACGATGCCTTTTCAGAAAATGAAGGTGTGTTTTCTAGAATACTGAGAATACACACCTTTTTTTTAAATTTTTGAAACCATATCATAGACTTTTTATATCAAACATGTGACAGGGCCCTGGTTTAACTGTTTTTCATTCCTTCACCCACATGGATTCAGCCAGATCAATTCAGCTTGTCCCTTTGTGAAGAAAAAATAAACCTCAAACTTAAACTTAAAACAATAGTTTTGCTGTTATATTAAGCCTCAATCCCATTGATCCTGTGGAATGTTAAGTTAATACAAATATAATAATGTAACCTCTCCAAATCAGCAATATACCATAGTCGTCGTGCAAATGTAGCCAATGAAGCCACATTTTGTTACGCCACATCCCCACATGGATCTTGAACTGTCTCTTTCATTCAGGAATGTCAGTAACTGATAAGGAGTCATTCTCTGCTCTCAGTTGCTTTGAGCCAAATGGGGCATTTTAATTGTCCTCAATACATTAGGGGAGAAAGAAAATGTAGTTAGAGATACTTCACATCTCTATTCAGTGACTTGAAAACCAGATCCTGACTGATTGGGCTGTGGTTTTGGGGATACAAGTCCAACAGTGTAGTATTCCACTGGCTACTCTTCTGAAGAGATGGCCTAGATTTTTTGTTTGTTCAAATCTCTGAAGTACATCATTATTCTACTGCCTTCTATTTTTAATGTGACAGTCCTACCAACAGATCCATGCTGACAGTTGACTGAATTGGCTTGACTCAAGTTAGGATGTGGAAATTGTTCCGTTAAATGAAGAAAGAAAACATTCTAATTCAGAGCAGTAATGTAAATCTTCACAACTTGCATGTTCTCCTCCATGTCATAGTGTTCAGTGATCGCCAACCAGTGATCCCCACGCACTAGCGACAATTTATAGTTTTACCAAGCCAAGTAACCACCAAACCTAGTGTGGGAGGAAACTGGAGATCCTGGAGAAACATAGAAACATAGGAATTAGGTGCAGGAGTAGGCCATTCGGCCCTTCGAGCCTGCACCACCATTCAATATGATCATGGCTGATCATCCAACTCAGTATCCCGTACCTGCCTTCTCTCCATACCCTCTGATCCCCGTAGCTACAAGGGCCACATCTAACTCCCTCTTAAATATAGCCAATGAACTGGCCTCAACTACCCTCTGTGGCAGAGAGTTCCAGAGACCCACCACTCTCTGTGTGAAAAAAGTCCTTCTCATCTCGGTCCTAAAGGATTTCCCCCTTATCCTCAAGCTGTGACCCCTTGTCCTGGACCTCTCCAACATCGGGAACAATCTTCCTGCATCTAGCCTGTCCAACCCCTTAAGAATTTTGTAAGTTTCTATAAGATCCCCCTCAATCTCCTAAATTCTAGAGAGTATAAACCGAGTCTATCCAGTCTTTCTCCATAAGACAGTCCTGACATTCCAGGAATCAGTCTGGTGAACCTTCTCTGCACCCCCTCTATGGCAATAATGTCCTTCCTCAGATTTGGAGACCAGAACTGTACGCAATACTCCAGGTGTGGTCTCACCAAGACCCTATACAACTGAAGTAGAACCTCCCTGCTCCTATACTCAAATCATTTTGCTATGAAAGCTAACATACCATTTGTTTTCTTCACTGCTGCTGCACCTGCATGCCTACTTTCAATGACTGGTGTACCATGACACCCTGCATCTCCCCTTTTCCTAATCGGCCACCATTTAGATAATAAACCATTTGGAGAAAACCCACACAGGTCACGGGGAGAACGTATAAACTCTGTACAGCCAAGCACCTATAGTCAGGATCAAACCTGGGTCTCTGGAACTGTAAGGCAGCAACTCTACCGCTGCACCACCAAACACAGTGGACTGTCTGTATTCTGTCCACAGTGTGCTGATGCAGATTTGAAGAGCGAATTGCCCATCTTCTATGTTGTTACTGTTCTACAATTTATACATCATTGAGACTTTTTGTCGTTCTTTTGTTATTGCAGGGTCAAAATTATGGAAATCCTGCCTCCAAGCACTATAGTACAATACTTGTTTATACAATAAAGTCATTTAAGATGGCAGCACCATTTTCTTAAAACTGAGCAGGGTTCAGAAAGAAATGCTGGCCTTGCCAATGAACTCCACATGCTATAAGTAAATAAAAATATTTAAAAAATATTAGTACATTTTTCACATTGACACCGATAAAATTAGATAAATGTATTGAATCAAATGATTTTTTTTTATTAAGAGAATACCTTTTCAGCTTATCTTACTATTATTATTTTCAGGGTAAAAGAAATAAAGCGAGGAGCTAAAGCATCTAGCACAATCTTTTCCAGATGTCATGGAGGTAGAAGTCCATCTCCAAAACAAGCCAAAACATGGGGAGACAAATCTATACCAAAGAAAATGAAGGCAAAAATTGACCAATACTCAAATCAAAATGCAACTCTGCACAAATTATCATCATCAGCTTTGTGTCCACCTAACTTCCTTCCCTCCTCCAGCCCAAAAATAGTAGATAAAAATGTCCTTTCCCCAGCTTCTTCAAAGATCACATGGCAAACTCGTTCTACTCCCCTGAAGGGTATGTTTAAGAAGAATTCCAGAGATTTCAGCAAAAATACAAAGGATGAAAGGCTGACTGAGAAGACCATTATTACAAAAGAGGTTTTTCTGAATAACTCCAAATCTGCAGCATCCAGAAGAATGCAATGTGGGCAAAGGAATTCTCCTGGTATAACGAGAAATGTGAAAGTTCAAACAGTTCATCCTATTCAAAAAGAAGTCATTCCCAGAAATGAACTACACTTTACTGGACAGATGAAAATTGACTCGCCCAATAAAACAAATAATACAAAAATATTTGAAAATGAACATCAAAAGAGTCCTAAGTCATTAAAGAACATTTTTTTTGTGCAAAAGGAACGGGAAAACCACTTGCGTCTTTATCATCAGCAGCTCCAACAACTTCAGCAGCCACCATTATTGCAGAAGAAGCTAAGTTATCAACCCTTGAAGGAGCTCCTCAGCCAATTTTATCAACCTCAAGTTGAAATGAGCAATGAGAATAATGAATACATTTCCTCACTGCATTCTACTGTCAAAGCATCAGAGGCTCAGATTGAATGCAGCAGTAGTAGTTCTACATACTCTAACTGCCAAAGCATGACTGATGGACAGAGTCAAACCTGTAATCAAGATTCCTTGTTTGAAATAGAAAGAGAGGAAGGAAAGAATGGACGAAACAATGTACATGTTTTCCCCTTTTCTCAAGATCAAAACTGTTATCCAAGGATAGAAGACCATAGTATATGTGCTTCACAAAGGAGTACAGGAGCAGAGTGTGCAGTTCACTGTTCATCAGGAGGGAACTTCACGGAAATGTTGCATTCTCCAAATAATATTGATTGTTGTCAAATGAAACCAAGATACTTATCGTTCGATTCTAAAAACAGCTTGCAGAATGTAAACAAAGACAAATTTTCAATTGAAAATCAGGATGATACCTGTCCCATTTCAAACATTTCTCAAATGGACAGTAGTTTTACCGTTGGTACAGATTTGAAAAGTGTGAAAACTGGAGCTAGCACTTTGTGTCACCAGAGAAAAAAAACTGATTTCCATTTGAATTCAGTAATAAATGTAGGAAAAGATAAGCAAATGTGCTGTACTACCAATAATATAATTCCATCTAATGACTATATTTCTACAGATTTAACAAATGCTGCTGATGACCTTTCTGTGGAGAGGCCATTGTCTCAAAATGCACGAGCTGGAGCTCATGGATGGACAATCTCATGTAACCAGCACTCTGCTGAAATGGAGGTATCGCCAAGTGGTTCTGATGTTTTATCATCACAGACCGATCAGTTTGACAAGTGGATGAATCTATCACCTGACCATCTTGGTACAAATCAGAAAGTGTCATCAGATATTTTACTCAACTTGAAAAACACTATTCATGAAGCACACCTTATTTTGAAAGATGAAATTGAAATGGAGATAGCTGCAAAAGATAAAATTGATCATTGTTCAAATATTAGCTATGTAGAGACTGTTTATAAAGATGACAATATTTTGACAACTAGTGTACCTGATTTGTCAGCTAATGATTGTACATGCTCTCTAATTCCACCAAAGCATGACATGAGGCAGGGAGAATTGTGTGATGCCGTACTATGTAGAAATCTCTCTGAAGACAACAGCCAAACAAATGAATGCCACAATTTTAAACAAATACCGAAAGGCTCTAAAAGTGAACCTGATGATGTTGATACTGCAGAAAATGTAATCAATTCTTCAATTGTACACTCGCATCATCATGTAGCTTCCATCATTGAAGATGAACTTGCAGCAGATAAATATTTTTCAGATGCTGGAAACCAGAGCTCTACATGTCCATATCTCAATCAAGTGAGTAGGCAGGAAGGCATTTCTACTCCTGTAATTACACACAACAAAACAACTGAACTGATTTGCAGCTCTGAGATTAAAGAATCACAGCAAGAAACACAAGATTTGGTGGCTGGAGGCTGTACTGAAACAGTGCGAAATAACCACCATGAAGAAGAATGGTTTCAGTCTTGTGGCAAGTCGCTTAATAAGGATTTGATCGACGTAATTGGAGAAAGGTTACACGAAAATACTTCAGTTCCATTTAATCATTTACATGCGGAGAACAATTCAATTCCCATCGAAGTGTGTGTCTGCCACAATAAAAATAAAAAGGAAGCGTGTGGACTTCAGGCAGATGGTAACCAATCTAAACATGTATCTGCCCAGCACCTTGAGGCAATGGAGAAAACAAAGTAAGTATGAAAAGCAGCACATTTTAAAGATTCTCCTCATGTAAAATTTGAGCCACCCTGTAATAATGTTTTAATTACATTAATGTTTATAATTATTTATTGGCTTCCAATCAACTCCAAAACATGATTTTCTTTTGTTATTTGTGAGGCAAAATAAAGTAGAATTCATCTCTGGAAAATGTGTGTAATTTAAAATTATTTGAATAGTCAGGTTCTAGGCCACATTCTTGGAACATTCCCCTTAGCAATCTTTGATATTTATTTTGATAATTTTGATGTGGGTGGAGGGGGCTGTTGGTTACAGGAAGATGGGAAAGGTAATAAATGGTCAGTGTGAATCCTATGTATTGTGAAGAGTAAAATGTATTTCATTTTAGGTGTTTTTGACAAGGACTGCATCACTGTTTAAAATTCATGACCAGATAAATTACTTGCCTTCCAGAAGTTTAGTTCAAATTCTGCCACTTTACCTCTAGAACTACTACATTTCTAATGCAGATAGCAGTAAAGTCCAAGGGGGATGGATATTGGGGATTCTGCACTATCTGCCTGCTGCTTCTAGTCTGCCTACAATTTACCTATTCCCTCTCTGCCTACATACACTTAAGATAAGCTGTGATCACATCTCTAAATATATTATCCACCAAAGCTTCATAAATGCATCACAGGGACTCCAACCACTGCTCCAGATCTGAAAACTGGATTTCAAGGTGTGGCATCTGGAGACATTTTCCTGCATGTATAGTTGCCTAGGTCACTGGGACTTTCCACATAGCTCAGGTTATATGCATTGCATTCGGCTGATATATACTGTCATTCTTTACCTTGATTAACAAAGCAGAGATAGAACAGTAAAAAACACCCATCAGCTTGTCATTGAACAGCTGCTTTCTGCCATGTCACTTCTGGAACCTGATATCACACTCATTCCTCATCGGGCCTGTCTCTGCAACCTCCACTGAATTCCACTGCATCTTAAAGGTTGCTGGTTAGCTACTTATTTAGTTTAGTTTAATTTAACTTTAGCTTAGAGATGCAGCACGGAAACAGGTCCTTTGGCCCACCGAATCTGCACCGACCAGTGATCCTCACAAATGTTTAAATGTACTATTTAAATAAATGTACTATTTTACCAAGCCAATTAACCTACAAACCTGTACGTCTTTGGAATGTGAGAGGAAACCGGTACCACTGGGGAAAACCCACACAGGTCATGGGGAGAACATACAAACTCCGTAAAGATAAGCAGCCGTAGTCAGGATCAAACCCAGGTCTCTAGCGCTGTAAGATAGCAACTCTACCGCTGCGCCACTGTGCCGCCCATTTATTGGTGTTGGGTCATAGCCCACCATCTTTGTGGTACAATCATCACTTGTCACTTAGCATTTGTGCTTCATTTGCGGAATAGTTTTGATTGGATTTGAACATGGCAATAGTCATCAGCAAACGTGACCATATGACTGAAGGAAAATCAATGAAGGGTATAGCAAACTGTACAAAGATTTGGAAAGGATAAACACAAAACCTGATGCAAAATATTGAATGCTTTGGAGAGAAAAAAATAATAAAATATGCAAAAAAACAAATCTGACTGCTGAATAGGATATACTGCAATTAAATCCAAGGAGTAGTAAAAAAGGTAAATGAATTGAGGAAACAGATAGAATGGAATTAATTGTTTGAGAATAAAGTAGTGTCTGAGCAGTTGAAGGCTTTCGATGAGGGGTTGAGGCTGATCAACCCCACATGGTGCTGCCATACCCGGAACCTTCCCAATAATTGGGAATAGGGAGTAGGATAATGCAGAATAAGGTGGCCAATGTGGAACACCGATAGCCTAATCCATCAAAGGGATTATAAGAGTTTTTTTTTAAATGTGAGAATTTTGTTAAAGAGGAAATTAGAAAATCAAGGAGAAGATATTAAAAATGTTAGCAAAGAAAGTCAAAGAGAATCTTTGCGAGGTAAGGGAAAAAAGTAAAGTAGCTATGGAAACTATGAGATTCAAAGAGGAGGAAGTACTGACACTTTTGAAAAATATAAAAGTGGATAATCTCCAGGTCCAGACAGGATATTCCCTAAGACATTGAGGGAAGTTAGTGTAGAAATAGCAGGGGCTATGACAGAAATATTTCAGATGTCATTAGAAACGGGAATAGTGACGGAGGATTGGCGCACTGCGCATGTTGTTCCATTGTTTAAAAAGGGTTCAAAGAATAAACCTAGCAATTATAGACCTGTTAGTTTGACGTCAGTGGTGGGCAAATTAATGGAAAGGATACTTGGAGATAATATATCTGTACATGACATCTGGATAAACAGGATTTGATCAAGAACAGTCAACATGAATTTGTGCCTGGAAGGTCATGTTTGACAAACCTTTTTGAATTTTTTGAAGAGGTTACTAGGGAAATTGATGAGGGTAAAGCAGTGGATGTTGGCTATATGGATTTCAGTAAGGCCTTTGACAAGGTTCCCCATGGAAGGTTGGTTAAGAAGGTTCAATCTTTGGGTGTTAATGGCGGAGTAGCAAGATGGATTCAACAGTGGCTGAATGGGAGATGCCAGAGAGTAATGGTGGATGGCTGTTTGTCAGGTTGGAAGCCGGTGACCAGTGGTGTACCTCAGGGATCTGTGTTGGGTCCACTGTTGTTTGTCATGTACATCAATGATCTAGATGATGGGGTGGAAAATTGGATAAGTAAGTATGCAGATGATACTAAGATAGGGGGTGCTGTGGATAATGAAGTAGATTTTCAAAGTCTATAGAGAGATTTGGGCCATTTGGAAGAGTGGCTGAAAGATGGCAGATGGAGTTTAGTGCTGATAAGTGTGAGGTGCTACATCTTGGCAGGACAAATCAAAATAGGACGTACATGGTAAATGGTAGGGAATTGAGGAATGCTGTGGAACGGAGGGATCTAGGAATAACTGTGCATAGTTCCCTGAAGGTGGAATCGCATGTAGATAGGGTGGTAAAGAAAGCTTTTGGTGTGCTGGCTTTTATAAATCAGAGCATTGAATATAGGAGTAGGGAAGTAATGTTAAAATTGTACAAGGCATTGGTAAGACCAATTCTGGAGTATGGTGTACAATTTTGGTCGCTTAATTATAGGAAGGATGTCAACAAAATAGAGAGAGTACAGAGGAGATTTGCTGGAATGTTGCCTGGGTTCCAGCAACTAAGTTACAGAGAAAGGTTGAACAAGTTAGGTCTTTATTCTTTGGAGCGCAGAAGGTTAAGGGGGGACTTGATTGAGGTCTTTAAAATGATGAAAGGGATAGACAGAGTTGACGTGGATAAGCTTTTCCCATTGAGGGTAGGGAAGATTCAAACAAGAGGGCATGACATGAGAATTAAGGGACAGAAGTTTAGGGGTAACATGAGAGGGAACTTCTTTACTCAGAGAGTGGTGGCTGTGTGGAATCCAGCAGAAGTGGTGGAGGCAGGATCGATTTTAACATTTAAAAGTAAAGTGGATAGGTATATGGAGGGGTATGGTCTGAGTGCAGGTAGATGGGACTAGGGGAAAATAAATGGTCGGCACGGACTGGAAGGGCCGAGAAGGCCTGTTTCCATGCTGTAATTGTTATATGGTTATATGGTTAAAATAGTTTTATGTTAGTTTATAAAGAGGTGTATGGCCTGTCGAGACCAAAAATCTAACCTGAGCATGGTGTGAAGCATTTAGGTAAGGTTTTAAATTAATATTTTGCAACAGTCTTCATAGGAGGACGATGTTGATGTGGTGGAGTTCTTACATGGGAAGAGATTATCAAGTGGACGGAGAAAAAGAGGGTCTAATGGAGATCCGCCAGTATGCTCGTCCATCAAAGCCTGTTGGATTCCTGATTGCGAATCATTTTAACTCCCCTTCCCATTTAGAAGATTTTAGAAGCTGGAATTTAGAAGATTGAGGGGGGATCTTATAGAAACTTACAAAATTCTTAAGGGGTTGGACAAGCTAGATGCTGGAAGATTGTTCCCGATGTTAGGGGAGTCCAGAACAAGGGGTCACAGTCTAAGGATAAGGGGGAATTCCTTTAGGACCGAAATGAGGAAAACATTCTTTACACAGAGAGTGGTGAGTCTCTGGAATTCTCTGCCACAGAAGGTAGTTGAGGCCAGTTCATTGGCTATATTTAAGAGGGCGTTAGATGTGGCACTTGTGGCTAAAGGGATCAGGGGGTATGGAGAGAAGGCAGGTACGGGATACTGAGTTGGATGATCAGCCATGATCACATTGAATGGCGGTGCAGGCTCGAAGGGCCGAATGGCCTACTCCTGCACCTATTTTCTATGTTTCTATGTTTCCATTCCCATACTGACCCTTTTGTCCTGGGCCTCTTCCATTGCCAGAGTGAGGCCACACACGAACTAGAGTAATAGCACCTCATAGTCCACAACCTAACGCTATGAACATTGAATTATCCAATTTTAGGTAACTATCCTAAAAACAACCCCCTTCCTCTCTCTTCCTTGTGCCCCACCTGAACTTGCACCCATTTCTCCCCCCACCCCCTTCCACCAATATTTCTTCCACTGGCTTCATAATTCGTACCTATTCCATCCTTATGTCACACTTGTAGTCTTTTCATCTCTGGTCTTTGTCAATCTACCTATTACCCACCTCTTTCCAGCTTTCTCCCCTCCTCCCCAACAATCAGTCTAAAAAAGGGTCCCCTGTCCATGGTCTCCAGAGATACTGCCTGACCCGTGGTGTTACTCCAGCATTTTGTGTCACTGCTATAAAGTAATTGGCAGAGAGTCAGAGGGGAAATGAAGAAACCTGTTCAGGTTGTGGGAGTTTGGAACTTGGTCTAAAAGCAGGTACTATTTTAAACCTTTCTCCAGAATTGGTTACTTCCAGCACAAACTGGAAAAGATCAATTTCTAAAATTGTTGAATTTATTGGTGCTATGAAGGCTGCAACATGCATGTTAAGAAGATGATATTCTGTTTCTCAAGCCTACATTGAGGTTTCCTGTAAATACAAACTATTTTGTTCTTTGCGCTCTAGGAAACTTGTTGTCCAAGCCCACTGTGAGCATCTAGAAGACATGTTAGCTCTTATTGAAAAGGAAGAATATTTGCTCAAGAAATTGACAATTTTGGTAAGATCTTAATTTTAAAAAATATTGAGCGGAGGAAGTGTGTGACAGGAACAGTGTTTGTGTTTTGGATAAATATATTACTTAACATGGGTATCATTGATTTACAACAGATTACATTCCAGATTAGTTGATATAATAGAGTGATACGGTGTGGAAACAGGCCCTTCGACCCAACTTGCCCACTTGTCCAGGCTACACTAGTCCCACCTGCCCGCGTTTAGTCAATAACCCTCCAAACCTGTCTAACTGCTTCTTAAACTTTGGGATAGTCCCTGACTAAACTACATGTTCCATACACCCACCACTTTTTGTGTTAAAATGTTAACCCTCAGATTCCTATTAAATCTTTTCCCCTTCACCTTAAACCTATGTCCTCTGGTCCTTGATTCACCTACTCTGCAAGAGACTCTGTGCAGCAACTCGATCTATTCCTCTCATGATTTTATACACCTCTATAAGATCACCCCTCATCCTCCTGGGCACCAAGGAATAAGAGTCCCAACCTACTTAACCTCTCCTTATAGCTCAGACCCTGTAGTCCTGGCAACATCCTCGTAAATTTTCTCCGTACCCTTTCCAGCTTGACAATATCTTTCCTATAACATGGTTCCCAGAACTGAACACAATTCTCTAAATGTGGCCTCACCAATGTCTTCTACAACTGCAACATGACCTCTCAACTTCCGTATTCAATACTCTGACTGATGAAAGCAAATGTGCCAAAAGCCTTTTTGATCACCCTGTATACCTTTGGCTCCACCTGCACTCCCAAGATCCCTCTGCTCTACAATACTCCCCAGAGCCCCACCGTTCTGTGTAGGTCCTGCCCATGTTTGACTTCCCAAAATGCAACACCAAACATTTCTCTGTATAAAATTCCTTCCTCGACCTACCTGGCCAATCGATCACGATCCTGCTGCAATTTTTCACAACCATCTTTGCTATCTGCAAAACCACCAACTATTGTATCATCTGCAAACTTTATAATATTGCGATGTATGTTCTCATCCAAATCATTGATATAGATGATAAACGGTAAAGGGACCAGCAACGAATCCTGAGGCACAATACTAGTCACAGGCCTCCAGTCCGAGAAGCAACCTTCACCATCACCCTCTGCTTTCTTCCATAAAGCCAATTTTCTATCCATTCAGCTATCTCTCAGCCATGCGAGAGATAGCTGAACCTTCCAGAGCAGCCTACCATGCGGAACCTTGTTGAATGCTTCGCTGAAGTCCAAACATCTCCAAGTTTGCGAATTACACAAAAACATCTCCAAGTTAGTGGATGACACAAAGTTGGGTGGCAGTGTGAGCTGAGAGGAGGATGCTATGCAGGGTGTCTTAGATAGGCTGGGTGAATGGGCAGATGCAGCACAACGTGGATAAATGTAAAGTTAGATATTTTGGTGGCAAGAACAGGAAAGCAGATTATTATCTGAATGGTGTCATATTAGAAAAAGGGGAGGTGAAACGAGACCTGGTGTGCTTGTACATCAATCACTGAAAGTAAGCATGCGGGTATAGCAGGCAGTGAAGAAAGCTAATGGCATTTTGGCCATTGCAAGAGGATTTGAGTTTGGGAGCAAGGAGGTCCTACTGCAGTTGTACAGGGCCTTGGTGAGACCGCACCTGAAGTATTGTGTGCAATTTTAGTCTCCTAATTTGAGGAAGAACATTATTGCTGATTATTAGTAAATGCCTGAGGTATATGATATATCAGCTTGATCCAAGACGGAAATTTTGGACCAATCTTAAATTTTTCAAGTATATTGAATAAAATATAAAATATAAAAATAGAGTTGAACTTCAATTGAGACATGATTCGTTATTAGTATCACCGATTGAGAATCAGTTACTTAATACCAAAAGTCAATTTTATTTACATGGCGAAAAATCTGGTAAATTACTTGCTAATCAATTGAAAGCGGTGTCGGCCAAGCGTCAGATTACTAAAGTGAGAAAACGGGATGGTACAGTAACTGTAGACCATGACGAAATTAATAAACCCTTTCAAGAATTTTATACCTCCCTATACCAATCAGATCTTCCTACTGATTCCAATATAATGCATGAGTTTTTAAAGAAACTGAACTTACCAAATTTACCATATAATGAGACTCTGTTGTTAGATGAACCCATCACGGAAGAAGAAATACAGAAAGCAATCTTTTCAATGAATTCTGGTAAAGCTCCCGGTTTAGATGGGTTTACAGTAGAATTTTAAAAATATTTTTCAAATTTATTGTCTCCATGGCTACGTAAGATATTTAAAGAAGCCCTTTTAAGGAATAGATTACCACTTTAATTCTTAAAAAAGATAAAGACCCTACTGAAGTGTCATCATATAGACCTATATCAATGTTAAATGTAGATTTCAAAATTCTTTCCAAAATATTAGCTATGAGATTGGAAAAGATTTTACCGCAAATTATCTCTGAAGATCAGACCGGTTTTATTAAAAATCGTTATTCATACTTTAACGGTAGGAGATTAATGAATATTGTATATACAGCGTCTAATAAAACCCCAGAATGTGTCATCTCACTTGATGCCGAGAAAGCGTTTGATAGAGTAGAATAGGATTATTTATTCAATATACATTATTGCTATTGAGGTAGTGCAGCGTTGGTTCACCAGGTTTATTCCCAGGATGGCGGGACTGACATATGATGAAAGAATGGATCGACTGGGCTTGTATTCACTGGAATTTAGAAGGATGAGAGGAGATCTTATAGAAACATGTAAAATTCTTGAAAGATGTGACAGTCTAGATGCAGGAAAAATGTTCCCGATGTTGGGGGAGTCCAGAACTAGGGGTCAAAGTTTAAGAATAAGGGGTAGGCCATTTAGGACTGTGATGAGGAAAAACATTTTCACCTGCAGAATTGTGAATCTGTGGAAATCTGCCACGGAAGGCAGTGGAGGCCAATTCATTGTATATTTTCAAGGGAGAGTTAGATTTAGCTCTTAGTGCTAAAGGAATCAAGGGGTATGGGGAAAAAGCAGGAACGGGGTACTGATTTTAGATGATCAGCCGTGATCATATTGAATGGCCACGCTGGGTCGAAGGGCCGAATGGCCTACCCCTGCACCTATTTTACTGTTTCTACACATCTACAGCTCTGCCCTCAGATGATGTGAAATAGCATTTCCTTTACTTTCAATGTGAAAACATGGTTGTATTTCAGAACTGAAGTATTTTGTTTGAAAACAAGTAAAAGGTGAAAATTGAATGTATCACAATAAAATATCACTTTATGAACAATCATCTTAAAATGAGACGATTAAAACACAATATAAGAATGTAACTCTCTCTGGCCATCCCTCTCCATGACAATTGCTCTCCTGCCACTCACCATCTCTTTTCCCTGCTGAAACCGGCATCACGACCATCTCTTCCCACCTCCCTCCCCTTCTCTCTCTCTTACACAGCAGCTACATCATCACTTAATTGTAGTTGTTAACATTAAGCAATGCTCATTATTTCATAAAAGCCTTGCAGATAGAAATACCCTGAAGACTCCAAAGATATTATGAGCATTTGTAAATTGAGAGACACGTAAAAAAAGATCTATTTAATCACAAACTGAAAACATGCTGGTGAACGCCACAGGTTTTTTCATTATGCATTTAAATGATTCAGGGTGGGGCGAAAGCGGACCTCTTTAAAGTGAGTGGTTGTGCTGTTTGTGATTAGGAAGCATTGTGAACCTATTTTTCACAGACGGTGAGATGTTGGGAGCTTGCATTTTCAGCTGGGGTTGAGGATGGGGTCATTGTGAGCAGATACTGTCTGTGTGGGAAGCGTTGGGGTTATAGGGACGGAGAAACTTTGTTCATGTCACAATTATGGTGTGAGGGGAGAATTTGGGAGATAAATATGGAGCTGAATGGGGGAAGGGAAGAGGTGTATGAAGATCCTACATTGTCACTCTGATGGGGTGGGCGTGGGGGTAGAAGTGAGTTGTTAGGTCACTCTTGTTGGTGTAGGGTGGGGTTTGGGAAATTTGGTTATAAAGCTACTTCATTGACAAAATTGGAAAAGGTTTATTTATTTACTTAATCCCCTTTAAATTTGGTTAGTAATTATCAGACTAACATAAGATATATATTTCTTGTAATAGTCCTAGATGAAAAGAACACCTGCAACTTCTATAATTTGTACTCTTCTGAGCCTCATGAGCCCCTTGTGCTGGTTCTTCTCCACCAAACCTGGTCCCAGAAAGGTCTCCTTTATCTTATCTCTTAATCAAGCAGAGAGAGTTCAATCACAATCAGACTCACGCACATCATACATCCTCATGATTTTCATATGATCTGTCAATGGTAGATTGATAAAGACTTATTTTTTGTGTTTATGTGAACTGCACCTAGTGTGTCGATTAGTTTCTACACTCACCATTATGTTATCATCCTGTTAACAAGTGTGTGCTTGCTTCAGGGTACCTGCATTGTTAGTTTACACAAACAAATCAAAGTTTTCTTTCAAGGATTTTTATTTCATCTGATGGAGGCAGATTAAAAAACTTAACATTAATTTCCATTAAAGGGCCTGTCCCACTGTACGAGGTAATTCAAGAGTTCTCCCGAGTTTTCCCCTGATTCGAACTCGGAGAATGTCCGTAAGAGTTCGTGGATGTCTTGTAGCGGCTCGAATGAGTAAAAAATAACTTTTTTTCATCACTAGTATTTTATTACTCATGGACATTTTTCGCAGTGTTGAAAAAAACGTCACGAGTTTACCGGATTTCCCGAGTACCTACCGTTACTCGTACGAGCCGCTATGAGACATCCACGAACCTATGGACCCGCTATGGACATTCTCCAATTTGAATCGGGAAAACTCGGGAGAACTCGTGAATTACCTCGTACGGTGGGACAGGCCCTTAACATTCTCATTAATTGCCCCCTAGTGGTGAGTGACAAGATCTGGGAGAGTGCGTCACAGGTTGGGGAGAAGGCAGTGGATTAATTTAAATCGATGCCTGTTAGTTGGTGCAGATTTTAGTGGGATGAAGAGCTTGTTTCTGTGATGTGTCATTCTGAATCAATGTGGAGTAGGATAAATAATAACTATATAAATCACAGACTGTGGCCAAATTTATTACTTTGGATATTGAAGAAGCAGTCTTATGGATACATAAGATCAGCAGTGTGAAGATGCGTACTATTAATTAATTCTATTAATTTTTTCTATTTATTATATTGTATAATACTATTAATTCCTTTTGTTCCATTAGAAAATCTTTTAATATTGAAATAATATCTGAATAATATGTAATAATATCTAAATAATAATAAAGAAATATAATATTTTCAGTGGGCACACAAAAGGCTGGAGAAACTCAGCGGGGGCAGCAGCATCTAAGGAGCGAAGGAGATAGGCGACGTTTCGGGTCGAGACCCTTCTTCAGACTCCGATGAGTCTGAAGAAGGGTCTCGACCCAAAACGTCGCCTATCTCCTTCGCTCCTTAGATGCTGCTGCACCTGCTGAGTTTCTCCAGCCTTTTGTGTACCCTCGATTCTCCAGCATCTGCAGTTCCTTCTTTAACATAATATTTTCAGTGATGTCTTTTGATAATGTATTAGCACTTCTTCCCTCATCAAAATGCTATAATGTATCAGTATCAAATATTAGAATTCATGTAATTGTATCAATACTACAAACAATTATTTTCACCATTTGAAAAATGCTTGAATAAAAGCATTGTGTTTCTTGGCAGGACTTCAAGGATTATGTAACGCAACTAGAAAAGATCCTGACGCTAAAAGCTGAAAGCATCCAGCACTTGCAAGGCGAGATCCATAAGTGTCAAATTAATCCTGGAACAATGTGACAATTTAATAATCCTGAATCTTAGCTTCAGTGTAAATTATAGTGGAAGAGCAAGAGATGAACAGAGCATGCATTTAGCCCTTCTATAATTTTCAGAGTGACTGTCTTATTTAAATGCAACAAACAAAAATAAATCTTTACATATCTTTGTGATCTAATTGTAAACTTTTTATCTCGATTATGGTCACATATAACTTGAAGATTGCATTTTCCCTCTTGTTGCTTTTCTCTGGATCCTATCCAAATGTTCAATCATTTACCAACAACTTTTTTTTGTGGAGGAAGTTTATGGCATATTTCACGATCATTGGATAACAAACAATGTGTATTTAAAACCATTTCTGTGCAACAATAAACAAACCAATAGATTAGGCTCAAGAGAAGGTAATCCAGCCTTGGGAGCCTGTTCTGCTGTTGAGACCATGGATGAATACCATGGAAGAGTATACTATCTCAGAAATTCACACAGTCACACCATACTTGGACATGATGTCCAATTCTTGTGTAATTACTTGTATAATTCAAGTAATGAAAAGACTTGATTGCCATTATACAATTATGTAAACAAGTAAAAACTTGTTAATCCAGTAAGAAAAAATATGCAATTATCGTATAACCAGATACAACACGGAAAAGTGGGCAAATGAAACTAGCTTAGATGGGACATCTTGGTCTGCATTGACAAGTTGGGCTGAAAGGCCTGTTACTGTGCTATATGACTTTATGACTCTTATTTGCCACCCTCTAGTTTTCCATCACCTCACCCGTGTCTAACAATGCTTCATATATCTCAGTCAGGACTGCTGCAATGCCTTCTATAGCTTCCCAAAGGGTCCTTGGTTATATCTGATCACGCCCGGGAGATTTATCTTCCCTCGTACATCTCAGGAAGTCCAGCACCTTCTTGAATGTAATATGGACTGCTTTCAAGACACCTCCATTAACTTTCCCAAGATTCCTAGTCTTTGCTCTTTTTCTGGAGTAGAAACAGAGCATACTCAGATACCCAGTTGCCCATCTCCTACAGTTCTACACACATGATCATTTTGGAATCTAAAGAACCTGACATTCTCTCTAGTTACTCTTTTTCCTTAATATACAGTGGCTTGCAAAAGTTTTCATACCGCTTGAACTTTTCCACATTTTGTCACGTTACAACCACAAACGTAAATGTATTTTATTGGGATTTTATGTGATAGACCAACACAAAGTGGTGCATAATTGTGAAGTGGAAGGAAAATGATACATGGTTTCCAAATTTTATTACAAATAAAAAACTGACAAGTGTGGCGTGCAAATGTATTCTGCCCCCCTGAGTCAATACTTTGTAGAACCACCTTTCGCTGCAATTACAGCTGCAAGTCTTTTGGGGTATGTCTCTACCAGCTTTGCACAGCTAGAGACTGAAATTTTTGCCCATTCTTCTTTGCAAAATAGCTCAAGCTCAGTCAGATTGGATGGAGAATGTCTGTGAACAGCAATTTTCAAGTCTTGCTGGAGATTCTGAATTGGATTTAGGTCTGTACTTTGACTGGGCCATTCTAACACATGAATATACTTTGATCTAAACCATTCCCGATGTTGGGGGAGTCCAGAACAAGGGGTCACAGTCTAAGGATAAGGGGGAATTCCTTTAGGACCGAGATGAGGAAAACATTCTTTACACAGAGAGTGGTGAGTCTCTGGAATTCTCTGCCACAGAAGGTAGTTGAGGCCAGTTCATTGGCTATATTTAAGAGGGTGTTAGATGTGGCACTTGTGGCTAAAGGGATCAGGGGGTATGAAGAGAAGGCAGGTACGGGATACTGAGTTGGATGATCAGCCATGATCACATTGAATGGTGGTGCAGGCTCGAGTGGCCTACTCCTGCACCTATTTTTCTATGTTTTTATGTTTCTAATCCATTGTAGCTCTGGCTGTATGTTTAGGGTCGTTGTCCTGCTGGAAGGTGAACCTCCGCCCCAGTCTCAAGTCTTTTGCAGACTCTTAACAGGTTTTCTTCCAAGATTGCCCTGTATTTGGCTCCATCCATCTTCCCCTCAACTCTGACCAGCTTCCCTGTCCCTGCTGAAGAAAAGCATCCCCACAGCATGATGCTGCCACCACCATGTTTCACAGTGGGGATGGTGTGTTCAGGGTGATGTGCAGTGTTAGTTTTCTGCCACACATAGCGTTTTGCATTTAGGCCAAAAACTTCAATTTTGGTCTCATCAGACCAGAGCACCTTCCTCCACATGTTTGCTGTGTCCCCCCACATGACTTGTGACAAACTGCAAACGGGACTTCTTATGGCTTTGTTTCAACAATGGCTTTCTTCTTGCCACTCTTCCATTAAGGCCTGATTTGTGGAGTGCACGACTAATAGTTGTCCTGTGGACAGATTCTTCCACCTGAGCTGTGGATCTCTGCAGCTCCTCCAGAGTTACCATGGGCCTCTTGGTTGCTTCTCTGATCAATGCTCTCATTGCCCAGCCTGCCAGTTAAGGTGGACGGCCATGTCTTGGTAGGTTTGCAGTTGTGCCATACTCTTTCCATTTTGGGATGATGGATTGAACAGTGCTCTGTGAGATGTTCAAAGCTTGGGATTTTTTTATAACCTAACCCTGCTTTAATCTTCTCCACAACTTTATACTTGACCTGTCTGGCGTGTTCCTAGGGCTTCATGATGCTGTTTGTTCACTAATGTTCTCTAACAAACCTCTGAGGCCTTCACAGAACAGCTGTATTTATACTGAGATAAGATTACACACAAGTGGACTCTATTTACTAATTAGGTGACTTCTGACGGCAATTGGTTGCACTGGATTTTATTTAGGGGTATCAGAGTAAAGGGGGCTGAATACTTTTGCACGCCACACTTTTCAGTTTTTTATTTGTAAAAAAATTTGAAAACCAAGTATCATTTTCCTACCACTTCACAATTATGCGCCACTTTGTGTTGGTCTATCACATCAAATCCCAATAAAATACATTTACGTTTGTGGTTGTAACGTGACAAAATGTGGAAAAGTTCAAGAGGTATGAAAACTTTTGCAAGCCACTATACATAAAATCTCTTTGGATTCTCCTTACTTTCATTTGCCAGAGCTATCTCATATCGACTTTTTTTTCTCTCCTGTTTTCCTTTTTTGTATGCTCTTTAATCCCCTTTAATCCCCCAGGGATACACAATCCAGCTGCTATACCTGACCTATGCCTCTTTTTTGCTGACCAGCCTCAATTTCTCGTAATCCTGGGTTTCTTATTCGCACCTAATTTGCCCACTTCTCTCTAACAGGAACACAAACTCTCACCATCACACTTTTAGAAGCATCTCACTTTCTGGATGTCCCTTTCAAAAAAAAATTGGATGTCCCACACAACCCAATCAATTATAATGGCAGACTATGGTTAATTAACAAAGTACAAAATAAGCAAATCTTTTAAAGCATAAATTTGGAATTGATTCCCTGAAATTTCACTTCAAATAAAACATGCGAAATCCACCCAGCTGAAGTGATGAAAACAAAGATTAAGTTCTGCAAATATGGAACTGTAGGGGCGCCACGGTGGCCCAGCGGTAGAGTTGCTGCCTTACAGCACTTGCGGCTCCGGGGACCCGAGTTCGATCCCAACTACGGGTGCCGTCTGTACAGAGTTTGTATGTCCTCCCCGTGACCTAAATGGGTTTTCTCCGAGACCTTCTGTTTCCTCCCACACTTTAAAGACGTACAGGATTGTAGGTTAATTGGCTTGATATATATGTGTAAATTGTCCCTAGTGCATGTAGGATAGTGTTAGTATGTGGGGATCGCTGGTCGGCACAGACTCGGTGGGCTGAAGGGTCTGTTTCTGCGCTATATCTCTAAATTAAACTAAACTTGAGAGCGTTGCTCATTATTTGTCTGAAGAAAATTGGAAGCAAGTCTGTTGTTGGTCTTCGGTTTAAGTATAGGTAATCACACTCCATAGCATTTATCAAGGGCTCTACACTGGTAATTTGGGCAAGATCCTTCATTCTCACTGTAGTTAATGTGGCAAGGTGGTAGAGTAGTTCTGGTTGGATGCAATACCAGCCAAACTAGTAATTTCTCCTGGAAATAGAATTTTTTTACTTAGCTGCAAATGCAATAACATCATTAGGATCAATACATATTCCTGTACATCAGCAGCTAGGCTGTGCACGGACGTGTTCAAACACATAACTGCAATAGAGTGTGCACGTATATATATATGCTTGCATGTATTTTGCTGTGGTTTGAGCCACTAATATGTAGAGTTTCTACTAATTTTGGAAACTTGATATAAAAAAATTTAACCTTAGAAATAAATGTCACCAGTTCATGAGCCTCATAAACCCTAGTCTGAAAATATAAATGTCAAACAAATAAAACCTATACTCTGTATTTCTTGCCTATATTAGTTAATAAACTGTTGAAATATTATCAAACCAAATTAAAGCTTAATGCCCAGCTCTATAGACAAACGCAGGATTGTAAAAGTACAACTCATGTACAGGCATATGCGGAGAGAACTCTTTGTCAAAACATTGGCAGAAATCACTTCAACCTCAATCTGATTTTGTTCCTCAGTGTATTTAGTCGTAGTCACAGAATCATACAGCACGGAACCAGACCCATCAGCCAAGCTTGCCAATGCTGACCAAGGTATCCCATCTACACTAGTCTCACCTGCCTGCATTTGACACATATCGACGGATTCCTATCCATGTATCTGTCCAAAGTCTTTTAAATGTTTTATAGTTCTATTTCAACTACCTCCTCTGGCAGCTTATTCCATATACCCACCACCGTCTATGAAAAAGTTCCTGTTAAATCTTTCACCCTATAAATTCCCCTCATGATCTTATACACCTCTATAAGATCACCTCTCATCCTCCTAAACTCCAAGGAATACAGATCTAGCCTACCCAACCTCTCCCTGTAGCTCAGGGGCCCTCAAGTAGTGACAGCATCTTCATTAATTTTATCTGCACTGTTTCTAGCTTAACAACATTTCAGATTTGTTTGATTTGAGAATCACAGAATTTTCAACTGTCTATTTTTAAGAATCACTCACCTATTAACAATAAGCAATAGCGGGCAATAATAAATTAAACCTGCTTTAATCTGCTTTTCAAGAATGCAATTTGTTATTAGCTTATGTACGACACACAATGCATGCAGTGAAAGAAGTACCATGTATTTTACATTTTATTGCATATTTGAAACCATACAATGTGACAGACTTGACGTGGACAAGCTTTTCCCTTTGATAGACAGAGTTGATGTGAACAAGCTTTTCCCTTTGAGAATAGGGAAGATTCAAACAAGAGGACATGACTTTAGAATTAAGGGACAGAAGTTTAGGGGTAACATGAGGGGGATCTTCTTTACTCAGAGAGTGGTAGCGGTGTGGAATGAGCTTCCAGTGGAAGTGGTGGCAGCAGGTTCGTTGGTATCATTTAAAAATAAATTGGATAGGCATATGGATGAGAAGGGTATGGAGAGTTATGGTATGAGTGCAGGCAGGTGGGACTAAGGGAAAAAAGTTGTTCGGCACGGACTTGAAGGGCCGAGATGGCCTGTTTCCGTGCTGTATTGTTATATGGTTATATGCTATGGTTAATTCCATTGATTTTTGTTTCCTTTTACCTTCATATGTAATTTCTCTGTGACTATAGCATATATTTTGCCATTTGAAATTTGAAATGGGCATTTCAATGGAAATGTTGATTTTTTTTTCTCCCTCCAAATCATTTGTATTTTAAATAAAGACTATTGAAGACTTTTGATAAGTTTGCCTTGATCAAAATTGTCTGCAAGCAAAGTACACAAAAATGCTGGAGAAACTCAGCAGGTGCAGCAGCATCTATGCAGCGAAGGAGATAGGCAACGTTTTGGGCTTCAGACTCAAGCAACCTATTGTCTGAAAGCAAACTCTGTGTCACTGTAAAAACTTTAAGAAATCATTCATAAGTTTTAGCTTTTTCAAAATATATTTGAGTACTAAAAACATCAGGACAGAGCATTATAACAGAGCTTTAATGCAATTATCAATGTTAAGTATCTGAGCTACCACACACAACTGCAGTACTTTGTGTTACTAAGCTTCTCATGAGTTAACATAATTCCTTTACTTACACCCATCTCAAAATTATTTGTTTGATTTCTATCAGAAAAATTATGGCGAACAATATCTCTGTGACATTCTAAAATGACAAGGAGTGGAAGGGAGGAGTCATCTTCCTGTTAGGCTGTGCTTTCCAAAATGTATGATCATCATCAAGATCATGTAACATCATGGGTTACACAAAAAGCTGGAGAAACTCAGCGGGTGCAGCAGCATCTAAGGAGCGAAGGAGATGGGCGACGTTTCGGGTCGAGACCCTTCTTCAGATGACCAGTGGTGTTCTGCAAGAATCAGTGCTGGGATCTCTGATGTGATTTATATAAATGACTTGGACAAAAATGTAGATATAAGGAACTGCCGATGCTGGTTTGCAAATAAGATACAAAGTGATGGAATAACTTAGCTGGTTAGGCAGCATCTCTGAAAAGCACAGATAGGTGATGTTTTGTGTTGTGACAGATTGTAGTAAGGGGCTGGACAAAGCCTAGCAAGGCATGGATCCCCAGGTAACCAACCATTTTCACTCCTCCCCATTCCCATACTGACCTTTCTGGCCCGGGCCTCCTCCATTACCAGAGTGAGGCCACATGCAAACTGAAGGACCAGCACCTCATATTCCACTTGGGTAACTTACAACCAACAATATGAACATTGAGTTCTCAAATTATAGCAAACTAACCTACAAACAACCATCCCCTCCCCCTCTTGTGCCCCACCTGGATGTGCATTCATTTCTCCCTTTCCACCTACATTTCATGCCTCTATCTCCTTTTCACACACTTATTGTCTTTTCATCTCTGGCCTTTGTCCAACTATCTGGCAAACAACCACCCATAACCGTGTATCATCCTCCCAGCGGTGGGAGGTATGCTTTGTCCTGCCTCCCACCGCTCTTCCAGCTTTCTCACCGCCCTACAACAATCAGCCTGAAGAAGGGTGCCGAAACATCACCTATCTTTGTTCTTCAGAGATGCTGCCTGCCCTGCTGATTTACTCCAGTACTTTGTGTCTTTTGCTAGAGATGTAGTTGGGCCTGGCCAAACAAGCATTATTGCAGTTGTGGATAGTGCGGAAGGTTGTCAAAGGATTCAGCAGCAGTCAAGAAGGCAAATAAAAGCAGAGAAATGGCAGATGGAGTTTAATCAAGGCAAGTATGAACTGTTGCACTTGGGGAAGTCATGTAAGAGGAAAACAGGACCATTGCTGTACAAAGGAATCTTGTACAAGTCCATAGCTCCATGAAAATAGCAACACAAGTAGATAAAGTGGTAAAGAAGATATTTGACTTTGGGGAGTTGACTTGTAAATATGAGGAAATCATTTTTGACCTTTATAAACTTTCTGTTAGGCCAGATTTGGGCATTGTGTGCAGTTCTGGTCACATTGTGCATAGAAATGTGAAGGCGTTTGAAAGGATGCAGAAGAGGTTCACCAGGATGTTACTAAATTTGATGGAAGGAGAAAATAAATTCAGCAGATCATTTAAAAAAAGGAATGTCAGTAAATAACTAAAGGTAGGATCAGGTAGTTGGATTAAATAAGTAAGCAAATGTATTGCAGATGTATAATGTTAACAACTTTGCGATTATTCATTTTACACCCTAGGATGTGAGTCTATTTTAATAGATGAGATCTATTAAAGCCCATCTTTTTCTTCTTTTGCTGTTTTGGTAGTGTTTACTTGTATGTTTTTAGTTTACCTTAGTTTTTGTATTATTGGGGGGGGGGGGAAACATTTTTCTATCTCTTTCCTCGATGGAGATGCGGCTTTTTCATCGTATCTCCGTCTGCACTGCGGCTTTAACATAGTGGAGCTGGCGGTCCCTTTGTTAGAGATCGACTGTGGGAGCTCCAACCGCAGGAGTTTCGACCGCCATGACCATGGGAGCTTTGATTGTCCCGATGCGGGAGCTTCGATCGCCCCGACTGCAGAAGTTTTGATTGGCCCGACCGTGGGTGGAAATAAGGTGTAAGTTATTTGTCTTCCATCACAATTGGGAATACGAGGTCGTCAAAAAAAAAAAGATGGACGTGCTGCCTGCACTGGTGAGGACTCATTATAAAAGAGGACTAGCTATAAAAGATGAAATAGCCGCACATTTGGGTAGCAGTAACACGATAGGTCCGAGTCAGCATGGATTTACGAAGGGGAAATCATGCTTGACTAATCTTCTGGAATTGTTTGAAGACGTAACTGGCAAAATGGACAAGTGAGAGCCAGTGGATGTAGTGTACCTGGACTTTCAGAAAGCATTTGATAAGGTCCCACATAGGAGATTAGTGGGCAAAATTAGGGCACATGGTATTGGGGACAGATAAGAAAATTGGTTGGCAGACAGGAAACAAAGAGTAGGGATTAACGGGTCCCTTTCAGAATGGCAGGCAGTGACTAGAGGGGCACCGCAAGGCTCGATGCTGGGACCGCAGCTATTTACAATATACACCAATGATTTGGATGAAGGGATTCAAAGTAACATTAGCAAATTTGCAGATGACACAAAGCTGGGTGGCAGTATGAACTGCGAGGAGGATGCTATGAGAATGCAGGGTGACTTGGACAGGTTGGGGGAGTGGGCAGATGCATGGCAGATGAAGTTTAATGTGGATAAATGTGAGGTTATCCACTTTAGTATCAAAAACGGGAAGGCAGATTACTATCTAAATGGCATTATGTTGGGAAAAGGGGAAGTACAACGAGATCTGGGGGTCCTTGTTCATCAGTCTTATGAAAGTAAGCATGCAGGTACAGCAAGCAGCGAAGAAAGTGAATGGCATGTTGACCTTTATAACAAGAGTAGTCGAGTATAGGAGCAAAGAGGTCCTTCTGCAGTTGTACAGAGCCCGAGTGAGACCACACCTGGAGTATTGTATTTGTACACTCTGGAGTTTAGGATGAGAGGGGATCTCATTGAAACATATAAGATTGTTAAGTGTTTGGACACACTAGAGGAAGGAAACATGTTCCCGATGTTGGGGGAGTCCAGAACCAGGGGCCACAGTTTAGGAATAAGGAGTAAACCATTTAGAATAGATACGAGGAAATACTTTTTCTCACAGAGAGTTGTGAGTCTGTGGAATTCTCCACCTCAGAGGGCAGTGGGGCAGGTTCTCTACATGCTTTCAAGAGAGAGCTAGATAGGGCTCTTAAAGATAGCTGAGTCAGGGGATATGGGGAGAAGGCAGGAACGGGCTACTGATTGGGGATGATCAGCCATGATCACATTGAATGACGGTGCTGGATCGAAGGGCCGAATGGCCTACTGCTGCACCTATTGTCTCTGAGGGAGTGCAGTGAACTCATTTTTTTGCGGGGACATCGCTCCATGAGAACATTCCGGAGTCTAGTGCGAGGGTGGGTGGCTTTCTGACTGTTCAGGTGGACAGGGACTGCAGAGAGAGCAACGGCAGTCTGAAGAAGGATCTCGACCCGAAACATTGCCTATCTCCTTCGCTCCTTAGATGCTGCTGCACCCGTTGAGTTTCTCCAGCCTTTTGTGTACCCAGCGGTTGGGACAACTCTGGTCACATCACAGTGAATGAACATGCGTGTGGTCCGGACATTGAACTGATAGCTGTGGGTCTCCGCTTATGCTGTGTGCCCTGGGGATTCTCACACGCCGTTGTGGTGGCTGTTTAAGTCTATGTTTAATTTTTATGTGGTTATGTATCTTATTGCTTTCTGGTATGACTGTTGGCAAATCAAATTCCTTGTATGTTTACATACTTGGCTAATAAATTTATAAGACTTCACAATAAATTTATAAGACCTCATCAAAGTTTATAAAATGTGGATGGTTACAATCTTTTCTCCAGGAAAGTGATGTCTGAAATTAGAGGGCACAGGTTTACAGTGAGACAGGACAGATTTAAAAAAGGACCTGGGGGTAACTCCCCCACCCCCCACCCCCACACAGAGGGAAGTGGGTATATAGAACAAGCTGCCATTGGAAGTGGTAGGGAGTACAATTACAATGTTTAAAATACATTTGGAATGGGACATGGATAGGCAATGTTTAGGGAATGGGGCCAAATGTTACACGCTCAGGAAGACATTGATGGGCATGGACTAGTTGGGCTGAAGGGCCTGCTCCCACGCAATACAATTCAATGACTATGAACATGACAGATGCAGGATTGGAATACATGGCCACTCAAGTCCTGTCTATAATATAGAACCCTAAACTACTCTTGCAGATCAGAAATGTATCAATTTTAGTTCTGAATATATTCTGCAATTCTTCCTCTGTGGCTCTTTAAGATTTTCAAAGATGATTACGGATTAATCCCTCATCATCTTGAATCAAGAACCTCTTATTCTAAAACTATGCCCCCTTCCTCTACCCCACTCTGTTCTACATTGCCCATGAAGTCTCACCATTTGCACAATATACAAAACTTCCTACCAAAGGAAAAGCCTGGGAACGAAAGTAATGTTAAAATTGTACAAGGCGTTGGTGAGACCAATTCTGGAGTATGGTGTACAATTTTGGTTGCCTAATTATAGGAAGGATGTCAACAAAATAGAGAGAGTACAGAGGAGATTTACTAGAATGTTGCCTGGGTTCCAGCAACTAAGTTACAGAGAAAGGTTGAACAAGTTAGGTCTTTATTCTTTGGAGCGCAGAAGGTTAAGTGGGGACTTGATTGAGGTCTTTAAAATGATGAAAGGGATAGACAGAGTTGACGTGGATAAGTTTATCCCATTGAGTGTAGGGAAGATTCAAACAAGAGGGCATGACTTGAGAATTAAGGGACAGAAGTTTAGGGGTAACGTGAGGGGGTACATCTTTACTCAGAGAGTGGTGGCTGTGTGGAATAATCTTCCTGCAGAAGTGGTGGAGGCAGGATCGATTTTAACATTTAAAAGTAAAGTGGATAGGTATATGGACAGGAAGGGAATGGAGGGGTATGGTCTGAGTGCAGGTAGATGGGACTAGGGGAAAATAAATGGTCGGCACGGACTGGAAGGGCCGAGAAGGCCTGTTTCCGTGCTGTAATTGTTATATGGTTATATGAATGACCAGGGAGCTGTGGTATGCAATGACTGTTGAGGATTCTGAATATTCAAAAAATTTACAAGGATGTTGCCAGGACTAGAGCTATTGGGAGTGGTTGAGTAGGCTAGGTCTCTATTCATTGGAGCGCAGGAGGATGAGGGGATATCTTATAGAGGTGTTCAAAATCATGAGCGGAATAGATCGGGCAGATGCAGAGTCTCTTGCCCAGAGTAGAGGAATCAAGGACCAGAGGACTTTGGTTCAAGGTGAAGGGGAAAGGATTTCATAGGAATCCAATGGATAACTTTTTCACACAAAGGGTGGTGGGTGTATGGAACAAGCTTCCAGAGGGGGTAGTTGAGGCTGGGACTATCCCAATGTTTAAGAAACGGACATGGATAGGACACGTTTAAGGGCCTGTCCCACCAGCAGCGACTCCATGCGATGAGCGCGATCAAACTAGAAGTGGGGGCTGCGCGGAGGTCAGGTGATCCCTGTACAGGGCCGTTCCCAACAGCATGCGCCTGCATTCGAAGACCGCGACCAAACCGGCAGCGGGGGCTGCGCGGAGGTCGGATGAGTGGCGCGACGTGGTGCAAAGTGAGGGGAACTTGGAGCGAAGTCTGAAAGGTAAGATTGCCAGGACAGAGAGGGGCACAGAGGCACACACAGAGAGGGCCATGGAGCCACACACAGAGAGGGTCACGGAGGCACCTACAGAGAGGGTCACGGAGGCACGACGTCGAGGCGGTGCATAATGAGTCGAGCCGACAAGCCGTTGCTGCACGCAATTTTTGAACATGGTCAGTTTTTCGGAGCCCCGCGTGATGTCGGGACGAACTCAGCACAACTCCACACGAACCCGCGACGCCAGACGGCTCAAACGACCACGTTAGGTCGCGCTCATCGCATGGAGTCGCATGCTGGTGGGACAGGCCCTTTAGAGAGATGTGGACCAAGCACAGGCAGGTGGGCCTAGATGGGCCAAGTTGGGCCAAAGGGCCCGATTCCACACTGTATCACCCTATGACTCTAAAAACATTGGAAACGTGTTAATTACATAATTTAGGAGAATCCTCCTGGTTTTGGTTGTTAATTTGTTTATTCATACAGAAAGTCAACAAAATATATTAATAAGCTTAAACAGTGAAGGGTGAGATTCTTACCCAGAACCTCTGATTGATGTCCACCACTGGTGCCAATATGTAATATATATGTAGCAACATCAGAATATTTTATCCATCCAAGTTGTCAAGCAGATTTTCCTAAAGTATCATTTAATTATTCAATTAAAGGTAGACAAAAATCCTGGAGAAACTCAGTGGGTGAGGCAGCATCTATGGAGCGAGGGAATAGGTGACCCTTTTCGAGTCCAGACCCTTCTTCAGACTGATGGTGGGTGTGGGGGGGGGGGGGGGGGGGGGGTGGGGGGTGGGAAGAAGAAAGGAAGAGGCCGAGACAGTGGGCTGTGGGATAGTTGGGAGGGGAAAGTGGGAGAAAGCAAGGACTACCTGAAATTGGAGGTTAATGTTCATAACGCTGTGGTGTAAACTACCCAAGCAAAATATGAGGTGCTGCTCCTCCAATTTGCGGTGGGACTCACTGGCCATGGAGGAGGCCCAGGACGGAAAGGTCGGATTCAGAATGGGAGGGGGAGTTGAAGTGCTGAGCCACCAGGAGATCAGGTTGGTTAATGCGAACTGTGTGGAGGTGTTGTGCGAAGCGATTGCCAAGCCTGTGCTTGGTCGATGAAACTGAATTTTGCAAATCAGCTTGCAGCAAACTTTATGTAATTAATTTTAACTTTGAAATGGGAAAATAAACGTTACTCCTTCCACAATTTGCTTCTAATAGTCAAGTTTCATGCAAGTGAAATTTAATTTTCCAATAACTTGTATTTGTTTACTGGCAATATATTAGATTTTTCTAGAGTGTTACGAACAATTCAATAAATTATTTAAGCTAGGTACAAGGCAGCAGAACTAAACAAAAGTTTAAAGAGTTGTTTAAGAACAGAAGTAGACAGGCAAGGAGTTTCAGTTTATTCCATAATGTCAAAATGCTAACCTACCAAAGAGGAATCCCAAGTTCACAAAGGTCAGTCAGAAACCGTTCAAACCCTTACATCAAAATAATTTCTTTCAAAGTGACAAATTATATTCTTATTCAAAATGTTGAACAGCGCCTGACATCATTACATGCAGCATCCTTAAGTTTTTAAATCATCCGAAATCTATTGAAATGTGATCAAGACTTAACGTTTCAAAATATATAAAAGTACTTGCAAGTGTATTTTTTAAAGTGTGGACCCACCCAGTGATGGAAGCTCGTGGTAGTCATTGTAATTTATCTAAAAGTGTATAGCGAGTGGAATCATGTGAAGAAAATGTTAAATGGTTACATGATCTGGCTCTATAGTTCCTTGACCATCTTTACATTTAGTTTTTCCACCTGTGGTGACTCTAGCTTCAGATAGTATGAACCTGCTATTATGGAATTAAGACAGGAAATGCTTAAAATACTGTACATGTGTCTCAGTGTCAAATCTTGTCAGATATGCCTGTGAAACATCTTAAAACTTATTACTCTGTTTTACCGGCCAAGTACAGACATTGTTACTGGAAGGGAATTCAGGAATAGTGAATAGAATAATTTATAAATTTGGACAAGGTTTTTGTGCATTTCAAGTAGCAAAGACCAGCAAAGCAGGGGTTATAAATTAGTAACATCTATTTTAGGGAAAGAAAGAAAGAGACTTTTGGAGAAGCATTGGTTTGTGTCATAAGGAATTGGGATTGAAGACAATTCAAAAAATGAAGAGTAGATCCAATTAGATAATTGATTGTCCTTTAAATTCTTTCAAATTACAAACTTACATCTTTTGCAACTGCAATAGTACTCAATGACCGACAGCAATATTTTAACCCACTTGATTTGATCCCTTAAAATCTCCATTAACAATTATTATTCTTGTTAAGAGTTAATCTACTTTAGCAGATTTTAAAACTGTAGCCAATTGTAGTCAAGACTAAAAATTGCAACACCTGCTAACATTGATATCCTGTAGAGACACAAGGAACATCAGCAGCTGGAATCTTGAGAAAAACACAAAAGTGCTGAAGCAACTCAGATGGTCAGGCAGCATCTGTGGAGGGAATGGATAGGCATTGTTTCGGGTTGGACTGAAGATCCATCCAGACCCGAAACATTGCCTATCCAATCCCTCCATTGATGTTGCCTGACGTTGATATCTTGCAAGTTTTGTTGAAAGATTTGCAGCCTCCCTTCCTGTTGACAGCCATCGTTCTTCAGCAGGGACGAGAGAGAGAGAGAGGAGTGGTATTTGGCATTGATGCCCAGAAGAATGGAGTACTTTATTCCATTTCATACCAGGGCCCCAAACCCTGGCAGATCAAGTCCAGTGTGCAGGTGCAAAGAACCAGTTAAATGTTGCTCACTTATGTAGTGTGGTGACTAGCTCATACACCTTCAAAACATTCACCATGCCATCCCTTATCCTGCCCTCTAATGGCCATTGACCCAGGATAATCCAGCTCCATGGTCTCTACATGCAACCACTGAGAGGTGGGGGGGGAGGAGGTGGGGGGGGGGGGGAGAGAAAGGCCAGGAGAGACGCGAGAAACAGGAAAAAGAGGGATCTAGCATCATGGGGCTGGAGTTAAGCGAGGGTGATATTCATTGAGGAGGGGATGAGCGAAGCAAAACTGAGCATCCAGGGTCCAGCCTAGAACAATTGGAGCTGAAATATAATAGTGCAAAATAGCAATTA
Source organism: Raja brachyura (assembly GCA_963514005.1). The sequence continues at coordinate 47,858,036 of OY740781.1, read as the reverse complement.
CCATCAATCTCCAATTATTCAGCATTTAAAATAATCTATTCATATGCATTTACTCCAGCAAGTATTTCCATCAGAAATAATTACAATTACTTTAATCAATTTGACATCCCTACTAGTTGAAACAGCAGCTTACTGCCCCACCTAAATTTAATTATAGCATGAGCATTTTGTAAAAGTCATTCAAGACTTTTGATTGGAATTCTAAAAATGAGGATAAACATTAAAAGGAGGACTGAAATTAATTTACACATTGTACTCCAACCATCTCTCAATCTACTTCCAATTTACTTCAAAGGAATTAATGATTTCATTTGTGGATAGAGTCAGGATATTTACGGGCAAATAGGGATTTATATTCCACATGTAGAATACATCAGAAAAATACTCAACTGAACTGTGAGAGAAAGTTCTCCCCTTCAATTTGAAGAACATCCAAAACTTAATTTGTTTTCTCATTAATTTAATTTTGAGATTGTTCAATCATTTGAAGTAGAATAATCTGAATTAAAACTTTAGTGTTAAAAGCAAAAAACACATTTTTAAAAGTTTTATTAGTACCTGTTTTTGCAGAAACAAACCTTATAGCATTTAAGATTCAGAAATGCTTCTGATATTCAAAGTTTTGTGAAATGTTACAATACAGAACAATGCAATTTCTGTTCTAATACGAAAAAATAATCTGTTGCAGTTAATAATGAAGATTAATAGTAAATAAACACTCCAGAACTACAGCAGTGAGGAAGACATAATGTACATGTGACGAGTGTAAATAAAACAAGTGCAGTGGCAACAAGACAAATCAAAGAAAGTGCTTAAGGAGATGTAAATTTTACCTCACGCTGCAATTCTTTTCAGAGTATATGTATAGATTTCCTATAAGGGAATCTATATGAAACTGACCTGCACAGGGATGGAGCGCAAATCAAGGCTGGGTTTGCTCTTTTTTTTTCCTGTTTGCTAAAAATGAGAGATTTGCTCTTTCTGCCCATTTATTGTGTTTTGCAAACATAATGCATAGGTGGTACCACAGCACTCAGCCAGTGACAGATGACAGACTAGTCCCAGTCTAATAATTCCTATTGCATTGTAGGTTACCTAATCATATACAACTTTAAAATAGCCTACAGTCCTGCAAATGTTTTCTTTGACTGAGGACAAAAAGCAGGTTTAACCCTGGAAAATTGCTATTATCCAGCTTTTTCACATACCAAACCAAACTCCACTGCAAGAGTGCTGATGCACATTTTGTACTATTGTTGCTGGAAGAGGAATGGGATAGAGTGTAGAGCTCTGAAAAATTAACATTTGAGTAGATTTTTCTCTCATGTTGAGAATGACGAGTGAAAAATACTTCAGCCATATTATTTCAGGTCCCTGTGATCTGGGTAAACTGTAAAAACATTAAGAGTGCTACCACAGACATCTTGGACTTTGTCTTCTTCAATTTAGACTTTCTTATGAAGCATAGTGTACTCATCCCCTACCCACCCTTCCAAATAAAAAATAAAGAAATACACAGCCACATGTATCAACAGAGCTGGAAAATGAATAGTACGTGGGATGATTTTTTTCTTCTCTCTCCCCTCATCAAGCAGAGATAGAAGAGATGCTTTCAGCTGGCTCCTGCGCGGGTCATTAAGTCTTCCAGAGCTTTCTCCTGGTCATTGTTGTGAAGAACAAGAACTTCTTTGATAACAGCCTGTTCAAAGCCCATTTCTCTGAATTTGGACATGAGGTGAAGAAACTCCAGGGTCTGAAAGAGAAGATGGAAGGTGTGAAAAGTGGCGGAATGGATTTCATTCTGGACATAATTGAGCACACAGATTGACAGTGATGATAAAGTGTGTGCTCTGTTCCGATTTTATTTTAGATTTCTAGAATCTACATTCCTTTGCTTCTCTGCAACACACATTTACAATATAAACACAAGATGTAAAATGGGTTTTCAACACTGGTGAGTTTCAACAGTTTTGTTTTTTGATCAGATGCTCAATCTCATCTTGAATCAGTTTTATTTTCCCAAATTTTTCTACATTCACAAAAAATGACCTTGTCAACCATCTCTACAGTGCATGGCATTAATAATTCAATTCTGGTAGCCTATTCCTGCATATTCTGATTACTCAAAGTTACTCTGAAATTGACCACTCGCCTAAACTCATTAAATTCACAAAATGTGCAAAGCTAAGACCACAGCCTCGAGGTCGGTCCCAGTTGGAGGCCGCCAGCTCCGCGATTAGGCCTCAGTGCAGACGGAGACGGAGACGGGGGATACGACAAGAAAAGGTCGCATCCACCCCCGAAGGAGGCGACTAAAAACAAGTTTCTCCCCTCCCCCCCCCCACCACACATACACAACTAAAATAAACAAAATATACTAAACAACAGGACAAAAGAAAATAAAAAAAAGACAGACGGACTGCAGACGAGCAGGATAGTACCAAGATAGGACCACTTGTATATCCCTTCAAACCTTTTTTATCCATGTACCTATCCAAGTGTCTTTTAAATTTCATAATTGTACTCGCTTCTTCCACCGGCAGCCTATTCATGTACACACTACCCACCGTGTGGAAAAGTTTCAGGCCCCTTTTAAATCTTTCCCCTCCCACAAACCTATATCATCTAATTTTAGACTCCCCCACCCTAGGGAAAAGACCATTGCTATTTACCTTATCTAAGTTCCTCATCATTTTATAAACCTCTATAAAGTCATTCTGCAGCCTCCTACACTCCTTGCTCACAAGCTTAATTTAGAGGTACAGTGCTGAAACAAGCCCTTCGGCCCACCGAGTCCACACCAACCAGCGATCCCCATACACTAACACTATCCTACATACACTAGGGACATTTACATTTACACCAAGCCAATTAACCTACATACCTGTACGTATTTAAATTAATTGTGTAGTTTTTCCACTCTTTGAAATATCCCCACGTTTTGGCATAGTAGCCTTCAATATCAAAAACCTTAATCTACATTTTGAATTAGATTTGGTTATTTACTCAAAGGACACCTAACTTGCTCATTTTGGTCACCTCATCATGTAATACTAATTTAAAGTAACATGTAACTTTAAACACAGAAACATAGAAACATAGAAATTAGGTGCAGGAGTAGGCCATTCGGCCCTTCGAGCCTGCACCGCCATTCAATATGATCATGGCTGATCATCCAACTCAGTATCCCGTACCTGCCTTCTCTCCATACCCTCTGATCCCCTTCGCCACAAGGGCCACATCGAACTCCCTCTTAAATATAGCCAATATTTAATTAAGTTGTATTTAAGTTTGAATGTATTTCATAACTTAAACACAAGTACAATTTGTTTTGATTAAAGTTTGAGAATTAAAAGTGCATTCAATAAATCTGATAAATTTACTGAATTCCGTTTCATAGCTTGTCATTGTGGCACTAATTTACACCCAATTTAGGATCTTTAATCGTGTAAAGATACATTCAACAATCATTTATGTACCAATTGAGGCTCAACTTACCTTTGGCTCTGAACACTGATTGATTTCTAGGCCTTCCTCTACGAGTGTGGGTTCAAAGCCTTGCTCACAGAGTCGTCCATGAATGAACAAGTAATCAAGCACCTGAAAATGATTAAATAAAGTTTACAGTTGGACTACTCAAAATAATTTTCTTTCAAGAACTGCTTCACAATCACAGAACATTGTTTCTCTATTGCAGAGGTACAACAAGGTATGTTATAAGCACAGGGTGTTTCATATTCAAATCAATGAAAGGAAAGTCATTTTACTGGCTCTGCTAATATCGTAAATTACCTTTTCAATCTTCACTGGCTATCACATCCTCTCAACAAGTATTAGAATGTTATTGGTTAGATTTTTGGTTTATTATTTTATTAGGTTTATCGGCGGCACAGTGGGGCAGAGGTAGAGCTACTATCTTACAGCACCAGAGACCCGGGTTGGATCCTGACTATGGGTGCTTGTTTGTACGGAGTTTGTACATTCTCCCCGTGGCCTGCGTGGGTTTTCTCGGAGTTCTTCACACTCCGAAGATGTACAGGTTCGTAGGTTTATTAACGGTATAAAATTGTCCCTAGTGTGTTTAGGGTAGTGTTAATGTGCGGGGATCACTGGGCCGAAGGGCCTGTTTCCATGCTGTATCTCAAACTAAAACAAAAGTAGAGCTATTGTCAAATGTCACATGGAAATTCTGCCTTAATTGCCTCGATCCCTTGATACATCAATGCTGTTGAGGGTCTTGACATAAATTGTATATTTTCCCCTTACAAATGATTAGTGTCAGGGGTTATGGGGAGAAGGCAGGCGAATGGGGGAGACGATAGATCAGCCATGATGGAATGGTGGAGTAGACTTGATGGGCCGAACGGCCTAATTCTGCTCCTATCACTTATGACCTCCCAAAGTGCAACACAACTCAAAGACTCCTGTATGAATATTTTCCTTCAACCACAATCCTCTACCTTCTATGAGTAAGGCAGTCCTGAATCGAAATGACAAAGTCACCGTGGATCCAATGCATCTTACTAAAATTCATGGAGACAACATTCATCACCCGACCCCCATTGTTCATCTTCGTCACCTCCTCAAAAAACTTGATCAATTTAGTAAGGCATGACCTGCTGCAAATAAAGCCATCTGACAAATCAATTCTCTTCCAAATGGGGAATAAATCCTAACAAAAAAAATCCTCTCCAATTGATTTCCTACCACTGACGAGGATGATGATGAAGGACGGTTTTTGTGATTGTAAGTCTATGACCATGGTGCACCACCGGGATTGTACACAATTAGAATTTGTTAAATACAATAACATTGTACACAAATGTTGTTGGCATAATTAGTACGTTTGCAGGGCTTGAAAATTGTTGTTTTTTGACAGCAGGATATTTAGACTACCGAATAATCAGTTGATAAAATTGGCACAACAATGGCAGATGGAATTTAACCTGACAAATGCAAGGTGATTAAGTTTGACAGACAAGGGTAGGGCATACACAATGAATAGTAGGGCCCCAGGGGTTACGGAGCAACAGAGTGACCTTGGTGTAAAGTCCAAAGACCTGAACGTGGCTGCATACAGTGCATTCACTTTTTCCACATTTTGTTACATTACAGACTTATTTTAAAATGTATTACATTTTTTTTTAATCTTCAATCTACACACCATACCCCATAATGAAGAAGCAAAAACAGGTGTTTAGAAATTTTTGCAAAGTAATTAAAAATAAATAGCTGAAATATCACATTTACGTAAGTGTTCAGGCCCTTTGCTGTGACAATCAAAATTGAGCTTAGGTGCATCCTGTTTCCATTGATTATCCTTGAGATGATTGGAGTCCACCCGTCGTAAATTAAATTGATTGTACATGATTTGGAAAGGCACACACTTGCCTATATAAGGTCCCACAGTAAACAGTGCATGTCGGAGCAAAATTCAAGCCATGAAGACAAAGGAATTGTCCGTAGACCTCCGAGACAGGATTGTGTGTAGACACAGATCTGGTGAAGGGTATAAAACAAATTCTGCAGCATTGCAGGTCCCGAAGAGCACAGTGGCCTCCATCATTCTTAAATGGAAGAACTTTGGAACCACCAGGACTCTTCAAACCCGGCCAAACAGAGCAATCGGGGGAGAGGGGCCTAGGTCAGGGAGGTGACCAAGAACCCGATGGTCACTGACAAAGAGCTCCAGAGTTCCTTTGTGGAGAAGGACAACTATATCTGCAGCACTCCACCAATCAGGCATTTATGGTAGAGTGGCCAGATGGAAGCCACTCCTCAGTAAAAGGCACATGACAGCCCGCTTGGAGTTTGCCAAAAGATACCTAAAGGACTTTCAGACCATGAGAAACAAGATTTCCTGGTCTGATGAACCAAGATTTAACTCTTTGGCCTGAATGCCAAGCATCATGTCTGGAGGAAACCAGGTACCGATCACTGGCCAATACAATACCTACTGCATCATGCTGTGGGGATGTTTTTCAGCGGCAGGAACTGGGAGACTAGTCAGGATCGTGTGAAAGATGAACGGAGCAAAGTAGATAGATCATTGGTGAAATCCTGCTCCAGAGCGTTCTGGACCTCAGACTGAGACGGAGGTTAACCTTCCAACAGGACAACGACCCTAAGCACACAGCCAAGACAACGCAGGAGTGGCTTCGTGACAAGTCTCTGAATGTCCTTGAGTGGCCCAGCCAGAGCCCGGACTTGTACCCGATCAAACATCTCTGGAGGGACCTGAAAATAGCTGTGCATCGATGCTCCCCATCCAACCTGACAGAGTTTGAGAGGATCTGCAGAGACGAATGGGAGAAATTACCGAAATACAGGTGTGCCAAGCTTGTAGCGTCACACTCAAGAGGACTTGAAGCTGTAATCGCTGCCAAAGGTGCCTCAACAAAGTACTGAGTAAAGGGACTGAATACTTGTGTAAATGTGATTTTTAATTAATTTCTATTAATTAAATCTATTAATTTCTAAACTCTGGTTTTCACTTTTTTAAATTATGGGGTATTGTGTGTAGATTGATGATAAAAAAAAAAGAATTTAATCCATTTTAGAATAAGGCTGAAATGTAACAAAATGTGGAAAAAGTAAAGACATCTAAATACTTTCTGAATGCACTGTAGATAGACAAAGTGGAAAAGACATATGGAATACTTGGCTTCATTTGCTGGACACGGAATATACGAGAGAGGTTACTTTTCCATTTATAAAACGGGTGCTGGATTACTATGTACAGTTCTGGTCGCCATACTTTAGACAGAACTTGACTGGACAGGATTCATCAGGATGTTGATTGGGACAGTGCACTTCCTTTATAAGGAAGGATAGGGTGTATTTTCCTTGGAGGAGATGACGTTGCGGGGGATCTAGTCGGTTTACATCATTATGAGGGGCATAGATAAGGTAAATAGTAGAAAACCTTCCCCTGTAGCTGGGATGCTGATCCATTCTCACTGTCCGACCCGCTCAGTTACTTCCCATCCTCCCACTCGTAACAAGGGCAGAGTCCCCCTTGTCCTCACCTTCCACCCTACCAGCCGTCACATAAAACAGAAAATCCTCCGACATTTTCGCCACCTACAACGGGATCCCACCACTGGCCACATCTTCCCATCTCTTCCCCTTTCGGCTTTCTGCAGACCGCTCCCTCTGTAACTCCCTGGTCAATTCGTCCCTTCCCACCCAAACATAGAAACATAGAAATTAGGTGCAGGAGTAGGCCATTCGGCCCTTCGAGCCTGCACCGCCATTCAATATGATCATGGCTGATCATCCAACACAGTATCCCGTACCTGCCTTCTCCCCATACCCTCTCATCCCCTTAGCCACAAGGGCCACATCTAACTCCCTTTTCTGGCACTTTTCCTTGCAGCCGCAGGAAATGCTACATTTGTCGTTTTACCTCCCCCTTTGACTCCATTCAAGGACCCAAGCAGTCTTTCCAGGTGCGGCAGAGGTTCACCTGCACCTCCTCCAACTTCATCTATTGCATCCGCTGCTCTAGGTGTCAGCTGCTGTACATCGGTGAGACCAAGCGTAGGTTTGGCGATCGCTTCGCCCAACACCTCCTCTCGGTTCGCAATAACCAACCGAATCTTTCGGTTCAACTCCCCCTCCCATTCCAAATCTGACCTTTCTGTCCTGGGCCTCCTCCATGGCCAGCCGTAAATTGGTGGAGCAGCACCTCATATTTCGCTTGGGTAGTTTACACCCCAGAGGTATGAACATTGACTTCTCCAATTTCAGGTAGTCCCTGCTTTCTCCCTCTTTCCAATCCCCTTCCCAGCTCTCCCACAGCCCACTGTCTCCGCCTCTTCCTTTCTTCTACCCGCCCCCCCCCCACATGAGTCTGTAGAAGGGTCTCGACCCAAAACGTCGCCTATTTCCTTCGCTCCATAGATGCTGCCTCACCCGCTGAGTTTCTCCAGCATTTCTGTCTACTTTCTGGTAATATGTTCTAGTTATTTGCACAATTTTCCTTTGGAAGTTCACTTCATGAATCCACGCACCTTTAAGTCAATTAGAACTTGTGTTGGCCCCACCTCAAATGGGATACAACATATCAACGAGTTATCTACTTCTTTGTACAGTTAGTTTACAAATTTTTAAACACATTTCCAACTAGTAATCCATGTCGGAGGTCGCGCTGTGGAGGGGGGGTGGGGGGCAGAACAAAGGAAGACAAGGCATGGAATATTTTGTAACTTTGTCAGAACCATTTATTGGGTATGCAAAACAAAGAATTTCACTGTGACTCGTCACATGTGACAAAGTATTCATTCATTCATCCAAAACCTATTGGTATGGTTCACTGGTTCTTTATTATCACATACCGAGGTAAAGATTTTTTTTTTGCATACAGTTCAGTAAAGTATTACTTTACATAAACACAATCCCAAATTAAGTACAAAGTTTAAGGAAATAGCCCACTAAGACACTATACAAGAATCGCCAAATTGTGGGACTATTCTCAAAGTCCAGGTTGCCTTTGAGTGCTCCGCCAGGAGGTACATGTCATATCAAATAGCTACAGAGAGTAGTGTTTACCCACCTCCTTTAGAATAGGTATAACAAACTATTGAAACTGGAAAATTCCATCTTCAACAAAGATAACTAAGATAAAGAAAGGTAATCGCTCTCATTCTGTACAAATAAACCTGATATTAATTAATTTAACAAACTGATCCTGCTATTATTTGAAAAGAGTAGAAAGATAAAACTTGTGCTGTACTGAATGTAAAAAAAAAAACCCTTACTTGTTCTAGGTTTTCTCCTCGTTTCTGCATGGCTTGTATTACATTCTCACAGGAATATCCCATGCCAACTATAGTTTCTGCACATTGTCTCTCACTTGGTGTAAATGCTTGAAGGGGATCAAGACACTCCAATCTCTTTGATACATCTCCAACATTAGTGATGGACAATTCTGTAGCAGGGTGGTTTTCAGAATTAACCTATTTAGAAGACAAAAAACAGCAGAGATAAACTAGGTATAGTTTTACAGTTGATTTACAGAATATTTAGATATGTCCAAAATGAAAACTTATGGAAAAATATGATTGATAGTACAGAATAAAGCACGCTTGCTTTATGTAATAATTAGAAGAGATCTTTCTTAACAAAATAAATTCAAACCTGTAAATCTAATAAACATAGAACAGTACAGCACAGGAACCGTCTCTACAGCCAATGTCAGTGCCGGACACAATGCTAAGACCAACTCTTATCTGCCTGCCCATAATCCATATTCCTCCATTCTCTGTATATCCATGTGCTATACTTAATGCTCCCCTCCTTACCGGAACATGCCAGTCCTGAACTTGGATCTTTAAACGACTCCCACATGTGCGCTTGCCCAATAACAATTGCTCCCAATGTACCTTCCCGGGCTCCTGCCTAATAACGCAGTCATAGACCATACACAATAGGTGCAGGAGTAGGCCATTCGCCACTTCGAGCCAGCACCGCCATTCACTGTGATCATGGCTGATCATCCACAATCAGTACCCCGTTCCTGCCTTCTTTCCATGTCCCTTGACTCTGATATCCTTTAGAGCTCTATCTAACTCTCTTGAAAGCACCCAGAGAATCAGCCTCCGCTGCCTTCTGAGGCAGAGAATTCCACAGATTCACAATTCTCTGGGTGAAAAAGTTTTTCCTCATCTCCGTTCTAAATGGCACCCTGGTTCTGCACTCCCCCAACATCGGGGACATGTTTCCTGCCTCTACGGGGTCCAATCCCTTAATAATATTATATGTTTCAATAAGATTCCCTCACATCTTTCTAAATTCCAGAGTATACAAGCCCAGTCGCTCCATTCTTTCAACATATGACAGTCCAACCATCCTGGGAATTAACCTTGTGAACCTATGCTGCACTCCCTCAATAGCAAGAGGGCCCTTCCTCAACATTGGAGACCAAAACTGCACAAAATACTCCAGGTGTGGTCTCACCAGGGCCCTGTACAACTGCAGAAGGACCTCTTTGCTCCTATAGTCAACTACTCTTGTTATGGCCCACATGCCATTCGTTTTCTTCACTGCCTGCTGGACCTGCATGCTTACTTTCAGTGAATGATGAACAAGGACCCCCAGATCCTGTTGTACTTTCCCTCTTCCTAACGATGCCATTCAGATAATAATTTGCCTTCCTGTTCTTGCCAGCAAAGTGGATAACCTCACATTTAACCACATTAAACTGCTTCTGCCATGCACTACCCACTCACACAATATGTCCAAGTCACCCTGCATCCTCATAGCATCCTCCTCGCAGTTTACACTGCCACCTCGCTTTGTGTCATCTACAAATTTGTTAATATTACTTTTAATCCCTTCATCTAAATCATTAGTGTATATTGTAAATAGCTGCAGTCCCAGCACTGAGCCTTGCAGTACCCCACTAGTCACTGCCTGCTATTCTGAAAAGGACCCGTTAATCCCTACTCTTTGTTTCTTGTCTGCCAACCAATTCTCTATCCATGTCAATACCCTACCCCCAATACCATGTGATCTAATTTTGCCCACTAATCTCCTGTGTGAGACCTTATCAAAGGCTTTCTGTAAGTCCAGATATACTACATCCACCGGCTCTCCTTCATCCATTTTACTTGTCACATCCTCAAAAAATTCCAGAAGATTTGTCAAGCAGGATTTCTCCTTCATGCTGATTGGACCAATGCTGACTTGGACCAATGCTGACTTGGACCAATCGTTTTACTGCTATCCAAATGCGCCATTATTATTTATTTAATAATTGACTCCAGCATCTTCTCCACCACTGATGTCAGGCTAACTGGTCTATAATTCCCCGTTTTCTCTCTCCCTCCTTTCTTCAAAAGTGGGAGAACATTAGCTACCCTCCAATCCACAGGAACTGATCCTGCATCTATAGAACATTGGAAAATGATCACCAATGTGTCCATGATTTCTAGAGCCACCTGCTCAAGTACCCTCGGATGCAGATCATCAGGCCCTGGCGATTTATCAGCCTTCAGTCCCATCAGTTTACCCATCACTATTTCCAGCCTAATGTGAATTTCCTTCAGTTCCTCCATCATCCTAGGTCCTCTGGCCACTAGTACATCTGGGAGATTGGATCTGTCTTCACTAAGGAAGACACAAACAAAGTACCTGTTCAACTCATCTGCCATTTCCTTGTTCCCCATAATAAATTCACCTGTTTCAGTCTTCAAGGGACCCACATTTGTCTTAACTATCTTTTTCTTCTTCACATACCTAAAGAAGCTTTTACTATCTTCCTTTATATTCTCGGCTAGGCTTGCCTTCGTACCTCATCTTTTCTCCCCGTATTGCCTTTTTAGTTATCTTCTGTTGCTCTTTAAACATTTCCCAATCCTCTGGCTTCCCGCTCATCTTTGCTATGTTATACTTAGAAACATAGAAAATAGGTGCAGGAGTAGGCCATTCGGCCCTTCGAGCCTGCACCGCCATTCAATATGATCATGGCTGATCATCCAATTCAGTATCCTGTACCTGCCTTCTCTCCATATCCCCCTGATCCCATTAGCCACAAGGGCCACATCTAACTCCCTCTTAAATATAGCCAACGAACTGGCCTCAACTACCTTCTGTGGCAGAGAATTCCACAGATTCACCACTCTCTGTGTGAAAAATACTTCTACTCTGTTATTCTTATACTGTCCTTGACATCCCTTGTCAGCCATGGTTGCCTCTTAGAATCTTTCTTCCTCTTTGGACTGAACTGATCCCGCACCTTCTGTATTATTCCTAGAAATACCTGCCATTGTCGTTCCACTGTCATCCCTGATGGGGTATATTTCCAATCAATTTTGGCCTGCTCCTCCCTCGTGGCTCCATAGTTCCCTTTGCTCAACTGTAATACTGACACTTCCGATTTTCCCTTCAACCTTTCATTTGTAGATTAAAACATCATATTATGGTTACTACCTCCGAATGGCTCCTTTACATTGTTACCTTATCAAATCCGGTTCATTACACAACACTAAATCCAGAATTGCCTTCTCCCTGGTAGGCTCCAGTACAAGCTGCTCTAAGAATCCATCTCGGAGGCACTCCACAAACTCCCTTTCTTGGGGTCCAGTACCAACCTGATTTTCCCAGTCTGACCTGCATGTTCAAATCTCCCATAACCATCGTAGCATTACCTTTGCGACATGCCAATTTTAACTCTTGATTCAACTTGCACCCCATATCCAGGCTACTGTTTGGGGGCCTGTAGATAACATCCATTAGGGTCTTTTTACCCATACAATTCCTCAGTTCTATCCATTCTGACTCTACATCTCCTGATTCTATGTCACCACTCGCAAGGGACTGAAGGTAATAAAATAATTATTTTGTTCAAATGTCAAGGGATAAAGTTCCTTAAATACTACCCCTTCATTGTAGCATGAAAAGGGGAGTCCATTACATTAATTGTATACTTTTGTTTCATCGTTATAAATGACAGTCAGTTAGCTTTTCAAATTATGTTATTTTGTGCCATAGGCATGCTCTGAACCAAGATACCCCAAGATACACAGGATCTTTATAGCCAAATCCATCATATATACCACTCCCCACCACTGACTCCATCTACACCCCACACTGCCTCAGAAAAGCAACCAACATAATCAAAGTCTTGTCCTACCGGTCATTCCTTCTTCCCCTCCTCCCGTCGGACAGAAGTTTGCAAACGTGCACCTTCTTCCTCTCCTGTTATCAGGCTTCTGACCAGTGCTTCTATAACCTAGGGTGCTGGCCAATTTAGTCTATCCCATTGCAGATATTGGACTTTGTGTTTGGACCTTGTGCAATAGTGCAGAGAACTATATTCTGCACTTTGTATTTTCCCCTTCGATCCACTTAATGTACTGCGAGTTTGACTTGGCCGTATTTACGTTTAGGTGTGTCATAGATTGTATTTTAGATTTTATCTGATTGGATGGCACACAACAAAGCTTTTCACTGTATCTTGATACGCATGACAATAACAAACCTAAATCTAAACCCACCTGAGAAAAGACGAGCTGGGGTTGGGACTCATGAGGAGTCCTAGCTGGGGTTGCTGTTTGTGGCACAAAGGAGTTAGGAGAAGATAATGAAGTCATATACAATGATGAAAGTCTCAGATAGAGTAAAAAGGAATTAAGTGTTTCCAATAGTAAAGGCAGCAAAAGCCAGAGGGCTTAAATTTAAAGTAATTGGTAAAGACGAGTGAGGGGAGGGAGTCAATTTGAAAAACCTTTCAACAGGGGAGTGAAGACCTGGAACTTACTGATTAAGAGGGTGGTGGGGAGAGAAACTCTTGTCTTATTTAAGCAGCATGTGTACTTGATGACCAGTGACCAGCTGAGCAATAGATCAAATACTGGTCAGTGAGATTACAGTAGCTCCATTTTGACTACACAGACATGACAGAACAACCTCCTTCAATAAAAATGTCTATGATTTTCTGTTCAATCTCTTAAACGTCAGAGGCAACTAAATTCAATGACAGTTGCAGTGTTCAGTTCCATTCACAACTCCTCAGAAAATGAGACAATGCGCAATACAGCAAGAACTGGACAACAATTAGGCTGGGCTGCTGATGGGCGAGTGATATTTATGTAGCATAATCATGAGCTAAAACATCCATAACAGAAATCAAACCAGTGTCAGGTACCTCACCAAAATCCTTAATCAGACCAGTTGCATAAACACAGCGGCTCCAAGAACATATCAAAAACATGTCATAGATATCCTGTGGCAAGTGACCTACCTCCTGACTTCTCAATGCCATTCCATCCATCTGCAATACTCGTGTAAGGAGTGTGCACAGAATTTTCTCCATTTGCCTGGATGACTAAAGTGCCAACAAGAACAAGAAGCGCAATGCTAACAAGAAAAAGCAGCTAGCTTGAGGAGTTGATCCAGCCATTTAAATATTCATTCCTTTAACTAGTGACAGACCATTGCTTCAATTTGTACCATCTACAAGAGAGATACAACAATTGACCAGGACTTTGTTTCTAGCATCCATCACCTGTGATCTGCCACTGAGGACACGTTTACTGATATTTTATCATTTTTGAGATCTGGATGTCACTGGCATTGTTTTGGGGTGAATGATACTTACTACCTACCAGTTCATGTCTTAAAACTGTCCATGTCTCTCTCTTCCCCAATTAAGGGGGAAACAGTGACGAAGTGGGAGAGTTGGTGCCTAAAAGCGCCAGAGACCCGGGTTCTTTCCTGACTACAGCTGGTGTATCTACAGAGTTTGTATGTTCTCCCTGTGAACGCATGAGTTTTCTCTGCGTTCACTGGTTTCCTTCCACATTCCCAAGACATGCAGGTTTGTAGGTTAATTAACTTCAGTAAATTGGCTTCTGTAAATGGTCTGTAGTGTGTAGAAAATGTTGGCCTTCATAACAAGAGGATTTCAGTATAGGAGTAAAGAGGTTCTTCTGCAGTTGTATAGGGCTCTGGTAAGACCACATCTGGAGTATTGTGTACAGTTTTGGTCTGCTAATTTGAGGAAGGACATCCTTGTGATTGAGGCAGTGCAGCGTAGGTTCACGGGATTGATCCCTGGGATGGAGGGACATATGAGGAAAGATTGAAAAGACTAGGCTTGTATTCACTGGAGTTTAGAAGGATGAGGGGGAATCTTATAGAAACATATAAAATTATAAAAGGACTGGACAAGCTAGATGCAGGAAAAATGTTCCCAATGTTGGGTGAGTCCACAACCAGGGGCCACAGTCTTAGAATAAAAGGAAGGCCATTTAAGACTGAGGTGAGAAAAAACGTTTTCACCCAGAGAGTTGTGAATTTGTGGAATTCCCTGCCACAGAGGGCAGTGGAGGCCAAATCACTGGATGGATTTAAGAGAGAGTTAGATAGAGCTCTAGGGGCTAGTGGAATCAAGATATATGGGGAGAAGGCAGGCACGGGTTATTGATTGCTTTCAATGCTGTGAACTCCCTTGGTAATTCCCTCCCAATTGTACATCATGGTGCTACCCCCTCCTTCAGTGAGACTGCCCCTGCCAGCAACACAGGATACATGTAGAGATTGTGATGGATATCTGGCATTTTGTCCATAAAGGTATGATTACATAAATTCCATGCCAGGCTGCTGCCTAGCTAATCTGTGGGACTGGTTTAGAGCTCTCCCCATTTTGACTCGAGCCCCATATGTGGGGGACTTTGTAGAAACAACTGGTCTGGAACTACTTGCTGTGTCTGAATTTGATGCCCACATCTTTACTGTTTGTGTTTTTAAAATTATTTTTCAGGCGAAACAGAGGTGATACGATAACCGAATGGCTCATTAGGCCATTTCAAAAAGCATTTGAGAGTAGAACCTTATTATGCATCTAGTCACAAACAGGAATAATGGTGTTCATAAGTCATTAGAGCAGAATTCAGCCCATGGAGTCTACTTCACCATTCAATCATAGCTGATTAATCTTTCCCTCGCAACCCCAAGTGGCAGATTTCCTTGCCTGAAGGGCATTAGTGAAGCAGATTGTTTTTACAATTATTTGGTAATTCTATGGGCAATATTGTGGTCATCGTTCCTAAATACAGTTTATCGTTCCGAAAATAAATTCTGGAATTGGGACGACCACATTCCTGGATTGTTGGTCTGAGCCTCTGGAACACTATAGCTTAAATCATTGAATGTCCACTGACCCCGTGAACACCTCGACAAAGCTATTGTCTTCCAATTTAGTTAGGTCTTTTAGAGCAGTTGCACTGTAGTGGCTATTTGCTGTCGAAGCTTTATGTTTGTTGGCACCTCATTTGTGGGTATACCAAGTACTGCTCCTAATATTCCCTTCTGCACTCTTCAATAAACTAGTGTTTATGATTGACTTGGAAACATATTGCCAATCTTTCATTAAGGCTTGATCAAATTATTGGAATTCCTTACCCAAAAGGTACTGTGGGGGGCCCACACTGCAATGTTTAATGCAATTCAACCATCTTCTCAAGAGCAAGTGGGGACGGGCAATAAAGGCTGGCCTTGCCAGTGATGCTACACCGCACAAATAAATTGTAAGATTATCCATAATACGAACACAGATGAACTAGGCTGCAAACATCAATTATGACATTGAAGCGAATCAATGTAACATACACAAAAATGGACAGCAGTGGGATTGTAATTCTGAAGCAATCATTGACAACAGCAATAGTTCTTTCAACATAGACAACCAAATTAAAGAACATTTCTGGAGTATGATGCAAGAAGGAAACATATATATCAACTTTCCGACACCATGCAGATTGTAGGAATAGCAGCCTCTTCCTTCAAGCAATATAGGCATTAACAGTAAACAAACTTTAGAGTCAACAGTTCTGAAAGATCTAACCAAATTTGATCGAAATATTAACTGATTCAATCAACTTAAACTTCACTGCAGCAATTGTATAATCTCTGTGAATTGTACAACAGGAAATAATTAAAATTGTTTTAACATTCCTAAAGATTTGAATAACTATAGAAATAGTTTGAGTAACCAATATGCAGATTTAGAAAGTGAACTACAAAACAATATCTTACCACTTTTGCTATGCTTTGAGGGGATTGCTCTGTTCCAATTGTTGACAGAACTGATGGAATTTTGTACTTTGAAGACAGCGGTCCGGTGTTGTTATCAATCCCAAGGTCAAAACTTGACGAAGAACGCATGGATACAACAGGGAGGTTATGTCCATTCAAACCACTGCCCTTGTACTGCTCACAGTTCTTTACTGAACTAAACAAAGTGCCATTGGGTAGGCTTGTGCTGTGGAAAGTGCCAGTAAGTTTAGCAGTCTTCTGCTCACTTTCATCATAATCCAGTTTAGGAAATGAAAGAGATTTGATATTGCTGACAGAGGAAGCAGGCGGGAGAGATACTTTGGCAGAAAAGGGCACTTCTTCACAGCTCTCCAACTGTGGCAAATTTATGAGGCCATTTGGCTTATGAAGGGATTTGAAATCTGAGGTGGCCTCCACTATTGAGACCTGCACTTCTGGGCTTGTTAATGCTTCTGTGGATCTTACAATCTGCACATTTAGGCCATTATTCAATTGTGGAATGATCATCGGTCGTGAACTTGCTTGAACTTCAAGAATATTTTTGAGTTCTTCTTTATCATTGAGTGTTTTCAATTCCAGTTTATCAAAAGGATCTTCTTCATTTTCAAAATCTGCAAGATTGAATTTAGTTGTATAGGGGGGACTTGGATCTTTTTGCTTCAATGTATTGCTGTTAGCTGGCAATGGGGTTAGAATCTTGCTATGCCTTAGGTCGGCAAATAAAGGGTTAAAAGGCAGTGGAAACGCTGAAGAATGTGGTCCATCAGTGGATTGGATTCCACCTTTTCTCTCCAAGATGACTTCAGATTCAGCTGTCAATGAAGTAGCTTCCCTATTTAAACTTGCCATCTTTTGTGCAGCTTTAATTTGTTTGATCTGTTTGGCCCATTTTATTGTTTGCTTCTCTAAAGATAAATCGTACTACAAAAAAAGAAATAGCACTATTAAATGCCTGCAAATAATTTGAAAGAAACATAGATGTCAAACATTTTCACAAAACCGGCCAAATAAATGGTTAGATAAGTTTCAACAAGGTGGTTAGGGCACAGGAAATATACCAAGATGATGAGACTCGGCTTGTCCCATTTGATTCTTATCCTTAGAACTATCTGATTAATATGTAAGGGCAGTTTTTGAGAGATAAAACAAAAAGACATGTTAATGCTGCAAAATGCAGACTGGAGCTGTTGCAATAATTCAAAACCAAAGGCAAATGTTGGAACTGCTCTGGAATTCAACCCTTTGAAGCGAGAAAAACTGATGTAACTTATTTTTTAATCATTTAAGGGATGTGGGCTGAGCCTGCATTTAATTATCCACCCCAATTGCTCATGAGAAGATGGTGGCGAGCTGTATTTTAGATATACTCACAATGCTGTTGGGGAGGAAATTCTAGGATTTTGTCCAAGTGATTATAAAGGAACAGTGAGATATTTGGAGTACAATTCCAATAAGTGTGAGGGATTACATTTTGGGAAGTCAAACGAGGGCAGGACCTTCACAGTGAACAGTGGGGTCCTGGGGATGTTGTGAGCAAAGGGATATAGGTGTACAGACATGTTATTCCCGGAAAGTGGCGTCCCAGGTAGAGAGGATGGAGAAGGCGGCTTTTGGAGAGGGCCATTGTTGTAGACGTGTATAAAATCTTGAGGGGAATAGATAGGGTGAATGCAGTCTTTTTCCCATGGTTGGGGAAACCAAGAATTAGAGGGTATAGGTTTAAGGTGAGAGGGGAATTTCCTTTTATAGGAACACCACGGGCAACCTTTTCACACAGAGGGTGGTGGGAAAATGGAATTAGAGGCGGTACTTGAGGCAGATACAATATTTAAAATACATTTGGACAGGCACATGGATTGGGAAGGTTAAGAAGGATATGGCGAAACGCAGGCAGATGGGCAATCTTAGATGGCATGTCGGTCAGCATCAACAAATTTGCACCCATTTCAATGATGTATGACTGACTCTATGAAAGAATAATAGTTTCCACCCTTAATAAGCAGCATTACTATTGTGTCTTTTAAAATGCAAAACTGCAAAGAACATTAAAATCCAATAAATTAAATCAAAGAATTTATAATGGGAAATACATTTGAACTCTTTTGGACCATCGTGAAGACATTCTTCTTCCCAACATGTTCAACACCCTGCTTCAAACCAAATAAGTATGCAGGATGATAGACAAAAATGCTGGAGAAACTCAGCGGGTGCAACAGCAGCTATGGAGCGAAGGAAATAGGCAACGTTTTGGGCCGAAACCCTTCTTCAGACCTTCAGAAGTATACAGGATGCCAGTTTGGAAAATTATAAACATGCCATTCCTAAAGAACGACTTAAAAGACACTTGAACAGATTCAGAGGTTGTTAGGTTTAGAAGGACATGAATTGGTCACAGGCAAGTGGTTAGCTTCGATCTGCAACGAGGTCGACATGGACGAGTTGGGCTGAAGGGCAGGTAGTATTGTACTGTATAGCTCTAGGTCTTTATTCCTTTTATAGAATATAAATTTCCATCACTGCATTTAGGTTAAAAATTCACTTACATTTAAAACAGTTTAAGATTTGTTATGCATACTCACATGAAACTCTTTAAATCGTGTAGAGTTGTCTGATACACAAAGTCCAACTGGAAACCCCACTTTCGTTGGAATCTTGAACTTATCGCCAATCTTAAATGTGACATCATCCAGATAACTAAAGCCTGCTCCTTAAAAACAAACATTTTCATAAAGCTTCCAAACTAACATCAGTTTTAAGCAAAACTGTCCAGAATATTTGTTTATCACTTCACTGACACAAGGTCATAAATTTAAGTTTTTAAAAATGGGAGAATTTGTTAAAATTCACCATAGCTCCATGAATATTTTGTCAAATCACTAATTTAATTGTATATTCTTTATTCACACCAGCATATTCACATTATAGCAGATATGTCAATTAACATACTGGACAATTCCACCCAGTTCCTTTTTAGATCCTCTCATTGTGCACATTGGATATTGGGTAATTAAGTTAAGTTAAGAGGATAGTTTCAATTCACAGCATTACATTGCCATTTGCCTCTGTGTTCATGCAGACCACTTAGAAGGAAAATATAGTCTCGACTCATGTCACTCCCATTCTAGCCCTGCAAATGACCAAATCTTTAGCAGATGTTCAGCTCCAAAATACCTCAAGTCCTCACTGTTGTTCCACAAGCAAAGTGGATTATGAGCAATAACTGGATCTCAGTATGAGGAAATAGAGAATCGCTCAGACATCTCTGAAAGCTTTCTGACAGTTCAGACCACGGTAAGACTTATTAACATCGTTCACGTTTTTAAGATAATCAGAGAGATTCAGAAACAATTGAAAAATAATTTAAATAAATACAATTAATACAATATATTTTTAAAGTTGAAAAATGAACAACTTTCCTACTTGTTCAAGGTTAATAACCTCATTCAAATGAAAGGAGCTGTCCTACAAGGCCCAGATATGATGTGACTGTTTTGGTGAACGGTTTGCACATTCTCCCTCCACTTTTTGGAGATGGTGCAGAAGAGATTGACTGGAATAATTTTAGGAATGAGCGCTTAATGTACATAAATAAACTCAAGAAATTGGGATCATTTTCCCTAGGGCGGAGAAAGCGGATGTTAAAAATCATTGAGCAGAAATCTCCAGTGACTTAAAGGCCACAGATTCATAAAAGAAACCATCAACAACGTGAGGAAAAAACGTTCAAGCACTGGGTGGTTATGATTTGGAATACTCAGCATAATAAGATGCCAGATAATAGCTCAAATGTAGCCTCATAAAGGGAACCGAATCAATATTTGGAAGATATTGAGGGAGTGCAGCGTAGGTCACGAGGTTAATTCCCGGGATGGCTGATAGAACGTTGACATAACAATCACATAGTCTTATGCTGATAGAACGTTGACATAACAATCACATCATGGTATAGACATAAGCATCTGAGACATTCTTGCTATTGAAGGAGTGCGGCGTAGGTTCACCAGGTTAATTCCCGGGATGGTGGGACTGTCATCTGTTGATAAAATGGAGCGGCTGACCTTGTATACTCTGTAATATAGAAGGATGAGAGGGGATCTCATTGAAACATATAAGATTATTAAGGGTCTGGACACGCTAGAGGCAGGAAACATGTTCCCGATGTTGGGCGAGTCCAGAACCAGGGACCACAGTTTAAGAATAAGGGGCAAGCCATTCAGAACGGAGATGAGGAAAAACGTTTTCACACAGAGAGTTGTGAGTCTGCGGAATTCTCTGCCTCAGAAGGCAGTGGAGGCTGGTTCTCTGGATGCTTTCAAGAGAGAACTAGACAGAGCTCTTAAAGATAGGAGTCAAGGGATATGGGGAGAAGGCAGGAATGGGGTACTGATTGTGGATGATCAGCCATGATCACATTGAATGGCGGTGCTGCCTTGAATGGCGGTGCTGCCTCGAATGGCCGAATGGCCTACTGCACCTATTGTCTAATGGAGCGGCTAGGTTTGTATACTCTGGAATTCAGAATGATGAGAGGGGATCTTATTGAAACATAAGATTATTAAGGGATTGGACACGCTAGAGGCAGGAAACACGTTCCCGATGTTGGGGAAGTCCAAAACCAGGGGCCACAGTTTAAGAATAAGGAGTAGGCTATTTAGAACAGAGA
Source organism: Raja brachyura (assembly GCA_963514005.1). Next base: position 47,836,810 of record OY740781.1, on the reverse strand, counting down.
CGAGTAAGAACATTTTCACCCAGAGAGTTGTGAATCTGTGGAATTCTCGGCCTCAGACGTCGGTGGAGGCCAATTCTCCGTATGCTTTCATGAGAGAGTTAGATAGAGCTCTTGTGAGAAATCAGGAACGGGGTACTAATTGTGGATGATCAGCCATGATCACATTAAATGGCGGTGTTGGCTTGAGGGGCCGAATGGCCTACTCCTGCACCTATTGTCTATTGATATAATATCCACAGACCACAGTGTGCTCGAATTGGCAGAAATACTTCTACCTCATAAACAATCAGTACGGGAGCACCTCAAGGTTTTGTGTTCAGCCCCCTGCTCTACTCACTCTAAACTCATGAATGTGTAGCTGGGCACAGTGCGAACTCCATCTTCAATTTTGCTGACGACACCACCGTTGTTGGATGAATTACAGATGTTGATGAGTCAGAGTGAGATCAACCAATTGACCAAATGGTGCCAGCACAACAACCTGGCTCTCAATATTAGTAAAACCAATTAACTGATTATGGACTTTGGAAGAGGAAGGATGACGAGGACCCACAATCCTGTTTATATCTGCCATCAGGAAGAAGGTACAGAAGCTCAAAACTGTAATGCAGAGGTTCAGGAACAGCTTCTTCCCTGCAGCCATCAGGCTATTAAACACTACTACCTCAATAAGCTCTGAACGACAATAGTACACTGTAAACATAGTACACTGTAAACAATATAATAAACTTGTGTGTATATATGTGTGTGTGTATATATATATATATATATATATATATATATATATATATATATATATATATACACACACACACACACACACATATATAAGTTTACATATTCTGTTGTGCTACAGCAAATAAATATTTATTTGTTCTAACTGGGACATATGACAATAAAACACTCTTGACTTTTGAAATTGAAGAGGAGAGAGCAACAAAGGACTGCTTTTCTACTACAAATGTAGTTGAGATTAAACTACATGTATTCAAATTTATCATTTACAGATTTGATGACCTATAATCGACAAATACATGACACATCATAAATTTAAAAAAGTTACACCGCGAGAACTGAAAAGGAATTCAAAAATACGTAAAATAAATATTTAACAGTGCATCATTAAATTGTGGAATTATGTCAAAATATGTGAGAAGATGATTAATATTTGTTTTGTGAGCCATTTGTTTTAGTTAAATGGGGGAAAAAAAAAGTTGCCTGTGCAAAGATAATACAATTGTAGACATACCGGAGTTTTGAAAATCTGATCCTGATTTCCTTGAGGCCATTTAGAATCTGAAATAAAGCAAAGTAATGTTGATTAGAAACAACAATGTAGCACAGCCAATCAATGTTATATGCTACGTCAGATGCTTATGTCTGTACCATGATGTGATTGTTATGACAAAGTTAATTTTTTTATCGCCAATGACACACATTTGGCAAGACAGTTAAAGCAGATTTGCGCTTCCATTCTCGACTTTACCTCCAAGGCAGATTAGAGTAGTTAGTTTGATACCAGTGTATATTGTGCCAGTTCAAATGTAATAACCGAAGCTACAATCCAGCAATTTTGCCTCAAAACAAAATGAATAACCCTTCTCATAGCCATCACCTTGTTCATTGACTCAGGCAATTAGCATCAAGCCAAACAATATTAAATTCTAAAGATAGACACAAAATGCTGGAGTAACTTAGCGGGACAGGCAACATCTCTGGAGAGAAGGAATGGGTGACGATTTGGGTTGCTGAATGAAATTCCACCCACCGCATCCTGCTTTAGCAAGTTTCTTTTTATATCGCATGGAGCTAATAGGAAGCTGTTCAACCTACAGAAACTACACACCAAAACCAAGGTTAGCCAAATCATACTATAAGAACTGCAGGGTCCAACTAATCCACCCCAACTAGCACAATCTAAGCTAGTCCCATTTTCCTTTAATCGACCAATATTCCTCCAAACTTTTCCTATCCATGTACCTGTCCAAATGTGTTTGAGAATCTTGGTATTGTCCTAGTCACAAATGCTTCCTTCGGCAGCTTGATCCACAAATCTCCATTCCTTGTGTGGAAAAAGTTGCCCCTCAGGTTCCTATTACAGTGCCCTCCATAATGTTTGGGACAAAGAACCATCATTTATTTATTTGCCTCTGTACTCCACAATTTGAGATTTGTAATAGAAAAGAAATCACATGTGGTTAAAGTCCACATTGTCACACTTTAATAAAGGCCATTTATATACATTTTGGTTTCACCATGTGGAAATTACAAATGACAAAGGACAAAGGACATTTATTGTCACATACAACAATTGGTGCAGTGAAATTTGAGTTACCATGCAGCACACAAATAAGATAAACACAACACTATAGAATTTAACATAAAAACATGCCCCCACAGCGGAATCAACGTTTTCCACTGTGAGGGAAGGCAACAAAGTTCAGTCGTCTTCCTCTTGTTCGACCGTGGTCTATTGAGGCCTCCGCAGTCGCTACAACGGCGGCCCGATGTTTCAGGCCCTCTCGCCGGGATGATAGGATGATGGAGCTCCGGCGTTGGAATGGAAGAACACTCTCAGCGGCTTGGAGTTCCGAATCGGCCACTTCCTACCAGAGACCATGGCTTCCGAAGTCCACAGGCTGAGCTGGGTGGAGCTCCAAAACTGGCGATCCTCGGTGAAAGATCCCAGGCCTCCGCGATGTTAAAGTCAGTGCCACCCGCAGTTGGAAGCTCCGCAGACTACAGCTCCACGGTGTTAAAGTCGGCAAGCCCAACACTCCAGAGCTCCACACGGCGACCCCAGTAAGGCATCGCCCGCTCCGCGATGGCACTTCAGTGCTGCACCGCTGCTGAAGCTCTGGCTGGTCTCCGGCAGGAAAGTTAATCTTTGTCTCAACTGTCCACGAGACCTTTTTCTAGAACTGTGGTTGATTTTTTAAGTACTACTCGGCAAACTGTAACCTGGCCATCCTATTTTTGAAGCTAACCAGTGGTTTGCATCTTGCAGTTTAACCTCTGCAAATCAGCTGTGAATGTCTTCCTTATCTTGCCAGTCCCTTTGCGATTAGAATTGACTCGTGTATCTGGAGCTACACATTTTTTTTTAACTTTTGTGATAATGTCAGTCTAGCTTTGCAGATTTATGCTGATTATGTTAATATTCCAGAGAAACTGCTTGAGCAAGTTTTACAAAAAACATTTCAAATGCAAAATGGAGCTCTATCACAAACTAACACACAAGCCAAAAAAGGGAGCAGGTGGGATGGCGCCACCAAGAACGTTAAGCCTGACCCTACATTCAACACGATCACGACTGATACGTTTAAGATGTCAACTACTCTACAGAACAAGTTCCATGTATCTATTCCAATTCAGTGATCTATCAAAAATCTAGCCTCCATAACACGGAATAAAGAATTCCAGAGACTCCTCATTGTCCTAAATTCCTCCATTTCAAATGACTGCCCCTTTAATTTGAAGCCGCATCCTCTTGTTTGACTCGTTCCCAGTGATGGGTAGAGATGAAACGTAGGCCAGGCGATCGGTTCACTGGACACCATCGCCTGAGTCTACCTGAACCTACCTGATCTCCTGGTTGCTAAACACTTTAATTCTCCTTCCCATCCCCACACAGACCTATCTGTCCTAGGTCTCCACCATTGTCAGAGTGATGCATATCTTTCATTCATTGTTCTTTATCTCTCTACATCATCGTCTATATCTCTCGTTACCCTTGTCCCTAACTAGTCTGGTCTTGACCCGAAACGTCACCCATTCCTTCTCTCCAGAGATACTGCCTGTCCTGCTGAGTTACTCCAGCTTTTTGTGTCTACCTTTGGTTTAAACCATCATCTGCCATTCCTTTCTACCAAAATCTACCCTGCCACGCTCCCTTATGTTTTTATTGGTTTCAGTAAAATAATCCCTCATTTAGTAAAACTCCAAAGAACACAGGTCTAACTATTTCAGCTATTAGTTATAGGGCAACACTTTCATACCTGTGATTAACCTAGTGGATCTCTTCAGGAATACCCCAATGCTTAGTTTAGTTTATTATTGTCACAGATACCAAAGTACAGTGAAAAGCTGGTGTTTGCATGCTATCCAGTCAAAGAAGACTATAAATGAAAACAATCAAGCCATCCACAATGCACAGATAAAGGGTTTGGTGCAAAGATATACAATGGAAGTCTGATTAAAGATAGTTTATAGGTCTCCAGTGAAGTAGACGAGAGGTCAGAACCACACTCTATCTAATGAGAGGACCCAGTCTGTTGCTTGACAACAGCAGGGTAGAAACTGGAGTAATGTGTGTAGTTTTGGTCCCCTAATTTGAGGAAGGACATTCTTGCTATTGAGGGAGTGCAGTGTAGGTTTACAAGGTTAATTCCCGGGATGGTGGGACTGTCATATGCTGAGAGAATGGAGCAGCCGGGCTTGTACACTCTGGAGTTTAGAAGGATGAGAGGGGATCTCATTGAAACATATAAGATTGTTAAGGGCTTGGACACACTATTTGGCAGGAAACATGTTCCCGAGGTTGGGGGAGTCCAGAACCAGGGGCCACAGTTTAAGCATAAGGAGTAAGCCATTTAGAACAGAGACGAGGAAACACTTCTCACAGAGATTGGTGAGTCTGTGGAATTCTCTGCCTCAGAGGGCGGTGGAGGCAGGTTCTCTGGATGCTTTCAAGAGAGAGCTAGATAGGGCTCTTAAAAATAGTGGAGTCAGGGGATATGGGGAGGTCAGGAGATATGGTGAGAAGGCAGGAACGGGGTACTGATTGGGGATGATCAGCCATGATCACATTGGATGGCGGTGCTGACTCGAAGGGCCAAATGGCCTACTCCTGCACCTATTGTCTAAACTGTCCCCGAATCTGGACATATGAGCTTTCAAATTTCAGCGCCCTTTTTTGCTTGTCCACCCTCCAACACCCCCAGTTTAAATTCAATTTGGAATATTTTTGGAGGACCAGGAAACCAAGAACCAAGAAACCAGAGGACCAAGAATCAAGAAAAACCTCTTGCCTGATAGGAAATGTGTGAAGAGAGAGAGATCGGGGTGAGAGTGGCCCTTAATTATGCTGGCAACCTTGCTGAAGCAGCGCAAAATGTAGATGGAGTCAATAGAAGGTTGGCTGGGTTGCGTGATGGTCTGGCCTACGTCCACAACTCCGCAATTTATTGTGGTCTTGGACGGAGCTGTTCCCAAAACTGGCTATGATGCATCCCGATAAAATGCTTTCTATGGCAATGGGTGGTCCGGGACATAGCAGGGCTCGAAATTAGCGGTTGCCCGGGTGCTAATCACCACTCAAAGTGCCGCCGGGCAACCTAAACGACGAGTCATTTTGCCCGGCTTGGCAAGCAAATACTGGTTTATACCGATAAACACAAAAAACTGGAGTAACTCCGCGGGTCAGGCAGCATCTCTGGAGAATAGGAACGTGGCGTTTCGTGTCGGCAGCGACTCTATTGCGAGGCAAAGATATTAGGTGCGTGGTGACGAAGGGTCGAAGCGAATGACGGGCCCCGAACAGCGGCAACAGCGGGCGCAACAGCGGCTCCATCGCCTCCTCCTCCCGCACCCTGCCCTGCCGAAGGCCTCCCTCCCTCCCTCCCCCCCTCCTCCTCGGCGTGCGAGAAGGGTTGTTTTGAAAGCGCCGTTGGTGGATTTGCAAGCAGCGGCCGCTATCGCCCTGTTAACGACCGCTGCTTGCAAATCCGTTAACGGTGCTTTCAAAGCAACCCATCTCGCACGCTGAGGCCGGGAGGAGGGAGAGGGAGAGGGAGGTCTCCTTTCGCCGTCTGAATCAGCTGCACCAAAGATCCTATAGCTATATGATCTTTGAGCTGCACCGCCCGGCCCTGCACCTTCTTCCCGTCGGCTGGCGAGGAGATCCCAACTGCCGCGGCACTTTGGTGTTGGTCAGAGACGGCCACGGGAGCAGGCGATGTTGTCCGAGGAGCGGACCTTCTTTCCTCCCCACCTCCTCTGCCTCTCTCTCTCTCTTTCTCTCTCTCTCTCTCTCGTGCGCCCCCTCCACCCCTCTTATCCTGGGACCCCTCCTCTCTATCCCCATTCCCTCTATTCAGTCCTCATTGACATCCCCTGTGCTCCCCTCCCCATCTACCCCCCCCCCCCAAATCTATTCATCACCCTACCCAACTCGCATTGATTCTCCTGCCACCCCCCCACCCATTCATCCATCCTACACCGGTCCCCCAATTCATCCTGTACTGACCCCCCTTCCCATCCATCCTGCACTTATCCCCCCATTTTTACTGCACTGATCCACCCATTCATTTACACTGCACCAATCCCCCCCATCCATCCTGTAGTGATCTACCCAGTCATCTTTTACTGTACCCCCATTCATCCCGTACTGATCCCCTCATGTATCCTTTATGATCCCCTCATGCATCCTGTACTGATCCCCCATTCATCCTGCACAGACCCTCCGATCCACACTGTCCTGACCCCCCCCCCCATTCATCCTGTACCGATTCCCCCCCCCCCCAATCCATCCTGTACTGATCCACCTATTCAAGAAGAATGGGGGGAACAGTCTGAAGAAGGGTCTCAACCCGAAACGTTGCCTATTTCCTTCGTTCCATAGATGCTGCCTCACCCGCTGAATTTCTCCAGCATTTTTGTCTACCCCCATTCATCCTGTACTGATCCCCCCCCATCCATCCCGTACTGATCCCCACATTCAACACCACTGACATCCCCCGTGCTCTCCCCTCACAATTTTACATACACACGTACCAACCAACACGTACTATTAAATCTGCCTCAATCCATCCATTCCGCACCAATTGCCTTCTCAAACCCCCCCCCCCCCCCATCTATCCATCCCTCACTGATTCACACACCCCATGACCCTATTGTGCTTCATGGTCTTCAGAGCGTACATTGACTATGTTTGATAACGGAATATTTTAATTCCCAATGTTATTATTTGTTTTGACACCTTTAAACATATTACCAAATGAACATTTGCTGCAGTTATGTCCTTTGGCCATCTCTTGTCAGTTAGTGTAATGTTTAACCTGTCAGATGGGTATAGTCAGTTTTAACAGCTATTATTATAAAATGCCTTTAGAAATTTCCTTGCAACCTGTATATTTTGTTATGGATAAATTATGTGGGAAGCCAGAGTGTTTCTGTGCCAATAGCAATAACGACCCATGCTATGGCCATGTCATGGTAATTTTTGGTCCTTCACAGAAAACATGCTTGCATCAATTTGTAGTGTGCATGGTTAAGCATTTATGTTACCATGGTCCAGGATTTATTGACACAGGTTGATCATATACTGAATAATCCAACCACGTTTTTGTTTGGAAGTGGAAAGAACAAATAGAAATTGCATTAATTGCAATGTGTAAAAAGAGTTGAGATATTGTATTATAATATTGCTGCATGTCATTGTGGTATATATCATGTCTTGATTGGTGAATATGTTTAGTTTCTGAATTATTTGAAGCAGAAATAATATGTGACTGTAGACAAAAGTGCTGGAGAAACTCAGTGGATGCAACAGTATAGGCCCTGTCTCACGGTGCGAGTCATCCCACGAGTGACCCCAAGTGAAAGAAAAAAAACAGACTCGTGGTTGTGTACGAGATCTCAAGTTTATGATCAAGTGTTTAACCGAGTTCCCACGGGTATATCATTGCTGCGATGTTCCAACTTACTCTCCCGAGTTAACAAGTTCCACTCCCGTTACTCTTGAGCCAACCGTGAATGAAGGTAAGTGTGTGAGGGTGTGAGTATTCCATGCCGGGTGGCAGCCGGCCGGCCGCAGCCGCTGTTCAGATTGTTGGGAGAAGGAGCTCAGGGTTTGCCTCTTGAGCTGCTTTGGTGCCTAGGCGTAAGTTGAGGTGGAAGGTGGTTGGGGGTGGGGGGGGGGGGGTGGGGGTGGGGGGTGGGGGGTGGGGGGGGTGGGGGCTGACAGACAAGGCTCTTGGGTGCTGGAATCATTCTCTGCGGGATGGTCTTTGTGCGGGAGACATGTGTAGGAGAGGTGTGCTGACTGCAGGCAGACACTTTGGTAGTGATTGCCCACCAGTCTCAAAAGCCGTTGTGTCTCCCTCCACACCAAAACAAAGGGCAACGATCCCACTAATCAGCATTAAACTCCAGCTTTGCACCGTCTTCATGTCGGCAACTATCCCAAGGCTTCAGACGGAAGGCAGATGCAACAAGCTGGAGTAACAACGCGGGCCAGATAACATCTCTGGAGAACGTGGGTAGGTGAAGGTGACGTTTCAGATAAGGGTTCGTCTTCTGAAGAAGGATCTCGACCCGCTGAATTACTGCAGCAGTGTTAAAGAAGGAATTGCAGATGCAGCAAAATCGAGCGTACACAAAATTCTGGGGAAACTCAGCGGGTGCAGCAGCATCTATAGAGCGAAGGGATGGGTGACAGAAGGGTCTCGACCTGCTGAAATTCTCTAGCATTTGGATCTAAACATCACCCATTCCTTCCCTCCAGAGATGCGGCCTGTCCCGCTGAGTTACTCCAGCTTGTTTGTGTCTATCGTTGAATGGATGACGTTTCGGGTCGAGACCCTTCTTTGGACTGAAAATAAAACTTGCCTCGCGTGAAGCGGCTTGTAAATTAAAACATAAAAACAAGAAATGCTGGACTCATTTATGTGCTGCTGTTCATTTACCTGGCCTGTTGCTGTCCTCCCTCGTCCACCGTGAGCGCTGGACAACTCACCGGGTGCAAAACTCCACTGCATCCCGGGCGGAGGGCGATGATCACCCGACTGACCAGCAAGTAGAGGCGGCGGGTCGGCCAAGGCCGGCTCCCCGCCACCGGGATAGACACCAACTACTGGAGTAAACTCAGCGGGATCTCTGGAGAAGTCTGAAGTAGGGTCTCGACCCGAAATCTCACCCATCCCATCTCTCCAGAGATGCTGCCTGTCCCTCGGAGTTACTCCAGCATTGTGTGTGTCTATCTTCGGTGTAAACCAGCATCTGCAGTTCCTTCCCAATCCCACACTCTCGGCCCCGGGGGGTGGATGGAGCATCACACGTGGACACAACCCACCCACTGCCCAGACTTGCCCCTCCGGCAGGTCTTTAACCGCGTCCTAAAGCCGTTCATGTTAAAGAAGGAAGTGCAGATGCTGGAGAATCGAGGGTTATACAAAAAGCTGGAGAAACTCAGCGGGTGCAGCAGCATGAAGAAGGTCAGCAGGTCTGAAGAAGGGTCTCGACCCGAAACGTCGCCTATCTCCTGCGCTCCTTAGATGCTGCTGCACCCGCTGAGTTTCTCCAGTTTTTTGTGTAATCCTACAGCCGTTCATTGAGACGAATACGAAGCCACGGGGCAGGTGCCTCAGTAATAAAAGACAATTGCAGATCATCGCAGAAAGGCCGAAGATAGACACAAAATGCTGGACTGGGACAGGCCGCATCTCTGGAGAGAAGGAATGGGTGGCATTTCCAGTAAGTCTGAAGAAGGGGCTCGACTCCATTCCTTCTCTCCAGAGATGCTGCCTGGTCCGCTGAGTTTCTATCTTTGGGTCAGTCTTTACTCAAGCGAACGAAGAGATTATAAGAAAGTTCCCACGGTAGACTTACGAGTCACTAAGGTAAACGCACGGGCCACTACGTTACTACAACGAGTTTAAATGTTTCCATTTTTAACTTGAAGAGTTAATTTGACTCGTGGAAAAAATCAAACATGTTTGATTTTTTTCCACGAGTTAACAAGTTTCCCGAGTACTCACCGTTAGCGCCACGAGTCGATAAGTTGCTCGTGCGAGTTCCGACGTTCCCACGACGTGATCACCACGAGTGAAAACTAGGGGTCACTCTTGGGCCAACTCGCACCGTGAGACAGGGGTTTATCTATGGAGCGAAGGAAATAGGCAACGTTTCAGGCCAAAACCCTTCATCAGACTGATGGGTTTTGGCCTGAAACGTTGCCTATTCCCTTCGCTCCATAGATGCTGCTGCACCCGCTGAGTTTCTCCAGCACTTTTGTCTACCTTCAATTTTCCAGCATCTGCAGTTCCTTCTTGAACATAATATGTGAATGCTTCACTGAGCATAATTCCGACTGGTGACTACGCACTTCGTCCAAGCTCATTATCGCATGCGTCATGCAAACCGTCTTAACTGACCACCTAAACTGTCATTTGGCAACCTAAAAAGCTGTCAAAGTTGCCCAGCTGGCAACAGGGGGAAAAAGTTAAGTGAGAGCCCTGCATACCGAACTTCCTAAACCTTCTAAGGAATTTGAGGTGTTGATATGCTTTCTGGGCCATAGCTTTGATGTGGCTGCCCCCAAACTAATTGCTGGTGATATTTACTCCTACGAACTTGAAGGTTTTGACCATCTCTACTTCGGCCAATCAATGTAGACTGGGGTGAATGTACAGCTTCGCTTCCTGAAGTCAATCACAATCTCCTTTGTCTTGCTGACATTGAGGCAGACGTTGTTGTCTTTGCACCGAGTTACAGGGTTCTCAATCTCCTCTCTGTACTCCGTCATTATTTGATATCTGGCCCATTACGGTGGTATTGTCCGCAAATTTGTAGATTGAGCTGGAATGGTATCTGAATGCACAGTGTAGGTATGTTACAAAACTTGCCTTCATCGGCGCCTTTGAGAGGGGGGCGGGTTTAAAATGCGGTTTTTCTTCAGACTATTCAAATCGATTTTGAACAGGCTGTTTAGTTGCTGAAGAAAAATCACTTCGACTGCCGTTTTATTAAGTTTATTAAAATTAGCGCTGGATAATTTAATAGCAGGAGTAAAATTAAAATCATCTTCTAATGCCGTCAACGGGACGGATCTCACGTAGGGGACAAGGCAAGGTACACCGTTTATTTTTTCATATAAACTTGCTTCTTAGGATGCCTTTAATCAAAATTTCACATTGCAAAAAGGTGACTTAGGACCCATACGAACCGGCAGTATTTTTCCTGCCGATATGGGGTTTAAATTCACCGCAACCACAACGTTCCAATCGATCGCGTTCCACAAAATCCCACTCGCAAGATGATTAAAATGGCCATTAATTTACGGGAATTAAACACTAAATTCCTTCCAATTTGGCCTATAAATTCATGAAAATTAGATTTAAAAATCATGTTATATTGTGAATTCTTGTGTGAATGTTATTTGAACGCTTAGGATTTTTTTAAATGTTAACCTTTTCTTAAGAAATGGATAGATCTTTAGATCTAGTAATTGAATTTTGTAATTAGCTACAATTAGGTAACTAACTAATTATATGCTTTAATTTCAGGTCAATGGAAAAGCAATAGGGAACAAGATGCTAATTTCCGAGTGTGAAAATGCCCATAACTTTTTTAATACTGAAGATATGAAAGTGAATTAGGTGTCAAATTAAAAAAACTTTTTTTTATGCTTTATCTGATGGGATAAATTGCAGACTTGATTTTTAATCTCAAAATTTTGTAACATTGCTACACAGTCGTGAGTATAGTAAGGGGCTGAGAATGCATCCTTGCAGGGTACCAGTGTTAAGATATATTGTAGGTGGTTAGGTGTTACCTATCCTCAATGATCATGGTCTGTGGATCAGGCAATGATCCAGTTGCAGAGGGGAATGCTGACTCAAAGAGTTCCACGAATTTGGTGGCGAGCTTGGTTGGGATAACGGTATTGAAGGCAGAGCTTTAGTCGATGAATAGCAGTCTGACGTATGTGTCCTTCTTGTGTCCGGGCGTTCCAGGCAGGATAGTAGAGCCAGTTCTAATTTAAATTAGTAAGTTTTTACCCACGCAGTCATTCTATCTATAGATAGACAATAGACAATAGGTGCAGGAGTAGGCCATTCGGCCCTTCGAGCCAGCACCGCTATTCAATGTGATCATGGTTGATCATCCCCAATCAGTACCCCATTCCTGCCTTCTCCCCATATCCCCTGGCTCCGCTATTTTTAAGAGCCCTATCTAGCTCTCTCTTGAAAGCATCCAGAATTTTCCTAATCTGACATAATTGAGATAATAATCTGCCTCCTTGTTCTTGCCACCAAAGTGGATAACCTCTCATTTAACTACATTATTATACTGCATCTGCCCACTCACTCAACCTGTCCAAGTTAACCTGCAACCTCCTAGCATCTTCTTCGCAGTTCACACTGCCACCCAGCTTTGTATCATCGGCAAACGTTTAATCCCATCATCTAATTTATTAATGTATATTGTAAATCGTTGTGGCCCCAGCACCGAGCCTTGCGGCTTTCCACTCGCCACTGCCTGCCATTCTGACAGGGACCTTTTTATTCCTACTCTTTGTTTCCTGTCTGCCAACCAATTCTCTATCCATGTCAATACCCTACCCCCAATACAATGAGCTCTAATTTTGCCCACGAATCTCCTGTGTGGGACCGTATCAAAGGCTTTTTGAAAGCCCAGATACACTTCATCCACTGGCTCTCCTTTGTCCTTTTTACTTATCACATCCTCAAAAAAGTCTAGAAGATTAGTCAAGCAGGATTTCCCCATCATAAATCCATGATGACTTGAACTAATCATTTTACTGCTATCCAAATGCGCCGTTATTACTTCTTTAATAATTGCCTCCAGCATCTTCCCCACCACCGATGTCAGTGTAACTGGTCTATAATTCCCAGTTCTCTCACGCTCCTTTCTTGAAAAGTGAGATAAATGTGAGAGGAGTTTCAATCCTTATCAGCCAGAACATTTCCTTTGAGCCACATAATGTGATCTCTGACAAGTTTGGTTGCTATGTAATTGTGACTGGGAAATTGTACAATATACTAGTAGTATTTGTCAACGTGTAGGCCCATAATGTAGACGATGAAGGTTTTTTCGAGCAGCTATTTTAATTACTTCCAGACCTGAACACATACTCTCTTATACTCGGTGGTGATTTTAATTGTTGTTTAGATCCTCTCTTAGACCGATCCTCTACTAACCCCAGTACAGTAAGTAAATCAGTAATTGAGTCTGAAGAAGGGTCTCGACCCGAAACGTCGCCTATCTCCTTCACTCCTTAGATGCTGCTGCACCCGCTGAGTTTCTCCAGCTTTTTGTGTAACCCTCGATTCTCCAGCATCTGCAGTTCCTTCTTTAACAAGTAAATCAGCTTGTTTCATCCAAGCCTTTCTCTCCCAGTACGGTGTCTGCGATGTGTGGTGCTCTTATCTTCACAAGATAAGGAACACTGATTTTTCTCATATGTGCATCATACGTATTCTAGAATTAACTATTAACTAGTTAATTCTAGAATACGTATGATGGACATATGAGAAAAATCAGTATTCCTGTGACTATGAGAGTATTGTCATTTCTGACCATGCCCCTGGCCTTGTCCATTTCCAGATCTCCCTCAAAAGAGTAGGCAGTGGCGTTTCAATTCAACTTTGCTCTCGGATGATAAGTTTGTAGAGTTTATGGAAAGAGAGATAGCTTTTTTCCCCCCACTAATATATCCCCTGAAATCTCTAGCCTGATCGTATGGGATTCCCTTAAGGCTTACCTTAGGGGGCAGATCATATCTTACGCTGCTCAAATGAAGCTGAAATCCAATAAAGAGCATTTAGATCTTGCTCATCAAATTGGAGAAATTGACAAGCAATTTGCGCAAACTCAAAATCCAACTCTTTATAAAAGACGATTGGAACTCAAAACCAAATTTGACCTACTCACTACTTACTCAATTGAACACATAGTTAAAAAAAATAAAGCCATGTTTTATACATATGGAGATAAAACTGACAAATTACTTGCAAATCAACTTAAAGGTGCTAAAGCGAGACAGAATATTTGTAAAATTCGCATGCTTAATGGCCAGTTCACTTCGGATCACTTGCAAATTAATGACGCTTTCAGGGACTTTTATTCCCAGCTTTATACTTCAGAATCTCAACTGGATCATAAGGTAATGAATGCATGACTTTCTGAGCAGTCTAAATATTCCCAAACTCTCATTAGATTTTACGGAAAGATTGGATGAACCCATTTCACAGGCAGAAATGGTTTCAGCCATTTCCTCCATGCAATCAGGCAAATGTCCGGGCCCTGATGGCTTCCCGGCAGATTTTTAAAACGTTCTCTCTACTCCTTTCCCCACAGTTGTGTTCCGTTCTATCTGAATCCTACAGACAAGGTTCTCTTCCTCCATCTTTTGCTGAAGCCTGTATTACTCTTATCGCCAAAAAAGGTAACTCCAAACTAATGTGCCTCCTACAGACCCATCTCCCTTCTAAACACGGATGCTAACATTTTAGCTACGGTTCTAGCTCGTAGACTAGAGAATGCCCTCCCTACTGTTATATCTGAGGACCAAACCGGCTTTGTTAAGAGCAGACATTCCTTCTTTAACATACGTCGATTATTAGATATTGTCTACTCTGCTTCTGAGGAGGTCCCTAAGTGTGTAGTATCTATTGATGCAGAAAAAGCATTTGATCGCGTTGAGTGGGTCTATCTATGGGCTGTTCTGGACAAATTTGGTTTTGGAACAAACTTTATTTCATGGATCAGGTTACTATACTCTCATCCCATCGAACCACTTGCCAAGGCCTTTTGCAGCTGTGAGGACATAGCCGGTATTTGGAGGGGCAGTACACAGCATAAGGTCTCACTATATGCTGATGACCTTTTGTTTTTTGTCTCAAACCCAGGCACTTCTCTGCAGTCCGCTATGTCACTGCTCAATAATTTTGGTCAATTTTCAGGTTATAAGATAAATCTTGGAAAAAGCGAACTGTTTCCCATTAACTATGAAGAATAACCCTCGGATCTTACCAACTTGCAACATTGAAAAAAACAAGCTCGTATACTTGGGCATTTCAGTTATGAGGAAATACAAGGATCTTTTCAAAGAGAATTTTATAATTCTGTTAAACCAGATCAAACAGATACTAACACAGTGGTCACCCCTGTCAATGTCACTTGTCGGCCGGATAAATTCAATCAAAATGACCATTTTACCACCATTTTTGTACCTCTTTTAGGCTTTACCAGTTTTTATCCCCGGGTCCTTCTTTGACCATCTTGACTCAGTTATTTCCTCCTATATATGGAGCGGTAAGCGACCTCGACTCAATAAAGCCCACCTTCAAAAAACAAAGGCTGCTGGTGGCCTGTCTCTCCCAAACCTTTGTTTTTATTATTGGGCTGCTAACCTGCGCTGCCTTGCATTTTGGTCTTTCTTTCACAGCCAGCCCCATTGCCCTGACTGGGTAGCCATGGAATTACACACAGATGATAATATGTCCATACCTACACTACTTGGTTCCTCATTTCCACTCCCCCCCAATTAAATCTGTAAAAAAATCCAGTGGTTAAACACTCTTTGAGGATATGGGTTCAATTCAAGAAATGTTTTGGGTTGCATAACTTTTCTCTACTGAGCCCTATTGCATAAAACCACCTTTTTAAACCAGGTCTTTAAAGAATGGCATAGGAAGGGTATTGTGTGCTTCAAGGACATGCTTATGGGTAACACTGTAGCATCATTTGAACAATTAAGCAACAAATTCAATCTTCCAAAGTCAGATTTTTTTCCGATACCTGCAAACAAGACATTATGTGTTCTACAAACTGCCCAGCTCTTCTATACCAACAGACACAACCCTTGTTGATACAGTTCTTTCTTTAAACCCATCTCATAATAGATTTGTCTCAGCATCATATGGCAGGATGTTGAATCTATGGCGCACCCCCATGGACAAGCTCAAGGCAACATGGGAGGAAGTCTTGGGCTTCTTTCTCTCAGAAGATACATGGAGTTCCATTCCTGAATTGGTTAATTCCACCTCTCTATGTGCTCGTCACTGCCTGAAGCAATTCAAAGTGGTACATAGGGCTCATATCCCAAAAGCCAAATTATCTACTATTTACCCTGAGGTTAGTCCATTCTGTGTTAAATGTAAAATTTCTGAAGGCTCTCTTGTTCATATGTATTGGTCATGCCCCAGCCTTAAAAAGTTCTGGCTAGAAGTCTTTCATACATTATCCCAAGTGTTAAACATCAAATTGGAATCAAAGCCTCTAATCGCTCTTTTTGGAGTCACTCGTGAGGAGGTTAGATTAACTGCAGATAAACGGCACACCATATCTTTTGCTTCTCTTCTGGCTCGGTGTACAATCCTGCTCAGATGGACGGAACCTATCCCGCCCATTCATACACAATGGCTGACATATATGTCCTGCCTAAAGGGCCTGTCCTACAAGCATGCAACTCTATGCGATTAGCACGACCTAACGTGGTCGCTTGCGCCGTCCAGCGTCGCGGAGCCTGTCCCACTTTGATCGCCGGAGCAGTGCGGAATTGTGCGGAGTTCGTCCTGACATCGCGCGGGGCTCCGAAAAACTGACTATGTTCAAAAATTCCGCACGGCAACGGCTTGTCGGCTCGCAGTCGCCTCGACGCATGACACACCGCCCCAACATCGTGCCTCCGTGAACCTATCTGTAGGTGCCTCCGTGACCCTCTATGTGTGTGGCTCCATGGCCCTGAGTGTGTGTGTGCCTCTGTGCCCCTCTCTGTCCTGGCGAACTTACCTTAGACTTTGGTCCAAGTTCACCTCACTTTGCGCCGCGTTGCGCCACTCACCCAACCTCCACGCGGCCCCTGCTGCCGGTTTGGTTGCGCTTGCCGCATGCTGGTGGGAACGGCCCTGTACAGGGGATCACCCGACCTCCGCGCGGCCCCCGCTTCTAGCTTGATCGCGTTCATCGCATAGAGTTGCATGCTTGTAGGACAGGCCCTTAAAGCTCAAGAAAATCAGGTTTCAGACAGCGTGGGGACTTTTTTTAAATGCATTCCAGGCTTTGTAAATGCTTGATCATCAAGTACAGTTTAACAGCTTAATAGTCTACCCACTCATTTATTGTGGACTATTGTAGTGACAGGCTGATATTTGCATATGCTCACTGGCAGTGACTGGGGAGGGATTATTTTTGGTATCTAATTTTTCTTTTATTGTTGTTGTCTTGTTATATGTTGGCATAAGTTGTTTTTTATTTATTCTTTTTGTACACTCTGTCTGTAACAAACGGACAACTTTGCACTTTGTTATGTCTTGAAATCTAAATAAAAAAGATTTTGATTTGAAAAGTGAGATACCATAAGCTACCCTCCAATCCACAGGAACTGATCCTGAATCTATAGAACGTGGGAAAATGATCACTAATACGTCCACAATTTCAACAACCACCTCCTTGTGTACCCTGGGATGCAGACCATCAGGTCCTGTAGGCTGTGGGCAGAAGAACATTTGTGTTCAGGTTCGTGACCCAAATCACGGAA
This sequence comes from Raja brachyura, assembly GCA_963514005.1. The sequence goes on along the minus strand of OY740781.1, from coordinate 47,819,523 downwards.
CTACCTAAATTTTTAACATATTGTGTAAAAATATTATATAAATCATACCAGAAACTCGTCGTGACCAAAACCTGCACATTTTAAAGAAATATGAGAAAAACCTCAAATTTTCAGAATAGTAATTGCACAATTAATGCACGTTTGACATCGAGGTCGGATGCAAATTGACCAATTCCACACTTTGTTTTATGGTCGCTAGGCAGCGAGGACCCTAGGATCATGGCTGCCTCATTACATCAAAACACTAACAAGGTTTCCAAGGAATAAAGGTAATGCTCACGTTGCTGTTCTTTTTTTTTCTCAATTGATTTATCTTTATAAAGTTATAATGTGAACTGCTAAATAAAAATTGTCAGTAGGCCGATGGATGCTGTGGCGGATTGGTTGGGCTGTCGGGCCGCCGGTGGGTGGTGAGAGTTTGGCCGGGCCTCTGCCGGGTTGGTGGGCGTCGGACTGGGCCTCCGCCGGATTGGTGAATGTCCGGCTGCCGGGTTGGTGGTGTCTGGCAGCCGGGTTGGTGAGCGTCGGGCCTCCGCCGGGTTGGTGAGCGTTGGGCCGTCGGTCGGGCTGTCAGGCTGCCAGTGTTGTAGCAAGTGAGCGGGCGGTCTGACGGAGCCGGCGCTATGGGGGTGCAGAAGGCGGCCCGGGCGGCGTGCAGGGCAGTGTTGCTCCCCACCATCATCATCACCACCAGAAGGGCATGCTGGCCGAGGTGGACGTGCTGTGGGGCCACACGTACCGAGCCCACAGCCGGTCCCAAAGTGGCTCCAGCTCCAGCCGTGGGCAGCTCTGGAAGGGGGGGGGGGGGGCGAGTTAGGGTTAGGCATTTTCCTGCTTTAGCCTTCCCCCAGCCTGGCACTGCCCCAGTCCCACTATGGCCGTGACCCCCACTTTGCACACTGGCAGTCAGTGGGGTTCGGTAAACAGGGAAATCCACAGGAACTGCACTCGCCCATTAATTAGGCTGGTTCAAGAGGACCTCTGCAGCACTCATTAAAAAACTCACAATTATATTCATTATATTATTTTTCTATAATATAATTATATATTATTACAGTCATATTCACAAGATATATATATAATATGGTTTAGAGGCTGCAATACGGACATAGGCCATGGTGTAATATGGGCATTGGACACCAGATGGCGCTTACTTTTTTATCTCATTTTCAAATTAGTTTAGTTAAATAATGTGCAACTTTTGGCACTGACGAGTTATAACTTCCTTCTCAATTATATTTTATCTAAATCTGTGCAAAATTTCATGTAGTTCGGAGACGTGGGTCACGAAAGTTGATTTCCAGACACATTTTTGATGCTCGGCCCACAGCCTACTGGGGATTTATCAGCCTTCAATTCCATCAGTCTTCCCAATACTATTTCTCACCGAATGCAAATTTCTTTCAGTTCCTCTATCTCCCTAGATCCTCTATCCTCGAGTACAGGGGTCGGCAAAGTTCTGCATAGGGGCCAGGACCCATGTCTGTGAGCGGATAGCGGGCCATATCTATCGCCATAGTTAATAAATGGAGGTAATAATACATACTAACTAAATTGGTAATAATACATACTAATAATACATACTAACTAGTGTGACACTTGGTGTTGTTTTTCGGATTAGCTTTCACGTGTTTTTCAATTAGTTTTCTGCAGCTCCCAGATCCCTCGCTTCCCCGGGACTAGTTGCAGTTCCCAGGTCACCTGCATGCCCCAGGAACGGCTGCAGTGACCAGGTCACCTGCAAGCCCTGGGTCTGGCTGCAGTGACCAGGTCACCTGCAAGCCCTGGGTCTGGCTGCAGTGCCCAGGTCGCCTGCGAGCCCCGGGTTTAGATGCAGTTCCCTGGGCGTTTGCGAGCCACGGGTCTAGCTGCAGTTCCCAGGTCGTTTGCGAGCCTCAGGTCTAGCTGCAGTTCCCAGGTCGCCTGCAAGCCCCGGGACTGGCAGCAATTCCCAGGTTGCCTGCAAGCCGCGAGTCTGGCTGCAGCGCACAGGTCACCTGCGAGCCCCGGGTCTAGCTGCAGTTCGCAGGTCGCCTACGAGCCCCGGGACTGGCAGCAGTTTCCAGGTCGCCTGCGTGCCCCAGGACTGGCTGTAGCGCCCAGGTTGCCTACGAGCCCCGGGACTCGGTGCAGTTCCCAGGTCGCGATAACTAATTGGAAAAAAATAACAAAAAGTTTGGGTTAGGGGCTGGATGAGTTCGGGTTAGGGGCTGGATCCGGCCCGTGGGCCATTGGTTGCCTACCCCTACTCTAGTACATCTGGGAGATGTCTTCCTTAGTGAAGACAGAACCAAAGTATCTGTTCAACTCTTCTGCCATTTTCTTGGTCCCCATAATAATTTCACATGTTTCTGCCTTCAATGGACTCACATTTGTCTTTACTAGTCTTTTCCTTTTAACTATCCTTCTTTATATTCTTCTCCCCATATTGCCCTTTTTGTTACCTTCTTTTGTCCTTTGAAACTCTGCCAAACCTCTGGCTTCCCACTACCCTTTGCTGTTATTCACATTTTCTTTTAGTTTTATTGCATCCCTAACTTCCCTTGTCAGCCATGGTTGCCTCTTAAGCCCCCGTCCCACTTTCCCGAGTTACTCACAAATTCTCCTGAGTTTTCCCCTTGCTTCAAACTCGGAGAATGTCCGTAGTCTGTAGGAGTCCGTAGGCATCCGTAGACATTTCGTAGCGGCTCGTAATGCCAGTCGTAGGTACTCGGGGCATCAGGTAAGTTGGGACATTTTTTCAGCATGTTGAAAAATGTCCACGAGTAAAAAAAAATAGCCCCGAGTACCTACGGCTGTCTATTACCGTAATTCTCCGAGTTTGAATCAAGGGGAAAACTTGGGAGAATTCATGACTAACTCAGGAAAGAGGGACAGGGGCTTAAATCCTCTTAGAATTTTTCTTCATAATAACTCATTGCATGAAATTCTCCCAATCTTGACTTTCCCACATAAATGTAAAGTGTAAATATAGCTCCTCTGGCTGCAGTTAGCTGTATCTGAATCAGTTACCATATTTTATATTTCAAAATCTGTCATATTTATGAACACCTTATTACATTTGCTCAATCTTTTCTGCATCATGGAGAATAATTCCAAGTTCTCTACTTTCTCCATTTTCCTAAACTCTAAATAAGTTTTGTTGTGTTTCTAAGGCCCTAAAATCAAATGATGAAATGCAAGTCATCAACTCAACTGCCACATTTTCAAAAAACAGATATTTTCAGATTCTCAACTAAAGCAGTTTTTCCCCAGAAACTATTCAGGTTGCTAATCAAGTTAATTTCATTCCAAGAAAACCAAACAAATAAGTTACAAAACAATCACATTTTATCAACTCACTCAAGGAAACACAATGCCCCAAATGGTTTTAATCCAAATACAGCACAACCTGTGTATATATTGCCATTCTTTCATGATATCCCCAGGTGTTTTACAACTAATAATTCTGAACTATGGTGACCGTACTGGCAAATTCTGTCACCCCAAATGTGTGAATTTTGTATCTGAGAAAATGTACTTATATAAAAAATGCTAACATTCCTAACAAGCTACGGTGAATTATCTTGCACTTTTGATTATTCAGTGTGAATGTTGTCATTCAGACGTAATTACTCCATATACTCACATTTTACCCCATAATGGATTTTTCCATTTTTTGTTACAAAATAAATGAATGCTGAGTTATCTGGAGGAAATCTTGTGCTTCCATAAAATCTTGAAATGCACCTCTTACCTTATTAATTTCATGACATTATATAAAAAGATAACAAACTATTTTGTTCACTTCAGTCATTGGTTTGACTCGTTGATCGGAAATGCAAATTACAAATTTTTGCATGGAGTTCTAAGACACCATATGCTAACATAACTTATTTCCTAACACTCTTAGAGATGGAATTTATATTAATTAGAGCATGAATGGTCTCCATTCCAATACATTTTGTATTAAGGTGATAATTTCGTAATGCAAACTAGCTGCAAACTTAAACTGGTGTATGCACAGAATTGTTTCATTGACAGTATTTCACCCCAATTAATTTCCTTTATTTACATCATAACAGCATGAGCATAATATGATAAAGCTATTAAAACGTATCCTGAATCTGATGACTTCATTGCTTCTTGTATGAAATCCTCATGTAATTCATGTAATTATTTTCAAAATAATCACATACTTGACAATGGATTTCCAACAAAAAAGGTTAAATAAGGAAGCAATGCATCCATTCAATATAAATCTAGTTTTCCCAGGTTTTCTGCATGTAGATCGGACCACAACAAAAATACAAAATATGCATGATACGGAAAAAAAACCTCTGCCAATTATCGCAGCGGGGAGCCAAGGATCAACAGAAAGATAAAGATAAGGCACTCCAAGTAAAATACAACCCAGCATGAGACCACAAAGATTAAAAATATGATGAAAAAATGCAAAGAAGCATAGACCTTACTAGAAAAAGGCAAAAGGATATAGACAAGGGGAAAAAAGCAATTATCTCTGCTCTGAAGATACAATTTGTGGGCGGAATCCAAGTGCATAGATAACCATGGCTTCCTGTATATCTCTCAAATGTGAGATTTAAATTCAGGGACCTAGAGCATACAAGCTATTAGTGATCTAATATATTCAATTTGCGTTTAAAATGCAGTATTTCCAGGAAGCGACCTCATCAAGATTTATGACCTATAATGAGGCAAAAAATTAATTCCCTCTCTAAGCCATATTCAACTATTACAAAGAAACTGGACAGCTCATGAAAGAAAATCTAAATTGCTGTCATCAATTGTATATAAAGTAACGATGATATAAAGAACAAACAACTTTTTTCCATTCTAGCAAACAAAGCCTTGAGTTAAAAACGATAAAAAACAATCAAAACAATTAAAATTGGTATCTTGTTGGAAAAGTTCACCCTGCAAAGATTCATCATTGTGTCAATCCGAATAAAATACTTGATTTAAGAATCAGATGAAAGGACAAAAAAAGGAAAACATACAGTGCCCTCCATAATGTTTGGGACAACAATCCATCATTTATTTATTTGCCTCTGTACTCCACAATTTGAGATTTGTAATTTTAAGAAAATCACATGTGGTTAAAGTGCACATTTTAAGATTTTATTAAATGGTATTTCTATACATTTTGCTTTCACCATGTAAAAATTACAGCTGTGTTTATAAATAGTCCCCCCATTTCAGGGCACCATACTGTTTGGGACACATGGCTTCACAGGTGTTTGTAATTGCTCAGGTTTGTTTAATTGCCTCCTTAATGCAGGTATAACAGAGCTCACAGTAAGCAGTCATTCCATCACCTTTGGAAACTTTTATTGCTGTTTATCAACATGAGGACTAAAGTTGTGCCAATGAAAGTCAAAGAAGCCCTTTTGAGACTGAGAAACAAGAATAAAACTGTTAGAGACATCAGCCAAACCTCAGGCTTACAAAATCAACTTTTTGGAACATCATTAAGACGATAGAGAGCACTGGTGAGTTTACTAATTGCAAAGGAACTGGCAGGCCAAAGAAGACCTCCACAGCTGATGACAGGAGAATTCTCTAATAAAGAAAAATCCCCAAACACCTCTCCGACAGATCAGAAGTTGGGTGTGGATTTGTCAATGACCACTGTATGCAGAAGACTTCATGAACAGAAATACAGAGGCTGCACTGCAAGATGCAAACCACTGGTTAGCTGCAAAAACAGGATGGCCAGGTTTCAGTTTGCCAAGAAGTACTTAAAAGAGCATCCACAGTTCTGGAAAAAGGTCTTGTGGTCAGATGACAAAGATTAACCTATCAGAATGAAGGCAAGGGCAATGTATGGAGGAGAGAAGGAACTTCCCATGATCCACAGCATACCACCTCATCTGTGAAACACGGTGGCGGGGTGCTATGGCCTGGGCATGTATGGCTGCTGAAGGTGTTGGCTGACTTATCTTCATTGATAATACAACTGCTGGTGGTAGCATAATGCATTCTGAGGTGTATAGACACATCCTATCTGCTCAAGTTCAAACAAATGCCTCAAAACTCATTGGGGGTATGTATAAACACAGCTGTAATTTCTACATGGTAAATCCAAAATGTATTAAAAAAATACCCTTTCATAAAATCTGACGAAGTGCACTTTAACTACATGTGATTTTTTTTTTTCTCTATTATAAATCTCAAATGTGGAGTTCAGAGGAAAATAAATAAATGATGGGTCTTTGTCCAAAACATTATGGAGGGCACTGTACGTATTTCACGACATCCAGTCAGGATGTACAAATAAAACTTGATATTGAGGACACGATGATAAATAACAAAGTGAGAGATGTTTAAATTGAAACTCATTAAACCTCTTACCCCAGACCTGATAACATGATGTGCGAAGTGTCACATCAACGGGGCGCTTCGAAGGGCCCTGTATCCCAATCAACAGCAACAGAAGCCCCAGTAGCGAGCAAAGCAGGAACCTAAACGCGAAGAAATGGTCTGGATTTGATCAAGAGTTGATCTGGATATTTACAGTCTGCCGGTTGAAGTTTATTTCATCCCTTTCGCTGGTGACAGTGTACCTTTAATCGACGGGGTTAAAGGCTGCACTTTCCCAAAGCCTAATAAACGACACTAGCTCTAAAGGATGCTGGCACTCACCTGTGGGTTTTCTATCTTCTGAAACGTTTACTGCAATGCCCCGAACAGAATGAACTTTTCCAAAAACTAGATGAATTTGACATTATTTCCTGCTTCATTACAGGACGCCATCTTACCCGCTGGCCACTGATGTCATCGCGCACACCACGTGAGTGACGCCGGGCTGCGACCGCCGCCTCGCTCCGTCACGTTCATAAACGCGAGGTTGTGGTAGCAGCAGCAGCAACAACAACTTGCAGCTCACCCGTCTTTAATACAGGAAGATGCAACAGTTAATGCTGTTATTTCCACTTAATGCAAGATATCAACTCTGAGGACATTTAAGTTCACGATACGATAAGCGCACATTGATGAACCAAAATAAGTGGAAATTGTAGAGACTCAAAATGCTGCAGTAACTCGGCGGGACAGGATGCATTTCTGGATAGAAGGGGTGGGTGACGTTTCGGGTCGAGTTGTGTTTAGTGTTTAAGTTTAGAGCTAGAGCATGGAAACAGGTCGGCATGATATTCAGTTGAACCATGGATAGCAGTGAAAAGACACAAAATGCTGGATTTACTCTGCGGGTCGGGCAGCATCTCCGGAGAGAAACAATGGGTGACGTCCTTCGAATTGAAGAAGGGTCTCAACCCGAAACGTCACCCAATCCTCTTCTCCAGAGATGCTGTCCGACCCACTGAGTTATTCCAGAAATTTGTGTCTATCTTCGGTGTAAACCAGCATCTGCAGTTCCTTCCTGCACATCGAGGAGAGATAGGAGTGAGGGAAAAAGAGGAGGTGGGGTTGCATTGTTAGTTAAGGAAGTAGTCACGGCAGTGATCAGTGATGACATTACGGACGGTTCGTCTAGTGAGGCTACTGTATATGAGTGAAGCTGAGGAACAAGAAAGAGATGGTCACCTTGTTGGGGGTGTACTACAGACCCCCGAATAATCAACGGGAATTAGAAGAACAAATATGCCAGGAGATTGCAGACAACTGCAGGTCAAATAAGGTTGTTGTAGTAGGGGATTTTAACTTTCCCAATATAGACTGGGCAAATCTGTGAAGGGTTTAAATCATAATCGTAATTTATTAGCCAAGTATGTTTTGCAACATATGAGGTATTTGATTTACCATATAGTCATACCAAAAAAAGCAACAAGACACACAACTTCATAAAATTTGACATAAGCATCCACCACAGCGGCTCCTCCACATTCCTCACTGATGGAAGGCAATAAAGTCTTATCTTCTTTCCTCCTTTTTCTCCCGCAGTCGGGGGAGTTGAACCATCCGCAGCTGGGGCGATCGAAGCTCCCTAACCTAGGGACCGTGAGCTCCACGATGTTAAAGTCCGCACACACCCACGGTTCCAGCTGCTACGGTCAGGCAAGCACCTTCGCTGTCACGCTGTGAAAACAGAGAGGATGAGACGAAGTTTCTTCCCACAAGCCATCGTAAACTCTTATTTCACCAGGGATTCATTTACCGTTGTGTTGTGTATTTGAAAACAATTTTTTTTTCTAAAATGTAAATACTGGTTCTGTTCTATTCTGTTCTGTTGTTTATGCACAATCTGCAGGCATTTACACTTTCATTTCACTGCACATCTTGTATGTGTATGTGACAAATAAACTTGACTTGACTTGACGGTCCCGAACTCGATCCCTGACAAAGGCATTGCGAGCTCCGCCATGGTAAGTCCGCAGGCACCCGATGAGAAATTTTTCCATAATTATTTACAGTGCAAAAATTGACCATTTTGGCAGGTTTTAACGGGCCCGCTACGCTGGAAACAATGGCTGGTGCTTACCTGCAGTTCATCACGTGTACTCCAGTTATAAATACCGCAACTCATTTTGATTAGGTGCTATTGAGGGGACCTTGTAATGGGCACTTGTGGCTACAAGATACCATGACATTAGAATGTAATACTGATGGGATTAAATGAAATGGAGAGGCACATCATAACACACACTAGTGCAGAATTGTTGGGCTGAATGTTTATATCTGTGTTGCAGCACTTAACCAAATGTAATTAATTCATTTTCTTCTGTACAATAAAATTATTACGTTTTCTACTTATGATGGAATTTCCTGTTATCCTGTATTAAGATCTCATCCTTCCTGATCTGTTAGCATTATCTGAAGTTGAACAAGTTATCAATACCAGTTATAACTAAGTACCAATTTACAGTAGCTTTCTTGTAAAATAAAATAATCATTCAACCTAACTACTTACGCCTAACAGCATTCTAACAAGTCTAATCTTAATTTTTCTAATAATGTTAATCTTAAATTTACATACAATATATCAAATGTGTTAGAGGGACGAGTAAATATATCCAGTTTAAATTGTATGGAAATACCTATTTAAATAGAAAATTGGCTGTTCCACATGGTATTAGAATGAGACTCCCATTTATCAAAATAATATTCACAATCTGAGTATACAATTAATAACAACTGAACAACCCCAGATCATTCCCCAGCTGACAGACTCCAAGACATACTTTATTGCGACTAAGGTATGACCCAGGAATATGGCGGTTTTCAGCTTTCCTCTGATTTAATTGAAACATGGTTTCTCTCACGTGGGAAAGGTGAATCACTGCGCGAAATCTTCGAGATACTATATTCAATGTAGGTAAGTTACAAAACTTACCTTCAGCGGTGCTGCAGTTCTGCCGCTGGCCGTGTGCGCGACTTTGGCGCCTTTGGGGGGGGCGGGAATAAAATGTGGTTTTCCCCTTGCCACCGGAATTATATTTTGTCGGAGTGTGAGCTATTTCTGGAGATTCGTACTGACTGCCGGTAAGTTAATTTATTTTTTTTAAATAGCCCGACTATTTCAGCTCTGCAGTAAAATAAAAATTAGCTCCTAATGCCGTGAATGCCGACAACGGGGACCGATTTTACGTAGGGGACAGGTAAGTGAAAGCTGTTTATTTTTTAATATAAACCTGCTTGTTTAGGCGACTTTAATCAATATTTCATGCTGCGAAACGGTAATTTAGTCCCCATATGAACTGGCAGAATTTTTCCTGCCGATATTGGGTTTAAATTCACCACAACTGCAACGTTCCAATACATCGCGTTCCAGAAAATCCCACTTGCAAGCTGTCTAAAATGCCCATTAATTTATGGGCATTAAACACTAAATTCCTTCAATTTGGCCTATAAATTCATAACAATGGGATTTAAAAATCATGTTATATTGTGAATTATTGTATGAATGTTATTTGGACACTTAGGCTTTAAAACAAAGTTAATGTTTTCTTAAGAAATGGATAGATGTTTAGATCTAGTAATTGAATTTTGTAATTAGCTACAATTGGGTAACTAACTAATTATATGCTTTAACTTCAGGTCATCCAAGTAAGATTGGTTCATATTAGTTTCAGAATGCTTCAATCTATAATAACAGAATTTTTTTTCAGTTCTCTTAATTTTTAAGAAAGTTAAGGGCTTTTGACTGTCCTCGACCACAACCTTTGTGTTAAGTCAATGGAAAGGCAATGGGGAACAAGATGCTAATTTCCGAGTATGAAAATGGCTATAACTATTTTAATTCTGAAGATATGAAAGTGAATTAGGTGTCAAATTAAACGTCTTTGTATGCTTTATCTGATGGGATAAATTGCAGACTTGATTTTTAAAATCACAAAATTTTGTAACATTGCTATTCAATGCACTGCACAAATCAAATTATGCGGGGACGCAAAGAAACCAAACACGCACAGTGGACACAGACACGCAATACTATTGTGTTAAAGAAGGAACTGCAGATGCCAAAGAATCGAGGGTCACACAAAAAGCTGGAGAAACTCAGCGGGTGCAGCAGCATCTAAGGAGCGAAGGAGCTAGGCGACGTTTCGGGTCGAAACCCTTCTTCAGACTGGTGTATACGCACGCAATACTATTGAGCGCGTGACGAGAGCCCCTGCGGCCGGAAGATTGTGGCGTGCGTGCGCGCGCGCCGTGAGGTGACGGGCGCTGGTTAACGAAAAATAGGCGGCCAGCCGGAAAATTACTGAGTGCGCACCGGCCGGAAGATTGTGGCGTGAGCACAGTGACGGCCGCTGGTTGACGAAGGGCAGGCGGACAGCCGGAAGATTACTGAGTGCGCACCGTGATGGGAGGGTCGGGCGGTGGGAAGATTATTGAGTGCGCACCGTGATGGGAGGGTCGGGCGGTGGGAAGATTATTGAGTGCGCACCGTGATGGGAGGGACGGGCGGTGGGAAGATTATTGAGTGCGCACGGCGAGGGGAGCGGAAGACGATGGGGAGCTGCTGTGCAGCAGCAGCAGCAGGGTGAGGGAGGGAGGCAGGGAGACAGACAGGGAGGCGGCGCTGACCCGACTGTTTGACACCAGCCCCCCCCCCCAGCGGGTGGAGAGAGAGTGCGCACGCGGCCTCGGGCTGGCTTTCATAAAAGAACGCCGCCTGCACCACACACGGTGCCTGGCAATGAAATTGTCGGTTTAAAACAACCCTGGCACTAACTACTTGCAAGAGGTGGGCTTTTGATGTAGAGAACAGTTGAAATAATTTCTATCGTCGTCCACTCCCAAAGGCCTAGTCCACTTAGTCGCTTATCAACTCTACCTCCTCCATGTGGATTCAAAGACTCTCCCTCCCGTACCATGGCGAGAAAAATAGTTAGCAGAAAGAGAAAGGCTGCGGAATTAGAGCCGGAGCAGGTAGGACATGGCAAGGCCAACTCATTCTCTTTTTAATTACATAAATGATCTGTCGGTGTAACCGCTCCGGGCAGGGCTGGACTATCTACTTCTACTGTTACACTTCCCAATGTAGCTCCTCCCGCTCAGGCCGCTCCACTAATGTATATGACTCCCGTGTTTCTGATTACAAACGGAGTGGACTAAAACACTTTGTTTACAACGAATGCTCGAGATAATAAGTTATTCTGTATCTCACAACGCTTTAATGTACAAACGTCTCGTATACATCAACATGTATTTATTTTATTTGTAATTAAAAATGGAGATTCGCTTTTAATTTTGTACTGAAGTTCTCTATTTCCTTGTTTCAATTTCAATTCCATTTCTAAAGGGGTGTTCGGGGGAAATAATGAAAACTAGGTTCTTAATGCAACCATGTCAAATATTTAAACACACGCATTAGTTGTAACGTCGCATATTTTGTATCATTACGTATACGAAAACTGCCAGCGATCGTTGTTTGGTTTTAAGATCTCGTCAATTGAGTTAGATTACAGGTATACTTCGCAGTTAATAATCCCTATTTTAAGTAAGGTTTTTATCTTGAATGGATCTTAGTTTCACTGAACAATACTTAGTTATAACTTAAACCATTTCAAATGTTGGTTGATTTTGAACAAAATTATGTTCGTATTTTGAAAATCAGTTGTGCTCTGGAAAGTCAGTTTGTTATTGTGATGTCACATTGCTGGGGATATTGTCTATTGATTATTTTATTAGGTGCAGTCGATTTTTTTAATCTCTAAATCCTTCCAGTATACAACATTTGTTCGTTTTGAGTTGATGCAATTACAAAATGTCGACTTTCAGAAGGAAGTACCTGTAAAAATGTAAACATGATATTAGGATGGCATGTTAGCATTTTTGTTTTTAGTCTACAGGAAATGTACTGAGATTAGCACTAAAATGATTTAAATTCACAGATTAACTTGTTTAGCAATTTAACCACTTTTAAAATATTTCAACTATGTTGCTTCATATTAAATTTGTCCATTATAAATTCCACGATTGCCATTGATTATGGAATTTCCTGTAATGTAAACATGCTGAAAACTCACCTTTTCCCAATTGGTAAGAACCCTGAAGGAAGGTTTAATTGCAACGTGTCAAGTTTATGCAGCAGTTCATATTATCAAAAATCTCATTTGTTTATAATATATTTGGACAGAATTTGTGAATTTAAAATTAGGATTGAATGTTGCATCCTAGAATATTGTCCCTCACCTAAAATCCTAGGTAAGTAACAAAAATAGAAAATGCTGAAGCAGTCAATAGGTCAGATAACATTTGTTGCAACAATACATTTGCAAAAGAGAGAAAATAAGTTAATGTTAAGTTGTAGAGAAAATGGAGAGGGGTGAATGTCAAAGGAGATGTCTCTTATCTGATGAGATGCGTGCTGTAGGATAAATTGTCATCCATTTTTTTAGGTAGTGGTGGCAGTAAGAGAGAAAATGGACATAGCCAATGAGCTGAATTGAATTAGAATGCAAGCAAAGAAATATTAAAGAGAGGAAAAAGTAAGATAATATTTTACAGGTGAGTGATCTCTAGCAAAACCGGTCATTCCTATTTTAGAGAGAGAGAAAGCAGTTTACTTGAAGTTGTAGAATTCAATGTTGTCCAGAAGCTGCAAGGTGCACAAATGGAAGATGGGGTTCTACTTTGTTATAGCCATATAGCAGGCCACAGACCAAGTGAGATAGAGAATTAGAGTGGCAGGTAAACGATCACTGAATCTGCGCTTGGTTTTTCCAGCGTTGAGGAGACTGCTTTTGTCGGTGTTCTCCTCCGCTACAGGTTTGAGGAACATCACTTCTATATGGGCATATTGCAAACTTTTTGAGCTCCACAATGAATTGTATGTGGAGTGATAGACTCGCTTTCTCCATATCAAAATTGGCCATTTCTGTTAGAGGTTATCTGTCATATTTATTCAGTTTTTCTCTCAACATTAGCAACGCCCGAGCATGTCCTACAATTCCACAATGGTTCACTGGTTCTTTATTGTCACTTAAGCAAAGCACAGTTTAATTCTTTTGCGCAACTCACAAATGCACAGTCGCCATATTTTGGTGTCGTTTACAAAGGAAAAGTCTGAATTTCACAGCCGTGTGTGTTCCTTTGTGTTCAAATCTCACTGCCCTCATTTCAAAGTTGGCGTTCATTTTGTCTCTTTCTAACTACCCTCAATCCACCTAGGCCTATGCAATGTCCTGGTTGCCAAACATTTTAACTTTCCTTCCCATTCCCACACTCACGGTGTGAGGCCGCAGGCAAATTGGAGGAACAGCAGCTCATATTTCACATGGGCAGCTTACAACCAAGCAGTATGAATGTTGATTTCACTTATATCGAGTATCTTCTGCATTCCCCCCCCTCGGTTATCCAACCAGTTCCACTGTTCACATCCTCGTATCCCTCTTGTTATCACACCTTCCCCAGCCAACAATTGGCCATTATGGGCTCCACCCTTCCTGAGGTCATATGTTGCAGCCCCTGATTTTCTCTGGCCTTTTCTCGCATCCAGTTTATTCCCTCTCGCCTCTACTTTCAATCTGAAGAAGGGTTCCAACCCAAAATGTCACCTATTCTTTATCTCCTTTCTTTACACCCAACACTGTGCAGCCATGTACAGATCTAATTCAATTTACGAATTTGCAAACAACTCCACCATTGTGGGCCAGATATCAAATAATGCAGAGACGGAGTACAGGATGGAGATCGAGAACCTCATGTCGAGATAACAACCTTTCAATGTCAGCAAGACAAAGGAGATAGTGATTGACTTCAGCAAGTGAAGCGTTACACTTACCCCAGTTTGCAATGAAGGCACCGAAATAGAGATGGTTGATAACCTCAAATTCCTAGGAGTAAATGTCACCGACAACTTCTCCTGGACCACCCATATTGAAGCAATGGCCAAGAAAGCACACCAACGCCTCTACTTCCTTAGAAGGCCTAGGACGTTTGGCATGTCCCCAAACCTCTACAGATGCACCGTAGAAAGCATTTTATGACAGCATGGTTTGGGAACAGTTCCATCCAAGACCACAGTAAATTGCAGAGAATTGTTGACACAGCCCAGACCATCACACAAACCAACCTCCCTTCCATTGACACCTCATGCTGCCTTGGCAAGGCCAGCAGCACAATCAAGGCTGAGTCGCACCCTGGCCACCCCCTCTTCTCCCCTCTCCCTTTGAGCAAAAGGTATAGAAGTGTGAAAATGCACATCTCCAGATTCAGTGACGGGTGCTTCTCCACTGTTATCAGGTAACTTAAACATCCTACCACAACTAGAGAGCAATCCTGAACTGCTATCTACCTCATTGGAGATTCTCAAACTATCTTTAATCAAACTTTATTGGCTTTATCCTACACTGAACGTAATTTATGTTATTCCCTTTATCATGTATCTACACTGTGAATGTATTTTGTATTGTGTTATTTTTCTGCTAACTGGTTAGCATGCAAGAAAGGCTTTTCAATGAACCTTGGTACACTTCACAGTAAATAAACTAAACAATTACTAAACAACGATGCTGCCTGACCCGTCGAGTAACTCCAGCCTTCTGTGTCAGTTTCATATGGTATAAACCAGCATTGCAGTTCATTCCTGCTCTCTTTAACCATTTGTTTGCTTGACTTTTACAATTTATCCCCATGGCAACCCTGGCCACACCTATCAGAATTACATTTTGTCCAATCCACCTCCTCACTGCTCTCTTTGTGACTTAAAATGAATATTTTGTCATCTAATTCTGATCTAACCTGAATTTCATTAAGTATATTGGTGGCCCTCTGTTCAGGTACAACTAGTGCCTCTTGTGCAGGTCACCTCTGATCCAGAAAAAATCCTAATGACCTAAAAATCGAAAACTCTCCCTACTGCACCAACTTGTGAGCAATGCATTCATTAATCATATCTTCCTATGCCTACTCTCAATAGCACATGGCACTGGGAGTAATCCGGAGATTACTACCCTTTCAGTCCTGCTTTTTAATCTGCTACCTCACTTGCTATATTCACTCTGCAACATTTCATCTCTTTTCCTACTCAATGCACAAATTTCCCACACTTGTCTGATATGGTCACAAGCTTCTGACATTTCTTTGAGTGCCATCTAAAGCAAATGGTGTATTTTTAATTACCGGTCAATGGCAATTAAAAATAATACCTCCTTATGTAGTAGTTTAACTGCATGCTAAATATTGTTGCATATCCACAGGTATCCGCTAATACAACAGTGAATTGCCAGTACAATTTAAATTTATTTAACCTTTTGGTTGAGTTGAGAATGACAGAATCTATTTTTAATTGGGTATACTCTAGACGTGCTCATTCGTGTTATATCCTTGAAGGTTTACAGTTAGAAGGAAGCCACCAAGGCTATTTGGAGGCACAGAGTCTGAAACTATCACAAAATCTACAATGTTTAAAATATTTTCCAATTTTCTTTTAAATATTTTGACAATTTGCCCTATTACGCCTGACTAAATATGTTTTCCGAGAGTCTCTGGTCATGATCAGAGTGCTCTTTTTAAATTGATATCCTATCAAAATGACTGCCAAACCAATGGAAATAATAAATGGAGAAAATCTTCAAACGATCCTTTTATTAATCTTGTTCTTAACACTTTGTTTTGGTAGCTCAGATTTCTCCTTTACCATTTTTTTTGTTGTTTCTGGTAGTGTTGTAGTTAAGTTGTGATGCATGCAGTTAGTGGTCCTTAAATGACCTTTCTGTAATGGTGTACATTAAAACTGTAAATATATAAATAATCTCAGAAAGACTTTAGGGTTATGTGATTCAAAAATCATCTTCAACTGTTACAATTTGGTGCATTCAAGTGTGCAGGATTTTTTTTTGTTTTCTATTTGTAATCCTTGTTTAAATGTACATTTATGAGCGTGGCACAGTGCAATAGCGGTGGAGTTGCTGCCTTACAATTTTGACTACAGGTGCAGTCTGTACGGAGTTTGCACATTCTCCCTGTGACCGTGTGGGTTTTCTCCAATGTCTTCCCACATTCCAAAGATGTACAGGTTTGTAGGTTGTATACGTAGGAACTGTAGATGCTCGTTTACACTGAAGATAGACACAAATTGCTGGAGTAACTCAGTGGGACAGGCAGCATCTCTGGAGAGAAGGAATGGGTTGAGACCCTTCTTTCGACTGCGTCAGAGGAAAGGGAAACATTGAGATATGGAAGAGATATGGAAGTTGTAAAGAGAGATCAAAGGGGACATAGATCAATGAAAATGTAGAATGAATCATTGTACTGGTCCCCTTGGTATCCCACAGTTCTGCTCTTGTTCCCCTTCCCCCCCCCAGTCACAAGGGATAGGGATAGAGTCCCCCTCGTTCTCACCATTTACCCCATCAGCTGTCACATACAGCGCATTCTCTGACATTTTTGCCATCTCCCAACGGGTTCCAACACTAGCCACATCTTACCATCTCCACTGTAGATGATATATGTGTACACCTTTAAATATAGTGACACATCTAACCACTCCCCTTATCATTCAGTATAATTGTGACCTTCCCACCCTTGGCTCTCTCTCTAGCATCCGTGACAGACCACGTACAGCTAGGGCAGTGATGTATGTGTATAGTGAATGAAGTAGTGGTAAAGACTCTATGTGTAAGAGGCAATTCTTTACATCCAACACTTCCCACAGAGCCCATTCCCTCCGCAACTCCCTGGTTAACTCACCCCGCCCCACCCAAACCACCCCATCCCCAGGTACTTTCCTTCGCAACCGCTGGAGATGCAGCACCTGTTCCTTTACCTCATCTCTCGACTCCATCCAGGAACCCTGACAGTCCTTTCAGATGAGGCAGAGGTTCACCTGCACCACCTCCAACCTCATCTACAGTATCCGCTGTACCGGGTGTGGCCTCTTATATTTTGGCGAGTCCAAGCACAGGCTTCGCTGGACACCTCGGCTCAGTCCGCCTGGACCTACGTGATCTCCCGGTTGCTATACACTTTAACTTCCCCTCCCATTTCTATACTGTCCTGGGCCTCCACCACTGCCAGAGTGAGGCCCAATGCAAATTGGAGGAACTGCACCTCATATTTCCCTTGGGCAGCTTGCAACCCAGCAGTATGAATATTGACTTATCTAGCCGCAAGTAACCCTTGCTTTCATCCTCCGTCCTCCCCCATCCTAGTTCTCTGACTAGTTTCACTGATCTGATTTAATTTTACTGATTGTAGGCCTCATTGTTACTTTTCCCTCGGGTAACAATGATCTATTTTACTTTTTCCTTGAGCTTCGTCCCCTTTGATCTCTCGTTTTTACTCCTTACCGTTCCATATATCTGTTTCCCTCTTCCCCCTGACTCTCAAACTGAAGAAGGGTCCCGGCCTGAAATGTAACCCATTCCTTCTCTCCAGAGATGATGCCTGTCCCGTTGAGTTGCTCCAGCATTTTGTCTATCTTCAGGTTTGTTGGTTAATTGGCTTCTGTAAGTTGTAAATTGTCCCTGTTGTGTAGGATAGTGTTAGTGTATGGGATGATCACTGGTTGGTGCGGACACGGTGGGCTGAAGGACACGTTTCATGATGTATCTCTAAAGTCTATATCTGAAGTCCTATTGAAGCAGCGAGGTCAGGCAAGATTTGGTGTGATTTGGAAAGGGAAAGAGCAGTGGTGCAAATGACTATTCATTGAACTGAGGGATTGAGTAAGTAGACACCAGTTAACTGTTATTTCATCAGGAAGAAGGTGCTATTAAAAAGTTACTTTCAAAAGAGACAATCCAAGATAAGTCAATGAGGAATTAAATTACTTCTGAAGGCAAAAGCATGCAGCCTTTGAGTTTTGAGTAGTGATTCTCATCATTATTTTGTAATACTATTGTTTTAATTTCAGTACAGTCTGTGATATAAGGTTTTAATCTTGTTAAACCTTGTTTTCTTGGTTTCCTCAAAGAAGTAAGGCAAGGAGCTTTTTGTAAAAAAACACATAAACATCTGGTTCTTAAACATTCACACAAGATAGTTTTAAAGAAGGAACTGCAGATGCTGGAGAATCGAGGGTTACACAAAAAGCTGGAGAAACTCAGCTTTCAGACTGGAACAGACTTCAGTCTGAAGAAGCAGAAGATGCTTCTTCAGACTGAAGAAGCATCTCTGAAGAACATGAATAGCTGGCATTTTTGATCTGGATCCTTAATCAGCCTGAAATAGAGTCCAGACGTGAAACATCACCTGTCCATGTTTTCCAGAGATGCTGCCTTACCTGGGTCTCGACCCTAAACGTTGCCTATTTCCTTCGCTCCATAGATGCTGCCTCACCCTCTGAGTTTCTCCAGCATTTTTGTCTACCTTCGATTTTCTAGCATCTGCAGTTCCTTCTTAAACAATGCTTATTGACTCCAACACTTTGTGTCTTTTTTTCCCATTCAGGGAAAATTAATTTGTGAACATTAGCCATATGGGCCCATATTGGCACAGAGGAAAAACCATTGACAAAATCTCTAGGATAGAGTAAGTTAATATGCCCATTCATTGTTGAAGACTGGCTACTAGGAAGCAGATTCTTCAGGCGGGGCGGGGGGGAAGCTAAAGACAACCTCCCATGTGACAATCAATGATTGTAGATTCTAACATATCTATTTGTGCTGAGGCTGCAATAGCCTTTTGGTTTATTATTGCCATGTCTACTGTGGTATAGTGAAAACTGCATGCTTTTCAATCGGATTACACCATTCATAAATGCATCTATGTAGTGCAAGAGTGAAAAAGAAACAATATGCAGAAATCAGTTTTACAAGTACCAAGAAAAAGCACCGTGTGTGTGTGTGACGTCCCCCCCCCCCCCCCCCCCCCACCTGCAACCGCGCATTGAGGGGACGGGAAGCAATGGGTCCTACTTGGTCTAGTATACTTATAAAACTCTGATCTTGGATGTGGATGTATGTGTGTGTGATGTTCGTGGGCGTTTCACATCTCCTCGACATTTTTACATATTCCAACAGATTTATGCCATGATGTCAAAAATCGCTTTATCTGCAAATTTCATGCATTATTTCTCGAGTTATTTATGAAAATGTTGAAAAACATCTAAAAACTTGGGAAAAAAACAACTCTTTTGCTTATTCCCTGTGCTTGGCCCTGCTCACAGCATTGTTGCTATCCAAGTACACCGAGTTCTGCTAGCTAGCAAGTGCAAATGCATTTTTTTTTTAAAGTTTAAAAATGAGGGAGGCTGAGTAAGGAGAAATGAACAGCCCCTGCGCAGTTGTCGGCTATGGGTAAGTGCTGGAATATTGCGTTGGGGGAACGGGTTGTGTTCGACAAGTCTGTGTCTGTGTTTGCTTTGTAAATCCATGCTGACTCAGACCGATCCTGTTACTGCTATCCAAATGTGCTGCTATTTCGTCTTTTATGATTGACTCCAGCATCTTCCGCACCACCGATGTCAGGCTAACTGGTCTATGATTCAGAAGGGTAGGCCATGCTAAAAAAAGGTTGCAATAAAACACAAAATGCTGAATCACTCAGCAGGTAAAGCAGCATTTGTGCCAGCAATGCATTTCAGCTTAGAAAAGTGAAAAGTCAGTCATGAAAGATTAATTGTTGCTCTACCCACTGAATATTTGCAGTGTTTAATCTTTAGTTTTTTGATTTTCATTCACAATTGCACTCTCTGCAGGCAGTCCCTGGGTTGCGTTGGGTTCTGTCCCTGAGAACTATCCACAAGCTGATTTATCCATTGGCAGAAATATTTTTTTCTATAGCTACCCACAATGTATAACTCTACATAGTCATATAGCATGGAAACAGACCCTTTGGACCAATTTGCCCACATCAATCAATATGCCCAATCTTCGCTATTCCCACCTGCCTGTGTTTTCAAGGCAGGTGGGAATAGCCTATCCATGTACCTGTCCAAATGTTTTTCTAAACATTGTGACAGTACCTGTGCCTAGGGTTGAGATTTTTGATTGGAGAAAGGCTAACTTTAACGAGATGCGAGATGATTTAAAAGGAGTGAACTGGGACATTTTGTTTTATAGGAAAGATGTAGAGGAGAAATGGAGGACATTTAAAGGGGAAATTTTAAGAGTACATAGAAACATAGAAAATAGGTGCAGGAGTAGGCCATTCGGCCCTTCGAGCCTGCACCGCCATTCAATGTGATCATGGCTGATCATCCAACTCAGTATCCCGTACCTGCCTTCTCTCCATACCCCCTGATCCCTTTAGCCACAAGTGCCACATCTAACGCCCTCTTAAATTTAGCCAATGAACTGGCCTCAACTACCTTCTGTGGCAGAGAATTCCAGAGACTCACCACTCTCTGTGTAAAGAATGTTTTCCTCATTTCGGTCCTAAAGGAATTCCCCCTTATCCTTAGACTGTGACCCCTTGTTCTGGACTCCCCCAACATCGGGAACAATCTTCCAGCATCTATCTTGTCCAACCCCTTAAGAATTTTGTAGGTTTCTATAAGATCCCCCCTCAATCTTCTAAATTCCATCGAGTACAAACCGAGTCTATCCAATCTTTCCTCATATGAAAGTCCTGACATCCCAGGAATCAGTCTGGTGAATCTTCTCTGTACCCCCTCTATGGCAAGGATGTCTTTCCTCAGATTTGGAGACCAAAACTGTACGCAGTACTCCAGGTGTGGCCTCACCAAAACCCTGTACAACTGCAGTAGAACCTCCCTGCTCCTATACTCAAATCCTTTCGCTATGAATCCTTTCGCTATGAAAGTACAGAATCTTTATATTCCTGTTCGGTTGAAAGGAACCAGTAAAAATTGGAAAGAGCCCTGGTTTTCAAGGGAAATTGGACATCTTGTTCGGAAAAAGAGGGAGATCTACAATAATTATAGGCAGCATGAATTAAATGAGGTGCTTGAGGAGTATAAGGAATGTAAAAGGAATCTTAAGAAAGAAATTAGAAAAGCTAAAAGAAGATATGAGGTTGCTTTCGCAAGTAAGGTGAAAGGAAATCCAAAGGGTTTCTACAGCTATATTAATAGCAAAAGGATAACAAGGGATAAAATTGGTCCATTGGAGAGACCGAGTGGACAGCTATCTGCAGAGCCAAAAGAGATGGGGGAGATATTGAACAATTTCTTTTCTTCGGTATTCACTAAGGGGAAGGATATTGAATTATGTGAGGCAAGGGAAACTAATAGAGGAGCTATGGATACTATGAGTTTCAAAGTAAAAGAAGTACTGACACTTTTGAAAAATATAAAAGTGGATAAGTCTCCAGGTACTGACAGGATATTCCGTAGGACATTGAGGGAAGTTAGTGTAGAAATAGCCGGGACTATGACAGAAATATTTCAAATGTCATTAGAAACTGGAATAGTCCCCGAGGATTGGCGTACTGCGCATGTTGTTCCATTGTTTAAAAAGGGTTCTAAAAGAAAACCTAGCAATTATAGACCGGTTAGTTTGACTTCAGTGGTGGGAAAATTAATGGAAAAGATACTTAGAGATAATATATATAAGTATCTGGATAAAGAGGGTCTAATTAGGAACAGTCAACATGGATTTATGCCTGGAAGGTCATGTTTGACTAATCTTCTTGAATTTTTTGAAGAGGTTACTAGGGAAATTGACGTAGGTAAAGCAGTGGATGTTGTCTATATGGACTTCAGTAAGGCCTTTGACAAGGTTCCTCATGGAAGATTGGTTAAGAAGGTTCAACTGTTGGGTATAAATGCAGGAATAGCAAGATGGATTCAACATCTTGCTCTGGCTGAATGGGAGAAGCCAGAGGGTAATGGTGGATGGCTGTTTGTCGGGTTGGAGGCAGGTGACTAGTGGGGTGCCTCAGGGATCTGTGTTGGGTCCTTTGTTGTTTGTCATGTACATCAATGATCTGGATGAAGGGGTGGTAAATTGGATTAGTAAGTATGCAGATGATACCAAGATAGGGGGTGTTGTGGATAATGAAGAGGATTTCCAAAGTGTACAGAATGATTTAGGCCAGTTGGAAAAATGGGCTGAAAGATGGCAGATGGAGTTTAATGCTGATAAATGTGAGGTGCTACACCTTGGCAGGACAAATCAAAATAGGACGTACATTGTAAACGGTAGGGAATTGAAGAATACAGTTGAACAGAGGGATCTGGGAATAACCGTGCATAGTTCCTTGAAGGTGGAATCTCATATAGATAGGGTGGTAAAGAAAGCTTTTGGTATGCTAGCCTTTATAAATCAGAGCATTGAGTATAGAAGCTGGGATGTAATGTTAAAATTGTAGAAGGCATTGGTGAGACCAAATCTGGAGTATGGTGTACAATTTTGGTCGCCCAATTATAGGAAGGATGTCAACAAAATAGAGAGGGTACAGAGGAGATCTACTAGAATGTTGCCTGGGTTTCAACAGCTAAGTTACAGAGATAGGGTGTATTCTCTGGAGCGCAGAAGGTTAAGGGGGGACTTGATAGAGGTCATTAAAATGATGAGAGGGATAGACAGAGTTGATGTGGACAAGCTTTTCCCTTTGAGAATAGGGAAGTTTCAAACAAGAGGACATGACTTTAGAATTAAGGGACAGAGGTTTAGGGGTAACATGAGGGGGAACTTCTTTACTCAGAGAGTGGTAGCGGTGTGGAATGAGCTTCCAGTGGAAGTGGTGGCGGCAGGTTCGTTGGTATCATTTAAAAATAAATTGGATAGGCATATGGATGAGAAGGGTATGGAGGGTTATGGTATGAGTGCAGGCAGGTGGGACTAAGGGAAAAAAGTTGTTTGGCACGGACTTGAAGGGCCGAGATGGCCTGTTTCCATGCTGTAATTGTTATATGGTTATATGGTTATATGGTTATACCTGCCTCAACTACCTCCTCTGACAGATCATTCCATATACACACCACCCTTCGTGTAAATTAAAAAAAAAAAAAAATCGTATTAAATCTTTCTCCCTTCACCTTAAACCTATGTCCTCTGGTTCTTGATTCTACTCTAGGTAAAATACACTACATTTTCCCTATCTATTCCTCTCATGATCTGGTACATCTCTAACATCATGCCTCATCCTTTGGCGCTCCAAGCAATAACACCTCGGCGATTTTGTTTGGCGACTACAGGCCACTAGGCGGTCGCCACATGTTCGCGGGGTGACGCCTGTATGGTCGTGTGTAGTCTCAAGTCGCCTAAAACGTTTCAAACGCTTTTCTGGTCGCCGCTGGATTTTGAAATGTTCAAAACTTTTTGGCGACTGTGGGCTTGACGTAGCTTAATGTAGCTTGTCTTCTCCTGTCATAGGTGCTGTCGTAGGTTGTCGTCAGGATGATGCAGCTTGTCGCCAGGTGACGTTGGTTGTCGCCGGGTGCTTACTTCGGTGAATCCCATTGGCGACTACCTACGTCAACCGCCGACAGGTATCGGCGACTGAATTGTCTTCAGTTGTCTCCGACTGGGTCGTTGCTTGTCGCGGGTGGATGCGTTGACTTCAGTTGTCGCCCGTGTGGTCATAGGTGGATGTCCTAATGGGTCGTCGGTAGCTTGCCGTCGACTACGTGGTAGGTTGTCGTAGACATTGTCGGTCAGTCGCCAAAAGAAAATTGCCAAAGTGGGATAGGCCCTTAAGGTCACAGCTTGCTCAACCTCTCCCTATAGCTCAGTACCTCAAGCCCTGTGTATATCCTCAAATCTTCTCTGTACCCTTTCCAGCTTAACAACAACTTTCCTTTAACAGGGTGACCAAAACTGAACACAATACTGTAAATGTGCTCCCACCAATGTCTTGCATTTGCCATAATTCATTTCACTGAATAATTATAACACTACCCGTAATTAAACAAATGGAATGAGCCAGTTTGCAGAATAGTATTTCAGCACAATCTGCAACATCATGGTCCCACAATACAATGATTATCAAGCCAAGCAACCAACCCATGTTCAGAGTTGACAACTTTGAGGTGTTACACAACAGTATATTAAACAGTGGAAGCACTCTGGTACGAGTTGAATTCAGCAATTCCACAATGGTTAAAGCACTATCACATTCAGTCTTGAACCACCCAGCCATCCACTGACTACATTTACACTTCATCCTATTGCATGAAAGCAACCAACACAATCAAAAAACATTACTTACACTCTGATCATTCCATCTTCTCCCTTCTCCCTTCTCTTGTGGCGCGGAAGGTACAAAAGCTTGAAAGTGTTAAACTGAGTTCCTTTGTCAATCTAAAGTCAAGAAAACGTGACTTAAACCCTTGTAGCTGTTGAAATCGATTCTTTATTCAGTACTGAGACAATTCTTTGAACCTTCCGACACAGAGCTAGAAGCTCTGGGGCAGCTCCAGAGTATTTGTGTTTTTGATACAAACTCATTGCTTTATATAGGTATTAGACATTTCAGATACAGAGGATATGACAAACTGGTAACCAATCCTTCTGGTGATTTACAACATCAGTCACATGATATTCCCCCCCCCCCCTTCTCTGGCCTCATTTTACAACCTTTGCTTGCCTGTAGTACAACTTTGTTTAGAATTATTTTATTTCAACACAGCAAAACCCCAGTAGGCTCAATTATCAAAGACCACTCCTCAAAATATAAGATACATATGTAATACAATGATCACACAAGTCAAACAAACAAAACACACTTTCTATACCAAGAAGAAAGATATCTCTATAAATCTAAACAAAGTCTAATGTTTACAACCCTACTTAGACACAATACATTTCATAAATGGTTTCACTACAATTTTACAGTTTAAAATACTATTATCTATGTATTAAAACTTAATTATATGAGTTCGCTGAATTACAGTTTCTAAGTTAAATTCAAACCCACACACCTCCCAACTCCAAGTATACATGGGTCGTAAATCTGTCAACAACTGATGATATGTGTTTTGTGTCGGGATACAGCTTCATTCTAATTTACAGTCCCTTTTCCTGCTATCTGGGAGCTGGATTTCCAATCTCATCTGCAAGGCCTTTTACAAATATTAGAACAAAGGTAGATTCACAACAAGACCATTACCTCAGAATTACATCTGCTTCTTCGACTTTCTATAAACAGAAGGTAGGTCACAAATCCATCAATCTGATTCTACGTTCAAGGGGGCGCTCGAGGGGGCGCCGTTGAGTATGGCCGCCCTGCCAGCAGCTGTTAGTCTTTTCATTCTTTTTATATTTTTTAGTTAAAGTGTTTGTTTTTGGAGGTCTTTAGTCTTTTTATGTAGAGGGTGGGGGGTTGGGGAAGGGGGAAACTATTTTCTCAGTCCCTACCTGGTCGGAGATGCGGCTTTTCTCCGGGCCGTATCTTCGTCCCTTCCTCGCGGCCTACCGGCAGTCTGGAGCGCGGTTTCCTGCCGAGACTGGCCGGGACTTCAGCTTCGGCGGCGGTACACAGCGCTGGGGCGCCATCGTGGAGCGGGCGATGCCTTGCCCGGGTCACCGTGCAGTGGAGCTCCGGAGGGCTGGGACCACCGACTGCAACATCGCGGAGCTGCGAACCTTCCAGCCGCGGGCGGGCGGCGCTGAGTTTTAAAAACCGCGGAGCCTGGGACCTCATGACGAGGTCGCCAGAGTTGGAGCTCCGACCAGCGCGGCCCGTGGACTACGGGAGCTGCGAACTCCGGGGAGGAAGCGGCCGCTCCAGACACTCTGGGCCGCTGAGAGTGTTCACCCAACGCCAGAACTCCATCATCCGGCGAGTGGGCCTGAAGCATCGGGCTGTCGTAGCAGCAGCTGCAGCAGAGGCCTCAATAGGCCCGACTATGGGTGAACTGGGGATGGGACTGGACTTTGCTGCCTTCCCCCACAGTGGGAACCATTGTGGGGGGGATGTTTTTATGTTTTTTGTTAAATACTCTAGTGTTGTGTATTATCTTTATTCATGTGCTGCATTGGCAAGTCAAATTTCACTACACCAATTGGTGTATGTGATAATAAATGTCCTTTGTCCTTTGTCCTTTTTTGATTCTTTTCCTCTCCAAGCATCCATCCCTTATATCAACCTCATTATAATTTAACATAGCCGAAGCTAACCACAGAGCATTATCTCTCAGCCTTGAATTCTGTCTCAAACTCAGCATAACTGGCCATAACTCTTCATTTCTATGCCACATTCGGAGCTCAAGAATGTGCCATAGAGAAAGAGCAGATGACCTCTGGCCTAAGAAGAGGCCCAATTCAGTAATCCATTCTTCAACACAAAATCATATAAAATACAATTTCCTCCAGCATTATAATTGCCCCAAAGCAATAAACCAAGTTATGCAGGTTCAGATTAGCGTTTCTATGTTTTGATTCATCCGTTCCCTGTGTGTGTGTTTCTTTGTACTTTATTTATTCAGGAGACGTATGTTTCTGAAAACATTAAGCTTTTCTCTTGCAAATTACCTAGCTTATATAAAAGTCATTATCTGAGCAGTTCTATTATATAATATTTCCTCAAAAGCACATATCACCAGTTTGAAGAACAGCTTTTTCCCTACTATCATCAGACTCTTGAATGGACCATCCATAATCTAATCGCACGGTGGGGTGGGGGGGGGGGCACAGAGGGAGGGAGGGGAGGACCACAGAGGGTGGGGGGCCCTCCCTATGTGCTCCCCTCCGTGCGCCCCCCCTCCGTGCGCCCCCCCTCCGTGCGCCCCCCGCACCTCCCCCCGCGCGCCCCCCAACCTCCCCCTGCACCTCCCCCCGTGCCCCCCCCCCCAACCTCCCCCCGCGCAAAATGAGAAGACAGGCGCACGCGCTCACCCGATGTACGCGCGCCCGGCACACACCCGACGCGCGGCCCACGCCGAAGCGCGCCCCACGTCTGACGTGCCCCACACACCTCCCCCGACACACACACTAACCACCCCTTGATATTATACGAATGTGATTAATTCACTCCTTTTACCCCATCCCCTGCCCTTTCCACTCACGCATAACCCACAACTGCGCCGGCTTGGCTAGAGAGGGGAGGGGGTAGAGAGGGGGCTGTGACATCACTCGCTGTCCGTGGAACAAAGGGCAGCAGGTCGCGAGGAGCAGAGCTATTGTGACGTCATCAGCGAGACCATCTCGTTTACTTCCTGAGTTATTTCTATAAATAACTCGAGAAATAATGCATGACAATTTTCATATAAAGTGATTTTTGACATCACGGCATAAATCTCTATCGGAATATATAAAAATTTCACCGTTAGCGTGTTGTGTTCTCGACGAGATGTGAATCGCACACGAACTACACACAAATAAATACACATCCAAGATTCGAGTTTTGTAAGTATAGAGATAGATGTCCCAGATTGAATAATGAAGTTCTTACTTGCAGCAGCACAACAGAATATGTAAACAATTTAATAAACGAGAAAATAAATTTCATGGTATATAAATTATTTACATATTCTGTTGTGCTGCTGGAAGTAAGAATTTAATTGTTAAATCCGGGATATATGACAAAAAACACTCTTGACTCTTGAAATGTATATTATACTTCTCCGACTAGACTTTCAATCAACTTTTGAAGCTCGACTTGGTTATTCCCCCCCCCCCCCCCCCCCCCCCCCCCCTCTTTGATTTACGAAAGTTCACTGCCCAGTGCCTCTACAAGTCCTCCATCTAGGTATTTGACATAGTATCCAACATACGCCCACATGCGCTGCCAAGTCCCAGAACTGCAGTAACTCAAGATCTTCTGCTGCCTCCATGTTGCCTGGATATGTCACATTTAAATGAGGATTTGGAAGATTTATACAATTTATCTTCAGTTTCCAAAGCAAATTCCATACCCTTACACCATATAGTGACTTCATTAAGTAACTAATGCTGCATAGTCAATTTGTTTTAAGGGATGTACTGAGTAGGTCATGCATGTACAAATTATCTTGGGTCAATGATATTTCACTGGAACTTGGAATGATTGTAGATTAGTTTGCAGATGCAGAAACCGCAGGAACATATGGTAAAGGCTGAGATGTAGAAACATAGGAAATTGCATTGCTCGGATAATGGAATGCAGAAACGTAGGAAATTGCATTGCAAGGTGAAAGATGGTGTCAGGAGAAGGCAGGAGAATGGGGTTAGGAGGAAGAGATTGATCAGCCATGATTGAATGGTGGAGTAAACTTGATGGGGTGAATGGCCTAATTCTATTCCTATCACACATGATAGTACCAATTGGGCGTAAAGAAAAACATCTGGTCAAAGTATTATTGCAGAATAATAATGCACATCATTAAAGTACTATTTGCCCCATAATGTCTGTGCCAAACATGTTGCCAAAATAAACTAATCTCATCCACCTACACGTGATCCATATCCTTTCATTCCCTGCATATCTCTGCACCTATCTAAAAGCCGCTGAAATGCCACTGTCGTTTCTGACTCCACCACCCACCTCTGACAGCTTGTTCCAGGCACCCACCATCATCTGTTTAAACACAAAACTTGCCTTGCACATTTGCATTATACTTTACTCCTTTCAGTTTAAAGCCATGCCCTCTCGTCTTTGACACTTCTCTACTGGGAAAAATGTTGTGACTGTCTACCCTATCTGTTCCTCTCATAATTTTATATACTTTTCTCAAGTCTGCACTCTGCCTCTGGAACTCCAGAGAAAACAATCTAATCTGTCCAAACTCTCCTTCTAGTTAATACCACAGAATCCAGGCAGCATTCTGGTAACATTGAGAGACAAGGGACTTTACGTGCTGGCTTACAAAAATAGTTATAGTGTTGGAGTAACTCAGTGTGTCAGTGGGGGAGGGGGAGGAGAATTTGATGTCATACCATTGTGTTGTAAACTGCCCAAGCAGATTATGTGGTGCTATTCCTCCAGTTTGTGCATGAACTCACTCTGGCAATGAAGGAGGCCCAGGACAGAATGATGGCAGGATAGGACAGGACAGAATAGAAATATGGAACAAGGAATTAAAATGGTTAACAACCGGGAGATCCATTAGGCCTTGGTGGCATGTGCGCATGTATTTGACGAGACAATTTTTTGTTATCACTCTATTTGTGTTGTCACTTTCTGGGAGCTTTGAACTTGGACCCCAAGATGCCTGTGTACATCAATATGGCTAAAGATTTTGCCATTAACTGTCGACTTTCCCCTTGCATTCAACCTCTCGAGGTACAATACCTCCTGCACTTGCTCGGGCTAAACTCTATATGCCGTTTCTCCACCCATTCTGCACCTGATCTATATCCTATCGTATACTTAGCATGTTTTCTCCATTTCACATTGAATTTGAACTAATTGGTTTACTGAGCCATCTTGGCGAACATTCAGGAGGCAAACACTTTGGACAAGCATAAAGGCAAGACTGGGTAAATATTTGGATTTTCTCCCCTTGTGGATAGCTTCTAGGTCATTAAGTACAATTTAAATTCCATACCTGCCATGGTGGGATTTGAACTTTGTTCTCTGAACCACTATTCCAATGTGCAACCATTGCATCACCGCCATTCGCCATAATGATGTTGTGCGTCAGTGACCTGCAAGTTCCCCAGCTTAGTTCATGTTAAAATGAAATTAAATATGGTGATGTTATCTTGCTTCCTGGAGAACTTTATTCATATTGCATAGAAGAACAAAACCAATTGAATTAAAATATTTCCTAACTTTCCAAATGAGTCTGTTAAGTCTCTTTAATTTGTCAAAGAGGAAGATGTTTAAGAAAATAGAAGACATGAGGAAATGATAAATTTGTAAGACTTATATGTTGGATATGACGGTACTTTGTGCCTTCCACCACAGTGTAGAATACTGTGGTGGATGTTTGTGTTAAATCCTATTGTGCATTG
The DNA here is from genome assembly GCA_963514005.1 of Raja brachyura. The sequence goes on along the minus strand of OY740781.1, from coordinate 47,789,392 downwards.
TGTTTTTTTAATTGTACCGCTGCTGGCAAGTTCATTTCACTGCACTTATATGTGCATGTGACGAATAAAACTGATTGATTGATTGGAATGGTAGGGAGTCTACAAATGTCAGCAATAGGTAAAGGAAAGAAAAAAATCAGTCAATCTCAATCTTTCGTATCACTTCTGGTATTTAGCCTGTGAAATGTAAAGTTTAAAATCCAGTTTAAAATTCACCTTTACTCATTTCTGGCATCAGTTTCACAATTCTAGCAAGGAATCATCAATCGATGTAGGGTACACGTTTGAGGTTTTGCCAGGTTTAATGCTCGGTATTGTATTTGTTACCTAGTTGGATTCCCCACTTCTGAAAAAGCACTTTATTTTCCTCTTTCATTTGCTACGTTAAAGTTGATGTGTACCTAAAAGCTTAATTTGTCCAATGCTCCCCATTGTCCTAGTCAACACTCATCTCCCAGACAACATCACTCAAAACTCAAAACAGATTGTCTGGTCATTTATCTCATTGCTTTTTGTGACACTTTGCTGTTATCAATTTGGCTGCTGTGTTTTTAATTCATTTTTAGGATGTGAGCCAACCTGGAATTCATTCCTATCGCCAGTCTGCTTTGAAAGTTGCAGATTGGTAAAATAGTTCAAAGGCATAAGAAAATGCAGAAGTTGAAATCTTGAACAGGGAATTTTGCTGGACAAGCTTAGCAGATCAGGCAGCATGTTTGGAGGAAAATAGTTGATGTTTTGGGTCGGGACCCTTCAAGACTGGAGTAGAGGGGAGATAGCTGGTAGAAAGAGGCAGTCCCATTTGTATGGGACTGGAGTTGCATGCAAGCCATATTGGGTAAGAGTAGCTGATTTTCTTCCTTCAAGGATTCAATAGAGTTTTTATTTGTGTTTATTGGCACAGTGTTTATATACTGCTTTTGAATATAATCGGCTATTAATTTAAATTGTATTCTATTCTGTCATGGTCACTGTCATGTTCTCAATTATTAGTATAGATCTGAACTTTGTGGCTGGACGTCATCCAGGAATATGTGAGGTGAGTTGTAATGCGGTGGCCACACCTAAGGTAAAGGCAGAAAGTAGATGAGTGAGCTCCACAAAATGGAGTGGGAGAGAGTGCAGTATGTCCCTGCGGCATTTCCTCTCCCAAACACGTTTATCCTTATTTTATTTGGGGATGAGGGAGGGTGACCATTCATGGGAGAGTGAACAGCAATAGTGATAGGAGAAGACATTAGTTAGTGGAACTGACAGATGATTCTGTCGCTGCAAATGGGATTCCAGAATGGTGTGTTGCCTTCCTTGTGCCAGGCACTTGTGTCTGGGTAGCTGCAGAATATTCTCAAAGGGGAGGGCGAGCTGCTGGAAGTTGTGCACATTGGCACAAATGATATTGTGATGACACATTAGTTTATTATTGTCACCTGTACGGAGGTACAATGAAGCATTTTTGTTGCATGCTATCCAGTCAGCAAAAAGACTACATGATTACAATCAAGCTGTCCACAGTGTACTGATGCAGGATAAAGGGAACAATGTTTAGTGCAAGATAAAGTTTGATTACAGATAGTTCGAAAGGAGTTAACAGGTTGAAAAGCAGTACCTCGGGTAGTAGTCTCCAGATTACTGCCAGTACCACCTTCTACTGGGAATAGGAGCAGGAAGATAGGATGGATGGATGAGGAGTTAATGCAGGAGGTAGGGGTTTTGAATTTTGGCCCATTGGGATTGTCTCTGGGGCAGAGTTGACCTGTACAAGAGGTACAGGTTGCATCTCAACTGAAGGGTGACAATATCTTTGGAGGGAGGTTTGCTAGTGCTACTCAAAAGGAACTAGAGTGGCGATGGGATGGAAGAGGTTATGGAAGGGCTAATGGGAAGGTAGAGGTTATGACCAGTAAGAGTCAAAGAAAAGGCAGGGGGAGGTTAATATGGTGAAACTGACGGGCTGAAATGTGTTTATTTCAGTGCAAAGAGTATTATGAAGAAAGCATATAAAATTAGAGCCTGGATCGATGCTAGGAGCTATGATATTATAGACATTGTGGAATCATGATGCTAGAGGGACGCAACTGGCAGCTCGATGTTCTAGGGCTTCAGTGTTTCAGACATGTTAAAGAGAATGGTAAAAGAGATGGAGGGGTTGCTTAACTAATCAGAGAGAATGTCACGGCGGCACTCGGAGAGGACACACTAGAGGGTTCGTCCGCCAAGGCCTTGTGGATAGAGCTGAAAAATAGGAACGATGCAATCGCTCTAATGAGATTGAACTACTTTTGTGAAATAGAGGAACAGATATGTAGACAGATGATAGAAAGCTGCAAAAGCAACATGGTTGTCACAGTGGGCAACTTTAACTTCTCTAATTGCTGGTACTTGGTGCAAAAGGCTTAGGTGGAGCAGAATTTGTGAAATGTTTCCAAAAGAGTTTCTTGAAACAAAATGTGGACAGTTCAACTCGAGAAGGGACTACAATTGAGCGGGTATAGGGAAATAAGGCTGCCCAGGTGACTGGCATTTCAACTTTGGGAACAGTGATCTCAACTCCATATGTTTTAAGATAGTTATGAACTATAAAGGATTAAGTCTGGATCCTGGGGGAAGATTCTAAATTGGGGTAAGGCAGAGTACAGCATTATTAGATAGGATCAAGAGAGAAAATTAGGAGTAATTGTTATTAGGTAAGTCCACATCAGATGTGGGAGTTCAGAGGTCAGTTGATCAGAGTTGAGGATTGACGTTCCAGTAAGGCGGCGCGACATGGCTAGGTAAGGGTAGCTTGGACAACCAGAGTTGTTGTAAATTTGGTCAAAAAGAAAAAGGAAGCATAAGCAAGTTTAGAAAGATGAAACCGGGCAGAGCCTTTTGAGCAAGCAGGAACGAACTCGTGGGCAACTAGATATGCCAAAAATGCCATTGGCAAAATTGAAGAAAATCCCTCGGATTTTTATATGTGCATTAGACAGAAGAATAACTGGCGAGTGAATAGGACTCAAAGTGAAGGAAGAAATTTATGCTTGGAGTTGAAGAAAGTGGGCAAGGTACTAAATGAATATGTTGCATCTATTATTGACCATGGTTGAGGACGTGGAAGAAAGTGAAATCACTGTGGGGAATACTAGTATGTAAGGGCCATTTGAGGACAGTTTCAGACTTTTGAACAGTCCTTCCATAAGCTGCAGTAAAGTTCGATTTGCCTCAATCCCATTGTAATAATTGGATTTTATCTAAGGAACTGATGCACTACAATGCCGGATCAGTTCATTCCAAAGAGGAAGAAAGCTACTAAAGGGAGTAAGAGACGACCGTGGCTGACAAGGGAAGTCAAGGACAGTGTAAAAATAAAAGAGAAGAAGTATAACATAGCAAAGATGAGCGGTAAGCCAGAGGATTGGGAAACTTTTAAAGAGCAACAGAAGATAACTAAAAAGGCGATGCGGGGAGAAAAGATGAGGTACGAAGGTAAGCTAGCCAAGAATATAAAGGAGGATAGTAAAAGCTTCTTTAGGTGTGTGAAGAGGAAACATTTAGTTAAGACAAATGTGGGTCCCTTGAAGACAGAAACAGGTGAATTTATTATGGGGAACAAGGAAATGGCAGATGAGTTGAACAAGTACTTTGGGTCTTTCTTCGTGAAGACGGATCCAATCTTCCAGATGTACCAGTGGCCAGAGGACCTAGGGTGACGGAGGAACTGAGGAAATTCGCATTAGGCAGGAATTGGTGTTGGATGGACTGAAGGTTGATAACTCCCCAGGGCCTGATGGTCTACATCCCAGGGTACTTAAGGAAGTGTCTCTAGAAGTCGTGGAAGCATTGGACTGACAGGACTACAGAATTATCGTTAGTGGGAGAAAATATCTTACTGGAGTTGTTTTATATTTGTCAAATGGGATTTGAGATAAAATCATTTCACTCAATGAATGGACATATCTGGAAAGCACTACTTGGGAAGGGTGGGGAAGACAGAAACCCTTAACATATGTAATTATCAGAATGAGCAATAACTAATGTTGACGGGCTGCACCATGGTTCAAAACTGGAAAGTTTGATGACCCCCAAAGTCTATTTTAGACCGGCCTAGGTCCAATAACTTCCTTTATAACTCTTTTTATACTTCTTTGATCTGACAAAGTTCATAGAAAGGGAGAATAAAAAACAATCATTTAGGAATGAAATCACAAAGCAGGTTTTTTTTTTCACATAAAGGATAGTGGCTCGAGAAAGTGGCTCTAGATATCGTGGACGCATTGGTGATCATTTTCCAATGTTCTATATATTCAGGATCAGTTCCTGTGGATTGGAAGGTAGCTAATGTTATCCCACTTTTCAAGAAAGGCGGGAGAGAGAAAACAGGGAATTATAGATCGGTTAGCCTGACATCGGTGCTGGGGAAGATGGTGGAGTCAATTCTAAAAGATGAAATAGCGGCACATTTGGATAGCAGTAACAGGATCGTCCGAGTCAGCGTGGATTTACGAAGGGGAAAATCCATGCTTAACTAATCTTCTGGATTTTTTTGAGGATGTAACTAGGAAAATGGACAAGGGAGAGCCAGTGGATGTAGTGTTCCTGGACTTTCAGAAAGCATTTGATAAGGTCCCACATAGGAGATTGTGGGGATAATTAGAGCACATGGTATTGAGGGTAGGGTACTGACATGGATAGAAAATTGGTTGCCAGACAGGAAACAGAGTGGGGATTAACAGGTCCCTTTCAGAATGGCAGCTAGTGACTAGTGGGGTACCGCAAGGCTCGGTGCTGGGACGGCAGCTATTTACAATATACATTAATGATTTAGATGAAGGGATTAAAAGTAACATTAGCAGATTTGCAGATTACACAAAGCTGGATGGCAGTGTGAGGAGGATGTTATGAGGATGCAGATTGACTTGGACAGGTTGGATTGTGGGTAAATGCATGGCAGATGCAGTTTAATGTGGATAAATGTGGGGTTGTTCACTTTGGTGGCAAAAACAGGAAGGCAGATTATTATCTGAATGGTGTTAAATTTGGAAAATGGTAAGTGCAATGAGATTTCAGTGTGCTTGTTCATCAGTCACTGAATGTATGCATGCAGGTACAGCAGGCAGTGAAGAAAGCTAATGGCATGTTGGCCTTCATAACAAGAGTAGTTGAGTATAGGAGGAAATAGGTCCTTCTGCGGTTGTACAGGGCTGTAGTGAGACCACACCTGGAGTATTGTGTGAAGTTTGGGTCTCCAAATTGGAGGAAGGACATTCAATGCTTTTGAGGGAGTGCAGCGTAGGTTCACAAGGTTAATTCCCCTTTATTTCATCTGTTGTCCAGAAGTTTGAACTGATTGTATCAATGGATGGCGGGATTGTCATATGTTGATAGAATGGAGCAGCTGGGCTTGTAGACTCTGGAATTTAGGATGAGGGGATCTTATTAAAACATAAGATTATTAAGGGATTGGACATGCTAGAGGCAGGAAATATGTTCCTGATGTTGGGGGAATCCAAAACCGGGGCCACAGTTTAAGAATTAGGGTAGGTCATTTAGAACGGAGATGGGGGAAAAACTTTTTCACACAGAGGGTTGTGAATCTTTGGAATTCTCTGCCTTGGAAGGCATTGAAGGCCAATTCTCTGGATGCTTTCAAGAGAGAGTTAAAGATAGTGGAGTCAGGGGATATCGTGAGAAAGCAGGAACGGGGTACTGATTATGGATGATCAGCCATGATTATATTGACTGGCGGGGCAGGCTTCAAGGGCTGAATGGCCTACTCCTGCACCTATTGTCTATTAACTATATTCTGCACTCGGTATCTTCCACTTTACTTTATCTGTTGACGGAAGTTTGAACTGATTGTATCAATGCATGGTATATCTGATCTTATTGGTTAGTATGCAAACCTAAGGTTTTCCCTGTACCTCTGAACTGTAACAATAATAAACCTAAATCTAATCAAGAAGGAGGTGGTGTTGGGGCTCTTGAAGTGGATAAATCCTCAGGGCCTGATGAATCTATCCCAGGTTATTGAGAAGGCAAGAGAGGAGATTTTGGGGCCCTTGATGAAGATCTTTATATGTTCTCTAGCACCAGACAAGGTCCCAGAGGACTGGAGAGTTGTCAATGTTGTTCTTTTGTTTAACACGGGAAGTCGAGATAATCCAGGAAATTTTGAACCATTGAAGCTCGTGTCAGTTTTAGGAAAACTAATGGATAGGATCAAGGGAAATCTTGAATCGGATTTTTTCGCATTTGCAAGAGAATAGGCTAAATGGACAGTAAGCAGGTCATGTCTTCTGAACATGATTGGGTTTTTTTTAGGAAGTGAAGGTGATTGATGAAGGTAGAGAAGTGGATGTTTCTGCATGGATTTTAGTACAGCATTTATAAAGTCCCTCATGTAGGCAGATCTAGAAGATTAAGATGCAAAAAAAATCCACACTGACTTGGTTGTTGGATTAAGAATTGGCTTACTCATAGCAGACAGACGGTAATGATAGAAGGATAGTTTTTTGTTAGTAAATTTGTAGATTCCCAACTCTAAGCACACAAAGGCTATATACTTGTTTCATTCTGAATTAACCTCCCCCTTGCTCATCTCTGGAGGAAAAGAATGTAGGCCTCTTTACAACTTCTTACTGATAGCATTCCACACAGCAATTTGAAAATGACTATATGCAGACCCCAATCGTTTAGCTTGGATCAAAACACAATTACTTTCTCCATCTTCTATAAACATAAGAAATCTCCCTTATACAAAGGTCACACAACCATCATCTATGCCTTATCTCTTATCCCAACAAAAATACTTTGAAACTGCACAAACCAAATCACAGACTCTATTATCTAGCGTTGGTGCCTACGACCCAACATAGACAACCATAAATCCCTTTCATGACGCAGCCGAGCTCAGAGATGTGTCACAAATGACGAATAAATGGTGCCCATGTCCTGGAAGAGACCCCATTACTCTGAACACTATCCTAAACCAAATACAACTTCTGACAGTTGTAGCCGCTCAAAAGCAAGCAAAGCTATTCCCATTTACATCAACTTCTCCATGTTATAACAAGCCATCTGTCCTCCTATGTGTGTGTGTGTGTGTTTTCTTTATTCCGTTATGGCCTATGTATTTTGAAAACCTCTGCTCCCAGGCCTTCTCCTGCAACTCAACATAAGTTTCTCAAACAGATATTATAATGTGAGCAATTTTATTTTATAATATTTCCACATTCCCTCTTCTGGTCATATTATGACCACTAATAGGATAATAACACAGCAGAAATTCATCAGCATTGGCTTATTAGTCATCCAAGTTTATTCCTAACCTCAGATGTTTTATAGCCCCCAAAACCCGGACCACGTAGGTCAGTAGGTTGGCTTGTTGATACCGATGCTGTTCCCTACCTCTCTGCTGTGCTTCATACCCTAGCCCTTAGGGTGCTCAATAATTCTGGGCTTCATACCACTGGTCTATCTCCATTTTATTCATTCTAATACATTCATCTTCCAACAATTATTTTTCAACCTGCGCATTCAACATCCTCATCCTTCAACATTTCCTTCTCTACCTACTGGTTCACACGTTCCCTACTTCCATCGGACTCCAACAACATAAAGTCTTCTTCTAGGTGCTGCAATAAGATCTTCTCACCAGTTTCCACATTACCCAAGGCTGTCATTAGTCTAGCAATAATACGTTTAACAATAGCAATTCCCACGAACAAACACAAAACCACTATTGCTGCATTTATGGCCATGCTGATGATCCAATTATATAATCCTCCAAAACCTCATTCTCATCCAGCTTTCCGAGATCCAGTCACCGTCACTCGGAATAGGGAAGTGATGGGATCTTATCATAAGATGGGTCCCATTTACCCAACCACAAACTAACTGTAATCCTTCATAGATGGGGATGCATTCCTTGCGAGTAGAACATTTGATCCCTTCTGAGGTACTATTGCAGCTAGGTTGAGGTGGGATCTGTACTAAACATGAGATGTTGAATGGGATATTGATAACCATACCCCCCTACCCTTGGTTGGTAAAGCAACTCCCATATTGTCTATTGTCTGTGTTCATAGTAAAATTACATGGCAGGGGGTTGCCTTGGCCGTACTATCATATAAGCCTCGTCAGTCGTATCCTCACAACCCAAGTAATAATGCTCATTATCACGAGGTAGTGGCAGACAGTTAGCCGGTGGGGCTAAGGTCTCATCATAAGGGATGGTGACAGTTTTGGCCAAAAATGGCTTCTCACCTTGACATATTACTAACCGTTCAGTCCTCCCCCATTCTGGAGATTCTGCAAATAGGCTACTGACTGATTTCATAACAGGGTAACACACAGTTTGCCCTTTACCAAATAATTCATTATGGGCTTGTACAAACATGTTAGAGTCTCTTTCTTCCAATTCCCGTTTTTCCAGTCTCTTTTGCTCATGTCCTTTCTTCTGTAACCAAGGGTATACCTCTAATGCTTCTCAATAGCATAGTCCATCATACAAATGTCCCTTTGCAGAGTTGTCTTCCAAGGGATTCCGTCTGCAGAAAAAGTCAAACTTGCACCCCCGAAACCAACAGGGTAATTCCCACAGGTGTTGGTTATCTAAGTCTACCTGCCGATCGGCCTGACGCAAGATCCCATTGCAATAGTCAATCTTGGTGACGTTCCAAATTCCAAAGGCATCCGGGCCATTGCACTGTACCACATCTCCTTTACATAGGTGAAAGATTCTGCTTTGTTGTCCCAGGACACATTGTAAATTGTTTCCTTAATTTCCCTCCATCTGTTGTAGCATCAGGATGCATACCACGATGAATCGCCTTATTTTAATTTATCTGGAATATGCAAAGGCTCACAAAAAGCTCATTTCTTACTTAATTAGCTTAAACAACTATTCACTCAATTTACACGTCCTTCAGTCAGTCCAGTAATCAGGCGCATATTCTTAACCATATAGCAAAATAAGGATTCAAAAACTAAACTTATTATGATACTAAACTTATAAGGATACCAAACTAAACTTATAAGGATACAACCCCCAAGCAAAGCAGAAATGTAAAAACTAAAAAAACTCTAAATTAAAAATACAATTACTCTTCTCCCCCCTATTGATTGGGCTCCCCAATCAATTTGCAGTGGCTCAGGTGAACCCATGCAGCGCGACCCTCAATTTTGGCAGCGGTCGTAGTGGTGAGGAGAACCTGGAAAGGTCCATCCCTCATGGGTTGAGGTGCTTACACTTGCAGTTCCTGATCAGCACATAGCAACCTGGCTCAATATTAGATGGAACTTTGAGCACTGGTGCCTCACCATATGCAACCCTGACCTGTAAATGAGAAGTTTGCAAAGCACAGGTTAAAGTTAATACATAAGATTTCCGCAGGCATTATTCATGCTGTACCAGATGGAGTGGTCCATATTCTTATTCTGCCTTCCTTCTATAGTTCTCCATACTATCATATACATTGTCTGTTTCTGAAAATTTCAGCAAACAATCAAATCAATCCACGTCGAAATCTCAGCTGGATTGTCACATTATACTGTTTGCATCTTAGAAACAGGTAAATACAACAGATTAAAATAACCCAACAAACTTTCAATTTTTCAAAGATGTTATATTCCAGAAATATTCACTGTAGCAAAATACCCCTTTGACTCGTGTTTAATTCATTGTCTGCCAACCAGAATGTTTATCTAAACAAACCATAAAAGCTGGTCGTGTTTCAGCAATTAACTTATTTCCCCTTTTTAAATTGAGAGGTTAACCTTACAGCCAAGGGTAGCTGTAAAAAAGCTTCACCCCCCTGCTTACATTTTCTTAAAGGGAAACACACCTACACTTATAACATGTGGCTTACAACAAACAAAAGACTTAGCACATATATGAATTTCAGCATTCATTCAAAAACATAATGCTACCACACACATGATAGGCGTTTACGATAACTATTCATTTACTAAAAACAACATTACAAGAATATACTTATAACACGGACATCTTTCCAACTCATTGTAGTCCATTTGCAAGGTCTCAAAGGGACCTGCTGGTAAAGGGGTCTTACCTGGTTCACAGGGGAAGCCTTTACCTAGATTATGCTACTGGCAAATCAGACAGCGCTGGCTGATACACTGGGACAAGTCAGAAGTTTCGGATGCCACCAGGTCTCTAAAAGCATATCACTTATGGCCTTAGCACCACAATGAGTTGCAAAGTGTACAAATTCAATAACCCACAACGCAAGCTCGTCAGACATGCAAGTCTGTCCGGCAGGCGTAACCCATAAACTAGTGACAGGATCGTACACACAACCCTGATCCTGCCACAGCTGTTTTACCTTTGCAGGAGCGTCCTCCTGTATTTGAAGTACTTCTTGGATGGTTGGCATTCCATTTTCCGAGGGAGACTTATTCCTAGTATAATTTTTAGTCTGGCTCATCATGTGGGGCACAACAATTTGGTGACTCCTAAAACTTTTTTTAGCTGCCTCGTTGGCAAGGCGATTTCCTATGTCTCTGGGGCTTTAACCTATAGTATGGGTTCTAACTTTGACAACAGAATGCTGACCGGGTAACTGAATGGCTTGTAGCAAATTAGAAATCAATTTTTGTGAGATATCACTGTTCCTGAAGAGGTTAGAAACCCACCCATTCTTACATAATTGTCCATATCGTGAGCATATTGCTGTTGGAGTGGTTCATGATATCCGTGTAAATATTTGCATTAAGTCCTTTGGCCAGGGTGCAGGCTCTAGTCAGTGCAAATAGATCGGCTTGCTCACATGTTCGTGTTTTAAAAAAAAAAAAAAAAAATTTAACACCTTTACCTGGGCTTCCCTGTCTCCAATAGGACAGTTTTTCCAAATCCTCTCACAGCTCTTGACATGCGGGCCGGTGAAGACTCTGACCAGTCCATATTATTGGTTTTAGTAGCCATTGCGACGCTGGAAGGCAAACAGTTCATAAGCATAGCACAAAACTGTGGCAAATCATTTCCTTGCTGATACTGAGTGTCACCTGACTGGTTGCTGTAGATGGTTTTAAACCTTTCCAGAAAATCTTCTGCAGCCTCTCCTTCCTCTGGTTTCATATCCAAAACCTTTGATATATCGATTGGCTGCTGGAGAGTGAGGCCCACGGCTTTCAACATAAGCTGTAATCGATCCTCATTGTTACCTGCCCCTGGATGCGCCGCCTCTAGGGCTGCATGGTTGTTATAGGTTAAATGAACCAAGAATCTGGTATTCTCAATCGCTGGTAAGACTTGCTGAACTAGTACCCATAAATCTCTGGAATCGGCGAGATATACGGATGTCGTTGTTCTTAAAAATTCAATGAAAGCTTGTGGATTCTGATTCTTATTAGGCACTCCCAACAAAATTGCCATCATCTCATTTGGTTTCCACGGCAGCCCCACATTATTCATGAATGTTTCATCATTATCTTGTTGGTTGGGTGGAGGAGGTATAAGGGCTCTGGGGTTAGGGACCGTTCTGACAGGATATTGGCGCCTGGAGGATGCTTTCTTATTCCGTCTATTTCAGCACCTTGCCTGTTGTTTCTGGGGTTTGGTTTTCTCAGCCAAGTGCCCCCTTCTATAGTCCCAACTGTGTGACCTCTTTTCCCCTCGTTCTTCTTGCACCTGGTCTCTAGACTAGGACCTGGTATGCCATGCTACCGAGTCTATAAACTAGGGCTTCTTTTTTTTCCCTCTGGTGCCTGGGTTGAGTGCACTATTGGTTCCTGATTCTGTCCTAGGTAAATCTGGGTAAATTCCTGTCACCACTGACTGGGGCTCGAACTGTGGTGTAGGTGGAGCTTGACCCCGGGGCTGATAGGGAAGTGGAGATGAGCTAGGAGCCAAATCCCAATCATTTTCCTATGCCCCCCCCTTCTTCTCCCTCTGTTAATTGAAGGCCAACCATTTGAACTGCACAGTCCTTTCTTATCTTCCAGATTCTTCAGCCTGCCCCCTCCCCCTCCCCCTCCCCCTCCCCCCTCTTTCCACTTTCTCGTGTTGCTTATTCCTCTCGTGTGCACACTCTCGTCTCAATACCTCCACTTATTACATTAATGACATTACTACTATATTCACAACCACTTAATCCATACACAGTATTAATATTCTTATGCTTTATTCTTACAACAATATAATAATGACGTTAACGTTTTACTATTTCTTATTTGGCAACCGTGACTTTTCACTGGATCCGAATTCAATTGTTTTTAATTACTTCGCACCATTCCAAATGGTCGAGATTAATTTAATTTGGAAACCCTGTTTCCAAATCTTTAGCTATCTCCGCTTCCCATTCCAAATGACAAGAAGAATTTAGCATGTTTCCAAATCTTTAACTATCTCCTGTCATTCCAAAAGACAAGAAGAATTTAGCATGTTTCCAAATCTTTAACTATCTCGTGTCATTCCAAATGACTAGGATAAATTTATCCAGTTCAGCCGTCAGTTACCCTAGATCATTCCCAATGATCGAGTCTCTCCATTCCAAATGGCAGAGTCTCTGTTTAAAAGTCTATCTTACCAATCAACAAGGTTTGTTAGACTGACCTGATTCTGTTAGGATCCTGTTCAACACAAGAACGAAGGGTCGACTATGCAGCGATATAAAGAGAAGAGGAAAACAGAGTGGTGTTTAACTACTCACTTCTGCTTGGCCAATTCCTCTGGTCCAATCAGTGCGCAGTTTGACTCTTATTTTCGTTCCTCGTGTTGTCCGTGAACCGTCTGAATCCCATCCTCGTCGCCAAATGTTAAACTGAGTTCTTTTGTCAGTCCAATTCAAGAAAACTTGATTCAAACCATTGCTGCTAAAATCAATTCTTTATTCTGACAGCGCTGGATAATTCTTTAAACCTTCCAACACAGAGTTTAAAAACTCTGGAGCAGGTTGAAAGAACTACTGACTTTGGTATAAATGTAATACATTATATAGGTAATAGACAATTAAAATACAAAAGGAGTGGCAAACTATTAACCAATCATTATGGTTTACCATACATTTAACTTATTTGCATTAACCAATCAACTAAATCCTTTCCATTGATTGACAACATGTATAGTCACATGGTTTTCCCTTTTCCAACCCCTTTACAACTTTTTCCCCTCTGTGGTTTTCTACAACCTCTTTGCTCAAAATCATTTTATTTCAATTAAGTAAAACCACAGATATAAAACTAATTCTCAGAACACCTCTCAGAATATACACATCATACAGCAATCACACAATACATACACACAATACATATATTTTCACTTTTGGAAAAGAAAGTTATTTGTAAAACTTCATATTTAACCATACTTACAACCCTAATTAAACACAAATGATTTCCTTTCAACTACATAGTTAAACTACAGTTACTTATGGATTACAAAGATTAAATATGAGTGTTGCCCCATTCTTACAAAGTGGTAAGAACTCAAGTAATTTCTAATCACACCATTCCCAACTCTAAGCACACAAAGACCATATACTTGTTTCATTCTGAATTAACCTCCCCCTTGGTCATCTCTGGAGGAAAGGAATGTAGGCCTCTTTACAACTTCTTACTGATAGCATTCCACACAGCAATTTGAAAATGACTATATGCAGACCTCAATCGTTTAGCTTGGATCAAAACACAATTACTTTCTCCATCTTCTATAAACATAAGAAATCTCCCTTATACAAAGGTCACACAACCATCATCTATGCCTTATCTCTTATCCCAACAAAAATACTTTGAAACTGCACAAACCAAATCACAGACTCTATTATCTAGCGTTGGTGCCTACGACCCAACATAGACAACCATAAATCCCCTTCATGACACAGCCGAGCTCAGAGGTGTGTCATAAATGACGAATAAATGGTGCCCATGTCCTGGAAGAGACCCCATTACTCTGAACACTATCCTAAACCAAATACAACTTCTGACAGTTATAGCCGCTCAAAAGCAAGCAAAGCTATTCCCATTTACATCAACTTCTCCATGTTATAACAAGCCATCTGTCCTCCTGTGTGTGTGTGTGTGTGTGTGTGTGTGTTTTCTTTATTCCGTTATGGCCTATGTATTTTGAAAACCTCTGCTCCCAGGCCTTCTCCTGCAACTCAACATAAGTTTCTCAAACAGATATTATAATGTGAGCAATTTTATTTTATATTTCCTCACCAGCATCTGCAGTTCCTTCCTACTTATTTGCCAGATTATTGCCTGGGTTAGCTATAAGGAGAGATTGAATAGACTTGGATTGTTTTCCTAGGAAAAACTGAGGTTGAGAGGAATCCTGAGAGAAGTGTATAAAATTATGAGGGGCATAGATAGACTGGATGGGTGGAAATCTCAAAGGCCAGAGGGCAGAGCTGTAGGGTGAGAGGGACAAAGTTTGAAGGAGATGTGCAGGACACGGATTTTTACAGAGCAAGTGGTGGGTGCCAGGAATTACTGCCAGAGGAAGTGGTGGAGGAAGCCAAGATAGTGGATTTAAGAGGCTTTTAGATCGGCACATGATATACAGAGAATGGAGAAATATGAATTGTGTGTGGGCAGATGAGATTAGTTTAACCTGGCATTATTTTTGGTATGGATGTTGTGGGCTGTAGGGCTTTTCTTGAGTTGTTCTATGTATGTTGCAATAGTAACTACTTATGAAAATTTATTGTCTGAATGTTCTAAGCGAAGATAAGTGTCAAATAAATTAAGTTTCATCAGTGTTGAATCTTTCACTCACATTGAACTACATCCTATAAAGAGCTTCACAATCAGTGTCACCTGCACAAGAAGTTCCTTCTCTCTTCAGGCGGCTCTGGAGTCCCGTGTTTACACAATTCGACGGTAAGAAGATTCATCGATTTGCAGCCTATTTATGTCCAGCCATTCACTGTTAAATCTGAATCAACCTCTTTCCCATTACCTCCAGTTTATCATTAGTGACTTTTTATTCCATTGATTGTTAAAACCATTTTCTGCCTTTGATTTTCTTCTATTCCTCTGGTTATTCCATTCAGTGCACATTGTACTTTTTTTGTAAAGTGCAAGGAAGACTATTTCAATGTAAGTTGCACCAGGTGCTGGTAGGCTGCATAATGGAAGCACTATGTCTTATTGTTATCCACGTTTTGGGGGGGGGGGAGTGGGAAACCTGGCTTGGTTTCCTGTTTTATGTAAGAATATTCTATGAATACTTCAATGTAAGGCTTTGGAGTTGCAAGTAGTGTTTGGCTGTATATAATGAGTGAGTGTTGGGGGGGGGGGGGGGGGGGGAGAGAAGAAGTTCAAATTTAGGTTGAGTTTATTGTCAAATGTACAAATATAGCTAGTACTGGAACATTGAAGAATCTTGCTTACAGTAGCATCACAGGCACATTGACTTGGACAAATACACGAAACCAATTGTACACAAATTTATTTCGCATTTTTGCAAAAACAAATTTTTAAAGCTCAAAGCGGTGCAAGAGGTGGGCTGTAGTGTTCTATCATTGAGGTAGGATTAGGGTTGTATTTTGGCTCGAGAACCTTTTGAAACCTATGGGAGAGTCTAGAACCAGAGGTAACAACTTCAGAATAAAAGGATATGCCTTTTGAAATGGAGATGAGGAGACATTTCTTTAGACAGACGGCGGTGAGTGAGAAATTCATTGATAGTTCAACAGGAATCATCTGATTTGAAAATAAATTTAAATGCTAATATCTATTGAAGTTGGAAAGACGGCAAGTTTAAAAAAATCCTATTCTTTAATATTAAAGGAATCCTGTTGAATCATAACTAATAATTTCTTAGTATTTAATTCATAAAATGATCCTCAGAATGTCATCATGAAAAATTATCAAGCAATCACCAATTTTGTTTCATTACTTCATGATCTTATTAAATACAATAAACATCATAATTGAATATGATTAAATGTTGCTGGTAAGTTAAACTTGCTCAGCTAATTTTAGTCAAACAATAAGGAATAGCCCATTCACTAGTGTTGTAGTGCTAGTGAAATATGGGAATATTTCAATTGCTTGAGCATTGTTTGGTTTGAGAAGAGTTATAAAAGTATCAGCATTGGAACGTTTGTTGAATTGATTACCATGCTAGAAAGCAGAACAGTTTTCCAGCATTTTTTGTGCTGCGGCCTTCATTAGAAATGTACTTTATTAATCCTGCACAGATGTAAATGTGGAACAAAGGTATTGGATTACTGCGACCAAGATTTAAAACTGAAAAATCGTGCATCAGTAAATATGCAGTGGAAGTGAGTGATATTCACCTGTTATAGTTTAGCTTTAAACTAATCGGTTACATGCTGTGAAATTTCTGGATAATTCTGTGTTAAATTTCAGAGGAACAAGTTTGTCATGGAGGCAGTGTGGCAATAGAAAATGAATGATTGAGTATTTGAAAAACAATGCAAGTAGTAAAGGAATAATTGGAGAAAATGGAGAATGTGGAAGTGTATTGTGGCCTGTTAATTTGTTTCTTGCAGAGCAATTAAAACAATATTTCAAAAATGGTATTTGTATACACTGATGTTGACATATTAATTAATCTAGTATTTGGTTTACATAGTATATGGCAGACATGATTGTTCCGTTTTTAACGTGAAAGATTTTATTTGAACAGTGGAAATAGTTTTACAACTAGATAATTTTTTGACTTTGTGATGTCATTCTTCTTTATGATGTCCGAATTCAATTCCCATTTTCATGCAGTGAATTTAGTTTCCACACGAGTTTAAATTCATTGGAAAACAGTAGTAATTAACTTTAGATTTGCTGTAATTTATGCGTCGAGGCTATAAAATAGTATAATGCTGAAGGCTCTTCGTTTACAAAAGTTGCAAAATCTCAACCAACAAAATCATGATTATTTTAATTTAGTTTGTAGCAGTGCACAAGTGGGGGGGGGGGAGGATGCTTTTTTATATGTGCAACTCATGATATGGAAGGATGCTTTAGTGCAGATATTTAAAGGAAAACAATTATTTATCTTAAGCAACACTCAAAGTTCTGGAGTTGCACTGGAGAGTCTGAAGTACTGGAGAGTCTGAAGAATGGTCTCGACCCGAAACGCCACCTTTCCTTCTCTCCAGAGATGCTGCCTGTCCTGCTGAGTTACTCCAGCATTTTGTGTCTACCTTCGATTTAAACCAGCATCTGCAATTCTTTCCTACACACTGGAGTAGCTCAATAGGCCAGGCAGCATCTGTGACTGGATAGAAGTTTTGGGTTGAGGTCCTTCTTCACATCAAAAGGGTCCCAACCTGAAATTTTGCCAATCCATTCCCTCCGCAGAAGTTGCGTGATTTGCTGAGTTACTCCAGCACTATGTGTTTCAATGTGCAGTTCCTTGTATCTCCATTATTTATTTAAAAAGTTCATGACCTTGGATTAAGAAAAAATGGGGTTTTACTTCTCCAGATTCTTAGAAGATTGGACTGGTTTTCGAGTGGATAGAATACTTCGTTAAGACTGAGATCAGGATCTTGGATTGTGGTGCCTGACCTGCTGAGTTACTCCAGTGCTTTGTGTTCCACGCAAGATTCCAGCATCTTCGGTTCCTTGTGTCCCCTTGGGTTATCACTGAAGTTTCAGGGCAGGCAGAGGAGGATCAGGCGGAAATATTACTCAGTAATTTATTTTGGAATGATGTAAGTTTTGTGTCTAATTTCACTAATGTTTCAAATTTTTTACTAATGCTGTTTCTGGTTTGCCATTCTGCTGGCTGCAGCAACCGTTTATGGTGTGAGGAGAATGGTTGAAATTAATGATCAAGCTATTAAATTCAAGCAAAGGCAGAAGAGAAAAGATATTACTGCGGAAAAATAATTGCACCTTGGGTCTTGTTGATCTCTAAAATTAGTTGGTTCAAGAGTGTTTATTTGTCATATGCACCTGATATGAACCAGAACAATGAGATTTTTACTTGCGGCAGCTTTATAGACACCTTACAATACAATATAACTTTATTTATCCCAGGAGGGATATTGGTCTGCCAACAGTCAGAAAACACACCAAGATACATGAGACTTTAAAGTGACAAGTGGAAAATCCGGGATTGGGGATGTGCAATGATTTGGGGGGGGTCGTCAGTCTGTCCCACGGCAGAAGGGAGAGGAATTGTGCAATTTGATAGCCACAGGGAAAAATATCTCCTGTGGTGTTCTGTGCTGCATCTTGGTGGAACCAGTCTTGCTGAAACCATTGTTTCATGGAAAGGGTGAGCTGTATAGTCCAAGATACTCCGCAGTTTAAGGAGCATCTTCCCCTCCAAGACCACCTTGAATGAATCCAGCTCCACCCCCAGGACGGAGCCAGCCTTCCTGATGAGCTTATTAATTCTGTTGGCATCTACACCCTTCGCCTTGCTACCCCAGTACACAACAGCAAAGGAAATAACACTTGCCACCATCGATTAGTCATAGAATTATACAGTGTGGTAAACAGGCCCTTCAGCCCAACTCGCCCACACCGGCTAACAATGTCCCAGCTTCACTAGTCTACGCTTGGTCCATATCCGTCCAAACCTGTCCTATCCATATACCTGTCTAAATGTTTCTTAAACAATGGGATAGTCCTAACCTCAACTACCTCCTCAGTCAGCCTGTTCCATACACCAACCACCCTTTGTGTGAAAAAGTTACCCCTTGGATTCCTATTAAATCTTTTCCCCTTCACATTGAACCTATGTTCTCTGGTCCTCAATTCCCCTACTCTGGGCAAGAGACTGTGCATCTACCTGATCTATTCCTCTCATGATTTTGTATACATCTATAAGATCACCTCTCATCCTTCTGCGCTCCATGGAATAGAGACCCAGCCTACTCAACCTCTCCCTGTAGCTGACACCCTCTAGTCTTGGCAATATTCTTGTAAATCTTTTCTGAACCCTTTCAAGCTTGACAATATCATTCTTATAACATGGTGCCCAGAACTGAACACAATATTCTAAATGCGGTCTCACTAACGTCTTATACGACTGCAACATGACCTCCCAACATATATACTCAATACTCTGACTGCTGTAGGCCAAAGTGCCAAAAGCGTTTTTGACCACCTTATCTACCTGCAACTTGACCTTGAAGGAACCATGCACCTGTACTCCTAGATCCCTCTGCTCTACAACACTCCCCAGAAGCCTAACATTTGCTGTTTAGGTCCTGCCCTTGTTCGACGTTCCAAAATGCAACACCTCTCACTTTTGTGTATTAAATTCCATCAACCATTCCTCTGCGCACCTGGCCAATCGATCCAGATCCTGCTGCAGTCTTTCACAGCCATCTTCACTATCTTTAAAAGCACTAACTTTTGTATCATCAGCAAACTTGCTAATCTTACCCTGTAGGTTCTCATCCAAATCATTGATGTAAATGACAAACAGTAACGGGCCCAGCACTGAACCATGAGGCACACCACTAGTCACAGGCCTCCAGTCTGAGAAGCAACCTTCCACCAATACCCTTTGTTTCCTTCCATGGAGCCAATTTGCTATTCATTCTGCTGTCTCTCTTTGGATCCCGTGTGATCTAACCTTCCAGAGCAGCCTACCATGCGGAACCTTATCGAATGTCTTATGCCCGTCCCACTTGGGAAACCTGAACGGAAACCTCTGGAGACTTTTCCAAGGTTTCCGTGCAGTTCCCGGATATTTTTGTTAGTCTCCCTAATGGACGAAAGTAGTTTCCACTTCTTCAATGTTCCGGCGATTATTTCAAAAAAATTCAAAACCGGCCGCGACTTAAAAATAGGTTGCCGTTTTTTAGTCGAAGCCGGTTGTGATGCTAGTTGAAGGTGGTTGCCGGAGGTTGCAGGTAGTGGAAGGTGAGACTTTTTTACCCAGTTTTATTCCACCAGGGAGGACTTACCTTCCACTAACTGCAACCACCTTCAACTAGCTGATCAGGCCCTGGAGATTTGTCTACCTTTAAACACGACAGCACCTTCAGTACTACTTCGACGGTAACCCTGATTGCTCTCAAGACACTTCTTGGTTCTTGGTCCTCCAAAATATTCCAACTGGAATTTAAACTGGAGATGGTGAAGGGAGGGGTTTAGCCAGAGAGGGTTATTGGGACTAAAATGCCACTTTAAATTTAGTTGCATCTTCCAGTGACTGCTCCAATTTCCTCCGTCCTTCTGTCTTTCTCCTCGGTAAAAAGGCAACGTCCCGCTCCGCGGTGGTAATCCAATGCTGCGCCGCTGCTGAAGCTCTGGCCGGTCTCCGGCAGGAAAGGCCATGCCAATCCAGATGGTAGGCTGCGAGGGGGTGTGGGGGGGGGGGGGGCGAAGATGTGACTCGGAGAATAGATGCATCCCAAAGATGCTATGGGTATTACTCAATACCCAGTCTAGAATAGATGCTATTCTAGACTGGGTATTGAGTAATGAGGAAGGGTTAGTTAGCAGTCTTGTTGTGCGTGGCCCCTTGGGCAAGAGTGACCATAATATGGTTGAGTTCTTCATTAGGATGGAGAGTGACAAAATTAAGTCAGAAACAAGGGTTCTGAACTTGAACAAGGGTAACTTTGAAGGTATGAGATGTGAATTGGCCAAGATAGACTGGGAGGTGATTCTTAAAGGGTTGACAGTGGATGTGCAATGGAAGGTATTTAAAGACTGCATGGATGAAATACAAAAATTGTTCATACCAGTTTGGCAAAAGAATAAATCGGGGAAGGTGGTGCATCCATGGATAACAAGGGAAATCAGGGATAGTATAAAAACAAAAGATGAGGCGTACAAATTTGCCAGAAAAAGCAGCCTACCGGAGGACTGGGAGA
Source organism: Raja brachyura (assembly GCA_963514005.1). Next base: position 47,768,642 of record OY740781.1, on the reverse strand, counting down.
AATTCAGAATCCAGCAGAGGAGGACAAAGGGCTTAATTAGGAAAGGGAAAATAGATTATGAAAGGAAACTGGCAGGGAACATAAAAACTGACTGCAAAAGTTTTTATAGATATGTGAAGAGAAAGAGACTAGTTAAAACAAATGTTGGTCCCTTGCAGTCAGAAACGGGTGAATTGATCATGGGAAACAAGGACATGGCAGACCAATTGAATAACTACTTTGGTTCTGTCTTCACTAAGGAAGACATAAAGAATCTGCCGGAAATAGCAGTGGAACGGGGGTCAAATAAGATGGAGGAACTGAGTGAAATCCTGGTTAGCCGGGAGGTGGTGTTGGGTAAATTGAACGGATTGAAGGCCGATAAATCCCCAGGGCCAGATAGTCTGTATCCCAGAGTACTCGAGGAGGTAGCCACAGATATAGTGGATGCATTAGTGATAATTTTTCAAAATTCCTTAGATTCTGGAGTAGTTCCTGAGGATTGGAGGGTAGCTAAATGTAACCCCACTTTTTAAAAAAGGAGGGAGAGAGAAAGTGGGGAATTACAGACCAGTTAGTCTAACATCGGTAGTGGGGAAACTGCTAGAGTCAGTTATTAAAGATGGGATAGCAGCGCATTTGGAAAGTGGTGAAATCATTGGACAAAGTCAGCATGGATTTACGAAAGGTAAATCATGTCTGACAAATCTGATAGAATTTTTCGAGGATGTAACTAGTAGAGTGGATAAGGGAGAACCAGTGGATGTGTTATATCTAGACTTTCAGAAGGCTTTCGACAAGGTCCCACATAAAAGATTAGCATACAAACTTAAAGCACACGGTATTGGGGGTTCAGTATTGATGTGGATAGAGAACTGGCTAGCAGACAGGAGGCAAAGGGTAGTAGTAAACGGGTCCTTTTCAGAATGGCAGGCAGTGACTAGTGGGGTGCCGCAAGGCTCGGTGCTGGGACCGCAGCTATTTACAATATATATTAATGATTTGGACGAGGGAATTCAATGCAACATCTCCAAATTTGCAGATGACACCAAGCTGGGGGGGTATAGTTAGGTGTGAGGAGGATGCTTGGAGGCTGCAGGGTGATTTGGATAGGCTGAGTGAATGGGCAGATGCATGGCAGATGCAGTATAATGTGGATAAATGTGAGGTTATCCACTTTGTGGCAAAAACATGGGGGTAGACTATTATCTGAATGGTGGCAGATTAGGAAAAGGGGAGATGCAACGAGACCTGGGTGTCATGGTACACCAGTCATTGAAAGTAGGCATGCAGGTGCAGCAGGCAGTGAAGAAAGCAAATGGTATGTTAGCATTCATAGCAAAAGAATTTGAGTATAGGAGCAGGGAGGTTCTACTGCAGTTGTAAAGGGTTTTGGTGAGGCCACACCTGGAGTATTGCGTACAGTTTTGGTCTCCAAATCTGAGGAAAGACATCCTTGCCATAGAGGGGGTACAGAGAAGATTCACCAGACTGATTCCTGGGATGTCAGGACTTTCATATGAGGAAAGATTGGATAGACTCGGCTTGTACTCGCTGGAATTTAGAAGATTGAGGGGGGATCTTATAGAAACTTACAAAATTCTTAAGGGGTTGGAGAAGCTAGATGCAGGAAGATTGTTCCCGATGTTGGGGGAGTCCAGAACAAGGGGTCACAGTCTAAGGATAAGGAGGAATTCCTTTAGGACCGAGATGAGGAAAACATTCTTTACACAGAGAGTGGTGAGTCTCTGGAATTCTCTGCCACAGAAGGTAGTTGAGGCCAGTTCATTGGCTATATTTAAGAGGGCGTTAGATGTGGCACTTGTGGCTAAAGGGATCAGGGGGTATGGAGAGAAGGCAGGTACGGGATACTGAGTTGGATGATCAGCCATGATCACATTGAATGGCGGTGCAGGCTCGAAGGGCCGAATGGCCTGCTCCTGCACCTATTTTTCTATGTTTCTATCCCGATCAGGAAATGACTGGGAAATTGTTTCCCCCTTTCCCTCCCCACCTCCACCACATAAAGACTAAGAAACCTCCAGAAACATGCTTTAAACCGACTAAAAATAACAAAAAGGGTGAAAGGAGGAACAGACTGCTGGCGAGGCTGCTGTGTGAGGTGCCACCCGATCTCTTCAAACATCTGAGGAAGTAGGGGTGTTGGTGAGCATTCTTTGTGATTGCATCAATGTTTTGGGCCCAGGATAGATCATTAGAGTTGTGTGTGCCCAAGAATTTGAAACATGATTCTCCCCATCACCTTCCCGACAATGAAGACATGCATGGTCCTCCTTCTTTTCCTTTCTAAAGTCAACAATCAGCTCCTTGATTTTGTTAATGTTGAGATCAAGTTTGTTGTTCTGACACCATTCACCAGATTATTGATCTCTCCCCATCCTCTTACTCAGACTCCCCACACGCTGTGAAAGGAACTCTCCCCTCAGCGGCGCTTCCCATCAGCTGGCAGCAATGAGGGATAGACTTGGCTATCCCTCAGTACAACAACATCGTTCTTGATGTTGCTGTACTGAGGGATAGCCAAGTCTATCTTTCTTGGCTAACAACCTTCCAACTTCGGCTTCCAAGACGCATGTAAATTTTTGTGCCTTATTTTTGGGTAAAAAATAGCGTCTTCATTGCCGGGAAATACGGTATTTAAAAACATAGCACCAAGAAATTTACTTACCACATCATTTGTACACAAATTCCATTCTTCTCTGTTTTATTTTTATTGGTGTGCTGCAGATGGCAACTCAGATTTCACTACACCAATTGGTGTATGTGAGAATAAATGTCCTTTGTCCTTCGTTTCTTAAGATACTCTTTTTTCTATTTTTTCTTTTTTCTTTTTTTAAATTTAAATTATTTTATTTTATTAGAAGTACAGTAATATGGCACCAAGATGCCTAATATATTGTCATATTACATTTTATGTGCAGCTTCTTATTTTTTAATTTTTTCAATAATGAAAAAGAGAGTAGAAAATAAAAGATAGAGAAATATGTGATATATAGTGTGTGAGAGAGAAAAAAGTGTGAAAAAAGAAAGTTAAGAATGAAAAAGAAAAAAGGGAAGAAGGGTAGAAATTAAGAGATTAAGGAGATCGTTATCTATATTCTTGACCATCCCTCACCCAATCCTGAAACAATTAGCTTCTAAGGTTTTGTTGCACCATATGCTTCCAAAAAATCGACAAATGGAGACCAACTCGTTAAAAATTGGTCTGATTTATTTTTTAGGAGGAATCGCATTTCCTCAAGATGTGCAGTGTCCAACATGTTTGAGCATTGGTATGGTTGTATTTTTCCAAAAGTATAAGTTTTTTTGCCGTTATTAACTCATAATTAAAAAATAAATTTTGAGATGAGTTCAGTTTATTCCCATCTTCCATTACTCCAAATATAATCATTTCAGTATTAGGTTCCATTTTAATCTTAAATAATTTTGTAAATATTTCAAAAATATCACTCCAGAATTTATAACGTTTTATGCAGGAGACAAAAGAGTGTGTTATAGTTGCGTTTTGGGATAGACATTTATCACAAATGGGGGAAGTATTTGGATAGAATTTATTCAGTCTAGTTTTTGAGTAATATAATCTATGTAAAATTTTAAATTGAATTAAATCATCTTACATTAATCGAACATTTGTGTATATATATCAAATACTTTCCCCATGTTTCCTTCCTAATTTTTAGCGTTAATTCTCGTTCCCACTCTTTTCTAAGTGTCTCAGTCGATGGTAAATCTATATTTAAAATACTATTATATAAATATGATATTAACTTCTGTGAGTCAGCCTTAATGCTCATTGCTTCTTCCAATGGCTCTGAAGTTATGTTTTGATATCTTTGTATTTATTTCTTCATGAAGTCACAGATCTGAAGATATTTAAAATATTGGTTATTTTTCAGTTTAAATTTTAATTGTAGTTGTTGGAATGATAACAGATTTCCCATTTCATACATATCCCCGATCCTTTTAATTCCCATTCTTTCCCATTGATTATATGTTTTATCAATAAGAGATGGTTTAAATGAAGGATTATTCACTATTGGCATTAGCAATGATAGGTTTCTTAATTTTAAGGATAATTTTATTTGTTTCCAAATTCTTATTGTATCATGTATAATTGGGTTATTCTTATAGTGTTCAGTTTTATTGGGGAGAAGAGGATCGCTCCTATATTACAAGGAGAACAGTACTCTTTCTCCATTCTTATCCATTCTGTCTGTTGGGTAGAACTGTCCAACCAGTAAATTATATTCTTAATATGCTCTGCCCAATAATAATACAAAAAGTTCGGAAGTGAAAGTCCCCCAATATCTTTTGGTTTGCACAGATGATTTCTTTGGATTCTATGTGATCTATAATCCCAGATAAAATTGGTAATATTAGAGTTTTTTTTAAGAAGTATATATATAATGGTATAGGTTGAAATAGATATAATATTTGTGGTAAAAAGATTTTTATAGCATTTATTCTGCGTATTAATGATAACGGAAGTGTTTTCCAGAATTTAATCGAGACGTTGAGTTCATTTAATAAAGGCATACAATTAGCATTAAATAAAGCTTTGTATTTTGTAGTAATTTGAATACCCAAATACTTAAATTTTTCTGTTGCAATTTTAAAGGGGAATTTTAATAGGTGTGTAGATTCTTGAGGTTTTAACGTCATGATTTCACTTTTATTCTAATTTATTCTGTATCCAGAAAAAGAACCGAATTCCTTTATTAAATTTAATAAGTTTGGTATATTTGTTTGTGAGTTTGTAATATATAAAAGTATATTGTCTGCATATAATGAAAATTTATTATTTGAGTCCCTAGTATTATATCCCTGAATATTCGGATGACTTCTTATACTTTCAGCCAGGGGCTCTATCATAAGGGCGAATAGCAGAGGTGATAAAGCACATCCCTGCCTATTGCCTCTCGATAAATAAAATTTTGGAGATAACATATTATTAGTTAATATTCTTGCCGTTGGTTTATCATATAGTAATTTTACCCACTAAATAAAATGCTCTCCCATATTAAATTTTTGCAATATTTTATATAAATTCTGCCACACTACCTGATCAAATGCTTTCTCTGAGTCCAGAGAAACAATTGATATATCTTCCATCGTTTTATGTGAGTACATTATATTAAACAGGCATCTCAAATTATTAAATGAATGTCTTTTGGGTATAAACCCCGTTTGATCAGGATTTATCAATTTACTAATATATTTACTCAATCTTCTTACTAAGGTCTTTGCTAAAATTTTCTGATCTGTATTTAAAAGTGACGTAGCTCTATGAGCCCGTTTCATCTAAATCTTTATCTTTTTTTGGTATAAGCGTAATAGTTAATTCAGCTAATGTTTCTGGTAATTTATTTTCTTTAAAGGCATGAGTATATAAATTAAGTAAGCTTGGTGCCATTATCTCATGAAATCTTTTATAAATTCAGTACTAAAACCATCTGGTCCAGGCGTCTTACCATTTTTCAGCGATTTTATTGTTTCACCTATTTCTTCAAGTGTAACCTGAGCTCCTAATTCCTCTTGTTCCGAAAGGTCACGCTTTGGAAGATTACAGTTATCTAAAAAAAATTATAATTTTACTATCTTCGATTTTAGTTTTAGATGTATACAAATTTTGATAAAATTGAGCAAATCTGTTGTTAATACCCTTAGGTAATGTTAGTAATTTACCTTTCTCTGATTTAATTTTAGTGATAGTATTTTCCTTTTCTTGTTTTTTCAATTGACGAGCTAAAGGTTTGTGTGGCTTGTCACCAAATTCGAAATGTTCCTGTTTTGTGATTTGGAATAATCTTATTACTCTTGCCAATAAAATTCGATTAAGTTTAAATTTCAGTAGTATTATCTTATTATGTTTTTTCTGTAGTTGGATCCTTGGCATTATCTAACTCTAAAGATAATGACAATCCATGTTTCAAAAACCCGCCAAGAAACTTGCGCTACGTATGCGCAATAGGCTGCTGCGCATCTGCAGTACTTCAAAGGCAGCATTTCAGCTGCCTTCAGTACCCTGGAAATTGACGGCTTGAAGCAGCGTCGACGGCACGCTAGCTGCACAGACCTTTGCGTGTTACATGTACTGCGGATGAAAGGCACGGAGAATTATGCCTACCTAAGAGATCGATCTCTTAGGTAGGCATTATTCTCCCATACCTTTACTATTTATATTTAATAATTACCATTTTATTATTTTAGTCAGGGTAGGCAGTGTCTACCTTGCCTACCCTGATGTCATGTACCTGTAACATTGGCGTACTCGTTCAGGTGTGTGCAGAGTCCTTAAACCTTACCCAGTCAACTGAGTTAAAGCAGTCACAAAACTTTTCCTCTGCCTCTCCTGACCAGTTATGCACAATCCTCTTCACTGGAGCTGCCCACTTCAGTCACTGCCAATGCGCAGGAAAAAGGTGCATAACCAGCTCAATTTTTTTTATTTGCCCCCAAATTTGGGCGAGGGATGGAGCAATTAGCGTCTCGAGTGGAGTAGCAGTGGTCGAGTGTGTGATCCTCTGGTGTTGCAGGAGAGGTGCTAGTGTAGTTTAGAAGTACATTCTTCAATCCAAACATGAAGTACCTGGTAATAATGGAGAAAACGTTAGGGTACACTACCTGGTGTTTTATTTGATCATGACGTATCTAAAAATGGGATTTTGCATCAAACCTGACAATTCTTTTAGGTGAGTTGTACTACACCTTTTGTCTTATAGCAGAAATCATTTTGGAATGCTAACACTAGGTAACTTGATTGATCAGTATAAGGGACAATATTTGCTAGGAGCTGTTAACAGTTTAAAACTTACAATGTAATACAAGTTTATTTGAACATGGCCTATTCAGGGCTCTTGCTTAACTTGTTTTCCCTGTTGCCAGCCGAGCAACCTCGGCAGCTTTTTAGGTTGCCAAATGACAGTTTAGGTGGTCATTTAAGACGGCTTGCATGACGCGTGCGATAATATGCTCGGACGAAGTGCGTAGTTATCAGTCGGAATTATGGTCAATGAAGCATTCACATATTATTTCTGCTTCAAATAAAGTCACAAACTAAACGTATTCACCAATCAAGACATGATATATACCACAATGACATGCAGCAAAATTACAATACAGTATCTCACCTCTTTTTACACCTTGCAATGAATGCAATTTCTATATTCTATTTCCACTTCCAAACAAAAATATGGTTATTCAGCATATGATCAACCTCGGTGAGACCAAGCGCAGGCTTGCCGATCGCTTCGCACAACACCTCCACTCAGTTCACACTAACCAACCTAATCTCCCGGTGGCTCAGCACTTCAACTCCGCCTCCCATTCCGAATCCGACCTTTCTGTCCTGGGCCTCCTCCATGGCCAGAGTGAGGCCCACCTCAAATTGGAGGAACAGCACCTCATGTTTTGCTTGGGTAGTTTACACACCAGTGGTATGATCATTGGCTTCTCAAATTTCAGGTAGTTCTTGCTTTCTCCCTCCTTCCCCTCCCATTCCCAGCTCTCCCTTCAGCCTACTGTCTCCACCTCTTTCTTTCTTTTTCCCACCCCCCACCCCTCCTGACATCAGTCTGAAGAAGGGTCTTGACCCGAAACGTCGCCTATTTCCTTCCCTCCATCGATGCTGCCTCACCTGAGTTTCTCCAGCATTTTTGTCTACCCATTCACTCAAGTACTGTTATCTCACTTCCCTCACCCACTCCCTGCACATTAGGGGCAATTTTACAGAGACAAGTTAATCTACAAAGCCAATGCGTCTTTGGGATGTGGGAGGAAACCCACATGCTTGCAGGGAGAATGTGCAAATTCACCACAGACAGTGCCCGAGAACAGAATCGAACACAGATCTCTGGCGTGTGAGGCAGCAAGTCCATCAGCTGTGCCACTATTTTACTTTCCAACAAACAAAAAATTATATGTTGATAACTTTGGTTACTAAAAAAAAAAGAAACTATCACTTTTCAGTCTTAAATCTCTAAGTGACACTATGTCCCCCTTTACAGCTACTATATGTTTTAATTCAGTTCAAGGCTATTGGGGCAGTACATTGGCCATAAATTTGCTGCCTAAAATTGCCAGAGACCTGGAATTGATCCTGAATATATGCTGTCTGTATGGAGTTTTGTTTTCTCGTTTATAACATTGTTTACAGAGAACTGCAAGTAAGGATTTCATTGTTCTAACTGGGACGTGAGAAAACACTGTTGACTTGCGTCGCTGATGTGTGGGATAGAACGAGAGTACGGGTGATCGATGGTCGGCGTGGACTCGGTGGGCCAAAGGGCCTCTTTCCACACTATCTTTAAATTAAACTAAAATCAGTAAAACCAGAGGAAATGTAAAGAAGGGTTTCTACCCGAAACGTCACCCAATCTTTTTCTATCCAGAGATGCTGGCTGCTCCATGGAATTCCCCCGCACAATTAAAGCATGGAATAGTCTTCACCCTACCATAGGTACAAACCAGACGCAACTAAATTTAAGGTAGCTTCCCCCCCCCCCCCCCCCCCCCCCCCGAACCCTTTTTTGCTTAAGTCCAAGTCAAGAGAGTTTTATTGTCATGTGTCCTAGATAGGGCAATGAAATTCTTGCTTGCTGCAGCACAACAGAATATGTAATAATCCAGAACGGGAGATAAAAGTTCAGTGTGTCTATATACTATTGATCATATATATATATATATATATACACTGAAAAATAACAGCCTATTGCAATTTATCTGTTTATTTATTCTGAGTTTGGTGGTGATGGGTCCACCAGTTTAAATTTCATTTCGAATATTTTTGGAGGACCAGGAAACCAAGAAGCAAGAGTTACTCCAGGGAGTTACTGTAGCTCCAGGGAGTGATTCTGCGTTATTATTCAAGATGAGGCAGTGACCGGACAGCAATGGCGGGCAGAACTCCCACAATGCAAAGGGAGGGAGAAAGTGGCCGACGCCGACCAGTTACCGAGCGCCGAGAGCTGGACACGGATGGTGGATGGGTGTCCCGGTTGCTTGTCAAGCTGGGCAAAATGACATGGCTTTTAGGTTTCCCGGCGGGACTGTGTTGCCATCGAGCCCTGCTATTGAGAGAGCCATTTTAGCTTAATTTCATTTCGGAGTCACGTGAGTGACTTCGTGAAGAACCCGCCAGCACGCATGCGCGACATATCGTCGCTCGCATTTGCAGTCGACGGCTGGAGGAGGAGCGCGGCTCACCACCAGCCCTCATAAGGACCAACTCGGGTAAGTATAATCAACCTTGAGCTGGTTGGTTTTGTCTGTTAGTGTATTTTTTCCCTACAGAGAACCATGGACAAAAGGAGTAAGGGCCGCAGGACATCCGCAAGGACCTGTCGGCCACCAAGCCCGGAGCTCCCTTCTACAGCACCCGCTGGAAGGACCGGGAAAAAGGCGCGCAAATCGGGGCGCCCTGTTGTCACATGACCCGAATCACCGGCACAGCTGAGCTCTAGCGGGGTTCCCGCAGAGCAAGAAGTCGGTACAGCGCCGGAGCAGGTGGACCCTGACTCCATTTCTCTATCGCCAACAGGATCGTTGGCAGAGGCGAGCAAAAAGGGTTTACGTGCTGCTGCACGGCCCTTCTCCCTGAGCCCTCATAGCAGAGCCAGGGATAGAGCTCGAGAACCTAGCCCTTTTCGGGCAGAGGTTTCACCAGGAGCCGCTAGATTGCGGCCTGGTGTATCAGCGAGACCTGAGTCCACTGGCAGACCAAGGAGGGCCAGTAGAGACTCACCACCTAGTTGGGCCAGGAGCAGTCACACAGGTGGGGTCTCGCCACGGTCACCGCTTCCCCCGCTGGGGGCTGGACGGGACCGTACGCCGTCTGGTTCCAGGAAAAGGACAGTCGGCAAGCCCGCGCGGATGTCGGGTCACCACGCCGAGGCGTCGGGTGCCGACTTTTCACCGCACATGCCCTCAGAGGCAGCCGGATGCAGCTCAGCCAAAAGAAGGCGTATGAGCAGATCCGCGCGGGAGTCGTTCAGTATCGCTGAGGCGGCTGGTAGCGACTTATCGTCACGGCACCGACATTACCTCGACGAGGTACGGGCCGATGATAGGAGCCTCAGAAGTTCCTTCAGGCATGAGGACTCTAACCGCCCATTCATGCACGATGAAGGGCGCATAGATCGGATGGAGAGGATCATGGAACAGCTCCTGCTCAATCAAAGACAGGTAACTCACAGTTCCAGGGGACTTATGAACATATCCCCATCATCTATGGGTAGCATGAGGCCAGAAGAGGAGGAAATCTTGGTACATGCCCCAGTTACACCTGAAGTTCCCCAGGAAGAGCTCCTGGACGTGGCAGCCAAGTTTGGATTACCCATATCATCGGGACAACCCCTCGATACCAAGCTGGCTGCTACCATAGATTTCCTCACAAACCATCAGCTACAGGAGGAGGTCCTTGCAAAGGCCATGGATAGACACAAGGCGCCGGGCAATTGCAATTCACTCAATGTGCCTACAGTCAATATGCCTATTTGGGGCAATATCAGCCCGGGCATTCGAACTCAGGAAGTGAAATTACAGAGAATCCTGAAGTTACTTACATCTGGGATTACCGCGTTTGCAAGGTCGGTGGATGGAGTGGATTTGAACACCGAACAGGACGATGCCCTGGCTCTACTTTGCAACACGCAATACGAAATTAATGCTTTCAGGAAAAGCATCATCAAGCCGACATTAAACCCCAAATTTGCGGGGTTATGTAGAGCACCTCCAACACCACCACCCAGACAGCTATTCGGAGAAGACCTCCCGAAGCAGGTCAAAGATCTAGATGACCATGCCAAAACAGTGGGTTTGATGAGGTCACACACCATGACCAGACAGACGGCCAAGAAAACACTTTTTTCAGGCCACGAGGTCATACCGATAGGCCAGCAAGGACCTACGTTCCGGCGCCTCCTATGTACAAACAGCCTCAACAGCCCAGGCCTTTTTTAGGGCTAGGCCCTCAACGGCCAGCATGGAAAATGCGGTTTCCATATTACCAGCGCAACCCAGCACCTCCACGTCCCACCAAACACGTCAGGGACCACTGATAACCATGAAGGTAAGGGGGTCTGGTTTTCATACACTGGCATGCCTAACCTCACATGTTGGGGGTAGGCTACGGAGGTTCAAGGAGGCATGGGAAACCATCACCTCGGATGAGTTTATTTTACAAAGTATTCAGGGTTATGAGATTGAGTTCACAAATGGCCAAATTCCTCCACCTCAGCATATGCCGAATCGCAGATATGCACTTTCCAGGAAGGAAACAGCAGTAGGCTATGCTGAAATATTAAGACTACAAGAGAAAGGTGTGATAGAAAGAACTACACATGAGCCGATTGAGTTTGTATCCAATATATTTACTAAAACCAAAAAAGATGGTGGATGTCGGGTCATTATAGATCTAACCCATTTGAATACCTTTGTACAATATACCCATTTCAAAATGGACACGTTTGAAACAGCCAAATCTTTGATTTCTGAGGGCTGCTTCATGGCATGCATTGACTTGAAAGATGCATACTATTCAGTATCCGTTCAGAAACATCACAGGAAGTTCTTGAAATTCATCTGGATGGATCAACTTTGGCAATATAAAGCTTTGCCCAATGGGCTTACCACAGCCCCTAGACTGTTTACCAAATTACTCAAGCCAGTGTTAGCCACACTGAGGAGGGCAAATCACACGGTCATGGCCTATCTAGATGATATCCTTATTATTGGGAATACATTGGAATCAGCAAAATTGGCAGTTTCAGCCACTGTGGAAATATTCCAAAAAATGGGATTTATTATCCATCCAGATAAATCAAAGTTCTGTCCTTCACAGATCATGGACTATCTGGGGTTCACGTTAGATTCCAATCACACGATTGCCACCATACCAACTAACAAGGTTGGAGATGTCATTCAAACATGCAAGAACCTGGTCTGCGCCATCAATCAGACAAACTGCTAAGATAATTGGGAAAATCGTAGCAGTTTTTCCAGCTGCTCAATTCGGACCTTTACATTATCAAAATTTACAAAGATCCAAGATTTCAGCATTGAAATTGAATGCTGGACATTTTGATAGACCTATGCAGCTGCCACTCAAGGCAAAAATTGAGTTACAATGGTGGATTGACAACATCCATAACTCATTTAAACCCATCATTGTGCCTCGTCCGGTGGTATACTTACAAACAGACGCAAGCTCCCATGTCTGGGGAGCTACGGACAACAACACCAGTTGTGGGGGCAGATGGGACTCACTAGAATCTACCCTTTTGTTAGCACAAGGGATAAATTATTTGGAGATGCTTGGGGCATTCCACGGACTCAGAGCTTATTGTTCAAACTTTACTGACACTCATGTCCGTCTCCAAATAGACAACACCACTGCGGTGGCATATCTAAATCATATGGGCGGTACCAGGTCAATTTCATGTGATGAATTGGCTAATACAATTTGGCTCTGGTGTATTCAAAGGAATATTTGGATTTCAGCTACCTATTTACCAGGTAAGCTCAACATAGTGGCGGACACCAGGTCACGGAAATTCAATGACAACATCGAGTGGATGTTGAATTCCCAAATATTCGAACAAATTACAGCCAAATTTGGTAAGCCGGATATTGACCTTTTTGCGTCACGGTTAAACCATCAGGTACCAACATATGTATCATGGGAGCCAGATCCGGGGGCAATGGCGATGGACGCTTTCTCGCTAGACTGGGGGAAATGGTTTTTCTATGCATTTCCCCCATTTTGCCTCATCAGTCGGGTATTGTGGAAAATCCAGCTAGATGCTGCTAATGGCATTCTTATCATACCCGACTGGCCTACTCAGTCATGGTATCCGGTGGTCCTTGGCATGATCAGTCAACCATGGGTCCTCTTAGAGGGTTGCCCACAATTGGTGACGAACCCCGTTACAGGGGAACCACACCCCTGCCATAGTCATTTGAATTTATTGGCTTGCAGGATTTGAACAGACCATTACTGCAGTATGGCCTATCATCAAGGACCATGGATACCATGGGAGCATCATGCAGGGAGTCCACAAGACGACAATATTTATCACACATCAGAAAATGGGAAACCTACTGCGGCCGCTTGGACATTGCATATGACTCCGTTTCAATCACAGATGTGCTGGAGTTCCTTGCGGGGTTACATCATGACGAACACCTCAGCTATAGTGCCATCAACAGCGCCAGGAGCGCACTATCATACTACCTCAATTTGGAGGTAGGATCCAATAAACTGGTGTCCAAACTGATGCGGGGAATATTTAATTCCAATCCGCCTAGACCTCGTTACGTCACCTGGGATATTGGGAATGTACTGACCCTGCTCAGGACGTGGTCGCCCATGATTGGGCTTGAATTGGACAAACTCACCCTGAAGTTGGTGATGTTATTGGCACTTACTTCGGCACAAAGGGTACAGACTCTTCACAAGATCAAAATTGATAGAATGATCTCTACCACAGAAAAGGTTATTTTCTTTATTGATGAATTGCTTAAACAGCACAGGCCTGGATTCACAGGACTGCAGCTGGTGTTTCCAGCATACCCCGCTGATGCCAGGCTATGTTTAGCCACGCACATCCGCCACTATATTAAAGTGACGCGGAAATTAAGGGGAATGGAGCAATACTTGCTAATCAGCCATAAGAGACCTCACCATAGAGTGACGGTACAGACAATCTCCAGATGGCTCAGAATCGTTTTGAACGAAGCAGGTATAGATACTAATGTATTTAAATCCCCAGGGCTGCATCAACGTCGGCGGCAAAGGTCATGGAGGTGCCCATGGACCATATACTAGCCACAGCGGGATGGGCCAGTGAAGCCACTTTTCAGCGGTTTTATAATAAACCTATTACCGCTCCTGGAATGTTCGCACAAGCTGTACTGAATGCAGGCCGAGAACATTCGACTACTCCCCAGTGAGGGGTTTTTTCTTTTGTTATTATTAATAAATATTATTATTTTTCAGAACTAGCAGTCTGAAAATGTTGATTACTCCTGTCCATCCTTATCGTGGCGTGTGTGATAGCATGGACGTTGTCCAGGGCGTGTAATCACAGAGCTTTGAAGTCTTCACGAAGTCACTCACATGACTCCGAAATGAAATAGTAAGATTAAACGAGAACTTACCAGTTTGAAGTTTGATCTTTATTTTATGAGGAGTTGCGATGAGGGATTTCGTGCCCTCCGCTCCCAACCCTCGATCATAAAGTCAACTGGTAACTAGAGTCTCTTCAATCTTACTATAACAAGTCATTTCTTTGTTGGTTCTGTGATTCCACACCGCTGCTTTGAAGAGATGTCGCGCATGCGTGCTGGCGGGTTCTTCACGAAATCCCTCATCGCAACTCCTCATAAAATAAAGATCAAACTTCAAACTGGTAAGTTCTCGATTAATCTTACTATTATCATGCTCAATTATCATATCTTCAAATTATAACATTCATTTTATTTTCCCATTTATACTTTCACTTTGCATCTATACATTTTCAAATAACTATTCTCAATTTTCTGAACCATTTATTTTTTTCCAGATTCACTGACAGAGGTTGTACTTTAATATTAAGTGCAATTATTGCACTTAAGAATTTTGTATGCATTTTGCCAATTCCTTTCCTTTATTTTAAGCAGTTCTGATTGAGAGACTGGGCTGTATATAATTTGCTTTATTTAATAACTACTTCATTTAAGAATCTTTTCACCTAAAACTTTTTGTGGGGCAAGCTAACTAAATGTAGAATACAAAATAATGTCTTGCCTCTATGCATTCAGATACAATGGGTGAGACGGCCATCGACATCAGTGGGAGAGAAATAGTTTATGAAGTATTGGAGTTTTGTGCATGTTTAACATCAAATATGGTTGGTTGAGCATTTTATTCTGCTGCTTTTGGTTGTAGATAATACTGCCATTCATCAGTTATTGGTTACAGACAATTATTAAATCTTGACTTTTGTCCTTTTTTAGGAATTGCATTATTTTAGGTACTACCAATGAACAGACAGAATATTGAAAGTTGACACAAAGCTGGAGTAACTCAGCGTCCCTGGAGAGAAGGAATGGGTGACGTTTCGGGTCGAGACCCTTCAGACTGGTTAGGGATAAGGCAAACTAGAGGTATAGATGGTGAAACAATGGATGAAAGATATGCAAAAAAAGTAACAATGATAAAGGAAATGGGCTGTTTGTAGGATAAATGAGAAGCTAGTGCGAATTGGGTCGGGGAGGGATAGAGAGAGAGAGAAGGAATGCCGGGGCTACCTGAAGTTAGAGAAATGAATATTCATACCACTGGGCTGTAAGATGCCCAAGCAAAATATGAGCTGCTGTTCCTCTAATTTGCATTTTGGCTCACTCTGACACCCCTTTCCGCCTTCCGCAGAGAACGTTCCATCCGTAACTCCCTGGTTAACTTATCCCTTCCCACCCAAACCACCCAAATTGGACAAAAATGTCTGTGTAGGAAAATGAGAATTAGTGTCCAGCAACAGGGAGATAGAAACATAGAAAATAGGTGCAGGAGTAGGCCATTCGGCCCTTCGAGCCTGCACCGCCATTCAATTTGACCATGGCTGATCATCCAACTCAGTATCCTGTACCTGCCTTCTCCCCATACCCCCTTATCCCTCTAGCCACAAGGGCCACATCTAACTCCCTCTTAAATATAGCCAATGAACTAGCCTCAACTACTTTCTGTGGCAGAGAATTCCAGAGATTTACCATTCTTGGTGTGAATTTCTTTTTTCTCATCTCTGTCCTAAAAGACTTCCCCCTTATCCTTAAACTGTGACACCTTGTTCTGGACTTCCCTAACATCGGGAACAATCTTCAGGTTGGTTCATGTGGGCTGAGCGAATTTGTTCCGCAAAATGATTGCCTAGTCTGCGTTTGGTCTCGCCGATGTACTAGTCCACATTTTGAACAGCAGATACAGTCGATGAGGTTGGACGTGGTGCAAGTGAACCTCTGCCTAACCTGAAAGGACTGTTGGGATCGCTGGACAGATTCAAGGGAGGAGGTATAGCGACAGGTGTTGCATCTTCTGCAGTTGCAAGGGACGGTAACTGGGGAGGGGGTGGTTTGGGTGGGAAGGGATAAGTTAACCAGGGAGTTGCAGAGGGAACGGTCTCTGCGGAAGGCGGAAAGGGGTGGAGATGGGAAAATGTCGCTAATGGTGGGGTCTCGTTGGAGGTGGTGGAAATTTCAGAGAATTATGTGTTATTGAAAGTTATTTAATTTGGGCGGAGAAATGGCAGATGGAATCTGAGCAAGGGTAAAGTGTTGCACTTTAGGGGTTGAAATGCATGTACATGGCAAAAGCAATTTGGTGTGATCTTGGGGCCCAAGTCCCAAGCTCCCTGAAAGTGGAAAAGCAAATAGATAGTGGTAAATAAGGCGTGCGATGTACTTGCCTTCATTGGTGGGAGCATTAAGTATAAGCGTCATTAAGTTGGGATGCATTTTTATAGACTTTGATTAGGCCACATTTTGAGTATAGCATTCAGTTCTGGTGGCCGAATTAGAGAAAGGATATAGAGATACAGAACAGGTTTAAGAGGTTTTAAAGTCTGAAGAAGGGTCTCGACCTGACATGTCACCCCTTCTTTCCAGAGATGCTGCCTGTCCTGTGTTACTCCTGCATTTTGTGCCTATCTTCAGGTCAGGCGACATCTTCAGGCTTTTATTAAGGGTATCGTTTCTTGTTTCCTCCCATCCTTGCAGAATTTTATCCGCAAGTAAAAGACTTTTCCGAGCAGACCTTCTAGGATACTTTTCTTTTCCATTTTGTTTTGTTGAAACTGTTAATATGGAAAGGGAAACATGATGTTTTGTGTTAACGCCAGATCTTTGCCCTGGAATGTTATATTTTACTCTTTCCACGGACACAGTCACGCCGCCTGCTGCTTTCAACATTTTTTTTATGTCAGACTCCCAGCATCCGCAGTTATTTGATTTCCAAACTTCAGGCCCATTTAAAGCATACAATTTATCTTTCTGAGTCTCTTCCTTACATGGATTGGTTATAATTCTTGACCAGCACACGAGAGTCCACATCAGCATTCCATTTAGTTCCATGTAAATGTCCAATTCCCACTGCTTTATACATTCTCTCTTTTCACTTATCCAGCTACTTGATGGTCACAATTGAATAGACTTCCATTACTTCATAGGTAATGCATGCCTGACCGTAACTACTCGCAACGTAAAATAAAAATTCCGATGTTAATAATAATTCTTTGACCAATCACCTTCATTCAATGACCACAATTTTTTGCTAATAGTTTCTTCCTTTTAACTCTGTAGATGTACTTGAAATCATGTAAGACACAAAGAACCCCTCGCATCTTCCTCCGTTCCAAGCAGAATCACTTCACTTTTTTCCAGAAAATGAAAAAAACAATTTAAAACCTCCAGATACTGGAGAAATAAAATAGGGAATGCTGGTAAGATCCTGGAGGTCAGGCAGCAATTGTGGAGAGACAGTTCATTGTTTAAGCAAGAATCCTTGATCAGAATCTTTATCAACGTCTCAGAACCAACAGAGTTAACTCTATTTCTCTTTCCACAGATTCTCTTTCCACAGAGTGTTTCCAGCATTTTCACTTTTATTTCATATTTCCAGCATCTTTATTTTGTCTTCAAATTGGGGAAATTGGTTTTGATACTGGAGCCAGATCATTTGAGAGTGAAGTGAGGAAACAATTAAGCAGAAATTGGAACCAGTCATACGGCAAGAAAACAGGCCCAACTTGCCAACGCAAACCAACATGCCCCATTTACACTAGTCCAACCTGCTTGGATTTGACAAATTACTCAAATCTTTCCTATCAATGTACCCATGCAAAGGTTTTTAAAATATCATTACAATACTTCCTTCAACTACGTTGTTCCATACACCCATCACCGTGTGAAAAATGTTGCTCCATCGGGTTCCTATTAATTTTTTCCCCTCTCACCTTAGACTTGTATCCTCTGGTTCTTGATTTCCCTACTCTGGGTAAAAGACTGTGCATTCACCCCATGTGTTCCCCCTCCTACACCTCTATATGATTGTCCCTCGTCCTTCTGCGCTTGAAGAAATATAGTTCTAGCCCTCCCAACCACTCCCCAAAGCTCAGGCAATCATGTCCTGGCAATATCTCCATTAATCTTCTCTGGACTCTTTGTAGCTTAACCACACCTTTCCTATAACAGGATGACAAAAACTGAACACCGCAGTCCAAATGCAGCCTCACCAATATATTTTACACTTGTGGCCTCAGCAGTATGTACAAATTGAAATACTATCTTGTGTAAGAATTGTTGTACAATTCAAACAGATTTGTGAGATACTATTTCCCTTCTTAACACCATGAAATTAATGGACAATAGACAATAGGTGCAGGAGTAGGCCATTCGGCCCTTCGAGCCAGCAACGCCATTCAATGTGATAATTGCTGATCATCCCCAATCGGTACCCCTTCCTCCCTTCTCCCCATATCGCCTGACTCTGCTATCTTTAAGAGCCCTATCTAGCTCTCTCTTGAAAATATCCAGAGTCCAGGCCTCCACCATCCTCTGAGGGAGAGAATTCCATAGACTCACAATTCTCTGTGAGAAAATGTGTTTCCTAAACGGTGGCCCATGGTTTCTGTACTCCCCCAACATCGGGAACATGTTTCCTGCCTCCAGCATGTCCAAACCCTTAATAATCTTATATGTTTCACTAAGATCCCCTCTCATCCTTCTAAACTCCAGAGTGTACAAGCCCAGCCGCTGCATTCTCTCATCCTGCCATCCCGGGAATTAACCTTGTAAACCTACGCTGCACTCCCTCATTAGCAATAATGTCCTTCAAAGTAGGGGACCAAAATTGCGCACAATACTCCAAGTGTAGTCTCACATGGGCCCTGTACAACTGCAAAGGACCTCTTTGCTCCTATACTCAACTCCTCTTGTTATGAAGGCCAAAATGCCATTCGCTTTCTTCACTGCCTACTGTACCTGCATGCTTAGGGGCACTGTTTAAGAATAAGGGGCAAGCCATTTAGAATGGAGATGAGGAAATCCACATTAGCTCTACCAAGTACCCTGCGTCCTATTCATTTCATAATATATTACAGCATTTCTCCTCCAGTTATCAGGCTAACCAAATCATTCACTATTTTCTTTCCTCTCTCTCGCGCACTCTCTCTCACTAATAGGCGACATTTCGGCATGAGTTGTGGGGGGGGGGGGGGGGGGCTGGAAAAAGAAAGCAAGAGGTGGAGACAGTAGGCTTGTGGGAGAGCTGGGAAGGAGGGATAAAACAAGGACTACCTGAAATTGGATAAGTCAATGTTCATACCGCTGTGGTGTAAACTATTAAAGCGAAATATGAGGTGCTGTTCCTCTAGTTGGCAGTGGGTCTCTGGCAATGGAGTAGGCCCAGTTCAGAAAGGTTGGATTCGGATTGGGAAGGGGGGTTAAATTGCTGAGTCACCGGGAGATCAGGTTGGTTATTGCGAACTGAGCAGCGATGTTGGGCGAAGCAATTGCCAAGCCTGCGCTTGGACTCGCCGATGCAGACAGTTGGCACCTGGAACAGTGGATGCAGTAGATGTGGTTGGAGGTGGTGCAGGTGAACCTCTGCCTCAAGACTGCTTGGGTCCTTGGATGGAGTCGGGGGGGGGGGGGGGGGGGGTGGTAAAGCGATTTCAATACCTTCCGATGTGCAATTTCAATATCTTCCAAAGTGCAATTACTGTTCAAGAATCTATGGAATCTCGACCCGAAACATCACCTATCCATGTTCTCTAGGGATGCTGCTTGTCCCACTGATTTACTCCAGTACTTTTGTGCCCTTTTGTGTATTAACGAAATGGTGTTGAAATGTTCAGTTTGACTTGGCGATTGCACAATTTTCCAATGCCTTCAAATACTTGTTTGAACTTCTCCTTTAAATCCACATATGACTTCAGTGAGTTCACATTTATCCCAATGTATAACACACCCAATGCTTGAGCAGTCTTTCCACACATGAGTGGCTCTCTCCTTGATGAGCACAAATTCAGCCATGGTGTGCAGGAGTAATTTCGATGATGTATAAGGATAGATTTTCTGTTCACTCTTTCTTGAGGTACATTTTCTCTTAATCCGTTTTTAGACTTCCCACAGTGCTCTGTCAATAACATCACTTCCTGTGTCCACTGTAATGTCCACTTAAACATCTACAAATCTCACTGGCATCTTTGTGTGCTTATTGCAAGCGTGTGTTCGGATCCCATCCTCGTCGCCAATGTCAGGTCCTCACCTGGATTCAAATGTAATGAATACGCTTCAAGGACACGGAACATAAACACTTTGGTTTATTTATCCACCATTCCATTACACCCTGGCAACATAAAAACATAGAAAATAATTGCAGGAGGAGGCCATTCGGCCCTTCGAGCCAGCACCGCCATTCAATGTGATCATGGCTGATCGTCCGCATAACCCGTGCCTGCCTTCTCCCCATATCTCTTGACTCCAGTAGCCCCTAGAGCTCTATCCAACTTTCTCTTAAATCCATCCAGTGATTTGGCCTCCACTACCCTTTGTGGCAGGGAATTCCATAAATTCACAACTCACAATATGTGTCCTCTGACCTTTCTGACTCATAGTAACACATGATACATTGAAATACGACGTCAGTTACCATGACACCTGCACCTGCAGTTATTTGATTCTATAATTCCTATATTGTTATCTTCGTGGTGTTAAACTGAGTTCTTTTGTCCATCTAAATTCAAGAAAACTTGACTCAAACACTTGTTGCTGTCCATTCTTTATTGCAGTGCTGAGACAATTCCAACACAGAGAGCTGAAAGCTCCGGGACAGGTCCAAAGAATTAGTGACTTTGGTGCAAACTCAAGCCATTATATAGGTATTAGACGTTCCAGATACAGAGGGTATGACAAACTAGTAACCAATCATCGGAGTCCTTCTGCTGATGTACAACAGCAGTCACATGACCCCCCTTCTCTGGCCTCATTTTATAACCCTTGTTTGTGGTTTAACTTTGTTTAGAATCATTTTATTTCAACAAAGCAAAACCCCAGTAGGCTCAATTATCAGAGACCACTCCTCAAAATATAAGATACACATAAAATACATTGATCACACAAGTCATACAAACAAAACACATTTTCCATACAAAGAAGAAAGATATCTCTACAGATCTAAACAAGGTCTAATGTTTACAATTCTACTTAGACACAATACATTTAATAAATGGTTTCACTGCAATTTTACAGTTTAAAATACTACTACCTATGTATTACAAACATTAATTATATGAATTTGCCGAATTACCCAGCTTTAAGTTTAATTCCAAACACACACACACACACACACACACACACACACACACACACACACACACACACACACACACACACACACACACACACACACACACACACACACACACACACACCTCCCAACTCCAAGCATACATGGGTAGTAAATCTGTCAACTTAATTGATAAGTGTTTCATGCCAGGATACAGCTTCATTCTAACTTATAGCCTCCCCTTCTCCTGCTATCTCTGGGAGATGGAATTCCAATCTCATCTGCAAGACCTCGCCACAAACAGAATAAATGGACAATTACAGCTTCAGACCGCTAACTCAGTACAGCCGCTTCTTCGACTTTCTATAAACATACGAAGGTCACATATCCATCAATCTGATTCTTTCCTCTCCAAGCACACACACACATCCGATCCCTTATCTCAACCTAATTATAATTCAACTTTGCCAAAGCTGAATTACAGAGTCTATTATATTTCAGCCTTGGGGTCTGTCTCGGACCCAGCATAAACAGCCAAAAAAACCCATCTATATGTCACAATCAGAGCTCAGGAATGTGCCATAGAGAAAAAGCAGATGACCTCTGACCTGAGATGAGGCCACATTCAACCAGCCACTCTCCAAACACAAAATTATACCAAATACAATTTCCTACAGGGCTATAATTATCTCAAAGCAATAAACAAAGCTATACATATTCATATTAGTGTTTCCATGTATTGATTCATCTGTTCCCTGTGTGTTTCTTTGTACTTTATTTCTTGCAGGGACGTGTTTCTGAAAACCTTAAGCTTTTCTCTTGCAAATTACCTAGCTTATGTGAAAGTCATTATCCGAGCAGTTCTATTATATAATATTTACTCAGTAGAACTGCTTATGTGACAAGTTCCTACATCTCAATCGCCAGCTATGTTTAATCCCACCAGCAGAACAGAATGAAATCATCCTCCCTCCAGATACAATATTCAATAACAGTGGTCTCTCAGCACCACCAGTGACCAAGCCTCCAAGAATAAAATACATTTGTCTTGTTTGATTTTGGAAAAAGCTGGGACCAAAAATATATATAAAGGTATTATGGTAACAATTATAATCCAACACTTGCATCAACGAGTTTGGACTGCAATGTTTAACAGACATGTATTTGAAACTGTCATATAAGGGCAACATGTAGAAAGATTTAATGTAATAATTAAAAATATATAAAGTTACGTTAATTGGATACAAAATATTCAGATGCAACTTAAACATTGCTTCTGTTCACATAATTAAAGCAGGTAGCAAAACATAGAAGCTCAAAGTATTGCATATTACTCAAATATGACCCAACTCTCCATTCTTCTCTAGCCCACTGATGAGCTGCATTGAACATTTAATTTTTTTGCTGATCCTTGTCAATGTTGGGGTGGGTGGCACAGTGGTAGAGTTGCTGCCTTACAGTGCCAGAGACCCGGGTACGATCCTGACTTCTGGTGTTTGTCTGTACTGAGTGTACGTTCTCCCCATGACATGCGTGGGTTTTCTCCGGAATCTCCGGTTTTTTCCCACATTCTAAAGATGTGTAGGTTAATTGTAAATTGTTCCTGGTGTGTGTGACATGGTGTAAATTAGTGGGAAATCGCTGGTCGACGTGGACTCAGGGCTTGTTTCTGCGCTGTATCTCTAAACTAAACCAAAAATTGTAGTGCACTAATTTCATAGACAAAGTTCAATGCTCGCATGGGGTAGAGATGAATCGTACAGTACCAAGCTTGTGGTGGACCGTTCAAAAGTCTGATGAGAAGGAAAGTAGCGGTTCCCGAGTCTGGTGGTGCGCACATTCACGTTTCTGTATCTTCTACCTAATGGAAGTTGGAGGAGGAATGACCGGGTGGGACAAGTCTTTGATTATGTTGGCTGCTTTTCCATGGCAGTGTGGTGTAGATGAAGTCAATGTGGAGTGTGCACTGGATTAAATCCACAACTCCTTGCAATTTATTGTGGTCTTGGGCAGAGCTATTCCCAAACCAAGCTGTGATGCAACCCAACTGTATGCTTCAATTATGCATACTTTTTTTCAGTTTATTGCTTATTCTTTTTGGATTTCTAAATTAATTCAGAATTCTTTAATTAAAAAAAAATAGGGTACAAATTAGTTTCTAATGTTTTAACAGTGTCGAGAGCAGAGGAATGTGCAGTGGAGTAGAATTAATGGAAAACAGCCATTTACACTCTGTTTGTATTCAATTTGGCTGTTCACACATGCCAAATTTTGAGACATTAATTGATGCAAATCTGAGTCAAATGTTGCAGTAAGAGCGTGTGACCATTTCCTTGACTAACCATATTGCTACCAAAGTGCTTTAAAATTATCCAAACAAGTAGCAAAAAAAAAATTGGGAAATAAGAGGTACAACGGGATAGAAAATATTCCAAACCAACTGTTGCAATACCAATTGAAGCTGGGCATAAGGAATCTGTTCCTTGAGAAAGGTGGCAAAATCACGTTTCGAACAACACAAATTTCAGATAAATATCACCATAACCTTCAATGCATGCCAACTACCTCCAAAAACGTGTGTAAAATAGTCTGCAATTCACATTTGCTGTAACTTGCTGATTTTCCTCCTACCCTGGAAGCGCCTTCATAGTCTCTTCAGGTGTTCAGAGGTCAGCTGTGGGAGGCGCACCAGGGCACGAAGGCTGAGCAGTGGTCATGCAAAGCAAAGAATAGCTTTGGATAGTCTGGATAGAGGCATATGTGGAATGGGCCACTAATGTCCCTGCAGCAGCCTGAGGCTCGATCAGATCACACACCATGCAGAGTGAAACAAAGCTGTAGTCTGAATAAGAGTCTGACATAGGTGTCCTCCTTATTCGGATATTCCAGGGATAAGTATAGGGCCAGGGACATGGCATCAGCCATGGATTTGTGATAGTAGACAAACTGCTATGGATCAGGATTGTTTAGTAGGCTCGATTTAATCTGTGCCATGACCAGTCTCTTGGCTAAGGGGATCAGAGGGTATGGAGAGAAGGCACGTACGGGATACTGAGATAGATGATCAGCCATGATCATATTAAATGGAGGTGCAGGCTCGAAGGGCCGAATGGCCTACTCCAGCACCTAATTTCTATGTTTCTATGTTGAAGCACTACATGATGGTGAATGCCAAAGCCATCGAACAGTAGTCATTAAGGCATGAGATTTTGCTTTGGCACTGGAATGATAGGGATCTCCTTGAAGCATGTGGGTGCCTCAGAATGGAGTAGGGGGAGATTAAAGATGACTGTGAACCCTCATGCTCCACACATTTCCTAAGGAAGCAGCTCGGCACTCTGTCGGGGCCAGTTGCTTTCCATGGGTTCACCCTCAGGAAGACCAATCTCACTTCTGACCCTGGGAAAAGGCACACATGCGTTTGACAGGATGAATGTCATCGCCCTGTTGTCCTTCTGCTCAGTGAGATCATATAATGCGTTTAAGTTCAACTGGGATGGGCGTACTATCACCAGCGATGCTGCCCGACTTAACTTTGCAGCTTTGCCTCTGTCTGCGGGTGTCTGATTATATTGGGACTCTGGTTTTGCCCGGTAGAGTCTCTTGCCATTCCTGATGGATTTGCGAAGATTGTAGCAAGCCTTCTTGTACCGCTTGGGATCATTTAACTTGAATGCAGCAGTCTTGGCCTTCACCTGGGAATGTATCTCATGGTTCACCCATAGTTTCTGGTTGTGGAACACTGTCGTCTTCAGCACATACTTTTCTGCGCACTTGCTGATGAAGTCAGTCACGACAAAGGTAAGCTGTCATCTTTATCTGCAGACCAGCACTGAACTTTCTATAGCGAATCTTGTCACTTCATTTTTTGTTTGTGGACAAGGAGTGAAAGCACAGCTAATTGGTCAGATTTACTGAAATGTGGTCGGGGAATGGAGCAGTGGTCGAGGGTGTGCTGGCCCCTGGAGAGACGAGACATGCTGATAGTATTTTGGTATTATGCTTGTGGTTGGCTTGCTTGAAGTCTCCGAATACGATGACCAGGGCTTCAGGGTGTTTTATCTCGAGGTTACTGCTAGCGGAGTACGGTTCATTCAGAGCAAGTTTGGTGGCCGCCTGTGGTGGGATGGAGACTACTAGTCAAGATAGCAGAGTGGCATTCCCTTGGCAGGTAGTAGGGAAGACACTTCAGTGGTATATACCAGGTCAAGGGAGCATGGTTTGAGCACCACAGGATTCACAGTTGCTGGATTCCCAAAAAGTTCATTTGAATCGGTACTTCTGTAAAAGATAATTCTACCAATTATATCTTAACCCTACAACCAAATGCCACTTTCTTGATCCAGTAGTCTCTTGCAGTCTACAATTGTATAATTTACAATTGTATAATTTGCAGTGTTATTGATATCGAAAATTATTTTGAGTCAACAGCATTTAATCGTCGTGCTTAAATATGATGATGGGTATATGGAACAAGCTTTCAGAGGGATATAGTCGAGGCAGAAACTACAACAGCATTTAAAAGACACTTGGATGGGGACATGGATGGAAAAGGTGAAGAGGGATATGGACCAATGTAGGCAAATGCGACATCTAAGATGGGGGCATCTTGGTCAGCATTTGACGGGTTGGATGTAGGGCTTGTTTCCGTGCGGGCTTTGACTCTATGAAAACAAAACAATGAAATTCTTTCTTGCAGCAGCATTTCAGTTCAATTTAGTTTATCACGTGTACAGAGGTTACAGTGAAAAGCTTTTGTTTCGTGTATCCATTTACAGTGTATGATTCACACTACATGATAAGGGAATAACGTTTAATGCAAGGTAAAGCCAGCAAAGACTGATCAAGGTTAGTCTGAGGGTCTTCGGGTTCTGGGAGTTGAAGTAAGGACAGATCTGAAAGGAGTTTAAGAAGATCATAAACTCTGAGTGCAAAAAAAGCTCAATGTCCCTTGTGCAACCAAGACGAGTTGTAATGACAACTTTCCGACTTCCAGTGTCCATCTTTCCGTTGCCATTACATTTAAGTGAAAACTAGTTCTGAGTGAAACTGGAGCTTGTGAAAGCCTGGGAACACGGATTGTTTTATTTCACAAGCCTGACGCCGCCACTCCGGATCAACTGTACAAGGTCGCCACCTGCGCTAATCTGACTAACGGAGACTGGAAACCTCAAACCGACGTGCAGGGAGAGTGAGTACATACAGCATTAAGCTTTATTGGAGAATCAATATATGATAACCTGCATTGGAAAACGGCTGCTAAAATGGAGAATTGAGAAGTGACCTTGAGAATCAGAGCGATATCAGTTTTTTGAAATACCAGCTGCAGGCCTACAACTTTCACGTCAAGGAGTCTTGAAGGGATAGTGAACAAGCATGTCTGTGGTCAAAGCTAAAGCTCAGTCACAAGATGGCGATGCTGGAGAGGATTCTGAAAAGGGAAGAAGAGTTACTAAACGCACTGACATAGGCTTGGAATTGGTCAGGGAAAAGTGTCAGAAGACAAGAAAATCGATATGTAAACAAGCTAACAAGTTAATTGAAATGCTAAAAGAGCTCATGAAATCAGAGGAAAATGCAAATAAAGTACATTCTAACCTGGTTCAATTAATGAAGTTCTGTGATGAAGTCTGAGAAAACCATGCGTCATTGGTGAAGGTACCACTGCCTGAAAAGGAGCTTGAAAGGCAAAATCAGTGGTTTCTACAAAGAATGGAAATGTAATGGTTTTATACAAGATGTAGAGGTGTGGTTAACTGATATTGGACAGCAAACTACACTCCATAGCTGAAAGTACCATACAACAGAGTGTTGTAAATTCAGATGAAATTGGACCTGATGACAGCGTTTCAAATATCTCAAAGCCTAAATTAAGCCACAAATCTAGTTCTTCATCATGTGCATCTTCAACGGCCTGGCCTCTGCTCATATTAAAGCTCGGGCAGATAGGGCTGCTCTCTTGGAACGGGCTGCTGTCATGAACAAAAAGCATAAGCTTCAGGCACAAAAGGAGCAATTGCAAAGAGAGACTGAGCTGGCAGCAACCAATGCCAAGCTTGAGCTTGTGGCACAAGAGGAACAGTTGAAAAGAGAGATGGAACAGCTGGAACTAGAGACATAGCTGGCAGCAGCCAATGCAAGGATCAATATACCTGAGGCCTAGGGATCAAGAAACAGCTCTAGAGTATCTGATGGGATGAACTCCTGAGAAAAGGAACTGCTCAAAGGGAAACATCAGCTAAACTTGCCTGATCAAGTTCAACAAACACAGAATGTGTTGATGGGAACTGAATCTTCCTCCCAGCAATAGTTTGTTAGACCAAAACAAACAACTCGTGGAACATTGAATAGAGCTCATGATAAGACCCATCTAACTCGATACTCTCTTCAAAGGCAAAATATTCAGACTTGTATGAAGAAGGGTGTGCAGGGCCATGTTAGCACTACCCCCGTTCTGAGTTCTGGAAACCAAGGTGATGTCTGGAACCTAACGCTGAGGCAAAATGACATTGCTGCTCTTCTGGCTCAACAAAATCTCTCTTCTACTTCACCACCAAGAGACATTCCTGTATATGATGGTGATCCTTTGCAGTATGAAGTTTATATCACGGCATTTGAGAGAGGAGTGGAAAGAAAAACTAATGATAACAGTGATTGCTTGCATTTCTAGAGCAATACACAAGAGGGCATCCAAAAGACTTAAGGGC
Source organism: Raja brachyura (assembly GCA_963514005.1). The sequence goes on along the minus strand of OY740781.1, from coordinate 47,740,616 downwards.
CTATCCTACAAGCATGCAACTCTATGCGATTAGCTCGTGGTCGCTTGTGCCGTCCGGCGTCGCGGGGCCGGTTCCACTTCGATCGCCGGAGCCGTGCGGAGTTCGTCCCGACATTGCGCGGGGCTCCGAAAAACTGACTGTCCAAAAATTCCGCATGGCAACGGCTTGTCGGCTCGCAGTCGCCTCGACGCATTACACACCGCCCCGACATCGTGCCTCTGTGAACCTATCTGTAGGTGCCTCCGTGATCCTCTATGTGTGTGGCTCCATGGCCCTGTGTGTGTGCCTCTGTGCCCCTCACTGTGTGCCCCTCTCTGTCCTGGCGAACTTACCTTGGACTTTGCTCCAAGTTCGCCTCACTTTGTGCCGGGTTGCGCCACTCACCCGACCTCCGCGCGGCCCCTGCTGCCGGTTTGGTCGCGCTTGCCGCATGCAGGCGCATGCTGGTGGGAACGGCCCTGTACAGGGGATCACCCGACCTCCGCGCGGCCCCCTCTTCTAGTTTGATCGCGTTCATCGCATAGAGTTGCATGCTTGTAGGACAGGTCCTTTAGTCTGCAGTTGCTGACATTTGCCTCAAAATCAAAGAGCAAAAGATCTGCTTAAGGAACATTTTGATAATGAACATAAGATTGCCACTGCAAACATGGTCAAGGCATTTGCCTGGTCAGTGATCAGACCAGAGGATGTGAAGGCATTGGAAGCATTCTCACTGTTCCTTAGAGGTGGTTGCAATGCAATGGAACATCTCACCTATATGGAGGAAATGAATGTTGCTTCCAATATGAAGCCCACCCTTCTAAAGCTGCCTTACAAGCTCAGAAACAAGTGTTGGGGTGGGGGGAATAGAGCATGTCAGCTACAGGAACAGTTTGGACAGCAAGCTAGATTTTTTCACCTGGTTGACTGCATGGCGAGACAAATGAAAATACTGTCAGATCCATTTTTTAGAAACATCCAGGATGCTTGCCCAATTGCAACTGTCAAAAGCTCTACTTTTGCTTAAGCAAGAGAAAAGTCAGGACCACGAGGAAGCAGTTTTGCAACAACTGTAATACCTGTAGAGACAGCAGTGCAAGAAAATCTGCCAAGAAGTGGAATGAGAATAAATGTATCTACCACCAATTCTCAAGGTTCTTGTTTGTTAAAAGTAATCACACATTGGGGTGGTGTCCACACTTCAGGAAGAAGGGGCACAGAGAAAGGATTGACTTCTTGAAGGAGAAGGGGCTGTGGATGTTTGAAGATCGGACACATGAGCAAGTCGTTTGACGTGATGTATGCAACCAAAACCATCCTGAAATACTTCATATTGAACAAAGGGAAGAAGCCGGAGCGTACAGAACAGAATGAGATGGCAATTGTGAGTAATGCTGTTCCCTCACCTCATATGTGTGGGCATATTGGGGCCGGTGAAGACGCCTGCATCTTCTCCATTGTACCAGTACAGGTAAAAAGCCACGGGGGGGGGGGGGGGGGGGGGCAGTGTTGCAAACACATGCATTTTTGGATCAAGTTCATCTAATTTGAGGAAGGACATTCTTGCTATTGAGGGAGTGCAACGTAGGTTTACACGGTTATTTCCCGGGGTGGCGAGACTGTCATATGCTGAGAGAATGGAGCAGCTGGGCTTGTACACTCTGGAGTTTAGCAGGATGAAAGGGGATCTCATTGAAACATATAAGATTGTTAAATGTTTGGACATGCTAGAGGCAGGAAACATGTTCCCGATGTTGGGGAAGTCCAGAACCAGGGGCCACAGTTTAAGAATAAGGAGTAAGCCATTTAGAACGGAGACGAAGAAACTATTTCTCACAGAGAGTGGTGACTCTGTAGAATTCTCTGCCTGAGAGGGCGGTGGAGGCAGGTTCTCTGAATGCTTTTGAGGAAATATTATAAAATAAAATTGCTCACATTATAATATCTGTGTGAGAAACTTATGTTGAGTTGCAGGAGAAGGACTGGGAGCAGAGGTTTTCAAAATACATAGGACACAATGGAATAAAGAAAACACACATACATAGGACAGATGGCTTGTTATAACATGGAGATGTTGATGTAAATGGGAATAGCTTTGCTTGCTTTTGAGCGGCTATAACTGTCAGAAGTTGTATTTGGTTTAGGATAGTGTTCAGAGTAATGGGGTCTCTTCCAGGACATGGGCACCATTTATTCTTCACATGTGACACATTTCTGAGCTCTAGTGTGTTACGGGGAGAATTTATAGTTGTCTATATTGGGTCGTAGGCACCAAGGTTAGATAATAGAGTCTGTGATTTGGTTTGTGCTGTTTAAAAGTATTTTTGTTGGGATAAGAGATAAGGCACAGGTGATGGTTGTGTGACCTTTGTATAAGGGAGATTTCTTATGTTTATAGAAGACAGAGAAAGTAATTCTGTTTTGATCTAAGCTAAATGATTGTGGTCTGCATATAGTAATCTTCAATTTGCATTGTGGAATGCTATCAGTAAGAAGTTGTAAAGAGGCCTACATTCCTTTCCTCCAGAGATGACCAAGGGGGAGGTTAATTCAGAATGAAACAAGTATATGGTCTTTGTGTGCTTAGAGTTGGGAATTGTGTGATTTGAAATTACTTGAGTTCTTATCACTATGTAAGAATGGGGCAAAACTCATATTTAATCTTTGTAATCCATAAGTAACTCTAGTTTAACTATGTAGTTTTATAAATAACTTTATTTTCCAAAAGTGAAAATATATGTATTGTGTGTATGTATTGTGTGATTGCTGTATGATGTGTATATTTTGAGAGGTGTTCTGAGAATTAGTTTTATATCTGTGGGTTTACTTCATTGAAATAAAATGATTTTGAGCAAAGAGGTTGCAGAGGGGAAAAAAGTGGTAAAGGGGTTGGAAAAGGGAAAACCATGTGACTATACATGTTGTCAATCAATGGAAAGGATTTAGTTGATTGGTTAATGCAAGTAAGTTAAATGTATGGTAAACCATAATGATTGGTTAATAGTTTGCCACTCCTTTTGTATTATAATTGTCTATTACCTATATAATGTGTTACGTTTATACCAAAGTCAGTTCTTTCAACCTGCTCCAGAGTTTTTAAACTCTGTGTTGGAAGGTTTAAAGAATTATCCAGCGCTGTCAGAATAAACAATTGATTTTAGCAGCAATGGTTTGAATCAAGTTTTCTTGAATTGGACTGACAAAAGAACTTGGTTTAACACTTTCAAGAGAGAGCTAAATAGGGCTCTTAAAAATAGCGGAGTCAGGGGATATGGGGAGAAGGCAGGAACGGGGTACTGATTGGGGATGATCAGTCACGATCACATTGAATGGCGGTGTTGGCTTGAAGGGCCGAATGGCCTACTCCTGCACCTATTGTCTATTGTCTACCTTTTGCACAGAAAGCTTGATGAGAAGGCTGAACACTACAGGACAAAAGACTAGTATTATCTTGTGTACCGTGAACCAGATGAAGCCTGTGATCAGTCGTCATATCTCAAGTTTGGAAATATCTAGCCTGGACAAAGACTATTTTATTCAACTTTCTGATGTGTTCACACATAAGACCATGCCTGTTTCCCAGCTAAACATTCCCAGACAGGAAGACCTGATACAATGGCATTACTTGAAGGATGTCATGTTTCCTGAAATAAACTCTGGCATTGACCTACTCATTGGGACAAATGCTTCAAAGGTATTAGAACCTTGGGAGCTGGTCAACAGCCACGGTGTTGGACCATACGCTGTGAGGACCCTACTGGGATGGGTCATCTATGGTCCCCGGAGAAGAGACAACAAATGCAGGGATGAAAATGGCTGCCCTGCTGCTGCTGTTAATCGAATATATTGTATACCTAGAGGAGCTACTGGTCAAGCAATAAATTCACGACTTCAATGAAAGAACCAGCATGGAAACAAGAAATGTCCAGAGAAGATGTAAAGTTCTTGGATATTATGAATTGCTCAGCAAAGATGATAGATGGGCACTATTGTCTAGACTTGTCTTTCAAACAAGAAAGAGTCAGTATGCCAAATAACCGTTGCATTGCAGAGCAGCTCATCCAGATCCTGAAACGCAGGTTTGGTAAGAATAAGAAATTTCATGATGAATATACATCTTTCCTCACAGAAATGATTGACAATGGTTATGCTGAAATGGTACCAGTGGACCAGCGAGGTGAAGGAGAACTCTGGTACATCCCTCACCATGGGTGTATCACTCAAGGAAAGGAACCTTAAAGGTGGCCTTTGACCGTGGAGCAGTCTTCAAAGGAACATCACTTAACTGCCAACTGCTGCGGGGTCCAGACCTTACCAACCCACTCATTGGAGTTCTCATCAGATTCTGACAAGAACCGGTTGCTTTGATGGCTGATATCAACGCAATGTTTCATCAGGTCAAGGTATCAGAAAAGCATATTGACTATCTGCAATTCCTGTGGTGGCCTGAGGGTGATGTGTTGCAAGATCTTGTTGAATACTAGACCTTTTTGGAGCAGTGTTGTCACCAAGTTGTGCAAACTTTGCATACAGGAAGACTGCTGAAGACAGCAAGTCTCACTTTCCAGCAGGGGTGACAAACGCAGTAAAGAACAACTTCTATGTAAATGATTGTTTAAAATCCATGCCTTCGGAACAGGAAGCAGTTCAAATGGCAAGAAACCAAACTTCCCTCTACCAAATGGGAAGATACATGCTGTCAAAGTGGATCAGCAACAGCTGTGCTATATTGGCATCCATTCCACAAGAAAACAGTACCAAGGAGACCAGAGAGTTGGACTTGGACAAGGTCAGTCTGCCAATGGAAAGAGCACTGGGATTGCACTGATGCGTTGAAACAGATGTGTTCCAGTTCAGAATTGCTCGACCCAGTGTGTCCACTTTGAAGGAAATTACCGGAAATTCGGGAAATTTTGGTTGTCTTGGGTTAATTTTAGGGAAATTGAATAATTTCAGAAAATTTCCGCATCCGACCCACGAAGGGGTGTAAAGGTAATAGACGCAGCACTGCCGATTTGGCGCTCAAAGGTTTAAACAGAGCGCAGTCAGTTTTAATGCGTGGGAATTGAAACAAATACCTGTCGGCTGCAGCACTATGGGTTCTAAATATAGCACCACCGGTTGCAGCCCCACGGGCTTTAAACATAGCGCTACGGGCTTTAAACATAGCGCTATGGGTCACAGACTGTTTGGGAATTCTCTTTGTCAGTGGAAGTTGAGCCTTTGATTATTTTTCAGGCAGTGGTAGAATTCTCAATAAGCCTCGTGGTGAAAAGTTACCAAAACCAAAACAAAACCAAATGCTTCCGAACATTTATAGCAAACAGGATATCTTTTGTAAGGGATGCTACTGATGTATCACAATGGAGATATGTTCGCACAAAATAAAATCCTGCAGATGAAGCCTCTAGAGGACTAACAGCAGACCGCTTCTTAAGCTGTAAGAGATGGCTCAATGGACCAGAGTTTCTCTGTAAGCCAGCCAGAGAATGGCCAAAGCTTAACATGAAATCTGTAATATCTGCTAATGATCCAGAAATCAAACAAGACATCACAATGAACATCATTGTCAAGGATCCATTGAACCCCACAAACTTTGATCACCTATTTCTCATCATGGAGGAATCTGAAAACTGCTGTAGCTTGGTTTCTTAAAGTAAGGACAACACTCTTGCAGTTGACTCGAAAAAGAAAGGAGATTCTTTCTGCTTTCTAGACTGCTACGAGTAGCTTTGAAAAAGATCCTGGCACGCTAAAGGAAAAGGTTGATAAGGTGATGCAAGTCTTTGAAGCAACATGCCATGGACAGTGTTTATGTCCTGTAGATCTTCTCCGAGCAGAAAACGCAGTCAGCTCTTTCAGTCAAGAAAGATTCAAAGAAGAGCTATCAGTACTAGAAGCTGGTAAAAATGGTGTCAAAAGAAGCAGTCATTTGTACAAGCTAGATCCAGTGCTGGATGATGGCCTTCTGAGAGTAGGTGGTTGCCTGAATAGACTAACGATGCCGAAAAGGCCAAACATCCTATTCTATCGAAGGACCTTCACATTTCAACACTACTTACAACATATCCATGAACAACTTGGACATTACTCGATTATCAAAGCTAACTCCACTGCGCCATGAGGCTCCTGGCTAATGGGCAGAATATTGGAGACCAATAGTCTTGTGCGCACACGTCTTGTGCGCACAGTTCGACTTCAGACTAAGAGCAACATTTTTTAAAAGACCGGAAACTAAGATATGTATGCTCCGAGAAGCTAAGACCTAGGTACAGCAAAGTCTGGAGGCCCTAAAGATAAGGATGTGAAGATTAAAGAATCACTAAAGAAGATAAAGGCCAACACATAGTTTTATTTTGAAAATGTGTAAAGATTTTATAGCTTTTAATGTTTATTGGTAATTGTTTCGATATATACGTAGAACAATTAGGGGGTCGGTATGTAGGAGCCATTTATGTTTAGGCTAGCTACTGTTGGCATATTATATTTTGTCTAGATATATCTTGCAGTATTATTTTGAATACTGGGGGGTGGGGGAGGTCATTAGATACACAGAGGGGCGTATATATATGGGCATTGTGAACAGGGAGTGGCAGACTAGGCACAGGGGTGGAGGGCATGTAGTTCTCACCAGACCGGGGAGAACAGCTAGCTGCAAATTGTATGCAGAATGAGGAAACCCTGGTATGTCCATCTCTTTGTTTGTACAACTACTTCAATAAACAACTAATTAAACTGGGAATAACGACAGGAAAATCTGTTCTATTTGGTCAACGTAAGATCATTCCTACTTACCTGTGTAGCAATGACAACGGAAAGTTGGACACTGGTAGAGTCAGAAATTTCCCATTACATTTAAGTGAGAACTGTGTGCCCTCCACCTCTGTGCCTGGTCTGCCACTCCCTGTCCACTATGCCCATATATATACGCCACTCTGTGCATCTGATGACCGCCCCCAAGTTTCCAAATAATACTGCAAGATATATCTAGACAAAATAATATATGCCTACAGGAGCTAGCCTAAACATAAATGGCTCCTACACAGGTCTTAGCTTAATTGGCGTTTGAGGTGTTCAATAGCCTGATGGAGGTTGGGGGGAAAAAAGCTGCTCCTGAACCTGCAATTGGAGGTTTTCAGATTCCTATACTAACTTTCTCATGGCAGGAGTGAAATGAGAATGTGGCCAGGGTGATGTGGATCGTTGATGTGCTGACTGCCTTTTTTAGGCATCGTCTCTATTCAACCCCTTTGGTGGTAGGAAGGTCACTACCTGTGACTGGGGTCCAGAGGAGGTTTACGAGAATGATCCTGGGGATGATTGGGTTAATGTATGATGAGCGTTTGACAGTTTCACGCCTGCACTTGTTTAGAAGGATGAGAGGGGAATCACATTGAAATTGACCGAATAATGAAAGGCCTGGATAGGGAGGATGTGGAGAGTATGTTTCTATTAGTGGGCGAGTCTAGGACCAGAGGGCATCGCCTCAGAATAAAAGGACGTACATTTAGGCAGGAGATAAGGAGGGATTTCTTTAATCAGAGGGTGATTAATCTGTGGAATTTATTGCCACAGGCGGCTGTGGAGGCTAAGTCATTGAGTATTTTTAAAGTGATTTTTAGAGATTGACAAGTTCTTGATTTGCAAGGGTTTCAAAGGTTCTGGGGAGAAGACAGAATAAGGTTGAGAGGGAAAGATAGATCAGCCATGATTGAATTGGAGTGGACTCGATGGGCCAAAATGGCCTAATTCTGCTCAAATGACATTTAAATTTGATAGACCAGGCAGTGTCGAAACCTTTTGTAATTTATTTCATTCCTGTGCATTTGTCACCAGTCAATCTGCTCTTTATGTACACCTGTAGAAGTTCAAGGGATATTTGTCAACATACTAAATCTCCTCAACTTTCTAAGGAAGTAAAGGCATTGATGGACTCCATGGTTGCATTAACGTGCTGGGCCCAGGACAGATCTTCAGAGATATGCATGCTCAGGAACTTGAGGTTGACTATCTCCACCACCAATCCGTCAAGGAAGTCCATGGATCCACTGCCTCCCTTTTCTAGAGTCAACAAACAGCTTCTTGGTCTTACTGATGTTGAGAGCAAGGTTGTTGTTCTGCCACCATGCAATCAGACGATGGATAGCCCTTCCCTACCCTTACTCATTATTACCTGTAATTCATCCAACAACAGTCATGTCTACAAATTTAAAGCTGGAGTTGGAACTGTGCCTGGCTACAGTCACGGATATAGAGTGAGTGAAGCAGTGGGCTGAGCACACAGCCTTGAAGTGCCCCTGTGCTGATGGTTATCGAGGAAGTGTTTTTGCTAATTCGTACCAATTGTGATCTGTTGATGAGCAAGTTGAAGATCCAGTTGTAAGAAATGTGCAGAGACCCAGTTCCCCGGGCTTGATAACATGCTTGGAAGGAATGATGGTGTTGATTGCCAATCTGGAATCAATGAACAACAGCCTGACATGTTTTTTTTTAATTGTCCAAGTGGCCAGTGCAGAGTGGAGAGCCAGTGTTAAACTGAGTTCTTTTGTCAATCTAAAGTCAACTTGACTCAAACGCTTGTAGCTGTTGAAATCGATTCTTTATTCAGCTGAGACTTGTCTCTGAACCTTCCAACACAGAGCTGGAAGCTCTGGGGTGGGTCCAGAGAATTAGAAACTTTGATACAAACTCATGGCATTTATCTAGGTATTAGACATTCCAGATACAGAGGGTATGACAAACTAGTAACCAATCATCAGAGTCCTTCTGGTGATTTACAACAGCAGTCACATGATCTCTCCTTCTCTGGCCTCATTTTACAACCTTTGTTTGCCTGTGGTTTAACTTTGTTTTGAATTATTTTATTTCAACACAGCAAAACCCCAGTAATGCTCAATTATCAAAGACCACTCCTCAAAATAGAAGATACATATATAATACAATGATCACACAAGTCTACAACAAAACACACAGTCCATACCAAGAAGAAAGATATTTCTATAAATCTAAACAAAGTCTATTGTTTACAGTCCTACTAAGACACAATACATTTCATAAATGGTTTCACTACAATTTTACACAGTTTAAAATACTATTACCTATGTATGAAAAACCGTTTGTTTTTGAGTTTTGCCGAACAGCTTCTAAGTTAAATTCAAAACCTACACACACCTCCCAACTCCAAGCATACATGGGTCGTAAATCTGTCAACTTAATTAATAAGTGTTTGGTGCCAGGATACAACTTCATTCTACATTGCAGCCTCCCTGCTATCTCTGGGAGATGGATTTCCAATCTCCCTGCAAGGTCTTTTACAAATATTACAGAACACAGGGTAAATTTACAACTTCAGACCATTACCTCAAAAGTACAGCTTCTCGATCCCTTATCTCAACCTCATTATAATTTAACTTAACCAAAGGTAACCACATAGTCTATTATCTCTCAGCCTTGAATGCTGTCTCGAACTCAGCATAAACAGCCATAACTCTTCATCTTTATGTCACATTCGGAGCTCAAGAATGTGCCATAGAGAAAGAGCAGATAAGAAGAGGCCCTATTCAGCTATCCATTCTTCAGCACAAAATCATATCAAATAAATTTCCTCCAGTATTATAATTGCGTCAAAGCAATAAACTAGGCTATGCAGGTTCAGATTAGCATTTCTATGTTTTGATTCATCTGTTCTCTGTGTGTTTCTTTGTACTTTATATCTTTAGGATACAGGTTCTTGCAAAGGTAAGAGATGATAAGCACCATAACATATTTCTCAAAGCCCTTCATCATGGATGTTAGTGCCATTGGTCAGTAATCATTGAAGCATGTCACTTTGCTCTTCTTGGGCACTGGGGTTATTGATGCCCTTTTAAAGCAGTTGGTAACCTCTGTAATGAGCAGATGAAGATGTCTGCAAAAGCTCCAGCCAGCTGATCCGTGCAGGTTTTGAGCACCCAACTAGATATGCCATCAGGTCCAGATACTTTCCAAGGCTTCATCCTCATGAAGGATCATCTGACATTGTCCTCGATGACTGAGATTACAATACCATTGTAATGTGGGCTATGGAAGCCCAAGATGGCATTGTAATAAGGCATTGCAAAAAGGAGTGAACTAAAGTATTCTTGTGATTATCCCTTTTAAAATGTTAATTCTTGTCATTTGCAGGAAGAGTGTGCACGTACATAAATTTTGTAGTACATTTTCAGTTTCAATTGAGGTTGAATAGTCTTTGCACTTGTTTGGTGGCAGTTGATTTAAATTATTTCCAATAGTTTTAATGGAAAGTATGTGTCGAGAAAGTTATCACTCTTTGTAACATTGCAATTTTGTAATCAGATTGAATCACAAAAGAATAGTGTTAACTTTGGTTTTTGCTTTAGAGTGAAAAGGTTACTTTTAAAACAAATGACAATTTCACCCACACAGTTGGTTATACAAATCAACTAATTTATTGCTATATTCCTTCAACAGTGCAGCCAGGATCAAACACTCTGTAAGAAGAAGAAGCTTCCGCTTGTGAAGAAGTCCTTTGTCTGTTACCTCGCAGGTCAACAGATTAAGCTTCGGAATGAGCAGAGCTACCATCAAGCACTGCGTGGTTATGCAGCTCACAGACTACCTGCCCTTTTGAAGGAGGAAGAATTTCAATTCGGAACCTTGAACAAGGTGTTTGCATCCCAGTGGCTGAACCATCGGCAAGTAGTTTGTGGGACAAAATGCAATACGGTGAGTAGAACACTTTTTTTCACTAATCATTTAAATGCTGATTTGAAGATTGGAGATGGAGGTCGTACATTTTACACTTGGAACAGATGGGAAAGAACGAAGAAATAGTAACATTTACATCCAAATGATTTTGCAATCAAGTACACCTTGAATAACCTTCAGTCTCTTTGGGTAGTCTGTAAATTAGATTTTCTGCACACGTTCCATAGTCATCTTTGTAAATTTATTGCATTTCTGAAATTGTCATTTGTTTTAAAAGTAACGCCTTTATCGCCTTTACCTTCAGGGCTTTGGTCCATTGCCCTGCAGCAAAAAGCTCTGTTCTCATCCAAGTACAATGTCTATACTACCTAGTGCTCTACCATTTATTTTGTGATTCCTTGCCTTGTTTTGCCCTTCGCTCCATGGATGCTGTCTCACCTGCTAAGTTTGTCCAGCATTTTTGTATACCGCAAAACGTCATTTTCGGGAATGCGGAGAGAGGTAGAGAGAGAGGTGGGGAACGGGAGAGAGAGGGAGGGATGGAGAGAGCGAAAGACGGAGAGACACAACGTGGGTCGGTAGGTAAATTGAATGACCTGCAGACCAAGAATGTCACCAAGAAGAAGTTCTCACTCATGATGGTGAGTTTTAAGAAATTCTCAATGTGTCATCAATGCATCAATCTACATTCCTCAGTAATATGTAATTATGTTTTGAAGAAGTGTTAATGACACCGCATGAATTGTATTCAAAGGAACGCAGTGTCATTCATACTTCGTCTAAAACACAATTACACATTTACTGCGGAATGTGGATCAATGCATTGATGACGCATTGGCTAACTACTTGTTAACTACTAGCTGTTAACATTACAGTGGTTAATACATTGTTTGCGTCTGATGACCGTACAGCGCTTGTATTCCATGTACAAAACCATGTAAGTTTTGTAAAATGTTTTTAAAAAATCTTTATTTAACAAAGCAAATTTGTATTTCCATATGAAATACGGAAAATTAACGCGGGGCCCTCCTTGGGCGCAGGGCCCAATTTGGAAAAATCGGTCCAATCGGCCTTGGACCGGCCCTGAGCATGCAGATACAGCAGGCAGTGAAGAAAGCGAATGACATGTTGGCCTTTATAACAAGAGTCGAGTATAGGTGCAAAGACGTCCTTCTGCAGTTGTACAGAGCCCTATTGAGACCAAACCTGGAGTATTGTGTGCAGTTTTGGTCCCCTAATTTGGGAATGGACATTTTTGCTATTGAGGGAGTGCAACATAGGTTTACAAGGTTAATTCCCGGGATGGTGGGACTGTCATATGCTGAGAGAATAGAGCGGTTGGGCTTGTACACTGGAGTTTAGAAGGATGAGAGGGGATCTTATTGAAACTTATAAGATTGTAAAGGGTTTGGACATGCTAGAGGCAGTAAACATGTTCCCGATGTTGGGGGAGTCCAGAACCAGGGGCCACAGTTTAAGAATAAGGGGTAAGCCATTTAGAACGGAGACAACGAAACACATTTTCTCACAGAGAGTTGTGAGTCTGTGGAATACTCTGCCTCAGAGTGCGGTGGAAACCGGTTCTCTGGATAATTTCAAGAGAGAGCTAGATAGGGCTCTTAAAGATAATGGAGTCAGGGGATATGGGGAGCAGGCAGGAACGGGGTACTGATTGGGGATGATCAGCCATAATCACATTGAATGGTGATGCTGGCTCGAAGGGCCGAATGGCCTACTCCTGCACCTATTGTCTATTGTCTAATTTGCCACTTTCCCTTGGACCAAGTAGGATTTTTTTGGATTTGTTTACCATATAAACCTTTATTAATCCTTTACTATTATCCATGTATTATGTTTAGGTTTATGATACAAGCTGCCAGAGGAGGTCGTTGAGGCAGGTACTATCACAACATTTAGGAAACATTTTGACAGGATCATGGATAGGATAGGTTTAGAGGGATATGGGCCAATATAGATAGGGTATGTTGGTCAGCATGGGCAAGTTGGGCTGAAGGGCCTGACTCCATAACTCTATTTAAGAACATTTAAATATCGAATCCTCCAGTATTGTAATACAATTATGGCACTTTGGAGTGTCGTCAAAGGTCCACTTAAAATTTGATGTTTCCGGTGATAAATACCTGATGGCTTTCAGCAGTCAATTTGTGTTCAATTTGTGCAGTTGTGGTCTTAAAAACAAAGAAACATAGAAAAATAGGTGCAGGAGTAGGCCATTCGGCCCTTCGAGCCTGCACCGCCATTCAATATGATCATGGCTGATCATCCAACTCAGTATCCCGTACCTGCCTTCTCTCCATACCCCCTGATCCCTTTAGCCACAAGAGCCACATCCAACTCCCTCTTGAATATAGCCAATGAACTGGCCTCAACGACCTTCTGTGGCAGAGAATTCCAGAGACTCACCACTCTGTGTGTAAACACTATAGGAAAAAAAAAGTTGCTTATTTTCCATGGAAGATGATTAGCTGGATAGAGATCATCATCTGCTCTTTGTTGCATCTCAAGATATCTCTTAGATTATGAAAGAGTTTGACATGGTACACATGGTGATTATTCCTCTTAGAAAAAAAACAAGAAAATCTGGTGATTAGTCCAATTAGTAGAGACCAGGACCATAAAATTGTTAGATAGCCTAAAGAAGAGACCCGACCCAAAACGTCACCCATCCTTTTCCTCCAGAGAAGCTGCCGGACCCGCTGAGTTACTCGAGCACTTTGTGTCTAACTTCAGTATATACCAACATCTGCAGTTTCTTTCTCTACCATAAAATAGTAAGATTAAACGAGAACTTACCAGTTTGAAGTTTGATATTTTATGAGGAGTTGCAATGAGGGATTTCGTGAAGAACCCGCCAGCAAGCATGCGCGACATTCTTCAAAGCAGCGGTGTGGAATCACAGAACCAACAAACAAAGAAATGACTTGTTATAGTAAGATTGAAGAGACTCTAATTACCAGTTGACTTTATGATCGAGAGTTGGGAGCGGAGGGCACGAAATCCCTCATCGCAACTCCTCATAAAATAAAGATCAAACTTCAAACTGGTAAGTTCTCGTTTAATCTTACTATTTCATTTCGGAGTCACGTGAGTGACTTAGTGAAGACTTCAAAGCTCTGCGATTTCATGTCCTGGACAACGTCCATGCTCTCACACATGCCACTGTAAGGATGGATAGGAGTAATCAAATTTTCAGACTGCTGGTACTGAAAAATAATAATATTTATTAATTATAACAAAAAGAAAACCCCTCACTGGGGAGTAGCTGTATGTTCTTGACCCGCATTCAGCACGGCCTCTGCGAACATTACAGGAGCGGCAACAGGTTTGTTGTAAAACCGTTGAAAGGTGGCTTCACTAGCCCATCCCGCTGTGGCAAGAATATGGTCTATGGGCACCTCCATGACGTTAGCCGCCGACGTTGATGCAGCCCTGGCGGAATGGGATTTAAAGACATTAGTGTCAATACCTGCTTCGTTCAAGACGATCCTGAGCCATCTGGAGATCGTCTCTACCGACACTCTAAGGTGTGGTTTTTTGTGGCTGATTAGCAGATATTTCTCCATTCCCCTTAAATTCCGCGTCACTCTTATATAGTGGCGGATATGGGTGGCTAAACATAGCCTAGCATCAGCGGGGTATGCTGGAAACACCAGCTGCAGCCCTGTGTACCCAGGTCTATGCTGCTTTAGTAATTCACCAATAAAGAAAATTACTTTCTCTGGGGTAGAGATCATTCTGTCAATCTTGACCTTATGAAGTGTCTGTACCCTTTGTGCTGAGGTAAGTGCCAATAACATCACCAGCTTCAGGGTGAGTTTGTCCAATTCAAGCCCAGCCATGGGCGACCATGTCCTGAGAAGGGTTAATACTCTCCCAATGTCCCAGGTAATGTTGTAACGGGGTCTTGGCGGGTTGGAATTAAATATTCCCCGCATCAGTTTGGACACCAGTTTATTGGATCCTACTTCAATATTGAGGTAGAATGATAGCGCACTCCTGGCGCTATTGATGGCACTGTAGCTAAGGTGTTCGTCATGATGCAACCCCGCAAGAAATTCCAGCACATCTGCAATTGAAATTGAGTCATATGCAATGTTCAAGTGGCCGCAGTAGGTTTCCCATTTCCTGATTTGCGTTAAATATTGCCGTCTTGTAGACTCCCTGCATGATGCTCCAATTGTATCCATTGTCCTTGACGAGTGCCATACTGCAGTAATGGTCTATTCAGAACCTGCAAGCCAATAATTTCAAATGACTGTGGCAGGGATGATGTTCCCCTGTAACAGGGTTCGTCACCAATTGTGGGCAATTCTCTAAGAGGGCCCATGGTTCACTTATCATTCCAAGGACCACCGGATACCATGGCTGTGTAGGCCAGTTGGGTATGATAAGAATGCCTCCTTAAAGAACCGTAATCTCCCTCCAACATGTGAGGTTAGACATGCAAGTGCATGAAATCCAGGCCGCCTTACCTCCATGGCTATCGGCGGTCCTTGACATGTTTGGTGGGACGTGGAGGTGCTGGGTTGTGCTGGTGATGCGGTTGCCGCATCTTCCATGCTGGCCGCTGCGGGTCTTGCCCTAAAAAAGGCCTTGGCTGTTGAAAATGTTGGTATTGTGGAGGCGCCGGTATATAGGTCCTTGCTGGCCTTTCAGTTTGACCCCGTGGCCTGGAATATGGTGTTTTCCTGGCCGTTTGTCTGGTCAAGGTGTGCGACCTCATAAGACCCACTGTCTTGGCATGGTCGTCTAAACCTTGACCTGCTTCGGAAGGTCTTCTTCGAATAGTTGTCTGGGTGGTGGTGTTGGAGATGCTCTGCATAGCCCCGCAAATTTGGGATTTAGCGTGGGCTTGATGGTACTTTTTCGAAACGCATTTATCTCGTATTGCGTGTTACATAATAATGCAAGAGCATCCTCCTGTTCGGTGTTCAAGTCCATCCCGTCCACCGACCTCGCAAAAGCGGTAATCAAAAGCGGTGATAGAACCTCTGGCCGAAAGAATCAGATCAGAACCCGAAATATATGGGTATAATACTGATACAACAAATAATAAGATATCTTTATATGCAGATGATATTCTGATTTATATTACTAAGCCGGAATGTAGTATTCCCAAGTTATTCAATGTTATAAATGAATTTAGCGTATTTTCAGGATATAGGATTAATTGGAATAAAAGTGACATTATGCCTATAACTGGTATAAATGTAAATATACTACAAAAATACCCACTAAAAATAGTTACAGATAAATTTAAATATTTAGGAATCAATGTGTCTAAATCCTATAAATTATTAATTAAAGCTAATTATTATCAATTATTAGAGAAACTTAAAAAAAACATTTCATATTGGAAAACACTCCCTATATCTATGATCGGTAGGATTAATGCTATAAAGATGATTTTTTTACCACAATTGTTATATTTATTTCAGGCAATTCCTTTTTTTCTCCCAAAAAGTTTTTTAAAAAAAATTGATACTATAGTTAATAATTTTGTCTGGGATTACAAAAGTCATAGAATAAGTAAAAACCACTTATGTAAGTCTAAGATAAATGGAGGGCTGGCACTTCCAAATTTTTTATATTACTTTTGGGCAGTCCAGATTAAGAATATGAATTTTTGGTGGGTAAATATGGATGTTGAACCAATGTGGTTAAAAATGGAAAAGGAAGACTGTTTACCTTTCAATATAGAGTCGATTATTTTCGCACCAAAGGAAGTACAAAAAAAGACTTATAGGGACAACCCTATAATTCATAATAATAGGCGTATTTGGAAACAGATAGTTAAGACCCTATATCTGGATAATCTTTCTTTTAGGTTACCAATTAGGAATAACCCACTGTTCAAACCCTCAATCTTTGATGCGGGGTTTAGACTGTGGGAGGATTCAGGAATTAAAAGGATAGGACACCTTTATAGAAATGGAAAATTTTTATTATTTGAAGAGTTACAAGATATTTTTGGATTACCTTCACAACACCATTTTAGGTATTTACAAATTAGAGATTTTATTAAATGTAACACACAAGACTATAAAAAAAAAGAACCAGGCTTATTAGATGAGCTGTTTAATTTACATCCAAATACGGATAAGCTTATAGCTTATATATACAATATTATTTTAGATAAAGAGAACCCAACAACTGAAACATATCGTCAAGCGTGGGAAAATGAAATTGGATTACCTATAACAAAAGAAACTTGGGAAGAATGCTTACAAAGAATACATTGGTGTTCTTTGAATGCCAGACATACACTGATACAATTTAAAGTTATATATAGATTACACTACTCGAAAACCAAATTAAAAAGTATTTTTCCTAGTCTCTCCTCTATTTGTGATAAATGTAAGAATCTTGAAGCAAATTTAATACATAGTTTGGTAACGTGTCCACGGTTGAATTATTATTGGATTGAAATTTTTAAAGTTATTTCGGAAGTTCTTAAGGTTGAACTCGACCCAGACCCAAAATCAATAATATTCGGAATCCCGGAGCCAAATTTGGTACTCACGGTTAATCAAAGAAATTTTTTTGATTACTGTTTAATAATAGGGAAAAAAATGATACTTAAATTTTGGAAGGGAACATTATCCCCAACAATTAAAATGTGGAAAGCAGAGATGTTGGAGACGTTGAATTTGGAAAGAATTAGATTTGTCCTTTTGGACAGGTATAATTCTTTTGAATCGATATGGTCTCCATATATACAGTATTTAGAGAAGTAGCTATTCTTGGAATCACGGCTCGACGGACACCCTACGGATCCGATGCGAATAACTTACTTATATTTGATATTATTGTGCATTTATTATAGATATTTCTGAATGAAATAGTATTTCGTATAATGATTTTAGTTTTTGTTTATATATATATGTAATATTTTTGTTTTTCAAATTTTCCCTTTTTATTTTCTTTTTATTTACGATTGAAGTATGTGGGAAGAATTTTTTATTCCTTTTTATTTACTCTTTTTTCTTTTCTCTTTTATATATCTTTTTCTTTATTTCCAAAAAATAGAAGATATTAAGTATTGATATGTTATTTGTAGTAATATTGAATTAAGGTGTTAGTTTATAAAGTAAGCTTTACATTGTAAACGGTTTACTTCAAATAAAAAAATATTACACAAAAGCGGTAATCCCAGATGTGAGCAGTTTTAGGATTCTCTGTAATTTTACTTCCTGTGCTCTTATGCCCGGGCTTATATTGCCCCAAATAGGCATGTTTACAATAGGTACATTGAGTGAGTTACAATTACTCGGTGCCTTGTACCTATTTATGGCTTCCGCAAGGACCTGTTCCTGTAGCTGGTGGTTGGTGAGGAAATCAATGGTAGCGGCCAGTTTAGTTTTGAGGGGTTGCCCCGATGATTCGGGTATCGCAAACTTGGCTGCCACGTCCAGAAGTTCTTCCTGAGGAACCTCAGGTGCCACTGGTTCATGTACCAAGATATCCTCTTCTCCTGGCTGCCTCATGCTACCCATTGACGATGGGGATATATCCAAAAGTCCCCTGGAACTGGACATTTCCCGCCGTTGATTTTGTTGCAGGATCCGTTCCATCATCCTCTCCATCCGTTCAATGCGCCCTTCATCGTGCGTGAATGGGAGGTCAGAGCCCTCATGCCCGAAGGATCTCCTGAGGCTCCCATCATCGGCCCATACCTCATCGAGGTAATCTCGGTGCCGTGACGAAAAGTCGCTGCCAGCCGCCTCAGCAAAGCTGTACAACTCCCGCGCGGATCTGCTCATTCGCCTCCTTTTGGATGAGCTAGGTCCGACTGCCTCGAAGGGCATATGCGGAGTGAAGTCGGCACCTGACGCCGCAGCGTGGTGACCCGACATCCGCGTGGGCTTGCCGCCTGTCCTTCTCCTGGACTCGGGCGGCATACGGTCCCGTCCTGCCGCTATTTGGGGATGCGGTGACCGTGGTGAGACTCCACCTCTATGACTCCTCCTGGTCCAGCTAGGTGGTGAGTCTACACTGGCCCTCCTTGGTCTGCCAGTGGACTCGGGTCTCGGTAAACCACCAGTCCGCAATCTAGCTGTCTCTGGTGAGAATTCTGCCCTAAAAGGGCTTTGTTGTTGAGCTCTATCCCTGGCTCTTCCATGAGGGCTCGGGGAGAAGGGCCATGCAGCAGCACGTGAAACCCGTTTGCTCATATCAGCCAACGATTCTCTCCCTGTTGGAGATAGTGAAATGGAGTCAGGGTCTACCTGCTCCGACGCTGTACCGACTTCCTGCTCTGCGGGTACCCGGTTTGTACACAGCTGTGTCGGTGGGTCGGGTCCTGTAGTCACAGGGCTCCCCGACTTTCGCGCCTTTTTCCCGGTCCGTCCAGCGGGTGCTGCCGTTGTAGAAAGTTCCGGGATTAATGGCCGACGACTCCTTTTGGAAGTCCCGCGGCCTGAACTCCTCTTATCCATGTCCCTGTTGGAGAAAAACACAGTTCAAACAGCAGGGACAACCAGCTCAAGGTTGCCTGTACTTACCTGAGCGGTCCTTATGAAGGGCTGGTGGTGAGCCGCGCTCCACCTCCAGCCGTCTACTGCAAATGCGAGCGACGATATGGCGCGCATGCGTGCTGGCGGGTTCTTCACGAAGTCACTCACGTGACTCCGAAATGAAATAGTAAGATTAAACGAGAACTTACCTGTTCGAAGTTTGATCTTTATTTTATGAGGAGTTACGATGAGGGATTATGTGAAGAAGCCCCGCCTGACGCTGGATCGGCATACTTCAAAGCAGCGGCATGAAAAACACAGAACCAATAGCCGAAGTAAAATAGTAAGGCTCAAAATAGACTAGAACTACCAGATGATCATTTATATTATGAGGGTTGGGAGTGGAGGGCTCATAATCCCTCATCGTAACTCCTCATAAAATAAAGATCAAACTTCGAACAGGTAAGTTCTCGTTTAATCTTACTATTTTACTTCGGAGTCACGTGAGTGACTGTGAAGATTTTAAAGCTCTGTGTTTTTTATGTCGTAAATTCATTCCATACGACTCTCTGTTTAGTCAAAACAGTAGTGAGTAAATAGTATTTTAAGACATTGTTACAATTTAAGACCTTTAATCATAAAAAAGAACAACTTTTTTAATAATAATAACCCCTCTATCACAGGGGAAAATTACAAAAGAAAAATTGATAATGATGTCAATGGTAACATAAATCGATGATATAAATCGATAATATAAAACAAAGCAAGCATTTAAAGAGAACCCAGTACTGCGTGTCCAAATCCTGGCACCGTGACAACAGGTTTATTGTAGAACTTTGAAAATGTTTCTTCTCTACACCACCCTGCGGCCTCTAAAATTTGATCGAGTGGTACGTCCTGTACCTTCGCCGCGGACGTAGCTGCCGCCCCAGTGGAGTGAGATTTAAACACATCAGTGTCTATTCCTGCTAGACCCAAAACCTGTTTTAACCATCTAGAAATGGTTTGAACTGAAACTTTTGTATGTGGCTTTTTGTGTGTTATCAATAACCCTTTCTCAGAACCTCTGAGATTTTTGGTTACCTCAATGTATTGAGTTAAATGCTTAACTACACACAATGTTTCATCAATAGGATATGCTTTAAACATTACCTTCATTCCAGTTCTCCCTGGTCTGCTTTGTTTGATCAGGTCATAAACATAAAACACAATGTTATCTGTAGTCACATGCATGCAATCCAACCGTAACAACTGCAAAGTTTGTACTCTTTGAGCTGATACCAACGCCATTAACATAACCACCTTGAATGTTATTTTCTGCAAAGACATTGAATTAATTGGAGTCCATTGCTTAAGCAAAGTGAGAACAATGCTAACATCCCAAATTTCTGTATATCTGGGCTTGGGAGGATTTTTATTGAAAATTCCTTTCATGAATCGGGATACTAATGGGTGAGACCCAACTGAATCCCGACCAGAAATTTGTCCTAAATAGGACGACAATGCACTACGAGCTCAATTAATGGCACTAACTCAAATGCTCATCAAAGTGTAACCCAGCAAGGAATTCCAATACATTTGAAATGTTTGCAGTATGATAAGATATCTTTGACTGTGTACAAAAAGCTTCCCATTTCCTTATATGCGACATATATTGTTTTTTAGTGCTATTCCTCCAAGCTGCATCTATAACATCCATGGTCCTGTCCGACAGTTCAAACTCTTGCAATGGTCTGGTCAGAACCTGCAGTTTAACAAATTCATATGATCATGCAATGGATGAATTTCTTTTGTTACTGGTTGTGTCAACAGATTGTCGCAACTGGGAATTGTCATACATGGTTCAACGATCATTTTAAGCATCAATGGGAACCATGACTGCATAGGCCAATTTGGCACCACCAAAATGCCTTTGGCAGCATCTTGCGCTATTTTCTTGAAACATTGCCCAATCAGACAGAATGGGGGAAAAGCATAAAAGAACGTATTCCCCCAGTGTAGCGAGAAAGCATCCACCGCTACTGCCCCTGGATCGTGTTCCCAAGACACATATTTGGGCAATTGGTGATTCAATCTAGATGCAAACAGATCAATGTCCGGTACTCCATACCGACTGACAATATTTTTGAAAATTTGTGGATTTAACATCCATTCTGTATTGTCTTTAAATATTCGTGATTTTTTGTCTGCCACAACATTGCCTCTCCCTCGGAGATAAATAGCTGAAAGCCAAATATTTTTTCCAATACACCATTGCCACATCTGGTTTACCAGATGATCACATGATATTGATCTGACACCACCCATGTGATTGATATATGCCACAGCTGTGGTATTATCTATTTGTATTTGGACATGCAAATCTTAATGTAGAACAATAAGCTTTTAATCCATAAAATGCTCCCAGTAGCTCCAAATAATTAATACCATATGTTTGGAGCAATAAATCCTCTTGGACAGCCCATCTGCCCCCACAGCTGGTCTCATTATCCGTAGCCCCCCATCTGAGAGAACTTGCGTCAGTTTGAAAAAACACTACTGGCTGATGAACTAAAATGTTCTTAGCAGCTTGTGGAACATTCTCAACCCACCAATGCAATTCTGATAAAGCTTCCTTAGGCAATTTCCTATCAAAATGGCCTGCTCGCTGAATAAGCGCTTGAGTTTTTGCCCTTTGAAGATTTTGGTAATGTAGACGACCAAATTCTACTGCAGGAAATGCTGCTACCAACTTACCAATAACCTTGGCAACTTCTCGGATGGAGGGATAAGGTTTGTTAATCAGGTTCTGACACACATTTGTCAAATCTAACACCTTATCCATTGGTAAAGTTACCAACATGGTAACTGAATTAATCACAAACCCCAGATATTCAATGGTTTGGGATGGCTGTAACTTAGATTTTGTTGGATGAATCAGGAATCCCAACTTCTCAAACAAGCTTGTAGTTGCTGAGACTGATTTTTCAGCTGACTCCTGATTAGCATTGACAATTAAAATGTTATCTAGATAAGCCATAACGATGTGTTTTTGTGCCCTTAGCAGTGCAAGTGCTGGCTTCAACAATTTAGTGAACAATCTAGGTGCTGAACTTAATCCATTGGGTAATGCTTTGTATTGCCACAGCTGTCCCATCCATTTAAACTTTAAACACCTGCGAAAACTATGATGAATTGGGACCGAATAATATGCATCCTTCAAATCTATTGTAGCCATATAACAACCTGTTGATACCAACTGCATTGCAGTGTTGAATGTGTCCATTTTAAAATGTTTATACTGGACAAATGTATTCAATTGTGTGAGATCTAAAATGATTCTACAACCCCCATCTTTCTTTGGTCTGGGGAAAATATTTGATACAAATTGTTGTGGATCCTCTCCTGTTTTCTCAATAACTCCTTTTTTACACAAATTCTTAACCTCTTTGTCAATTTGAATTTTTTCAAAATCTGAAAACATCAAAGAATGATTAGGCTTATTCTGTCCCAATGGATCCATACCTTCTACAAAATCAATGGTAGATCCCAACACAGTATCTAATACAACACGATCAGCTGTTATACTGTCCCATTCATTATAAAACATTCGGAGTCTACCACCAATCTGAGGTTCATCCAAACATTCTTCTTTAATAGGATAAAGTTTATGTACCTCTCCAACTGGACGAAATGATCTCCTTTTCCCAACAAATGGGTGTACATTCGGCTGTGT
The DNA here is from genome assembly GCA_963514005.1 of Raja brachyura. The sequence continues at coordinate 47,717,738 of OY740781.1, read as the reverse complement.
TGGCTGGAAATTCTTTATAATCATACTCCTGCCTCGGCTTGTTCCAGCTCCAAAATCAAATCCCCTTTTCATATGGCCAGCCCTTCTCTGGCCAAAACTGAAGGGTTTCATAAGACCAAAAGTTTTTCCCTCTTCATCCATTTCTTTAATTTGTTTAGACAAATTCTCTCCGAACAAATAACCAGGAGTTTGAACATTGCTTGGTTTGCACAACCCTGCAAATCTTGGATGTAACAGAGGCCGAATGGCAATCTTCCTCATGCAATTTATCTCAAAAAATGAGTTGCAAAATAAAGCCAACATATGTTTCTGAACTTTGGTCATTACACAACCTTCCACTTGTCTTCCAAAGACAGTAATGCCAGCTGAAATCAGCTTGAGGACTCTTTGAAATCGAATATCCTGCGCCCGCATCATCGATGACATTGGCGCCCAAACAGCCGGATTCACCGTAGGTACCTTCAATGAGGCACAATTGATAGGTGTTTTATACAATTCTGCTGTCTCAACCATAACAGCTTCTTGAAGCGGGTGAGAGACCATATAATTAATATTGGCTGCCAGGTTTTCTTCCATGGCCTCACCGCCTCCTCCAGGTATAGCAAAACTTTGTGCCACATCAGGCACACCTGGATCAATATAATTGTATTGTGGTGTGTACTCCGGACTGTAATCACCACTTTCAGGGTCTGTCTCATACAGCCCTGGTACTCCTGAAACTTGTTCAAAGGAGACTTCCTCCAGTCCAATCCCAGGCACTGGAGTTTCAAATTCCCAATTCAAACTGGCACCATATTCATGATATGGAACCCCCTCAGGGGCTGCCTGGGAATATTCTGGGTTCTTAGACCCTTGGTTGATTATAGTTTGGAGCATTTTCTCCATTTGGTCCATTCTGAGCCATAAGGCTTTTCTTTCTGGACCTTCATAATCAGAGTCCTCAGAAACCTCAGGCCTTTCAGCTTTTCTTTTACATTTTTTAGGCACTGGGTTTTCCTCCAAAGTTTCTGTTTGTGGAGCAATCAAAGCCTCACTAACGGGTATTTCAACGGCCACCGGTATCGGAACCGGCTCCGCAATAATCTCCTGTCCCGACTCCTCTGCACCCCGGGACGCACGTTTTACCCGCTGTTTTTTGGCTTTCTCCATTTTCTTTTCTGACTCCTCCTGGTTTACCCACCAGGCTGCGGAGTTCTGAAACTCGCCCTAGAAATGAAAATCTCTCTTACCTGCGGGCCGGTTCCTTACCGCTGTGTGGAGCTGCGCTCTGCAGCTCTTTCCTCTGCCGACAGCGACGACGTAATGCCGATCCAGCGTCAGGCGGGGCTTCTTCACGTAGTCACTCACGTGACTCCGAAGTAAAATTGTTATTTTGGTGTTTTAACAGAGAATTCAGGAAAGACCTTTGTCAGAATGATTAGAACATGGAATTCACAACCACAGTTGTGGTGGCCAGTGTTTTAATGTATTCAGGTGGAAATTTCCCAATGAGAAAATCATGGTATTTTATAATATGTATTAGGTGGTGAAGATTGGGAAGAAGCTTATGAGGAAATTTGACAATTCTTATTTGTGTACTGTAAAATCTTTGAGAGTGGCATCTAAATTACTTATCAGGTGTGGTTAAGTAAATAAACATGATATTCCAATTGAAACCTTTTGCTGTATACTTAGTGCCAGATACCTATAATATATTGTATAAATAGTTGTTACTACTTTGTTTTGCAGCTCGAAGATGTGGAATGGTGAATGATAAATCTTGAAATGTAATTCATCTGTCTAATATGTGGTTTATTATGATTGCATTACTGCCTGTTTTTCTCAAGTTCCATAATGCTTTCCTTATTTGCCGATGGGCTATAGATAACACTGATAATGCATGATTTCTTATTCCTTTCCTCTTTTTCCTGAAACTGATGGGGACGTTTGGAGTCAAATATTTTGTAAAATAGAAAGAACATGTTGTGATCTAAACCTGCCCAGATGAAGGCAAGTGAGTCTTTAATGACGGTGTTTATCCCTACCGTTCCATGATCTCACCATCTCTATCGCAGGTAACAGACTACTGACCGACATCTACTACAAACCCACCGACTCCCACAGCTATCATGACTACACTTCTTCCCACCCTGCTTCCTGTAAGGACTCTATTCCCTACTCCCAATTCCTCCGTCTACGCTGCATCTGAACCCAGGATGAGGTGTTCCAGACCAGGGCATCGGAGATGTCCTCATTCTTTAGGAAACGTGGGTTCCCCTCTTCTATTATAGATGAGGTTCTTTCACCAAGGTCTCCTTTATATCCCGCAGCTCCGCTGTTACTCCCCACCCCCCTACACGTAACAAGGACAGAGTCCCCCTCGTCTTCACCTTCCACCCTATCAGCCGGTGCATACAAAATATAATCCTCCGACATTTTTGCCACCTTCAGCGAGATCCTACCACTGGCCACATCTTCCCATCTCCTCCCCTTTCTGCTTTCCATATAGACCGTTCCCTCCGCAACTCCCTGGTCAGCTCGTCCCTTCCCACCCAAACCACCCCAGGTACTTTCCCCTGCAACCGCAGGAAATGCTACACCTGTCACTTTACCTCCCCCCTCGACTCCATCCAAGGGTCCAAACAGTCTTTCCAGGTGAAGCAGAGGTTCACCTGCACCACCTCCAACCTCATCTACTGCATCCTCTGTCGTAGGTGTCACCTTCTCTACATTGGCGAAACCAAGCATAGGCACGGTGACCGCTTCGCCCAACACTTCCGCACAGTCCGTATTAACCAACCTGATCTCCCGGGTGCCCAGCACTTCAACTCCCCCTCCCAGTCTGACCTTTCTGTCCCTAGTTTACGTCCTTTCTTGGGTAGTTTACACCTCAGCGATATGAACATACTCCTCTAATTTCAGGTAGTTCATGCTTTCTCCCTCCTTCCCTTCCCCATCCCAGCTCTCCCACAGCCTTCTGTCTCCGCATCTTCCTTTCTTTTTCCCACCCCTCCCCGACATCAGTCTGAAGAAGGGTCTCGACCCGAAACGTCGCCTACTCCTTTTCTCCATAGATGCTGCATCACCCGCTGAGTTTCTCCAGCATTTTCTGTCCACTTTCGATTTTTCCAGCATCTGCAGTTCCTTCTTAAGCTTTAATGACAGTGATTATTTCATGTTTATTTATCTGAGACATGCTCTTTAAAAAAATAATTCTAAGTTTATTCTAAGTTTAAATTCTTCAGCTGTCAGTGTATTTGAACTTGTGTTTCAAGATCAATGGTCCAGAATGTTGGCTGCTATTTGAGTAGCTGGTATGCTTGTAAATTCAGCTGTGTATATGAAATCAATATTTTTCCCAAATATGCTACAAAACATGATCTGCTTTTATGTGGAAGTTTGATCAAATGTTTTTTTACCATTTTAAAAACCATTCCAAGTCAAAACCTAGTGTCATTATATTTGCTGTTGTTATTTCAGCTATTGGTGGTGGATGTTATGACTGGACAGATAACAAAAATTCCCATGCTGAAGGACCAAGAACAGCCCAGTGCCATCGTAGACCAACAAGGTTGTGGTATTCATGCCATTGAATTGAACCCTTCTCGTACCTTATTAGCAACTGGAGGAGACAACCCAAACAGCATTGCTGTTTATCGACTGCCAACTCTGGACCCTGTTTGTGTGGGAGATGTAAGTTCTATAGCACCAGGGACTAATTAGAAAAAAATAAATGAGATAATTGAACATCAGAATTAGGAATAGAAATAATCAGCCTTATCTTGCAAGCCGGCTCTGGTTTACATTTAAAAAAAAACACCGAATACTGGATTAATTCAACGAGTAAGGCAGCAGCATCCCTGGAGATTATGCACAGATGACGTTTCGGGTCTGGACAGTTCCTCGGACAGATTATGAGGTGGGAGGGGGAAGAGAGTGAGAAGCTGGTCGTAGAAGAGGGGCGGGACAAAGCCTGGTGAGAGAGGTAGATCCAGGTGAAGGAGCTTTTGATAGGCAGATGATTGGACAAAGGCCAGAGATGAAAAGACAAATATTGTTAAGTAAGGATAGCAGAGTTGCAAATTGTGAAGTATGAGGAAGGTATGTAATGGGTGGGGAGAAATGGCACAGGGAACAGAGGGGGTGTGGTGGTGAATGGAGGCAAGGGTTATTAGAGGTTACCTAACATGGGAGAATTCAATGTTCATACTGTTGGGTTGTCAGCTAGTCAAGGGGAATACATGGTGTTATTCCTGTTCCAGTTTGCGTATCGTCTCATTCTGACAATGGAGGAAGCCCAGGACTGAAAGGTCAGTATGGAGATGTGAAGAGGAGTTAAAATGGTTTGCAGCCGAGAGATCCAGAGGCCTTCTCTCTTCCCTGTGCCGCACCTGGAGTGCACCCATTTCTCCAGTCTCCCTCTCCTTCCACCTACATTCCTTCCTCTCTTCATAATTTATCACTCTTCTATCTATCCTTATTTCACACCTTTTGTCTTTTCATCTCTCGTCCAACCATTTGCCTATCATAAACTTCCCTCACCAGTATCCACCTATCATTTGCCAGGCTTTGCCTGCCCCTCCTCTTTCAGCTTTCCTTTGTGGAACCTTATCAAATGCCTAGCTAATGTGGACATAAAGCACTGAATAACTCAGTGGGTCAGGCAACATCTCTGGAGAACATGGATAGGTGATAGTTTGGGTTGGGACCTTTCTTCTCCCCTCCCTACTCTGAGTCTGAGAAGGCACCTACCCAAACTGTCATCTATCCATGTTCAGTGATGCTGCCTGACCTGTTGAGGTAATCAAGTATTTTGGAATTTTTGTTGTTGTAAACCAGCATCTGACACAAAGCTGGGTGGCAGTGTGAACTGTGAGGAGGATGCTATGAGAATGCAGGGTAACTTGGATGGGTTGGGGGAGTGGGCAGATGCATGGCAAATGAAGTTCAATGCGGATAAATGTGAGGTTATCCACTTTGGTAGCAAAAACAGGAAGGCAGATTACTATCTAAATGGCATCAAGTTGGGAAAAGGGGAAGTACAATGGGATCTGGGGGTCCTTGTACATCAGTCTATGAAAGTAAGCATGCAGGTACAACAGGCAGTGAAGAAAGCGAATGGCATGTTGGCCTTTATAACAAGAGGAATCGAATATAGTAGCAATAGGGTCCTTCTGCAGTTGTACATAGCCCTAGTGAGGCCACACCTGGAGTATTGTGTGCAGTTTTGGTCCCTTAATTTACTATTGAGGGAGTGTAGCGTAGGTTTACAAGGTTAATTCCCGGGATGGAGGAACTGTCATATGCTGAGAGATGCTGAGAGAATGGAGCAGCTGGGCTTGTACACACTGGAGTTTAGAAGGATGAGAGGGGATCTCATTCAAACATATAAGATTGTTAAGAGTTTGGACACGCTAGAGGCAGGAAACATGTTCCCGATATTGGGGGAGTCCAGAACCAGGGACCACAGTTTAAGAATAAGGAATAAGCCATTTAGAACTGAGACGAAGAAACACTTTTTCTCACAGAGGTTTGAGTCTGTGGAATACTCTGCCTCAGAGGGCGGTGGAGGCAGGTTCTCCGCATGTTTTCAAGAGAGAGCGAGATAGGGCTCTTAAAAATAACGGAGTTAGGGGATATGGGGAGAAGGTAGAAACGGGGTACCGATTGGGGATGATCACATTGAATGGCGGTGCTGGCTCAAAGGGCCGAATGGCCTACTCCTGCACCTACTGTCTATTGTCTACATGTTGAGTTATTCAAGACAGTAGGTGAGAATTCTCTTCACCCGGAGGGTAATGCGTCTTTGAAATTCTCTATCCGAGATGCCTGTGAAGGCTCAGTTGCCGTGCAAGACCGAGATCAATAGATGTTTAAGCATGGAAAGTTAAGGGGAATGGAGTACAGGAAAGTGGTGCTGAATTAAAAGATCAGTTGTCCTAAGAATGGTCCCAAATTTAATCCAACCTCGTCCTTTAAATTGCCTTTTGTCCATTTGATTTGTCCAATTTTTATGAAGATTAAAGTAATCTATGATTGTTGCCGTGCCTTTCTTGCAAGACCCCATTGTTGAGAGATTTATATTCTTTTGCTGTCTAGCTACCATCAGAGGGCTCTGTAGACCACCACCTGTGACTTATTTCCTTTACTATTTCTTAGCTGCATCAAAGCTAATTTTGACATCATGATCTTCTGAATCAAAATTATTCCACATATTAACAATGTTTTATTAACAATGTTGCCCCGCCTCTTTTTCCTTTCTGCCGATCTATTTGGATTGTCAAGTACCCTGGAATATTTAATTTCCACCTATGGTCACTTTATAATAATAATAATAATAATCATAATAAACTTTATTTCAGACTCAAGGTCCAGACACGGTACAACATTCCATAAAAATACATTGCATATAAAAACATCATAAAATACATATCAAATCTTAGTATATCACATAAAAGCATCATAAATTATATTTCAAAAACTCCACAATACATTAATTAAAAGCCAGAATAAAAAAGAATGATCAATGTCCTACAACGAGACAACGATACCAGTGTCTCCACAACTGGGATTCGTAGCATGTAGTACTAAACCTTATGTTTGACAAGGCCACAATAATTACATTTTTAGAGTCATTTATCCTGCAAATGAATTTATACATATGATTTCTTAGAATAGCTTCTATTCTAAGCCACAGCCACAAACTCCTGCAGCCACAAACATGTTACTAGCACTACACCTTCTAGGTTTCCCTAGCAGTGTTCTCATGGCAGCATTATAGGACACCTTTAGTCTCTGCAAACTTGTCTTTCCATAGTTCGACCACAGGTGCGCAGTATAGAGTGGTGTGCAATATGCTCTAAACAGCGACATCTTCACCACGCACCAAACTTACGCAAGAGAATATTCACCTGTACATACAGCATACGTCGTTGCCTATAAAAATCCTCATCTGTCATTTGTTCTGTAATAAAATGCCCAAGATATTTTACCTTATTACAGACACTAAGATTATTGTCAGACAATTTAAAATCAGGAAATTTTTGACTTTTATCCTCTTTGGTATAGATCATAACAGCAATCTTACAAGTGTTATATTTAATATCATGTTCCACACCATACATATGGTGTGGAACATGATAGTAAGGAGCTGCTGGAGACCAGCGCTAGATGGACTAAAGACCACAAGATCATCTGCATACATAATATGGTTCACTAAAATATTACCAATCATGCACCCAGTATTACAGGCTTTCAATTGTTTGGACAGATCATCAATATAAAGATTAAAAAGGACCCTGGACAAAATCCCTCTTTGTCTAACACCATTGCTAACCCCAAATGGGGCTAAGACCCTATTGGTCCATTTTATTTGCATAGTCTGGTGGGCATTCCAGTAAGCCAGAATTCTCACAATGTATTTAGGCACCCCTCTTTGACTCCTTTTAACAAACAGCTTTCTGTGATTAACACAATCAAAGGCTTTAGAAGCATCAATAAAGCACATAAGAATTGAAGAGTTTTTGCCTCTATATTTGTTTACAATTTCCTTTAGGGTATATATGCACAAGTCAGTCATTACTCTCAATATTGTCCACCCTATACAAATCATCTTGGACACAGTTGAATAAAGTACTATGATATTGTCGCCATAACTCCGTGATATTTGCTGTTCTGGAGATTCCATCGACAGTGCATGGTAGACATGTTTTGCAACTGTTAAGAGCTCTCACTTCTTTCCAAAAATCAGTAGCATTGTTATGTAGCAGCTTCTTAGCCATGGAATCAGCTCTCATAGCTTGCTCATTTTTACAGATGAAGCGAACAGCCTACTTATATGTTGCATTAGTGAGCTTGTACTCAAACACAGGCCCCTGTCTGGGTCTACCTGCCATAGCCCATGATTTAGTGGCTCCATGGGGTTCAGCATGATACTCAGCTACATACTTATTCCAGCCAGGCCTGCTGTCATGTGTCTTATTTTTATGCTTGCAGTAGGGCTTAGTGCCTACATATGAAGCGCTTACTAAAGGGGGTACCGCAAGGCTCATTGCTGGGACCCCAGCTATTTACAATATATATATGAATGATCTAGATATGGGAATTGAATGCAACATCTCCAAGTTTGCGGATGACACAAAGCTGGGGGGCAGTGTTAGCTGTGAGAAGGATGCTTGGAGGCTGCAAGGTGATTTGGATAGGTTGGGTGAGTGGGCAAATGCATGGCAGATGTAATATAATGTGGATAAATGTGAGGTTATCCACTTTGGTGGCAAAAACGGGAAAGTAGACTATTATCTGAATGGTGTCCGATTAGGAAAAGGGGAGATGCAACGAGACCTGGGTGTCATGGTACACCAGTCATTGAAAGTAGGCATGCAGGTGCAGCAGGCAGTGAAGAAAGCGAATGCTATGTTGGCATTCATAGCAAAAGGATTTGAGTACAACAGCAGGAAGGTTCTATTGCAGTTGTACAGGGTCTTGGTGAAGCCACACCTGGAGTATTGCGTACAGTTTTGGTCTCCTAATCTAAGGAAAGACATTCTTGCCATAGAGGGAGTACAGAGAAGGTTCACCAGACTGATTCCTGGGATGGCAGGACTTCCATATGAAGAAAGACTGGATAGACTCGGCTTGTACTCGCTGGAATTTAGTAGATTGAGGGAGGATCTTATAGAGACTTACAAAATTCTTAAGGGGTTCGACAGGCTAGATACAGGAAGATTGTTCCCGATGTTGGGGAAGTCCAGAACAAGGGGTCACAGTTTAAGGATAAGGGGGAAGTCTTTTAGGACCGAGATGAGAAAATCATTTTTCGCACAGAGAGTGGTGAATTTGTGGAATTCTCTGTCACAGAAGGTAGTTGAGGCCAGTTCATTGGCTATATTTAAGAGGGAGTTAGATGTGGCCCTTGTGGCTAAAGGGATCATGGGGTATGGAGAGAAGGCATGGAGTACAGGATACTGAGTTGGATGATCCGCCATGATTATATTGAATGGCGGTGCAGGCTTGAAGGGCCGAATGGCCTACTCCTGCACCTATTTTCTATGTTTCTATGTCTATGTTTCTACTATATCATTATACATGGAGCAGATATCTCTCCTATGCTTCATATCCTTACAATTAACATTACTACACATTATTGCATGTTTAGGTTGATGAATATTGCTTAATTATTGATCGTTATGGGCATAATAGGTTAAGATTTCTTCCTTTGTGAGGGTTGACCAGTCCAGTTTTTCTGTGTTAAAGCTATTTCTATCTCTGGATACCACAGGTAGATGTTCAACATTTATTGTCATAGCAACAGGTACATTGCTGCCCCATAGAAAATGTTCATACACCCCAATGAGGCATGTGCATCAGCTGTACTAATACAGCTATGGTCCAGCCATGATGTAGTGTGCCAGGCCTTATTAGTATAAGTATAACTATCTGTAGGTAAAAGCACTTTGCTTGACAATATTAAATTATTATCTTGACAAAACTGAGCCATATGATATGAGTTCCTATCTGAGATATCTGCATTCATATCCCCATTGACATATACACTACGATAATTATTGTTTTGAATAAAGGAATAGATGAAAGCAAACCTATTTAAATATTCATCCTCATATTTATATTCATACTTTGTAACCATGTCTCCACATGTTTGGCAATAATCTTACAGATCAGTATGCAAAAAAAAATCACTGTACCTCAGTACACATGATAACAAAAAGAATCATTAAACTGTCTCTGTAATGGCGTTCAATTCATATCCATTTTGTGTCTATTAGTGACATCAAATTATCTGTCAGACTGAGAAAGCTGTCAAGCTGTTCTCTTTGTCAACATTGCTTTCTCTGTCCCCTACACTCTAGTTGTCGTTGCCCAGTTCACTGCCCTTTGCTACTGCTTTATCATTTGTCTTTAACTTCGTATATTGCCCCATGCGAGAATGTTACCACCGCCAAGTGTGCAACCCAATTTATATCCCAAGCTATTTGTTTCAGAGGCAAATGATTGCTGCCCAATACACTTAAAACTTATCCCATCAAGACAGCTGCTTCAATCCCTAGAAGTGGTGCCACTAACCTATGCATTGGAACTCTTTGAATGACAAATTCAACCCTAATTATAATAGCCTTACGCCAATTTGCACATGGGTTAGGTCCAGGCACGTGCCGTGAGTAATTACTCGGGGTAGGCACTCAGTCCACTTAAAAAAAAAAAATGTAAACCGCGCATGCGCAGATTGTTCTCCCCAATAAATAAATAACAACAGTGACATTTCAATTTGCCCAAGGCTTCCTAGTCCAATTGGGGGGACAGTTCCTTTCACAGCGTGTGGAGAGTCTGTGCCAGGGGTAAAGTTGTGGGGAGGGCACAAGTGTTGAGAAGGAGGGTGTCGGGGATACTGCCAGCGCTGGAAAGGACACAGAGAACATTTACAAGGAAGGTGCCAGGACTAGAGGTTCTGAGCGATATATAGAGGTTGTAGGCTGGACATGTGAGGAGCAATGGTGAAAATCGCAAGGAAGTACTTATTACAAAGTACTGGAATCTTCACTCCCTCACCGCTGCCGCAGCTCTCTGGGTGCAGCTGGGGATAGAAGCAGCTCGGGGAGCGTCCACCAGGACCCGACAGCTGAACTGGCCGCCACTTCAGCGCCTTCTACCGGCCCGCTCACCTTTGGCAGTGCTCTCCGTCGGAACACCTGTCACCTGCCGTTCGCCGACTTCGCTCATGTCAGCGACTTCCTGCAAATCCTTAAATTCCCACAGCCGAGTAACCTCAATCGCGCTGTCGGAATTTAAGGACATGAGTGAGGCCAGCGAGCGGCAGGAGAGAGGTTTTTAGATGGATAGCTGCCAGAGGTGGGTGGGTGGTTCTGGAGCTAAGGTGGCAGCTGGTTCCGCTGTCCGGCCCGGCGGCCGCTCGAGCTACTTCTCTCTCTCTCTCTCCCCCCCCCCCCCCCCCGGCCTCAGAGCAATGTCATTTCACGCCCCCTTGCAAGGAACGTCGCAAGTGGATGCCCCCGACCCCCCATTCATAACATTTGTGCCCTCCCCCAACGTTACCCCGGGCCAGACTCCCCAAACGCTGTGAAAGGAGCTCTCCCCCCAGCCCCACTCCCACACCCTCCCCCAACACCCCGGCAAATACGGTATTAAAAAAAATAAATCACAAAATGTACTTACCACATCATTGGGACACGACAAACCATGGTTGAAAACCCCGCCAATAAACTTGCGCTGCGCATGCGCAGTAGACTGATGCGCATGCGCAGTGCTACAAAGGCAGGATTTCTGCTGCCTTCAGCCCCGATTAAAATTGACGGCTTCAGGCAGCGCTGACGGCACGTGGGCTGCACAGAGCTTCCCGTGTCACAAGCGCTGTGGGTGAAAGGCACAGGGAATTATGCCTACCTAAGAGATCAGTCTCTTGCATGGCATAATTCTCCCATGCCTTTACTATTTATATTTAATAATTGCCATTTCATAATTTTAGTCGGGGTAGGCAGTGCCTACCTTGCCTACCCTGACGGCACGTGCCTGGTTAGGTCGATGATTCTGTTTTTTAATTTGGACTCTATAACTGTTCATTATTCCCACATACAGCCCCATCCCAACCACCCAGCAAAACCTTTCTTGGCCCCAACTCCTTTGTTGGTTTCTATATAAACCATGACATTTGATAGTTTTCATTCCATCTTGCAGTTCTTTGCTGTGAGGAGGAAGTGTCTTTAATCCTGATGCTGAGCAGGTAAAACCGCTTTCAGGACATGCACTCTTTTTGTTGAATAAGTGGGAGGACTGAGTGATCCCCATTGTTGCCTTCTGAGTCATACCTGCCTGATCCATATATTCTCCCATGCCGAAATACTGACCAGGTCTACATTACAAAACCCAAGGAGTGCAATTGCCTCCTGGGGGGAGTGCAACTAACATTCACCCTCCATGAAACATTGCACTGATCAAAAAATTAGGCCAAGGCATCAGCTTTGAATCAAAGATCCTTGAGCTGCAGACAGTTGCATACATTGTGGTTACTGTCAGTCACATTGGTCTTAAGCATCCACATGCAACACCCATAATATCACATATCCTGTTGCTGGTAGGAGGCCAACATTTATTTAATTAATAACTTTGTTTTGGAACTGTCGACTCATAAATGTAAACAATATTTTGATGCAAGTAAATTAATTTCAAGGAAACTTTTTTTCTTTAAAAAGGCTTCTGGACTTGACTAAAATTCCAAAAACCATAGTCGGGCCTTGCTGATAATAAATAGTCATATCGTGGAAACGGGCTCTTCAGCCCAACTTGCCCATGCTGACCAAGATGCCCCATCTACACGTCCCGCCTGCCCACATTTGGCTCGTATCCCTTCCCATCCATGTAACTGTTGAAATGTTTTTTAAATATTATAGTACCTGCCTCAACTACCTCTGGCAGCATGTTCCATATACCCACCACACTTTCTGTGAAAATGTTACCCCACAGATTCCTATTGAATCTTTCCCCACTCACATAAAGCCCCTGTCCTCTGGTTCTTGATTCCCCTACTCTGGGTAAAAGACTGTACATCTGTCCTATCTATTCCGCTCATGATCTTGTGCACCTCTATACGATCACCCCTAACCTCTTGAGCTCCAAGGAATAAAATCCTAGCCTGCCCAATAAAATACTAGCTTGCCCTAACACCTGGCAACATCCTCGAAAGCTTTCTATGCTCCTTTCCAGCTTTAAAATATCCGTTCTACAGTAGGGTGACCAAAACTGCAGGTTCACAAATGTCTTGTACAACTATAACATAACATCCCTATTTCTATATTCAATGCCCTGAATAATGAAGACCAACGTACCGAAGGCCTCAGCAACATTTTTGATTGCTTCTTCAAAAATCTTAATCAGGTTTGTAAGACATGATCTCCAATGTGCAAAACCATGGTGACAATCCCATATCAAACCCTATCTCTCCAAATGCATATTTATCTTATTGGAATACTCTCCAGTAACTCACAGTGCCCTCCATGATGTTTGGGACAAAGACCCATAATTTTGATTTATTTACCTCTGTACTCCACAATTTGAGATTTGTAATAGGAAAAAATCACATGTGGTTAAAGTCCACATTGTCAGATTTTAATAAAGGGTATTTTTGTACATTTTGATTTCAACATGTAGAAATTTCAGCAGTGTTTATACATAGTCCCCCCCCCCCCCATTTCAGGGCACCATAATGTTTAGGACATAGGAATGTCACAGTAAATTAAAATAGTTTTATTGTTGCATATCCTTTGCATGCAACTTGCTGTGTGTCTTCTCTGGTGATGCTCTGCTAGGCCTGTATTGCAGCCATCTTTAACTTATGCTTGTTTTGGGGGCTAGTCCCCTTGTTTTCTCTTCAGCATATAAAAAGGCATGCTGAAATTGGGTTCAGATCAGGTGATTGACTTGGCCACTCAAAAATATACCAATTTTTAAGCTTTGAAAAACTTCTTTGTTGCTTTAGCAGTATGTTTGGGTTCATTGCCTTGCTGTCTAATGAACCGTTGGCCAATGAGTTTTGAGGCATTTGTTTGAACTTGAGCAGATAGGATGTGTCAATACGCTTCAGAATTCATTAAGCTACCACCATCAGCAGTTATAACATCAATGACGATAAGTGAGCCAGTACCTTCAGCAGCCGTACATGCCCAGGCCATAACATCCCCGCCACTGTGTTTCACAGATGAGTTGGTATGCATTGGATCTTGGGCAGTTCCTTCTCTCCTCCATACTTTGATCTTGTCATCACAATGATATTTGTTAACCTTCATCTCATCTGTCCACATTACCTTTTTCCAGAACTGTGATGCTCTTTTAAGTACTTCTTGGCAAACTGTAAGCTGGCCATCTTATTTTTGCAGCTAACCAGTGGTTTGCATCTTGCAGTGTAGCCTCTGTATTTCTGTTCATTAAGTCTTCTGCGGACAGCGGTCATTAACAATCCACACCTGACTCCTGAAGAGTGTTTCTGATCCTTCAGACAGATGTTTGGGGATTTTTCTTTATTATAGAGAGAGAATCCTTCTGTCATCAGCTGTGGAGGTCTTCCTTGGCTTGCCAGTCCCTTTGCAATTAGTAAGCTCACCAGTGCTCTCTCTCTTCTTAATGATGTTCCAAACAGTTGATTTTGGTAAGCCTAAGGTTTGGCTGATGTCTCTAAAAGTTTTGTCCTTGTTTCTCAATCTCATAATGGCTTCTTTGACTTTCATTGGCACAACTTTGGTCCCTCATGTTGATAAACCGCAATAAAAGTTTCCAAAGGTGATGGAAAGACTTGAGGAAAGACTCTGTGCTGAGAGCTCTCTTATACCTGCATTGAGGAGGCAATTAAACACACCTAAGCAATTACAAACTCCTATGAAGCCATTTGTCCCAAACATTATGGTGCCCTGAAATGGGGTCCAATGAAAAATGACATTGCTGTAATTTCCACATGGTGAAACCAAAATGTATAAAAATGGCCTTTATTAAAATCTGACAATGTGCACATAGAAAAATTTAACCACATGTGATTTTTTTTTCTATTACATATCTCAAATTGTGGAGTACAGAGGCAAATAAATAAATGATGGGTCTTTGTCCCAAACATTAAGGAGGGTAATGTACCTACTGCAAATATTAGGCTCACTGGTCTATAGATTCCAGGCTTTTCCTTGCAGCCTTTCTTGAATAGAGGCAAAACATTAGTCAACCTCCAGTCTTCTGTCATCTCACCAGTGTCCAATGATGATTTGTATATCTCAGCTAGGGTGCCTGCAATTTTCTTCTCCAGCTTTCCAATGCCCTTGGATATATCTGATCAGGCCCGGGAGATTTATCAACCTTCACAGGTCTTGGTACGTTCAGCATCTCCTCGACCGCAATACAACTAACTGTAATACAACAATCTCGCATTAACTGTCCCAAGTTCCCCAGTCGTTATGTCTTTCTCCATGGTAAAAACAGAGGAGAAATACTCATTGAGGATCTTGGCCACCTCCTGTAGCTCCACTCAGATAACCGGTTTGGTTTCTTTGAAGGGGGGGGGGGGGGGTATTCTTTCTGTAGTACCCTCTTTCCTTTAATGTACCTAACATTTATTTGTATTTTCCTTAATGCTATCTGCCAGAGCTATCCCCTGCCTCTCTTTGGCCCTCCTGATTCCTTCTTAAGTATGCTGCTTGGTTCCTAAAGCTCCAAGGGATACACTTGATCCTGCTGCTTTCCCTGACCCATGCATCCATTTTCCTGCCATGAGCCTCCATTTTTCTTGTCATCCAAGTTCCTTACTCCCACCCTCTTTGCCCATCACTCTAACAGGAACATGCATGACCTTAACTCTTGTTATCACATTTTTAAATGCACCCCCTTTCCAGATGATCCTTTGTCCACAAACAACTTTAGCAAGTTTCTGTGTAATACTATTCAAAGTTGGCCTTACTCCAATTTAGAATTTTAACGTGGGCTTGCCCCGTCTTTATCCATAACTAATAAAACGGTGGTCGATGGCCTCAAAAGGCTCACCCACAGTAGTTTCAATCACGTGCGTAAGAGTAGATCAAGCTTTGCCCTCTCCCTTATAGTGCCCTCTACATATTACCTGAAGAAACTTCCTTGAACACATTGGACATATTCCACCCTATCTAAACCCATGGCACTATGACAGTCCCAGTCTATATTGGTAAAGTTAAAAACCCCTACTAAGACAACCTTATTAGTCTTGCAACTGCCTGTAGTCTCCTGACAAATTTGGTCATCTAATTCCTGTTGACTATTTGGGGCTCTATAGTACACTCCCGACAAGGTGATCATTCACTTTTTATTTCTCAGCTCCACCCATATTGCCTCGCTGGACGTACCACCTGTAATGCCACCCCAGACAACTGTTGTGACATTCTCCTTAATCAATATAGCAATACATCAATACTCCTTCCTCTTTTATACCCCACCTCTATCTCTTCTGTTGCATCTGTACTCTGGAACATTAAGCTGCCAGTCCTGTCATTCTCTTTGCCAGGTTTCCATAGTGGTTACAACGTCCCGGTCACAAGAGATCGCAATGGTCCGAAAATCTGTTTCAAACCCCACACCCCCCTCCCCCCCCCCTTCCCCCTGCACCAACTTCTCAGCCACTCATTCATCTGACCTATCTTCCTGTTCCCACCCTCACTTGTACCAGGGGGTAACTAATTCCAGATAGCCAGCTAGTTCATTGTGCAACCAAAACAAGCGATCAAGTGTGAATTATGGATTAAATTGAAAGCTCCTGTCCTCAAAAGTATAAGCACGCAACAGGGTTACAAATGATTGATTTTAAGTTGATTATTGTCTAAAACTTTAAACTAAATTGTCATCTTAACTGCAGAACTGATTTGTGTTTATCTTTTTCAGGATGGACACAAAGACTGGATTTTTTCAATTGCATGGGTTAGTGACACAATGGCAGTTTCTGGTGAGTTTGAAATGTTCACTGCATTGCTTAATTTAGGTGAAATTGTTGTTTATAAGGAAATGTTAATTTTGAACAATGCATTAATTACATCACGGTATATCCGTTTTATTAAATAGGCTGGTTGGAATGTTCTACAGATTTTTTTCACTTGCTTTTTGTACTTAACATGATTTTATGATTAACCAACATTCCATGCAATTAAATGATTTGCGCATGCTTGACTTAATTTGCACACTCAGTGCATGAGTTTGCAACATTTTACTTGCCTTTTTGATCTTTCTTTTTGCTTTTTATTGGTATGCATTTAAAATGAACAATGGTTTAGTGAACTTATTCAAACTATATTTCTGTTACTGGTTACTCAGTCCTTCACCCGGAATGGAAGCACCAAGTTCTGCTTATACTTTCCCCCTGTACGAGCTATCAAGTCTGTTTTTCTTCTGCACTTTCCACCGTTTTAGGATGCTATCAAGTCTGTTTTTCTTCTGCACTTTCCACCGTTTTAGGATTTCACTTTTTTAAATAGCTATATAATCCAAGAAATTTTATGTATCCAGCTTCAAATGTTAGAGTTATAGATTTGTATTTTAATTGCAATGTGTATGTGAGAATATTTATTTAATCCTAATTTTATTGAGTCAAATGGCAATATCCTTATTTGTTCAAATCCCACTGTAAAAGCTTGATTCATGTCACTGATTTACGAACCAGTGGAAGCCATCTGAAAATTATTTGTAAAGTTCATTTTCCAAATTAACTTCCTCTATACCTGTGGAAGAAACTATCCTTTTTTTTTCTCTGTAGGATTTCTGATGAAGTTTTAATTGGGAGTCAATGATTTGGCCTTGCATCAAGTGCAGTTTATGTGAAATTAATATGCAAAGGTATTAAGATGAGAATTTAAAGTTAAATAATTATTTGTTTGAGTGCCATCACTGTTTGTAAAGATGGAGTGCAAGGTGAATGTATTCTTGCTGAACCTGGAAGGCACATATTTCATGTGAGACCAAAAGAAAAGATTATGTTGAATCAATCCCCCTCTCAGCTGCAGCAAAATGGCTAGGCTTTAACATTCATCCATTTCTCTCCAAGATTGCTTTTGTTTAATTTGGGAGGGGGTAGAAAATGTTTCTTCTTTCCTAACAGAGATGCAGAAACTGCAGATGCTGGAATCTTGAGCAAAACGCACTGTTGGAAGAATTCAGTGTGTCAGGCAGTATCTGTGGAAGAAATAGACAGATGATGTTTAGGTCACAGGTCTCTTTCAGAATCTGAAGAAGGGTCCCGCTCCGAAATGTCGACTGTCTATTCTCTCCACAGATGCTGCCTGACATGTTGAGTTCCTACAACATGTTGTTTTGCTTTTCTTCCTGATAGCTTGGTTAGTACATTTGCAGATTATATCAAACCAGGTGGCATGGTAGACCGTGAAAAGGTTGTCAAGAATTACGGCGGGAACTTGATTAGTTGGACAAGTAGGCCAAGGATAAGAAATGGAGTTGCATCAGGAATTTAATTGCGATGGATTTTAGAAACTCAAACCAGGATGGGATGTTCACAGTGAGCAGAAGGACCCCAAGGAGTGTTGTAGAATTGGTCTAGGGGTACTTGCACAGTTCCCCAAAAGTGGTATCACAAGTGGGCAGGCTGGTAACAAAAGCTTTTGGCATGTTGGCCTTCATCAATTAGTGCATTTAGCTTAGAGGTTGGAATGTTACGTTGCAGTTGTATGACATTAGTGAGGCCATACTTTTGGTTACCCTGCCACAGGAAACATCTCATCAAGCTGGAAGGTGCGCCGAGAGGATTTAAGAACACGTTGTCAGATTTTAATAAAAGCCATTTTTCTACATTTTGGTTCCTTGAGCTTTGAAAAAATGTATTTGTTGCTTTAGCAGTATGTTTCTGATCATTGTCTTGCTGTAAAATTGAACCGCCGGTTAATGATTTATGAGTTATTTGGTTGAATTTGAGCAAATGGGATGTGTCAATACACTTCAGAATTCATTATGTTACTACCATCAGCAGTTGTATCATCAATGACGATAAGTGAGCCAGTATCTTCAGCAGCCATACATGCCCAAGCCATAACACCCTCACCACTGTGTTTCACATATGAAATGGTATGCTTTAGATCTTGGGCAGTTTCTTCTATCCTCCATACTTTGCTCTTGCCATCACTCTATATATAATTAATCTTTGTCTCATCTCTTCCACAAGACCTTTTTCCAGACTGTCGTGCTCTTTTAAGTACTTATGGGCAAACTCATAATGGCCACTCAGTCTCATAATGGCTTCTTTGACTTTCATTGGCACAACTTTGGTCCTCATGTTGATAAACAGCAATAAGTTTTCAAATGTGATGGAAAGACTAGGTGCTGAGTGCTCTCTTACACCTGCATTAAGGAGGCAATTAAAAACACCAGAGCAATTACATACGCCTGTGAAGCCATGTGTTCCAAACATTACGGTGCCCTGAAATGATTGGGGGGGGGGGGGGGGGGGGGCGGTGTGTATAAACACAGCTGTAATTTCTACGTGATGAAACCAAAATGTACAAAATACCCTTTAATAAAATCTGACAATGTGCATTTTAACCACATGTGATTTTTTTTCTATTACAAATCTCAAATTGTGGAGTACAGAGGCAAATAAATAAATGATGGGTCTTTCTCCGAAACATCATGGAGGGCACTGTATAATGTGGTGATTAGGCAGGCTCAGTTATTATTTCTTAAAGTGTAGAAGAGTGAGGGGTGACCTTAGAGATGTGTAAGGATAGAGAGGCATAGATAGTGTAGATGCACACTGTCTTTTTTCCCAAGATTGTGAATTTGAAAACTAGAGGGTATCAATTTAAGGTGGGAGGAGAACGATTTAATTGGGGTAACTTCACACTGATGTTCAAGTCTGAGAAAGAGTCTCAACCTGAAACGTCACCCATTCCTTCTCTCCAGAGATGCCTGGGTTACTCCAGTATTTTATGTCTTTCTCCACACTGATGTTGTGTATATGGAATGAGCTGCAGAAGAAGTAGTTGAGACCGGTATACAGTAACATTTGAGGGACATTTGGACAGGTACATCGATAGGATAGATTGAAAGGGATATGGGACGAACTTAGATGGGCATCTTGAACGGCATGAAGGGTTTATTTCTGTATTGTGTGACTCTATGTGCTCTTGTTGGTTGCCTTTAGTTTATTCCAAAAAAATTCTCATCTGTCTGCCTATTGGCGCAGTTATTTTTTCCCAGCCTTCAAAATGGAAGTTTTAGTAGAATTCTAGCCTTTTCATATCTTCCATTTTGTCGCTTAAACTTGACACTGTATATCCTAACCTGTATTAATTGGACCGGCAAGTTATAATTTGCTATAATCTTCTTGTCATCTTCTATCAATAATTCAATGGAACTTTATTGTTGCATGTACTCGGGTAAAGAAAATTTTTTTTTTTGCATACAATTCAGTGAAAATATTATTATACAAAAGCACAATCTTACTTAATAGTCTGTTGGCCTAGAGGAAACACTGTGTTGGAGTTGCAGGGGTCAACCTGGCCTGGCACTGCTATCGATGTCCTCTGCGTCCAATGTCAAGCTGTGTCCATTTAGCCTTGACAGGGAAAAATGAGCAATTTTATCTCCAATTTAAAAAAAAAAATCAAGTATGCACTGCCTTAAAGTATAAGGAATTCACATTTTCTACTTGAATTGCACTTTTCAAAAATTACTATTTGACTCAAAATGTGATAAGTATAAGTTTTTTTTGTGTGCTGCAGGTTCCAGGGATGGCTCTATGGGCCTATGGGAAGTAACTGAAGAAGTACTAAGCCAAACCGACATGAGTATGGATCCCACACAAGTCCCAAGTTACACCCACATAACACACAAAGCTTTGAAGGATATTCCCAAAGAATACACAAATCCTTATAACTGCAAAGTGCGTGCTTTGGCCTTTAACAATAACAGCAAGGTAATCTTCAACAATATTATAATCTTGTTTTGGGCTGCAGGTGGCAATATTTTCCACATTTGAGCAATGTCCAAGCATCTGCAGGAACTGCTCTTCTTTCAGCAATCCATTTCTCTATCCGAAGTATCTCAAAGTTGAAAAGTTAATGTTATACAGCATAGAAACAGGACTTTCAGCCCAACTTGACCACGTTGATCAAGATTCCTCATCTAAACTGGTTATTTTCTTTAGCCGCAGGCAAGGTCCTGGAGGACTGAAGCGTAGCTAATGTTGTTTCTCGAATAGGCTGGTGAGTGTCACATCAGTGGTAGGGAAGTTAATGGAGAGAATTCTTCTGGATAGGATTTGTTTCCACTTGGAAGAGAATGGGTTAATTACGGATAGTTAGCATAGTTATACGTAACAGGTTGTGTCTTAGTAACTGGTTTGGGTTTTTTTGAGGAGGTGAAGGTGATCAATGAGGATAGGGCGCAGGATATTTTCGTGGATTTTAGTAAGGCATTTGATAAAGTCCCTCATGATAGGCTGATTCAGAAGATTAAGGTACATGGAATTAGCAGCGACTTGGCAATATGGATTTGGAACTGTTTTACTGATAAAGGACAAACGAATGCCATGGGATGACGATAAGCAAATGTGAGATGTTGCAATTTTGGAGGTCAAATGTAAGGGGGACATATCAAATTAATGGCATGACATTTAACAGTACTGATGTACAGAGGGATCTTGGGGTCCAAGTTCATAACTCCCTGAAAGTGGCAACACAGATAGATAGTGGTAAAAAAGACATATGCTTGCTTTCATTGGGTGGGGCACTGAGTATAACAGGAAATAAGTGTAGGCTGTGGAAAGAGTACAGAGGAGGTTTACCAGGATAATGCCTGTATTAGGGAGTAATAGCTCAAGGGATAGGTTGGACAGATTTGAAGTGTTTTCTCTGGAACACCGGAGGTTGCAGGGAGACTTGATAGCAGTATATAAAATTATGAGAGGCATAGATAGGGTAGATAGTCTAACCTTTCTTTTAGAATGGAAAAATCAAATGCTAGAGGGTTGATCTTTAATGTGGGATGGTCAAAGTTTAAAGGAGAAGTATAGGGCAACTTTTTTTGCACAGAGGTTGGTGAGTGCTTGGGGCATGCTGCCGGCATTGGTGGTTGAGGCAGATATGTTAGTGGTGTATAAGAGATTCTTGGATAGGATATGGATATGCTGAGAATGGAGAAATATGAATTATTTGCAGGTAGATAACAGATAGTCTTGGCATCATGTCCAACATTCACATTGTGGGCTGAAGGGCCTGTTCATGTGCTGTACTATAGGATGTGTGAAGGAAGTTTTTTGACAGTGGTTGGTGCCTGGAACGTGCTGCCAGGGGAGGTGGTGGTCGAGTTTGATATGGTTGTGGTATTTTAAGAGGCCTTTGGCATAAAGATAGGTGAGGAATGGTGTGGTATGGATCACTTGCAGGCAAAGGAGATTAGCAGGGCTGCCAACATTGGGTGAGAGTTGGGAGTGAGAAATTGCGAGAGACCAAGCCCAAGGGAGCGTAGCAGCCCGGTGGGGGGGGGGGGGGGGAGGATATGGGAGGAAGGTGTGTCCCCTCCCATTGGTACGGAGCTTTTGCATTTTTCAGCTTGAAATTGTGCAATATGGTGTACTGTCTTTTAACTTACACTTGAATGCAATATTTATGCTTTAAATTGGATTAGCTATGGATAAGGTTGGGACTAAATTACATTCCTAATTACATTCCTTAGTAGAACCCAGGCGCTGATTAACGCATGCAGCACATGAATGATCTTATGGAATGTATGGAAATCAGATTATAATCAAACACTTGGCCCATGTTGACCAACCTGGTTCTCACTGCACACCTGGTACTACTCCTGACCCTGACTCCAGTTGCACACCTTCTCTCATTCCTGACCCCGAGTCCAGCCTTACACCTGGCCCCCTATTCTACCCATATCATAGCTGCTTCCCTGCTTAGGTTCCCAGTGCTGAACACTACCCTGGTCCCAGCTTTCACTGCAAACCTAGTACCAGACCGTGACTCTGGATGCACACTTGGCCTTGCTCCTAGCCCCTCTGCACTGACAATATATCTGGCCCACACATAAAGTCCCATATCTGACCCCCTGGACCTAACCTATTACGTTCAAGTCCGCAGGTGCTTATCTAATGTGGTAATCTTTTATGGAGCACTTCACAGACCAAATTATGTATAACAAAATGTGCTACATCCATTGGCTTCCTTGTTATCTAACATGCTAGTTACTTTGTCAAATAAGTAATCAATTGGCTGAACACAATTTCTCATCCATAAAATTATACTCACTCAGCTGCATAAGTATTCTGTACCATTTCTTTCATTTTCCTAACAAACTGTCCTGAAGTCATTTTCACCCCCAATATTTTCAGTATTTTGCCGTCTTCCTCTCAGCTGGGACTTTTCCGAGATGCAAAGTCCAATAACTATATATTTAAGCAATATTATTCTATGTGATCTAGGGAGTACATAATATTTTCTGTGGTATTCATAACACAACAATGATAAACAGATTCCAATTCTCCCCATTCCCAATTACTTTTACATTGAAGTGATTGAATCCAAGTGCAGTTTAAATGGCATCATAAAAGTAAAACCTCCAGAATGGATGATATTCATTACGTGGTTGGTTGGGGTCAGTATCAGCACAATTACTATATTAAACTTTGAATCTTCAGATGTCCTGGTTCAAGCTAAAACTAAAGACAAATAATAATCTCCTCACACATTCCCCTGAAAGTATCTCTGCCACTCCTTTAAAATATGCCACTTCTTTGAGTAAGCTCTTAAATATCGCATCAGAATCAGTTTCCATCTGATTACACTCCTTGAGGATGTTCATCTACGTGTTCAATTAATAAAACAACGAGATTGGGGACATTTCTATTCATCCTGTCAAAGGAATTGGGGGGGGGGGGGAGGGGGTGTTAGAAATAGTCAGTGAGGTAAACAAACATAATAGTTGAGTGGCAAATGACAATAGTGCTACCTTCCCAATATTTAACTGAAGGAAATAAAGGGTTATCGGGGCTGTATGTTGTGACAGACAGCCTGACATCTTGCATGTCATTTTAATATTACACTTACCCCTTCCCCCGGATATTTCGCATTAATAAATTAAGGTTTTGTCAACTAATTACAAATCAAGCTAAGTACAAATCAATAACATTAGCCAACTCCGAAACATGAAGCGCTGAGCATTGGGATCCAGACATCATGGACAACTGGCCTCAGTTCCCCGCTCACATCTGGCAGTGTTTTCCGTCTGAACCAGGGGCCGTGGAGCGTTTTTGAAAGTGGGGAGGCTGAGCAATCACTGGCCTTGGGGGTACCCGGTGAGGGAGTGGAGCAACTGAGTGGGGGGAAGGTTGGGTACATCCCCCTCCCAGGGTAGGGACTTTTTGAAATTTGATGCATTAAAATCATGTTTTCGTACAATGTAGAAGTATGATTTCAATTTTTTGTATGAAGTATTTTTAAGAGGTAATTTTACGGGGTAATTTTTTCCACACAAAGGGTGGTGGGTGTATGGAACAAGCTGCCAGAGGAGGTAGTTGAGGCAGGGACCATCCCAACATTTAAGAAACAGACTGATACATGGATAGGACAGGTTTGGAGGGATATGGACCAAAAGCAGGTAGCGTAGCTGGGACATGTTGGCGGGTGTGGGCAAGTTGGGCCTATGGGCCTGTTTTCACACTGTATCACTCTATGATTACATTATACCTTCACCATGCATGAATGCTTCACAATCAAGTGATTGAGTTTTATTGCCATATACTCAAGCATAGAAACAAAGAAAATAGGTGCAGCAATAGGCCATTCAGCCCTTCGAGCCAGCACTGCCATTCAATATGATCATGGCTGTTCATCTAAAATCAGTAGCTCTTTCCTGTTTTTTTTACCCATATCCCTTGATTTCATTAGCCCCAAGAACTAAATGTAACTCTCTCTTGAAAACATCCAGTGAATTGGCCTGCACTGCCTTCTGTGGCAGAGAATTCCACAGATTCACAACTCTCTGCGTGAAGGAGGTTTGTCCTCATCTCAGTCCTAACCGGCCTACCCTTTATTCTTAAACTGTGACCCCTGGTTCTGAACTCCCCCAACATCGGGAACATTCTTCCTGCAGTTACAGTAAGTGAAAATCTAGCAGGCATGCAGGATGCTTTTTCCAACCACTCCCATTTGAAATCCACTATCTTCCACCGTTTCTACCCAGTGCTTAGTACTTACTTCCAGCAGCCACTGGTTGTCCTCCAGGATGCACCGAGCCGCAGCCACGCCGGTCACCTGGGCAAATTTGGTACAGTGACCCTCACGGCAGCGGCTCAACGTTTCTAACGCCTCCAACGGCCTGGGACTCTTGCACTGAGGCTGCTCCATGGCCGGAGCTGCAGTGGGCGAATCGCCAGCCCGGCAAACACTCGCCAACCCCGCTCCCCGTCCGCATCTGTCCCTGCCTCTGCTTCCAACACCCGTGGCCCATGCAGTTGATATGAGTTTTGAAATTTTCGTTGATCTCCCCCTCTCCTTCTCTCCCCCCCTCTCCCCCCCTCTCCGATCCATACACTTGTTAATTCTTAAACATTGTAATTGTACAATGCTTCTACCACAACTACCGCTTCTACTGGCATTTTATTCCATATATTCGCCACCCTCTGTGAAAATAATGGTCCTCGGGCCTCCCTTAGAACTTCCGCTGTCACCATATATATCTATGCCCTCTAGTTTTAGACTCTCCTATCTGGGGGGGGGGGGGGGGGGGGGGGGAGAGAGATACTGTACCCATCTGTGTTATGCAAGCCTCTCATGATTTTGTATAATGCTGAGGTCACCCTTCAACCTCCTACACTCCAGTGAAAATTCCGAGCCTATCCAACCACCCCTTATAACATGTCCTCCAGTCTCAGCAACATCCTCATGAATCTTTTCTGCACCCTTTCCAGCTTAATGACATCTTTCCTATAGCTGGGCGACCAGAACTGCATACAGTACTCCGAGTGTCATCTCACCAACGGCTTGTAACATGATGTCCCATCTCCTGTACGCAACGCCCTGACTGATGAAGGCAAAACAATCAGAGTAAGTGAGGTCTTAAGAGATCGAAATAGAAATCCTGTGCCTTCATCAGCCTGGACTTGTATATACAAAAAAAACTAGAACACCTATTGTTATGTCCCTTAGGGTAGCTTTTCGCTTCTACATGCAGAGTACCCTACCAATTCACTAACAATAGCATGGGTTGTTTTTTTAAACAATCTTTCAAAAATATTGAACAATGGGAAGTGATTTCCAGCCCTTATTATGTACATAAAATGTGGAATAAATAAATCAAGTTTGAAAAAAATGAGTCGTATTTATATCTGTATTTTATAAATCAGCTATATTTATTACATTTGTGTTTTATGTGGGCGTCAGTACAGCCATGATTTTATTTCTTATCCCCAATGAGGAATTTTCTTTCTCAGAGCTTCAGAACTTGATACTTTTCTCCATATTTGAACCAAGAGCAAAATGAGATCTGGTTAAGTGGTCCTGGCAATGTCATTTCATTACAGTGAATGTAGTAAGATAAAATTGGATTGATTATAAGAGCAAAGTTGGGGTGTTGGGATTTAAGTATCTGATAATTTGAGAGAATTAATGGTAACTAAAATGTTTACTCTTATCAACTGATTTTCAGGAGCTTGGTGCAGTATCTCTTGATGGTTACTTTCATTTATGGAAAGCAGAAGAAAACTTGACAAAGGTAAAATATCCTTCCCTGTCAAAGCTGAAATAAAGTGACAAAACAACACAACATTCGTATTTTAAAATTGCTTGATTTTTTTGTGATCAAATGTTGCATTAGCAAAATGGCATTATGATTCGCTGCTAAATTTAACTATCCTTTTTTTCTATAACTTAATTGCAGAAGAAAAAGGTTTTTCTTTTGATATTGAAATGTGAAACATCTTTTTTGCAGTTTGCTTTTAAGGTGATGAATTTCAGATATAAGTGACATTGGAGTAAAAACAACAGCTAGAAATAATTGAAAAAGCTTTCGTAGTATGTATTCAACATTAAATAATTGATCACACAGGTTGATTTTGCAGGGTTTGAATGTTCAAGAGGACTTTCATCAATATAAATTGATGGAAGGAAAAGGAGGATTACTTTGGTTAATTTGAAGGATAAACTATCAGATTTAATCTCTTAATCAGCTGATTTGACTTGGATCCTACTTTTGCCATATTGCTGCATTTGAAAATGTTGTCTATTTAATATATTAAAAATAGAAGAATGCACAAATAGAAGAATTGCTTCCAAATACATTAAAAAATACGTTAAAAATATTCAAGAATTGAAAGGAAACCAGATAATCTCTGGTATCACAGTTATTAACTTAACACGTTAGTGGAAATCTACTGTTTATCAAGTTGAGCAAAGGGTAAGATTCTGTTGTCTTAAAACATTGTGTTGAAAATAAGTAATGGTTTACAATAAACCAAATGTTCCTAGGATAACTTTCAATAAAATCTGTCCAAAGTAAAGCTTTCAGCAAAAATTAAAAATATATAGTAGTTTTGCAGTTAAAGTTGTTCCATTGAATTGTTTTATTATTTTAAATGATTTTAAAATGTTTACTTTGATCTCAGCCGAACCAAAAGATCAAGTTTTGACAATTTTCCTGTAGATGGGATCTTGCTTTATGAATATATGCAGTGTGTATAAATTGCAAAGATTATTCATTGATATTTAATTAACCAATTATCATAGGCACTAATTTAAACTATGTTCAATCTGTATTTACATTGTTGCAAAACATGTTATTCTCATTTGGATGTATAAGATGGAAAATATGCTGACTACAGGCATAATTAAGGCATTTTGGTATTATCTTCCCATGTAACTAAAACCTGTGACGCATATGCAACCATTTCATTTTACTGAAAAAAGTAGGAATGCCAATTGAGTGGTGAGAGAAGCAGTAAAGAACATTAAAATAACTAGATAGATAATTGAATAAATTAAAACAAGGAAAAAAATTGATATAAAATTATTACATTAGAACTTACCTGTTGCCTGTGGTATTTTATAATATATACAGTTCAGCGCAAATAAAATTAAACTTTTTTGTTCCAGTTGCTGTCCACCAAGTTACCTCATTGTCGTGAAAATGTTTGCTTAGCATATGGACAAGAATGGTCTGTATATGCTGTGGGGTCCCAAGCACATGTTTCTTTCCTTGATCCAAGACAACCACAAAGCTATGTAAAATCAGTCAGTTCGAGGGAACGTGGCAGTGGTAAGTGGATGGTTCTATTGCAAAAAAAATAAAGTGTCAAATCTTAGATTGATAAATGCATCAAGAAGCAATGGATTTGAAACGTATTGAAACCCAGGGCAGGTATTGATGTAAATTGTTTTTACTTTATCAATAAAACATGATAAAACCACTTTTGGTGCTCAAATATCTTGCAGTATAAATCTACCATCTTTGGCTTCCATTTGAAATATCCCTGCAATTATGTGTATGCACTATATTGTGGTATTTGAATTATTCTTGTCTGTTTTGGTAATGTTACACTTCACTTAACCTGAATCCTCATTCAGGCATTTGGAACCTCAAATTCATGTACTTGCACTTTCTATCAATAAAACTCTGTAGGAAAAAAACACTGCTGTCCTTATTTTAATCTGCTAGTCACAGAGCCACACTGGCTACCAATTTATCAGACACTCTGTCCTAAAGTTTAGATTTTAATCTACAGATCTTTTGACAACTGGACTTCTCCACGTGAATCTTCTGTCCAACCCTAAAATCAATTCCTCCCCCCAAATCAGGCCTATTGCATATTTTCCCTTCCATTTGCCTTTATCATTAACATTTGTTGGTTTGGCCATCTGCTCTGAAGGAGAGGAAATCTATCCCAGTGGCGGACTGGGTCTAAAAATATTGGTTGCCAGGAGACAAAGGGGGCCCACTTGATATATGGGGCCCACTTGATATATGGGGCCCACTTCATCAGGGGTCCACACCATCGGGCAAGCTGACACCCTGGCCCGACCACCACTGATCTTTCCCCAAATCCGTGTATTGCCCTTTAAAACTCGCTGTAAATACAACACTCAAAATTTCCTAATCCTTCTGATATAGATATATATATATATATATATCACTCTCGCTCTCTCTCTCTCTCGCGCTCTCTCTCATATATATCTTCCTGGGCAAAGTGAAAAGAACACATTCCTTATTTTGTTCTAAACTTTCACCTCCATAAAGATCCTGCTATCAGAGGAGTGGATATGTAAGGCGATACAAATCTTGCTTTTATAATTTCTCCGATTCTGGTTTATGTATGGGGACCACAGGTGACACTGGCTGTACTTTATCATTCATTGTAATATATGTATGGCACCCTAAAATGACTGTTCAAGAAGGAACTGCAGATGCTGCAAAATCGAAGGTAGACAAAAGTGCTGGAGAAACTCAGTGGGTGCGGCAGCATCTATGGAGCGAAGGAAATAGCCAAGTTTTGGGCCAAAACCCTTCTTCAGACTGATGTAGGGTGGAGCGGGGGGGGGGGGGGGCGGGGAAGAAGAAAGGAAGAGGAGGAGCCAGAGGGCTGAGGGAGAGCCGAGAAGGGGAGGAGACAGCAAGGGCTACCGGAAATTAGAGAAGTAAATGTTCAAGCCGCTAGGGTGCAGACTGCCCAAGCGGAATATGAGGTGCTGCTCCTCCAATTTCCGGTGGTGCTCACTCTGGCCATGGAGGAGGTCCCTGGAAAGAAAGGTCGGATTCGGAATGGGAGGGGGAGTTGAAGTGCTGAGCCACAGGGAGATCAGGTTGGTTAATGTGGACCAAGCGGAGATGTTCGGCGAAACGATCGCCAAACGATCGCTTGGTCTCACCGATGTAGATCAGCTGACATCTAGAGCAGCGGATACAATAGATGAGGTTGGAGGAGGTGCAGGTGAATCTCTGTCACACCTGGAACGACTGCTTGGATTCTTGAATGAAGTCGAGGGGGAAGGTAAAGCGCCAAGTGTAGCATCTCCTGCGGTTGCAAGGGAAAGTGCCCGGGGAGGGGGTGGAGCGGGTGGGAAGGGAAGAATAGACCAGGGAGTTACAGAGGGAGGGGTCTTTGCGGAAATCAGACGGGGGGAGATGGGAAGATGTGGCGAGTTGTGGGGTCACGTTGGAGGTGGCGAAATGACGGAGGACTATTTGTTGTATGTGACGGCTAGTGGGGTGGAAGGTGAGGACTTGGGGGACTCTGCCCTTGTTCCGAGTGGGGGGTATGGGGGGAGAGAGCAGTGTTGCGGGGTATTGAAGAGACCCTGGTGAGAGCCTCATCTATAGTCGAAGAGGGGAATCCCCGTTCCCTGAAGAATGAGAACATTTCCGATGCCCTGGTGTGGAACACCTCGTCCTGGGAGCAGATGTGGTGTAGACGGAGGAAGTGGGAGTAGGGGATGGAGTCCTTACAGGAAGCAGGGTGGGAAGAAGTGTAGTCTAGATAGCCACGGGTAGTGAGGTCAAGAAATGGTCGGGAAGTGTCGGAAATGGTCCAGGTGTATTTGAGTGCCCGGATGGAAGTTAGTGGTGAAGTTGATGAAGTCAGTGAGTTGTGTGTGGGTGCAGGGGTGCTTGACTGTTCTGTGTTGACCAACATTTGTTTAGTTGTAGGTCATCTGTTTATCTGCTTCAGAAATCGTGAAATTATTCACATGCCCACTAAATTGTGAATTTTGTTTAGAGGTACAGCGCGGAAACGGGCGCCAACCAGCGATCCCTACACATTAACACTATCCTACACTTACAAGGGACAATTTACACTTATACCATCAATTAACCTACAAACATGTACGTCTTTGGCGTGTGGGAGGAAACCGAAGATCTCGGACAAAACCCATGGAGAGAACGTACAAACTCCGTATAGACAGCATCCGTAGTCGGGATCGAACCGGGGGGTCCGGTGCTGCAAGCGCTGTAAAGCAGCAACTCTACTGCTGTGCCACCATGACACCATGGGTTAGGTCAAAGTGCTGATCTTTCTTAATTTCTTATGAAGGTTTAAACTACCATTTCTTCCATTGACAAACGAATAGCAGTGATATATTAATGCATTACAGTTTGACATTTACAACTTCTGCCCAACTTCCAACATCATAGTCTGTGCTGCTGTCTGTGTTTGCATGCAGTAAGATCTGAACAAAGTTAACAATCAACGAATGAGAGGAGATCGGCCAATAAATACTGAGGCTGCAAGAACAGGGCAGATAATTCAGTGACTCACCCCGTGACTCCCCAGTGATTTTCCAATAAATAGATGATACAAGTTCAAGGATTTATGATATAGCTTGCTTCTGCCTGGACGAGGCAGCTAATGCTGCTATGTTTCAACAATATTTGAAACAAAGCAGCTGCTTGATTGATCTCCTATCCTACACTTATCATTAAATTCATTGATCAATATGATTCCACTATATCCCATCACCAGAATGTGTTGCAGTAGATTAGCAAGGGTCTCCCAACATGTGACCTTTACCAACAGAAGGACAAAGAGCACCTGCACTAAATGTTCCTTTTCAAATCTCTACAAGACTGAGCTGGGAATATTTCACTGCTCCTTTGTTGCTAGATCTCTGCTTTGACTGGACCACATCATACATCTCTGAGCATTAATTCAATGCAAAGACAACAGTAGTTTGGAAACGTAGCACGTGGCCATCTATTTGCAAGTAATTCGTTGTTGCCGTTAATTCTGGCCATTGCAAATAGATTCACATAGAACAAAAAAAGCCCTTATCCCATCAGCTGACCATCAAACCCCAAGTTACAATAATCTACTTTCTCTCCCCAATCTTATCAATATTTTTACCAATCCTTCTGCTCAACTATATATTTTACAGTGGTGAATTGACCTACCAATCCACCTATTTCTAATGGGAGTATCTAGAGGAAACATCAGGGTCAAGATTGAATCTAGGTTGCTGGTATGATGTGCTAGCACTTCTACCAGCACTGCCACTGTGCTCCAAAATGAAAGAAGAAAAATTCACTCTATCATATTAAGGAGAACGGATTGTTGCTTGACCAACTACGTCAGGTTACATTTTCAGTGTGCTAAAGGTTTCCAGTAAAATAAAATGTTGCATTCATATATTTCTTCATAGAACTCGTGGTTCTAATTTAGAAGGTTATTAATGCAAGCTCCATTCTAGCAGTTAAGTATTGAAGTACAGTACAGAGTTCTGATTTGTTGTATTTCAAAGCGCATCCATGTCTCCAGTGATTCTTACAAAGTTCTACAGAAGCATCATAGAAAGCATACTTTTGTATTTCATTGCTGATTGGTTTGAGATCAGCTCTGCCCAAGATTACAAGAAATTGAAGAAAATTGTCTACGAAGGACAAACCCAGTCTCTCCATTCTCTCCAAAATTAACACTCCAAAACAGCAGAATCTTGGTTAATTTCATCTATACCTTCTCTAGGGAAATTATGTATTTTCTAAATTGAAGTGAATGAAACTGCACGCAATATTTCAGATGTGATTTCAAAAATATTTTCTGAAACTTTATCATAGGTAGTATAAATCTATATAATTTGCAGGTGGGTCTCGCGTAGATGGGACAACTTGGTCATTAGGTGATTGATTATGCATTAGGCAGCATAAGTAATTGATACATAACAGTCTGTGACATTATAATCGATAGTATTTTATGGTGTGATGCAGAGTCATATTACCCTGCTTTTGCGGAGATTGAAATTACAAATGTCGAATGCTGCCTTGCTCCTGGGATTCTTCTTGCAGATGCACAACAACTCAAAATCCATGGGATTGTTCTCAAACAATTCTTAATTTATCCCAGCCTTTTTGTTATCCTGGTATAAAAGGATTATTCAAGCAAAGGTTTAGGAGTTACATAAATTTAATATGGTAGCTTCTATGTATTTTGCACTAAATACAAATAATTATGTTTTAACTTTGGAATCTGATCGTTTTATTTAAAATGTCTAAATTGCAGTATTTGTTTCCGAAGTTCGGTTTGATAAAACTAAGTGGCATATACTGTCCAGTTCTTGCATATGAAAGTACTATTCATGTTTTATTGAGGTGAACGAAAATGTAAGTTCTTTTGTATAGAATAAAATAAAACGTGCTTGCCGTTTGCCATGGAATATGAATTAAGTAACTTTGAAATAACTACTAACTTTCTAGTAATAAAAATACTTTTTTTTAACAGGTATTCGATCTGTAAGCTTCTATGAACACATCATAACAGTCGGAACTGGACAAGGCTCTCTACTTTTCTATGACATCAGAGCTCAGAAGTTTATGGAAAGGCTTTCTTCTATATCAAACTACAGCAGTGAAAAGCTGAAACCCAAGTCTGGTGAAGAGATTTTAAAATTAACATCAGGGAAGGGTTGGTTGGTAAGTTGGAAAGAAATTCTGTATTCACCTAAAATGTGCAAGATTGCAAATTGCTACAGTTGTTGTCCCAAAAACGTTTAACGTTAGTGTGATTCCAAACATAATTAAATCTTTAGGTTGATGGAGAATTAGACATGGGATGGCAATAAGTTATTAATAAATATCTGGTGAAATGCAGGGAAGTGAAATCTGAAATAAAAGGAGCAAATTCTGGAAATACTCAGCAGGTCAGACAATATCTGTAGACAGGCAATTCCACCAGTGAATGGCAGGGCCCTGGATAGTATTATCTAGCAGAGGGATCAAGGAGTGCAGGTGCACAGGTAGATGGGGTGAATAAGAAGGCTTTCAGTACATTGGCCTTCATCAGTTAGGGTATTGAGTATAGATGTTGGGATGTTTTGTTAAATAGAAAATAGGTGCAGGAGTAGGCCATTCAGCCCTTTGAGCCAGCACTGTCATTCAACATGATCATGGCTGATCATCCAAAATCAGTATCCTGTTCCTGCTTTTTCTCCATATACCTTGATTCCGTTAGCCCTGAGAGCTAAATCTAGCTTTCTCTTCCAGTGAATTGGCCTCCACTGCCTCCTGTGGCAGAGAATTCCACAGATTCACAACGCTCTGGGTGAAAAGGTTTTCCTCATCTCAGCCCTAAATGGCCTACCCCTTATTCTTAAACTGTGATCCCTGGTTCTGGACTCTCCCAACATGGGTTACAGTTATACAACATGTTGATGAGCTGTATTTGGAGTATTGTGCTCAGTTTTGGTCATGTTGCCTTTGGAAAGATGTCTTTATGCTGAAAAGAGTGCAGAGAAGATGTACAGGAATGTCGCCAGGACTCATGGAAATAGATAACGTGAATGCACATGGTCTTTTAGGTTTAGGTCTAGTTTTATTATTGTCACATGTGCTAAGGTACAGTGAAAAACTTTGGTCTGCATGCTATCTAAACAGTTCAGATATACCATACATAGATACAATCAGTTCAAACGCAAGTACAATAGAACAAAGGGGAAGATACAGGGTGCAAAATATAATTCTCAGCATTGCAGCGCATCAGTTCCACTGACAAAGTCCAATGTCCTCAGAGGAGTAGAGGTAGATTGAACAATACCCAAGCTTATGGAAGGACTGTTCAGGAGCCTGATATGAGGGAAGAAGCTGTTCCTGAGTCTGGTGGGGTGTGCTTTCAAGCTTCTGTACCTTCGACTGGATGGGAGCAGGGAGAAGAATGAATGACTGGGCTGGCAAACGTTTTTGATTAAGTTGTCTTATTTTCCAAGGCAGCGTCAAGTGTAGATGAAGTCAATGGTGGAAAATCTAGTCTATGTGGACATGGCTACATCTACAATTTTTTTCAATTTCTTGCAGTCTTGGACAGAGCTGATCCCAAACCAAGCTGTGATGAAACCTGACAATATGCTTTCTCTGGTGCATCTGCACAAGCCACTGAAGACATGATGGATGGGCTTAGGAATACAATAACTCCAACAAATTAGAACTCTGTTCTGTACTTTGATACTTAAATACCAGAATGAGACTTGCACTATTATTCTTCTGAATCAGAAACACGAGTTCAATTAATTTATGAATGCAACTTCGTATTTTACTGGAAACTTCTTGCGTACAGAAAATATAACCTTATGTATTTGGTCAGGTAAAAATCTGTTTTGAAGTTTGAAAGAGTCACTGGAGATTTGCAGCATTTTCTCAGTCTCCCGGGGAACCTAGGGCAATAGTGTGCCGCTTGACCTGTTGCATAAAGTAGTTGGTCCATGACAGATCATTGGTAATATTAACGGCAAGGAACTTGAAGCTATCAATCGTTTCGACAACAGCACCATTGATGCAGATTGGGACTGTACACAACTATGCTTCCTAGCTCCATCTTGTTGACATTGAGGGAGAAGTTATTGTCCTGATACTATGTCACTAAGCTCACTATCTCCTTCCTGTACTTCATCTTGGCATTGTTTGTGATTCAGCCTACCACAGTGTTGTCGACTGCAAGATTGTAAATGGAATTAGAACCGAATTTGGCTGTCCAGTCATGGGTGTAAAGGGTGTATAGCAGAGGAATGAGAATGCATCCTTGCAGGGCGCACTGGTGATGAGAATCACGGAGGAGATGCTATCCTCGCTGGTGGAGGGCTGTGGATAAGGGTTAGCCGGAGTAGGGGAATCAAGAGACAGAGGATGCAATTGTAAAGAAAGCTCATCAACGCCTCTTCCTTAGAAGATTGAGGAGATTTGGTACGTTGACGAATACTGTCTTGAGCTTCTACAGGTGTTCGGTGGAGAGTATACTGACTGGTTGCATCACGACATAATTCAGCAACTCAATTAACACTCAGTATCGAAGGAGATTATAAAAAAATTGTGGACACTGCCCTCCATTATGGGCACTGACCTCGTCACCATTGAAGGGATCTTTCGAAGGCACTGCCAGAGATTCACTATCCTTGGAGAGAAGAAATTTCTACTTACAGCAGTTTTAAATGACCACCTCATTGTTGTTTAACTGTGTCCCCCTTGTTGGTGACTTAAAACATTTAAACATGTAAACTTATTCAAATTTTGACTGTGATTCTGATTTGGTAATACAATGCGTTTCCTTCAGTATAGTTTGATCTCCATATCTGTAAACAAGAAGTGGATATTTCATAGTATATGCATTTTATTAAAGGTAATTCCAGTCAACATATTGTGGTTTGAACTTTTCTCTGTCCTTTCACTATTATTGCAGTGCAGTTTCATGCCCCCCAAATGTCAACTCGCAGTACATTTGTGAGTTTTAGCTTTGAATGAGAAGGGAATCACTGAGTTGGATACTATCCTTTACATTTTGAGTACCCTGGCTGAATATGATTTTGTCCTGTTAATGAAAAGCATTGTGGCCACTTTTACCTTACTGTTTCACGAGGTGCATTCTCAAAATTCATCAAAGATTGGATACTGAATTTAGGCTCTTGTTCAGAGATGATTATTCTCAAAACCATGGTGGGATCAAAATAGTATTTTCGTTTAAATGTGCTCTTTGTTTCTAATTTCACTGGTATTATGCTGTTAGTTTTCAGTAAATTATAAAATGTTGAATAAATGATCCTTGTTCTTAATATGGCTCTTCTGATGGGTTTATTTTGTCATTACAGAATCACGATGAAACATGGAGGAATTACTTTTCAGACATCGACCACTTCCCAAATGCAGTCTATACACATTGTTATGACTCCTCTGGAACAAAACTTTTTGTTGCAGGGGGTCCCCTGCCATCAGGTCTTCATGGAAATTATGCAGGCCTGTGGAGCTAACAACCCCTTGCCATGTACTGTATTTGCAGATCCGTTGCATTTTATTTCTTGGGTTTCACATTACAGTAATCCTTCCAATGTTTTGAATATTGTGTGAAATACACAATATTTCTGTTTCAACTCTACAACTGTCTTTTATTTCTTTTAATTTGTGTCAGTGCTTCAGTTTTTCCACTTCCTGATGTAAGTTTCTTATTGAAAATGTATGTAGGTTTAAACTGGTTCACTACTGATAGTGAGATAGGGTCCATTAATTAATGCGTGACCACTACCAGATTTTCTGTGAAAGTTTGGAGGGGTGTAATGTGTGTAAAGGTACTTTGTGTCAATTAAATACGAAAAAACTTAATTGAGTCTGTGCAGAAGTGATGCATTACCTTCACATATATCAAAAT
Source organism: Raja brachyura (assembly GCA_963514005.1). The sequence goes on along the minus strand of OY740781.1, from coordinate 47,681,122 downwards.
ATGTTAACAGTTTTAGTCCATGTTTCAGATGGACGTGTGATTCTATTTGTAACAAAATGTTGAATGTTTTGAAATATAAGCCTAATGATACCCAGAGATTCATAAATTGTTAATAAAGCTGCATGAATAGAATTTGTACATTTTAAAATTTTAAAGTCAAGCTATTATGAACCAGACCTTTGCTTCCGTGTTTTGAATAGTAGCAAATGGTTATAAATTTGTTTGACCTCTTATAGGCAATGGCATTTTCAATAACAAGGAAATTATATTAAAATAGCAAAGTCATAACAAATAACTTTGGGTAAATACAGCAATTTCAATTCATTTCAATAACTATAGTTAGTTGGCATATGTTTAGCATCCAGTGCAAGACAATATGTAGGTCTATATTGCTTGCAATGGGTGTCCGTTGTTCTAATATGTACCAGTGGGAATTAAAGATGTATTAAGATAATTTTCATTGAAATAGTTTATTTTGAAAAAAATATTAGTAAGAAAGGAATTGCAGGTATATGTGAGAAATTTAAAGGTTGATTGACTTTTGAATTAAAGTTTGTTACTGTTTGTGAACTGTGGCGTCACAGGTAGAGAGAGTGGTGAAGTCTTTTGGCATGTTGGTCTTCATTATTAGTCTGTAAGCGAGTATAGAGGTTGAAACGTTAGGCTACAGTTGGACATTGGTGTGGCCACACTTGGAGTATTGTTCCATTTTAGTCAGCTGTGGGAAAGATGCCATTAAACTAGAAAGATTACAGAGAAGATTTATGATGTTGGACAGCCAAGCACATTATTCCTTGCAGCTCAGGAGGCTGACAGGTGATCATGTAGAGGTACAGAAAATCATGAGGGGAATAGATAGGGTGAATGCAGTCTATAGAATGAGCTGCCAGAGGAAGTAATTGAGCCAGGTACAATTACATTAAAAAAACATTTGGATAGGTACATGAATTGTTCAGTTTAGTGATATAGCACGGAAACAGGCCCTTCTGCTCACTGAGTCCATGCCAACCAGCGATCCCTGCACACTTACACTATCCTACACACACTAGGGACACTTTACAATTTTACCAAATCAATTAACCTAAAAACCTTTATGTCTTTGGAGTGTGGGAGGAAACCAGAGCATCGGGAGAAAACCAGAGTATCCGGAGAAAACCCATGCAGGTCACAGGGAGAATGTACAAATTCCATATATACAGCGCCCCTGGCCTGGATCGAATCCGGGTCTCTAGCGTGGTAAGACAGTAGCTCTATCACTGTGTCACTGTGCTGTCCGAATAGGAAGGGTTAAGTGGGATGCAGGCCAAATGTGGGTAAATGGGACGAGCTTGGATGGGGCATCTTAGTTGCAATGTATGAGTTGGGCCGAAGGGCCTGTTTCGTACCTTATGGTTTTAACTCTATGGTTCTAACAGAGTATCCACTGTGTGAGAAACAATAAATAATTTGGGTATATAATCTTTTGTATGAACTAGTAAACTGAAAGAAGAACATGATTCTAAGTACGGCAGCAGCAATAGATCTTGCTACCTCACGTTTGCTCGTCTGGTTGCAAATTATTGCATTTTTCAGTTGATTTTCAGGTTACCCAAGCCAAGTGTGCACAGAATGATGCGAGCGCCACAGGTAAGTGGACATTCAGCACGGTCTTTAAGCTGATTGCTCCAATCCCATAGACTTCTATGAATCTTTAAAAAGAAACCCTCCCTTTGAATGTCTGATTTTTAAATGTGTTAATGGTTGCATTTTCCAACATTCTGCATCTCTGATAAATAGTTTATTCTGCTGCTTTTGGAGAACATGCATCAATAGATATTTCAGGTGATTCATCAAGTGTGACTGGTTTAATGATACACATCTGTCTTTAAACTAATAACAAGTTCATAATGAGAGCAAGCTCAAACAGTATAATTTATGTTCATTTGCATAGGAGTAACCTCATCAGACACTATAATCTCTAAAAATGGACACATTCATTTACGCTTTTAAGATTGTAGTTATTTCTGATTTTTAAAACCAGTTACTGTTAACTCTGAAGGCATTGAGGTGAATGCAGAGTGGATACTGAGGACACGACTTTTTAATTTGGGAAAACATTTGCAAGTGTTCCTGTCTTCCATTTGCTCTGACTGGATAGTTGGATAATATTTTCTAGATAGGAGCCAGAATCTTCCTGAAGTCATCCCCTTTAACTGTGCCCAACCCTTTGGTAAGGAATCCAAAGACGAAAGCAGGTCACCATTTCAACCTTTTTACGAGTTCTGCATTTGTCTAATCATGTCTCTCTTATTGAATCACAGTACAAAGAAACAAAACCATTGGGTCTGTGCCATTCCTAAAAAACTTTCCTCATCTCTCCTCTAATTATCCAATTATTTAAAATCTTGCATCTGGTATTTTACAACTGTATTAAAGGAAATGAGTCCTTCCAATTTATTGCGTGTAGGCCTCTTACAGTTTTACTTTCAATTAAGTTACTCTTGGTCATTGTGTCAAAATAAAACAAATCTAGCATATCTATTCTCACCTCGGGTGAAATATTAAAGTCCTGCCAAATATAAAAGATAAATCCCCAGGGCCTGATGGTCTGCATCCCAGAGTACTCAAGGAGGTGGCCCTAGAAATTGTGGATCCATTGGTGATATTTTCCAATGTCTATAGACTCTGGATCAGTTCCTGTGGACTGGAGGGTAGGTAATGTAACCCCACTTTTTAAGGAAGGAGGGAGAGAAAACAGGGAATTACACAAGTTAGCTTGACATCAGTAGTGGGGAAGATGCTTGAGTCGATTATTAAAGATGTAATAGCAGTGCATTAGGAAGCAGTAACAGGATCAGTCAAAGTCAGCATGGATTTATGAAGGGAAAATCATGCTTGACTAACCTTCTGGAATTTTTTTGAGGATTTATCAAGTAGAATGGATAAGGGAGAGCCAGTGGATGTGGTGTATCTGGACTTTCAAAAAGAATTTGACAAGGTCCCACGCAAGAGATTAGTGTGCAAAATTAGAGCACGTGGGTAGGGTATTGACATGGATAGAGAACTGGTTGGCAGACAGGAAGCAAAGAGTAGGAATTAACAAGTCCTTTTCAGAGTGGCAGGCAGTGACTAGTGGGGTGCCGCGATGCTCGGTGCAGGGACCCCAGTTATTTACAATATATATTAACGATTTAGACGAGGGAATTACAGTGGCTTGCAAAAGTTTTCATACCCCTTGAACTTTTCCACATTTTGTCACATTACAACCACAATCATAAATGTATTTTATTGGGATTTTATGTGATAGACCAACACAAAATGGTGCATAATTGTGAAGTGGAAGGAAAATGATACATGGTTTCCAATTTTTATTACAAATTAAAAACTGAAAAGTGTGGCGTGCAAAAGTATTCAGCCCCCCTGAGTCAATACTTTGCAGAACCACCTATCGCTGCAGTTACAGCTGCAAGTCTTTTGGGGTATGTCTCTACCAGCTTTGCACATCTAGAGACTGAAAATGTTGCCCATTCTTCTTTGCAAAATAGCTCAAGCTCAGTCAGATTGGATGGAGAGCGTCTGTGAACAGCAATTTTCAAGTCTTGCCAGAGATTCTCAATTGAATTTAGGTCTGGAGTTTGACTGGGCCATTCTAACACATAAATATGCTTTGATCTAAACCACTCCATTGTAGCTCTGGCTGTATGTTTAGGGTCACACAAAAAGCTGGAGAAACTCAGCGGGTGCAGCAGCATCTAAGGAGCGAAGGAGATAGGCGACGTTTCGGGTCGAGACCCTTCTTCAGACTGGTCAGGGATCAGGGAAACGAGAGATATAAACAGTGATGTGGAGAGATAAAGAACAATGAATGAAAGATATGCAAAAAAGTATTGATGATAAAGGAAACAGGCCATTGTAAGCTGTTTGTGGTGTGAAAATGAGAAGCTAGTGCGACTGGGGTGGGGGGGGGGGGGGGGAGAGATGGAGAAGGAATGTCAGGGCCCGAGGGCTGAGGGAGAGGTGGGGAGGAGGCAGTCTGGGTTAACAGAATTGAGAAAATTCAATGCTTAAGCCCAGAGAATGCAGACTCCCCAAGCAGAATATGAGGGTCATTGTCCTGCTGGAAGGTGAACCTCCGCCCCAGTCTCAAGTCTTTTGCAGACTCTAACAGGTTTTCTTCCAAGATTGACCTGTATTTGGCTCCATCCACCTTCCCATCAACTCTGACCAGCTTCCCTGTCCCTGCTGAAGAAAGGCTTCCCCACAGCATGATGCTGCCACCACCATGTTTCACAGTGGGGATGGTATGTTCAGGGTGATGTGCAGTGTTTGCCAAAAACTTCAATGTTGGTCTCATCAGACCAGAGCACCTTCCTCCACATGTTTGCTGTGTCCCCCACATGGCTTGTGGCAAACTGCAAATGGGACTTCTTATGGCCTTGTTTCAACAATGGTTTTCTTCTTGCCACTCTTCCATAAAGGCCCGATTTGTGGAGTGCACGACTAATAGTTGTCCTGTGGACAGATTCTCCCACCTGAGCTGTGGATCTCTGCAGCTCCTCCAGAGTTACCATGGGCCTCTTGGCTGCTTCTTTGATCAATGCTCTCCTTGCCCGGCCTGTCAGTTTAGGTGGACGGCCATGTCTTGGTAGGTTTGCAGTTGTGTTATACTCTTTCCATTTTTGGATGATGGATTGAACAGTGCTCCGTGAGATGTTCAAAGCTTGGGATATTTTTTTATAACCTAACCCTGCTTGAAACCTCTCCACAAATTTATCCCTGACCTGTCTGGTGTGTCCCTTGGGCTTCATGATGCTGTTTGTTCACTAATGTTCTCTAACAAACCTCTGAGGCCTTCACAGAGCAGCTGTATTTATACTGAGATTAGATTACACACAAGTGGACTCTATTTACTAATTAGGTGACTTCCAAAGGCAATTGGTTGCTCTGGATTTTATTTAGGGGTATCAGAGTAAAGGGGGCTGAATACTTTTGCACGCCACACTTTTCAGTTTTTTATTTGTAAAAAAAATGTGAAAACCATGTATCATTTTCCTTCCACTTCACAATTATGCGCCACTTTGTGTTGGTCTATCACATAAAATCCCAATAAAAAACATTTACGTTTGTGGTTGTAATGTGACAAAATGTGGAAAGGTTCAAAGGGTATGAAAACTTTTGCAAGCCACTGTAAATGTGACATCTCCAAGTTTGCGGATGACACAAAGATGAGTGGCAATGTGAGCTGCGAGGAAGATGCTATGAGGCTGCAGGGTGTCTTGGATAGGTTGGGTGCGTGGGCAGATGCATGACATAATGTGGATACATGTGAAGTTATCTACTTAGGTGGCGAGAACAAAAAGGCAGATTATTACGGCTTGTACTCGCTGGAATTTAGAAGATTGAGGGGGGATCTTATAGAAACATACAAAATTCTTAAGGGGTTGGACAAGCTAGATGCTGGAAGATTGTTCCCGATGTTGGGGGAGTCCAGAACAAGGGGTCACAGTCTAAGGATAAGGGGGAATTCCTTTAGGACCGAGATGAGGAAAACATTCTTTACACAGAGAGTGGTGAGTCTCTGGAATTCTCTGCCACAGAAGGTAGTTGAGGCCAGTTCATTGGCTATATTTAAGAGGGCGTTAGATGTGGCACTTGTGGCTAAAGGGATCAGGGGGTATGGAGAGAAGGCAGGTACGGGATACTGAGTTGGATGATCAGCCATGATCACATTGAATGGCGGTGCAGGCTCGAAGGGCCGAATGGCCTACTCCTGCACCTATTTTCTATGTTTCTATTATGTGAATGGTGTCAGATTAGGAAAAGGGGAGGTGCAATGAGACCTGGGTGTCCTTGTACATCAATCACTGAAAGTAAGCATGCAGGCACAGCAGGCAGTGAAGAAAGCCAATGGCATGTTGGCCTTCATAGCAAGAGGATTTGGATATGGGAGCAAGGAGGTCCTACTGCAGTTGTATAGGGCCCTGGTGAGACTGCACCTGGAATATTGTGTGCAGCTTTGGTTGCCAAATTTGAGGAAGGACATTCTTGCAATTGAGGGAGTGCAGTGTGGGTTCACCAGGTTAATTCTCCCGGGATGGGTGGACTGACAGATGATGAAAGAATGGGTTGGCTGGGCTTGTATTCACTGGAATTTATCAGAATAAGAGGGGACCTTATAGAAACATATAACAATTCTTAAGGGTATGGACAGGCTAGATGCATGAAAAATGTTCCTGATGTTGGAGGAGTCCATAACCAGGGGTCACAGTTTAAGAATAAGGGGTAGGCCATTTAGGACTGAGTTGAGCAAAAACCTTTTCAGCCAGGGAGTTGTGAATCTGGAATTCTCTGCCACAGAAGGCAGTGGGACAATTCACTGGATGTTTTCAAGAGAGAGTTAGATTTAGCTCTTTGGGCTTACAGAATCAAGAGATATGGGAAAAAGCAGGATTGGGTTACTGATTTTGGATGATCAGCCATGATCATTTTGAATGGTGGTGCTGGTTTGAAGGGCCGAATGGCCTACTCTTGCATTATTTCCTATGTGATAAAGGCTAGAATTGAAAAAGGGACAAAAGGTGGTAAGATAAGGAAAGATGATACTTTCCTTTTCTGACGCAGAAATACTAAACAAGTACTTTGCATCTGTATTTGCAAAAGAGAAGGGCAATGAGGACAGCGAGATCAGTGTGAAGAACACGAACATGAAAGCGCAGTTTAAGATCAGGATGGAGGTGCTGTTGGGGCTTCTGAAGAGCATTAGGGTGGATAAATTCTGAAGAGCATTAGGGTGGATCACCTTTGGAAACTTTTATTGCTGTTTATCAACATGAGGATCAAAGTTGTGTCAATGAAAGTCAAAGAAGCCATTATGAGTCTGAGAAACAAGAATAAAACTCTTAGCTTACCAAAATGGAACATAATTAAGAAGAAAGAGCACAGGTGAGCTTATCAATCGCAAAGGGAGGCCAAGGAAGACCTCCACAGCTGATGACATAGAATTCTATATTAAAGAAAAATCCCCAAAAACCTGTCCGACAGATCAGAAACACTCTTCAGGAGTCAGGTGTGGATTTGTCGACGATCACTATCCGCAGAAGATTTCATGAACAGAAATACAAAGGCTACCCTGCAAGATGCAAACCACTGGTTAGCCGCAAAAATAAGATGGCTCATGACCATGTAGAAATTACAGCAGTGTTTAACGTTTGGGACACAGCAATGTAATGTAAATGAAAGTAGTCATGTTTAGTATTTTGTTGCATATCCTTTGCATGCAATGACTGCTTGAAGTCTGCGATTCATAGACGTCACCAGTTGCTGGGTGTCTTCTCTGGTGATGCTCTGCCAGGACTGTATTGCAGCCATCTTTAGTTTATGCTTGTTTTGGGGACCAGTTCCCTTCCGATTTGTTGCTTTAGCAGTATGTTTGGGATCATTGTCTTGCTGTATAATGAACCGTCGGCGAGTGAGTTTTGAGGCATTTGTTTGAACTTGAGCAGATAGGATGTGTCTATACACGTCAGAATTCATTATGCTACCACCATCAGCAGTTGTATCAACAATGACGATAAGTGAGCCAGTACCTTCAGCAGCCATACATGCCCAAGCCATAACACCCCACCACCATGTTTCACAGATGTGGTATGCTTTGGATCTTGGGCAGTTCCTTCACTCCTCCATACTTTGCTCTTGCCATCACTCTGACATAAGTTAATCTTCGGTAGACAAAACTGCTGGAGAAACAGCGGGTGCAGCAGCATCTATGGAGTGAAGGAAATAGGCAACGTTTCGGGCCAAAACCCTTTTTCAGACTGGTGGGGGGGGGGGGGGGGGGGGGGAGAGAAAGGGAAAAGGAGGAGGAGCCCGAGGGCTGAGGGAGAGCTACGAAGGGCAGGAGACAGCAAGGGCTAACGGAATTGGGAGAATTCAATGTTTAAGCCACTAGGGTGCAGACTGCACAAGCGGAACATGAGGTGCTGTTCCTCCAATTTCCGGTGGTCCTCACTCTGGCCATGGAGGAGGCCCAGGACAGAGAGGTCGGATACGGAATAGGAGGGGGAGTTGAAGTGCTGAGCCACCGGGAGATCAGGTTGGTTAATGCGGACCGAGCTGAGATGTTCGGCGAAACGATCGCCAAGCCTACGCTTGGTCTCACCAATGTAGATCAGCTGACATCTAGAGCAGCGGATGCAATAGAGAAGGTTGGAGGAGATGCAAGTAAGTTAATCTTCATCTCATCTGTCCACAAGACCTTTTTTTCCAGAACTGTGGTTGCTCTTTTAAGCAAAGATCATAGAGCGGAGCAAGATGGTCCACTCGGTGTAAAAGGCGTAGTAGGTCATGGGAATTTTTTTGTGCCATCTTTGGTACTGGCGTCACCATTACTGTCATGCTCTAGTATCTTTGCCTGCAAGTGCAGAGTATGCAACGCCACGTTAGAAATGCCAGCACTGCACATTAATGTTATTATATTAAGGCACATTAATGGGGGGCCCCATTAGTCTGCAGCTGTGATTACGCAATTCGAGTCGGCTTGCACCATAGCAACAGCGTTCCCAGCTCCGTGTACTTACTGCGTTATCTCAGAGGAAGTAATTTCTCCCAAGGTTGGACAATGCAATTAATTTAATTCATTGTGCAAACTTTTCTTGAATGGGATTGCGGTGAAAAATGCACGCACTCTGAAAATTATAATCTAGAAATGACTGTCACTGTTATGATCTAGAAATTAGTGGCTCAATTTTTGTGGAATAACTTCAGGATCAATTTGATTACTGTTGCATCTTTCAACCACAAGTTGTATTTTAAAGTATTAGGTATAAATTATAATTTAAATGGGTGATATAACTACATAGGTTAGAAATTATGATATCAATAGATTACTTCGTTGTCAATCTTCATTTAATGTGGGGCTGAGGCATTAAAATTATTCAATTTAATCTCTAGGTTTTTTTTGAAAGATAGTAATATTCAGATGTGGTGTTTAGTACAGGCATCAATGATGGCGATATGTTCATTTTCTTTATCTTATTATTTGTTTTTAAATTTTGAACTCCAGCCGACACCTTATTTGATAAATTCCTTCTCTAAGTTACCGTTTCTGATTTAATTCCATGCACTGTAGCCCAGAGATTATCGCTAGTTTTACTTTAATTTTGGAAAACTTGGAATACTACACAATTTCGCTTTTTGTTATAAAATATCAAAAATATTAATTTCCAGTAAAATAAAATAAAAAGCAGTAACTTGCAGATTCCTGCAAATACATCAGAAAGAGTAATTTCCATTATTGGACCAAGAAGGGTTCATTTGAAGCTGAAGAAGGGTCTCGATCTGAAACGTCACACATTCCTTCCCTCCAGAGATGCTGCCTGTCTCGGCTGAGTTACTGCAGCTTTTTGTATCTATCTTAGGGTTCATTTTCATTGTCACTAAAATATCAGTAACATCCATATGCTGCTTATGGTTCATCCATTGTCAGAACCTGTTATTTCATGCCATTTGTCCACAAAGTAGTTCACACTGTATTTCTAAATTATAACATGCAAAAATCAGAAGCAAGCATTTCCATTTTAAATATCACAACGTGACCTACCGCCTAAAGACTGGCTGCATGGTTGTTAATATGAGATCGTCATCAGGTTAAATTGGTGTTTTGAGGTAGATTCCCGTAGAATCAGTGTTACAAAGTGTACTAATTTGTCACAAAGAAGGGTTAGCACTATATTGGACCAACGCCCTCAAATATATGCTAAATTAAAAACTAAACTCTGGTAGCAATGTACATTATTCATGTCTAAAGCTCGCGCTTCTGTGTAGGTATGTATACACTACATTTTATTACACTGATATAGAATGATAGTATGAAAAAATATCTTGGCATGTGTTCATTGATATTTTATTCACAGTATTAGTATTTCATAGCGGGAGAGAGAGGTTGAAAGAAAGAAAAGTTTCTCAACAAATAATTGCTCAACAAAGTTGCTCAACAATAAATGTTGGGTCCCAGCATCACACGGGAGGGCTGGTCCCCCAACACAATATTCCACCTCTCCACCAATTCCAATATTGGTGGCGGGGGGAGCTTTCTGGAGTGCTAGAATGGGTGTTGTGGGCTGAAAGGACTGGTTTCCAGAGGGCTAGTATGGACATTGTGGGCCGAATGGATTCTTGGGCTGGTGGCTCACTCACTCAAGCCTGTTATGCTGGCAGCTCACTCATGGCTGGTGGGCTGGCAGTTGACTCACGGCAATTCTTTGGAATTCCATTTCAAGCAGGGTTCAAGACCACCAAATTCAAGTGCAGTTTCTTACCACGTCAAGCAGGGTGCAAGGCCACTAAAGGCAGCGAGTCGTAATCTCTCCCTCCTCCATCTTGCAGCGACTGAGCCACGCCCACACTTCTGGGTTTTATAGTTCCTCCCCCCCCCCCACCAGAAGGGGCGTGGCTTTCATGGCATGATTGACAGGAGAGAGAATCTCAACATTTTATAAAACACTTAACTCGTTTATTTTTCATCGATGGGAAAAATCCTCGGCACCTGATGAGCGGATGGGGACTCTGAGTAAGATGGCCAAAGATCACAGCCGTACATGGTAGCGTCTTTTCTAAAATCAATATAAAGCGCAAACAGGAAGTGGTTAAGATTAGACTTTTAATTATATAGAGGACAACTTTAATTAGGCAAGGCAACTTTAATTAGGCAAGGCAGCTTTAACTAGGCAAGGCAACTTTACTTAGGCAAAGCAGCTTTAGCATTTCCAAACCAAATGCAACACAGCTTTAGCATTTCCAAAGATAAGGGGAAGGTTCATAGTCGGAGGCAAGAACCTTAACAGCATTGATATGCAGAGCGGCTTCGGGGTCTCGGTTCATAGCTCCTCGAAAGCGGCAACACAAGTAGATAGTGGTAAAGAAGATGTGTAGTATGTGTGCCTTCATTGGTCAAGGCATTGAGTATGAGAGTCAAAATGTGATGCAGCTCTATAAGACTTTGGTTAGACCGCATTTTGAGTATAACATGATGTCTGCTACCCCATTATAGGGAGGATGTGGAGGCGCAGGAGGTTTACCAAAATGATGCCTGGATTGGAGGCTACTGGCCACAAGGAGACTTTGGACAAACTGGAATGGTGGAGGATGAGGGGTGACCCAAGAAAAGTGTATAAAATTATGGGAGGCATAGGGTAGATCACCAGAACCTTTTCCCCAGGGTAGAAGTGTCAAAGACTAGATGGCATAGTTTTACGGTAAGAGGGGCAGAGTTTAAAGGCGATGTGTGGGGCAAGTTTTTGGTGGTGGGTGGCTGGTTCGTGCCACCAGGAATGTTGGTGGAGGCAGGCACAATATTGCCATTTAAGAGGCTTATAGATGGGAATACAGATATGCATGGAATGGAGGGGGAGGGGGGTGGTATGGTTTATGTGCAGGAGCATGAGATTAATTTATCTCTGCATCATGTTCGGCACAAAGGGCCTATTCCTGTGCTGTATTGTTCTAAGAGGAGGAGTTAAATGTAAAGGCATGTGGGTGGAAGGGGGACAGGGGTGATAAAAGGAAAATGTGGGAATCAAAGATGTTCAGATTAGTTGATTGTCGTGTGTACCGAGGTACAGTGGAAAGCGTTTAGTACAGTGAAAAGATGGGAGATTAATGTATGAAGGAGAGGATCCGAGCAGTGACTGGGGCAGTGAGAAGGGCTGAAAGAAATGTGTGTGCACTGGGGTAGAAGGGCAGGGGAAAGGGAAAAATATTACTTTAAATTGGGGAATTCAATGTGTATACCGTTGGGTTGTAAGCAACTCCAATGAAATATGATGAGCTGTTCTTCCAGTTTGCATGTAGCCTTACTCTGGCAATGGTGGAGGCCAAGGATAGGAAGGGGTTTAAAATAGCAGGACAGTGTTTATTGAATCGTTCGCCTGGTTTACACTTAGTCTTGCTGGTGTAAGGAAGACCACATTGGAAGCTCCCAAGTACAGTAAATAATGTTGGAAGAGATGAACGGCACGCACACTTTTCTTCGTCTACCCCCAGCCACCTTGTGCTTTAACCCCTTTCCCTTCCTTCATACACTCTCTTTCTATCCTAACTCCCACATTTCCCTTTTATCCCCATCCCCTTCCATCCATATACCTCCTAAATATACATTTCACTTTTTCATTCTCTGACACCCTTTTATCTTTTTTTCACCTATAGCCTTTGTAACTCACTCTATCAATCATTACCCCCCAAACACCACTTGCATCCACCCATTACCAAGCTTTGTCAAAACCTCAGTTCTCTTTTCCAGCTTTCTCCCCTCCACTCCAATCAGTTTGAAGAAGGCTCCCAACCCAAAACGTCATCTGTTCATTTCCTCCACAGACACTGCCTGGCCCACTGAGTTCATCCAGCACTTTGTTTTTTTGCTCAAGTTTTCAGCACCTATAGTTTCTTGAGTCTCTATGTTAACCATGTATTTTTAAGGTAGAGATAGGTTATCATCAACAAGCAATGGTGTGAAACTTTATCCCAGGTAGACCGGAATGATGAGTTGAGGTTATAATTGGGCCAATCATACACTTGCTGACATATTTGGCGGCCAACCGTCTTGTTCCTAATTCATATGCACCATTGCACAAGAAAAAGCATTGCATTACCTCTTAACTATAAGGGCTTACCTGGGAACACTGAGCTGGATCTTGCTGAGTTACGGTAGGGGGTCCAATTTCAATGCCAGTATTTAACCCTTTCAACTGCATTAAGTTCTGTGCAGTGTATAAATCCAATACGTATTGATTTGGGAAGCCAGACCTACTTCTTGGATTTTGAGCTAGGTTAAACAAAAAAGTAGGTTGTTTGTCGCTTACGCAAAAAATAATTTTGCTACGACGTTAATAATTTTATTTGGGTTTTGTTAGAACATATCTTTTTCTTTCAAAGATGTTCAGAGTTTAATGGTAGATTTCAAGGCTTCTTTATTCACAGCGAACAGTTGTTGCATATCCAGAAATGAGGAGACAAATGCAGCTAGGCACAACTAAAACATCTGCAGGACGCTACTAGACATTTACAGTGTACATCTGAACGAGCTTTCTTTTCTAAATTAGGCTATCAATCTTTGTGGTGATTCTTACTGGCTCAAAACCAATCACCCAGATTGTGTCCCTTCCTTATTGATCCTGAACACAGGGGGCTGGTTGGCATTACTTAATTACCTTCATCCTAATAAGGGATTGTTGTTCGCAGTTCTGCTTAGGTTTTTTAAAAAATAATTATAACCTCGAGTTCACAAGCTGTTCTTCGTCTCCGGGCTCAAGTTCATGGACTGTTCTTTTCAAAGAATAAGCAGTTTATAACAAACTCATTCCAGCAATTCTCTGCAAACCTCTGCAGTGTTTTAATTATATTTAATTTAAAATATTTTTCTTTCATTTCAATTTTTAGGTTATTTAATGTTTGTATATGCTGGATGCATATTAAATTATTGCAGCTTTGACAGTCGATCAGTAAGCCTGGGCATGGGACATTGGGTATCATTTGTGGGTGGTGCCAGGGTTTTCGCACTCATGGTGCGGTTGCTGTTTGGACCATTGCCATTGGATTTCAGGATGGAGATTTTACCACTACATCAAACCCGGCAATTAAAGAGTCGATAAGAATAAACACAGAGGGAATGTGTGTTTAAGCTATGGTTTAAAATTCTGATCAAAGTGCTGTTACTGTTGTCAGCATACACGTTGAAATTGAAGTACTATACTATCATGATTTTGAGTTTTGATGTATAACAAAAACATTGGCTTAAAGTCGTGTTATGCTCTAATGTCTTCTTGAACAACTTATACACGCAATAGAATTAAAACAAATAAACTACAAATGGACATTGCAAACAATAACAGGTAATAGTGGAAGCATTTGCGGGTCAAGCCATACCTTAAAGGGAACAAAATAATTGACATTTCGAGTCAAGGAATCTTCACGAAGACCAGAAAACGAATTGGACAAGTTAAGTTGTAGAGAAGGGAAAAATAGGAAAACAGACTATTATCTAAATGGAGGCAGATTAGGAAAAGGGGAGATGCAGCGCGACATGGGTGTCATGGTACACCAGTCATTGAAAGTAGGCATGCAGGTACAGCAGGCAGTGAAGAAAGCGAATGGTATGTTAGCTTTCATAGCAAAAGGATTTAAGTATAGGAGCAGGGAGGTTCTACTTCAGTTGTATAGGGTCTTGGTGAGGCCACACCTGGAGTATTGCGTACAGTTCTGGTCTCCAAATCTGAGGAAGGACATTATTGCCATAGAGGGAGTGCAGCGAAGGTTCACCAGACTGATTCCTGGGATCTCAGGACTGTCTTATGAACAAAGACTGCATAGACTCGGTTTATACTCTATAGAATTTAGGAGATTGAGAGGGGATCTTATAGAAACTTACAAGATTCTTAAGGGGTTGGACAGGCTAGATGTAGGAAGATTGTTCCCGATGTTGGGGAGGTCCAGGACAAGGGGTCACAGCTTAAGGATAAGGGGGAAATCCTTTAGGACCGAGATGAGAATGATTTTTTTCACACAGAGTGGTGGGTCTCTGGAACTCTCTGCCACAGAGGGTAGTTGAGGCCAGTTCATTGGCTATATTTAAGAGGGAGTTAGATGTGGCTAAGGGGATCAGAGGGTATGGAGAGAAGGCAGGTACGGGATACTGAGTTGGATGATCAGCCATGATCATATTGAATGGCGGTGCAGGCTCGAAGGGCCGAATGGCCTATTCCTGCACCTAATTTCTATGTTTCTAAAGTTGCCAAGATAAGCTGCACTCCACTCCTCGTCACATTTTCCATCCCAACCCTTTCCACAGAAACTGCTCTTTCTGCAACTCCTTGGTTCACTCATCTCTTCTTACATAAACCAACTCCTTTCCAGGTACTTTTAACTCCATTCGCAGGAGATGTAACATCTGTCCCTATACCTCCCACCTCACATCTAGAGACCCCAGCAGCAGACAAGAGTTCACATGCACCTCCTTGAAACCTCTTCTGTAGCATTATTAGGTGCTCCCGATGTGACCTCCTTTGCATCGGCGATCCCAAGGATAGACCAGGTGGCCGTTTAGCAAACACTTACTGTTGGGTCTTCTGGTTACTAACCATTTTAACTTCCCTTCCCGTTCTGACCCCTCTGCCCTGCACGGGCCACACACAATCTGAAGGACAGCACCTCGTAGCTTACAAAGCAACAGCATGAACAATTAAATTCTCCCACTTTAGCAAACCAGCCAACAACCACTGCTCCTTCCCTCCCTCCCTCCCTCCCCCCGCCCCACCTGGACGCACACCCATTTCCCCCTTTCCCCTTCCCTTCATCCTACAATTCTTTCTCTGGCTTCATATATCATGCATCTTTACTCCTTGTATTCCGTGCGTCCTTTTCTCCAAGGAAGATGGAGGAGATGAATGTGTGGCTGAATGTTGGTGCAGAAGGCAGCGGTTCAGATTTCTGGACCATTGGGATCTTTCCTCGGACACAGGTGGCGTGTGCAAGAGGGTTGCACCGTAACTCTGCGAGGGGAACTAATATTCTGACAGGCAGGTTTGCGAGTACGACATGGGTGGGTTTAAATTAGATTGGCAGGGGGGTGGAATCCTTTTCAGGACCAAGGCAGGTCACATGCATCTAGATACAGTGAAATGCTTTTGTTTTGCAGTCTGGTAAAATCATACAGCATACTTCACCAAGGTACACCTGCCGGGTCCCACTTCATTCTCGGCACCCCCTTCCCCCTGGAGAGTCACCCCACCGTTCTCGGCGGCTCCCCCCCCCCCCCCCCCCCCCGTTGGGTTAATGCATCTGGATGCTATTCAGCTCTCCCCATGTTGGGTCTGACCGTTTGAAGGATAA
Organism: Raja brachyura; assembly: GCA_963514005.1. The sequence goes on along the minus strand of OY740781.1, from coordinate 47,665,264 downwards.
CACGGGCTAAATGGGGATGAGAGCGAAAGACAGACCCGCCATGATCCAATGGCGAAGGAGACTCGATGTCTACTCTAAATTCTGCTCCTCCGATTCATGAACTTATGAAGTGCAGGAATTTGGATGTTATACTTTCATTTCTATAGTACATATTTAGAAGCACAGCAAGTACAAGTTGCTAGTTTAACCGCGGTGCGGTATAAGATATTAGAAAATACAATTGTAAGTAAAATATTCAATTGGGCAAATGTAGAATAACACATACAAGCATGCATAGATTTGCTACAAGCAAATTGTGCTTAACCAGCAAGTGATATTTTTGAAGTATAGCAAAGATGTTAATGTTATATGTAGATTAGCATATAAAGTTTCTTCATAATCTTGTCAACAAAAGTGGAATCTATTAATGCATTGAATGGGAAATGATGAACAGTTTTTTGGGGGTGGAAAATGCTATGCCCAAGGTTTGAACCATTGTTTTTCAAGATATTTACTCAAGATTGTTTTAAATTTTCTTGACTTGGATGCATAGCAGACAAAATAATGAAGATGTCTGAATCTAGAACAAAAGCACTAGAACTCAGCAGGCGAAGAGACAGCAGTGGAGGCAAAATGTGTAAGCCAACAACTTGACCCTGTTTCAGTTTAGTTTGTTGTCACATATACCAAGATACAGTGAAAAGCTTTTGTTGCATACTATCCAGTCAGCAGAAAGACAATATATGATTACAATCAAACGATTACAGTGTATAGTTACATGATAAGGGAGTAATGTTTCGTGTAAGGTTACCCAGCAAAGTCTGATCAAGGATAGTCCGAGGGTCACCAATGAGGTAGACCAATGAGTTCAACACTGCTCTCTGGTTGTGGTAGGATGATTCAGTTGCCTGATAAAAGCTGGGAAGAAACAGTCCCTGAATCTGGAGGTGTGCGTTTTCACACTTCTATACCTTTTGCCTGATGGGAAAGGGTAGAAGAGGGAGTGGCCAGGTATGGTGAGTTATAAATGGAGTCATTAGAAGGGAGGTTGGTTTGTGTGATGGTCTGGGCTGCTTCCACCATTTGCTGCTGTTTCTTGCGGTCTTGGATGGAACTGCTCCCAAACCGTTAGGTTTGCATTAGGGTTGAGAGGGTACAAGAAATATTGGAAGATAGACACAAAAAGCTGGAGTAACTCAGCAGAACGGGTAACCCGCTGAGTTACTCCAGCTTTTTGTGCCTATCTTTGGTTTAACCAGCATCTGCAGTTCCTTCCTGCACAAGAAATATTGGTATTGGGTTTCTATTGTCATGTGTATTGAGGTATAGAGAAGGATGTTGTCTGCATCACATCCTGTCAAAAATCATATTATACTTGAGTACAATCAAGCCATACACAAGTACAACAAGTTCCAGCATTATAGCATTACTGTTACAGAGAAAGTGCAGATAAAAAAATATAAGCACAAGGTCAACAATGAGCTAGGTTGGAAGGTCAGGACTACATCCTACCTTATTAGAGAACTGTTTAATAATCTGACATAAATGGGGAAGAAACTGTTCCGGAATCCGGTGGTATGTGCTTTTAAGCATTTGTATTTTCTGCCTAATGAGAGAAGGGAGGTGAGGGAATGACCAGGGTCAAAATAGTCCTTGATGATGTTGGCCGCTTTCTTGAGGCACCATGAAGTGTACATGAAATCGATAGAGACAGGGTGGTTTGTATGATGGACTGGGCTACAGCCACAGTTCTCTGCAATTTATTGCAGTCTTGGGTTGAGCCGTTGCCAAACCGAACTGTGATACATTATACTTGTATACCATAAACCCTCATTTTAAAGCATCTGTTTATAATGGATTTTGGTTATAGCAGGTGGACCTCCCCGGCTCCTTCACCAGCTGCCACACTGTCCGGTTGATGCGGCTGTTGTTGCGGCTCACGTTTTGGTCAACAGCGTTTCTTCAAGCCGCGGCCATCAACAGGATGCAGTCGGTGACCATGGGGACCTTAAAAGGGCCTGTCCCACTTAGGAGACCTAAACAGCAACCTCTGCTGACCTTGCCCGCCAGCCAAGTTTTCCATGAGGTCACAGGAGGTTTTGGTGACTCTCCCTAATGGCCAAAGTGGTTTCCACGTGGTCGATGCTTCATCTAGGTTGCTGCTATTTTTTCATCATGATTAAAACCGGCATCGACTAAAAATAGGTTGCCATTTCAAAAATCTATAATTTTTTAGTCGCAGGTCTAGTCAAAGCCGGTTTTCTTCATTGTCGAGGAAGGTTTTCAACATATGCCTGGGAGGTGTTAGGAGGTTGCAGGTCACCTCGACCTTGATTTTTCTTTTTTGGGTGGCGGGCAAGGGCACCAGAGGTTGCTGCTTAGGTCTCATAAGTGGGACAGGCCCTTTACTCTCTCCCCACCTGCCTCTTCTTTCTGATAGCTATCACTTTGGCCACTTGCCCTCTCCACCACCAGCTCCTCTCACTGCTCGGTTATAGCAGAAAATTGGAACAATGGACACCCCCCACCCCCCATGGTCTGTTATAACAAGTGTTTACTGTACTTTCTACAGTGCACTGATTGAAGTTAGTAAAAGTTGCTTAACTTCCTCGATCTTCTGAAGAAGTAGAGGCAGTGTGCTTTCTTGGCTATAGCTTCAGCATGGTTGGTCTTGGACAACTTGGTGATAGTTACGTCTAGGAACTTGAAGCTCTCAACCATTTCAGACAACATTGATGCTTTGTTTCCTTAAGTCAATAACTAGCTCCGACATGTTGTAGATATTGAGGGATAGGTTTTGTCTCAACACCGTATTTCTAGGCGCTTTCTCCTTCCTGCACTCCGTCCTGTCGTGTTCAATGTGTCATGTGGGTCTTTGATTACGTTGGCTGCATTTTGGAGGCAGCGCCCCCTTTAGACCCCTTTGGTGCGGAGGTCAATAGCTGTGACGTTGGAGTTGCGGTACCCACCACTTTTTGCAATCTCCTTTGTTCCTGGGCATCCGTGATGCAATCAGTCAATATGCTCTCTGCTGTACACACCTATAGAAGTTCAAGAGATTATTCATTAACATAATTAATCTTCTCAATCGTTGAAGGAAGTACATATGTTAGGGTCATAGAGTGATTCAGTGTGGAAACAGGCCCTTCAGCCCAACTTGCTCACACCAACCAAAAATGTCCCAGCTACACTTGTCCCACTTGCTTGTGTTTGGTCCATATCCCTCCATGTCATCTATTTACCTGTCTAACTGCTTCTTCAATGTTAGGATAGTCCCCATCTCAACTACCTCCTCTGGCAGCTTTTTCCATAAACCCACCACCCTTTGCATAAAAAAGTGACTCCTCGGATTCCTATTAAATATTTTCCTATATCCTCTGGTCCTCGATTCACCTACTCTGGGCAAGAGACTCTGTGCACCTACCTGATCTATTCCTCTCATGATTTTGTACACCTCAATAAAATCACCCCTCATCCTCCTGCCCTATCTACCTGCGACTCCATCTTCAGGGAGCTACGCACCAGCATTCTTAGATCCCTTTGCTCTACAACACTCTCCAGAGAGCTACCATTCACTGTTTAGGTCCTGCCCATGTTTGACTACCCAAAATGCAACACCTCACATTTCTCTGTATTAAATTCTATCAACCATTCCTCAGCGTACCTGGCCAATCGATCAAGATCCTGCTGCAATTTTTCAGTCATCTTCACTATCTGCAAAACTACCCACATTTGCATCATCTGTAAACTTGCTAATCTTTCCATATATGTTCTCAGATATAGATGACAAACAGTAATGGGCCCAGCTCCGAACAATGAGGCCCACCACTAGTCACAGGCCTCCAGCCTGAGAAGCAACATTCCACTATCACCTTCTGCTTTCTACCACAAAGCCAATTTTTAAAATCCATCAGCTATCTCTCACTGGATCCCATGCGATCTAACCCTCCTGAGCAGCCAACCATGCGGAACCTTGTTGAATGCTTTGCAGAAGTGCATATATACATCCACAGCTCTGCACTCATCAACCTTTTTGGTCACGTCTTCAAAAAACTCATCAGATTTGTGAGACACGACCTCCCACGTACAAACCTATACTGACAATCCCTAGTCAGCACATGTCCGTCTAAATGCCTGTATATCCTATCCCTCAGAATACTCTCTAGTAACTTTCCAACTACAGATGTTAAGCTCACTGACCTATATTTCCCAGCATCTACCTTCATACACTACAGTACCTTCAGTACCTTAACCTAACACTGACGGTTGATGGGCTTTCTGGATTGCATCAATGTGCTGTGCCCAGGACAGATCCTCAGAGATGCGCACACCCAGGAATTTGTTGACTCTCTCTCATGTGACAGGAGCAGAACTAGGCCATTCAGCCCATCAAGTCTACGCCCCCATTCAATCATGGCTGATCTACCTCTCCCTCCTAACCCTATTCTTAGGCGCTGCAGTTCTGTCACTGCCCGTGTGCGCGACTTTGGCGCCTTTGAGAGGGGGACGGGTTTAAAATGCGGTATTTCGGAAGCCTATTCAAATCGATCTTGAACAGGCTATTTAGTTAATGAAGAAAAATCGCTTCGACTGCCGTTCTCTGAAGTTATTTTTAAACTGCGCATGCTAATTTAATTGCTGTAGTATATTTAAAATCATCTTCTAAAGCCGTGAACGCCGACAACGGGACGGACCTCGCGTAGGGGACAAGGCAAGGTACACAGTTTATTTCTTCATTAAAAAATGCTTCTTAGGATACCTTTAATCAAAATTTCACGTTGCGAGAAGGTGATTTATTTCCCATACGAACCGGCAGTATTTTTCCTGCCGATATGGGGTTTAAATTTACCGCAACCGCAACGTTCCAATCGATCGCGTTCCAGAAAATCCCACTTCGAAGATGATATAAATGGCCATTAGATCTAGTAATTGAATTTTGTAATTAGCTACAATTGCGTAACTAACTAATTATATGCTATAATTTCAGGTCATCCAAGTAAGATTGTTTCATATTTGTTTCAGAATACTTCAATCTATAATAACTGAAAATTTCTTTCAGTTCTCTTAATTTTTAAGAAAGTTATGGGCTTTTGAATGTCCTCGATCACAGCTTTTGTGTTTAGTCAATGGAAAAGCAATAGGGAACAAGATGCTAATTTCCGAGTATGAAAATGGCCATAACATTTTTAATACTGAAGATATGAAAGTGAATTAGGTGTCAAATTAAACTTTGTTTTATGCTTTATCTGATGGGATAAATTGCAGACGATTTAAAAAATCTCAAAATTTTGTACCATTGCTACTATTCTCCTGCCTTTGCCCCATGACCCCTGACACCATACTAATCAAGAATTCTCTCCACCGCTGACAAGTTGATGAAGATGGGCTAGTGATTCCTTGGCTTTTCTCTTCTGAAGTCAACAATCAGCATTTGGTCTTCCTGATGTTTCGAGCAAGCTTGTTCTGGCACCATGCAATCAGATTATCAATCTCCCTGTTATCCTCTGACACATCAATGCAAACTTGTAAATTGAGAGAGCAGAATTTGGCCATACAGTTGTGTGTGTGTATAGGGAGTAAAGTAGGGGCCTGGTGGGGCACCGTTGGGAATCATCATGGAGTTGTTTTATCATCTATCCTCACTGATTGTGGTCTACAGGTCAGCTAGTTGAAGATCCATTTGCAGAAGACGGTGCTGATTCAGATCTGGGAGTTTGGCGATGAGATTGTTTGGGATCATGGTGTTGAAGGCAAGCCATAGTCAATAAATGAGAGCCTGATGGCCTTGCTATCTAGATATTAGGTTAGGAGACGCTGCCTGCAGTAGGTAAAGGACAAGAGGTAGAGGACCAAGGCTGTCTGGGAGGCTGGGTTCAATGGTTCTTTATTATCACATGTACCAAGGTAGAGTGATTTTTGTTTGCAACAGTTCAGAAAATTATCACTATACATATGCACAATCCCAGAAAAGTACAAAGTGTATAGAAATAGTCCACCGAGATCTTATACGAGTTGCCAGATTTTGGTGCATTTTCAAAGTCCAAGTTGCTTTAAGTGCAGCTGGTTATAAAGGCTGGTTGTCCTGGGCCTGTTGGCATGTTGGCCTGGCAAAGTGTAGCTTTAGGCGTCCTTCACTGCTGCTCCACTGCACAGTGTTGCTGCAGGCTGCGTCTGGTCTGCGCACTCTGTCTCTTGGAATGGCAACCTATCTAGTCGAGTCCCAGGCCACTGCAGAGCCTTCAGCTATTGCCTCAACCCAGATCGGCCAGCGAACCATTGTCCTGCTACTCACCTGGCCACCATACAGCTTCCTGCTTACCGGTCCTTTATTCTTGGATCGGTTCTCGGGGATGAGCAGGGGCCAGGCTCGGTGGATGACGGGGGATAGCTGTGGTACCCTGGTATTGATGTGTGCCATAACGAGCCTCTTATTGAAGTACCACGTGATAATGAATGTGAGTCACTGGACAGTACAAAACAATATGTACGGGGTGGGTTGGAGATGGGTGAAACAAGATGGGGAGAGGTAATGGGCAAATGGAACCAGATGGAGGATGTTGTATAGAAGCATAAGTGATAAGTGGAGCCAGATGCGGAGGAATAGTGGGCAGAAGGAAACAGACGGAGGAAGGATTGGGAGTGAAGAACAAAGGGAGATGAAATCGGTGGACAGATGTGTGTGTGTGTGTGTGTGTGTGTGACCTGAAAATGGAAAATTCAATATTCATACCATTGAGTTGTAAGCACCACAAACAGAATATGAAATGTTGTTCATCTAATTTGCGTGTGGCCTCTCCAACAATGGAAAAGACCAAGAACGGACAGGTGGGAAAAAGATGGTGTGTTAAAAAGACATTCAAACAAAAGCTTGGAATAGTGACAGTGACAGGGCACAGGTCTTCCGCAAAATGATTGCATAGTTTACATTTGGTTAAACAAGCAATATCAATGTATTTTCAAGGGTAAAATTGTACAGGCATAACATTAATAGAGAAGGAGTTTATATATTTGAAGAGACCTTTAACAGTAGCGGAACAGGTGGATAGGTTAAAGCGAGAATGTGAAGATGCTAGAAAAGCCACATAAATGCTCTAGACACAAGGAACAGTCTGGCAATGCAGGAGATCCGGGACAGAAAGATCAGTATGGGAATGGAAAGGGGAGTTAAAATGGATAGCAGCTGGGTGATCTAGTAGGTCTTGGCGGACCGAGCATGTTCGGCGAAACGGCTGCCAAGTCTAAGCTTAGTTTTGCTGATGTAAAGGAGGCCACATCGGAAACACAGGTGAGGGTTAGAGAAGGTGCACCTGACCCTCTGCCTCACTTGGGAGGACTTCTTGGGTCCCTGGCTGGATGTGTGAGAGGAAGTATATGGATAGGTGTGACATCTCCCACGGTTGTTGGGGAAAATATCTGGGGAGAGGATGGGATCACATTAAAGATGGCAGAAATGTTGGAGAATGAATTGGGTGCGGAGGCTGGTGGGGTGAATGGCAAGGATCAGGGAAACTGTCCTTGTTCCGTCTCAGGGGAGGAGGAGCGAGACCAGAACTACGGGACACAGGAGACATGGGTGTGGGATCCCATCTGAGACAGAAGAGGGGAAACTACGCTTACTAAAGAAAGGGGACACCTTGGATGCCTTACAAGTGTAAGCCTCATCTGGGGAGCATCTCAGTGGACATGGATAAATTGAAAGTAGGGGATTGCTTCTTTGCAAGAGGCAGGTTGGGAGGAAGTGTAGTCCAGATACCTACTCGATGGGTATGCAATAGATGTCAGTTGATAGCCTGTCCTGTGATGTTGACTGGGAGATCAAGAAAGGGCAGAGAGGTGTCAGAGATGGTCCAAATGAATTTGTGGGCAGGGTGGAAGTTAGTGGTAAAGTTAATGAACGCAACGTGTTCTGCACAGCTGCAGGAGGCAGCCACAAATCGGTCGTCAAGGTAGCAGAGAAGGATTTGGGAGATGGTGCCAGTGTACGTTTAGAATAACGATTGATTGATGTCACCAACAAAATGCAGGCAAAGTTGTGCCCCATGTGAGGCTACACCTGTAACTTGAAGAAAGTGAGAGGAGTCGGATGTTTTTGAGGGTGAGACCATGTTCCACCAGGCAGAGTGTAGGTAGGGAGAATCTGATTGGATCTCTGTTCAAGGAAGAACCAGAGGGCCTCAAGACCTTCCCGACAGGGGGAGATGGTGTAAAGGACTGGATGTCCTTGGTAAAGATGAGACAGAGGGGGGCCTAGAAATGGAAAGTTATTGAAGGATTGAAAGGCGTGTGAGGTTTTCTCAGATGTAGGTGGGAAGAACCTGGCCTAGGGGGGGAAATAGGATGGAATAAAGGTATTTGGAGATAAGATCAGTGGGGCAGGAGCACGCCAAAACTATGGGTTTGACAGGAGAGTCCAGTTTATGGATTTTGTGAAGGAGATAAGAGTGGGCAGTGAGAAGCTGGGGAATGATAAGATTGGAAGCAGTGGAGGGAATATCGTCAGATTGGTAACTTTCTGGGAAATTATGGCCTGGTGTTCGTCTGTGGGGTCACGGCCAAGAAGCGAGGCATGAGGAGGTGGAGCCTGGCATCAGAACGGTGGAGGTCCGCGTGCCCATCTACAATGGCACCCCTTTGATTGGCGGGTTTAATAACAATGTTACTGAGTAAGCATACAAGTGTGCGTTCAGAGGTGAGATTGGAGGAGGTAAGTTGAATGGAGAAGTCAAGACAGTTGATCTCGTGCCAGCATATGGAATTAACAAAGTCCAAGGAGGGTGGATTACTGGGGGGGGGGGGGGGGGAGTTCGTGAGCAGGAGGAATGTTGGTGATGAGAGGTGGTCACTAAGCAGCGAGTACTTGACAGAGTAAATAACCAGTAGATAGAGGCAACGGAAGAACTCAACTCACAGCAGGCTCCGAACTTGAGGTGTGTGCTCAGGAGTACAAAGACAAGGTCTCTATTGAGGACTAACCATTCTGCCTTAGAGAAGAGGATGTTGGGGAGATGGAGAAAACCCAATAGAGGCAAGGGCAGGTAGGGATCAGACCTGGGCTCTGCCGAGGGCACCACATATTCCACTTGGGTAGCTTACAACCTAACAGTATGAACATTGAATTGTCCAATTTTAGGTAACTTACCTACAGACAACCATCTTTCCTATGCCACACCTGGATTCACAGCCACCAATATTTCTTCTTCTGGCTTCACAATTCTCGCTTTTTCCTTCAACACACACCTTATGTCTGTTCATCTCTGACCTGTGCCGAACCATCCGCATATCACCTCCCCGCCCCCCCCGCCCCCACATCCACGTGTCACTTGCCAGGCTTTGTACTGCCCCTCCTCTTCCCTCACAATGGTGCAGTGTTACGAGTTGTGGTCTTACAGCCCCAGAGACCCAGGTACAATCCTGACCTTGGGTCCTATCTGTAGGGAGTTTGCACATTCTCCCTGTGGACACGTGCGTTTCCTCTGGTTTCCTCCCACTTTCTAAAGACGTATCGGTTTGTAGGAAAGAACTATTGTACGGGTGATCTTTGGGTGGCGTGAACTTGGTGGGCTTCCATGCTAAACTATAAACATTGTAAATAAACTTTAAACATTGTAAATAAACTTGTAACTCTGTACCCACTGGCTGTGACCTCACACTTGTAAGAATGCTGTGGTGAAAGATGAGGGATAGGTTAAACAGCTTAAGCAACAGTTTCATTGTCAAGTTTCATTTGTATACCCTGCCGATGCTGCTTCTTTGCAATAATCTCTCTGAATGCTCTAAAATGTTCATAATAAGGCTGCACATCAGGTTGGGATGACAAGTCAATGTAGGAGATAATCGTATCAATTGAATCACGTACAGTAGAGAGTTTTGGTTTATTATCCACTGTTTTTTTATCATCATCATCACTGTTATCTCCATTATCGCCAATGAGAACTTCATTCACTATTTCATCTTCTGGCAAAACTTTGTACCCAGGATCACCCTCTGTGTCTTCTAGCCAGGTGCTAACATCATCTTCTGTAACTTCAGTCTCTCCTGCCCTTTGAAGGATACAATGAAAATCCCTGACCTCTAACCCTTCAAAGTCATATTCTGCATCCACATTATACAGAAGTTTTTTCCACGCATTAGCCAGTGTTGTAATTTTCATAGCCTTCCACGATGCTGCTAAGTTGAATATTGCTGATTTCAAATTGTAATTCTTGATGTTAGTGAGTCTTGGTTTCCCTCGGGTATCATCAACAAAATCTTCCTCCTCTTTTATGACCCCGAGAACTTCATGTAAATACCACCACTGGTATAGTCTTTTGCAAGCTACAACTACACCCTGATCCATTGGCTGGATCAGCAATGTATCAGGTGGCAGGTACATGCACCTAATTTTCCCATCATTACTGACAGCCTTGTAAACATTAGGGTGAGCAGGCGTGTTATCCAAAATCAGTAGCGCCTTAACTTCATCGGCAGGAAGTTTGAGGACATCTTCCTGATACTTACGCACAGCAGGAATGAAATGAGTGAAAAACCAATTACTAAAAATGTGCAAATTAAACCAAGCTTTCTTGGAGTTGTAATAATGCACTGGCAGCTGGCGCATTATGTCTTCTAAGCCCCGTGGGCGTGCTGATCTCCCCACAACAGCTAATTGTAGACGATGCATACCATCTGCATTTGCACAACACAACACTGAGAATCTCTCTTTGTTCAATTTGTGGCCATGTAGGGCAGTTTCACGTTTAAATGCTCGGGTATTTCGAGGGAGTGACCGCCAAAACAGACACGTTTCAACTGCATTATACACTTGGGAATGTAGAAAACCTTCCTTCTTGATTACATCATTCAGCCTCGTCCTGAAAGTTTCTACTACTTCTGTTGGTGCACTGGCAACTTCACTATGAATAACCGTTTTAACCATGCCATGGCGATTTCTAAATCGCCATAGCCACCCAGCAGTAGCTTGAAACTTCTCCACTCCCATATGCTTGGCTAGTTTGGCTGCTGCATTTTGGATCTCCGAACCTCGGACGTTTACACCACAGGAACGTTCTTGCATGATCCACGTGTAGACTGCTTCCTCAAGATCTTTATCTTGTGCAACTCTCATATGCTTCCTTCCACCAACAGAGGAAGTTTTAGATGTGGAAGGTACTCCGAACTTTAGTGAAAATGCAGTAAGCTTGTCCTTTGCTTTTCGTATGTCTGACACAGTTTGTTTTTTCACACCATATTCTTCACATACGTGCGCTACCGTAGCACCAGCCTCTAACTTCTTTATTAGTTCTAGTTTCTGGTTAACACTTAGGCTGACGCGCTTTCTTTTTACACCACCGTTCTCTCTGGAAGCCATCGTCAATCACCGCAATGATAATTTAAAGCAAAAAGTGACTAAACACTGTAAACAGGGTGAGTGCACAACAATGCTCTGACACTGAGTGGCGGGAAACATAGACTGAGACAAGATTTGCTCCAACCACCTAGCGGCCATTCCATGAAACAATGAACTTGGTCTTCCACCGATTTGGTCTGCTATAACTGAAATCTATTATAAAGAGTTCCATAATAGAGGCTGTACTGTATAAACAGCAACTGCTGAAGATACTGTCAGAGCACAACAATGGTGAGATAGAGTGTTATAGTTTCATGATGGTGCCCTTGCATTAGGCAAAGAAAAGTGAGACCAGTTCTGGAGGAAGGTTGGAAGAAGATACAAAGTATTGGATTACGTCAGATGGTCAGGCAGTGTCCCTGGAGAATATGGATAGGTGATGTTTTGGGATGAGACCCTTTGGTTCAGTTGAAAGGTTAGCAGCCTGAATTGTTGACGAGTGAACTGCTTTAATTTGTAGAGATGCCATCCATGTCAAACATCCAGCTGGAAAAATCCTGTATTTTTCTTCTGGTAGTTATAAATATCCCAGTCTGTTCCTTTATTATAAAAAATAAATCAATTATCAAAATTATGCCGATAAACAGTGCTCAATCTCAATGCACTTCATCATTTGACCTCAGCTTCAGTTATCATGTTAAATGGTTCCTTTAAGAAGAGACAACCAACAAGTGCATTGCATCTTCTGCACTTGATGATTTTCCTTTTTGACAAATCGCTTTTCTGTCCAAATAACTCACCAACCACGGCAAGAAAAATCACCAAGATGACTTCGGAGACATACGACTTTAAAGCCAAAACGGACCATATGATTTTGTTTCCTTTACTCGTTTTTCTTTGTGGACGCCATTAACTCAACAACATTCCTGTTGACTCTGGTGGTCGCGCAATGAATCCTGGGGGTTATGCTAACGAGGCGGGTGACGCAGGGCGGGTTGAGGCGGCGGCGGCGGCGGCGGCAGCGCGGGGTTGAGGCGGTCACGTGAGCCGCGGGCCTTTGTGAGCACATTGGCCGGTAGCCGAGCGCTGGCCGCGACCGTGTCCGCTGGGCCGCCCGTTTAATTCACTGCGCTGCATCGTATCGTCCGCACAGGTGAGCGCCCGCCGCCCGTCCATCCACCCTCACAGTCGCGCAGTTTCCAGGAGGCCGACGGTGGCGATTTTTACTTTTAATGGCGCGGGAGTGATCCGTTGAGAGGAGGAGGTGGGGAGAGGGGGAGGAGGAAGGGAAGAAGATGGGGGTGATGGGTCAGCTGCACCGACTGACTGACTGACTGACCGACCGACGGACGGACGGACGGCGCGGGACGAGCGGCGGCGGGGAGCGGCCTCTCGTTCATTCTGCCCTCCGCGTGTTGGCGCGACGCCCCTCACTTGCATGGCGTCACGTTGTTGTTGTCGGCGGCGGCGGCGTCTGGGACCCCGGGGGGGGGCACCGCAGCGGGGGCGGCGTGGCCCGCCTGGTATCCCCGTGTGATTGTCGAAGAATAACTTTATTCCGAAATCGTGTCGGGATATATGTTTTTTTTCCGCTCCCCCCCCCCCCCCGGTTTTTTAACGAACCCTTCCGGTGCATGGAACGGAAGAGAATGACGGTGTCACAGTAACGGACGAGAAAACACGGCAAATGCTGCTTGGAGGCAGCAGAAAATGCCAGAAGCGCTCGGCGACGTCTGTGGAGCAGGAAGGAAACTTAACGTTCGGGCCGTCGACCTTTCATCGAAATGTTTTACATTGTCACTTATGAATTTGAGGAACGGGTGTTTGTTTCTTTGAAAATTGTTTAAGGCTCGTAGATAGGTTTCTGACGAAGTCTTCGACCTGGAGCGTTAACTCCGTTTCTTTCCACAAATGGTGACGCAGCTGCAGAGTACTTCCAGCATTTATGTTTTTTTAAAACTAATTTGCTTAAACGACAACGTTACCCGTTTTAAGTCTTAGTTTTTATAATTTTAACTTATCTGAAACTGAAAAAAATATCGAGACTATGACTATAAATCGGTCAGAATAAAATGGACGGATGATTTTCCTCTCCGAGGCGAAAAACAATATTTCCAAGGAAATGGTGAACCATACAGTGTTCACAAAATATCTAGACCTCCACTCTAAATTTTACTCCTAGGTATTGAAATTTTAGTCCTTTGATAGTATAATTGTATGTTTTATACACAGCACAGATTTATTGGCCTACATAATGACAAATTAAACTAATCCCTTCTGTTTGCATGTGCTCCATATACTTCCATGTGCTGTTAGAAGAAAAATATTTATTTGTTCCTTTTTGTGACATAGGACAATAAGACACTCTTGCCTATATATTGATGTTCCTATCTAAAAGCCTCTTAAATGCCACTATCATATCTGCTTCCACGACCACTCCTGGTAATGCATCCCAGGCACCCACCACTTTGTGTTTAAAAAAAAAAAACTTGCCCAGCACATCATCAAACTTGTCCTTATAACCTTAAAGATATGCCCTCTAATATTTGACATTTCCACCCAGCGATAATTCTCTGCCTCAGAGCACCTGCCTCCACCGCCCTCTGAGGCAGAGAATTCCACACACTGACAACTCTCTGTGAGAAAAAGTGTTTCCTCGTCTCCATTCTAAATGGCTTGCTCATTCTTAAACTGTGGCCCCGGGTTCTGGACTCCCCCAACATCGGGGGCATGTTTCCTGCCTCCAGCGTGTCCAAACCCTTATCAATCGTATATGTTTCATTAAGATCCCATTAAAGCTACCCCAATACTCCTGATTCTTTTAGCTCAATGCCCTGATTAATTAAGTCAAGTGTACCATATGTGTTCTTTACCGCTCTATCTACTTGTGGTGCTACTTTCTGGCAGCTATGTACTTGGTTGCCAAGTATATTAACACTGTTAAGGGTCTTGCTGTTAACTGTAAACATTCTCCTTGTATGTGATCCCTGAAAGTGCAAAATCTCATACTCGGCGGGATTACACTACTTCTGGTATTTCTCTGCCACCATCTGTAAGTGATCTACATCCTGCTAAATCCCTTGACAGCCTCTGTCACTGTCTGCAACTCCAGAAATTTTTGTAGTGTCTCCAAGCTGAATAACTAAATCATCTACATTTTCACCTGTCAATTATATACATCACATATCACAAAATCCTGCAAAACATCACAGTTACAGATCTCCAGGTCAAGCAAGACCCCCCCCCCCCCCCCCCCCCCACTACTATCCGAGTAGGAATGAACAGCAGATGCTGGTTTACACTGAAAATACACGCAAATGCTGGAGTAACTCAGTGGGACAGGCAGCATCTCTGGAGGGTCTGAAGAAGGGCCTCGACCCAAAATGTCACCCATTCTTTCTCTCCAGAGATGCTGTCTGTCCGACTGAGTTACTACAGCCTTTCCGTATCTACTATCCTATCTTCTATGTGTATTTAGTTCGAGGGAGGTATTTGCAGGGATATGGACCAAGCGCAGGCAGGTGGGAGTAGTGTAGCTAGGACATGTTGGCCGGTGTGGGCAAGTTGGGCCGAAGGGCTTGTTTCCACACTATGACGAATGGTCTAATTCTGCCCCTAGAACTTATGAATATCCATGTCCCTACCCGTAGCAGCTTCATCACCTCATCAAAAATCTCAAACAAGTTTGTAAGACATGACCTGCCCCATTGCTCACTGTCATTAATTAGTCCATTCTCTTTTAGAAGCTGAAGTTTAGTCGTGTATTCTAATAAAATATGTCCCCAAATCATTTTCACTGTCATTCACATTTGGCTTTCTTTGCAGATCTTTTATCTTTTTATCTCATTTATCTTTTCCGCAGCCATATACATGGGTTTAGCAGTTAGGAACAGAAAGCTATTTTCCATCTTGGTAACGGTGGTAGAGATTAATATGCTTCATCTCAGGCTAGATGGATTAAGGAAGAAGTTTAGCCACTGAAACCAGATACCATGAAGTAAAGATCTTGTTGAACTTGTATGTGTGAAAGAAAGCACTTTTTTCCAGTGCTCTTGTGATTACATCATCTCTTGTTTGTGTTACTGGGGTTTATAAATAGTTGCACATTACAAATATCAAATTACTAATGATATTTTGCAGAACTCTCGGTGATGCAGATATCAAACTGGAACTAAGCCTCTATTTTGAAGTATTCTATGCAATTTTGGGTGTCAAAGATGGGCCAGTTTGTCTTTTTTTCTGGGGTAGGGGAGACTGAAAATAGAGGACATAGGTTTAATGTAAGGGTGGGCGGGAAAAAATTTCAGAAATTATTTTTTTCTCAGTGTTGGATATATTGAACTGACTAACTGCCAGAGGAAATGGTGGAGGCAGACATAATGACCATGTTTAAAAGGCGTCCAGCATGTACTTGAAGAGGAAAGAGAGACACCAGCCTAATTTAGGCAAAGAGGATTAGTATAGATGGGCATTCTGGTTGGCATGGGTAGGTTGGGCTGAGGACCTGTTTCTGTGTTGTACAGATATGATTTTAAGATCAAGTGGGTTGCGTTAAGCTCTATATTTATAATGCTCTCCATCTTTTTCCCCACATTCTGGTCCACCCACACCCTGACAGCATGTGTTTTTCACTGCATCAATATCCACAATCAATGCAATTTCCTCAATACTTTCTGACACTTTTAATGAGATTCTACAATGTGCTGTAGTAATGGTAGCCTTTGTGCTTCTGCTTATCACCTTCCAGGCTGTTTTCACCTTTCTTCTCCCCTTCCACCCAAACCCCTCCCCCAACCTGACGCCATCTATCTATATCTCCCAACTCCACCTCTTCCTCCAACCGACCTGGATGTGAATGGCTGCAGTCCATGCAAAATAAATGCTTGCAATACAATTGGATAAGGAATTCCAGGGTGGAAACATAGACAGAAACATAAAAAATAGGTGCAGGAGTAGGCCATTCGGCCCTTCGAGCCTGCACCGCCATTCAATATGATCATGGCTGATCATCCAACTCAGTATCCTGTACCTGCCTTCTCTCCATACCCCCGATCCCTTTAGCCACAAGGGCCACATCTAATGGCCCGATAGATATGGCCCCACTGTTGACATGGAAGCCAATAGTTTACCACCATGTGGTATGAAAGTTGGAGAGGAATTTTCAGTCGTGTTTCCATGCTCTCCCATGCCTCTAGATGATGATAATAGAATTGAGAGTTATTCAAGAAACTATTGACCTGGGCACTGGTTTCAGACGTTAAAGGTACTTCCAAGGTTTATTTACCATTCTTAATGCGTCAACCACTAAGAAGGATGAAGGCAGTTGTATTTAAACCTACTTCCAAGTTCAACATCTTCCAAGCCAAAAATCATCCAGACTTCGTAATATATATAGCCATTCTATTGTCAGAGGATTTATATTCTGCTAGTGCTGTTCAGGTTATTTTTGCATTTAAAAAAACCCATGGTAACTATTTTGCTTCCTGACAAACTTGCCTGACTCTCCAAAGCATTTCCCTATCTTCAAGAATCAAATCAGAAATTGAATTGGACACATTTCACTTAATTATGAATGTTTATCCATTAACATCAAACTTAGAACAGTTCAGAGTAAAGCTGCCAGCTTCCAGCATCCTGCGCTTACTTTTTGCACCAGGCCTGTCTTGCAAACATGCGTTTGACAATGGTGCACAAAGTAAAAATTGCAGGCACATAGTTTGCAAATGCAGCAGAGGAGTAAAGTGATAGAATGCAGGAAAACATAGATTAGCAGAATAGGCAAACAATAGACAATAGGTGCAGGAGTAAACCATTTGGCCCTTCGAGCCAGCGCCGTCATTCAATGTGATCATGGCTGATCATCGTTAATCGGTACCCCGTTCCTGCCTTCTCCCCATAACCCCTGACTCCGCTGTCTTTAAGAGCCATATCTAGCTCTCTCTTGAAAGTATCCAGAGAACTGCCCTCTGAGGCAGAGAATTCCACACTCACAACTGTGTGAAAAAGTGTTTCCTCGTGTCCGTTCCAAATGGCTTACCCCTTATTCTTAAACTGTGGCCCCTGGTGCTGGACTCCCCCAACATCGGGAACATGTTTCCTGCCTCTAGCGTGTCCAAATAACCTTAATAATCTTATATGTTTCAATAAGATCCGCTCTCATCCTTCTCAACTCCAGAGTATGCAAGCCCAGCCGCTCCATTCTCTCAGTCCCGCCAACAGTTAATCTTGTAAACCTCAATAGCAAGAATGTTCTTCCTCACATTAGGGGACTACAATACTCCAGGTGTGGTCTCACTGGGGCCCTATACAACTGCAGAAGGACCTCTTTGCTCCTATACTCAACTCTTAGAAACATAGAAAATAGGTGCAGGAGTAGGTCATTCGGCCCTTCGAGCCTGCACCGCCATTCAATATGATCATGGCTGATCATTCAACTCGGTATCCTGCCTTCTCCCCATACTCCCTGATCCCTTTAGCCACAAGGGCCACATCTAACTCCTTCTTAAATATAGCCATGAACTGGCCTCAACTACCTTCTGTGGCAGAAAATTCCAGAGACTCACCACACACTGTCTTGTTATGAAGGCTAATGTGCCATTGGCTTTCTTCACTGCCTGCTGCACCTGCATGCTTACTTTCATTGATTGATGAACAAGGACCCCCCAGATCCTGTTGTACTGCCCCTTTTCCCAACTTGACACCATTTAGATAATAATCTGCTTTCCTGTTTTTGCTACCAAAGTGGATAACCTCACATTCATCCACTAAACTGCATCTGCCAACTCACCCAACCTGTCCAAGTCACTCTGCATTCTCGTAGCAAGTGGCAGATTAAATTTAATTCAGACGTATCAGTTGATATGCTGTGGCAGAAAGAGTAAAGAGAGCCATATTGATTAAATGATACGTCCAATGGAACATTGCGCCACATTGGCTGCTCATGCAGATACTTCATTGAAGATAACAAAGCACCTCGAGAGAGGGGTTAAAAAAAGCAAATGGTATTTGGAGAGTTGTAAATGAACATGTGAATTAAAAAGCTATGTTTTATTAAACCTCTGTAAAATAATGGTCAAGTCACAGCTGATGTATTTCATCTGATTCTGATTATCTCTAGAAAGATTGTCGCAGGGAAGTTTATCAGAATGGTTCCAATGATGAGCACTTAATTTTTATGGTTAGAATGGAGAAGCTGGAGTTACTTTTGGAGCAAAAAAGATTGAAAGGGTGGCAGAGTGGTTGGTGCAGCTTGTAGAGTTGCTGCCTCACAGCACCCGAGATCCAGGTTCAATCCTGACTTTGGGTCTTAGAGGACTTTTCTTTTTCTCAAAGGCTTTGCTTGGGCTCTGAAACCATAGGTGAATTTCATAATGGATGATTACCTCTTCTGGTGAGTTGCTCCTGAGGTTAATTAAGTAGTCCATGGTTTCCAGTGGTGGAGCGTGTTGTCAAGTCAAACAAACTTTATTGTCATTTAGAAATACATTGATATATACAGTTCCAAACGAAATTACGTTACATTTGGCTCCCTGTGCAACACAATAAATTAACCGAAGGATAGGAATGGATGAAAAGGATAAATAGACAATGGCGGTAGCCCATTACATGGCATTCAGGAGTCTGATGGCTCGTGGGAAGAAGCTGCTGCAGAGCCTTGATGTTCTGCTCCTTATGCTGCGATATCGTTTTCCCGAGGGCAGCAGAGTGAACAGTCCGTGATCGAGATGTGTGGGGTCTTTTATAATACTGCTGGCCTTAGACACGCAGCGTTTGGTCGCAATATCCCTGATTGAGGGGAGAGAGGTCCCGATGATTTTTTTCCGCTGTCCTCACCACTCTCTGCACAGACTTCCAGTCGGAGGCTCTACAGTCCCCAAACCAGACAGAGATACAGCTGGTCAGAATACTCTCTATGGTGCCCCTGTAGAAAGTAGTGAGGATGGGATGGGGGAGATGAGCTCTTCTCATCCGGCGCAGAAAGTGCAACCGCTGCTGCGCTCTCTTAACAGTTGATGAGATGTTATTCGACCAGGTCAGACTGTTAGTGATCTGCACCCCCAGGAAGGTGAAGGTAAGGGCCAATTTTTTAATGCTTCTGTAAGTGAGTGGACAATAAATTAAAGTTCAGCTTATGAACATGTAGATACACTATTGTCGAGCCTGCAGTTTGATTATTGACAGGTTCATAGAAACATACAGCACGGAAAAGAGCCCTTGCAGCCCATTCGTCCATGCTAATTGTGATCCCTATCTACACATCCCATTGCCTGTGTTAGGCTGCTATCACTCTACTTCTTTTCAATCCAAATGCCTTTTAAATGTTGTAACGGTATCTGCCTCCGGCAGCTCCTTCCTAGATAGTCACCACCCTCTGAAAAACGTATCCCTCAGTTAAAATTTTTTTTGAGTGTGCCTTTTAGTTCTAGTTTCCCCATATCCTGGAAAAGAAATTATTCTGACTATGCCCCTCAACTATGTAAACATTTAACCTTGGCCGTCTACATTCCAGTGATAATAAACCCAGCCTATCCAGTACCTTGTACCTGGTTATCACTTCCGAAGGGTCCACCAGTGACTTTACTGAAAGTTGGACAATTTTATACGGGCAATTTTTACATTTATCAAGCCAATTAACCTACAAACCTGTACATCTTTGGAATGTGGGAGGAAACCGGAGATCTCGGCGAAAACCCGCGCAGGTAACGGGGAGAACATATAAACTCCGTACAGACAGCACCCGTAATCGGGATTGATCCCGGGTCTCCGGTGCTGCATTTGCTGTAAGGCAGCAACTCTACTGCAGTGCCACCGTGACCGAGTCTCCTTGTAACTGCAACCCTCCATTCCATGCAACTTCCTGGTGTATCTTTACTGTACTCTTTGTATACAATATTCCAAGAGCTTTCTAACCAATGTTTTGTACAGCTGTAATGTATCCATATTATTACATTTAATGTGAGATGCAAGAATTTGGAGATGCTGGTTACTCATACAAATTCCCGGACTAACTCAGCTGGTCAGGCAGCATCGCTGGAGAACATTCAACGGTGACATTTTGGGTCGGGAACCTTCTTCAGTCTGAAGAAGTGTCCGAACTCAAAACATTGCCTATCCATGTTTTCCAGAGATGCTGCCTGATTCATTGAGTTACTCCAGCACTTCATCTTTTTTTTAATACACTAATGGTCCATAAAAGCAAACTTGCCAAATACCCACTTCACTGCCCTATTCACCCGTGTCATCACTTTCAGGGAGTTGTAGACTTGCGTCCCAAGATATATAAACTTGTGCATCAATGCTTCCAAGGCCCCCGCTATTTACTGTGTATGCCCCTGCAGTATTCGATCTGCCAAAGTACATCACCTCTCATTTACCTGGATTAAATTCCATATTTCACTGCTGTGCCCTACCGCTGATCGATGTCCTGCTGCATTTTCAAACAACTTGCTTTGCCATTTTTTATAAATTCATTGATCATGAGCTCTCTCCAATCTCATCCAAGTTTTTTTTTAATTTCAAACAACTATAGACCCAGCACTGATCTCTGTAGTACATCACCAGTTACAGATTTTCAATCTGAAGAACACCCTCCACCAGACCTTTGTGTCCTAAGAAGTCAGTCAATCTTGGATTCAATTAATCAATGCTCCTCCTCATATTCCTTGTGTCGTAACCTTTTGGTCTAGCTTGCCACGCGGGACCTTGTCAGAAGATTTGCTCAAGTCCATAGAGACAACATCGATCTCTTTTGTTACCTCATCAATGAATTCAATTAGATTTGTGAGACATTATCTCACCTGCATAACACTGGCAACTGCTAATCAGTCCCAGCCTTTACATGTGAGCATAAAACCCATCCTTCAGATTCTGCAACAGCTTACTTACCACTGATGTAAGACTCACAGCATCAGGCAGCATCTCTGGAAGACATGGATAGGTCAGGACCTTTCTTCAGATTGTTGCAAATGTGAATAATGCACAGCTGAGCTCAGTGTTGGCAGATTCACTTGGGACAGAGCCAAATTT
The DNA here is from genome assembly GCA_963514005.1 of Raja brachyura. The sequence goes on along the minus strand of OY740781.1, from coordinate 47,643,933 downwards.
CTCCCAAAGCACGAACATTTGCATCAGCAAAAACATAAGACAGCTGACCCAAGTAGGATGCGAATTGAAACAAACTTACAAATCCAATAACACTTTATTTTTAAAAAGTGATGCAAATGGTTTATTCCTTTGTGTATTAACCAGCATCTGCTGTTCTTTGCAGATGCTTGTTAGAATTATTAACCATGAAAGTTGAGTGGATGATATCCTAGAACTAAAGGATGTTGACGCTTTGGCATGTAGAAGCCTTGACATTTGTCATAGAGCAAGTAGTTACTTCTATCTAAAATGATATATTTGAATCATAAAGAGATGCTGCCTTACAGCGCCAGAGACCCGGGTTCGATCCTGACCATGGATGCTTGTCTGTATGGAGTTTGTACATTCTCCCCTTGACCCGCGTGGGTTTTCTACGAGACCTCTGGTTTCTTCCGACACTCCAAAGACATCCAGGCTTGTAGGCTAATTAGCTTGGACTACTTGTAAATTGTGCCTAGTGTGTGTAGGATAGTGTAAGTGTGCGGGGATCGCTGGTCTACGTGGACTTGGTGGGTCGAAGGGCCTATTTCCACACTGTGTCTGTAAAACTAAAATTAGAAGAGATTTAATGTTCTGTAATGCTTTGGATTGTCACTTCCAAAACACATTCCTGATTTTTCTGAGGATCATTGCTACACGTGTCGTGAAAACACTTTCGACATTTCCAAAGCAGAATTTTAACAACAAATTAAAGTTAGATCAGATTTGATCAGTTAATCTTTGATGTTTTTTTATTTCTCTTGTAATGTTTGACTGCATTGCATGGATGTTGTTTACCTGGTTCAGCAATAGAAGTAGGTTATTAAGTCCCTTGAGACTGCTCTAGCATTGAATTAAATTTGCACTAAATTAACCTGCTTAAATCTCTAGGTCTTAAAATTGACTTGCCCCGATATAACCTCTTGGAGTGAAGTTTCATATTTTGATGACAATATGTACAGGGAAAGCGGTTAGATGGTTACTGGTGGTTACTGATTCCTTTCCAGAGTTCCTTAGCTCCAACTTCAACCTTATACATTCAGGTCCTGGTTGTACAAAATCCCATCCTTTATCATTTGAATGCTTCAGTTAGGTTCTGTGTGCAGTCACACCTCAAGAGTACAGCTGAGCTTAAGCATGTAATTATAGTTTAACCTACATCGTGGTATTATTCTGGTGATTCTTAAAACCAAATGGTTTTTCATACTCTGGTAAGGCTTTTTAAGAACTGAATTGATTTTCTTATTTCCAACCATTCTATTGTGCCTCTTGATGAACTTTGTTGCCTGTTCATTACCTCCTAAGCCCTTAGTTCCTCTGAAACGGATGATTTTCTTCTGTTTTGAAGTAGATGATCACAGATTTGATATGTAGACTTCTATCATAACTTTAATTTGTTTCTGTTCCTTTTAGAACTTTCTGCTTCACTTTGTTTTGTTACCCAACAACATTTTAAATGTACAATTCACTGTTAAATTTAGATTTCCATTCATATCAAACCCAAAGGTGTTTCAAACCCAATAGTGGTTTACCCTTAAAAAAAATAATCTCGATCTGCATTCACAATCATGAAAACTGCATCTAAATCCAGCCTAGTTTGGTTCCCTACGTTTTTTAAATCCAATCCCAAGCTTATCTCCCCTCAATACCTTAGTCTGCCCGCAATTCATCCAAACATTTGAGAACATTGTCGGTAAAGCCTCCAGAATCCACTTGTCTTGTTTCTGCCCCTTCTGGAGTGTCATGCATGGGAATTTCCTCTTGAGTTTGGAGGACATTAGGCTGTGTTTTAATAGACAGATAAAATAATGGCATTTAAGAGAGTTTTAGATGGCCACATGGTAAAAGTTGGTCTTGGCATTATGTTCAGCACAGACATTGTGGGCCATAAGGCCTGTGTTGTACTGTTCTATGTTTTATGTTTAACTGTGCCTGATTTATTTGCAAATGACCCTGTTTTATTAAAACACATTGCGTAAATACAGCCTATGTCATTCTCAATTGCCAACTGCCAAGTATTTAGCAGTGGTGAGTTGCTATTTGAAACTGTGGTGCAAATGTCTACACAGAATGCTAGGTGGCTGAATCGTACTGCCTGGGGTGGTAATGGAAGCAGATATGATAGTTATGTTCAAGAGGATTTTAGATCACCACATGAATATGCAGGAAATTGACGGTTGTGGATCAGGTGCAGGCAGAAGCCATTGGTTTAAGTTCCTCTCATGTTCATCAACGGAATCAAGGGATATGGGGAGAAAGCAGGAGCGGGGTACTGATTTAGGATGATCAGCTGGCTAGAAGGGCTGAGTGACCTATTGCACTTATTTTCTATGTTTCGATCACAGACATCGTGTGCTGATGGGCTTGTTGCTATGGTGTAATTTTCTTCTATTTGTTAAAGGACACCATACAGCAATAAGTAAGGAAATTCCAGGTCTGTGACACATGTCCAAGTATTGTTCAATTTGGAACTTTCAGTGTTCCCATGTGATAGCTGCTCTTGTACTTCTAGGCGGTAGATGTTATAGGCTTGTGAAATTTTGCAAAAGAACATGTAGGAATTTGCTGCAGTGCAATTTCTCGATGCATATTCATGGTGGTAAATTGAGTGATAATGAAGTGAACAGCTGCATCCTGGCTTGTGAATTTCAAGTTATACAGAAAGTAATTTGAGAATGTTCTGTTGTGTTCCTGGTAATGATCGTAAAATATAATTCAGCAAATCTCATTTGATACAGAATTTCCAGTCCCTGGCTGCTCTTGTCACTGTTTTGTTTCCATGCAAGTCTTTGATCAAATAATTCCCTCTTATCTTATAGGCTTCATCTCAACTATTTTGTAAAGTAGACGCATCTAATATTGTCCTGGACAAATCAATAGTAATGAAACTGGCACGGGCCAGTTTCAGCAGGGTAAACTATTGTCTGTTCTCTTAATGCCAACCTTTTGCCTTGGCTCAGTATTGTCTATGGAGAAAGATGTGGAAGGGGATGCTTAAGTGATAACATGGAGCATATTAGCATTGTGAAGGAGTATGTGTTGGAGGTCTTGAAATATATTAAAGTAGATAATTCCCAGCCTGACCAGGTGTATTCTAGAATAAAATGGAACAAGGGAGGCAATTACTGCAGCCTTGGCAGAAGGTTTTGTATCTTCATTAGCCATAGGTGAGCTAGTGGAGGGCAGGAGGATAACTAGTTTTGTCACTTTAATTTAAGAAAAGCCAGTGTACTTGAGGCAGGAAAGCCTTGCCATCAGTGGAAGAAGGTTTTTGGGAGGAATTAAGACTCGTCTGCTCAAGGCTCATTGATCAGAAAAGGTTTGCAATGGGAATATCAGGGAAAGTGGGAGTGGAAGAATAGGGTTCATGGGTGCAAGGTGGTACGAAAATGCCTTGTAGGTGAAGAATGTGGCAGCGCTACACGCTGAGACAGACATAGATATTCACCCCATCCATTCCCCTCAAAACTTTATACACCTTTATAAGATCACCCCTCAGCCTCCTGCACTCCAAGGAATAAGATCCTTTCCAGGGCTCCAAATTAACGGTTGCCTGGGTGCCAATTGCCACCTAAAGTCCCGCCGAGCAACCTAAATGCTGTGCCATTTTGCCCGACTTGGCAAGCACCCGGGACACCTGCCATTGAACTCTGAACGGGCCCCCCTCTCTCTGTCACTCTCCGTCTCCGCCCGCCATTCGTTTTCGGGCTGCCAGGCTCCGCTCTCCGGCCGCTCCTCATCCGCCGGCACGGCCAGCAGCCTTGCACATGCGCACAACCACGGCCAGCGCATCAACGGCTGCCCTGCACATGGGCACTGCCACGGCAACTGGTTGGCGCCGAGCACTTTCTCCCTCCCTTTGCATTGTGGGAGATCTGGCCGCCATTGCTGTCCGGCCGCCACCTTGCCGCAACAGCTGAAAACCAACGCAGACTCACTCTCTGGAGTAACTTTAGCTTCAGGTAGCAGAAGTTACTCCAAAAATATTCCAAATGGAATTTAAACTGGAGGTGATGAAGGGTCCACCACCAAACTCCAAACTCTGAACAATAACAGTCTATTGCACTTTATCTGTTTATTTATTGTGTATATATATGGTCTATGGTTATATAGATACACTGGACTTTTTTATCCTGTTCTGTATTATGTTTACATATTCTGTTGTGCTGCAGCAAGCAAGAATTTCATTGTCCTATCTGGGACACATGACAATACAATTCTCTTGATTTGGACTTAAGCAAAAAAGGGTTCTTGGGAAAACAGAGCAACCTTAAATTTAGTTGCGTCTGGTTGGGTAGCTATGGTAGGGTGAAGACTCTTCCATGCTTTAATTGTGCGGGGGGAACTCCATGGAGCAGCCAGCATCTCTGGATAGAAGTAATTGGGTGACGTTTTGGGTAGAGGTCCTTCTTTAGACTCCCTCTGGTTTTAGTATTTTTAGTTTAATTTAAAGATACAGTGTGGAAACAGGCCCACCGAGTTCACGCCGACCACTGATCACCTATACACTAGTCCTATCTCACACATTAGCGACGTAAGTCAAGAGTGTTTTATTCTCTCACGTCACAGTTAGAACAATGAAATCCTTACTTGCAGCAGCACAACAGAATATTTAAACATAGTACTCTGTAAACAATGTTATAAACGAGAAAACAAAACCGTGTTCTATGGTATAGTATTGTGTGTGTAGGAAGGAACTGCATATGCTGGTTTAAACTGAAGATAGACACAAAAAAGCTGGAGTAAATCAACAGATCAGACAGAATCTGGACAAAAGGAAAATATTACGTTTTGGGTTGGGTCTGAAAAAGGTCCCTGCACAACTTGTGGAATGTGGAAACGAGCACCCAGAGAAAACCCATGCGATCAAAGGGAAAGGAGTAAAATTCATACAGATAGCACCCATATTCAGGATCAATTCTGGGTCTCTAGCACTTTTAGGCAGCAAGTTTATGGCCAATAGACTTGAACTGAATTAAAACATACAGTAGCTGTAAAGTGGGACTTAGCGTCACTTAGATTTAAGACTGAAAATGGATAATTTTTTATTTTAGTAACCAAAGTTATCAACGTATAATTTTTTGTGTGTTGGTAAACAAAATATAGTGGCACGGCTGGTAGACTTGCTGCCTCGCACACCAGAGATCAGTGTTTCATCCTGTCCTTGGGCATTGTCTGTGTTGAATTTGCACATTCTCCCTGCAAGCGTGTGGGTTTCCTCCCACATCCCAAAGACGCATTGGCTTTGTAGGTTAGCTTGTATCTATGAAATTGCCTCTAATGTGTAGGGAGTGAGTGAGGAAAGTGGGATAACAGAACTTGTGTGAATGGGTAGACAGAAACTCAGCGGGTGAGGCAGCATCTATGGAGTGAAGGAAATGGGCGACATTTCGGGTCGAGACCCTTCTTCAGACCGATGTGAAGGTGGGGAGGGCGGGAAGAAGAAAGGAAAAGGCGGAGACATTAAGCTGAGGGAGAGCTGGGGAGGAGAAAGCAGGGACTACCTGTAATTGGAGGTCAATGTTCCTACCGCTGGGGTGTAAACTGCCCAAGCAAAATATGAGGCGCTGCTCCTCCAATTTATGGTGGGCCTCCCTCTGGCCATGGAGGAGGCCCAGGACGGAAAGGTCAGATTCGGAATGGGAGGGGTAGTTGAAGTGCTGAGCCACCGGGAGATGAGGTTGGTTAATGCAAACTGAGTGTAGGTGTTGTGCGAAACGATTGCCAAGCCTGCACTTGGTCTCACCGAGGTTGATCATACGCTGAATAATTCAACCACATTTTTGTTTGGAAATGGAAAGAAATAATAGAAATTACATTCATTGCAACGTGTAAAAAGAATTGAGATACTTTATTGTAATTTTGCTGCATGTCATTGTGGTATATATCATGTCTTGATTGGTGAATGTTTATGTATTCACTCCATTGACCATAATTCCGACTGGTAACTATGCACTTTGAGGAAGGACATTTGGTAACTAATTTGAGGAAGGACATTCTTGCTATTGAGGGAGTGCCGCGTAGGTTTACAAGGTTAATTCCCGGGATGGCGGGACTGTCATATGCTGAGAGAATGGAGCAGCTGGGCTTATACATGATAGAGGAAGGTTGAGAGGGGATCTCATTGAAACATATGATTGTTAAGGGCTTGGACATATTAGAGGCAGGAAACATGTTCCCGATGTTGGGGGAGTCCAGAACCAGGGGCCACAGTTTAAGAATAAGGGGTAGGCCATTTAGAATGGAGACGAGGAAACACTTTTTCTCACAGAGAGTGGTGAGTCTGTGAAATTCTCTGCCTCAGAGAAAGGTGGAGGCAGGTTCTCTGGATGCTTTCAAGAGAGAGCTAGATAGAGCTCTTTAAAATAGCGGAGTCAGGGGATATGGGGAGAAGGCAGGAACGGGGTACTGATTGGGGATGATCAGCCATGATCACATTGAATGGCTCGAAGGGCCAAAATGCCTACACCTGTACCTATTGTCTATTGTCACTTCGTCCAAGCACATTATCGCACGCATCATGCAAGCCGTCTTAGATGACCTAAACTGTCATTTGCAGCCTAAAAAGCTGCTTAGGTTGCCCGGCTAGTAACAGAGAAAAAAAGTTAAGTGAGAGCCCTGCTTTCCTAACTAAATGGCAACAGGTGGAGAGGATTGTTTTCTGTCCATACCCAACATAAGCTAATGAACAAGCTCTGAGTGGATTTATGGCAAAATGAAATTTAAATTGTGCTATGGATGCCAGAGTTAACATCATCAAGGTCACGTATAAAGGAAAAGGGGAATACCCACTCACTCCTTCATTAAAGGAATACCAGTATGGTGTCTGAGGTGTCTTATTACTAATACTAGATTCTGTATTAAGCCACAAATACCCACCATAATAGACAGAGTTAACGCTATCTATAAATGCGACAATATAACTATGGAAGTCAGTGAGAATAAAGGAAGATTTGGAAAATTATTTTCAAAAATATATCACTAAAATTAAGTTTCTGTCAAGAGGATTTGCAATGGATTAAGAAACAGCTAATTCATTATGGTCATGTGATTAGATTTATAAGGATAGTAAAGAAAAATAAATTAAGGAAACCAGTTGGTAAGCTGATATTTGGAATTGGGATACAAATGTATACATTCACTCAAGGATTTGCATCATATCATGTGATTGTGATACTTCTTTGTATTGCAGTTATATTACAATGTCATTCTTTTGATAACAACTTAAAAAAGCACATTATCCAATCGGTAAAATTTGTAAATTAGGAAGACTGAGGAACAAGCCATCCTTATGTTGCTAGGCTACTCAGTGACACATTGTTAGATGGGTGCTATAGTCTGACTGCGACAAGGTTTGGAATATAATGCAAGGGTTAAACAAGCTTTTCAGCTGGAGTTTTCTGCTAACAAGGCCATATGTCAAGAAGGCCTGTTTAGGAAAACAATCGGGTGCTTAAAGAAGTAATTTTGCTCTCTTGCAATATTCGTATGGCTGTATGGTGACCCCAAATTTCACTGTACCAATTGGTGCATGTGACAATAAATGTCTCTTGATCTTGATCTAGTCCTCACATCATGCAGCTGCAAGGACATAAAACAGTAAATTGAGACAAACTTTTCTTCCCAAAGACCCCCGAGATTATTTGCATTTCTGATACAATAAGTAACTCTTGATTTAAGTATTAGGCAGGATAGCTGGTTTTAAAATATAGTTGAATTGTTTGTTGTTTAGTGAAGAAGAACGGGTTTATTGGGTACATAAATGCATGCTGCGCGTTAACTAAATGAACTTGTCCTTGGACGAGATTCAGAATGGTGCCAGGGACCCTCAAGCTCTCCAGGCTAAACCATTGTTAGGAGTTTCCAACATGCAGCTGAATGGCGTGTGAGACTCATTATTTTATTGTTTTTGTTATAATCAGTGTTTCATTTTCAATCTTATGGTTGAAGTGTTCTTTCTTCATAATTGATCCAAATCTTCAAACCCCGTTTATATAATTACAAACAGTAAGATTTGGATATGACAGAACCACGCCAATCAGATCGGCAGTCACAACCAAGTCCTCCCCTGCCATGTCATCTCCAGACTATGTATAAACACTGCTGTAATTTCTACACGGTGAAACCAAAATGTATAAAATTATTAAAATCTGTCAATTTAACTACATGTGATTTTTTTTCTATTACAAATCTCAAATTGTGGAATACGGAGGCAAACAAATAAATGGTCGGTCTTTGTCCCAAACATTATGGAGGACACTGTATCAGTCTTTTACCCAGGCCAGGGGAATCAAGAACCAGAGGGCATAGGTTTAAGGTGAGAGAGGCACGGAACAATGCTCACCAAGGTCTTGGCAATGTTATGAAAGGATGGTCTGGTCAGGACCTTGTGGTCCATTGTCCTTCTGCTTCTACCAGTATGTAATGAGTGCCCAGAGACAATTTGTTGCTGCCATAGACTCAAGACAGCAACGTCAGAGTTTATCGTGGCTTGCCACTCAAATGGGCACCAGGCATACATGCAGCAGAGCCTGAACGACAACTTTCATGGCAATTTCAAAGATCTGTTGCTGTTTTGGGCCCATTCGAAGCAGGCTTTCGAACACAGCAGCTGTTAGAGTGGGTGTGTGATTATTTAACTGACCATAGTCAATTATCATTCTCCAGCTGCCATTAGCATTCCTGCCCTATCCAGAAAGGGCTAGATAACTGGAAACGATAGGTCAGATGACCCTTCCCTTAGTAAAATAGTCCATAGTTTCTCCAGTTTATTTCTGACCACCTGGTGTACAGTTCTCGCACACTGGCAGGTGTCGGAATCAGACGAGGTTCCCATTTAGCATTACGCTCCCCGCATGTCACCTGAAATGCAATGGGGTCCCCCAGCATTTTCAAATCTGTTGACTATGCCAAAATGTAATGAAATAAATGGATTTTAAGGATTTAATGATGAAGAAAGAATGCTTCAGTCATCTAAGATTAAACATGAAACATTTATTAAACCAGCAATAAAAAGCAATAAAATAATGAGTCTCGCGCCCTTCAACTTCATGTCAGGAACTCCTGGTGATGAGTTGGCCTGGAGAGCACGAGGGTCCTGGCACTGTTCTGGAACTCAACCCGGGAAGTGGTTCAGTGAACTTGCACACAGCATGCATTTATATTCTCAATAGGCCTGCGCTTCTTCCATAATCTATAAACAACAGGCAACTCTGTATTAAAACTAGCTGTTATCCCTGATACTGAATCTGATATATCAGAAGTCGAGCAAATCTCAGGTGTCTCTGGTAAGAAAAGTTTGTCTTATTGTATTACTATATACCCTTGTAGCTGCATGAGATGTGAGTATCAGTTCTAAGTGAGAAAAACAAATTTTCTAAGCACCTAATTGTTTTCCAATGATAGCTTGCTTGTTTTACCCAGGGGCTGTTAACAGACAACTCGGTTTTAGCTGAAAAGCCTGTTTAACGATTGTTGCACCGCGACTTGTTTTCCTTTTACATGTTGCTTTATAATCTCTAAAATTTGGAAGTTTCTTATTTTTCAGATTTTCTATTTTGTACATTCTGTATATACTGTATATGATGACTTCGGTGGGCGGTGACCGATCTCGGGGAACTCGGGATAAGATGCCAGGTCAAACACAAGCACAGATACAGAAACCAGTACAGGTAAGTTGCTGAAAATGTCAGTTTCCAATGCAAATATGGTCCAGGACATTCTTCAAGTTTGTGTTCTCAGATTTACAAGTATTGTTCTGTAATAGCATATGTATGCTTTTATTTAAAAAAAGGACATGCAGATTGGGGATGTGGGAAGATCAATGAGATTATTAGCTATTTGATTAGATACCTGGTAATGAACACAAATGTCCCTAATTCAGCATAAAATAGTTATTGCAAGAACATTTGCTTTGTATTTTTCTTTGGGTTGTTTCTAAAATAACTGATGATTACTGATGATTTTATGCAGTTATGTAAGACACATGACTTGTAGAACAAATATTAAGATTAGGAAACAATGACATTGCTAGGGAAAATCATGGTACAGATAGGCATGGGTTATTGATAAATTAAACCTATATAAGATAGGCAACAGATGTTTAGTAGACGGGCACTGGAGCGGACAACCAACTGGATCCATTAGGGGCGCCGGACTGCCTGCAGCCCATTTGTTTTTCCATCTTTTTTAAAATTTTTGGTCAGTTTAAAGTTTGTTTTTGGGGGAGTCTTTAACTTTTCTATGTGGGGGAGGGGGGCAGGGTAAGGGGGAAACTAACTCCCAGTCACTTTCTGGCGGGGACGCGACTATTTCTCCCGAGTCGTGTCCTCACCCCCCACCTCGCGGCCTACCTCCTGGATCGGAGCGGCCTTTCCAGCCGGCGTCCGGAACCGGACCAGAGCTGCAACAGCGGCGGCGCGGCACTGGAGTCACCGCGGGGCTGGCGATGCCTACCTGGGTCGCCGTTGGGCCGATGCTCCAACATCGTGGAGCTCTGGTTTAGAGAGCTCCCAATGCGGGCGGCGCTGAAGAACTCCCTGGGGTCCTGGGGCCCTTTGCCGGGGGCCTCCAATGTTGCATCTCCATCCAGCGCGGCCAGTGGACTTTGGGAGCCGCGGACTCCGGTAGGAGGGGGCGGACTCGGGGTCCAGGCCGCTGAGGACATCCCCCAGCCCCGACGTCGGACTTACATCACCCCGGGGAGTGGGCCTGAACATCTGGCCGCCCGTAGCGGGGGCTGCAAGGGGCTCGGGGAGGCCCCGACCACGGGGAACTGTGGGGAACAGTGGGAAGAAACTGACTTTGGTGACTTCCCTCACAGTGGGAAATTTTGATCCTGCTGAGGTGGGATGTTTTATGTTGAATTCTATCCACTCCATGTTGTGTTCTTTTTTTATTGTATGGCTGTATGGTGATTTAATTTTGCTGTGCCAAATTGGCACATGTGACAAATAAATGCATCTTATCTTATCACTTTGGAATATTTCTTTGGAATAGTCGACTGTTTGACATTGACAGTTTTAGAGTTGACAGAGGGCTTCAGTTCCCATTTCGTCCGCTGATGAAAGCAAGCATATTCATACTTTCCTAATCCCATACATACCCATCTTTTCTAAGCATGCCCATATGCAGCCTTCATCAATCTGTCTACTGATAGTGTTGCTTTTAGGGAACTATACAGCATCCCTAAAGGTTTGCTGTTCAGTAACACTCCCCATTCACGCTCTGTTTTGGCCTGGCATAGCTTCCCAAAATACACACATTTTCAGTTGTCCGAGTTAAATTCCATTCCTTGCTCTATTTTCGAGTTGAGCTTCATCTTGTTGGAACCATGGGCAACCTTTTTCACTTGTTCTTCAACAATTGTTCCCTTCAATTATATTTTCCCATCAAACCTAGCCATTATTTTCCTCCTGGCTCTTCTAGGTGAAGTATGGGTTCCTTTGATCTTGGCTAAGAAAGATCCTGTTTTGACCAGACTTCTTCCCCTGGTATTTGCAATTTTATAAGATGATCTTGTCACTTTCAGTTCCGTATTTGAAAGTATCAGGATATTTCTATTTGATCAAGTCTTTGTTCCAGTTTCACCATCATATCTCTTCTGCCCAAGTGCAGTCTTTGCTTAAAGACATAATGGTTATCATAGAACTATAGTATTTCAGTGAAAATTGATTATTGATCTAAAAGGCTTAAATTAATTAATGTGATTACTTTTAGCCAACAGCAGAGCAGATGCGACTTGCCCAAATGATCTATGATAAGAACGATGTAGATTTTGAAGAGAAAGTCAAACAAGTAAGTGATAACCCAATTGTGAAATAACATGAACTTTTCTGAAAACGATGCTTCCTGCTTTTTCTTTCCATTTGCCCGGCAATAGATGTATCAAATTGATGTATCAAATAGCGAAATCACTTTGAAGGACATGAGCGTTTAATCTGTTGATTTTTGAAGTGTTAACTGAATCTAAGATTTGCATGTGTATTGTAATACATTGTATTGGTTATATGTGTTGATCTATGAAATCCTATCCTGGAATAAATAGCTGATGGTGGTTGGGACAATTAGAGTCTGTTGTGGGCCAGTCTTTATGAAAGTTTTGTACTTGTAATATTTTTTTGAACTGTAGTTTATTTGATGGCACTTTATTCCAGTTGATGGAAGTTACTGGAAAGAATCCAGATGAGAGTGTCGTTGCACTTCATGATTGCAATGGAGATGTAAACAGAGCCATCAACATATTACTGGAAGGAAATTCAGATACGGTAGGGTATGAGTTTTTTGCTGTTCATCTGTCTTGTCTTTATTCTTCGATGGAACAGTTTTATACTAGATTATGACTAGGTAGATGGGACTAGGGGGAAATAAATGGTCGGCACGGACTGGAAGGGGCGAGAAGGCGGTTTCCGTGCTGTAATTGTTATATGGTTATTATTTTGCTATCGTTTAAATAAGCTTTGACTATGTATCTAAATAGGTCAATGCAGTGCAAGTTGGAAAAAGGATCGGAATGATATGAATATTAAAATTGTTTTGGCAAAGAACAAAGCTGGTAATCATATTGCAAGGCTTTAAATTAGTAATTGATGAGTCCAAGGATCCCTGAAAGTCACAGCACAGGAACAAGTCATAAGAGAGCCTGTGTTTAGGATAAGAGGTTTAGAGGGGACCAATGAAGATTTTTCTCCATCCAGCACGTGGTTCGAACCTCAAACCCACTTCGTGACAAGGTGATGGAGGCAGAGACATTCACAACATTAACGTGGTCAAGTCAAGCACTTAATTCACCAAGGCACGAAAATTGGTGAATGAGATTAGTGTCAATGATCATTTGATGGTCAACATGCCCCTGGTGGGTTGTAGGGCTTATTTCTATCGTATGATTGCGTCTGACTCTTCTGTTTGATGACTTAAAATTTTAAGGTTGGATTGGTCTGAAAGGATTTCATGATAAAAGCATGTTGTTGAAGTGGATCTCTCCCCAGTTAGAAAGGTTATACCTGTTAGTGTAATGGAACAACCTGACTCAAATAAGCAACACATTCAGAGCTAATTTATTTTCTCTGAAGGGTATAGGAACCAAGGCACATTTTCAGAGGCATAGAGCACAGAACCAGGCCCTTTAGCCCAACTCATATGTGCCAACCCTGTCTTAGTTTGTCCTCTTTGCCTGTAAACCGTGGCTACTCATTGTACCTATTCAAATATCTTTTTAAATGTTGTGTTGTACCTGCCTCAACCATTTCATCTGGAAGTTGGTCGCACATATGTGCCACCCTCTGTGTGATAAAAGGTTGTTGCTTTGGTAACCATGGGTGAATTAAGGTGAGTATTTGACGAGGGATACATCGGCACAATATTTAGTAACAACGTATTGGGAGGTAATCAGAGCATGATATAAGAAATATAAGAAGGGCTCTGAAGGGCTTTGCAATTTGGAATTGATGTACACTGATCTGATCTTAGTACTGTCGCGCGAGTACCCATGGGGTTAACTGAGCAGAGATATTTTGGGCATAGGACTGACAGAACATGGCCTACAGTACAAGAGGTTCCTGCAGGGAAACTGATGTCAGCAGCTACAGATCATGTATTCCTTTGGTCAGGAGGTATCAGTCGAATACTTGTGTATTGGTGAAACTGTTTTTCCATGGCCCCAAATGTGTGTTAAAATGTCATGCTTTGTACAATCAGGGCGATAGTCTATGGACCATTCTTGCCATAGAGGGAGTACAGAGAAGGTTCACCAGACTGATTCCTGGGATGGCAGGACTTCCATATGAAGAAGGACTGGATAGACTCGGCTTGTAGTCGCTGGAATTTAGAAGATTGAGGGGGGATCTTATAGAGACTTATAAAATTCTTAAGGGGTTGGACAGGCTAGATGCAGGAAGATTGTTCCTGATGTTGGGGAAGTCCAGAACAAGGGGTCACAGTTTAAGGATAAGGGGGAAGTCTTTTAGGACCGAGATGAGAAAATCATTTTTCACACAGAGAGTGGTGAATCTGTGGAATTCTCTGCCACAGAATGTAGTTGAAGCTAGTTCATTGGCTATATTTAAGAGGGAGTTAGATGTGGCCCTTGTGGCTAAAGGGATCAGGGGGTATGGAGAGAAGGCAGGTACAGGATACTGAGTTGGATGATCAGCCATGATCATATTGAATGGCGGTGCAGGCTCGAAGGGCCGAATGGCCTACTCCTGCACCTATTTTCTATGTTTCTATACAGGTAATGTGACTGACCCTACTCTCTCATTCACAAGTAATAGCGCTCTTCCATGTTTGACTTAATGGAATTGTATAAGACATTCTATTGCTTCACATAACGGTTGACTGCCAATATTTTGGTACTACATATGCAGATAGTGAAGATGGTTGTGAAAAATTGCAGCAGGGTCTTGATCGATTGGCCAGTTGGGCTGAGAATGGTTGATGGAATTATACACAGAGAAATGTGAGGTTTTGCATTTTTGGAACTCTAACATGGGCATGACCTACACAGTAGGGTTTTGGGGAGTGTTGTAGAGCAGATAGATCTAGGAGTGCATTGTTCCTTGAAGGTCGAGTCGCAGGTAGATAAGGTAGTCAAAAAGACTTTTGGCGGATTGGCCTTCATCAGAGTGTTGAGTATAGAAGTTGGGAGGTCATGTTGCAGTTATATAGGACGTTGGTGAGATCGCATTTAGAGTATTGGGTTCAGTTCTGGGCATCATGTTATAGGAAAGATATCAAGCTGGAACGGGTACAGAGAAGATTTATGAGCGTGGTGCCAGGACTAGAGGGTCTGAATTATAGGGAGAGGTTGAATAGGCTGGCACTCTATTCCTTGGAGCGCAGGTGGATGAGGGGCGATCTTATAAAGGTGTATTTTAAAAAATGAGAGGGATAGATGCAGAGTCCTGCCCAGAGTAGGTGAATCAAGGACCATAGGTGTATCGAGTTCATTGGTTTAAGGCGAAGAGGAAAAGATTTGATAGGAATCTGAGGGGTAGCTTTTTCACACAAAGGATGGTGGTTGTATGGAACAAACTGCCAGAGTGAGGTAGTTGAGGCAGAACTATCCCAACGTTTAAGGAGTAAATAGACAGGTACATGGATAGGACAGGTTTGGAGGGATATGAACCAAACGAGGCAGGTGGGACTAGGGTAGCTGGGACATATTGGTCGTTGTGGGCAAGTAGGGCACTGTGTCACTCTCTATTTCACTCTATGACTGGATGAGTCTACATACTTAAATGATGCATTGTGGCAGATACAATTACATTATTTTGAAAAATCTGAATCAATTTTAATTCGAACGCTTTCCACTGTACTCTTTACCAAAACTAAAGAATGTTTTATTGTCATGTCCCGAACAGAACAATTAAATTCTTACTTGCAGCAGCGCAACATTCACTTGGACCATCTCTGACATCTCCCTACCATTCCTTGATCTCACCGTCTCCGTCACAGGAGACAGACTATCGGCTGATATAGATTGTAAACCCACTGACTCCCATAGCTATCTAGACTACACTTCTTCCCACCCTGCTTTCCTCTACTCCCAATTTATCCGTCTACGCTGCATCTGCGCACAAGATGAAGCGTTCCATACAAGGACATCAGCGATGTCCTCATTCTTTTGGGAACGGGGGTTCCCCTCTTCCATCATAAATGAGGCCCTCACCAGGGTCTCCTCGATATCCCACAGCTCCACTCTTGCTCCCCCTCCTCCCAGTCCTGGAAAATCTGAATCTCTAAATTCAAGTGGGTTAATTGAAACTTTTAGATTTGTATCTGCATTTCTATTTTGACTTTAGCTGGCCCATTCTTAGTCATGTGTGACCAAAAATATGAAAAATTGTTAATGCATGTCTTCTAATTCTGAATGCTATACAGGTATATTGTTTTGTACTGTATATATGATTCTTTTTTTTTAAGTTTATCCAGTTAAATTTTGATGCTATGCTGACAATGTTTGTTTAGGTCAGAGGTCAAACATGACTGGTCACGTGTGTGGCCTCACACAGATGTGCTTTTTTCATAACTCAGTTGTATCTTACAAACTGAATTTAAAAAAGCTAGAATGTCATATCTTTAGCAGACATGCATTATAGTTCTGTAGATAGGAAGATAGCAATGAAAAAGATTAATCTCTTACAATCATTTTTTTGTGTAGTTATGTGATGCCATCTGGTCACGTGTGACATTTTGGTTCACTTTCCAAAGAATGGCTCAGCTACACTAATGATGTTTTCACTGTTGAATTTCCTTTTAATGCTTAAGATGAGGGAATGTTTCACTAATAACAAACAGATGTGTTTTCATGTAGAACACGTGGGAAACTGTTGGTAAAAAGAAAGGTCTTGGAACTGGAAAGGATAGTCTCCTGGAAAATAAGGAAAATAGAGATAAGCGAGGAGAGAAAGAAACTAGTCAGATTCGTGGAAGCTCCTCCAGACGAGGAAAGGGAAGTCGTGGTAGGGAATGTAAGTATGATGTGGATTACCTGTTCATCGACTGATTCAATTTTGCATACCTTTACTATTATTGAAATTTTAAATGGTTCATTTGCAGACATTGTTGAGGAAAATGGAATGGACGTTGGCCCAGGTGATCGGCACTCGGAACGAGGCAGGCGTGGCCGAGGTGAGACTAATTTATAACTCTATGCTTCATGATTTTCTTTGTTTTCCTTTGTATTGCTATGCTGTAACTAGTGTTAGTGACGTGTTAATATGTACAAACATAATAACAGACTAGACAAGAACACCTTCTATATCTCTATGTGTGCACCCTCCCACCCATTTCTGAAATTGTAATTTCTGAGAAAAGTAAAATCAGGGTTTGAAACCCAAACTAGTTGGGGAATTCAACTGTAGATAACAAGTTATCTACCTTTTTATTAAACTAAGTTGGAGTTAGAATCAATTTTGCCAACTTGCCTTGGATATCATGGGTTTCAACCTTTAAGACTTATGTGAGACTTTCCCAAAAGCTTTACTGAAGTTCTTGTTGACAACGTCAAACCAGGTTGCTCTCACCACATTTCCTTTCCACTTGAATATGTTTAATTAAATTGTTCGGATCAATTCTTACCCTAATAAAAGCCATGCTTAATTTTTTTTGGTAATTCCTGCCTTTCCAAATGTATCATGTTTCACCCCCCCCCCCCCCCCCAAACCTCCTTTCAATTGTTGTTAGACTCACAGGCCTAATATTGCTTTATTTACCCCCATTGCCTTCCTGAATAGAGGTATCATATTTACATTTTCCCAGTAATTTAACTCCTCATCTTGGCCAACAACACATCAAAAACCTCTGAAAGAGCCCCAACAATCTATCTTTCTTGCCCATCAGACTCAAAAACATCTCGTCACACCCAGGAGAAAACTTGCTTCAGCATCATGTATCTGCTCCTCTTTAACTAGTAACTTGTTCCATAATTTCACTCCATTGCCCCCATAACTTCCTGAATTTTCCAACCACAATGTCTTCCTTGGGTGAAGATGTCAAAAGTTTATTTTAAAACCCTATGACATCCTTTATCTCCATGCATATTTACCCCTTTGGTGCCTAATGGGGCCTACTCTTTCCCTGGTTATTCTTTTGCCTGAAATATACTTAGCTGTAGGATTAATGTTCTTGATCTTGACTGCTGGCATTATTTTGTCCCTCTTTGCCTAATTTCTTGAAGTATTAGTGTACTCTTTAGTTTCTCCTGTTTCCAGTTCACTATCCCTGCCACATCTATGGCATCCAAAGTTCCTTGCACTGCTTCTTACTTTTCACCCTGTAGATTGGCTATTTCATACTAGCCAATTATAGTGCTTGTTAATAGTGACCCCGCCTAGTATGTGCTTTATATTATCAAGAGCTTGCCTACGCTAGTCAGTATGAGTAACACCTAGGAAATGTAATGTCTGCAGATCCTTGCTGTAAGTAGATTTAATAAACATGTGGGTACACAAAATGCTGGAGATACTCAGTGGGTGCAGCAGCATCTATGGAGCGAAGGAGATGGGCAACCTTTCGGGCCGAAACCCTTCTTCGGACATGTGTTGCATCTTTATATGTGTTCGTGTCACCTCATTACATGGTGTCAGAGTGAATCTTGCCCACTCCGTTCATGTTCATGGCTGAACATGACGCTAACCTGAAGAAGGTACTTGACCATGCCAAAGACATTCAGCTCAAACTCAATCCCCTGAAGTGCAAGTTTCGAGTTCCAGAAATTACTTACATCGGACATATTTTCACAAGTGATGGTCTCAGACCAGACCCGTCAAAGGCTGCTGCTATTAACGAACTGCCGGTTCCTGCTGACATCGTGAGCCTACAAAGGTTCCATGAAATGGTCAACTATCTGGGAAAATGTATTCCCAACCTCAGCGACATATCTGCCGCCCTGCGAGAACTGACACACAAGGACGCTGCATGGTCCTGGTATCCACAGCACCAAAGAGCTTTTGACACTCAAATTGCAGCTGACTAGCGCACCTACCCTTGCCTACTTTGCTTTGGAGTTGCCAGTAATGTTCAACTGCGATGCGCCCCAGTGGGGACTAGGCGCTGCTTGCCTGCAGACCTCTACCAACGGCGATTTCAAGCCCGTTTCATACGCCTCTCGTACAATAACTGACACTGAACAACGTTACGCCCAGATCGAAAAAGAATTGCTCGCAGTGGTTTTCACCTGCACGAAATTCAAGGACTTTATTTTTGGGAAGTCTGTGACTATAGAAACTGACCACAGCCGCTGGTCACTATTTTGAACATTCCCATCCATGCTACCCCAGCACGACTACAACGAATGATGATGCAACTGCGGCAATTTGATTTTAACATTGTCTATAAGAAAGGCAAAGGCATGCACATAGCAGAGCCCCACGCAAAACCAACGAACAACAACTCTCTGAACAGGACCAATTCTCAGTAATGAAGGCATCGTATGTTCTGACTGATTACTTGAGCAGCCTAGCAGAACACACGGCTGCTGATGAGACTTTACAATTGCTGCCTGCAGTCATCCGGCGTGGTTGACCAGATAAACAATACAACACCCCATTCACAATCCGCCCATACTTCCTGGTTCGCGCCAAATTGGTATTACAGGACTGGATTATAGTTAAGGGCCACAAGGCAGTGGTCCCAGCTGTCCTCGCGTATTCTGTCCGACAACGGCAGACAGTTCACCAGCCAAGCTTTGAAAACCTTTGCAAACAAGTGTGACTTTCGACATATTAGCAGCAGCCCTGAGTTCCCGCAGTCCAATGGACCCGCCGAACGCGCTGTCAGAAGCACAAAACAACTAATGGAGCGGTCCTACCTTGCAAAATCAGACGTATACCTGGACCTGCTCAACCTCAGGAACATTGCATTGAACCCATACTGGGTTCCCCAGCCCAACGACTGATGTCTCATCAAAGCCGTGCTCCCCTGCCTGTGTCCCAGCAGCTTTTCCAGCCACAAGTTCGTTCCCCGCCTGCAGTCCAGAAACAACTACAATTCAAATGTGACACTCAGAAACGCTTCTTTGACAAATCCAGCAAGGCATTTCAATCTTTCGCACGGTGACAAGCGGTTCTTCTCCAGACCATCAAGGGCCATGCATGTCTGGATCACACCTACGGCCCTGCCAAATAACCGCACTCTTATCTGGTTGAAGCAGACGGAGCCATGTATAGACGCAACCGTCTACAAATCCTTCCGGTGAAGGAACTGCGTCCTGCGACTCCGCATCCAGATGTCTCGCGTTTCGTATACCCTCCCATGGTCGGTCTCGCTGACCCACTGCCAACTAACGTTTCCACCGGGGCCTCCCCGTGGCGTTTGGCGACCAGCTCACCTATCTCATCACCCTCCCTGCCTGTCGGGTCGCCGGTCGTTTCCCCAATTCCCTCCCCGGTATTTTCTCCGGTGAAACGAGGTGAGGCGGATTCATAACGCACGCGGGCCGGGCGAGTTTGCAGGCCATCCATTAGATACAGTGATTTTGTGTAATTTTACAAACTTTCCCAAATGTGCTGTTAATATTCCACCTATATTGCTTAGCCACTGATGCATCTTTTGTTTCTACAAGGAATTTCATTGTCCTATTTGGGACACGTGACAATAAACTCTCTTGAATCTTGAAAGATGTAGATTGGCTATTTCATACCAACCAATTATAGTGCTTGTTATTAGTGACTCCACCTAGTATGTGCTTTATATTATCAAGAGCTTGCCTATGCTAGTTAGTATGAGTAGCAGCTAGGAAATGTAATGTCTGCAGATCCTTGCTGAAAGTAGATTTAATAAACATGTGTTGTATCTTTATGTGTGTTCGTGTCACCTCATTACAACCCTTATAAGAACATGTGAACCCTGAACTCTCCCAATTTTGAATGACTCATACTTGTTAGATGTAGATGCTCATGATCTACTTATGCCATGTCCTATTTTAGGATATTGAAATCTGTATTGCTCAGATTAGGACCTTAATTTCTACTCCATTTTATCCCTTTCCATAATCCCCATGAATTTATTCCCGAGAAATCTCATCCGCTGGCACTCCGGCCATTTGCTTGTCTACGTTCCATAAGATTACGTCCTGTATGCCCCTTCTCCAGTGGGCCCTCTGCTTACTGGCTCAAAACGTTTTCTTGGATGCACATTAAAAATATCAATCCTCTCTAAGCCTCCCCAACAAAGTGATCCAAATTAATCCCAGGAGCTGAAATGTTCTGCTGGTATAACTGTTACCTTTGTACCTTTTTGTGATTTGCCCACTTTTCTGGCTTGTTCACTGCTACAAAGCCAGTAATAAACTTCCCGCAAAGTGATTGCCCCCTTTGTGTTTATGTTCCGTTTGTACATAAATATATTAGAATTTTAGATGGGCCTAAAGTTGACCCCCAGAGTATGCGAGTCTGCAGATAACACATCAGCTGATAATGACGACCGAGTATCACTTAAACAGTGATTTTCTTTTCTCTGAATTTGGGAGAAAATGTTGAAATGAGTTTTGCGGTGCAAGGACAATAGTGAGGGGATACTAGTAAAGGGCTGGACTGATGGTACATGGTAGAAACAGAGTGAATATGGGAAAAATAAATAACAAAAATAAGGGAAAACCACATGTGAGATGGGGGCAAGGACATAGAGCAAATTAATTTGGAATTTTGTGAATTGGTACACTTTTAAATTGGTGTTGCTATAATTTGAAGTGCAGACTGCTGTCCAAGCCCTGGAAAGGCCTAGCATCCTGGAGATTTACATCTACAGATGTCATGTTTCATCCTGTTTGTACATGAATGTTTTTGCAGCCCTAACAGCTCCCAAACTTAGGACAAAATTGACCAGTTAGCTGCTGCGTCAAATTCTGTGTGCTCCAATGAGAGTTGTCCCAATATTTTTGTTGGATTACAGTTTGAAAATCTAGAGCTACAAGATAAATTTGTACATTTAATTGCCATATTGTTAAATTTGCAGGATATAGTGGGCGTAGCAGAGGTAGGGGAGCAGCAAGATTTTCAGCACAAGGAATGGGGTAAGCATCTCGCACTGAACTAGGATTCTGAATTGTTTATTACCTGGATCACTAAAATTGATTATTCCATTTATGTAGACCTTTACAACAGAATTGACTTTGCATTTTTCAAAATTTCTGGTTAGTTCTAGTATAATAATTGTAATACATATATTTTACAAATTTTCTATTGGAACTATAACAATTTCCTTTTAAGATTGTTAATGAACAGATTAAGTACTTAGGAATTCACGTTACAAAAAAATATGATTCTTTATTTAAATATAATTTTTTACCTATACTAAATAAATTATCTAAGAATATTCTATATTGGAGAACTCTACCTATCTCAATGATAGGTAGAATTAATGCGATAAAAATGATTTTTCTCCCACAATTATTATATTTATTTCAAATGATCCCGATATATCTTTCTAAGAATGTTTTCAAAAAGGTTGACTCTATAGTCACTAATTTTGTTTGGGACTATAGGAGTCATAGAATAAATAAAAAATATTTATGCAAATCGAAAATTAATGGAGGTTTAACATTACCTAATTTTATATTTTATTACTGGTCAGTTAATATTAAGAATATGAACTTTTGGTGGGTGGAACTTGATGAAAATCCAAACTGGTTACTTATGGAAAAGGAAGACTGCTTACCGTATGAAATCAGTTCCATATTATTTTCTAAAATTAAAATATTTAAGAAAACTTATCGAGAAAACCCAATAATTAATAGTGGAATTAATATTTGGAGAAAGTTAAAAAGAACGTTAAAACTAGAAGATATCCCATTAGTTCTTCCCATTGTTAATAATGTAAGTTTTAAACCATCCCTGGAAAATTTAGGATTCTTACAATGGAAAAATCAAGGAATTAATAAGATCAGTGACCTTTACAGGGACAATCTGTATCTTTCATTTAAAGAAATACAGGAAATATATGGACTACACTCTAAACATTACTTCAGATATCTACAAATAACTGACTACATTAAAACAACTGCACAGGAATATAAAAAGAGAAAGACGGGAATTCTAGATGAATGCTTAAATAAACACCCAAACAGTGAAAAATTAATATCATACATTTATAATATTTTATTAGAAAATGATATACCCAATACGGAAAAGTACAGACAACTATGGGAAAATGAAATAGGTGAAACAATCGAATCTGATATCTGGGATGAAAGTTTACGATATATACATAATTGTTCATTAAACTCTAGACACTCTCTGATACAATTCAAAGTCTTACATAGATTGCATTTTTCAAAATCTAAATTACGTAGAATATTTTCTAATGTATCTCCTATATGTGACAAATGCCAATACCCAGAAGCTAATTTAACACATTCTTTTACAACTTGTATAAAAATTACGAATTTTTGGTTGGAAATATTTAAGGTAATCTCGAATGTTGTAAATAAGAATCTAGTTCCAGACCCAAAATTAATAATATTGGGAATATTAGAAAGGGATCAATTACTCACGACAGCACAAAGAACTTTCATAGATTATAGTTTAATAATTGGTAAAAAATTAATTTTACAATTTTGGAAAGGCCCCATACCCCCTACAATCAAATTGTGGATTTCAGGAATGGCGGAGACTTTACACTTGGAAAGAATAAGACTGGCCCTTTTAGGCAAGTTAGATCAATTTAATGTGATTTGGTCTCCATTCCTTGAATATCTTAAGGGATCAATATGACTCGGTTTGCAGACTTGATCGAGACCTGAACGAAGGATTAGACGAAGAATAATACATTATTGATCACGGATATATTATTATATAAATACTGTTTGTATAATATACCACTGTCATTTTATTTACTTTTTTCGTTTGGCTATTTTATAACTATTTTTATGTTAATCATTTTTCACATTTTCCTACTTTTCACTATAAAAAAACTAAAATAAAATGTTTAGAAGTATATATAAGAAAACATGGTAATTATTACCTATCTCTTTATCAAGAACGTTGTTTTTATATGTACTTATACTTGTACTTATACCTGTACTTATACTTCTAATAAAAAATATTCAACAAAAAAAAGGAACTATAACAGGTGCCTCAAGTTGCAGGCAGACATCCATGGGATACAGGGAAACTGATTAAGGAAAACTAAACGAGTACTTTGAGTAAAAAACTAGGAAGTGGTATTCAGTATTCTTTTTAACCCTTAGTTCATTGCTGTGATGTCTTTCTTGGTTAAAATTTATAGATCAAATGAAGTTAGATTCATCATATTGGTTTATGGATGGTTGTTGTTTGGGTGGTGCCATATTAAAAAGGGTTAATTTTAACTGAACATATAACCTGATTAACTTTCCCTGCCTAATTAATGCTTGAGTCCATATCTAGGCTGTATTGAAGTGCTGGTCATTACTGAAATAATTCTGGGCCAAACACCGTGAACTCCCTTGCTAGCATCAGTGCAGTTCTCTCCTGTTTGCAAAAATATTACGATTAGTAAATGCATTTTTAATGCCTGGATATTTGTCAATATGTTCGAATCAGTTTGTCCTTTTAGAAAAAAATATTCAGCAACATTTCATTACAAACAGTATGATAGAAAACAGAGAGAACATTCTGGTTCTGTGTAATCAGCTTTTATTTTCAAATAGTTTGAATGTATTAATTGTTACATCACAGGCATTGAGGATCAGCATGTTAATTTGAGCAATGTGTATTCAGCTTTCTAAGCTGAAATGAATATATTAAGTTGAAAGACTGGATTTCTTCCCAAACCACCAAGAAATAAATTCAGCCATTTGCATATAACTTAAGACCACGAATTTACATTATTAGATTTGTACATCTACTTCAGAGAGTATACTTATCTTGAAGTAAATAATGCCAGTAAATGATTAAACAAAATGGTTGCAGAGAATGACTATAAAATTGGTTGGAAAACATTTAAATTGTTGAATGATTTTATTCACTCGGTGTGTTTCAAATATACAGAATCTTCAACCCTGCAGACTACCCAGAATCAACAACAACTGATGGTTTAGGAACAACATCTGAAAATTGGGAGTCTGGTCAAAACAATGGAACAGGTAGAATAATATTTGTTTAAACATTTTTTACTTCAAATATCACTTAATGTTCTGGGTTCTTTGCTGAATTATGTACATTTATTCTTTCTGAATGATTGTCAGGTACTTGGCAAAATTCCACAGAGGAGTGGGTCACAGAAGACTGGAGTGAAGATGTAAGTATGATCCACGTCCATAAAAATAGTCAATGACAATGAACATCTCTGCAGCAGATGTGCATCTATTCTGCAGTTTTAAATCGTATTATCACAATCAGTGTAATTTTTTTTTGTTAATATGGTTGTATTGCAGTTTGAACATATTAGTAAAAGGGTTAGTTACGTTTGGCAATCAATCATAGATTTTGAGTGAATGAATTGACTTTTGTATTGCATCCAGAAAATGCGTAAGTTCTTTGAGAATGCAATTCCATCTTGTAGCCAGATTTGTGCGGGAGTAAATTTAAAATGTGCCATTTGATCCATTACAGCTGTTGCAAGTATTCTATGATTTGGATTGTCACCAAGATAGTCCATAAAGGGACAGCAACACTATCTCTGGGTATTAAATGACTGCATTACACATGGTATTCAGCCAGTGTATTACTGATCTGTGGCAGAGTTGCCTTTCCAGGGGAATGACAACTAATTAAATAGCATGACACCGTTTAGTTCCTGCAGTCTTAACTCATTGAATCGATTTAGTGATTTTAAACTAAAGAATCTATTAATTTATTTTAATTTGTAAACTTGATCTGGTTTTCTCAGCAGTAGATGCATTGTTTTGTAAATATTGCTATAATGAAAGGAAAAGTTAGTTGTAGTAAAGATGACAGTTTAATATTTTGTGGATAATTTTGAAGTGTTTATTTGGTGAGTGTGGCCAAGTTCTCCCAAAGCATGACAAATCATTAGTAATTTGCAGCCTATAAAAACAAATTCTGAAAACTAATAATTGAATAATTCAAGAAAAATAATTTGGCCTACCTTCCCTAATCTTTAATATTATTGACTTTCTTGATTGTCTGCTGTTATATATTAGCTCATTGAGTTCAGCACTCAGATCCCTCTGCTTGTCGGAGCTATGCAATATCTCACCGTTTAGATTTATTACTGTCACGTGTACTGAGGTACAGTGAAAAGCTTAGTTTTGCATGGTATTCAATGGGACAGATAATACTGTACATAAATACAATCAAGTCAAACTCAAGTATAATTAATGGGAATATGCAGAATGTAGTTCTGAGCAGTGTAGTGCACCAATTCTATAAAGTCCAATGTTTGCAATGGGACAAAGGCGAATTGGGCAGTACCCTAGCTGAAAATGGGCTGTTCCAATGCCTAATATGAGAAAGGAAGAAGTTATTCCTGACTCTGGTGCATGCTTTCAAGCTTCTGTATTTTCTGCTCTCTCTGGAGTGGAGAGAAGAAGGAATGACTGGGATGGGACAAGAATCTGATTATTTTGGCTGCTTTTCTAAGGCAGCTTAGACCAAGTCAATGGTGGGGAGTCTGGTCTGTGTGATGAACTGGACTAAAACCACAACTCGGCAATTTCTTGCAGTTTTGGAGAGAACTGTTCCCAAACCAACCTGTGATGCAACCTGGTAGTATGGTGTATCGGTAGAGGTTTGTAAGAGTAATTGGAGACATGCCGTTTCTTCTTGGTCTCCCGAGGAAGTAGAGATGTTGATGTGCTTACATGGCTGTCACTTCAGTGTGGTTGTTCAACAACAGATCATTAGTCATATTAACGCCAAGGAATTTGAAGCACTCAACCATTACCATTTTGGCACCATTGATGCTGATTGGGGCATGCACTCTGCCACGCTTTGTGAAGTTGATAACTAGCTCGTTTTCTTGCTGACATAGTGTTTGATGTAGATAATCCTGTTTTATTATTCTTGCCAACATGGACAATTGTACACATTCCCACATTCTTGCTTTCGGATCCTTGCCTTTTGTAATCTCCTCGTATCCTTTTCATACCCGAATTTTCCAGCTCGTGGTGTATCATGATTAGTATTACCACTCATGTCTTTAGTCAGTTCATTCAAAACATGCATATAAATTGTAAAACGGTGAGGCTTGAGCACTGAATCTTCTGATGCACTAGTTATATGTCAACAACCTGAAACGGACCCATTTATGCCCACTTTGCCTGATTACTTTGAGGCCAGACAACTTGTTTTTCCCTGATGGTAGTGCTATTTCAAATGCCTTCGTTGAAATTAGCTCACTCAGTTTAAGCGAGAATTTGAATCCAAAATACTTCTAATCCATGCACTTCATTTAAGTTCGTAGCTAAATTGGCCTTTTTGGGGTATTTACTTGTTTGTTTGTTTTGAAAACGGCTGACTGTTTTAAGATATATGAAATGAAATTGGCATGCATTATTCTTTTTAACTTGATTTTTTAAGCAGCTTGCTGAAACAAAGGTTTTCACAGCCTCCACTGTTGCAAGAATGGACAACCAAAATGTGCCTGGATCAAGGTATGGAATGTAGTCTCTTATTGGCATTGTTTAATCAGTTAATATGTATATCCCTCAATTTTGGTATTGTGTAAGCTATTTCTGCAGGTATATTTTAAGATGACTGACTGAAATGTAAAATGGGGATGCAATACAAAATGGGAATTGATAGTTATGGTCACATATTTCTAGCCAAATGATCTGAATATTATTATGATTTGAAGCAATGTAATGGAAGTACATTTTATATTGGGGAAAAAAAATGTTTCTTTGACTAAAAGGGTTATTTGCTTTTGAACCCGAATTTAAAACAAAACTGTGATTCAAGCTGAATACATTCATTTTTTGCTATTCATCTTGTAACAATTTTCCGCTGATCTATTGGTGGAATTTGGAACTACTTTGGACTAAGTTGATTGTATCCATGTCCAAGCAATAATCTTTTTGGATAACTTGTAGCATCTGGCTCATTTTTGAAATTTGTTATGACTCAGAATTGTTCAGGATTATCACTTCTGAAATTGAGATTTTGAATGATCTTGTTTGTAAGTTTAGATAAAATAAATCCTTGGTAGTTGCTCATCTAAGGTTAGACTTTGCAGAAGAAAGTTGTTGTATGCTCTTGAATGGGTTGCAAAAGATGCTTTTTAATCTACTATTTAATCAATTATATAATCAACCCAATGTTTTTGAACATCACAATAAACCTACAAAAGCATTTCTATTCCAATTATTACTTTTGATAGAATAATTTTTCAATCGTGCCTACCGCTTGCCTTTCTGCAGCTCAGTTTATCTGTTTCTGTACCAATATAATAGTAATATCATACAGCTTTGGTTCTTGTCCACCCTCCTCCCAATATTCTGTTTACGTTTTCATTTTACTGCATTTTAAAGACAACAGATTAATTTTGTGTAGCCCCTGTTCTTCATTCTTCTCTTTACCTCCACATCAGCTAATATCTGGAGCCATGTCTTGTTTTAACAACAAAATCAAGCAGTCCTGAAGTGTGCCCACTTCCCTTTTGCTTTTTCTTGCTTGTATCTTTATAGGGCACTATGCTGATTGGCATGTGATTGAACAAAAGTTTATACTAAACTTAAGTTGGTTGGTAATATTTTCACATTTTGAAAGTTCTTTCCCCTTTTCCAAAAAAAAGTACTGACTTTCCTTTTGGATGATCTGTGTCAGGTTTATAAAGTCAGGCTTTAATTAAAAAAAAATCTAGAATCTGAAATGTTACAAGTGCTTCCTGAATCCATTTGCAGTCCTTACAGAACCTGTTAAAAGTTCTGAATATAAACTTATCTTTTTTTAAGCACTGATCTAGCAACATTGCTTCAAAAGCCCTCAACTGGTACTGTAACAGAAAACAACTCGAGTGAAGCACCCCAGCAGGCAAACCTCTCTCAGTCACTGGTGTTCACTAATTCCCAACATGATGATCCAATTTCATCGGTGGAAGGAAACTCCAATGCTGTGAATTCCTACACTCAGAATCTGGTAAACCAAAAGAAAAGGCAAAATTGCTATACATTTTAATATTTTCTGTGTAAATTAAAACAACTTCTAAAATGGCATGATAGATTTTTCTGTTGTATGTTCTGTTGGAGTTGTTTTCTCATTCAGAACAGGTCTTCTGCAGCACTTGGGTTTGACCTTCTATATTCTTCCAATTAGAAAATAAAGTAAAGCATGCTCCCTTGTGTGGAATCTGTACACCATTCCCCTTTAGAATTGGAGCAGAATACGGTTTAAATATTTTTTTTGTTCCACTATCGTTTTGCATTCCTAATTGTGGGTGGTTTTTCGTCCTGTTCGTTTTATCTGATAAGACTTGTAAGTCTATTGCAGAAATATTTATTTTGGTTTTTATCTTCTATGAAGAAACTAAGGATTGAAAGGTTGCTAATGCTGTGATGCTCATTTTCCACTACCGAATTGGTGCAATGACTTTGTCCTGAACCTGAGTAACTTGGAGTATGCTGCTGTCTTGGAGAATTAAGAGAAGTCGATCCTGGACATGAGGAGAGATTGTTCTTGAGGGGCACTTCCTTGATACAAGGTGCTCCATTCTAAGCAAAGGGAACTTGAGCATCATCATTTGGTCTATTTCATTTGAGTATTTCCCAAGGCATTTGAAGTGGTGATTATCCTGTGTCAATTGGACTAAGGCTTGTGGAAACATATATGGTCAATTAGTTTATTCCTGTGAGAATCATTTAGGGTGCTTCAAGCATGCTTCCATTGCTATTTTTAGTTCATATGTGTTATTGTTAATTAAAATGACCTGTATTTGATTAAACCAGACTCAGAAAACACATTCATGTATTTTGTAAGGTGACAACTTGAAGATAAACTGCATCACCAACTGCATCAGTTTTTTTAGCAGCTAAATATTCAGCCAAGCTTTCGTGCCATTCATGCTCTTAATTTAAGGTACACTTTTAATGAATATTTCAAATTGCCATGCACTGGATTTTGAAAGTTGCCATTGATTGAATCGGATATTTAAGGAGAAAGCTGAAACACAGATTTACATAGACAGGGAGTAAAATTATAATTATTTGCAAACACTGATGTTCATGTCACTTTATGTTGACTTCCAAAGTCACTATTATGTTTTCAAAATGACTAGAATATTTAAGTCAATAAGCAAAATTTGAACTTAATTTGCTAATATTGTATTTGGTATTTAAAAAAAAAAGAATTATAACATTCTAAGCTCCAGGTGCAAATGTGTAGAGAATTAGTTGAAAAGCTTTGCGAGCTGGATTTGTTTGCTGAATTACATAATTGCAGATTATATTAAGGACCAGAAAAATGGCTGTTTACGTCAGAATGGAGGACAAAAAGGAGGGAAGGAAATATATTTCTGTTGCAGTTTCCTTTATTTCCTCTTGCTGAAAATGTTAGTTTTACTGTATTCTGATTTTAGTGTTTGCTGATTTTAGAGTTTTTCAGTCAGCTTGGCATTGTGGTTACAGCAATGCCTCCTTCGTCTTTGGGATGAATTAGCCTTTAGTCCACACTAAGTAATTCATGTTCCTTGGTCATAAATTATCTTGCAAATGAGTGCCCTTCATTTTGCAGAGGATGCCAATACTTCATTACAAGGGATGTTATATGGGGAAGTAACCACTGCTTTTGGCCCAAATAGGTTTTCTAATCGTATTGTTAGAAAACATTTGGAACAGAAAAGTTCCAAGTTATGTTACTCGTATTTATAAGCTTTTGGTAAGGAAATGCCGGGTAGGTTTTTAATATTCATTCAATAGTGTATGTGACTTAATCCTATGACAAAGCAGGAGTCAAAGGGGGATGCACGTGCTGGATATGAGGCAAAATATAAGCTGCTGGAGGAACTCATTGGGTCAAAGCAGCATCTTGGGAGGCAGAGATATAGTTGGTGTTCAGGTTAAGACCTGACAAGAGGACCTGAAACATCCCTTTTCCCTTTGCCATCTCAGAAGCTACCCGACCTGCTGAGGTCCTCCAGCATCGTTTTTTTAAACAATGGCAAAGTAATTTATTCCCAACAGGTTAATTTATGCTGCTCAGATAATCTAACATCTAATGAGAATGCAGATTATTTGCAGCATTATTGAGATGTTTAAGAGAATTATATTTAGCTATTGAGTAATAACATGTATTCATAATAGATTCTAGGCAGCAAGATATACTTTGAGCATTTGTTATTATTTTATATAACACAGTTGTCAATAAGAATGTATTTCCCTAATTACAGGGCTTTTTGATTAGTCTGGCTAACTATGTAATGAGATATATATGTGATATCTCATTATCTTTGAACATCCATCATTCATTTTATTATTAAAAACATTCAATGTATGGCTGACTTACCATGAAAGCTAAATTGTTACAGCAGTTTGCGTTCAACAAGCAATGTTTGCAGTAGATGGCAGAATGTCATCACTGATATTCTGATGACTGTATGGCCAAATTCCCATTACATACATGAATGTTTGACCAAATGTTGCTCTAACTTACATTTACAAGTATGCAGATGACACTACCTAGGAGCTACCCAGGAACTTAGTCTTGTGGTTTCAAAGTGCTCTCATTATCAGCAAAATGAAGGAGCTGGTTATTAACCAGGCAGTGGGGTGAAATACATGTAGCGGTCTGCATCGTAGATGCTGAAGTGGAGATGGTGAAAAGAATCAAGTTCCTAGGCATAAATATCACCAATAATTTGTCCTAGTTGAATCACATTAAAGCTATATCCAAGAAAGCATGCTATTGTCCCTCCTGAAGGCTAAGGAAATGTTGGCACGTCTAATGATCCTTACCAATTTCTACAGATGCACCATAGAATGTATCCTATCGGGGTGCATTAAGGCTTGGTATGGCAACTGCTATGCCCAAGAGTGCAAGAAATTGCAGAGATTTGTAGATGCAGTCCAGTCGATAGCACAGATCAGCTTTGACTCCCACCCCAATCTACACTTGATGCTGCCAGCATAATCAAATAACACTATCACAGATAATTCTCTCTTCACTTTTCCTGACAGGCAAAAGATAAAAAGCTTGAAAGCATATTTCAAAGTTCTTTTATTGTCACATGTACCAATTAAGATATAGTGATATGTGAATTACCATACAGCCAGATGGGGGAAAAAAAGCAGCAAGACTCACAAATACATAAAAGTTAACCTAAACATCCACCACAGCGGATTCCCCTCATTCCTCACTGTGATGAAAGGCAAAAAAGTCCAATCTTCTTCCTTGGTGTTATCAAACTCTTCAATGAACCTTTGTATGCTACGGGTGTATGCCCGATTTACATCACTGAGGCTCTTGCACTTTTCTTATTTGAATTTTCTCTGTGGCTGTAATGCTCTTTTCTGCACTGTTTTGCTCTCTTTTTGCACAACCAGTTGTGCTCCTGTATGGTTTAATTGTACTTCTATAGTCTGATCTGCCTTGGTAGAATGCAAAACAAAGTTTTTCACTGTATCTCGATACACATGTCAATAATAACTAAATTCCTTATTCATGTGAATTTCTGAGATTTCCTGAAAGCATTATATTATATCTGTGGTATATATTGTTTGTGCTAAAGCATAAAGCAAATAAATTGATTTTATTAAATTTTATTTGAGTTTCCTGTAGTTTTGTCAAAGTATCTAATAATTTAGATTATTTAAAAAAAATGTTACTGTTTATTCTGTAATAATGACATCTAAATGGAACTTCAGTTAACTTTTTCAGACATGGTTAACCTTAAAGCTTTGATAATGTGGATTGTTTTTGCGGTTTCTGAGATTGTGATGGAGTTCAATGGTGCAGTCCAGTCTTAATATAGAGAGAAAGTTCAAACTGATGGTATAAGAAGCTATTACAATATCTATTGAAAGAATAGTTAATTGTAGAATTTGCAAATTTTAAGTTGATTCTTTGAATTTAGTTATTAATTCTTAAATTCGTGTTGCCCATTTTATTAGAAGCTCATAATATATTTTCTTCAGGAGGCAATGTTTTCTATGCATGTGCACGTAGAATTTGGGTGACCAGACCAGTTGTCTGCCAAAAATACTAATACTAATATTTTAGGCTTCTGGACATAAATACTTATTTAATTTATTCAGGTTGTCTAATATTCTGTATTGAATACTTCTTTAGACCTAAAGCCTTCTGAAAATCCTTTTATAACTTTAAAATGCTTTGGTAGATTGGAACAGATTCTTAAATATTAAAGTAATTGATTTGCAGTTGAGGTAGTTGTAGGACTTCCCATTGAATTTGTGCATGTATGTTCACTTTTTCTCTTTGTGCTTTCAGTCTTGTGACTCAGTGTGTTCATACTCATAACTCACTGCTTTACTTTTATAATTTCAATGTAAGACTGCTAAACTATGTACAACATATTTGAAAAAAAATCTGGTCATTTGGCAGGTATGAAGAAGAAAAAAAATGTTTAACCACTGGAGGCTCAGTAAATGAAGCTTAGTTGAACTGTAAGTTTCTTTAGTTAAACAGTAATTCCATAACAGACTCCATTGTAGTTCTGTTTCCTGAAAAATTCCATCCACCAGCTTGCCTGAAAGTTCCTCATTTCGCTTTTGCTCTTTTATTTTTAACCACCTCCAAATGGTGAATCATGTAAGGCCTTCCAATGACAATGAAAATAAACTATCCAGGGCAAACTAATTTACCTTTCAAAACAATGAACTTTCTTTCCTGAGCAGATCCTGATAAAAGATTTCATTTACTGAGGGAACTAACTTTAAATGGAAAGTGGGCGCTTCAATTTTTGTGCCTTTTTATACCGCAAATGTGTGAGGTGAAGGGGTTGTAGTTCCTTGTTTAACCCCTACCCACTTGGTAACAGTGTTCTACAAAGTGAAAAGTTGCTGTACTTGACAATCATCTTGGGAATCATTTGTTTTAATTCTCTCAGGCAATTGATGGGAAATTCTTTACTACTTAACTGCAAAATTCGAGTTTGGGAAACAGAAATATGAAAAGGACGTTGAAACTGAATTCTCAATTAGATGTATAAACTGATTGTTTGAAAGTCATGAAGCATATATTTTTAGAACTCTGAAGCTAAGCTACCTGTATTTTACAATGGTGAGGTTAAATTTGAATATTATTTGAACACCAGCATTGGCTTGAACTATTAACAAAACAAACAGTAGTTTGGGACCTTTTTAAAAATGTTTCAAAATTGTCCCTTTTTCTACTGGGTAGAGTGGCGTTTGGATTCTCTGTCATCTGAGGATTATAGTTCACTAGAAAAATGAAACATTTTAATCAGTTATGAAGTAATCACGGAATTAAATGCCCTATTATGAGTAGTTAGTTTTTGGACAACTTTGAAGAAGTGAAAAATAATTTCTCTGAAGTCAAATCCAAGTGCAATTGAAGTACCATTCTGGGAGTGGAAACATAATTCCTAGTATTTGAATTTTAACATTGATGTGGACTTTTTTGTGCATTTAAATTGTGTGGGAGAAAGTTTGTAATCAACTATTTATCCAGGCCAATGCATTTTGTTGTTCAGCAATAACTAAACTAATCTGTGCCAGTCTTAATTCATGTTTTGCATTTATCCTGACATAGAGGTTTTTCTTTCTTGGATATTTTATGGAAATATCCAATAAGAATTTGAATACTTAACCTGGTTTAGTGTTCAATTTTTCACTCATCTGCAGTGATTTTCAGTGAGGAACTACTGGATATGACTATTGTACTTGTACAGTACAACATTTTTCTTAAATTGTAATTAAGCACACAAAGTTGAATGAACTAAAATGAAATGATAACTGGATGTTTAATGTTGCAAAGAAATCTTTGGAATAGCTTGTAAAGAAAGTTCTTGTTACCTTAAATATCTGGCAAAAATTGATGAATTGCTTGTGTAGACTATTAACATTCTTTGCATTTCATGATTCTTGAAGTGTTTCACTTTTTATATACAGACACACAAATTTGGAGAGCTTTCTGTTACAAAGACTGGTAACTCTTCAGGATTACAACTAATTGACCAATTGAAGCCCCCTGGTGTGGTGGAATTGGCTGCACAAAGCACAGAACAAAGTAATAAGAAGCATTCTTGGGAAACAAAATCAACATCACAGTCAACAGTCCTAAACCATTTTGGTCAGTATTCTAATTCATTAACAAATTATGATGAAGTATTTATAATATTGTTTAGTGTATTCTTGTTTGTTTTTAATTTGTGTACATTCTTACATTTTCGTTTGTTTATGGTTGTCGGCGCTAAAGCTAAGAATAGTCTTAACACAGCAGAAATGTTGCCATTTAGATGAAAGATTGACCTGAGAATTGTGTAAATGTGCATTTGAGGAAAATGGTAATTGAAGTCAAACTGGTAACATAATAAGTTCATGAAATTTATTTTAAAGTAATATTTTGGACATCTTTCAGACTTGAAAATACAACCCGATCCTTCACCTATTCTGAGCCAGATAACCCAACAACAGGAGCAATCTGTATTGGATTCCTTTCCTTCCCAAATCAAGTTAAGAGAACCACCTTCAGTTGATTGTTCTACTGCTAAAGTGATACAACTATTGCCAATGTCTACAGATAATCGGATAACCAATGTGCCACAGACATCGCAAAAACAACTTAAAACACAAAAGCGGAAGATACCACCTTCTAAAGTAAGTTGCTGACCGTGCCATATTTGTGAGTGCTATATTTGACTGGGTTGCCCCAAAAAATCTTCATCTCAGTGAATAGACAATAGGTGCAGCAGTAGGCCATTCGGCCCTTCGAGCCAGCACCGCCATTCAATGTAGTCATGGATGATCATCCCCAATCAATACCCCGTTCCTGCCTTCTCCCCATATCCCCTGACTCCGCTATTTTTAAGAGCCTTATCTAGCTCTCTCTTTAAAGCATCCAGAGAACCTGCCTCCACCGCCCTCTAGCGTGTCCAAGCCCTTAACAATCTTATATGTTTCAATGAGATCCCCCTCTCATCCTTCTAAACTCCAGAGTGTACAAGCCCAGCTGCTCCATTCTCTCAGCATATGACAGTCCCGCCATCCCGGGAATCAACCTTGTAAACCTACGCTGCACTCCCTCAATAGCAAGAATGTCCTTCCTCAAATTAGGGGACCAAAACTGCACACAATACTCCAGGTGTGACTTGTTACACAAATAAACATTTTGTGAGGAAGATAATTGTGCTTTCAGTAATAGTAATAGTACACAGGGGAATATTATTACCTATATCTTATGTCTTGCAGCAAATCCTCCTTCCTATGTCCCATTTGTCAACCTCAAGATTATTTCAGTGTTGGAGCAAAATTTAGAAAAGTGTTTTCCTAAGTGTAGGTTGCTTTTGAAAAAACGTAGCAGGTACTGGAACTCTATTGCCATTACACAGTTCCTGCATCTTCAAAGTTCTTGTAGTTGGCTACCTGGAGGGAACAGTACAGTTTCATCTCTGCTCAGTGGTATCACTCTAAGACTCGAAGACGTAGAAAGCAAGAATTTAGTGAATTATTATGTAATGTGTGTAACCAAGAAACAATGATGTCCAAGTTCAAGCACATATCTGAACATTCTGATGTGAATCACTGTTTTCTGAGTTTCTTGGTTACCTTGTGGATCAGTGTCATGGTGATATCATTTGTGCGTCAGGTGGTAGTACTTGTCTCCATATCAGATGGTTGAAACTCTAGGCCATTTTTGAAGGACTTGACACTTTTGTATGTATTTGTATGGATTGGTTCAGTACCAGTAATTAGGAGACCATGAAGCGTTTGGACAGACAGTTAGATAGGCAAGGCATAGAAGGATACAGTCCTAATGAGGGCAAATGCGATTCGAGCAAAAGGCTGATGTGGACGTAGTAGGCCTGACAATCCATTTCTGTCCTGTGGGATTCTGACAGGATTTAACTTTTTGAACCCTAGATCATGAGAACTGGGGCCAAGTATCCAAGGAGAAAGCATAATGCTGGGATTTGGCTAATGCTGAATACTGCAAGTCCTGGATGGGTAGTATAGAAACATGAAAAAATAGATGCTTCCTAATGGCGAGCCAGCACCGGCAGTCGATATGATCACGGTTGATCATCTAAAATCAGTAGCCTGTTCCTGCTTTTTCCCCATATCCCTTAATTCTTTTAACCCTAAGAGCTAAATCTAACTCTCTCTTGAAAACATCCAGTGAATTGACCTCCGCTGCCTTCTGTGGCAGAGAATTCCACAGATTCACAACTCTGGGTGAAGACGTTTTTCCTCATCTCAGTCCTAAATGGCCTACCCCTTATTCTTAAACTGTGACCCCTGGTTCTGGACTCCCCCCTCCCCCCAACATCAGGAACATTTTTCCTACATCTAGCCTGTCCAATGCTTTAAGAATTTTATATGTTTCCATAAGATCCCCTCTCATATTTCTAAATTCCAGTGAATACAAGCCCAATCGACCCATTCTTTCATCATATGTCAGTCCTGCTTTCCTGGGAATTAACCTGGTGAACCAACGCAGCACACCCTCAATAGCAGTAATGTCCTTCCTCAAATTAGGAGACCAAAATTGCACACAAATCTCCCTGTTTTCTCTCTTCCTCCTTGCTTAAAAAGTGGGGTTACATTGGCTCCCCTCCAGTCCACAGGAACTGATCCAGAGCCGAGAGAACATTGGAAAATGATCACCAATGCATCCATAATTTCTAGGGCCACCTCATTGAATATTCTGGGATGCAGACAATCAGGCCCTGGGGATTTATCTGCCTTCGGTCCCAGCAGTTTACCTAACACCATTTGCCTTCAGTTCCTCCCTCCCACTAGATCCTCGGTCCCTCAGTATTTCTGGGAGATTGTTCATGTCTTCCTTAGTGAAGACAGAAACAAAGTACTTAAGTGTTCTGCCATTTCCTTGTTTCCCATTGTCCGTCACATGCACCCGAAGATGCAGCAAAATGTATTTGTCAGCAGCGATACACTTAAAAAGAACACACAATACACAATAAAATTTAACACAAACATCCACCACAGCATCCTTCACTGTGGTGAAAGGCAACAATGTTCAGCCAATCCTCCTTGTTCACCCGTGGTCGGGGCCATAAACCCTCTGTAGTCGCCGCTATGGACGGCCCGATGTACAGGCCCTCTCGTTAGGATGATTGAAACTCCGACGTCGGGTTGATCAAACGCGCTCCGGGGCTTGGAGGTCCCGAATCGGAACTTTCCTGCCAGAGACTGCGGCTTCAGGATGTTATAGGCCGCAGACCGACAGTCAGAGCTCATCTCCGGCGATCACCGGCAAGGGATCACAAGCTCCGGATGGGAAGTCAACAGCACGTTCGCGGCTAGAAGCTCCGCAGACCACAGTCCCATGATGCCAAAGTCACCAGGCCAGCGATCGGAGCACTCCTCTCTGGCGACCCCCGGCAAGGGTTTGCCTGCTCCGCGATGGAAAGTCCACGCTGCGCCTGCTGCCGATCCTCTGGGCCCGACTTTGGGAAAGGCTGCTCCAATCCATGCTGTTTGGCCGCGAGGCAACATGGAAAAAGTCGCCTCTCCATGGAGGAGGCGACCGAAAACCCCACACACAAGACACACCGCCACCCCCCACACAAGACACATCGAGACATAGAAATAGTGAACATGCTGCTGGCTATAAATTCACCTATAAATTCTGACTGTAAGGGACCTACATTTGTTTTTAATTTACTATACAACATGTGAATGCTTCACATTGTCTTTGTACCCAGGAGCTGAAATAAAGGTAACTGTGCCTCTTATAAAAGTGTGAATGTAGCATAAAGAGTATGGCAGTGCGTCTTTAATTGGTCTGCGCTGCCACAGCCAAGAAATTTCCAATCCCAGCCTTTATGGAATTGATTGTTGAACAACATTTCAATGGTGTCATGAGGAATAAGAGTCAAATTAAACCATTCAGCCCATCAAGTCTACTCTGTCATTCAATGATGGCTGATCTGTCTCTCCCTCCTAACCCCATTCGCTTGCCTTCTCCCCATAACCTCTTATAACCGTAATTATCAAGAATCAATCCATCTCTGCCTTAAAAATATCCACTGACTTGGCCTCTGCAGCCTTGTTTCAAAGAATTCCAGAGATTCATCGCCCTCTGACTAAAGAAATGTCTCCTCATCTCCTTCCTAAAAGAACGTCCTTTAATTCTGAGGTTATGACCTCTAGTTCTAGACTCCCACTAATGGAAACATTCTCTTCACATCCACTCTATCCAAGCCTTTCACTATTCTGTATGTTTCAATGATGTCTCCCCCATTCTTCTGAACTTCAGCGAGTTCAGGCCCAGTGCCGACAAACGTTTATCATATGTGAGCCCACTCATTCCTGGGATCATTTTGTAAACCTCTAGACCCTCTCCAGGGCCAGCCCATCCTTCCTCAGATATGGTGACCAAAATTGCTTACAATACTCCAAATGCCGCCTCACCAGGGCCTTGTAGAGCCTCATCATTACATCGCTGTTTCTGCATACAAGCCCTCTTGAAATAAATGTTAGTCTTGAGTTTGCTTTGAGGTGTGTGGCAGGAGCAGCATGGCATGGTTGAACAGCATAGTCTCATAACTATATAGCACAGAAACAAACTCTTCAGCTCAACTTGCTGATGCAGACCAGTATGCCTAATTGATCTCGTCCCACTTGCCTGTGCTTGGCCCATATCCTTCCAAACCTTTCCTATCCATATACCTATTTGTATCTTTTAATTGTTGTTATTGTACCGACCTCCACCACTCTATCAGCTAATTCTATCTACGCACCAACTTCTATGTACAAAAAAAAGGTGACCCTTTGGGTCACTTTTTAATCTTTCCCCTCTCCCCTTAAAACCAGGCCCTCTAGTTTTAGAGTCCCCTACCCTGGGAAAAACACTAGCTTATCATGTTATCTCTGCCCCTTGTGATATTATATACAAAGTAATATTTAATATATAGAGTAGCCCTCTGCCTCCTTTTTTCCATGGGGTACAAAAAAACCCAGCCTCTCTGGTCTCCCGTAACTTAAACCTTCCAGGCCTGGTAACATCCTCATAAATCTGTTTGTGCAATCTTTCCAGCTTAATAACATCCTTCCTATAGCAGGGCAACCAGGGCCGCACACAGTACTCCAAATGTTGTCTTACCAACAGCTTGTACAGCTGCAATATGACGTCCCAGTTCCTCTACTTAATGCGCTGACCGATGATGGCAACCATGCCAAACACCGTCACCATAATAGACAGTTAAAAAGGTATGGCGTAGAAGGATACAGTCCTAATGAGGGAAAATG
This sequence comes from Raja brachyura, assembly GCA_963514005.1. The sequence goes on along the minus strand of OY740781.1, from coordinate 47,604,131 downwards.
GCATTAGAGCAGATATAGAGCAAAAGGTTGTTGTGGATGTAGTAAGCCCAATAATCAATTTCTGACAGAATTTAATATTTTGAAACCATGAGACCCAAGCTGTCCAACTGTGCTGCCACCTTTGTGGAACTATGTATCTGCACCACTGGGACTCTGTTCTACAACATACCCTAGGGCGCTGCCATTTACTGTGCCCTGCTTTGTCCTACACCTTGCATTTATTTGACTTAAACACCCATCCGCCATTCCTCACGCCATTGGCTTAGTTGATCAATATCCTATTGTAATCATAGATAATCACCTTTGCTATCAACTATACCACCAATTTTAATGCGATCTGCAAACTTACTAACCATACCACCTAAAGGCCTGTCCCAACAGCATGCGACTGCATGCGGCGAGCGCGACCTAACGTGGTCGCTTGAGCCATACGGCCTCGCGGGGCCGGTCCCCCTTCGATCGCCGGAGCCGTATGGAGTTGTGCGGAGCTGGTCCTGCCATCGCGCGGGGCTCCGAAAAATGCCACTGTTCAAAATCCCGCACGGCAACAGCCTGTCGGCCCGCAGCCACATTGAGGATGTGCGCATTGTGAAAATCACAAACCAATGCTAATACAAATTGTGCCCATATCATTGTCTCCAGAGGGAACTTATCTGTAAAGTTCCTAAATAAAATTGGGAAGTTTGGCCACTTCCCCATGTCCCTGCAGTTTTCACGGGTTAAGCTTGGTTATTTTTGATCCCATATGTTCTAATAAGCTATCAATGACTTTTTAGACTAATTACTTCCAATACAACAAATTTAAAGCAGCAATTATGGTTCCATAATGATAATGCATCTTAACTTTACGTGTGATCGAATTAAGCAGGATCAGGTAAAAAGAATCAAGTAATCTGATAGCCAATGTCATTAATAAAATAGAAATGTTAGAGCAGCATCCAAGGATTTATCTAGCAGAATACTGCTATAAACAAAAATAACTTACTTGGTAAAGGAAATGGTAAAGCTGTGGAAATCCTAGAGAAAGTTCATTTTTGGGAACCGGAACTAAAGCCTGCAACCCCCGTTTATATGAGTAAAAATGATGTCATGCGCGACTTCCCGCGGACTTCGCTCGAACTTCACGTCAACTCCCTTGGGGATCACTCGACCTCCGCACGAACCCTGCTTCCGGTTTTGTCGCGCTTGAACAAGTCCCGGGATTCATCTACATTCAGGTGTTTTTAGAGAATCCACAAATCTGTCCTCATCAATAGGTTGGTGGTGGAGAGAGTCAGCTCCAAGTACCTGGGCGTGGTTATCTCTGAAGATCTGTCCTGGACCCAGCACATTGATGCAATCATAAAGTAATCTATCAATGCCTCTACCTCCTTATAATGTTGCAGATATTTGGTATGCCGACAAATATTCTCTTGAACTCTTACAGGTAGAGAGCATATTGACTGGTTGCATCAGTGCCTAGTTCGGTATTATCCACTGTTTTCTTTTATTGTACTTTTTTTTAATTGGTTTAACGGCGTTATCTATTGAGTACTGTGTTTACAAACCTGTTGTGCTGCTGTAAGTGATAATTTAATTGTTCCATTTTGGTACATATGACAATTAAACACTCTTGACTCTTGAGGGTGCCTTCAATGGGATGGAGGAAGTACCTCAACCCCATTTTCTCTGGGGAAATTTGGGATGTCATTGATGCTGACCTCAGCAACTATTGCCAACTGTTATAAAAGAATACAAAAATAATTAGGCCATTGAATGACTGTTTAAAAAGAGATGAAAGTAAATGACAATTTAGCAATTTGCTGGCCATGTTTGAAGGTTCATTATTAACATTATTAACACGCTTGACTCTTGGTGCAAATGAACTGATTACTGTTTCTAAGTGACAGTGTAATCAATCCTATTCTTGAGTAAATATGATTACAGGACTGAACTTAAATACTTACTTTTACTCATGATATGACATTCAGAGCTTTTAATTGAAATTGCTGCCATTTTCATTCGCAATTGAAGCAAATTGAATGCATCAGTATTCAAAAATAGACACTGCCTTGGCCTCGAACCCTGGTTGTTTGGGTTTGATGTTCAATAGCTTGCAAGAATACCAGTTTAGATTTTAAATGTGCATACTGGTTAAGTTTAGATATTTGTTTACCACAATTGTATGTCAGTCTTAAAATAGACCAATAGATTAGACTATAGACAATAGATTGTGCTCTAAGCTGTTATTAAGTTATTTACTTAAGGCAAATAGTTTGATTGAGCAGCACAAATGGGATGATCTATCTCCCTGTGCCATGAGATACAATTGCTTATAACATGTGGAGAAATAATTCATCATTGGATGACAAATCTTTCCTTCATTTCTCATATTTGAGTAAACAATGCATGTGTTCACACAGGCATTCCAATTTTTGGTTCCAAAAGCATTTGAAATCCTGCATTTTCTGTTTCTGTTTAGATTCCTGCATCGGCTGTTGAAATGCCAGGATCTACTGAAATTTCTGGATTGAATGTTCAGTTTGGAGCCTTGGAATTTGGATCAGAACCATCTCTGACAGAGTTTCAAACGGGAAGCACAGAGGCCATCAGTCAAACACAAAGCCATTTGTTCTCGAATTCTGCAACGTAAGCTCTTATCCCCTTCTTCCCCAGCTTCAACTATCACGGGGTATCAATGTCACAGTTGCTGTCATTGAAAGCATCACTTGGATGTTTCTGTGTGAAGAAACATTAGATAAAAGTCATCCTACAGTTACATTCTAAACACTCGGAAGTATCCTTAAATAGCATTGGCCAAGATTGGCTGCAAAAAGGCTGCCAGACGTTAGATGAGTTGAGTGAGTATTTTAGAATTGGGGCAACAACGGGAGCTTTGAAAAAGCGGCAGTTGGACTGGTTGAGTGATTGAAATTGGCAAATTGAGAAGACGATAAAAAGAAGCCAAGGTGTGTAGCCCTGATGTACCTGGGTAAAATTGAGCCGAAGGGCTCCTTTCCGTGCTGTTTGACCATGGCTCCAAGACTAAGATCAGCGAGAGGAAGGTATACCTGGCAATGCTGCTAGTGGAAGAAATGTAAATGTATAGAAACTATGTATTAATAAGTAGCTGTTGGAATAAAATGTAGGGATCAAATTCTATAATTTTACTGGTTATACTACATGTGTACTGAATGGGGAAACTACTTAAATATCTTGATCAGTTCACTTTCAGAAATAGCAATGTTTATGGATGTAATTGTAAATTGCTGCGTTACATTCTGTTCTATTTATATTGATTTAATGTTGCAATTTTTATTGATATCCAGTGCAGTTCAAGAATCAATAAATCCATCTGTCATCACCTCTCCCATTTCAACGGTTGCTCAGAGCACTCCAGAGGATTCAACATTGGATCAGAATTCTGCACATGGAATGCCATATCAAAACTCCTTGGATACAACTCCTCAAAAGAAAGCTTCTTTGCAGGCGAGTATTAAAGTAAGCATTTAAAGTACACATTTACGTTCATGGTCTTTTAAGGGCTGTAAAGCTCTTTGTTCTTGGGAGAAGAAAATTCACTCTGGACAAGGTTTCAGACACCGAGCATCGCAAATGAGGGAGAAGATGGTGGAAAAATATGCTAAGATTTAACTGAGGAAAGTTGGAATTAGACTTAAGTGGAACATGAAACTTCACCATGGATTGGTGGAAGTGGAGGGCCTGTTTCAGTTCTATATATCCTGTGAAAAATCTGACAGTTGCATTGTGGTAGGCTTCAATCCACAATGTGGAGGGTTCCTTGGAATGGTTATTTAAAGGGAGAACATTTTCGCAGGAGGAAGAGGATAGTCCATTATTAGATAGGAAATAGAGTTATAAAGGAATATAGTAAATTAATAGTGATAGATAATTTGGGTTCAAAACTTCCATATGGAGGAATGATGGCCCTGGAGATAATGAAAATATGAACATGAAATAGGATAGAATAATTTACTATATATCAGGTACGGAATATAGTTGAAAATCTAGCAAATTTCAGAATATGGATTTGAATTGAAATTGAGTTTAAAGCATGTCAGAAAATATTACTGGCTAACTTAAGGGGAATCACAAAAATCTTTGTAAACTTAGTGTGGTAGAAGGGGAATGTGAAAATAGGGATGACAGACTGATTAGAGATAGAGGGACTTGCATCTTCACAATTAACATTGCCATGAAGGTGGCAAGGCATGTGGCATGCAAACAAAATTGCAAAGCCAGCCTGTTCAGTAACTTATTTCAAGTTTAACACGTAATTTGATCAAAACGAGAAGCATACAATGTTATTGAGAGGAGTACTGTGTACTGCATCCTAGGTCAGTTACTTTAGATGCAGTTTCAGCCAGCGTAACTGATCAGTCACAGGATTCCTAATAGCATATAAGCCTGGAGAGTTCATACGGTTGACAAAGTCTGAATTTGTCTAAACAGGTCAGTGATCTAAATTGGTAATGCTGGTTGGAAACCAACAAAGCAGAAAGGATGGTATATGAAACTTGATAATGTTGCATGCAGCAAAGATGTTTTTTAATAATTTTGAATGTGGCAGTGATGGTTTGTGAAAGACAACTTGTTTTCACTAAATGATTCCCATTTTAATTACTTATGTAGAATACATGAGGCAGCATTTATTACTCCCTTTGAGATTTTGAAACCTAGAATTTGCTCCAGGAATGCCTATTAAGAACAAGATTTGCACTTTGCAACTTCACTGCATTTTCCATCCGTACAAGGTTACATTATTGCTTTTTGCTTGTTCACCTATGTATCTGTATACGTACAACAGGCTGGTTCCATACCAAGTATAATGGATGCCAAATAAGTAGCACTTAAATAGTTCTTAATCCTGGGCACTTTGTAATGCAAGATGGGAAAACACTTAATTATTCTCTGTAACCTTAAATTTGCTCCACTTAAACAGAAAATGTAGTTACAAACTAGATGATGGTGTGAAAGGTGAGGATATTAGAATAGGCCAGTGAGCCTGTGGCATCTGCATGTCAAAGGTGTGATGAAATGGGGTAATTGATAGTACAAGACAAAAGAGGGTGGTAGTGGGACAGGTAAGAAACTAATTCTGCCCAACCTGAGTGTATTCTACCTTCTGTTTTAATTTCAGAGTGCCATCATCTGCAGTACTTTGCTTTTGTTTTAGATGAACAGCAGATAGTTTGTTCCATGACTAAGAGATCCTTAATTGCAGTCAGACATTTCTATCTTGCATTTACAGAACAGCTACAATGGTCTTGGGGCACAACAGGCACTAGAAGGTGAGTCGTCAAAAAGTCAACTTTACCAGTGTATGTTTGTCATTTGACTAGAAAGTTAAAATTTGTATTTAATTTATGCAGTGACTATAGACTCATAAATCAGAGTTGGGTAGATATCTTATTTAAGGCCAAGAGCCAAGATTTATCCAGAGCCAAGATTTAAAGTTCAAATTTTTCCTAATGCTTTTTTTTTGAGTAAGATTATTTCACCATCTTGATTCTGCTACTTTTTTTTAGTAAGTCAAGTCACGTCAAGTCACATTTATTTATATAGCAGATTTAAAAAACAACTCTCGTTGGCCAAAGTGCTTTACATTTGTTATAAGAATAGTATAAACAAACAAACTACATACATATATACAAATAGCCCTCGCTCAGAGGACGTCAAGAAAGGCTTGGGGGTATAGATACATTTTTAGTTTTGACTTAAAGGAGTCGATGGAGGGGGCAGTTCTGATGGGAAGATGGATGCTGTTCCACAGTCTTGGAGTTGCAACCGCAAAGGCGCGGTCGCCCCTGAGTTTATGTCTAGACCGCGGGATATTCAGCAAATTGAGATACAGTTCCAAACTACAAGGATGATGATGATGTAAATTGAGATACAGTTCCAAACTACAAGGATGATGATCATTTTAACCTATTGTAACAATATTCTGTATAAGTGTACACTGATAACTAGATTTTGTAATTAATATGTTGGCAACAACACAGCTTCTAAATAATACTGTCTTTCCTCTTAATCTTTGAGACCATTTCAAATTAATTTCCTGTGTCTTTGGCTCAGAATTTGCGAAGGAAAATAATCACAGGCTTTCAGCGCTAGTTGTCATTCCGGAGGAAGCCTGACAGCAACTTGCGGAGTATGTTTGAGCGTAATCAAGTGCAGAAATTCTGAATTTGCTACCAGTAATTCACCAAAGCAGTTTCACTTTATGAAATATTCATTGCCTAAAAATACTCAATAAATATCACTTGTTTAATTTTAATGGTGTACCAAGTTATAATTCGTGCTAAATTCTTTCTGGTCCTGTGTTTTATTCCAATTTTTCAAAAATAATTATTTCGCAATTGTAAAGATTGTAACTTTTAACAGTTTAATTTCCTGGCATTTTCCATAAGCTGCATGTCTCATTATTTTAGCACTTTGCAAAATGCTTAAACCTTTGTGAAACATTGCGTAATTCTTCTTTTAATTTAATTGTCACACTGAATTCTGAGCCTTGTTCAACATGTTTTTTTTTAATATGGTATATTGATGTGATCTGGCATCATATTTCATTTTTTAATTTCAATTGAATTTCACCCTTGCAGCCATATTTAATTAATTTTTGTGGTAGATTGCACAACAGAAAATAATGTTAAAACTTCCCTTGGTTAATCGGGTATTGACCCTAACCTTGTTTTGTATCTACTTGCCTGTTAAATTAGACAATTGTGATCTTTCATGAAAATATTGAGCGAGGCTAAATTGGAATATAAAATCGTAATTTGCTGCTAATTTTTTTAAAGCATAATAATACATTTCTGCGGCAATTATTCTGCCATACATTTTATGGTATGCCCTTTCAATGTTTTCAATATTTAAGTTTTTTTTAGATAGGCATTGAACATTTATAGACCCTTCCACTTGCAAGTGCATCTACCTTGGAACATAATAATTCTGGAGATAAAACTGCAACAGCTGTTGATAGACACCATGATTGTAGCATTTTGACACTCACAATCTAGATCCTGCATGTATCTGCATCTGTAAATATTGCCAGCAATGTGACATACCTTTATTAAAAAAGCACCAGATGAAGCATAGTAAAGTTCTTTGGGACATACACTCCTCACCACGTGCATCCTTTTGCAAATTTGTTGATTCAAGAATACACTTGGATATAATGTCAATATACATGTCGCAGGGCTACCTTTTATAATCACACCATTATGTGTTTAGTACATTAGAATAATGGTTCTTTATCAAGTCTCTGACGTGATTTGGCATGGTATTGATCAAATTCTGACCATTTCCGAGGATTTTTTTTCATCTCGATACCACGTGAGTTATGGCCAACGACTCATGGTACACTCCATTCAGCCATAATAATTAATCACAAATACTCAATCATATTTAGGTCAGGCAAGTTACCAGCCTAGTCCATGACACGTATTGGTAATAAGGAAGTATTTTGAGAGGGCTGGAATACAAAATCGGATGTAATGCTGAGGCTTTATAAGGCACAGGACAGACTGCATTTGGAGTATTATGAGCACTTCTGGGGTTCGTATCTGAGGAAGGATGTGCTGGCGTTGGTGAGGGTCCAGAGGAGGTTTACGAGAATGATCCCAGGTATGATTGGGTTAAGATACGAGCGGTTGAAGGCACTGGGCCTGTACTCGCTGGAGTTTAGAAGGATGTTTCAATGGTTACTTTATTATCACCTATACCAAGATGCAGTGAAATACTTTTTTTACATACAGCTCATCTGAACTTTCACCATGCATAAAGCACCTGGTTTGTACAGAACAACCCACTGAGTCTATGTGCAAGATTGTACTGTCCCAGCTGCAACAGGCCACAAAGGACCGTCGCAGCTGTCACCTCCATTCCGGTCATCCCGCGAACCATCATCCTTCTCCTTCGATGGCTCTCCAGTCCTTGTGCCCTGGGGAGTTGCCTTTTGGACAATTCTCTTAGAAATGCTCTTCTCACCAGCTTAAATCCGAGGGCAAAAACATTTCTATTTCTTACGGCAAACTTTTTACCTTTTGATAAATTGTGTAGAATTCCCTTTAGTGGAAAGCATTAGAAGAGGTACATTTTGCTCTCACAATGTGTTTTTTCATCGCTTAGAATGCGTATTTTTATTATACATCGGGAAACATTGTTAAGATATGTTTGCTAACAACGTTTCCTGTAGGAGATGGGGGGGGGGGGGGGGGGGGGGTGGATCACCTGGACCCAGCAGAGTCGGACCATGTGCTGTGTGCATCGTGGAGGTTGTGGGCCTAGTGCTGCGCCTGGACCTCTGGTGAGGTGACTGCTCTGGCCTGCTGGTGGCCGGTGGAGAGGCAGGGGTCGACAGAGTGGGTGTGTGTGAGTGAGTGTGTAGGCCCAGAGCTGCGGGAGAGTCAGGGCGAATTGGTGCCACGCCGACTCCTCTAAAAATACTTCACCATTTTTTATTTACTTGCTTGATAATTATATTTCATGATAATTAGTGCAACCATGCAATATTTTGTCACATTATTAAATTGTTTATATTAAAGCGTTTTATTGTTCTAGTTATACACTCGGATGTAGTGATAGGCTATAATCTTGTTTGACCCTCTTTGGAGACTAGCTTGCCCCCCCCCCGCCCCCCAAGCAAAATCTGAAATGAAGTCCCTGTTTGACAGCTCCCGCACATAAAAAATTAGCACTGGGTAGCACGGGGATTTACACATCAGTTTGCCGTAGGCTATTAAGTTGAGGATTTCAATGAAATTTTGAAATTAAAAAAATCAGTTCCATCCTTCCCATTAATGTGGTTGCATAAAATTTTATGATTTTGTTGGCTAACCTTGATTGATGGCTATATGTTTTGAATTTCTTCCATTAAATTTATAAAACTTGAGTTTTTTTTCCTATGGCCCGAAAAATGGACCAAATATATAATGTGACCCTTATGCTGAATGGTTTGGAGGCCCCTGTTGTAAGGTATATATATTTTTTAAAACAGTATAAATTAAGGGTAAATTGCCCCATTTTACCCCCGGCAGGGGAGCCAAACAATTTATATACAAGTCTCTGATAAACCATCAATGCTGGACTTCAGTCCTTGAAAATTGGATTTTTGGACCTTGAAAGTCCTTGAAAAGTCACTGAATTTATAGTTGTTCCAAGTCAAACCCTGGAAGTAACTCTGAGTCGGGCAGCATTCATAGAGAACATGGACAGGTGACCTTTCAGGTTGGGACCCTTCCTCAGACTTTGGGGGGGGTGGGGGGGATTAAAACTTACTGAATAGTGAAAGGCCTGGGTAGAGTGAATGTGGAGAGGATGTTTCCACTAGTTGGAGAGTCCAGGATCAGAGGCCATAGCCGTGGAAGAAAAGGACGTACCTTTAGAAAGGAGATGAGGCGGAATTTTTTTTCGTCAGAGGGTGGTGAATCTGTGGAATTCTTTGCCACAGACAGCTGTGGAGGCCGTCATTGGATATTTTTTAAGGTGGAAATTGACAGATTATTGATTAGTAAGGATGTCGGAGATAATGGGAAGAAGGCAGAAGAATGGGGTTGAGAGTGAAAGATAGATCAGCCATGTTGGATTGCGGAGTAACCTTGATGGGCCGAAAGGCCAATTCTTCTCCAAGAAATTATGAACATATGTATCCCCCTTCTGGAGAAAAAAATGGTCAGCATCTTTGTGTGGCATGGTGCAAGGTCTTATCCCAGATCCATCTGGAAAAATCTTTGTCATCTACAGCACCATTCTTCTCTGAAATACATTAACTGATATCTTGCAGCAATCACATCATTCTATCAACTGGGAGCGGCGGACCACTATGGTTTGAAACTACCCCACAATGTAATCTTTTCAGAATGGTTGACACTTACAGTTTAGTTTATTGTCACGTGTACCGAGGTACTGTGAAAAACCTTGCATGCTATCCAGTCAGCAGAAAACTGCTCAATGTGGCATTTTCTCACTGGTTCGCATACTGATCTCCAAATAGGTTTGGCCCGAATGAGAAAATAACTTGCGTCACTGAACATCTCCAGTCTTCACATGTCTGAACTTTTATATTTTAAGACCCGCTTGAATCATTTTTTATCATCACAGCAGTTGAAAGTTGTTTTTCACATGTCTTCAGGTTATATGACCAACTTCAATGAGCACGGCACTTGACCTTTAGTTAAGGATAAGGGGGAAGTCTTTTAAGACCGAGATGAGAAGATCATTTTTCACACAGAGAGTGGTGAGTCTGTGGAATTCTCTGCCACAGAAGGTAGTTGAGGCCAGTTCATTGGCTATATTTAAGAAGGAGTTAGATGTGGCCCTTGTGGCTAAAGGGATCTGGGGGTATGGAGAGAAGGCAGGTACAGGAAACTGAATTGGATGATCAGCCATGATCACATTGAATGGCGGTGCAGGCTCGAAGGGCCGAATGGCCTACTCCTGCACCTATTTTCCATGACCTTATTGAGACTCCTTCTGCCTGCAAATCTTTCTTCAGGCCATCACTTGTCTTTCTCGGATCCTTCTTACTTTTCCGAATCAGCAAGGCCTCATCTCTTGAAATAGTTTTCCTTTTGCGGCCGCACCTGCCTGCCCTCTTGAACATCTATTTCCATTGGTTTTCTCCATTCCCTGTGTTCTGATTTGTTGCTGTACTGCCCATAACCTTTTACTATGCAGCACTGGGATGATGCAATATCCATCCACTGAGTTACTCCAGCTTTTTGTGTCTATCCACCCACTGACGGCATATTTCACAGAAATCACTGGAAATGAACACCCGGAGAATGAAAAATGATCAGTAGAACTTTTTCTGTGATATTTATAGAGTTTCAGAAAAATTTAAGAACTGTGGACATAAACTCATCATATGTAAACAAATAGCAAAATCAGTCCATGTTTCAATTATTTTGAAAAAATAATGTATGTGGTGTATTTTATGCAATTCTTATTTATGATCTGCATAGAATGGTAGAGTCATGAAAAGCTTCACAAGTATCTGCAGCAATTATTCTGTATGACACATCCTGATTAATCAATCTTTTGATGACTAATATTTAAAATGTTTTAGATGCGCCTTGATATTTTCATGATCAGGCCTCATGCGTTTTTTAATTGAGCTGAGCACTTAAGATCATCTATAGGTATGGAGTATTTGTAGTATTCTGACACAATTAGCATATTTTGGTCTTGCACATATTTGAGACATGTCTATCAAGTTTCTGGGGTCTGTGCCAGGAATTATTTGACTATTACCAGCACTGGTGATGAAGTACTTTGGCCACATCGCACGCCCATAGTTGTTGACGAGATAATGTTGCTGTGTTTAGAGATACAGCGTGGAAACAGACATAGAAATTAGGTGCAGGAGAAGGCCCTTCAGCCCTTCGAGCCTGCACCGCTTCAGCCGACAAGTCCATTCTGATCATTGATCATCTGTTTACACAAGATCCATGTTATCCCACTTACTCATCCACTCCCAACACATTACAGGCAATTTTACACAGGCCAATAACCTACAAACCCACACATCTTTGGGATGTAGGAGGAAACCATTACAGTCACAGGGAGAACGTGCAAACGCCAGACAGACAATACCTGAGGTCAGGATTGAACCCGGGTCTCTGGTACTGTGAGGCATTAGCTCTATCAGCTATGCCACTGTTTTGTATTCCCCTGCAGTGCAGAGTTTAGACCTCTCTTGATTTTTTTTATTTGCACTAATGTTATTGAGGTTGTGTGATTACAATCAACTTGTATGGAATTGCATCAGTGGGATAAGCATCATTTTAAAACTCTCCTAATATCTTTAGGAGAGAGGGGGTGCATTGTTTAAATTTTTTATAAAGTTATTACTTTTAAGCGCTGGGGTGAATAGCTCAGTTGAATGTGAAAAGAAGCTCTAATTACATTATTTGTGTCAATTTCATCGTTAATAGGAATGTGTTCCACATCAGCAGACCCATCAAAGCTGAGTTTAAACTAGTATTTTGCCATATAAATTAATTGGAATTATCTTTCAATTGTCTATTACTGATCAGGACTAGTTAGTCTTCAGTGTTTAAGAAGGAACTGCAGATGCTGGAAAATCGAAGGTAGACAAAAATGCTGGAGAAACTTAGCGGGTGCAGCAGCATCTATGGAGCGAAGGAAATAGACAACGTTTCGGGCCGAAACCCTTCTTCAGACTGATGGAGGGTGGAGGGTCCATCAGTCTGAAGAAGGGTTTCGGCCCGAAACGTTGCCTATTTCCTTCGCTCCATAGATGCTGCTGCACCCGCTGAGTTTCTCCAGCACTTTTGTCTACCGTTGGTCTTCAATTGATCTGTATTATTCAAGTAACCCAAAGATGCAAGAGTAAAATGATTCTGTCAAAGTCTTTATTCAGTAGAGTCAGCCTTTTAGCAAGTGATTTCAGTATCTATTGGTGTGATCAATATTCACTTCTGTCTACAGTGCCACAACATTCTTCTAACTTGAACCAGACCATTGACTTGCCCAGCAGTTCACTGTCACAACATAGCAGGTATGGAACTCTTTCTTTCAGTCAACTCTTTGTTCTGACAAATATACAGTTTAACATTTAAAAAATGAAAGGGGATTGAGGGAAACACCTTAGGCAGAAATAGTGATAATGAGAAACTGAATACAAAGGTGCAACTTGGAATACAAGGGAATATTAAAGCACCTATTACAAAGGAAAGACGTTGATTTGGCTATCTGAATATTACGACAGTGCTATTCTGATGGGAACCTGGTATTAATTGTTGCCCTTCATTTGGTATTGAGGTGCAAAGCTTGGTCTCGGCCTGGTTGGTTAATGTATGCCAATGCTGGGGATTGGCGGTATCTGCGTGGATTCTACATTCTCTCATCACTGCTAGATGTGATGGAAGTGACTGTTTTCACCTTTCAGTTTAATTTGTTGCCACAGAGAAATCTCTGGGCTCTGGGGTCAGGTGTGCAGCCAAACAAAGAGATGGGAGACAGCAGCTTCCATCAAATCCAACTGTTGATGAAGAACAGGTGCTGGACAGATGCAGGAGATGCTGAGTGATAGGTTACTGCACCACTCACTCCAGCTCACCTAACAACAGTTCTCACAGGCAGCCACTTCACAGCGAACAATGGGGTGATTAATTGAAGTACCAGTTTTCCATCTCAGCCGTTTGTAGCAGCAAAGAAGATAGGCGGTTACCGTCTATATCCTTATACAGTGCTTCTGTTAGTAAAACAGAATTTCATCTAATTAAATTGCTTCACTTATAACCATATAACAATTACAGCACGGAAACAGGCCATCTCGGCCCTTCTAGTCCATGCCGAACACTTACTCTCACCTAGTCCCATTTACCTGCACTCAGACCATAACCCTCCATTCCTTTCCCGTCCATATACCTATCCAATTCATTTTTAAATGATAAAATCGAACCTGCCTCCACCACTTCCACTGGAAGCTCATTCTACACAGCTACCACTGAGTAAAGAAGTTCCCCCTCATGTTACCCCTAAACGTTTGTCCCTTAATTCTCAAATCATGTCCTCATTTGAATCTTCCCTACTCTCTATGGAAAAAGCTTATCCACGTCAACTCTGTCTATCCCTCTCATAATTTTAAAGACCTCTATCAAGTCCCCCCTTAACCTTATGCGCTCCAAAGAATAAAGACCTATCTTGTTCAACCTTTCTCTGTAACTTAGGTGCTGAAACCCAGGCAACATTCTGGTAAATCTCCTCTGTACTCTTCTCTATTTTGTTGACATCTTTCCTATAATTTGGAGACCAAAATTGTACACCATACTCTAGAATTGGCCTCACCAATGCCTTGTACAATTTTAACATTACTTCTATACTCAATGCTCTGATTTATAAAGGCCAGCACACCAAAACCTTTCTTTACCACCCTATCTACATGAGATTCCACCTTCAGGGAACTATGCACAGTTATTCCTAGATCCCTCTGTTCAACTGCATTCCTCAATTCGCTACCATTTACCATGTACGTCCTATTTTGATTTGTCCTGCCAAGATGTATCACCTCACACTTATCAGCATTAAACTCCATCTGCCATCTTTCAGCCCACTCTTCCAAATGGCCTAAATTTCTCTGTAGACTTTGAAAATCTACTTCATTATCCACAACACCACCTATCTTAGTATCATCTGCATACTTACTAATCCAATTTACCACACCATCATCCAGATCATTGATGTATATGACAAACAACAGTGGACCCAACACAGATCCCTGAGGCACCCCACTGGTCACCGGCCTCCAACCTGACAAACAGTTATCCACCACTTTTAACACTTAGTGTTTTCATTCCTGGGATACGATCCCTGGTGCTAAGTGAGATAAGTGATTATAATTAGGATACTTGAAGGTTATTAGCAAACAATAAATCAAACTGAAATAAAAGAGGGAAATACTAGAATAAATCAGCTCGTCTTCACTGAAAAGGGAAATGGTCAACATTTTAGGTCTGCAATTGTTCATCAGAACTTTATTTTTTGATGATGTGTCACAAACCTGCACAATTCAGTCTTTTTCCTGATCTGATGGAAGTTTTCTGGCATTTTCTGTTTTTATCTTGCATTTTTAGAAATGTTTGTGGTGCTGGGGGGGGGGGGGGGGGGGGGGGGTTTAGATCCATTAATTATAATTTACCAAATTACAAATTTTAAATAGGAGTAAAATAACTTTTGGCTTGGTTGGTTCTAGCAAAAAAATGAATATATACTCCAAATGGAGCAATTGCTATCCTTTGTTTTGAGATGATGCCCCAGATCGTGAGATATGGTTGTGCCTACACTACCAACTTCACCTGGGGATAAAACTTGTGGTTTATCCCAAAACTTTAAAACTTTGACAAGTGTATAGATATCTTGGTAAATCTTTTCTGCGTTCTCACCAGCTCTGGTGTTTTGATTTGGTTTGTAAACTACCAATGAGGGCTTTTTTAAAATTAATCTTTATTATTTAAGTTGTAATTAAGCTAATTTTGTTTTATCTTTAACTTTGTTTTATGCAGTTCTTTGCCAAACCACCAAAGCAGCAGTCTTTCCTCTGTCTCGCCACTGACCACATGCTCATCACATGCAGTAAGTATTCTAAATATTTTCAGTTGGCTGTGTGCATTAATTTAAATTCCCCTTTACTGTATGTGAACTGTGGGTATAATAGGGCCTTGCTGACTCTTATAGTTTTTCTAGGCTTTACACTAAAAAATAAATAAAGAGCTGGAATGTACTTCCATGTCAGAGTAGTGTATAATTTAAGGATTAAAAAAAAATACAACAGTCTTGTTGGATATCTGAGTTCGATTGGTGTGGAAAAAATGAGTTTCTAGTCATGGGCCGCAATGCTGAACAAAATATGTTTTATTTTGCGGGGGTGGGGTGGGGGGGGGGTGGGGGGCATCTTCACTGAAATAAGGCTGGTACCAGTATCTTGGCAAACTGGTTAACTTAGGACTTGAGTTGAGTAGGGTGGCTGGAATATCTTCAGTTGAGGATGAACTTAGAACATTAAAGAAAGGCTGAGACATGGGGTGGGAAAATGGGCATTGATAACCAACATATGTTAGGCAGAGAGCATACGAACTTGAGAGTTCATCTGCAAATGGAATATGATTTTGAAGAAACAATGGGGATAAAGGTACTTCAAACTCTTTAGATTCTGGAGTAGTTCCTGAGGATTGGAGAGTAACTAATGTAACCCCACTTTTTAAAAAGGGAGGGAGAGAGAAAACGGGGAATTACTGACCAGTTAGTCTAACATCGGTAGTGGGGAAAATGCTAGAGTCAGTTATTAAAGATGGGATAGCAGCAAATTTGGAAAGTGGTGAAATCATTGGACAAAGTCAGCATGGATTTATGAAAGGTAAATCATGTCTGACGAATCTTATAGAAGGTCCCACATAAGAGATTAGCATTCAAACTTAAAGCACATGGTATTGGGGGTTCAGTGTTGATGTGGATAGAGAACTGACTGGCAAACAGGGAGCAAAGAGTAGGAGTAAACGGGTCATTTTCAGAATGGCAGGCAGTGACTAGTGGGGTACCGCAAGGTTCAGTGCTGGAACCCCAGTTATTTACAGTATATATTAATGATCTGGATGAGGGAATTGAATGCAACATCTCCAAGTTTGCGGATGACACGAAGCTGGGGGGCAGTGTTAGCTGTGAGGAGGATGCTAGGAGCCTGCATGGTGACTTGGATAGGTTGGGGGAGTGGGCAAATGCATGGCAGATGCAGTATAATGTGGATAAATGTGAGGTTATCCACTTTGGCGGCAAAAACAGGAGGGTAGACTATTATCTGAATGGTGGCTGATTAGGAAAGGGGGAGATGCAACGAGACCTGGGTGTCATGGTACACCAGTCATTGAAAGTAGGCATGCAGGTGCAGCAGGCTGTGAAGAAAACGAATGGTATTTTGGCATTCATAGCAAAAGAATTTGAGTACAAGAGCAGGGGGGTTCTACTGCATTTGTACAAGGTCTTGGTGAGGCCACACCTGGAGTATTGCGTACAGTTTTGGTTTCCTAATCTGAGGAAAGACATTCTTGCCATAGAGGGAGTACAGAGAAGGTTCACCAGACTGATTCCAGGGATGGCAGGACTTCCATATGAAGAAAGACTGGATAGACCCGGCTTGTACTCGCTGGAATTTAGAAGATTGAGGGGGGATCTTATAGAGACTTACAAAATTCAAAAGGGGTTGGACAGGCTAGATGCAGGAAGATTGTTCCCGATGTTGGGGAACTCCAGAACAAGGGGTCACAGTTTAAGGATAAGGGGGAAGTCTTTTAGGACCGAGATGAGAAGATCATTTTTCACACAGAGAGTGGTGAGTCTGTGGAATTCTCTGCCACAGAAGGTAGTTGAGGCCAGTTCATTGGCTATTTTTAAGAGGGAGTTAGATGTGGCCCTTGTGGCTAAAGGGATCAGGGGGTATGGAGAGAAGGCAGGTACAGGATACTGATTTGGATGATCAGCCATGATCATATTGAATGGCGGTGCAGGCTCGAAGGGCCGAATGGCCTACTCCTGCACCTATTTTGTATGATTCAGCAAAATGCATGCAGCATTTTATAACAAATTGGATGAATTCACGACACAAAATATATAATGGTTATGATTGCATAAGTATAATGTGGTTCAACAGCATCCAAGACTTATCAATGATTGGGATGAGAACATACAAGGCAAGATTATCAAGTTTGCAGATGATACAAAAGTTAGTGGTTTTGCAGATAGTAAAGATGGTTGTGAACGATTGCAGCAGGATCTGGATTGAATGGCCAGGTGGACGGAGGAATGGTTGATTGGAATTTAATACAGAGAAGTGTGAGGTATTGCATTTCGGGATGACCAACAAGGGCAGGACCTACGCAGTAAATGGTAGGCCTCTGGGTAGTGTTGTAGAGCAGAGGGATCTAGGAGTACAAGTGCATGGTTCCATGAAGGTTGAGTTGCAGGTAGATAAGGTGGTCAAAAAGGCTTTTGACACTTTCGCCTTCATCAGTCAGTGTATTGAGTATAGAGGTTGGGAGGACATGTTGCAATTGTATTAGATGTTGGTGATACCACATTTAGAATATTGTGTTCAGTTCTGGGCACCATGTTATAGGAAAGATATTGTCAAGCTTGAAAGGGTTCAGAAAAGATTTACGAGGATGTTGCCAGGAGTGGAGGGTGTGAGCTATAGGGAGAGGTTGAGTAGGCTGGGTCTCTTTGCCATGGAGTGTAGGAGGATGAGGGGAGATCTTATAGAAGTATACAAAATCATGAGAGGAATAGATCGGGTAGATTCTTTTACTCAGAGTAGGGGAATCGAGGACCAGAGGACATAGGTTCAAGGTGACGGGGAAAAGATTTAGTAGGAACTCGAGAGGTAACATTTTCATACAGAGGGTGGTGGGTGTATGGAACAAGCTGCCAGAGGAGGTAGTTGAGGCTTGGACTATCCCACCATTTAAGAAATAGTTGGACAGGTACATGGATAGGACAGGTTTGTAAGATTATGGACCAAGCGCAGGCAAGTTGGGACTAGGGTAGATGGGACATTGTTGACCGGTGTGGGCGAGTTGGGCCAAAGTGCCTGTTTTCACGCTGTCTCACTCTATGACTATGACCTTGAGCTGAATATTCTAAGGTACTAAATATTTCAGAAGGCTTGACAAAAAGGTTAATGTAAGTGCAGTAGAGAAATGGCAACAGAAGCTAGGGTAATTTTTCAAAACTAGTGCAGACTGATAACAATATGAGAAAATAGATCATGAATAAATAAGCTAACAAGAAAAATAAAAATCTAAAAACTTTGACAAGTATATAAAAGGGAAGGACAAGGCTATAGTAAAACATGGTCCTTTCGGAAATTGATAGGCAGTGGAAGGAACTTTGAACAAATACTTTGAATCCTTTTTCACGTCACAGGAAGCTAATAATAATGTGGAAAATCTGTGGGAGAGAGAGAGAATTAAAACAATCTTTGTCATGAGGGGAAAAGGCTATTGGAAAATTAATAAACCTCTGGACAGAGAAGGGCCTTGGTGTTCTGCATCTTAGGGTCATAAGGAGTTGCTGCAGAGATTGTAACTGCATTATGATCATCCAAAATTCCACAGATTTTGGAAAAGTTCCAGTGGTTTGCAAAACCTGAAAAAGTAATGCACTCATTCAAGAAATCTCATTAAATAGCCGGACCAGTTTGCTTAAAATCTTCTTTTGCTGGGAATTCAACAATTAAATAGAGACAGCAGGACATTTAGAAAATCCTATATTGATTGAGCAGAGATGGTGCATTTATGAATGAAAACAATCGTGTTTAATGAATATATTCTTCGTAGATGTTATTTGAAAAATGAATGAAAGGGAACCAGTAAATGTCATATATTTCTATTTCCTAGGTCTAAAAAAAAATTGCCACGTAAAATGATATCACTCAATATGAGGGTTGAGAATATTTTATTGTCAAATTTATCGGCAACAAAATAATGAAATTCTTACTGCAGTTTTACAGGCCCATTAACACAATTGCATGCAATAAGTATATAACAATCAATAATACAATAAATTGCTAAACAGTAATACGAGGTAACCAGCCCGGAGTGGTGTAAAACCAAAGACTCAAATGCAATCAACCAATAGTAGTAGGCCCACCTCGGTGATGACTGACCATGGGTGATGCATCCTAGTTTGCAGGTGATGTATGGTCAGGTGCAAGCCTGGGCAATGTCATATGGAGGACAGGCTGTTGCCCATGCAGCACGTCCCGCCTCTCCACGTCGCTAATCAATCCAAAGGAACACCAGCGCCATCGCAGGAGCTGCCAGAGCGAGGTTGTAGACAACAACGAACTGCCTTAGGGCCTCCGACTCCGGATTTTATTGAGGTTTACTCCAGGAGCCTTTTCCATGACTGGATATGGCCTCAAGGCAGTGGAGATTTTAAATCAGAGTTTTCCCTATCCTAGATGGACTGCCTTCCCAGGCTGACGAGCCGCAACTGCCCAAGACTCATACGGGCGGAAGCATCTATCTTCCTGTGCAGGTCTATAGCATATGCCCACTGCCCTCAATCAACCAATAGATATTGCATATTATATCATATTTCTTGAGGTAGGGTTTTGGTTAGGGTTGTGCCTTGTGGTTTAAGAATTTGGTTACTAAGAAGTTGTTCTTGGACCTGGTTTTCAAACTCTTGTTCCTTTCTCCTGGTGGCAGCAGTAAAATGAGAGTACAAGCAGAGTAGTGCGAGCTGTTGATGATACAGTCTGCCTTTTTGAGGCAGTGCGTCCTGTAAATCCTTCATGGGGGGGGGGTAGTCCATATTGTGGTTGACTGCAATTTAGTTTTAGAGATACAACGCGGAAACTGGCACTTTGCCCACCAAGTCCGCGCTGACCAGCGATCTCCTCCAAACACGAGCACTATCCTACACACTAGGGACAATTTATCATTTTTACAGTTCATGTATTCTGTTTTCTCCTGAAGTCAAAAATTAGCTCTTTAGTCTTGCTAATGTTGAGAGCAAGATTATTATCCTGATACTATTCAATCAGATTTATCAATCTTCCTCGTGTACTTTGACTCATCATTACCTGTTATTCGCAAACAACAGTGGTATCATCGGTGAATTTAAAGCTGACACTTGAGCTGTGTCTGGCTTGAGGTCATGAACTTGAGGCATTGCTGTATTGTATACGCATGAATAGATGCAGGTTAAAGTTGAGTTTTTCAGGTTGGCAAACTGATTAGTTTGTTGCCATGGGGATCTGTGCTGGATCCTTAACTACAATCTATATTATTGACTTGGATGAAAGCACGATGTACCGTATTGTAGCCAAATTTACCACTAATAGAGGTGAGAAAGCAAGTTGGGAAGAAGGCACAACAAACAAAAAAAATGGGTAAAATTAAGACGTTGCGCAAAAATTTGGAAGATGCGTTATAAAGAAGGGAAATGAGACATTACTCCTTTTGCTGGGAAGAATAGAAAAACAATACATAAGCGGGGAAATATATAGAATACAGCTGCGTAGAGATCTTTATGAAAAGCAAAGTTAGGCCGCAGTGACCACAAGCAGTTGGGAAGGCAACAGTATATTATTGGTTTTGTAAGATGGAATACAGAAGTGGGGAAGGTTTGTTGCAGCTGTACAAAGTATTGCTGAGACCAAACCTGAAATGTTGCCATATTTAGTTAAGAATACATTAGCAATGGAGGCAATTCAAAAGATCCACAAGATTGTTTTCTGGGATGAAAGATGTTGTCTTTGTACTTTTTGGAGTTTGGAAGAATGAGAAGTGACCCTGCTTGATGTTGAGAGGATATTTCCTTCTAGAGCAGGGAGGTATAGTTGGCCATTTTAAAATGAGATGGGAGATATTCATAGAATATAGAGCCGTACAACACAGGAACTTGCCCTTTGGCCCACAATGTTTGCACCAAACATGAAACCATGTTAAGCTGAATGTCTGCCTGTACATACTATATCCCTCTTGCACATCCATGTGCCTATCTAAAAGCCTCTTAAATGCCACGATTGCATCTGCCTCCACCCTCACCCCTGGCAGTTCATTCCAGGGACTACCACTCTCTGAATGGAGATTTCCCCCCTGGGGGAAAAGGTTCTAACTGTACATCCTCTCATAATTTTATACACTTCTATCAAGTCTTCCCTCAACCTTTGATGTTCCAGATAAAATAATTCAAGTACATCCAACCTAGAAACCCTCGAATCCAGTCAGCATTCTGGTAAACCTGCTCTGCACCCTCTCTAGAGCCAACATGATCCTTCATGTCATGAGGCAGCCAGAATTGCACTCCATATTCCAAATACGCTCTAACCAAAATCTTCATACTGACATTTCCTGAATTTTTGGAAATTCTTTACCTGGAGTTGAGGAGGTAGTCGTCTTCTGTTGCAGCCTTGAATATATTCTTGCTAAAGATATACGAGGGGAAATTGAGTTAGTACAAACAGCACAGGAAAATGGAGTGAAGTCTATGGCCAGGGGCGGAAAACACGGGGGGGGGGGGGGCGCAGAGGGGACACGTCCCCCCCATGTTTTGAATGGTTGGGGACATCCTCCCCAAGACCTGCGCCTCATCCTCAGCCAGGATCGATCCCGACCGGGTCTTCGGCGCTGTCCCGTGGGCCCCCCCCCCCCACACACGGGTGGCCAGAGAGGTCGGGAGTCAGGCACGAGCTGTATCCCCAGGCCCACAGCCAGCGCAGTATCTTTGTTTAGCGCTGGATTGAGCCTCCGAGGCCGTGTGTGTGTGTGTGTGCGACCACCAAAATATTGTGTCCCCCGTCCCCTCCATGTTTTCATAGCGAGTTCCGCTCTTGTCTATGGCAGTATCAACCACATTCATATTGAATGACAGAGCAGGCTTGAGGGACATATAGCCTACTGCTCATCACATTTCTTAATGTTATGCTACTTACACTGTTTTTATTCTTTCCTCCAGCACACAAATATTGACAACAGTTTGCAGACTTCTACAACCTTCCCATCCCCTTTGGCATTTTCTACGATTACCACATCATCAGTTAATGTCTCCAACAGCTTAAGCACAACCAACAGCCTTGGACTGAGTGTCAGTAGTCCATCTATGGCAGCTGCTGCCACAAGAGCAGTTCATCCTGTATCTTCAGGTAGAGGGCTGTTTTTCTTGAGTACCTCCTCTGTAATGGGTTGTTTTGATTGTTTTCAATTTTAAGCTTGAAATTAGAGGTTCTCAAATTACGACCAGGACCCAAGTATCTCTCCTTGTTCATCTTCTTCATCTTTGTTCCTTCTCCTTTCATTAACTTGTTCCTCTCCTTTAACCACATTTTGTCTGTTGTTCAACCGTTGCTGGAAGAAAGAGGTCCACTATGTGGTGCCTTTTGTGATCTTGGCTTATACTAAAGTGATTTACCACCAATTAAATACTTCAAAGAATAGTCATTAATGTAGCAAATGTGCCAGAATGCAAGTTTTAGATCCAACATTATGGTAATGTTCAGAATATTTTTGTTTTAAAATGTAGATTGGATGGGTATGGGCAGCACACTGGAGATAAATTCCCTACTTTCGTTTGTGGGGATCTTTTAATGCCCACTGGAGAGGGAAGAGAACATCTCATTCCAAAGAGTGCAGCACTCAACAATGCAGCACTCTCAGACCATTGCCCCTCACCTTCGTTAATGTAAGCGTACACCAATCTCCTCTAGCACCCCTCATGCCTCCTCGCAGCATTGGAAGCTGAAGAATACTATTCCTTGACTTCAGAAATTGAAATATGTTCCTTGAAAGATGGGAGATGAGCAGACAGCATAATTTGCCAAAAGAGAACAATCTGAACATTCATAATGTCCAACCGGGGTTTATCAATACATGAAGGGGAGCTCCAGTTAGAAGACCGAAGAGCTTTTTTGTATATAAAATGAGTCTCAACGAACTTCATGTGCAGATTCCATATTTTTCTACATATTTTTAACACTTTTTTCATTGCAGGAAAGGCTCCGCCAAATCTTCCTCAAGGTGTTCCTCCTATTTTACACAATCAATACATTTTTGGACCAGGTGGACTGCTGCCTGCATACCCAGTAAGAATGAATAAATATAATTAGTTGAATGTAGGTGAATTTATAATTTTGCCCTTGCAGAAATTGTTGTGCTATTTTCAAAGATGCTTTAGTTAGGAAAATAATTGTTTACCAGTTAACAAATTAAATTATTTAAGGATTTTGACATGATTTTCTTTTTTCAAATAGATATATGGCTATGATGACCTTCAGGTCCTTCAGTCAAGGCTACCAATGGTTAGTATGATCTGATGCAGATTGGTTGAATTATATCTTTTTTTTTTATGTTCTCTGTGAGGTCTGTGAGACATTTACTGGTTGTGGAGACCAATTAATCTGTGCTATCCACAGATGGGGGGTGTCATGTTCAAACAACTAATCGGGTTCATAGGTTGATAGAAGCATACATATATTCATTTTCATGTTTCATAGCATGCTTGCCTCCATTCTTTTGAAAGGACTGCAGAAACAAAATGAACTTCAATTTCCATATCCTCCCACTGCCTGGGATCATTCCAAAATGTTACAAATGATGACATGTGGTCCATTTTGATGTAGAGAATTGCAGATTGTGCATGGAAGGACACTGGACATTATTATCTTGCTTTTTTTCTAAACTAGCACTATTGCAATGACACGAGAGAGCTTATTTTACTTAATTTATTTAAAAATACGATTTTTAAAAATACTGCTCTCCATCATTACTCTACAAGAGTCTGAGCTCATTATTGTGCTCTTGTAGAATGTGTAAAAATACATGCTAAGAACTTATGATTTGAAGCAGAATGTTTCCAAGTCATCTTACCATTATTATCCTTAATGTGAATTTTCAGCTGTGATGGCTTGCTCGAGTTTCGTTATTATTAAACTTAAATATGTCTTTTAAAAAACATTTCTGCTTAGATTAATTGTACAGAGACTAATTAATTAGATTAATTGTACATCTACAGAGATGAGAAAGTTCTGTACCCATTACGGCCATTGAGTTATACAACTCAGAAATGGTCAGTTCAGCCCAGCTTGTCTGGGCTGACTGAGGTGGCTACATGAGCTACTGCCACTTGCCGATGTTCGGCCAATATTCCTTGAAACTTTTCCTATTCGTATACATGCCAAATATTTTTTTTAATATTGTAAATGTACCTGCCCCTATCACTTCCTCTGGTAGCTTGTTCAATATACCCATCTCTTGTGTGCAAAATATGCCCCTCAGGAGCCTTTTAACTCTTCCCCTCTCACCTCAAAGAATGTATTCATAAACAGTTCTTTAATTCTTTATTGTAGAGGTGTGTAGATACTGAGTTGCTGAGTATATTGAAAATCAAGATCGGTAGATATTTTGTATAACAGGATAGACTATCGGATGGGAAAGTGGACCTGGCAGAGGATCAGCCATGTTGTTTATTAAATTGCAGAGCAAACATGAAAGGCTGCAAACCTGATCATTCTACTTGCTATTGTAAATCCAGTATGTATTTTTCTCTCCTCCTACTTCCCTCTTCCTTCCATCCCCTTCCTCCTTCCCCTCCCCAAACAACTCCTACTCATAGGATTATTATGGAATGGCGTTTCCTGCTCCAGCTACGGCACTTGCAAGCAGAGATGGAAATCTTTCAAGTAACCCATACTCGGGTGTGTTTTTAAAGATTCTTTTGCTTTTTTTAGTACATTTTGTCTTTTGAATAATGTTTGTCAGTACAGTAGGTTAATTGCTTATTAGTGGCGCATACAACCTCCCTCAATGTGCATGAGCAAAAATAATTTGTATTTCTCATTTCCAAAAGTATTTATTTATACCTTGATTCTGTTGTCTAATTTTAAACTGCTATTCTTAAATTCATTGTATTCAGTTAATAGTTCAGGCATAAATGTGATAATGTGAGTTACTTTCTAATGTAACTGTGGTAACAAGTTAAGAGTAGACCTATAAATATAGAAGTTGATTTTTTTACAGCACCATATTAAATTAAATCTGATCACACATTTTAGGTGACCTTGCAAAGTTTGGCAGGGGTGACTCTGCTTCACCTGCTCCAGCAACAACCTTAGCCCAGCCTCAGCAAAATCAGACGCAAAGTCATCACACCGCTCAACAGGCCTTCTTAAACCCAGCTTTGCCACCGGGCTACAGTTACACAGGGTTACCATATTTTGCTGGAATGCCTGGAATACCTAGCACTTTCCAATATGGGCCTGCTATGTTTGTAAGTAATTTGTTACGGTTTATGATCACATTCAGTATCGTAAAATGTTTGAACGTTTAATAATCATTTGTAATTCTGTTTTTTGTCTCTATGTAAGAGTAGTTCATTGGATTTGAATGCAGTTGCAGGAAATACAGAGGATGTGTAGGAAAGAGAAAAAATATTATTTCCACTAGGGGCAGCCTCTGCCTACAGTCTGTCTGTTTTTCTGCCTTTTTTTTAATTTTTAGCCAGTTTTAAAAGTTTGTTTTGGAGATTTCTTTAGCTTTTCTATGTGGGGGAGGGGGAAACTGTTTCCCAGTCTCTTCCTGGCGAGTACGCGACTATTATCCGAGTCGCGTCCTCGCTCCCCTCCTCGTGGTCTACCAACTGGATTGGAACGGACTTTCCTGCTGGGGACCTGGACCAGAGCTTCAGCAGCAGCGGTGCAGCGCTGGATACATCGTGGAGCGGGCGATTGCTTACTTGGGTCGCCGTTGAAGCTCCGGAGTGTTGGGCCTGCTGCTTCAACATCGGAGCTGTGGTGAGTAGAGCTTCCAGCACGGGCGGAGCCGACTTCAACATCGCAGAATCCTGAGACCCTTTGCCGAGGACCGCCAGTGTAGAATCTCCGTCCAGCGTGGCCTGTGGACTTCGAGAGCCGCAGACTCCGGTAGGAAGTGGCTGATTCGGATGTCCAAGCCGCTGAGGATGTCCTCCAGTCCAGACGTCGGACTTCCATCACCCCGGTTGGGCCTGAACATCGGGCCACCCGTAGCGGCGACAGCGGGGGGTTCGGGAGCCCCACGGCCACGGGAGGGCAACAGAGGAGGATGACTGAATTTTGGAGCCTTCCCTCAGCGGAAAACTTTGATCCCGCTGTGTGGGGATGTCTGTGTTAAAGACTATTGTGTTTTGTGCTCTTTATTATTCGTATGGCTGTATGGCGACCACACATTTCACTGCACCAATTGGTACGTGACAAATAAATGTATCTTGTATCTCTTTTGTAAATTGAACATCTACAGCTGGAATATTTTACAATCCAATTTGATTTGTAGTAGCATGTTGTTTGTTCAGCATAACCTTTTTCTTCCCATTTGTGTGTTAGCGTTTACAGGATTGCCCTGGGAATAGGCTTCAGATGGAATCTGTTTGATAGGTTAATGAGGACAATTACAGGGATAGTAGAAACAAAGGAACATAAAAGGTGTGAAATTGGAGCAGTTAGGGAAAACCAGGAATGTAAAATCTGCAAAATGCCCATCTGTGGGAAATGGACAGCTGGTCAGACTATGGGTGTAGACTTGAACCATTATAACAGGACCCACAGTAGAAACAGATAAAGGTTTTAACGGTCTTTTATTGTCACGTGGAAGACTGTCAAGTTTAGAAGACTGCAATGTTGCCAGATGGAAGCAGTGGTCCTCTTCCTCAAGATTACAATGCAGTAATTATAACTCATTATAAACGTGAGGAAGGCCACAAACTGTTGGAGAATTAAAGTGGCAAGTAACAGGAATCTGCCCCCGCAGACTGAAAGTGGACAATCCACAATGCACTCAGGCAGTTTTGTTCTTACAAAGCACGACATTGTGATCACTGAATGCAATATGCTGGTAACTAAGAAAATTTACAAAAAACAATGGTGGATATGACTATCTGGTTAGTCTTTTTCCATCGACTTTACCTCCACAGCCTTCTGTGGCATAGAATTCCACATTCACCACCCTCTGACTAAAGAAATTCCTCCTTATATCCTTCCTAAAGATAGGTCTAATTTTGAGGCTTGGACCTAAACTCCTGTGAGTACAGACTTAGTGCCATCAAATGCTCATCGTATGTTAACCCACTCATTCCTGTGATCTTTCTTGAAACCTCTTCTGGACCCTCTCCAGAGCTAGCACATCCTTCCTCGGATATGGGGCGCAAAATAGTTCACAATTGTCCAAAAGCTGCCCACCAGTGCCTTATATAGCGTCAGCATGACATCCCTCTTTGTATTTTGTGTTCTAGCTCTTTTGAAATCAGTGCTAGAATTGCGTTGGCCTTCCTTACTACCAATTCGACTTGCAAATTAACTTTTTGGGAATCCGGCACCAGCACTCCCATGTCCATTGCTCCTCTGATTTCTGGATTCTCTCTCCATTTAGAAAATAGTCTATGCCTTTATTTCTACCACCAAAATACATGACTCCACATTTGCCACACTGCCAGGTGAGGTGGTTGGGGCAGACACTGAAAGTTTAAACGGCACTTGGACATGTGCAGATAGGAAAAGCATAAGGATGTAGGCCCAATGCAGAAAATGTGGTTAGTGTAGGACAAATGGGGCAGGTGGGCCAAAATGACCTCAGTGCTATATTGTGCGCTGGGATTATGTCCAAATTACAGGCTGCTTCAGCTCGAGGAATATTAGTTCCTCGGTAATGTGAATGGAACTGAAACAAGGACCAGTGATATCTTTTTGTTGGTTGTAGGGAATGTGCCATAAAAAGAGAATACATTTCTGGAGATGAGCATATCTGAGAGCTGCAAAGAGAATGGTCACTTTGAGAGAGAAGTCAGGGACAGACAATATGTCTGATGATAGAATCTTGGTGGTGAAAATTGCATAATAGTCTTTTGAATCATGGATGTCTAGGTAGAAGGTGACGTCCAGGGGAACCTTCTCTGCTCTATCCAGCAGATGAGTGTGTAAGAGCAGAAGTATGGTAAATAGATGAGATTTAATTGAGGGCTCGGCAGGAGCGAAAACGCAGGCTCGGCGATAGATTAGCTGAACACCTCCGCTCCATCAGCCTAAACCTACCTGATCTCCCAGTTGCTAAACACTAACTCCCCCTCGCATTCCATGCTGACCTTTCGGTCCTGGGCCTCCACTGTCAGAGTGAGACCCAGTGCAAATTGGAGGAACAACATCTCAAATTAGCTTGGGCAGCTTATCCCCAGCGGTATGAATATTGATTTCTCTAACTTCAACTAACTCTTGCTTTCCCTCCCTCTCTCCATCCTTTCCCCTTCCTAGTTCTCCGACCAGTCAGACTGTTCCCCTGATTAAATATTATCTCTGTATGCTTCGTTGTCACCTTATAGCTAACAATGTCTCGATTTCATATACTTTACCCCTCCTTATCTCTGTCTCCTTCTCCCCTGACTTTCAGTCTGAAGAAGGGTCTCGACCCAAAACGTCACCCATTCCTTCTATTCAGAGATGCTGCCTGTCCCGCTGAGTTACTCCAGCATTTTGTGTCTTTCTTGGTGTAAACCTGCATCTGCAGTTCCTTCCTAAAAATTGAGGGATCTGTCAGCTATAGCTGAGTGATATCCACAATAGTCAGTTACTCGTCTCAGAACTGACCAGTTCTGTTGAAGTTCAGCGTATTAGCTTCGTTTCTCCCGGTTGGTATGGCCTCAGAAGGCATTCACTTCAGCTCTGAATTTTCAAGCTTTGTATTCTGCCCATTTCTTCCCTACCTCAGTTTTTGTCCCCACTTCACAGACCATCGCTCATCCCAGAAAGGATTTTTTAATTGGTTGTTCTTTGATTCAATAGTACTGGAAACAAATTTTATTTTTATTTACTTGACTCCTGGCATATGACTAGCAGAAATAA
The DNA here is from genome assembly GCA_963514005.1 of Raja brachyura. The sequence continues at coordinate 47,575,249 of OY740781.1, read as the reverse complement.
TAACTAGACTGACCAGGCGCAAGAGGACACAGGAAAGTCCATGTAAATATTGTCACATAAAATTCATTGAGATGAGTTTGCTACATTTAGACCAATGGTCCTTGTGATGATATGCAAAGTTTTTTTTGTTGGGAATCTATGGAGTTGCTTTTTCAAATACAATAGACAATAGGTGTAGGAGTAGGCCCTTCGAGCCAGCACTGCCATTCAATGTGATCATAGCTGATCATCCCCAATCGGTACCCCGTTCCCGCCTTCTCCCCATATCCCCTGACTCCATTGTTTTTAAGAGCCCTATCTAGCTCTCTCTTGAAAGCATCCAGAGAACCTGCCTCCACTGCCCTCTGAGGCAGAGAATTCCACAGACTCACCACTCTCTGAGAAAACGTGTTTCCTTGTCTCCGTTCTAAATGGCTTGCTCCTTATTCTTAAACTGTGGCCCCTGGTTGTGGACTCCCCCAACATTGGAAACATGTTTCCTGCCTCTGGTGTGTCCAAGCCCTTAACAATCTTCTATACTATATAAACAATCTTCTATACAATACAAGCTATATGTTTAGAAATGTCCTGTTCAAGTTTTCTGTAGTACTCCTAACTTGTAAAATTGAATGAATGTTACTGTAAAATATAGCCTAAACTCATATTTTTGGCGAGTGTAATATGAGTTCTCTCAGGAGATTGTTTAAAGTAACAAAAATAACCTAATTTGTTGCAGTACATTTTCTTTAAAATGTGTTTCTTTTGTAGTATTGTTAAAGCTCTTACTATTGAGTTTTCAATTTAAGGGACTGAAAATGTTTTAAATGCTTTCATAGGTTCCTCCAGCATCGGCTAAACAGAGCATGAATATGAACACAGCTTCAGCATCTTTTCCACAAGCATCCAGCTATGGGCAGCATGGATATGGAACAGGTAATTCAAGATGTTTAGACTAATGGAAGACAAGTTACTTGGTCTTGTAGCTGGAGCAGCATGATTGCTGCACACTTTTGTTCAATTTCCCAATTTTCTCTGTGGACCAGGAATATTGAATCCTATTCCTACAGCGTTTCTCAATGGCATTGAGATAAATAACCTGATAATTGGTCATCTTCGGATAAATGTTAGAAAGTACACCCGCAGAAATGTAGAGCTGCTGTTCTTAAAGTATTACCTTTTATACCCACCTGAGAGGGTAAGGCCTATCCTTATTTAATGTTTCATCCAATAGAGGATGTCTTCATTTGGAGAATATTCCATGTGTTCTACCTTTCGATCATATGCTTCAGTCAGGTCTGTTCTGAGGCTAAAGTTCTAAAATGTTTGAAAAGAAGGTTTTGATCCTGTAGCTCTTCTAGTGACAGATTTTTATATCGTTTCAAGGATTCCTTCTTTAGTCACTGTGATTGAAGACAGGGTTTCAGGAGATAATCGAATCACATTCACGTCTATTAACCAACCGGCAAATAGGCTCTAAACCAATCTCTAGCAGAGATTTAGCTTCTTCAGTTCCTCTTCTACGGAACCAGTCTTCAGTTCCTCTTCTATGGAACCAGTCTTTAGTTCCACTTCTTCAGAACCAGTTCTCAGGCAGTAATCTCTCCCAGAGACCCAGCCCAATCTTCTGTCCCTCTTCTATGGGACCAATCTTCTACCTCCTGGCTGTAAGGTAGCTTTCGACTGGATCTAGTGACAAATTTTTATATAATTTCAAGGGTTCCTCCTTTAGCCACTATGATTGAAGACGGGATCAGGAGATCATCGATACGCATGCATGAGCTCTCCACGAGACATACAATGCTGACGAAAGATAAATTTTCCAAACACAGTCTCTTAATTAACAGTTTCTTTATTGTAGTAGTAAAAACAGTAAGATACTCATCCAAACTTATTCTAGTTTAAGTAGATTTTGATCTTACTCATGGTGAAACTTGTGCATGGTCGAAAGCTGTGACCTCTCCCCCATGTTTCTTCAAACTAAACTAAAACTACTAGGGAGTCTGCGCCAGAATCCCAGCCGCAAACACGCCTCAGACTACGTATAAATCTCACCCACATAATTCCAGGCAGATAAAATTTAAAAGTAATTGGTTATTGTTATAACATACTGAGAAGCTGAATGGCTACTACAGCTTTGAAGGTGTGAACATTGAGAGCATGTTTTGTAAGGCTACATATACTTCATAATTGAAATGTCATTCTCTCTATTTATGTCCCATTATCTCATGAAAAATATTCATTTGGACATGATGTTGGAGGATAGATGCTGCTTGTGAAATCATATCTACGCTCATGTCAGGTGTACAGGAGGATAGAAGAGCATAGGAAATTGCTTCATTACAGAGAGATAGAATTTAAAGGTAACTGATTATAGTTATAACATACTCAGTTCGATAATAGACAATAGGTGCAGGAGTAGGCCAGTTGGCCCTTCGAGCCAGCACCGCCATTCAATGTGATCATGGCTCATCATCCCCAATCAGTACCCCGTTCCTGCCTTCTCCCCATATCTCCTGACTCCGCTATCTTTAAGAATCCTATCTATCTCTCCCTTGGAAGCATCCATAGAACCTGCTTCCACCGCCCTCTGAGGCAGAGAATTCCACTCTCTGTGAGAAAGTGTTTCTCAGCATATGACAGTCCCTCCATCCTGGGTAATAACCTTGTAAACCTACACTGCACTCCCTCAATAGCAAGAATGTCCTTCCTCTAATTAGGGGACCAAAACTGCACATAATACTCCAGGTGTGATCTTGTTAGGGCGCTGTACAACTGCAGAAGGACCTCTTTGCTACAGGCACGTGCCGTGAGTAATTACCCGGGGTAGGCACTCAGTCGGATTTAAAAATATATATAAACCGCGCATGCGCAGGTTGTTCTCTCCGTAAAAATAAAAAATAAAAATAACGGTGACAATTCAATTTGCCTAAGGCTTCCTAGTCTCCTTTATATTGAATTAATGAATTGGGGGGGGGGGGGGGGGGGGTGAAGGATGATGGCAGGTGGAGAGATGGTGGAGAAAACAGGAGTACAGGGAAAAGTGACCAATTGGGGGGACAATTCCTTTCACAGCGTGTGGAGAGTCTGTGCCAGGGGTAAAGTTGTGGGGAGGGCAGGACTGTTGAGAATAAGGGGGTCGGGATAATGCCAGTAACTCACTTACCGCTGCTGTGACGCTCCAGGCGTGGTTCCACCACATTTTAGCCGGGGATAGAAGCAGCTCGGGTAGCTGCGAGCGGCCGCCGGGACCCGACAGTCAAACTGTCCGCCACTTCAGCGCCTTCTGCCGGCCTGCTCACTTCTGGCAGTGCTCTCCATCTGAACATCTCTCACCTGCCACTCACTCATGTCAGCGGCTTCCTGCAAATCCTTAAATTCCCACAGCCAGGTAACCTCAATTGCGCTGTCGGAATTTAAGGATTTGCGGGACATGAGTGAGGCTAGCGAGCAGCAGGAGAGTGGTTTTGCATGCCTCCGTGCAAGGAGCGTCGCAAGTGGCATTATCCCGACCCCTCCTTCACAACATTCGTGCCCTCCGCACAACTTTACCCCGGGCCAGAATCCCCAAATGCTATGAAAGGAGCTCTCCCCCCACCCCAACACCCCGGGAAGTACGATATTTAAAAACATAAACACAAAATGTACTTACCACATTATCGGTACACGAGCTCCATTCTTCTCTCCCTGTTTCCTAAGATACACTTAAAATAATGCCAATCCATGTTTGAAAACCCCGCCAAGAAACTAGCGCTGCGCATGCGCAGTAGAATGCTGCGCATGCGCAGTGCTGCAAAGGCAGAATTTTTGCTGCCTTCAGCCCCGCTTGAAATTGACGCTTGAAGCAGCGCTGACGGCACGTGGGCTGCGCAGACCTTCAAGGGTTACACGTGCTGCGGATGAAAGACGCGAAGAATTACGCCTACCTAGGAGATCGATCTCTTAGATAGGCATAATTCTCCCATGCCTTTATTATTTATATTTAGTAATTACTATTATAATTTTAGTCAGGGTAGGCAGTGCCTACCTTGCCTACCCTGACGGCACGTGCCTGCTTTGCTCCTACATTCGTTTCCTCTTGTTATAAAGGCCAACATGCCATTCGCTTTCTTCACTGCCTGCAGTACCTGCATGCTTACTTTCACTGACTGATGTACAAGGACCCCCAGATCCCGTTGTACTTCCCCTTTTCCCAACTTGACGCCATTTAGATAGTAATCTGCCTTCCTATTTTTGCTACCAAAGTGGATAACTTCACATTTATCCGGATTAAACTCCATCTGTCATGCTTCTGCCCACTCCCCCAACGTGTCCAAGTCACCATGCATTCTCATAGCGTCCTCACAGTTCACACTGCCACGCAGCTTTGTGTCATCTGCAAATTTGCTAATGTTACTTTGAATTCTTTCATCCAAATCATTGATGTATATTGTAACAATGATAGCTGCGGTCCCAGCACCGAGCCTTGCGGTACCCCACGAGTCACTGCCTGCCATTCTGAAAGGGACCCGTTAATCCCTACTCTTTGTTTCCTGTCTGCCAACCACTTCTCTATCCATATCAGCACTCCACCCCCAATACCGTGTGCCATAATTCTGCCTACTAATCTCCTATGTGGGACCTTATCAAATGCTTTCTGAAAGTCCAGGTACACTACATCCACTGGCTCTCCCTTGTCCATTTTCCTAATATCATCTTCAAAAAAATTCCAGAAAATTAGTCAAGCATGATTTCCCCTTCGTAAATCCATGCTGACTTGGACCGACCCTGTTACTGCTATCCAAATATGCGGCTATCTCATCTTTTATAATTGACTCCAGCATCTTCCCCACCACCGATGTCAGGCTTACTGGTCTATAATTCCCCGTTTTCTCTCTCCCGCCTTTTCTCTCTCCCGCCGTGGGATAACATTAGCTACCCTCCAATCCACAGGAACTGATCCCGAGTCTATAGAACATTGGAAAATTATCACCAATGCATCCACAATTTCTAGAGCCACTTCCTTAAGTACCCTGGGATGCAGACCATCAGGCCCTGGAATTTATCAGCCTTCAGTCCCATCAGTCTGCCCAACACCATTTCCTGCCTAATGTGGATTTCCTTCAGTTCCTCTGTCACCCCAGATCCTCTGGGCACTACTATATCAGGAAGATTGTTTGTGTCCTTACTGAAGACAGATCCAAAGTATCTGTTCAACTCATCTGCCATTTCCTTGTTCCCCATAATAAATTCACCTTTTTTGGTCCAACTTTGGTCTTAACTATTTTTTTCCTCTTCACATACCTAAAGAAGCTTTTACTATCCTGATTTATATTCTTGGCTAGCTTACCTTCGTACCTCATCTTTTCTCCCCGTATTGTCTTTTTGGTTATCTTCTGTTCTTTAAACATTATCCAATCCTCTTGCTTCCCGCTCATCTTTGCTACATTGTACTTCTTCGCATTTTTATACTGTCCCTGACGTCCCTTGTCAGCCATGGTCGTCCCTTTCTCCCCTTGGGATCTTTCTTCCTCCTAGGAATGAACTGATCCTGCACCTTCTGTATTATTCCTATAAACACCTGCCATTTTTGTTCCACTGTCATCCCTGCTAGTGTATATTTCCAGTCAACTTTGGCCAGCTCCTCCCTCATGGTCCCATAGTCCCCTTTATTCAACTGCAACACTGACACCTCTGATCTACTCTTCTCCCTCTCCAATTGTAGATTAAACCTGACCATGTTGGTCACTGCCTCCTAATGGCTCATTAACCTCGAGGTCCTTTATCAAATCCGGTTCATTACGTAACACTGAATCCAGAAGTTAACTAAATCCAGAAGTTAACTAAATCCAGAGTTAAGCTAAATGGCTACTACATGTCGGCCCCTAATTGTTCTGAGTGTATAACGAGGCAATTACTAATAGACAGTTAAAAAAAAGTAGCTACAAAAGCTTAACATATATCAATAAACAAAAAATAACATGCATTATATATCAGCATTCAGACTTCTTTAGCGATACTTCCATCTTCACTTTTGCCTTCTAGAAGCGAGCGTAACTTAGTTGTTGGTCTTATTAAAACATTGTTCTTAGTCTGAAGTCGTACAGTGCGCAACAAACCTTTAACATCAGGCGTGATTCCCAGTATATAGTCCAAAACACAAAAGTCCAAAATTTTGACTGCATAAAACTTCTTCCTGTAGAATAATAGGATTTTTAGCAATAACGTTCACTGTGCAGTTGTTTAATTTCCGGATCATTAGCAGAGATTTCAAATCCTAGCTCAAGCTTTGGCCATTCTCTGTCTGGCCTACAAAGAAATTCCGGTCCATTCATCCATCTCTTGTTGCTTAAGAAGTGGTCTGCTGTTAACCCTCTAGAAGCTTCATCTGCAGGATTTTCCTTTGTGTTAACATATGTCCGTTGTGAAGCATTAGTAGCTCCCAAAACAAAAGAGATTCTGTTTACTACAAATGTCAAAAAACATTTGTTCTCATTGATGAAGTATTTAAGCACCGTAGTACTATCAGTCCAGAAGAAAGATTCTTCCAGTTGAAGCTGTAGTTTTTGCAGCATTATGTCAACTATAACAGCTAAGACTGTAGCGGTATGTTCCATTCTGAGAATTGTCATTTGCTTCCATGGTGCCACTCTGGCCTTTCCATTAAGAATGCAACATGTACTTCTTTGTTACCATTTTCCAGTCTTAGATATGAAACAATACCGTAGCCACTTTCACTGGCATCTGAGAAATCATGCAGCTGTGCAATTCTAATCTTACCAAAGCTTGTAGGCTTCATGCACCGGTCCACTTTGAATTCGGAGATCTTGTTAAGATCTGACAACCATTCTGTCCATCGGCGAGAGGATGTTTGCGTTATACTCTCACCCCGTCCAAGTTTTTCCTTACAAAGATCCTGCAAAATCCACTTGGGTGGCAGTAAACAGAACCAATCACGGATAGGATACCCCTATGGTCGCTCTTGAATCGTGATTCTGAATTTGAACACATCTGTTTCAATGCACCAGTGCAGTCCCAATGCTCTTTCCATTGGCAAATTGTCTGTCCAAATCCAACTCCCTGATCTCCTTGGCTCTATCAGCTGGTGGAATGCTTTCCAATACAACACGGCTGTTGCTGATCCACTTTGAAAGCGTGAATCCTCGTTTATTCCAGAGGGAGGTCAGATGTTTTACCATTTGAATTGCTTCCTGCTCCGTTGACATGGATTTTAAGCAATCATCCACATAGAAATTATTCTTCACAGTGGTTATCACTTCTTCTGGAAAGAGAGCTTTATTATCCTCTGCGGTCTTTAATGCAAAATTCACACAACTTGGTGATGATACTGCTACAAAGAGATATACTTTCATCCAGTATTCAACAAGATCTTGTTGTGCATCCCCATCAGGCCACCATAAGAATTGCAAGTAGTCAACGAGTTTTTCTGATACTTTGACGATGAAACATCACTCTGATATCAGCCATCAAAGCAATTGGTTCTTGTCTAAATTTAATGAGAACTCCAATGAGTGAATTTGTACGGTCTGGACCTTGCAGAAGTTGACAGTTAAGTGATGTTCCTTTGAAGACTGCAGCACACTCAAAGACCACCCTCAAGGTCCCTTTCTTTGAGTGATACACCCCATGGTGTGGAATATACCAATGCTCTCCGTTACCCCGTTTCAGTTGGTTTGTTGGTACCATTTCGGCATAATCATTGTCCATCATGTCCTTTAGGAAAGACGTATATTCCTCTTGAAATTTCGTATTCTTGCCAAACTTGCGTTTCAGATTCTGGGTGTGTTGCTCTGCCATACTAATGCTTTCTTGTTTGAAAGATAAATCTAGACAATAATGTCCGTCTAACATCTTTACTGAGTAGTTCTTAATATCCAAGAACTATAACTCTTTCCTGGACATTTCTTCAGATTCCTTACTGGTACTTTCGTTGAAGTCATGATTGTATTGCTTGATCAATAGCTTTTCTAATTTACTAGTAGATATTTGATTAACAGCAGCAGCAGGGTAGTTCTTCTGGTTCCTACTTTCATTGTTCCTTCTCAAGGAGCCATAGATAACCCATCCTAGTAGGGTTTTCACAGCAAACGGTCCATCCCCTTGGCTCCTCACAGTCTATATAGATTCCAATGCCTTCAAAGCATTTGTTCCGATAAGTAGTTCAACACCAGAATTTATTTTAGGTATCTTGACATCCTTCAAGTAAGGCCATTGTCTGAAGTCCTCATGTCTGGGTATATTTTGATGACTAACAGGCATGGTCTCATGTGTAAACACCTCGGATATTGGTATAAAATTGTTTTCATCCAGACTAGATATTTCCATACTTGTAATGTAATGACTATCGCGGGATTTCTACTCATTCATGGTACGCAATAGAATCTTAGTCTTTTCTCCTGTGATGTCCCGCCATCTCATCAAGCTTTCTGTACAAAAGTTAGCCGAACTTCCATGATCCAAAAATGCATATGTTTGCTGCACTGTATTCCCCTTGCTATTCCTTACCTGTACTGGTAAGATAAAGAAGATACCGGTTTCTACCCCGGCCCCAATATGGGCAGTTATCTGAGGTGAGGTGACAGCATCCTTAGTAGCTGGCTTCTCCTGCTGTTCTATTTGCTCTGGCTTCTTCTGTTCAGTGTGAAGTGCTTCAGGAAGATCTTCCTTGCACTTGTCACAAGTTATAGGAGCCCAGAACCAGGGGCCACAGTTTAAGAGTAAGGGGTAAGCCATTTAGAACGGAGACGAGGACACACTTTTTCTAACAGAGAGTTGTGAGTCTGTGGCATTCTCTGCGTCAGGGCAGTGGAGGCGGCTTCTCTGGATCCTTTCAAGAGAGCTAGATAGCGCTTTTAAAGATAGAGTCAGGGATATGGGGAGAAGGCAGGAATGGGGTACTGATTGGGGATGATCAGCCATGATCACATTGAATGGCAAACTCCTGCACCTATTGTCTATTATAGGACTCCTACAGTCTTTAACCTTGTGTCCTGTTTTCAAACATCCAAAACAGATTCCCTTCTCCTTTAAGAAATCCATCTTTTCTTTATATTCCTTCTTGAATTTTCGACACCACCTTATAGTGTGACCAATTCGTTACATGACAAGCAGAACCATCTTGGCCTAACAGTTCAGCAGATAATCGATACGCATTCACGAGCTCTCCACGAGACATTCAATGCCGACGAAAGATAAATTTTCCAAACACAGCCTCTTAATTAATAGTTTCTTTATTGTAGTACTAAAAACAGTAAGATACTCATCCAAACTCCTTCTTGTTTAAGTAGATTTTGATCTTACTCATGGTCCAACTTGTGCATGGTCGAAAGCTGTGACCTTTCCCCCATGCTTCTTCAAACTAAACTAAAACTACTAGGGAGTCTGCGCCAGAATCCCAGCCGCAAACATGCCTCGAACTACGTATAAATCTCACCCACATAATTCCAGGCAGATAAAATTTAAAGGTAACTGGTTATAGTTATAACATACTGAGAAGCTGAATGGCTACTACAGCTTTGAAGGTGTGAAAATTGAAAGCATATTTTGTAAAGCTAGATATATTTCATAATTGAAATGGCATTCGCTCTATTAATGTCCCATTATCTCATGAAAAATATTCATTTGGACATGATGTTGGAGGATAGATGCTGCTTGTGAAATCATATCTACGCACATGCCAGGTGTACAGGAGGATAGAAGAGCATAGGAAATTGCTGACTTAGTGTAGTGAAGTGCGAGGAGTATAGTAATAGATGAGCAGACAAATGGAAGGTAAAAGTTAATGCCGCAAAGTGTAGACTCTTGCATTTTGGTAGGAAGAGTGAGGAGATACAATGTAAACAGAGCGCATAATTCCAAAAGGAGCATAAGCATAAATTTGAGCGTATAATTCATATATTTAATACTTTGTAAATATGTCATGTTGAACCTTTATAAACGCCTATTTTGAATATTGAAAATTGAAATGTTATTGAATTCTGGCGCCACACTTTGGAAAAGATCTGAAAGAGAATAGAGGTGAAATTTACTACTATGAAGAGGAACTTCAGTTGTGTAAATGATGAACCTGGAGTTGACCTCCTTGGAATAGAGGAGGATGGAAGGGATCTGACAAGAATTGAAAATTATGAAGGATGTTGAGGAGAAACTGTTCTCATTGACATGGGTATCTCAAACCTCAGCACACATAATGATCATACAGGGTAATGACGATTGTGAGTGATTAGAGTTTCCATTGCACCATCACACATATTTGTGGAGGCAGAATTAATTTTGGAGATGTAGCTGGATAAACATTTATAAATAGGATTTGTAGGGCTATGGTAAGTATTGGGGTGGAACTAGCTGGATTGGTTTTGCATGGGTGGAATAGCTCCCCTCTTTGCTGTAACTGATTAGGTTTAAAAAGGATGTTGGACATCTGCCTCAGTGTGCATGATAAGATGTAGAAATTTGATAATGAAAACCCTAAGCATTTATTGTTTTTTACACACCTACCATCGGATTACTATTTTGTGGGTTTTTGTTTGTTCCCAGAACTAATTTTTGGCAAAGTAACTTTGGGAATCCAAGTATATCGCTGGTGGTTGAGCTTTCGCGATATCTTGTTTTAAACAATACAAGATATTAGCTAAAGCTCATCTCCAGCACTATACTCAGTGAAATGGACGATCCATTGGAGTGCGCGGGTAATGAAAGGAGATATAGATTGATATTTTAGATCTAGCCGTGTTGTTAAAAGCAGTTTGTCATTTTGGAATGTGAGATCTGATTTAAATGACAGCACATTGCCTTGTCCTATATTTAATAGACCTTGTTAAGGAGTGCTTAATGTAATCGAGGAAATAATGGCATATTATAACAAATATAAAGGAGCTGGAAAAGTGTGACTACAATAAATGAGGTAGATTTGAATTTAGTGGCAAAATTAAAATATTTTCGGAATGATGACCATTTACCTTATCTTTCTACTTTATTTAACCATCATGACCTGTTAGTTATTACTAAAATGTACTTGGGTGCTCCATAATATAGCTTCAGCCTAATTTGATTATTGCTAAGTGAATATATGGACTGTGATCAAAACTCAAATCTATTCCTATGGTGTTTGCTTTGGAATTTGCTTGAAATTCTAATGGTTAAAATGTCGTTTTGTCTATGAATAAGGTCGTTTTTCTTCTGCTCAGTATATCTGTTCTTTGAACATTTACAAGTAGTTTAATTCTTGAATTCAAGTTTATTTTTATAACATTTTCAGAATTGTCCATTTTCAAAAAAGGACGCATGTGGTATTAGAGAATATTTGGTATCCATATCTGCAGTGGTACTATGTACTGGGGAAGAACAAAAAAATATAGCAACGCAGCACGAAAGGCTGTAACAGCAGGGATTCTATAGTCTAACTTTGTTCTAGCAGGTTATGATGAATTAAACCAAGGGTCTGGAGCTGGAGATTACAGCAAAGGTGCCTATAGCGGGTCTACTCAAGCACAAACCAAATCATCCACAGCTGGACCAGGGAAAGGTAAGAGCTTTGGGTCAGTTCCATTGAGTGTAGTAAGGCTCCTTCATACTTATGTAATGTATTATACACCATAGAGTCATACAGGCCTTTTGGCCCACCTCTTCCACTGACCAGTGGGCACCCATCCATATTAATCTCATCTTCTCACACCAGGCCCATAGCATTATGTGCCAAGGTAATTTAAGTGCTTGTCTAAATTAAATGTTAGTGACTCTCCAGCAGTTAATTCCAGGTACTTTCCACTCCCTGTGAATAGTTTTACTCTAATGAATAGAGAATGGCTTGGCCATCACCATTCACTGCATCCTGAGGTAATAGGTTATATTGAGGTTAATTGCTATTTTAGTTAGGTTTTTGTTAACAAAACTAACATTCTTTTGCCATACGAATAAAGCTCCGCGAGCCCAAAATGTACTTGAACATGAGAAACAATTATTGTTGCTTTTCAGCATATCTTTTTATGCAAGTTCTTGTCAAAACCAAGAATATTTATGTGCCTCTGATAGCTAAAGCAGTATCATTAGGCTGCGCCATCTACATTAGGTGTGTCACATTTTATCATAACCAGCAGTCAGCTTGTAATTGTGGGGAAGGAAAGTGTATAAAATACAACTGTTGACTAAGAAAAGGGGAAATAAGCAAATTTCAGCTTTTAATAAGTTCAGCTGGCTATTCTTACGGATCTGATATTTAAAAATTGGTTGAAGATCACATCATGGCAGAGAAGGCTATTGTAGTGTCCTACATTGCCTCTATATTGTACTGTGGTGAGATTTTTTTCAATAGGTGTAAAAAGAAAGATAATGGAAAGAGAAGGAAATATTAGTTTATTCTTGAGTCAGTTATTCTGTTTACCAAGTATTGAACAATTGTGCAGAGCACCGATCTTCAAGGAACATGTGCCTATCTACGTTGTACTGTAGGATGGACTGACTCTGAGTTTACTTAACTGAAATCAACATTGCCTTTAATGGTTTGAGGTAGGATGTTGCTTTCCACATTGTCATAACTTTTTTTTATTTTAAATCTGTACATGACATTGAGTTGGGTTGTGCTTGACCCAACCCATGCCGTCTCTCTAAACATATATACACCCCAGGTCTGCCCCCAATAATCTCATGGTCTCATTTGCCCACTGCGGCCCTCATAGATTTCATTATACTGAAGATCACTACTTTGTGGCCCTGCCACAAGGTAGGGGAGAGCTGTAAAATGCCAAGCGGGTCTCTGGTAGTGAAACCTAACTCTCAAAACCACCCGCGTAGGCCTTTGGCAGCTCACTGGCTTCAGGTATTTTCAGTTTTAACAACAAGCTCTATTAATCTGCTATCAAATAGTTCAGAAATCTTGCTGGTTTAGCATCTGGCACATGAGGTGATGTTTGCCATTTTCACTCGCTGGGGCACCCGTTCGTGCACTTGGGGTTGAAAATGTAAGTGTCCCATTTTAACCTGTTCAGTGCCACCGCCGAGTATACACGAGTTGTGGCCAATAGTGGAAAAAAAACTTGGCAGTGAACAGGTTAAAGAGGTCATTTTGAATACATTGGGCTGTTAGGGATCCAGATATCAGGTGCATCCGATTCCTTGAATCAATACAATGCCGCATTGCCACTGAACTGTCCAGCAATCGGGTAGGAGATGGGACATGCTGACGTCTTTTGAGGTTTTTAGAGGTTTTCTGACTTCAAGTAGGGAGGGTGCTGAAGATGAACATTTACAGGCACATAGGCAACATTTTTCCTATTCTAATGATCACTTCTGTAATGAGTAATAAGATGTGTGCTTTATAATTCCTTGGCTTATTTACAGACTGAAGAGGATTTTTATTTTGAAATATATCTTTGTCAACTAATGATAACTACATGAAAATGCATTATTTAATGATTTTGCTTCAAATTAGTTATGTGAAGATTGCTGTTTTCACTTATGGATGCATTTTATGTTGCAGGTATTTCAGTGAACTCCAGTAACATTGGTGTGCCTGATCTGACTGGCTCAGTGTACAAGACTCAGGTGAATAAATTAATGTTTCTGATTGTTCTATTGCCTGGTTTCTCAGCCCTTTGGCTGTTTTTTCCTTGGGAAGTTGAAAACTTGCTTTCTATCCTTTTAGAGGAAAGCTCTTCATCTATGACATAAATTAGGGTATTTGGAATTGGCACTGATTTTTCAAAGAGCTATGGACTTGGATAGCACGCAACAAAAGCACTTGACCTCCCAAAATGCATGACCTGGCGCTTGTGCGGACTAAATAATATCTGCTTTTCTCCACCCAAAATTCCAGTTGATCTACCTCCTGCTATTTTCCTTTTACAACTTTCCTCGCTATTCACAACTCTACCAATTGTGGTCTGCAACCTTGCTAATCAGATGGTAATGGGATCTCTGTATAATATATATTAATGATTTGGAATAAAATGTAGGTGGTCTCCTCAAAAATATGTCCCTTAGTGGTAGAAATAGTGATGATGGGAAGAAAGAAGATGGCTCTGATGCCAAGGACATATTTTTGGTATTTTTTTCTTCAAGAAGACGCTCGAAAATATTAGAAGTTGGTAATTTGAGGAGAACAAGGAAATTATTGCAAGCGGTGTTGGTAGAGTGCCAAGAATTAGAGGACATGGTGAATTATATCACGCAGAATTAACATGATTTTATGAAAGGGTCGTGGTTCATATATCAATGTTTTAGAGTATGTAACCAACAGTTTTGTTAAAGGAGAGCCAGTGCATGCAGTATGTATTAAATAAGTTGTACGGTAAAAGGTTAGAGCTGTGGGTAATAAATTAGCATGGTCCGGGGACTGCTAAAGGCAAAAGATCAGGGAGAATAAGCAGTTTATTTTTTGGATTGGCAGGCTGCAGATGGGATGCCATGTGGATCAGTGCTAAGCCTCAGTTTTGCAAAATATTTTAATGATGATATATACTGACAGAATGTCTCTACATGGAGAAGTAGGCTGTGAAGAGACTATAAAGTGTTAAAATAATTGGCCTTACATTTAAAACATGTCAATAATTTTCAATGAAGTCTGCGAATGTGAATCCTACATACAAGTAAGGAAGATTGTGTTTTACATTTTGTGTGGGCCTACTTTCTTGAAATTGACATTCTCAGTGCCTCAAGAAATGCACTACTACTTTCTATTTTTCAAACAATTAAGTATTAGATATGTGCAACAGAATAACTACCTAGTATTGGATATCAATTATGGCAAAGATTACCTATGCTGACAGCAAAACTAGAGGATTGTGAAAAATAATTTGTTGCCTAAACTGGCAATCAAAAGACTGTATTTTCTTAACCATTTTTGCTTAATTTCTTAAATTTCCACTTCTAGAAATCTAATGGGAATTCTGCAATCCATACTTCAATTTCCCTCTCAAATAATGCATTTGTGTACATTTTGTATTTAAACATACTGATGCAAATGTATTTGTAGCTATTGCATCTCATAGTTGAGATTACAGTCAACTAGCTTTTCTTTCTCCCTCTTGTAATTCCCAAATATTCTCCTTCGTCCTTACCTATCCCATTAAAAGTTTGGAAACCTCTGCACTGTCGAACTCTTGCTGTTGGAATAACTTAAGTCACGCACAGTGATTAAGATCCAAAGACATTATTATTAGCGTTACAGCATGGGTAACTTCATCTTAACACATAACTAGATTGAGGGAGAAAGGGCTGAGAAGCTTTCTGTTATACTAGTGGGCGTAGCTACAAAGTATGACTCATAACACGATTGACACTGATCTACATCCTCCCTCTGAAAAAAAATGAAATGTCAGTACAAAACCATTGACTAAATAAGGCGTGCATAGCAGTTGATAATGAGCTGGAGGATAGTCAAACATAGCCCGGGTACTTCACGGTGGGCTTGCAAACACGACCAGCGTGTGTGCGATAAAAACCATCTCCGTTTTTCCCCACCGGGGACAGAGCCGGTGGCTTCACGGTTGATGGAGATTGAACCAGCATTCCCGGTGATGAAACAGGACTACAGCGCAGGCGAAGGGGGCGTCGCCACTGGCAAAGCAGCTGCTCCCGAAGTGGGTTGTTGTGCAGGTGTAGACGGATCAATGCCGCTGGACATGGACAGAACTACACTTGTGCCGTCTGGATAATACGGAGGTGGAGTCAGCTCGTTCACAGGCAGGATGTTGTCTGTTAAGCCTGTAGGTGCCACCATCGGCACTGACCAGATATGAGCGTGGCTCAGAAGCAGTTCCAGAAATGACACAGATACGGTCATGGCATTTGTCAGTTTGCAAATGAACCACCTGCCCCTTGGTTAATGGTGGCAGCGGCCTACTTGTTTTGTCATACCACTGTTTTGGAATGTCACGCTTTTGTTGTAACCTGGACTGGACTTCCGATGGTGGAACCACCTGCGGGATCAATGCCTAATCCGCCACAGGCCGTGGCTCGGGTCTGCCTTGACAATAAACATTGAGCGGGTGAACTCAAAATGGGGTCGCGGGAGATGTTGCGTAAGTTGAGCAGATCCAGGTACACGTCGAAATTAGCTCTCTACAATCGGTCCATGAGCTGTTTGGCAGCCTGCTCAGCTGGTCCATTCGACTGTGGATATTCAGGGTTGCTGGTGATGTGGCGAAAACCCCACCGTGCAGCAAACATCTTGAAGTGTTGGCTGGTAAATTGACTGCTGTTATCAGATAGCAGTATGCACGGAGCTCCGTGGTCTGCAAAATGGCGCGCAAACTTCGAAACTACCCTGCGAGAAGTGGGGCTGCTAAGAAAATCAATGTCAAATCATCCAGAATACGAATCGACAAGTACCAGGTACTGCTTGCCATGCCATTCAAATATGTTGGTTGCCACTGTAGACCACAGGAGGGCAGGAGCCGGGTGTGAAAGAGGTGGTTGCTTTTGTTGATGAGGTGCCAAGCAGTTACACACTGCATAGGACGCCACATTCTCTGATATGTATTCGGCCATGCCAGGCCAGTAAAACATGTTTCTTGCTCGTAGGACGGTGGCTTATGCGCCTGGGCGCACTGCACAGCGTTAAAATACTTGCTGGGCAGCGAAGCAGGGACCATGTCCTTTTGCAATAATGTCATCCTGCAGCACTAGCTCATCGCGGATGGCAAAGAAAGGCCGAACTGGCAGCGGTATGTTGTAGTGTTTGTCTGGCCAGGGGAGGTGAGCGACCGAAAGGTACTGTCAGCAGCCGTGTGGGCAACCAAGTCTTCCACACACGACGAGGGAATAAAGGACACAGTCGTTATGATAAAGTCATCACCTAGTGACAGGCCTTCCGGGGTGCACGCAGGAGAGTGTCAGCCAGGTGCATATCCTTACGACGTTTGTAGGTCAGAACGATGTCATATTTTTGAAGTTGCAGCAGTATCTGCTGTAAGCGCGCTGGAGAGGCATGAATCGGTTTGTTAAAGATGCTGAGGTTGGTGGTCAGTTTAAATCATGACCGTTTGTCCGAAGATAAAGTCATTAAATTTCTTCCAGGCGAAAACAACCGCCAGTAGCTCTTTCTCAATTTCGGCATATCGTTGTTCTGCGTCAGTCATAGTGTGCGAGGTATAGGCAACAGGCTTATTGCTGCTACCGTCATTTTGAAGACATGCTGCGCCTAGATAGGGTTGTGAAGAGTCACAAGTCCGTGTGACCGTTGTTTAGGATCAAAATAAGAGTAGGAGCACAAGACGTCTGCTGCTTAAGAGTGTCGAATGCCCTCTGCTGTTGCTCGTGCCAGGTTCAAGCAGTGTCTTTGTGTCTAAGCTGGCGCAACGGGGCTAATATTTTGGTGAAGTCCGGAAAGAATTTGCTCAAGTAGATAACCATGCCAAGGAATCTCTGCAAACTGAGCACGTCTGTGGGTGCTGGGAGCTCGTTGATGGCACTGGTTTTCGCCGTATCAGTTTTTAGGCCGTTGTTAGTGAACACATGGCCTATGTATTTCACCTCACTTACCCTGAATTTGCATTTTTGAGGGTTTTGCTTGAAGTTAATGGCCTTGCCGTGATCCAGGACCTTTGTCAGATTAGCATCGTGTTCTTCGACAGTTTGTCCAGCAACGAGGATGTCATCTACTACAATGGAGCATGGGTAACCTGCGAACAACTGTACCATAGCTTGTTGAAATACATCACTAGCAGAGCTTATGCCAAAAGGCATGCAAAGAAATCTGTATCGCCTGACCAGTGTGAAGGTGGTTAACTTGGAGGAGTTGTTTTCCAGCGAAATCTGCCAGACTGAACTCTTGGCATCTAGTACAGTGAATACAGTTGCCTCAGCAATCTGCGCTGTAATCCCGTCCACAGTGCGCATGGGATAGTGAGGTCATTTAATGGCTGTGTTTAAGTGCTTAGGGTTGATACAAATCCGTATCTCGTCTTTATTCATCTTATTCAATTCATATATTGAAGATGCAATGTTAAAGATATCGGTTTTCAATTTTTTTTAGACCAGTTAAAAATGTTTGGATTTATCACTTAACAGCAACAAATTTTAAGTGTCAACTAGACCAAGTGGAACCCTGGGGGGGGGGGGGGGGGGGGGGGGAAGGTGCGGTGTGCGACATCAGCGTTTACATTCACGGGGGGGGGGGGGGGGGATGAGATTTTTCTCTTCCCCCCATCCAATCGGCCCTCCCCACTCCCTGCCGTGCCCAAACACCAGGATCTTGGGACTAAAATGCAACCAGAACATGATGAGCAGCCCCTTCAGATATTGGTAGAGGGGCAGCAACCCCATTACTGTTTGCAACGTCCCATTGTTATGTCATTGTGGTAGTCGGCTGCCAGCTTGAGTGCCCATTGTGATTGGTGCACTGTGGGAGGCATTGTGACATCATCACTGTGAGAAGGCTGGAAGCTATCTGTGAGAAGGCGGTTTTGACTGTTCTTATAATTTCAACGATTAATAACTTTGGAAATATACGTGGAAATGCGATGGGCAGATGTTTATCGCCATCAGGGGAAAAATGTGAGTAGGATGTGTGAAAATGGGAAGGCTGTTGTCTAACGTTTGGAAGAAGATCGGAAATAACCAGATTGGGGTGGGCACACAGACAGACAGATACAAACACACCCCCCCTCCCCCCCCCCCCCCCCCCCCCCCCCCCCGATAGGCCGAATGGCCTAATTCTGCTCCTATCAGAAAAAGATTCTCCAGATTGCTACCTGAACTGTTTTTTGCTTTAGAGCAAAGAAACCTGTTTTTAGAGCGGTGACCTGTTTTTCCAGAATAGAGGATTCTAAAACCAGAGGACATGGCTTAGTGAGCTAGGAGAGATTTAAGAGAATCTTGGAGAAGGTTTTCTAAACCTGGAATGAGCTGCCAGAGGAAACTATGAAAGTGAATACAATTGAGTTTCAAAAGATATTTGGACAGATATATAGATAGGAATGGGTTAAAGAGGTATTGTCCAAATCCAGGCAAATGAACATGGCTCACTATGCCATCTTGGTCTGACCAAAAGGACCTGTTTCTGTGCTGTGTAACTCTGTGACCCGATGACTATGACTTATTTGCCGATTCAAAATTCCTGAATAATGGGGGCTGTCGAACTTAGGTGATTTTTCAGGCGACTGTCAAGTCGTAACAGGTTGCTGAAAAACCGACAACAGGAACGGCAGCTGTCAGAGTGGGACACACGCGCACATCACTTCCTTCACCAGCCAGTTATGCAGGCGGGGGACAGGGCAAGCAGGGAGAGTGAAATTCACACGGTGCAAAGCGAATGTTAGAGAGAGAGTTAGATAGAGCTCTAGGGGCTAGTGGAATCAAGGAATATGGGGAGAAGGCAGGCACAGGTTATTGATTGGGGACGATCAGCCATGATCACAATGAATGGCGGTGCAGGCTCAAAGGGCCGAATGGCCTCCTCCTGCACCTATTTTCTATGTTTCTATATTGTGATACAGACACACACCACGATGAACAGAAAGATTGGCGCTATAATTAAGACTGAAAGCACAGTATATGGGAAGGGTCACTTAAGTCCTTTAAAATAGGAGCGGGGTGGGGAGAAGGAGTGGAGACGACTTTTAAGAAGCCAGAGATACACGGCTGTGAAGCTCGGCGGACATTAACATTACCGATCGATGATCCTTGGTTCTGAAAACTACTGTTTACGTTCTTTTTTCCCAATGAGCCAATGAAATTCACCGGTCAGCACAGGCTACAACCTGCAAGAACCTACGACCTCCTGGCGACCCACTACCACTGCACCTATGGCACGAGAATTCTCGCTACTCTCCATGGCAGCTTCATTCTGGTCGCCGCTAATTTTTCGACCAGAATGAAGCCATGACTAGTTCCGAGAATGCGGGAACTACTCACGACCATGAAGGCGTCTCCCCGGCAACTACCTGCGAACATGTGGCGACCGCATAGTCTCCTGTAGTCGCCTAAGTCGGACAGGCCCATTGGGAGCATACTGATAAGAGAAACTAACTTTTAATTTATTTGTGGGCATCTTTGGCAAGGCCAAATTTAGTTGCTCTTAAATTGAGTCTGTTTTCCTCGGCCGTTTATAGGCTGTTAAGTATGACTATTTCTCTCTCCTGTTAGTATTTGGTTGCATACGAAAGAAAGAAAAACAGCGTTGAGATCACCTGAAGCAATGTGGAAACGGTCACTCCTGTTCATGACTAGTTTTTAATCAGAATATTTTGCATGTATAAATCTTTTTAATATTGTTGAAAGTGATTTAAATTACCACAGGATTCAACATTTATGATTTCTAAATGTTATTATATTGCAATTACTTTGAACTGCCAAAACCTTTTAATTGACAGTTGTTTTTCCTTTCTCCGTAGTCTTTTGATAAGCAGGGATTTCATGCTGGGACACCACCTCCATTCAACCTGCCGTCGGCTCTTGGTGGAACAGGCGCGTTAAATCCTAGTGCAGCTACAGGGTTTGCACCACCTTTTCTGCACATTGTGTCAGCTCACCAGCAGGCTCACTCCCAAATGCTGCATCATCACCTGCAGCAGGATAATCAGGTAGACGACCCAGTGTTTTAGAGTACATTCTTATAAAGTGCAAACGACATAAATTTTATACATTAAAGAAACTAATTTTTCAAAAGTGGATTTGATTGGAAAGTTATAACAGTTTTCAGGAGGAACTGTGGGTTGAGCAACACCTGTGGGTGGAATGTTCGATGTTTCGGGTCGAAACCTTGCATTAATCCAAAATGCCGACCATACCTCCCCCCCCCCCCACATATACTGCTCGACCCACTGAGTTACTCCAGCAGATTGTTTGGTGCTCCAGATTCCAACATTTGCAGGCTCTTGATACATCATGATTTTAAAGTTTATGTGAAAAATGTATCCATTAAGAGTGCAATATAGATATAGCGGCTTCTCATTGCAACAGAGTTTAGGAGCAAAAAATGTATTTTATATTTATATGCTTAAAGTATGATTTTCAATCATAGAATCATAGAAAAAAGGTGCAGGAGAAGGCCATTCGGCCCTTCGAGCCCAAACCACCATTCAATATGATCATGGCTGATCATCCAGAAACATACCCCGTTCCTGCTTTCTCCCTATAACCCTTGATCCCGTAGGCCCCAAGAGGTATATCTAACACCCTCCTGAAAACATCCAGTGAATTGGCCTCCACTGCCTTCTGTGGCAGAGAATTCCACAGATTCATGACTCTCTGGGTGAAAAAGTTTTTCCTCATCTTAGTCCTAAATGACCTACCCCCTATTCTTAAACTTTGACCCCAGGGTCTGGACTCCCCCAACATTGGGAAGAATTCTCCTGCATCTAGCCTGTCCAATCCCTTAAGGATTTTATACGTTTCTATAAGACCCCCTCTCACCTTTCTTAATTTCAGTGAATTAGTAGAGTTTTAGTGAATTAGCCCAGTCGATCCATTCTTTCATCATGTGTCCGTCCCGCCATCCCAGGAATTAACCTGGTGAACTTACACTGCACTCCCTCAATAGCAAGAATGTCCTTCCTCAAATTAGGAGACCAAAACTAGACATAATAGTCCAGAGGTGGTCTCACCCGGGCCCTGTACAGCTGCAGTAGGACCTCCTTGCTCCTATACTCAAATCCTCTCGCTATGAATACCAACATTCACTTTGCTTTCTTACTGCCTGCTGTACTTGCATGCTTACTTGCAATGACTGATGTTCAAGGACACCCAGGTCTTGTTGCGCCTCCCCTTTTTGCAGGTCTGACACCATTCAGATAATAATCTGCCTTGTTCTTGACACCAAAGTGGATAACCTCACATTTATCTACATTATACTGCATCTGCCAACTCGCCCAACACCAAGACACCCTGCAGCCTCATAGCATCCGCCTCGTAGCTCACACTGCCACCCAGCTTTGTGTCATCCACAAACTTGGAGATGCTACATTTAATTATTTTGTGTAAATCATATATATATATATTGTAAATAACTGCACCCCAGCACCCCACTAGTCACTGCCTGCCATTCTGAAAATGACCCGTTAATTCCTATTCATTGCTTCCTATCTACCAACCAGTTCTCTATCCATGTCAATATCCTACCCCAAATACCATCTGCTCTAATTGTGCACACTAATCTCTTGTGTGGGACCTTGTCAAAGGCTTTTTGAAAGTCCAGATACACCACATCCACTGGCTCTCCCTTATCAATTCTACTTGTTACATCCACAAAAAATCAGTCAAGCATGATTTCCCTTTCATAAATCCATGCTGACTTTGACCAATGCTGTCACTGCTTTCCAAATCAGATCACAAATGTATTGAGAAGCGCAACAATTTGACCAAGAGGTCAGTTAGCCAAGCTGCCAGAATGAGCGTGAGATGAGGCTATCATGGGCAAATTGGCAGGAACGGGGTATACATTCAAAACTAGAGCCATTAAATTTTTATCTTAAGACCAAACTGTTCGTCTGATATCTTTTTTAATTGTAATTACACTTCGTGAATTGGAAGTTATACCTTCAACCAAAGACTTGATTCCTAATTTATGATGACAATATGTGGTGGAGCAGTTGCTGAAGGGTTAATCTAAGATAGGAGCTAACTTTTGCTGGGGATCTTTCTGCATGCTAATTAATCACTTGCATGGATAGGAATTGAGAATGAGTGTGTGAAGCTGTGCTTTCTTTAAACCAAAGATGGTTTGTTGCTCTCTTCCACTTTAACTATCATTGCCTGCTTCACCATTTTGTGAAGATGGTAGTGATGAACCCCATAAAATGGTTACTCAGTAGAACTTGGTGTCTTTGGGTGAGAGGAGAATTGGACAATTGAGACAAAGAACAAAGTTAACATCTTTCACACATTTTTCTAATTTCCGCATTTTGACTTGCAGGGTGGTTCTGGGCAGCGTAATCAACAGAACAGCATGCCACAGAAGTCTCAGGTTAACAAACCCAACTATGGTAGTTCTCCATACTGGGGGAATTAAATCGAAATCTGTTGCCCGCTCTTTGTAAAACAAGAAGGAAGAAAACTCTGGCCAAATGTCTGCAGGGGCAAAAGAAAATCTGAACATACAGTAAATGTGACGGTTGCTCGCTTTTGATTTGCTATTGTATGTAATATATTTATGTATGTATTTGTATATGTAATAGTAGAGTTTTGATGTGGTTTCTGCACTTGAAGCCTTTCTTCACAGGGGACGATTACTAAATACTCCATCAGCAACAGTGCATACTTGTTTAAGCTCTGTGGGCTTTATAAATGGACTGTGTTTTGCATTCTTGAAAATAGGGTCCCCTTCATTCTGATTTAGCTAGAACTTTATGGAAAATCCCAAGAAAAGGGGAAAGCCAATGTAGAAATCCAGAATCTGTGCATAACATTATTACGTGACCATACCTCATTAATTTTGTAATTGTATCAAACTTGGGCAGTCTGTTAATTTACCTTCCATCTGACTCTGTGAATGATTTTCAAAAAGCTGTTCATAAGCAGAAACATTTTTTTAAATTTTGGTGTCCTGATAACTTGCGTATTTATCTTTAGTAGTATTTATTTAATATTTCAATGTGCACAGGCCCCAGTATTCTGAACCATGAATGTTTCTTTGGTATCTTTCCCTTCTTGTCTATGATAACCAGAGCTGGTAGTTTCAAAGATTTTCACATCAAAATTGATACCCAAATCAGCAGTTTGGTTCTTACCACCCTGAAACGGTAGGTTGAATATTTTACTTTAATTTACAATTAGCCCCGGCACAACCTAATAAAAGCTCTGAGCAATATAAGTTTGTGGAACATTTATTCATGCATGTTTTTAATTTTAAACGGTGATTAATTCTCCATAAATTGGGAGTGAATGAGAGGAATATTCCTGTGAGTGAAAAACATCAAAAGAACTTGAACAGGAACTGTCTGATAAAGTTAAATTACTTAAAAAGAATCATGAAAATAGTGTAAGGGGGTGTGAAGAGGTGAAAACTGGGAACCAATCATTATCAAACTTGCCACAAATCAGTGGTTGAAAGATGCAATTTTAAAACTTCTCATAGTTTAGAGATAATGCATGAAAACAGCCCCATTGGCCCACTCAGTCCATGCCGACCATCGATCACCCTTTCACTCTAGTTTGATGCTATCCCACTTTCACATCCATTCTCTGCACCCCAGGGGGAGTTTACACAGGCCAATTAACCTACAAACCTACACGTCTTTGGGATGTGGAAGGAAACTAGAGCACCTGGAGAAAACCCACACGGTCACTGAGAGTGCAAAGTCCATGCAGACAGCACCCAAGATCTTGATTGAAAGTGGATCTCTGATGCTGTGAGGTAACAGCTCTACCCGCTCCCCCAATGTGCCACCCATTTATATAGATTTTTGATAACCTAAGGTATAGAATAGAGGAAGCATGTGAAAATTAAACACACCTGCCATGATCTTATTGAATAGCAATACAGGGGCTGCTCTTGTTGCTGTCTTCTGAAATGTGGCAGCTGGTCCTTTTGCGACTGATGTTAATCTTTTTATTGGTCTATACTTTGATTTTGTTTAGAAATAATGATATTAGTGGTTATGTCCACATACTTTGAACATTTATATGTATAAAGTTTAAACTCGCTGCTCATAGCAGTGATCCTCACCCATGTGTGATATAAATGAAGCTATATGATAGTCAAGTGAGGTATGATGAATCCTGTTAAACGTGAAGTATTTCACCCAATCTCGCTCACCACAATTTAAGGAAGTGTCACAAAAAGACAAACAAGTTACAGAAGCAAGAGACTTAAGGAAGTAGAGGCCAGACTTGTTCTTATAGGTGAGAAGTTTGAAACGGTTTGATAGATATGCTGAACATAATGAGGGTTGTGGATGACATGGAGAAGAGTCATAAAACTTAGAACAGTACTGCACAGGAACAGGCACTTCACCCCACAATGACTGCCGAACAATATCATGTCATTGCAGCAGAATTAGGCCATTCGTTTACTCTGCCATTCAATCGTGGCTGATTGTTGTGTCCCTTTCAACCCCATTCTCCTGCCTTCGCCCCATATCTTTTGACGCCAATACCTATGACAAGACCAATTCCTTTATGTCTGCACATAATCCATATTCCCCTTTCCCTGCATAATCGTATGCATTTCAAATCATATAATCATTTGCATATCTGAAAGTCTCTTCAGTGCCACTATTGCATTTTCCTCAACCACCACCACCATTTTGTGTATGTGTCATTTTTTTTTAATCCCCCTCTTAAAGTTGTGCCCTCTGCTATTTTAATTATTTTCCATACTGGGGAAAGGTTCTGACCGTCTCTCATAGGTCTCCCTACAACCTCTGATGTTCCAGAGAAAACAATCCAAGTCTGTCCCACCTCTCCCTGACTCTAGCTATTACTCCATAATCCAGGCATCATTCTGGTAAACATCCAGTGCACCACTTCAAAGTCTCCCCATCCTTCCTGTTAGGGAGCAACCAGAATATTAGATATTAAAGTCGTGCAGCATGGAAACGGGTCCTTTGGCCCAACTTGCTCATGCCAACTAAGTTGCCCCCCCCCCCCATCTATGCTATCACACCTGCCTGTGTATGGCCCATATCCCTCTAAACGTTTCCTAGTCATGTACATGTCCAAATGTCTCTTAAATGCTGTTATAGTACCAGCCTCAACTACCTCCACTGACAGCTCGATCCATTTAGCCACCAATCTCCGAATGAAAAAGTTCCAATCAGAGACTTTTCCTCCATCACCTTAAACATGTGTTGTCTGCTTCTTGATACCCCTACTCTGCATAAAAGACTCTGAATTCACCCTATCTGTTCCTCTCATGATTTTATGCACCTCTATAAGATGACCACTCAACCATGTGCAATTCCAAGCCTGCCCAACCTCTCCCTAAAATTCAAGTCCTGGCAACATCCTCATAAATCTTGAGTTGTGTTCTTTCCAGATTAACAATATCATTCCCATAGCAGGGTGACCAAAACTGAAGGCAATATCCAAATCTGGCCTTGCCAATGTTTTGTACAACTAACATAACATCACAATTTCTTTTCTCAATACCCTGACTGATGAAGGCCAATATACCATCTACATCTATCTACCTGTAAACGCCAATTTCAGGGAACTATGTACCCACATTCCTAGATCCCTCTGCTCCACAACACACCCAAGGCCTTTCACACTGATGCAGTGATCAAGAAAGCACATAAAGGTATTTACTAGTTTTGGCATCTGATAATATTTAGCATGCCTACGATGTTTTCAAATTTCTAGATGTCCAACAGAAAGTATTCTGGATGAGTCATGGCCTAATATGGCAACTGCTCTACTCTTGCCTACCTGAATGTACAGGGAATGGTAAATGTAGCCCAGTTCATCACGGCTTGTCACTTTCAGTTTAGTTCATTGTCACGTGCACTGAGGTAGTGAGAAGCTTGTGTTGCCTGCTCTCCAGTCAGCAGTAAGACGATACATGATTACAATCGAGCCATTTGTGAATTGAGAAACTCCTTGAATCTGGAGGTGTGCCTTTTCACACTTCTATTCTATACCTTTTGCGTTGATTATGCTGCTGGCCTTGCCGAGGCAGCATGAGGTACAAATGGAGTCAATAGAAGGGAGGTTTGTGTGATGGTCTGGGCTGCGTCCACAATTTGTTGCAATTTCTTGCAGTCTTGGATGGAGCTGTCCATCCCGTCCCATCCATTGTTGTAAGGTATTGCATTGGCAAGGCTGGAAGTATTGTCAATGATGCCTATCACCATGACTATTCCCTTTTTTCTCTTGCATCTTCCGGAAGAATATGTAGAAGCTTAAAAGCTCAAACATCGAGAGGTAGGAACAGCATTCCCCACTGCTATCCAACGTCTGAAGCAAGAGTCTGAAGAAGGGTCTGGATCCAAAACACCACCTATCCACGTTTTCCAGAGTTGCACCTCATCTGCTGAGTTACTCCAGCACTTTGTCTTTTTTTCCAGAACCAATCACCTCTTTCTCACCTGATTCCGTTGTGCTGCCCAGTATGCTTACTGCTTAGCACAACTTATGGATAACTGTTATTGTAGTTTATTCTTTTAAACTAAATGGATTTGGCATTACAATCTTGCATCATTCTGCTGTTTTGAAGCTAGTATAATTACTCTTATGTGTACTGTTTCTTCTGTCAGCTTCGTGTGAACAGGGAATTCCCTTGCATACTGATGTATATGACAAAAAAATGAATCTAAGCTAAATCTATTCCAGGGAGTGGGTAATATGTGAATAATTACCTGATGATAGTTGAGGTAGATGTGATTCTGCCTCTCAACAGGCACCCAGATCAGTTTTTGAAGGGAGGAATGTGCAACGTTGTATTAACTTGTTAAATTCTTCTGCTTTTTCTCCATATTACTGTAAAATATTTTCCTTTCTGGTTTGTATCCAATTCTGTTATTTTATTGAATCTACTTCCTGACCTTGCTTTCCCGATACAAATGTAACTTCCAAGTATTCCCCTGTGGTTCTTGTCAGCTTTTTGCTTCCATTCTGGTTCTTGTCACTGAGTGGAAATAGCTTTTATTCTTCTTTTAAACAAATTGATTTTGAATATGCAATGGTGCAATACTTTAAAAGCCTAAAACGTTGAGTTATTTAAAGTATTCTGAAAGAGTTTCAACATTTGAAAAAGGAGCCGAGTTGGGAAAATATCTATACATATATGCAACCCATTTACACCAAGCAGAGATTTTCTATTTCTAGGTTTTGCTTTTTTATTTTCAGGCATTTAAAAAAAATCATTTGGATAAGAGGTTAACGGAATGTATTGAATTGGGAAAGTGATTTGTGAAGGGAGGGGCAGTAAACTCCAGAACAACTCTAGGTCTGATCACAGAACAAATATAGGATTTCGGATGTCCTCGAATAGAAAGCCTTATCTTGGGAGCAGATGTGTAGTTCAGATAACTGGGAGTTAGTGAGTTTATAGTAGACATATGTCCATTATTTCCATCATAGGACAGATTGGGAGATGAAGAAAGGAGATAGTCAAACAGGAAATGGGTGGAAGTTAGTGATTAAGTTAACAAAATTAATGAGTTGTACATGGGTACAGGAAGCAGCCCCAATGCATTAATCGATGTAGCAGACAATATTGGGGGACGGTACGAGTGAACATTTGGAATATGGACTGTGCGATGTTATCTACAAAAATGCAGGCACAACTGGGGCCCTTGTGAGAGCCCACCTTTTTAACATGATGAAATAAAGTCAAAAGATAAGTTGTTGAGGGAGACAGTAAGTTCCACCAGGGAGAGGAGCTTGTCCTTGCCCTCAACAACTGGTGTTTGTCTATGTTCAAGGCAGACGTATGAGGAGGTGAACAATTAGGTTTTTGCAAGAGACAGGATGTGGAGGGAAGATTGCTGGAGGTGATGAGATCATAAATCAGTCTTGGAGACGATGGCCTGGTGTTCAGCTGTGGGATCGTAGACAAGGAGTAGGTATGGGTAGGTGCCATAGACTAGCAGTCTGAATTGTACCATGCTCAGGCCAAGCCCCAGCTCTTGGACACCTCATACCTACCCCACAGGTGAGCACCAGGCTATCATTTCCTGGACTTTTTCCAACCTCTGACTCTGGCCAGCTCCCTTCCACAGCTTCCAACCTTATTGTTCCTTATCCCTGCACTGACTGTTTCTAATTCTTTTCTAAAATCCACAAACAGGACTGCCCTGGTAGGTCCAATGTTTCTGCCTGTTCCACAGAACTCGTCTCCAAATACCTCAATTCCGTTCTATTCCCCCACTTGTCCAATACCTCTGACTTGCATCTGAGACACTGCACAACTCTTCAATAACCTTTCATTTCTGGGCCTCCATTGCCTCATCTTAACCATGGATGGCCAGTCCCTTTACACCTCTGTCCCCCACCAGAAAAATTTCAAGGCATTCTAGTTCTTCCTCAAACAGAGACCCAATTAATTTCCATCTATCAATACTCTTCTCTGCCTGCTGGAACTTGTACTCATCCCCAACACCTTTTTTTGACTCCTCTCACTTTCTTCATGTTAAAGGTTTAATCATGGGCCTTTTTCTTGGTTACAATGAACACTCCTTATTCCAAATGTATACTGGCATCATCCTCCAGCTGTTCATCCACTACATTGATGACTGCATCGGGGCTGCATCCTACACTTGTGCAGAACTATTTGATTTCATTAACATTGCCACCAACTTCCACCCTGCCTTCAAATTCACTTGAACATTCGCTGGCACTTCTCTCACCTTTCTTGATCTCTCTTTCTCCATCACACCACAATCAGTGAAGGGTTCTGACCCAAACCATCACCTATCCATGTTCTGCAGAGTTGCTGCCAGACCAGCTGAGTTCCTCCAACACTTTGCATCTAATATAGTGTGGACCTTCACCAGAAGGACTGTATGTTTCAAGGTAGCAAATCATCCTTCACAAATAAAGTTAGGTGTGGACAATCAACATTGGCATTGCCAATGATGACTAGATCTTTAAAAAGTGAATAATAAAGAGAACATTATCTTGGTCTAAAAAAATTCCAACAGTCTCCTCACTCAAGCTGATTTATTCTCAAAATATTCAGATAATTATTCTCAATTATTACACTCTGGTGAACGAGCACATAGACAAGAACAATTGAAAGGTTACTTAGAACTGATTTTCAGACAGTTTGATTTTTTTTAGGAGTGGGGATGTGGAATGTTTCATCACACTCAAAAGCTTGTTCTCCTTTTTGCAGCTGATGTAGGCAATTAAAAAAACCTATTTAAACTAGTTTGTAACAATAGCTCTATGATTCTTGTGAAAGTAGTTCACAGACTAAGAATAAATGGCCATCAGGTGTGTAACAATGCCCTCCAATGGATAGAGAACCAATTTCATGAACATTCAGTGCTGGTGTTCCTGTTACAAAGTTGATCCATTGGTACAGATTTTCATCTTGTAAATGGAAAGGATGAGAAGAATTACTGTGTAAAGTTTGTCTTCTGGAAATAAGGAACATACACAAGGCTTATACAAATAGAATGCAATACCTCCTGCAATTTGTTTTCATTTATAGTTCGGATTTCCTTCTAACAACCACTTCAAATGTTCTAGATCACTATATGCAGAATGTTTTATTTTTAAGAGTATTTTTTTTCTTCAAGTTGTTTTCAAAGTTATTTTACTTTTGATTGTTATTTACTGGATGAGAAAATCCACGAGCCATCTTGTATCTTCTATTTTGGCATGATCAAGTAGTTAAAACCAGTTTTTAAATGATTCAAGGATTTTTGCTTCCATCATATTGGTAAATTGTGTATTAAATACCCTCTGACAAAATAAACACTTTATCCAGTCTGAACTTTTACTATTTGATCCGTTTTTCTTGTCATAAGGAATACGAGTAGAATTAGGCCATTCGGCCCAACAAGTCTACCACACCACTGAATCGTGGCTGAACTATCCCTCCTAACCCCATTCTCCTGCCTTCTCCCCATAACCACCGACACCTGTAGTAATCTAGAATTAGCGTTGCATATAATACTACATTGACATTACTCTCTTCGTCCCATTCAAATTTCTAAAATGATTTTAGTTTGATTTATGCGTTTAACAATCTTGCGTACAAGGCCTGGTTTTGCTCTTATTTAAGTAACAAAATAAAGGAAATTTGTTAAATGTTTTTTTCCGTAATTTTTTTAAATTTGAGAATAGGAATAATCCAAATTATTGACCATTTCCATTTGATTCTATAATCCCATAATCCTCTTATATCTTCTCAAACAACCTTTTGGCTTTAAAATCTGTTATTTTCAGTCGATTGTTGTGTCAAACCTGACGGACATTCAACTCAGAGGAATTTGTGATAAAACCTAGCTTTGTGAGTGTGCAGAGGAGAAGACAGTGCCAAAATGTCGTATTCACCAAATTAATTGCTTGAGAACTTATATCAAATTTTAATTTCCTTGCATCTTTAAACATGTATCTGTTTGGTTCTTCAAGCAGAATGAAAAGTAGACCCTTCAGAAAGGTCTTGTCCAAACCTTGGCACCACAAAGTGAGGCTAAAACAATTATTTTGTAAGATGTTTTAATTTCTGACACCATTTTTTGAACTGGAAGATTAAAATTGATTGGCTATCCTCAGTAAAATGAAGAGTAATGAAAACCCTGCATATTTCATAACAAAACCAGCATTTTTATTTGCATTTTATTAGTAGATGCAAAGACAAAGTAATCTATAGCAAAGAAGACAACACAAATGCTTCAGATACCTACAGGAAAGAAAATTAATTGTAGAGAATAAACAGAAAATGTCACGGTCTTGCAACTGGAAATTGGAGCAATTGTTATTTTAGTGCACTGTATTGGTTTTCAATTCTCTATTTAATATAATTCTCTGATCTATTACCATTGCCTTACATCATGTAAACGTGTTTGTCAAGTGAAAAATCCAGGACTGCAAAAAAAGATAAATAGGCAAAGATCCAGCAAACAGCACTAATATTGGGGGTTTTAAAGCAAAATTCAGGAAATCTTTGACCACAATTTTTTAAAATAGAAAAGTTGAGAAAACTTGATCAAACTCAGCATATGATAGAACGTTTACAACTACAATAAAAAAAAACTCAATGCAAACTCCTTGTAAAAACTGCCAAAGAAAAAAAAATTTAAGGACTAACATATTTAAGAATCAAAAAGCAGTAGATTACACACTCCCCCATTTCCCCTCCCCCACCCTAGAAGAAGAATAATTCACCACATAGTTAAGAAATTTTTTTTATCAAGAGGTGCACACTATTGTGACAGGAGCAGCTTAACCTTGGCAGTCTATTTTACTACTGAGTGCTACATCTCCATATTTACCCACTCACCCACTTCCCAAAACATAATCAAATTACTGTCATTACATAGGCTTCCATGACACGAAGGGCTTAAGATTCAGATGTGGACAATTTGTTTTGAAGAGACAGAGCAGATCCAGTTATCATATAGTGGGATTATAGTACGGAGGTTTCAATCTGTTAAGAGGTCCAATCAAAAGGAGCATTTCACAACCCATGCAGCGGGTGACAAGTTCTGGCCTGGGCTGTGCTAGGCTGGTGTCGCTCCTTCTCTGGCCTGTGTACGTCACGACTCTTCATTTCCAGAGTCCTCATCATCATAGCAGTCAGCATCTTCTTCTTCTTCCTCTTCCTCATCTATATCATCATCATATAAATCATCATAAAGCAAGTCTGAACTGTTATCATTAGAAGGCACTTTGGTCTTGATGCAATATTCAGCCAGTGTGGTTGGAACTTTCACCCCATCCTTTTCAGCTTCGGCCTTGGTTGAGAGCACTTGTTTCCTAACAAGGGTAATAATAACATTATAAATAATGGCCCTTGGACGTGGTCCGTGCTCTACTTTAATTGCACTGAAATAAACATTAACAACATCTTTATATCAAACATTGATTGACAGAACTTCAGATATTTTCCAAACTACTGGCTCACTGTCGCTCAGGTTATGTCCAACAGGTTCGAGCCACAGCATTTCATACCAAAACGCTCTGGCTCTCACCTTAGGGATATGGAGAGAAGGCAGAAACGGTGTACTGATTGTGGACAATCAGCCATGATCACAGTGAATGGCGTTGCAGGCTCATATGGCCTACTCCTGCACCTATTGTCTAATTTAGATCTTGTTTTGTATTCCCATACTATTGTAGCGGTTCCTCAATTTACCCTATTGAATTCTCTTTTCATTTTGAAGATTGGTTGGCTTATAACCGTACGATCTGAACAGGATATAAAGCAGATTTATGCAGTATATTTACAATTCAATTAAATATTGACAATATTCATCCTTTAAATGACATCAGTAGGGCAAAAAATGTCAATATCCTGCAGAATGCAGACAAAGCTGCTGCACATGAATCAGCTTTGAACCCTCTTCAAGACTGATGCATTGTTCTTGGGGATTAGTGCAGAGACTTTAATCAAACTCCAAACAGGTTCTGGCAACTTCATTTTCATATTCCAGCCCTGTTGAGAAAAGGGCAGCATTTCCACTAGCCCTTTGATTTGTAGAAATTATAAAAAGGCAACCCAAAGCTGTACTGGTAGCTGTAGTTGCCACACAAACTTGTTAAGATAAATGAGATGGGGTCTGGGTAAGAAAGAAAAATCAACCTTCACACCTTGCATGTAAAAGTTAAAATACTGATTAAGGGATGCATGTTTTCTTACCTGTGAAAATTCTCTTAAGTTTTCCATGATGCCAAAGGACACCATTAACAATGACAACCATTACAAATCAAGAGGAAAGGTGCATTAAGGTCTCTGAAGAATTACAAGAATTAGTACCAGTTGTGTACATGGACATTATTCATCCTTCAAATGATATATGTCACTTAAAATTCAGTCACTAAGCTGCAGAATACAGGCAAAGCGTGCACATGCAGAGGCTAAGCTTTAAATCACTTTTGAACAAATAGCATATGAAATAGAAGCAGGGGACCATTTTAGTCCCTTGTGCCTGCTCTGCCATTCCATGAGATCACAGAGAATGTTCTAACTTAGCATAACTTTCCAATTCCCTTAACATCTAGCTATTAATTTGTTCATTGAACATGCTTTATTTTGCTGCACAACGCTTCTTCCTAAGCAGACCATGGAAAAATGCACAACTACTCATATCTTAAGAACAAACTTATAAGGAAGGCAGATATTGACTATGGAAATCATCAGTTTCAGTGCAACACATTGTCTTTCATTTCACTGACTGAGGAAGAGCATTTCACCATCAAAACTTCAAACCTGGCACAAAGCTCATAATCCAGCAAACATCAATGCCATCCACCCTCTTGTACACTCTGGAGACTTGGCTACTGTTGAGACACTACCAAAATCCTTTCCATTCACATGGTTCTGATAAACAGGCCACACAATTTGGCTGTCCTACACCAGGCTCCTAAAACATTATTTAGTGGATTGAGGAATTGTTTCACAGATGTTCTCAAAGCCTCCTTGATGAACTGCAACAACTCCATCGACTGAGGATCAAGGTCGCTGAAGACTGGTAGAACAAGCAGATAAGGTGGTAAAGAAGGTATATGGGATACTTGATTTCATATTCTATGCCCTGGCTTACACATCCACTGAGGTTTGGTTTAAGTTTATAAAACATTGGTTCGGTCAGTTGAAATATTAGTTGAAATAATTGAAGTATTTCTTGTCACCAGAGAAAGGACATGATTATACAGGAGATCAAGATGTTGCCATGGATGGGATGTTTAGGGTGAGGAAAGATAGGGTAGGTTGAGCTTGTTTTCCTTGGAACTGATGCCCTACAATGCTGAGGACTATATTCTGCTCTCTATATCTTCCACTTCTGCTCTATTACATTTTGACTTGATTTTCTTTATTCAAGGCAGGCGTTTCCAACCTTTTTAGTCCTGTTTACCCCTGGCAACTTTTATAGCACATAACAATGTTATTTCACTTATTTATGAACTAATGATGAACAGATAGTGGTATACCAGAACCAAACACAGTCAATGAGAAAAAATATGTACAAATCCAGAATCAACAAATTTACCCCCTGGGTAGATGAAATATAACCCCGGGGGTAAAGTTACCCCAGGTTGGGAACCCATGATCTAAGGAATATCTGATCTGTTTGGATAGCATGCAAAACAAAGCTTTCACTGTAACATGCTATGTGTGACAGTCATATGCCTAAACCCAATTCCAATGAACTGACTAGAAGATGAACTGTGGTGAAATGATACAAAAGTGGGTGGTTTTGCAGATAGTGAAGATGGTTGAGAAAGATTGTAGCAGGATCTGGATCGATTGGCCAGGTGGGCTGAGGAATGGTTGATGGCAAAAGGCTCTGACATAATAGATGGCTGAATGACCCCAGTGTTTAGGTGTCTCCTTATTGGATAGATATTTAGAAATTAATTGTTGTATGTAGGTGTATAAAGTAAGGATCATACTCGTATGCATAATAATGCATTATGCGTTTAATTTCCTTTGAAGTAAATTATTCAAAATAGCTGCACAACTGAATTTCCAGGTGGGTTCTATTTTAAATGGGTTGGATCTACATTTACAGATCTTCCATACCCAATATCAGGCAAATGTTACAAGGCATGTGATTAAATAGTAGATCCCTATCATGCAGCTTTTGGTTCTTCATACGATTTAGAGAAATATTTTAGCTCTTGGTTGTGGTGCTAGGCATGGAGTGGGGTGGGAGGAGAAGAAATTCCACCTTAAGTCTGCAGAAATGATCTTACCTGATGATTTCAGCATATTCTTTGTCCTTCCCTTTGCTATCTCTCCATTTTCTGAACATGACTGAAGCATCCACATTTGCTGGTGAGAATGTGTTTGGTTCATTCAATAAAGAGATGACGCTTAAAAGTATAGTCCTGGAGAATTTAGTTACAATAAAGCATTTTTTGTTATTTCCAGTACAAACTGATTTTTATTACCACAAAAACAGCACATTTTGTATATTTCTAATTTAATTATTTCCTAATTAACACTGTTCTTGTTAGCATCACCATTACTACCAGACGAAATTGACAATTATTGACCATCATTGCAAAAGGTTAAGAATCGGGGCAATAATATTTTGTAAACCGCCTAATGTTAACACACTTGGAGCTCAGGTCTTATTACCCAAGGATAGAGTTGACTAAATAAGGAGTTCACCAGACTGATTCTTGAGGTGGAAAGACTGTAGATTTAAGAGTTGATTGGGATGTCAACGAGCAGTATTCACTTGAGTTCAGAAAGATAGGTGGAAATCTCAGTGAAACATGGGGTCCTTCATGAGATGACAGGCTGAATGCTGGCTGGGGACTGAGTCCAGGGTCATGGTCCTAGTAAAAACATTTAGGAACAAGGAGACTGTGGTTAACCCAAAAGGAACAGAGTTTCTGGTATTTAAACCAGGATCTGCCGTTTTTTCCTACAGCGTTTGTGGTATTTTCCACAGCACAGTGGCACACCTAGTTGAGCCGCCGCTTCCCAGTGCCAAACACCCAGATTCAATCCTGACCTTGGGTATGGTCTGTGTGGAGTTTGTATGTGCAACCCTAGTGCGTAGGCAAGTGGTAGCATTTGAGGGGATTTGTGTAGAGAATTAAAAGGGATTAACTGATGGTGGTCAGAACTGCTCTGATAGGCCATAGACCCTGTTACCGAGCTATAGCTCCTTAATTCTATGATTCAAAAGGCAACGAATATATCCGAGGGGAGAATGAATAGATAGACACAAAAGGCAATAAAGATTAAGGGAAGAATATACGATCAAACTATTAAGAGGATTGGCTGAGTCTCTTACATGGAGGAGCAGCCACTATGAGCCTAACACCTCCTCCCAGTTTTCCGTTTCGATCTTCTGCTCACTGTAAGTATGCAGTTAAATGTGGAAATCCTGAAATCACTATTGCTGCACCAGGCTGTATCATTGCAGTATTTGTTAATGAAAATTGTGCAGAGATTGCTATCGTGACATGAACTCCGGCTATTTATTTACAAATCAGACAGTAAATATGAATGTGAAAGGTCATGGACAGTGCAATCAAGATTTAACTATGTAATAAGTAGTTAATCAACAAGTATCCTTAGCAACGGGAAATTAACTTTACAGGTATCGGGTAACGTTTAAGGAAATTCATATTCCAGATTGAATTACGTTTTTATGCTTTGCCATCTGACAATTTTTATTTTGCTTTTGATTTGGTTGCAATTATGTAACTGTTCAGTTCTCTTTTACAGCCTATGTACATCAATGAGATTTTTCATTTTGATCAGTTGAGTCTCAATGCTGTTTCTCATCTGAAGATCTTTTGAAGAAGTTGACATGCAAAATTAGATACCCAATTATTACAAACCTCCACTGACATGATTAGTAAGGGTGTCAGGGGTTATGGGGAGAAAGCAGGAGAGTGGGGTTGAGAGGGAAAGATAGATGAGCCATGTTTACAGGGTGAACAGCAAAAGTTACTAAACAGCTCATTGTAAAATATGGACCAAATGTGTTGTGTAACAAGTCAAACAAATCTCCTGTCTACATAATAGTAGAATAAATCATCCTATTTCTGGGGATACGCCTTATCATTAACACACAATAATTTCAAGATCTGTATTGGGAACTTCTTGTTTGTCTTTTTCAAAAACAAAAGTTTTTTAAAAGACACTGATTTTTAAAACTAATCTAACCCACTTTAAATTCCTAGCCATCAAGTATAACCTACCTGACGTTTTGAGTTGGATTCCACCTCTCAGATGGGAGTTCACCACTCTGGGGATCATCCACGGGTGGGTGGAGTATTGAAATGCAAACATCTCCATTCTAAAAGCACAAAGTGTCTTGATCACCAAAGTAATACTTCAAACAACAATAAGGCAATAATCCAAGTTTGATCATTTGTTTTCCTCAGGGAAGTGTGTGTGTGTGTGTGTGTGTGTGTGTGTGTGTGTGTGTGTGTGTGTGTGTGTGTGTGTGTGTGTGTGTGTGTGTGTGTGTGTGTGTGTGTGTGAGTGAGTGAGTGAGTGAGTGAGTGAGTGAGTGAGTGAGTGAGTGAGTGAGTGAGTGAGTGAGTGAGTGTGAGTGTGTGTGTGTGTGTGTGTGTGTGTGTGTATATATAAAGGGCAACAGTGGTAGAGTTGCTGCCCATCCAGCACCAGAGACCCATGCTCAATTCTGACTATGGCTGTTGTTTGTATGTTCTCCGCAAGACCGCACGAGTTTTCTCCGGATGCCCGTACTTCCTTGGAAATTAAGTTTCAAAATGATAAATGTCAAAACAAATTGAGGAATCTGAAAGTTCATGTTTTCTACTCAGACAGGCGATACTATGACTTTTAATTCATAGTATGGTTATAGCACGGGAGGTGATTGTTCAGCCCATCACTATCCACCAACTCAAGCTCACCCTGCCTTGCTGGCCTTTTTCCAAAGCCTTGCAAATTCTTCCTCATTGTTTAGTTATTTAATTCCCTCTTGAAGGCCACAATGAAATTTGCCTTAGTGGCTGAGATTCCAGATTCCAAACACATGCAGCACATTTAAAAAAAATCATTTTGTCACTCTTAATCCCTGCACCATAAAATGTTATACCTGTGAACTCCACTCAAGGAAACAGCTTCCTACTTTCACATTTGACATAGTTCTATCGGGTCTCCCCTCGCCAAAGAAAACAGCCCCTTTACAACTGTAGATCCTAATTCTACAAGCAACTCCCATAACTCTCATAAATCTTTCCTGCATCCTCTCTCTGACCATGACCTCCCTATAATGAGGCAGGCAGAAGTGTACACAATCCTCCAGTTGTGAATGTGGCCACGATTTTATATCTTCAGAGTCTGGGACTTAAACAAGGCCACCTTTTGTTTTCCATGAATGTAATTGAATGTCATGGTACACTACTTCAGAGAACTGTTCAGTCAATCCCCTTGGTTTGGGAATGGAGTTATGAAAAAATTATTTAAGGCAGGTTTTCATCCCTGAAGAACATTTGTTAATCAGCTGAGTTAACACCGTCGTTTATAAACATGGTTGTTCTTTCAATTGACTCTCACTGCTAGCAATAACTATTCCAGTTTGACTTTTTTCATCACACAACCATAACCATGCTCCTGTCATTGTTTACTAAGCCTGCCATCATCATTAGACACTACCGTCTCACATCAACTGAAGGAGGGTTTCGGCCAGAAACGTTGCCCATCTCCTTCGCTCCATAGATGCTGCTGCACCCACTGAGTTTCTCCAGCTTTTTTGTGTAACGTCAACTAGAAAACAGT
Source organism: Raja brachyura (assembly GCA_963514005.1). The sequence goes on along the minus strand of OY740781.1, from coordinate 47,536,506 downwards.
TTGCTTCAGTCAAACAACCTTTTTCCATCACTAATTCTTCTTTTAAACTAAAATTGAAGGTCCTGATGATTCTTATCCCACTAATGTAAGGGCCTGTCCCACTGAGGCAACTTTTCAGCGACTGTCTTCCACCTTCAAGCTCGACGGCACTCGCCTGAAAAACCTCAAGCTAGATCGAATGTCAGCGATGAACGCGAGCTGAATCGACCATCAACACACACACACAGCAAAGGTGGGGACCAGGGAATGCGGGGGAGCGCTGTCTGAAATTCACACCCGCGATGAACAGGAAGGTAAAAGACAGCTGCTACAGTGTACTGTAAGTCCTTTAGAGAGCGTGAAGGGGGGAGACTTAAGAAGCCAGACAACTTTTAATAAAGTTTAACAGCATTTAACATTACTGGTCGGTTTTCCTTAGTCCTGAAAACTCCAATGAGCCAAAATGCCCGGTGAGCAAAGGAGATTGTCTACGACTACCTCGACTGCCTAGCGACCCCACTCCACTATGAGTTCAAAAGAACCATGCCGACCAATTATTACTCGCAGAAAATTTTTCAGCATGCTGAAACATTTTCCTCGACCAAACTGAGGCCGCAAGTATGCGGAAACTTACCTCGAGCATGAAGGAGAGTTCCAGTGACCTCCTAGATCTTCCTAAGACCACGTAGCGACCATGCTGCGAGTTTGAGTCGAGAGCAAACTCTTCTAAACTCGCAAATTAGGTCACTGCAGTGGGACAGGCCCTTTACTACAATGTAAAGGAGTCAAGTCTTTAGGTTCTAGAGCTTCTGTACGAATCAAGTATGTGAATCACCATTGCTTACCCGAGGCTTTGACTGTCTTCAATCAATAACTTCAGTAAACAAACTGTGTTATAGGGTTTCCCTTGTGTTGGTTCAAGTGGGGAATCTACTTTTTTGTTTGGCTCTTTATTATAATTTTTCACAAGAAGTTGTATTCATAATTATTCCAATATTGCTCTTTCTGCCTTATTATATGTGATTTCCAATTTAAAGAGTTGTAACAAGTTTAGGGCAGAAGGGAAGAGGAATAATCTAGTACCTTCATAACTTAATATTGATTGAATATGAAACATTGAGAAACTAAAATTGGAGAAGCACATCTATATTGGATGAGTGTAAGCCAAAAGATCACCAGAGAGCACAAAGTCATTTAGAAATGGAAAAAACACTATTTTTAAATCAAGAGACTACGTACCACAGGAGTTAATGCAGGGCAGCAAGCACAGGAGTGAATTGGACAATGTATATTAGAAGCAGGATTTTGGATGGCCTACAGTTTATTGGGGGGGGGGGGGGGGGGGGAGATAGAACAAGTAGACCAACCCGGAGCATGATTAAATATTCAGGTGTTGATGCAAGAAAGACGTGGATTAAAGGTTTATCAGTAAATGATCCTAGTCTCTGGTTGGATGATGGTGGGAGTGCAAGTAGGCATTCAAAGTATTAGCACTGATGTAGCTCGAAGTTCATCTCAAAATCAAATATGACGCAAGGGCTATGTGACACCTGGGTGAACTAAAGGGAATTGCCAGGAAAAGTGATGGAGATGTTAGCTAGGAGAAACAAGGAACTGCAGATGTTGGTTTACAAAAAAAGTGCTTGATTAACTGAGCAGGTCAGGCAGCATTTCTGGAGTATAAATGGGAAGAGAATCAAGAAATCAGAGGTGCAAAGGGACTCAGGAGTGCTGACGCAGGAATCCCAAAGATTAATCGGAATTGGTAGCAAAGAAAGCAAACTCAATGCTCGCATTTATTTCAAGAGGGCTTGTATACAAAAACAGGGATGTAATGCTGAGGCTCTATAAGGAGCTGGTAAGGCCGCATTTGGAATATTGTGAGCAATGTTGGGCACCATATACGACGAAGGATGTGCTGGCTCTGGAGAGGATCCAGAGGAGGTTTACAAGAAAGATCCCAGGGATGAGCAGGTTAACCCATGATGAGCGTTTGTCAGCACTGAGCCTGTACTCACTGGAGTTTAGAATAATGAGGGGGGACCTCATTGAAACATACTGAATAGTGAAAGGCTTGGATAGAGTAGATGTGGAAGAGGCTAGGACTATAGGTCATATCCTCAGAATTAAAGGACGTTCTTTTAGGAAAGAAATGAGGAGAAATGTCTTTAGTCAGAGGGTGGTGAAGCTGTGGAATTCTTTCCCACAGAAGGCTGTGGAGGCCAAGTCAGTGTATATTTTAAGACTGAGGTAGATAGATTATTGATTAGTACAGGTGTCAGAGTTTATGGGGAGAAGGCAGGAGAATGGGGTTAGAAGGCAGGAGAATGGGGTTACAAGGGAGAGAGATCAGCCATGATTGAATGGCGGAGTAGATGATGTGCCGAATGGCCTAATTCTACTGCTATCACTTACGACCTTAGTATGTGGATGTGATATTTCAGGTCTAGTTTCCAGCTTTGCTCAATGATTCAATAACTACATTAAGAATGGATCCAGACAAGTGCTGCTTTACCCAAGCGGAAATGGCAATGAGGAGTCGGAGAAGAAAGGCATGGTCATGTCAAAGGCTGCAGACAAGTCAGGAGCGATAAGATGGGATTGTTCCATCTTTGTCACAAGGTTGGATCACAACTTTTTTTTGGGACTGAACAGATCAGAAACCTAACTGCAAGTGTTGAGACAAGGAGACCCAGGAAAAATGGGCATGAATTTAAGGCCACCACACATTTAAGGACTTGAGTGGAAAAAGTGGTTGAGGGAGATCAAGGTTTTTGGACATCATGAAACAGTGTGGCAGAAGAATAAGGTGTGCCCCAGTTCATAATTTCTGGAGTTCCTTAGGGCAGTACTCTAGACCCAAACATCTGCAGCTACAGTAACATTGACCCACCATCTAACATAGGGCCAGAACTGTAGACGTTACAACATTTCATTTGCAACTCCAAAAAGAATGGAGCAGTCCACAACATAATACAGGGCTGAAGAAGGGTCTCGACCCGAAACGTCGCTTATCTCCTTCGCTCCTTAGATGCTGCTGCACCCGCTGAGTTTCTCCAGCTTTTTGTGTAACCCTCGATTCTCCAGCATCTGCAGTTCCTTCTTTAACAATAATACAGGGCAAATAATACTCATGCCACAAATGTACCAGACAATGACCCACTGCCAATAAGAAAAAGTGTGACCACCTCTTCTTGACATTGATTTGCATGACCTTCATCAAGACCCCAATTGTTAACGTCCTGGGGAGAAATACCATTGACCAAAACCTGAACTGGTGCAGCCACACTGGTAGAGACAGCATTACCTGTAAATTCAACCGCTCACCCATTTGCCAATTCTTAATAATATTTAATTCCATTTATTATGCCATGGTGATCAAATGTAGCTGTTTCTCATCTTACTAGCTCTCCTTGCTTCCGCTTTCCTCAGGAGATTCCTATCCCCCACACAGTTCCTAAATGCCAATTGTCTGACAGTACTTTACTACAAATGATGAATGCCTCGAAGTGGGGTGCCTGGAAAACCACTTCATAGTGGAAGGCATCATATTGCCTTCATATCCAAGATTAGAACGGAGAAATCCAGCCATACAGGGAGAGAGGAAAGTGACACCACTAACAGCTGAGACAAATGAAATACTCATGAGCATTTTGGCACTGCAAACCATGACTGAGTTTTCTTCAGATTGCACAAGTGACATTTTAATCCAGCCCTTTCAGGGGTTCTGCATGTTACACATTCTGGCACATGCAAACAGGGATGGTGGGCAACAGGTTCAACTTTCAGACTTTCCAAATAGGTGCTGCAGGAATGTTTAAAGTGCAGGCCGGGGAACCAGAGAATTCAAGCGAAGCTGTATGAAATATTTGATCTAACATTCAATGGAGTATGCAGAATAGCCACAAGCATGGAAAGGTCACAACACCTTGCAACATGGATGTAACCCCAGCAGTTGTTCTCTGCACAGCTGAGTCTTTTAGACTTTCGAGATAGATGTAGCGCGGAAACAGGCCCTTCGGCCCACTGCGTCTGTGCCGACCAATGATCACCCCGCACACCAATATTATCTATACACTAGGGACAATTAAAAAAAAACACAATTTTACCGAAGCCAATTAACCTGCAGTCTTTGGAGTGCGAGGGGAAATCGGAGTACCCGGAGAGATCACACACGGTCACAGGGAGAACGTACAAACTCCATATGTGCTCAGGATTGAACCCGGGTCTCTGGCGCTGTCAGGCAGCAACTCTACCGCTGCGCCACTGTGTCGCTCTCAACATTTGTACTCGACACTTGTAGTTGTGCTACAATTGGATACGACGAGGGCCTTCAGTGGGAAAACATGATACAGAAAAATTGTATGCCACATGCATGGAAATGGTGTGAAGGCTTGCCATGAAAGTCACCCAGCTTCAGAATGCCACTGTGAGTAAGAGTCGGAATGTCATGAGAATAATTGTGAATAAGAGTCGGAATATCATGATGCAGCTCTATAGGACTTTGGTTAGGCCACATTTGCAATATTGCGTCCCATTCGCGTCACCCCATTACAGGAAAGATGTGCAAGCTTTGGAGAAGATACAGAAGAGGTTTACCAGAATGCTGCCTGGATGAGAGGGTTTCAGCTACAGGGAGAAATGTTTTCACTGGAATGTCGGAGGTTGAGGGGAGACTTGAAAGAAATGTATAAAATTATGAGGAGTATCGATAGGGTAGATGGTCAGAACTTTTTTCCCCCCCAAGCGGAAATGTCAACCACTGGAAGGCATAACAATAAGGTGAGGGGGAAAGGTTAATGATAATCTGCAAGGTACATTTTTTTCCCCACACAGAGTGGGGGCTTGGAAACTATTGCCTGGGGAGGTGGTAGAAGCAGATACAATAGTGGCTTTTGGATAGGCACATGGAAGTACAGGGAATAGAGGTCCGCAATAACCAACCCGACCTCCCGGTGGCTCAGCACTTCAACTCCCCCTCCCACTCCGTATCCGACCTCTCGGTCCTGGGCCTCCTCCACAGCCAGAGTGATCAACACCGCAAGTTGGAGGAACAGCACCTCATATTCCGCTTGGGGAGTCTGCATCCTCTGGGCTTAAACATTGAATTTTCTCAATTCTGTTAACCCAGACTGCCTCCCCCCCACCTCTCCCTCAGCCCTCTGGCCCTGACATTCCTTCTCCATCTCTTCCCCCCCCCCCCCCCCCCCCCCCCCCAGTCGCACTAGCTTCTCATTTTCACACCACAAACAGCTTACAATGGCCTGCTTCCTTTATCACCAATACTTTTTTGCATATGTTTCACTCATTGTTCCTTATCTCTCCACATCACTGTTTATATCTCTCGTTTCCCTGATCCCTGACCAGTCTGAGGAAGGGTCTCGACCCGAAATGTCGCCTATCTCCTTCGCTCCTTAGATGCTGCTGCACCCGCTGAGTTTCTCCAGCCTTTTGTGTAACCCAGGGAATAGAGGGATGTGGATCACGTACAGGCAGATTAGATCAGTTTAACTTGGCAAAAAGTCCACCAAAAATATCACAAGCACTTTTGATTAAAACAAAGTAAACTGGTCTTAGGCATCTGTGCAGGAGGATCAATGCTGTTAAGATGGGAATAGACTGTTGTGTCGCAAGTGTACAAGCGGGTCCAATTATGTTACAGAGTGAATAACTGGTTTATCTGGAATCATGACCTTTAATTGGATCAATTCACTGGAGCTGAAGGACTGCGCGAGTCAAGCTGAGGTGAGGTGCACTGGTTTCATCTTGTTCAGTTGGGCTCGACAAGCAATTTAGGCTGCACAGGCACACTAGTCTGGTTACTCCCTCCCAGCTTGCCCTTCCCTACACCTCTGCATTCCTGGTTTTCATGTTCTTTTGTTTGTGTTCTCTCCGACATCCTCCGTGAAGTCTCCTCTTCACTGAGTAAAACCTAACACATATTGGGCGATTGTTTTGTTGTGTTGAGTCCAGTGGACAATCCCGAGGATCCTGTCTCCTACCACTTTAATACTCCATCTCATTCCTATTGGGACCTATGTGCCTGTGGCCTCCTGCACTGCTATGATGAGGCCCAACAGTATCAACAGCTCAGCTTCCCTCTGCAAAATTGCAGCCTTCGAGACGATCATTAATTCAATAGCTTCAGGTGACTCCCTTTTTTTATTTCTGCTGGAACTGACCAGTTCTGTTGAGAGCATCCATCTATTGGAATATTGGTTCTGTTGTTACTCTCTCCCAGCTTGACCTTCCTTACAGCTCCGCATTTCTGGTTTTTGTGCTCTTTTGTTCGTGTTCTCGCTGACTTCACTCATCAATATATCAACCAGTTTATCCCATATTTCACCTATCACCGATATTCCCTTTGTCCTATCCATCCTTTTACCATCCTCGCTGTAACTTAAAATTAGTTTCTCTCTTTCCCAATTTCTGACAAAGTATCTTAACAAAGATCCCTGACCCGTTGAATTTTTCCTGCAATGTTTTGTTTTGAATTCACATTTACAGCATCTAAAGCCTTCGATGATTGTAATAATGCTGCTACCCTTCAGGGATATAGCAGGCCCGAGGTTAGAGCAAACTGGAGTTGTAGGGTATGTAAACTATTCTAACAAATGCCTACCAGCTATAAAGCTATATTAGAAGTGCTGTTTGATCAAATCCTTTGCTTTTCAGACTGACCCAAAGAAGTGACATTTTGAATCAAGGCAGCAGTTCCTTAGCCATCAATTAATATTGATGATAATACTGATCTGATGATAGTCATTAATTAGAATTAGCACTGTCCATAGGCTCTAGTCACACTCCAGATACTCAAAACTAATAATTCCATCCTACACTGATTGTGATAACCTTCATTGGTGATAACCTTCATTGTGGGAGATGTCTCTCCAGTGAGATGTTAGATTAAATTTCCATCCTTCCTCACAGATACATGGGATTATTTCAAAGCGCTGTTCCCAATATCCTGGGGAATATTTATTCATCAATGCTCAGCTTATTTGATTATATTGACGTTTTTGAAAATTTGCCATGACCGTCTATGGTGTTGCCTTCATTGTCACAGGAAATTATTTCTCTTAATTGCTCTTTGGTATTTCCATAATATGAAAATCGTCATTTAAATTCAATTGATTACTATGACCAGTTTAGTCTTTTATCTTAAAATGTTTCAAGAAACAGCAAATTGTAATTTTATGGTAACTTACCTCATAAATATTTGGGTGCCACATTTTTGTCAGAAATCTGAAGGTTGGTGGAGAATATGGGTAATCTATTGGGAATTTCAGATGAGCCTAAGAAAAAGATAAAAGGCAATGTCAAAGCAAGTTACTTTTAAAGCTAGTTTAATGCATTGAATAACTAATGTTGAGTAACTTGCCTGGAACCAAGATATGAGGTAAAATGATGAATTAACCTTGGAAGGCTGATACTAATGCTTCCTAAAACATGTTTGCACATGAGGTGGTATAGCATACAGAGAAGTGCATAGTAGTTATGCTATTGGACTAGTAACAATGGCCTGGACTACTGATCTGGAGACATGTTCAAATCCTACCATAAATGCAGGGGAATTCAAATTCAATTAATTAACCTGTTGATGTGAAACTACTAGATTGCCTTATGTTAATTTAGTTCACTTTAGGAAAGGAAATCTTTTTACCAGGCCGATCTAGCATCCAGACTCAGCGACATGATTGAAATTGAACAGAATCTGAAATAATCCAGTTAAAGAGGCAAGAAATCCTAAACCTTCACATGAAATGGATAAGTAAACAGAGTTTCAAATAGAACACTTCTGGAAAAAGTAATTTTTGGATGGGTAACAAATACTGACAAGCAATATGTACGAGGTGTTGCATTTTGGGGAATCAAACCAGGCAGGACCTTCACAGTGAATGTCAGGGCTCTGGGGTGATGTGCAGAACAGAAGGATACAGGAGTGCAGGTACAAAGTTCCCCGTAAGTGGTGGCACAGGTAGACGGTGTAGTCAGAAGGCTTTTGGTATATTGGCCTTCATCATTCAAGGCATTAGATACACAGGTTGGGATGTTATGTTACAGTCGTACAAGATGTTTATGAAGTTCCATTTGGAGTATTGTATTCAGTTTTGGTCACCCTGCTATCAGGATAATGTCGTTAAACTGGAAAGATTGCAGAGATTTATGAGTATGTTGTCAGGACCTGATGGCCTGAGCTAATATCATGGCTGTCTGGAATAGTGAATTTCCAAGAGCCACATCGTAAAAGAATAGTTAACGTTTCAAGTTCTGTTGCGGGGTCCTGACTTGATCCATTGTCCATCCACATATGCTGCCTGACCTGATGAGTTCCTGTAGATTTTTTTTTTGTTCAAGGTGTCAGCATCCAGTCTTTTGTGTCTTCCCACTTTCCATGTTGTATATTCTTTGTACTCTTATGTAAACATTTTCTTCTGATCACCAGACCTTTTTGCCTCCATCAGAACACTATCTTATTCCACAACTTCATCGTGTAGAGTGGTGAAAAAAAATAGCAGTTCTCTTCCAAACTTAACCAATAATGCATTTCATCTATGTTCTCACATTTTTGGTCCAAATATTGTTCTGGTATATCTATGCAACATCCACTTAAAGGCCAATGTGATGATGTGGTGCCAAGAGCTGTCCCTAACTGCCCAAAGTGTCCCTCTGCCCCAATGTCCCTGGCTCTTCTGAAGGGAATCTACTGTAAATGCCTTAAGCCCAAGGGATCAACCTCACATTTATGTACACTGAAATCTTTTTGCACAGTGCAAAACAAATTAAAGTTTAGGGCAAGTTTGCAATTTGTAGGCATATACATTAAAGAGACCCGGATTTCTGTCTTCAGTGGGGCATTGAGGGGAAAATGCTTGGTGTATTTGCTGCCATCTATTTCTCAACCAATCTAAACTGAACTAAACAATAACACTAAAATACACAATGTAGTAGTTCATCACATTGCTGTTTACAGAACAATTAGTGGGAGAAATTAACAATTGGATTACTAACAATTTGCCGGATTTGAGTTTGTTTGCCTGCACTATCGGAAGGGCCCAAATATGAATTTAGTGAGATGCAAACAATTAAAATATTAGTGGGATGAACCCAATATCTTCCAAGCATTAATAATGAAGAAATCAATTTGTAATGTTAATGTGTATGCTATCAAATGCCAAGAAACATATCTAGGGTGGTAATTCCAGGAACGGAAGGTAGAAATATGTGGTTTGGACAGGAACGGAAGGTAGAAATATGGTGGAGTAATAATATGCTACTATGATTTGTGATATTGAAATAAAAATATTGACTTAAAGTTAAAATACAAAACAACACTATTAGAAACAGAAAGGTATGTACAAAACTAGAAGAATAACTGATTTGATCAACAGGGGGCAGCAAATCAATAATACCTCGGTCAAAATATCTATTGGGCAAAAGCTTTCTCGCTCACTTGTTTTTTTGCTTTCTAAATATAGACATGCACATCAACACTGATTCCGTAATTCCAGCTTGTGCATGAGTATGCACATTTGGTCAGGGCTAAATAAGTACATGCCCTCTACTGCAATCAGCAAATTGTTACCTTAATGCCAGTGAGGACAAATTTTACATAGATATAGCAAAGTTTTAAAAAAATCAATGATAACACCCTATATACTTTACATTATTTTACTAATTGTGTTTTCGATCAATGTAAATGTGAATTCATACCACAACGAAAAATAATTTGGGTTATAATCAGTGAAAATGAATTACCTTTCTTGTATTCAGAATACTTGGATAAGCCTTATTGGGTCAATGCAAATTAATTCATTTAGGGATATTCTGATATCAATCTACAATTCTGTTAAAAAAAAATCTAACAAAAACTTTATTGCCTATTACTTCATTAAGGAATCAGTTGAATACGCACTGAATGCCAATGCGCAGTTAAAACAAAAATAATTTTAAGTATGCAGACTGTTCACTCGCAATGAGTGAAAGTTTCAGACAGTAAGTATTTTTTCTACTACTATTACCAGAAGTACTGACATCAGCTCAGAGGCCATTACCCAGCATTTGTGAGTGGGCTAAAAACTCCTAAGGAATTAAACAAACTTCTGAAGGGTCCCGACTCGAAATGTCACCTATCCATGTCCTCCAGGGATGCAGCCTAACCTGCTGAGTTTTGCGTTTCCAGCATTTTGTGACTTAAAAAAAAAGTTGCTATCCATCTGGTATCATCCTTTCACACACCATTCTCCTCGCCCTGCCAATTAAGTCATAGTCCCTCTTACACAAAAGTAATTAACAATCGCTAGCATCACAAACATTGCCTTAATTTTTAGTCTTAACACAAGAGGCAACTTTTCTCCTTGTGCTTCTGGCAAAGATTTAGAATGCATTTCATGAAATTACATTGCTTCAGCCAATAATTCTCTATCGTTTAAGATGAATGAACAAAATAATTCTGGATTGGGATATACCATTTTCTGATTTAACACCATGTACCTGGAAAATTAGAATGGAAACCCCTCTATGAATTTCCAATTAGAATAATTTTTCAGCGACAGGGAGAGAGATGCCAGGAAATTGCAATCGCAATCTTAAACCACCTGTGGCGAGATCTTGGGAATATCATAAGAGAAAGCTGAACAAGGTATTTAACAAAGATGGACCAACCAGGCAGATTTAAAATTCATTTGCAAATAGAGTGTTATATTTTGCAAATCCTACATTTCTGAAGTGGTCACTAAGTCAGGGAGTTGAATTAATTGTACTTCCAAATGTCATTCAGTCACAAGGGGTTGCAGTAAAATACAAATTTATGGTGTTGAAGACAGACAGCATTAAGTAATGGGTTCATAAACTGGGGATTGTGGGCTTTCATCAATTAGCCTTACCTTAAGTGACTAGATGAGACCAGTATGCCCAAGAACACTGGCCTATCGATAACATGAATACAAATCAGCCATGATCTAATTGGATGATAGTGCCAAATTATTTCTGTTCTGACACAAATCTGGGCTCCATATGTAAACATTTTTTAAAATTCCCAGTCTTCTATGCATTGACATTCTTGAAAATACCAGAGGCAATTCATTAAAAATGGATTAATTCTTTACTGTAAAAGTAATCCTATCAACATTTGTTTGAACATCCAATTATGTGCTGACAATGTACTTTACAACTCGTTTTAAAAGCAAATGTGGTACTGTTTTGGAATGCCAAATATTAATCTGTAGTGCTTAATCTGTGGTTGTTGATGGTTTAAGTCATCAGGATGCAGTCAGTTTTCCCTGGTCCAGGTGCTACACAACAGCTGGATGCATAGCAGCTGGATCTTGCCCCGTTATCTGTGATGTGAAAGCTGGCTCCACTATGATGGCCTCGGTTTCCTACATTTTTCTACGTGCACCACAGGCATTACAGTCTTTGAACGCCTAGCCACGTGTGCACACAACTATCGATTCGCTTAGAACTAGCTTGCTTAATATTCTTCCTGCTCACATGACTAGGCAGGAAATGCCTTCCCACTATCTCATTATTTTTAACAAAAAGGCCATGCATATCCTACTATTTTTAGGTTTAGCCTTCAGCGCAACCTTTAACTTTGATTCTGCTCTTCAGTTTATAATTTATTCTGACACTGCTCACCTGTCTATATTATTTAACAATGGGCTTTTTGGCTTTCTTTTCACTTCCCACCACATGAACTGCAGGCCTCAGTTTAATGCCAAATCCATTCTTTCATGTGATACAAAATTATGGGTTGAAAATAATAAAGTGGTTACAGCCAGAATAGACCTCCTCAAATTAATGTGTTGATTGGTAGAATCTTGTTAGTGTAAAGTGACAGATCTCTTAATATATTTGCAATGAGTTGACCAAGTTCAAGATATTTAATTTCGTCCTCCGAAACAATAATTTGGATCCAATCCACATTTTTTTTGCTCGAAGCAGTAACAGCACTGGTTCTGGCGTAACAACAATCTGTCGGATAAGGTATGTGTCCTCTGGCAGATGCCAGGGTCAGTCAAGCTAGATTAATTTCTCTAACTTTCATATATTTAACTACAACAATGTAGCTCAGAGAGACAAACAAAATGCATGGCATGTTGAAATCAAAATTGTGGCATCTTGATAGTAATGAACTCAAACCATTAATTTCAAAGCTACCTTGGAAATTGTTTTAATTGTTTTTATTTTTATCTTTTGAGGCCAAGCTTTAAAAAGTTAGATTCAATGAACGTATTTGGAAAAGCAAACAAATGCAATGGGTCTGGTGATCAGTTATATTTAATCGAGCCAAAATATTTCAGGCATAATATTTACAGTTTTTCTGCCCTACCCTTGTCCCCATTCTTCTTAACCCTTCTCATTTCAGGCCTCTAATGTCACAATCATGCCTGGGCCTCAACCCTATCGTGCGTGTGCACACATACTCCCATATGAATTAGATTTAAGTGGACCAGATCATACATGACCGAGTCTTCAGAGATGCTGCCTGACCCGCTGAGTTATTCCAGCACTTTGTGTCTATTTTGGGTATAAACTAGCCCCTACTCATACATGACCCAGCCTGCTCTTCACATTGGCCGCTACAAGATCAACTGGCAGCACTAACCAATGATGGTGCCAAGAGATCCATTGTACTGGAGTGTAATCCACTCCAAGGCTCTTTCTTGAGTTGGAATGAATTATGCAAGACAGGACAAGGTGGAGACTACATCTTTTTTGAAGGGCAAGGTGGAGAACTTCCTGAAGTATGAACTGGCCTAGTTTCACAACTTCTCATAGGATAGCGGAACATTTCATGCTGCTCTAGCTCACAGCACTGTAGAATGAATACACCAATGTACAAATAACCCAGGCTGCCTCCTCCCCCTCCCCACCTCTCCCTCAGCCCTCGGGCCCTGGCATTCCTTCTCTATCTCCCCCCCCAACCCAAGTCGCACTAGCTTCTCATTTTCACACTACAAACAGCTTACAATGGCCTGTTTCCTTTATCATCAATACTTTTTTGCATATCTTCCATTCATTGTTCTTTATCTCTCCACATCACTGTCTATCTCTCGTTTCCCTGATCAGTCTGAAGAAGGGTCTCGACCCGAAACGTCGCCTATCTCCTTCGCTCCTTAGATGCTGCTGCACCCGCTGAGTTTCTCCAGCTTTTTGTGTAACACCAATGTACATATGACTCAGACACTACCAATGGGGAAAAGGGCAAGTATTATGGTGTCCACTAGGGGCGCCGTGTTGACGGCAGCCTCTGCCTACAGCCTGTTTGTCTTTCCAATTGTTAAAAAAAAAATAGTTAGTTTAAAGTTCGTTTTTGGCGGAAACTTACTTTCCTATGTGGGGGAGGGGGGCAGGGTAAGGGGGAAACGGTTTCCCAGTTGCTTCCTGGCGGGGACGCAACCATTTCTCAGAGTCATGTCCTGCCACCTGGATCGGAGCGGCCTTTCCTGCCGGGGACCGGGAAACGGACCAGAGCTGCAACAGCAGCGGCACAGCGCTGAATAGGCGATGCCTACCTAGATCGCCGTTTGGAGCTCCAGATCGTTGGGCCGCTACTCCAACATCATGGAGCTTCCAATGTGGGTGGCGTTGACCGTCATCGCGGAGTCCTGGGGCCCTTTGCCAAGGGCCGCCAGTGTTGCATTTCCGCCCAGCGCAGCCTGCGGACTTTGGGAGCTGCGGACTCCAGTAGGAGTCAGACTCTGATGTCCAGGCCGCTGAGGATGTCCCCCAGCCCTGACGTCGGACTTACATCACCCCGGCGAGCGGGCCTGAACATCTGGCCGCCCGTAGCGACGACTGCGAGGGCTCGGAGAGGCCCCGACCATGGGTGAACATTGGGGAACATTAGAGGAAGATGACGACTTTGGTGCCTTCCGTCACAGTGGGAAACTTTGATTCTTCTGTGTGGGGATGTTTTTATGATGAACTCTATCGTGTGTTGCGTTCTTTATTTTTATTGTATGGTGATTACATTTCACTGTGCCATCTGGCACGTGACAAATAAATGTATCTTGTATCTTGTCCTTGAGGAAACTAAATCCCAGGAAAGATTTCTTCTGGGTGACTTCAATGCCAATTTAGGAAAGGACCCAAACCTTTGGAACGGTGCGATACGCAAGGAAGGAGGAGGAAAGATAACTCCAAAGAAGACCTCTTAATGAAATTGTTGGAATCACAACACTGCCTCTGCAATGTCCTCCAAATTCATTGTATAAAGAGTGAACCAAACTTATTGTCTTCTGCCTTATGGTCAAAATGCCCAGGCTCAAGGCTGGCTCCTGTGGATGGGCCACATTATTTCCATGTCTGACACCTGACCCCCTCCAAAATGTCTACTTCAATCTTCATCATGAGACTCCAAGAGAGAGGAAACCTATCAATGGTGATTCAAAGCTTCCTTGGAGAAGTATAACATTATCACAAGCTTGTGGGAATCCCTGGCCCTGACCACTAGTGTGTGGGATGGTATTGGGATTCTGGAGTCTCTTCATCTGCAGACACTGAAGGCTGCTGAAAACATTGGAAGGAGTGCACCACATTCTATTTGGTGTGCCTATCGGCTCCAATTGTCCCCTCCCAAAGTTGTCCACAGATTCCACATTGGTCTCACCAGCCACCTCACCACCCATTGAACTGGCTATTCTTGACCCCTAGAGCAGTGCTTCTTAAACCGGTGAATGGTTCACCCAAGGGCGAATGGAATTATTTTGGGGTGAATGAAACTAGAGGGGTGAATGAAGGGCGAATGACTTAATTTATTCAGATATTTATATATTTTTTTCTATACTTAAAAAAGGCATTGCCACTGAGGTGGTTAGCAAGCTCTAATTGGGTTTAATGGCAGTAGAGCTGGAAATTTGTTTTTTTTTTCTCTCTACCTGTGGTTTTCTAATTTCAATGTAGCAGAATATTTCCCAAATTTACTGTAATATAACCTTTTTGGGAAGACCAGATGAGTTAGTGGGATCATAAATTTATAAATGGCAACACTGGAGGATCACCGTAGGCAACTGTTGAACTGTAACTTTACTTTGTGTAGCAATTTAGCTACCAAAATTGATATTTGGTGGCATTGTGAGCTTTCGTCAGGGATTTTTATAGGAAGTTATATTTGTTGGATATTAATATATTAAATCACATACTGCATGGTTTTTTGAGCTGGTTTTCCAAGAAAAAAACGGTAGTAATCAAAGTCAGAAAGGGTAGAATGGGGCTGAAGCCCAGTGTTTAGATGTTGGAATGGGTTTTTATCATTCTAATAGAATGCTTTTCCAACTCCAGTGGTAATTTTTATTTTCCTTTTAACACTCCTAATTTTCTTTACATATTTTTAGGATGTTCAAAAAGCGGAATAAAATAAACACTTAACAAATTAGTTAATTTATGTTTTTACTTGTGTGACAAAATAAATTATATATAAAATTATACACAAGGGAGAATAAAACAAAAATTACCAAAAAGCATAAGAAAATTTAGTCTTGGGTGAATGAAATTTTGTGATAAAAACGTATGGGTGAATGACACTGAAATAGATTAAGAAGCACTGCCCTAGGGACTGCCTAAGGACCAACAATAAAGCTAATCTCTTAAAAATGTATTTTCTGTAAATTCCTATATTGTCCAAAATTCACGTATGAATTGGAAAATAAAGTATAAAGCAAAAAATGAATTTGAAACATTAAAAGCTATGAAATACTTGAATGGTTAATCCTATTATGAGATATATTTTATAAATTATTCAGTTTATTAATAAGAGTTTTGAGAAGAAAGCATCTAAGAGTAATCCCTTTCGCACTTCCAGTACTGACCTGACATCAGTGCTTCAGCCAATCCCAAATGTCCCCGCCTATTTTACCTACTTGGGGAAACAGATTTATTTAAAGTGATTGCCACAAGGTTTCAATTGGATATGAAATAAAACGACCA
Source organism: Raja brachyura (assembly GCA_963514005.1). The sequence continues at coordinate 47,520,594 of OY740781.1, read as the reverse complement.
GTAATTTGACGATAACAAAAGCCAATTCAATAGGTTTGTAGTTTTTTGAGACTGGGTTATTAAGTTACTTAAATATTGGTAACCAGTATTGGTAACCCACATGGATTAGAGGGAGGTCAATCACAGACCCTACTGAGATATTAAATATGTTGAAAGAAACGATAAGAAATGTTGAATACACTCTGGCTCAGATAGGATATGCAGAGAAAACGAAACTTCCAGGCCAATAACACTATCAGTTTGATGAAAGATCATTACCAAATTATTAATTATCTCTCTCTCTACTCTGATGTGGCCTGACCCGAGTATTTCAGTATTTTTACTTTATTTCATATTTCTCTTTCTAAGTATTTTGCCAATTCCTTGTGAAAATTGTCAATATTTGCAGTAATCCAAGCACGATCTACATCCACTTTGAAATAAATTATTGCATAAAGTCTTTTTTTTTGAGCCAAGCTTCAACTTTGTTGAAAAAGGGAGCAATTAAAAGCAGCCATTTAAAACCCCTGTGGCAATCTGTAAATTCAGCTAAATCACTTCTCCGCTTTTCTTCAATTGTGATATACATTCCATTATTGTCCTATCTACTACCTTAACTGAAAAATACCTATCCACTATCCTCTTCTCCTTTTTTGGTTGTGCTGATAGCAGTTTTTGTTGCATTTAGCTGAGTTCGATATCTATCCCTGTTCTCCTGAGTTATTTTCCTTAAACCTGTAAAAAGAAAATTTTATTTTAGACTATTTGACCAGTTCGTTATCTTGATTTGTTCTACCATATTCTTTTATTTTAAACATAGGAACATACAAAGCCCTGGTTTATATAAATGTGGCTTCAGTTTGTATAACAATGGCTTTGAAGCCATTTAAATAACTGTCTCATCTGGTTTACATATATCTATCTCTATCAACAAGCCTAAAACAGACTATAAAAATTATCCAACCACTATATGTGGGATACTGTTGCATGGAAATTTGTTGCTGAATTCATTTACAATGATGCGTTGGGATAATCTGACATTGTGAAAGACACCAGAGTAAAACCTTGGTTGGGATTATAAACTGTGTTTCTGAACAATAGTAGGATAAAATAGAAGCATCTTAAAATTATTTTAATTGGCTTTGTGAGAGAGATCACTATTCCGCCTGCATGTGTTAATGTTAACACTGACAAAAAACATAGTATGAAAAACATGATCACGATGCAATATTCATGAACAGAATTGAATGCCTTTTACAATAGTTCAATTCTATGCATCTTTGAAAGGTACTTGCAGGATCAAATGCTTAATTTGAACTTGCAACAATTCCAGTGCCTCCACAACCCTGAATCAAGAGGCATGAGGGGAGATGAGAGCAGCAGGGTGTGTAGGTGGTGTTGGCAGGAGGGCATAGCAATCAGTGCTGCTGCCTCAGTTCTGGGGATCCACATTTGACCCTCATCTCAGATGTTGTAATGCAAGGGTTCCCAACCTGGGGTAAATTTGTTGATTCTGGATTTGTACATATTTTTTCTCATTGACGGACTGTGTTTGGTTCTGTTCATCATTAGTTGTTCATAAATAAGTGAAATAACATTATGTGCTATTAAGGTTGCCGGAGTAAACAGGACAAAAAAGGTTGGGAACCCTGTTGTAATACAAAGGTTACAGTCTCTTTCTGTAACTGCATGGGTATCACCCTCTGTGCTTTGGTTTCCTCCCACATCTCAAAGATGATGGTTATGGTATATTTTATCCGCTCCTGATTGAAATGTGTCTTGGCTACTGGTCATATTTGAATAGAGAAATGTGTTGTGTTGGTGAAAAGTCTGTTCTAAGAAATACTGGTTTCAATGGAACTTTTGAAACTGACGTGATGTTAATAATACTGCACTACCATGCTACGTATGTCCATTTTTTTTGTAAAGCTAATTTCACCTGCAAATTGAGCATCACATAATTTATATTGTGCATCACATCTTTTTTTACGTATCCAATTCATTGCCATCGGAAGAGACTTTATTCTTTTAATAACTAACTTTTAGTTGTATGACAAATTCATTGGTGGCAAGTTGGGACAAAGGGCCTGTTTCCACACTGTATGTATCACACTATGATTCTATGTAATTAACTATTAACATATTGTTAAAATGGTAATGTTTGACATTTACTTTAACCTTCCATCACAAATTTAGTTCATATATCCCCTTACAAATACTGTATCTAAAAACAATTCAATACATTTTAATGTTGAGGCAGTCAGCAAAATTCTATTTTCACAAACCAATGACAGAGAAGTACAACTCAAAGAGCAAATTTTGGAACATTAGCACTTAACAATAAGGGCGGCACGGTGGTGCAGAGGTAGATTTGCTGCCAGAAACCCGGGTTCAATCCTGTCTACGGGTGCTGTCTGTACGTGCTCCCCATGACTGCCTGGGTTTTCTCCGAGATCTTCAGTTTCCTCCCACACTCCAAAGATGTACAGGTATGTAGATTAATTGGCTTGGTGGATGTGCAAATTGCCCTAGTGGTAGGATAGTGTTAATGCACGGGGATCGCTGGTCAGTGTGGACTCGGTGGGCCAAAGGGCCTGTTTCCGCGCTGTAAACTAAACTAAATACATCTCTCAGTTCTCCTAACGTTGCTTTGTCTCCTGATGTTGCTCCAGTGACATTAGATCAAATCGCAGCACCATGAAAAGAAAATTTCAGAACAGACAGGATACAGGAGGAAGGAGATGGTTTAACCCATTGGTCACTCTCCATTTCAAAGCAAAAGTAAACTGGCTGGTCCCATTCTCCTGCCCCCCCCCCCCTCCCCCCAGAACCATGCAAACAGTTTTTTCTCCAGCTCCCTTCAAAACATCACAAATAAATTAATTTCTTAACCATTCTGTGCGACCAAGCACACAATTGACGTCTAAAATGGCCAGAGAGCTACTTAGTTGTACAAACATATAAAAGCAAAAATGAAAAAAAGCTGCACATTTCGGAAATGTCAAATGAAGCTGAACGTGCCAGAAAGACTCAGGTCAGGCAACACCTGCAGAGAGAAACCGAGTTAACATTGGACATGTTCCAACTGATGACCTTTCATCAGGACAGCGCATCTCAGAACAAGTCTGTAGCAGATGGTGTTTGAACCAGCACCCGAGGGAAATCTCTCCGTTTCATTGGTGCATGATAACACTAACAGCAGTAAATACTGCATGGAACTTGCAGAAGCAAAATTCTGTATTTACAATGAGTACACTCTCCACCATGTTTTGTGGCAGCAGAACATTGTTGGATGACATAGCGAGTCTACTTCTTACTTAAATTTATTGCAAAACCATCAACCTTGACTTATGCTCAGTACATCAGCTCCAGATGCTCAAAACTCTGCATGTGGCTCCCTACCATTATCTTAAGGTAAATTAAGGATGGACCATGCTAATGATGCCTACTTTCTTTATATTTATAATTAACTATAACCTAGATGCAGGATCTCTCCCCACAGGTTCCTATGGGCTGATCCAAGGTAAATCATATTCAACTGCTTTATCAATAACCTCTTCCATCATAAGGTCAAGGGAATATGTTCAACAATAATTAACTTTCAGTTACACTAAAATTCCCCAGATCATGAAACCTTCATGTCTGCTTGGACTTTGATCTGAACAGTATTTAGGTTTTGGATGATAAATTGTCATTATAATGCCATCACCCAACTGCTGGGTGATGACAAACTTCAATCTCTGGACAGGATGCAAAGAGATTTACCAGGCCTCTGGTTAGGGTAGCACATTACAGATATGAAGAGAGTCTGAGCAGGCCAAGTTATTTTCCTCAAAGCACAGGAGGCTGAGGATCAAGAATCACACAATTGAGGAGCAGAGGACGAAGTAGATGGTGAGAAACCTTTACCGTTAGCAGAGCTGTCTAGAACCAGAGGTAATGTGCTTCAAGAAGATCATGAGGAAGAAACTTTGCATCCAGAGTTGTTGCAAATTAAAATGCACTTCACTAAAGAGGTAATGGAGACAGGAATTTGTACCACATCGATGCAATGTTTAGAGTATTTGATATCAAAGCATAAATGGTTGCCGATCAAGTATTGGTAAATTAGATTAATAGAGATAGGTACCCAATGATGACATGGATATGGTGGGTTGAAGACCTGCATCTGTGCTATATTATTCTATGACTCTTAAATTCTAACCAGCTCATCTTGACATTCAAAAAGTTATTTCCATAACTAAATCTCCCCATCATTAACTTCTTGCAAGTCTCCCTCACTCTTGACTTGACCATAAACTTAACCGCAACAACCGTATACATGCTGTGGCTTTAGTTGATTCAAAACCTGGAGATGTTCCAATACATGAAGGCTTCCACAATTTAATCATGGAAACAGGAACATTCCAAGATGCAAGACTTCGTGCCAAGGGATGCACTGAAGCTTGGTGAGGTAGCCACCAGGTCTTTCTGTGAAAAGACCAGATAAGGGTTCTCCTACTATTGAACAATAGGGCTGGGGCTTGTGTAACCTTACACCTCTTGTGCTAAATAAATGTTTGTGAAGAAAATCAATGTTATAATGAAACTATTGCAAACAAATGGAATGAAATGTTAAGTGCATGAATAACATGCAGAAAGGCCTAATGAACCATCGTAGCCTAAAGAATAGTTTGGTGACTACTGGAGAGACAGTTGACGGCACGGAAAGACGGCACCCGGGAAAGGCTGGGTTAGCACCCCAGTCTGTGTCTTTCGTGAGAAAGACACCCAACAAAACTACGGAAAGGCCTAATGAACCATCGTGGCCTAAATATCCATCAGGCGAGAATGAAATGCTCGGAGAAGGAGAAAGAGGTGCAGCGCACAGGCCTTGAACGTGGTGAGACGCAGGAGGAGCCCGGCCGGGAGTCACCCCACAGAGCCCTGTCCCTCCATGCACTAGAGTCTCCCAACCTCTGCAGAGTAGTTATTAAGCATCCGTGGGCGGTTGCTGCTGGGACGCAAGTCGGGGCCTGATCAACCCCGGCTGGGTCGCCTGGGCAAGGTTGTCTGATGTTGTGAGACCCGAAACACCCGATGACTCCAGGTCACATCACTGAATGTCCCATACAGCATAAATGTACATTTTGTAACTAAAGTATGTTTCTGGAAAACACAAATACTGTGGGTACATCTGTAATTCAAAGGCTGGGTTCTCTGCATCAAGTCTGTTATTTCCTGGCGTGTCAACTAAAATGTATTGTATGAAGTACTCCCTGCATGCTTTCACGAGTACAGATCTAACATCAATCAAGAACTGGACATCTTGTAACACAAAACGGTTCATTTAATTGATACTGAGCTTTCCATTTTAAACAGTCATTCCTCCACTTTTGCACATAATAAAAAAGCACTGCTGAAAAGTTATGTACCTTTGAAATTATGTCTCAAATCGCAATCCCCACTACCTTGGGCAACTATTTAGTTTAGTTTATTGTCACTTGTACCGAGGTACAGTGAAAAGCTTTTGTTGCTTTTTGACGCTAACCAGTCAGCAGAAAGACTGAGGTAGACACAAAATGCTGGAGTTGGAGAGAAGGAAGGGGTGATGTTTCGGGTCGAGACCCTTCTTCAACAGAAAGACTATACATGATTACAATTTAGCCATCCAGTGTACATATACATGACAAAGGGAATAACGTGAAAACCATTTAGTGCAAGATAGAAGTCCTGTAAAGTCTGATTAAAGATAGTTTGAGGGTCTCCAATGAGGTAGATAGTAGCTCAGGACTGCTCTCCAGTCGTTGGTAGGATTATTCAGTTGCCTGATAACAGCTAGAAATAAACTGTTCCTAAATCTGGAGATGTACATTTTCACACTTCTATACCTCTTGCCTGATGGGAGAGAGAAGAGTGAGAGGGACCAGGGTGTGACTCGTCCTTGATAATGCTTGTGTTCTATGATAGTTATCACTACCTTCTCATGGACCTTTAACTATAAGATCTCTTATTAATACTAAAATCTAAACCAACCTTCTCCCAAGGATATTCCATAACATACTGTTCTTAGTAATGCTGAAGCATTCCAAAAAACTTTCTAATTTTTTAATTTCTTTTTTTTTTCACTTCCTTTCAGTAATCATAAAAAGTTGAGAACCAGAGGGTCAAGAAAACTAGTGAGATCCAACATGGTATACATCAAGAAAAAAGATAATATCACGCAAAATATGAGATGCTGTTCCTCAATTTGGAGGAACACAACCACTTGGGATATGAATAATTGTTTCTCTAAATCCAAGTAACCGTGCTCTCCCTCTCTCCCCCCCCTCATTGAGTTTCACTGTCTGTACAAGTTGTTGTCACCTACCCCACAGTCAACAGTGGACTATTGTGGGCTCTACCTTTCCTTGATCATTGTTGCTTATTGCATATCTTTCATTATTTGTTCTGTGTACTGTCTATATCTCTCATTTCCCTTCCACTGACAGTGAAAAATGGTCTCAACCCACAATGCCTTTTCTCCAGTGATGCCCCGTGACCTGCTGAGTTACACCAGCTTTGTGTTAATTCACCTATTACTTGCCAGGCTTTGTCCAGCCCTACATCCCTTCCAGCTTTCTCCCCCTACTTTATCAGTTTGAAGGATCCTGACCTGAAAGGGTACCTATCCACTTTGTCCGGAGATGCTGCATGATCCACTGAGTTACTCCAGCACTTTGTGTCTATTTTGGGAACCCAGCATCTGCAGTTCGTTGTGTATACATAAGGATAGACTTGTCCCCTGCCCTGGTTATTCCTCCCCACTGCTGTCAGGGAGAATGTACAACAGCTTGAAAAAGCACACCACCCGACTCAGGAATGGCCTCTTCTCCGTTATCATGTTTCTGAAAGGTCTTTCCATGAGCTAGGGTACCGTCTGAGTCGTACCTACTCCATTGGGGACATTGGACTTTGTCTATGAAACTTATGCTCTACAATGCTAAGAACTATATTCTTCACTCTGTATTTTCCCATTTGTGCTAACCTTTGTACTTGAGACTGACTGTTGTATTTATGTATAGTACTATCTGATTTTATTGGATAGCATACAGAATAAAGCTTTTCACTGGAATTCGATACTCATGACAATAATAATAAACCTAAACCAAAGAGAGCACACAACAGTCCCTCAGTTCTCCAATGTAGATAAGTTCACAGATGACACAAAGATTGGTGAAATTGGTGATAGGGTGGGGAGAATTTTTTGGATATAAAGTGATATCAATGTGTTAGTGAAATGGACTGAGAAATGTCAGACCGAGTTTAATCCAGATAAATGCGAAATTATGCATTTTGGGTGTACAAATGGGGTTAGGTACACGAGGAACGATAAAATCATATGAGCACGGAGGAACAGAGGGATGTTGAAACAAGGAACTGCAGTTGCTGGTTTACAAAAAAAAGACAAAAAGTGCTGGGGTAACTCAGCGGATCAGACAGCGTCTCTGGAGAGCATGGATAAGTGATGTTTCGGGTCAGGACCCTTCTTCACGCAGAGGGACAATAGACAATAAGTGCAGGAGTAGGTCATTCGGCCCTTCGAGTCAGCACCACCATTCTATGTGATCATGGCTGATCATCCCCAATCAGTACCCTGTTCCTGCTTTCTCCCCATATCCCCTGACCTCGCTATCTTTAAGAACTCTATCTAGCTCCCTCTTGAAAGTATCCAGAGAACCGGCCTCCACCGCCCACCGAGGTAGAGAATTCCACAGACTCACAACTCTCAGTTCTAAATGTCTTACCCTTGATTCTTAAACTGTGGCCCCTGGTTCTGGACTCCCCCAACATCGGGAACATGGTTCCCAGCATGTCCAAACCTTTAATAACCTTATATGCTTCAATAAGATCCCCTCTCATCCTTCTAAACTCGAGAGTATACAAGCCCAGCCGCTCCATTCTCTCAGCATATGAGAGAATGGAGCATATCCCTGGAATTAACCTTGTAAACCTACGCTGCACTCACTCAATAGTAAGAATGTCCTTCCACAAATTAGGGGACCAAACCTGCACACAATACTCCAGGTGTGGTCTACAGAAACGGAATGGGAGAAGCAATGCAAATCTTTCACAATTTAGAAGCCAAACTGAAGGTTTGGAGATTTGATTATCAAAAGTGTAGCATCGCTCTTTCTAAGTAAATAGCCGTGCCATGGGATCATTTGCACAGGTCGGCAGCAATTTTATTTCAGAATGTAATAATTCAAAAATATATCACCAGCACAACAGGAAATGGCTTAGCTGCTAAATCAAATGCATATTTCCTGAAACAAAATCTATACGGTGGCATTTTACACGTGATTTTCAGATGTTTCTATTAACATTTAAAATAAGGAAGAGAAGTTTGAGAAAGAGATTGGGAAACTTGTGGCATGAAATCAGAACCTTGTGTAATGGTGTCAGAACAACCATTTAGCACAAGACAAGAGTTGGTTGTTGACCCAAAATAATTGATCTCAAGTGTAAATTCCATCAATTTAGAGGCACAGTGGACATGATCTTCAGCATGTATTATCTCTAAGAGGAATTCAGGAAGTAATGTCAACCATTATAAATGCCATCTTATGACCTCAGAAAAGCCTTAGCTTTATTTGACGGTCACAGAAATTCATCTCTAACTTTCGTCTGCTACACAATGGCCACGGTCTTAACCAATGAATCCACAGGAGTCAACCGTAGCAATGTTAAGGGCCTGTTCCACCTTCATGACCTAATTCACGGCCTCTGCCAAGTTTGCCATTGACTCATACTCGCAGCATGGTCGTCACGAGGTGGTAGGTAAGTCGTGTTGCTAGTCGTAGGTGCTCGTGGCATCAAGAAGGTCGGGGCATTTTTCTAGCCTGATGAAAAATGTCCACGAGTAAAAAAAGGTTGTGAATGTGGGACAGGCCCTTTAGCAAGTCAGTCAGGCAAGTCCAGCGCTTTTCTGAATCTTTCCCATTGCATGCTGCACGACATTTCTACTGTGCTTATTGTTACAATAGAGCTGGTCTACAGAACTAATAAAAAAACTATTCAACCTAAAATGCCTTCTTGCCAGAACCAGATCACACCAAACCTTGGTCACTGAGCTGCAGTATTTAGCCTCACCATCTACAAGGCCAGTATTTTAAATCTTAAACTCTCTTTGATGTAGAGGCATTGTTAAAGCAGAATGACACATTAACAGTTCTCCCACCTCTGACAACATACTTGCCCTGGAGTGGATTGGGAGAAGTGAGTCATGGGTTCAGCGATTTCCTCCTTACTTCTCCAACCAGAAGAGGTGCATTATATTTAAAAATCCTACTCATTTGTTTAAATGGCAACACATTTGCTCTGAAACATTATCTCTTCTTTGGTTGACAAAAATGCTGGAGAAACTCAGCAGGTGAGGCAGCATCTATGGAGCAAAGGAATAGGCGACAATTCAGTTCCAGACCCTTCTTCCTTCACTCCATAGATGCTGCCCCACAGAAAATAGAAAATAGGTGCATGAGGAGTCCATTTGGCCCTTCGAGCCCTCACCTGCTGAGTTTCTCCAGCATTTTTGTCTACCTCGATTTTTTCCAGCATCTGCAGTTCTTTCTTAAACATTATCTCTTCTTTGAATGTTATGACAATATGTACCACTGATTTTTTGGTCTTCATATCTTTATTGTGCATTAATTTCCCCACCAAATACATAATTTTATATTTTTCTAGAATTCTATTTGCTACTTTCCTAATCATCTTGAAAAAATGAACACTTGATCCGAGTTGTGTGGGAAGAAGAGTCTCGACCCGAAACGTAACCCATCCCTTCTCTCCATAGATGCTACTTGATCTGATTTCTTTCATCATGAGTTTGATCTAACACAACTATAATTACCACAATTTAAATTGTCACTTCATCTACTCAGCTACATTTCCTAAAACCAAGTCTAAAATTGCCTCTCTTGATAAGTTTATGGCCACTGGTTATAAAGCTTTCTTGAATGCAATTTGAAAATTGTGCTCAAACATTACATGAAATGCATCCTTGGTTTCTGCCACTTTTTCCTTACCTGTTGCTTCTGCTTATTTTTTCCTTCTGAATTCATACTCTACTTCACATATCCCTGCCAAGCTAGTTTAATCCCTCCTTAACAGCACAAACAAACATTGCTGTGATGATCATCTCCTTAACCAAGCTAAGGAACAACTCGTTTGAATTGTACTGGGACTGCCTCCCTTGAACCATTTCTAATCCCCCAGGAATCTAATGCTTCTTTCTTTCTCCATTCCCTTCAGTCATAGATTGGTTGGCACTCTATTCCTACCTTTCAGTTGAAGTGGAATTCTGGCGATGGAAAATCTTGAACAGCTAAAATAACTGCTTATCATTTACCACAATAGGTTCAATTAAAGTGTTTTGCAAGCTTCTCTTAACCAGATTAAGACTGCTGCATTCACCAGTAAGGACAATGAGTAGAGGAGTTAAGATGGTTACACAAAAAGCTGGAGAAACTCAGCGGGTGCAGCAGCATCTAAGGAGTGAAGGAGATAGGCGACGTTTCGGGTCGAGACCCTTCTTCAGACTGGTCAGGGATCAGGGAAACGAGAGATATAAACAGTGATATGGAGAGATAAAGCAAGAACAACGAGTGAAAGATATGCAAAAAAGTATTGGTGATAAGGAAAACAGGCCATTGTAAGCTGTTTCTGGTGTGAAAATGAGAAGCTAGTGCGACTTGGGGGGGGGGGGGGGGGGGGGAGATGGTGAAGGAATGTCAGGGCCCGAGGGCTGAGGGAGAGGTGGGGGGGGTGGGGGGAAAGGAGCAGTCTGGGTTAACAGGGGTCGAAGAACGAGATGCCGAAGCAAAGAAGCGGAAGTCAAATAACCGAACGGAAACGACGGCGGAAAGCCAACTAACCAAAAGGGCACAAGGACGAAAAGCCAACTAGCCGAAAAGGCACAAGGCCGAAAAGCTAACTAACCGAAAGGACCGATCGCCGAAAAGCCAATTAACCAAACTGAAACGATGCAGAAAAGCCAACTCACCAAAAGAGGGCAATATCTAAAAGCCAACTAACCGAACAGACGCATCGCCGAAAACCCAAATAACGAACATGATGTCGTCGGGGGCGGGACTTGTCAGTGATTGGTCCAGACCCCACATCCATTTTGGGTTTTTATTTAAAACTTTAAACAATCGAAAACTTCAGAAATATAGGTGGGAATGCGATGGGAAAATGTTTATCACCTTGACGGGAATAACGTGAGTAGAATGTGTGAATAAATTAGTAATGATGTTTGCAACATTACAAGATTAATTTGGACAGTACTTGGAGCTGCAATTCAACAATGTCAAGATAAAAGAGAATCAGCAGAACAGTTTTGATAACTGGTTCACATTTCAAATCTGCAGTTAGGTTCAACTGTCGACTGTGTTAATATATTTTACCCATTTCAACTATCCATGCAAGAGCATCATCCATCTACCGAGATAATCTCAGTCACTATATAAAATGCAGCTGTTGTTATATTTAGAGCAATATGGTTTATCTGAATGTTATGTAGTAAATCTAAAATATTTAGAATAACGCTCTGTTGTCATTATCGGGTTCAAGGTATTTAACCTTGAAGTGCTTTTGATATGGCAGCCAGACACAAGGTGTTTTGGACTTTCTCTGTGTTTGATTTAAACCGAAGTAGCTGTAAATCGGATCATTTTCTTCTAATTTTCACTTTCTGCAGGATTAGATTTTCTACCTCTATACCAAGTCACCATAATTTGTTTATTGTATGTAATAAAACATTGTTAATTGTTATTACTGTTAAAAAGCTTTATTCCAAAATCCTTTCTACATGCTTTAGCAGTGAAAATGAATGCAACGTTCAACTTCAATTTCATGTCTAATTAGTGATCATTTGAAGTAATCATTAATCATAGATAAGCAAGCAGATTAACTGAACCCAAGATGGAAACAGATAACCGACCTGTCCACATGCACCAATCTACTATGGTGATCTTGTGATAAGAAGGCAACTGGCATTAATTATTCATTTTGATCAATCTATTGCTTTCACACTGGTTTCAAAATTGTACTGAGTCACCACTCGTTTGCATAGAATGTACACTAAAGTACTTTTAAACAAAGCATTTTTGTTTTATCTTTTACATTTCTTGCATTTATAAACTAAGTATGTTAATTTCTGTATCTGTACCTACTCTAAAATTGACAATTAAAATTAAGCTGGTGTACTGATATGATTTGTTACAACCTCCAAGTATTTTTCAACTGAACTGAGGAGTATCAATAAGGTTGACTATTAGATGCTGATGTTTGTTAACCTCTGCTCTCACTTAGAAAAAATCTATATATGCAAATGTTCTTTTCCTTACTAATATTATTTATACTCCAGACCTGGACTTTGTTGTGCAGGGCAGCATGCAAAAACTACTCAGTGCAAATTCTTGGAATTGGTTTATAATTGCTCAATTAGAACAGTTGGCCTTAAAATCAAATGGTTGAGTGACCAACAAATGCGAATTCATTGCTCCACAATCCCCTTTTAAAAACTACTACTTAGCCGGTCCCTTGGGATCGAGGATGATTTCTTTCCACTCCAGTTTTGTGGGGGTTTGGAGATGACCAATGAGGCCAATGTGGGAATTGGAGGTTTCCAAGGATTGGCCCCCATAAATTGTGTGTTGGGGAGTTAGTGTGAATGGGTGATACGTGGTCAGCGTGAATTTGGTGGGCCGCAGAGTCTGTTTCCATGTGAATCTCTAAACTCTTAACTTGACGAGACATGCCCGTCACGGACAGTTTGTGAGATAGTGTGATCCTTCTGCTACTCGTAGTGTTTGTATATTCCAGCTGAATGGACTCAATATTCTTAATGTCATCCTGAATTATCCTCCTCTGCTTTAAGTAGTCATGGCTCAGAGATTCCCAAATGTCATTGCTGATTAGTTCACAGGAGTACAAGAGAGAATTGGCCTTACAGTCAACATCCACAGGACAAAGCTCATTCACCAGCCTTCAATTGCTTCATACTACCTTCTGATGAACATAGTTTATCCTTAAACCTTGGAAAAAGTGGACCACCTCATACATCTGTGCAGTGATCCTCTTGGCTAAGGCAGCATCTCCAATGTGCCAGCATTGCATTTGCCTGATTAAGCAAGAGGGTATTCCAAGCTGCAGCCCTCGGATCCGGCACAAAAAATGCACTCTGTGCCAGGTAGCAGTGATCCTTGCTTTCCTACTATGCTTCTGAGACCCAGACTACCAACAGCAGGCATCTTGAGGCTCTGAATAGGCACTAATCCTATCTCTGCAAAAACCTCAACATTTATTGGACTAAACAAACCATTATTGTATCATCTTCCAGATCACCCAGCCATATTCACCATTAATCAATAATGCCATTGAGCAGAAGATCAGTATAACTTGGCACTGGTGACATGGGGAGAATTGAAGACATAACATGTGATAAATGGGCCAAATGGCCTCCTCCAGCACCCATTTTCCTATGTTTAAAAGCAAAACCTGATCGTCTGCTCCCCAATTGAATGGGACAATTTCTTTCTGAACACCCCCCCCCCCCCATTCACCACTTTAATCACTGAATAAAAATGTTGTCTGTTTTTATAATTATAATCTCTTTCTAACTTTATGATGAAGTCCACCTACAGTTTGAAACCCTAAGTCTAATCTATATGGACTTCAACAAGGCTTTTAATAAGGTTCCGCATGGTAGGTTGCTCTGTAAGGTTAGATGAATGGGATCCGTTGAGAGCTAGGTAACTGGATACAGAGTTTTCTTAATGGGAGGAAATATGGTGGTGGAAGGTTATTTTTCGCACTAGATACCTGTGACTAGTGGTGTGCCTTCGAGGATCGGTGCTAGGTTCATTGGCATTTGTCATCTTTTTTTTCTCCCTTTGAAAGTCTATTCAGGGAACTATACAACACAGTCTGTCTCCTTGTCTCACAAGTTCATCATAGCATGCCACTACTTGACTGATATACGATCAAAGATATCAGTTTTTGTGCAAAAATGTTCTGCAATTGGCAGGTTGTGCAGCACGATTCTTCCGAGTGGAATGTGCCACAGCAATGAGACCATCTTACATAATTTGAGGGTCAGGTAGAAGATCAACATGTAGTAACAAGAGGTGGCTTGCACACCCAAGTTCTAAAGAGCTTGATGCAGCCACACAAAAAGTTACCATCAGGGTTTGTCTTATATAGAGTAAGTTTCTGATCGCAGATACTCATCAATCTGTAGGCCGATAGCAAGTCCGAATGGAGAAAGATGTTGGCCATGACCTGTTCTGATGAGGGGTTGCAGACCTGAAGCAATGGTAATTTCTCTTTCCAACATTGCTGCCTAACTAGTGGTCATATTACTAACATTTTATCCAGCACTTTAGCCATACAACATTTCTGTAACCTAATATCACCACACAGCACTCTTCAATATTCCCGTTCTGTCTCTTTGACAATGATTGAAAATACCTCAGGATTCTTTCTGACATTTTATCCAGTAGGGATAAAAGATTTATGAGACAAGCTTAACTCTATATGTTACCCACGTGTTTAGTAACTGTTAGGTAGCTCTTACCCTAAGCTCATATTCAGGCCCCGGTTCATGTAGGTTACTTGCCTAATCGGAAAAGAAAACCCTGTGAGAGCAGGAGATACTACTTGCCATCAAGTGTATTATTCAGGATATTTTTCTGATTCCCATACAATATGATTATAATCTTCTTTGGGAACTTCACCAATGGGGTTGTCTACAACAACATCCTTTTCTTTTTTAGCCTGCAAGGTTCCTTTCTCACTCGTGACGCAAGGACAGTAGGGCGATCAATGAGGGTAGGGCATTGTTGTTCGCATGGATTATAGAAATTATACTGATGCATTTAGTATGCCATGGTAGGCTGATGCATGGGATTCTCAGTGATTTGGTAGAATGGATTCAGAACTGACTTAATCATAGATGAGAGGTTTATAGTGGAAGGGCATCACAAGTCATAAGATCATAAATGATGGAGTAGAATTAGGCCATTCAGCCCATCAAGTCTACTCCGCCATTAAATCCCAACAAACCTCATTCTCCTGCCTTACCACTACAATTCAAACAATACCAACTCATCCACCAGCAACAGTGCCTCTCTGGCGGAACAGCTCAACCACTTCTTTGGCCGCCATGAGAGGAGAGAGATGGCCATGCCCACTACTCCAGCTCCACGGGAGACTGGTGACTAAAATTAGAGCACATGGTATTGGGGGTAGGGTGTTGACATGGATAGAAAATTGGTTGGCAGACCAGAAGCAAAGAGTAGGAGTGAACGGGTCCTTTTCAGAATGGCAGGCAGTGGCGAGTGGAGTGCTGCAAGGCTCGGTGTTGGGGCCGCAACTGTTTACCATATATATTAATGATTTGGAAGAGGGAATTAGGAGCAACACTAGCACGTTTGCGGATGACACAAAGCTGGGTGGCAGTGTGAACTGTGAAGAGGATGTTAGGAGGTTGGAGGGTGACCTGGACAGGTTGAGTGAGTGGGCAGGCAGATGCGTGGCAGATGCAGTGTAATATAGATAAATGTGAGGTTATCCACTTTGGCGGCAAAAACAAGGGGGCAGATTATTATCGCAATGGGGTTAGGTTAGGTAAGGGGGAGATGCAACGAGACCTGGACGTCCTTGTACACCGGTGAGACCACATCTGGAGTATTGTGCACAGTTTTGGTCTCCTAATTTGAGGAAGGACATCCTTGTGATTGAGGCACTGCAGCGTAGGTTCACGAGATTGATCCCTGGGATGGCGGGACTGTCATATGAGAAAAGATTGAAAAGACTAGGCTTGTATTCACTGGAGTTTAGAAGGATGCGGGGGGAATCTTATAGAAACATATAAAATTATAAAAGGACTGGACAAGCTTGATGCAGGAAAAATGTTCCCAATGTGGGGCAAGTCCAGAACCAGGGGCCACAGTCTTAGAATAAAGGGGAGGTCATTTAAGACTGAGGTGAGAAAAAAACCTTTTCACCAGTGAATTTATGGAATTCCCTGCCACAGAAGGCAGTAGAGGCCAAGTCACTGGATGGACTTAAGAGAGAGTTAGATAGAGCGCTAGGGGCTAGTGGAGTCAAGGGATATGGGGAGAAGGCAGGCACGGGTTATTGATGGGGGACAATCAGCCATGATCACAATGAATGGTGGTGTTGGCGCGAAGGGCCTCCTCCTGCACCTATTTTCTATGTTCCTATGTTTCTAAAGGACTCATCTCATCCCGCACATCACTTGTTTGCACTTCTGCCCTCAGGAAAGTGTTTCAGGTCCATCAAATCACGCACCACAACATTAACAAACAGTTTCTACCCCAAGGCCGTCACCGTCGGAACTCTGCACTGACTACACACCCCCTATAGCAAATATTTTGTACTGCTATAACATTGTACTGTGAACTACTGCACATATTGCACATTCTGACTTGGCTTGACGTTTTTCTTGCCGTTTTTGCTGTTTCCATTGTCGTTATTATTTATCTGATACGTCGGAGCTCCGCTCGGGCAGTTCGCCTGGAATTTTGTTGTATATATTTACATTGACAGTATTTGCAACCTTCACGTGGTCCACCCTGTTTCAACTAATGCAATCAACCCGACTTGCAAACAAATAGATCAAACAGAACAAGTTGACCTACAACTTTAGGCTGTGCACGCCATACGCAAGAAGACAATGACAATAAAGTTTATTATTATGATTCTTTCTCCCCATAACTGACACCCGTACACTACCAGGGAAATATGTACGTGGATATTCACCAACATTTGATAAGAAGTCTCAAATAAAGGTTGTACGGGAAATCAAAGGTCATGGTGTAGGTGGTAATACATGGCATGTTAGAACATTGGCTGGCAGGCCGTTCAGAGAAAAGAGCATAGCATGTAATGTCTATTCATTTTTGGGAAGATGTAAGGAGATATAATGACTTGTGTGCTGTTGGATTCACTGCTGGAGCTTTAACCTTCATTATTTAAATGGCATTTATAATCTGGGAAAATGTGAAACTGTCCACTTTGGAAAAAACAAAAAAACACCTTACTTTAGTTTGGTTTATTGTCATTTGTACTGAGGTACAGCGAAAAGCTTCTGTTCCATGCTAACCATTCAGCGGAAAGACAATACATTGATCTATCCAGTGTACATGATAAAGGGGATACGATTTAATGCAAGATAAGGTCGAGTAAAATCCAATTAAAGATAGTCCGAGGGTCTCCAATGAGGTGGACAGTACCTCAGGAATGCTCTCTAGTTGTTGATTGGAAGGTTCAGTTGCCTGATAACAAACAGCTGGGAAGAAACAGTCCCCGAATCTGGAGATGTGCGTTTTCACACTTCTATACCTCTTGCCAGATGGAAAGAAGAGGGAGTGACCAGGGTGCGGCTACGTCTACAATTCTCTGCAATTTCTTGTGGTCTTGGATGGAGCTGGCCCCAAACCATGCTGTGATGCGCCTCGACAAAATGCTTTCTACGGCATGCGGCAAGCGCGACCAAACCGGCAGCAGGGGCCGCGCGGAGGTCGGGTGAGTGGCGCAACGCGGCGCAAAGTGAGGCGAACTTGGAGCGAAGTCTAAGGTAAGTTATTAGGGGACACACACACACACACACACACACAGAGGGGCACGGAGCCACTCACATAGAGGGTCACGAAGGCGCCTACAGATAGGTTCACGGAGGCACGATGTCAGGGCAGTGTGTAATGCGTCAAGGCGACTGCGAGCCGACAAGCCGTTGCCGCGCGGAATTTTTGAACATAGTCAGTTTTTCGGAGCCCCGCGCGATGTCGGGACGAACTCCGCACAATTCCGGCGATCAAAGTGGGACCGGCCCCGCGACGCCGGATGGCTCAAGCGACCACGTTAGGTCGCACTAATCGCATAGAGTTGCATGCTTGTAGGACAGGCCCTTAAGGAAAGCACATAGAATGTTTACTGCAAAGGGTTTGAATACAGATGGTTTGGAAGTTACGCATCAGTTTTATAGATCATTGGTGATATAACATGCAAGTTTTGCCCAGAGTACCTTTTTCCTTCAGAATGTTAACGTGTTGAAAGCAGTTCAGAGATTTACTTAATACTTGGATCAAGTGGGTTGTCTTATGAAGGGTTGGAAGACCAGGCACATAACTGCTGGAGTTTTCAGAATGTGAAAAAGTGGCTAAATTATAACATGACAACATAATTTGACTCTCAAAGTAGACAGGAATGTAGAGAAACAATAATGCTTTGCTTTTCTGCAGACAACATTATCAAAAATAAACACAGATCTATCCTAGTTAGAGTGGTTTAACCATATTCAACTCTATACAGTTTAATGTAAAACACATCAACCCCCAAGAAACAAAGTAACAAAAAATGTAACCAATTGGTAAATTAGCCGAAGAATCACTTTAGCATATTCTTGCATGGATTTGCTGTTCAGTTTAATTTACAGTTAAGAAACCCCTTACAAAACTGCGCCCGAGTCTGTAATCAAATTAAGGACATTATCACAAGACTGCAAATATGGTGACACATGCTCAGATGCAAAGAGACAGTTAGAATGCAGAACCGAAAGCAGATCAGATTCTGAAGCAATTGTTTGAGGCAAATCTAACCTTTGAGAAGACGACAACAAAAATCACAAAGAGTAGACTCAACAAAAAAACATGCTAGACTCGCAAGTGAATCCTACACTTGGAAGAAGTGGAAAAACACGCTACCCCAAAGCAAATCTAACGTTTTTAAAAAGGTAAGAAAAATCTAGTATTCCTTACTAGAATATGGTCTCCATTCATTGAATATTTGAAGGGGCAAACCGGTTCGGCACGAGAACCGGACTGAAACCCGAATCAAGGATTAGATGAAGAACTATATTTTATAATCCACGGACATATCTCCAATGATGTATAATTAGCTGATTATTCCATTCTCTTTTAATTTTCCCTCTCTATTATTTTCTATCTATATAAAAAATGTTTAAATATATAGAAGTACAATTATTATACAACTGATAATACAAACATTATTAATAATGTATGACTACAACAAACAAAATGTTTTTTATTATGCATTTACATCTAATTTTAAAATATTTTTAAAAATGTAGTATTTCTGTTGAGGCAATCATATGTTATCTCAAAGATGGTTCGAACAAGAAAAATGCCATAGTTTAAAAGGCTACACTGCCAGAGCTTGTGAAACAAAACAGGAAAATTGAAGTAGCAAAATGAAAGACTTAAGACAAAGTTTCTGAAATATCTGTATAAAAGCAATCAAATTAAGATTGTTATGCAGAAGTCTTGATAAGCTTAATAAAAAGGCCGACTTAAAAAAAAAAGTAGAAATATTGATTGTCAATCCTTGATTTTCAATATTTGAAAGTGAATCAAGACATAACATTTATATAACAAATTATATCTGAGCTTAACAAAGCCTGGCAAAATCTGTAAAACCCATACTGGTGAAAGCACTGAAGTAGTGGGAATTGCTGACATGTCAGCCAGGGAAGGGTAAAAACTTTACCAAAGCTCACTGTTACAGATCTTGTTTGTCTTGGTCAAGTGTTAAAATGCTTACTTGAGCAAATTGCAATTCTCAAACTTAATTAGTTTCTTCAAGACGGGTGATTTTCCTGAGCAATAATTATTATTTAATCCAATAGCGTCTTATTTACGCCTCATACTAACCAGTTTAATTGTAAAAACATTATACTCTGCTGCAAATACTTAAAGATTCTGCTAAGGCCACTCTTCCCATTAGTAACACTGAAGGAAGCAAAAATATGGGGACTGTAAAACAGCAGTGGATTACCTACAGCAAATTCTGAATTTCTGGAAGTTACTACAAATGCTGCCATCACACACGTCGCAACGGCGGGGGCCAGAGAAACCGGGGGAGTGCTGTCTGAAATTCACACCCGTGATGAACAGGAAGGTAAAACGGTTGGGGGGGGGGGGGGGGGGGGAATGGGAGGGTAGAGAAGGGGGAGAGAGGGAGTGGAGACACATTTAAGAAATAGAGAAACATAGAAAAATAGGTGCAGGAGTAGGGCATACGGCCCTTCGAGCCTGCATCGCCATTCAATATGATCATGGCTGATCATCCAACTCAGTATCCCGTACCTGCCTTCTCTCCATACCTCCTGATCCCTTGAGCCACATCCAACTCCCTCTTGAATATAGCCAATGAACTGGCCTCAACGACCTTATGTGGCAGAGAACTCCAGAGACTCACCACTCTCTGTGTAAAGAATGTTTTCCTCATCTTGGTCCTAAAGGAATTCCCCTTATCCTTAGACTGTAACCCCTTGTTCTGGACTCCCCCAACATCGGGAACAATTTTCCTGCATCTAGCTTGTCCAACCACTTAAGAATTTTGTAAGTTTCTATAAGATCCCCCCTCAATCTTCTAAATTCCAGTGAGTACAAGCCGAGTCTATCCAGTCTTTCTTCATATGAAAGTCCCGACATCCCAGGAATCAGTCTGGTGAACCTTCTCTGAACCCCCTCTATGGCAAGAATGTCTTTCCTCAGATTTGGAGATTAACAACTGTATGCAATACTCCAGGTGTGGTCTCACCAAAACCCTGTACAACTACAGTAGAACCTCCCTGCTCCTATACTCAAATCCTTTCGTTATGAATGTTAACATACCATTTGCTTTTTTCACTGCCTGCTGCACCTGCATGCCTACTTTCAATGACTGGTGTACCATGACACCCAGGTCTCGTTGCATCTCCCCTTTTCCTAATCTGCCACCATTCAGATAATAGTCTACCCTCCTGTTTTTGCCACAAAAGTGGGTAACCTCACATTTATCCACATTATAATGCATCTGCCCATTCACAGCCTATCCAAATCACCCTGCAGCCTCCTAGCATCCTCCTCAAACCTAACTATACCCCCCAGCTTGGTGTCATCTGCAAATCTGGAGATGTTGCATTCAATTCCCTCGTCCAAATCATTAATATATATTGTAAATAGCTGGGGTGCAATTCCCCGCTTTTCCTCTCCCCCCTTTTTTAAAAAGTGGGGTTACATTAGCTATCCTCCAATCCTCAGGAACTACTCCAGTTTTGAAAAATTATCACTAATGCATCCACTATTTCCGTGGCTACCTCCTTGAGCACTCTGGGATGCAGACCATCTGGCCGTGGGGATTTATCGGCCTTTAATCCATTCAATTTAGCCAACACCACTTCCCGGCTAACCTGGATTTCACTCAGTTCCGCCATCTTATTTGACCTCCGGTCCACTGCTATTTCCGGCAGATTATTTATGTCTTCCTTAGTGAAGACAGAACCAAAGTAGTTATTCAATTGGTCTGCAATGTCCTTGTTCCTTTATTAGTGGGCTTAGTGGGCATTTTACCTACCAGTAGGTTTTCCTTGGTCCTGAAAACTCCAATGAGCCAATCAAGATGCCCAGTCAGCGAAGGAGATTGCCTACGGCTGCCCTCGACTGCCTGTACCTAAATAGCGACCCCACTGCACAACGAGTTCAAAGGAACCATGCTGACCACATTTTAATCGTGGAAATTTTTTCAACATGCTGAAAAGTTTTCCGTGACATAGCCGAGGCCACGAGTATTCGGGAACTTCCCTCAAGCATGAAGGAGAGTTCCAACGACCTCATAGGACCACGTGTCGAACATGCTGCGCGTTTGAAGGTCGAAGACACTCTTCTGAACTCACAGATTAGGTCGCCCAAGTGGGACAGCCCCTTTACTGTTGCAAACACCAACAATTCGGGCATCAAGGCAATCACAACACGTATGTTATTACAGGCACAAACCTCAATGCACACAAAATGTTGAAGTATTTCAGCGGGACATGCTGCCTGTCCCGCTGAGTTGGTGCAGCATTTTGTGTCCATCTTCGGTGTAAACCAGCATCTGCAGTTCCTCCCTACACAACTTCAATGCACAGTTCAGAAATAGCTACACTGTTTTTAAAATTGTCCATTGTATCAGGGATTAAGCTAATCTTCCACCTTCCCAGGTAAAGTATACCATGACACCATTTGAAGAGATGGGGTCTTCCTTCAATGCCTCAGTCAACGGTTTCTCTCAAAGGACAGACTCAAATTATTTACATATTTACTGTTTGAGGGATCTTTGCATTGCATAAATCGACTGTTGTAATTGATTACAACTCACTTTCAACTGGCTGATAAGTCACTTAGGATGTCCCCAAAGATCTAACGTGCGCTAACAAATGCATTTTCTTTCCTGCAAAATTGTTAACTTCCCCAGCCTATTTCTTGCCACATACTGACATTTTGCTCAATTAGTGGCAATTTATGGTGCTTCTCAAAGGGCAAATTATATACAGGAAATAGTTTGCCCTCATTTGGAAAAGTGCTTAATAATCCAAATAACATTTACATAGAACAATACAGCACAGGAACAAACTCTTTGGCCATCGTTATCTGTGTTGAACAGGATGGCAATTTAAATAAATTGTCTTGTTTGTTTATGTACAGAGTTTGTACATTCTCCCCATGAACTGGGTGGGTTTTCTCCAGATTCCTCCAACACTCCAAAGATGTACAGGTTTGGTTGGAATAATTGTAAATTGTCCCCAGTGTGTGTTAATGTGCGGGGATCGCTGGTCGGTGCAGGCTCGGTGTGTCGAATGGTTTCCGCGCTAAACTAAACCAAAGGCAGCCTCAGTTACACTTGCATAAATTTACTTGTTTTCACCGAATAAATCCAAAATTTAAATCCAGATGCTAGAAATGTATTTATAAATCCAGGTTAAAAATGGCATTTGGATTCAATGAGCATAACAGTAATCGCATTCAGACAGCCTAATCGACTTAATAATGACATATATGAACAAGCCAAATTCAGCTTAAATTTGTTGGTAAACTAACATAATAACTCATGTTCCAAAGGATTAGTGTGCTTTAATTCAACTTGATGCATAGGGTAATTTTTCCTCAAGTGTTTGTGGAGGAATTACACCGGTACAATTTAACTCAAGCTGGTGACAGCACAACAAATTACAGAGGTGAAACTCTCAAAATTGAGTAATGCCTCGCTTGCCGACACCCCACAATGGGTGACTGAGAACATGCACTTGAATATAACGAGCCAGATCATAAACATAACAAAAAGTAGCAACACTGTTGTTCTACTTAAACTATATTGTCCAAATATTTGCAACTTTACCCCAGATGCGTTGCTCATATAGCATAAAGTGACGTTACCACAAAACCACTTCCAGTTAAGGATTGAAAATACAGGAAGTGCTCACTATCTACATTAATGGTGTGGAGCAATTCTTGAGTTCAGGACCATATTTAGTCATTTTACCCCAGTCAAGGATTCCCCACTTACTGGATGTTCTTGGAACTCGTGCCTGCCGAGTTAACTTTCAACTGCCGAGTATTAAAGGGCACTCAGCCTCCTTGGAATTAGGCCCTAAGGTCCATCAAGTCCACTCCGCTATTCAATCTCTCTCTTCTTCCTAACCCCATTCTCCTGCCTTCTCCCCATAACCAGATACTGTTCTGTGGCAAAGAATTCCACAGATTCACCAGAATAAAATTGACTTTGACCACACTCTCATTATAGAAATTTCTCCTCATCTACTTCCTAAAAGAACATCCTTTCATTTTGAGGCTATCTCTAGTCCTAGACTCTCCCACAAGTGGAAACATCCTATCCATATCACTATATCCAAGCCTTTCACTATTCTGTATGTTTCAATGAGGTTCCTCTGCAGAAGCCATTCTTGCTTCGGCTAGTTACTGTTGGCATATTTTATTATTTTGTCTAGATATTTCTTGCAGAATTATTTTGTACGCCTGGGGTGAGCTTTTGGTATACATAGATGGGCGTGACATACATTGGATTGGGCTAGTGATACCACAGGGAGTGGTCGTATTGACTAGAGCTGGTAGGAGAGAAGCAATAGTTTTTTACCAGTTTAGATAGTAAGAATGGAAAGCTACAATTTGTGCAAGATGGATCTGAAATGTTCACTTCTTTGTTTTTACAACAACTTTAATAAAAATCAATAAAACTGGAAAGAACAACTCGATTGGTTTTTGCTATTGGCTGCGTACGATAACTCCTCCCTGCCTGTGTAGTGACGGCAATATGTTGGACATTGGAAAAGTTTCAAATTGCCATTACACTCCCCTCATTTTTCTAAACTCCAGCGAGTACAGGCCCAGTGCCAACAAAAGCCCATCATACGTTAAAGGGCCTGTCCCATGAACATGCGACCTGCATGCGGCAAGTGCGACCAAAACGGAAGCGGGGGCCGCTCGGAGGGCCGGTCCCACCAGTATGCGCCTGCGTACGGTGAGCGCGAACAAACCGGAAGCGGGGGCCACACGGAGGTCAGGTGAGTGGCACGAAGTTGGAGCGAAGTCGCAAGTTCGCAAGGACAGAGAGGGGCGCGGAGGCACACACAGAGAGGGGCGCGGAGGCACACACAGAGAGGGGCGCGGAGGCACACACAGAGAGGGGCGCGGAGGCACACACAGAGAGGGGTGCGGAGGCACACAGAGGGACACGGAGGCACGACGTCGAGGTGGCGCGGAATTTTGAACACGGTCAGTTTTTCGGAGCCCCACGCGATGTCGGGACCAGCTCTGCACAACTCCATATGGATCCGGCAATCGAAGTGGGACCGGCCCCGAGAGGCCGGACGGCTCAAGCTTGCCGCATGGAGTAGCATGCTGGTGGGACAGGCCCTTAACCTACTCATTCCTGGGATCATTCTTGCAACCTCCTCTGGATCCTCTCCAGAGCCACCGCATCGTTCCTCAGATATGGTGTCCAAAATTGCTCACAATATTCCAAATGTGGCCTTACTAGCATCTTATAGAGCCTCAACATTACACCCCTGTTTTTGTATACAAGCCCTCTTGAAATAAATGCTAGCATTGAGTTTGCTCTTGAGAGGAAACATATTCTACTGCAGAAGGTTGTGAGAGAATTAACCAGCTCGATTTTGTTAGGATAAAATCATTCATAACAAGAACTCAGGTTAAGTTGAAAGTATGAAACAATTATTTGAACAACCAATTTCCATTGCAACCTCACATAAATACATGTAACCCACTACCTATTTGGCCTTGTGTTCAACTCCTCTCCAACTCTGCAGCCACATTCTTCTTTGCAGTCTGATGCATAATTCCCGAGATGGAATTGTGCAACAAACGTATTGTAGACATAATGCTTTGTAATAATCATAGAGAGAGTACAGAGGAGATTTACTAGAATGTTGCCTGGGTTCCAGCAACTAAGTTACAGAGAAAGGTTGAACAAGTTAGGTCTTTATTCTTTGGAGCGCAGAAGGTTAAGGGGGGACTTGATTGAGGTCTTTAAAATGATGAAGGGATAGACAGAGTTGACGTGGATAAGCTTTTCCCAATGAGGGTAGGAAAGATTCAAACAAGAGGGCATGACATGAGAATTAAGGGACAGAAGTTTAGGGGTAACATGAGGGGGAACTTCTCAGAGAGTGGTGGCTGTGTGGAATGATCTTCCTGCAGAAGTGGTGGAGGCAGGATTGATTTTAACATTTAAAAGTAAAGTGGATAGGTATATGGACGGGAAGGGAATGGAGGGGTATGGTCTGAGTGCAGGTAGATGGGACTAGGGGAAAATAAATGGTCGGCACGGACTGGAAGTGCCGAGAAGGCCTGTTTCCATGCTGTAATTGTTATATGGTTATGCATATTGGACCCAAATTGGATTAATGACGCACTTTTGTAAGATATAAAATCTTAGTTCTTCGTAAAATGGATTTTAAAAAATTCCAGATAGTTTTCTAGATATTGGCATTCAACTGACCGAGCTCGAATTGGCACCCAGTGTTGAGTGGTACACCCCAGGGCACAGTACTTGGCCCACACCTATTTTTCCTTTACATCAATGACATCCATGAAAAAGTCACAAGTACGCAACATGCAGTTCAACCCTTCCAAATGTGAAGCCATGCGTGTCACCAGAAAGAGGAATCCAGGCATCACATCTTACAACATACTTGGTGTCACCCTGGAGGAATCCAAACAAACCAAGTATCTTGGCATCAAATTGCAGAACGATCTACGTTGGAATGGTCAGACTCATCATGTAACAGTGAAAGCAACAGGTGTCCTAAACTTCCTGAGGCGCAACTTCCATCATTGTTCGGCTTCTGTCAAGGAGAAGCTGTATTTCACCCTCGTTAGACCTCATCTGGACTACGCAGTTGAAGCTTGGGACCCATACACAGATAAAAACATTTCATCCATCAAACGTGTCCAAAGACAGGTCGCTCGATTTTTTACTAACACCTACGAGAGAGAAGCGAGTGTCACCAAACTTCTGAATTCTCTGAGAAGCTCACCGTTTGACCTGTTTTTACAAAATGTTAAATGGTCAGCTAGACATAGATCACAAGAGCTACACCAACCCCAAACCAATTAGGAGCAGACGAGGGCATTCGATCCAATTTGTGGTCCCAGCCTCAAAGACAGATGTGTACAGCAATTCGTTCTTTCCACGCACTATTAAAGCATGGAATAATCTCCACCAAGCCACGGTTGCCCAGCCAGATGCAACTAAATTTAAAGTGGCACTTTCTTCCCAATAACCCTCTATGGTTAAACCCCTCCCTTCACCACCTCCAGTTTAAATTCCAGTTGGAATATTTTGGAGGACCAAGTAACCAAGATAGTGAAGGTCAATACTCTTCCTTGAACCTTGATCAAAATTACCAAATCCTACATCCATTCCAGTGTTGTTGAGTGCCTTTACTGACCATACGATATTTTTACTGTCCAAAACAATTATTTCTGCAGCACAAGTTCAATGCCTACAAAAGTATTTTGGGATATCCTAACAAAGTTAAATGTGCCACGTAAGTATAACTCTTCTTCCCCATCATGGCACATTTATGGTGATTAAAAAAAATCTGATGAATAGATGAAAAAACCTGTTTCTTGCCTCTAGTCTATTACCGCAGAAACTATCTGGAACAAAAGCAATATTCATCATTCTTTAAACAACATGCATGAAAAGCATTTGGGAACCACACCCAATATGCTGACTCAACCTACACCAGACAATCCAAAAACATCAGAAACAACGTAGCGCAGAAACATATCGGTACTGCTGCATCTCATTAAATAACACCAACTTTCAAAATAAAATCACTTGTTTACTGACAAAACATTACATTTATTTGTGCAAGTGAAGCAGGGATTTAATGGAAAAAGATCAAGAATACTTGGAAATCTGTTTCAAACAGCTGGCACAGATTATGATAGTCAAACGTCCTTTCATTTAGTGTGGTCACAGTTTACAGGTTAGAAGTGCAGGGAGAAATATTCATAAAGATGGGGACATTCAAAGCCATCTATCCTAGCAAGGATTAAGGAAAAAAATAATCCAAATACTTGTTCTATTCTTTCAAACACCCATGATACTATTGAAGAGATAATCTGTTTTATAAGTATTCTAAAAACCAGTAACTTCTCTCTTCTATGTATGTCTTTGGAATGTGGGAGAAAACCTACACAGTCACGGTGAGAACATTAATTTTGTACAGACAACACCTGCAGTCAGGATTGATCTCTGGTCTTGGACGTTGTAAGGCAGCAACTCTACCACTGTGTCACCGTCCCATCCCATATCAGAGGAGAAATGTGCTGGCGTTGGAGAGTGTCTAGAGGAGGTTTACGAGAAAGATCTCATGGATGATTGGGTTAATATATGATAAACACTGGGGCACGGGGCCTATCCTCGCTGGAGTTTTGTTGGATAAGAGGGGACCTCCGTGAAACTTGCCAAATAGTGAAAGGCCTGGATAGAGTGGATGTGGAGAGGACATTACCACTAGAAACATAGAAATTAGGTGCAGGAGTAGGCCATTCGGCCTGTACCGCCATTCAATATGATCATGGCTGATCATCCAACTCAGTATCCTGTACCTGCCTTCTCTCCATACCCCCTGATCTCTTTAGCCACAAGGGCCACATCTAACTCCCTCTTAAATATAGCCAATGAGTGGGAGAGTCCACTAGTGGGAGAGTCTTGCACCAGAGGGCAGAGCCTCAGTATAAAAGGATGCAGTTTCAGAAAGGAGATGAGGAGGAATTTCATTAGTCAGAGGGTGGTGAATCTGTGCAATTCATTGCCACAGACTGCTGTGGAGGCAGTCTTTGGGTATTTTAGAATGTATCTACAGTTTGAAAAGTTTTGACAAAAACAAATTTTGATCATTAACCATGAGCAGCGCTTTTGCACAAATAAGCGAGTTCGGTATTCCACTTGCGCATGCACAGGTCATAGTTCACTCGCCATAAACATTGTCGGTGCCTGAGCAGCTCAATCTTCGTTTCATCCGTATTTTGCAGCTTTGATTCTTCTAGGTAAGAAAATACAGCTTTCAAACTGTATTAGTTGTATTTATTGTTCCTTTGTACAAAGCTACGATGATTTTGTCGTTTTTATTGCTTTATGCTTCGGTGAGTGAGCAAGTTTGTGCTGCTGAGTGGTGTCGGAGTCCATGGTCAGGGTTAGGCCACTGTTGAGTTGCTGCTGGCCTCTTTGGCTACGCCTCTCTCCTTGTCCAGTGGCTGTCGGCTGGCCCCCTCAGTCGGCGGGGATGCACTTGGGGTGCTGCGGGGGCTCGGCGGGTCAGGCAACATCTCTGGAGAAGGGTCTCGACCCAAAACGTCACCCATTCCTTTTCTCCAGGGATGCTGCCTGTCCAGCTGAGTTGGGGCAGCGCTTTGTGTGTACCCCCGTTGATGGCTGGTACTCGGCTTTCACCGGTGCCGGGTTGACTGGCAGCTGCTGGGTGGTGCGGCTGGTGGTCCCCAGCACGTCAGGGAGCGGGTTCCTCGGGAGTTGGGCTGGAGGTGGTGCTTCTTCTCAGCTCAGGCTGTGGGCCTGGGGCCACCAGTATCCCGTTGATCCAGGGTCGCTCCGGACATCTCCAGTGACGGTCCAGCAGCGCGTGCGGCACCGGGGACCCGGATTCGATCCTGGCCGCTGATGAGGCTGCCCACTCGCATCTGCCCCCTCTCTCCCGCTGTTAAACCATGCTCACCCGCTGCCACCATTCATCAGATTAAACATACTTTTACACAAATGATGAATAAAGGTAAGAATTTATACACAGTCTATACAGCCAGCGCTTCGTCCGCTTTTTCTTTATGGCGAATAACCTCATGATTCCTTGCATTTTTCGGAATACCGAACTCACTTATTGCGATAGAAAATTCACAAACCTTGTGTCATTTGATGAAAATATGTTGAAATACGTACAAGAGTGTTATGTAAAAGGTCTCGGTAATCTTCCAGGGAATAGCTGTCGTAAAATATGTAGCATTGTGCTCCAATAGCCGTCTTGCTGACAACTATTGGTGGTCTCCGATGAGAACACATTCTACACTCGCTGGAGGTACGTCACTCACCCCACCAGTCTCAGGTGTATCTGTGGATCAGCTGGCACAGGTATTCACATACTTCCTTAACCTCTCATTACTCCATTCTGAGATCTCCACCTGTGTTAAGACCACTATCATCTTGCTGCCAAAGTAAGGTAGTGTGTCTTAATGACTTTGTCTATTGGTAGTGACATCTACGATCATGAAATTCTTCGAGCTTGGCGATGGTGCAAATTAACTCCAGCTTCATAGACATCCTTGTTCCACTACAATTTGTCTACCATTGCAACAGGTCTCCAGAAAATGCCATCTCCCTGCCCTAAACTCATCTCTGGATCACCTGAACAAGGACACCTATGCTAGATTCTTATTTATTGACTACAGGTCTGCCTACAACACCACAACCCCCAACCAATCTCATCTCCAAACTCCTTTACCCATCTCCCTCCCGTCACTGGATTATCGACTTTCTGACCCACAGACCGTAATCAGCGAGGATCAGTGACAAAACATGCTCCACGATAATTACCAACACCAGAGCTCCTCAAGGATGCATTCTCAGTCCCCAACTGAACTCCTTATACACTCAATGGTGCGGCCAAATTCAGCTGCAACTCCATCTATAAGTTTGCAGATGACATCACAAAGAATGAGACGGACTGCAGGAAAAAGGTGAGAGCGACAAAGTATAAAAGAGACATGCATAGCATTTTTTATTTATTTTTAATCTGGTGGGATAAATCTGCAGCCTGATGTCAGTAACTAATGCACAACACTCCTGAGTGAATCACAAATGATTCAGACATTGGCCTGAAAATACTAATGTTTTGCCCAACTATAAGCAAAATCTGGACACAAATCAAACATTATTTGAAAAACAGAAAATGTTAGCATAAATGCATTACCCAAATCTTCTCAATCTTTTCTGTTATCCGTTAATCTCCGTTTGAACACAAACAGCCCTTCCCTTGGGTTACAAAACTGCAGAGGTGACTTTACTGTAATTGCCTTTGCTCAGAATCTCACTTCAAATTATGCCCTGAATTACTACCACAGCAGGAAACTACGTAGCCGTAGTTTCATTATTTTAATGTAATTTTTAAAATATTTATGTTTGTTTAAACAATGAATGCATTAAAATGCATTATTACGGAATTTGGCCGCACCATTGCACGTTCTTTTCCTTTGAAGATGATTGAATATAAATATTGGACAACCTTTCCAATTGCAGGTTTTTAAATGCATAGAATAAAAGAATTGGTTGCACCATCAATAAAAAAAATGATTGTTTAATAGCATTTCACTTTTTCCACTCAGAGGATAGTCCATGTCTAGAATGAGCTGCCAGAGGAAGCTACAGAAGTGAATACAATTACAACATTTTGACAGATATGTGGAAGAAGTGGTTTAAGATGGCTATCGGCTAAATGTAGGCAAATGAGACTAGTGCAGAATGCCACAGTTGGCGTGGATGTATGGCTCTATGACACTTCCGAACTGAACTACCATGACCTAGGTTATTGTCCCATTCACCATGGACATTGGACTTTGACCATGGAACATGCAGAGAAATATACCAGAGTGCAAAATATAGTGTTATAGGGAGAAAGTGCAGATAAGATAAAAGTACAAGGGAGTTGTAAGATCAGGACTCTACCTTTTGCTTATGACAGCACCATTAGTATGATAAAAACAGGGAACAAGCTATTCCTGAATCTGGTAACATGGCTTTCAAGCCTTTGTATCTTCTGCCCAACGGGAGAGCGAAGTGGGAATGACCAAGGTGCAAATTGTCCTTTATTACATTGAATGCTTTCCAGTGGGAGGTGTTGGCATAATCGCTGGTGTGGGAAAGCAGGCTAGCTTGTGTAATGGACTAGGCTACATCATCAACTTTCAGTGATTGTTCATGGTCTAGGGCCGAGCTGTTCACCAAACCAAGTTGTGATGCAGCTGAACATGCTGCCTTCTACGTGCATCTGTGGATGTTGGTTAGATTTAGTGGTGACATGCCAAACATTGTCTTCTGAGATAGTAGAGGCATCGGCATGCTTTCTTGACCAGAGGTTGAAGGTGGCTGGTTCAGAACAAATTGTCAGTGATATTTACACCGAGGAATCTGAAGCTCTTGACCATTTCCACTTTGGCACCATTGATGTTACTGGGACATGTACATTACCTTGTTTCCTGAAGTCAATGACGAGTCTGAAGAAGTGTCTCGACCCGAAATGTCACCTATCCATGTTCTCCAGAGATGCTGCCTAACCTGCTGAGTAGCTCCAGCACTTTGTGACCTTTTGTGTATTAACCAGCATCTGCAATTCTTTGTTTCTACATTTTGACTGCTCCACTGCAAAATCTCCTCAAGCATGAGCAGTTCTTTGTTTCTGCAACTAGCTTCTTTGTCTTGCTAAGCTCGACTGAAAAGTGGGTGTCTTGATACTATGTTACTAAGCTTCCTGTGCAACATCGAGATCCGGCCCACTACAGTGGAGTCATCCTCAAACTTGAAGATGGAGTTAGAGCAGAATTTAGCCAAACAGTCATGAGTGTATAATGACTATTGTAAGGAGCTCAGAACGTAATCTTTGCAGGGCACTAATTTTAAGAATTATCATGTACTAGATACAATTTTGCTTTTAACCTATGGGTTCCATTACAAAAAAAAACGCCTCACAGACATATACTTAAGCTGTAGGCACTGTTCTGGGAGATGTATAGAAAGGTTGGAAGGAAATGGTGTATTTGCGTTTTTATATTTTACTGATAAATATTCCATAACGGATTTAGATTAGGACTGTTTATTGTGCTGATCAACTCTGAACAAACAATTGCACCTATACACATAGAGAACTTGGAAATGCAATTAGATTTACACACCACCCATGAATTTGCACAAATGAACAGATCAAGCAAAAAGCAATTTCTTTACCTTTCTTGGCCACTAAAAGTTTCTTCCCCATCATTATCAGGCTTCTGAATGGTTACTGTCCCATTCACCTCTACCCCATTGCGGACATTGGACTTTGACCATGGAACATGTTGAGAATTACATGTGTAAGAAGAAACTGCAGATGCTGATGTACACCAAAGATAGACACAAAATGCTGCTGTAAAGGGCCTGTACCACTTTCACAGCTTAATTCACTCTGCCGAGTTTAAAGGACCTTAAAAAAAAATTCAAGATCGTGGTAATCTACGAACACCTACAACCTTCCACGACTATGTTCACGAACTCCTACGAGCATGTCTACAAATTCCCACGACTATTTCGATGTCCTCCTTACGAAATTTCTTTCATTTCGACCATTTTTTACTCGTGGACATTTTTTATGAGACTGGATAAAACGTCCCGACTTACCTCATGCCACAAGTAACTACGGCCAGCATAACGAGCCGCCACTATATATCTACAAACTCCTACGGACTTGTTACGAACATCCTGCGAATTTGAATCAAGGAGAAAACTCGGGAGAATTCGTGAATAACTCCTGAAAGTGGGACAGGCCCTTAACTCAGAAGGTCAGGCAGCATCTCTGGAGAAAAGAAATAGGTAACATTTTGGGCCTCGACCCGAAACCTCACCTGTTCCTTTTCTCCAGAGACGCTGCTTGACCTGCTGTGTTACTCCAGCTTTGTGTCTATGCTGAGAATAATATTATATGAATGACAGATATGTTTTTTTGAATTCTGACATTTAATGCAGCCTTGCTATATGACCACAGTTGTCTTTACTGTCAACCCCTTTTCCTAAGCGTCTTAGTAATGGCGATTCAAGACCAGCTCAACTATCCAAACGTTTGGATAACTGTACTGTTAACTTCAAATTAGATAAGATTTATTATGAATGTCAGCCTTAAATACCACTCTGATGTCTCATAGATCAAGCGTGTCATTTTTCAGGTATAGCCAGGGTACTGCTCACCTAGTGATATAAAACTTCCCAACAGAGACATATCTTTGTTTTGAGGCATTCATTTATTGCTCCATATTCTGTCTCTTATCTCTTGATGCCTTTGCTACCAATAACTTTAAATGCCTCATCCAAATTCTCATTCCATTGCAAAAAATACAGATTTTAATCAGACCCAGCTACAGCTCGAGTGCACGGTCTGAAACTAAGCTTTTGCCCATTCAGAACACAGAGGAAAGGTGTTTGTTTCTCACCCAGAAGGTAATGAACCCAAAAGCCGTTTGAGGCTCAGTCATAGCATTTTAAGACAATTGATTTTTTAGATATTAAACGCTGTAAAGGGATAGAGGGATGGTGTAGGAAAATGATCATTGAGAGTAAGATCCGCCAGGTCTTATTGAATGGCAGAGCCAGCAGAAGGAATGGTCTACTCACATTTCTATTGTTTTTACATACCAACATCTGGAACATGCCAAGGACAGGAAGAATGAGATGAGTTACAAAATGAATTAGTTGTAAAACTATGGAGCAAACTATAATTAACTACTTCGTGATGCATGATGTAAAAAGATGCGTTATGCTTAAGATTTTTATATTAATTATGTTCTTCCATCCATACTATGCACCTCTATTAAAACAATATCAAACCAGTATTTTCTTTCTATTATCATTTAAGAAATATAAAATAAATGTGCACATTTTATATCTAGGCAACCAAGCATTAGGTTTTGAGCACATTGGCAAGAATATGCGTGGTCTAGGATGGGTGATCTCATTCAAGTCTCGATAAACCGTATTGAGAATTGATTCAAAGTTTAATGAACTGGAGTGGAGAATTTAATTTAGTCAATACTTTTTCCAGTTTTCTAATTATGACCTATTTTCTCAAGGTGTCAAGTCACATTGGCAAATAGATGCATCTGTAAACATTTCCTTACAGTACTTTATCATCGGTGATTTTTGCAATTGTTTTCAATTATGTACATCAATCAGAGAATAAATAGTTGAGCAAGACAGAGTGAAAAAACATCCACTGTTAAACAGAGGTATTTCTCCATTCTCTTGCTGAACCAATCTTGGTCCTAACCATTTTAAATTTAGCTAATTTTATATTGGCAATCTTTAATAATTCTAGTAAACCGCCTACTGATTAACTGATTGTTGCAAAAATCAATGTATCCCATTTGATCTTGACATATTTCTCATACTTCTGCTCTAATGACCAAGTGATATCGGAAATTCTAAGTGGTTTGCATGGATATTTAATTTGCCCTGTCTAACACATGCAGCATGTCAAACGTTTGGTATTTACTGAACACATTTGCCATATTCCATGTTAATTTTGCTCCAGTTC
Organism: Raja brachyura; assembly: GCA_963514005.1. The sequence goes on along the minus strand of OY740781.1, from coordinate 47,485,916 downwards.
TGTTGTGGTTCTGATCAACTTATCTGCTAAACAACCCACACATTGTCAGTACAGTACTATTCTGATACCAGCCATGTACAAATTCATTATATGTTATGCAATGTGTTAACTTATTAATGTGTTAAATCTCATATAGAATCCCTATTCGGAAATTCAACCCATTCTATGCTTGCAGTGATTTGCAGAAGTAGATGAGTTCATTGTACTGGTAGAAACAAAGAATTGCAGATGGTGGTTTACAAAGAGAACAAAATGCTAGAGTAACTCAGTAGGTTGGGCAGCATCTTTGAAGAACATGGATAGGTGACTTTCCGGGTCGGGACCCTTCTTCATCTGATTGAGGTGGGGTGGGGTGGTGGGAAGCAAGCTGGAGGAGAGGAGGGGCATGTCGAAGTATCCACCTATTACTTGTCAGGCTCTGTCCTGGCACTTTTCACTTCCAGCTTTCTACCCCCCTCTCAATATCATTGAATATCTATGTTCTCCAGGCATGCTGCTTGACCCACTGTGTTACTCCAGCACATTGTGTCTTATTTTGACTGTGTTGGTATTGACTGATGTAAAATATAATTGGTTAGGACACGAGTAGAACACACTGTTCTTATGTAGGTGCTGTACAATCTCTGATGTCCATTACAGTAGGCAGACTGCATCTTTGTTTAATTTTTTGTTTGAAAATATTATTTTCAACTCACCTGGTATTGCAGTAGATTATGTATTGATTCTTTTGAACCATCAAGTTTCTAACTCGTCAGAATCATAGTCATCTAAGCTAGTCACTTTTGCTAATATTTGGCCCATTTTCGTCTCAATCTTTCCTACCCATGCACATGCCCAAGTGTATTTTAAATGTTGTTAATGTACCCGCTTCAACTACCACGTTTGGCAGCTCATTCCATATACCAACCACCCCCTAGCTGAAAATGTTGCACTTCAGTTTCTGATTAAATTTCCCCCTCTCACCTTAAATCTTAGTGTTCTGGTTCTTGATTCCCTTAGCCTGGGTAAACTGCGAACTCACCCTACCAATTCCCCGCATGTTTTTGTACACCTCAAAACAATCACCCCTTAGCCTCCTGCACTCCAAGGCTCCTAGCTTGCCCAATCTCTCATTATAGCTCAGGCCCGAGTCCTGGCAACATCCTCGAAAGTCTTCTCTTCCCACCTTAACAATATATTTCCTATAGCATGGGAGATCAAAACTGAACACAATACTCCAAATGTAGCCTCACCAATATCTTATACAACTGGTTGATTGGCTGGGTGATAGGAGATAAAGGGTAGTGGTGGACGGGTGTTTTTCTAAATGAAAATCTACAACAGGTAGCCTACTGCAGGGAATGGCTTCTGGGACCTTTTTTGTTTGTAAAATGCATAAATTACTTGGATAATAATGTACAGGGTAACGTTATAAATGGCATGAAAGTCATAGAGAAGACGGTCCAATGATATAGATCATTTGGAAAGCCACACTGATGTACAGGAGGTCATTAGGTTTCAAGTCTATAAATCCTTATAAGTGGTGATACAGGAGAATATGGTTGTGAAAAAACAGTGGGTATGCTTCCTGCATAGGATGAAGGATTAAGAATTGGGATGTTATGTTGGTTTAACTTTACATGGTCCCTGGACACAAAATTTTGGTAATTCTGGGAATATCGGGCAACAGCTCTGGTCAACATACTAAGAGAAAGAATGTGGTAGCATTAAAAGTGGGCAAAAGAAAATTCACCCAGATTTTTCTGCACTGGAGGATATAATTGTTGGAGATTGGATAGGCTGGGTTTATTCTCACAGGAACGCAGGGGGCTATGGGGTGACCATAGAGGATTATAAAATTGTGAGGGGCATAGTTAGGATATGGTCAAAATATTTTTATAGAAGGATCTATAGAATCTATAGATTAAAGAATTTTTAACCCAGCGCAGATGAATTTAGATTTAGACGGTATAAGTTTAAGACGAAGTGGAGAAATTTAAAGGAGATCCATGGGGTAAGTTTTCTCCACACAGAGTGGTGAATATATGGAAAGAGCTGAAAGAAGAGATGAGGAGGGAGATGCTATACAATATTTAAAAAGCATTGACAATGATACTTGGTTAGGAAAGACACAGAGTTATGTGTCTAATGCGGGTGAATGCAATTAGCATACATAGGTGCTATGATCAGCATGGACAAGGTGGGCTGAATGGGTCTCTTTCTGTGCTGCATGGTTCTCTTTCTATTGCCCTTTGGATTTTCATTGTACAAACCAACTGTCAGATTATCAATAAAAGATCAGCAATCCTTCAAAATATTTAATTGCGAAGAACATTGGAACAAACATTACAATCACGATGGTGATTGTATAAATGCATATTCTTTCTTCTGTATAGTAATCTCATCTCCCTATGGCTTCTTTTACAGAAGAATGAACTACTCAATAGCCGATCAAAAGTGCAGCAAAGAACTGCAGATGGTGGTTTAAATCTATGGTAGACACAAAATGCTGGAGTAAATCAGTGGGCAGGCATTTTTGGAGAGAAGGAATGGGTGACATTTCAAGATGAGACCCTTCTTCAGACTGATGTCAGGGGAGTGGGTGGGACAGAGATAGAATGGAGTTGGAGACAGTAAGACTGGTGGGAGAACTGGGAAGGGGAGGGGATAGAGAGAGAGAGAGGGAAAGCAAGGGCTATTTGAAGTTAAAGAAGTCAATGTTCATACCACTGGGGTGATAGCTACCCAAGCGAAATACCCCAGCTGTATGAATATTTTGCTTGGGTGGCTTACACCCCAGTGGTATGAACATTGACTTCTCTAACTTCAAATAGCCCCCGCTTTCCCTCTCTCTCTCCATCCCCTTCCCATTTCTCCCACCAGTCTTCCTGTCTCCAACTACATTCTATCTCTGTCCCACACGTTCCCAACAGTCTGAAGAAGGGTCTCGACCCGAAACATCACCCACTCTTTCTCTCCAGAGATGCTGCATGACCCGCTGAGTTACTCCGGCATTTTATGTCTACAACCGATCAAAGGCCCCAGTTTTCCTCACCTATTTCTGATGAGGTAGTCCATCACAGTCGTACTAAAACCCTTAGCATGAAGCATACGGGTGCATCAATCAGGATTCCTTTGCCTCATTATAATTCAACTGTGCTCCAGGATGTGGGTTTTGCTGGCAATGAGAGGATTGGACTTAGCTGTGTTGTTGCTAACATTCGTATGGTCTGCTGATACTCAGTCAAGGCCACTTAAGCACAACAGATTTTGATTGGTAAGGATCGGCAAAAAACGGATTGCTCCCACAATCAATGGCTTCGAGTCAAATGAGGAGGAGTGAGCCAAAATGGAGAGCTTCTTTAAATATTATGTATATTGTACCCGTAAATAAAGTACTTTTGTAAAAAATATGCAACCTAACCAATCTTTCGTAAAGTTGCAATTCAAATTCTATTCCCCGATCTATGAAGGAAAGCATTACAAATGCCTTCTGCAACACACCAATCACTTGTGTTGCTCTTTTCAAGGAACTTTAAAAATTGACCTCTTGGTCTTAGTTCATCAACATTCCTTGGTTTCTGACCATTTACTGCATATATTCTAACCCTATTTGACAAAAATACATTACCACACACTCAGCAGGATTAAATTTCATATGCCAATGCTCCACCCAATTTTTCAATTAATCCATATGTTTTTGGCTTAGATAGCCTTCCTCGATACCAATGTTAGCATCACCTACTTACTTATTAATCATACCTCCTACAATCACATTCAAGTTGTTATATAGCACAAACTTAAAAAAGTCTTAATTACTATGGTAAACCTCCAATCAAAATTCCAATCGGAAAAAATCCTTCCACTACTGTGGCTCTGCCCATATCACCAAACCAATCATCAATCTATTCATCCGGTTGACCGTGGATCCCATGTGCCTTAACATTCTTGAGCAGCCTACCACGCAGAATCTTGTCAAATGCTTTACTAAAGGCTACATAGACAAATCTATAGCCTCAAAATCAACATGAAACTAGTAAGATAAAATTTCTCTTCATAAAGCCATGCTAAGCAAGCTGTCTGAAGGAAGGTCCCAACCCAAAATGCCCATTTCCCGCCACAGATGCTCCCTGACCCACTGAGTTCCCCCCAGCAATTTTTTTGACTTAATATTCCAGCATTTACAGTCTCTTGCATTGCCTTATTTGGGAGAAGCAGCTGCCATCAAGGATTGTGGGTTAACAGCCATTAATATAAATGACAACCAGCCTTCAAACTCTTTAAAATCTTCTAACTTTTCATCTATCTTGAAATTACAAGCACAGCTGGTAAAACAAAAGCACCGTATGTGAAGGAAGCGAGCTATTGGTCCACAGTGGGAGGCTACTTTAGATATTGACATGATCATGACCCATGCATTGGCCAAACACACAGACAATAGAGCTATCTTATTTGGCCTAAATTAAACCAAGTATCTGACATAAACTTAAACTATATTTTGCACCAATGTGACAAAGATCAAGGTTCTCAACAGGCTATTTTGCCACAGAGCACATCAAATGTGGTCATAATCATATTTGTTCAGTCAATCAATATTTGGTGTATCCAGGCAGCTGACCCTCATTTTGACAGCTCTGGTCTTTATGGCACTCATTCAAAGTCACAACATACCTGATGTAAAATTATCATAATTTTGTATATTGCAGAGTCTACTACCATCAACCTCCTTTGCTCAGAGAACGCCAGCTCTCTAGGATAACCCTGTAAAATGTATTTAAATCTGAGAACCATTATAGCAAGACCACAAGGCATCTTCTCCAGGACCCCCATATCATTTAAATCTAGTGATGAAAACTAAATGCAACACTTATATTGTGGCCTAACCTGAACTTTATTAAAAGATTTAGGCATAACTTCCTCGCTTTGTTATTCAATGGTTATGAAGCCCAAGATACAATGATATTGATTGGTGTTTGTGAGATATTGGTATGTGCCCAATGGCTATTACAAAATTACTCAGATGGCTGTAAACTGTTTTTGGAAATTTGTATTGTCACACTATATTGATTCCCTATTGATATCTGAAGGCTTCTATTCCACAAATTTGGAATTGGATCTTTCAGTCTAATGTCAAATAATTTTCCAAAAACTGTCATATGTTTGCTCAATTGTGATAGTCACACATATGGAATACATTACATATAAAATTATATATTAGTCTTGGTAAAGCTTCACTAATTATCTAACATAACTGAGAAAACTGTTCTGGAGACATGTAGAATTGAAGAAATATGCTCATGTATACAAATAACCTTTATGCCATTCCCAGCTCATTCCCCGCCAGTGCTTTTTCTCTTCGCCCCTCCATCAAATATAGTGAGCTACAATTCTTTGGGTCACAGTCCTCTGGTATTCAGTCAATGGCCAATCCATGGAAGTGTTAATTTCAACTTATGATACACCCTTAGAATGTCAAAATCACAGCTTACCCCAATTCTATTCTAGTTGGGTGCCCAAATAGATATTTTGCAACTACAAACACATTTGCCCAAACCAGACTATTGCTTTTCAGGAGTTTGATATACATCATCCAATACCACACTTCATCTTAGTTGATAAATTAAGTAGTCATATCAATTTAGTTGTATTATATTGGTTATTCCAACTGGATGAATGGCACGGGATTGATAGATTTCAGATGGATAATCAAAATTTGTGTGCTTACGTTTTAAACAAATAAGGGAATCAATAACATGGGTCACTTTCCACACGTGCCCAGGTTTAATGTATACTCTTATGCTGATTAGGAAACATGACATTCTGCCCCTTATTACACGTGACACGTGTACAATTTTACGAATTTAATGAAAAACTGATAACCAATCCACAATCACAAGATCAAGAACGGAATAAAGGTCAGGAGATAACACGCCTTTCATCCCCATTAGATGCGATGTCAAAGCGGCATGTAACATTCGCTTACAAGAGAAAATTGAACAGGATTAAACAAACCAACACATTTTATATTTAATGTAAAATAAACTATTTAATCCGTATCAGTAAATGGAATCGACATTAGGTTTCTTTTTTTTTAATCGTATGGACGCTTTCTCCCAAAGTGACAGTTTCCAATATTTACAAATCGGTTTTTACTAAGGCCTAGAATGGAAAAGTCCACGAGTTTCCAAGAAAACATTAGTAACCCATCCTCTTTAATAAGAGGTGGTGAAAGACAAGGGGATATGCTGCAATAAGGGATACTGGGAAGCTAATGCAGTTTATTACTGCGCAGGTGGGCGATTCAATGCAGTCAGCGGCTTCCTTTGTACAAATTAATCCACCGAGCATAATATAAAATAAATCCATATATAGCCATATAATGCACAATTAAATCAAATTCATGACATTTAAATTTGATAACCAGGATTATTCCCTATCCAACATGGGGAATATAGAGAAAGTGCACAATAGACCCATTGCCGCAAAGAAAATGTCATCTTTGAAATTGGTACGTTCTCAAAGTAGAAACAGTAACAGTAATCAGGAGGCACATTATATTACCTTCAATTAAATCATTCTAGTCTCACACCAAAACGTGGAAGCTGAAAGATACGTTCCTTCTTCATTGTTAAGCCACGATATTTATCCTCCCCATAAATGATTAAAATCCCACCAAGTGATTTCACTTTAAGTCTAAGTATCCCATAAACTCCATGTCGTTTCAAATTATACGTATACACCCTAATAATTCGACGCGAGAAACAATGAAGAGGCATCGTGTCTGTTACTAGCACTTCTCAGTATCAGCCACAAAGAAGCCTTCCAGACGATTACTTAAGTCTATGCGACTTGAAAGCAAATTAAACAAATCTGACCGTACAAGCGAAATCAAACTTAAAACATAATCTCGAAGAACCTACACATCTAGTTATTCCCATTTTTTTTTTTAAATAAACGATTTAAGCCAAGACGCAAAACAGCGAGGGGAGGGAGGAAGATTTGTTTATCCAAGTTAATAAAACGCTTCGTGCTCTTGACTCGATCCAAGACGGGCTCGTGATTTGCAGCAGTAAGAAATTAAAAAAACATGTTGGCGAGCATTAACGCCCTTAAATGACAAGTTACTTTATTAGCAGTAGCAATGCAAAAACGGCATGGCGGTCCGGGATGTAAATAGGGCCTTCGGACCCCTGACTATGTCATTTACCTTAAAATAGCCTCCTTCGTAGAGCGTGTTGGGGGGACCGAAGATCGCTACTTCCCAATTGTAGAGATCGGACTCGTCCACCAAAGTGATCCTGAAACCTTCCACCGGCTCCTCCTGCAAACTCTTAAGCTCCAACATTAAGGCCTTCTGCGAGCTCGTCATCTGCTGCTGAGCCATGGTGGTGGGAAGCAGAAAAGCCGAGGGAGGAAGAAAAGGGAGAGGAAGGGAAAGGGGGGAAGGGGGGTACAAAATAAAACAAACCAGGGGGGAAGAAAATTAAAGAAAGACAGCTGCTGGGAAAGGCAAAGCAGCCACCAGGCAGGCAGGCAGGCAGGCAGGCAGGCGATGAAACAAACACACGACGCTTTGGACACTTCACCAAGTTCAGGGGGGGAGGGGGAAAGAAAAAGTCCTTCCTCCTTCACAGCGCCAGGCTCTGGAGAGAAAAAAATCAGACCAGTGCTCCACACATCGGGGGGGTATCAGGCAACCGCCAGCAGCTCATGAAGAAGAGTACTTCTAGCTATTATTTTTGTGATATATAAAAGGCAGGGTTTGCGATACTTGTTGTTGCCGCCGTGTGTGTCGGTAACAATGTGGTTTAGATGGTGATCTCTGCGCTGCGCCTCGCCGGCACTGCTTGGTGACAGCAGTAAAATGGCCCTGCAGCGGCTGCGGCTCCGGCACCAGCTCCGCCCCCGCGACGTCACCCGCGCCCTTTGTGACGCGCCTTCGCCCCTCCCCCCCGCCATGTGTCGACCGACGCTCAGCAACGCACATGCGTAGACGGGGCCCCGGCCTGGGCCGACGCGAGACGCTCCGGAGCTGGAATTTCATTGGTGGCGGCCGCCGCGTTACGTCATCATTGGTCGAAGGGGTCCTGAATCTTTGGTCCTCACTTCCATACGTCACCGATTCATGTTATCCAGAGATGCCGCCTGACCTGCTGATTTACTCCAGCACTTTGTACTAAAGATCTTTGCTTTGTACCCATCCATGTTCTCCAGAGATGCTGCCTGACCTGCTGATTTACCCCAGCACTTTGTACCAAAGATCTTTGCTTTGTACCCATCCATGTTCTCCAGAGATGCCGCCTGACCTGCTGACTTACCCCAGCACTTTGTACCAAAGATCTTTGCTTTGTACCCATTCACGTTCTCCAGAGATGCTGCCTGACCTGCTGACTTACCCCAGCACTTTGTTACCTATTCATGTTCTCCAGAGATGCTTCATGACCTGCTGAGTGACTCCATTTTGTGTCTTTTTTTTGTAAACCAGCTCGTCATGGTCTTTAGAAATAAATAAATAGGTCCAGGAGCAGGCCATTTGGCCCTTCGAGCTAGCACCGCCATTCAATATGATCATGGCTGAACATCTAAAATCAGTACCCCGTTCCTGCTTTTTCTCCATATCCCTTGATTCCTTTGCCGCAAGAGCTAAATCTATCTTGAAAATATCCAGTGAACTGGACTCCACTGCCTTCTGTGGCAGAGAATTCCACAGACACACAATTCTCCAGGTATAAAAGTTGTCCCTCATCACAGTCCTAAATGGCCTACCCCTTATTCTTAAACTTTGACCCCTGGTTCTGGATTCCTCCAACATTGGGAAAAACTTTCCTGCATCTAGCCTGTCTAATCCTTAAAAATGTTATGTTACTATAAGATCCTCTCTCATCCTCCTAAATTCCTCATTTCATTTTACAAAAGTGACTCGATGATATTGTGAAGGATATTAATTCATAGAGTGGAATTCATTGGCACAGATGGCTGTGGAGGCCAAGTCAATGGATATTTGTACGGCAGAGATTGACAGATTCTTGATTAGTAAAGATATGGGGAGAAGGGAGAGGAATGGGGTTGAGAGAGAAAGATAGATCAGCTATGATTGGAAGATGGTGTAGACTTGATGGGCCGAATTGCCTAATTCTGCACCGAGCTTATGAATTTATGTGTGGAAAGGGGCACTTCGGCCCAACTTGCCCACACTGACCAACGTCCCATCTACACTCGTCCCACCTGCCTGCATTTAGCCCATATCCCTCTAAACCTATCCTATCCATGTACCTATCTAATTGCTTCTTTACACTTCTGTGTAGAAGGCCTTAATTGCTTCTGTTCCTTACACTTACGTTGCCCGCTTTCAGTTCAGCTGGACATAAAAGATGTAGTGGGTAGAAGTCACAATGGAGTATTGATGCGAAAGTGGGATACCATAGAACTAGTGTGAATGGGTGATCTATTAATTTGGTGGGCCAAAGGGGCCTAATCCAAGCTGTATCTCTGAATTTAGAAGTGTCATTACCTACTGATGTTCAATCTGTCCCTGGTGTTGTGAAGGATGAACCACCTGTACTTTGGAAAACAATTTCTAGACCTTTGAACACGTCCATCAGTTAGTGAGTAACATTGAATGTCCTGCAGGATAAGGACTCGATATTTCATGATTTTAATTTAAATGTGATTTAGCCAACTGTCAATGTTTAATTGCAAGGCCTAGATTTCTTCTGTAACATAAGGCGATTTGGCACATTAGGTCTATGCTAACTCCCGTTTCAGCCATCCTGTCAGTTCCATCCCTGTACTGTTCTCCAATATATTATATTATTTATCTTAAAAATTGCTTTCTGAAGGCGCTGATTTTGCTTTCAAAGCTCTTTCAGGCACCAAATTCAAGATTATAACCATACTAAGTAAACAAAATCCCACTTGCACCCTTTCTGCACTTGTGACCTTTTTAATCTGTGTTCCTGGTCACAGAATTATCAGTTTTCCTCCCATTTTGTTAATGTTTTGAGATGAGGATGTTGTTAGCAAGGCCAGTATTTATTGCTCGCAGAAGGTGGCGTTTTTCAGAAGTTCCTGCTGGTGAATCAGTACAGTACAGGCCAGTGATCGGCAGCAAGTCATCAGGACTTACCGGAAATTACAACAACCTTACTCATCATGTCCATCAAGTGATTCTGGAATGATTGTCAATAATATACGTCATTCAGCGTGAAACCAACTGGGATTCAATGTTTGTAATCTGAGTTCATTAGCGATCAGAGAAAAGGATGTCAGCACTGATTTCCTATTATGATTTGATATACTGAAAATACTTTTGGGGCAATAACGCAGCCTTGTTTGGCTGTCTTCATTCAGATTGGCTATGTTGTACACCCATCAGTTAGTATCATAGCTGATATGTTGTTTTGGAGCAAACATAAGGTGGAGATAGAGCATGCTCCCTTCTGACTGGGCCTTTAGCGTGACCAAAAAGTGCCATTAGAGCGGCTGATATTTCCTCGGTTTTGCCTCATGATGAAGATTGTGTCCATTTTTCCTAAAGATGGAATCCATGTTGTGATTCAGGGAGCAGTTCTTTGGCCTTTGGGATAGGTGGTTTTGAATGACAGGGGGGGCACTCTTTGGTTATCATAGTTCAACATGTCCCCTTATTGAAGTTGGTCAGAATCATAGCATTTATTAAGTTCCCAAGTATATCTTCTTCACAAATGTGAACAATGGGGTTGTGGATTTGTGACTACAGCTCTTCACCATCAAATTTTAGGATTTCAATGGGATAGCTTCAGGCAAAGTAATACCATATAGGAAGTTAACAGCTTGAAGGAAATAATAAAATTAGGTATTGTTGTCATGCATATGAAAATTGATGTTAGTTCTGAAACATATTCGTCCACCTGCCTTGATTGTCAAAAAACATCTAAGTTGCAAATATATTGAATGAATGATGAATAAAAAATGTATTAGCCAAGGATGTATACATACAAGGAATTTGCCTCGGTGTTTTGCTCGCTAGGATAAAAACACGATATACAGTAGACAATTAAAATTAAAACATTATAATTTAAACATTGTCAGATTAACGTTATTATTTACCAAAAGCAAAGTAAATGAGGGGAGAATGGGTGTTGAATTATGCTTTCAATTTTGTTTTACCTGCTGATAATGAAAATTAATTGAAAAAACCCCATAAAGGAACATGATAGAAATTAACTTTGTGCTTTCCTGTTCTTTGAGCTAAATTATGCAGGCTGAATGTATGAGGAATAATATAGAGATAAAGATTCTGACAGCTTTGATTAATCTGGTTAAGACAATAAGAAAGTGGAACCCATACATTAAAAAAAATGTATGATTGCCATATTGTAGAGTGATTACTAATTGTGGTGCATCCAGGTAACCTATAGAACAATGGAACAAATTACCTCACATCTGTTCATTTAAAGACCTGCTAATAGGAATTGTATAGAACAGTCATGAAGAATACTATCAACACCTTCACCATGTATAGTTGAATTAGAATTGAATACAAAACTCCTGTGTTAGGAAAATCAAACTGGTATTTTTTGTCTCAAAAAGTTAAGTCAAAATGAGGGTCATTCTTTTGATGTGATTCAATGTGTTTTGCCTAGGCATTTGACAAGGTTTAATACAACAAAGCAATTGAAAAATTAAAGCATTACAAATTTTTTTAAAAAAGAGCAAGATACAAACGACTGGAGGAACTCTGAAGAAGGGTTTCTGATCCAAATCGATACCTATCCATGTCCTCCACAGATGCAGTTGGACCTGCTGAGTTACTCGGGCACTTTGTGTCTGTTTTTATAAACCAGCATCTGCAGTTTCTTGCTTCTGATAGAACTCAGCGGGTCAGGCGTTCTGATATCAATGTAGCTTCAAAGTCCCATAAGCTTTGGATTATGAAAATTATTTTGTTCAGTGAGGTACTTTGTCCTTTTAACAGTTTTGTTCTTTCCCCTCTCCTTCCACAGTAGTCGGCCCTTACTTGGGAAGATTTACATAAACTGTAGGTTATTCTGAACACCAAACAAGTCGGAACCTCCTCAGAATTTTTCCTTCTCCACTTATGTGAAGCCAAAATCCATTTTAGCTGACCTAACATTTTCCCATTGATGATCAGTTAAATCAACATAACAGTTCACACTTGGGATCTGCTTGGTGTAGATTAACTCGGTTACGCACAGGATAAACTCTTTGAACTCCCCTGACAGTCTATTATAAGTTAATGACCTAACTACTGTGTTTTATCAATACATCTGTGTTTTTGTTTTTACAGAAATGCACTCTGCATTACGTAATGCAGATTATATGTTGATGACACCATGCTGCCTTCATTCACCTGTCTGTTGTCTGCAATGGAGCTGATCCTTTTTATAGAGTGTTATGGTCATCAGCAGTATTGTGTGCATCAATTCAGGGAATTTTAAAAATATGTCTTTTGAAAGCTGTATATATACGAAAGTTATGCTGAAACAGTAGTCTAGCTCTAGTCAATCCCTTGACGTTACACAAAATGTCCAGAGCAGAAATTTACCATTTGATACAAGGAAAGATCCAAGGAGAGGGTAGTCAGATCCGGGTTGGTACAGATCATATTAGTAACATAGAAAATAGGTGCAGGAGTAGGCCATTCAGCCCATCGAGCTAGCACCGCCATTCAATATGATCATGGCTGATCATCCAAAATCAGTACCCGTTCCGGCTTTTCCCCCCATATCCTTAGATTCCCTTCGCCCTAAGAGATAAATCTAACTCTCGCTTGAAAAAATATTGATCGCAACTGTATTCAACAACGGACCTCAAGGCAAACTAGAGAGATGCAAATCAGATTATATGTACATTTTTGCAAATATAAGTGATTTTTAAAAAAAACTGCTTCCCCAACGTTTCCAGCTTGTTCTACAAAGGAGTTACTTATACTGAATTATAAGAAGAAACTCGAGGACATCACCCACGGACATTTATCAATGCATGAGAAGTGATAGATTCGGGCTGGTGGAGCAGCACCAATGGAACAGTCTCCTTTCAGCAGAAAAGCAGAAAATGTAAAGTTTGGATTTACACATTGTGCCAATATAATTGCTGAGATCCATGTTTATTAGTTCTTTCATTTACTAGTGACTGGAAACCAATCGATCAAATTCAAACTTCCTGAGTAAATTTAAATTCATAACTTTCTGAAAAAGTGGTGAGAATAAGTGAAGGTGGGCAGTATTAATGGCAATGTCCATTCCTGATCAGCTCAACGCATTCTACGCACACGTTGAACGTGTTGGTGGAGAAACATCATCCTTTGTCTCTGGAACTGGTACACTATAAGGCTGAGAACTATTTTCTGCATTCTGTATGCCCCCCTTTGTTCTAGCTATTGTACTCGAGTTTGGCTTGATTGTAATTATGTATAGTATTATCTGATCTAACTGGATAGCCCAGCACTTGCACTTCTGGCAGTGCTTGGAGATCTTTCACAAGTATTGGATGCCACATAATTGTTATCACCACAAAGCAAGTCTCTCAGAAAAAATATACAGTAGCTGAATACAGCAGACTGAGGATATTCCCAGAGGTAATGCTCTTTTAGTAAAGTCTTCTCTTGGAATTAATGCAACAATAAGCGCAGTGGCAACATGATCACATAGTTTGTGTAAAAATACCCATTTTCATCACCCCAGTACCACGAACACAATACAAAGGAAAGAAATGTGTATCATGTGAAAGACATGTTAATATTTCAATGTTGTAATCTGTCATCAGAAAAACAATAATCAAGTATTGCAATTAAGACAGGACCGTTAAAATGCCTTGTCTCGACGTCTATTTAAACATTCGTTTAAAATTAATCTGCATTAGAAGCGCTCTTCTCTACTAACAGAGCAGAATTCCAAACATTATTAAATCATGACAAGTTGCGTATTGAACAATTGCCCTGTCATAAGCAATGACAATAAGCATGTCTTTGTCAATAATTAAGTCTTTGTTTCAATTTTTTGTTATTCCATAACTTTGTGTCCTTTTTTTTGTAAAGCAGCATCTCTAGTTTACATCTCTAGTTCCTTGTTTCAACAATAAAAAGCAAGTTAAACCATCCAGTACTAACTCACAGCTGGAAACACTCGCCCAAAATAATGTAAGCAGCTTTAAAATATATATTTTTTAAACAGGCAATGTCGTAAATCTGTCGTAAACTCTGCACAGGCACTTGCAGCGGAAGCTCCCGGGAAACATTCGATCCGCGATGATTGACATGGGAAGGAGCCACGGAGGGTTTTGATCACGCGGCGCGGCGTTGGACTAATCGGGTGTGTGGAGGCAGGACCGCCGAAGCACCGGGTCACACTGAGCGGAACTGTGGGCAGCACATGTGGAGGCAGAGCTACTGGTCCTGATAAGCTCTTTAAAGCACACGGGGGGACATGAAGAGAAAGAGACGGGATGTCGATTTGCAAACTGTCGAGCAGCAGGTATGTGCACTAGCTTCATTGATCAGAATGTTTTTCTTTTGGGCCAGGAGTTGGGTATAATATGTTCACGTGTCTTCATACCTACCTGCCAACATTAAGTTTAGTTTATTGTCACGTGTACCGAGGTACAGTGAAAAGCTGTTGTTGCATGCTAACGAGTCAGCCGGAGGACAATACATTAAGTTGTCACGATATGCAATTCCAAGAGGGTCGAGACTTGTGCAAGTCGTTGTCACTTATTGTAGCAATGTTACAACATTTTGAGATTAAAAGAAAATCAAGTCTGCAATTTATCCCATCAGATAAAGCATAAAACGAAGTTTAATTTGACACCCAATTCACTTTCATATCTTCAATATTAAAAAAAGTTATGGCCATTTTCATACTGAAACATATGAAACAATCTTACATGGATAACCTGAAATTAAAGCATATAATTAGTTAGTTACCTGATTGTAGCTAATTACAAAATTCAATTACTAGATCTAAACATCTATCCATTTCTTAAGAAAAGGTTAACATTTTCAAATAGCCTAAGTGTCCAAATAACATTCACACAAGAATTCACAATATAACATGATTTTTAAATCTCATTGTCATGAATTTATAGGCCAAATTGAAGGAAATTAATGCTTAATTCTTGTAACTTAATGGGCTTTTAAATCATCTTGCGAGTGGATTTTTGTGGAACGTTGCGGTTACAGTGAATTTGAACCCCATATCGTCAGGAAAAACAATGCCGGCTTGTATTGGGCCAAAATCACATTTTTGCCAACAAAATTTTGATTAAAGTCATCCTAAGAAACAAGTTTATATGTAAAATAAACTACTTACCACGTGTTTTGTCCCCTACTTGAGATCTGTCCCGTTGTAGGCGTTAGAAGTCGCTTTTTTATTTTACTTCAGCGATTAAATTGTCCCGCAATTTTTTTTTTTACACTGCCGAGAATGTAAGTCGGAATAATTTTTCTGCATCAGCTGGCAGGCCGAGAAAATCCATCTCGGACAGGCAGGAGAAAACGCATTTTAATCCCGCTCCCTCAAAGGTGCCAAAGTTGCGCGCACGGCCAGTGGCAGAACTATAGCACTGCTGAAGGTAAGTATTGTAACATTGCTACTTATTGTCTTCCTTGCAAGAAAGTGTTTGACAAAAGGCATACTTTTCACTGCAATGACCTAGCACAACATTCAGATGTAGTATTATTGCCATCTTCAAACTGAGAATCCGAGTGGTAGAAGAAAGCTTGCTTTGATCTTCGCAAAGTCATCAGGAATGCCAAGAGGAAATACCAGGACAATCTCAGATCATTTGGACAACTGCAAGCTGTGGCAAAGCCTGAATACTACAACTGGTTGCAAAGCGAAACCAGGCAACATTGCTGGTGATAGTGCGGCCCTCCCTGATGAACTTAATGAATTCTATGTTCACTTTGAGCAGATGGCCAACAAGGTGATGACATCCATCCCGTCAGACTCGAGTGTGCCTTTTCCCAGGTTCACTGTTGCAGAAGTTAGGTAGGATTCCTGACGGTGAACCCACGGAAAGCAACTGGCCTGGACGGAGATCCTGGCTGTGTCCTTGGATATTGCATGGACCAACTAGTGGGAATATTCACGGACATCTTTAGTCTCTCCCTGCTCTGTTCTGAAGTACCCGCCTGCTTCTGAAGGTCTCGACCCGAAATGTTACCCATTCCTTCTCTCCAGATATGCTGCCTATCCCACTGAGTTACTCCAGTATTTTGTGTCTGTTTCAAGAAGACCACTATTATTCCAGTGTCAAAGAAAAGCATGCTTTAATGTCTACCGTCCAGTGGCCTTGACTACCATCCTGAAGTGCTTCAAGTGGCTGGTTATGGAACGCATTAAATCCAATCTAGCAAGCAACCTTGACCAACTGCAGTTTTCCGACTGCAACAAGAGGTCCATGGCCGATGTCATCTCCTTGGCCCTACACTCACCTGGGAAACCTGGATATAAATGACACCTATAGCAGACTCCTATTCATAGATGAGAGCTCTACTTTCAACATAATTGTCCCATCCAACCTCATTTCCAGTCTTCAACTTCGAGTCAGCACTCCCCTCTGCAACTGGATTCTTGACCAGAGACCACAATTTAAGGGTGGCAAGGTGGCGGTAGAGTTGCAGCCTTGCAGCACCAGAGTGCCGGGTTCGGCCCTGACTACGATTGCTTTCTGTATGGAGTTTGTACATTTTCACCATGACCTGCGTGGGTCTTCTCCGAGATCTTAGGTTTCCTCCCACACACCACTCCGAAGACGTAATCCAGAGGAACCCGCTCCCCGATGGGCGGTTACAGCCACCACCCCAAATACAAGAGGTACCTTGCACACCACTGGCTTCTGCCCCTACGCCACACGCTGCCACTTCATCCACAACCCCGAGGTGAAGCGAGGGCCCCGGCCTCGCCTGCGCCAGAGCGCCAACCTGTGCTCGGCCTCTTCCGACCCGGCGCTCGACTGGGCCACGCTGCTGGAGGCCTTCAGTTGGAGCTGGAGTTGGAGCTTGGGGCTGGGCAATGGAGGGGGAGGAGGTTGCTGCTAGAAAACCACTTAAAGCCATCAAACCACTGAGCAGCAGCCTCAGACACGGCAACATTGTCGGTTCACTAGAACTTGTCAAGAGTGTTTAATGGTCGTGTGTACTGAAATGGAACAATGAAATTCTTGCTTGCAGCGCCACAACATATTTTTAAACACAGCACTCAATAGATACCAATAAGCAATGAACATAAAAAATAAATAAATGAAACCCTAATACAGTACAAAACAAAAGCCAGTAATCGCTAGAGCAAACAAGACCGTTTGTAGTTCGAAGTTTAGAGTCATATACAGCACAAAAACATACCCTATGCCAACCAAGCCGCCCCATCTGCACCAGTCCCACCTGCCTGAGTTTGGCCCATATCTTTAAACCTTTCCTGTCAATGCACCAGTCCAATTGCATTTTAAATATTGTTATAGCACCTGCATCAACCACCTCCTCTGGCAGGTGATTCCTATACCCACCATCTTCTGTGTGAAAAGTTGGTGTTTGCAGTGTTCAGTAGCCTGATGTTAATTGGGAAGAAGCTGTTACTGAACCATGTAGAATCCCCCTTCCAAAATCGGAAACCAGTGGCTAATATGTGAAAGTTATCCCCAAAGAGCAGACAAACAACAGCCTGGTGTATTTATAAAATTACACCTTGATATACCAGACTCCACCAATCTGAGTATGTTCTATTCCACTGATGAGTTTGCCACTTATTTAAATATGAGGGAAGGATAATCTCATGGAATCCTCAACAATGGCTCCAGACCTTACAAAGCCACATTGCATCAGGTCAAATGGGATATGGAAATCTCCTGATTATCACTTAACAACATATGGAAGAAGCACTGAATAAGGTCACAGAATGTAATCATGTCAGTCCAATGTATGAACCTATGACATAGAAATAGGTTATTTGCCCAGTTGAGTCTGTATTGATTGCCAGGGAGATGCTGTATTATCTTCTGCATCCTATTCTTTCAGACGTATTCATAGCATAATATTGAACAGCACAACACATTAAAAGGCCATTTGACCCACAATGTCTGTGCCAAACGGCACACAGCTTCGCTACACTGGCACCTCATTGCCTATGCTTCTCCACTCCACTTTGAACCAAACTCTTGGTTTCATAGTAATAGCACAGAAACACAATATTAATACTATCACATTGTCCTAATACTGTATTAATCGTTCGCATGTTTCCCCACTGGGGAAAAGTTAATCTACAATGACGAATGAGGAATTGTTCAACTTAATCACCACCTGTCCAGAACCATGGTTGCTTCAGTTGCAGTCTGAGTTGGAGTATGGAGCCACAGCTTGTATAGGACCACAAGGTCAAGCCCCAAGACATAATTAACTATTACCTTGAAGCGTGAGACAAAAGGGCCTTGTGGTAACATTTGCATATTTCCCTTCAACCACAAGGACTACAATATGACCTTGGCTCAAATGCACCATGTCCCTCATCTCACAGATATCTTGCAATAAAGGCCGGCATTGATTATGAAAACCATCACCTACAGTGCCCTCTAAGTGTGTTTGAAGATCAAAACATGAAACTATCGTCCGCCAGCCAGCAGTGATCTGTGCCTTATATAGTTCTGAGACATCTACTAAATGCAGCAGGCCTCTTTAAATCATCAGAGAAACACCACTAACACAGCTTCTGCAAATTTCTCCAAATCCAGGAGAAACAAACAAATGTCAGCAATCTTTCTTAGGTCAACATTCTCAGCCCTGAACATTAAACTCCGTCTTCTTCTTCTTATTGAGTCCGCATACAAGATTAAAATTTGTTCAGCCAGAGCTGAACCCACTTCTCGGCATCTGCATACAATGGTGTCTGTCTTGTGCTTCTTGCGCGCGGTGGTGGAAAGATTGGTGGAAACAGGGCCGCGACGTGAACGCTCTTTCCTTGACCCCACTCCATCTTATTGCTCACATCCCCCACACCAGATACTTGAACAAGCACTGCATTTGGGGCTCTGTTTAGGTAAGTGATGCAAGAAGAAGCACAGGAATGTTTTCAAAACATTGTTGGGGAAGGTGTATCATCCCCACTGATCCATAATGAACAAGCATTTGGGATGCTGTTGTAATCCACCAGTCTCACTTGGAAACCTGCCCAGTATAAATAGTAAGAGCCACCACCTCCAAGGTTACCACTTGATCAAGTTCTTGATGTAATTACAGATAACTTATTTGTTGTCTATTAGTTTTAGAGATGTGGCACGGAAACAGGTCTTTCGGCCCATTGAGTCCGCACTGACCACGATCACCACACATTATTGCTATCCTGCACACACTAGGGACAATATATAATTTTACCAAGCCAAATAACCTACAAACCTGTACGTCTTTGGAGTGTGGGAGGAAATTGCGGGCGCCCTGGTTGAAGTTTACGATTTGTCCTTAAATACAAGAGAGGTGCCAGAAGACATTGCCAGGAGGGTGGCAAATGTTGTGCCTCTATTCAAGAAAGGCTGCAGGGAAAATGCTGGGAACAATAGGCCGGTGAACTTAACATCTGCAGTTGGAAAGTTACTAGACAGTACTAGACTAAGTGGGACCCATTGGTCACATGGGAGACCTGGTCCCACATTGCAATCCGTCCCCCCAACGTAATATTCCACCACTGACCCGTAGCCCCAACTGTGCAGGTCCAGCTCATTTCCTCTCATCCCCCAGCACACCACCCCCCCCTCCTCTTCTTTCCCATCCATCCCCCTCCTCATATTTCCTCTCCCTCCCTTTCCTTCCCCTACCCTTATTCACTCCCTCCCTCCCTCCATAACTCCTCTCCCCTCCCTATCCCCCATCTCCCCACTCCTCACCTCCCCTATCTCCCCCCCACTATCCCTCACCTCCCCCACTCCCTCCTCACCTCCTCCCTTTTCTTTCCCCTCTCCTACCCTCCCCAATCCTTCCCTCACCTCTCCTTTCCCCTACCCTCAGTCACTCCCTCCCTCCATAACTCTTCTCCCCTCCCTATCCCCCTTCCTCCCTCATTCTTCCTCCTCACCTCTCCCATTTCCCCTGCCTCTCCCTCCCTACCCCTCCTCTCCTTCAATCTCCCCACTGTCCCTCCTCACCTCCCTAGGATCTCGAGGTTGCTGCTCCTCTCCTGGAGGCTTATTGGCGCCCTCAGAGCCAGGCTCAGTGCCCATGCCTCGGGATCCCTGGCATGCGGGCTGCGCCGGCAGGAAGGTGGGCGGCGGCAGGGATGCGGGGTGCACCGGCAGGAAGGTGAGTGCCAGCAGGGAGGCAGGCCGTGGTGGTGACTGCCATCGGAGACAGCCAATTGGTGCTGCGATGGTGCCGGAAGGGGCGTCGCCGTCCTGGCTGTGACTGAGGGGAGAGCAGACCAATCTGTGCATGAGCAGTTTTAAAGATTTTTAAACCTTAATAACTTAAAATATAGCACCGATCGGAACAAAACTTGGTGCATTTGCAGCACAGGACAACGGTGAGTAAGCACTAGCGCATACAGTTTTTGCGCAAATGTAAAAATAACGTAAACCGGAAGATAACAGGATGAGAGTTTTAGTTATGTATAGTTTCTCAGGGATAGGTTATACAGGCATTTGGATGGGCAAGGGCTGATTAGGTCTTGTCAGCATGGTTTTGTATGTGGTAGGTCGTTCTCACAAATCTGATTGAGTTTTTTGAAGACGTGACCAATAAGGTCGATGAGGGCAGAGCTGTCGATGTTGTATACATGGATTTCAGTGAGGCATTCGACAAGGTTCCACATGGTAGGCTGCTCTGGAAGGTTAGATCGCATGTGATCCAAGGAGAGAACTGAGGAATTGTAAGGGTAAAAATACCCTAATGGGACTTATCTACAGGCGCCCAAACAGTAGCCTGGATATAGGGTGCAAATTGAGTTAAAATTGGCATGTCGTAAAGGTAATACTGCGGTTGTTATGGGAGATTTCATCAGGTAGACTGGGAAAATCAGGTTGGTACTGGAAATCAAGAAAGGGAATTTGTGGAGTGCCTCTGTGATGGATTCTTAGAGCAGTTTGTACTGGAGCCTACAGGGAGAAGGCAATTCTGGATCTAGTATTGTGTCATGATCCGGATTTGATAAAGGGAACTTGAGGTTAAGGAGCCATTAGGAGGTAGTGACCATAATATAAGAAGTTTTAATCTACAATTTGAGATGACAGTGGAACAACAATGGCAGGTATTTCTGGGAATGATACAGAAGATGCAGGATCAGTTCATTCTAAACAGGAAGAAAGATTCCAAGGGGAAGTAAGAGCGATCGTGGCAAGGGATCGCAGGCTCCGATGGTAGGTCCACGGCCCCATGGTGGGGCTCAAAGTCCCGAGCAAAGCCGCCAACTCTATGATGTTAGGCCGAAGAGCGACCGGAGATATGATCCGGGAAACAATCGCATCTCCGGCAAGGTAAGAGATTGAAAAAAGTTTCCCCGACCCCCTCCCCCACCCTCCACATAAAACAAACCAGAGAACCACATTAGCACATACTTTTAAAACACACTAAAAATAACAAAAAAGACAAACCGTTGGCGAAGCTGCCATCGCTGACGGCGCCACCCGGTGGATATTAGCCACTTTCCAGTCTCCTGGCACCTTACCCACAGTTATCGATGATACAACTATTTCTGCTGGGGGGACCTGCAATTTCTTCCCTAGCTTCCCACAATGTCCTAGGATATGCTTGATCACGTGCTGGGGATTTGTCAACCTTTATTCATAATAAGCTCTCTAGCATGTCCTCTGTTGTAATGTGGTTTATTTTCAAGACATTGCTATTAACTTACCTGGGTATCCTAGTATCATGCCTTTCTCCACGGTAAATATCCTGCTGTATCCTTTGACCACCTCCTTGCAATTCTCAACTCAACCAATCATATCATCCACAAACTAACTAATCCAACCACCTATATTTTCATTCAAATGAAGTTCCATGGAAATTTCCAGCAACCCCCTCACCGCCCAAGATGCTTAAAAGACATTTGAACAGGTATCTGGATAGGAAACCTTTGGAGATATGGGTTATATGCAGGGAGATGGGACTAGCTTGGATGGAGCATATTGGTTGGCATGGGAAGGTTGGGCCAAAGGGCCTGTTTCTGTGCTGTATGACTCTATTACACTTCATATCAAAGCAGCCAGTTTGGTATTACCATTCATCACGGCAAAAAGCTGTCGGAGCTGAAGGCTCTACAGGCAAACAGCAAGCAATTGTGGATTTTGCCATCAATATCTACCAGGAATGTGCATTGTAAGATGAAGGAAGTGTAGCACATTGACGAGGGGCCTTGTCATGGATATGGATTTTTGGTTGGAGAAAATTCAGGTTATCACACGTGCATTGGGGTCAGGTTGGTGTTGGAGCTTTGTTCTCAAGCTATTTAATGGAAGGCCATGCTTCCATAGTTTTCGGTGAAGGAATCAATAGTCAATTGAAACCTTGTCTCTGTTGTGCATACTAAGTGTTCTGCATACAATTATTATATGTATTAGATAACCAATGTCCTGTTGAAATATTCTTGACTTGAAACATTTAACTCTATTTCTCTCTTCACTAGTGCCGCCTGACTTGCTAACCAGCATTTTGTATTTGACTTTGATTACTTGGATTTAGAAACATAAAACAAATTGGCGAAATTTGAAATTGTTGCTACATTGCTTCCCAACAAGAGAATGCTTGAGCTTGCGAAAAACATATTTTCTGACACCTAGAATCATGTCCCCTATTTAATTCTCCTTTCTTTCAAAGAATTTTCTTTCTAAAATTATTTCCCATCAATTGTCTCGGTATGTTTTGCTCTTGTATTCATTTCAAAGTCAAAGTCAAAAGAGTTTATTGTCATGTGTTCCTGACGGGACAATGAAATTCTTTCTTTGTATAGCACATACGTAAATACACACATGAATGAATAAATTGATCAATTGCAAATAACAGATGGAGGGGTATTAATCTCCGTAATCTTCTCAGGAAGTAGAGGCGCTGATGAGCTTTCTTAATAATTGCATCTGTGTATCTGCATCTTAATAATTTCCTCTTTCGGATCATCCTCCTACGCTCACCTTAATACATTACAATACCGTTTATTGTCATTTGAACCTCAGAAACGAATTTTAGTTTCTGCAGTCATACATACAAGAAAAGAACCAAGACGCAACACAAACATCCATCACAGTGAATCTCCTCCTCACTGTGATGGAAGGCAAAGTCTTATCTCTCCCCTGCACTCCCCGATGGAAAATAAGACGCGCGGCCATTCAGGCCGCGCTGGGCGATGCAAGGCCGCGCTCCAGGTCTTGATGTTAGAGCCCCTGGCGGGCGCCAGCAAGTCCCATGGCCATCAAAGTCGCGCCGGGTGATGTAAGGCCCCGCTCCAGGTCGTCTTCAACCCCGCAATTCGGGCGGGAGAAGATGCCGCCGCAGGAGCTCCGAAAAGCGGTCTCCCACCAGAGACCCGTGAGCTCCCGGTGTTACCGTCCACCGGCCTGCAGCTGGAGCCTCCGAATCTCCGGGGTCGCGCAGCAGCAGCGCGCCACCACAGCTCCTCCCGTTCCGAACTCGGCCAGCTCCACGTTGGTAAGTAGGCCACAGCTCCACGACTGGAGCCCCACGTCCGTTTGGAGGCCGCTCCACGGTGCTAGGCCCCAACGGCAACGGAGACCCGACAGAGGAAAGGTCGGGTCCTTCGTACAGGGAAAAGATTTTAAAAGTTTCCCCCGCCCCGCCCCCACTCCCCCACACATATCCAGCTAAAAATCTCTTTACTAATTTTAATTCTTCTAATTCTTTTTGCCGTGATGTTCAGTTTAAGCTTAATGAAGTGTGTGCAGTTTGAATAATGGTCAGCATAAGATTAGTATTGAGGAAGGATCCCTTCAGAGTTTTTGAGAAGATGATTATTAGCATTTTCTCTGTTCTGTGTTATTGTCGCCAGATGGACAGGTGCAATACGAACAACCTGATCCTGAATGTCGAAAAAACAAAGGAGGTGATCGTCGACTTCAGGAAAAACCGGCACAGTCCCACACCACTTCACATCAATGACAGCGATGTGGAGGTGGTCAGTAGCACTAAATTCCTGGGGGTGCAGATCACTAACAGTCTGACCTGGTCAAATATCTCATCAACAGTTAAGAGAGCGCAGCAGCGGTTGCACTTTCTGCGCCGGATGAGAAGAGCTCACCTCCCCCATCCTATCCTCACTACTTTCTACAGGGGCACCATAGAGAGTATTTTGACCAGCTGTATCTCTGTCCGGTTTGGGGACTGTAAAGCCTCCGACTGGAAGTCCGTGCAGAGAGTGGTGAGGACAGCGGAAAAAATCATTGGGACCTCTCTCCCCTCAATCGGGGATATTGCGACCAAACGTTGCGTGTCTAAGGCCAGCAGTATCTCCATCTCCATCACGGACTGTTCACTCTGCTGCCCTCGGGAAAAAGATATTGTATAATAAGGAGCAGAACATCAAGGTTCTGCAACAGCTTCTTCCCACTAGCCATCAGACTCCTGAATGCCATGTAATGGGCTTCCACCATTGTTTATTTTATCATTTTATCCTTTATCCATTTTTTTCCATTTTATCCTTCTGTTAATTATCGTGTTGCATAGGGAGCCAAATGCAATGGAATTTCGTTTGGAATTGCATATATCGATGTATTTCTAAATGACAATAAAGTTTGTTTGACTGATTTGATTTGACTTTGTTGATCAACATTTTTACAGCATTTTCTGAGACCAAGACACCCCACTTACATAGAAAGATCTTAAAGTAAACTAGCATTTTGCCTTCCTGACATGTTTTAGAGCCCAGAAATTTTTGAAAACTGGCATATCTGGGGGATAAATGAATTTATTCATTTGCAATGCTTCCTGTGGAATTTAAACCGTGATCACGTCCAGAAACAGCAGAGTCTATGTGGCTTGTGCAGTCACAGATTTCACACTCTACTGTCTGAATTTAATATTGTAAATATATATATATAATATATATTAAAGTTGTGCTATAATTTTATATTTCTGCCCTTAAATTTGAAGGAATTAGAACCATTACAAGATGATGAAAGTAGTGACATGGAGGAGGAGGAGGAGGAGGAAGATGATGGGAATAAAACATCGGGCAAGAAGAGCAATGTTATGGAAAAAAAGCGAAAAGTAGATGTTAGAGTAACAGGAACTCTTAAACTAAGCAGAAGAGAACTATACAAGCCACCAACTAGTGAAGAACTCAATCAGCTGAAAGAAACTGAGAACCTCTTTCATTCCTCTCTACTAAGAATGCAGGTACAGCATCCTTGGTGTTATCTCTTGTTTTTAATGTTTGCTCTGTTTAAACGTTAACTCCAATTTTCATTTACTGCTTACAAAATGTAGTATCTGAAAAGGTTATTATAAGAGCTGCCTTCAAAAGTGCATGTTCAACAGCTCACGATATTTAATGTTCCTCGTTTTTCTCTTTGATTCATTCCATAAGAATCTAATGTACATCTCATCATTTTCTTTTTCAGAATGGATTTTCTTTTTCAGGTTGATGCTTAACAATTGTTCCATAGTCAATAATAATGTGTTATTAATTCCTGAATTAATTTAATTCATATTAAAAGTATTTAATTTCTTAACAATATCCCCAATAGAACCAAAATCTTGTGCTCTGGAGAAAGCAGTCCTTATAACAGATACCCTCTAGGTGACATTCTAGTAAACCTCTTCTTTGCCCTTTCCATAGATTCCAATTGCTTCTTGTAACAGGGTGATCTGAACTTCACAGAATATTTAAAGTTGGCCTGATCAAAGCTTTATAAATCTGCAAAATTACTTTCTGACGTACTCAATGCCCCAATTGATGAAGGCATGCACACCATATGTTTTCTTCATCAAACTATCATCAAGCTATAGTTTTGTACCTTAAGGCCCTTCTGTACATCGATGGCATTCAGGATCTTAAATATAACTGTTTATTTTCCCCTTTCAGTTGACCTCCTAAAGAGCAACATCTCACACTTAGTTGGATTAAATTCCATCAACCATTTCTCTGCCCGTATCTGTAAGTGAATTATATCCCGCTTTATCCTTTTACAGTCATCGTCATTGAATGCAACTCTATTTTTGTGTGTTGTAAAATGCTCTCACATGCATTGGATCTTCTCAGTGATGATCAGAAACAAAATAGAAGAATATTTTTTGAATATGGATTCTTGAGGCAATCCTTTTAATACCATTAAAAATGAAAACATTGTGGGCCAAAGGGCCTATTTTTTTTCTTTATGTTTTATTTACTTAGTTGAAGTTTAAGGCATTTTATTGCATTACAACCTTAAAAAGACTGGAAGTAGGGATATTGGGCTATAACTCAAAATGGCAGGCTGAAACAAGTATTGACTGGTGATAGTTTATGTCTATTTGTTTGGTTTATGGGGTATAATCAAAATCAGAGCTGATTTGGGGGAGTTAAGTTGAGATATGTTTTTACACATAGGGGAAGATGATGAACACATTTTAATGTTTGCCAACTATCATTCTTTGAATATGGGTGTCAGAGGTTATGTGGAGAAGGAAGGAGAATGGGGTTAGGAGGGAGAGATAGATTAGCCATGATTGAATGGCAAACTTGATGGGCCGAATGGCCTAATTCTCCTCCTATCACATGATCTTATGAACTGCTGTTCCTATGCACAGGCTTTTGAATCAATCTAATCAAGTTTACATTCTTAGCCTTTGCTGTTGGAGCACTTTTGAAATTGTACAACAGAACCAAGCTTAATTGTGATGGGGTGGGAGATTGCAACCTTCATGTGGTCCGCCCTGTTTCGATGAATGCAATCAACCTGGCGTGCACAATCAAGTAAGATCAAATAGAACAAGTTGTCCTACAACTTTAGGCTGTTCTTCTTCTTCTTCTTTCGTGTGGCGTGCACAGCCTAAAGTTGTTGGACAACTTGTTCTATTTGATCTTCCGTTTGTGACGTCGAGTTGATTGCATTAGTCGAAACAGGGCGGACCACGTGAAGGTTGCAGTCTTCCACCCCGGCTGTGCACGCCATACGCAAGACGAAGAATTGTGATAATTCTTTGACTGTTAGGTAAATATATTGTCCAGATTTAGTTACAAAAACTGTTCAGAGAGGCAGCATATTGTAGATTTGTTGACACCACATATAATTGACTTTTCTCTCTGCAACTTGAGCTTGTGCATCTTGATGGGGTGTTGATCAACTCGGGATAGACTCGGTTTATACTCTCTAGAATTTAGGAGATTGAGAGGAGATCTTATAGAAACTTACAAAATTCTTAAGGGGTTGGACAGGCTAGATGCAGGAAGATTGTTCCCGATGTTGGGGAAGTCCAGGACAAGGGGCCACAGCTTAAGGATAAAGGGGAAATCCTTTAAGACCGAGATGAAAAATACTTTTTTCACACAGAGTGGTGAGTCTCTGGAACTCTCTGCCACAGAGGGTAGTTGAGGCCAGTTCATTGGCTATATTTAAGAGGGAGTTAGATGTGGCCCTTGTGGTCAAGGGGATCAGAGGGTATGGAGAGAAGGCAGGTACGGGATACTGAGTTGGATGATCAGCCATGATCATATTGAATGGCGGCGCAGGCTCGAAGGGCCGAATGGCCTACTCCTGCACCTAATTTCTATGTTTCTATGTCTATCAAGGTAAAACAAATACATTCTTAAATGAATAAAGCGCTGTTTACTACAGTGATTTTATTTAAAGGAAATTGATGAACCATATATTGAGATTTTGTAGCATTAAGCCCAAAAGTAGAAACCAAAACCAAAAATAGATAGTTGTCAAACAAAATCATTAAAGTTAGGACATCACTGCACAATAAACATCATTGTAAATGTCTGAAGAATGGCAGAATTGATTGTTGAAACTATATTAATTAAAGATTTAATTTAAATCCTATTTAAAATTCATCTAGCTGTTTTGCTGTTACTGATGAAATGAAATGATCTGTGTAATTGCCATAGGTAAGTATTTTAAACAGCCATTTGCAAAATAAACTTTAAATGGATGATAGCAAAATTAAAACTGGTTCTTCATCGTCCCCTTAAGTAAAAACATTTCCCAAATTAACTCTCAAAAAGCCAATCTAATTTTGATTATACCCCATTAATAAAGAAATAGGTAAACAGAAATGATCAAAACTCATAATCACGTCAATCAACTTGTGTTAATAGCATCACATAAAAATAATTATGAACACCTTGAATTTTTTAAATAATTGCACAAAATTTACAAAAGTAAAAGAGGATTTATCTTTATGCATTGACAAATAAATTAGCAGCTATTTTAATCTGAACCATAATTGAGCAACATTTTAATTCACACGACTTCTCAATGTCAGATTTTGTGGATATTTTACTTTAATTTGATGTCTTGCTGATGAAGATTACCAAAGTGGTAATGATGGTAAAGAAGCATTTATAAAACATATTCATATACAGTGGCTTGCAAAAGTATTCATACCCCTTGAACTTTTCCACATTTTGTCAAGTTACAACCACAAACGTAAATGTATTTTATTGGGATTTTATGTGATAGACCAACACAAAGTGGTGCATAATTGTGAAGTGGAAGGAAAATGATACATGGTTTCCAAATTTTATTACAAATAAAAAACTGAAAAGTGTGGCGTGCAAAAGTATTCAGCCCTCCTGAGTCAATACTTTGTAGAACCACCTTTCACTGCAATTACAGCTGCAAGTCTTTTGGGGTATGTCTCTACCAGCTTTGCACATTTAGAGACTGAAATTTTTGCCCATTCTTCTTTGCAAAATAGCTGAAGCTCAGTCAGATTGGATGGAGAGCGTCTGTGAACTGCAATTTTCAAGTCTTGCCAGAGATTCTCAATTGGATTTAGGTCTGGACTTTGACTGGGCCATTCTAACACATGAATATGCTTTGATCTAAACCATTCCATTGTAGCTCTGGCTGTATGTTTAGGGTCGTTGTCCTGCTGGAAGGTGAACCTCCGGCCCAGTCTCAAGTCTTTTGCAGGTTTTCTTCCAAGATTGCCCTGTATTTGGCTCCATCCATCTTCCCATCAACTCTGACCAGCTTCCCTGTCCCTGCTGAAGAAAAGCATCCCACGGCATGTTGCTGCCACCACTATGTTTCACAGTGGGGATGGTGTGTTCAGGGTGATGTGCAGTGTTAGTTTTCCGCCACACATAGCATTTTGCATTTAGGTCAAAAACTTCAATTTTGGTCTCATCAGACCAGAGCACCTTCCTCCACATGTTTGCTATGTCCCCCACATGGCTTGTGGCAAACTGCAAACAGGACTTCTTATGGCTTTGTTTCAACAATGGCTTTCTTCTTGTCACTCTTCCCTATCGGCCCGATTTGTGGAGTGCACGACTAATAGTTGACCTGTGGACAGATTCTCCCACCTGAGCTGTGGATCTCTGCAGCTCCTCCAGAGTTACCATGGGCCTCTTGGCTGTTTCTCTGATCAATGCTCTCCTTGCCCGGCCTGTCAGTTTAGGTGGACGGCCATGTCTTGGTAGGTTTGCAGTTGTGCCATACTCTTTCCATTTTTGGATGATGAATTGAACAGTGTTCCATGAGATGTTCAAAGCTTGGGATATTTTTTTATAACCTAACCCTGCTTGACACTTCTCCACAACTTTATCCCTGACCTGTCTGGTGCGTTCCTTGGGCTTCATGATGCTGTTTGTTCATTAATGTTCTCTAACAAACCGCTGAGGCCTTCACAGAACAGCTGTATTTATACTGAGATTAGATTACACACGAGTTGACTCTATTTACTAATTAGGTGACTTCTGAAAGCAATTGGTTGCATTGGATTTTATTTAGAGGAATCAGAGTAAAGGGGGCTGAATACTTTTGCACGCCACACTGTTCAATTTTTTATTTGTAAAAAGATTTGAAAACCATGTATCATTTTCCTTCCACTTCTCAATTATGCGCCACTTTGTGTTGGTCTATCACATAAACTCTCAATAAAATACATTTACATTTGTGGTTGTAACGTGACAAAATGTGGAAAAGTTCAAGGGGTATGAAAGCCACTGTAGTTGATTCTACTTTAATATTTTTGAATTGTCCCTGTTAGTGGCAGCTTTCTAAGCACAGCTGAAAATCAAATTTGGGTATTCCTTGAAATAAACAAAGATGCTTTGCATTTCATTGAACTGAATGTTATCGATCTAAAATGTTAGAACTCACCCTTCACTGATGCTATTCATCATGCTGGGTATTTCCAGTTATCATCTGATTTTGTGCATCTGTGGAATGCTGCTCTTGGATTAAGGTTTTCATGGTCATAGATTTATACAGCATGGTCCTTGCAATTCGATGCAAGTGTAATAAATAATATACAATAGAGTCTCGTCATTTACTCACAATAGATAGCTGAGTGCTGAGCAAGATAATCATACCCAGACAGCCTTGGTTTTTGTCATGTCTCCATTGACTAACATTCCTCACCTAAAGATTATTAAAATATGAAGACCTGCACTGTGAGGATTCTATTGGCAACATTATTTGGAAGGTTTGGAATTTTTTCGCCCAAACGTCCTCATTTATCTATTCTCCCAGTGATTGAACCCAGCTTGTGTGATGTCATTCTAGCTATATATTAGCAATATATTTAGCAATGAATCATTCAAATCTGCAATATTTGGCGCTCAAAAAGAAAAGATAAACAGTCAGCACTGTTATTTTTGAAGTGGTAAATGCAATTTGTGTCCGTTTTCATTGAGTTATTTATTGCTTGCAGATTGAAGAACTTTTAAAAGAAGTAGAATTGAAGGAGAAGAAACGCAAGGCAATTGACACTTTCCTCCATGAAGTGAATGATCTTCTCAATAAAATACCAGCATCTGAGCAAGTTAATGTAAGCAAATGTAACATATTTATAATAGAGATGTTATGTGTATTGATATATGTAAGAGAGGAATTAAATTTGATGGTAGAATGGACTACACCCATAACTTATAATCAAGTTTTCTGTGCTGCTGTTTAACAAATTTTAGTGCTTACACATCCAATGTGTTGTTCTTTCCTTCCTTACCTGTACCATTTTGTTCTTCTACGTAGCTCCAAACTTCTTTTTGAGTACTTAGAGCAATTTATCTGAGTGATGGAGGTGGTGGAGTGGAAAGGAAGATGTATAGAGGGGTAGACAGATGAAAAGTGAGGTGGGCTACCTGAAATTGGAAAATTCAATGTTCAGGCCGTTGGGTTATAGAATAGTTGAGTCCTACAACAGACCCTTCAGCTTAACTCTCCCATGCCAACCAATTTGCCCATCTACGCCGGTCTGATTTGCCTGCATTTATCCTATAACTCTCTCAACCTTTCCTATCCATTAGCCTGTCTAAATAGATTTTAAATTTTGTTATTGTATCCGCCTCATTCACTTCCTCAGGCAGCTCGTTCCATATATGGACCACTGTATGTGTGAAAACCGTTCCCATTAAATTGAAACATATACGATTATTAAGGGTTTGGACACGCTAGAGGCAAAAAACATGTTCCTGATGTTGTGGGAGTCCAGAACCAGGGGCCACAGTTTAAGAATAAGGAGTAAGCCATTTAGAACGGAGACAATCAAACACTTCTTCATACAGAGAGTTGTGAGTCTGTGGAATTCTCTGCCTCAGAGGGCGGTGGAGGCCGGTTCTCTGGATACTTTTAAGAGAGAGCTTGATAGGGCTCTTAAAGATAACAGAGTCAGGGGATATGGGGAGAAGGCAGGAATGGGGTACTGATTAGGGATGATCAGCCATGATCACATTGAATGGTGGTGCTGGCTCGAAGGGCTGAAGGGCCTACTCCTGCACCTATTGTCTATTGTTTCCTTTTAACCCTAAAATTGTTTGGTCTAGTTCTTGATTCCACAACTCAAGGACAAAGACTCTCTGCACTCGTCCTATTTATACCCCTTGTGAGTTTTACACAGCCCTTCATTCCAAAGAATAAAGTCCTATAACAGGCCTTGCAGCATCATTTTAAGTCTTTTCTGTACTGTTTCCAGCTTTCCTATAGCAGGATGACCAAAAGTATATCTTGTAAAGAATAGGTTTATTTTTGTAACTCTGCTTTGTATTCCAACAGATTACAGACCAATCCTGGCTTCCAAAAGATGTTAAAGTTCCTTTCCTTCAAGTACCATACAATGTCAAAGGGAAGTTTCAGTATCTGCCCCCTAGTTCAACAAAAGTTATCGGAAGCTATTTACTTGGTACCTGCATCAAACCACAGATCAATGTCGATGTTGCTGTTACAATGCCAGCGGTAGGTTTCGCAATGTCAGGTGATCTTTTTGTTTAATCTGCTGCCTAACATCATGTCCAATGGCTTCCAGACCAAATTACGGGCGCTTCTACGATAATGTGATGATTCTTGCATTCCTAAGAAACCTCTCTCTCCAGAAAATAACATTATAAAATCAATTTTGTTCAAGGGAGGGGAAAAAGGGGGTTAGGGGCTTGAGATTACAGACTTGCAATAACAAAGTCTCTTTCCAACAGGATATTCCAGAATAAGGTATTTTTAAGAGCCTACAAATTAACGTTTGACCCTACAAGCTAAAACTTTTTTTTCCCCACTGACTCTCAGTCTGAAGAAGGGTCTCGACCCAAAATGTGACCCATTCCTTCATCCAGAGATGCTGCCTGTTCCGCTGTTATATTGCAGCATTTTGTGTCTATCTGCGGTGTAAATCACCATCTGCAGTTCCTTCCTACACAAAACATATTAAAGGCTGTATGTTACGTTGTTTAATTGAGTATCATTGCATAAGTGTCCAAAAGCAATTGCTTGTCAATTTCTATGGCTACTTGCAGTTAAAGTGGCAGCTGTGTTCTTAAGAGATGATAGTGCCTCGTTCCTGCAGGGTGGTTGTACCGTGAGTTCCTCCAGCAGTTCGTGTTTTTTTACTCTAGATTCCAGCACCTGTAGTTTCATATTTCTCTGCCTTCCACGGAAAAAGTCTTTTTTCCTACTTTTTTTTCAGCTTGTCAGTTTTCAAAATTACATTTAAGTGGAGACAAAAGAAACTGCAGATGTCGGAATTGTATGCAAAACACAAAATGCCGGGGGACACTGGGTCAGGCAGCCCTGAATTTGGAATCCATTAAAAAATCAACTGGAACACAGGAAGCAGTGGGTTCTAGTTAAAGATAAATGTATATTTCATTGATTTTAATCTAACTTTTCTGCAGCACTTTGTAACATTGCCCAAAATTCCTGTTCACAGGACTGAGATATAGTGAAATAAGAGTGTATAGTGTTCAGTGGAATGGGTCTTTAATTTCATTTCTTAATATGATTGTGTATCTTTTTGTAATATCATGTAAACTTGAATGGCGGTTGAGTTTCCATCGTTGTCCTTGAATTGCTTACACTCTTTTTAACATATTTTGGGAAAGTTATCTTGTGCAATTATTAGTAAGAACAAAATTTGAAAATTATTCAGTGACCATATTAATTATTTTCTTGTCATTTAATCATTTTTGTAGATTGCCTCTGCCATTAGAATTATTCTATTTCAGCAAAGGCAGATAGATTCCTTTAATGTCATGGTGCCAATTTAAGAAAGGAAAATATGGCAAAAAGGAGTGAAGGAAAGCAATTGAAATCTGATTGATATGTTTTCAAAACTGACCCTGATCTACTTGTTTTTAGGAGATTCTGCAAACAAAGGACAACTTTAACCAGCGCTACCTGAGGAAACGTGCACTCTACCTGGTTCACATAGCCCATCACTTATCCAAGAACAAGATCTTTGGATCTGTAAAATTTGGCTACTTCAATAGCAACCACTTGAAACCCATTCTGTTTCTATCTCCGCAAGGTTTGTTTCAAATAAAGATTTAGACTGCAGTCACAGATACTACATTCAAACAAGATGCTTGTAATACACAGTCGGCAATCTTTAAAGCATGAATATTTATATTTTTTCATTCAGATCATTGACATTAATCTGTGTATTAAAATAGTCTGTCATTTACTACAATAAGAAAACCTAATTAAATATCAATTTGGAATAGGTATGAAGGTTAAAGTGACTGTCCATTGAGAATGACTTCTCATCCTTCAGACAAAATCACAATGCATTCTGGATTTAAGACTTGATCTTTTGTTGTATCAGCTCAACAGTATGTATAGAGGCAATTTAGAAGTGCAGCCTCCCTTTTTTAACATTACACTGAGTTTACTATTGTAATTTAATTTTGTTCATTTATATATTTTTTAATTACTTTTGTGAGGTCACTTGTGGAGTATTGTGTTCACTTTGGTCACCCTGCTATAGGAAATACAGTGTGAAGCTGGAAGGAGTGCAGAGAAGATTTATGCAGATGTTGGGGTCTTGAAGTCCTGAGCTATAGGGAGAGGTTTGGCAGTTAGGACTTTATTCATTGGAGTGCATATAAGATCATGAAGGGAATAGAGAGGACAGATGGACCGAATCTTTTACCCAGAGTAGGGGAATCAAAAGCCAGAGTACATGGCTTTAAGGTGGGAGGGGAAAGATTTAACAGGAATCTGAAGGGCAATTTTTTCTCACAGATGGTGGTGGGTATATGGAGCTGCCTGAGAGGTAGTTGAGGTGGGTACTATAGCAACCTTTAACAGACATTTGGACAAGTACATGGATTTGGGGTTTAGAGGGATATAGGCCAAATGCGGGCAGGTGGGCGAGTGTAGATGGGGCATCTTGGTTGGCATTGGCAATTTGGGCCTGTTACTGTGCTGCATGACTCCATGACGGTTGGGGAACAACAGCCTACATTTTCACAGCATCTATTGATGATACATGCATTGCTGGGGAGAAGCAGTGAGTGGATAAAGTACTGTTGCTAAGGATGGCGATTGCATATTATTCACCTTTTACGACTAAGCTGCAGTTCCTTTGCTGCGGTTTCTTTTCTCTTGAAGACATTGATTTATATTCATAGAATGTACTATGGAAACGTGCATGGAAACGTGCCATTTGACAGAAGTCATCCATGTTGGGTAGTGGGCACCTTTTCATATTAATCGTATCGCCCAGCGCTTGGTCCATTGCCCTCAATGTCTATGTGATGCAACTGCACAAACATTTCTCAAGAGCTGTTAATGGTCCAGCTTCAACCATTCTCTCAAGCAGTGAGTTTTTAATCTCTGGGTGAAGCAGATCCCCTTACATTTCCCATACATTGTTTCACTTTTATGTCATTGTCATTGAGTGAAAATGTTTCCTGCAGTACACCCGTCAATTTTCTACGCCTCAATCATGTTCCCTCTTAACCTCCTCCACTCCAGGGAGGACAGACCTAGCTTTTGTCTTCGTCCTCTGTGCCGCTGGGATTCTGAGGCTCTGCCTCTCGGATTCTGCCGTGCAGCATTTGTGGAATCTGAAACCATTAACCTTACAAGCCCAGAACCATTCATCAGAACAGTTCTGACAAAAGGTCGTGGATCTGAAATTTGAACTTCATGGATGCCGCCTGATCAGCTGAGAGTTTCGTGCATTTTTTAGTTCAGCATTTTGAACAAATATTTATTCACAGTTTGTGCTCAAAGTGCACCTCCGAACTAACTGTTTTTTTTTCTGTGGCAGAATAGTTTATTTCGCTGCAAATTCAAAGGAGAAAGGCAGACGTTCAGAGCACATCTGTGCCACAGGAACATTTTGCCACACTATTCATAAGTTCTAGGAGCAGAATTAGGCCATTTGGCCCATCTAGTCTACTCCACCATTCAATAATGGCTGATCTATCTTTCCCTCTCAACCCCATTCTCCTGCCTTCTCCCCATAACTCCTGACACCCTTACTAATCAAGAAGTCTTATGTCCCATGGTACTTTTGTGACGAGCAGGTCTAATTTAATGATAACGTTGATGCTATGTTGAGGCTGCAAATAATCTGGTTTTAAATGACTGAACAATACTTTAACCAGCTAAAGGGAGGCATTTTCTAGTTTAGTAAAATTGTCAGACCCTTAGTAAATCGTGTTTTAATTCTAGGTAAGGACGAGAAGCTTGTCACTGTGAGGCTCCATCCCTGTGCTCCTGTTTCTTTCTTCAAATTGACTCGGTTTCATCCCAGCAGAAACAACATTCGTGTGTCCTGGTTTCTGGATCAAGAAGATGCCGAAGGAGGTTTGTGCTGCGATCTTTATCATGCTCCCTTTTCAATCATGTAATGGTAATGGTGGCTTCCTGCGGTAGCTTTTGTCAATTTTCTTAAGTTGCAAAGCTGAATTGATTTGGGAAAAGCAAATTCTCACCAAGGTTGATGAGTTGGTGAGAGCACGAGATAAATGTTGTTGATCCAAGGTGATGTCAAGTTTAAGTGTTGAAAGCTTAAGTATTATCATGGAACTGAATTATTTGAAATGATTTATGAAGGACATGGTCATAGGAATATTAGATAAAATAGAAAAGCAACAGAGGTTGCAAGTAAAACAGATAGATCGCCTGTAGATCTGCTCTACCGAATATTAACACACATGTGCTACACCCCTTCCCATTCTGACCTTTTTGTCCTGGGCAGCCTCCATTGCCAGAGTGAGGCCATAAGCAAACTGGAAGAACAAAACCTCATTCCGTTTTGGTAGCATATTGAATTTGGTATGCACATTGAATTTTCTGGCCTTTGTCCAACCATCTGCCTATGAACCCACCACCACCCCTCTCGTGTGTATCTACTGCCAGGCTTTCTCCAGCTCAACCTTTTTTTCCTGCTTTCGATCGTTACTCCAATAAGGCTGAAGAAGGATGCTGTCCCAATAACCTCCCTCCACAGATGCTGCCTGATCCTGCACTTTATATTTTGATCAAGATTCCAGCCTCTGCGGTTCCTTGTGTCTCAATTTGACTCCAAACTCGCTTGGCTGTTGGTCTCAGATAGGAAGCCAATGATTAGCAGGTTGGCCATCCAGCCTTTAATATTACGTACGACTGCACTGCTATTTGAATTTTAGCTACTAATTGTGGCATTTAATAAATGTCTTTATGTTGGCCTTCAAAGTTTACTCAGCTCTGAAATGTGTTTTCCAAGAATATATCTGCTGTCCTTTCAATTTACTAATCAGCTATTTTTTTCAAGGCTACATTTTCTGCAGAATTGCTATACAAACAATCATGAATTAATCATTTGCAAAAAGGAAATTAAGAAAAAAAAGTTCATAATGACAATATTGAGATAAATATTACCAGTGGAGGCTATTCTCAATGGTACTTAAATAGAGGGTTACATAGATAGAAACATAGAAAATAGGTGCAGGAGGAGGCAATTCGGCCCTTTGAGCCAGCACTGCCATTCATTGTGATCATGGCTGATCGTCCCCTATCAATAACCCGTGCCTGCCTTCTCCCCATATCATAGAAACATAGAAAAATAGGTGCAGGAGTAGGCCATTTGGCCCTTCGAGCCTGCACCGCCATTCAATGTGATCATGGCTGATCATCCAACTCAGTATCCCGTACCTGCCTTCTCTCCATACCCCCTGATCCCTTTAGCCACAAGTGCCACATCTAACGCCCTCTTAAATATAGCCAATGAACTGGCCTCAACTACCTTCTGTGGCAGAGAATTCCAGACACTCACCACTCTCTGTGTAAAGAATGTTTTCCTCATCTCGGTCCTAAAGGAATTCCCCCTTATCCTTAGACTGTGACCCCTTGTTCTGGACTCCCCCAACATCGGGAACAATCTTCCAGCATCTAGCTTGTCCATCCCCTTAAGAATTGTGTAAGTTTCTATAAGATCCCCCCTCAATCTTCTAAATTCCAGTGAGTACAAGCCGAGTCTATCCAATCTTTCCTCATATGAAAATCCTGACATCCCAGGAATCTTCCTGGTGAATCTTCTCTGTACCCCCTGTATGGCAAGGATGTCTTTCCTCAGATTTGGAGACCAAAACTGTACGCAATACTCCAGGTGTGGCCTCACCAAAACCCTGTACAACTGCAGTAGAACCTCCCTGCTCCTATACTCAAATCCTTTCACTATGAATGCTAACATACCATTTGCTTTCTTCACTGCCTGCTGCACCTGCATGCCTACTTTCAATGACTGGTGTACCATGACACCCAGGTCTCGTTGCATCTCCCCTTTTCCTAATCTGCCACCATTCAGATAATAGTCTACCCTCATGTTTTTGCCACCAAAGTGGATAACCTCACATTTATCCACATTATACTGCATCTGCCATGCATCTGCCCATTCACTCAGCCTATCCAAATCACCCTGCAGCCTCCAAGCATCCTCCTCACACCTAACTATACCCCCCAGCTTGGTGTCATCTGCAAATTTGGAGATGTTGCATTGAATTCCCTCGTCCAAATCATTAATATATATTGTAAATAGCTGGGGTCCCAGCACTGAGCCTTGCGGCACCCCACTAGTCACTGCCTGCCATTCTGAAAAGGACCCGTTTACTCCTACCCTTTGCCTCCTGTCTGCTAGCCAGTAATCCATCCACATCAATACTGAACCCCCAATACCGTGTGCTTTAAGTTTGTATGCTAATCTCTTATGCGGGACCTTGTCGAAAGCCTTCTGAAAGTCTAGATTTAACACATCCACTGGTTCTCCCTTATCCACTCTACTGGTTACATCCTCGAAAAATTATATCAGATTTGTCAGACATGATTTACCTTTCGTAAATCCATGCTGACTTTGTCCAATGATTTCACCACTTTCCAAATGCGCTGCTATCCCATCTTTAATAACCGACTCTAGCAGTTTCCCCACTACCGATGTTAGACTAACTGGTCTGTAATTCCCCGCTTTCTCTCTCCCTCCTTTTTTAAAAAGTGGGGTTACATTAGCTACCCTCCAATCCTCAGGAACTACTCCAGAATCTAAGGAATTTTGAAAAATTATCACTAATGCATCCACTATTTCTGTGGCTACCTCTTTGAGTACTCTGGGATGCAGACTATCTGGCCCTGGGGATTTAACGGCCTTCAATCCGTTCAATTTACCCAACACCACCTCCCGGCTAACCTGGATTTCACTCAGTTCCTCCATCTTATTTGACCCCCGTTCCACTGCTATTTCCGGCAGATTATTTATGTCTTCCTTAGTGAAGACAGAACCAAAGTAGTTATTCAATTGGTCTGCCATGTCCTTGTTCCCCATGATTAATTCACCTGTTTCTGACTGCAAGGGACCAACATTTGTTTTAACTAGTCTCTTTCTCTTCACATATCTATAAAAACTTTTGCAGTCAGTTTTTATGTTCCCGGCCAGTTTCCTTTCATAATCTATTATCCCTTGACTCCAATAGCCCCTAGAGCTCTATCTAACTCTCTCTTAAATCCATCCAATGACTTGGCCTCCACTGCCCTTTGTGGCAGGGAATTCCATAAATTCACAACTCTCTGGGTGAAAAAGTTTTTCTCACCTCAGTCTTAAATGACCTCCCCTTTATTCTAAGACTGTGGCCCCTGGTTCTGGACCTGCCCAACATTGGGAACATTTTTCCTGCATCCAGCTTGTCCAATGACAGTCCCGCCATTCTGACAGTCCCAGGGATCAATCTCGTGAACCTACGCTGCACTGCCCCATTCACAAGGATGTCCTTCCTCAAATTAGGAGACCAAAACTGTACACAATACTCCAGATGTGGTCTCAGCAGAGCCCTATACAACTGCAGAAGAACCTCTTTACTCCTATACGGAATTCCTCTTGTTATTAACATTCCATTAGCTTTCTTAACTGCCTGCTGTACCTGTAAGCCAACTTTCAGTGACCGGTGTACAAGGACGCCCAGGTCTCCCTGCACCTCCCCCTTACCTAACCTAACCCCATTGAGATAATAATCTGCCCCCTTTTTGCCACCAAAGTGGATAACCTCACATTATCTATATTATACTGCATCTGCATCTGCCCACTCACTCAACCTGTCCAGGTCACCCTGCAACCTCCTAACATCCTCTTCACAGTTCACACTGCCACCCAGCTTTGTGTCATCCGCAAACGTGCTAGTGTTGCTCCTAATTCCCTCTTCCAAATCATTAATATATATGGTAAACAGTTGCGGCCCCAACACCGAGCCTTGCGGCACTCCACTCGCCACTACCTGCCATTCTGAAAAGGACCGGTTCACTCCTACTCTTTGCTTCCGGTCTGCCAACCAAATTTCTATCCATGTCAACACCCTACCCCCAATACCATGTGCTCTAATTTTAGTCACCAGTCTCCCGTGTGGGACCTTATCAAAGGCTTTCTGAAAGTCTAGATACACTACATCCACTGGCTCCCCTTCATTCATTTTACTTGTCACATCCTCAAAAAAATCCAGAAGATTATTCAAGCATGATTTCCCTTTCACCTGTCCATACCTCTCACAATGGTGTCTCCAACTACAATGGCGTTGTCTGGCGTTGGCCTCTTTGGTTTTGGCTCAACAGCCAGTGTTAAACGCACCTATCATTGGTTAGATGCACAAGGAGTAGCCAAATGTCCTGAGTGACAAGTTGGAGGAATGGTTCCAACCAAAAACGTCAACGATCCATGTGCTCCACAGATGCTGCCTGACCCACTGTGTTACTCCAGGACATAATGTCCTTTTCTGCGAATCACTTATAACTATGTTATGCTTCTTAAAGGGAAAATGCTTTCTTGTTACAACAGGTCGTGTCTATGACTGAAGCCTTCCTGGGGAAACTATGAATAATGGCACTGTCCAGTGGTGTCGACTGAAGTAATTTTTGTTTCAATGCAAGGGTGTTCGTCCAGAGGAGGATTCCGATGCTGATGTTGCAGCATATCCTGCCAGTGGTTTTGAAGGTCTTTGCAAAGACAGTGTCAGTGGTGTTTCTTCAGTGCTTTGAAGTGTCTATTCTGGGTTGTTCAAATCCTAGAGACACAGAGGAAGGTGTTGATCAATGCAGCCTGGTTGATTTTGTGCTGTGTTTGAATTTTGATATTTCACTCTTAGATTATTCATGACATTATTGGTAAGCATTGCATTTGGAAACTGAGAAAATGAGCATGTTTTGTGGCAAGTCGGTAAATAGACATTATTTATATTTTCAGGAAATAATGATCCTCCTACACCACACTACAATAACAGCATACTCATTGACTTGGTGATGGAACAACATCTTAATTTTCTTTTCAATATTGCCACTGATTTTCCTGGAATGAAAGATGGAATTGAAATTCTTAAAGTATGGCTCCTTCAGAGGGAATTTAACAAGGTAGGATGATGTTACACTTTAGCGAACCTGGATAGACTTTAGCTGTTGAAAACTTTCACCATATTTATTCCTTTTAAAATGTTTATAATTCTAATTTAACTGTAAAACAATGGTTGGTGGAGTAGCATTTTGATGACATGTAGGTTATATCAAAAACCTTGCAACCAGAAGAGATTTAAAATAAAATAACATATGTCTTCAGTTAGTTTAGAGAGATCCTCTCAAGGTCTAATGTAACATTGCTGCTATCATTGATCTGAAAGCTCCATGAGGCATAGGCTGGGAAATGTGCTAGTTAATATATGTTGTGTTTTCTTAAGATTGTGGTTTAAATCTGAAACAAATGAGAAATTAAACTCTACCCATGAAAGGACTGCATTTCTTACACTTTTTATGTTGCCATTATTTAATTATGCTTAAATATTTGATTATAAATACCTCCCAAGAATGCACAGTTTAA
Organism: Raja brachyura; assembly: GCA_963514005.1. The sequence goes on along the minus strand of OY740781.1, from coordinate 47,444,260 downwards.
TATTCAATTTAAATGTGTAAAAAAACACTTGTTTTCATGTTCTCTAGGGCTATGGGAGTTTTAATGGATTTCTAGCTTCCATGCTAGTGGCATACTTGCTTTCCAAACGGAAACTAAACAAAATGATGAGTGGGTACCAGGTGCTGCGGAACGTCCTTCAGTTCTTGGGTAAGTTGTATTCAAGAGAGGGTTAGATATTAGGGCTAATGGAATCAAGGGGTATAGGGAGAAAGCAGGAACGGGGTACTGATTTTTCGATGATCAGCTATTGAATGGCGGCGCTGGCTCGAATGGCCTACTACTGCACATATGTTTCTAGGTTTCTAAGTTAAACTTGCCACATCTTTCTTGCATTCTCCAAGTATAACGATCACGTTGATTTTGTTTGTCTCAACATTTGATATCCTCAACTTCTTAACTGTTGGAACATGTTAGCTCAGTTTCATCTTGTATCAGTCTTTGGAATACTCTTTTTTGATTTAGTTTAGTTTCTCAATGCGTGCAAATTCTTTGCATGTACGTGTGGAATGTATCGTAGCAGACAGGATATCCTGGGGAAAAGGTTCTGACTATACGCTTCTCATAATTTTGTCAACTTGTCCAACTTCTCTGTATACCTAAAGCCTTCTGGTAAACCTCTTCTGCACTCTCCAAAGCCTCCACATCCTTCCTGTTATGGAGCAAACAAAACTGCATGCAATACTCCAAATAGGACGTACATGGTAAACGGTAGCGAATTGAAGAATACAGTTGAACAGAGGGATTTGGGAATAACCGTGCATAGTTCCTTGAAGGTGGAATCTCATATAGATAGGGTGGTAAAGAAAGCTTTTGGTATGTTAGCCTTTATAAATCAGAGCATTGAGTATAGAAGCTGGGATGTAATGTTAAAATTGTACAAGGCGTTGGTGAGACCAAATCTGGAGTATTGTGTACAATTTTGGTCGCCCAATTATAGGAAGGATGTCAACAAAATAGAGAGGGTACAGAGAAGATTTACTAGAATGTTGCCTGGGTTTCAACAGCTAAGTTACAGAGATAGGTTGAATAAGTTAGGTCTTTATTCTCTGGAGCGCAGAAGGTTAAGGGGGGACTTGATAGAGGTCTTTAAAATGATGAGAGGGATAGACAGAGTTAATGTGGACAAGCTTTTCCCTTTGAGAATATGGAAGATTCAAACAAGAGGACATGACTTTAGAATTAAGGGACAGAGGTTTAGGGGTAACATGAGGGGGAACTTCTTTACTCAGAGTGGTAGCGGTGTGGAATGAGCTTCCAGTGGAAGTGGTGGCGGCAGGTTCGTTGGTATCATTTTAAAATAAATTGGATCGGCATATGGATGAGAAGGGTATGGAGGGTTATGGTGTGAGTGCAGGCAGGTGGGACTAAGGGAAAAAAGTTGTTCGGCACGGACTTGAAGGGCCGAGAAGGCCTGTTTCCGTGCTGTAATTGTTATATGGTTATATGGTTATAAATGCATCCTAACCAAAGTGTTATAAAGCTGCAACGTGATTGTTCCTGATTGTTATACTCAGTCGCCTGACCAATGAAGACAAGGATGCCAATCCATTCTTGACCACTCTTTCTACTTATGTATGTATCTATTTATGTCCAGGGAACTGTGGATTTGGACTCCAAGATTCCACTGTCCATCAATGCTGTTAAGGGCCCTACAACTTTCATAATCTTTAATGAGTCGTTTTATATTCTACCACAGTCTCTGGCTGCTCACCCTTCCCTCTCTGAATATTCTGTGCCTAGTCAGAGACATCCTTGACCCTGGGACTAGGGAGGCAACACACATCCTGGAGTCTCGCTTGCAGCCACAGAAATGCCTGTCTATAGGGTCCTTATCACCATTTCTTGTCTATCCTGTTGTTCAACAGAGACGGACACGGTGCCACTGTTGTGGCTGCTTTTGTTATTTTCTCCTGTGAGGCCATCGAAAACACACCACCCTCTTACTCCAACATATGACAGTATTGGATGTGGTATACTCGTTTGAGAGGGACATGAACATAGAAGTCCCCGGCATTACCTGTCTGCTGCTCCTGGCTATCTAGCTGAGCCTTTGATGTGACCACCTGCCTGACACTATCGTCTATAATGCTCTCAGGCTCCTCATTGTGTCTAAATGCTATCTCTCCAACCAATCCATGCAATCTGAGAGGAGCTGCAGCTGGACATATATCATGCAGATGTTATTACTGTGGACACTTGATTATTCCCTGATTACCCACATCTGACAACAAGAGGAGCATACCACTCCACTAACTTTAATAACTGCCTTCTTATACACACTTAAAAAATAAATGTAGTGGATTTAAGAAGTACACCTGAAAGTCCTTACTTAGTCCTTGTTTCTGCTTGCTCTTTTCACCAAAGCCTGCACTTTGACCTACCCGCGGAGCTTCGACCCCAAAGCAGCCGCTCTCAAAATGGCTGCTCTGCTGGTGCATGATTGCTGCTTAGCCTGTTGGGACTGAAATTAACTTCTGCAGAGCAATTTCCATATACTATTTTCTAAGAATTCATTTAGAGGTGCAGTTAAACAACAGTACTTATATGCAGCATTGAGCCGTTCCAGTGGATGAGTGAAATGTCGTCTTGGCTTTGGGCAGCATAAGTTCCTTGGTCATTGGTGTTGCTATGGAATAATAGTAGCTAGTTAATTTAAAGAATTACATTTTTTACATGATTGAAAACTAAATGGTTTCTGTTTCCACAGATTATGTTGTTAGAATGTTCACAAAATAGGTGAAATAAACCCCAAAGTGATTAAATCCTAGGTTTAATCCAATAACATGACACTGTCAGGCTGTTAATTTACATACAGAGTTTTTCACAAATCACATTCGCTTAGAGCTTCTGGCTTTATGCTTCTGGCATAAAGAATTGATTGGCAAAGAGAGGAATGGAGAAATATCAGACTCTCGCTTGTGCAAGGATAGGATTGGTTAACTTGGAAAAGGGAGGCGGTGCTGATGAGTTGGCAGACGTATGACATCAAGCAGTGCTTTGATATAATTGTAGCTAATCTCGTCACTTTCCCTTAATGTAAAATCTCTTTGGATTATCCTTAATATTATTTGTCAGAGCTATCTACTGCCCCCTTTTTGTCCTCCTGATTTCCTCCTCAAGTATGCTGCTTAGTCCCCAAAACTCCTCCAGGGATGCTCCTGATCACAGCTGCCTATATCTGGTCCATGCCTTTTTCCTGACCAGAGCCTCAATTTCGCTCATTATTCGGGCTTTCTTGCTCCCTTACCCATCATCCTAACAGTAACAACCATGCCCTGAACTCTCGCTATCACACTTTCAAATACATCCTACTTTCCAGACGTCCCTTTGACTGCAAACTGCCTACTCCAATCAACTTTAGCAGGTTTGTGTCTAATTCCATCATAGTAGGCCATGCCCTACTTCAGAATCTTATCTTGTAGGCCCAGCCCGTCTTTATACGTAAACATTTTAAGGCTAGTAGATCTGGTTGCTGACCCCAAAAGGCTCACACACCGACAGTTCACTCACTTGCCCTTCCCAAATTTCTAAGTGTAAATCAAGCTTTGCCCTCTACCTTGTAGCTGGTCCTGCCCCTATCTTGGCCGGTTTCCAGTAACGGCTACATTGTCCCAGTTGCACATACCTATCCACTCCCTGAGCGTCGACAGCGGGGAACAGTCCTTCTTTGTTCCCTGCTGCGCTCCTGCCATTCCTATTGCTGAACTGGCTTTCATCACCTGCCATCCTGACTTCCAGCCTCACACCTGCTTCAATCCCACATTGGATCCCGTCCCTCTGCTAATCTTGTTTAAACCCCCTCCGAGTCATGTTACTGTTCCTTGGCTTTTATTTTCTTTCTTCTCGCTCTGTATAAGAAGACATTCTAATTAATTACATCTACATTTGAATGCTTCATGAGCTGCCTCTGAGTGCAATTTTGAGAAACCTTAAAATATGATAAGCTAATTAATGCATGAAATATTTATTGTTAATCACCAACAAAGTTCCAATACCACAGATCTCAAAAGCAAAAAAGGAAGCAGAAAATGCAAGAAAAAACATTAAACAGTTTGACATTTTTTGTTATTTCATCCTGTAGATTCTTGGTGATTAGACTGGCAGGTTAAACAATGGCTGTTTGAAGGTTAGGAGGGAGAGATAGATCAGCCATGATTGAATGGCGGAGCAGACATGATGGGCCGAATGACCAAATTTTATTCCTATTCCTTATGATCTTATATTTGGGGGAAATGAGTTTCCATCCGCCCTGGCCAGATAAAGGCAGATATTTCAGTTCCTCTGCCCGTGACCATAGTGACTACGTGAAGTTTAATACCTGATCTTTAAATTTCTCTAATGCCTCTGTGTCTTTTTAATTTTGTTTAGCTGTTACTGATCTCTCTCAAAATGGTATCAGCCTTTTCCTGGGGACTGATGATTCAGCGGTAAGATGACATTTTGTGTTTTGTTTTGGTGCTTTTTACAACATTAAAAATGCAATCATGAAACAGCAAAAATAGTGAATTTAATCAAAAATCGAACCTTGGTTGAAGAACATTTAGAGTACTATATGCAATAGTGCTTAATTGATGGGGTGCAGGGAAGATTTGCTGGGCTATCAGTGGAAATGTGAGGAAATACATATCAATAAAGGATGAACAGAATGAAACTGAAGGGTAATTAGACGTGTGATTGAAGAATTGATGGGTAATTAAAGAAAGACACTAATTGGATGCCTTTAAAATTATGAACAGTTTCAATGGAGTGGATAGTGTGAATGTTTCCGCTGGTGGAATTGAGGCTTTTGCTATATGTTATTAATGCATCCAATAGTGAACAGGAGTAACTACCCAAAGAATGGCAAGAATGGAGAATGCTTTGCCACAGTACAGATGTATTCAAGGGGAGACTGGACAAGCACATGAGGTAGGAAAAGAGTTATGCTGATGTAAGAGGAAAGACAAGACGAGGCTAGAGTGGGGCATGGACTGGTTCCCTTCTCTCTGCTACATACCATGTAATTCATTTATTTATTCCGTTCTCTTTACCTTAAAGGCAGTGATTGAATGACTTAACTACTTTGAAGGTTGTTTTCAATGTTTGAATCCCTGTGTGAAGTATTCATTTTCCAATACTTACTCAAATAAGAACCCCAGGGCTCATTAGGTTTTTAGTTTTAGAGATAAAACGTGGAAACAGGCCCTTAAGCCCAATGCGTTTGTGCCAACCAACGATCACCTGCACACTAGTTCTAGTCCTACACACAGGGGACAATTTGCAGAAGCCAATTAACCTACAAACCTGCACGTCTTTGGAATTTGGGAAGAAACCGGAGCACCCGGAGAAAACCCACCGGTCACAGGGAGAAGATGCAAACTCCACACCGACAGCACCCATAGTCAGGATCGAATCTGGGTCTCTGGCGCTGTAAGGCAGCAACTCTACCGCTGCGCCCCTGTGTCACTCTACTTTTGGGTGTGTTCTGCCTTAGATTAATTCAGGGTTAATCTGTCCCTCAGCTTCAGTCCCTTCATACCTTTCCCCAAGATTTCATTCAATGTCTTGGTTTTGACTATCTAAACTCTTGTAATTATATCCCAATGAATCTGCCCTATATTCAGTCCATTACCATCATATAGTTCCTGAGATCTGGTGTCTAAAATGGATGCATACCTCTTTATTCCTCTGCATTGCCCATGACTTTAATTCTTGAGACATACACATTTCAGTTGAAAGTATTTTTTTCTTGTAAGGCATTAGATAACAGAGTCACTCTATTCAACAGCAAATACCTTTTTCAAGGATTGTTGTCCTTTCCCTCCTTCACTCCTTTGACCATATTTTTCCTTTTTAAAAGAAGGCATTGAATATTTTCATTATTTGTTATCTGTATATTCTGTATGATCTGTATCGTTTAATGTGTTCGGGGGTTGGCCAAATATCAGCGATGTCAGGGGAATTTTGAATGTTATTTATCAAAGTGAGTAACTTGACAACATTTTTCCCACAGCCGTCACTTGCCGACTTTCATCAGGCTTTTGAAGTTGTGTTTGTGGATCCCTCAGGATTTGTAAACCTCTGTGCTGAGATAACAGCAAGCAAGTACAAGCAGGTATGAAATCTGCCATGGTTACCAGCTTTTTCCATGTGTTGAAAGGAACTACAGATGCTGGTTTCAACCGAAGATAGACACAAAAATATGAAGTACTTCAGCGGGACAGGCAGCATCTCTGATGAGAAGGAATGGTTCAAGGCTAAAGAAGGGTCTTGACCCAAAACGTCACCCATTCCTTCTCTCCATTGATGCTGCCTGTTCCGCTGAGTTACTCCAGCTTTTCGTGTCTATCTCCAGCTTTCAGTGTGTGTTGTGTCTAAATTAGAAGAAAAAGTTTCTAGTCTAAATATTTTTATGAACAACATTATCTGGTGCTAGATTTAGTATTTGCTATTGGTTTAAATCAATACTCTTTTCTTTTGCCCGCCACCAAACTTTCTTTCCTGCCCCCCTGAAGGTTAATTCTAAGTTGAAATGGCCACCCACGATGAAGTGGTTATTTTTACATTGGTGTTATTGCGTCTCTTTTTAACTTGTGCTCCTGACTGCGTATTCTGGCAGCTTTTAACCATCTCTTTGGCCAGTGTGTACCGTTCATTGAAAAGCATGTACATAATGAAATGGAGTTGAAATAACACTTCACTTAATCTGTCCAAGTTGATTCCGTTAGCTCGTGGGAAAGAGGTGTTTAATTTGCACAATTATGGAAATAAATTAGACTCGCAAAATGAACTTTTCACAGCTCTTACGGAATTTGATTCTACCTTTATTTCAGACAGTGTATTGCAAATCTTAAATGTCTTCCGTGGATCTGCTGCAGAGGGGGTACAGATGACATACTCTCATTTGCTTTCCAGTTCCTTTGTTGGTTATTTTGAACTCTCTGATCTCTAATTGCCAGCGCTGTGTTGAACCCTACTTTATCAACATTATTTTTGATATTGTTTTCTATTATAGGTCTGTCTCCCTGAAAACCTTTTTGCGATCAAAAGAATAATCCTTTAATGTAAACATTGTTCTCATCTCTGCTGTTATTTTGGCAAACCTCTATATCTTCCACAAAGTATTTTTGTTGGTTACAGCCATATAACCTGAAAGAGACATGTTTGCTGCTCTTTAGCCACTTTCTATCTGTACTCTGTTCTAATTCTCTGTAACAATCTTTCACCTTGTATTTTATCAAATGACTTTTGAAAACCAAGCTGTATCACTACCAGGAGCTTTATTATTGTCTATCCTATAACTTAAATTCCCCAAATAACTATCACGGGAAGATGATTTTCATTTTATATATATATATATATATAAACATTTTATATATATATATACACATAATGTCTAATGACTTAACTATGCATATAGAAATAGCTTGAATAAAAGTAAAATACCAAAGAGAAATAATTAATACATAGCAATGGATTAGCGTGATATTTTTTTCATAAATATGTACATATTTTGTGTTCATTCGGTGGTATCTATATCTGCTAAATATTTCAAGCAACTTGTTTTTCTTTCCAGCATCTGCTTTTGCAACTGGAGTTTTGCAATCAGTTGATGTTTAGTTACAAATAAAAACCCAAGATGCTGAAAAATGTCAGCATTTCAGGCAACATCTGCCAGCAAGAAATGAAGTGTCTCGGGCCAAAACATTGACTGCTTCCCTTTCCACAGGTGTTGCCTGTCCTGTTGAATTTTTCTATTTTGTATGTTTTATTTTGTATTTCCAACATTTGCAGTTTTGTTTGATGCATAGTTACTGCAGCTTTTCTATTTTGTATGGTAACATTTCAGATTCAATATGAAGCGCAGAAATCAATGGAAATTCTCGACAATAAGACAGTGGATGGCTTTGAAATGCTCTTGATGACTCGGAAACATTTTATTCAAACGTTTGACCATGTCTTTTTGTAAGAACATTTTTTTTTCTGTCCATTTCAGTGTTATTTCCCCCTGCCGCTTAAACCAATCACATTTCACACCCCATCCTGCTGATAGTGACCCATACTCTCACTTTTAACTCCTACCTTATTCAGTTCTTCGTTAATTATACCTTAAAATTATGCACTATTTTGAAATGCAGGTCAATCTTGCACCTTTCTGCTGTTTTGCATTTGTCGTTGTCTTTATTGCATTTATCATTACTATATGTATCTTGTTTATTTTGTGAGCTTCATATGAACAAAACAATCTCATTGCACCCTGATGCATATGACCATAATCTAATCTGTAAATGTATTTTTGTCCATATTGAAAGAGTATTTTTGTGTGTGAGCATTCTTGCATTTCAAAATGTTTCTCAATAGCCTGAAGAACCTGGTCAAGCTGCAAGAAGGCTGTAAAAAGATGAAATTGCTCAATGAATTGATTGATCATGGGGGCAACTATATTGTGGCGATCTTGCCACGCCTTCTGTCACTACTAACCCATGGACTGGGGGAACGGGTTCACCTTCTTTCTCATTCCCTTATTCAAACATCTGAGGTAAGTCTCATGATCTTGGTCATTGACAACTTAAACATTAGTGTTTTGAACAAGGAAGGTTTCTATTCTAAAATAGTATTTTCTATTCTCGTTATGTTGAGAAATAACTGCTTTCTCTTGTGGTGCAGTGTTACAAAGACCCACGGGAATATATGCATGTTTTAAAATAAAGAAACTCCAGTCATTTCATTAGTTTAATTTGTGCTCTCCCCATCAATCCTCAGTTCAGTTTAGTTTATTGTCACGTGTACCAAGTCACAGTGAAAAGCTTTTGTTGCTTTCCATAACAGTTGAAGATGAACCAGATGGATTCTTGAGGATGATTGAATAATTCGGTGCTACAGAGTAGATTAAAAAAACAAAACAAATTGATGTCTCTGGATAGTTTGGAAACCTGTCTACTAGCCAACCAAATGAAGCGTTATGTCGTTGCACCATATTATTGAAAAAAGACAACTGTGTTAAGCAAGAAAATGAATATTGGACATACAAATTCAAGTAATTTATGTCCAGTCAACTCCGCTAAAATCTAGTCTGCTAAATTTTTCTCAACATCTGGGAAATAGTTTGTGACGTGAAAGATCTGGCTTATTTTCCATGACAAACTAAACACCCTGCCAAAGATAGACCATTGGTTTTGGATGGAAAGAATACTGCTGTGTTATGTTGCCCTCTAGTGATATCTGCAAGTAGGTACAAGTGAGAATATAATAGCAGAATCGAGTGTTGATTAGCGGATGCATTTGACTCAACAGATTCCAAGCTTAATTTCCTCTGTGGCTGAGTTAGTGGAACAGGGTGGAGTGATGGATACAGCACTTATGACCTTGGTGACTTCGAGTGAAACATCCATGGTTTGTGCTCCAATTAATGAGTTGCAATAATAGACTGTCATGAATGGAAAGCCCAGTGGATATGGTCATGGGTAATCTAAGAAGAATGGTGATCAGCATGAGGCACCAGGAGACTGCTGGTTCTGAAGAACTGTATGTCCATTATGTTTTGGGAGTTATAGATTTTAAAGTCTGCTCTTGTTTGCAATTGCTTGTGGATGCACTCTTCATGGCTGTGGGCTGATAAACAGCAGTGTAGTTAAGATTGATGCATGGTAATTGCATTGTGCTCTTCCAGCTGTGGGAATTACAAAGCAAAGATAATATATTTTTGAGCAGCTCTATTTTATTGTAGACTAAGGAAAGCAACATGCTTACTGACATATAAAACTAGTTTAGTTTACAGATACAGTGCGGAAACAGGCCCTTCGGCCCACCAGGCCTGCTCAGACCAGCAATCCCCGCATATTAACACTATCCTACAACCACTAGGGACAAGTTTCTTTTAACATTTACCAAGCCAATTAACCTACAAACCTGTACGTCTTTGGAGTGTGTGATGAAATCGAAGAACTCTGAGAAAACCCACGCAGGTCACGGGGAGAACGTATAAACTGTGTATGACGAAACTGCAGATGCTGGTTTACACCAAAGACAGACACAAAAAGCTGGAGTAACCCGCCGTGATTTTTGTGTCTATCTTCAATTTATAAATCTGTATAGGATCACATTTGGATTTAGATTAACCTTTCATTTATTCCCTTAATACAGTGGCCTATAGATGCAGATCCTCCAAAACATAAGGATTCCAAACATTTATCTTTTGGTCTTTTATTGAACCCTCGGATTTCAATGAATATTTTGGAAAAAGGACCTGCAGCAAATACTCCAAAGGTAAAGATTTTTTTCAATCTTATTTGTAATAGATGTATTTTGTTGTAAAAACCTTTGTTCTTTTTGCCAGTGGAATAACAGCAAATGTTCGATACTGGGTTTCAGAATAAATTATTTTCTAGAATATTTCTGCAAACATTTTCACATTAAAAAAGAACAGTAACTGAACTGACACTCAACAAATTAGAAAGGTCTCAAACATGAAACATTCATTTGTTTTTTCTTTCCACAGCCTGACTACTGAGTATTTTGGGCACTTTGTTTTTTATTTCAGATTTCTAGCATCTGCAGTTCTTTCGAATTTCATTCACGGAATAAATTGGTCCTTTGTAATACTGCGTTCAGTGGTACTGGTGTTAATCAGCGAAATAACTGATAAAAAGACTGTGAAAGGTTGAAGAAGAGACAAATTTTTACCCCCAAAACAAAATGTAGGAGTAACTCAGTGGATCAATCAGTAACTATGAAGAGAATGGACAGATTTGGAATAAGGCTTGATACGAGATACTGTCTGTTCATTCCTTACACAGATGCTGCAAAAATTAATGAGTTCTTCCAGCATTTTGTTTTGCATCAGCATCAACAATGTTTGACATTTACCATTCTGTTGTTCTGGTGAAAAGTTAATTTTCTGATTAGGCTTAAGCAGTTAGCATTGGGTTAAGGTGGAGTCCATTGGTTTGTTAGACATCTTGGACAATGTCGGCAGTGCAAATGAAATTCCTTGACTGTCACTAGAATGTCTCAAATCTGAATAATTATAAGATTTTTTTAATACTTTTTTAAAGGACATATAGCGCGGGAACAGACTCTTCGGCTCACTGTGTCCAATAGACAATAGGTGCAGGAGTAGGCCATTTGGCCCTTCGAGCCAGCACCACCATTCAATGTGATCATCCTGCTAGATGCAGGAAAAATGTTCCCAATGTTGGGTGAGTCCAGAACCAGGGGCCACAGTCTTAGAATAAAGGGGAGTTCTTTTAAGACTGAGGTGAGAAAAACCGTTTTTACCCAGAGAGTTGTGAATTTATGGAATTCCCTGCCGCAGAGGGCAGTGGAGGCCAAATCACTGGATGGATTTAAGAGAGAGTTGAATAGAGCTCTAGGGGCTAGTGGAGTCAAGATATGAGGGGAAGGCAGGCACGAGTTATTGATAGCGGACAATCAGCCTTGATCACAATGAATGGCGGTGCTGGCTCGAAAGGCCGAATGGCCTCCTCCTGCACCTATTTTCTATGTTTCTTTGTTTCTATGATCATGGCTGATCATCCCCAATCAGTACCCCGTTCCTGCCTTCTCCCCATATCCCCTGACTCCGCTACTTTTAAGAGTCCTATCTAGTTCTCTCTTGAAAGCATCCAGAAAACCAGCATCCACCTGAGGCAGAGAATTCCACAGACTCACCACTTGCTGGAGGAAAAAATGTTTCCTTGTCTCCGTTTTAAATGGCTTACTCCTTATTCTTTAACTGTGGCCCCTGGTTCTGGACTCCCCCAACATCAGGGACATGTTTCCTGCCTCCAGTGTGTCCAAGCCCTTAACAATCTTATACGTTTCAATGTGATTCCCTCTCATCCTTCGAAACTCCAGAGTGTACGAGCCCAGCTGCTCCATTCTCTCAGCATATGACAGTCCCGTCATCCCGGGAATTAACCTTGTAAACCTACGCTGCACGCCCTCAATAGCAAGAATGTCCTTCCTAAAAATTAGGGGACCAAAACTGCACACAATACTCCAGGTGTGGTGTCACTAGGGCTCTGTACAACTGCAGAAGGACCTCTTTGCTCCTATAATTGATTCCTCTTGTTATAAAGGCCAACATGCCATTCGCTTTCTTCACTGCCTGCTGTACCTGCATGCTTTCTTTCATAGACTGATGTACAATGACCCCCAGATCCCATTGTACTTCCCCTTTTCCCAACTTGACGCCATTTAGATAGTAATCTGCCTTCCTGTTTTTGCTACCAAAGTGGATGACCTCACATTTATCCGCTTTAAACTTCATCCGCTATGCATCTGCCCACTCCCCCTTCCTGTCCAAGTCACCCTGCATTCCCATAGCATCCTCCTCACAGTTCACACTGCCACCCAGCTTTGTGTCATCTGCAAATTTGCTAATGTTACTTTGAATCCCTTCATCCAAATCATTGATTGTAAATAGCTGCGGTCCCAGCACCGAGCCTTGCGGTGCCCCACTAGTCACTGCCTGCCATTTTGAATGGCACCCGCTAATCCCTAGTCTTTGTTTCCTGTCTGCCAACCACTTCTCTATCCATGTCAGCACTCTACCCCCAATACCATGTGCCCTAATTTTGCCCACTAAACACCGATGTGGGACCTTATCAAATGCTTTCTGAAAGTCCAGGTACACTACATCCATTGGCTCTCCCTTGTCCATTTTCCTAGTTACATCTTCAAAAAATTCCAGAAGATTAGTCAAGCATGATTGTCCCTTCGTAAATCCATGCTGACTCGGACCGATCCTGTTACTGCTATCCAAATGTGCGGCTATCTCATCTTTTATAATTGACTCCAGCATCTTCCCCACCACTGATGTCAGGCTAACTGGTCTATAGTTCCCCCTTTTCTCTCTCCGCTTTTCTTAAAAAGTGGGATAACATTAGCTACCCTCCAATCCACTGGAACTGATCCTGAGTCTATAGACCATTGGAAAATTATTACCAATGCATCCACGATTTCTAGAGCCACTTCCTTAAGTACCCTGGGATGCAGACCGTCAGGCCCTGGGGATTTATCAGCCTTCGGCCCCATCAGTCTATCCAACACCATTTCCTGCCTAATGTGGATTTCCTTCAGTTCTTCTGTCACCCCAGATCCTCTGGCCACTACTATATCAGGAAGATTGTTTGTGTCCATGCAGATCAGCGATCACCTCCATACACTAGCATTATTCCACACATTTGGTGCAATTTACAATTTTTACTGAAGCCAATTAACCTGCAAACCTCTACGTCTTTGGAGTGTTGGAGGAAACCCACGCGGTCACAGGGAGAACGTACAAACTCCACACAGACAGCACCCGTAGTCAGGATCGAACCTTGGTCTCTGGTGTTGTAAGGCAGCAACTCTACCTCTGCGCTACTGTGCCATAAGATGAAGTATGAAAGTATATTTATACTTCGAGTGCCAACTGTCCTCCACTCTCATTACGTGAGGATTTATTTGCACTGAGAACAACATTCTCACTGCCCCTCCACTCCTCCCTGTAATTACTACAAAGCCCCAGAGAAAATCACCCTGTGGTTTCTGAGGATAAGGTCCTGCAATTCCTCCCAGTTTGCTTCTTTACCACATGAAGGATCTTTAGGGCTTGAACTCGTAGGATCACTTTTGGATTTCTCCTGCTTTCTACCAGGCTTGTTTATGGATGTTAAGTTTAAAGGAAATTAAATCTTAATTTGTATGTAGCCTTGGGTTGAAAACATTTATCAGTGTGAGGTTTTTGAATTCTGTTCTCCGGTCATAATGAACAGTTTCTGTTTGTACAGTGTGTTTTTCAGTTTCGGGACATCTCAAGTTGTTTGCAGACAGTGAAATTACTTTGAAGATGTAGTCAATTTTCATTTGTTGAAAACAATACATTAAATTTGTATATAAAGTTTGCACAGACAGATTTAATATTGACCAAGGGATAAGTATTGCTCCGAATACAAGGCATGAGGCTCCTGATTTTTTGATTGCCATGGGATCAGCATGTCAACAGAGAGTTTACCAGCCACACCTATGATGATCTGACCCTTTTTCAGAAATGCACTGAACTATCAGCCTAGATCTTGTGTTAGTTTAGTTAAACCCATGACCTTCCAACTGTTACCACTGAACTGCAATCTAGAGCCAGAAGGCTATTGATTGCAAGGTTCTTTGAACTTGAGCGGCACCATCTCCATGGTGTGTCGAGAGACTGCTTCTGCAGGAGAAAAATGTGTTGTTTGTGCATGTGCTTTTCATATTTCTTTCAAATATCATAGAGGCCCTTCAGCCCAATTTGCCCACGCCAACCAACATGCCCCACCGACACTAGTCCTACCTGTCGGCATTTGGCTCATATCCCTCAAAACCTATCCTATCCATTTACCTGTTTTTTAAGCATTTTGATAGTACCTGACTCAACTACCTCCCCTGGCAGTTTGTTCCATATACCTACCACCCTTTGTAAGGAAAGAAAAATAGTTGCCCCTCAGCTTCCTATTAAATCTTTCCCCATCACCTTAAACCTATGTCCTCTGGGCATTGATTCCCTTATCCTGGATTTGTTCTTGGTTCTCAGATCATTAGGTTAATATGCTTTTTAAAATTAACATATGTTATAGCTGAGCCATTTGTTCCTTACACAGTGTGATGGTGATTTCCTTTCTGTGGATGGTTGTTGGAGGTACCCTAGTGCCTCCCCTGGATACTTCCTATGTTATGAGAGGCACCACATAAAGATCAGACACCGTTTACTTGCCAAATTATATTATTGATCCGCAGATGAGCAGATACTATGTCACGATAAATGCCTTAAAACCTTTCAAATCTATCCAATGATTAATAATTTACCTTTTAAATATGTTGAGGTTTTAAACTAATCGGAGTTGAACATCCCAGATATACCTGATTCCTGAGATGTACCATGATTCCTGGGATGGCAGGACTTCCATATGAAGAAAGACTGGATAGACTCGGCTTGTACTCGCTGGAATTTAGAAGATTGAGGGGGGATCTTATAGAGGCTTACAAAATTCTTAAGGGGTTGGACAAGCTAGATGCAGGAAGATTGTTTCCGATGTTGGGGAACTCCAGAACAAGGGGTCACAGTTTAAGGATAAGGGGGAAGTCTTTTAGGACCGAGATGAGAAAAACATTTCTCACACAGAGAGTGGCGAGTCTGTTGAATTCTCTGCCACAGAAAGTAGTTGAGGCCAGTTCATTGGCTATATTTAAGAGGGAGCTAGATGTGGCCCTTGTGGCTAAAGGGATCAGGGGGTATGGAGAGAAGGCAGGTACAGTATACTGAGTTGGATGATCAGCCATGATCATATTGAATGGCAGTGCAGGCTCGAAGGGCCGAATGGCCTACTCCTGCACCTATTTTCTATGTTTCTATACCTCTGAACTAACTTTAAAAGATATTTCCTGGAGACATGTCCCGTTGCTGAATGTTTGCCCTCAAATTATGTGATCCTTTTAGCCAACATCATAGCCATAGCCAATGCAGCATCTGTAACAAGTGAGAGTGAGATAGGATTTACCATATGCAATTGTTTTTTAACTTGTTTAACTAGGCATTTAATTGAAGACTTTATAATGTCCCTGAAAATTGTTTGAAGCTGAAGGTTCTCCTGGCACATCTTTAGTTTATTTAGCTTCAACGTACATTTTGGGAGAGGGGGCGCTGTCCTGTACGGCTGCCAGTCCTGCAGCTTTCACTTATTTTCTTTATTTTTAGTACATTAAAAGTGTTAGTTGGGGGTCTAATCATTTAATGTGTGGGGGATAGAAACATAGAAACATAGAAATTAGGTGCAGGAGTAGGCCATTCGGCCCTTCGAGCCTGCACCGCCATTTAATATGATCATGGGTGATCATCCAACTCAGTATCCCGTACCTGCCTTCTCTCCATACCCTCTGATCCCCTTAGCCACAAGGGCCACATCTAACTCCCTCTTAAATATAGCCAATGAACTGGCCTCAGCTACCCTCTGTGACAGAGAGTTCCAGAGACCCACCACTCTCTGTGTGAAAAAAGTCCTTCTCATCTCGGTCCTAAAGGATTTCCCCCTTATCCTTAAGCTGTGACCCCTTGTCCTGGACCTCCCCAACATCGGGAACAATCTTCCTGCATCTAGCCTGTCCAACCCCTTAAGATGGTGGGGGGGAAGCAGGAAACTGCTTTCTCAAGTCCCTACCTGGTCGGAGAGGCGGCTTTCCTCGAGCAGCAACTTCGACCCGTCCTCGCGGCCTACCAGCGGGGTCTGGAGTGACGTTTTCCTGAGGAGACCTGGCCAGAACCTCGGCTTCGGTGGCGCCGCAGTGCTAGAGCGCTATCGCGGAGCGGAGCGGGCGATGCTTTGCCTGGGTCACCGCGCTGGAACTCCGGTACGCTGGGACAGCCGATAAAAAAACATCGCGGAGCCGCGGGTCTGTGGAGCGGCCAGCAGTGGGCGGCGGCGCTGAACTTCACATTTGCGGAGCCTGGGATCTCTCGCCGAGATCGCCGGTGTGGGGAGCTCCATACAGCACGGCCTGTTTGCTTGGAAGCTGCGTTCTCCGGTAAGGAGGCGGCTGTTCCTGGCACCCCAAGCCGCTGAGAGGGTCTACCGACGCCGGAGCATCGTCACCCGGTGAGAAGAGCCGGGAACATGGGGCCTCCGTAGCGGCGATTGTGGAGGCCTCTATAGGCCCGACTACTTTGGGTGGACATGGACATGGGGATGGGGACTGGACTTTGTGCCTACCCCACAGTGGGAACCCTTGTGGGGGGATGTTTTAATGTTACATTTCTTTAATGCTATGTTGCATTTTTATTAGTGTGCTGCAAGGACATCTGAATTTCCCCTGAATAATGGGATTAATAAAGTATTTGTTATGTTATTTTGCCAACTAAATGTTGTTACTGCTTCAGCTCACATTGATAGAGCCAAAGAGCACGGAAACAGGCCCTTCGGCCCAACTTGTCCATGCTGTCCAAGATGCCCAAACTGAGCTAGTCCCATTTGTGTGCATTAGACACATGTCCCTCTAAACCTTGCTTATCCATGTACCCGTCCAGAAGTCTTCGTAAATGCGTTTTAGGGTCACATTAAATTCTTTGTTTTCCTAACAGGCAGCAGAATTCAGGGAATTTTGGGGAGAAAATTCTGAGCTGAGACGGTTCCAGGATGGGTCCATTTGTGAGGCAGTCCTGTGGAAAGGCGGCAACATTTCCCACTGTCGACGTATCCCTGAGCAAATTATTAAATATCTTCTTCATCGGTAAGTGAGTGGGAATATGTTTTCAAATGTAAGCTCAATAAAGAAGAAAGTAAGAAGGAACTGCAGATGCTGGAAAATCAAAGGTTATCAAAAATGCTGGAGAAACTCAGTGGGTGAGGCAGCATTATGGAGCAAAAGAAATAGGCGACATTTCGGGTTGAGACCCTTCTTCAGACTGATGTGAGGGTGGGGGGGCGGGAGAAGAAAGGAAGAGGCGGAGACAGTGGGCAGTGGGAGAACTGGGAAGGGGAGGAGAAAGAAGGAGAAAGCAGGGACTACCTGAAATTGGAGAAGTCAATGTTCATACCGCTGGGGTGTAAACTACCCAAGCAAAATATGAGGTGCTACTCCTCCAATTTATGGTGGGCCGCGTTCTGGCCATGGAGGAGGCCCAGGACAGAAAGGTCGGATTCAGAATCTGAGGGTGACTTGAAGTGCTGAGCCACCGGGAGATCAGGTTGGTTATTGCGAACTGAACGGAGGTGTTGGGTGAAGCGATCGCCAAACCTACGCTTGGTCTCACCGATGTAGAGCAGCGGATGCAATAGATGAGGTTGGAGGAGGTGCAGGTGAACCTCTGCCGCACCTGGAAAGACTGCTTGGGTCCTTGAATGGAGTCAAGGGGGGAGGTAAAGAGACAAGTGTAGCATTTCCTGTGGTTGCAAGGGAAAGTGCCAGGAGAGGGGGTGGTTTGGGTGGGAAGGGACAAATTGGCCAGGGAGTTACGGAAGGAGCGGTCTCTGTGGAAAGCTGAAAGGGGAGGAGATGGGAAGACGTGGCCAGCGGAGGGATCCCGTTGGAGTTGGAGAAACTGTCGGAGGATTATTTGTTGTAAATGAGGGCTGGTAGGGTGGAAGGTGAGGACTAAGGGAACTCTGCTCTTGTTACGAGTGCGGGGAGTGAGAGCAGAGTCAAGGGGTATAGGAGAGACCCTGGTGAGAGCCTCATTTATAGTAGAAGAGGGGAACCCCCGTTCCCTGAAGAATGAGGACGGTCTCCGATGCCCTGGTGTGGAACGCCTCTTCCTGGGAGCAGATGTGGCGTAGACAGAGGAATTGGGAGGAGGGGATGGAGTCCTTACAGGAAGCAGTCCAAGTGTCCTGGCAGACCCATTGTTTCTGCCCGTTCGTGTCCCACCAAACTTATTTCCACATACCTCGACTCCATCCTATCCCCCCGGTTAAATCCCTCCCTACCTATGTTCAAGACACCTCACACGCTCTTCATCTATTCTGTGACTGCCGTTTTCCAGGCCCCCATTCCCTCATCTTAACCATGGATGTCCAGTCACTCTACACCTCCATCCCCTACCAGGAGGGTCTCAAAGCCCTCCGTTTCTTCCTCGACTGCAGAACCAACCAATCCACGTCTACAGATACTCTCCACCGCCAAGCGGAGCTGGTCCTTACCCTTAACAACTTTTCGTTTGGCTCCTCCCATTTCTTCCAAATCCAAGGTGTGGCTCTGGGCATACGCATGGGCCCCAGCGATGCCTGCCTCTTTGTAGGGTACGTCGAACAATCCTTGTTCGAGGCGTGCACTGGCCCTATCCCCAAACTCTACCTCCGCTACTTTGACGACTGCATTAGTGCCACCTCCTGCACCCATACACAACTCACTGACTTCATCCATTTCACCACTAACTTCCATCCGGCACTCAAATACACCTGAACCATTTCCGACATCTTCCTACCATTTCTAGACCTCACAAAATACATCACAGGTGACAGACTACTGATCAACATCTACTATAAACCCACTGACTCCCATGACGATCTGGACTACACTTCTTCCCACCCTGCTTCCTGTAAGGACTCCATCCCCTACTCCCAATTCCTCCGACTACGTCGCATCTGCACCCAGGATGAGGTGTTCCAAACGAGGGCATCGGAGATGTCCTCATTCTTCAGGGAACGGGGATTCCCCTCTTCGGCTATAGATGAGGCTCTCACCAGGGTCTCTTCTATAGCCCGTAACTCTGCTCTCTCTCCCCATCCCCCCCACTCGTAACAAGGGCAGAGTCCCCCTTGTCCTCACCTTCCACCCTACCAGCCATCACATACAAGTAATCCTCCGACATTTTCGTCACCTCCGATGGTATCCCACCACTGGCCACATCTTCTGATCTACTCCCCTTTCGGCTTTCCGCAGACACCGCTCCCTCCGTAACTCCCTGGTCAATTCATCCCTTCCCACCCAAACCACCCCCTCTCCTGGAACTTTCCCTTGCAACTGCAAAAAATGTTACACTTGACTCCATTCAAGGACCCAAGCAGTCTTTCCAGATGCTGCAGAGGTTCTTCTCCACCTCCTCCAAACTCAACTATTGCATCCGCTGCTCTAGATGTCAGCTGCTCTATATCGGTGAGACCAAGGCTTGGCAATCGCTTCGCCCAACACCTCTGCTCAGTTTGCAATTATCAACCTGATCTCCCGGTAGCTCAGCACTTCAACCCACTCTCCCATTCCAAATCCGACCTTTCTGTCCTGGGCCTCCTCCGTGGCCAGAGTGAGGCCCACCGTAAATTGGCGGAGCAGAACCTCATAATTTGCTTGGGTAGTTTACACCCCAGTGGTATGACCATTGACTTCTCCAATTTCATGTAGTCCCTGTTTTCTACTCCCCCCCCCCCCCCCCCACCACCCCCACATCAGTTTGAAGAAGGGTCTCGACCCAAAACTTCACCTGTTTCCTTCGCTCCTTAGATGCTGCCTCACCTGCTGAGTTTCTCCAGCATTTTTGTCTACCTTCAATAAATGATGGGTAGTCTTTCATCTTTTCCCCACCAGATGTACTAAAGAATTGAAATAACTGATTGAAATTGATTTAGATTTGTGAATTTGAGTCCACTTCTTCGTAGTTTTAAAGATGGACACAAAATGCTGGGGTACCTCAGCCGTATAGGCAGCATCTCTGGAGAAACGGATCAGACTGAAGAAGGGTCCCAACCCAAAATGTCACTCCAGAGATGCCGTGTGTAGGAATGAACTGCAGATGCTGGTTTACATCACATTCTTTACACAGAGAGTGGTGAGTCTCTGGAATTCTCTGCCACAGAAGGTCGTTGAGGCCAGTTCATTGGCTATATTCAAGAGGGAGTTGGATGTGGCTCTTGTGGCTAAAGGGATCAGGGAGTATGGAGAGAAGGCAGGTACAGGATACTGAGTTGGATGATCAGCCATGATCATATTGAATGGCGGTGCAGGCTCGAAGGGCCGAATGGCCTTCTCCTGCACCTATTTTTCTATGTTTCTATAGATAGACACAACATGCTGGAGTAGGTTGGGCATTATTTCTGGAGAAAATAAATAAATGAGGTTTTGGGTCGAGACCCTTCTTCAAACTGACACTCCTTTTCTCCAGAAATGCTTACTGACCTGCTGAGTTATGCCAACATTTTGTGTCTATCTTCGGTTTGAACCAGCATCTGCAGTTCCTTCCTACACATGAAAGAAGCTGGTAACCATGGCAGATTTCATACCTGCTTGTACTTGCTTGTTGTCATCGCAGCACAGAGGTTTACAAATCCTGAGGGATCCACAAACACAACTTCAAAAGCCTGATGAAAGTCGGCAAGTGATGGCTGTGGGAAAAATGTTGCCAAGATACTCACTTTGATAAATAACATTCAAAATTCCCCTGACATCACTGATATTTGGCCAACCCCTGAACACATTAAACAGACAATATACAGATAACAGATAATGGAAATATTCAACGTCTTCTTTAAAAAAGGAAAAATATGGTCAAAGGAGGGAAAGGACAAGAGTCTTTTAGAAAGGTATTTGCTAGAGTGACTGTTATCTAATGCAAAAAAATATTTTCAACTGAAATTTGCATGACTGAAGAATTAAAGTCATGGGCAATACAGAGGAGTAACAAGGTATTCATTTATCTAAATCACAAAGTCACGACTAGACTCATGGCTTTGCTTTTGAGTTTCAGTTATGCATCCATTTTGTGTCTATCTTTGGTATAAACCAGCATCTGCAGTTCCTTTTTTATTATATTCCTTCATAGGATTTAAACTGATTTCTTCTGTTGTGGTGGTATGAAAGATGAGGGTTGTAAGTCCAATAGCTCATAAAGAAGGATGTGAATGGAGGATTTCTTTAGCAGGAACCGGGGTTGATAAGATGGGGGCATTGAACAAGTTTGACAAAATCCCCTGATAAAGGGGAAGTGAGCTTTGGTTTGCTAATATTATTACTAATGAAGATAGCATTGACTGGAACTTATTTTTTCTGTACTGATCCTGTTTTCTCCTTGTGTTTTTTGAATATTGTACTTTCACATGTCCAGCATTGGTTTCAAATAAACTTTTTTTTAATCTTCTATATCTGTTGCAATGAGGTGACCTGGCTTCTCATCTGGATTTGTTGAATTACTCCAATATTTAATAATATATCGTACATGTCCTGATATCTTCCTTGTTTCCTACTCCCCTACAAATGTTTAAGTGAAATAAACACTTTATAAATTAAACTGTAGTAATGAGATGGTTGAACAGTTTTGATCCTGTAATATGTATCTCCCTTATTATTTTTCAATTAATCATACAGCATGGAAACAGGCCCAACGTGCCCATGCTGACCAAGTTGCCCCACCTATACTCGTCCCATCTGCTGCGTTTGCCCATATCCCTCTAAACCTTTCCAATATACGTACCTGTCGAGATGCCTTTTAAAGGTGTTATGGTACCTGCCTCAACTACCTCCCCTGCAGCTTATTCCATATGTCAAAAGGAATAGGAGTGGAATAGTAAGATTAAACGGGAACTTACCTGTTCGAAGTTTGATCTTTATTTTATGAGGAGTTACGATGAGGGATTACATGAAGAAGCCCCACTAGGCGCATGCTCCGCATACTTCATAGCAGCGGCGTGAAAAACACAGAACCAGTAGCCAAAGTAAGATAGTAAGGCTCACACAAGACTAGAACTACCAGATCTTTTAGATTATGAGAGTTGGGAGCGGAGGGCATGTACTCCCTCATCGTAACTCCTCATAAAATAAAGATCAAACTTCAAACGGGTAAGTTCGCGTTTAATCTTATAATTTTACTTCGGAGTCACGTGAGTGACTACGTGAAGATTTTGAAGCTCTGTGATATTCATGCCATAGATTCATTCCATACGACACACTGCTTCAGTTGACACAGTAGTGAGTAATAATATTATTAAACATTGCTTGAATAATGCAATAAGTATTTTAATAATAATAAAAGAAAGAAAAGTAATACCCTTCTATCATAAGGGAAATTACAACAAAAAATATGAATCATTACATAAAAGAAAGCAAATAATCAAACAGAACCCAACACTACATGTCCAAACTCTGGCACCGTGATAATAGGTTTATTGTAAAACTTGGAAAAAGTTTCTTCTTTACACCATCCTGCGGCCTCTAAAATTTAGTCGAGCGGCCCGTCCTGTGCTATTGCCGCGGACGTGGACGCTGCCCTGGTGAAGTGAGATTTAAACACATCAGTGTCTACTCCAGCTAAATCCAAAACCTGTTTTAACCATCTAGAAATAGTTTGTACTGACACTTTTTTGTATGGTTCCTTATGGGCAATAAGCATTGTTGTCTCACAACCTCGGACACTCTTGGTTACTTCAATATATTGAGTCAGATGCTTAACCATACACAATGTTTGGTTGACAGGATATGCTCTAAAGATTATCTTGGTCCAGACTTCCCCGGTCTGCTGTGTTTGATCAGATCATAAACATAAAAAGTAATGTTATCTGCAGACAAGTGCATACAATCTAAATGTAACATTTGCAATGTTTGTACTCTTTGTGCTGACACTAATGCCATAAGCATTACTACTTTAAATGTTAATTTCTGAAAAGTCAGTGACGTAATTGGAGCCCATTGCCGGAGCAATGTGAGAACTATACTAACATCCCAAATTTCTGTATAGCTGGGTTTGGGAGGGTTTTTATTAAAATCCCTCTCATAAATCGGGATATTAATGGATGAGACCCGATTGATAGATGTTCTGAAAATTGTCGTAAATAGGAAGACAAAGCACTATGAGCACTATTAATGGCATTATAGCTAAGGTGCTGATCAAAATGCAACATAGCAAGGAACTCCAATATATCCGATATATTTGCAGTATGATAAGATATATCTGACTGAATACAAAAACCTCATTTCTTTATGTGAGACATATATTGTTTCTTAGTACTATCTCTCCAACCTGACATTATAACATTCATGGTCCTATCTGACAGTCCAACCCTTGTAATGGTCTGGTCAGAACTTGCAGATTCACAAATTCATATGATCATGCAATGGATTAACTTGTTCTGTCACTGATTGTACCAGCAATTCCCTGGAGCCGGCAATCGTCATAAATGGTTCAATTATCATTCTAAACATCAATGGGAACCATGGCTGCGTAGGCCAGTTTGGAACCACCAAAACATCCGTGGCAGAGTCTTGCTCTATTTTACTGAGATATTGCCTAATCAGGCAAATGGGGGAAAAGCATAGAACATATTTCCCCAATGTAGCAAGAATGCATCCAATGCTACAGCTCCTGGATCAGGCTCCCATGTCACGTATTTAGGCAATTGGTGATTTAATCTGGACGCAAATAGATCAATGTGTGGTACACCATACCGATTGACAATTTTTTGGAAATTTTGTGGATTTAACATCCATTCTGTATTGTCTTTAAACTCCCGTGATCTGTTGTCTGCCACAACATTGTCTTTCCCTGGGATATAGATAGCTGAAGCCAGATATTCCTAGATACACACCAATTGGCTGGCAAACAGGAAGCAAAGAGTAGGAGTTAACGGGTCGTTTTCACAATGGCAGGCAGTGACTAGTGGGGTACCGCAAGGCTCAGTGCTGGGACCCCAGCTATTTACAATATACATAAATGATCTGGATGAGGGAATTGAAGGCAATATCTCCAAGTTTGCGGATGACACTAAGCTGGGGGGCAGTGTTAGCTGTGAGGAGGATGCTAGGAGAATGCAAGGTGACTTGGATAGGCTGGGTGAGTGGGCAAATGTTTGGCAGATGCAGTATAATGTGGATAAATGTGAGGTTATCCACTTTGGTGGCAAAAATAGGAAAACCGACTACTATCTAAATGGTGGCCGATTAGGAAAAGGGGAGATGCAGCGCGACCTGGGTGTCATGGTACACCAGTCATTGAAAGTAGGCATGCAGGTACAGCAGGCAGTGAAGAAAGCCAATGGTATGTTAGCTTTCATAGCAAAAGGATTTGAGTATAGGAGCAGGGAGGTTCTACTTCAGTTGTATAGGGTCTTGGTGAGGCCACACCTGGAGTATTGCGTACAGTTCTGGTCTCCAAATCTGAGGAAGGACATTATTGCCATAGAGGGAGTGCAGCGAAGGTTCACCAGACTGATTCCTGGGATGTCAGGACTGTCTTATGAACAAAGACTGCATAGACTCGGTTTATACTCTCTAGAATTTAGGAGATTGAGAGGGGATCTTATAGAAACTTACAAGATTCTTAAGGGGTTGGACAGGCTAGATGCAGGAAGATTGTTCCCGATGTTGGGGAGGTCCAAGACAAGGGGTCACAGCTTAAGGATAAGGGGGAAATCCTTTAGGACTGAGATGAGAAGGAATTTTTTCACACAGAGAGTGTGGGTCTCTGGAACTCTCTGCCACAGAGGGTAGTTGAGGCCAGTTCATTGGCTATATTTAAGAGGGAGTTAGATGTGGCCCTTGTGGCTAAGGGATCAGAGGGTGTGGAGAGAAGGCAGGTACGGGATACTGAGTTGGATGATCAGCCATGATCATATTGAATGGCGGTGCAGGCTCGAAGGGCCGAATGGCCTACTCCTGCACCTAATTTCTATGTTTCTATGTTAATTCCACATCAGGTTGACCAGATGATCACATGATACTGATCTTACTCCACCCATGTGATTGATATATGCTACATCTGTGGTATTGTCTACTTGTAATTGAACATGCAAGTTCTCCATTGTAGAACAATAAGGTTTTAATCCAAAAATGCCCCCAATAACTCCAAATAATTAATACCATATGTTTGCAGAATTAAATCCTCGTGGACAGTCCATCTACCACCACAGCTGGTGTTATTGTCCGTAGCCTCCCCATCCGAGAGCACTAACATCAGTTTGCAATACCACTATAGGTTGCTGAATAACAATGTTTTTAGTAACTTGTGCAACATTCCCAATCCACCACTGTAATTCACCCAATGCTTCCATTGGCAACTGTATGGGTCTGTCAAAATGACCTGCACGTTCTTTTAGTGCTTATGCTTTTGCCCTTTGAAGATTTTGAGAATGCAAAGGACCAAATTCAACAGCGGGAATGCTGCTACCATCTTACCAATAACCCTAGCTACTTCTCGGATGGAGGGATAAGGTTTGTCAGCAAGGCAACTATACGCATTTGTAATATCCACAACTTTATCGGTTGGTAAAGTTACTGACACAGCAACTGAATCAATGACAAATCGCAAGTACTCAATTGTTTGCAAAGGCTGTAGCTTAGATTTTGTTGGATGGATCAGAAACCCTAGCCTTTCCAACAGGCTTATAGTTGCTGAAACTGAATCTTCAGCTGATTCCTGAGTGGCATTAACAATTAAAATATCATCAAGATAAGCCATGACAATGTGATTTTGAGCCCTTAACAATGCAAGTGCTGGTTTCAATAATTTTGTGAACAGCCTGGGAGCTGAACTTAACCCATTAGTTAATGCTTTATATTGCCACAGCTGACACATCCAATTAAACTTCAAGTACCTACGATAATGGTGATGAATTGGCACTGAATAGTACGCATCTTTTAAGTCTATAGTAGCCATGTAACACCCTATGGACAACAACTCCTTTGCAGTGTTGAAGGTGTCCATTTTGAAATGTCTATACTGGACATAGGAATTCAATTTTGTGAGATCCAGAATGACTCTACAATCCCCATCTTTCTTTGTCCTGGGGAAAATATTTGACACATTGTTGCGGATGATTCACCGTATTTTCAATTACCCCTTTTTTAAATACATTTTTTTTTAACTTCTTCTTTTACCTGAGAATTTTCAGGTGCAGAAAACATCAAAACCCAATTGGGTTTATCCTGTACAGATGGATCAAGTCCTTCCATAAATTCTAATATAGTACCTGACACAGTATCCAATATAAACCGATCAGATGTTATACAGTACCATTCATCATAAAACAATTGCCATCTACCACCAACCGGAAGTCTACAACAGTTTCCTCTGTGATAGAATAAAGTTTTTATACCTCAGCAAATGACCGTGACGGTCTCCTTCTCCCAATATATGGATTAACATTGGGCTGTGATGGGTGATAATACCTTCTCACCATACCCCTGCCTCTGCTTGTTCCTGCTCCTGAATCAACCCCCTTCTCATCCAGCCAGATTGTCTCCTTTCACCAAATATAAAAACATTTATGAGTCTTTGCCTCCTCATCAATATCTTTAATTTGTTTAGGCAGGTTTTGTCCGAATAAATAATCTGGAGTTTGAACATTGCTTGATTTACAGAAACCAGCAAATCTTGGGTGCAGGATGGGCCAAATGGCGATTTATCTCATACAATTAATCTCAAATTAAGAGTTACAAAACAATGCCAACTTGTCTTTTTGGATTTTGGACATAGCATGCCCTTCCAACTGCCTCCCAAAGCAGTAATGCCAGCGACAATGAGCTTGAGGACCCTCCTGTCCTCGCATTGTTAAAGTCATGGTGTCTAATAGCTAGATTCACCTTCGGCACCCTTAGTGATGCACAATTAACAGGCGTTTAATAGAGGTCTGCAGTCTCCTGAAGCTGGTGAGAAACCAAATAATTAATGTTGGCCGGCAGGTTTTCTTCCATGACCTCACCGCTCCCCTCTGGTATAGCAAAGTATTGTGCTACATCCGGTACACCTAGAGTTTGGCTCTTGTGCTGTGGTGGGTACTCATAACCAGAAACACCACCTTCAGGGTCAGTCTCTTGCCGCCCTGGTACTTCTGAGTCTTGCTCAAAGGAGACTTCTTCCAGACCTAAACAAGGCTCTGGAAGTTCACATTCCCATGTTGTAAAGGCATCATATTCATGATATGGAACCCCCTCAGGGATTGCCTGGGAATATTCTGGGTCTTTTGACCCGTGGTTAATAATTGTTTGAAGCATTTTCTCCATTTGTTCCATCCTGAGCCACAGGCTCGTTTGCCTGGCCCTGCCTCTTCTTCATCAGATTCATCTGATATTACAGGCTTAGCAAACTTCTTATTTTTCCTTTCCACTGGAGAACCCTCTGTGGCATGTGGCTGTGGAGCGTCTAAAGGCAGAACTACGGCAGAGTCGACGGCTACCGGTATCGGAACCGGCTCCGTACTAATCTGTAGTCCCGATCTTAATTGTGTTTCCACCCGGGACGCGCGCTTTCCCCGCGGCAATTCACCGTGTCCATTTTTTTTAAACTTCCCAAACTCCTCCTGGCTATTCCAGCCAGCGTCACGGAGTTTCTACCCAGGAAGTAATTTTCAACCCACTTATCTGCGGGCCTGTTACTCACCACTGGTGGAGCTGCGATCTGCAGCCCTTCCTTACCGACATGCGTCGACGTAATGCCGAGCATGCGCCTGGCGGGGCTTCTTCACGTAGTCACTCATGTGACTCTGAAGTAAAATTAGGTCATTTGGCCCATCAAGTCTACTCCGCCATTCAATCATGGCTGATCTATCTCTCCCTCCCAACCCCATTCTCCTGCCTTCTCCCCATAACCTCTGACACCTGTACTAATCAAGAATCTATCTATCTCTGCCTTAAAACTATCCACTGACTCTGTCACTGAACGTCACCCATTCCTTCTCTCCAGAGATGCTGCCTGTCCCGCTGAGTTACTCCAGCATTTTGTGTCTATCTTTGGTTTAAACCAGCATCTGCAGTTCCTTCATACACTTCTCCCTGCGAAGACTTGAGCTTCCTGCACGTCCTCTGGATTACTCCCACTTCCCAAAGATGTGTAGATTGGGAATTTGATTGGCAACTGTAAATTGCCCCTGGTAGATAGGGAAGTGGTTTGAGAATGGAAGGAGTTGATGTGAATGTGGGAGAAGGAAGTGGGATTCATGGAGCGGTTGCATGGTGGTCGGCATGGA
This sequence comes from Raja brachyura, assembly GCA_963514005.1. Next base: position 47,415,869 of record OY740781.1, on the reverse strand, counting down.
CTTGATGAATCAAAGGACCTGTTTATTTGCTCTGTGATTCCATCGTTATGGCTTGTTCTGACTACATTTATCCATAATCTGTGGCAGAAGAAAGGAGCTAAAGGTTCTCTCACATGTCCTGCTGCACGCGATACATAGAAACTATAGACGGTACTGACGGAATTGTTTTATTTTCTCTCTCTCTGCTTCCTTCCTGAAGGCACATGGATCTCCCAAATTCAACAGTGTGCTATGCTGGAGATTTACTGGACACCCTCTTCAAAGTAGACAAGGAGGTAAGGAGTTTATTTGAAAGATGTTAATAAAGAAACAACAAAAAAAAAAGCTGTTGAACGAACTCAGCAGGTCAAGCAGCAACTGAGGGTGGAAAGAAATGGTCAATGTTTCAAGTCAAAACCCTGCATCAGGATAGGATAGAGTTGTGAACTGAATCGCAGCTAGTTTTTACTACCCACGGATGCTGCTTGACCCACGGAGTTCCTCCAGCATATAGTTTATTGCTTCAGATTCCAGCAACTGGTGTCTCCACATTAATTAAGTAATTGTGCCACTGGGAGACGTCCACATTGTGATGATCACAGAATTATCCTAATAACTTAAAATGTTGCCTATTTTGGGAAAGTGTTTTGTATCTGTGAAATGATCAGCAGGGAATGGGGACAGTGAAATATTTGGTTTAGTTTGGTATTGTCAAGTGTACCGAGGTACAGTGAAAATATTTATTTTCTGTGTGTAATCCAGTCAGAGAAAAGACATGAATACAATCAAAGCATCCACAGTGCTCAGATGATGAATAAATGATGCAACATTTGGTGCAGAATATAACATTGAGGTCCGATAAAGTCCAAGTAAAGATAGTTTAAAGGTCACCAATGAGGTGGATAGGAGGCCAGGACCGCACTCTTGTCAATGAGAAGACCATACAGGTGCCTGAGAACAGCTGGGAAGAAACTGTTCCTGAATCTGGAGGTTGAACCCTGAGATTGGATGCTGATAATCCAGTATAACTGGGCCAGATCCCAACACTGAGAATCGATAGTGTTTTCAGAAAATTTGATTTTAATGCTTTTGAAATGTTCTAAAAGCCCAGGAGGTTCTCTGATCATTGTAGAGAAGTAAAACGGCCTCTTCCACAGCCTGTGGAACTCAGCAATATCATTGAACCTGTGCTATCCTCCAATCATTTACCAAAGTGTCATTGTTGGATCAGTGGAATGCACATCACCACATTGTTCCGATGTTGGGGGAGTCCAGAACAAGGGGTCACAGTCTCAGGATAAGGGGAAATTCCTTTAGGACTGAGATGAGGAAAACATTCTTTACACAGCGAGTGGTGAGTCTCTGGAATTCTCTGCCACAGAAGATCGTTGAGGCCAGTTCATTGTCTATATTCAAGAGGGAGTTGGATGTAGCTCTTGTGGCTAAAGGGATCAGGGGGTATGGAGAGAAGGCCGGTACGGATACCGAGTTGGATGATCAGTCATGATCATATTGAATGGCGGTGCAGGCTCGAAGGGCCGAATGGCCTACTCCTGCACCTATTTTTCTATGTTTCTATTCCCAGGACAAGTCAGCATAGATGATAAACTGTGACTGAGGACAAATGAAAAGAGAGCCAAATGAAGAAGAATTCTTGAGAACACCCTATTTAGCTTGCATAGATTGCCAGATAGGGTCATCGCATTTCTCCGATATTATCAGCTTCCATCTTCATAAAGATATTTTAATCCCACCTGCAACTGTTATTTATTCACCCTACCAAACTGTTAAGTCGGCATGTGTTGAGGTACTCGGGTTGACCTTAAATTAATTTGCAAAGGTGATTGTAATGAAGGATGTGTTGGATTTGTTCAGCTATTTTCAAAATGCTTTTGAAAAATAAGTTGTGTACAAGTTGGAAGCAGCAGGAGTAGGTTTGTCATAGAAAATAGGTGCAGGCGTAGGTCATTCGGCCCTTCGAGCCAGCACCGACATTCAATATGATCATGGCTGACCATCCAAAATCAGTACCCCGTTCCTGCTTTCTCCCCATATCCCTTGATTCTGTTAGCCCTAAGAGCTATATCTAACTCTCTCTTGAAAATATCCAGTGAATTGGCCTCCACTGACTTATGTGGCAGAGAATTCCACAGAATCACAACTCTCTGGATGAAAATGTTTTTCCTCATCTCAGTCCTAAATGGCCTACCCCTTATTCTTAAACTGTGACCCCTGGTTCTGGACTCCCCCAACATCGGGAACATTTTTCCTGCATCCAGCCTATCCAATCCTTTTATATGTTAACAGATCCCCTCTCATCCTAATTGGCAGGGGTGCTGAGGAAGAGGATTTCTTGGAATGTATGCGGGATAGTTTTCTCAACCAACATGTGGAGGACCCAACGAGAGAGCAGGCTATTCTAGACTGGGTATTGAGTAATGAGGAAGGGTTAGTTAGCAGTCTTGTTGTGCGTGGCCCCTTGGGCAAGAGTGACCATAATATGGTTGAGTTCTTCATTAGGATGGAGAGTGACAAAATTAAGTCAGAAACAAGGGTTCTGAACTTGAACAAAGGTAACTTTGAAGGTATGAGATGTGAATTGGCCAAGATAGACTGGGAGGTGATTCTTAAAGGGTTGACAGTGGATGTGCAATGGAAGCTATTCAAAGACTGCATGGATGAAGTACAAAAATTGTTCATACCAGTTTGGCAAAAGAATAAATTGGGGAAGGTGGTGCATCCATGGATAACAAGGGAAATCAGGGATAGTATAAAAACAAAAGATGAGGCATACAAATTTGCCAGAAAAAGCAGCCTACCGGAGGACTGGGAGAAATTCAGAATCCAGCAGAGGAGGACAAAGGGCTTATTTAGGAAAGGGAAAATAGATTATGAAAGGAAACTGGCAGGGAACATAAAAACTGACTCCAAAAGTTCTTATAGATATGTGAAGAGAAAGAGACTAGTTAAAACAAATGTTGGTCCCTTGCAGTCAGAAACAGGTGAATTGATCATGGGGAACAAGGACATGGCAGACCAATTGAATAACTACTTTGGTTCTGTCTTCACTAAGGAAGACATAAAGAATCTGCCGGAAATAGCAGTGGAACGGGGGTCAAATAAGATGGAGGAACTGAGTGAAATCCAGGTTAACCGGGAGGTGGTGTTGGGTAAATTGAACGGATTGAAGGCCGATAAATCCCCAGGGCCAGATAGTCTGCATCCCAGAGTACTCAAGGAGGTAGCCACAGAAATAGTGGATGCATTAGTGATAATTTTTCAAAATTCCTTAGATTCTAGAGTAGTTCCTGAGGATTGGAGGGTAGCTAATGTAATCTCACTTTTTAAAAAAGGAGGGGGAGAGAAAGCGGGGAATTACAGACCAGTTAGTCTAACATCGGTATTGGGGAAACTGCTCGAGTCATTTATTAAAGATGGGATAGCAGCGCATTTGGAAAGTGGTGAAATCATTGGACAAAGTCAGCATGGATTTACGAAAGGTAAATCATGTCTGACAAATCTGATAGAATTTTTTGAGGATGTAACTAGTAGAGTGGATAAGGGAGAACCAGTGGATGTGTTATATATAGACTTTCAGAAGGCTTTTGACAAGGTCCCGCATAAGAGATTAGCACACAAACTTAAAGCACACGGTATTGGGGGTTCAGTATTGATGTGGATAGAGAACTGGCTAGCAGACAGGAGGCAAAGGGTAGGAGTAAACTGGTCCTTTTCAGAATGGCAGGCAGTGACTAGGGGGGTACCGCAAGGCTCAGTGCTGGGACCCCAGCTATTTACAATATATATTAATGATTTGGACGAGAGAATTCAATGCAACATCTCCAAATTTGCAGATGACACCAAGCTGGGGGGTATAGTTAGGTGTGAGGAGGATGCTTGAAGGCTGCAGGGTGATTTGGATAGGCTGAGTGAATGGGCAGATGCATGGCAGATGCAGTATAATGTGGATAAATGTGAGGTTATCCACTTTGGTGGCAAAAACATGAGGTTAGAATATTATCCGAATGGTAGCAGATTAGGAAAAGGGGAGATGCAACGAGACCTGGGTGTCATGGTACACCAGTCATTGAAAGTAAACATGCAGGTGCAGCAGGCAGTGAAGAAAGCGAATGGTATGTTAGCATTCATAGCAAAAGGATTTGAGTATAGGAGCAGGGAGGTTCTACTGCAGTTGTACAGGGTTTTGGTGAGGCCACACCTGGAGTATTGCGTACAGTTTTGGTCTCCAAATCTGAGGAAAGACATCCTTGCCATAGAGGGGGTACAGAGAAGATTCACCAGACTGATTCCTGGGATGTCAGGACTTTCATATGAGGAAAGATTGGATAGACTCGGCTTGTACTCGCTGGAATTTAGAAGATTGAGGGGGGATCTTATAGAAACTTACAAAATTCCTAAGGGGTTGGACAAGCTAGATGCTGGAAGATTGTTCCCGATGTTGGGGGAGTCCAGAACAAGGGGTCACAGTCTAAGGATAAGGGGGAATTCCTTTAGGACCGAGATGAGGAAAACATTCTTTACACAGAGAGTGGTGAGTCTCTGGAATTCTCTGCCACAGAAGGTAGTTGAGGCCAGTTCATTGGCTATATTTAAGAGGGCGTTAGATGTGGCACTTGTGGCTAAAGGGATCAGGGGGAATGGAGAGAAGGCAGGTACGGGATACTGAGTTGGATGATCAGCCATGATCACATTGAATGGCGGTGCAGGCTCGAAGGGCCGAATGGCCTACTCCTGCACCTATTTTTCTATGTTTCTATGTTTCTAAATTCCAGTGAATATAAGTCGATTCTTTCATCATATGTACTGTCCCATTATCCCGAGAATTAACCTGGTGAACCTAAGCTGCACTCCTTCAATAGCAATAATGTTCTTCCTCAAATTAGAAGACCAAAACTGTACGCAATATAGGTTGCACCCCAAAGGCCGGCAGTGAAGAAAGCAAATGGCATGTTGGCCTTCATAGCGAGAGGATTTGAGTATAGGAGCAAGAAGATCCTACTGCATTTGTACAAGGCCCTGGTGAGACCAAACACAGACTGGGCGATCATTTCATGGAACATCTTCGCTCAGCCCGCCTGAACCAACTTGATCTCCCGGTTGCTGGATTCTCCTTCCCATTCCTACACAGATCTTTCTGTCCTGTCCTTGTCAGAGTGAGGCTAAACACAAATTGGAGCTAAACACATATTTAGCTTTGGCAGCTTACAGCCCAGTGGTATGAATATTGATTTCTCTCACTTCAGGTAGCCCTGGCATTCCCTCTCTCTATCCCTCCCCCACCCAAGTCGCACTAGCTTCTCATTTTCACCCTACAAACAGCTAACAATGGCCTGTTTTCTTTATCATCGTTACTTTTTTGCAAATCTTTTATTCATTGTTCTTTATCTCTCCACATCACCGTCTATATCTCTCATTTCCCTTATCCCTAACCAGTCTGAAGAAGGGACTTGACCCGAAACGTCACCCATTCCTTCTCTCCAGTAATGCTCCCTGCCCCACTGAGTTACTCGAGCTTTTTTATGTCTATCTTTGGTTTAAACCAGCATCTGCAGTTCCTTCTTACACCATCCAGACAATAATCTGCCGTTCTTGTCACCAAAGTGGATAACTTCACATTTATCCCCATTTAACCGTCTCCACAGTTTTCTAAACTCTAGCAGATGCAATCTGGGGCTACTAAACCTCTTCTAATTGCCAACCTGCCCATCTTTGGTAATAGTTTAAGTAATCCTTTTCTGAACCACCTCCTATGAGTTGACCTGTTTCCTTCCATAGGAAAGCCAATACTATATGCAGTCCGCTAGGTAAAGACTCACCAGTGCCCTACATAACTGAAGTATGTCCTCTCCTCTCCATCAACAATAACATCTCTTAGCTTTCCCGATTGCCTATTAGCATTTTGTTGGGCACCTGATCCCACTGGATCTCACGGTTCTGCAATTTCTCACTATTTAAACAATGTGCTTGTTTTTAGTTTTCCTGCCAAGTTCAGATTTTCCTACATTATACTCCATTTGCTAGATCTTTGTCCAACCATCTTTGTAGTCTCCTTTATGCTTTCTTCACAATTTACTTTCTGATATGTGTAATCTGCAAATTTAGCAGCTGTACTTTCAGTGTTTTTGTTATTGTTGTCAGAAATTGTAAGAAGTTGAGGCCGCAAGTTACATGTATAAAAGGACCCATTTCTCTGTTTCATGTTAGCCAGCCAGTCTCCCATCATGCCAATACACTACCTCTAAAAACATGAGCATTTATTTTCCGCAATAAAATTTGTGGCACCCTATTAATGCCCTTTTGAAATCTACATGTAGACATCCACCTGTTCCCCTTTATCCACTGCACATGTTACTGCTTCAAAGACCTTCACTAAACTGGTCAAACATGACTCCACTTTCACAAACCATATTGAGTGTGCCTTGTTACCTTGAACTTTTCTAAATGCCCTCCTTTAATGTCTTTATTAATAGGTTCTAAGTTTCCAGATGATAAATGTTAAGCTAACTGGCCATTAGTTTCCTGCTTTCTGTCTTCATCCCTTTTTGAATACAGGAATTGTTTTTGGTGTTTTTTGGTGTATCTTTCAGTGGTGTTTTGCATGTGTTTCTCAGGGGATTTGACAGGATTGCACTCATTTGTCTGGTTTAAATAACCATATAACAATTACAGCACGGAAACAGGCCCTCTCGGCCCTTCTAGTCCGTGCCGAACATTTATTTTCCCCTAGTTCCATCTACCTGCACTCAGACCATACCCCTTCATTCCCTTCCCGTCCATATACCTATCCACTTTACTTTTAAATGTTAAAATCGATCCTGCCTCCACCACTTCTGCTGGAAGCTCATTCCACACAGCCACCACTCTCTGAGTAAAGAAGTTCCCCCTCATCTTACCCCTAAACCTCTGTCCCTTAATTCTCATGTCATGCCCTCTTGTTTGAATCTTCCCTACCCTCAATGGGAAAAGCTTATCCACATCAACTCTGTCTGTCCCTTTCATCATTTTAAAGACCTCAATCAAGTCCCCCCTTAACCTTCTGCGCTCCAAAGAATAAATACCTAACTTGTTCAACCTTTCGCTGTAACTTAGTTGCTGGAACCCAGGCAAAATTCTAGTAAATCTCCTCTGTACTCTCTCTATTTTGTTGACATCCTTCCTATAATTAGGCGACCAAAATTGTACACCATACTCCAGAATTGGTCTTGAACAATTTTAACATTACTTCCCTACTCCTATATTCAATGCTCTGATTTATAAAGGCCAGCACACCAAAAGCTTTCTTTACCACCCTATCTACATGCGATTCCACCTTCAGGGAACTATACACAGTTATTCCTAGATCCCTCTGTTCCACAGCATTCCTCAATTTCCTACCATTACCAAATGTCAATTATCGATTATGTGGACTGGGATCTTAGAACCGTTATGACATAAAGCCCCATTTTTATGCTAACTCTAAGTAGTGTAATTTCACAAGGCAATTGCCCTTCTCTTTCCCCATTATCATGAATATTGCAAAGATTAGTGGGAAGCCAGAGGATTGGGAAGCTTTTAAACAGCAACAGAAGGTAACTAAAAAGGCAATATGGGAGAAAAGGTAAAATACAAAGTTAAGCTAGCTAATAATATAAAAGACGATAGTAAGAGTTTCTTCAGTTATATAAAGAGTAAGAAAGAGGCAAGAGTGGACGTTGGACCGCTGGAAAATAATGCAAGAGAAGTGATAGAGGAATAAAGAAATGGCAGAGGAGTTGAATCCATTTTTTTGCATCAGTCTTCACAGTGGAAGACACCAGTAACAAACCTGAAATTCAAGCATCAGGGGGTAGTAGTTAATGGAGTGGCTATTACGAAGGAGAAGGTGCTTGGGAAGCTGAAAGGGCTGAAGGTGGATAAGTCTCCTGGACCAGATGGACTGTACCCTAGGGTTCTGAAAGAGGTGGCTTTAGAGATTGTGGAGGCATTGATAGTGATATTTCAAGAATCACTAGAGGCAGGAGTGGTTCCAGATGCCAATATTGCCAATATTACCCCGCTGTACAAGAAGGGAGCAAAGCAGAATAGAGGGAACTATAGGCCGGTTAGTTTGACTTCGGTGGTTGGTAAGATTTTAGTCCATTATAAAGGGTGAGGTTACGGAGTACTTAGAAGTTCATGATAAAATAGGCCAAGTCAGCACTGCATTGTGAAGGAAAAATTTGTCCGATAAATTTGCTGAAATTCTTTGAAGAAATAAATAGCCGGACAGTCAGGAGATGTTGTATACCTAGATTTTCAGAAAGCCTTTGATTAGGTGCCACATGGGAGGCTGCTAAGGAAGATGAGAGCCCATGGAATCAAAGGGCAGATACCAGCATGGATATTAGGTTGTCTGGATGGTAGAAGGCAAAGAGTGGCAATAGAGGGGGCTTTTACTCTTTGCCTGCCAGTGACTAGTGGAGTTCTGCAGGGGTAGGTGCTGGGACCGCTACTCTTCACTTTGTATATTAATGATTTGGATGAGGGGATTGAAGGCTTTGTGGCCAAGTTTGCAAATGATACAAAAATATGTGGAGGGGCAGATGTTGTAGAGAAAGCAGGGACTCTGCTGAAGTACTTGGACAGGTTGGGAGAGTGGGCAGAGAAGTGGCAGCTGGAATATAGTGTAGCAAAGTGTGGAGCCGTGCATTTTGGTAGCAGGAATAAAGGCGTAGATTATTTTCTAAATGGAGAGATAATCCAGATCTCGGAGGTGCAAAGGGTCTTGGGAGTGCTGGTGCAGGATTCCCAAAAAGCTAATCTGCTATTCAAATTGGTAGTAAAGAAAGAAAATGCAATGCTAGCATTTATTTCAAGAGGGCTTACATACAAAAACAGGGATGTAATGTTGAGGCTCTAAGGCGCTGGTAAGGCTGCATTTGGAATATTGTGAGCAATTTTGGGCACCATTTCTGAGGAAGTATGTGCTGGCTCTGGGGAGGGTCCAGAGTAGGTTTACAAGAATGATCCCAGGAATGAGTAGGTTAACACATGATGAGTGTTTGACGGCACTGGGCCTATACTCACTGGTGTTTAGAAGAATGAGGGGGGACCTCATTGAAACATACTGAATAGTGAAAGGCTTGTATAGAGTGGATGTGGAATGGATGTTTCCACTAGTGGGAGAGTCTAGGACTAGAGGTCATAGTCTCAGAATTAAAGGACATTCTTTTAGGAAGGAGATGAGGAAGAATTTCTATAGTCCGAGGATGGTGAATCTGTGGAATTCTTTGCCGCATAAGGCTGTGGAGGCCAAGTCAGTGGATATATTACATCTGAAAGCAAGCACACCGTATTTCTTTTTTATCATTCTATCTACATGCCCCGACACCACCACCTCCTTGATCTCAAATTGCCCTTGCATGTTAGTATTCTCCACTCTGTGGGCCAAAGGGCTTGTTTTCACGCTGTATCTCTAAACTAAACTACGCAAACTAAAGGGATGAGTATATCTTGTAAAGTTGCAGTAAGTAAAATGACCCCTGGATGGCATTACAGAATAAGTAGGAATTACTGGTTGTTATGGCACAGGCTGGTTAAGCAACCCTGAAATGCCGTTATATAGTGGCAGAGATGAACCTTTTCAAATAGCTTACTGGGGTTGCTAACAAGATTTTAATGGTATTAACCTGTTTAATGTACAGGTCCAGTGAAATCAATTTTTTGCAGAACAGTTCAGTAAAATTCTTCTTCCAAATTACACTTGGGTACAAGAGTGTAAGAATAGTATATTACTGAGGTAGTACGCAAGTGTTGCTATGTTTCAGCGCCATGTTGTTTCCTTCAAGTTCAAAGTTGTTAAAATGTTGGAGTCTTACCTTGGCCATCAAGACCTATAGTCCTGACAGTGGCACTAGGTCGCCCTGGCCAGACGATGTTGTTCATGTCTTCCATTGCTGCTTTGGCATTCCGTGCCACTGAAAGCGGCATCCAATCCGCATGCTGAACCTCTTGAAGCAGCACCCAATCTAATTGAGCTGCAGGTCTCCACCAACGCAACATTCTGGACACTTCAACCCACTGACCTGGCTACCGCTCAGTCTCCTTGCCCGGGAAATCTTAACGCACTCCACCTCGGAACACCCAGAGTGCTTCCAAAGGCACTTTACCTATAGTTGAGACTAAAACTAAACCTATTTTTCTTTCCTATGGGAAAATTTGAATGGATTCTGTGCCATTTCTAACTTCTCTAGAGTTTCACTGGCATGGTATCGTGTCTTGAAACTTGGCATTGAGAAAACCTTGAAGCTGGCTTTGTATTTTGTCTATTACTGTAATTGGGTAGCGATTTTTCTGAAGATTCCTCATTAAGTAAAAAATGGTTCTCCAATTATTCTTGTGATAATTGCATGCTATCAGTAAGGACTAAGAATGAGTCACAATATATTTAATCTTTTTCTTTCCAAGTCATAATGCCCTCAGTAGAATTCACCTAATTTTAATCTTTTTTTCTGCAGTCTGCAGGGTTTGAGGAGAGGAGCATCAATGTTGTGAAGTCATACGATGATCTGAGTCGAAAACTTTGGAATCTCAATGGACTTCCTTTGAATGTCACAGCAGTCCAAGGGACGCACCCCGTGTTCCGATACACAGATGTAAGTTAACATTTGGCACGTCAGCTTTCTCGTGCATTACTAAGAATTTATATTTATACGAGCCATTGAATAATAACTGCATGGAGGGCTATGGACAAAGTGTTGGTCAATGGGATTGGTATAGGTAGGTATTTGGTTCAATGGTATTTTATTGTCATATGTATATAGATCCAGTGCAATTATTTTTGCTAAGCCAGCATCTGTAATTCCTTCTGTTTCCAGTGAAATTCATACAGTTGCATACAATTCTGTAAAAACAACATATTATACACAAGCACAATCACACAAAAGTGCAATGATTGTAGATTAAGAATAGTAAACTTCATTGAGGTAGTACACAGAGTCACCACGTTTCCTGTGCTGCCTTATGCCCTTCAAGTTTCATGTTCTTAATAGAGTCTCGTTGCCCGAGCAGGACGTCCGTTGTCCATACACACATTCTCGTTGTCCGAGCACGACGTGAGGAGGGCTCTGACACGTGTGAACACAATGAAAGCTGTAGGCCCAGATAGTATGGACGAGAACTTAAGTATTGTGCTACTCAGCTAACTCCAGTGCTCACTACAATATTCAACCTCTCCGTGGCAAAGTCCGTGGTCCCTGCCTGCTTCAAAAGATCCATCATCCATCGCCCTATGGGGAGGAGGTTCAGCTCCTAGCAGCATGGTGCACCAATAGCAACCTGGCCCTTAACTCCAAGAAGACCAAGGAGCTCATTGTGGACTATAGAAGGTCTAGGGGTTGCACGCACACCCCCTTCCATATTAACGGGACGGAGGTGGAACGTGTTCAGGTTTCTGGGGGTCAACATCTGTGATGACCTCTCTTGGACCCACAATACCTCTACACTGGTCAAGAAGGCTCACCAGCATCTCTTCTTCCCAAAGAAGGTCCATCTGTCTCCTCAGATTCTGGTGAACTTCTACCGCTGCACCATCACGAGCATCCTTACCAACTGTATCACAGTATAGTATGGCAACTGCTGTGTCTCTGACCGGAAAGCACTGCAGAGGGTGGTGAAAACTGCCCAACGCATCACCGGTTCCTCACTCCCCTCCATTGAGTCTGTCCATAGCAAGCGATGTCTGCGAAGGGCGCGCAGCATCGTCAAGGACTGGTCCCACCCCAACCACAAACTGTTTACCCTCCTCCCATCCGGGAGGCGCTACAGGTCCCTCCGTTGCCACACCAGCAGGTTCAGGAACAGCTTCTTCAGCTGTTACAATACTTAACTCTGCACCTCGGTGATTGCCAGTCCCCCCCCCCCGGACAATCCTTCCCCCTGTATAATTGCGCTACTGATACTGTTTGTACATATATATATATGTTTTACCATTCATTATTCTAAGTTCGCTCTTCTGGGAAGATGATAACTGCATTTCGTTGTCTTTGTGCTGTACACTGCACAATGACAATTAAAGATTGAATTGAGAATTGAATTGATAATTGTACCTGTACCAAAGAATGCCTCTCCAGCTTGTGTAAATTACTACCGACCGGTGGCCCTCACCTCGGTAGTCCTGAAGTGCTTCGAGAGGCTGATCAAGAACCACACCTGTGCCTTCCTCCCTCGCAACATGGACCCGCTACAGGTCACATACCGTCCAAACAGATCCACGGACGATGCGGCCTCCCAGGTTCTGCACACCTTGACAGCCAGAAGGGGGGCTATGAGGATGCTGTTCATTGACTTCAGTTCAGCCTTCAATACGATAGTCCCCACCAGACGTGCTGAGAAGCTGCTGGAACTGGGGCTTAACACTCCCCTGTGTGCCTGGGTCTTGGGCTTTCTCGCTGCCAGGCCCGAGGTGGTCAAGATGGGGAGAGATACGTTCAACCCCCTCAGCCTGAACACAGGATCCCCCCAGGGTTGCATCCTTAGCCCCCTACTGTACTCCCTGTACACACATGGCTGTGTGGCCAGGTTCAGCTCCATCATCAAGTTTGCTGATGACACTGTGGTGGTGGGCCTGAACTCCGATAACGATGAGAAGGCCTACCAGGAGGAGGTGGCTCGTCTGGCACTCTGATGTCAGGACAACAGCCCCCTCTTGAATGTCATAAAAACTAAGGAGCGGATTGTGGACTTTAGAAGGGCACAACATCTGAGAACATATACGCCACTGGAGATAAATGGGGCTCCTGTGGATAGGGTGAGCTGCTTTAAATACCTGGGAGTCCACATCACAGAGGACATGACATGGACATCACACGCAGCAGCACTGGTGAGTAAGGCAAGGCAGCGCCTTTACCCCCTCAGGCAGCTGAGGAAATTCAGAGTCTCTCTGAGGATCCTTCAGTGCTTCTACTCTGGGGCTGTAGACAGAATCTTGTCCAGCAACATCACAACCTGGTTTGGGAATTGCTCTGCCCAGGACAGGAAGGCTCTGTAGAGAGTAGTGCGTTCGGCCGAACGCACTATGGGAACTACACTCGCCCCCCTGCAGGAACTAAACATCAGAACGTGCAGATCCAGAGCCAGCAACATTATGGGGGACCCCTAGCACCCCAGCAATGGACTGTCCCAGCTGCTATGGTCAGGTAAATGCTTCCGCTGTCATGCTGTGAAAACAGGGAGGATAAGACGGAGTTTCTTCCCACAGGCCATCAGGACTGTAAACTCTTATCTCACCAGGGACTAATTTGCTGTACTAATATACTGCTGTATTGTATCTTTTTTAAATTGCTGTTTTTTGCTGTTATGTAAATACTGATTCTGTTCTATTAGTTTTTTTGCACAATCTGCAGGCATTGTCACTTTCATTTTACTGCACATCTTGTATGTGTATGTGACAAATAAATTTGACTTGACTTGAGTCTTAAAACATTTTTCTATTTCCTTCTTTTCTGACTTTCTATTTCTTCAACAAATGACCCACTGACTGTCACCAGACTGAATGGGTAAGAAGGAATTGCTGATGCTGGAAAAATCAAAAGTAGACAAAGAATGCTGGAGATACTCAGTGGGTGAGGCAGCATCTATGGAGAAAAGGAGTAGGCGACGTTTCGGGTCAAGACCCTTCTTCGGGTAGATACTTTCTCCTACTGTGGAAACGAGGAACTGCTGATGCTGGTTTACAAAAAAGGACGGGTCAGGCAGCATTTCTGGGAAACATAGATAGGTGACGTTTTGGGTCAGGGCCTTCTTTGGACTGATTGTGGGGGGGTTGGAAGAGAGAGAAGGCAACTTTGTGAGAGAAGGGGCAGCTCAAAGTTTCTCTCACTAAAAACTTAGTTTTTAGGATCAAAATGACTATGTTTGGCTTCAATTGTCCATCCCCCTCCCTGACCACTGTTTCTGTCACCTGTCTGAAACTGACTGTCCTTTTTTCTCTTTAGGTGAGCTTCCAATAACATACTTGTACCATTATTTACCTGCATACTCGTAACATTGCTCCTGCTTATCTGTCAATAACATCATTTTTGTTACCTCCATAATCTGGAGCTTCCTAACTTCTGCTACCATGCCCCAACTTGCACAGTCTTGTTCAATCATTACCTAATTACCTTCTGTACTGAATTGGCGCTGAGCTTGACAAATACTAATTCCTAAAATAATTAATCTTGTTTTCAGATCTTGGCCTCACTTTCTTTCTCCCGCTGGAATTTATCCAAGCCTGCATTGCTGACATATTTCCCATCTTGGTCTCTTGGTCATCCTGATTTTTGGCCATCCCCATAGCTGCCTTGGTCCTTAGCTCTGGAATTCCCTCTCTTTGACTGAGGCATGGCATTGCGCTGAAGTTTGATGTCAAATGCTGTTGTTAGTGCTGTTATCAAGCATCTTACATTGATTTTACTATATTTAGATGCTGTGTGAATGCAAGTTATTCCTGTGTTCACATTTATTTCTAATTGGCAAGACACCTTTTGTGTTGCCATCTCCACTAGTGTACCTGCGTGTGAGACCGCAGGGGTGGGAGGATGACTGGTGGGCGGGGGTGGTTGGAAGAAAATGAGAAATGACACAAACAATTGTTCTCAACAGATTGATTCCATTTGTCGGAATGATATATGCGCAACATTTTCTTCAGCCTTAAATGGGATCGGAGGCACAGTGAAAGTTAAGCAGTTACTTCGAACAATCCTTGTTCGTGGAGTACTGTGGCCCTATCCCCGAACTCTACCTCCACTACATCGACGACTGCATTGATGCTACCTCCTGCACCCATACAGAACTCACTGACTTTATGCATTTCACCTCTAACTTCCATCCGGCACTCAAATACACCTGGACCATTTCCGACATCTCCCTACCGTTTCTAGACCTCACTATCTCCATCACAGGTGACAGACTACTGACCGAGTTCTACTATAAACCAACTGACTCCCATGGTTATCTGGACTACATTTCATCCCACCCTGCTTCCTGTAAGGACTCTATCCCCTGCTCCCAATTCCTCCATCTACGCCGTATCTGCACCCAGAATGAGGTGTTCCAAACCAGGGTATCGGAGATGTCCTCATTCTTTAAGGAATGGGGGTTCCCCTCTTCTACTATAGATGAGGCTCTCACCAGGGTCTCTTCTATATCACATAACTCTGCTCTCACTCCACATTCCCCCACTCGTAACAAGGACAGAGTCCCCCTTGTCCTCACCTTCCACCCTACCAGCCATCACATACAACAAATAATCCAACATTTTTGCCACCTCCAACGGGATCCCACCACTGGCCACATCTTCCCATCTCCTCCCCTTTTGGCTTTCCGCAGAGACCGCTCCTTCCGTAACTCCCTGCTCAATTCGTCCCTTTCCACCCAAACCACCTCCTCTCCTGACACTTTCCCTTGCAACTGCAGGAAATGCTACACTGCCAGCTGCTCTACATCGGTGAGACCAAGCGTAGGCTTGGCAATCGCTTCGCCCAACACCTCCGCTCAGTTTGCAATAACCAACCTGATCTCCCAGTGGATCAGCATTTCAACTCCCCCTCCCATTCCGAATCCGACCTTTCTGTCCTGGGCCGCCCCCATGGCCAGAGCGAGGCCCACCGTAAATTGGAGGAGCAGCACCTCATATTTTGCTTGGGCAGTTTACACCCCAGCGGTATGAACATTGACTTCTCCAATTTGAGGTAGTCCCTGCTTTCTCCTTCTTTCCCCTCCCCTTCCCAGCTTTCCCACAGCCTACAGTCTCCGCCTCTTCCTTTTTTGTTCCCGCCCCCCCACCCTCACGTCAGTCTGAAGAAGGGTCTCGACCCGAAACATTGCCTATTTCCTTCGCTCCATAGATGCTGCCTCACCTGCTGAGTTTCTCCAGCATTTTTGTCTACCTGTGAAAGTTAAGCATGTGTGTGCCTTAATATTTAATTCATAAGATTTTGTGCTTTTGCAATTGTCATTTTACAATTGTCTTACAGGTGTTCCCACCGGAACCAGTGAAACCAGATTATTCCTATTATAAGAGGGATAAGGAGAATAAATGCTTGCTTCCTTCTGAGGACAAACCATGCCCTGTATATTTACCAGCGTTAAAAGGTAAAGAAGTGTGGAATAGTTGGCTCTGTGATTCACGTGATCTTCAACAATCATCTTTCATCATGCAATAAAAATTTTAAATGCTGGAAATAAAACATAGAACAGTACACAGAAACGGGCCTTTCTACTGCAATTTGAAGCCGGACATTCTTACTATTGAGGGAGTGCAGCATAGGTTCACGAGGTTAATTCCTGAGATGGCAGGAATGTCATATGTTGATAGATTGGAATGACTGGGCTAGTATACTCTGGAATTTAGAAGGATGAGAGGGGATCTTATTGAACCATATAAGATTATTAAGGGGTTGGAAGCGCTAGAGGCAAGAAACATGTTCCCGATGTTGGAGGTGTCCAGAACCAGGGGCCACAGTTTAAGAATAAAGGGTAAGCCATTTAGAACTGAGATGAGGAAAATCTTTGTCGCACAGAGGGTCGGAAGCTGTGGAGGCCAATTCTCTGTATGCTTTCAAGAGAGAGTTTGATAGAGCTGTTAAAGATAGCAGAGTCAAGGGATGTGGGGAGAAGGTAGGAACAGGGTACTGATTGTGTATCAGTCATGATCACAGTGATTGGCTTGAGGGCCAAATGGCCTACTCCTGCACCTATTGTCTATCGTCTAATTTCCAATCCAAACATGATACCAAGTTAAACTAATCTCTTCTGCTTGCATGTGATCCATATCTCTCCATTCCCTCTTAAATGGCATTGTCATAATTGCCTCCAGCACCACCTCTGGCAGCACATGCCAGGAACTCACTACTCTGTGTTTATATCAAAAACACTCACATCTCCTTTAAACTTTGTCCCTCTCATCTTAAAGCTATGCCCCTCATCTTAGATGTTTCCACTCTGGGGGGGGGGGGGGGGGGGTAAAGGATTGGCCACCCTACGCCTAAGTCTCTCATAATTTTATATAGCTTCATCTGATTTCCCCCTCAACTTCTGATGTTCCACAGAAAATAACCCAAGTTTGTCTAACCTCTTCATATAGCTAATGAGCTCCAATCCAGGCAGCATTCTGGACTCTCTTCACCCTCTCCAAAGCCTCCACATCCTTCCTGGAATGGTTTAGGTTTAGATTTAATATTGTCACATGTACCAAGGTACAGCAAAAAGCTTTATTTTACATGCTATCCAAACAGATTGGAGATCTCAGCATTGTAACGTATCAGGTCCGTCGACAAAGTCCAATGCCCTCATTGCAGATTCAGACGGTACCCTAGCTGATGGAAGGACCATTTAGAAATCTGATAAGAGGAGAAGAAGCTGTTCCTGAGTCTAGTCGGGCACTCCTTCAAGCCTCTGTAGCTTCAGCGAGACAGGAACAGGAGAAGGAGTAATGACCAGGTTGGGGCAAATCTTTGATTAAGTTGGCTGCTTGAAGTGTAGATGGAGGGAGAGATGGTTGTCCTGACACCGTGTTGTGAAGTTCTTTATCGTTCTTCACAAACAAAGCAGTGATGCAAACAGACACGATGTTGTCTATGGTGCACCTGTAGAAGTTAGGAAAAGTCACTGGAGATGTGGCGAATTTCCTTTGTCTCCTCAGGAAGTAGAGGCGTTGGTGTGTCTTCTCGAATGTGGCTTAAATGTGGTCAGTCCATGACTAATCGTTGGTAATATTAACGTCAAAGAACCTGAAACTCTCCACCATTTCCCCTTCCGCACCATTGATGCTGATTGAAGCATGTACTCCACCAGGCTTCCTGACGTCAATAACTAGCTCATTCATCTTGCTGATATTGAGGAAGAGGTTATTCTCCTGATACCAAGTCACTAAGTTCCAATCTCCTTCCTGTACTCCATCTCATTGATCGTGATTCGGCCCAGTACAGTGGTGTCATCCACAAACTTGAAGCGACCAGAACTGTACGTATTACTCCAAATGCGGCCTAACCAAAGTCTACAACATTATACTTTAACAAAGTTATTGAGTTAGGCATAGAACTTGTGATTAGGTGAAGAAGGATGTGTGGCTGAGAGGTATCAGTTAGATTTCCAGCAGGATGTCAGACCGATTATCCCTTTGACATTGGTCTTGATTATTGCTATTTCACATAGGGCAGTCTAGTAACACAAAATATCAGAAAATAACTACTGAGACATACTAAGAACATTAAACAGCATCACTGAGGCTGTGCGCCAGAGTTCTGAATGCAGTGCTATGGGCACTTTATTGAATTCATGGCAGAATCATCCAAGGCGAAAGACATGGAAATCATGCCGTTGGGGTCATTAAACCATTGCGGACTGTCTCCTGGCCACTGCAAGTTACTTTGTTGATGGCCGAATAATCCATGTTCTGCATCTTTTTTCCTTGGTGTATTGCCATTAATGATTACCCAAAGTTGTTTTCTTGCAAGCACTGCTTCAGTGGTGAGTTGACTTTGAGTTTTGTATAATGTGCAACTTTTATTTTTGTCATTAGTGATCTGTCACATGGAAGGAAGTGGGAAATGGCCTCAGAATAAAGACGCTATTCAACGTATCAAAGCGGCGTTTCACATCCGACTGGGACATCTCCTGGACCAACAGCATGAACTGACCTGCCAACCCTCGGCCACTCACGTAGATGTGTACAAGGTGTGTTAAATTACAGATGTTATAGACACGAGTCAAATTTGTTTCGAGCATTGGCATCACAATGTCAGTATATCTAAACAAAACAATGTTGCTAATAAATGCTAAAAAACAAAATTATGGAGGCTTTTGAGCTAGTACGTGGCTTTTGAGTTAGGGGTGGCACATTGGCACAGCTGCCACCACTTTCTGCTGCCTTCTTCCTTCCTGGGCATTTAGGTTATCAAACCAAACCTTGTATTTGGCTTGATTGTGTTCATGTATAATATTATTTGATGTGATTGGATACCAGCAAACACAAGTAAAACCTCTACATGTGGCAATAATAAACCTAAACCAAAATTGTTGTTAAAACAGTTTGTGTGTTGTTGAACGTTAAATAGTTGGATAAATGTAAATTATGTCATCTGTAATCACTTCTACTTGGAAACATAGTTAAAGCTAATTTTAAATACATTTGTGAGACAAAATGTGTAGTGATGTATTTAATGTACGTTAACTATCTTTGAAAGTTTAATTGGAGATAATTTCCTGTCACAAGATGTTTAAAGTTGTTTCTGATTCTCCTAGGATGGTTTTGTTTTTCGAATTCAAGTTGCATATCATAGAGAACCTATGATTCTGAAGGAAATGCAGACACCAGATGGAATGCTGAAATATCGGGATACTGAAGAGTCCTTCCAGTTAGAATGGGAAACTGTTCATCTGCCTTACCTAACGAGCACATTGCATGGGTAATTAAAGTTCTGCTCGAGCATTACACGCGATGCATTCCTGGGCATAATTTATTTATTTTGAAGTTAATTTGCATTTTAGGTAAGATTTTTCATTTTTTACGCTTTGGAGGCAGAGTTGAGGAATATGGGCAGGAAGGAGGAAATTGATGTGGTGAAAATTGGTGCAACTGCAATCTTACTGAATGGTGGAGTAGGCTTGAGTGGCTGATTAGCCTGCTCCTGCTCCTGTTTTTTTAAGCGCTGATGTAATTTATTTTCCGAGAAGTCCATATGGTTTTCGTCCAGTCTTTTACTTGTGCTGGAATTTTGCAGCCCCAGCAGTGTTTCTGTACAGACTGCATAAAACAAGGAACCATCTGCTGGTTTACAAATCAAGAAGACACAAAGTGCTGGAGTAACCATGATTCTCCAGGGTCATGCAGCACCCCTGGAGAATATGGATGGGTGACATATGGGTTGTGATCCTTCTTCAGACCTTTTGTACACTTCCTTGGCACCATCTCCACTGCCATCACATCTTTTCTGGAATGCAGTGACCAGAACTATACATAGTACTCATGTTCTTACCTAAGTATCATAACCTCCCTTCTCTTACAATGTATATTTTTACTAAGGGATCCCATATTTCTTTTAACACCCTATTAATTTTGCTGTAGGATTTGCAAATTATTCTAAGCTCTCAGTTCTTTCACATCATGCTTTCCTCTGCACTGCCAATCGCAAGATCAGTTTGGTATCATCTGCCAAGTTCTTTATCTTATCCCATGCATTTAGGTCCATATTATCAATGCATATTTCTAAAGCAGGGAAATGTGTAGGAAGGAACTGCAGATGCTGGTTTACACTGAAGATAGACACAAAATGCTGGAGACAGGCAGCATCTCTGGAGAGAAGGAATGGATGACGTTTCAGGCTGAGAACCTTCTTCAAATGCAGGAATCAAGTACAAAGTCCTGTAGAACTTGAATTACCCAAATAATTTAGTCCTGTGACTAAATTATTGCTTCTTGCCTTAGCTCTTTTGATGCAATTTCTGCACTCCTTTGGATCCCATGGGCTTTTACCCTTTGTCTGACAAAAGATGTTATCAAAAGGCTTGATAAAATCCACCAGCAATTAAGTGGTTTCAATAGTCTGATAACAGCAGGGAAGAAGCTGGTCCTGAATTTGGTGGAATGTGCTGCCAAGCTGTTGTATCTTCTTCCCACATGAGTGGGGAGAAGAGGGAATGACCGGAGTGTGAGTGGTCCTTGATTATGTTAGCCCCCTTTCCCGAGGCAGGGTGAAGTGCTGTGGAGTCGATTGGGGAGGAAGATGGGTGAGACTTCTTCAAAAGACCATCCTTGTGACTTCTTTCAAAAGAAGAATTCAAGCAAGTTAGTTATCATCAGTTAATAAATCCATTAAGTTATTGTCCCTTAGAATGGATTCTGATAATGTACTCTACTGCCGTTACAATTGAGTTATCACTGCATCCTAATCAATAGTATAACATTAGCAGTCCTCTACACAACACAGCCACTTTTGCTTGAATAGACTGAATGTTTCAAGTCAGCAATTCTGCATTTGGCTCCTGTGATTTATTTAATCTGGTGTTGCTAATTAATCCATTTCCAAGATAATGTTCCTTAACGCTATCTTTTTTTGCTGTTTATTCAATGCAATATGATACACTGCTTTGCTTTAACTACAACATTGACATCATACTTTTTTTTGTGGAGACATTTGTAAAAGAGTTCTACAGATGTACTGAAGAAATGCATCCTATTGGGATGCATCACTTGGTTTGGCAGCAGCTCTGCCCAAAACCATGAGACATTGCAGAGAGATGTGGATGTAGCCCAGTCCATTATGAACAAACAGCTTCCCTCTTCCCAATGAACTCCACCCTCCACTACACTTCAGGCTGCCTCGGGAAAGCAGCTAACGTTATCAAGGACCACATATACTCTGGTAATATCCTTTTCTCCCCACTCCTGTAGACAGAAGGTACAACTGCTTGAAACCATGTGCCACCTGATTCAGGAACAGCTTCTTCTCTGCTGTTATCAGACTATTGAAACTACTTTGTTGCAACCCTTGCACTTTGTTTGATCTGTGCTTTCTCTGTAGCTGTAATGCTATAGTGCCGCCACATAATATTCTGCACCCTGGTATTTTTCTTTTGTCCTACCTTTAGTACTTATGTCTGGCTTGTATATAATCATGTATGGTACGGTGTGTGTGAATGAACTGCAGATGCTGGTTTAAACTGAAGATAGACACAAAATGCTGGAGTAACTCAGTGGGACAGGCAGCTTCTGCGGATAGAATGCATGGGTGACGTTTCGGGTTGAGACCCTTCTTCAGACTGTGTCAGGGGAAAAGGAGATACCGAGATAAGGAAGTGTAAGGTATGAAAACGAGACAAAGGGGATAGAGATCAAGGAAAATGCAGAATAGATCATTGTCAGCTAGGAGAAGTTAACAACAAAGCAAACGGATAAGATGTAATCAAGGACAGTCAGATTGGTCGGAGAACTGGGAAGGGGGGGGTGGGGGGGGGGGTGAAGAGAGAGGGAAAGCAAGGGTGACTTGAAGATAGAGAAGTGAATATTCATATCGCTGGGGTGTAAACTGCGCAGGCGAAATATGGCTTCCAAAAGATGTTAAAGTTCCTTTCCTTCAAGTAGCAATGTTACAAAATTTTGAGATTTTAAAAATCAAGTCTGCAATTTATCCCATCAGATAAAGCATAACAAGAAGTTTAATTTGACACCTAATTCACTTTCATATCTTCAGTATTAAGAAAGTTATGGCCATTTTCATGCTCGGAAATGAGTATCTTGCTCCCCATTGCCTTTCAATTGACTTAACTCAAAAGCTGTGATCTGGAAAAATTAAAAGCCCATAACTTTATTAAAAATTAAGAGAACTCAATGAAATTTTCAGTCATTATAGATTGAAGCATTCTGAAACAAATATTAAACAATCTTACTTGGATTACCTGAAATTAAAGTATATAATTAGTTAGTTATCTAATTGTAGCTAATTACAAAATTCAATGAGTAGATCTAAACATCTATCAATTTCTTAAGAAAAGATAAACTTTTTTTTAATTGCCTAAGTGTCCAAATAACATTCACACAATAATCCACAATATAACATAATTTTTAAATCTCATTTTCATGAATTTCTGGGCCAAATGGAAGGAATTTAGTGTTTACTGCCTGTAAATAAATGGCCATTTAAATCAACTAGCGAGTGGGTTTTAGTGGAATGCGGTGGATTGGAACGTTGCGGTTAGTGGTGAAGTCGGGGGGGAAAATACTGGGGGTTCATACATTTTTTGGGGAACCCATTTCGCAACATTAAAATAGTATTAATGCCTCCCAAAAAACCAACTTTTAATAAAAAAATAAAGTATTTACCTTTTTTTCTCCCCTACGGAAAATGCTTCCGGTGGTCTGCGGTCACGGCTTTTGAAGGTGATTTTTAAATTACTCTAGTTAACAAATAACTTAGAGTAATTTAAAAATACCTTAATGGATGAAATGTCGGAGCGATTTTTCTTCCGCAATTAAATCGCCCGACATTCATCGATTATCCTGGTCTGGTGAAAATCGGCACTTTAAGCCCGCCCCCCTCTGACAGGCGCTAAAGTCGCGCACACGGGGAGCGGCAGAAGTGCAGCGCCGCTAAAGGTAAGTTTTGTAACATACCTACTTCAAGTACCATACAATGTCAAAGGGAAGTTTCATTATCTCCCCCGTAGTTCAGCAAAGATTATTGGAAGCTATTTTGATGTTGCTGTTATAATGCCAGCGGTAAGTTTCTCAATGTCAGGTGATCCAACTGCTGAGATTGCTTCCTAGCTCATTTAATGTTGTTTAATCTGCTGCCCAACATCATGTCCAACACTTTCTAGACCAAATTACAGGCACAATCTGTGATAATGGTGATGATTGCATTCCTAGGAAATCTCACGCTACAAAAAAATAACATTATAAAAACAATTTTGTTCATGGGAGGGGAAAAAGGGGGTATGGGGCTTGAGATTTTCAGACTTGCAATAACAATGTCTTTTTCCAGCAAGATATTCCAGAATAAAGTATTTTTAAGTGCTACAAATTAATGTTTGACCCTACAAGCTAAAACATTTTTTTTTCCACGACTCTCATTCTGAAGAAGGGTCTCAACCCAAAACGTCACCCATTCCTTCTCTCCAGAGATGCTGTCCGTCCCGCTGTGTTACTCCGGCATTTTGTGTCTTTCTTCAGTTTAAACCAGCATCTACAGTTCCCTCCTACACATCTTTTTTCTACATTTCATTTTTTTTAATTTGGCAATGGTTTTGAGGTATATTGTAACTTCTACACTTTCTGGACTTTTCCATGCTGTGTGACACTACATGTCTGACATGCCTTTTTCACTTTTTCAACCACGATGCTTAATCATATTAAATGTGGGACAAGCTTAAAAGGCCTACTCTTGCTATTTTCATGTGTGTCGTCTGTAGGTTGTTGATTTGAAAAAGTTATTTTTATCTAGTATCCTATATTTAAAAAATCTTGACTAAAATAGTTGATCAGGTAACAGATAAAGAAGTGCAGCTGTAGCAGAGTGGTCTTGTTGGGAGCGGCCTAGTTGAGGTGAAGTGCCTTGGTGAGTAAAGTGTGAGTTTTTGGCGAGGAAGCTGAGACGAGGCTACACTTGATCGAAATTTGTGATTTTTGTCCACTGAAGAAATGGCAGGCAAGTTGGTACAGTGTGTTTCCTGCAGGATCTGGGAAGTCAGGGACACCGCTGGTGCTTCTGGAAACTACACGTGCAGAAACTGTGTCCAGCTGCAGCTCCTGAATGAAGGTTTTTGGGAATTGGACCAGCAGCTGGATGACCCCAGGGCCATCCGGGAAAACAGGTTTCCTGGACAGGACCTACAGTGAGGTTGTCACGCCAAGGATACAGGAAGAGCGAAGGTGGGTGACTGTGAGAAAGGGGGGTAAACGTGGAGTGCAGGAGACCCAGGCGGATGTGCCTAATGAAAACAGGTACACCCTCATGGGAGCTGAAGGGGGCAGACGACGCTTCCAGGCCAAGCGGCGGACAGGTTGGTGGCTCCAATCCTAGTGATAAGACTCGACTGGCGAGACCGATGTCGGGCAGAGCCATAGTGTTGGGTGACTCCATTGTCCCAGATGCGGACAGGAGATTCTGTGGTGTCAGGTGAGACTCGAGGATGGTCTGTTGCCTCCCTGCTACCAGGGTTCAAGATGTCTCGCACCAGAACATCCTCGAGAGGGAAGGTGAGCAGCCGGAAGTAGTTGTGCATGTGGGTGCAAAGGACGTCAGGAAGAAGAAGGAGGTTCTGCAACATGAGTTTAGAGGGTTAGGAAGAAGACTGAAAAGCAGGATTTCTAGGTGGTTCTAGCATGGTTCTGGGTTGCTTCCTGTACCTCGTGCTGTTGAGGGCAGGAACAGGGTGATAGGGGATCTGAATGTGGGGCTGGTGCAGGGAGCACGGATTTAGATTTATAGACATCTGGGATCTCATCTGGGGTAGGGGTGACCTGTACAAAAGGAACGGGTTACACCTTAACTGGAGGGGGACCAACGTTCTCGCAGGCAGGTTTGCTAGTGCTGCACGTGTGGGTTTAAACTAAATAGCAGGGGGGAGGGGTTGGCAAATTGGGATTATAAAGACGGAGTTAAAGGGGAAGCGAGTCCAGGAAAAGTTACAAAAGACTCTCGAATTAATGGAAAGGAAAGTTCGAGAAGGGATAAGAGAGTCAGGCCGGGGTAATAGTGACCGATGTGAGAGGGAAGTTAAAGTGTTGTATATCAATGTGCAAAGTATAAGAAATAAAGTGGATGAGCTTGAGGCTCAGTTAGAGATTGGCAAGTTTGATGTTGTGGGAATTACAGAGACATGGCTGCAGGAGGACCAGGGCTGGAAACTGAAGGTTCAAGGATATACGTCATTTCGAAAAGACAGACGGGTGGGCAGAAGGGGTGTAGCTCTGTTGATAAGGAATTAAATTCAGTCCCTTGCGAGGGGTGACAAAGAATCAGGAGATGTAGAATCAGTATGGAGAGAACTAAGGAATTGTAAGGGTAAAAATACCCTAATGGGAGTTATCTACAGGCCCCCAAACAGTAGCCTGAACATACGGTGCAAGTTAAATCAAGAGTTTAAATTGGCATGTAGCAAAGGTAATGCTACGATGGTTATGGGAGATTTCAACATGCAGGAAAATCAGGTTGGTACTGGACCACAAGAAAGGGAGTTTGTGGAGTACCTCTGAGATGCATTCTTAGAGCAGGCTGTACTGGTGCCTGCCAGGGAGAAGGTAATTCTGGATTTAGTGTTGTGTAATGAACCGGATTTGATAAGGGAACTCAAGGCAAAGGAGCCATTAGGAGGTAGTGACCATAATATGATAAGTTTTAATCTACAATTTGAGAGGGAGAAGGGAAAACCAGAAGTGTCAGTATTACAGATGTGCAAATGGGACTTTGGTGGCAAGAATAGGAAGGCAGATTATTATCTGAATGGTGTAGTTAGGAAAAGGGGAAGTACAATGAGATCTGGATGTCCTTGTACATCAGTCACTGCAAGTAAGCATGCAGGTACAGCAGTCAGTGAAGAAAGCTAATGGCATGTTGGCCTTCATAACAAGTGGAGTTGAGTATAGCAAAGAGGTCGTTCAGCAGTTGTATAG
This sequence comes from Raja brachyura, assembly GCA_963514005.1. Next base: position 47,389,759 of record OY740781.1, on the reverse strand, counting down.
GTTGTATAATTGAGACCACACCTGGAGTGTTGTGTGCAGTTTTGGTCTCCAAATTTTAGGAAGGACATTCTTGCTATTGAGGGAGTGGAGCGTAGCGACTGGGCTTGTATACACTGGAAATTAGAAGGATGAGAGGGGATCTTATTGAAACATACAACATTACAAGACTAAGTGGGACCCGTTGGGGTCCCAGCATCACAGGGGAGGGCTGGTCCCCCAATGCAATCTTCCACCCCTCCACCAATTCCAATATTGGTGGCCGGGGGGGGGGGGGTTTCTGGAACGCTAGTATGGGTGTTGTGGGCTGAAGGGACTGGTTTCCAGAGGGCTAGTATGGACATTGTGGGCCAAATGGATTCTTGTGGTGGCAGTTCAGTCACTCAAGCCTGATGTGCTGGCAGCTCACTCACGGCTGGTGGGCTGACAGTTGACTCATGGCTACTCCTTGAAATTCCATTTCAAGCAGGGTGCAAGGCCACCAAATTCAAGTGCAGTTTCATACCATTTCAAGCAGGGTGCAAGGCCACTAAAGACAACGAGTCGTGACCTCTCCCTCCTCCATCTTGCAGAGACTGAGCCACGCCCACACTTCTGGGTTTTATCGTCCCTCCCCTCCCACCAGAAGGGGCGTGGCCTTCATGGCATGATTGACAGGAGAGAGAATCTCAACATTTTTTAAACACCAATAACTCTTTTATTTTTAATCAATGGGAAAATCCTCCGCACCTGATAGGCGGAGAGGGCCTCTGAGTAAGATAGCCAAAAATCACAGCCGTACGTGGAGCGTTTTTTCTAAAATTAATATAAAGTGCAAAAAGTGGTCAAGATTAGACTTTTTAATTATATGGAAGGCAAGGCAACTTTAATTAGGCAAGGCAGCTTTAATTAGGCAAGGCAACTTTAATTAAGCAACACAGCTTTAGCATTTCCAAACCAAACACAACATAGCTTTAGCATTTCCAAACCAAAGGCAACACAGCTTTAGCATTTCCAAACCAAAGGCAACACAGCTTTAGCATTTCTAAGCTATATTTTCAAACCACATTAAGGGCACTGACAGGCCAGTAAAACCACTCACAGTTTAGTAGACATGTGTTCAGTGTTATTTCATAGCTCAGACTTAGAGACTTGAGCCTCTCGCTCCGCCATCATGCAGAGACTGATTGAGGCACTCAACACTTCCGGGTTTTATAGTCCCTCCGGAAGGGGCGTGGCCTTCAGGAGAGAGAATCTCAACATTTTTAAAACACTAATAACTCTTTTATTTTTCATCGATGGGAAAAATCCTCTTGTCCTGCACAGTAGACGGGGACTCTGAGTAAGATGGACAAAAATAACAGCCGTAAGTGACAGCGTTTTGTCTAAAATCAATATGCAGAACAACAGGAAGTGGTCAAGATCAGACTTTTAGGAATATAGATTAAGGGATTGGACACGCTAGAGGCAGGAAACATGTTCCCGATGTTGGGGGAGTCCTGAACCAGGGGCCACGGTTTAAGAATAAGGGTTAGACCATTTAGAACAGAGATGAGGAAAAACGTTTTCACCCAGAGAGTTGTGAATCCGTGGAAATCTCTGCCTCACAAAGCAGTGGAGGCCGATTCTCTGGATGCTTTCAGGAGAGGTAGATAGACCTCTTAAAAATAGCGGAGTCAATGGATATGGGGAGAAGGCAGGAACGGGGTACTGATTGTGGATGATCAGCCATGTTCACAGTGAATGGCGGTGCTGGCTCGAAGGGCTGAATGGCCAACTCCTGCACCTATTATCTATTGACTGTTCAACCCTGGAAATTCTGATCTAAATCTCTTCTCCTCAGGCTTCAACAGCAACATTCTGCATACAGTGGAACATGCCGACTCGCAAAGCGCTGGATCAATGCTCAGTTACTCAGTGCCGAAGTTGGTGAGGAGTGTATCGATCTTCTTGCAGCCTACCTCTTCACTCAGCCTGCACCTTATTCACCACTAGCGTAAGAACTCACTTTTATTCGTAGGGTCTACAGATGTTTTGCAATTTAATTTCTGCTTGTTCCACCTTTGTGTAGTGAGTGGATTCACTTTTTTTGGCAGTCTTTTCCTTGTTTCAATCTGTAAAATATCCTTTTGCCTTTTGCTCTTGAAAATTGATGTGATTCTCCAATGTGTTATTTAATTATATTTGTTATTAATTATGTTTGAGAAATTCAGGGGTAATCTGGGATAAATAGGAGAGGTCACTTGATGTCTGTTCTCTGGAGTTAAGAATGAAATGTGATTTTACTGAAATTCAAACATTGTGGATAGTGTGATGAGATAAATGCTAAGAGGGTGTATTCCTTGGCTGGAGAGAGTGGAATTTAAGATATAGTTTTAGGATAAGGGATTGTATATTTAGGACTTGGATAAAGAGGAATTTGTTTGCCCAAGTTATTAATTGGTTAGATTCTCTCTTCTAGCATACTCTGACTAGGTAGATACTGGAAAGAGACTGATAGATCTTTGAATACTAAAGAATTGAGACATACAAGGTTCAGGCTAGTTAAAGTAGAAATGGGTGAATAGGTTTCATAACCCATATAGACTAGCCCTATTATATTTTTAGCTCTTTAAATTCAGAGCAATCCATGCTTTGATTACATTGGGGGTTACACAAAAAGCTGGAGAAACTCAGCCGGTGCAGCAGCATCTAAGGAGCGAAGGAGATAGGCGACGTTTCGGGTCGAGACCCTTCTTCTTTGATTACATTAGAGCTTTGATTATTTTTTCTTTTATATTTTATCTTTGGTTAAACAGCTCTCCACAAACTGGCTTCCTTCGCTTTCTGAATTTGCTATCAACGTTTGATTGGAAGATAAACCCACTGATTGTGAATCTGAATGGCGAGATTAAAGGTGAGGTCTCATGTTGTACACACGGATGATTTTGCTGTTTTACGGTCATTAGTCTTTCTTTTACAGATTAAACTGACCAGATTTGGTAAAAATCGAAGTTAAGCCAATATTTATTTATGCGGCAGAAGAATTGATAAATGGGACCTTTCATACAAGAGTTGACCAGACTTGAGTTCAGCAATGGTTAATTAGAATTGTGTAATCTATCAATTAATTAAGCAAAGTCAGGTTTTCGGCATCTTGAAATGTATAGTCATTTAGTGCTCCTATCAGCTGATGCTCAAAGAATGTTAGACTGAATCTTGTTTTTTGATAAGTTTGATATTGGCTGCCTTTTGAGAGTTATTTGATACAGGTGGATAAAGAGAAGGGTAAAGGGAAGCAGGATAGTTGGAAAAATGAGTAGGGACCCAGATGGAGTACAGGAAAAAATTGAGAAAAAGAAGGGGAGGGTGTGACCTAAAATTAGAGCATTCAATGTTCATACCACTGAGTTGTAAACTGTCCCCATCCACCTATATACCTTGCTCTGGCTTTACATTTCACTTCTTTTCCATCCTAATCTTTACACTTTTATCTCAATTTATCACTACTTTGCCCACCCATGTCATCTAAAAAAAGCCCTCGCCTGAATCCAAGTATCAGTTGCCAGGCTTCGTCCTTTCCCCACCTCTCTTCCAGTTTTCTACTGCTCACTGCAGAGTCTGGAGAAGAGTCTCCCACCCAAAACATCACATATCCACGTCCTTTAGAAATGCTGCCGACCCACTAAATTACGACCCACTTTTTTTGTTGTAAACTAGCATTGGCAGTCCTTGTGTCTACATCTTATCTCTCATAACAACTGAAACATTGCATCCAAGCAGCATTTTGTGCTACCTCCTCTGAACCCATTCCAATGCAGTCACATCCTTCCCTTGGTATTGCAATGTTACAGATGAAAGTATTAGTAAAAAAGTCCATAGCCTTATCTGCAATCCAATCATTAATGTTTAAAAAAAGGCATTATCTGTACCATCTGTTTCCCTGCTCATCTTCTGATTGCAGTATATGTAATCTTTAGATATTTCTTCACTCTACAGAATATATATGCTCCTTTGAGATGGAAGGAGATGATCAAACCAACAAAGTTATAACCCAAGGGATATTGGTAGATGAAGCTTGTGCTTAATTTTATCAAGAAAGAGAATTGGTCCATTAGGTCATAAAGTAATAAGTGATAGGTGCAACATTAGTCCATGCGGCCCAACAAGTTTACTCCGCCATCCTAACCCCATTCTCCTGCCTTATCCCCATAACCTCTGACACCTGTACTAACCAAGAACCTATCTATCTCTGCCTTAAAAATATCCATTGATATGGCCTCCACAGCCTTCTGCGGCAAAGAATTCCACAGATTCACCATCCTCTGACTACACATCTCCTCATCTCCTTCTTAAAGGAACGTCCTTTAATTCTGAGGCTACGACCTCTAGTCCTAGATGCTTCCACTACTGGAAACATCCTCTACACATCCACTCTATCCAAGCCTTTCACCATTAGTTGGTCTGCCTGCCATATGTTTGTTTACAAACTGGACTTGTCTTTGTGAGGAATACTGTGTTGTGGGAAAAGACTATCTAACTTTGGTATGTTTTACAGATACTGAATATGCTGAGATTAAGAACAACTTTAGTGCCGCACGGGTTCAGCTTCCTGTTATGTTTATCGCTACCCCCAATGAGAAGAAAGCCTCAATCTGGACCAAAAGGCGGCCGTCAGCACCGGTGAGCAGTCTTTCTCTTTGGGTTGCAATTATAGTGCCAACAGTTGAGGGCAGGCACCTGACAAACAAAGGCAATTGATGGGTGATTCAGCACCCGCTGTGCTCAACCAAGTCCAAGTCGTCATTACCTGCCCACCCCGATTACCTGATACCCTTTGTCCTGCCTCTCCCCCTTTCCAGCTTTCTTCTCCTCCTCCACAGTCAGTGTGAAGAAGGGTCTCGACCAATCCATGTTCTCCAGAGATGCTGCCAAACCTGCAGAGTTACTACAGCACTTTGTATCCTAGCCATCATGTTGGATTTTAAGACTTAAAAGCAATTGATTTTTTAAAAAATATGCGTGGAAATATAATGTTGGTTGCATTAACTGTGACCTTTTAACGTGTGAATTTCTGTTGAAAACCCAATGTGCTGAATCGCATATCCTCGTTGTGTCTCACCTTCCTTGTGAAATCCGTAAAACTCCAAAACAGAAAATGTTGGAAGTACTCAGTGGTCAAAGCACCAATGTGGTAAAATGGCCCAAGGCCTACTTTTACCAAACTGAAAATTGAGCATTTGGATGGAGATGGGCAATAAATGTGAGCACCTAAATGCTGGGAGTGAATTTAAGAAAATATTGGCAAGTTCTCAAGCATGCGCAGGGGGGGGGGGCAGAATTTGGTCTCATGTTCATGGGACAGAATTTTGTGTTCACAAGTTATAGAAGTAGAATTCGACCTTTCGGCCCACCGAGTCTACTCCACCATTCAATCATGGCTGATCTCAGCCCCTAATCCAATTTTCCTGCCTTCTCCTCATAACCCTTGACACCTGTTTTTACCCCATTGTTTTGTGATTTTGCTGAGAATTTGATTTTTGAGATTGTGATTAAAAGACGATAAGTTCACAGCGTAGTTTTTTTCTCTTTTGTTATATTGTTTACAGTATACTATGTTTACTTATTCTGTTGTGCTGCTGCAAGTAAGAGTTTCATTGTTCTATCTGGGGCTTATAACAATGAAACACTCTTGATAAGACATTAAACCACTGATTTTTGGTAAACCTAATCTAAATGTTCTCTCTAGTGCATGTGACCAATTGCCCAAGGCACGGACTGGCAAGTTAAACTGGGGACTTATTGATTTTGACCAATGCAATCCATAATTAATATTAACTTTTCAGATTCTCCAACGATTGATAGAGCTAGCAAGCCAATCATTGCAAATACTGGAAAGCCAACTTCTGGATCCCACTGATAACCATGATCTTAAGGTAATGTCTGGATATTGCAAACATTATTCACTTCTGATCTTGCTATATAAACTACATTAATAATGTGAACCAAATCTTCTAAATGACTTGAATTATTAAACATTGGAAAAATATCTCACTGTCGGCAACAATTTTGTTACTTTTTAAAAGTTTTTGCATTCTAATTTTCTTCTCAAAAGAAAAGGTCCACTGAAGTCATACTTTATTATTCCGAAATTGTGTACTGGGTTATTATTGTTAAGTGTATGACACACTGAAAAAACTTATTTTGTGTACAATCCAGTCATATCATACCATTCAGCTATTCATGTACACCAGGTAGCACAAAGAGAAAAATAAAGTGCAGAATAAAGTCTTACAATGACAGAGAAAGTGCAGATGAAATAAATGTCTGGGAATATTGAAAAATGTGGGGGCGGGCGGAAAAAGAAATGTCTTCCTCCGTGTGCAAGCAGGTGCGGGGATCACTGACTCTGTGGGCCGAAGGGCTTGTTTCTACGCTGTACCTCTAAACTAAACACTAAACTAAACTTAAAGTGGGTTAAGCTAGATTAACACCATGGTCTGTGCAGGCATGGTGGGCCAAAGGGCCTGATCCTGTGCTGTACATATATAAATATATCAATCATTGTCATTTATTTCCCTCACCTGAGGTCACTGATAAATAAAGCCATAAAACTGGTGTGTTTCTGTCTTCATCCACTATCATATCTGACTCATCCACCGTCCCTGGCAACGCATTCCAGGCACCCACCATATATAATAAAAATTTGCTCCACACATCTCCTTTAAACGTTGGCCCTCTAACAAAACTATTTGATATTTCCATCCTGGGAAATGTTTCTGATTGTCTACCCTATCTACGCAATAATCTTTTATACTTTCAGCAGGTCTCCCCTCAACCTCTGGCGTTAGAGCAAATTATTGTCCACCCTCTTTTTGCAGCTAATATCCTCTAATCTGGCCATCAATCTGATAAAACTCTGCACACTTTCCAAAGCCGCTTTGTCCTTCCTGTATTGAGGTGACCAGAACTGCACACGATACTCCAAATGCGGCCTCAACAAAGTCCTATAAAGCCGCACTGTGACTACGTGACTCTTATACACAATGCCTCGACCAATAGGCCAAGCATACCATGGTCCGCCTTTATCATTTTGTCTATTTGTGTTGCTACTTTCAGAGAGCTATGGACTTAGACGACAAGATTATCACAAGATTATTTAATTTATTTTATTTATTGCTTCCTTGCTGCACAAATAACAGCATTCCAGCTGCTAAGGAATTGCCTTTTAAGTTACCAAAACTTAATTTCAATACAGTTTTGAAGCATGTTTCAAAAATAGCTTTCACGCACCACATAAAGGATGTCCTTAACATCTCCAATCTGCAATGCATCATTGATTTTGCTAAAAAACAACAATGTCATACACCAATTCAAATAGTATAATTAACTCTAAGAAATCTTTTTGCTAGCAAGGAAAGTATGGTTTCTGGAGGAATTCAATAGGTTAGGCAATATCAGTGGAAGGACATAGCAATCAATGTTTTGGGTCGAGACCTTCACCGTGCCCAGATGCTGAGCTTCTCCAGCAGCTCTTATTTTTGCTTCAGGTTCCATCTGCAGTTGTTTGTTGCTGTTTGCCATGAATGATTCCAGTCAAAGTTGATCTGCCAAAAGTAGAATCATGCCATCCTACTGGTCAATATATTTTGGAAAGTTTAGTTTAGAGATACAGTGTAGAAATAGGCCTTTCTGCCCACCCCATCCAAGCCGACCAGCAATCACCGTACATTAACATTATTCTACACAGTAGGGACAATTTGCAATTTTACTGAAGCCAATTATCCTACGAAACTTGTTCGTCATTGGCGTGTGGGAGGAAATCGAAGATCTCGGAGAAAACCCATGCAGGTCACGGAGAGAACGCACAAATTCCTTACAGACAGCAGGACTTGCTCTTTTTAGTTTGAGTTACAGCCTGGAAACAGGCCCTTCAGTCCACTGAATCCACGCTGACCATCAACCACCCATTTGCATACGTTCTGTGTTATCCCACTTTCTCGTCCATTCTCTACACATTGAGGGTAAATTTACAGAGATCAATTAACCTACAAATCCACACGTATTTGGGATGTAGTGGGTTACCGCAACACCCAAACGAAACGCACATGGTCACAGGAAAAAAAGTGCAAACTACACATAGACAACACCCAAGGTCAGGATCAAACCCAGGTCTGGGTATGGATATGGATTACATGCAGGGAGATGAGAGATGGTCTTGGCAACATGTTTGACACACATTGTGGGCCAAATGGCCTATGCTTGTGCTGTACTGTTATATGTCTCTGACTGTGTGAGACAGCAGCTTATCCGGCTATGCCACTGTTGGGCAATAGTTGGTAGGCTATAATAGATCTTTTAAATTGAAATGCCATAAAACTAATGAGGACTTCACCCAAAATTTCTAGAACACGTTTGGAGAGTGTTGTGTTACAGCCACGCATCATTCTTCATCTGCACGTTATCCCCTGTTTAAACAATTGAATTTGACAGATAAAGCTAATCAGTGTATGGGTGGGGCGGTTCTACACTGGGGTTAAGGCTGTCAAGCTCCGACATGTCACAGTAAATATATATCTCACAACATTCCATTCAACTTCTGCATGTATCCTGCCTTAATTCACATTTGATGTCAACAATTATCGTATATTGTCAGTGCAAGTACACACAATTGTTTGCAGTAATCCTATGATTTCCCTAGAACTCAAATTTGTGGATAGTACAGAAAGAACAACTGGATTTTTGTTTTTATGGTTTGGTGATTTTAAAATATTTGTGTTTTGGAATACAATCCGATTGATTATGTCAGTTGTTTGCAAATGCTTATGTGGGAATCTGTAAGCATGATCACATTCTGGCCACCAGACTACCAGCTGCACTACTATTAGGCAATAAATAGTAGGCTATAATAAATCTTTTAAATTCAAATGCCATTAAACTAATGAGGACTTCATCCAAAATTGCCAGAACACTTTTGGAGAACATTGTTTAAGTCAGTTGTTTGCAAATGCTTCTGTGGGCATTGTAAGGATTATCTATCACATTCTGGCCACCAAGTGGACTCGGGCTTGAGGTCCGGAAGACGTTGTCGGTTATCAAATGAAACATGGTGCTGATGTTTTAAAAGCTTTTATTCTTGTGAAAAGATAATTAATATCCTAGAAATGAAAGATTTTCTTAATTTTTTCTGCATTAGATGGTATTCCGGCCTCCTCTGGAGATTTATGATGTTGTTATTCACCTAAACCCCAAACATATTCCAAGGTATCTCGAAGCAGTTGATAAGCCAAAAGTAACCTACTGCCGAGGGACATTAAAACGTAATGCAGCAGTGAAGTTCTTAAAACTACCAGTGGTGGACTATGACCCAGTACAGCGTTATCTCCATGAACTAAAGGTGCGTACTTCACATTAATGATGCAAATAGAAGGAATTATTCTCACTAATGTGTAGAGGCTGTCTGAAAATATGCATAACTGTCATATTGGGTATGCTTTTGGAATGAACAATAAAGAAACTAATGCTACAGTATGTCTTAGGGAGATCATAAGGCCATGTGATAGGAGCAGAATTTGGCCATTCGGCCCATCAAGTGTACTCTGCCATTCAATCATGGCTGATCTATCTCTCCCTCCTAATGCCATTCTCCTGCCTTCTCCCCATCTAAAATATCTATTGAAGGCCTCCACAACCTTCTGTGGCATTTAATTCCACAGATTCACTACACTCCAACAAAATTAATTCCTCCTCATCTCCTTTTTAAAGGAGCATCCTTTAATTCTGAGGCTATAACCTCTAGTCCTAGACTCGCCCACAAGTGGAAACATCCTCTCCACTTCGGCCTTTCACTATTTGGTAAGTTTCAATAAGGTACCCGCTCACCCTCTAAACTCCAGCGTGTACAGGCCCTGTGCCGTCAAACGCTCATCATATGTTGATCCACTCATTCTTGGGATCATTCTTGTAAACCTCCTCTGGACCCTCTCCAGAGCCTGTACATCCTCAGATATGGTGCCCAAAATTGCTCACAATACTCCAAATACGGCCTTACGGAGCCTCAGCATTACATCCCTGGTTTTGCATTCTAGCACTCTTGAAATAAATGCTAGCATTGTTTTTGCCTCCTTTACTACCTACTCGACTTGCAGATTAGATGGAATTAGATGACACGTGTTGAAATTAAGCAGAATAATATGTTTCAACTCCATGACACCCGGTGGCATTTTATGGTGGCTAATGATTTTGTGATTTCATTGACTTTCCTTCTTTTAATCCCAGATATAATTTAGTTATCTGAATTTAAATATCTTTGGTGGGATTTGAATTCCCGACTAAAGCAATAAGGTCAGATCTCTGTGGATTATTGGACTTTAGTTACAGAAATAGAATGCTTTCAATTTAAAATGCACATTTGTCAGAAGTTGGTAGCTGTTGATGGAATTGGTTTATTTTTCATTGTGAAGCTTGCACTTTGCATGTTGCATTCATGAGGCTACAAGTGGGATTTTGTAAGAAGCATGATTGCAGCTGCATATCTGGCCTCTTCAAGAGTATTTCTATTTGAGAATTACTGTACTATTTTATTTACTATTTAATTGCTAGGTTACTAGCAATGACTAATTGAGTTACTCCAGGATTTTGTGTCTTTCCTTACCAAAATTATCAGCTCTTTAAAATGTTGCACAATGTGGAATCTTGTGCATAAAATTGGAGTAATGGTTTTGGGTTAATATTTGGTTCTCAGAGGATTTCAGTGCCATTAAGTTACACAATTTATTTTTGATCCTGTAATTTTCTGCTATAATTCCAACTTGAAATCCAATTGCATTTCTTGCCTTTCATTATATGTATATTTGTAAATCCTGATTAATTGCAATAATTTGCTGTATTACAGAGCGCATTTGTGGAATTTGCTTTGTTTTTCTATGATGCACATGGAGGAAATTTGATCGGTGTACTTTGGAAACCACAGGCTTTTGCTCCGCAACCTTTCAAGGTATGATTTTGGAATAATTGAATGATACTGAAACAAATTACCTGAACAGTTTATATTCAATTGGATGGATCTTGCAGGCAGCAGCTGGGAATTGACTTGAGAATTTGGGCCAGATTACATCCAGTACAGTAAGTTTCCCACCACTTATTTTAGTGAAGCAAAATCATTGCAAGGGATCCAACTAAGTGGTAAGAGCTGTCCCACTGTTCGAGGTAATTCAAGAGCTCTCCCGAGTTTAAAAAAAATCAAACTCATGGTAAGCACATAGAATATACGTTGCGGGTATGTTGCAGCTTGGGGACGTCTCTTAGCGGCTCGTAACGCTAACGGCAGGTACTCGGGGAAACGTGGTAATCTCGTGAAGACTCGTGAAAAATTTTCAACATGTTGAAAAATGGCCAGGAGAGCCCCGAGTACCTACAAGCGGCTATTACTGTAATGCTCCGAGTTCGAATCAGGGGTAACTCGGGAGAACTCTTGAATTAGCTCGTACAGTAGGACAGCCCCATTAGCATCTAGGTTTTGTTCAATTATTTGAATTTATTTAATTGTTCTATCGTGCAGCAGATGCAAGATGAAGATTAATTTCTGCAGACAATGCTTGGGAACCACAGAGACTGTAGTTGTAACCATCTTCCAGAAAAACTGCAAATAGAATTGGATACGTCTGTTCAGTGAACTTATGTAACGGCGCCAGAAACGTGGCGACTCTTGTGCACTGCCTAGATGAGGTCTGCTGTGTGATTTTACTGGGTTGTTTGCAAAACAAGGCATTTCACTGTACCAGGGTACATGTGACAATAAGGTATAATTGAAATACAATGAGAGATGTTTCTGCTGTCTGAAATGGGAAAAGTCATTGCCAGCTTGCTAATTGACTGTGTCCTCAAGAGCTATTTGCCAAATCATCTTGAGTCACAGTGGGTTGAATCTTCGCTGCGTCATAACCAGGGAAATGCAGAGGGCAATGCCAGTCACAAGGTGTGAAGAAATTTAGAATCAAAAGTCTTTGATTCTATTAATGGAGATGTGGGGCATCCTTTCAAGCAGTTACCTGCAGAAATTAATCTCAATCTTGTGTCTGCTACATGATGGCACATAACCCGTGGTCTTTACCAACAGATCCACAAGAGATCGTTTCAGTGCCAGTGTGGGCGAGTTGGGCTGAAGGGCCTTTCTGCACACTGTAGCACTATGACTATGCTGCCAAGCAGGGCTGCGTCAATGTTTGTTTAGAGATACTGCATGAAAACAGGTCCTTCAGTCCAATGAGTCTATGGCGACTCCCACTCCCTGCACAAGAGGAGCAATTTACAGAGACCAATTAACCTACAAACCTGCTTGTCTTTGGGATAGACAATAGGTGCAGGTGTAGGCCATTCAGCCCTTCAAGCCAGCACCGCCATTCAATGTGATCATGGCTGATCTTCCACAATCAGTATCCCGTTCCTGCCTTCTCATCATTTCCCCTGACTCTGCTATCTTTAAGAGCTCTATCTAACTTGTTTGAGGAAACCGGAGGACCTGGAGGAAATCCATGCAGTCACAGGGTAGTAGTGGAGGCAGGCGCAATCGTGGTATTTCGAAACAGAAAAATAGGTGCAGGAGTAAGCGATTTGGCCCTTCGAGCCAGCGCCGCCATTGAAGATGATCATGGCTGATCATCTAAAATCAGTACCCCGTTCCTGCTTTTTCCCCATATTCCATGATTTAGCCCTAAGAGCTAAATCTAACTCTCTCTTCAATGAGTGAATTGGCCTCCACTACCTCTGTAGCAGAGATTCCACAGATTCACAACTCTCTTGGTGAAGACATTTTTCCTCATCTCAGTCCTAAATGGCCTAACCCTTATTCTTAAAATGTGACCCCTGGTTCTGGACTTCCCCAACATCGGGAACATTTTTCCTGCATCTAGCCTGTCCAATCCTTTAAGAATTTTAAGTTTCTATAAGATTCCCTCATATTTCCAGTGAATACAAGCCCAATCGACCCATTCTTTCATCATATGTCAGTTCCGCCATCCTGGGAACTAACCCGGTGAACCTACGCTGCACTCCCTCAATAGCAATAAAGCTTCCTCAAATTAGGAGACCAAACTTGCACACAATACTCCAGGTGCGTTCTCACCAGGGCCCTGAACAACTGCAGTAGGACCTCCTTGCTCCTCGCAATGAAGACCAACAGGCCATTAGCTTTCTTCACTGCCTGATGTACCTGCATGCTTATTTTTAGTGACTGATGTACAAGTGCACACAAGTCTCGTTGCATCTCTCCTTTTCCTAATCTGACAACATTCAGATAATAATCTGCCTTCCTGTTCTTGCACCAAAGTGGATAACCTCAAATTTATCCAGATTATACTGCCTGCCATGCATCTGCAGTCTGGATGCTTTCAAGAGAGAGTTAGATAGAGCTCTTAAAGTTAGCGGAGTCAGGGGATATGGGGATAAGGCAGGAACGGGGTACTGATTGTGGATGGTCAGCCATGATCACATTGAATAGTGGTGCTGGCTCAAAGGGCCAAATGGCCTACTCCTGCACCTATTGTCTATTGTCACTCACCCAACCAATCAAAGTCACCCTGCAACCTCAGCCTCACACTGCCACCCAGCTTTGTGTCATCCGCAAACTTAGAGATGCCACATTTAATTCCCTTGTCTAAATGGTTAATATATATAATAAATAACTGGGGTCCTAGCACCGAAACCTGCGGCACCCCACTAGTCACTGCCTGCCATTCTGAAAAGGACTTGTTAATTCCTACTCTTTGATTCCTTCTGCCAATCAGTTCTCTACCCTTGTCAATAGCTTACCCCCAATACCATGTGCTCCAATTTTGCACACTAATCTCTTGTGTGGGACCTTGTCAAAGGCTTTTTGAAAGTCCAGATACACCAACTCCACTGGCTTTCCCTTATCCATTCTACTTGTTACATCCTCAAAAAATTCTGGAAGATTAGTCAAGCATGATTTCCCCTTCATAAATCCATGAGTCCTTTAGAGAGGGGGGAGAAGGAGTGGAGACACGCCAGACAACTTTTAATTAAGTTTAGTGGGCATTTAACATTACCTCAATTACCTACGAATAACATGCCGACCTCAACTAAACCTACGAGTAAAAAAATATTGATTTTGTTTCCCATGGCGACCTTTTTTTACTTGTGGGCATTTTTCAGCATGTTGAAAAATATGCCGCGACCTAGCTGAGGCCTCGAGTACGAGGGGACTACTCTCGAGCATGAAGGAGAGTTACAAAGAGCTCCTAGGACCTCGTGCCAACCATGCTGCGAGTATGAGCGGAGGGCAAACTCTTCTGAACTCGCAGATTAGGTCGCCGCAGTGGGACAGCCCTTGTACAGTGACTACCCTCCAGTCCACAGGAACTGATCCAGAGTCGAGAGAACATTGGAAAAAGATCACCAATGCATCCACGATTTCTAGGGCCACCTCCTTGAGTACTCTGGTATGCAGACCATCAGGCCCAGAGTATTAATCTGCCTTCAGTCCCAACAGTTTACCTAACACCATTTTCTAACTAATGTGGATTCCCTTCAGTTCATCCCTCCCACGAGATCTTCGGTCCCCCAGTAATACTGGGGGATTGTTTGTGTGTTCCTTAGTGAAGACAGAACCATTGTACTCGTTTAACTGTTCTGCCATTTCTTTCTTTCCCCATTATAAATGTACCTGTCTCTGATTGTAAGGGACCTGTTTATCTTCACTAATTTTTTCATTTTTGCCTATCTAAAGATTTTGGAGTCAGTTTTTATATTCCCTGCAAGCTTTTTCTCATGGTCTTTTTTCCCCCCCTCTTAAATAACCCCTTTCTCCCAGTCCTCTGGTTTGCAGCTTCCTGGCCAATTGATATGCCTCTTCCTTGGATTTAACACTGTCCTTGATTTCCCTTGTTAGCTGCAGTTGAGCCGCTTTCCCCGTTTTATTTTTTCGCCAGACAGGGATGAACAATTTTTGGAGTTTAAATCTTTGCCATTGCATCCCCACCGTCAACCCTTTAAGTATAATTTACCAGTCTATCCTAGCCAATTCCCGTCTCATTCCTTCAAAGTCTCCTTTCTTCAAGTCCAGGACCCTAGTCTCTGAATTAACCGTGTCACTCTCTGTCCTAATGTAGAATTCCACCATATTATGGTCACTGTTGCCCAAGGGGCCTTGCACACAAGATCGCTAACTAATCATTCCTCATTACACAATACCCAGTCTAGGATGGCCTGTCCTCTAGTCGGGACTTCTACAGATTGGTTTAAAAAACCATCATGTATACATTCCAGGAAATCCTCCTCCTCAGCGCTGCTACCAATTTTGTTGGCCCAATCTATATGTCGATTAAAGTCACCCATGATAACTGCTGTACCTTTACTACAAGCATCCCTAATTTCCTGCTTGATGCTCTCCCCAACCTCTCTATTGCTGTTTGGTGGTCTGTATGCAACTCCAAAAGCGTTTTCTGCCCTTGGTTATTTCGCAGTTCTACCCATACCGATTCTACAGCATCAAAACTAATGCCTCTCTTGCTATTCCATTAATCTCCGCTTTAAGCAGCAATTTCACCCCACTTCCCTTTCTGTCTATCCTTCCTGAATATCGAATACCCCGGCATGCTCAGCTTCCAGCCTTGGTCACCCTGGAGCCATGTCTCTATATCAACTATCACATTCCTTAGCTACTAACTGCACATTCAATGTATCTACCTTATTACGAATGCTTTAAGGCACAAAGCTTTCAGGTTTGTTTTTCTCATCTCCCTTCTACCTTTTGCTGTCCTTCTTTTATGTCCCTCTGTCCTTGCACTGGTCCCCATCCCCCTGCCCTGTTAGTTTAAACGTGAGCTTTCCTACACTCTCTTTCCCGTTAATTGAATGCATACACTTCCACGTAGTTGACTCCACCCCCCCCCCCCTCCCCCTGTTTAGTTTAAACCCACCCGTGTAGCACGATCAAAACTTGCCTGCCAGAATTAAGGTGTAACCCGTCCTTTTTGTACAGTTCATCCCTGCCCCAGAAAACATTCCAGTGATCCAGAAATCTAAATCCCTGTTCCCTACACCAACTCCTCAGCCACACCAACTCCTATCTCCCTGTTCCTACCCTCACTAGCATGAGGTACTGGAAGCAACCCAGAGATAACCACCCTAGAAGTCCTGCTTTTCAGCCTCCTACCTAGTTCTCTATACTCACGTTGCAGAATCTCCTTCCTCTTCTTACCCGTGTTATTTGTGCCTACGTGCACAACTACTTCCAGCTGCTCACCTTCCCTCTTGAGGATGTTCTGAAGTCGGTCCAAAATGTCTTGGACCCTGACACCAGGGAGGCAACACATCATCCTCGAGTCTTGCCCGTCGCCACAGAATCTCCTGTCAGCACCTCAGACAATGGAGAAACTTTGGGATAGATACCTGGAAATGCAGGGAAAAGTGGGATATATGCAGGCAGAGGTCATTAATTTAACTTGGCGTCGTGTTTGGCACATGTCGTCGACCAAAGGGCCTATTCCTGTACTGTACTGTTTTGTTTCTCCTTCATTTATATCGAACATGTTCAGCTAATTTTTCACATGCAAGTAAAATTATTAAATCTTGCTTCAATGAATTCTTCATTCTTCAATTACAGACTTCCCACGTTAATGCTAGGATGTTGGAAACAAGAGAAAATGGACTTCAAAGTATCCCCAATGTGGAGGCTATTATTGAAGACTTTGAAATTCTTGGAGCTGGCTTAGTGAAGTCCATTGAAGCTCGCACGGAGAAATGGAAGATCTAAGGCTTAATTCCATTATGAAAGGATATCTGACCCCTCATTCTTTTATGCATGTACGCTGGATATTATAAAAATGTGATGACATATATCTTGTACCATTGGAAAAATAAATGATTTTATATATACTTCTGTTGGGTCTGCAGAAACAATTTTCAGTTATTTTCTAGCACAAGGATTTTAGGGAAGACACTATAATTAGACTTACTGAGTACTTCATATTTCAGGGTGCAGGAGAAAGCACTGTAGTTGGTTTGCTACCTAAAATGGAGATTCAGAATTCATACTGTTGGGTCGTGACCTACGCAAGCTTAATATGAGGTCCTATTCGTCCAGGACTTCATATGTTATTTCTTCCATATTCACTCTTCAACAAAATAATTAATAATTTTGACCAGTTTGGCGACCTGATATTGAACACTGCAAAATAAAAGCTGTTGTATGCTGATGTGCACTGCCTCTCCTGATGTTTGCTTCCTTTGAGAAAGCTGGAAGAGAGGTGGGGGCATGACAAAGCCTGGCAAATGAGACCGAGGAGGGGTGGGGGTGGTTGTGCTTGTCAGATGGATAGTCAAAGGCCAGAAATGGGTACAAGAGAAAAGGCTGTGAAAGAAAAGGCCTGGATAGAGTGGATGTGGAGAGGATGTTTCCACTATTGGGTAAGTCAAGGACCAGAGGCCATACACTCAGAATAAAAGGACGTACCTTTGGAAAGGAGATGAGGAAGAATTTCTTAAGTCAGACAACAGTGAATCTGTAGAATTTATTGTCACAGACAGCTGTGGAGGCTGTCGATAGACATTTTTAAGGCGGAGTTTGGCAGATTCTTGATTAGTAAGGGTATCGGGGGTTATGGGGAGAAGGCAGGAGAAAGGGAAAGATAGATATGCCTATCTTATAGGAATGGTCTAATTCTGCTCCTGTAACTTATGAACTTATAAAATAAGGAGAGAAGTGTGAAATGTGAAGCCAGAGGTGAGGATTTGGGTGGAAGGGGACAGGGAAGGAGAAAGTGTTGTTAATTAGCTACCGATGAAGGAGAATTCAATATTCATACTGTTGGGTTGTAAACTACCTGCATAATACGAGGTGCTGTTTGTCCATTTGGTGTGTGGCTTCACTCTGGCGGTGGAGGAGGCCCAGGTCAGAATGGGAATGGGGAGTTAAAATGGTTAGCAACCCCTTGGAGATCCAGCAGACCTTGGCGAACTGAGCTAAGTGTTTATCAAAACGGTCACGTAGGCCTGCTTGGTTTCGTCGGGAGCACCAAATGCAGCAGATGAGGTTAGAGGAGGTGCACATGAGGAGGACTCATCTACTGTCTGTCTGTCTGTCTATTCTACTACTGTCTCTGTCATAGAGACGTAGGGTAATCATTTGTCAAAGTCAAAAGAGTTTATTGTCATGTGTCCCTGACAGGACAATTAAAATCTTTCTTTGCATAGCACAACAGAACATAGAGGCATTGACAGGTTGAAAATGTCCGTAAAAACTCCAGCCAGTTGGTCCGCACAGGTTTTTAGGACATGACCAGGTATGCCATCAGGTCCAGACGCTTTTCGAGGGTTCACCTCTCTGAAGGATTTCCTGACATCGGCCTCTGTGACTGAGACTGAAATACCATCACAGCGAATAGGGGCTCGGGAAGGCACATCGGTGTTCTCCCTATCAAAGCGTGTGTAAAATGCATTGAGCTCATCAGGGAGTGATGTATCGCCGACATCCGAGCTGCCTCCTGGTTTCGCCTTGTAAGAGGTGATTGCATTCAGTCCCCGCCACAGCTGCCGAACATCTGCCTCATCCTCCAGCTTGGAGCAGAACTCCCTTTTGGCCTTTTTGATGGCCTTACCAAGGTCGTAGCTGGACTTCTTGTAGACCACTGTGTCACCAGACATGAATGCCCGGTGTCTGGTCTTCAAAAGAGTGCGGATCTCACAGTTCATCCAAGGTTTCTGATTGGGAAACACTCGGAAGGTTTTTGTAGGGATGCAGTCCTCCACCCATTTCTTTATGAAGTCTGTAACGACTGTGGCGTATTCATTCAAGTCCGTTGCCGAGTTCTTGAACATAGCCCAGTCTACAGACTCCAAACACTCTTGTAGTTGTTCTTCTGCCCCCACTGACCAGCTCTGTACTGTCCTCACCTCTGGGGGTGCGCTCTTTAATTGCTGCCTGTAGGCAGGAAGAAGCAGCACCGCGGTATGGTCGGATTTACCGAAGTGATGGCGATGGATAGAGCGGTAGGCATTCTTGATGGTGGTGTAGCAGTGGTCAAGGGTGTTTGGTCCTCTAGTGCAGCAGGAGACATGTTGGTGGAAGTTGGGGAGTAATTTGTTTAGGTTTGCCTTTTTGAAGTCCCCAGCAATGGTGGTAAATGCCTCGGGGTAAGACGTCTGGTGTTTGTTGACCACGGCGTGCAGCTCCTCCAGTGCCAGACGGACGTCTGCCTGGGGTGGGATGTAGACCGCGGTCAGGATGATGGAGGTGAATTCCCTCGGTAGGTAGAAGGGACGGCACTTCACCGCCAGATGTTCGAAGTGTGGAGAGCAGGAGTTGGACAGGACTGTCACGTCTGAGCACCACGCAGAGTTGACCATGAGGCAGACACTCCCTCCTCTCCCTTTCCCCAATGCCAGTGTACGGTCCATGCGGTGGATGGAGAACCCTTCAGGCAGGATTGCTGAGTCTGGGGAGCTGGGGGTGAGCCATGTCTCTGTGAAACAGAACACAGAGCATTCCCTCAGCTCCCTTTGATAAAGCAGCCTTGCCCTTAAGTCCCTCACTTTATTTTCAAGGGACTGTACATTGGCCAGTAGGATAGTAGGGAGAGGGGGCCGAAGTCCCCTGCGCTTCATTCTGACCTGAAGTCCTGCCCGTCGGCCACGTTTCCGGACACAATGGAGGCTTCCCCTTTGTTTCCAGGTACTGTGTTTCCTGTATCTGCTGTTTCTGCGGACCAGCGCTGGAACGGGAGTTCCCTCACAGACGGCAGCCCCAGCTCCGTAATGAACGGGGGTTCCCTCAGAATCAGCAGCTCCAGCTTCATTTCTTCTGGGATATCCAGCCCGTCGGCTCTGGAGGTCATCCCGGGGTTTCCAGGTGCCGTACCTGGGTTCTTCAGTCGGGTCGGGAGTTTCACAGCCAGCGTGGGAAAGTTTAAAGTCCGGTGCTCCCGCAGCTGCGGGAGATCGCAAAATTGCCAGCGCTTTCAGCTGCACAAGCAGCCTGTCAGAAACGGCACCGATTACTGCCGTTCCCCTGATGCAGGTAAGTTGATAGAAGTTGTAGGTAAATTTTTTCTGTTCTGGTGCTCCGCAAAAGTCGCCGCAGGCAGGCGCCATCTTGAGCTATCTCAAGATGTAGCTTGTGGGTCAGAGGTGTACATTTGGCTACAAATTGCAGTTAATGCAGTTCAGGATAATGTATTAAATATGAGTTTCATCTGCATATCCAATGTGGATACATAACATGCAAGCTTATTTGAATGGAATTGAATATTTTAATATTCACAGTGAAATTCTTTGCTTGCATACCCAGGTGACTATTTGCATACCAACAAGTATGCAAATAGTCGCCCATAAAGGATGCTTACAAAGTTGCAAAGTACCCCTGTGCCAGGTCCCCCTTTGTTCTCCCCTCTCCCTCTCCCTCACTGCATTCCCGCACGCCTGTTCCTCCATTGTTCCTTCCCCCAGCAGCAGCGTCCTCGCTTCCACATGTCTGTCCTCGTCCGTCAGTCGGCGCCATTATTGATCACAATTGTGACCTCCCCACTATCGCTGCCAGGTCCCCTCCGTGGCCCCAGCCGCGTGCTCCGCAGACCATGGGGCCATTGGCCGCAGGCTTCGCTGACTCTCGAGGCCCGGGCTCTGACCCGATGATGACTTGTACAGTAAAAGATGAAAATTGATTTGGACTTCAGTGAACTTGTATTTAAACTCTTACATGCAGGGGTCTATATTTCTACATTTTTAATGCTTCAATGTGTAAATTTGAGTGCAATGTAGGCCAATTTATGTATGCTAAAATCTCTGTTTATATCCTTGGATTGGAGCACCATGTTGAGGACTAAGCCAATGCCCTAAAGTCATTACTTTTACAGCAATTTACTCCCTGGGAATGTTTTTCTTCTATTTATTTAATTATTAACCAGGTTGTACAACCTAACCCGAGAATGTCTTTGACTTTGAATTGCTTGTTAATATTTTACTAAAGAAGGAAATGTGCAGTTGTGTTTCGTACTGGGAGATAGATATCAGTGTCAAAATTCCCAAGAAGAATGTAATTCATTTAATGGCGTACACAGTGGGTTGCTTTTAAATGGTTGTCAAGGGGCAAGACCTGGTTCTTCCCAACATTATTCAAATGCTGGCATCAGCCCTCTGACCAGGGTAAACACTAGAAATCATTTACCGTGTGTAAAACATGTTAATACAAGTAATTATACACAAATATAGTGTCCTGTAGAGTTAATGCAAATATTATCTACTGTTTCATCGCACAAGTCTTCAACTTAGACAATTATAAAAAGCTTACTGACATTTTCAAGGGACCTATTGGGGTAGGTGTAACATGTCCAAAAGCAATTGCCTGCTTACTTTGTATTGCTCGCATTGAAGTGAATGTAAATATAAATCAGGAAGTTGGCATCTGCAGACAAAGATGATTTGAAGACTTCCTTCGACCAAATGTTCATAAGCACAGATGATCTTTTTCCGTAAGGCACCCAGAGCACTAAATATGATGATCCACTTACAGCTTTAATTACATGGCTAACTGCCTATTCCTTTTCTCCAGAGATGCTGTCTGACCTGCTGAGCTGCTCCAGATTTTTGTGTCTTAAGTGTAAACCAGCATCTGCAGCTCCTTCCTACACGTTTTAACTGCAATATCTGGTGCTCGTGAAGCAGCGAAGTTGGGGTCCGTTATGTACCAGCAATGACCTACTTACCGAGTCTGCACCCTGCCAACAGGGACTATAGAAAATTGTTTTTGAGAGGGACAGCCAGCTAAAAATTAGATGCAGAACTAAAGTTGATGGGCTTTACAAGTAATTTCAAGTCTTCTATTTCAAGTAAAATGTAAATGTTAACCAAAATGTTGTTAGTTTGAGGAACCCCCTGCCTGCTCCCTCCTGGATAGTGTGAAGATGGCCAGTGGAAGAGCCAGTGTCTGTTGTGTATTTTCTGTGTTGATGGTGTTGGTGGTTCAGTATTGATGTGGATAGAGAACTGGCTGGCAGACAGGAAGCAAAGGAGTGAACAGGTTCTTTTCAGGATGGCATGCAGTGACTAGTGGGGTGCCGCAAGGCTCAGTGCTGGGACCCCAGCTATTTACAATATATATTAATGATTTGGACGAGGGAATTAAATGCAACATCTCCAAGTTTGCGGATGATACAAAGCTGGGGGGCAGTGTTAGCTGTGAGGAGGATGCTAGGAGGCTGCAAGGTGACTTGGATAGTCTGGGTGACTGGGAAAATGCATGGCAGATGCAGTATAATGTGGATAAATGTGAGGTTATCCACTTTGGTGGCAAAAACAGAAAGGTAGACTATTATTTGAATGGTGGCCGATTAGGAAAAGGGGAGATGCAATGAGACCTGGGTGTCATGGTACACCAGTCATTGAAAGTAGGCATGCAACTGCAGCAGGCAGTGAAGAAAGCGAATGGTATGTTAGCATTCATAGCAAAAGAATTTGAGTATAGGAGCAAGGAGGTTCTACTGCAGTTGTACAGGGACTTGGTGAGATCACACCTTGCGTACAGTTTTGGAGCATTGCGTACAGTTTTGGTCTCCAAATCTGAGGAAAGACATTCTTGCCATAGAGGGAATACAGATAAGGTTCACCAGACTGATTCCTGGGATGTCAGGACTTTCATATGAAGAAAGACTCGATAGACTCGGCTTGTACTCGCTAGAATTTAGAAGATTGAGGGGGGATCTTATAGAAACGTACAAAATTCTTAAGGGGCTGGATGCAGGAATATTGTTCCCGATGTTGGGGAAGTCCAGGACAAGGGATCACAGTTTAAGGATAAGGGGGAAATCTTTTAGGACCGAGATGAGAAAAACATTTTTCACACAGAGATTGGTGAATCTGTGGAATTCTCTGCCACAGAAAGTAGTTGAGGCCAGTTCATTGGCTATATTTAAGAGGGAGTTAGATGTAGCCCTTGTGGCTAAAGGGATCAGGGGGAATGGAGAGAAGGCAGGTACAGGATACTGAGTTGGATGATCAGCCATGATCATATTGAATGGCGGTGCAGGCTCGAAGGGCCGAATGGCCTACCCCTGCACCTATTTTCTATGGTGATCAACTATTAGTTTCAATGAGAACACTCTGCACAGACAAATTAGTTAGATTTTGCAAGACATTTTACAGGAGCATTACCAAATACGATTTGACATCGACCCATATATGACCAAAGATGACAATCATTTGGTCAAAGAGGAGGGGATGCAGACAGGTTTAGACAAGTAGTTTCAAGTCCAGAATCTTTCGTAAATTCTAGAATATTCTTGGTGCTTTTTATTTATTTTTCAAATTTTTAGCATCAGCAGTTTTTGTTTGCTTTTTGATTGCAGGTTGACTCCACGGACAGAGCTTGTCACAAGTATGCAACAGAGCTACAACTTCCTTTAGTCTATCCATGTCTTATGAGAAATGTTATTAAAAGCCTGTGGAAATCAGCACCATGGCTCCAGCTTAACATAACGTGTTTAGTTAACCACAGTTTAGTTACCACAGTTTTCTTAACGGGGCGAGGAGAGGAGAGGGACGTCAGCTTGCGGGAACTGCTCCAGTACATCGCACGCGCGGGTTGACTGGAGTTTGGACTTTGAATAATGACACCAAAAATGGCGGCACCAGCACCAGTAAATATGCTAAAATAATTTTGTTGTGCAGTTGCTTATGTGACAAATAAAGCACTGTTGAACCACTAATGATTCAATGTAACCTGATTGTTTAACTTTGTTTCACTCTCAACAGATATAATCTGACCTGTGGACATTTTTGCTCATTTTTTGGTTTATTTCAGATTTCTAGCAGCTGCGGAACATTTTTGCGCTTGGACCACTGCTGACCTTTTGAACCTCATGGATTCCACCAGATTTGTGAGGCATATCCTGCCTTTTAGAAACCTCATGCTAGCTAGGAATTATTACCTTTACCTTTGCTACAAGCACTTTAAGTGCTTCCTTTATAATAGACCAGTGTTTTCAGTGATTTAATGTTGAGCTAATCAGTACATAACTCCCAAGATCACAATTCTGACCTTGTTTAAAAACTGGAACCACAGTTGTCAACTTAAAATCTCTTGTTATTAGTCCTGTATTTAATGAGCCATGTGGGGAAAACAAATCAGGCACCATTCCATATCTGCTCCTGTTTCCTTATTATTAATGTTTAGTGTTTTCTGAGTCATTCGTAACTGTCACTGTATGTCATGTTGTTACTTGTGGGCGGAGCACCAAGGCAAATTCCTTGTATGTGAATACTTGGCCAATAAACTTACTAAATATTTTTGGATCAATTCAATCCATTGTTTGATTTGATATGGATATTCAGACCACTGTTGATTTTCAGTGACCACATCAAGACAAATCTCCAAAAAGGGCAAATAATACCAAATCTGGGTGCTTGTAAATTTTGTTATGGGGTAAAGGCAGGAAAATGGGGTTAGGAGGGAAAGATAGATCAGCCATGATTGAATGGCAGAATAGAGGATGGGCCGAATGGCCTAATTCTGCTCCTGTCACTTATGAACTTATGAAATTGTTTCTGGCAACAATAATTGTCCTTATCATTTCACTAATAATTTGAATATTTCATAACCAGATATTCAGTCCAACATTTTTACTTTTCATGTCAAGAAAGAAGTGATTATTTTTGTTTCCCTTAATAACCTCAATTCTCTGTCCTATCATTTGTGCATTTACATTGTCACATTCCTCGGCTTAACTATTCTATTTAGATTGTTACTTTTCAGTAAAATATAATTACTTTATTTTTCTCATCTCCCTATTACATGTCCCTTCTGCAACTTTATTAATAATCTCAATTTATTTTTTGCATTCTCTTCAGTTTGGCCTTGTTGGCACCCTACCACTGCCCCATCCTTTGGTGCCATTTATAAATTTAAAAGTAATGGCTTTGATTGTTGAAGTTGTTTTGCAGTCCAGTTTTCCAATTCACCTTACAGCGGCAGAGGAACAAACCTGACCTTGGGTGCTCTCTATGTGGAGCTGGCACGTTCTCATTGTGACTGTTCGGTCTCCTCCCACATCCCAAAGGCATATACGTTAATTGGCCTCTGTAAATTACCCCACATGTGTAGGGAGTGGATGTGGTAACATGGAACTAGTGTGAACGGCGATCGATGGTTGGGCTTTCACACTCATCACTTCTACTACCTAGAGGGCAGCAAGAAGCCGAGAACGTGAATGCTTCCCAGTCGCACTCCACCCTGACATGGAAATATATTGCTTTAGCTTCATCCTCGCTGGATCTAAATCTTGGAATACCCCGCCTGCCAACACCATATAAGTACCATCACCACATGTATTGCAGTTTTTCAAGAAGTTAGATTACACTTGCCTCCTTTGCAACAATTAACAATGGTTGACAGGACTTGCAACACATGAAAGCATAAAATGCCTAGGTCAATCAGGAAATTATGAAAGATGCTAAGTAAATGCAATGTTTTTTCACAAACATTCTTTCAAAAGCTTTGGCGTTAGTAATAACAAATATAACAGTATGCGCCAAGAATAGAATAAGTCATGGCTCTGAGATTGAATCTGAAATTACTGTCAAAATACAGTGTTTCGAGCATTCCATATTTTTCTTCTAAATGTTCATAAGGTCATAAGTGATAGGAGTAGAATTCGGCCATTTGGCCCATCAAATCTACTCCGCCATCCAATCATGGCTGATCTATCTCTCCCTCCTAACCACATTATCCTGCCCTTTCCCCATAATCTCTGACACCTGTACTAATCAAGAATCTATCTATTTTTGCCTTAAAAATATCCATTGACTTGGCCTCCACTGCCTTCATGGCAAAGAATTCCACAGATTCACCGCCCTCTGACTAAATAAATTTCTCACTAAATGTTATATATCATCAATAAGGGCTGGAAAATGAGATTAATACAGATGAGTGCCCATTGGTTGGCAAGGACATGGTGGGCAAAATTGCCTGTTTCCATGTTGTATGACAATATTCTTATTGATTGAAATTTAAGATCAAAATGTAATATTTTACATTGGTCTATTAACTGAAACTAGAATGGGTGCTTGAGATTTGTTTCCACGTTATAATTTTGATCCATAGATTATAAACTGATATTGCAAATAATTATTTGTATTTGACGGAAAGTATTAAAAAAAAAGATGTGCAGTTTTACCCAGGATAACACATGGCAAGGTAATAAGATACTCGTTTTCATGCAGTGACTGATCTAGTCAGATACATTTGGCGAATGTATCCTTGCTTTAACTGGTATTTGGTGGAAGTTTTAATGGCTTTCTCAGCGTACTTAAAGGGTAATTCGCAGCTCAAAAGCTTGGCTTTTGTCCTGAAGTGGTTTGTAGCAGCTACTTTTGAACTCAGCAACCTAGAACCTGATTGAAAATGGGGAAACAAGAGGAGATCCTCAGAAAAATGGCAATTCTGTTGAGAATTCGTAGTATTCTAGTAAAGCAATGCCTGGCCGAATGCTTGGGAACTTTAATTCATACCGTGAGTTTTCCACTGAATATATCGTATTTTATTACTGAGATCTTTTTATGAATCTTCTGTTACGTAGCAAGTATAAATACTAAATAAACATTGCAGGTTAATTCATAAAGAACATTTAATGAACAGATATCATATATGGGCATAGTACCCTTTCATTTTGCCTTTTTATAGTAAAGTGTGATTTTATGTCTTCAATATTCATTTGTAATTTATGTTTTCTTCATGCACAACAATTTCTTGTTCTTAACTACTTCATTCCTAGTTAAGAAGATATATTTACGTAAAGCAAATGATCCCTTCAGAATTCTTCAAGTGTATTTAAAGATTTTAATTTCTCTTTCACTATTTCACCTAAATTAAGGGAATCACACAATTTTATTCACATTTTAATATAATGTTAACAAATTTAGTAAGAAGTTGGTTTAACCATTAGATTTAAGAGGAGGAGGATATTAAATTATAGGATAAATCTTGGCTAGTGCATTGCAACTACAAACTGAAGCTGTGAGTTGAGTTTTGCTAATAATTCCAGACAAATTAAAAAAATTCAGTGAAACATTGAAAGTGTGATAACAGGATTATGCCATTAAATTATAACTGGAGTAACTGACTATCTCTTCCATCCTTCCACTCAACTGACCTGTTTGAAAGTCTAAAATGATCCTCAGCCGCTCTTCAGTCACACATCGAGCAATAATTGATCAGACCTTTGCACTAAATCTTTGCACTGTAGATGGCTTGATTTTATTCACCTATAATCTTTTCTTTGACTGGATAACACACAAACAAAAGGTTTTCCTCACTGTACCTTAGTACTCATGACAATAATAAATTAATCTAAAGAATGGAGTACATGTTAAACTATTTTGTCTGAAGAAGGGTCCCAACCTAAAGCATCACTTATCTATTTTGCCCAGAGATGCTGACTGACTCACTGAGTTACTCCAGCAGTTTGTGTCCAATTGAGCGGACATCTGTTAATTATTGGTGTTTTTCTTTACAGATGCTTAGCTGTGGAGCAATAGCACAGTTTACACTTAACTGCGGCACACACAGTCAATTTCTGTCTGTAACCTTTGCCATAGGATTTGCAGTAGCTCTGGGCATATTGGTAACCAGCAAAGTGTCAGGTATGTAAATATTAATGATTCGAGGATTTTCAGACCATTACGCGCATTGCTCTGAATATGCACCTTTCATAAAAGGTTATTCATTTCCATTGAACAAAATGGCACCACAGGGAACTGAGCGTGTAGCAAGAGCAACCCTCTCTGTAAGGAAACCAAAAGCAGATTGTGAGTCCGAGTGCCCTACCTTGAGAATTCACTTATGCTGAGACTAAAAGGTCAAGGAACAAAGAGCACCTTCCATTTATTCAGTATTCATGATTTCATGCTTATACTATTTAAAAGCTACGTCTCCTCTTCAAGATGTGACTATGTGGTTAAGTGGCACATTGTTACATTCACTTGCGATAGACAATAGGTGCAGGAGTAGGCCATTTGCCCTTCGAGCCTGCACCGCCATTCAATGTGATCAGTACCCCGTTCCTGCTTTCTCCCCATCTCCTGACTCCGCTATTTTTAAGAGCCCTATCTAGCTCTCTCTTGAAAGCATAGAGAGAACCCGCCTCCACCACCCTCTGAGGCAGAGAATTCCACAGACTCACTACTCTCTGTGAGAAATAGTGTTTCCTCATCTCCGTTCTAAATGGCTTACTCCTTATTCTTAAACTGTGGCCCCTTGTTCTGGACTCCCCCAACATCGGGAACATGTTTCCTGCCTCTAGCATGTCCAAACCCTTAACAATCTTATATGTTTCAATGAGATGCCCTCTCATCCTTCTAAACTCCAGAGTGTACAAGCCCAGCTGCTCCATTCTCTCAGCATATGACAGTCCTGCCATGCCGGGAATTAACCTAGTAAACCTATGTTGCACTCCCTCAATAGCAAGAATATCCTTCCTCAAATTAGGGGACCAAAACTGCACACAATACTCCAGGTGTGGTCTCACTAGGGATCTGTACAACTGCAGAAGGACCTCTTTGCTCCTATATTCGATTCCTCTTGTTATAAAGGCCAACATGCCATTAGCTTTCTTCACTGCCTGCTATACCTGCATGCTTACTTTATAGACTGATGTACAAGGACCTCCAGATCCTGTTGTACTTCCCCTTTTCCCAACTTGACGCCATTTAGATAGTAATCTGCCTTCCTGTTTTTGCTACCAAAGTGGATAACCTCACATTTATCTGCATTAAACTTCACCTGCCATGTATCTGCCCACTTCCCCTACCTGTCCAAGTCACCCTGCACTCTCATAGCATCCTCCTCACAGTTCACACTACCACCCAGCTTTGTGTCATCTGCAAATTTGCTCATGTTACTTTGAATCTCTTTATCCAAATCATTGATGTATATTGTAAATAGCTGCGGTCTCAGCACCGAGCCTTGCGGTACCCCAGTAGTCACTGCCTGCATTCTGAAAGGGACCTGTTAATCCCTACTCTTTGTTTCCTGTCTGCCAACCACTTCTCTATCCATGTCAGTTCTCTTCTCCCAATACCATTTGCCCTAATTTTGCCCACTAATCTCCTATGTGGGACATTATCAAATCCTTTCTGAAAGTCCATTGATTGGTGAATGTTGTTTAACTTACGATATTCAAAGATCTAACAAAATAGTTTCAGTGCTCCTTTGGAGAATTTTGCTCTAAAGAAAGACTTGGGGAACTTTGACCGAAACATTCTGTTTAGTGGCCGATAAATCAGTGAATCCATTGCACCGGAACACATCTGCTGTTAGCTGATACACCTCTGGATTGTTTGCTACAGCACAGGCAGGGCAGGAAATATTTCCAAACTTTAGTTTAGTTTATTGTCACGTGTACCGAGGTAGAGTGAAAAGCTTTTGTTGCATGCTATCCAGTCAGCAATCCAGTCCCGTGAAACTTTGTGGTCACATTTGGTATGTATGGTAAAACCTGGAATTTTATCTTAAGGGATGTTTTTTCAATTGCCTGCTGGATCTGCTGGGAGAATGTAGGTGGTGGTAGATTGTGATTTTCAAGTCAAGGCGAGTTTTGCACTAGCGCAGTGAGGTACTGGTGCAATGAAAATCGCGCTTGCAACAGCATCACAGGTAAATGGACTCATACTGAGACCTAATACATAAATTGCGCACAAAATTTCTAACCCCCCCACCCCCCAGGAAAACAAGACATTAGTGCAAAACACAATTAGAAAGAAAGCAAGGCCTTGGTGATGTAAGAGGTGGTCCATGGTATTCTGTTGTCGAGACAGGATTAGGGTTGTTGGTTATAACTAACAACCTTGTACAACTATAGGAACCTGATAGTTGTAGGAAAGTAGCTGTATCTGAACCTGATGGTGTGCGACTTCAGGCTATTGTACCTCCTGCCAAATGTTAGCATTCAGAACAAGGCATGGCTCATATGATGGGAATCCTTGATAATAGATGCCGTCTTCTTAAGGCATACCTCATGTAGATGCTTTTGATGGTGGGGAGGGCTGTGCCCATGAGAGACCAGGCTGAGTCCTCTGCTCTCTGCAATCTCTTGTGTTCCTGTGCATTGGAATTGTCATACCAAGCCATGATGCAACCAGGTGGAATCGTTTCCACAGGACCTGTAGAAGCTTGTTTGAGTGAAATGCCAAATCTTTTTAAATTTCTTCGTGATTACATCTGTGTGTTGGGCCCAGGACAGGTCATCTGAGATGTTACTGCCAGGAATTGAAAGCTGTTAACTCTCTCCATCACGGACCCAACAATTGAAAACTGGAACATGGTCTCCAAACTTCCCCTTTCTGAAGTCAACCATTAGTTCCTTGGCCTTGTTGACATTGAGCAAGAGGTTATTCAGCAGTCCATGAAACATTATCACAGGAAGAATGATTGAGCCAACAACAATAATGGATTTATCGATGGCTTTGGAGCTGTGCTTAGCTACACAGTCGTGGGTGTAAAGAGAATTACACTTGTGTTAATGGTCAGAGAGGGGAGGTTGTTGTTGCCAATCCACACTGACTGAGGTCTGCCAATGAGGATGTCAAGGATCCAGTTGCAAAATGAAGTACAGAGGCCCAGGTCTTGGTGCTTGGAGATGGGTTTGGAGGGGATGATAGTGTGAACCACCAAGCTGTAGTCAATGAACAGATGCCTGTTCCTGTTATTTAAACGGTACTGAGCAGAGTGGAGAGCTAGAAAGATCTGCTGTAGACGTTGTAGCAACAGGCAAACTGAAGCCGATCCAGGTCATTTCTGTAGCAGGAGTTGATTCGAGCCAGAACAAGCCTCTCAAAGTAATTAATTGCAGTGGATTTTGGATGGTAGATTTTGAGGCAGGTCATCGTGTTATTCTACGGTCAGCACAGTGGCACGGCGGTAGAGCTGCTGCCTTACAGCGCTAGAGACATGGGTTCGATCCTAACTGTGGGTGCTGCCTGTATGGAGTTTGTACGGTCTCTCTGTGACCACACGGGTTTTCTCCTTTCTCCATTGAGGGATAACTAAGCAGAGACAACAGGCCAGCTCCACCACACAGAGAAAGGTTCTGGATTCACTAAATTGTTGCAGGGAATACAGAGAATAGTGGGTCTCTGTCACAATCCTAAAAGGGACACACATATGTGACATCTATCAATACTCTCCCTTTATTGAAGGAGAAATAATATCTTCCTGTGATAATGTTTCATGGACTGCTGAATATCACGTAAAATGAAATAATATATTGTTTCTTTGACACATTAAAGAAAAGTCCTCCCACAACAAACACACTCATTACCTGACCCTGATTTATTTCAGATTTCACATACTTTGCAGTCGGCTGATAAATAGTTCAGACTTTGTTGGTTGGATTAAAAAACAAAATAACAGACTTGTATTTATATAGTGCCATTCAAGTTCCTATCAGGACATCTCAAGGGATGTGACAACCAAATAAGTGCTTTTAAGTGTAGGCCTTGTTGTAATGCAGAAATGCAGCAAATAATCTGAACACTGTACATTTTCACAAAGGATACTATGATAAGAATTTACCAATCTGTTTTGGTAGTATTGGTTAAGGGATTAATGTTGGCAAGGATATTGGGGATAGCTCAACTGCCCTTAAATGGTGCCAATGGATATTTTACCGGCACCTAAGAGGATGCTTGGGAACTTTGTTTAAGATGGTGCAACTGACAATGGAGGAACAACACTTTTTGACTTAAGGCAACACTTGAAATGTCACACTTTTGACTCAAGAGGCTAAATCATAGGTAATGTTTCTCAATAGAAAGCAGGAACACCGATACTTCGGCATTTTACTATTTACCTGTATATAAATTCCAAACTCATTTTTATTACTTTACAGGAGCTCACCTGAATCCAGCAGTGACCTTTGCTTTGTGCTTACTTGCTTGTGAGCCTTGGTTAAAATTCCCCTTCTTCTTTTTGGCACAAACAGTGGGCGCCTTTCTTGGATCAGGAATAATGTTTGGTTTGTATTATGGTGAGTATTTAGTTTAGTTTAGTTTAGGAAACAGGCCCTTCGGCCCGCCGAAACCGCACCGTGTACACATACACCAAGCCAATTAACCTACATACCTGTACGTCTTTGGAGTGTGGGAGGAAACCGAAGATCTCGGAGAAAACCCACGTGGTCAGGGGGAGAATGTACAAACTCCGTACAGCCAGCACCCGTAGTCGGGAACAAACCCGGGTCTCCAGTGTTGCAAGCGCGAAAGGCAACAACTCTACCGCTGCGCCACCATGGCCGCATTTCAACAGTGCATAAAATGCAATTTGTTAATATGCCAGTAAGAACTTTAAAAATGCCTAAGTAATTGTTCCTCATTGTTCAGATGGAAGAAATGTATCCTGAAGACTTAAATGGGAGTACAGTCGTCAGTAAAGTGCCCTCCTCTTCTCACCTGTCTCAACTAATCCTACCTTGCAGTTCCTTGTTTCTACATTTCTCAAATCTGACTGCATACTTTCTTCCAGTCTTCCAGATCCAAATGATGCCTGAGTTGCTGAATTAGTTACTCCTGCAACCAATTTTCAAAGAGTGCCTAAACAAACGTTAAATACTTTAATTACCATTTACTATACATAGTCAAAATCCCCGTAGTGGAATATTAGAAAGATGATTTGTTATTTCCAGCTCATCTATTTCACCATTAAATTATGGTGAATATATATTTCAACTTTCAAAGTGCATTAATACATATTCCAATTTGTTAATCTTTAAATGTTTTGATATTCTAAGATAATAAGAATCAATGGCTATCCATGTAAACAGCTACAGTAGACTTGGCATTTAATAAGTGGCAGGTGAACACAGCCAAAGTTCAGAACCTGCAGTTTCTGAGCGGCACAGTGGAGCAGTAGTAGAGCTGCTGCCTTACAGCGCCAGAGACCCGTGTTTGAACCTGAATATGGGTGCAGTCTGTACGGAGTTTGTACATTCTCTCTGTGACCGTGTGGGTTTACTCCAGGTTCTCTGGTTTCCTCCCACACTCCAAATACATGCAGGTTTGTAGGTTAATTGGCTTTGGTAAAATTGTAAATTGTTCCTAATGTGTAGGATAGTGTTAATGTATTGGGTGTCCACTGGTCGATGGGCCGAAAGGCCTGTCTCCAGTCTTTATCTTTAAAGTAAAGCTTAAAGTAAAGCTCCTGAACTTATCAGGAAAGACTGAAATATAAAAATATCCAGGTTCTGTTATGAGCAAGCTTTCAGATTGCAAAAGTTCAGCTTTTTATAATTTCCTTGTTTCTTAAGTAATTTTTCTCAACCTCTGTTTAGCTGCGTGCGGGTGATATTTTGTTTTACTGTGTGCATTTTAATTGTTAAGAGGTGGTTCTTGTTTTGCATTTTTGACCATTTTTGATAATTTCAGAAGAGTAATATTCAAATCATCCTGAGAAAAATACGAATTAATGGTCGGGAAAACTAAGAGGGTGAATCTAAAATCTAACAATTATTTCATAATTGCAGATAAATTGTGGCTTCATGGAAATAAACAGCTAACGGTAATTGGACCAAACTCAACTGCTGGGATATTTACAAGTTTTCCACTTGAACATGTGAGTGCACTCACTGGCATTTTTGATCAGGTAAGTAGAAAAGGTTCAGCTGCAAGATATGCCTCTGTTCAACTCACAGGGCAGCTACATTTGGTTATTTTATCATTCCATGGAGTCATACTGCACAGAAAAAGGCCATTCAGCCCAACTCATCCATGCCCACCAAGATGTAGATCCCATTTGGCCCATGTCCCTCAAAACCTTTCCTACCTGTCCATGTGTCCTTTATATGTTGTTAGATCAACTGCTCAACTACCTCCTCTGGCAGCTTGGTGCATATATCCACCACTATTTGAGTGGAAAAGTTGGGGTTTAGGTTTATTATTGCCACATGTGTCGAAGTACAATGAAAAGCTTTGTTTTGCGTGCTGTCCAAACAGATCAGATATACCATGTGTAAATACAATCAAGTCAAACTCAAGTACAATCGAAAGAACAAAAGGCAAGATACAGAGTGCAGAATATAGTTCTCAGCATTGCATTGTAGTGCATTAGAAAATTGAACAAAAAAGAGCACAGCACAAGAACTGGCTTTGGCCCACAATGTCTGTGCCAAACATGATGCCAAGAACAACTCTTATCTGCCTGTGCCTAATCCATATCTCTCCATGCCCTGCATATATATCTGTATCAAAAGTCCCGTAAATGCCACTGTCATACCTGCCTCAACCACCATCCACAGCAGCACTTTCTAGGCACTCACCACCATCTGTGTACAAGAACATGCCCTGCACACCTTCTTTAAACTGCCCCTCTCACCATAAAGATTTGATTTTTTCACCCCAAGAAAAAAAAATGCTGACTGCTTACCCATTATAGTGTGTCAGTTCCATAGCCAACGTCCAATGTACATAAAATCTCTTTGGTTTCTCCTTAATTTTACCTTCCCTCTTTTGTCCTCCTGATTTCCAAAAGTATGCTCCCGAGTCCCTAAACCACTCCAGGGATCCATTTGATCCCAGCTGCCCATACCTGGTTCATGACTCCTTGATCCAAACTAATTTCTCTCATTACTCCCAGCTGACTTGCCCTTCACTCTTACAGGAACATGCAATTCACAACAATTCAGAGGCGTGTAAGAAATAAACGACACCTGAGCTTTTGGTGCAGTTTATTCTGTCTCACAAAGAGAAAATGACTATTGATTCCTGAAAATACATGACTTTTTTTGCATGTGTGCACGTGTGCATGTGTGCATGCTTGCGCAGGTATGCGTGAACAATTTGTTTCTTGCTTTCACATTTTTATATATTTTTACTGTTAATAAATCAAGCGACTGTATGGACATAGATCATCCAGCAAGCCATGTACTCTTTAAGATGATTAAAATTCGAACTGATTGTTATCATATCATCAGACGTTTTTTGAATGTTCACATTTGGCTTAGCACCGTGAAGCACAAATCAGAAGGTCTTTTGCCAGTAAGTGAAATGAAAGTTATTGAAGACGTGACATGCAAAGTTAGAAAGGTAGAAATCTGATGTTTGACTTTCGCTGTTTTTTACTTTCTAAAGGCAATTGGGACTGCAGCTCTCATATTGTGTATCCTTATCATTGTGGATCCTTTACACACCCCAGTGCAGACTGGGCTGGAAGCTTTCACCATCGGTGTAGTGGTTCTTATTATTGGCTGGTCAATGGGATCAAATTCCCAGTACTCATTAAATCCTGCCAGGGATATTGGACCTCGCTTGTTTACAGCTATTGCTGGTTGGGGATCTGAAGTTTTCACGTAAGTTTAGTTATCTTATTTGTAGATGTACTACTAATTCGTTTATAATCAGTCAAAGTCATACAGCACGGAAACAACCCCATCCATGCCAACCAAGATGCTCATTTAACCCAGTCCCATTTTTCCCTACTTAACCCATATCCCTCTAAAACCTTTCTTTCCATGCATCTGTTCAAAAGTCTTTTAAATGTTGCCTGGCATTTTCTCTGGCAGCTCGTTGCATACACCCACACACACTCTGTGGGAAAGGTTGCCCTCATGTTCCTATTAAATCTTCCCCCCCCCCCCACCTCCCCCTTACTTTAAATGTATGTCCTCTAGTTTTTGATTCGCCTTCTCTGGGAAAAATACTTTGTTTGAATTCTCTTTAGGTATACCCCTCATGATTCTTACATGCTTAGGAGGTCACCTTTCCATCTCCGACTCTCCAAGGTATAACAACCTGCCTGATCTCCCCCTTTAGCTCGGGCCTCGAGTCCTGGCAACATTGTCATAGAAACATAGAAACATAGAAAAATAGGTGCAGGAGTAGGCCATTCGGCCCTTCGAGCCTGCACCGCCATTCAATGTGATCATGGCTGATCATCCAACTCAGTATCCCGTACCTGCCTTCTCTCCATACCCCCGATCCCTTTAGCCACAAGTGCTACATCTAACGCCCTCTTAAATATAGCCAATGAACTGGCTTCAACTGGTCATAAATCATCTTTGCACTGTTTCCAGCTTAATGTCATGTTCCCTATAGCAGAGTAATCAAAACCATGCACATTATTTTAAGTGCGGCCTCACTAACGTCTTAATTTCAAGCTACCTTATTTGCCAAAGCACGGTATGTTCTCATCCAAATCATGGATTTAAATTATGAACTACAATGGACCCAGCACCGATCCCTTAGGGCACATCTCTACTCACAGACCTCCAGCCCATAAAACAAACTTCCACCATCACCCTCTGTTTCCTATCATCATGCCAATATGTATCCAATTTGCTACCTCTCTCTGGATCCCATGCAATCTAACCTGCCGGACTAATCTATTTTGTCGGCCTTGCTAATGCCTGTAGAGACAACATTCACGATCCTCCCCTTATCAATTCTCTTGGCTATCTCTTCAAAAAATGTTATTAGATTTATGAGGCACTATTTTCATTGCTCATAGCTGTGCTGACAATCCCTAATCAGACCTTGTATATTTAAATATATATATTCTGAGCCTCAGAACCCCCTCCAGTAAGTTACCCGTCACTGATGCCAGGCTCACCGGCTTGTAGTTTCCTTGCTTGTCCTTGCTGCCCTTCTTAAACAAATCATAGTCATCAGAGTCATACAATGCTCAGCATTTTTATTGCTCCCTTGTTCATATTTGGTCAGCTCATTGCCAGTCTGGACCTGATAAGGTCATAACATCTTAAGGAACAGGAATAGAATTGAATAGAATAGAATCAAATCTACTCCACCATTCAATCATGGCTGATCTATCTCTCCCTCCTAACACCATTCTCCTGCCTTCTCCCCATAACCTCTGTACTAATCAAGAATCAATCTACAATGCCTTAAGTATATCCACTGACTTGACCTCCACAGGCTTCTGTGGCAAAGAATTCCACAGATTCACTGTCTGAAGAAAGGTTTCGACCCGAAACGTCGCCTATCTCCTTCGTTCCTTAGATGCTGCTGCACCCGCTGAGTTTCTCCAGCTTTTTGTGTAATCCACAGATTCACTGACTATTCTTCTGACTAAAGATCGGCTTGGGATTTTTATTATTCCGTGACTGACTGTTTAAGGTGCTGCTATTGCCTTTGAACAAGACCATTCTGTCTTCACTATTAATCTAGAGGATTATTATCTTGGATCAATCTGAGCATCTTGTCACCAAAAGCTTTATGATTTTCTGTGTAGGTAATTTCTGGCCATAGAGCAGAATGTTATTTGGCAAGGTTGTTGTTTTTAACTCCTTACAACCTAAACAATTTTCTCCACAGTTAGACCAATCTTGGAGATGTACTTAGAAACATAGAAAATAGGTGCAGGAATAGGCCATTCAGCCCTTCGAGCCAGCACCGCCATTCAATGTGATCATGGCTGATCATCCACAGTTTCTCCCCATATCCCTTGATTCCGCTAGCCCTAAAGAGCTCTATCTAACTCTAATTTGAATGCATCCAAGTCAAGTCAAGTCAAGTCAAGAGAGTTCATTGTCATGTGTCCCAGATAGGACAATGAAATTATTGCATTGCTGCAGCACAACAGGATATTGTAGTCATAAATACAGATCAGATCAGTGTGTTTATATACAAAGAATATATATATATATATATATATATATATATATATATATATATATATATATATATATATATATATATATATATATATATAAATACACGCACATCACTAAACAGAGTCAAATTAGTCAAGCAAGATTTCCCCTTCATAAATCCATGCTCAGTAATCCTGTTACTGCTATCCAAATGCTACATACAAAAATGTTACATCTTTAATAATTGACTCCAGCATCTTCCCCACCACCAATGTCAGAATAACTGGTCTATAATTCCCTGTTTTCTCTCTCCCTCCTTTCTTAAAAAGTGGGATAACATTAGCTACCCTCCAATCCACAGGAACTGATCGTGCATCTATAAAACATTGGAAAATGATCACCAATGCGTCCACAGTTTCGAGAGCCACCTGCTCAAGTACCCTGGGATGCAGACCATCAGGCCCTGGGGATTTATCAGCCTTCAGTCCCATCAGTCTACCCAACACCTGACTAATGTGAATTCCCTTCAGTTCCTCCGTCACCCTTGATCCTCTGTCCCCTAGTACTTCTGGGAGATTATTTGTGTCTTCCTTAGTGAAGATAGAACCAAAATACCTGTTCAACTCGTCTGCCATTTCCTCGTTCCCCATAATAAATTCACCTGTTTCTGTCTTCAAGGGACCCACATTTGTCTCAACTAATCTTTTTCTCTTCACATACCTAAAGAAGCTTTTACTATCCTCCTTTATAATCTCAGCTCACTTACCTTCATACTTCATCTTTTCGCCCCGTATTGCCTTTTTAGTTACCTTCTGTTGTTCTTTAAAGGTTTTCACAATCTGGCTTCCCGCTCATCTTTGCTGCTATACTTCTTCCATGATTTTCTAGGATGTTCTAGAGGTTATAGCCTCAGAATTCAAGGACGTTCTTTTGGGAAGGAGATGAGGAGGAATTTCTTTAGTCGGAGGGAGGTAAATCTGTGGAATCCTTTGCCACAGAAGGCTTTGGAGGCCATGTCAGTCGGCAGAGATAGATTCTTGATTAGTATGGTGTCAGAGGTATGGGGAGAAAGCAGGAGAATGGGGTTAGAAGGGAGAAATAGATCAGCCATGGTTGAATGGCGAGTAGACTTGTTGGGCCGAATGGCCTAATTCTACTATTCCTTATGACGTGACCTTATGATGATTATCTTTTCAGAATAATGTGCTTAAAATTAAACAGATGAACAGATGACTATTTAGAAGCCCTTCAATTCAGCTGCTCTCATCACAAGGACAGCGGTGGCCAACGCTCCAATGCATGGACTATGTGTACATTAGCATTCTGGTACAGAACAAAGTAAGGGTTGTAGTTCATCTGTTTTTGCTTGTATTGGGCGAACCTGTAAATTATTTAAGGCCATATCTGATCATTTACTTATTGTCCTTGCCTGGCGCTATCTTTATGATCTAGTTTAGTCCTTGTGATGATGGTCCACAAGTTGAAGGGCGTCTTACGGATGGTCTTGTTTGTATTAAAGTTAGGGTAGCAATAGAATCATGGAGTAATACAATGCGGAAACAGGCCCTTCGGCCCAACTTGCCCACACCCGCCAATATGTCCCAGCTATACTAGTCCCACCTGACAGCATTTGGTCCATATCCCTCCAAACCTGTCCTATCCATGTACCTGTCTAACTGTAGGTATGTTACAATACCTACCTTCAGTTCTGCCGCTCCCCGTGTGCGCGACTTTGGCGCCTTTCAGAGGGGGGCGGCCTAAAAATGCCGATTTTTTCTAGGCAGTCCAAATCAATCCATGTCGGGCGATTTCGTCGCTAAAGAGAAATCGCTCCGACATTTCATTAAAAAGGTATTTTTAAACTGCGCTAGATTATTTATTAACTAGAGTAGTTTAAAAATCATCTTCTAAAGCTCTGAATGGTGACAGCGGAACGGACCTAAGGTAGGCGATAAAAGAAGCTACACAGTTTATTTTTACATAAAAACTTGGTTTTTAGGGAAGCTTTAATCACATTTTCATGTTGCGAAAAGGGGACAAAAAAAATGTACGAATCAGCTGTATTTTTCATACCGACTTCACTGCAAACCACAACCTTCTAATCCACCGCATTCCACTAAAACCCACTTGCTAGTTGATTTAAATGGCCATTAATTTACAGGCATTAAACACTAAATTCCTTCCATTTGGCCTATAAATTCATGAAAATGAGATTTAAAAATCATGTTATATTGTGGATTATTGTGTGAATGTTATTTGGACACTTCGGCAATTTAAAAAAAGTTTATCTTTTCTTAAGAAATGGATAGATGTTTAGATCTACTCATTGAATTTTGTAATTAGATATAATTAGATAACTAACTAATTATATGCTTTAATTTCAGGTCATCCAAGTAAGATTGTTTCATATTTGTTTAAGAATGCTTCAATTTATAATAACTGAAAATTTCATTGAGTTCTCTTAATTTTTAAGAAAGTTATGGGCTTTTAACTGTTCCAGATCACAGCTTTTGAGTTAAGGCAATGGGGAACAAGATGCTAATTTCCGAGTATGAAAATGGCCATACCTTTGTTAATACTGAAGATATGAAAGTGAATTGGGTGTCAAATTAAACTTCTTTTTATGCTTTATCTGATGGGATAAATTGCATACTTGATTTTTAAAATCTCAAAATTCTGTAACATCGCTACTAACTGTTTCTTAAATGTTGGGTGAGTCCCTGCCTCAACTACCTCTGGCAGCTTGTTCCATGCACCCACCACCCTATGTGTGAAAAAGAATGTTGACACATTTATACACTGAAGTGTATTCTGGCAGCATTTTCTCATTTTATATTATTGATTCATTGCTTCTTTTTTATTTTCAGTGCTGGAGGCTATTGGTTTTGGATTCCACTTGTCAGCCCAATCATTGGTGCTATTTTGGGTGTTCTGATGTACCAATTCAGTGTGGGATTACGTGTTGATACAAGAAATAACTCTTCATCCAATGCAGAGCAAAATGTAAAATTAATGGGCGAGGAAACAAAGGGAAGGTGCTAATGAATGGACACTGAAGAATTTGTTTTAGTAATTTTCAGTATATTTTGCATTAGTTTGTTTACCACATTACATCGATCTTTTTCAGCTTTGCATTTCATGTGTGTCATGTATATTTTCAATTATTTTAATAGCTATGAAATAAAATGTATAAATTTCTATTACTTGATGAAAAATAGAAAAATATGCTAGGAAACCGAACTTTTGAAATTTCAACATTTCTTGATGTATAAATCAAATAATTATGTACATTTCATTTGGCATGAATTAAACTAATGCAGAACTCAGTGTTGGTGGCAGATAAAGACTGTATTTCACTAATTTAATTCAATAGGCAATTACAATAAAGGGAGTGCACCAAATGCCTATCCCCATTCATTATATGGAATTGCTGGAAATATTTTTATTGAAATATAAAAAATAAAATAATTGCTCTTAACTAAGTTAGTAGGACGAGAGATAGATCAATTGATAGATAAATAACAGAAAATGCTGGAGTAACAGCGGGACAGGCAGCATCTCTGGAGCAAAGGAATGGGTGATGTTTTGGGTCAAGAACCTTCTTCAGACTGAAAGTCAGGGGAGAGGGACAATAGAGACATGGAAGGGTAAGGTGTGACAGTGTGACCAAGCGCAGATTGGGCGGACCTCTTACTCTCTGTCTGCCTTGACCTATGCAATCTCCCGATCGCCAAACATTTTAACACCCATTCGCATTCCCACACTGACCATTCTGTCCTGAGCCTCCTCCACTGTCAAGTGAGGCCACGCATAAATTAGAGGAACTGCGCCTCATATTTTGTCTGGGCAACTTACAACCCAACAGTATGAATAATGATTTATTTAATTTCAAGTAACCCTTGCATTCATTCCCTTCCTCTCCTCTCCCCCCACCACCCCCACATTGGTTGTCCTGCAAATTCCATTGTTTGAATCCTGGTATCCTTCCATTATCATGTCTTCCCCAGCCAACAATAGGCCATTATGGGCTCCACCCTTCTTCCTTGGTCAACTGTTGCAGGTCCTGTTTTTTTCTGGCTTATCTCCAGTTCCCTCCCCAATACTTTTAGTCTGAAGAAGGGTCCCGACCCAAAACGTCACCCATCCTTTTGCTCCAGATATGCTGCCTGATCTGCTGAGTTACTCCAGAACTTTGTGTCTATCTTACTTATGCCCCTGTCCCACATAGGCAATTTTTTAGGCGACTAGGCTGTCGCCCCCTGGTCTCCGGGGTGTCGCCTGTATGGTCGTGAGTAGTCTCCTCAGGTGCCCAAAGAATCGTAGCGTTTTTCTGTTCGTTGCTGGATTGTGAAATGTTCAAAACTTTTCGGCGACAGTTGGCTTGACGCCCATGAGCCTAGCTTGACTCCTTCTGACGTGGGTGCTGTCGTAGGTTGTTGCCAGGTGACGTAGGTTGTCTCCGGTGCTGACTTAGTTTTTTGTTGTTGTTAAAGTAATGATTCTATTTCAAACTTTATGTCGAAGGGGGGTCCAGTCGCAGGTTTCTCGGCGACCTGCTATGACTATGACAGTTGCCGGCAGTCGCCTAAAAATAGCTTAAGTGGAACAGGCCCATTAATTAATTTCTAAAATTGAGGAAGATAAGGAATTATGAAGAATTATACTGTTGTGAGATCCTAAAACTTCTTTAGTTGCTTCCATTGCACTATTTTAAGGTAAATTGTGGTTGCTGGAAAATTCTGGATGAAGTTACTTTTCTTGGTTTACACACCCACTGGTTGAAAGATACACTGTGATGCATACATTTGAACATGACAGCATACTTTTGAATGAGCCATTACCGTTGTAAAGACTATAGAAACATAGAAAATTGGTGCAGGAGGAGGCCATTCGGCCCTTCAAGCGAGCATCGCCATTCATTGTGATCATGGCTGATCGTCCCCAATCAATAACCCATATCCCTTGATTCCACTAGCCCCTAGAGCTCTTTCTAACTCTCTCTTAAATCCATCCAGTGATTTGGCCTCCACTGCCCTCTGTGGCAGGGAATTCCACAAATTCACAACTCTCTGGGTGAAAACGTTTCGAGCCAGCACCGCCATTCATTGTGATCATGGCTGATTGTCCGCTATCAATAACCTGTGCCTGTCTTCTCCTCATATCCCTTGACTCCACTAGCCCCTAGAGCTCTATTCAACTCTCTCTTAAATCCATCCAGTGATTTGGCCTCCACTGCCCTCTGTGGCAGGGAATTCCACAAATTCACAACTCTCTGGGTGAAAATGTTTCGAGCCAGCACCGCCATTCATTGTGATCATGGCTGATTGTCCGCTATCAATAACCTGTGCCTGTCTTCTCCTCATATCCCTTGACTCCACTAGCCCCTAGAGCTCTATTCAACTCTCTCTTAAATCCATCCAGTGATTTGACCTCCACTGCCCTCTGTGGGAGGGAATTCCACAAATTCACAACTCTCTGGGTGAAAATGTTTTTTTTCTCCTCAGTCTTAAATGGTTTCCCCTTTATTCTAAGACTGTGTCCCTGGTTCTGGACTCGCCCAACATTGGGAACATTTTTCCTGCATCTAGTTTGTCCAGTCCTTTTATAATTGTATATGTTTCTATAAGATCCCCCTCATCCCCCCCTCCATCCCAGGGATCAATATCGTGAACCTATGATAGACTAATTTCATCTACGACCAAAAGTAGTGGGTTATAGACAAAGACACAGATCAATGCAAATCTCCATGGCCTTCTCTCATTACTCATGTTGAGAATAGAAGGGGGTAACCTAATGGGAAGAGCGAAGAGTATTGGAAAAGTAAGCGTGCAGGTACAGCAGGCAGTGAAGAAAGCGAATGGCATGTTGGCCTTTATAACACGAGGAATCGAATATAGGAGCAAAGAGGTCCTTCTGCAGTTGTACAGAGCCCTAGTGAGACCACACCTAGAGTATGGTGTGCAGTTTTGGTCCCCTAATTTGAGGAAGGACATTCTTGCTATTGAGAAGTGCAGCGTAGGTTTACAACGTTAATTCCGGGATGGCGGTACTGCCATATGCTGAGAGAATGGAGCAGCTGGGCTTGTACACTCTGGAGTTTAGAAGGATGAGAGGGGATCTCATTGAGACATGTAAGATTGTTAAAGGTTTTTGACACGCTAGAAGCAGGAAACATGTTCCCGATGTTGGGGAGTCCAGAACCAGGGGCCACAGTTAAGAATAGGGAGTAAGCCAGTTAGAGCGGAGACAAAGAAACACTTTTTCTCACAGAGAGTGGTGAGTCTGTGGAATTCTCTGCCTCAGAGGGCGGTGGAGGCAGGTTCTCTGGATGCTTTCAAGAGAGAGCTAGATAGGGCTCTTAAAACCTACATCAGGCTGCTGTTCATTGACTTCAGCTCCGCCTTTAACACTGTCATACCCACTAGCTTGATCACCAAACTCAGCGGTCTTGGCATCTCCACCTCCCTCTGCAATTGGACACTATACTATAACACTGAACACCGGCGTGCCACAGGGCTGTGTGCTCAGGTCTCTCCTCTACTCCTCTTCACCC
Organism: Raja brachyura; assembly: GCA_963514005.1. The sequence continues at coordinate 47,345,650 of OY740781.1, read as the reverse complement.
ATGACTGCATCCCTAAGTATGGCTCCAATGCCATCATAAAATTTGCCGATGACACCACGGTGGTAGGACTGATCAGCGACAACGACGAGTCAGCCTACAGGGAGGAGGTCCAACACCTGACTACCTGCTGTGCCAACAATAACCTTGTCCTCAACTCCCAGAAGATGAAGGAAATCATTGTTGACTTTAGGAAGAACAGAAGGGGCAGACACACCCCCATCCATATCAATGGGACGGAGGTGGAGCGGGTGTCCAACTACAAATTCCTCAGGGTACACATCTCGGAGGATCTGTCCTGGTCCTTCAACACCTCCAAGCTGATCAAAAAGGCGCAGAAGCGCCTTTACTTCCTGAGGCTCAAAAAAGCCCACCTGTCCCCCCAGATCCTGACCAACTTTTACCGCTGTTCCATCGAAAGCATCTTGACCACCTGCTTTATGGTATGGTACAGCAGTTGCACCGTGGCAGATAGGAAGGCACTTCAACGGGTGGTGAAAACTGCCCAGTACATCATCGGTGCCCCGCTCCCTGCCATCGATGCCCTCCACCGAAAACGGTGTCTGAAACGGGCCGGGAAGATCATCAAGGACCCCTCACACCCTAACCATGGACTGTTTGCCCTCCTACCATCAGGGAGGCGGTACAGGAGCCTCAGGTCCCGCACTAGTAGGATGAGGAACAGCTTCTACAACAACACCATCACACTGCTGAACACGGAGTCCCGCCGATAGATTTCTCCAGTCTCTCCGTCCACATTGTCTGCATTCTGTATTTATTTTCTATATCGCTATCACTACGAACTGACGCTAAACTGCATTTCGTTGTACCTATACTTGTATTTGTGCAATGACATTAAAGTTGAATTGAATTGAAAAAAATAGCGGAGTCAGGGGATATGGAGAGAAGGCAGGAACGTGGTACTGATTGGGGATGATCAGCCATGATCATCACATTGAATGGTGGTGCTGGCTCAAAAGGCCGACTGGCCTACTCCTGCACCTATTGTCTATTGTCTATTGTCCATTGAGTGTTCTTGGAAATATTCACACCCAACCAGGATGGAGTTCAGTAACTGAGACGGGAGAGAAGGGGGAATAGAAAAGGAAAGGATGGGAAAGGAAGGGTGGTTTGGTTGGTTAGTCAGCTTACAACTCAATGCTGAAGGCTTCCTAACAACTTTGGAGTATCGATTCCCCAATTTTAACCAATAATAGTAACTAGCCACTGACCAACACCACCTCCCCTCCACCCACCCCATCTTCACCCCATCCTCCCCCCCCCCCCCCCCCCCCCGTGCTCCACCTGGACTCGACCATTTTTTCTCTACAACTCTCCTCCAACATTCCTTCCCCGAGCTTCACAATTTGCAACTCTTCAATCATTTGTCTCATACCTTCTGTCTTTGCATCTATGGCCTTTGTCCGGCCATCTGCCAATTAAAACCCTCCCTCGCTGGAACCACCTATTACTTGTGATAAGATTCCCTCTCATCCGTCTAAATTCCAGTGAATACAAGCCCAGTTGACCCATTCTTTCATCACATGTCGGTCCCGATATCCCGGGAATTAACCTGGTGAACCTACGCTGTACTCCATCATTAGCAATAATGTCCTTCCTCAAATTAGGAGACCGAAATTGCACACAATACTCCAGGTGTGGTCTCACCAGGGCCCTGTACAACTGCAGTAGGACCTCCTTCCTTCTAAACTCAGATCATCTCGCAAAGAAGGGCAACATGCCATTAGCTTTCTTCACTGCCTGCAATACCTGCATGCTTACTTTCAGTGACTGATGTACTAGCACACCCAGGTCTCGTTGCACCTCCTAATCTGACACCATTCAGATAAAAATCTGCCTTCTTGTTCTTGCCACCAAATGGATAACCTCACATTTACCAACATTATACTGCATCTGCCATGCTTCTGCGCACTCACCCAACCTATTCAATTCGCCCTGCAGCCTCATAGCATCCTCCTTGCACCTCACACTGCCACCCAGCTTTGTGTCATCCGCAAACTTAGAGATGTTGCATTTAATTCCCTTGTCTAAATCGTTAATATATATTGTAAACTGTGGTCCCAGCACCGAGCCTTGTGGCACCCTACTATTCACTGCCTGTTATTTTGAAAAGGACCCACTATTTCCTACTCTTTGCTTCCTGTCTGCCAACCAGTTCTCTATCCATGTCAATACCCTCCCCCCAATACCATGTGCTCTAATTTTGCACACTAATCTCTTGTGTGGGACCTTGTCAAAGGCTTTTTGAAAGTCCAGATACGCCGCATCCACTGGCTCTCCCTTATCCATTCTACTTGTTACATCCTCAAGACATTCCGGAAGATTAGTTAAGCTTGATATCCACTTCATAAATCCATGCTGACTTTGACCAATCCTGTCACTGCTTTCCAAATGCACTGCTATAACATCTTTAATAATAGACTCAAGCATCTTTCCCACTACCGATGTAAGGTTAGCTGGTCTATAATTTCCCTATATAATCATGGTGCACAATAAAATACAACCACAGTAAATCCAACCTTGCCCGCGTGAGGAAGTTCTTACTGAAATCGAATCACAGGGTATAAATGCAGACAAAGACACCTGTGACACAAAATGACGGTCTCCGCACGCGTGTGCAGTGGGCCCGGTTCCACAGGTGCTGAGTTGGGGCCTTTGCCGATTTTCAGATCGCCATTTTTCGTAATTGCGTGTACTTGCCTAGCCTCACATCAGGAACGCAACGGCTCCACGGGTGCGTTTAGTTCAATTTTACAAACGACGCCATGGGTCCTCTATTCACTTTATTAACTTTAACTTAATTTCTGCCATCAACGGCACAACTTTGAACGCGGCAGTCGCGCCCGCGCTGTGTGGGCCAGTCAGCTGCGCACGCTCAGTTTGGTGGAATATTGCGTTGGGTCAGCGCTTGTTCTAGTGCTCTATAAGTCCCGTAGTGGGGCACCAAGTAACAACATCCGAAAAGATTGTGAAACGCTGCAGGTTATAGCAGATTAAGTAATAATTCGTTGCAGACCGTCTTTCAAAATTGAAACATCAATATATTTTGGTGAGACATAATTTCTGTTTAAAAAACAGACCCTTCCCTAACTCTTTCATTTCCTTTGTTCATATATCCTTAAAAGAGTTTGTTTCTGATTGGCATAAATTCACGTGCAAAATCATCTTTATCCTAGTGTAAGTACTTGTACCTGAACCTTGTCAAATGTTGTACTTCCATGTACTTTGAACATGAAAGATCAACCATAACAATGTTGTCTTGAATTTATATTTTACCAACGGAGGGGAGAGGGGCAGAACAATGGAGGACCTGACGTGGGCGGACCGCCGTGAGGGAGGTGGGGCTGCAGAACAAATTGGGGAGGGGGAAGAACAAAGGACAATGGGGACCTGGCGTGGGGTGAACCGCTGTGAGGGGGGGAAACAAAAGGAGGAACCGGCGTGCTTTGTAACTTTGTCAGTGCTGTAGGTAGCCGCTATTTGTATACATTGGGTATGCAGCAAATAATTTTGCCTTGCCTCGTCACATGTGACAATAAAATATTCCATTCGATTCCATTGTTCAATGAAGGGAATAAAGTGAAATGCTATTTAAAGTTGTGTTTGATAAATTCCAAACTTTCTTGCTTTAAAAACCATGCTTATCTGGTTATGCCTGAGGCTGTCCACAGGATTCCCAGGTACTTAAAAGGCAGGGCAGTTTTCCAGCAGTTTGCAATTGCACTGCATCAAGGTTGCACCCAGATTAGTCTGCTGAAATCGTCATTTCTCAATTCAAAATGGGAAAACAGAAAGCAATGATCAAAAAAATGGAAAGTTATTGCCGAATACAAAATCTGTTGGGAAGACAATGTCTTGCTGAATGTCTAGGAACATTGATTCTTGTGGTAAGCATTTCACTTTAAGATTTTATGTTACTTGTCAAGCACTCTGCATAACTTTGATAATGCTCTCACAGGATAGTATTGGAGGTTGTTTGTCACAAAGTGAACATTACTACGTGGAGGTGAAAAACCAGAAAGAATTTGAATATGTAGAATAAAAGTTTTTTTGTCGAATTCCCTTGACATTTCTAATTTTAAAGCACCTATTTACAGTATTTGTAATGTGTAATGTTGCAAAATGATGGTTCTCCTTTAAGTTTTATAGCCAATTTATGCTTGTATTTTTTTTATTATTTGTCTACATTACTAATTCTTCTTACAGCAAAATGTCTTGAAGTTTGATCTCAGGTGTTCATAGTTCTAAAATCTGGACATCAGGGAAAAGTGGAAATAGTGTTGAAATTTCAACTAAAACTGGAGAGTTTATTGGTTTACTGCAACAAAATCTGTCAATGACATCGTGATGCTTGAAACAGAAAATAAGTTGTGATGAATTCTATGGGGAGATGCAAATGAGCTGCTGTAGAGGGAAAGCTCTCAATTTTATGTTTTTTCGTGATAGATCACCTCCGCAATATATTTTTGGAAATTCTGCATTAATATAACCGGATTATAACTGCTTTTCAAGACCAGCGCTAACATTTTCCTACAGTTATTTTCCACCTCATTCAATCCAATATAAAACATATTTTGTTAAAGCACGTTGAAGAAATATTAATCATTGCCAGACGCCTTCAAATTTTAAAATGTATGCCTGAAAATAAATGAAGTGCCCCTGATGAAAGATTTAGGTGCAATATAAAATCATGTCCTCTAGCAGTACAAATAATAGTTTTAACCATTTGAGCACCGATTATAGAAATATTTGTATGCATAGTTTTGTCCAAATCTTTGGACATTTGCACAAATAAAAGGCAATCGATGGATTCATGTGGCCTCAACATTTATTCTATCTAATGTTCGGTCAATTTTTAAAAATGTTGATTTTGTAACAAACCACCAGATATTGAATATCTGCCTGTTGTAGAGTTCTTCCCAGATGTGAATTCACCACTTTTTTACGATAGGGAGAAAGTTAATGTTGTTATTGAATGTTCTGGTTGTTTATTGCCCTACAGAGAAGTAATGGTTCAATGGATTAATTTTTTTGCATACAGACCAGTACGTTTCTTGCCATACATTACAATCCCCGATTAAGCATTGCAGCAGTCCATTGAGTCCATATGCCAATCACCAGTTTTTGGCACCATTTTCAATGTCCAAGCTGCAGCCGGCCCTAATGCCCCGTTGCAGCCGTCGCCACCATTGGGATCGTCTTGCAAAACCATTGTCCCTCTCCTCACCTGGCTACCTTCAGCCTTTGTGCCCCGGGGCACAGCCGAGCTTGAGGGCGTGGTATGTAAGACCACCGGTTCTTCTCACCGGCCCCATGTTCCTGCATCCACCATCATCGCTGAATCTCTCCACCTTACTCTCTGGTTCTCTAGTTCTCGGGGGCATGCAGGAAATGAGCCTCGGATGAAGCCCCCACTCCAGCTGGGGTTCCCAGTTCCACTGCGGGCGAGACAGGCCTGCTGCCGGGACATGGCCATGGCCCGTCGGGAATTCTTCTGCTGCGGGCAGCCCGTAAAGTGGGTTTAGGTAATGTAGCTCCAAGATCACCCGTTGGACAATATGTACGCCAGCTGTGCAGATCATGACACAGTGCTAGGTTACAGAATCATGACACCACTAACACCCAGTGGTTGACCTGATCATGGGCACATTGATGCAACAGATTCTACGATTTAGACTAGAAGATTATCACTGGACTAAAACAATGACGTGCAACACTTCCACTGAATGAGACGATGTTAGTCTCAGGGACTGACGAAGGAAGATAAAAAAGTGCATTTTCACAGATACACACAAAATGGCTGTCACTCTGAAAACGCCTTCTCAAGTTCCTCAGGTATGATTCCTAGATTTTCCATTTCCAGCAGGGCGTGATGATGGGCAACACAGCACCATAGAGAAACACAAGCACACACGATACAATATTCTATCCATTTATGACTTAAAAAATGATGAAAGTGTGCTAGGGGTTTGCAAGAAATGGAGGAACAAAATAGTAAGATTAAACAAGAACTTACCAGTTTGAAGTTTGATCGTTATTTTATGAGGCGTTACGATGAGGGATTACGTGAAGAAGGCTGTCCCCACGCATGCATGTCAATCTTCAAAGTAGCGGTGTGAAATCACAGATAACAGCTGTTGAGCTAACATAGTAAGATTATAGATGACTAGAACTACCAGATGATCATTAAGTTACGAGAGTGGGGTGCGGAGGGCACGTAATCCCTCATCGTAACTCCTCATAAAATAACGATCAAACTTCGAACTGGTAAGTTCTCGTTTAATCTTACTATTTTATTTCGGAGTCACGTGAATGACTACGTGAAGACTTTGAAGGCCTGTGATTTCATGTCGTGGAAAAACGAGTCCACACAATCACGACTGCATCAGTTGACCATAGATGAGGGAAACATCATAATGCATATACATACATGACAAAGGTTTAAAACATGCTGATGCTGAGAAAGAACAAACAATAATAACAGTAACACCTCTCAACCGAGGGGAACAATAAATTGAACCTAACTAGAGTTGGCAAATACCCCTGGTCTGGCAATGGGTTAAAATAAATGTTGGATACCTCATTGTTAGACCATCCTGTAGTAGCCAAGATGTGGTCCAGGGGACCGCACATACCCTAGCTGCTGGTGTTGTGGCAGCCCTGCTGGAGTGAGATTAGAAATCAGTATCTACTCCTGTATAAGCCAAACCTCGCATAACCACCTGTAGATGGTCTGAACTAGTATTAGAGCCTCTAAGGCTCTAGATGACCGTGACGTAATGATGTAAACGTGTGACCACATGTAACCGTAGGTTCATGGAGTATGTAAACATGATTTATGATATTGCAGGTGTAATGATCCTGACCATTCGTAATTTATGTAATGACAGGACCTGTGCACTGAGAGCAGCGCCAGGGAATAACCTATCTATGAGAGCTGAACCAAAGATAGAGATATAGGTGGAGCCCCATAGTGAATAAATGTTAACATGATGTCAATATGGGATACTTCCGTGTACTTGGGTCTGGAAGAACTTGTGTTAACGATATCCTAAATATTCGACACGAGATGCTGAAACCCGAGAGAGCGGATTCCACATGCTGCAGCAACTATGAGGTGAAGCACGTTGGGTACAGTTAATGGGACTATAACTTAATTTATTGTCAATAACTCATAGAAAAAGAACTCTAAGGCGTCAGTGTCCGTGCCGTACTATATGTAACATAACATTTAACAGAACCACTTCCCACCTGCGGAAGAAGCAAAGTACTTCATTTTTGGTTGCTATCCCTGCATACTGCATTGAGACATACATGGATCCGTCTGACAGCCTGCTCCGCAGGCATGGTCTTCTCAGATTCTGTAAAACAATGAATTGATTAATCATGTAGAGGCTGGTTCCCCAAATCCCAGGCTGAACCAGCAAAGTTTTATGTTTAGAACCCCATGTAATGTTCTTTATTAATTCCCAACATTAGTGGGAGACCATGGCTGCGTAGGCCAGTCAGACAGTCCGAGAACCGGAATGCGGGATCTTGCTGAATATTGCAAGCCCCGACTGATGAGGCAAAAAATGGAGAACCACATAAAGGAACATTCCTCCCCTGTGGCCATATTAAGACTCTGGCCCCAATTCCAAGGCGTGCTTGGTACCCTTGTATACTGTGTAATAATTATCCATCACATGACAACATTTTCATTTGTACCAAACAAGTGTAAATATTATGAACTTGTAAATGGGGCACTTACCCCACGTTTCGAACGACCCAGACCCACCTACCTCCATGGCAACCGGTGGTCTTATGGTAAGTCCAAAGGCCCGTGATGTGGGTTCCATTCCCATCCTTGCTTTCCTTCCTGAGACCAGCTTGACCCAGCTTTCAAGCGCCCGTCAACTTCAGCGAACTGCTACTGCTGTTGAGTCGTGGGGTGTCATCGCCAACATGATGGTTACATTTGATCGCTCTGTGCACTGCCTGCACCTGTAGCTTCAGGGAATCTGGCCCATACCGGGTTTATTGCCTCATCCCTTGCGAGTATGTCCTCGCTCTCCCCTCCACCGAGAGGGGGACTCATAGACAGTCCTGACAGGTGCTGCTGCAGGCCCTTGAGGCTACCTGCGCGGACATGGCCCCTCGGCCCTATATCAGCATATGAGTCCGGGCCAAAGCGAAAACTGACCCCTGGTACTCCCCTCTGCAGAGAATGAGACACTGTGCAGCCCTAACAGGTGCCGCTGCCTGCGGGTTATTCATAATACCCGGGCTCAGATAGCTCTCTTCTGGAGCATATCCTCTGGAGCAACCTCATAAGGTGCCTATTACAGGTGAGTTTTTGCCGTTCACAAACGCTACCCATAGAAGGAGGGGGGAACCTCCTGGACCGACTCGACCGAGTCCAAGGCCTGACCGGCTTCCTTGTGGTTCAACCCCTTTCCCTGTGGAACCATAGCGGTCTGTGAATTGCTGACCCCAAGGTCATGACTTGGTCTCGAGGCCAACTTACTGCCAGCTTTCCCCTTATTTAGAACCTAAATGGTCAGGGAGCTGCTGACGCTATTGTCAGCGACTGCAGTAGCATGACCAGCTTACTGCCAGTCTGACTGCTTTCTCTAGAAAGTCCGAATCGGTCTGGGGGTTGCTGACCCCAACATCCAAGACTGGGGTAGCGAGACCGGCTTGCTGCCAGTCTAACCCCTATTTCTGGGGACCATAACAGTGTAGGAGCTACAGACCCCATAGTGAATGGCTGGGGTTGCAAGACCACTTGCTGCCATTCTAACCCCTTCTGCTAACCCCCTTAACAGTGAGTGGGGTAGTAAGCCTGGCTGACCGCCAGTCTTCTCTAGGGGAACCATAGTGGTGTGGGAGCTGCAGACCCCATAATGAATGGCTGGGGCTGCAAGACCGGCTGACTGCCAGTCCAACCCCAACTCTAGGGTAACCATACAATGTGGGAGCTGCTAACCCCATTAAAATGACTGGTGTAGGAAGACCGGCAAACTGCCAGTCTAACCCCGTTCTCTGGGGGACCATAGCGGTCTGGAAACCCATACTGAGAGAACCCCCACTCAACATTCCCCTTCTGGGTGTCGCTGACCTCCTTGCCAGCAACTAGGGAGCAAACCCGACGGGTGCCTGCTACCCGCGATTCCGCGGTCCATAGAAACATAGAAACATAGAAATTAGGTGCAGGAGTAGGCCATTCGGCACTTCGAGCCTGCACCGCCATTCAATATGATCATGGCTGATCATCCAACTCAGTATCCCATACCTGCCTTCTCTCCATACCCTCTGATCCCCTTAGTCACAAGGGCCACATCTAACTCGCTCTTAAATATAGCCAATGAACTGGCCTCAACTACCCTCTGTGGCAGAGAGTTCCAGAGACCCACCACTCTCTGTGTGAAAAAAGTCCTTCTCATCTCAGTCCTAAAGCTGTGATCGGGACCGGACCGGGATTTCCCCACGGTCCATAACTGGTTTCCCGCAGCCCGTCTAACTTCGCCCCGAATTCAGCAGGCAATCCTGCAAAACAAAAAACAGACCTAGAAATAAGATAAAACTTACCTTCCAGGTTCAAAACTTACCGCTGGCAGGAGCCGCGCACCCACCAGTCATTCCGTGCGCATTATCAGACCTAATGATGCGCATGCGTGGGGACGGCCCATTCACGTAGTCACTCACGTGACTCCGAAGTAAAATTGGGCGTGGCACAATAGGAACAAGGATCTGCAGGTGCTGGTTTACAAAAAAATACACAAAGTGCTGGAGTAACTCAGCGGGCCAGACAGCACCTCTGGGGAACATGGATAGGTGATGTTTCAGATTGGGACCCTTCTTCAGACTGATTGTGTGTGTGTGGGGGGGGGGGGGGGGGGGGGGGAAGGAAGCCGGAAGAGAGAAGGGGTTGCACAAAGTGTAGCAGGTAATAGGTGAACACAAGCGAGGTGGGGGGGGGGGGTGGGGGGGGGGGGGGGGGGGGGGTTTAATAGGCAGATGGTTGGACAAAGGCCAGGTATGAATAAACAGGTGTGAGACAGAAGGATCAGCCGAGCATATGGAACCTTATCAAATGCCTCGCTGAAATCCATATAGACAATGTTTATGGCTTTGCCCTTATCAACCTCTCAGGTTACCTCTTCAAAAAACTCAATCAAATTCATAAGACATGTTTCCCATGTACAAAGCTATGCCAACTATCCCTAATCAGCCCCTATCTATCCAAATGCATATTTCCCATATCACTCAGAATGTGTAGGAGGAAAATGCAGATGGTGGTTTAAATCATTGACACAAAATGCTGGAGTAACTCAGTGGGACAGGAAAGTATCTCTGGAAAGAAGGAATGGATGACGATTTGTGTCGAGACCCTTCTTCAGACTCACTCAGATATCACTCAGGCCATATTTTGCAGTCCTTTTTAAATAGAAGCATATATTAACCACCTTCCACTCTTCCGGCATGCTTGCGGCATGTGTCTAATGATGATTCATATTTCTCAGCCAGGGTGACTGCAATTTCTTCCCTAGCTTCCCACAGTGTCCTCAGATATATCTAATCAGGCCCTGGAGATTTATCTACCTTCACACGCCTTAGGATGTCCAGCACTTCCTCGACCATAATACGGACTGTCCTCAAGCCATCTCCATTAACTGTTGCAAGTTCCCCAATCTTCATGTGTTTCTCCATGGTAAAAACAGAGGAGAAATACTCATTCAAGACCATGCCCATCTTGCACCTCCACACAGAGATGACCACATTGGTTTCTGAGGGGCCAGATTCTCTCTCTAGTTACCCTCCATCCCTTAATGTACTCGAAAAATCTCCTTAATATTATTTGGCAGAGCTATTTCCTGCCCCCTTTTTACCCTCCTTATTTCTTTCTTAAGTATGCTATTCAGTTCCCGAAACTCCTCCAGAGTGCACTTAATCTCACCTGCCTTTACCTTCTTCTTTTTCCTGACCAGAACCACAATTTCCCTCGTCATCCAAGCTTCCTTTACTCCCACTTGCCTTGCCCTCCACTCTAACAGGAACATGCATGCCCTAGACTAGACTTTTGTCATCAAACTTTTAAAAACATTGGTTGTAGCACACCATGCTCTTTGTACAATGTGTAGTCAATAGTGGGCCTCTGGGACATGCCTAACAGGCCAAAAGGGAAAATGAGCCAACAACTGGGCTGCACAGTGGTGCAGCGGTAGAGTTGCTACCTTACAGCGCCAGAGACCCAGGTTCAATCCTGATTATGGGTACTGTCAGTACCGAGTTTGTACGCTCTCCCTGTGACCGTGTGGGTTTTCTCCGGGTGCTCCGATTTCCTCCCACACTCCAAAGATGTACAGGTTCGTAGGTTAATTGGCTTTTGTAAATTATTGGTAGCGTGTGGGATAGTGTATCATGTGATACATTTCAATATAACGTCAGTTACCGTGACATCCCTCCTTTATCAAACCAAAAGGATTTCCCCATCATCATATTGTAAATAGAACATTACGACACCATTCAGGATAATGCTAGTGTACGGGGTGATCGCTGGTTGGCGTGGACTCGGTGAGCTGAAGTGCCTTTTTCCACGCTGTATCTCTAAAGTAAAAATAATAACAGGCAGAATAGTCCAGTTCTGACAGAGTGAAAGAGTAAGTTACCTAAATTTGTAGAATTCAACAGCCTGGAAAGCTGTAACATGCCCAGACACAAAATGAGCAGCTGTTCTGCATGTTTACAATTGGCCTCGGTCGAACAGTGCAGGCGGCCACAGGCAGAAAGGTGAGGTGGGAGTGAGATTGTTTAATTAAAGTGGCAGCCAAACTCAGGGCCACTCCTGCACACTGAATATAAATGCTCAACAAAGTGATCATTCAATCTCCATATGGTTGTTATTCGTTGTCTGCTTTCAGTAAAGTAACAATGGAGTCTACCTTATAATGAATGAAGCAGAGATTTAATTCCTTTACATTTGATATTTTAATTGCATGACCTTCACCTGGTGACATCCTGGTTCTTTATCCCTTGGTGTAGGAAGGAACTGCAGGTGCTGGTTTACACCGAAGATAGACACAACATGCTGGAGTAACTCAGCGGGACAAACAGCATCTCTATGGACTGGAATGGGTGACCTTTTGGATAGAGACCCTTCTTCAGACTCCAGTCTTCAGACAGTTTGTCTCGCTGAGTTACGCCACCATTTTGTGTCTTTATCCCTCGGGTCTCGAAGTCATCAATCATTAGAGGTATCTATACTCTAATGTTTGATGACTTTGAGACCCAAGGGTTAAAGACACAAAATGCTGGAGTAACTCAGCGGGCCAAACGGCCTGAAGACTGGAGTCTGAGTCTCGATCCGAAAGGTCACCCATTCCAGTCTATAGAGGTGTCATTCATAGAGGTGTCATTAGCAATTTCTCCAAAAACCAGCAATGATGCAGATACATTTTGTTAAGCCATTTGGCAAAGTCCTTCCCTGTGCTCAGTCTCTGAGATGTGGCATCCATGGAAAAGTATGATCTCCTGTCCTTGCAGATGGCCGTTTAACTTGTTTCCACTCGCAGTGTTCATCCAATGCCTGCCCAGGTGGTAGAAAGGTCGCAGTGTCAGACCACCCAGTCAACAGCTTGAGATGCAGGTTGCAGGATCTGCTTTAAAACTAAGTTGCTGCAGATTGGCTCTGTTTAGTTTAGGTTTAGTTCCGTAGACCTGGTGAAACAGTTGAAGTTCCCACGGCACATTGCCATGACCACCCTGAGTTCAGACATCCTCCTGGTCTCAGAGGCGGCCAAAAACATAATCTTGTTGGAACTGACAGTGCCGTGGGAGGAGCATCTGGAGGAGGCCCATGAGAGGAAGATGACCAAGTATGAAGAGCTGGTCATAGACTGCCGTAAGCAGGGCTGGAAGGCAAGGTGTGTGCCCATCGAGGTTGGCTGCAGAGGTTTTGCAGGGCAATCGCTCTACAAAACCTTGAGTGCACTGGGCATCAGGGGAATGGAGAGGAGATGAGCCATCAAGAACACCACAGAGGAAGCGGAGAAGGCCTCAAGATGACTCTAGATCAGGAGAGAAGGTCCATTGGGTGGAGCGAATGCCACCAGAACAGAAGTTGTGGTCTGATCAACCATGGCTGGGTCGTCTGGGTGAGGGTGTCTGATGTTGAAAGAACCGAAACACCCAATGGCCCCAGGTTATTTACTGATGATGTGTTCAGGAGCATCAATAGATGTATTTTTATCAATAGTTTAGTTTGTTATTGTCACGTGTACAGTCAAAGTTTCATTCTGACCATTCATCAGAACTGGGAAAGAATTCTGTTAAAGGGTCACAGACTTAAAATGTTGGCTATTTCGTTTTCTACAGATGTTGCAAAACCTGCAGAGTTTTTCCAGCATTTTCTGCTTTTTTTACTTAAAAATAATTTTTGTGCTAAAATTTGTGAACATTCCCATATTGTTTTCTCAAGAACATACATGATTCTTATCATCACATTACCTGGGTTGAATCCTATTAGTAATATTGTATAGAGAATGGTCTGAAAAAGCTTTGATTCATTGGGAAGATGCAGTGGGATAATATAGACAATAGACAATAGGCGCAGGAGTAGGCCATTCGGCCCTTCGAGCCAGCACCGCCATTCAATGTGATCATGGCTGATCATCCCCAATCAGTACCCCATTCTTGCCTTCTCCCCATATCCCCTGACTCAGCTATTTTTAAGAGCCCTATTTAGCTCTTTCTTGAAAGCATCCAGAGAACCTGCCTCTGAGGCAGAGAATTCCACAGACTCACCACTCTCTGTGAGAAAAAGTGTTTCCTCGTGCCCGTTCTAAATGGCTTATTCCTTATTTTTAAACTGTGGCCCCTTCTGGACTCCCCCAACATCGGGAACATGTTTCCTGCCTCTAGCTTGTCCAAACCCTTAACAATCTTATATGTTTCAATAAAATCTCCTCTCATCCTTCTAAACTCCAGAGTGTACAAGCCCAGTTGCTCCATTCTCTCAGCATATGACAGTCCCGCCATCCCGGGAATTAACCTTGTAAACCTACGCTGCTCTCCCTCAATAGCAAGAATGTCCTTCCTCAAATAATGGGTTATTTTAGTCTGTAAATTTATTTAGCTTGTAAAGTAATAACCTGGGCTTAGGTGAGGGGTTTGGCTTCCTCCCAAACCCCTCACCCAAGGTGAAGTTCCCAGAACATTGCCTATCATCATGACTGGTCTGAGATACTTTGTGTGGATCCAGTACAGTTGCTTTTATTTGGTCGTGCCTTTAATTACAGTGGATTACAGCATGCGTGAGACAGAATACATTTCAGAGGTAGAGGGAAATAAAGAGATGAGAATGGGATCGACGGAATTACCTTTGTGGGAATCTGAATGGACTGAATGGATAATCCTGAATGGATAATGCATGTTCAAATCAAATCAAGTCAAGTCAACTTTATTTGTCATACACATACAAGGTGTGCAGTGAAATGAAAGTGGCAACGCCTGCGGATTGTACAAAAACAACAGAACAACAGAACAGAATAGAACAGAACCAGTATTTACATTTTAGAAAAATAAATAAAGAAGACACAACACAACACAACTCTTTTAACACACCTCCCTGACTCTTAGTCTGATGAAGGGTCTCGACCCAAAACGTAACCTATTCCTTTCCTCCAGAGATGCTGCCTCACCCGCTGAGTTCCCCCAGCATTTTGAGTCTATCTTTGGACTGAGAAGTAACTCTCCTGTGAAGTAGGATATGACAAAACTCCATGCTGGCAACTTTCTGATGACTTCTGCTGCATGTTTTAACTCATGTTAACTCTGCTGCATGTTTTACCTCTGTCCACATATTCTAGTTGGCTGTACATTAAACTGCTATCAGAAAATCATGGAAACTCCCAACAGATCAGGTAGAAAGTCTATTCATGGGTACATTTTTGTTCAGCTGGGCTAATTATACTTCTTAATGAGTCTCTACTTCTTTACTGAGGAATTTGATCCAATGAAATCTGAACTGACAGATCTGAGTCCAGCTGTGGCTGGGGTTTTAATCCACTTTATTGTCGATTTCAAAGCTCTCCAGATACACAAAGAATCTTACTACATAAATACAGAGCAATCGTATGTACTGCTCTCCCTCGATAGTATTCAGAGCATAAAACAATCCCTGATCCTTCTCTCATGCTGAAGGGAAGTCAAAAGAATGTAAAATATTAACGACAAATATAGAATGTATTAAGCTTTCCATTTTTTTCTTCAAACAGTTATTTGGTTGTGGAGCAGTGGCACAAGTTACCCTCAGCAGGGGTACACATGGACAATTTTTGACAGTTAATTTTGCCTTCGGATTTGCAGTGATGCTTGGTGTGCTCATTGCTGGCCAAGTATCAGGTATGTATGTATATATGTCTGTATATTGCCTGTTTGTCTGACTGTCCATCTATCCATCGTCCCCTCCCCTCCCCCTCCCCCTCTCCCTCCCCCTCCCCCTCCCCCTCCCCCCTTCTCTCTCTATCTCTCTCTCCCCCTCCTTCCCACCCTCTCTCCTCTCTTTCTCTCTCCCTCTCTCTCTCCCTGTCCCCTGTCTTTCCTTTAAAATTGAGCCATCCACAGTGGACACATACTATACATGATAAAGAGAATAATGTTTAGCGTAAGATAAAGTCCAGTAAAGTCTGATTAAAGAAAGTCTGAGGGTCTCCAATGAGGTAGATAGTAGCTCAGGACCATTCTCTAGTTATTGATAGGATGACGTGAAATGCTTCAGAGGAAGTCACTTTTCAAAAATGTATTTATTAAAAGTAAAAAAATGAATATGTCTGAAATTAATATTTTTATCTGGTTCAGGGAGGTTTCATTGTGGTGGGTGGAATATATGAGTAGTAGATAGATGGAACTAGAATGGGGAGGTGGAGGGAATTGGGTGATGGGGAGGCTGGAGAGGTGCACGGGAAACAAAACAATTCTTCATTTATTTCTTGTGCTTTTGTTCCTTGTACAGGAGCTCATCTGAACCCCGCCGTGACCTTTTCCATGTGCTTGCTTGCCCGCGAACCCTGGATAAAGTTTCCCCTTTACTCTTTGGCACAAACACTTGGTGCTTTCCTAGCATCGGGTATTATTTTTGGTTTGTATTATGGTGAGTTCTTATTTCATTTAATACATTCCATTGCAAACAAATATGCACAATAAATAGAAGCGGAACATGCGAGGAAAGGTGGAAACCAGTTTAGTTTAGTTTAGTTTATTGTCACGTGTACCCAGGTACAGTGAAAAACATTTGTTGCGTGTTAGCCGGTTAGCGGAATGGCAATACATGATTACAATCGAGCCATCCATAGGGTACAGAGATATATGATAAAGGGAATAACGTAAATTATGTTTAATGCAAGATAAAGTCCAGTAAAGTCTGATTTAAAGATAGTCCAAGGGTTTCCAATGAGGAAGATCGTGGCTCATTACTGCTCACTAGTTCTAAGCAGGACGGTTCATCCAGCTGCAGTTCCAGTTCCTTAATACGGTCCTTAACGAGCTGCAGCTGAACAAACTTACTGCAGATGTTGTCCTCAGGGGCACTGGAAATTCTCCTGACTTCCAACATCCAGCAGGAGGAGCATTCAACTATTCCACACCACCACAATGACATCATACACCTAGGAAGAATTACACAGAGAAAATCAATGCACCTTAACCTCCCATTACCCTATCTTCAGCCCTCTTGCCAGAGCCTTTTGAGCCAAAGTCCCAATACTGTGCTGACCCTCAACACAGCACTTCACCTCAACACAGCCTCTCTTGTTTACTTGTGTACTTGTGTTTAGAGTTTAGAGATAAGGTGTGGATACAGGCCCGAGTTCTCTTCCACCATTGATCACCGGTGCACTGGTCCTCTCCTACAGACTAGGGACAATTTAGAGAAGCCAATGACAAAATCTACTTGTCTTTGGAAAGTAGGACGAAACTGGAGCACCCGGAGAAAACCCGTGCAGTCACAGAGAGAATGTACAAATTCAGCTCCAAAACTTGTCGTCAGGATCGAACCCAGGTCTCTGACACAGTGAGGTAGCACTGCGCTACTGTGCTGCCCTAATCTCCAGTGAATAAGAATGATGGTATTCTGTGTAGTTCTGTATTTCCAGTGATGGGCACTGTTTATATTTTGGCCTGCAGTTGAATTCTGTAAAATGTTGGCATAGATTGTGTTGTTAAATCTCTAAAATGACTATAAACTGAATCTATGGAATCATTACTAATCATCCTTGTGCCATTCAGATGCGTTTTGGGACTTCAGTGGTCAAAACCAACTATTAGTTCATGGTCCTAATGCCACGGCTGGTATTTTCGCAACCTATCCATCCGCGCATTTAGGTTCATCCAATGGTTTCTTTGATCAGGTGAGCAAGCAAAACTGTACTTCATTAAATGTTATATGCTGTATCATGTAAACTGCAGCTTCTAATCTTTGCGCTGTTTAAAGATTATTTACAAATTTAAACTTTAGATATTTCCCTCGGCTAACTTCTTTCTGTTTTTCTATTAATAACTCATATGGAGGATGATATCGTAAAATAATTCACAGATTAATGCATTACACTATCCTTGAAGAACATAATTAGAACTTGAATATTATATGTCGAACCAACAAAGGATGGCATTCCTTCGCTCCATAGTTGCTGCCCGTTGAGTTTCTCCAACATTTACCAAGGATGGCAAATAAATCAGTTTAGATTATTGTCACGTGTACCGAGACACAGTGAAAAGCTGTAAGATTGGCATTGCCGGCAGAGCTCACCGAAGGACATAAACCACATCAGAAACACAATGAAACAAACTTGGCAAAACGTACATACATTTTACATGAATGCAAATTGGTGGCCCATCCCAATGAATTATAGCAAGTAAGTGCAGGACTGAGGCTTTGCATTGCGGATGGCATGAATCCTGTTGCATAAAATACATCAGCTTTGCTCACCATCCCTTACAATAGGGTTTCACAGGCTTCTCGGGCTGGAGGCCTGTGACTAGTGGTGTGCCTCAGGGTTTGGTGATGGGCCCGTTATTGTTTGTCATCGACATCAGT
The DNA here is from genome assembly GCA_963514005.1 of Raja brachyura. The sequence goes on along the minus strand of OY740781.1, from coordinate 47,327,559 downwards.
GATTTAGATGAGAACATACAGGGCAAGATTAGCAAGTTTGCTGATGATACAAAAGTGAGTAGTTTTGCAGATAGTGAAGAGGTTGTGAAAGATTGCAGCATGATCTGAATTGATTGGCCAGATGACCTGAGGAATGGTTGATGGAATTTAATACAGAGAAGTATGAGGTGTTGCATTTTGGGACGTCTAACAAGGGCAGGACCTACACAGTAAATGGTAGGCCTCTGGGTAGTGTTGTAGAGCAGAGGGATCTATGAGTGCAGGTGCATGGTTCCTTGAAGGTCGAGTCACAGGTAGATAAGGTGGTCAAAAAGGCTTTTGGCACATTGGCCTTCATCAGTTAGAGTATTGAGTATAGAAGTTGGAAGGTCATGTTGCAGTTGTATAAGACGTTGGTGAGACCGCATTTAGAATATTGTGTTCAGTTCTGGGCACCATGTTATAGGAAAGATATTGTCAAGCTTGAAAGGGTTTGAGAAGATTTATGAGGATGTTGCCAGGACTAGAGGGTGTGAGCTATAGGGAGAGGCTGAGTAGGTTGGGTCTTTATTCCTTGGAGCACAGGAGGATGGGGGATGATCTTATAGAGGCGTACAAAATCATGAAAGGAATAAATCGGGTAGATGCACAGAGTAGTCCATCACTCAGAGTAGGGGAATCGAGGACCAGAGGATGTAGATTCAAGGTGAATGGGAAAAGATTTAATATGAATCCGAGGGTAACTTTTTCCCACAGAGGGTAGTGGTTGTATGGAACAAGTTGCCAGAGGAGGTAGTTGAGGCTGGGACTATCCCATCATTTACTGTAAGAAGCAGTTAGACAGGTACACGGATAGGACAAGTGTAGAGGAATATGGACCAAGCTCAGGCATGTGGGACTAGCGTAGCTGGGACATTGTTGGCCGAAGGGCCTGTTTCCACACTGTATCACTCTATGACTCTATGACTCTATCAACCAGACCTTCGGAAATGCAAAATGCAGAGAATGGATCATCTTATTCACACCTCGACCAATTTTATTTATCCATTGATAAAGTCCAAATTCAGAATCTACCGTGTTAATAACAGCATTACAAACTGTACACTCTCCAGCACTTTTCAAGTCAGAATTAGTTGATCAGGATCTAGCCATGTTTCATACCTCTCAGAAGCATCATAAAGTAAATCTGCATCTATTAAAAATCTTTGGTTTATTTGTTTCACTTTGTTGATGACCACTACACTGTTGTTCCTTAAATATATTATACACTGCTGTGTTTCAGGGTTGTAAATAGCTTTTCCACAGAAACATTTTTAAGCAATATGCATCGTGTATTACTAAAAAGATGTTGATATGTTAACTATAAATCATGTTTTCATAGAGATTAAACATGTGTAACATGATAGTTTACCAAGATATTGGAAAATCTTTGATTTACCAGAGTCTGGTAAACATTGGACATTGAAACAAGATAGGCTGACAGCAAATGTAGGGAAAAAATACGTGTCTTAGGTTTGTACGTCAGAATACAGAAAAAGATTGGGTTTTGATTAGCATCGACCTTATTCTGTTCCAATACATGATGATGACCCAGGGTCAAAGAGTCACAGCATCATAGGGTCGTAGTCATACGGCAAGGTAACAGGCCCTTCGTCCCAACTTGTCTTTGCGAACCAAAATGCCTGTATTTGGTCCATATCTATCGAAACTTCTTGATTAGTATGGGTGTTAGAGGTTATGGGGAGAAGGGAGGAGAATGAGGTTGAGAAGGAATGATAGATCTGCCATGATTGAATGGTGGAGTGGACGATGGGCAGAAAGGCCTAATTCTGCTCCTATAACTTATGAACAGAAAACCTTTCCTATCCATTTAACCAGACGTGTTCTGATTAAATTTCATTATTTACATGTAAGATGAAATAAATCAGACTGGTGGTTTGTACAATGCTTGGTCTCATCAAATATTTGACCTGTCTACTGTCAAGCAAGCAAGTTTATTTATATAGCACATTTCAGCAACAAGGTGATTCAAAGTGCTTTACACAAAGCATTAAAAAGCAATCAAAAGCAATTAAAAAGTCATTAAAGAGAATAGAAAATAAAAACAAGCTAAAATAGAATAAGACGTATAAAATACAAGAATAAAAATGGCTGTGCAGTGTTAGAAATGAATAATTATTTAATTTAACTAAAATTAAAAATAATTAAAAGCAGCGTCAAAGAGAAAAGTCTTCAGCCCCGATTTAAAAGAACTGAGAGTTGGAGCGGACCTGCATTTTCCTGGAAGTTTGTTCCATGTATGTGGTGCATAAAAACTAAACACTGCTTCTCCATGTTTAGTTCTGACTCTGGGGACAGAAAGCAGACCTGTCGCAGATGACCTCAGAGGTCTGGATGGTTCATAATGTAGCGGAAGATCAGAAATGTATTTTGGCCCTAGACCATTCAGTGCTTTCTAAACCAACAGTAATATTTTGAAATCAATTCTTAGACAGACTGGAAGCCAGTGTAAAGACCTCAAAACTGGAGTGATGTGATCCACTTTCTTGGTCTTGGAGTGGACTCGAGCAGCAGCGTTCTGAATCAGCTGCAGCTGCCTAATCATTTTTTTAGGGAGACCTATGAAGACAGCATTACAGTAGTCAAGTCTACTGAAGTTTAATGCATGGACAGGTTTTTCCAAATCCTGCTGAACCATTAGTCCTTTAACCCTTGATATATTCTTAAGGTGATAGTAGGCTGACTTAGTAATTGTCTTAAAGTGACTGCTGAAATTCAGGTCCGTGTCCACGATTACACCAAGAGTTCTGGGTTTGTCCGTGGTTTTTAACATTGCCGATTGATGCTGAGCACTGACTTTCAATCGTTCCTCTTTGGCTCCAAAAACAACTACCTCAGATTTGTCTTTGTTTAATTGAAGAGCGTTTTGGCACATCCAGTCGTTGATTTGTTTGATGCACTTACTCAGTATTCAGATTGGTCCATATCCCCTGGTGATATGGTTATGTAAATTTGTGTGTCGTCTGCATAATTATGGTAACTTATTTTGTTGTTTTCCATAATCTGAGCCAGTGGGAGCACATAGACGTTAAACAGAAGAGGCCCCAGAATGGAGCCCTTGGGAACTCCACATGTCATATTTGTCCCCTCTGATGTGTAATTACCTATAGACACAAAGTACTAAAAAGATAAAGAGATTGGAGAAATGAAATGCAGACATAAACCTGTGCTGTGCTGCTATGTAAGTAGATAGATGGTGGCTGGTCAATTCCTGCAAGCTAAGATAATCTGAATGAAGCAAGTGATGCTGATGAATATGAGAAACTAACTGTGGAAGCTCATTGATAACAGACGCATGCCAGTTATATGATATTGTGGGGTATAGCAGGCAAATTCAGAACATTTACTATAATCCTGCTCAGTATTGAAAGCACAGTCAATCCACTTAATCTCAATGTAAAACTCTCTGTTGTAATTCCTTTTCTGATGCTTACAGTTGTCTGGTAAAGGTGAAAGGAGGAATCTCTGGTGTCCAGCAGGGCGGTTATTACCAAGGTGGCTGAGCAGAGAGTCACGTGAAGGTTTTCACAGGGAGTAATCTAGAAAACAATTTTAATTTTAAATGTGTTGCTGGGTTGTAAGCAATCAAACACAGACATACATTTAAATGAAAAATTATATAGACAATAAATATAAACAAATATTTTAATGAAAATGTCCTTACATTTTGAAATACTAATGTAAGAACATTACAATTCCGATGCTGAATGTTCATTGTTTGGGGTAATGAGGTTTGCCAGGCAGCAAATAATGCTTTGTGTTATTTTAAAACTCACTTAGTTCTCATGAAATTAAGCATAAGATGATTTGGAATATGTTATGGAGGATCTAGTTAAACTACATGAGACTGATTATAGAGGAGAAAGTGGCAAACAATGTAACCTGTGAAAGCGCCCAGAACCATTAGCAACATTAGAATTTCCCATTGAGCTATTCAAGCATAACACTACCCAAGCTGCTTTCAATACTCGGGTTTTAAACTCCAGTTCATTTCCCAATCGGTGCACTCCTAATGCAAATTTGATGTGCTGAAAACCACATCAACAGGACATCATCAAACCACTGGTTCAAAGGTGAAGGGGGAAAGATTTAATATGGATTTGAGGGGTAACTATTTCACACAAAGGGTGGTGGATGTATGGATCAAGCTGCCAGAGGAGGTAGTTGAGGCTGGGTCTATCCCAACATTTAAGAAACAGTTAGGCAGGTACATGGATATGACAGGTTTGGAGGGATATGGACCAAATGCTGGCAGGTCGGACTAGTGCAGCTGGGACATGTTAGCCGGTGTGAACAAGTTGGGACTAAGGGCTTGTTTCCACACTGTATCACTCTTTGTCTGTGGCTCTATGACTTTATGAAAATAAGCTTGACTGTTCCCTTCAACATTTTACGAGTGTTTGATCGCTTTAGGCCGCTACTCGCTTTGGGCCTGGAGTTTAGATAGATGAGGGGGGGATCTCATAGAAACTTGCCATATAGTGCAAGGCCTGGATAGATTGGATGTATACAGTAGTGGGAGAGTCTAAGATCAAAGAGCATAGCTTCAGAATAAAAAGACGTACCTTTGGAAAGGAGATAATGGGGAATGTAGTGTACGATACCGAAATTAAGGCGAGAAGCCAGGTGCAGGAGAAGTACCTTTATTCGGTCCCTTCGTGTTGGAAGGAAGTCCACGAGAGGGAGATAGCACCCAAAACCCTTGCCTTTGAACCCTCTGGTCAAGGGCCGCCTCTGGACCGATCCATTCCCGTGCCGAGGGGTTTGACCCTTAGGATGGCCCGACCCTTGGGAACCGCCACAGGACCCCCCCCCGAGAACCCGAGGCACGAAACGCACCGGCGGGCGCACAACCCGGCCGGACCGCGTGCGGAATTTAGCCGACCGAGGGGCTGGCGGGCGGACAGATGTAGGGACAGGTGGAGGGAGCGGTGGGAGGACAGGTGGAGTGACAGGCAGAGGGAGCCGTGAAGGGGGGCGCCCTCGAGGTCGAGGACGGGCAACCAGCACCGGCTGGTCAATGTCCAGATGTGCCGGCTTCAGCCGGTCAATTGACACGGCCTCCGGCCGGCCCCCCATGTCCAACACAAAGGTCGTCTGCCCGTGTTCCAGCACTCTGAATGGGCCCTCGTACGGCCTCTGGAGTGGTGTCCGGTGGGCATCACGGCGCAGGAAAACGTAGGGGCAGTCCCGGAGGGCTGATGGCACATGTGGGCGAAATGTCCCATGGCGGGACGTCGGGACGGGTGCGAGCCTGCCAACTCGCTCACGAAGGCGCTTTAGGGTGGATGAGGGCGTTCCCTGCTGCCCCGGTGTCGACGGCACGAACTCCCCGGGCACCGTGAGTGGCGACCCGTATAGGAGCTCCGCCGATGATGAGGCCAAATCCTCTTTGGGGGCAGTTCGGATGCCCAGCAAGACCCACGGCAACTCGTCCATCCAGTCTGGGCCGGAGAGTCGTGCCTTCAGCGCTGCCTTGAGCTGCCGGTGGAACCTCTCCACCAGTCCGTTGGCTTGCGGGTGATAAGCCGTGGTGTGGTGTAGCCGCACCCCCAGCAAGTGAGCCATGGCCGACCACAGCTCGGAGGTGAACTGTGGCCCCCGGTCCGAGGAGATGTGCGACGGACAACGCACGAGCGCATGTAGCCGTTGATGTGTCAGCCAGTGGTATGGCCTCCGGCCACCGCGTGAAGTGGTCCACCATAGTGAGGAGGTGGGTGATGCCCCGGGACGGAGGTAGAGGCCCCACAATGTCTACATGGAGGTGGTCGAACCGCCGGTGAGGTAGAGTGAACTCCTGGAGGGGTGCCCGGACATGCCGCTAAACCTTTGCCGTCTGGCACGGAATGCAGGTTCGAGCCCAGTGGCCAACCTGCTTGCGCAGACCGTGCCACATGAACCGAGCAGCCACCAGTGTTGTCGTCGCCCGGATTGATGGGTGAGCCAGCCCGTGGATCATGTCGAAAACCCTCCGGCGCCCGGCGGCAGGGACGATGGGGCGCGGCTGACCGGACGACACGTCGCACAAGATCGTCGCCCCTCCCGGACCGAGAGGGACATCCTCGAGGCGAAGGCCGGAGATGGCAGTGCGGTAGGCGGGCATCTCAGCGTCCGTGCGCTGCGCATCCGCCAGGGCAGAATAGTCCATTCCGGGTGCCACCGTGAAAACGGCGTCGATGACGGAGCGGGACAATGTGTCGGCCACCCGGTTCTCCTTCCCCTCGACGTACCGGATGGCTGTTGTGTATTCCGATATGTAGGCCAACTGCCGCTGCTGTCGTGCGTACCAGGGGTCGGAAACCTTCGCCAGGGCGAAAGTGAGCGGCTTGTGGTCCGTGTAGGCGGTGAACGGGCAGCCCTCCAGAAAGTATCGGAAATGGCGCACTGCTAGGTACAGAGCCAGGAGCTCGCGGTCGAACGCGCTGTACTTGGTCTGAGCGCGGTTGAGGTGCCGGCTGAAGAAGGCCAGGGGCCGCCAACGTCCGTTGGTTAGCTGCTCCAGCACGGAGCCGACCGCAGACTCCGAGGCGTCCACCGTGAGAGCTGTTGGGGCATTTTCCCGCGGGTGCACCAGCAGTACGGCGCGAGCAAGGGCCTCCTTCGCGCCGTCGAATGCTGCCACCGCTTCGTTGGTCCACAGGACGTTCTTATGCTGCCCACCCGCCAGCAGTTGATATAGTGGTCGCATGATGTGGGCTGCGGATGGCACAAAACGGTGATAGAACGCCACCATCCCGACAAACTCCTGCAGATCGCGCACCGAGTGTGGATGGGGAAACCGACGGATGGTGTCGACCCTGTCCGGCAGGGGAACCGCGCCTTGCGAAGTCACGCGGTGGCCAAGGAAGTCAATTTCCGTTATCCCAAAACGGCACTTGGCGAGGTTGACAGCCAAGCCATGCTCGCTGAGCCGCTGACAGAGCTGCCGGAGGTGGGCACAGTGCTCCTGCTGCGAGCGGCTGGTCACCAGGATGTCGTCGAGGTAGACAAATACAAAGTCCAGGCCATGACACACCCCGTCCATCAAGCGTTGGAATGCCTGAGCAGCGTTCTTGAGGCTGAAAGGCATCCGCACGAATTCATAAAGGCCGAATGGCGTGATAATCGCCGTCTTGGGTACATCCTCCGGGTGGACCGGGATCTGGTTATAACCCCGTACCAGATCCACTTTGGAGAATATAGAAGTCCCGGCCAAATGGGCGGTGAAGTCCTGGATGTGGGGTACAGGGTACCGATCTGCGGTTGTTGCGGCATTCAGCCGCCGATAATCCCCGCAAGGTCTCCAGCCCCCGTTTGCCTTAGGGACCATGTGGAGTGGGGATGCCCATGGGCTGCTGGAAGGGCGGACAATCCCCAAGGACTCCATTGTGAGGAATTCCTGCCGTGCCAGACGTAGTTTATCCGGCGGCAGTCGGCGTGCTCGTGCATGGAGAGGTGGGCCAGTAGTCGGAATAAAATGGACCACCCCGTGACTGGGGGTTGAGGACCGAAACTGTGGGGTCAGGATGTTTGGGAACGCGGCCAATACCCGGGCAAAGCGGGAATCCACTGACGACAGGGGGCGGCCCACCGGCTCATCCAGTCGTAGCGTGATTGGCTCCATTGTGGCGGCGTTGACCAAACGCTGACGCCTGACGTCCACCAGGAGGGAATGCGCCCGGAGGAAGTCCGCACCGAGCAACGGCTGGGAGATGTCCGCTATGGTGAACTGCCACGAGAAGTGGCAGGAGTCGAACACGATCGGGACCATGCGAATCCCATAGGTGCGGATGGGGCTGCCATTCGCCGCGGTGAGGATGGGCCCCCGCTTACCGGAACGAATGTCGGCCAGCGAAGGGGGCAGGACGTTCAGCTCTGCCCCGGTATCGACGAGGAAGCGGGTCCCGGAGCGCCGATCCCAGGCGAAGAGGTGGTGGATCTGGCTGGCAGCCGCGGGGACTATTGGCAGCCGGCCCAGGCATTTCCCTGGAACGTGCATGGCTGACAGCATCTCCGTGCTGCAGCGCCCCAGCGCTGGTGGTAATAGCACCAACGCTTCTTGCTGGCTGCGCTTGGGGCTTGCTGGTGCTGGGCTGCAGGTGCAGTACCCGCCATGGCCGCGGGGGGGGGGCGATCTTCTCGGCCTTCGGGATGCAGCTGTCACTCCTTCCACAGCTCCCCCGCCCCACCGCAGGAAATCGGGAGCTGCCGGAGTGACGTCATCAGTGCGCGCCGTCCCGAGCTCGTTACCATGCCTGGCAACGGCCAGCGCGTTGACGTCATCGGGGCACTTACCGAGGGCCCTGATGTCGGCGAACGAGTCGTCCGTGAGCTGCAGACGGATGTAGGCCGGCAGCAGGTGCAGGTAAGTATACTCAAACAACAGGCACGGCGTGTGCCCATCCAAAAGTGCGACCATCTCCTTTAGGAGGCTCAACGGCCGTCGGTCGCCTAGGCCCTCCATATGAAGGAGCCTGGCAGCGCGCTCCATCCTGCTGAGCCCATAAGTTTCAAGCAGGAGCTCCTTAAGGCCACGGTATTTCTCGGTGGCCGTGGGGTCTGCGATGAAGTCTGTGACCTCTTCGATCGTGTCCTGGTCAAGCGCCCCCACCAGGTAATAGAAACGGGTGTCATCGACCGTTATGCCCCGCAGGTTGAATTGGGCCTCCGCCTGCTGAAACCAGATGCGCGGCCGGGTGGTCCAGAACGTAGGCAATTTCACCGATACCGCGTCCAGGGACAGGGCTGGGTTGGCATTTGAGGAGGAAGGACGGGCTTTATTCTCCATCATGACGACAATGGAGTGTCAGGGGTCACCAATGTAGTGTACGATACCGAAATTAAGGCGAGAAGCCAGGTGTAGGAGAAGTACCTTTATTCGGTCCCTTCGTGTTGGAAGGAAGTCCACGAGAGGGAGATAGCACCCAAAACCCTTGCCTTTAAACCCTCTGGTCAAGGGCCGCCTCTGGACCGATCCATTTCCGTGCCGAGGGGTTTGACCCTTAGGATGGCCCGACCCTTGGGAACCGCCACAGGAATTTATTTAGCCAGAGGGTGGTGCATGTGTGGAATTTATTGCCACAGACGGCTGTGGAAGCCAAGTCAGTGGGTTTTTAATGCGGCGATTGTCGGGTCCTTGATTCGTAAAGGGTGTCAAAGGTTATGGGGAGAAGGCACGAGAATGAGGAAATGAGGGAAAGATAGATTAGCCAGGATTGAATGGAGGAGTGGACTCAATGGGGCAAATGGCCTAATTCGACTCCTATGGCTTATGAACTTATAATTATTAACTTCCCTTTCTTTTTTCCAAATGTAGACGATTGGGACAGCTGCTCTTATAGTGTGCATCCTGGCCATTGTGGACAAATGGAATACCCCAGTGCCTAACGGACTGGAGGCATTTACTGTTGGCTTTTCCGTGCTGGTAATCGGCTTGTCAATGGGTTTCAACTCAGGGTATGCGGTGAACCCAGCCAGAGATCTTGGACCACGTTTGTTTACATCATTAGCTGGCTGGGGATTTGAGGTTTTCACGTAAGTTTTTTCATAAAAATAAAAAAAAAAACACTGTACAAAATTCTCGACATGTTATTACCATGTGGAACCCACGTGAAAAAAACATTAAAACTTGAGAGCCTAAACATTAAAAATACAGAGCGTCTTGAGCCTGTTTGAACATTTGATAAGACAAAGGCTGGTCTTCCACTGCAACTTAAGTAGATAAGATATATGGCATACTTTTTCAGTTGGGGCAACTTTGATTAGGCCATATTTGGAGTATTGTGTGTAGTTTTGGTTGCTACATTGGAGGAGAGTGAAAAAGAGGACATTGGAGGACATTAGAGGAGTGTGAAAAAGTATGTTTAAGAAGGAACTGCAGATGCTGGAAAATCGAAGGTAGACAAAATGCTGGAGAAACTCAGCGGGTGAGGCAGCATCTATGGCGCAAAGGAAATAGGCGACGTTTCAGGCTTCTTCAGACTGATATGAGGGTGGGGGGGAGGGCAGGAAGAAGAACGGAAGAGGTGGAGCCAGTGGGCTGAAGGAGAGCTGAGAAGGGGAGGAGAAAGTAGGGACTACCTGAAATTAGAGAAGTCAATGTTCATACCACTGGGGTGCAAACTGCCCAAGTGAAATATGAGGAGCTGCTCCTCCAATTTACGGTGGTCCTCTGGCCATGGAGGAGGCCCAGGACCGATGTTGGAAGATCCCTGAACCAGGGGCCACAGTTTAAGAATAAGGGGTAGGCCATTTAGGACTGGATGAGGAAAAACTTTTTGAGAGTTGTGAATCTGTGGAATTCTGTGCCACAGAAAGCAGTGGAGGCCAATTCACTGGATGTACTGTATTCAAGTGAGATTTATATATAGCTCTTAGGGCTAATGGAATCAAGGGATATGGGGAGAAAGCAAGAACAGGGTACTGATTTTGGTACTGATCTGCCATGATCATAGAAAAATAGAAAATAGATGCAGGAGTAGGTCATTCGGCCCTTCGAGCCAGCACCACCATTCAATATGATCATGGTTGATCATCCAAAGCCAGTATCCTGTTCCGGCTTTTTCCCCATATCCCTTGATTCCCTTTAGCCTTAAGAGCTAAATCTAACTCTCTCTTGAGTGTATTGAATGGTGGTGCTGGCCTGAAGGGCTGAATGGCCTACTCCTGCACCTATTTTCTATGTTTCTATGAAAAGCTTTTGTTGCATGCTAACTAGTCTGTGGAAAGACTATACTTTAGTTTAGATCATGATACATGATTTGATGTGTGAGTTGTGACTTTTAATCTCAGTTTTAATGAGTTTTCGTCTTTCCATTTTTTTACAGTGCTGGAAACTACTGGTTTTGGATCCCCATTTTTGCCCCACTACTCGGTTCTATTATTGGCATTCTGGTATATCAATTAATGATCGGCATACACCTTGAGCCTAAAGTGCAGAGTTCACCCGTTGGGGAAGAAAATCTAAAACTCGCAAATGTGAAATTAAGAGAAGGTTGCTGATGCATTGTAGATCACATGCAAATACTTGCTAAATCGATACTAACAATATTCTTGTATTTTCTCTTGTCACACCACAAAATGTGGACTCTTTTGAAGATTACAGCTTTTTTAGAAGACTTTAAGGCAATGTAGCTTTTTATGTTCGACGCTAACAAAGTCCTGATGACTTTCCAATGCCACAAACCAAATGCAAAAATACCCATAAGCATTGGTGCACATACTGTTTGATAGACACAACAAATACAAAATAAAGTCATGAGTGCATTATGCTGTGAGAAAACAATTCACAGAATTATTATTTTTTAATTAAAACAAATATTTTTAGATTAAAGTGATAACATCACAAGGAATTGGAGTAAAATTTGGCCATTCAGCGCATCACATCGACATTCAAGATCATGGCTGACCTATTTCTCCCTCATAACCCCATTCTTCTGCCTTCTCCCCATAACCTCTGACACCTGGACTAATCAAGAATCTATGTATCTCTGCTTTAATAAGGTCTTAGAGAATAGGATTAGATTTCATTTGTCCTGACAAATTTCATTTGTCCCGTTTTGCTTTAGGCACCGGGGTGCCCGTTACATGTTTTTTTAAATGGAAGAAAATTGGACCTTGGTTGCAGACTTCCCAGTCTAGATATTCATGGTGATTTCAACAATTAATTTGAATTGATGCCTTGATTCTATGTTTTCAGTCTGTGCCTAATTTGGAGCCCATCAGCATTCATGTCATCAGATCACCATGTACGCCCATGAGAGGGTTATAGAATGTTCATTGCTTTGTAAAATTAATAGTCAAAGAACTTTGTGAGATACAATGTTTTAAATCGTTGTCTCGTGACCAAGTACACCTGACTAGTGAATACTACAGTAAGAAATTGATTGGACGTGGTATAATAATCAATTTATTAATAACAGGGTTAGATTCCAGGACCTTTAATCTGGAATCTTAAATTTGTTATTGTCTAACTATGTTTAATTATAGGTTGAATCGGTAACTTTATATCTGAACAGAAACTCCTGGAGATTACATTTGGTCTGCAAGTTCTTTGAGATGAACATTGGCAGAGTGAAGTTATCTTCAGCTTTGGCCATAAACATTTGTATTGTTTGCCTACCTGTTGATTTGGCCTGAATCGTGTCATTTGTCACCTCAGACATGTATCTGGTTCTGATCATCCTCATGCCCTCTGCATTAAAGAGATTGTTTCTTTGTACATCCACATCATTCACTACTCTGTCTCAGTCCAATTCTTACTAAAAAAAAATTGTATGTGCTTGCCATTTTCAAACCTAACTGGAAAGCTCTTAAAAGTGGGAGTGTGGATCGGGATGTGGACCAAACAATGGAATGTTGCAAGTATCTCTATTTCTATCCCGGATAAAGTAGGTGCATAGGAGTTCAGACCAATCATTTTGATGGGCAATGATAAGGGCATGATACAATGAATGGTGGCATGACCTGCCCTCTTTTGGTGCTTCTGGCATATCTTTGCAGTGACCCAGTAAATGCCATTATCAGTCTGATTCATACCACAACTCTTATTGATCGAGAAGTCAATGCTGGGGGCTGTGGTGAAGGCACATCCAACAGTAGCATTTAAAAGGCTTTTAGCCAGGAACATGGATATGCAGGGAATGGAGGGACGTGCATCATGTCATGAGCAGGCAGATGAGGTTAATTTATCTTAACATCATGTTTTAGCATAAGCATAATTTATTTATCATTGTTTCTACAGCTACACTCAACATAGCATTCATTGCTACTTATTAAACATCAAAATATCCTATCTATTTATAAAGTTTATAAAATGGGTTTTCTGAGTTTCTTTTAATGAAATCAACACCCCAAAGTGACCCCAGATGAGCCAGCATTACCATATTTACATTCCATTATTTAAAATATAATAAGAAAAACTTTTGTTTAAAGTCAATGAGTAAATCCCACGCTGACTGTGAGCAATATAGTTTTTTGCCAGTTTATGATCTGGCTATACAATGCATTAACTGTCATCTTAGGAGGGACTGTTTTCAACACTAGTTTTGTGCAGCCGATTGGTATCCTAAAATATTCAGCAGGATTTGCTAAGATATTTAACAAGGAAAATTCCACAGGAAAGTTCACAATTTGTTCTAGTAATTTGTGCTAGTAGTTTTGCTCAAGCTTCCAGCCTCTGCAATTTCTTGTGTTGACACTAATTTCCCTGGCTGGGTGCCTAGAACACTCAATGGGTAGGATCAGTAAACTCAATGGGGCAACACCTCCGCTTAGTCCGCCTAAATTACATCTGATTACATCCTATCTCCATTTGCTTTCTTGTTAGAGATGGAAACCGCTGTCAAAACATGGAGGGAACTGGGGGACAGGGGGACACACAATTTATTGGCGGGTGCACACACACACACACACACGCGCACACACACACACACACACACACACACACACATGCACACACACGCGTGCGCGCGATGCATCGGAAGCATCAGCCGTGCGCTCTGTGAATGGTAATTAGCTCGGGATTCTTCCAGTCTCCAGCCCCGCCACATGGATGCTTCTACTACGGTGCTGTTACCGTTAGAATGAGTCAATTACTGCAGATCTGTACTACAGATTTAAAACACACTGGACATCATGCTGGACAACATAGTATAGGACAGGACACTTTCAAGCAGTTTGTCCTGTCCTATATTATGTTGTCCACTGACCAGCATGATGTCCAGTGTTTTTTTAATCTGTGGTAGCTGTAGTATGGAAACTGAGCTATTAAAACCAAGCAATATATAAATGATCTGCATTATATGCAACCTAAAACTTTGTATTCATGGATGTATTAAACATTTTTTTCCACAATTGCCAGCTGTAAAAATAGAGGGTGTCAATTAGTTAATAAAATTGCTTTATAATCTGCAGAAAGCATTTAGTCTCTATAATTGTGTGTTTTGTTGCCTTTGTAACTGTGATGCACGACATTTTGTTCAAACTTGTTTGAATAACAATAAAGTAAATTCAATTCAATTCAATTCAATTCAATCTACAGGTGGAGATTCCCTCCCTCTAATTGTATTCAATTTTTGTCAATTACTCCATGTAACGCCAATATCTGATTACAACATTCATGAACATAAATGAGACCCAAATAAAAAAATAAAATGTATGGATTTCTCTAATAAAGAACTTAGAAATGTAATTCATATGAATTCAAATTCTAGGGTTTCATTGTCCTCATAAAATGTTAGAAATTTGTAAAAAGGGTTGCAATGAAAGTTTGATTCACAAGAATTGGTATTTAGCAACACTTTATTAGTATTATTAACACTTAGTTATAATACTTTATTAGTATTATTAACACCTAGTTATATTCATTTAGCAACACTGGCATTTAGTTCCACCCATAATGTAACCTTGATTTCACTGACAATGGCGCTATACAGTGGCTTGCAAAAGCTTTCATACCCCTTGAACCTTTCCACATTTTGTCACGTTACAACCACAAACGTAAATGTATTTTATTGGGATTTTATGTGATAGACCAACACAAAGTGGTGCATAATTGTGAAGTGGAAGGAAAATGATACATGGTTTCCAAATTTTATTACAAATAAAAAACTGAAAAGTGTGGTGTGTAAAAGTATTCAGCCTCCCCGAGTCAATACTTTGTAGAACCACCTTTCGCTGCAATTACAGCTGCAAGTCTTTTGGGGTATGTCTCTACCAGCTTTGCACAGCTAGAGACTGAAATTTTTGCCCATTCTCCTTTGCAAAATAGCTCAAGCTCAGTCAAATTGGATGGAGAGTGTCTGTGAACAGCAATTTTCAAGTCTTGCCAGATATTCTCAATTGGATTTAGGTCTAGACTTTGACTGGGCCATTGTAACACATGAATATGCTTTGATCTAAACCATTCCATTGTAGCTCTGGCTGTATGTTTAGGGTCGTTGTCCTGCTGGAAGGTGAACCTCCGCCCCAGTCTTTTGCAGACTCTAACAGGTTTTCTTCCAAGATTGCCCTGTATTTGGCTCCATCCATCTTCCCATCAACTCTGACCAGCTTCCCTGTCCCTGCTGAAGGAAAGCATCTCCACAGCATGATGCTGCCACCACCATGTTTCACAGTGGGGATGGTGTGTTCAGGGTGATGTGCAGTGTTAGTTTTCCGCCACACATAGCGTTTTTGCATTTAGGCCAAAAACTTCAATTTTGGTCTCATGAGATCAGAGCACCTTCCTCCTCATGTTTGTTGTGTCCCCCACATGGCTTGTAGCAAACTGCAAACGGGACTTCTTATGGCTTGTTTCAACAATGGCTTTCTTCTTGCCTATTTTTAGTCGCGGCCGGTTTTGAATTTTTTGAAATAATCGCCGGTACATAGAAGAATCGGAAAACACTTTCGACCATTAGGGAGACTGACAAAAACCTCCGGGAACCGCACGGAAAACTTGGGTGGGGCGCAAAGTCTCGATAGGTTTCCGCTCAGGTTTCCTAAGTGGGACAGGGGCATTAGTATGCAGGAATGGGATATCGATAGCAGTTAACAGTCACATAGAAAGTTAACACATCATTTTTGTGAGTCAGAGGAATGCAGTGATGAACGAACGACTTGAATCGAACGTCTCGACTCGAAACGAACGATTACTTATTAAACCCGATATACCTTACAAAGCTTGTAATGTGAGGGGGACCGTCGCCCACCTCAGAAAACATGGGGGGGACATGTCCCCCCTGGGTTTACCGCCAATGTTTGTTGTTACCTTCTCCTAGCTAACAATGATCTAGTCTACATTTTCCTTGATCTCCAGCCCCTTTGATGTCTCGTTCTCACACCTGATACTTCCTTATCTCTGTATCCCCCCCTCCCCCTCCCCTGACCCTCAGTCTGATGAAGGGTCTTGATCCGAAACGTCACCTATTCCTCTCCAGAGATGCTGCCTGTCCCGCTGAGTTACTTCAGCATTTCGTGTCTATCTTCGGTTTTAACCAGCATCTGCAGTTCCTTCCTACACACGGGTTGGATACCTTGATGTTTAATAAATAGCAAATTATTAGTATGTTGAGTGCAGCTGTAGATTTCCTTCCCTTTAAGGAAGTGCCAAATATCTAGCTCACTATTCATGTTAACCTGTAAAACATTAACAGAATGGAAGTACAAGTGAGGCAGAAGTTGGTTTCTTTGAACCCACCTAGGACAGCCATTAAAGGTGTTGACAGAAATTCATGTTGGGTCAAGCTTGAAGGCAAGTCTAAAAAAAAGTGAACATTTGACATGATGAATAAATCTGGCATCTACCCCTGCACCAAGAACACATACTCATTTATAATTAAATCACAAATTGCTTAAAGGCTGCCTTCTAAAGACTGCCTTCTACAGAGATAAGGAAGTATAGGGGGCGCCGTCCTATACGTGTATGGCTGCCCAGCCTGCAGCTGTCTGTTTTTCCTCTCTTTTTTAAATTTTTAGTTAGTTGAGTTTTTCTGTTTTTCGGAGTCCTAGCCTTTATTATGTGGGGGTGGGGGTGGGGGGGGGGGGGGGGGAGGGGGAAACTGTTTCTAGGGTTCCTACCTGGTCGGAGAGGCAGCTTTCTCTGGGCTGCACCGTCAACCCGTCCTCGCGGCCTACCAGCTGGCTTGGAGCGGCGTTTCCTGGGGGGACCGCCCAGAACCACGGCTTCGGCAGCGGCGCAGCGCTGGAGCGCCATCGCGGGGCGGAGCTGGCGATGCCTTGCCTGGGTAACGCATCGCTGGAGCTCTGGTGAGCTGAAGACCGCAGGAGAACATGGCAGAGCTGCGAGACCGTGGGGTGGCTGGCCGCGGGCGGCACTGCTGAACTTCAACTCTAACATCGAGAGCCTGGGATCTCTCGGCGAGTTGTGGAGCTCCATCCAGCGTGGCCTGTTGGCGTCGGGAGCTGCGGTCTCCTGCAAGGAAGCGGCCGTTACAGGCACCTCAACCGCTGAGAGGGTTCTCTCGTCGCCGGAGCACCATCACCTGGCAAAGAAGGGCCTGTAACATCGGCCCGCATAGCGGCGACTGTGGAGGCCTCAATAGGCCTGACTATGGGTGAACTGGAATTGGGACCTGGACTTTGTGCCTTCCCTCATAATGGGAACCATTGTGGGAGATGTTTTTTATGTTTTATGTTAAATTCTTTAATGTTATGTCTTATCTTTATCTGTGTGTTGCATGGCAAGACAAATTTCACTGCACAAATTGGTGTATGTGATAATAAATGTCCTTTGCCCTTTGTCCTTGTCCTTCTATGGACATCTTCTGTTTACAAGTTGAGATTAGTTGAAATAATTAGAATTGACATTTTGTTTGAATGTCATTTTATGATGACACAAACATAATGACAAGTGTTTATATAGAAATAATGGATGAGATTATTACCAATCAATTTAGGTGCATAAATATTAAAAGATTCCTCAGCCATCCTGAAGCTTCTTGGTTAATGGTCATTGTTAACTTTTTTATGAAAAACAACAAAGACACATTATTCAAAAGATTAGTCTGAAATACTGGCATAGTTTATATTTGATCTTCTAATATAATGCCTTAGTAAGAGATAATCTACTTGACTGCAAAACCGAGAGAAAGATTACTTGTTTTGTTTTCTGGAAAATGATGAATGTGATGCAAAGCACTGCAGGCGTTGCAACGTGCAATAAAAACAAATAAAAACTGGAATTGTGAGCAAGCAAGATCATGTGGGTGGAGAGAAAGAATGCGAACCCTTCACCTCAATGATTAAAATCATCAGTTAATCTGTCTCACCCTCTTCAGATGCTGCCCCGTTAAATAATCGTGAAGCCAAGTGGGACTTTGGATCTGACTATTGTAACATTGAAGATATATTAATTATAGCACAGTTGAATAGTTGTCAGAACGCTACAGAATAATAACCATCATATCACATTTGCTTAGATCGTTATTTAAAACAATAGAAATAGAAACAGGAGTAGGCCATTTGGCTCCTTAGTCTTAGAGTGATACAGTGTGAAAACAGGCTATTTGGCTGTTTGATAGCCAGCAAACATTTATTTTGATTGAATTTAAATTGCCTTTGTTTGTTAACTTCCACTTCTACTGAACTTCATTCCTTTGCATTTCTTAAACTTTTCAAAAATTAATTCTGTCTGATGTGGAAGCCACATAATATGAAGGTCAAATATTGATCTATAGTTCACATGGTAATATAAATTTCAAACTTATAATTGGTACTGTATGATATTAGTACAGGTCTATTCCACGTCAACTGATGCTGAAAACCTCCTCCATGCCTTTGATACATTTGGACTTTACTTTTCTAGTGCAAAAGTTCTATTCTTCTATTCTAACCTTTTCCTTCATTCGTCTACTCTCTTCTAAACTTGAAATAATTCAGAAACCCTGGTATCTATAACCTAACTCATTCCATCCCTGCTTATGTCAAACCCTCGTGATTGCTGACCCTTATTGATTGTAGGTTAAGCCACCAATCACCTTGTCCAGAGCCAACTATGGTCCATTGTGGGCTCTTTGTCAATTGGTGCCAGCTCTGATCTGTTCTGTGCCTATTCATACCTCTAGTTTCTCTCTCCCCTAACTTTCAGTCTGAATAAGGGACTTGGCCCGAAACATCACCTATTCCTTTTCTCCAGAGATGCTGCCTGACCCGTTGAATTACTCCAGTGCTTTGTGTCTAACTTGATTTTAAAATGTTGCTGTTTTCAAAATTTTCATGATCACTCTGCTCCCTATCTTCATAAAATCTTCCAACACTTTTTCTGAGGTACATGCGCATTCTATTCTCTGGCCAAGTGATCATTTCAGATTTAAAAGGCACCATCGTTGGATACCAAGGGATTAAGCTCTGAAATTCTGTTAATAATTCTCAGTGTCTCTTTCTTCTGTTCTTTATATTGCTTGTATATTGCCCCCCCCCCCCCCCCCCCATATGTAGTGGTGCAATCTGAGTACTTGTCTGACAACACTCCAGTGAAGTGCCTTAGAATATTTCACTAAATCCATGTGGTTTTCTGAATACAGGTTATTGCTGACAATAAATAATTTGTTAACAAAGATAGAAACAAAATGCTCGAGTAACTCAGCGAGTTGGGCTGCATCTCTGTTGAAAATGGATAGGAGACGTTTTGGGTTGGGATCCATCACCAGCCTGAAGAAGGGTCCCGATCTGAAATGTCACCTATCCATTTCCTCCAGAGATGCTGCATGACCCTCTGAGTTGCTCTCACATTTTATGTCTACCTTTGCTATAAACCAGCATCTGCAGTTCTTTTTTAATTATATTTTGTTAATACGTTCGCTGCCTGATTGAAGCCACTAGTCTGAAATGGGAAACGTTTGACCAGCAATGGACCATAGCATTTTAGAAATATTGTTATATTTTTGTGGTTTTTGAAGTAGAGCACTATGATGGGACCTTGGATGCACCTTTCCTTGGTTTTACGTCAAACAGAAATGGAAAATAAGTTCCTGAAATGCGATCCTGCTTTGTATGGGATACAGACCAATGCTCCAGGTGTGTATTATAATGGGGAGAGCATTGAGAAAAACACACAAAGTGCATTGATTTTCTTGCTATTGCTGATTCTCGAATTCAAACAAGTAACTCCACGGTGAATTGGCTGTCACATGCGAATGGTAAAACTATGTGGTGAATTTTTGCCACATATCTAATTTGCTGGAGTTTTTTTTGGTTCTTTCATCAAAGTTATGATCAAGTGGCAGGAATTCACCCTATCCCCAACTTATCCGTGCAGTTAATACTGTTCCAGCAATGCCATTCACTGAATGTTTTGCGCATCTTTGATGACGGGCCCCTCCAAATAATAATTCGCTTTTTTATATGAACAATATACAGTTTGCATACTTTTCACAGAGGCCCGGGGAGCCGTTGGAGACAGAGGGTGGAGCTACCTGCTGTGAGTATAAACCTAGCGCGGGGCTTGCTTTTCACAGAGGCCCGGGGAGCCGTTGGAGACAGAGGGTGGAGCTACCTGCTGTGAGTATAAACCTAGCGCGGGGCTTGCTTTTCACAGAGGCCCGGGGAACCGTTGGAGACAGAGGGTGAAGCTACCTGCTGTGAGTATAAACCTAGCGCGGGGCTTGCTTTTCACAGAGGCCCGGGAGCCGTTGGAGACAGAGGGTGGAGCTACCTGCTGTGAGTATAAACCTAGCGCGGGGCTTGCTTTTCACAGAGGCCCGGGGAGCCGTTAGAGACAGAGGGTGGAGCTACCTGCGCTCTGAGTATAAATCTAGCGCGGGGCTTGCTTTTCACAGAGGCCCGGGGAGCCATTGGAGACAGAGGGTGGAGCTACCTGCGCTGTGAGTATAAATCTAGCGCGGGGCTTGCTTTTCACAGAGGCCCGGGGAGCCGTTGGAGACAGAGGGTGGAGCTACCTGCTGTGAGTATAAAGCTAGCGCGGGGCTTGCTTTTCACAGAGGCCCGGGGAACCGTTGGAGACAGAGGGTGGAGCTACCTGCTGTGAGTATAAAGCTAGCGCGGGGCTTGCTGACACAGAGGCCCGGGGAGCCGTTGGAGACAGAGGGTGGAGCTACCTGCGCTGTGAGTATAAATCTAGCGCGGGGCTTGCTTTTCACAGAGGCCCGGGGAGCCGTTGGAAACAGAGGGTGGAGCTACCTGCGCTGTGAGTATAAACCTAGCGCGGGGCTTGCTTTTCACAGAGGCCCGGGGAGCCGTTGGAGACAGAGGGTGGAGCTACCTGCTGTGAGTATAAACCTAGCGCGGGGCTTGCTTTTCACAGAGGCCCGGGGAGCCGTTAGAGACAGAGGGTGGAGCTACCTGCGCTCTGAGTATAAATCTAGCGCGGGGCTTGCTTTTCACAGAGGCCCGGGGAGCCGTTGGAGACAGAGGGTGGAGCTACCTGCGCTGTGAGTATAAATCTAGCGCGGGGCTTGCTTTTCACAGAGGCCCGGGGAGCCGTTGGAGACAGAGGGTGGAGCTACCTGCTGTGAGTATAAAGCTAGCGCGGGGCTTGCTTTTCACAGAGGCCCGGGGAACCGTTGGAGACAGAGGGTGGAGCTACCTGCTGTGAGTATAAAGCTAGCGCGGGGCTTGCTTTTCACAGAGGCCCGGGGAGCCGTTGGAGACAGAGGGTGGAGCTACCTGCGCTGTGAGTAGACCAACATCTGCAACGTTCCATCTTCCAGTGAGGGAATCTGGTGGAAGGTTCTGATTGGTTGAAGAGGAACAGAGGAAGCAGCTGATTGGCTGCAACCCGGGGTTTACATTTCTACATTTCTGCCTACAGGTTTAAGGGTTCTGGGAGCTAAGGATTCTGGGTGTTAGGGATTCAGTCTTTATTAGTATTTATTAGTAAAGTTTAAAGAATAAAGTTTTGTGTTTAATAAAAAATAAATTAAAAAAAATATATATTTAATAGAGTAATTTGGGAGTAAGATGTCAGTGGAGATTGGCCCCATGGTTTGCTCAGTCTGCAACATGTGGGAGATCAGGGATATGGTCGGTGTCCCTGATGACTACATTTGCAGGAAGTGTGTCCAGCTGCAGCTCCTGGCAGACCGCATTGAACGATTGGAGCTGCGGCTGGATTCATACTGGAGTATCCACGATGCAGAGAAAGTCGTGGATAGCACGTACAGCGAGTTGGTCACGCCACAGGTAAAAGGTAAGAACACAGAAAGGGAGCGGGTGGCCAATAGCCAGCAAAGCAATAGGCAGATAGTGCAGGAGTCCCCTGCGGTCATCTCCCTACTAAACAGGTTTCCCATTTTGGATACTGTTGAGGGAGATGGCTCATCAGGGGAATGCAGCAGCAGCCAAGTTCATGGCACCATGGGTGGCTCTGCAGCACATGATGGGGGAAAAAAGAAGGGAAGGGCTATTGTAATAGGGGATTCAATTGTCAGGGGAATAGATAGGCGTTTCTGCGGCCGCAAAAGAGACTCCAGGATGGTATGTTGCCTCCCTGGTGCAAAGGTCAGGGATGTTACTGAACGGCTGCAGAACATTCTGGAGGGGGAGGGTGAACAGCCAGTTGTCGTGGTGCATATTGGCACCAACGATATAGGGGAAAAAAGGGATGAGGTCCTACAAGGTGAGTTTAGGGAGCTAGGAGATAAATTCAAAAGTAGGACCTCAAATATAATAATCTCTGGATTATTACCAGTACCACGGGCCAGTCAGAGTAGAAATAGGAGGATATTGCAGATGAATACGTGGCTTGAAAAATGGTGCAAGGGGGGAGGGATTCAAATTTTTAGGGCACTGGAACAATTTCTGGGGGAGGTGGGACCAGTACAAACAGGACGGTCTGCACCTGGGCTGGAATGGAACCAATGTCCTTGGGGGAGTGTTTGCTAGTGCTGTCGGGGAGGATTTAAACTAATGTGGCAGGGGGATGGGTACAAGAGCAGAGAGGCAGGTGGGTGTAAAACGAGGGTGGAAGCAATAGGGAGCAAGGTGAAAAGTAAAAGTGGCAGGCAGACAAAACCAGGGCAAAAATCAAAAAGGGCCACTTCTCAACAAAATTGTATAAGGGGTAAGAGCGTTGTAAAAACAAGCCTGAAGGCTTTGTGTCTCAATGCAAGGAGTATTCGTAATAAGGTAGATGAGTTGAACGTGCAGATAGCTATTAATGAGTATGATATAGTTGAGGTCACGGAGACATGGCTCCAGGGTGACCAAGTGTAAAGAGCGTACACTCACACAGAGTTTCTTTACTAAGCTTTATTGATCACATATATACTGGTGCCCTAGCTGTACATGGTCTGCACGTTTTACTAGAGGAGGAACTAGGGGATGGAGAGACATTAATATACTTGATAAGAGGGGAGTGGTTAGTAAGGACAGAGCGCTCAGTGGTAATCCGCTCATTATTCCTTATCTTTTTGAAAAGGCTTGTTGACATTACGTTTGTTGCGGCCCCAGTGTCGACCTTGGCAGAGAAAGTCGCACCATTAACAGTAACTTGCACAGTCGGGTCCGTTATCCGGGCAGGTGTCTTCCTAACTGAAAACACGCTGAGCTCACTCTGGGAAGAGTCCGAATCAGACAGTGGGAGGTTGTCAGGAGGTTGATAAGAACCTGACACAGTATCATCCCGTGCCAGGTAATTAGAGGGCTTACGCTGTTGCTGGGCAGGATTCCTGCGAGATCGACAGGCTGCTGAGAAATGGTTGAGTTTGTTGCAGAAATTACATGTCTTTCCCAACGCAGGGCACACATTGTAACGATGAGCCACAAAATGACAGTTCGGGCAGCGCTGTTCTGACTTAGAGCTGGAGCCAGAGCTGGCCCCACGGCGAGCTTGCTGAGCAGGACGGCGGGTGGCGACGGTAGCTGACCGAACCTCATGATCAGAGGGGGGCGCAGCAGAGGTGACAGCCTCCGCCATTCTGGAGGCATGCAGAGCATCGTGGAGGGTCAGGTCCGGCTTACACAGGAGTTCCGACCGCAGCTTCTCATTCCGTAGACCGTACACCAAGACATCGCGGGTCAGGGTATCTGGGGTCGCGTCACCCAGGTGACATCGTCTAGCTAGGTGCCGTAGGGGAGCATAAAAATTACCGACAGACTCACCGGGGCTCTGACGACGTCCAAAGAACTTAAAACGCTCCAGAATAGAGTTTGTGGGAACGTCGCACATTTCAGTGAACTTTCCGAGTAGGCAATCAAGGTCTCTGGGATCTTCATTTACCCCGTACTCAAACGTCTCAGAGCGCTCCAGAGCCTCGGAGCCGGCTAGATTCAAGAGCAGTGACGCTTTAACTGCAGTGGAAGCAGCTGGGTGTACGATAGTAACATAATGCTGAAAGTCCCGACGGAAAACATTCCACCGGTGAGCGATGTCATCGTCAAAGACAAGAGGTTCTGGCTTGCGGCAGGAGGAAGCCATGACCAGGCAGGGAAGGGCAACTGGGACAAATAAAAACTAAGCCCGATAAACAGGAGACGCGTGATTCGAAACGACTGACACCATGTAAAGAGCGTACACTCACACGGAGTTTCTTTACTAAGCTTTATTGATCACATATATACTGGTGCCCTAGCTGTACATGGTCTGCACGTTTTACTAGAGGAGGAACTAGGGGATGGAGAGACATTAATATACTTGATAAGAGGGGAGTGGTTAGTAAGGCTACACAACCTATAATTAAAGAGACATGCACTAATCATCTACACCAAGGCTGGCCAAGGCTGGGAGCTGAACATCCAAGGATATTCAATATTCAGGAGGGATAGAGAGAAAGGAAAAGGAGGTGGGGTAGCGTTGCTGGTTAGAGAGGAGATTAACGCAATGGAAAGGAAGGACATTAGCTTGGAGCATGTGGAATCGGTATGGGTAGAGCTGCGAAACACTAAGGGGCAGAAAACGCTAGTGGGAGTTGTGTATAGGCCACCTAACAGTAGTAGTGAAGTTGGGGATGGTATAAAACAGGAAATTAGAAATGCGTGCGACAAAGGCAAAACAGTTATAATGGGTGACTTCAATCTACATATAGATTGGGTGAATCAAATTGGCAGGGGCGCTGAGGAAGAGGATTTTTTGGAAAGTATGAGGGATAGTTATCTAAATCAACATGTAGAGGAACCAACGAGAGAGTAGGCTATTTTAGACTGGGTATTGAGTAATGAGGAAGGGTTAGTTAGCAGTCTTATTGTGCGTGCCCCCTTGGGCAAGAGTGACCATAATATGGTCGAGTTCTTCATTAGGATGGAGAGTGACATTGTTAATTCAGAAACAATGGTTCTGAACTTAAGGAAAGGTAACTTTGAGGGTATGAGACGTGAATTGGCCAAGATTGACTGGCAATCAATTCTAAAAGGGTTGACGGTGGATACGCAATGGAAGACATTTAAAGACTGCATGGATGAACTACAAAAATTGTTCATCCCAGTTTGGCAAAAGAATAAATCAGGGAAGGTAGTGCATCCGTGGATAACAAGGGAAATCAGGGATAGTATCAAAGCAAAGGATGATGCGTACAAAGTAGCCAGAAAAAGCAGCATACCAGAGGACTGGGAGAAATTCACAGACCAGCAGAGAAGGACGAAGGGCTTGATTAGGAAAGGAAAAATAGATTATGAAAGAAAACTGGCAGGGAACATAAAAACTGACTACAAAAGTTTTTATAGATATGTGAAGAGAAATAGATTAGTTAAAACAAATGTAGGTCCTTTGCAGTCAGAAACAGGTGAGTTGATCATGGGGAACAAGGATATGGCGGACCAATTGAATAACTACTTTGGTTCCGTCTTCACTAAGGAAGACATAAATAATCTGCCGGAAATAGCAGGGGACCGCGGGTCAAAGGAGTACTTGAGTGAAATCCAGGTTAGTCGGGAAGTGGTGTTGGGTAAATTGAATAGATTAAAGGCCGATAAATCCCCAGGGCCAGATAGGCTGCATCCCAGAGTACTTACTATGTCCGGAAATAGTGGATGCATTAGTGATAATCTTTCAAAACTCTTTAGATTCTGGAGTAGTTCCTGAGGATTGGCGGGTAGCAAACGTAACCCCTCTTTTTAAGAAGGGGGGGAGAGAGAAAACGGGGAAATACAGACCAGTTAGTCTAACATCGGTAGTGGGGAAACTGCTAGAGTCAGTTATTAAAGATGAGATAGCAGCACATTTGGAAAGTGGTGAAATCATTGGACAAAGTCAGCATGGATTTACGAAAGGTAAATCATGTCTGACGAATCTTGTGGAATTTTTCGAGGATGTAACTAGTAGCGTGGATGGGGGAGAACCAGTGGATCTGGTGTATCTGGACTTCCAGAAGGCTTTCGACAAGGTCCCACATAAGAGATTAGTATATAAACTTAAAGCATACGGCATTGGGGGTTCAGTATTGATGTGGATAGAGAACTGGCTGGCAAACAGGAAGCAAAGAGTAGGAGTAAACGGGTCGTTTTCACAATGGCAGGCAGTGACTAGTAGGGTACCGCAAGGCTCAGTGCTGGGACCGCAGCTATTTACAATATACATAAATGATCTGGATGAGGGAATTGAAGGCAATATCTCCAAGTTTGCGGATGACACTAAGCTGGGGGACAGTGTTAGCTGTGAGGAGGATGCTAGGAGACTGCAAGGTGACTTGGATAGGCTGGGTGAGTGGGCAAATGTTTGGCAGATGCAGTATAATGTGGATAAATGTGAGGTTATCCACTTTGGTGGCAAAAATAGGAAAACAGACTATTATCTGAATGGAGGCCGATTAGGAAAAGGGGAGATGCAGCGCGACCCGGGTGTCATGGTACACCAGTCATTGAAAGTAGGCATGCAGGTACAGCAGGCAGTGAAGAAAGCGAATGGTATGTTAGCTTTCATAGCAAAAGGATTTGAGTATAGGAGCAGGGAGGTTCTACTTCAGTTGTATAGGGTCTTGGTGAGGCCACACCTGCAGTATTGCGTACAGCTCTGGTCTCCAAATCTGAGGAAGGACATTATTGCCATAGAGGGAGTGCAGCAAAGGTTCACCAGACTGATTCCTGGGATGTCAGGACTGTCTTATGAACAAAGACTGCATAGACTCGGTTGATACTCTCTAGAATTTAGGAGATTGAGAGGGGATTTTATAGAAACTTACAAGATTCTTAAGGGGTTGGACAGGCTAGATGCAGGAAGATTGTTCCCGATGTTGGGGAGGTCCAGGACAAAGGGTCACAGCTTAAGGATAAGGGGGAAATCCTTTAGGACCGAGATGAGAATGAATTTTTTCACACAGAGAGTGGTGGGTCTCTGGAACTCTCTGCCACAGAGGGTAGTTGAGGCCAGCTCATTGGCTATATTTAAGAGGGAGTTAGATGTGGCCCTTGTGGCTAAGGGGATCAGAGGGTATGGAGAGAAGGCAGGTACGGGATACTGAGTTGGATGATCAGCCATGATCATATTGAATGGCGGTGCAGGCTCGAAGGGCCGAATGGCCTACTCCTGCACCTAATTTCTATGTTTCTATGTTTCTATATCAGTGTATGTTATCTCCATTTCTATTATCTATGATTGATATTTGCATTTTAAAGTAACTTCCTTTATTTTAAAATAGATTTTTAAAATTCTCACCATCTGACTATGTTGCATGAATTTTGACCAGTTCATCATAATCTTTCAACAAAAGTTTTAAAAGTATATGTATTTACACCGTCTACTTTTTTGAAGGTATAGAACAAGATACATTACCTGTCTAAAACTGTGTTAATATTGAACATGGGCCACGGAATTAGGGAGGTAATGTCATAACTGTATATCAGATCCATACTTCTATCTGGTGAAACTCCGTGCCAGGGCAATAGTCTCACTGAATTTAACATTTACAGCTCCAGCAAAGAATAACATAATACATGTGTCTGTCTCACCAGGAAGCAAAGAGATACAGGAAAGTAGGTGAATTTATACAATTATTAGTCAGAGTTTTAGTATTGTGCTCTTTTGGGCAGAGAATATTAATACACTATTTGACAATTGGAAGCGGGCATTATAAGCGATTCACATGAAAGGTTCAAAGATGGCAATAAATCCAATTTCAAGAGAAATTTGAGGCTCTGGTCAGGAAAAGGAGACATGGGACAAGTATAGACAGCTGTGTTCAAGTGTAACTGTGGAGGAGTTTTGGGAACTGAGGAGTGTACTAAAGAAGGAAATCTGAAATTATAGAGATCTTGATTAGAATGGGTGTCAAGGGTTATGGGGAGAAGGTAGGAAAATTGGAATCAGAGGTAAAGATTAACCATGATTGAATAGCGGAGTAGACCAGATGGGCCAAATGGCCTAATTCTATTCCTATAATGTGAAGTTGTGAAGGAGGGCAAAAAGGGGGCAGGAGATAGCTCTGGCAGATAATATTAAGGAAAATACAAAGACATTTTATCAATATATTAAGGGAAATATGATAACTAGAGTGGATAGGGCCCCTCAGAAACAAAAGTAGGCATCTCTGTGAGGAGCCGCAGTAGATGGCTGAAATCCTCAATGAGTATTTCTTCTCCGTTTTTACTGTGAAAATGGACATGAAGACAAGGGAAGTTTGGACAGTTAATGGAGATGACGATGACAGTCCGTATTATGGTTGAAGAGCTGCTGGACATCCTAAGGCATACGAAGATAAATAAATCACCTGGGCCTGATCAAGGACACTGTGGGAAGCTAGAGAAGAAATTATAGGTATCCTGGCAGAAATATATAAAGATTGTTAAGGGCTTGGACAGACTAGAGGCAGGAATTTGTGGGAGTCCAGAACCAGGGGCCACAGTTTAAGAATACGGGGTAAGCCATTTAGAATGGAGACGAGGAAACACTTTTTCTCACAGAGAGTGGTGTGTCCATGGAATTCTCTGCCTCAGAGAGCGGGGAGGCAGGTTCTCTGGAAGCTTTCGAGAGAGAGCTAGATAGGGCTCTTAAAAATAGCGGAGTCAGGGGATATGGGGAGAAGGCAGGAACGGGATACTGATTGGGGATGATCAGCCATGATCACATTGAATGGCGGTGCTGGCTCGAAGGGCCAAATGGCCTACTCCTGCACCTATTGTCTATTGTCTATTGTCTATAATCATCATTAGACATGGGTGAGGTGTCCGAAAACTGGAGGGCGGCTAGTATTGTGCCCCTTTTTAAGAAGGGCTGCAAGAAAAAGCCTGGGAACTGTAGACCAGTGAGCCTAACGTCTGTGGTAGGCAAGTTGTTAGAGAATTTTGAAGGATAAAATATAAATTCATTTGGATAAACAGGGACTGTTTGGGGATAGTCAGCATGGTTTTGTACGTGGGACATTGTGCCTTTTGAATCTGATTGAGTTTTTTGAATCTGCAGAGAGTGATGAACACAACACAGTCTATCACAGCTTTGTCACTCCTATCATCCATTCCATCTTCATAGTGTTTTGCATCAGGAAGGCTGTATGTAACCTCACAGATGGGGCCACCTTTGCCATTCTCTTTCTCTCTTCGAACTTCTGGGTGAAGACCCAGAATCTTGACAGCCCAGGCTTCCAGGCTTAAGAACAGCTTCTTCCCCATTACTATCATACAATGGGTGGTGGGTGTATGGAACAAGCTGCCAGAGGCGGTAGTTGAGGCTGGGACAATCCCAACATTTAAGTAACAGTTAGATGGGGACATGGATAGGACAGGTTTGGAGGGATATGGACCAAATGCAGGCAGGTGGGACTAGTGTAGCTGGGGCATGTTTGCTGGCGTGGGCAAGTTGGGCCAAAGGGCCTGTTTCCACACTGTATCAATCTATGACTCCTGAACTAATCACCTTTTTCACAACCCCGTACCCAGAGGTGACACCACTGACTCTGTCTCTACCTCATTGGATTATTCTGTTATTGTATTTGAGTATGTTTTTTGCACTATTTCAAGGTTTCAAGGTCAGTTTATTGTCATGTGTACAGTTGTCATGTGTACCAATTAAGGTGCAGTGAAATTCCAATTACCATACAGCCATAGTAAACAAAAAGCAACTACATAAAAGTTAACATAAACACCCACCACATCAGATTCCCCACGTTCCTCACTGTGATGGAAGGCAATAAAGTCCAATCTTCTTCACCTTTCATTCTCCCGTGTCAGGGCAGTCGAACCATCCGCAGTCGGGGCGATCGAAGCTCCCGCAACCGGTGGTCGAAGCCTCCGCATCGGGGAGGTCGTAGCTCCCGTGTCGGGACGGTCGAAGCTCCTGCGGCATGGAGTTCCCGAAGTCGGTCTTTGACCAGAGACATTTGCGCGCTCCATGATGCCGTCACCTTCTCGATGTTAGGCCGCAGTGCGGATGGAGATACGATACGGAAGAGATAAGAGATTGGAAAAAGTTTCCCCAAATTCCCCCCCACCACATAAAACAAGCTAAAGAACACTAAAAACATACATTTAACACATACAAACAAAAAACAAAAGAATGAAGGGATAGACAGACTGTTGGCAAGGCAGTCATTGCTGGCGCCACCCATTACATATTTCACATTGTAATATAATCTTTGAACCATTTGGTGCATTTATTGTTGTGTCTATCATCAGCATCTATACAATCTACTCTATGAGCTTCATGTGGACAAGAAACAAGGGGTCACAGTCTAAGGATAAGGGGGAATTCCTTTAGGACCGAAATGAGGAAAACATTCTTTACACAGAGAGTGGTGAGTCTCTGGAATTCTCTGCCACAGAAGGTAGTTGAGGCCAGTTCATTGGCTATATTTAAGAGGGCATTAGATGTGGCACTTGTAGCTAAAGGGATCAGGGGGTATGGAGAGAAGGCAGGTACGGGATACTGAGTTGGATGATCAGCCATGATCACATTGAATGGCGGTGCAGGCTCGAAGGGCCGAATGGCTTACTCCTGCACCTATTTTCTATGTTTCTATGTTTCTAAATGTAATTGCATCAAGGTGTATATAAACTAATCTGAATTTAATGTGTACCTGTGCGCTGGTACACACTGAAAACGATGGTAAATTTCATCATCAATGTTCGTCTTCATGAGAGGTGGCTCCCAAGATAAGCAAAGTGGTGGTCCACATTTTCCAATAATTTGTCATGGACTTTTATTGTCACAGGGTAATTTTGCTCAGCAAGGGCATGGTTACCGTGGACCTTGGCTTGTGGATATTGATTATATATTCCATCCTCTCATCCGCTTCCTGGGGTATTTCGTGGTCATGGTATGGTACGGAACACATATCCTATAAAATAATGCACCCTGCTTACAGATTCATGTAACATCCATTTAAATAACAAAGGGCCGGACTGTGCACCGAGCAGGACTTGATTATAATGTAAGATTTAAGAGCTGGAGTGTGTCATATGAGCCCTTCATGCCCATTCTCTCATGCTCATACTGTAAGTTCACAGGAACAGAATTAGGCCATTTGGCCTACTGAATCTGCTCCGCTGTTCAATCATGGACGATCTATCTTTCCCTCTTATTCCTATTCTCCTGCCTTCTCCCTGTAACCTTCAGCAGCCTTAATAATTAACAATCAAGAACCACTTGAAAAATACCCAAAGATTTGGCCTCCACAGCTGTCTGTGGTAATGATTGCCTCAGATTCAACATTCTTTGGCTAAATAAATTCTTCCTCATCTCCTTTCTTAAGGTACTGTATGCTCTTTAATTCTGAGGCTGCATCCCCTGATCATAGATTCTCTCCCAAGCGAGTACAGGCCCATTGCTATCAAACGTTCATCATTCATTAATACAATTATCCCTGGGATTATTTTCATAAACCTTCTCTGGACCCCTGCCAACTCCAACACATCCTTCCTCAGCTACGGCGTCCAATACTGCTCACAATACGGCAAATGTGGTCTGACCAGTGGCCATTAAAGCATCAGCATTACATCTCTGCTTTTATATTCTACTCCTCTCGAAATGAATGCTAACATTGCTCTAAGATTTTTCCAATCTGGGAAGATGATTCTGATGTCAACCCCATCAATGTCTCTCATAAGTGTTAAGTGTTTCAAGTTTTGAAACACAACGCAGGATGTCTTAATTACCTATCGGTTCAGCATTCCATTTCAGAGAGCTGATGTTGGACAAGTTGCTGGAAATTAATTTACAGTTCAATTGGCAGAAGCTACCTTCATTTTAAGTAATCTGTTGGTACAGCCTTGCACGTCTAATGAAACACAGATGTGATCAACTGCGGCAGAAAAGCAAAGCTGAATGAATGAAGCCTCCTCAAAATGATTGATGATCTATGAATAGTTTCTCATGCTTTTATTCAGTTCAGGTGTAATAAACATTGTTTGTTGGACACTGTATTTTCTCGGCCCCAGGTGGCTGCTGAGAAAAATAATTTATAATATTGTAGACAGATTTTTACACAGTTGTGAATTGGGCATTACTGAATAACGGGAGGTAGGTTAGGATGCAGATCCTTTCCATGTAATGCAGAACCTGAGTTCCATAGCAATACTATTTGTAATAGGGCAAAGGGACTGAAACACCTTTGAGCTTAAAGGGCCTGTCCCACTTGGGCGATTGTTTTGGCGAATATGATAGTCGTAGCAGGTCTCTGAAAAAATGACGACTGGACCCCCCCCACCCCCCGACAATGTCTACGACAATGTCTACAACAACCTACCACCTAGTCAACGTCAAGCTATGGCAAGCTACCGACAACCGGCGACCCATTAGGACGTCCATCTACGACCACACCTCCGACAAACAACGTCTACCCTTGTCGGCGACAACTGAAGACAACTTAAGACAATTCAGTCGCCGGTACCTGTCGCCGGTTGGCGTAGGGTGACGTAGGTAGTCGCCAATGGAATTCACCGAAGTCAGCACCGGCGACAACCTACTTCTTCCTAGCGACAACCTACGACAGCACCTACGTCAGGAGAGGTCAAGCCACGTTCATTGGCGTCAAGCCAACTGTTGCCGACTGTTGCCGACTGTCGCCGAAAAGTTTTGAACATTTCGAAATCCAGCGGCAACCTGAAAAACCATACGATTCTTTTGGCGACTGACAAGACTACTCACGACCATACAGGCGACACGCCGGCGACCATTTGGTGACAGCCTAATCGCGTAAAACAAATCGCTTAAGTGGGACACGGGCATTAACTGATTTTCTGAGGATATTTAATGTTTATATCCTATCTATCTATCTATCTATCTATCTATCTATCTATCTATCTATCTATCTATCTATCTATCTATCTATCTATCTATCTATCTATCTATCTATCTATCTCTCATCTATCTATCTATCTATCTATCTATCTATCTATCTATCTATCTATCTATCTATCTATCTATCTATCTATCTATCTATCTATCTATAACTAAAGCTCTGATCTTGCGCTCTTCCGGTTTCTGTGATTTTTCTATTGGCTTAATGACGATACGCGATAGCACTACAATTTTTCTTCAGCTCATTTACTGTTCTCCTGTGCTGTGAGTGCAACAAGTTTCGTTCCGATCAGTGGTGTATTGTAAAAGTTAGTGAGGTTTAAAAATCGTAAAAACTGCTCGTGCGCAGATCGATCTCCTCTCCTGCCAGTCAGCGCGATGCGGATTAGTCTCTTCTCCTGTCACTCCCCGGGACGCCCCTCCCTAAGCTATCGCATCTTTACTGCAGCTGAGGGAGGCCGGCGGAGGTCTCCAACCGGACACAATTTTCGGAGGGGCCGGAAGTGGCACGGCAATGTCGCCAAACGGAAAGCGGTGAATCTGATCCGGGCGGAGGAGAGCATGCAGAGCCCGCTGTTAGTCAAAAAGCACTGCCATTGCAACGCGCCACTGCTCCAACCCCTTCCCCTTTGGTCCCCCTCGTTGGCTCCTGCCCCCTCCCCTGTGATACCCCCATCAGCCCCAATGCTCTTCCCCCGTCTTTTCTCTGAGCTCTCAAAATCTTTAATTAAAAGGATTAAAACACACACTTAGCAATTAACCGATTAATAATGAGAAGACTGATAGAGAAATACATTGGGCACAAAAGACAAAGGAATGTCATTATGAATAAAATCACAGAACAAATGCTCATTTATAAATAATGGACAAATATAGGAAGATAAGTGAAGATATGAATTTCCCAATCTGCTCTTTTTCTACAAATGTACATTACTACCTTAAAGGCAGATTGAGCCAAGATAAGACCAACATTTTTTTTTAAATTGCTGACTTGAAGGGTCCAGGATGGTACCTAAAACATGGCAACTATTGTGTACCGATTCAGTGAGGTCTACTATCTTACACTTTTATACTTAGTATGATTGTGCCTCATGTATAGAGGGATTGTCACTGAACAGTATGCAAAAAAAAGAATGTCACTGTACTCAGTGCACATGACAACAAAGTACCATTGGATTGAAATCACCTAGTAACCAACCAATAATAGTACTAAAACATTGTGGACTGAAACAACATGTTCCGTCACATTAGTGTTCTTTGTTTCACTTCAACCTTACCTGCACATAACCTGGCTATCTGCTTTGGTTTTTCATTAACCTGCTCTATGTCAGGAAATGGCATTTCCAGTAGCTTTCCTGACTTGAGGGCTGACTTCAGTGTGTTACTCAGGGCTAAATTTAGAGGAAGAAAGGCACTAAACTAGTTCACTTGTGAGCCCCCCCCCCCCCATCCCAATCCCCCACCCCCACGGCTAGAGGACCATGACTATCTGACCGTGACAGTGTGACACTTTTCGATCCTACAGTATGTTGTCATTAAACAGTTGGTTTTAAAATACATATTGGATTCACCGCAGAGCAGGCGAAGCCTTACCTGGCTCAGCGTTTGAAGCTCTGGAGTGTTGGGCCTGCTGCTTCAACATCATGGAGCTGTGCTTTGCGGAGCTCCCAGCCTTGGGCCGCGCTGATTTCAATATCGCGGGATATGGGATCCCTTTGCCGTGGGCCGCCAGCATGAATCTCCGTCCAGCTCAGCCTGTGGACTTCGGGAGCCGGGGTCTCTGGTAGGAATTAGCCGATTCGGAAGTCCAAGCCTCTGGGAATGATCTCCCGTTCTGACGTCGGATGGTGATCCCAAATTTCATTGTACCAATTGGTGCATGTGACAATAAGTGTCTCTTGAATTGAATGTGGAATATTAAGAAATAAAGAAACTACAAATACACTAAGAGCAAAAATGTTTTTTTCTCGCCTTCTTCATAGCAAAATCATCCAGAAGTTCACCAAGATCTGTTTGTCTAAGTTTGTCACTCTCAATGCACAGAATGCTCATTGCATACAACCTCTCTTGAGACATTGTGGACCTTAACTCATTTTTTATTATTTTGAGTCTTGAAAAAGACCTCTCTCCCGAGCAGTTGGTGACCATTAAGCTAAGTAACAGCCGCAAGATTGCTTCCAGATTAGGGAAGGCCATCTGAATTGTTTCCTTGTATATTATATAGCAGACTATAAGACTGCTCCCCCACCCTGTGATGACAACATTGAGTTCCTCCATGAACTCAACAACTATTTTGGACGGTTCGAGGCATTAAATAACACACCTGTGAGAAAAGGTATTCCTCACTGTGATGAACAGGCACTCAGTCTTGACATAGTGGATGTCTGGAGGACCCTAAAAGGAGTGAACGCACGAAAGGCGGCAGGCCCTGATAACATACTAGGGTGGGTGCTCAGGGAATGTGCTGATCAGCTGGCACATGTCCTTACATAGAAACATAGAAACATAGAAAATAGGTGCAGGAGTAGGCCATTTCGGCCCTTCGAGCCTGCACCGCCATTCAATGTGATCATGGCTGATCATCCAACTCAGTATCCCGTACCTGCCTTCTCTCCATACCCCCTGATCCCTTTAGCCACAAGTGCCACATCTAACGCCCTCTTAAATATAGCCAATGAACTGGCCTCAACTACCTTCTGTGGCAGAGAATTCCAGAGACTCACGACTCTCTGTGTAAAGAATGTTTTCCTCATTTCGGTCCTAAAGGAATTCCCCCTTATCCTTAGACTGTGACCCCTTGTTCTGGACTCCCCCAACATCGGGAACAATCTTCCAGCATCTAGCTTGTCCAACCCCTTAAGAATTTTGTAAGTTTCTATAAGATCCCCCCTCAATCTTCTAAATTCCAGTGAGTACAAGCCGAGTCTATCCAATCTTTCCTCATATGAAAGTCCTGACATCCCAGGAATCAGTCTGGTGAATCTTCTCTGTACCCCCTCTATGGCAAGGATGTCTTTCCTCAGATTTGGAGACCAAAACTGTACGCAATACTCCAGGTGTGGCCTCACCAAAACCCTGTACAACTGCAGTAGAACCTCCCTGCTCCTATACTCAAATCCTTTCGCTATGAATGCTAACATACCATTTGCTTTCTTCACTTACGGACATCTTTAACACCTCGCTGAACCAGGCAGTCGTCCCATCGTGTTTCAAGACTGCCACCATCATACCAGTGCCAAAAAAATCCAACATACAATGTCTCAACGATTACCTGTAGCACTCACTCCCATAACGATGAAGTGCTTCGAGAGGCTGGTCAGGGACCATATTACCTCCAGACTCCCCTCCACACTTGACCCATACCAGTTTGCTTACAGGCCAAACTGCTCCACAGAGGACGCTATATTCTCCGTACTCCATCTGAGCCTGGAACATCTAGAGGAGAAAACACTTATGTGCGAATGCTGTTCGTGGATTTCAGTTCAGCATTCAACACAATTATCCCTCAGCACCTGATAAGCAAACTGGTTCCATTGGGCCTCAGCACCCCCATGTGTAACTGGCTACTGGACTTCCTCACTGACAGACCCCAGTCAGTGAGGGTTGCAAATAACACCTCTAACATCATCTCTCTGAGCACCGGCTCCCCTCAGGGCTGTGTCCTGAGCCCACTGCTGTTTACCGTGATGACCCATGACTGTTGTGCCAGGTTTAGTACAAACCACATCATGAAGTACGCAGATGACACTACAGTGGTGGGCCTCATCCGGGACGCCAATGAGCTGGCTTACAGGGAGGAGGTGAAACAACTGGTGCAATATGAACAACCTGATCCTGAATGTCGAAAAAACAAAGGAGGTCATCGTCGACTTCAGGAAAAACCGGCACAATCCCACACCACTTCACATCAATGACAGCGATGTGGAGGTGGTCAGTAGCACTAAGTTCCTGGGGGTGCAGATCACTAACAGTCTGACCTGGTCAAATAACATCTCATCAACATTTAAGAGAGAGCAGCAGTGGTTGCACTTTCTGCACCGGATGAGAAGAGCTCACCTCCCCCATCCCATCCTCACCACTTTCTACAGAAGCACCATAGAAAGTATTTTGACCAGCTGTATCTCTGTCTGGTTTGGGGACTGTAAAGCCTCCGACTGGAAGTCCGTGCAGAGAGTGGTGAGGACAGCGGAAGAAATCATCGGGACTTCTCTCCCCTCAATCGGGGATATTGCGACCAAACGTTGCGTGTCTAAGGCCAGCAGTATTATAAAAGACCCCACACATCTCCATCACGGACTGTTCACTCTGCTGCCCTTGGGCAAAATATATCGTAGCATAAGGAGCAGAACATCAAGGTTCTGCAACAGCTTCTTCCCACGAGCCATCAGACTCCTGAATGCCATGAAATAGATTGGGGTGTTGCGTTGAATAGAGTGGTTGACGGAATGGAACCTAAACGTTCAGTAAACAGCTGCCACCATTGTCTATTGTATCCTTTTATCCATATTTTTCCATTTTATCCTTTTTTTTATTATCGTGTTGCTCAGGGAGCCAAATGCAACAGAATTTTGTTTGGAATTGCATATATCGATGTATTTCTAAATGACAATAAAGTTTGTTTGACTTGACTTTTGACTATATGAGACAGAGAGTGCTCTTCTGTATGCCTATGGCTTTGTCTCACGTACGAGTGAAAGTGCAAAAATTCACCAGTAAGTTTCAGGTTAACATCTTCTGGGTATACTTCCATCAACAGTTCAACACCTTGCTGAATTTCTTGCTTAGATGTGGTCAGATTAGCAAGAAAGGTTGTGCAAGAAACTGTTGTGTAACTTCACAGTATACAGTACCCCTTCTTTTTAAATTGGTTTCAAGT
This sequence comes from Raja brachyura, assembly GCA_963514005.1. The sequence continues at coordinate 47,290,045 of OY740781.1, read as the reverse complement.
GCATCTAGTATAGGAATAAAGGATTTTATCCTAAACTTAAAGAGAGTGTATCTAAAGCATCAGGACCAGGTGCACCTCCATCATTTCCTTGCCATTTCCTTACTCTTTGTCTACCTGTGATGTTTCTGTAGTTAACATCTGGCAAGGAGGCCTTTGCTTGTTGCTCAAGCTCATCAAAAGCTTCTCTAAGGTAGTTGAGGCCAGTTTGTTGGCTATATTTAAGAGGGAGTTAGATGTGGCCCTTGTGGCTAAAGGGATCATGGGGTATGGAGAGAAGGCAGGTAAGGGATACTGAGTTGGATGATCAGCCATGATCATATTGAATGGTGGTGCAGGCTTGAAGGGCCGAATGGCCTACTCCTGCACCTATTTTCTATGTTTCTAATTTTGCTTATAAAATCCTGAAGTGAACTGTACAAACTTGCACAAGAACTCAATAACAGTTTGGATTTCTGAATGGCTTTGCTGACCTTGTGGAAATTACCTAGCAGACGGGTCCAAAAATGCAGCGTAAACACAAATTCCAGTTCTTCTATTTTCTGCAAAAGGTTGTTAGCTTGAAGCCTAATATCACCCTTCACATTACCATCAGAGTACAAATGACTGAGGGCATCACTGATAGCGCTGTAACTTTCCAAAATAGCTTCTGTGGTTTTTGCATGTGCCTCCCACCTAGTGTCTGACAAATATTTAGGCACTTTTGATTGAGGTTGCACAAATGATTTTAGAACTGTCCATCTCTTTGTGGAGGATGAAAAGGTATAAATGTCATTGATAATTCCAAAACAGTTCACTGCATCAAGGCAGCAAGCAACAGCCGAACGACCCACCAAATTGGGAATGGGGAAGATGCAGTGGAACAGCCACTGAGGTTACCAGGGTTTGCGAGACTAGCACTAGGACTCAGCGCAGTAAAACTCACGGGAGTTGGAGTCTGCAGCATGAAAACTTCAGGCCCGGTGCTGAGTCCAGGCTGCAGGTAAGGCGATGGCTGCAGGCTGCTGGAGGGCAGTGGAGTGGCGAGGGTCAGTGGGCAAAGCATGGGGGGTCCCGGTGGGTGGGAAACCAGCCCCATCAGAGACTGTGAGCAGGGTTAACTATAGAAAGGACCATTTCGCCTATCGTAGCGGGTGGCTGCTCGTTCCCACCCATCCTTTACCCCGCCCGGAGCCTAATCTCTTCTCCCCTGAAGCAGGCAGGTCGGGCACAGTCGGAGCTGGTTCTGACATTGTTAAACTTGCAGCCGTGCACCGACTCAAACACTCCTGACTGTTGAAAAGATAAGGCTTAGAAAATACGAATTTGTCAAAAGTTTTATACACCTTGGTGCAGCGGGCCGAGGCCCCCCTAGATCTTGAGGCCCTAAGCTTAAGCTTTTCTAGCTTATATGTAAATCCGGCCCTGGTGTTACTGATGAAGTACTTTGGTTTATCCCGCACCTGAATGTGAGGATCGCTTGTGGAAAGGAATACCTTTGAATTCCCACATTCACTAAATTTAAGAAGAATCTAATGTGAGTTGTCACTAACAACAAAATTTTCGACAATACAGTTAAAAAGGATATGAAATTCAGCCTCTTAATGACCTTTAAACTTTGCTCAATGCTAAATGCATAGTCTCACTGTAAAGGTGGGAAAAAAGACTAATTTAATGAGATTTTATGCTTTCTTCTACAGAACGTTCAGTCTTTTATGAGGCACTGGCCTTCTACAGATAAAATAAGTAACATTTTGCTCTCAAACATTAACAAATTAAAATTTTTGTTTTGCTCTGTCCTTGCAAAGCAATCCTGAAATGTAAAATGATTAGTTACTCGATAAAGTTGAGGATGTGCTGAAACATTTAGTGAAGCACGATTTTCTCAGATTCTTCTGCAGATGAGGTCAAATAGTTCTCTTGAAATGTTCTGAATGAAGGGAAATACTCCCCTATATGAAAAAAAAAAATCCAGCTACCCAGATCTGTTGACTTCACAGAGTTGAAGTGATTGATTTGGATCATATCTGAGTTCCTGCAGCCAGATATTATCCAGGTGAATGGTAATCAGTCTCATCTTGATCCTGAATGCTCATCCCTGGGGTAAAATCTGAACTTTGATTTTAAATAATGGACAAATTGGGTTAAAAAGTGTGTGAACAGCATGTGTTTCATTGCGATTGCAGTGAATAGGGTGGTACTTGTTGAATCTTCAGACTAGATTCATTCTTTTAAATTGAATAGGGCTGCACCCAAAAACTTGCCCAAAGAAGTTGCTTTTCAGCACGTTTGGTTGGGCAACAGCGAGGAAGCAGTTCTGCAAGTACAGCAGCTCGCGTTTAAAGGGAAAGTGATATACAGTTCAACTACACACAAGAAGCAATTAATCATATATTCAGGGGCTATAAAACTTAACTTTCATTATGGATAACTGGGACATACTGAGCACGTCATGGGTTGAACAAGACTGCCGCTCATGAACTCATGTTCCGCTGACCCAAAGCGATTCCCAAAGATCTGCTCAATTAAATGATCTTGGAAGAGCTACCAGCAGTATTTCATTCTGCAGCAAATCTGTGAATATGCACCTTCTCAAGGACTCTCTAGAATAAATAAAACAACAACATTGAGAGCTCATAGTTGTGCAGAAGAGGCCAATGATGTTGAGCCATTGTAATGACTGATTAAATCTCCTTCGGAAATTATACCCCAAGGCATGCATAAGGTGACCTTGGTCTTGCATAGAACAACAAGTTCATTTTGAATTACAAATATGTCTTAGTTTCTCTTATGTGAAGATCACCTCTATGTTCACCCCCTCTTCTATCTCGCCAGCCCTTTCAATCTTCCTTCCTCTGGCATCACAGTTGGGACTTTAGACTCTAGAGGGGAAACAGGGCCTTCGGTCCACCGAGTCCTTGCCAACCAGCGATCACCCTGTACACTAACCTACACTCACGAGGGACAAATTTTACAACTTACCAATGCAAACTAACCTACAAACCTGTATGTCTTTGTAGTGTGGGAGGAAATTAGAGCACCCGGAGAAAACCCACATCGTCACAGGGAGAACATATAATCTCCGTGCAGACAGCACCCGTCGCCAGAATCGAAACCGGTCTCTGGTGCTGTAAGTTGGCAACTCTACCACGCGCCCACTTATTCTCTCATTATCTTACACTTTTTGTCTTTTCATCTCTGGCCTTTGTCCAAATCATCTGCATATCCACCTATCCTTGTATCTGCCTTTCCATCCACCTATCCATATTAATATCCATTGATCACTTGCCAGGCTTTGTCCTGCCCTCACCTCTTTTACAGCATTCTCCCGCCCATCCAAACAACGATCAGTCCGAAGATGGGTCCTGACCAAAAACACGACCTGTCCGTATTCTCCAGAGCTGCTGCCTGACTCGCTGAGATACTCGAGCACATTGTGTCTTTTTTTTGTAAACCAGCAACTGCAGTTCCTTGTGTCTGACTTTAAGATCCGAATTGTTTTCTGTTTCCTTAGAAAGGGCGCACTTTCTTATGGACGTTTCCACTATGTCTTTTTGATGGATTGCTCTTCTTGTTGAACTGGGGGGGGACGAAGTGCAGGGACCTCTGCAGGGGACTTAAGGGCCTGTCCCACCAGCATGCAACTCTTTGCGATTAGCGCGACCTAATGTGGTCGCTTGAGCCGTCCGGCGTCGTGGGGCCGGTCCCACTTCGATCGCCGGAGCCGTGCGGAATTGTGTGGAGTTCGTCCCGAGTTCGTCCCGACACTGCGCGGGGCTCGAAAAACTGACTATGTCCAAAAATTCCGCGCGGCAAAGGCTTGTCGGCTCACAGTCGCCTCGACGCATTACACACCGCCCCGACATCGTGCCTCCGTGAACCTATCTGTAGGTGCCTCCGTGACCCTCTATGTGTGTGGCTCCGTGGCCCTCTGTGTGTGTGTGCCTCTGTGCCCCTCTCTGTGTGCCCCTCTCTGTCCTGGCGAACTTACCTTAGACTTCGCTCCAAGTTCGCCTCATTTTGTGCCGCGTTGCGCCACTCACCCGACCTCCGCGTGGCCCCTGCTGCCGGTTTGGTCACGCTTGCCGCATGCAGGCGCATGCTGGTGGGAACGGCCCTGTAGAGGGGATCACCCGACCTCCGCGCTGCCCCCGCTTCTAGTTTGATCGCGTTCATCGCATGGAGTTGCATGCTGGTGGGACAGGCCCTTAAGGATGTAGTTCAGCAAGAAGTTCAGTGAGCGCTTGTAAGGCCAGTGAATATATGTTCAGATAGAACACCCTATTAGGTGTACCTTTAACCTAAAATAACTCAGCGGGACAGGCAGCATCTCTGGAGAGAGGGAATGGGTGATGTTTCGGGTCAAATCCCTTCTTTAGACCCTTCTTCAGGCATTCAGCTTGTCTGAATACCTGTCTGAAGAAAGGTTGGCTCAAAATGATACCTAACCATGATCTCCAGATATAGAGCCATAGAGTCATGCCCTTCGGCCCAATTTGTCCACACTGGCCATCACACTCCATCTACACTAGTCCCACCAGCCTGCGCTTGGCTTATATCCTTCTAAACATATACTATCCATGTACCAATCAAAATGTTTTTAAACGTTGTGATAGTACCTCCCTTAACTACCTTCTCCAGCTGCTTATCATTATACCTACCAGCCTTTGTGTAAAATAGTTGCCTCTCAGGTTCCTATTAAATCTCTCCCCCCTCTCCTTAAACTAGTTCTTGATTCCCCTACTCTGGGTAAAAGACTGTGCATTTACCCTATCTATTCACTCATAATCTTATACACCTTGCAAGGTTACCTCTCATGCTGCCTGACCTGCTGAGTTACTCCAGCACTTTGACTCCCTTTGGTGTTTCTTTCTCCTAAAGGGCCTGTCCTACCAGCATCCGACTCCATGTGATGAGTGCGATCAAACTAGAAGCGGGGGCAGCGCGGAGGTCGGGTGATCCCTGTACAGGGCCGTTCCCACCAGCATGTGCCTGGATGTGGCAAGCGCGACCAAACCGGCAGTGAAGGCCGCGCGGAGGTCGGTGAGTGGCGTAACGCGGCGCAAAGTGAGGCGAACTTGGAGCGAAGTCTAAAGTAAGTTCGCCAGGACAGAGAGTGGCACACAGAGAGGGGCACAGAGACACACACACACACAGGGCCACGGAGCCACACACATAGAGGGTCACGGAGGCACCTACAGAGAGGGTCACGGAGGCATGACGTCGAGACGGTGTGTAATGCGTCGAGGCGACTGCGAGCCGACAAGCCGTTGCCGCGCGGAATTTTTGAACATAGTCAGTTTTTTGGAGCCTCGTGCGATGTTGGGACGAACTCCGCACAATTCCGCACGGCTCCGGCGATCGAAGTGGGACCGGCCCCGCGACGCCGGACGGCTCAAGCGACCACGTTAGGTCGCGCTCATCGCATAGAGTTGCATGCTGGTGGGACAGGCCCTTTAGACATTGCCAAATCCACTACACCTACATGATACACTCCATGACCTTTATTCTTATGGCGTGCACAGTCTAAAGTTGTAGATCAACTTGTTTTATTTGATCTTGTTTGTGCATGTCGGATTGATTGCATTAGGGGAAACAGGGCGGACCACGTGAAAGTTGCAATCTCCCACCCCATCATCTTTATTGATTGAATCTTTTACTTAACTAGGAGATCTTTCAGGAGAAAAATAAAACAAAACTGCTGATGCTGGCATTCTGAAATAAAAATAAAAATCCCAGAAAAATCCCCAAATCCTAAAGGGGTCTCGACCCAAAATGTCACCTATCAGTCTAATGAAGGATATCGACCTAAAACAACACCTATCCGTGCTCTTCAGAGATGCTACCTGACCCGTTGTGTTATTCAAGCACTTAGTGCCTTTTTCAGATCAGACTTATGTTGCTGAATGATGCGGCAAAATTAAACATCCGAATGTCCTACCATTGCTCATGTTTCTGATATTCCTAAGCAGGATTTGTAACTATTCCAGTAAAGAAGAGAATGATTTGTTAATGTGAACTTCCAAAGCCCACTTGATAAGACGTATATATAGGACAGTTTGGTAAAGTTAAAATGAATGGAATTAAAGGCCCATTGTTGTCCCAATGAAGAGATTGGTTCTGTATGTTATGTTGGGATGTTATATGTTACAGTTGTACAAGATGTTGGTGAGTCCACATTTGGAGTATTGTGTTCAGTTTAGGTCACTATGCCATAGGAAGGATGTCATTAAACTGGAAATCGTACAGGAAAGATTTACGAGGATGTTGCCAGGACTCGAGTGCCTGAGTTATAGGGCAGGCACGTGCCGTGAGTAATTACTCAGGGTAGGCAGTCAGCCGGCTTCAAAAAAAAATCTTAAACTGCGCATGCGCAGATTGTTCACTTCGTAAAAAATAAAAAATAAAAAATAAGTAACAATGCAATTTTCCTAAAGCATCTCAATCTCCTTCATTTTTTAATTTCTGAATGGGTGGGGGACGGAGGATGAAGGCAGGTGGAGAGATGGTGGGAAAAATGGGAGCACACCGGGATGTTGAATCAGTTGTCATCTTATGACAATACTAATTCAAGGGTCCATTTGGAGGGAGAGTTCCTTTCACAGCGTGTGGAGAGTCTGTGCCAGGGGTTAAATATGCGAGAAGGCAGAAGTGTTGAGAAGGAGAGGGTCGAAGATCATATCAGACTCACTCACCGCTGCCGCAGCGCTCTGGGCATGGACAGCAGAACTGGCCGCCACTTCCGGGGATAGAAGCAGCTCGGGTGACTGCGAGCAGCCGTGGGGACCCGACTCCAGAACCGGCTGCTCTTCAGCACCTTCTGATCACCTCTGGCAGTGCTCTTTGTCTGAACATCTCTCACCTGCCGTTCGCCGGCTTCGCTCATGTCAACTGCGTCCCGCAAATCCTTAAATTCCCACAGCCAAGTAACCTCAACTGGTCCCGTGAACGCGCTGTCGGAATTTAAAGATTTGTGGGAAGCCGGCCGGCGAGCGGCAGGTGAGAGATGTTCAGACGGAAAGCACTGCCAGAGGTGAGTGGGGACCAGCAGAAGGGGCTGAAGTGGTTGAAGTGACAGGGTCCCAGCAGCCACTCGCAGTAACCCGAGCTGCTTCCTTCCTCGGAGGTGGCAGCCAGTTCTGCTGTCCGTGCCCGGAGTGCCGCGGCAGCCACCCAAGCTAATTCACTCCCCGGCCACAATAAAACCAATTACAGCACGGAAACAGGCCATCTCGGCCCTTTTACTCCGTGCTGAACACTTACTCTCACCTAGTCCCATCTACCTGCACTCAGACCGGAACGTGGTAAGTGGGTTACTGACCCCAATCCCCTCCTTCACAACGCCAGACTCCCCAATCACTGTGAACGGAGCTCTCCCCCCACCCCGGGAAATACAGCATTTAAAAACATAAAGAAACAAGAAATGTGCTTACCACGTTATTGGTAAATTAAGTCCATTCTTCACTCTTTGTTTCCTAAAATACTATTAAAATAATGGCAATCCATATTTGAAAATCCCGCCAAGAAACTCACACTGCGCATGCGCAGTACTGCAAAGGCAGAATTTCTGTTGCCTTCAGCCCCACTTGAAACTGACGGCGTGAAGCAGCGCTGATGGCACGTGGGCTGCACAGAGCTTCCTGTGTTACAAGTGCAGCGGGTGAAAGGCACGGAGAATTATGCCTATCTCAGAGATCGATCTCTTAGATAGGCATAATTCTCCCATGCCTTTACTATTTATATTTAATAATTGGCATTTCATAATTTTAGCCAGGGTAGGCAGTGCCTACCTTGCCTACCCTGACGACACGTGCCTGTTATAGGGATAGGTTGGGCACGCTAGGACTTTATTTCTTGGAGTGCAGGAGGTTAAGGACTGAACTTATAAAGGTTCATAAATTCATAGCAAGGTCTTTTACCCAGAGTTGGGGAATCAAGAACCAGGGGACATAGGTTTAAGTTGACAGGGAAAGATTAAGAAGAGTCTGAGAGGCAACATCTTCACACAGAAGGTAGTTGATATATGGAATGAGCTGTCAGAGGAGGTAATTGAGGTAGGTATTATAATAGCATTTAAAAGATACTTGGACAGTTGCACATACAGGAAACGTAAGGAGGGATAAGGGTGAAATGCAGGCAGGTGGAACTAGCGTGGATGGGGCATCTTGATCAGTGTGGATGGGTTTGGCTGAGGGGCCAGTTTCATTACTGTTTGACCCTATGACTCTAAAGCTAGACTCACGTTGAGTGAGGTTTGGAAGGACTCTGTCATGCTGACCATTGGGGAAAGTCCGGATTCACTCCTCGAAAGACAGGAAACATTGTATCATTAGATTTTTCTTGCATTTCAGTTTCAAAGGGCATGGGACACAGGGGAGTAAATGAAACTGAGATTTCGTCCTTATGTTGTAACTGAATGGAGGAACAGATTTCAAGAGTGTTTTCGTCATATGTCCCACATCGGACAATGACATTCTTGGTTGCTGCAGCATAACAGAATATGTAAACATAGTACATAACAGGAGAAAAAAAGTTCAGTGTGTATATATACATGCACGCATACTCAATAAATAAACAAATATAGTGCAATAATAATAATAATAATAATAATAATAATAATAATTGTCTGTTGTAGTTCAGAGCTTATTTGTTGTTGTGCTGATGGCTGTAGGGAAGAAGCTGTTCCTGAACCAGGACGTTACAGTTTTCAGGCTCCTGTACCTTCTTCCCGATGGCAATGGTGAAATTACTGTGTGGCCAGGATGGTGTGAGTCTTTAATGATGTTGGCTGCCTTTTTGAGGCAGTGACTTCGATAGATCCCTTTGATGGTGGGGAGGTCAGAGCCGGTGATGGACTGGGTAGTGTTCACAACTTTTTGCAGTCTTTTCCGCTCCTGGATGTTCAAGTTGCCGAACCAGGCCACGATGCAACCAGTCAGTATGCTCTCTACTGTGCACCTGGAGACATACCAAATCCCTGTAGTCTTCTCAGGAAGTAGAGGTGCTGATGTGCCTTCTTTATAATTGTATTAGTGTGCTGGGTCCAGGAAAGATCTTCAGAAATATGCATGCCCAGGAATTTGAAGTTTTTGACCCTCTCCACCATCAACCCATTGATATAAACAGGATTGTGGGTCCTCATCCTTCCCCTTCCAAAGTCCACAATCAGTTCCTTGGTTTTGCTGGTGTTGAGAGCCAGGTTGTTGTGCTGGCACCATTTGGTCAATCGGTCGATCTCACTTCTATACTCTGACTCACCACCAACTGCAATTCGTCCAACAACAGTGGTGTCATCAGCGAACTTGATGATGCAGTTCACACTACGTCCGGCTACACAGTCATGAGTATAGAGTGAGTAAGGCAGGGGGCTGAGCACGCTGCCTTGAGGTGATCCCGTACTGATTGTTACTGAGGGTGAAGTATTTCTGCCAATTTGAACAGACTGAGGTCTGTGGATCAGGAAGTCAAGGATCCAATTGCAGAACGAAAAGCGCAGAGACCCAGTTCCGTGAGCTTGGTACTTCTCTTCCTGTAATTAAACTTCTCCCAATGTAAGTACGACAGGTACATGGATAGGACAGGTTTGGGGGGTTATGGACGAAGCACAGGCAAGTGGGATTTGTGTAGCTGGGACATTGTTGGCTGGTGAGGGCGAGTTGGGCCGAAGTGAGGGCGAGTTGAGGCTCCATTTTGTTTCCACACTGTATCACTCTATGACTGAGTGATAAATATTTGATACAACTAAAAACGTTTGGGCATTCTTCGTGTTTATGGCATGCACAGCCTAAGTAGGTCAACTTGTTCTATTTGATCTTTGATCTAGTTTGTGCACTTTGGGTTGATTGCATTAGTTGAGACAGGGTGGACCATGTGAAGGTTACAATCTCCCACCGCGGACTTGATTATTGTGCCTGACTAACCCATTTCATCATTGCATGCCTTATCCTGACCCGATAATTGATGTGCCAATTGGAGCTGGTTTTATCCAGCTTAATGTTTAAGTCAATGTACATTCAAACAAGATATGATCATGATCTTTTTGAAAGATTAAGCATAAATTTGGCAAGTCTTTTAGTCAGTCGTGGAATCAAAAAACAGAGGACATACTGTATATTTAAGGTGAGAGGGGAAAGATTTATTAGGAACCCAAGGAACAACTTTTTCACACAGAGGGTGATGAGTATATGGAATGAGTTGTCAGAGGAGGTTGTTGAGGCAGGTACTATAACAACGTTAAAAAGACAGGTGTGGATAGTGATCACCCCATACACCAACACTATCCAACACACTAGCGACAATTTACAATTTCCAGAATCCAATTGGCCTACAATGCTGTACATCTTTGGAGTATGTAAGGAAGTCGGAGCACTGTGCAGACAGCACCCATAGTCAGGACCAAACCCAGGTCTCTGGTGCTGTAAGATGCCACTGTGCTGCCAAAACTAGTGTAGATGAGCATTCTAGCTGGCATGGGTAAGGAGCTGAAGGACCTGTTCCATGCTCTATGACTCGAATTGCCTTAAAGGCAATCGTTTTGGGACCACTGGTTGAGCTTATTCTAATTTAGTTTTGCAATTCATTAAACCAAAGTCTGATAAATTCACAGTGAAGATACAAGGAACGGCAGATGCTTTAATCATGAGCAAAACGTAAGGTGCTGGAATATCTTCGTGGGTCAGGCAGCCCCGATTCAGTCTGAAGGGTTCCTATTCAAGTCAATTCAAGGCAAGTCACTTTTATTTATATAACACATTTAAAAAACAACTCTCGTTGGCCAAAGTGCTTTACATTGGTGGAGGTACTAACGTTATACAACAGTGGTTCATAGATTAAGTACATACATAAATACATACATATAGCCCTCGCTCAGAGGACGTCAAGAAAGGCTTGAGAGTAAAGATGAATTTTAAGTCTCGACTTAAAGGAATCGATGGAGGGGGCAGTTCTGATGGGAATATTTCCAGTGGGTGGCGCAACTCTTGTCGCCGCGGCCTCTGCAGTCCGTCTGTATTTTTTAATTTTTTGTCTCGTTTTGAGTGCAGTTATAGTATTTCTTTTTAGCTGGGCATGTGTGGGGGGTGGGGGGCGGGGTGGGGCAAACCTTTAAAATCTTTTCCCTGTACGGAGGACCCAACCTTTTCTATGACGGGTCTCTGTTGTTGTTGGGGCCTAGCACCGTGGAGCGGCCTCCAACCGGACATGAGGCTCCAGTCGCGGAGCTGCGGGCTACTTACCAACGTGGAGCTGGCCGAGCTAGGAACGGGAGGAGCTGTGGCGGCGCGCTGCTGCTGCCCGACCCCGGAGATTCGGAGGCTCCAGCTGCAGGCCGGTGGACGGTGACATCGGGAGCTCGTGGGTCCCTGGTGGGAGACCACTTTTCGGAGCTCCCGCAATAGCAACTTCTCCCGCCCGAGATGCGGGGTTGAAAATGACCTGGAGCAGGGCCTTACATCACCTGGCGCGGCTTTAATGGCCGCGGGACTTGCTAGGGCCCGCTGGGGGTTCCAACATCAAGACCCGGAGTGGGGCCTTACATCGCCCGGCGCGGGCTTAACTGCCGCGGGACTTACTTACCATCGCCCACCGGGGGCTTTGACTCTGACATCGGGAGGAGAATGGGGAGTGCAGGGGGGAGATAAGACTTTGCCTTCCATCACAGTGAGGAGGAGCTTCACTATGATGGATGTTTGTGTAAATTGTGTTGTGTCTTGGTTCTTTCTTGTTTGTATGACTGCAGAAAGTAAATTTTGTTTGAACCTCAATGAGATTCAAATGACAATAAACGGTATTGTATTGTATTGCATTATAAGAGGGATGCTGTTCCACAGTCTAGGAGCTGCAACCGCAAAGACGCGGTCGCCCCTGAGGTTATGCCTAGACCGCGGGATGTTCAGTAACCCCAAGTTGGCCGATCTGAGGGACCTGGAGGTGGTGCGGTGGGTAAGCAGACTTTTGATGTAGGTGGGGGCAAGCCCGTTAAGAGCTTTTTAGACATAAAGGAGGATCTTGAAATTTATTCGGAACCACACAGGGAGCCAGTGGAGAGAGGCCAGGATCAGGGTGATGTGGTCCTTTTTTCGGGTGCCCATCAGGAGTCTTGCTGCGGCGTTTTGGACCAGTTGCAGAGGGGAAAGGGAATATTCGTTCTGATGTTCTTTACTTTGATGGTGAAAAATGTAGTAAATTCCTCACACTTAGCAGGGAAACATTACCTATTTATTTCCTCCAAGGATGCTGTATCACCCTCTGAGTTAGTCCAGCACTTTATGTTAAACTCACAATGACTGAAGGATGTGGGGTTTGAGGTATTTTTCAGAACTGTTATGAAGAATAAAATATGAGCATTTGTTACTATTGAATGGTGCTGAACCTTTTGTTGTCTTTGGCATGTGCACAGGATGCAATGTAGCTGCATCCCCCAAACATATATTGTAAAGGGAAGGTGGACAAAAATGCTGGCGAAACTCAGCGGGTCAGGCAGCATCTATGGAGCGAAAGAATTGGCAACGTTTCGGGTCGAGACCCTTCTTCAGACTTCTTCTTGTAAAAGGAGATAGTCCGTTCCAAAGAACCAGTACAATGCCAAATCATCAAGTTAAGGATTTTTACTTCCTCGCTCATGAATGCTAAACTCCATAAAAACTCTTTTCACATAAAACTTAAGTCACTTGTATTTCTTTCACCTTAGTCGACTGTATTTGTTACTCACATTGTGGCCCCATTGTGAAAGCATTGTGAATTCAAGTACAGATTGGGCGAATGCTTTAGGGAATAACTCCTTTCAAGCATGAGAGTCATAGACCTGAAGTGATACATGATTAGGCAATAACGTTTAGTGCAAGGTAAAGCCAGCAACGTCCAATCAAAGAAAATCCGAGGGTCACCAAAGAGGTCAATAGTAGTTCAGCACTTCTTCACATCATCATGCACAGATTTCAACGCAGCACAAACCGCTTCCATCAAAGGTGCTCATGTGGTGGAAACCTGGACTCCTGCTTTGGCAATGTCAGACTGCTCCAATCATAGCACTGGGTGTCACAGTTCATTGATTCCCACAGAGTAAGATTCATCACAACAGTCTGTCAAATCTGTCTTCCAAAGATCAACAGGAATGCTATGGTTCCAGCCTGGAGGAGTAGCCATAGGGCACGTCACATGGTCTTGGCACGCCAGCATTCGACCACCAGCCATTGTGGCTACACCACAAATGATCTCGCTGTTGCCTGTCAGCTAAACAGCCATCCATTCCAACATAAGGCAGTCTCCCTGGGCCCAGAGCATTGTGTCTGTTTATGCCTATGTTGCTGAATGGTGCAACAAACTTAAGAAGCTGAATGCCTTACTTTTGCTCCAATTTCTTATGTTCCTAAGCAGGACTATAACAGTAAAGAAGAGAATGTTTTGCTTATATGAATTTTCTAAACACACTTAATAAGACTATATATAAGGGACTGCTAACTAAAATTAAAACTCATGAAATCTTTAGTTATAGGGTGATGAATCTGTGACATTCTTTGCCACAGAAGGCTGTGGAGGCCGATAATTGATATTTTTAAGACAGAGATAGATAAATTCTTGATTAATACGGGTGTCAGGGATAATGTAGGTATGTTACAAAACTTACCTTGAGCAGTGCTGCAGTTCTGCCGCTCCACGTGTGCATGACTTTAGCGCCTTTCAGAGCGGGGCGGGTTTAAAGTGCCGTTTTTCTGCAGACTGGGAAAATCGATCCATGTCGGGCAATTTCGTTGCGGAAGAAAAATCGCTCCGACATTTCATTCATGAAGGTATTTTTAAATTACGCTAGATTATTTATTAACTAGAGTAATTTAAAAATTACCTTCAAAAGCCGTGAGCGCCGACAATGGGAAGGATTTTGCGTAGGGGAGAAAAAAAGGTACACAGTTTATTTTTATATTAAAAGTTGGTTTTTATGGAGGCTTTAATCATATTTTCATGTTGCGAAATGGGGTCCAAAAAAAATGTATGAACCAACAGTACTTTTCCTCCCGACTTCACCGCAAACTGCAACGTTCCAATCCACCGCATTCCACTAAAACCCACTCGCTAGTTGATTTAAATGGCCATTAATTTACAGGCTTTAATGCCTTCCATTTGGCCCAGAAATTCATGAAAATGAGATTTAAAAATTATGTTATATTGTGGATTATTGAGTGAATGTTATTTGGACACTTGGGCAATTTAAAAAAAGTTTATCTTTTCTTAAGAAATGGATAGATGTTTAGATGTAATTAGCTACAATTAGATAGCTAACTAATTATATGCTTTAATAGTAAGATTAAACGAGAACTTACCAGTTTGAAGTTTGATCTTTATTTTATGAGGAGTTACGATGAGGGATTACGTGAAGACCCCGCCAGCACGCATGCGCGACATTCTTCAAAGCAGTGGTGTGAAATCACAGACAGTCACAATGACTAATATAGTAAGATAAGAGAGAACTTTCATACCAGGTGATCTTTATAGTAGAGGGTTGGGAGCGGAGGGCACGTAATCCCTCATCGTAATTCCTCATAAAATAAAGATCAAACTTCAAACTGGTAAGTTCTCGTTTAATCTTACTATTTTATTTCGGTAGTCACGTGAGTGACTACGTGAAGATTTCAAAGCTCTGTGATTTCATGCCCTGGAAGCTCCATGCTCACACACCGCTATGCTGGGATGAGAGGATGAACGTAATTCAGACATGACACTGGCTGAAAAACAAAAATAGGTATTTATTCATACCAAAACAAAATAAATATCCCATAGGGGTAAATTATTTGACAGTACTCAAAATCCTCCCTGCATAAGTGTCAGGGGAGGCCACGGGTTTGTTGTAGAAACGGTGAAAAGTCCTTTCATTACTCCAACCCGCTGTGGCCAGGATGTGGTCCAATGGTACTTCCATCCTCCTAGCCGCCGAAGTGGATGCCGCCCTGGTGGAGTGAGATTTGAATATATTAGTGTCCACCCCCGCCGCATCCAAAACCACCCTTAACCATCTAGAAATGGTTTGCACCGTGACTTTATGATGGGGCTTCTTGTGGCTCATAAGCAAAGCTGTCTCCGTGCCCCTGAGATTTTTGGTGACTGTGATATATTGTGAAATTAACGTGACGATGCAGAGTCGCGTATCTGCTGGATATGCCAGAAATTCCAAGGTATGACCAGACGCTCCGGGTCGATCTTGTTTCAACAGTCCCTGTACATGAAAAGTGATTTTATCATTGGTGATAGTCATGGCATCCAGATTAAGTTTGTGCAGAGACTGGACCCGTTGTGCCGTGATAAGTGCCATAATCATTACCATTTTGTATGTGAGCTTTGCCAAAGTGAGTCCCGTGTTAGGTGTCCATCCTCGCAGCATTGGTAGGACTGTGCTGATATCCCACGTATGGTTATATCTGGGCCTAGGGGGATTGGAATTGAATATTCCTCTCATTAGTTTGGACACTAATGGATGTGATCCAATTCCCAATTGGTCACTCCCCTGGCCCAAGTAGGATGATAGTGCACTCCTGGCACTGTTTATGGCACTGTAGCTCAGTCCCTCATCAAAGTGTAGGGTAGCCAAGAATTCCAGCACTTCTGTAATGGTAGCGGATTCATATGTAGTGTTGGTAGTAGCGCAGAATCCTTCCCATTTCTTGATGTAGGTGAGGTACTGCTTCCTGGTGGACTCCCTGCATGCCGCCGAGATGGCGTCTATCATTCTGCTGGTGAGTCCGAATCCGCGAAGAGGCCGTTTTAAAATCTGCAAATTAACAGGTCCATGCGGTCATAACATGGGTGATGTTCTCCTGTGACAGGATGAATGAGCAGGCTAGGTCGTTTATTGACCCGAATGCAAGGTTCTGTGGCCATCTTCTGTACCGCTGGGAACCATGGTTGGGTAGGCCAGTCGGGCACCACCAAAATACCCGATGCGGAATCTTGTTTTATTTTCTGCAAGACCCGACTGATGAGGCAGAAAGGGGGGAATGCATAGCAGAACAAATCCCCCCAATGTAGCGTGAAAGCGTCCATCGCTACTGCCCCAGGGTCTGGTTCCCAAGCAACATATGTTGGTAGTTGGTGATTTAATCTGGACGCGAAGAGGTCGATATCTGGTGTCCCATAACGTTCTACAATATCTGTGAACACTTTTCGATCCAACAAACATTCTATGTTGTCGTTAAATTTGCGTGACCTGGTGTCTGCCACTGTGTTTAGCTTGCCTGGGAGGTAAGTGGCTGAGATCCAAATTTCCCTTTGCAGACACCAGAGCCAGATATTGTTGGCCAATTCATCACACGATATCGACTTTATTCCGCCCATGTGGTTAATATAGGCCACCACCGTGGTGTTGTCAATTTGTATTCCGGGTGGGTTTGCCGCCCGACCGTGGAGTACCAACGGCCTTCATGGGCGAGAAGTCGGGAGCTGCAGGTAATACCTGTAGCTCTGGAGAGGCGGTACGCTGGCTGCTCTCCATAGCAGCTGCTCTCGCCGCTGCTCTCTTGGACTTCCGTGATTCCATAATGATACTATTTTCTCGTCGACGCTCACTCTCCGGTGAGACTTACCTGGCGTAAGTTATTTAAACTTACGCTGGAGGAGCCCCGTTCCTCCCGACCGTCGCTTCCGCATGCGTACGACGATATGTCGCGCATGCGTGCTGGCGGGGTCTTCATGTAGTCACTCACGTGACTACCGAAATAAAATTTCAGATCATCCAAGTAAGATTGTTTCATATTTGTTTCAGAATGCTTCAATCTATAATAACTGAAAATTTCATTGAGTTCTCTTAATTTTTAAGAAAGTTATGGGCTTTTAACGGTTCTAGATCACAGCTTTTGAGTTAAGTCAATTGAAAGGCAATGGGGAACAAGATGCTAATTTCCGAGTATGCAAATAGTCATAAATTTCTTAATACTGAAGATATGAAAGTGAATTCGGTGTCAAATTAAACTTCTTTTTCTGCTTTATCTGATGGGATAAATTGCAGACTTGATTTTTTAAATCTCAAAATTTTGTAACATTGCTAGGTAATGGGGAAAAGGCAGGAAAATGGGGTTAAGAAGGATAGATCAACCATGATTGAATGGCATATGTTTGATGGGCTGAATGGACTAATTCTGCTCCTATCACATGAATGTACGAATTAATGGAATTAAAGGCATGTTGTTGGCCTGATGAAGAGATTGGTTCTGGATAGAGTCTCTGAGCATTTCTAGAAAGTATGTAATAAAATCCCAAACCAAAGATTGTTAACAAAGATAAGATTGCACAATGTGGAGGTATCTGTAACATCAGTTGTTAAATGGCTGGAAGACAGGAGACATTGATGTAGAGTTTAATAAAAATATGGTCCTGGATTGTGGTTTAAAAAGGAACTGCAGATGCTGGAAAATTGAAGGTAGACAAACGTGCTGGAGAAACTCAGCGGGTGAGGCAGCATCTATGGAGCGAAGGAAATAGGCAACGTTTCAGGTCGAGACCCTTCTTCAGACTGATGTGAGGGTGGGGGTGGGAAGAAGAAAGGAAGAGGTGGAGCCAGTGGGCTGAGGGAGAGCTGAGAAGGGGAGGAGAAAGTAGGGACTAACTGAAATTAGAGAAGTCAATGTTCATACTGCTGAGGTGCAAACTGCCCAAGCAAAATATGAGGTGCTGCTCCTCCAATTTACAGTGGTCCTCACTCTGGCCATGGAGGAGGCCCAGGACAGAAAGGTCACATTCGGAATGGGAGGGGGAGTTGAAGTGCTGAGCTACCGGGAAATCAGGTTGGTTATTGCAAACCGAGCGGAGGTGTTGGGCGAAGCGATCGCCAAGCCTACGCTTGGTCTCACCGATGTAGAGCAACTGACACCTAGAGCAGCGGATGCAATAGATGAGGTTGGAGGAGGTGCAGGCGAACGTCTGCCGCACCTGGAAAGACTGGAGTCAAGGGGGGAGGTAAAGCGACAAGTGTAGCATTTCATGCGGTTGCAAGGGAAAGTGCCCGGAGAGGGGGTGGTTCCGCAGAGACTGCTCCCTCCATAACTCCCTGCTCAACTCGTCCCTTCCCACCCGAACCACCCCCTCTCCGGGAAGGGGATCCGCTCCGAAGGTAAGTCCGTGCCCCGCGGAGCCCGGAGAATGTGATCCGAAACTTGATCACATCTCCGGGAAGGTAAGGATCTGAAAAAAAAAGTTTCCTCCTCCCCCCACCTCCCCCCACATAAAACAAACAGAAGAACATTAAAACAAACACTAAAAATAACACAAAAGATGAAAAAAATAAACAGACTGCCGGCAGGGCTGCCATCTTCCTCCTCCAGCGCCCCCTACCATCGATATGTACCACTTCAAGGACCAAAGCAATCTTTCCAGGTGCAGCAGAGGTTCACCTGCACCTCTTCCAACCTCATCTATTGCATCTGCTGCTCCTGGGCCTACTCCATGGTCAGAGTGAGGACCACCGTAAATTGGAGGTGCAGCACCTCATATCTCGTTTGGGCAGTTTGCACCCCAGCAGTATGAACATTGACTTCTCTAATTTCAGGTAGTCCCTACTTTCTCCTCCCCTTCTCAACTCTCCCTCAGCCCACTGTCTCCACCTCTTCCTTCCTTCTTCATGCGCCCCCCGCCCTCACATCAGTCTGAAGAAGGGTCTCAAGCCAAAACGTTGCCTATTTCCTTCGCTCCATAGATGCCTCACACGCTGAGTTTCTCCTGCATTTTTGTCTACCATCCTAGATTGTAGGATTTGTAAAGTGGTGTTTCTAGGAATCTGTGGCTGCAAATGTTTAAGATAACATCTCAGTGACAACATCTAATCTGACACCATCTCTGTTCATCTGCCAATGTATCTTTCATTCGTCATTTTGTTATAGATGAGCAATAACTGCAGAGAAGCATAAATTAATCTTGAATCCATTATTGTTAACTACATACAGGCTTAACTAGTCCAACACTCTCCTGGCTAGTCTTCCTTGTTCTACATCCCATTAACTTGATATTATTCAAATTTTTGGCACACATATCTTAACTCATACTAAATCTCAATACTCATACTCATACCAATTTTTCTTGTGCTTGGTGACCAGTTGTCTCTGGTTAAGGAACACGTCTCTATACTTATAAAACTCTCACCTTGTATGTGGATTTGTGTGTGTATAATCACATCTTCTCGAAAAAACAATGCGGTAACGGTAAAATTTTAACATATTCTGGTAGACATTTTTCCAGAGGTCCAAAATCGCCTAATCTGAAAATGTCATGCTTTATTTCTCGTTATTACTGAAATTTTTAAAAAATCTGACAAAACTTTCAATTAAAAAACGACTGTCTTTCACAGATGACATCACAATGGGTCTACGTGCCGTACTTCCTCGCACTGCGAATGACGTCACCCCCCTACCTCCCCCCGTTATTCAAAGGACACAGCTGGAGATGAAGTCAGGCCGTCGACTGAAGACCAAAGATCATAGCTGAAGACTGCGGTGGCCCAACTCGTGGTCCTTCGGTCGCTGCTCGCCCGCTCACTCGCCCGCCCGCCAGCCCCCGCGCCGCCATGCCCTGGGTCCTCATGTCGGCGCATGGTGGGGAGGTTGCTGCTGCTTTCTGCCTCTGTCGCTGCCCTCAGTCTGCCTCTGCCTCTGCCTCTACCCACTGCCTCTGCCTCTACCCACTGCCTCTGCCCCCTGTCCCCTTCCCTCTGTCACTGCCCACTGTCTCTGCCCACTGTCTCTGCCCTCCCTGCCCCAGCCCTCCCTCTACCCTGCCCTCTCTCTGCCGCTTCTCTCTCTCTGCCTCTGCACCTGCCCTCTCTCAGCACCTGCCCTCTCTCTCTAGCCGCATGTGCGAGTTGGGGGCTATGCGTGAGTGGATAGGGCGGGGGATGGGGTAAAAGGAGCGAATGAATAATAATTTAATATCAAGGGGGTGGTTAGTGTGTGTGTGTGGGCGGTGGTTAGTGTGTATGTGTGATGCAGCAGGCCACCACCCCCCGCAACCGCACATTGAGGGGACGGGACCCAACGGGTCATTCCGCCATTCATTGTGGTCATGGCTGATTGTCCCCAATCAATAACCCAATCTGAAAAAAAAGTTTCCTCCTCCCCCCCACATAAAACAAACAGAAGAACATTAAAACAAACACTAAAAATAACACAAAGGATGAAAAAAATAAACAGACTGCTGGCAGGGCTGCCATCTTCCTCCTCCAGCGCCCCCTACCATCGATATGTACCACTTCAAGGACCAAAGCAATCTTTCCAGGTGCAGCAGAGGTTCACCTGCACCTCTTCCAACCTCATCTATTGCATCTGCTGCTCCTGGGCCTACTCCATGGTCAGAGTGAGGACCACCGTAAATTGGAGGCGCAGCACCTCATATCTCGTTTGGGCAGTTTGCACCCCAGCAGTATGAACATTGACTTCTCTAATTTCAGGTAGTCCCTACTTTCTCCTCCCCTTCTCAACTCTCCCTCAGCCCACTGTCTCCACCTCTTCCTTTCTTCTTCCTGCGCCCCCCCCGCCCTCACATCAGTCTGAAGAAGGGTCTCAAGCCAAAACGTTGCCCATTTCCTTCGCTCCATAGATGCTGCCTCACACGCTGAGTTTCTCCTGCATTTTTGTCTACCATCCTAGATTGTAGGATTTGTAAAGTGGAGTTTCTAGGAATCTGTGGCTGCAAATGTTTAAGATAACATCTCAGTGACAACATCTAATCTGACACCATCTCTGTTCATCTGCCAATGTATCTTTCATTCATCATTTTGTTATAGATGAGCAATGTAACTGCAGAGAAGCATAAATTAATCTTGAATCCAGTATTGTTAACTACATACAGGCTTAACTAGTCCAACACTCTCCTGGCTATTAACTTGATATTATTCAAATTTTTGGCACACATATCCCGTGCCTGCCTTCTCCCTATATCCCTTGATTCCACTATCCCCTAGAGCTCTATCTAACTCTCTCTTTAAATCCATCCAGTGACTTTGCCTCCACTGCCCTCTGTGGCAGAGAATTCCACAAATGCACAAATCTCTGGGTGAAAACATTTTTTCTCACCTCAGTCTTAAACGGCTTCCCTTTTATTCTAAGATTATGGCCCCTGGTTCTGGACTCACCCAACATTGGGAACAATTTTCCTGCATCTAGCTTGTCCAGTCCTTTTATAATTTTATATGTTTCTATAAGATTCCCCCCTCATCCTTCTAAACCCCAGTGAATACAAGCCTAGTCTTTTCAATCTCTCCTCATATGACAGTCCCGCCATCCCAGGGATCAATCTCGTGAACCAACGCTGCACTGCCTCAATCACAAGGATATCCTTCCTCAAATTAGGAGACCTAAACTGTACACAATACTCCAGATGTGGTCTCACCAGAGCCCTAGACAATTGCAGAATAACCTCTTTACTCCTATACTGAAATCCTCTTGTTATGAACCTGCACTCTACTTGATCTAGTCTAATTTAAAATTCACATCCTTATTTACAATTTCTTCAGTCTCACTCGTTCTGATTTCTACATTCTCTTCCACCTCCGTAACCCTCCAGAATATCTGTGCTACTCCATTTCAGCACTGATTTACACATGTACGTTCAACTGTAAAGGTCCTAAGGTCTGCAAATTACTCTGCAAGGCTCTGCATCTCCTTCGGTCTCTCTCCTCCTTTAAGATGATGCTGGATTATTGATGACATTTTAATCATCTGCTTTAGCACATCCTTTTGGGCCCAAGTAGCAAAGATTCTCTGTTAATCCACCTGTCATAGTTGTCGAAAGAGTGGAAACAGGCCCTTCAGTCCAACTTGCCTACAACGGCCAACATGTCACAGCTACACCAGTCCCACTTGCCCGCAGTTGGTCCATATCCCTCCAAACCTGTCCTGCATGTACCTGTTGAACTGTTTCTTAAACATAGGGATCGTCCCTGCTCATCTATCCCCTCTGGCAGATTGTTCCATACACCCACCACCCTTTGTGTGCAAAAGTTACCCCTCAGATTCCTATTAAATCTTTTCCCCTTCACCTTAAACCTACAGTATGTCCTCTGGTCCTCGATTCACCTACTCTGGGCAAGAGACTCTGTGCATCTATCCAATCTATTCCTCTCATGATCTTATACACCTCAATGAGATCACCCCTCATCCTCCTATACTCTTAGGAATAGAGTCCCAGCCTACTCAACCTCTCCCTATAGCTCAGATCATCTAGTCCTGGCAACAAGGTCCTACCCTGTGAGGTATTTAGTGATTTAACAGCATGTTGAAGGTACAGGTAAATATAAAGTACGTCTCCATTAAAGTATGTTTCCATTGTCAATAATTTGGAAGAAGCAATAGAAAGTTGTATATCCTGGTTGGAAAAAGACAGTAACAGCAAATATCTTGACATATGCAATTATGCATTAAGGTCTCATAAACGGGTTGTTTTCCTAGAGACTGAGAAAGTTGAGGACCCAAAGGAGGACTTTAAATGGATACAATAAGTTGCTATGATAGATACACATAAACTATTTCCACTGATCGGGAAACACCAAAGCAAACGGATAGATGTTTAAAATCAGAGAACACAGGTAAATATGGTGGTAAAGGAGACTTTCATTGGCCTTCAACAAGGTGTTAAGTATAGAAGGACACAAAATGCTGGAATAATTCAGCAAGTTAGGCAGCATCCCTGGAGATACATGATGTTTCAGGTCGAGACCCTGCTTCAGAAATTGGGATATTGTGTTACAATTGTACAAGACATTGGTGAGTTTACATTTGGAATACTATGTTCAGTTTTGGTCGCCCTGTTATGGAAGGATATCATTAAGCTGAAAGAGTGCAGGAAAGATGTATGAGGATGTTTGCCAGGACACGAGGGCCTCAGTTATAGGGATAGGCTGGGCAGGCTAGGACTTTATTTCTTGGAGTGCAGGAGGTTAATGAGTCATCTTATCGAGGTTTATAAATTCGTGATAGGAATAGAAACATAGAAACATAGAAACATAGAAATTAGGTGCAGGAGTAGGCCATTCAGCCCTTCGTGCCTGCACCGCCATTCTATATGATCATGGCTGATCATCCAACTCAGTATCCCGTACCTGCCTTCTCTCCATACCCTCTGATCCCCTTAGCCACAAGGGCCACATCTAACTCCCTCTTAAATATAGCCAATGAACTGGCCTCAACTACCCTCTGTGGCAGAGAGTTACAGAGACCCACCACTCTCTGTGTGAAAAAAGTCCTTCTCATCTCGGTCCTAAAGGATTTCCCCCTTATCCTTAAGCTGTGACCCCTTGTCCTGGACATCACCAACATCGGGAACAAACTTCCTGCATCTAGCCTGTCCAACCCCTTAAGAATTTTGTAAGTTTCTATAAGATCGCCTCTCAATCTCCTAAATTCTAGAGAGTATAAACCGAGTCTATGCAGCCTTTGTTCATAAGACAGCCCTGACATCCCATTAATCAGTCTGGTGAACCTTCTCTGCATTCCCTCTATGGCAATAATGTCCTTCCTCAGATTTGGAGACCAGAACTGTACGCAATACTCCAGGTGTGGTCTCACCAAGACCCTATACAACTGAAGTAGAACCTCCCTGCTCCTATACTCAAATCCTTTTGCTATGAAAGCTAACATACCATTCACTTTCTTCACTGCCTGCTGCACCTGCATGCCTACTTTCAATGACTGGTGTACCATGACACCCAGGTCGCGCTGCATCTCCCCTTTTCCTAATCGGCCTCCATTTAGATAATAGTCTGTTTTCCTATTTTTGCCACCAAAGTGGATAACCTCACATTTATCCACATTATACTGCATCTGCCAAACATTTGCCCACTCACACAGCCTATTCAAGTCACCTTGCAGTCTCCTAGCATCCTCCTCACAACTAACACTGTCCCCCAGCTTAGTGTCATCCGCAAACTTGGAGATATTGCCTTCAATTCCCTCATCCAGATCATTAATGTATATTGTAAATAGCTGGGGTCCCAGCACTGAGCCTTGCGGTACCCCACTAGTCACTGCCTGCCATTGTGAAAAGGACCCGTTTACTCCTACTCTTTGCTTCCTGTTTGCCAGCCAGTTCTCTATCCACATCAATACTGAACCCCCAATGCCGTATGCTTTAAGCTTATATACTAATCTCTTATGTGGGACCTTGTCAAAAGCCTTCTGGAAGTCCAGATACACCACATCCACTGGTTCTCCCCTATCCACGCTACTAGTTATATCCTCGAAAAATTCCACAAGATTCATCAGACATGATTTACCTTTCGTAAATCCATGCTGACTTTGTCCAATGATTTCACCACTTTCCAAATGTGCTGCTATCCCCTCTTTAATAACTGACTCTAGCAGTTTCCCCACTACCGATGTTAGACTAACTGTTCTGTAATTCCCCGTTTTCTCTCTCCCCCCCCTCTTAAAAAGAGGGGTTACGTTTGCTACCCGCCAATCCTCAGGAATACTCCAGAATCTAAAGAGTTTTGAAAGATTATCACTAATGCATCCACTATTTCCGGAGCTACTTCCTTAAGTACTCTGGGATGCAGCCTATCTGGCCCTGGGGATTTATCGGCCTTTAATCCATTCAATTTACCCAACACCACTTCCCGACTAACCTGGATTTCACTCAAGTCCTCCTTTGACCCGCAGTCCCCTGCTATTTCCGGCAGATTATTTATGTCTTCCTTAGTGAAGACGGAACCAAAGTAGTTATTCAATTGGTCCGCCATATCCTTGTTCCCCATGATCACAAATCACAAATAGAATTTTGTTTTACCCAGAGTTGGGGAATCAAGAACCAGAGGACATAGGTTTAAGTTGAGAAGGGAAAGATTTAATGAGAACCTGGGAGGCAACATTTTCACTGAGAAGGTGGTTGATGTTTTAGTTTAGTTTAGAGATACAGCGAGGAAGCAGGACGCTCGGCCCACTGAGTCTGGATCGACCAGAGAACATCCCCAGACACTAGCACTATCCTTCACGCTGGGAACAATTTACAATTTTTACCAAAGCTAATTAACCTACAAACGTGTACGTCGTTCGAGTGTGGGAGGAAACCGGAGCACCTGGAGAAAACCCATGCAAGTCATGGGGAGAACGTTAAAACTCCATACAGACGGCACCCATAGTCATGATCGAACCCGGGCCTCTGGAGCTGTGAAAGCCATGTCCCACGGTACGAGTTCAATCCAAGAGCTCTCGCGAGTTAAAAAAAAATCAAACTCATGGTAAGCACGGAGAATGAACGTAGCGGGTACGTCGGAGCTCGGGGACGTCTTAGCGGCTCGTAACGCTAACAACAGGTACTCTGGAAGACTTGCTAACGGCAGGTAAGCACGGGAAGACTCGTGAAGATTTTTCAACATGTTGAAAAATGACCATGAGAGCCCCGAGTACCGACAAGTGGCCATTACCGTAAATCTCCGATTTCGATTCGGGGTAAACTCGAGAGAGCTCTTGGAATGAACTCGTACCGTGGGACAGGGCTTTAAGGCAGCGACTCTACCGCTGCGCCACCGTGCCGCCCCAATATATGGAACAATCTGTCTGAGGAAATAATTGAAGCAGGTATTATAGTCGCATTTAAAAGACACTTGGACAGGTACATGTATAGGAAAGGGTTAGATGGAAATGGGTCAAATGCAGGCCAATGGGACTAACTCAGATGGGCTATCTTGATCGGCATGGATGAGTTAAGAAATTGAGGCTGTTAAATAGATAGACAAGTACTTTCCCGATTTTTTTACAGCAATTTTGTCTCTTGAGGGACGTTTCCTTGAAACAACACGAATATGGGAAACATTTGTTGCAATTTGATACTACAAAATATTCTTTCCTTGAAGCACAGCATGAAAATTCTTTACAACATCAAAGGGATCATTAACATGGCAATAGAATGAACTATTTTAAACCATGCCTGGGTAACTTTCTGTTACCTGATTAAATTACATTAAAGGTTTTTAAAAACTAGGAACTAACTTTGAATGTTACAATTTACTTTTAACAGCAAAGATAACTTTAAAAAAAATAGCTTCACAATTATTAAAAGTTAGAGGCTGTTAAAAATACAATATTGACAACTTTAAGGTAAAAATGTTCAGCTCAGCAACTGACTCTCACCGCACAATATATGAATGAATTTGTGCTTTCACCCTTATTTATTTATTTATTTTAAATTTTTATATTTAGTCCTGTTAAAAACAAAATGTTTGTTGGAGGTCTTCTTTTATGTGGTGGGTGGGGGGAGGGGAAGTTGGAAACTTTATTTCCTAGTCCCTACCTGGTCTGAGAGGCGGCTTCCCTCCGAGCTGCTTCTTCGCCCCTTCCTCGCGGCCTACCATCGGACTGGAGCGGCGTTTGCTGCTGGGACCGGCCGGGACTATGGCTTCGGCGGCTGCACAGCGCTGGGACACCATCACGGATGCCTTACCGGGTCGCCCTGCTGTAAGCCCCGGAGTGCTGTGACCGCCAACTCCAACATCCGAGGAGCTGTGGCTGCGGGTGTACAGCTGCGGGCGGTGGTGGATTTCGAACTGGGATCCGAGATCACCAGAGTCGGAGCTCCAACAAGCGCGGCCTGAGGACTTCGGGAGCCGCGGTCTCCGGGGAGGAAGCGGCCGCTCCAGACATTCCAAGCCGCTGAGGAGTGTGCACCCGACACTGGAGTTCCATCTTCCCGGCAAGAGGGCCTGAAAATATCGGACTGGCTGCGGAGGCCACAAATAGGCCCCGACCTCAGGTGATCACAGAGGAAGAGGACTGAACTTTCTGATGCCTTTCCCCACAGTGGAAAATTTTGATTCTGCTGTGGGGGGACGTTCATGTTGAAGTCTATAATGTGTTGTGTCATTTTTCTTCTTTTTTACATTTTTCTATGGATGTACTGAAACGTAATTATTTATTCTATGTAAAGCACTTTGGTTTCAATGCGAGTTGATTTAAACGTGATATATAAATAAAATGTACTTACTTATTCGGATTTCATCTTTCCCCTTTTTTACATTTTTTTAAGTTTAGGTTAGTTTAGTTTAAAGATAGAGCTTTAAATCATGCCCTTCATCCCACCCAGTCCATGCCGACCTGTACACCAGTTCTATGTTATAATCTGTCGTGTTTTATAACGCAAACGTACTTTTGGTTTATTCTTTGTAAAGTCAGAAAGTGACTGGCAAATAGAAATCTGAATGCAAGGAACCTCGGAAGCACTTCTGTCGATGATGGTTCTCCTCTGTTCATTTAAGCGAGAGCCATCAATGAACCAGCAGTATTTCTAAATATAGTCATCCATCACCTCTGCAAATATAAAATCCACGATTTTAGGGCATAACTTTAAGATGACAGGGTTACAGTTTAAAGATGTGTGGGGCAAGATTTTTTACACAGAGAGTGGTTGGTGCCTGAAAGACATTACCTGATGCAGTGGTTGAGGCATAGCATAGCGGCATTTAAGAGGTTTTTGGATAGGCACATGGATATGCAGGGAATGGAGGGATATGGATCACATGCAGGCAGAGGAGAGTTTAACTTGGTATCATGTTCGGCACAGACATTCTGGGGCAAAGGGCCTGTTCCTGTGCTGCACTGTTCTGTGTTCTGTGCAATATCATCCTTGTTTACAGGAAATCTGTTGCTGTTTTCTGAACCAGTCTGTACCTTGATGGTCCTTTGTTTTGATGAATCAGTTCCTTTGTGTATTCTTTGAAAGATGACTTTTGCTGATAGAAAAATCAGAATTCTGCAGATTAATTACTTTACCGCTCTTGTTTAGTTTAGAGATACAGCACGGAAACAGACCTTTCGGCCCACCTGGTCTGTGCCGACGAGCGATCCCTGTACACCAGCTCAATCCTACACATTAGGGCCAATTTACAATGTTTTTACCCAAGCCAAATTAACCTACAAACCCGTAAGTCTTTGGAATGTGGGAGGAAGCTGGAACAACCCGGCAAAACTCATGCTGTCAAGGAGAGAACGGACAAACTCCGTATAGACGTCACCCGTAGTCAGGATCAAACCTGGGTCTCTGTCGCTGTAAGGCCGCGACTCTGCCACTGCGCTACACTTGTTCAGTCACTGATATATACAGTATGGCTAATGCTGCACTCCTGTTACTAGTTGCATATAGAGATTTATATCCCTACTGATGGTTTCATGTGCAATGAGTTTATGTACATGCTTGGTGAGCTCCAGCCTGTTCATGAATGGCTATAATTTAATCATCTTGTTGATATTCTGTACAAATCTTCTCATCACATCAGAAGCATGTTTTACTTTTTACAAATGTACCAGTCTGTGTTGGAGATGGGTGCTTTGAATTGCTTGGCAATACAAACTCATTATTGTGGAATACCAATGAATGAACATGGAGGTTAAAGTTATTAATTTCCTGAATTCAGCTTCTTGCAGCAGCAGAATTCATATTTTAAACATTACATGATTAAAAGAAACTGGCCCATCAAAACACAACAAAAAGAATTAGTAAGTTGCAGGCTGCTACCAACGCCAACAAACTTAAACGTAAAATATCTCAAAATGCATCAAAAGCTGGATATTAAACACATTTTGACACTGATCCACATAAGCAGACGAATTATCAAAGTTGACCTTCAAGAAAAAAAAGGGGAATAGCATTCCAGCGGTGGTTAGGGAGGGAGGTTCAGAGCTTTGAATGCTGGCAGCTGAAGGTAGGATGATTGCAGAGTAATAGCAGATGGAATGTACCACTCATATGTGCATGGGGGAAGGACTAACTTGGGTAGGACAGACATTCAAAACTGGTATGTGATGGACTGGGCTACATCTACAACTCTGCAATCTCTAGCAGTCATGGTCAGCGCTGTTTCCAAACCAAACTTGATTCAACCCCACCGTATATTCTCTATGGTGCATCCGTAGAAGTTTGTAAGAGTCATTGGAAACATGCCAAATGTCTCCTCAAGGCGGTGGAGGCCAGTTCTCTGGATACTTTCAAGAGAGAGCTTGATAGGGCTCTTAAAGATAGTGGAGTCAGGGGATATGGGGAGAAGGCAGGAACGGGGTACTGATTGTGGATGATCAGCCATGATCACATTGAATGGCGGTGCTGGCTCGAAGAGCCAGTGGCCTACTCCTGCACCTATTGTCTATTGAAACAGGATCATCTGCAGGGAAACTAGTGCCACTGACAGAGCATTTAAACTATACATAGACAGCACCGGAGGTCAGGATTGAATGTGAGCCATGGGTGGCAGTCACATCAGCTGCATCACTGCTGCCCCAATGTGATTTTTTTTTTTCAATTTTTCAATTCAGTCTTTAATTGTCATTATGCAGTGTACAGTACAGAGACAACGAAATGCAGTTTGCATCTTCCCAGAAGAGCGAACTTAGAATAATGAACGGTAAATATATATATATGTACAAACAGTATCAGTAGTGCAATTATACAGGGGGAAGGAGTGTCCGGGGGGGGGGGTGTGACTGGCAAACACTGAGGTGCAGAGTTAAGTATTGCAACAACCGCAGGGAAGAAGCTGTTCCTGAACCTGCTGGTTTGGCAACGGAGGGACCTGTAGCGCCTCCCGGATGGGAGGAGGGTAAACAGTCTGTGGCTGGGGTGAGACCAGTCCTTGACGATGCTGCGCGCCCTTCGCAGACAGTTGGGCAGTTTTCACCACCCTCTGCAGTGCTTTCCGGTCAGAGACAGAGCAGTTGCCATACCATACTGTGATACAGTTGGTAAGGATGCTCTCGATGGTGCAGCGGTAGAAGTTCACCATAATCTGAGACAGATGGACCTTCTTTAGTCTCCTCAGGAAGAAGAGATGCTGGTGGGCCCTCTTGACCAATGTAGAGGTATTGTGGGTCAAAGAGAGGTCATCAGAGATGTTGACCCCCAGAAACCTGAAGCTGGAAACACGTTCCACCTCCGTCCCGTTAATATGGATGGGGGTGTGCTCCTTGGTCTTCTTGGAGTTAAGGGCCAGGTTGTTGTCAGCGCACCATACTGCTAGGAGCTGAACCTCCTCCCTATAGGCCGACTCATCGTTGTCGCTGATGAGGCCAATCACTATTGTATCATCTGCATACTTGATGAGGGTGTTAGAACCATGTACAGGTGTGCAGTTGTAGGTGAAGAGGGAGTAGAGGAGGGGGCTCGGTACACAGCCCTGTGGAACACCGGTGTTCCATTTGATGCAATGTTCCTGAGGCTTGAGCATCTTATTACACAAAAGGAAGTTTTTAAATCATTATAGTTTCTGAAGACATGTTGATGACTTCTGGAATCTACTGTGATATTTCTAAAATATTCTTTACATTGTTCTATATTTTTCTGACTCTGATTTAAATTTCATTTTCTTACCCCGTCATTTCTAAGATCTGGAAGAAAGCATATTAATACATAAATGGACAACTTACAGATATTAATCCCTGTTCAATGCAAGAAATATAATTATTATTAAACTAAAGGACCATTTTCTGAAATCATGAAGTTATCATAACATATAAGGTCAATATAAAAATCCACTGATAATAAAACTCATAGATCATATAAAAATTAGGTTGCATTAGGCTTTACAGTACAGCCAAAATACGTCCCCTTTGCCCTAATTAAATTCATAGCTTTGTAAGATTATTAAATGGTGATGGTGCTTTTGAAGTTACCCACGCTACATTTTATAAGTCTTGCCATATGTCATAGTTTACAGGTGGGGCTATTAAAATGTGTAATACTGGTGCTTGGGTCTTCAACTTCCAGGTTACGTCCATACACTTGCTTCATTAAAGATGTGGTTCATTGCTTCCAGTGTTTTTTTAATAGGCCTGGTAAAATCTGGATGCTATTATCTATGAATGGTATTTAAGGAAAGCAAACTTTTATTCATTTTCTAAGATACTTATAATTTTATCACAGAGCACTAAATCAGGCCCTTCGGCTCAACCCTACATGCTAATCAAGATGCCTCATTTAGGCTAGTCCCATTTACTCAAGTTTGTTAAAAGTCATAATTGTATCTGTTACTACAGCTTCTTCTGGTAACTACTCTGGATGTTCTGGGAATCCTTGCCTATCACTTCCTATCTCAATCTTGCTGGGTTAAATCAACTCCCTAATCTCCATAGGATAATCGCGGAAAGTTAGAATGGATTTGTTCAAGAAAAATACTGTCTGATGAACTTAAGTAAATTATGCAAAAACATCAGCCATGATTCTAATGACCAGTGGGACAGTTTTGAAAGGTTGAAGACCTACAGCTGCTCACATTTTCATGTGTTCTGGCGACCTGCCCTGGGCCTCAACCTCTCTTCAGTTCCCCACAACTCCCTATACCCTGATCTTTCAAAGATTTATCTACTGCCTCTGTAAACATCTGCAGGATTCGGTCAGAAAGGGAAAGAGCCTAAAATAAATCTATACTTATATAGAAAAAAGTTTTACATGAAAACAGTTTTCTTCGCTCTTGCACTGCCCTCAAGTGTTCATTTGTGAATTTGCAGAGCTTAGAAATGATCATTTAGAAATTAAATTGAAGGGGTACTTCCTCTCTCCCCCAAGAACAGAAATTATTCTCAGAGCACTTTATACCTAATTAGCCAACTCTTTATTTTCACAAACATTTGAAATAAGCAGTTGAAGTGAAGTTTCACAGATAGTAATACTAACAGTTTCAACTTTGATTGTGTTAAATGATGATTTCTTCATTCTGCTATACAGGCCACCTCAACACTTTTTGGATAAGTAGGGGCTTTGATTACAATATCAGTTGAAAGATTGCACTTGGTGCAAGGTAGCATTTCCTCAGTGCCTCAAACTTAAAGCACCATATCCGAATCAAATTTGGGGATGAGTGACAAAGCTGGAAATAATACTTAGTATCTTTGGGTCTGAAGAAGGGTTTCGGCCCGAAACGTTGCCTATTTCCTTCGTTCCATAGATGCTGCCGCACCCACTGAGTTTCTCCAGCACTTTTGTCTACCTTCGATTTTCCAGCATCTGCAGTTCCTTCTTAAACAATAATAAACAATAATACTTAGTGCATTATTTTATACAAGGTCATTGAAGTGAGGAAATGAAGAAGTAATGATAACAAATCTGCAAAGT
Organism: Raja brachyura; assembly: GCA_963514005.1. The sequence goes on along the minus strand of OY740781.1, from coordinate 47,258,014 downwards.
TAAAATAAAAGCATTCAATAACTTTGGAATGTTTACCAGAAGCAGAGAGATCGAATATGTAGCTGTTAAGAAAAGGTAATTAAAATTAACCAGAATATTATAATTTTTTTTGGCTAATACACGATTTAATTAATCACTTTCAAGCCAAAAGGACCACCTGTGTATAAGCAATAACTGAAGAGCACAGCTACAGTGGGAAGCTGTCTGAAGAAGGGTCTCGACCCGAAACGCCGCCTTTCTCCTTCGCTCCTTAGATGCTGCTGCACCCGTTGAGTTTCTCCAGCCTTTTGTGTACCCTCGATTCTCCTGCATCTGCAGTTCCTTCTTTAACAACAGCTACAGTGGGGTCAGGAGAGGTGGTCAGGAGAGGCAGAGGAACGGCTCCGGGATTGCTTTGTCACCCGACTGGGTGATATTGAAAGACACGGCAATGGACCTGAATGAATATGCTGTAGTTGTTACCGACATCATAAGGAAATGCTTGGAGGAGTGGGTTCCCACCAAAACCCTTAAAGTGTTCGCCAGCCAGAAGCTTTGGATGAACCTTCTCTCTAAACTGGAGGATGAGATGGATGTTCAGCAGCAGTGGCAGGGCTTGCATGCCATTACATCCTGCAAAGCAAAACTAGAGGGCAGCTCAAGCAACGGTGAGGCATGAGTCCTGGTTGAGGTTGGGAGAACCATTGATGTGTATTCTCAGGCCCCCATGGCCCACGATGATATTGCAGTCTCAGTCACCAAGGCTAATGTCAGATGATCCTTCATAAGTGCGATCCCTCGGAAAGCATCTATACTGGTCATGAACTCGAAACTCGTCAACCGCACATTCCTGAGGTTCCCACCTGCTTTAAAAGGACATTAATAATACCAGTGTCCAAGAAGAGCAAGGTGATGAGTATCAATGACTACCAAATTGTGGCACCACTGTCTGTGGTGTTGATGTGCCATGAGAGGTTGGTTATGGTATATACATGCGTCAACTCTTTCCTTCACAAGAACCTGGACCCACTACAATTTGCCTACTGCCACAATAAATCAACGAGGGGTGCAAGCTCACTGGCTCTCCATTTTGTACTGGACCATTTGAACAATAAGAAGACATACTTTGGGCTGTTGTTCATCGACTACAGCTTGGCGTACATCTGCTCCAAACTTGTTACCAAGCTCAGGGAATTAAGTGTCTGTGAATCTCTTTGCAACTGGATCCTCAACTTCCTCATCGACAGACCACAGTTACTACGAATTGGCAACAACACTTCATCCTCAAAAACCATTAGCACTGGGCACCTCAAGGCTGTGTGCCCAGTCTCCTGCTCTACATCCATAACTGTGAATATAGACACAGTTCCAATTCCATCTTTAAATTTACTGTCCAAGAATCAGCTTTCATCGAAGGGTTGGTAGTGGAGAGTCAACAACTACAAATTCTTGCCTGTTAAATTCTTGGCAGGTCTCTTAAGACCTGTCCTTGACACAGGCCGTCGATGCAATTATAAAGAAGGCACGTCAATGCTTCTACTTAGAAAATTGAGGATATTTGGTAGGTTATTAAATACACTCTTAAACCTCTACAGGTGTACAGTAGATGTCACAATGACTGGTTGCATCACGGCCTGGTTCAGCAACTCAAATGCCAGGAATGAAGGAAAATAGAAAAAAAGTGGTGAACTCTGCCTGGTCCATCACATGTACTGACCCCACCATCAAATAAATCAGTAGGAGGTGACGCCTCAAAAAGGCAGCCATCATCATCAAGGACCCTCAGCACCCTGGTCAGACATCAGCTAAACTACAAACTGTGTTGGTTGTATTTACAATAAGTGAGAATCTAATCATCTATTGTTGACATTCAATGGCCAGGCCACTTAGCATCGATCTTCTGCAGGGTGGGCAGGAGATTGGTGGATAGTCACCACTGGGCAGAAACCTAACCAGATTAACAAAGTAAACACAGTCGCTATAAAATTGGATTAGAAGTACCTGTGATGAGTTACTAATCTTCCAAAACCCTGGGGCAAAACGATAATTTACATGCCAGGGGACCATGATGGAATAATTGAATTGAATACATTTTATTAGCCAAGTATGTATACATACAAGCAATTTGCTTTGGTGCTTTGCTCGCAAGTAACAACACGATATGCAGTAAACAATTAAGAATAAAACATTATAATATAAACATGTGAAGAATGAAATAAAACACCAGAGCAAAAGAAGACTGCAGGCTTTTGGTTGTTGAGCAGAGCTACTGCTCGTGGAAAAAACCCAGGGAACCTCAGTGGTTGTTCCAATGGGTCTTTCCCTTCCCCCTCAAACCATGTGATCCCAGCTCTTCCCCACCCACACTATAGTCCTCATACCCCCTTCCTCCCTGAACACCCCCCCACCCCCCCACCGGACATCGCCTCGACCTCAGTCCATTCACCTGCCTTTCTCCGGCCCCAACCCCCATCCTTGCCGTGTGTTCACAATCCCTTCTGACCTCCCCATCTCTGATACCGAATGGTCTGTCCTCAGCAGAGGCCTCAGCTTTATTCCCCTCCGTCCCCACCTCAATGAGTTCCGCGCCCGCCACAATGTGGAGCTCTCTTTCCGTCGCCTCCGCCTCAAAGCGTTCTTCCATAGGAAGGAGTCCTCGCCCTCCAGTGATGACCCCCTCTCCCATCTCCAACGGACCCCCTCCTCTTGGACCCCCCTCATGGCCATCTTCCGGCTTTAAACCCTTTTATTTTAAACTGCCGGTAGGTCATCAACCGCCTCAACTTCTCCACTCCCCTGTCTCACTCAAACCTTTCCCCCCCTGAACGTGCAGCCCTCCACTCACTCTGCAACAACCCAGACTGGGTGATCAAACCCGCCCACAAGGGAGATGCCGTGGTAGTCTGGCACGCTGAACTCTACAAGGCTGAGGCCCGTGCCAACTCTCAGACACCTCCTCCTACTTATCCTTGGACCATGACCCCACAGGCGAGCACCAGGCCACTATCTCTAGCACCATCACTGACTTCATCAACTCCGGCTCCCTGCCCTCCCAAGCCTCCAACCTCATCGTTCCCCAGCCCCGCACGGCCCCATTTGAACTTCTCCCCAAAATCCACAAACCTGGCAGACCCATTGTTTCTGCCTGTTCGTGCCCTACCGAACCTATTTCCACATACCTCGAATCCATCCTATCACCCCCTGGTTAAATCCCTCCCCACCTATGTTCAAGACACCTCAAACGCTCTTCATCTCTTCCAGGACTCCGTTTTCTAGGCCCCCATTCCCTCATCTTCACCATGGAGGTCCAGTCACTCTACACCTCCATCCCCCACCAGGAGGGTCTCAAAGCCCTCCGTTTCTTCCTCGACCGCAAAACCAACCAATCCCCGTCTACTGACACTCTCCTCCGCCCAATGGAGCTGGTCCTTACCCATAATAACGTTTCGTTTGACTCCTCCCATTTCCTCCAAATATAATGCGTAGATATGAGCATGTGCATGGGCCCCAGCTAAGCCTGCCTCTTTGTAGGGTACGTCGAACAATCCTTGTTCAAGGCGTGCACTGGTCCTATCCCCGAACTCTACCTCCGCTAGATCAACGACTGCATTGGTGCTACCTCCTGCACCCATACACAACTCAATGACTTCATCCATTTCACCACTAACTTCCCTCCGTCACTCAAATACACCTGGACCATTTCCGACATTTCCCTCCCATTTCTTGACCTCACTATCTTCATCGCAGGTGAGAGACTACTGATCGACTTCCACTATAAACCCACTGACTCCCATGGCTATCTGGACTACACTTCTTCCCACCCTGCTTCCTGTAAGGACTCCATCCTCTACTCCCAATTCCTCCGTCTATGCCGCATCTGCACCCAGGATGAGATGTTCCACACCAGGGCATCGGAGATGTCCTCAATCTTTAGGGAACAGGGGTTCCCCTCTTCTACTATAGATGAGGCTCTCACCAGGGTCTCTTCTATACCCCGTGCCTCTGTTCTCACTCCCCAATGCCCATCCCCCCCACTCGTAACAAGGGCAGAGCCCCCCTAGTCCTCACCTTCCACCCGATCAGCCATCACATACAACAAATAATCCTTTGACATTTTCACCACCTCCGACATGATCCCACCACTGGCCACATCTTCCCATCTCCTCCCCTGTCTGCTGTCCGCAGAGACCGCTCCCTCCGTAACTCCCTGGTCAATTCGTTCCTTCCCAGCCGAACCAACCTCTCTCCGCGCACTTTCCCTTGAAACCGCAGGAAATACTACACTTGTCGCTTTACCTCCCCCCCTGACTCCATCCAATGACCCAAGCAGCCTTTCTAGGTGTGACAGAGGTTCACCTGCACTTCCTCCAACCTCATACATTGCATCTACTGCTCTAGATGTCAGCTGCTCTACATCGGTGAGACCAAGCGTAGGCTTGGCGGTCGCTTCGCTGAACACCTCCGCTAGGTTCGCAATAACCAACCTGATCTCCCGGTGGCTCAGCACTTCAACTCCCCCTCCCATTCCAAATCCGACCTTTCTGTCCTGGGCCTGTTCCATGGCCAGAGCGAGGCCCACCGTAAATTGGAGGAGCAGCACCTCATATTTCGCTTGGGTAGTTTGCACCCCAGCGGTATGAACATTGACTTCTCCAATTTCAGGAAGTCCCTACTTTCTCCTCCCCTTCTCAGCTCTCCCTAAGCCCACAGGATCCACCTCTTCCTTTCTTCTTCTCGCCCCCCCCCACCCTCACATCAGTCTGAAGAAGGGTCTCGACCCAAAACGTCGCCTAGTCCCTACTTTCTCCTCCCAATAGACAATAGACAATAGGTGCAGGAAGGAGTAGGCCATTCGGTCCTTCGAGCCAGCACTGCCATTCAATGTGATCCACGGTCGCCCCTTACTCCACTTTCTTCCTCCCAGGAATGAACTGATCCTGCACCTTCTGTATTATTCCTAGAAATACCTGCTATATTTGTTCCACTGTCATCCCTGCTAGTCTATCTTTCCAGTCAACTTTGGCCAGTTCCTCCCTCATGGCCCCATAGTCCCCTTTATTCAATTGTAACACTGACACCGATCTACCCTTTTCCCTCTCCAATTGTAGATTAAACCTGACCTCCTACCTCCTAATGGCTCATTAACCTCAAGATCCTTTATCAAATCCGGTTCATTACATAACACTAAATCCAGAATAACTCCCTGGTAGGCTCCAATACAAGCTGCTCTAAGAAACCACCACGAAGGCACTCTACAAAGTCCCTTTCTTGGGGTCCAATACCAACCTGGTTTTCCCAGACCACCTGCATGTCGAAATCTCCCATAACAACCACAGCATTACTTTTGCTACATCCCAATTTTAACTCCTGATTCAACTTGCACCCTATGTCCAGGCTACTGTTTGGGGGCATGTAGATAAGTCCCATTAGGGTATTTTTACCCTTACAATTCCTTAGTTCTATCCATTCTGACTCTACATCTCCTGTTTCAATGTCCCCCAGTGGCGGAAATCCGGATGAAAAGCGGTGAAATCTTCGCTTTCCGTGACAGTGGGGGTGGGACTGCTGATTTAGGGCGCCGATTGGATCCACCTCTTCCTTTCTTCTTCCCGCCCCTCACACCCTCACAACAGTCTGAAGAAGGGTTTCGACTATTTCCTTCGCTCCATAGATGCTGCCTCACCCGCTGAGTTTCTTCAGCATTTTTGTCTACGCTCGTGGAAAAAAGCTGTTTTTATGTCTGGCTGTGATGGCTTTGACAATCCGGAGTCGCCTTCCAGATGGAAGTGCTTCAAAGAGTTTGTGGCCAGGGTGAGAGGGGTCAGAGATGATCTTACCCGCTCGTTTCCTGGCCCTTGCAGTGTACAGTTCGTCAATGGAGGGAAGGTTGCAGCCCACAATCATCTCGGCTGATTGAACGATGCGCTGCAGTCTCCGGATGTCGTGCTTTGTAGCTAAGCCAAACCAGACTATGATGGAGAAGGTGAGGACAGACTCCTTGATGGCAGTATAAAACTGGACCAATATTGCTTGTGGCAGATTATGCTTTCTCAGCTGCCGCAGGAAGTACATCCTCTGTTGGGCCTTTTTGACTGTGGAGTCGATGGTAGCCTCCCATTTAAGGTCTATGGGGCTGATCGTGGACTTTAGGAGGGCACAACATCCGAGGACGTACACACCATTGAAGATAAATGGGTATACTGTGGATAGGGTGAGCTGCTTTAATTACCTGGGAGTCCACATCCCAGAGGATCTGACATGGACATCACACGCTGCCGCACTGGTAAGGCAAGGCAGCACCTTTACCACCTCAGGCAATTGAGGAAATTCAGAGTGTCTCTGAGGATCCTCCAGTGCTTCTACTCAGCGGCTGTGGAAAGCATCTTGTCTGGAAACATCACAATTTGGTTTGGGAACTCCTCTGCCCAGGACAAGAAGGCTCTGCAGGGAGTAGCGTGTTTGGTCAAATGCACTATGGGAACTACACTCGCCCCCCCTGCAGGAACTGTATATCAGAAATGCAAATCCAGAGGCAACAAGATCATGGGGGACCCATACCATCCCAGCAATAGACTGTTCCAGCTGCTACGGTCAGGCAAATGCCTCCGTTGCCATGCTGTGAAAGCAGAGAGGATGTGAAGCATGATTTGAGTATAGGAGCAGGGAGGTTCTACTGCAGTTGTACAGGGCCTTGGTGAGACCACACCTGGAGTATTGTGTACAGTTTTGGGCTCTTAATCTGAGGAAAGACATTCTTGCCATAGAGGGAGTAAAGAGAAGGTTCACCAGACTGATTCCTGGGATGGCAGGACTTTCATATGAAGAAAGACTGGATAGACTCGGCTTGTACTCGCTAGAATTTAGAAGATTGAGGGGGGGGATCTTATAGAAACTTACAAAATTCTTAAGGGGTTGGACAGGCTAGATGCAGGAAGATTGTTCCCGATGTTGGGGAAGTCCAGAACAAGGGGTCACAGTTTAAGGATAAGGGGGAAGTCTTTTAGAACCAAGATGAGAAAAACATTTTTCACACAGAGAGGGGTGAATCTATGGAATTCTCTGCCATAGAAGGTAGTTGAGGCCAGTTCATTGGTTAAATTTAAGAGGGAGTTAGATGTGGCCCTTGTGGCTAAAGTGATCAGGGGGTATGGAGAGCAGGCAGGTACAGGATACTGATTTGGATATTATCATATTGAATGGTGGTGCAGGCTCAAAGGGCCGAATGGCCTACTCCTGCACCTATTTTCTATGTTTCTATGAGAAGGAGTTTCTTCCCAGAGGCCATTATGACTGTAAACTCCTATCTCACCAGGGACTAACTTACGGTACCAATTTACTGTTGTGTGGTGTCTTTTTAAATTGCTGTTTCATTATTTTTCTCCCACAATTATGTAATTCTGATTCTGTTCCATTCTGTTTTGTAGTTTTTTTGCACAATCCGCAAGCATTGCCACTTTTCATTTCACTGCACATCTCGTATGTGTATGTGACGAATAAACTTGATTTGACTTGGAGATGATGGTTTCAAGGATCAAATGACTCCACAGATGTGACTGTGGTGTTGTTGATGGTGAGTGGGGGGAGGGGAGGGGGAGCTATCCTAAAGTCAACAATCAATTCCACTATCTTAAGAGCATTGAGCTCCAGGTTGTTGCAATGGCACCAGGAAGCAGGCTGTGCCACTTTCTGTCCGTAGGCAGATTCCTTCCCATCCTGGATGAGCCCAATCAGGGTTGTGTTGTCGCAAACTTGAGAAGCTTATAGAAACATATAGAAATTAGGTGCAGGAGTAGGCCATTCGGCCCTTCGAGCCTGCACCGCCATTCAATATGATCATGGCTGATCATCCAACTCAGTATCCCGTACCTGCCTTCTCTCCATACCCTCTGATCCCCTTAGCCACAAGGGCCACATCTAACTCCCTCTTAAACATAGCCAATGAACTGGCCTCAACTACCCTCTGTGGCAGAGAGTTCCAGAGACCCACCACTCTCTGTGTGAAAAAAATCCTTCTCATCTCGGTCCTAAAGGATTTCCCCCTTATCCTTAAGCTGTGACCCCTTGTCCTGGACCTCCCCAACATCGGGAACAATCTTCCTGCATCTAGCCTGTCCAACCCCTTAAAAATTTTGTAAGTTTCTATAAGATCCCCTCTCAATCTCCTAAATTCTAGAGAGTATAAACCGAGTCTATGCAGTCTTTGTTCATAAGACAGTCCTGACATCCCAGGAATCAGTCTGGTGAACCTTCTCTGCACTCCCTCTATGGCAATGATGTCCTTCCTCAGATTTGGAGACCAGAACTGTACGCAATACTCCAGGTGTGGCCTCACCAAGACCCTGTACAACTGAAGTAGAACCTCCCTGCTCCTATACTCAAATCCTTTTGCTATGAAAGCTAACATACCATTCGCTTTCTTCACTGCCTGCTGTACCTGCATGCCCACTTTCAATGACTGGTGTACCATGACACCTAGGTCGCGCTGCATCTCCCCTTTTCCTAATCGGCCTCCAATCGGCTTGACAGAGGGTCTGTGGAAGTGCAGTCACTGGTGTAGAGAGAGTAAAGGAGAGGGGAGAGTACGCAGTCTTGCAGTGATCCTATGCTGAGGATCAGCGGGTCTGAGATCTGCTTTCCCAGCCTCACATTCTACTTCCTGTCTGTCAGGAAGTTGGTGATCCACTGACAGAGGGGTTCAGGCACAATCAACTGGGAGAGTTTGGAGTGTAGTAGCTCTGGCACAATGGTGTTGCATGCAGAGCTAAAATCCACAAACAAAATCCTTGCATAGGTCCCCTGGTGGTCTAGGTGCGGGAGGATGAAGTACAGGCCCAGGTTGACTGCGTCATCCACTGATCTATTGGCCCAGTATGCAAACTCTACTCGCCTGGATGAGTGCAGTGCCAGCGTCTCGCACAAAGCTTGTCACTAGTCAGGACAAAGAAGCATGTATGCTGGCATCATTTCAATAAACCTAATATTAATTACCTCCATCACTGGCACACAGTGGCTGCAGTACATTTACAAAATGCACTGCAGTTATATGCCAAGGCTACTTCTCAAACCCTCCATTCTTACTAACAAGAAGGATAAGGCTAACAGGGTTACACAATCCGCTGCAAGGCATGTACCATCCTGGCCATTCATTATTAACTCCTCTCATAGAAACATCGAAAATAGGTGCAGAAGGCCATTCGGCCCTTCGAGGCCATTGAATATGATCATGGTTGCTCATCCAACTCAGTATCCTGTACCTACCTTCTCTCCATACCCCCTGATCCCTATAGCCACATCTAGCTCCCTCTTAAATATAGCCAAAGAACTCGGCTCAACTACCTTCTGTGGCAGAGAATTCCACAGATTCACCACTCTCTGTGTGAAAAATGATTTTCTCATCTCGGTCCTAAAAGTCTTCCCCCTTATCCTTAAGCTGTGACCCCTTGTTCTGGACATCCCCAACATCGGGAACAATATTCCTGCATCCAGCCTGTCCAACCCCTTAAGAATTTTGTAAGTCTCTATAAGATCCCCACTCAATCTTCTAAATTCCAGCGAGTATAAGCCGAGTCTATCCAGTCTTTCTTCGTATGGAAGTCCTGCCATCCCAGGAATCAGTCTGGTGAACCTTCTCTTTACTCCCTCTATGGCAAGAATGTCTTTCCTCAGATTAGGAGACCAAAACTGTACGCAATACTCCAAGTGTGGCCTCACCAAGACCCTGTACAACTGCAGTAGAACCTCCCTGCTCTTGTACTCAAATCCTTTTGCTATGAATGCCAACACACCATTCGCTTTCTTCACTGCCTGCTGCACCTACATGCCTACTTTCAATGACTGGTGTACCATGACACCCAGGTCTCGTTGCATCTCCCCTTTTCCTAATTGGCCACCATTCAGATAATAGTCCACTTTCCTGTTTTTGCCACCAAAGTGGATAACCTCAGATTTATCCACATTATACTGCATCTGCCATGCATTTGCCTACTCACCCAACCTATCCAAGTCACCTTGGAGCCTCTTAGCATCCTCCTCACAGCTAACACTGCCCCCCAGCTTTGTGTCATCCGCAAACCTGGAGATGTTGCATTCAATTCCCTCGTCCAAATCATTAATATATATTGTAAATAGCTGGGATCCCAGCACTGAGCCTTGCGGTACCGCACTAGTCACTGCCTGCCATTCTGAAAATGACCTGTTTACTCCTACTCTTTGCTTCCTGTCTGCCAGCCAGTTCTCTATCCACATCAATTCTGAACCCCCAATACCGTGTGCTTTAAGTTTGTATACTAATCTTAAACTCTCAAACCAACCACTGCCCCCAACACCCCCCCCCCCCCTCCCCTCCCCATCAATTAGTTCATGCCTCAATGGGGGTAAGAGTCCATGTGAGCTACATTGGCCTGATCAGCCATCTCAACACAGGATGGGTGCAAGTCATTCACTGCCACAATGAAGTGCATTATAAAATAGCAATTTTAATCTTAAATCACAATATCACTCAAAAATTGTTTTTTGATCCTGTTGACACATTCCCTTGTTAGATCACTGTTCTTGAAACATTCAAGAAATGGTTTATAAATAAGATCTCAAGTAATGGAATATTTCGTGTAGTTTAATTTTATTCATTCTGCGAGCTGCATAGTGGTGCACATTGTGCCTGCATATATAGAATCACAATCTGAAAACAAATATTTACATAATATTTAACTACTAACTATTAAGTATATTAATCCATCGTTGCGGTGTTTTTTTGGCAAAAAGCATTCTTATAATGAAATATCATAAATGTTTTATTTTCCAAAATTTGTGGAAGGTAGCAATGACATGCATGATTTCCCTTATCGATAACTTCATTTTATGTCTTCAGACTGTAATGATGCTGGCACTCAAAGAATTAAGGGAGCACAAAAGATAGGTAACTGAACATTAGCATTAGTCTTCTGCAGTTTGGTTATTTAAAATAAACTTTGCAATATTATTATGCAGAAAATGACCATTTATCTTGTTATAAACCAATTAAATTTGTATCTGTTACAAAGATTTTCAATTCAGTTGTTTGATTGTTAACATGTATTGGAATTAATACTCAATTTGGATAAGAGTCAGGAAGTCATGATGCAACTTTATATGATTTCAGTTGAGCCACATTTTGAGTTTTGCATGTAGTCTGGGCACCTCGATTCAGGAAAGATGTGGAGGCTTTGGAAAGGATGCCAAGGAGGTTTACCTGCATGATGCCTAGAATTGGTGCCATTAGTTAAAAGGGGACATTGGACTAACTTTGATTGTTTTCTTTGTAAAACCAAAGGTTGAGGGGAGACCTGATAGAAATATATACAATTATGAGAGGCGTAAATAGGGTAGGTCATAACCTTTTATCCTTGATGGAAATATTAAAACAGAGAGATGAAGTGAGATGGACAAAGTTTAAAGGAGATGTGTGGGGGAAGTTTTTTTGAACGGAAATTGGTGAGTACCTCGAACACACCACCAGAGGTGGTGACAGAGGCAGATATAACAGCAGTAATTAAGAGACTTTTGGATAGGCATATGGATATGCAGGAAATGGATTATGGCCAGGAAGCTAAAAATTGGTCTTGCCATCATGTTCAACACAGACATTGGGGACCAAAGGGCCTTTTCTTTGCTGCACTTTTCTAGTTTCTTCGTTCTATGTTCTACGAAGGAACTGTTCGATTTTCATTTTCCACTTATTTAATGGAAAAATAAAAAATGTAGTTATCAACATAATAAATTATGTAATTGATAGAAAAAAGTTACATAAAATATTGGTGACCAATTTAATCCCTTTCCAAGACTACGTTTTCTACATATCTCAATAGAATGTGTGCAAATGGCATAAAAATGGCACGGCTTATCATTGCAAGTAAAAGTAGTGCAAAAAAAATGTGCAAACCTTTTGGCACTTCACCGAGTACATATCAAGCAAATAAAGAGTGCAAGAAAATATTTACAATGTCTGATCACTGATCTTCTCCAATGAGAAAGATCTCTAGCAAGCTATTTAATCTAAATAATATTAAATATTAGTTTGCATTCTAGGCTGATAGAAAACATTTAAGCAATAAAGAGTTCTCGACATATTTCAGGAGAGTCTCTCCTTACATTATTAGAGACATCTAATTTTGGCAAGGTAGACATCAAGAGGTCAGAGGAGTACTGATATTGGTTATTTCTGTTCTGTCATAGCTGAATATATGGCATGTCAAAAATTAACTTTGAGCATTTCAGAAAGCACATTAGTTTAGATACAGCTTCGACACAGGCCCTTTGGGCCACCTAGTCTGCACCGACCAGCAATCACCCGTACAGCAGTTCTATTCTACACACTGCAGACACTTTTTAGAAACCAATTAGCCTACAGACCTCACATCTTTGGATCGTGGGAGAAACACCCGGAGAAAACCCACAAAGTCACAGGGAGAACATCTGTATGGAAACCCATAATCAGGATTGAATCTGGGTCTCTGGTGCTGGGAGGCAGCAACTCTACCACTGCACCATGGTAGTGGAAGCTATTAGTCTATTAACGTCAGTCGCATGTTAGCCTGATTATAGCAAGGGGAGATGTAAAACGTTTCTAATTTATAATATCCTTAGGTGTTGGAGTCAAAAGAAGATTCACTTTGGCACCAATTTTCCAGCATTATGGGATGAACACAAAACTTAACCTGGATTATCCATTATTAATTGTAAGGAAATAGAGAAAAAATTGTAAACTGCAGCTTCCCAACACAGGAAGGGAAATAAAAGCAGCGCATGTTAGTTACAACAACCTTACCTTACTCTCAAATAAGTAAATAAATTAAGTGTCATTATACGTATTAATTTTAAATAAACAAAAGTATGTCTGAAGCATGTCACAAACTTTGAGGTTTAGTGTTATGTAAATCAAAAGAGATGTTACAAAATAGCCCAATTAAATCTCACATTTTATGAAGACATAATAAATAGAAACAGCAGCAAGCTATTCGGCCCCTCATGCCTGCTCCATCATTCAGTATGACCGTAGGAAAACTGTTGCCTTAGCATAAGTTTCCTGTACTAACTCTATATTAGCAAGGGTGAGGTCATGGAATCATACAGCACCAAAACTAGCTCTTCCATGTGAACCATCCACAAGAAATTGCAGCGAATTGTGGACGTGGCCCAGACCGAAAAAATTGAGTAACTCAGTGGGACAGGCAGCACCTCTGGAGAGAAGGAATGGGTGACGTTTTGCGTCGAGACCCTTCTTCTCTATTAACTCCATTTATACTTCCCACTGCTTCGGCGAGGCCAGCAGCATAATCAAGGACACTCTGGCCACTCCCTCTTCTCCCCTCTCCCATCAGGCAAAAGGTAAAGAAGTGTGAAAACACACACCTCCAGATTCAGGGACAGATTCTTCCCAGCTGATATCAGGCAACTAAATTATCCTACCACAACCAGAGAGCAATGCTGAACTACTATCTCCCTCTGGTGACCCTCGGACTACCCTTGATCGGACTTTGCTGGCTTTACTTTGCACTAAACATTATTCGCATATCATGTATTTATACACTATAAATGGTCGATTGTAATCATGTATTGGCTTTCTGCTGACTGGATAGCATGCAACAAAATTCTTTCACTGCACCTCAGTACACGTGACTATAAACTAAACAACCAAGATGCTTCTCCTAAGTTAGTTCCATTTGCCTGTGTTTGTCCCATATGCCTCCAAACCTTTCCTATCCATATACCTGTCCAAGTGTCTTTTAAATTGCCGTTATAGTACATGGCTCAACTACTTCCTAGGTTTGTGAGGTGTTGAACTTTGAGAGGTTTATGTAAGGGGAAGGTTTGCAGTTGATGGCTAGACCCTAACAGCATTAATGTGCAAACGGAGCTTGGGTCCAGGTCCATAATTTCCTAAAATGGTAACACAAGTAGATAGAGTGGTAAAGGTGGTGAATGGTACGCTTGCCTTCATTGGTCAAGGCTTATCATGTTGCAGCATTAGAGGACTTTGATTTGGGCGCATTTGGAGTATTTCGAAGGGCCAAATGGCCTACTCCTGCACCTATTGTCTATTTTAAGTTCTGGTTGTCCCTTTGCAGGAAGGATGATAAGACTTTGGGGAGGATGCAGAAGAGGTTTTCCAGACTGCTGCTTGGATTACGAGGTATTAGCTACAGAGGTTGAACAAACTCGGATTGTTTTCTCTAGAATGCCGGAGAATGAGGGTAGATCTGTTAGATGTAAATAAAAGAAAAGTCTGAAGCACGTCAGAAACTTAAGGTTTAGTATTATGTAAATCAATAAATATTAGCCTGATTAAATCTGAAATTTCATGAAGATGTAATAAATAGAAACAATAGTAAGCAGCAACACTTTTTCCCAATTACCATTAGAAAATAGCATATTAGAGCTATGTAGTACATTGGAAAGTTACTACCTGCTCAGTGCTCATATAAACTTGCAGTTTGTTCAAATGAAATATATATTTTAACTGCAAGATTATCCTGCAGATGATTCAAGGCTCCGTTGCCATAAAATGGTTATTTCTTATTCTCAGTGAAATGAAGGGAACTACCATGGAGGGGGAAACTTTCATAAATAATCTCTGTAAAAAAATGTTCTGACTATCAATTACATGCATTCTGGAGTGAAATCAGTAATCCTGCACTAGATTGTTTATTGTTTTATTCATAAGATAGGTAGCTTCATAACCAACTGAAATCTGATTGAGTATAACAAAAATAGATAATACCACAGATTCCATTTGCATAGAATACTTCATTTAAATTTCAAACTTGCATTTAAAACTTGAACAAGCTTAAAAGAACTGTGGTTAGTAATTATTAACACTAGTACTGTACCAGTGAGAGCCTTCATCATCCTAATAATGAATTTTGCAAATCATGCATTTGCATCATGATGTACATGTTGGCAACAACATTCATACACCACCTTTTCTGTACTTGCAGGAAGCTGGATCAATATTATGTTCGTTATCTTCATCCAGTCTGTCTTACCTCTTTGTGACAGCAGCATAAGCGGAACAGCTCAGTTGACAAAACAGACAAATGTCTGCATCAATTGTTCCAGATGTTAGCACAAAAAATAAGGAATCATTTTTTGGGCGTAGTACTGCCCATTTGAGATAAGTTTTTGTTCGTGCCCAAACTGGTCTGACTCTTCTGTGGTCCAGCTGGCGGAACACAAGTCTTTTTTCTTGCGGGTTGAAGCTTATTTTTGTTCTTAAACACTTGATTAGGATCTAACTTATTAACGAAAGCCAATTCATCATCTGCTACCTCATTGGAATTGTAGGCAATAGGCTTGTACATATTGAACCATTGCTGAAAATAAAGAGAACATGTTGTGAAAGCCTATTCACTTGCATTAAAATGATGTAGAAAAAATACAATTTAAGGAATAGCTGAAATAATTGGAAAGATACCACAACCCATCACAGTTGTAATTTCTTAAAGTATGTACCAATATTTTAACGCTAACAAATCTGTATGACTGCTTTGATTGTACTTGTCACGTTATTCCAGCTTGAACATCAGGATTCTGATTCCATGCGTCAAACACTAAAAGATTCCAATTAATTTAATGTTCTTTTTGAATAACCTGATTTTGATAGGGCAGCAAATTGGTTGAGCCACAACCAGAAAATTCACCAAAATGAAGAATTTATGAAACCACCTAAACAAAATATCCCATTTGCACATGATTACTTTGGATCAGCATCATTCTATTCAATTGAAAAAAAACTTTACTGCTTTTACAGCACATTAAAAGTAACAGTTCCTACCTTAGCCTGAGGACTAATACCATATTTTGTTAGTGCATACTGCCATTGGGGTAGTCCCAAGTGAATGAGCATAAGTCGATAGTAGCCTGTGAATGTATCAGTTAAAAAATGCCAGTAAAGTGCTCTATCCAGGAACCAGATTTCTGCACAAGAAGATACAACTCCTGTGGAAAAAAGTTTATCTATAAATGACCTGGACCTTTGATTTTCTCCCATCAAAAAAAAGGTTTTTAAACATGTTAGATACGAAAACAATCATATGTTTGACTAGGGAGAAATATAACATCGAATAGCTATAAATGGTAAACATTCCTTCAATTGTATATCTTTAGTTACTTTATATTAAAGACACATTTTGAAATTATAATAGAAATCTTGTATTTATTGTAATTATAATAGAAGTCAGATGTGATTACTGAGCTACAATAGATTTTGGTGTGAAATGTTGATAAGAAACTGCAGGTGCTGGAATCTTGAGTAAAAAACAAAGTATTGGAGCAATTGAGCAGGTCAGGTAGCATCTGTGGAGGGAATGGGCAGGCGACATTTTAGCTTTTTGGATCCTTCTTCAGATTGATGGGAAAAACTGGAAAAACGGTTGGGGGGGGGGGGGGGGGGGGGGTCAAAGCCCAGCAAATGATAGTTGATACAGATGAGGTGATTGTTATTTACTCCACCCACCAAACTAAAGGCTAGAGGTGAAAAGGAGTCAAAAGGTTGCCAGATAAGGAAAGCAGAGGATGAGTAAAATGTACAGCTGGGGGGAAAGAGGGAGGATAAAAGGGAAGGGAAATTACTTTACAGAGAAGAAAGGAGCAGAGTGACTAGGATAGCAGAAACAAATGTGCACACCAGGCGGGAGGGGGAGTGGGGGGCTTGGGCAGAGGAAAGAGAGGAGGTGACTAGCAGGGGCATTACTTGAAATTTAAGAATTCAATGTTCATACCATTGGTTGTAGATTATTTAAGTGGAATACATGGTCTTCTAGAATTCATATGGCCTCACTAACAATTAAGGAGGCCAACTTCAGAAAGGTCAGTATAGGAATGGGAAGGGGAGTTCAAACAGTTAGCAACTGGAAGATCCAGTAGGTCATAGCAGAGCGCATTAGGGTTAATCGATTTGGTTAAATGGTTGCCTAGTCTACGCTGGGTCTCGCTGACATCCTTAGCTATCCTGCTCCTTTTAACCCCTTTAACTATGAGCTTTGGCTCAATTTTCTTCCCTCTAACTGCCCGCTTTAAAGTAATCAAACAAATAACCTTTAACCTCACCGGCTTTGACCTCCCCACCATCGAAGGGATCTATCGAAGTCGCTGCCTCAAAAAGGCAGCAAACATCATCAAAGACCCACACCATCCTGGCCACACGCTCATTTCACCATTGCCATCTGGAAGAAGGTACAGGAGCCTGAAATCTGTAAGGTCCAGGTTCAGCCACAGCTTCTTCCCTCCAGCCACAACAACAAATAAGCTCTGAACTGCAACAGACTATTATTATTATTGCACTATATTTGTTTATTTATTGAGTATGTGTGCATGTATACACACACTAAACTTTTTTTTCTTCTCCTGTTATGTACCATGCTTCCATATTCTGTTGTAGCAAGTAAGAATGTCATTGTCCTATCTGGGACATATGACAATAAAACACTCTTGACTTTACTCTTGAGATTTAGCCTTAGCCTGCAATTACTGTAATTTTGACATTAACCTATCAGAGAAATTCTACTTTATCCATTCACAACTGCCTGTGCCAGTTCTGATGAATATTCTTTGACCTTAATTATGAACTATAGAAACAAGGAATTGCACAGGCTAGGTTACAAAGGACACACATTTTACAATTATA
The DNA here is from genome assembly GCA_963514005.1 of Raja brachyura. Next base: position 47,240,376 of record OY740781.1, on the reverse strand, counting down.
AGGATGACTAAAATATCCTTACTTCCCCTTGCAATTGTAATTATTTTTCAATGAAGTATACACACAGCTATAATCACTGATATCTACAACACTTTGATTAGATTAAAGATTACCTGATTGGGTGTTTTTGTAAACAAGGCAAACTTTCCCATTTCCCTCACAAGAATCCAACTCAAAAATCCGATATTGTGAATTAAAATGTGGTTTCTTGAAAGGTTCTTCTTTATCTTAAGAAAAAGAATTAATTAATACAAAAGTTTATTAAATACCACATTTTGTATCATAATTGAGAGCACTATTAATTGCAAGTGAAGCACATTGTTGAGAGACACCAGTCAGTAAGAAAACTTACACCATAAGTAATTTAGTTTTAGATATACAGCATGGAAACAAGCCCTTTGACCCAACGAGTCCACCATCGATCATCTTTTCGCACTAGTTCCATATTATTCTAATTTCTCATTCACTCCTTACTCCATTCATTCACTTCTCATTCACTACGGGAAATTTACAGCGCCCAATTAACCTACAAAGTCATGTGTCTTTCTGATGTGTCTTTCTTGAACTGTGATATATGGGACTACCAGGGCGTGGAATACAATAGGTAGATTATGGTGCATTGAAGGAGTACCGTGTGGAGTTTTGATCATCTCAATATAGGAAGGATATGCTTGCAATTGCACAAGGACTTGCATGGGGTAGAGCATATCAGTTATGAGAAGAGATGAGATAGGCTGCCCCCCCCCACCCCAGGAACAGGGAGGATCTAATTGAAGTACTCAAATAATAGAGGGGTACAGGAGGGTAGTCAAATATCTTTCCCTCAGCAAATATGCCCATAACCAGTGGGCATAGGATTAAGGGGTAGGAGATTTAGAAGAGTTTTGAGGAAGAATTTTCTTTGCATGTAGAAGATGGTCGAATTTTAGAATAATTTGCCTGGAGTAGGTGATGGAGGCAAACTGAAACAAGATTTAAGACTATTTAGATGAACACCTGAAGTCGTAGACACAAGTTACAGAGTTATAGAATCACTCCATCTTCACTAATGCCTGCTTTTGGCCAATACCTCTCAAAATCTTTCCTATCCATTTACGTGTCCAAATATCTTAAATGTTGTTATAGTACCTGCCTAAACTATCTCCTCTGGCAGTATGTCCATATACTCACCTCAGATTCCTATTAATTCATTCCCCTCTCACCTTAAACCTATGTTGTCTGGTTCTGGACTCCCCAACTCTGGACAGAAGACAAATCTATTCCTCTCATGATCGTACACACCTCTATGAGATCACCCTCATCCTCCTGCACTCTCCAAGGAATGAAGTCCTAGGTTGCACAACTACTCCCTAGTCCTGGCAATCTCTCCCTATGGCTCAGGCCCTGAGGTTTACAAAGTAAGTGATGAAAAATGGGATTAATACAGATATGCAGTTCACTGTACAGACATCGAGGGCCAAAGGGCCCATTTTGGTGTTGTATGACCATGATTCTAAAATGGGACAGATTTAAATATGGGGATCCATGAATTGCTGTGCATGATCATTAGCAGCAGAGTAGCATAACTGGCAACACTATTGCTTGAACTAATCTTTCCAATAACCATTACATTACCAGGCCTATCCTCGTTCAAAACATGTCAGGAGCAACACCAGGTAAACATAACATTTAAAAGCCAAACCAGGGCCACTGCAACACAGCATTACTTGCACACTAAATGACTGAAGTAGCATGCTATAACAAGAGAATGATATAATAGCACCGTGACATCGCTGGATTAGGAATACAAAGTTGCCAGTGCCGAGGCAGTGTCCACGCTGCACTCGAAGCACCACCTCCCCAAACACCCCTTAAATCTTGACTGCACAGTACCTTCATCCTCTGTATCACTTTCTAGGTCTGCCAAAGTGGCAGCATTTGGCAAGCTGTAAATGGATGTTGTGCCAAGTCGACAGAGTGCTGAAACACCGTTGATTAACATTGTTCCCAATTGCATGTTACTGCCTAAGAAAGACATACAATTTTATTTGTCAAAAAAAAATCATTTTCACAATGTACTCTGTGCTGCAATAGAGTTTACCTAAATACTACTAGCTTTATAATCTTCCACTTATCCTTGCATGGGGAAATGAAGCAAGGGTCAGGAGTAGACACAAAGTGCTGGGGTAACTCAACAGGTCTGACAGCATCCCTGGAGAAAAAGGATAGGTGACTTCAAGTCTGAAAAAGGGTCCCAACACAAAATGTCACATCCTTTGTCTCCAGAGATGCTGCCTGGCCCACTGAGTTACTTCAGCACTGTTAATCAGCATGTGCAGTTCCTTGTTTCTACAAGAGTCAAGAGTGATAAACTGCCGTTTGCACAAGCATAAAGTCATAGAGTGATACAGCGAAAGCTTTACAAACTAAAAAGGGTACAGAGAAGTTTTACGAGGATGTTGCCAGGACCAGCGGGTCTGAGCTATACAGAGAGGTTGAGTAGGCTGGGACTCTATTCCTTGGAGCACGGGAGGATGAGGGATAAACTTATAGAGGTGTATAAAATCACGAGAGGAATAGGTCGTGTAGATAGAAACATAGAAATTAGGTGCAGGAGTAGGCCATTCGGCCCTTCGAGCCTGCACCGCCATTCAATATGATCATGGCTGATCATCCAACTCAATATCCCGTACCTGCCTTCTCTCCATACCCTCTGACCCCCTTAGCCACAAGGGCTACATCTAACTCCTTCTTAAATATAGCCAATGAACTTGCCTCAACTACCCTCTGTGGCAGAGAGTTCCAGAGACCCACCACTCTCTGTGTGAAAAAATTCCTTCTCATCTCGGTCCTAAAGGATTTCCCCCTTATCCTTAAGCTGTGACCCCTTGTCCTGGACCTCCCCAACATCGGGAACAATCTTCCTGCATCTAGCCTGTCCAACCCCTTAAGAATCTTGTAAGATGCACAGAGTCTATTGTTCAGAGTAGGTGAATCGAGGACCAGAGGACATAGGTTTAAGGTGAAGGGGAAAAGATTTAATGGGAATATGAGGGATAGCTTTTTCACGCAAAGGGCGGTGTGAGTATGGAACAAGCTGCCAGAGGAGGTAGTTGAGGCAGGGACAATCCCAACATTTGAGAAACAGTTAGATTTGATTAACAACTTTATTGTTAATCTTTACAATTTTTAATTCTTATGTCTCCAATTGAAAGTGAAGTAGCTTTCATAAACATCTCACGTTATAATTCCACTTGCTTGCTTATTAAAATGCAGAAATGCCATCACAGGCTGAGGAATATAATTATAACACAAGTTTGTACTGAAAGTTTTCATTGTAAATGTAGGCAAAAGTTACAAAAAGAGAACAGAATATACAACATTAAGAAGAATTGTATATTTCTTTGTATGCTAGTACAATAAGCATAGTATTCAATCACCATGTCACCAAGTTACTATAATCACATCTTGTCCAATACCACGGAAAACCAACAAATAGAATGCAAAACTATTTCACAATAGTCTTACCATCAAATTTGATACTCCAGGTCATCAAAAAACCATCCGTCATTAGATAAAAGTTCCTCAGATCCTCTGGGAGTGAACAACAGTACTTCTATATGAATGTAAAAAAAATGATTGTTCATTAAGTGATAAAATTATCATTTGTTTATCATTGAAGTATGTAAAATGCCTAATACAGTGCATTCAGAAAGTATTCAGACCCCTTCACTTTTTCCACAATTTGTTACGTTACAGCCTTATTCTAAAATGGATTAATTTTTAAAATTATTTAAAAAAACATCAACCTACACATAATACCCCATAATAAAAAAGCGAAAACAGGTGTTTAGAAATTTTTGCAAAGTAATTAAAAAGAAATAACTGAAATATCACATTTACATAAGTATTCAGTCCCTTTACTCAGTACTTTGTTGAGGCACCTTTGGCAGCGACTACAGCCTCAAGTCTTCTTGGGCATGACGCTACACACCTGTATTTGTGCAATTTCTCCCATTCTTCCCTGCAGATCTTCTCAAGCTCTGTCAGGTTGGATGGGGAGTGTCGATGCAATTTACAAGTCCCTCCAGAGATGTTCGATCGGGTTCAAGTCCAGGCTCTGGCTGGGCCACTCAAGGGCATTCACAGACTTGGCACAAAGCCACTCCTGCGTTGTCTTGGCTGTGTGCTTTGGGTCGTTGTCCTGTTGCAAGGTTAACCTCCGCCCCAGTCTGAGGTCCAGAACGCTCTGGAGCAGGTTTTCATCAAGGATCTCTCTGTACTTGCTCCGTTCATCTTTCCCTCGATCCTGACTAGTCTCCCAGTACCTGCTGCTGAAAAATATCCCCACAGCATGATGTTGCCACCACCACGCTTTACTGTATTTACCGCAATGGCCAGGTGATGAGCGGTGTCTGGTTTCCTCCAGATGTAACACTTGGCATTCAGGCCAAAGAGTTCAATCTTGGTTTTATCAAACCAGAGAATCTTGTTTCTCATGGTCTGAGGGTCCTTTAGGTACCTTTTGGCAAACCCCATGCGGGCTGACATTTGCCTTCTACTGAAGAGTGGCTTCCGTCTGGCCACTTTGCCACAAAGGCCCGATTGGTGGAGTGCTGCAGATATAGTTGTCCTTCTGGAAGGTTGTCCCATCTCCACAAAGGAATTCTGGAGCTCTGTCAGAGTGGTCATCGTGTGCTTGGTCACCACCCTGACAAAGGCCCTTCTCTCCCGATTGCACAGTTTAGCCAGTTTGAAGAGTCCTGGTGGTTCCAAAGTTCTTCCATTTAAGAATGACGGAGGCCAATGTGCTCTTTGGGACCTGCAATGCTGCAGAAATTGTTTTATACCCTTCCCCAATTCTGTGTCTCACATCAATCCTGTCTCGGAGGTCTATGGACAATTCCTTCATCTTCATGGCTTGGTTTTTGCTCTGACATGCACTGTCAACTGCGGGACCTTTCCAAATCATGTAAAATCAATTTAATTTACCACTGGTGGACTCTAATCAAATTGTAGAAACATTTCAAGGACAATCAATGGAAACAGGATGCATCTAAGCTCAATTTTTGAGTGTCATAGCAAATGGTCTGAATAATTATGTAAATGTGATATTTCAGTTATTTCTTTTTAATTACTTTGCAAAAAATTTGAAACACCTGTTTTCGCTTCTTTATTCTGGGATATTGTGTGGATTGATGATTAAAAAAAAAGAATGTAATCCATTTTAAAATAAGGCTGTAACGTAACAAAATGTGGAAAAAGTGAAGGGTTCTGAATACTTTCTGAATGCATTGTATATTGTCTCTGTTGTTGATTGAGATTGGACGAAATGCTACTAAAACGACAAGCAAATGCTCATGATAAATCGATGACCATGTCATTTTATGTCAACAAAGGTGGCATGTGATATAATGTGGAATTCATAATTTCAGGGATAATAGTCAAAAAAATTGTTTTATTACATGGTATTCTGGGATTGCCAAGGAAAAATTATATCTGAGATTCCACATATTTTTGTAAAACCATAAACTAGTAAATTTTTTTTTAAAATCCCCTTTTCCTCCCACAAAGGATAAAACGGTATAATGCTGTAGTGCGGAGTGCCTGATCTAGGGTTAGTAAAGGGCCTGTCCCACCAGCATGCGACTGCATGCGGCGAGCGCGACCAAATGTGGGGGCTTGAGGCGTACGGCCTTGCGGGGCCGTTCCCACTTCCAACCGCGGAGCCGTATGGAGCTGGTCCTGACATCATACTGACCAATCAGCTGGGCAGGAGGCGGGCCGACTGAATTTGGACGTCGCACGGCGTCGGGCGGTGACATCATCACGCAATGGCACGCCGGCTGTGACATCATCATGCAATGCCACGTGCTAGGCATATGCCGTCAAGACGCTGCGTACAGCTTCCAGACGCTGCGTACGGCGTCAAGACGTTGTGTACAGCCTCAATGCGGCTGCGGGCCGCGCGGGATTTTTGAACAGTGTCAGTTTTTTGGAGGCCCGCGCGATGTGGGGACCAGCCCCGCACAACTCCATATGGCTCCGGCGATCGAAGTGGGACCAGCCCCACGAAGCCGTACGGCTCAAGAGACTACATTAGGTCGCTCTCGCCGCATGCAGTCGCATGCTGGTGGGACAAGCCCTTAACACCGTGTCGCACTAGAAGAGGTGAATTTCCCATCATTTGGTCTTCCATTCAACATAATGGTCCTGTAACCTCCCATTTCACACTCCATATTTTACATTCCTGGCAACATTTAAACTATTAGTTTATCTCCGTCCCTTCCCCACCCCCAGTGTAGGCATTTGGTCAAAAACAAAATATTGTGGATGCTGGAAATCTGAAGTAAAACAGAAAATGTCCCGAGAGAGAAATGGTTCAATATTTTCAACATTTTCTGGTTTTAAAAATCCATTGCGAGATCTGGCTGGAACACAAAGCACCTCTGAATTCTGCCTGCAGCTACCAAATAATTCACTATTCCAATATTATTCTGGAGTACAAAGAGGGACCATAACTTTTCTTTGCTACGGTCTTATTCACCTTTGCATTCACTAAGTATAATAACATTACGAGTTGAAGAGTTACTGAATTTGAGAAGTGCAGTTGTTTTCAATTAACACGAGTGCAATACAGTAGACAGAATTATATTTTTAACATGGGGATACATCTCCCAGCTATCAATTGATACCACAAGGTTCTGATCTACAAATGGCTGAAATAACTATTTGGTAGACAACATGCTGGAGTAACTCAGCAGGCGGGACTTGCAGCATCTATGCCTGTCCCGCCGAATTACTCCAGCATTTTGTGTCTACCTTCGATTTAGACCAGCATCTGCAGTTCTTTCCTACTGAAATAACTATTTGTTTTATAATTTAATGGAAGAAGCTATGATTGATGAAGAAACTACCAACCAATTTTTTTTAATGGCTTGAGAAAAGAAGGAAATGTGAACCAACAAGGCTAAATGTAAATATAATTTTATATTGGAAGTTCGCAAAGAAAACCTCAATAAGGCAGTTAGGTCAAGCAAGATGCTCAAGGAGATAAAGTATCAGATTATTATGGAGACAGATTAAAGTGCGCTTTAGGCTTAAGAGCCACAATAGCAATGTGACAGCACAGGCAGGATAATTGATGGGGTGGCGTCATTCCTCGGCCAGGTTTCCATGAAGACCATTAGGCCAAGCTAATTAGTCACTATATGTTCACAAATGGTAAAGCTTAGTTCACAAGTGAATAGGGAGAGGGATGCAGAGGGGTAATGTTAGTCAATTATATGGTCGAATCTCCTATAAAAGTACGAAATTGCTCACCTGTTCCCATGATACAATCATATGACGTTCTGCTGGCTCCTTTTCTACATATCTAACTTCTGTCACACCAGGTCGACTTTCTAAAATAAAAGTTAAGAGTAAACATATTTGGAGATTTTTTTTTAAATTGTAGTTTTATCAATTTGTTAACTTCAGCTGTCTTTATTTGAATGGTACAGAATAGCATCATTGTAAAAATAGAAACAAGGAACTGTAGATGCTGGTTTACAAAAAAAGACAGTGCTGGAGTAACTCAGCAGGTCAGGCAGCATCTTTGGAGCATATGGACAGGTGATGTTTTGGGTCAGACCCTTTTTCAGAATGATTATGATTGGGAGGAAAGCTGGGAGAAACAAGGAGGAGACAAAGCCTGGCAAATGACAGATGGATATACAGTGGCTTGCAAAAGTTTTCATACCCCTTGAACTTTTCTACATTTTGTTACGTTACAACTACAAACGTAAATGTATTTTATTGGAATTTTATGTGATAGACTAACACAAAGTGGCACATAATTGTGAAGTGGAAGGAAAATGATACATGGTTTTCAAATATTTTTACAAATAAAAAACTGATAAGTGTGGCGTGCAAAAGTATTCAGCCCCCTTTACTCTGATACCCCTAAATAAAATCCAGTGCAACCAATTGCCTTCAGAAGTCACCTAATTAGTAAATAGAGTCCACTTGTGTGTAATCTAATCTCAGTATAAGTACAGCTGTTCTGTGAAGGCCTCAGAGGTTTGTTAAAGAACATATGTGAACAAACGGCATCATGAAGCCCAAGGAACACACCAGACAGGTCAGGGATAAAGTTGTGGAGAGGTTTCAAGCAGGGTTAGGTTATAAAAAAATATCCTAAGCTTTGAACATCTGACGGAGCACTGTTCAATCCATCACCTGAAAATGGAAAGAGTATGGCACAACTGCAAACCTACCAAGACATGGCTGTCCGCCTAAACTGACAGGCCGGGCAAGGAGAGCATTGATCAGAGAAGCAGCCAAGAGGACCATGGTAACTCTGGAGGAGCTGCAGAGATCCACAGCTCAGGTGGTAGAATCTGTCCACAGGACAACTATTAGTCTGCACTCCACAAATCAGGCCTTTATGGACGAGTAGCAAGAAGAAAGTCATTGTTGAAACAAACCCATAAGAAGTCCTGTTTGCAGTTTGCCACAAGCCATGTGGGGGACACAGCAAACATGTGGAGGAAAGTGCTCTGGTCTGATGAGACCAAAATTGAAGTTTTTGGCCTAAATGCAAAACGCTATGTGTGGCGGAAAACTAACACTGCACATCACCCTGAACACACCATCCCCACTGTGAAACATGGTGGTGGCAGCATCATGCTGTGGGGATGCTTTTCTTCTACAGGGACAGGGATGGGAAGATGGATGGAGCCAAATACAGGGCAATCTTGGAAGAAAATCTGTTAGAGTCTGCAAAACACTTGAGACTGGGGCTGAGGCTCACCTTCCAACAGGACAATGACCCTAAACATACAGCCAGAGCTACAATGGAATGGTTTAGATCAAAGCATATTCATGTGTTAGAATGGCCCAGTCAAATTCCAGACCTAAATCCAATTGAGAATCTTTGGCAAGACTTGAAAATTGGTGTTCACAGACGCTCTCCATCCAATCTGACTGAGCTTGAGCTATTTTGCAAAGAAGAATGGGCAAAAATTTCAGTCTCTAGATGTGCAAAGTTTGTAGAGGCATACCCCAAAAGACTTGCAGCTGTAATTGCAGCGAAAGGTGGTTCTACAAAGTATTGATTCAGGGGGGCTAAATACTTTTGCACGCCACACTTTTCAATTTTTTTATTTGTAATTAAATTTGGAAACCATGTAATTTTCCTTCCACTTCACAATTATGCACCACTTTGTGTTGGTCTATCACATAAAATCCGAATAAAATACATTTACGTTTGTGGTTGTGACCACAGAACCAGGGGTCATAGTTTAAGAAGAAGGGGTAGGCCATTTAGGACTCAGATGAGGAACAACCTTTTCACCCAGAGAGCTGTGAATCTGTGGAATTCTCTGCCACAGCACACAGTGGAGGCCAATTCACTGACCTTTCTGTCCTGGGTCTCCTCCATTGCCAGAGTGAGGCGAAGTGCAAACTGGAGGAACAGCACCTCATTCCACTTGGGATGATCATATTGAATGGTGGTGCTGGCTCAAAGGGCTGAACGGCCTACTTCTACACCTATTTTCTATGTTCCTACTCCATTTATATTCCTCAAAAGGCACTGCCCGATTTGATCTTTCTAATCCTTCTTTTCCTTTTTCACCATAATGATATGCTGGCTAGCTTGCCCTGAATACACATAACCTAACCTTCCAGACCAGCCTACAGTAGTTTGTCAAAGGCTATGGTAAACCCCACGTTGTCCCACATCAGTCTTCTTCATTGCCTCTTAAAAATCTTAATCACATTAGTGAGACACAATTTCCCATGCAAAAAGCCATGCTGACTATCCCTCATCAGTCCAAATACATGCATATCTCATCTTTTAGAGCCCTTTCCAATAACATCCTTCTTTAAATTCTTTCCTGCTTCCTTTATGTTCTTCAATGGCCGTTTTCAAATTTCAGCTTCCTAAATCTTGCATGGGCTTCTTTTTTCTGTTTGACTAAACTTACAATATCTCATCATTCACAGTTCACAAACCAACCATCAGTATCTTTTAAACTTTAAGGTATTGGGGTGATTCAGGATTTATGGAATTATGTGGCAAGCAGGCATTAATTAAAATGAGACCAAAAAAAGACAGTGCTGGAGTAACTCAACGGGTCAGGCGGAGTTCAGAGAGGCACTCACTGAAACACTTCAGAGAAACACTGAGAAATTAGTCCTTTCTGTAAACTAATATCTACAGTTCCTATGACTTAAAATGAGAACTGGTCTTCAAAAAGAACGAAAAATTCTGTTCAGTTTAACTTGCACTAATACTTTAAGGCCATCAAATCTAATCAACCAATGTGACACATTATGATTTTGTACCACTTAAGCTATAAAGGGAGCGACAATAGATGAATTATTCATGTTAATGGGCCCTCATTGAAACTCTAATGATGCGATCAGGGATGACATTAGATGGCCAGCTCCTGTATTAACAGATTGTTAAAGACAAATCATTGAATTACACAACTCAGGATGTGTCTAAATGTAGAAACAAGGAACTGCAGATGCTAGTTTGCAAAAAAAGGCAGGAGTAACTGACAGAGAAAGGAATTTAAGCGTCAGGGGAGAAATAGGTGCGAGTCCAGTGGTGTATGGGGAGGAGCAAAGTGGAGAGAGAAAGAGGGTGTGGGGAAGAAAGGAGAGAGGAGGGTTATATTGGAAGTTACCTAAAATTGAAGAATTCATTGTTCATACTCTTGGATTGTAAACTACCCAAGCGGAATGAGGTGCTGTTCCTCCAGTTTGCACTTTGCCTCACTCTGGCAATGGAGGGGACACAGGACAGAAAGGTCAGTAAAGAAATGTGAAAGAGAGATAAAATGAGAGATCCGCTAGGCCTTAGAGAACCAAGTGCAAGTGTTAGGTGAAATGGTCAATGAGTCTGCGCTTGGTCTCGGCAATGTACAGGAGGCCGCACTGGGTTCACGGGATACAGTAGATCAGGTTAGAGGCGGTGTACACGAACCTCTGTGTCATCTGGAAGGGATGCTGGATGGAGGGGAATAGGTTCAGGGTTGATATTTCCTTCAGTTGTAGGGTAAAGTACCTGGGAAGGGTGTGGTTTGGATGAAAAACAATGAATGAAGCAAGGAGTTGCAGAGGGAGCAGTCTCTGCAAACGGCAGAAATTGGTGGTTGAGATGGGAAAATGTGGTGCGATCATGTTGGAGGTGATGCAATTGTTAGAGGATGATGTGTTGGAAGCAGAGACCGGTGGGCAGAAAGATGAGGACCTGGGGAACTCTGTCCTTATTCCATCGGGGGGCGAGCGAGAGAGGCAGCATCTGTGGAGATTAGAAACATAGAAAATAGGTGCAGGAGTAGGCCATTCAGCCCTTCGAGCCAGCACCGCCATTCAATATGGTCATGGCTGATCATCCAGAATCAGTACCCCGTTCCTGCTTTGCCCCCCCAGACCTCTTGATTCCGTTAGTCCCAAGAGCTAAGAGCAAAATCTAACTCGAATTGAAACTAGAACAAACGTCTGAGGCTGAAGATCCTTCACAGTCTGTTGAATGGGCTTCGACCTAACGTGAAATGTGTTCCCCTTTCCACACACGCCGCCTGTCAGATTGAGTGCTTCCAGCATATTTTGTTTGCGATTACTTCTTCCCGCCCGAGCAGCTGCTGAGCCCGGGTCTCAGCTGCTGTTCCCCATGGTAACCGTAACCGCCCTCCACTCACCCAGTATCCTGGTTACGCCAAACGTCAGCCGGTCTACCAAGTCCTTCAAATTCGTCATTTTATCGTCTTCCATCCTGGCCCACAACTATTTCCCACAACTCTACCCCGCGGCGAACACACACATAAACTTGGCAAAACAAAATTTAACGTGATTTCCACAGAACTGCAACCTTTCCGTCTCCCTGCCCACAACCGCCGCCTACCAATGCGCAGTGAGTGCATGCGTCAAACCCAATGCCTTCTGGGAAATGTAGTTCCCCCCCCCCTCTCCCTGCCTCATTCTCCCCCGCCCACAACCGCCGACCAACGCGCAGTGAGCGCATGCGTCAAACCCAAAGCCTTTGGGGTAATGTAGTTCCCGTCACCGGGGGTTACACAAAAAGCTGGAGAAACTCAGCGGGTGCAGCAGCATCTAAGGAGTGAAGGAGATAGGCGACGTTTCGGGTCGAGACCCTTCTTCAGACTGGTCAGGGATCAGGGAAACGAGAGATATAAACAGTGATATGGAGAGATAAAGCAAGAACAATGAGTGAAAGATATGCAAAAAAGTATTGGTGATAAGGAAAGCAGGCCATTGTAAGCTGTTTCTGGTGTGAAAATGAGAAGCTAGTGCGACTTGGGGGGGGGGGGGGAGATTTTCTCAATTCTGTTAACCCAGACTGCTCCTTCCCCCCCCCACCTCTCCCTCAGCCCTCGGGCCCTGACATTCCTTCTCCATCTCCCCCCCCCCCCCCCCCCAAAGTCGCACTAGCTTCTCATTTTCACACCAGAAACAGCTTACAATGGCCTGCTTTCCTTATCACCAATACTTTTTTGCATATCTTTCACTCATTGTTCTTGCTTTATCTCTCCATATCACTGTTTATATCTCTCGTTTCCCTGATCCCTGACCAGTCTGAAGAAGGGTCTCGACCCGAAACGTCGCCTATCTCCTTCACTCCTTAGATGCTGCTGCACCCGCTGAGTTTCTCCAGCTTTTTGTGTAACCCTCGATTCTCCAGCATCTGCAGTTCCTTCTTTAACACTTAGTTCCCGTCACCTCCACCTCTCTCAATCTCCGTGCTTGCCGTCCACCAATGCGCGATGAGCGCGTGCGCGAAACCCAAAGCCTTCTGGGAAATGTAGTTCTATACTTCACTCTGCTGGACTTCGACCGCACATTCGACGCCGGCGTTGTGACGTCTGGTTGGTTGCGACGGGCGGTGCAGGATCATGGGAGTGGCGGTTGTTTAAGATGGCGAAGCCTGCGAATTCGGTGAGTGAAGTTTTCTGGAGCAGAGATCGTATCCTTTTGGTGAGGCAAGACACAGTTAAAAGTGACACACAGCCAAGCCTTGAAAACAAAACAAAGCGTAACATCGACACTACACTAGTTTTGGATGTCAGTTATGGGACGGCACCTGACACTACATGATCTGTTGATTAGTGTCTGATTTAAATTATGGTAACTTCCCTGGACTTCCCTCCACAGGGCATATTTATCACTTGCAAGTGTAAACGCTTTTATTTTCGGGTAATGGATCGTGATACATTGGATGAATTTTGAACGTAGTGCCTTCCTGCTGTAATGTAATTAGAGGGAAACAAAACTCAGTCTGAGGGTTCCGACCCGAAACGTCACCTACCCATGTTCAACAGGGTTGCTTCCTGACCTGACCTGCTGAGTTACTCCACCACCTATGTGTTCTTTTGTAAACTAGCATCTGCAGTCGCATGTTTTGTGCTCAGCGATATCGTTCACAAATAATCACTAATACTCATCCCTTTCCACCCAAACCACCCCCTCTCCAGGTATTTCCCTGCACCCTGTCCCTATACCTGTCCCCTTGACTCCGTCCAAGGATCCCGACAGTCTTTTCAGGTGTGGCAGAGGTTCACTTGCACCTCCTCCAATCTCATCAACTGTGTCTGCTGTGGGACCTCGGACTCCTATACAGTGCGCTCCATAATGTTTGTGACAAAGACCCATCATTTATTTATTTACCTCTGTACTCCACAATTTGAGATTTGTAATTAAAAAAATCACGTGGTTAAATCACATTGTCCTATTTTATTAAAGGCTATTTTTATACATTTTGGTTTCATCATGTAGAAATGACATCAGTGTTTATACATGGTCCCCTTATTTCAGGGCACCATAATGTTTGGGATACATGGCTTCACAGGCATCTGTAATTGCTCAGGTGTGTTTAATTGCCTCCTCAATGCAGGTATCAACATAAGAGCGCGCTCAGCACCTAGTCTTTCCTGCAGTCTTTCCATTACCTTTGGAAACTTTTATTGCTGTTTATCAACATGAGGACCAAAGTTGTGCCAATTAAAGTTAAAGAAGCTATTATGGGACTGGGAAACAAGAATAAAACTGTTAGAGACATCAGCCAAACCTTAGGCTTACCAAAATCAACTCATGGAAAATTGTTAAGAATAAAGAGAGCACTGGTGAGCTTACTAATCGCAAAGGGACTGGCAGGCCCAGGAAGACCTCCACAGCTGATGACAGAAGAATTATCTCTGTAATAAAGAAAAGTCCACAAACACCTGTCCAATAGATCAGAAGCACTCTTCAGGTGTCAGGTGTGGATTTGTCAATGACCACTGTCCGCAGAAGACTTCATGAACAGAAATACAGAGGCTACACTGCAAGATGCAAACCACTGGTTAGCAGGAAAAATAGGATGGCCAGGCTAAGTTTGCCAAGAAGTACTTAAGAGAGCACCACAGTTCTGAAAAAGGTTTAGTGGACAGATGAGACAAAGATTAATCATATCACAGTGATGGCAAGAGTAAAGTATGGAGGAGAGAAGGAACTGCCCAAGATCCAAAGCATACCACCACATCTGTGAACCAGGGTGGAGGTGTTATGGCCTGGGCATAATATGGCTGGGCATGTATGGCTGCTGAAGGTACTGGCTCACTTATCTTCATTGATGATACAACTGCTGATGGTAGTAACATTATGAATTCTGAAGTGTACAGACACATCCTATCTGCTCAAGTTCAAATGCATCAAAACTCATTGGCCGGTGGTTCATTCTACAGTAAGACAGTGATCCCAAACATACCGCTAAAGGAGTTTTTCAATGCTAAAATATTGTTAATTCTTGAGTGGCCAAGTCAATTACCCAATCTGATCCCAATTGAGCATGCCTTTTATATGCTGAAGCGAATACCGAAGGGGACTAGCCTTCAAAACATGCCAAAGCTAAAGATGGCTGCAATTCAGGCCGAGTAGAGCATCACCAGAGAAGACACGCAACAACTGGTGATGTCCATGAATCGCAGACTTCAAGCAGTCCTTCCATGCAAAGGATATAACAAAATACTAAACATGACTACTTTCATTAACATGACATTGCTGTGTCCCAAACATTATGGTGCCCTGAAATGGGTGGACTATGTGTAAACACTGCTGTAATTTCTACATGGTGAAACCAAAATGTATAAAAGTGGCCTTTATTAAAATCTGACAATGTGCACTTTAACCACGTGTGATTTTTTTCTATTACAAATCTTAAATTGTGGAGTACAGAGACAAATAAATAAATGATTGGTCTTTATGGGGGGGCACTGTATATCGGCGAGACCAAGGGCAAGCTCAACGATCGTTTCACTGAGCACCTCTGATCAGTCCGCCTAAACTTGCCTGATCTCCCGTTTGCTAAACACTATAACTCCCCATCCCCTTCTAACACTGACCTCTGTCCTGGGCCTCCTCCATTGTCAAGTGTCCCAGCGCAAATTGGAGGAATTACACCTCTTATTTCGCTTGGCAACTTATAGAAACATAGAGAAACATAGAAATTAGGTGCAGGAGTAGGCCATTCGGCCCTTCGAGCCTGCACCACTATTCAATATGATCATGGCTGATCATCCAACTCAGTATCCCATACCTGCCTTCTCTCCATACCCTCTGATCCCCTTAGCCACAAGGGCCACATCTAACTCCCTCTTAAATATAGCCAAAGAATATGGCCTCAACTACCATCTGTGGCAGAGAGTTCCAGAGACCCACCACTCTCTGTGTGAAAAAAGTCCTTCTCATCTCGGTCCTAAAGGATTTCCCCCTTATCCTTAAGCTGTGACCCCTTGTCCTGGACCTCCCCAACATCGGGAACAATCTTCCTGCATCTAGCCTGTCCAACCCCTTAAAAATTTTGTAAGTTTCTATAAGATCCCCTCTCAATCTCCTAAATTCTAGAGAGTATAAACCAAGTCTATGCAGTCTTTGTTCATAAGACAGTCCTGACATCCCAGGAATCAGTCTGGTGAACCTTCTCTGTACTCCCTCTATGGCAATAATGTCCTTCCTCAGATTTGGAGACCAGAACTGTACTCCAGGTGTGGTCTCACCAAGACCCTATACAACTGAAGTAGAACCTCCCTGCTCCGATACTCAAATCCTTTTGCTATGAAAGCTAACATACCATTCGCTTTCTTCACTGCCTGCTGCACCTGCATGCCTACTTTCAATGACTGGTGTACCATGACACCCAGGTCGCGCTGCATCTCCCCTTTTCCTAATCGGCCACCATTTAGATAATAGTCTGCTTTCCTATTTTTGCCACCAAAGTGGATAACCTCACATTTATCCACATTATACTGCATCTGCCAAACATTTGCTCACTCACCCAGCCTATCCAAGTCACCTTGCAGTCTCCTAGCATCCTCCTCACAGCTAACACTGCCCCCTAGCTGAGTGTCATCCGCAAACTTGGAGATATTGCCTTCAATTCCCTCATCCAGATCATTAATGTATATTGTAAATAGCTGGGGTCCCAGCACTGAGCCTTGCGGTACCCCACTAGTCACTGCCTGCCATTGTGAAAAGGACCCGTTTACTCCTCCTCTTTGCTTCCTGTTTGCCAGCCAGTTCTCTATCCACATCGATACTGAACCCCCAATGCCGTATGCTTTAAGTTTATATACTAATCTCTTATGTGGGACCTTGTCGAAAGCCTTCTGGAAGTCCAGATACACCACATCCACGGGTTCTCCCCTATCCACGCTACTAGTTACATCCTCGAAAAATTCCACAAGATTCATCAGACATGATTTACCTTTCGTAAATCCATGCTGACTTTGTCCAATGATTTCACCACTTTCCAAATGTGCTGCTGTCCCATCTTTAATAACTGACTCTAGCAGTTTCCCCACTACCGATGTTAGACTAACTGGTCTGTAATTCCCCGTTTTCTCTCTCCCCCCCTTCTTAAAAAGAGGGGTTATGTTTGCTACCCGCCAATCCTCAGGAACTGCTCCAGAATCTAAAGAGTTTTGAAAGATTATCACTAATGCATCCACTATTTCCGGAGCTACTTCCTTAAGTACTCTGGGATGCAGCTTATCTGGCCCTGGGGATTTATCGGCCTTTAATCCATTCAATCTACACAACACCACTTCCCGACTAACCTGGATTTCACTCAAGTCCTCCTTTGACCCGCGGTCCCCTGCTATTTCCGGCAGATTATTTATGTCTTCCTTAGTGAAGACGGAACCAAAGTAGTTATTCAATTGGTCCGCCATATCCTTGTTCCCCATGATCAATTCACCTGTTTCTGACTGCAAGGGACCTACATTTGTTTTAACTAATCTCTTTCTCTTCACATATCTACCATTATACGACAGCTGTATGATTATTAACTTCTCTAACTTCGTCACCCTTGCTTTCCCTCTCTCTCTCCATCCCTCCCCCCCTTCCTACTTATCCGACCAGTCTGACTGTCCTTGATTACATTTTATCTTTATTTGCATTGCTGTTATCTTCTTCTAGCTAACAATGATTCTATAATGATTTTCTTGATCTTCATCCCCTTTGTCTCGTTTTCTTGACCCGTTTTCTTGACCTTACACTTCCTTATCTCTGTATTTCCCTTTCCCCTGGCGAAGGGTCTCTACCCGAAACGTCACCCATTCCTTGGTTCGGCAACTTGAGCGCCCAGGAGCGGAAAAGACTACAAAAAGTAGTAAACACTGCCAAGTCCATCATCGGCTCTGACCTCCATACCATTGAGGGGATCTATCGCAGTCGTTGCCTTAAAAAGGACCCACACCATCCTGGCCACACACTCATCTCCCCGCTACCTTCAGGTAGCAGGTACAGGAGCCTGAAGACTGCAATGTCCAGGTTTAGGAATAGTTACTTCCCCACAGCCATCAGGCTATTAAACTCAACTCAAACAAAACTCTGAACATTAATAGACCATTATCTGTTTATTTGCACATTATCTGTTTATTTATTAATGTGTGTATCTATTTATATAATGGTATATGGACACACTGATCTGTTCTGTATTCATGCCTACTATATTCTGTTGAGCTGAAACAAAGCGAGAATTTAATTGTCCTATCTGGGACACATGACAATAAACTCTTGAATCTTGAATATATCTAGAAATGCTGCCTGTCCCGCTGAGTTACTCCAGCATTTTGTGTCTATCACTAATACTAAATCCCTCTTCAAGGCTAAATTTTTGACCAGCCATTTTTTTTCTAAGACTAGTAGCTTTGCCCATGTACAAAAGGAAAGCAACTACAGTTTGATGTCAATTATGGGAAGGTACCAGAATTTAGATGCAAATATTTTCTTGCCCAGAGTAGGTGAATCAAGGGTCAATGTGAAGGGGAAAAGATTTAATCGGAATCTGAGGGGTAGCTTTTTCAGGGTGGTCGATGTATGGAGCGAGTTGCCAGAGTAGATAGTTAAGGCAGGAACTATCCCAACGTTTAAGAAACAGTTAGACAGGTACATGGAGAGGACAGGTTTAGAGGGATATGGATCAAACACGGGCAGGTGGGACTAGTACAAACGTTGGGACAGTTTGGCCAGTGTGGGCAAGTTAGGCCGAAGGGCCTGTTTCCACACTATCACTATGACACTATCTAAAGTTACACAAACTTTAGAGAAATCGTGTGGAGGGTATCATAATTACGTTTTTAATACAATGTAAATGGAAATTATGTCCTCTGAGTTAATTTTGGGACCATTATTACTCAGTATATTAAAATATTGGAGGACAATGTGTGCATTTTCTGAAGGTGCAAATTTGCATTGTTTTTATCCATGAATGTGGCCATCCCAAGCAAATCTACCATTTATTCCTATAAAAATGCAAGCTGCTGGAGTAATTCAGCAGGTCAGGCAGCATATATGAAGAACATGGTTAGCTGACAGTTTTGGGTTGAGATCCTCCAGACTGATTGTAATAAGGGGAAGAAAGCTGGAAGAGTGGTGGAGGCAGAACAAAGACTGACAAGTGATAGGTGGATACATGTTAATGGGGCTGAGTTCCAGGTAGATGGACGTTGTGTGCTCAATCCACCATGGCCTGCTGGATCTATTGGTTACTAACCGTTTTAATTCCCTTCCCCATTCCCATACTGACCTTTCTGTCCTGGGTCCCCTCCACTGCCAGAGTGAGGCTAGGCTCATACTGGAGAAATAGCATCTCGTATTCCGCTTAGAAAGCTTACAACCCAACGGTTTGAACATTGAAATCTCAAATTTTAAGTAACGGTGAACAGCTCTTGTCCACTTATAACCCTGTTCACTTGTATCTCTTCCACTGACTTAATGTTTTGCGCTTCTTCTCACCTTATCTCACAGGCTCTTATCATCTTCCCATCTCTGGCCTTGTCCACCTATCAATAGACAATAGGTGCAGGAGTAGGCCATTCGGCCCTTCGAGCTAGCACCACCATTCAATATGATCATGCCTGATCATCCACAATCACTACCCCGTTCCTGCCTCCTTGCCATATCGCCAGACTCCGCTATCTTTAAGAGCTCTATCTAACTCTCTCTTGAAAGCATCCAGAGAATTGGCCTTCACTGCCTTCTGTGGCAGAGAATTCCACAGATTCACAACTCTTCTTCATTATCTCCGTTCTAAATGGCTTACCCCTTGTTCTTAAACTGTGGCCTCTGGTTCTGGACTCCCCCAACATCGGGAACATGTTTCCTGCCTCTAGCATGTCCAATCCCTTAATAATCTTAAACGTTTCAATAAAATCCCCTCTCATCCTTCCAAATTCCATAGTATACAAGCCCAGCCGCTCCATTCTATCATCATATGACAGTCCTGTCATCCCGGGAATTAACCTTGTGAACCTACACTGCACTCCCTCAAAGATGTTTAATTAGGTCAGAGATAGGAAAGGTTTGGAGTGTTATGGGCTTAGCACAGTCAGGCATCTAGTTCTGTGGTTCTATAGTTCTATATCCTGCAATGGAATAAAGATGATATGTTAGAATTATAATAATATTAACTGGGTGGATCCTGCTATGGTAAGTATTCACCACCATATTTCTTTCAGATCTGCAAAGTGTGGGGAGGTGGAATGGTGTTAGATGCAGCAGGAAAGATCTTGGAAGCTGGGTTTCAAGATTTGGATTGCCACAATATCTAGGAAGGTGACGGTATATATGTAGAAGGTATTTAAACATATTTGAAGATGGCTCTGACTCTTCAGTGATGTCTGTCGCTTGTAATCATTTCCTTAAATCTGCTGATGCTATTCACTTAAAGTAATAATTGACTTGCTTCTGCTGGTCACATTCAAGATTACCATTTGATTAAAATCCCTTCTGGATTGCTGCTCCTCGGATATTTAAATTGTTTGTAACCCGAGTTCTCAAACATACCATCATGTGGGATAAAAAAGCAAGCATTTCAGGAGATGATATTTGACACTTTTTCCAAGATGATCTAAGCTGCCATACCAAATTAAAGTTTGGTTAATCGTCTCGCATCTTTTTGTGTTGAGTGTTCCAATGCTCTTGAAGCCATTTAAGAGAATTTTAATTTTAATGGAAAAGCCTAGAGAGAAAAATGATTTTGTTCTCTGTGAAAAACAAACTGTGGAGAAACTCAGTAACAGTGCCAGTAACATCTAGGGAGGGAAATGGATGGACGAGATTTTAGCTCCAGACCCTTCTTCATGGCCTTTGCCTCCATTATGAGTTGGATTTCAATGAGGTGGTTTCGGATATTAAGTTACTGTTGTGAAAATTTATGGGTATTGTTTGTAACAACTGGATTATGACTGAAGTATATAATCCAGTTCCTGGCGCACCTTACTTTCTTTGACAGAATTGCATCTAGCTTCAGATGAAGAACAGTCTGTGGTGATTGTACCAGGTATGACTTGAAGAAATATTTTGTAAGAATATGGGTTGTCAGAACTGTTGGTTTAAATAGGTTGTATAAATTGCTATGAATCTTTCTCCGAACAATTTTATTCTATATTGTATCTCCACATGAACTGTGTTGTGAAAAAACAGAAAATATTTGTTTATTTTGTCTCAGTAACAATGTGGTAAATACATCCTAGATAAGAATCCATTCCATTTTAATTTTGTGTTGTTGCCTTTTTATTTTTGTGAGTAGCATCTATTGCATGTATTATTGATTTTAAAACACACACACAGAATATCCAAGCATTATTTTTCTAATTTGTGCCTTTTTCCTAACTTGTAAACAGTTTTATATTGCTTTAGAGGACCCTTTTGTGATTTCAATTGTGGATGCCCCATGTGTGATGTTGTTGCAGTATAGGAGGTTATGGATATCACATTTTAGCTGTTCCAACATGCAACACAACCTTTATGTTTTGGGCTCTTTGGCTTTTGTCATCAATTGTTCCTTGTGGCATATTGTATTCAGAAAGACAGTTACGTGGTGCAGAACACTAGTTCAGAACACTATTGAGGAAGCTATCAATGTATCAATCTGTTGCCAGGGAAATTGAGTAAAAATAAAATAGGTAGTTTATGGGCTGAAGAAGGGTCTCGACCCAAAACGCCGCCTATCTCCTTTACTCCTTAGATACTGCTGCACCCGCTGAGTTTCTCCAGCCTTTTGTGTACCCTCAATTCTCCAGCATCTGCAGTTCCTTCTTTAACACAATAGTTTATGGGCCTGTTGTGTATGACATTGAAGAGACCCACTATGGATTATTGAATAGGAACATTGTATATTGCACTAGTTACCTTGTTAAGCGGAACCTTGTTAAAAGGACAGCGGAAAAAATCATCGGGACCTCTATCCCCTCAATCGGGGTTATTGCGACCAAACGTTGCGTGTCTAAGGCCAGCAGTATTATAAAAGACCCCACACATCTCCATCACGGACTGTTCACTCTGCTGCCCTCGGGCAAAATATATCGTAGAATAAGGAGCAGAACATCAAGGTTCTGCAACAGCTTCTTCCCACGAGCTATCAGACCCCACCTCTCTCTCCCCCCCTCTCTCTCCCCCCCTCTCTCTCCCCCCCTCTCTCTCCCCCCTCTCTCTCCCCCCTCTCTCTCCCCCCTCTCTCTCCCCCCTCTCTCTCCCCCCTCTCTCTCCCCCCTCTCTCTCCCCCCTCTCTCTCCCCCCTCTCTCTCCCCCCTCTCTCTCCCCCCTCTCTCTCCCCCCTCTCTCTCCCCCCTCTCTCTCCCCCCTCTCTCTCCCCCCTCTCTCTCCCCCCTCTCTCTCCCCCCTCTCTCTCCCCCCTCTCTCTCCCCCCTCTCTCTCCCCCCTCTCTCTCCCCCCTCTCTCTCCCCCCTCTCTCTCCCCCCTCTCTCTCCCCCCTCTCTCTCCCCCCTCTCTCTCCCCCCTCTCTCTCCCCCCTCTCTCTCCCCCCTCTCTCTCCCCCCTCTCTCTCCCCCCTCTCTCTCCCCCCTCTCTCTCCCCCCTCTCTCTCCCCCCTCTCTCTCCCCCCTCTCTCTCCCCCCTCTCTCTCCCCCCTCTCTCTCCCCCCTCTCTCTCCCCCCTCTCTCTCCCCCCTCTCTCTCCCCCTCTCTCTCCCCCTCTCTCTCCCCCTCTCTCTCCCCCCTCTCTCTCCCCCCTCTCTCTCCCCCCCTCTCTCTCCCCCCCTCTCTCTCCCCCCCTCTCTCTCCCCCCTTCTCTCTCCCCCCTTCTCTCTCCCTCCTCTTTCTCCCCCTCTCTCTCTCCCCCTCTCTCTCCCCCTCTCTCTCCCCCCCCTCTCTCCCCCTCTCTTCCCCTCTCTCTCCCCCTCTCTCTCCCCCTCTCTCTCCCCCTCTCTCTCCCCCCTCTCTCTCCCCCCTCTCTCTCCCCCCTCTCTCTCCCCCCTCTCTCTCCCCCCTCTCTCTCCCCCCTCTCTCTCCCCCCTCTCTCTCCCCCCTCTCTCTCTCCCCCCTCTCCCTCCCCCCTCTCCCTCCCCCCCTCTCTCTCCCCCCTCTCTCCCCCCTCTCTCCCCCCTCTCTCCCCCCTCTCTCCCCCCCTCTCTCTCCCCCTCCTCCTCTCCCCCTCCTCCCTCCTCTCTCTCCTCCCATATCTCTCCTCCCATCTCTCTCACCCTCACCCACCCTCCCTCTCCTTCTCCCCTCCATCCCCCTCTCCCTTTGTCTCTGTCTCTTGCCCTTCTGTCTTTGCCTCTCTCTCTGTCTCTCCCCATTCTCTCACTGTCTACTCCCCCCACCCTCTCTAGACGTGCCTGTGAGTTGCGGGCTATGCATCAGTGGATAGGGTTATGGGGTAAAAGGAGCAAATTAATAATATTAATATAATATCAAGGGGGGTAGTTAGCGTGTGTGTGGGGGTGACGCGTTCCCCCAACGCGTGTGTGACGCCGCACCCCCCCTGCACACACGCGTTGGGGGAACAGACCCAACGGGTCTGCACTTGGTCTAGTATCCAATCAATGTCAGTGTAAATAAGTTATTGTCTACTTTTAGCATGTGTATGTATATATATAACGCACTTGCCCATATTTAAAAAAAAAATAATTGAAGGATGTTAATGCATTGGAAGGAGTTTGGAGATGATTTATTGGACTAAGACCACAAATGGGTTGTTGAGGTTAACCAGGCTATTCTTGTATCTACTGGAGGTTACAAAAACGAAAAGGAACTTGATTGAAACATATAAGGTCCTGAGGATTCTTCATAGTGTGGATACGTAGAATATGGGGATCATTAGCTTCAAGAGAATTTGGCATTTTCTTTCTCAAAAAGCAGTGGAAACTAAGTCTTTGAGATGGATTATTGATATGCAAAAGGTTAAAAAGTTGCTCTAATTAGACTATTGTGTGGAGTAGAAGTTAAAATCGCATCGGTTCTGTGTTCATAAAAATGATGGGGCAGATGTGAGGGGCTGAGTAGCCTATTCAATAGAAGTTCCAGATGTACTAGCTTTGCAACAGGCTTTGTCCTGTATTGTCATTTTTGCAGTACTAAACATAGTATGTTATGGCTAAGCAACTTTATATTCTTTATATATTTTAACCATGTGGGTATTTTTGGGTTTCTCACATAAGGTTTTTATCTTTTGGCAAATATCCAACATATGAGTGTCAGTGTAAATAATAGAGAAACAAAGAACTATGGATGTCGATTAATACATAAAATGATACAAAGTGCTGGTTAACTCAGTAGATAAGGCAGCATCTCAGGAGAACATGGGCAGGTGACATTTCAGATTGAGATCCTTCGGTATAAATAAGTTTAATTGTGCACTTTGTGTATGCAAATTTTCAAGTTGCTTTTTTTCTATTTTTCAGATGTTGCTACTCTTTACTTTTCTCTTGTTCTCTCGCTTCATTTTCTCTCCTTGCTTTGTTTTCTGAAATATCCTTGGACTCCTTTTAGCTGTATCTGGATGTACTGTAGCAAAGTAACTGAAATACTCAAAAGAGAATCTTGCAAGTTACACCAGAATATGCTAAGATATTTAGTTTTGTAAGACCCTCCCTCACTGCTCCTCCTCTGTGATTCTTGCTGCTCTTTTGCTCTTTGACCATGTTTGACCCAGAATCCCTACCACAGGCACTTGTGTTTCCTCGGCACTTGTGTGCGCCTCCATCTTGTGCCACGTGGCTTCCACCTCTGTTCCCTGACCTCCCTGTTCGGGCACAACCAGGGTCTTGGGTATCTACACTCCCTCCACTGCATCTCGCAGCAGTTATTGCATCATGTACTCCGTTCTACCCTCTCTGCCATGCGCTGGTATCTGCTGTCTCTCATTTGGCTGCTCATGCAGCTTCAAGTCACACTTATCAAGACCTGCCATGGACCACAGCAGCAATTTGTCCTTCGTTGAATCCACGCCTCAATCAACACTTCTTCATCTACCCGATCTCTACTAAGGATCATAAGCTTGCGTGTCTTGAGACCAGGCCCCCACCGATTCCCCTCGAAGCAGCCATGCTCCCGACCACCTGCAGGTCGGAGGCTTCACACAGGATCACACCACATGCCCGACTGCCACGAAGAGTGGACCCCCAATGTCATTGCCGTCAGAGGACACAGTAGCCAAGGCCCATCACATTTCTATCCCTCTCTCCTCCCCTCCCTGACTGTCCCTGCCCATTCCCCCTCCCTCCCCCCCCACTACCCCCTCTCAGCCCCCCTCAGAACCTAGATCTGGCCCCAGCCCCAACCCCGATCTGGATTTTGCCATCGCTACCAACTTCCATTTCTCCAATGCAGAATGGTCCGCCTTATCTTTATGTCCCTGCACCCGCACTTCAACAAGTTCTGAGCCCATCATGATGTTGAGCTCTCCTTCCATCGCCTCCGCCACTGGCTGTTGTTCTCTTGCAAGGGGTCCTTCCCTCAGAGTGACGACCCATTCTCCTGTCTCCTCTTTCGTAAATTAGGTTTCTTTACGCCCCCCCCCCCCCCCCCCACCTGTTGTAGATGGATCCTTCACCCATTTCTCCTCTGTCTCGTAGCCTCTGTCTCGTAGGTCTGCTCTTGCTCCGACTCCCTGCAGATGGAACAGGAATAAAGATCTCCAGCTCTTTACCTTTCACTCCACCAACCTCCATATGAAGCACATCACTTACTGACATTTCCTCCACCTTCAATATGATCCCTCCACCAGTCACCTATTTCATACACCACCCCTTTCCGCCTTCCCTTCGCAACTCCTTGGTTGACCCATCCCTTGGCACACAAACCACCCCCACCCCAGATACTTTCCCCTGAAACCGCAGGAGATATACCTGTCCCTAAATCGCAAGAGATGTGACACCTGTCCCTAATACCACCTCCCTCGCATCCATCCAGGGACACCGGCATCCTTTCCAGGTGAGACAGAGGTTCACTTGCTCTGCTTCTCGCCTTATGTACTGCATTTCCCATACCGACCTTTCTGTTCTGGGCCTCCTCCATTGCCAGAGTGAGGCCACATGCAAATTGGACGAAGAGCACTACTTATTCTACTTCCGTAGTCCTAACAATCCAGTAGTCTGAGCAGTGAATTCTCCAATTTTAGTTTAACATGTGTTCTTTTTTTTTTAACCCCCCCCCCCCCTCTCTTCCTTGTTCTCCACCTGGGTGCACACCCATTTCTTCCACAATCACACCCCCTATCCCCTCTGCTTCCCTTCAACCTTTATTCGCTCTTCCTCTCTCCTTATCTTACATCCTTTTACCTCCTTATCTCTAGCCTTTGTCTACCCATCTACTAAATAAAATTGCTCGCCTGTATCCACGTACCTTGTGAGGCTTTGTCCCGCTATCCGCCTCTATTTTCTGCTTTCTTCCCCCTATTGGTATTGATAGGTGTATTGAGATGTAATGTTACAACTGTCCAAGCTGATGATGAAACTGCACAGATTATTGTGTGTAGTTTTAGTGACACAGCTATAGGAAGAATGCCATTAAGCTGGAAAGGGTGCAGAAAATATTAATAAGGATATTGCCGGGACTGGAGGGCTTGAGTTATGCAGAGCAGACTAGCAATGGTGGGACATTTTCCCATGGACCATAGCAACTTGAAGGATAACCTTGCAGAGGTATATGAAGTTATGAGCATATAGATAAATCTCTGTTGGCAGCTTACATTTGTGGTGGAAAGGAAAAGATATGCTAGAATTATTTTTGAATAGGGTGAATCATCTAGTTATGTCAATTTTTTCTAATTATTCTTAACCAGGGATGGACATTAAATGGGGGTATTAAAAATGTTGCTTGCATCGCCTGAATATTTAGATTTAAAAGATATATTTAAAAAAAAAAATCAATTTACTAAAACGCTGCATGGCATCTTCACAAATTGTTTTATTGCATTTATTAGGATTGTTGATGGAGGGAAATATCAGACCTGAAACAAGTGTGAGATGGTGCAAAATGCAAGAGGTTAGAGCAAAACACCCGCAACACTCTGATTCTGCCTTTCTGAATCCTCTGAAGATTAGACCTGTAAAGCCATCCATGTCGAATGAGGTAAAAACTTTGTAATCATTATTGCATTTGGTAAACCATGGAAGATTCTCATTGTGCATAGTGGTTGATCGATAATTTAGGAGATAAGGAGATAATTAGGAGATAATTTAGAATTTAGGAGATTGAGAGGGGATTTTATAGAAACTTACAAAATTCTTAAGGGGTTGGACAGGCTAGATGCAGGAAGATTGTTCCCGATGTTGGGGAGGTCCAGGACAAGGGGTCACAGCTTAAGGATAAGGGGGAAATCCTTTAGGACCGAGATGCGAAGGACTTTTTTCTCACAGAGAGTGGTGGGTCTCTGGAACTCTCTGCCACAGAGTGTAGTTGAGGCCAGTTCATTGGCTATATTTAAGAGGGAGTTAGATGTGGCCCTTGTGGCTAAGGGGATCCGAGGGTATGGAGAGAAGGCAGGTAGGGGATATTGAGTTGGATGATCAGCCATGATCATATTGAATGGCGGTGCAGGCTCGAAGGGCCGAATGGCCTCCTACTGCACCTAATTTCTATGTTTCTATGTTTCTATAAAGCAAGTCATAAATCATGATATTAGAGGCATATGTAATTGGATGCAGGAATAGAACATAGAATAGTACAGCAAAAAAACAGGCCCTCTGGCCTACAAAGTTCATATTGTTCAAATGTGTTTAATTTAGCATTAATTTGCCTATCTAAGAACTATATTATATCTTCCCCCACCACCACCCCTAGCAGCGGTCAGTATCCACGTTGGGCCAGGCAATGCCCACCACCTTCTGCAACCTCCTTCGCTCTTGAACATTCGAATTCAGTCAGTATGTTCTCCATCATGCACTTGTAGAAGTTCGATGGAATATTTGGTAATGTGCTGAATCTACTCAATTATTTGAGGAAGTGGAGTGTTGATGAGCTTTCTTTGTGATTGTATCAAAGTCTGGGGCCACGACAACGATCAGAGATGTGTACGCCCAGGAAGTTGAAGTTGTTGACTCTCCACCACTGTCCTTCCAAAGAAGGCAGGTGCATGGTCCATCGGCTTTCCTTTCCTCAAATCAACAATTGGTTCCTAGTGGAGCAAAAGGGAATCATTGTAAATGGAGTACGTAGATTTTCATAAGACTTTAATAAAAATCTGAAATGTCGGCTGGTGGACAAGGTAAGGGTATGTACACTTTAGGGTAATATACCAATGTGGATTTTTGTTTTTTCTTTAGGTTAGTTAAGTTTAGCAACACAGCTTAGAAACAGGGCCTTCGGATCACTGTGACCACGACGACCATAAATCGCCGACCATCGATCACCTCTATGTTATCCCACTTGCATATCCACTACCCATACATCAGGATCAATTTACAGAGGTCAATTGACCTACAAACCTGCACATCTGGAATGTGGGTGGAACCTGGAGCACCTGGAGGAAACCTAGGTGGTCTCGGGGAGATCGTGCAAGCTCAGGTCTTGAGACGGAGGAGACCCGGGAGAAGTGCTCTGGAGCACTCACTCGACTCCGGCAACGAGGATTAAGCACACCGCTCCCGAGTATATTCGTTGCAAATCTTGCTATTGAGGGAGTGCAGCGTAGGTTTACTAGGTTAATTCCCGGGATGGCCGGACTGTCATATGCTGAGAGAATGGAGCAGCTGGGCTTGTACACTCTGGAGTTTAGAAGGATGAGAGGAGATCTCATTGAAACATATAAGATTGTTAAGGGCTTGGACACACTAGAGGCAGGAAACATGTTCCCGATTTTGACGGAGTCCAGAATCAGGGTCCACAGTTTAAGAATATGGAGTAAGCCATTTAGAACGGAGAGGAGGAAACTTTCTGGATGCTTTCAAGAGAGAGCTAGATAGGGCTCCTAAAGATAGCGGAGTCAGGGGATATGGGAAGAAGGCAGGAACGGGGTACTGATTTGGGATGATCAGCCATGAACACATTGAATGGCAGTGCTGGCTCAAAGGGCCAAATGGCCTACTCCTGCATCTATTGTCTATTGTCAAATCTACGTTCTCTCAACAACAAAGTGGACGGGTTACAAGAAGAAAATCCCCTTGGGCAATCGTCAACTGACCCATGACCTGAACGAGTTCTACTGCAGGTTCGATAGACAGAAACATAAACCCGGTACCCTCTCCCACTCCTCCCCATTCACCACTTCACACCTACTCACAGCATGACTCCAATCTGCAAAGACTGGACCCTTCCTCACACAGTCCTCCCCAATCACTACCTCACACCTACTTACAGCCTGACTCCAGTCTGTAAAGACTGGACCCTTCCTCTCCCACTCCTCCCCACTCACCACTTCTCACCTACTTACAGCCTGACTCCAGTCTGCAAAGACTGGGCCTTCGTCCACAACCCAATCCCTCCTTGCTGCCCAACATCAGTCTGGCCATTTCTCCATCACTAACAATAGCAATTGAGGAGTTGGAAAAGCTATTCAGGAGACAGAAAAGCCAGAAATCTCCAGGACTGGACCATTTTTTTCCCCTCTACCCCTCAATCTCTATGCCGAACAACTGCCACCGGTCTACACAGACATTTTCAACCGGCCCCTGCAAACCTGTACTGTCCCTGCCTGCTTCAAAGTCTCCACTATTGTTTCCGTACCCAAAAAGCCAAGGATTACTGGTCTTAATGACTACAGGTCTATCGCACTGACCTCTGTAATCATGAAGACCCTTGAAAGACTTGTGCTGGCCCACCTGAAAAATATCATAAACCCCCTGCAGTTTGCATACTAGGCAAATAGATCAGTGGATGGCGCAGTCAACCTAGGCCTACATTTCATCCCCCAGCACCTCTGCAAGGATTTTGTTTGTGGGTTTTAGGTCTGCATTCAACACCATTGTGCCAGAGCTACTACACTCCAAACTTTCACTGTTGACTGTGCCTGAACCCCTCTGTCAGTGGATCATCAACTTCCTGACAGACAGGAAGCAGCATGTGAGGCTGAGAAACTACATCTTGGCCTTGCAGACCCTCAGCATAGGAGCATCGCCAGGCTGTGTATTCTCCCCTCTGCTCTACACCAGTGACTGCACCGCCACAGACTCCTCTGTTAAGCTTCTCAAGTTTGCGGACGACACACACAATCCTGATTAGACTGATCCAGGATGGGGAGGAATCTGCCTCCAGCTAGGAAGTGTCACAGCTGGCGGCCTGGTGCCATCGCAACAACCTGGAGCTCAATGCTCTTAAGACCGTGGAATCAATTGTAGATTTTAGGAGAGCTCTCCCTCCCCTCCCCCCACTCACCATCAACAACACCACAGTCACATCTATAGAGTCATTTACGTTCCTTGGAACCATCATCTCCATGGATGCCACCATCCACTCCACAATCAAAAATGCCCAACAGACGATGTACTTCCTGCGGCAGCTGAGAAAACACGATCTGCCACAGGCAATGATGGTTGAATTCTCTACTGCCATTGTAGAGTCTGTCCTCACCTTCTCCATCATGGTCTGGTTTGGTTCAGCCACCAAGCACAACATCCAGAGGCTGCGGCGCAACATTCGATCAGCCGAGAAGGTTGTTGGCTGCAACCTTCACCCCATCGACGAACTGTACACTGCAAGGACCAGGAAGAGAGCGTGTAAGATCATCTCTGACCCATCTCAACTCGGCTACAAAATCTTTGAAGCACTTACCTCTGGAAGGCGACTCTGGACTGTCAAAGCTCACACAGCCAAACATAAAAACAGCTTTTTTTCCACAAGCACTAGCTCTACTCAACAGCTAAATGTCTGTAGCCTCCTTGTGCTCTGGTATTTTATTTAATTCTTCGCATGTTTAAATAACCTTTTATTTTTAACTGTCTACTGTATATCATGTTGTTATTTGCGAGCAAAGCACCAAGGCAAATTCCTTGCATGTATACATACTTGCCTAATAAATAAATTAATTCATTCAGTGGAGTCATGCAATATGCAAACGTGCAACCACAGGCTACACCTGAAGTCAGGATCGGATGCAGGTCTCTGGAGCAGTGAGGCAACAGCCCCATTAGCTCTGCCATGGTTGACAGTTGGTTAACGGATATAAGACAAAGGGCTGGAATAAACTGGCCCACTCAAAATCGTACAATATCATTAGTCAGGCTCTGCGGGTTTTGCGCTTGGAACCCAATTATCCGCTATTTCTGTTTGAGGAAAAAGATCAGTTAAGATCTTCGTGGTTGGCAGAGAATTCTTGTAGCAGCAGGAGTTGGTCACTCAGCGCTGTTTTTGTGTTTGCAAATCAAATATAATGTTGGATATTTTTGTTTCAAATGTTTTTTAGATTTAGAATAGACCTTGGCCTTTTGCCAAGTTGTCAATGTGGAAGTAAATTAAAAACCCCACAGTTATGTCCATTCTCCCCACTTGTGACTATCTTTGAATGCATTCATACAATTTGCTTTGATTACTCCTTGTCGTGACGTCCACAAACTAATAACCTTCTGGGTAAAGAAACTTCCTCTGAATTTCCTCTTGCACCAACGTGTCACACTCTTCTGCATGTGGAAATGTATCATTTGAATTTATTTAGGGTCTTTAAGATTGTTCTCTCCTTCCAGGTTTGCTTTCATTTGCTTGGCCAAGTAACTTTTGTGGAGGAATAGAGGTGTTGCAGGAAAATGAGTACCTGGCACTAGCCATTGTGATCCATATTAAAGCCAATGTCATTAGGGGAAAGGGGGGTTACACAAAAAGCTGGAAAAACTCAGTGGGTGCAGCAGCATCTAAGGAGCAAAAGAGATAGGCGACGTTTTGGGTCGAGACCCTTCTTCAGACTGGTCAGGGATCAGGGAAACGAGAGATGTAGACAGTGATGTGGAGAGATAAAGAACAATGAATGAAAGATATGCAAAAAAGTATTGATGATAAAGGAAACAGGCCATTGTAAGCTGTTTGTAGTGTGAAAATGAGAAGCTAGTGCGACTTGGGTGGGGGAGGGGGAGATAGAGATAGAATGCTAGGGCCCGAGGGCTGAGGGAGAGGTGGGGAGGGGGAGGAAGCAGTTAACAGAATTGAGAAAATTCAATGTTTAAGCCCAGGTGCTGTTCCTCCAACTTGCGGTGTTGCTCACTCTGGCCGTGGAGGAGGCCCAGGACCGAGAGGTCGGATACTGAATGGGAGGGGGAGTTGAAGTGCTGAGCCACCGGGAGGTCGGGTTGGTTATTGCGGACCGAGCGGAGGTGTTCGGCGAAACGATCGCCCAGCCTCCGCTTGGTCTCCACCGATGTAGATCAGCTGGCATCTGGAGCAACGGATGCAGTAGATGAGGTTGGAGGAGGTGCAGGTGAACCTCTGTCAGACTTGGAAGGACTGCTTGGGTCCCTGAAAGGAGTGGAGGGGGGAGGTGAAGGGACAAGTGTAGCATCTCTTGCGGTTGCAAGGGAAAGTGCCCGGGGAAGGGGTGGAGCGGGAGGGAAGGGAAGAATTGACAAGGGAGTTGCGGAGGGAGCGGTCTTTGCGGAAGGCAGACAGGGGGGGAGATGGGAAGATGTGGCGAGTGGAGGGGTCACGTTGGAGGTGGCATTAGGGGAAAGGTTGGGTAGCAACTGTCCGACAGGAGATTCTGATGGGACTGATGATTTCGGACAGGCTAAAGGGAAAACTTGAAAAAGTTTTCATGATGGATGAATTTGTAACAAGTTTCTTACTTTTTGTCGTGGATCAGGTTATTAATGAAAAGCGGGGGTCCAAGACTGCATCTTTGAAGGACCTCTGTCCAGAGGACAAGAGGCGCATTGCTAACCTAATCAAGGAGCTTGCAAGGTGAGTTTTGGAACTTTCAATCTCTCGTGGTTTTCACCCTTTTTGTTCTTTATGTCCATCCTCTTTCTCTTACTGGTCTAAGACATTTCATCTGATCTGTGCTGAGCAATGTCACATCACGGGTACCACGAAATTCCTTGTTCAGTTGGTGCTCAACATGAATGTATACATACGTTAATGATAAGTACATCAATAAATATGATAATTAATGGAAAACAGCAGAATGGTACAAGATCATAGTGCACAAAAGATTGAAGTACAATAACAGAATAATCCAATGAGGTGGAGTTATGAGTAAGAGCACATGGTAGCACCTCTGGGCAGGATGTGTGAAAAAAGGTTAAGGAGTCTGATAGTAGTGGGGAAGAAGCTGTCTTAAGCCTGAATGTCTGAGCTTTCAAACTCCTGTATCTTCTCCCAGAAGTAGAAGGGATGGCCAGGGTGGCAGGGATGATTTTCTGATCCAACATATCATGAAGATAGACTGAATAGCAGGAAGTGACAAACCTTTGATGGAGTCGTCTATGTTCACCATGCTCTGCAGATTTAGGTGGTCAAGGGCAGAACAGTTGCCATATCAAACTGAGATGCATCCTGTTAGTACACTTTCTATAGTGTATCTGTAGATGTTTAAATTGATCTTTCTTGCCAGATCTAAACCAGATCTTCTTGCACACCTAAGAAAGTAAATGTGCTGATGCACTTTATTGATCGTTACATGTATGAAGGGATCAGATTGGGTTGTGAGTGATATTGATACTACAGAACTAGAAGCTGGTGACTATCTCTACAGTAGATCCATTGATGAGGGCAAGGTTGTGTTCGCCCCCTCACTTCTGGTAAACAGCCAACTTCTTCAACTTGCTGATGTTAAGCGGTAGGTAGTTGTCCTGGTGGTGAGTTGAAGTATGTTGTGCAGTATATCGTGTAAATACATTTTGATGCCTTCTTACGCCCACAAAAGGAATGAAATAATAGTCAGAGAGTCATATAAGGATACACCATGGAAACAGCATGGAGCAGGAAGGGGGATGGCAAGGTAATGGAAATATTAAATGCAAAATTATTAACTTTAACTTAACTTCTGCCGTTAGTGCGGGCCTGTCAGCCGATCATGCGCAGCTAGGAGGGGGGAGGGCTCATTGCTCAGTGGTGTAATATTGCGTTGGGGGATCAGGCCCCCCGTGTGACAGTGGGACCCAACGTGTCCCACTTAGTCTAGTAACATTTAAAGATGAATGTTAAGATGTGATATTTCACATACATACATCTTTGAAAGACGACAGGGTAAGTTGATAATATTGTTAAAGCAGAATGGTTCTGTGCCATTATAGTAAGACAGGAGTACAAACTCAACCAAGATATGTATTATAAATTTTTTGACGTCTGCTGGAGTATTGTGTTCAACTCTGCATGAAAGGATGGCAGAAACGTTTGTACTCAAGTGATTTACTAGAATGATATCAGGGATGAGGGACTTTGGTTATGTAGCAAGCCTGAAAAAGATGAGTGTGCACTTTTAATATTTAAAAGATTATGGATAGATTTAAATGATAGGTCCATAATTATGGGAATATTTAATTTAGAAACTATTTTCACTGTCATAAAAATCAGACATATTTGAGTCAATTGTCAAAAGATCAGAGAGAAGATTGGAGAAATGTTAAAAAAAAAGATTCATTTAGAGCACCAGAGAGTTGCTAGTAAAGCCAATATTTTCCAATCATGGTATATCAAACTTGTCATCTTTCAAGAATTGAAACAACTTTGTATCTTAAATATAATCGTAGTTGAATGCAATTTTTCAGGAACTTGGATAATCAGTTATAAAATGTTGAACAGAATACATAAACTTCCAATACTGTAAACTCACTTTGGATAAAACGCTATTTGCTTCTCTTGTGCATAAAATATACATTTTATATGCTTGTCAACTTAGGGTAAGCGAAGAGAAAGAAGAAACTAAAGAACGATTAAAGGCTGAACATGAAACATTTGAGAAGAAAATCAAAGAGCTGGAGGATCAGAATGGCCTAATTGCTACTGAGCGGGAAGATATCCTTAACTGGTCTAATGATTTTGAATTTTTAAATATTATGTTCCATAAGTCTGACAGAGCGTATCTGGATAATGCATATTTGGTATAGACACAATTAAAAAATGTTGGATGGAATGCAGTGCTACTGCAGTTCCAAGATCCAAGGTATTGGAAGCTGATTCCATCATAGTCATTATCCATAACTTTAGCTGATTTGCGTATCATTCCTGAAGAGTTTGGAAGTAGTGAGTATATCACTGTTAAACTTCAATTTGTTATGGACAATGACAAGAATAGACTGGAAATTAAAGTCTGGAATTGGGGAAGTGGATAGTTAGCAGCTACTTGCAGGAGGTTTACTTCTGGCCAGTGGAGATCATCAAGGATAAAGTAGTTTGTTATGTGTCAATGTGTTTGTGCAAGGATGAAATAATGGCCCTACAGTAGGATAAAAAATGTAGTCATAATTAAAGACATACAGGGGTTAATTGTGTGATTGGTAATCTGTGACCCTATCTATGGTGTTCATAAGAATTGATGCTAAGATTCGTGTTTTTTGTTCTGTACATTAACAATTTGGATGTGAATGTAGGATATATGAATAATGACTTTGCAGATGAACTTTTGGTACATTTTACCTCAGATGTTGCTTGACCCACTGAGTTCTTCCAGTTTTCTGTTTATGTTCTGTTCTTTATTACAGCTTCTGCAGTCCCTTTTGTCTTCAGTGTCTCCTAACAGCTGAGATACATCATTTCAGGCAATATCTTGGTAGGTCTTCTCTGCCCCATTTCCAGTGCATTTAGATAATGGCAAGTAT
This sequence comes from Raja brachyura, assembly GCA_963514005.1. Next base: position 47,204,924 of record OY740781.1, on the reverse strand, counting down.
CCCATATGCCTCCGCTACCATATGCACCCATGCTGCCACCTGGAGAGATCTTTGGAATAGTACATTGAGGTTACTGTGTTGGTAAATACTCCTTGGGACCCTTCCTTTCATTTCATGTTGCTCATCTCACCAAGTGATCAGTATTATTTTGTAGCCTGGGACTAGCCTCCTCTCATCATTACCAATTTTCATATTGTTTGGAAACTCACTAATCGTGCTTTGTTCGTTCATATCCAAATTGATAATGTACATAACAAATCACAATGGTCTGGGTGCCGATCCCTAAGGTGCACAGGCTTCCAAACCACAAAAACAATCCTACACCTTCCTGCTCTACCTCATATTACAAAAGCGATTTTAAATCTAATTTACTAACGAATCATTTGCACTCTAACCCTTTGGGTTAGCTACCACGTAACGTGCCAAATGCCTTACTGAAAACATGAAGTCATCAATAACATTGAAACTTGAAGATGTCGGAGAAAACCCACGTGTCACGGGAATAACATACAAACACTGCACCCGTGACACGTGGGTTTTCTCCGAGATCTTCGGTTTCCACCCACACTCCAAAGACGTACAGGTATGTAGGTAAATCGGCTTGGCATAAGTATAAATTGACCCTAGTGTGTGTAGGATAGTGTTAATACGGGGATCGCTGGTCGGTGTGGACTCAGTGAGCCGAAGGGCCTGTTTCCACCATCTGGAAACTAAACTAAACTTTCTATTACCTTCTTTCCAAAATCCACAAAACAGGACCGCCCTTGCATATCCATTGTTTCTGCCTGCTCCTGCCCCACAGTATTCACTTCCAAATACCTCATTCCATCTTGATGCCCCTCCTTGTCCAATCCCTTCTGACCTATGCCCAAGGGCCCTCACACGCTCTTCAAAACTTCAATAACTTTTAATTCCTAGGCCCCAATTGCCTCATCTTTACAAGGACGGCTTAGATCACTAAGGGATGAATACAATACTCATCAGCAAAACAATGGGGTGGAAGATTGCAACCTTGACGTGGCCCGCCATGCTTCGACGAATGCAATCAACCCGGCGTGCACAATCAAATAAGATCAAATAGAACAAGTTGTCCGACAACTTTAGGCTGTACACGCCATACGCAAGAAGAAGAAGTAAACCAATGATATGTCAGAAATATTGCCGGAACATAGTTTTTCCATGAGAAAACAAAAAGTTGATCAAGATATTCAGATTCAAAACAAAGGCTGCAAGATGGAAAATGAAAAATGATTAGTAGTTGGAGAATGTTTAAGAAGGAACTGCAGTTGCTGGAAAAATCGAAGGTAGATAAAAATGCTGGAGAAACTCAACGGGAGAGACGGCATCTATGGAGCGAAGGTATAGGTGATGTTTCGGGTCGAGACCCTTCAGACTGATGTGGGGGTGGTGGGGGAGGGAAGAAGAAAGGAAGAGACAGAGACAGTGGGCTGTGGGAGAGCTGGGAAGAGGAGGGGAAAGAGGGAGAAAGCACGGACTACCAGAAATTGGAGAAGTCAATGTTCATACCGCTGGGATGTAAACTACCCAAGTGAAATATGAGGTGCTGCTCCTCCAATTTACGGTGGGACTCACTCTGGCCATGGAGGAGGCCCAGGACAGAAAGGTCAGTTTTGGATTGGGAGGGAGACTTGAAGTGCTGAGCCACCGGGAGATCGGGTTGGTTATTGCGAACTGAGCGAAGGTGTTGGGCGAAGCGGTTGTCAAGCCTCCGCTTGGTCTCACTGATGTTGAGCAGCTGACGCCTAGAGCAGTGGATACAATAGATGAGGTTGCAGGAGGTGCAGGTGAACCTCTGCCCCACCTGGAAAGACTGCTTAGGTCCTTGGATGGTGTCAAGGGGGGAGATAAAGCGACGAGTGTAGCATTTCCTGCGGTTGCAAGGGACAGTACCAGGGGAGGGGGTGGTCTGGGAGTTACGGAGGGAGCGGTCTCTGCAGAAAGCCAAATGGGGAGGAGATGGGAAGATGTGGCAGTGGTAGGATCAAAGTTGGAGAATGATGTGTTCAATCATGTGTTTTGCTTATCCTTTAATGGTCTAAGCAGCTGATTTTTTTTTTTCCTCTTTTGCGATTATGGAACACTTTTCTTTGCCTTCCAAATAGTTTGATTTATATGTTTTTGTTTATTCCTTCCTTTGTTTTCTATAACTTTATTCATGACCTTTCTTTCATACATAATGTGCATTACTGCTTAGTTATTTGTGCATTTTTGTTCATTAATTATCTTTTAAACGCTTTGCATTTCTTTGTGAGCATACCTACTTTTAGATTGCTTTTTCTGGCTCTATTCTCATCTGTTTAAAAAAAATTGACTCCTTTCATATTTATCTGTCATGTGTTCTCAAATTTATCTTGTATCTTATGTAGTAGGGTCCAACTGTTTCTTCGGGTTGCTTCATTCTGATTTGTTAACCACTATTATATACAGTAATTTTTTGTCTTTTTTTAACATAAAAAATGCTGAAAATATTGAAGGCCAGGTAGCATCTGCAGAGTGAGAAACTGAGTTAACATTACAGATTGATCATCTCTCATCAGAACCATGATTTGAAATGTTAACTCTTTTTACCTCTCTGCTGTTTGACCTGCTGAGTAATTCCAGCATTTTCTTTTCTTATTTTGGATTTCCAACATCTGCAATCTTTTGCTTTTTGCTTTTGATATTTTACTCCTAAATAAGAGGTTTCCTAAATTTGGGTGAAGAAAGCATTGTAAAGTATATCAGTGTGAAGAAGGGTCCCGACCCAAAAAGTCAACTATGCATGCTTTCCAAGGATGCTGCCTGACTTGCTGAGTTACTCCAGCACTGTGTCCTTTTATTGTAAAATCACTGTTCTCTATACCTTTGTTTCCTCTCGCAGTTTTTTGTGTTTAGTTTGTCTCTTATTTTTTCCCTCATCTCTTTTTTCTCCATTAGGTTGTTTATAGCTTGATTAATCACCTTTTCTGCTTTATATAGTCATTATGTTGTTTCTAATTAGTGCAACTAATTCAATACCTTTTACTTGCACATCATTCCTAATTGTTATAACCTGTTATATTTATTAGCTGATTTTGCTTTTTACGAAACCATGTTTCAGTTATTCCTATTATATCTTCACTATGGGTTATTACTTTCTGCCATTTCATTTTGGAGCAAGACACTTAATAGTTAGATGTTTTAATTTATCCTTAGTTTAAATCAGTACTTTCTTAACTAAAGAATAAATGTTTACAAGCCAATTATATTACTATTTACGGTGTAAATTTGATAGGTAAAAGGCAGTTCTTGAGTGTAACTAATAGGAATGTAGTTGATGTTTAGCGTGCTAGTGGTGAGGCTTAGCAGTTACATTATTAAAGAAAAAATATGCAGATAATGAATTGGCCAGGTTGGTCCAATTTATAATCGCATTCCTGTACATTCTTATGATAATTTTCTCACCCAAAGAAATAGTTATTTTCTATATCTTAATGGCATTCTGTTAAAATAAGAATAGGGATTTTTACAAAGGCATTTCTTGTATTAAGATCTAGCACATCTTTTTCTGCATTCCGGATCAAAGTATTTCTGGAATTTTTATAATGCAAAGTTTTTTCTCATGTACCATGGGTCCTTTGTTAATCACTTTAAGTGTGTAACCTGTGGTACCTGGCTCTCCACCCAATAGCTTGCATTATTTAAGTTGGTCATAATTTGTACCCCTCTATTCAAATCTCTCATCCCTCTCTGTTCTAAGGATAAGGCTGGTTTACTCTGCGTTCTTTACAATGATCCCCAGCAATTTTCCAGAAACTACAAATTATACATTTTTCATAAATATTGTCACATATGACTCGTGTAGGAAGGATCTGCAGATTCTGGTCTAAACCGAAGATAGACACAAAATGCTGGAGTAACTCAGCGGGATAGGCAGCATCTCTGGAGAGAAGGATTGGGTGATGTTTCAGATCGAGACTTCTTCAGAGGTGATGGGCAGTGTGTAACCTCCTCCCCACTTCTAATTGGCAAACAAATAAAAATATTTTTAAAATCTCGTACCTCGTTTCTGTACCTCATTAGTTCTTAGCGCGCTGGCGCAAATATCTGCAGAAGCTGGTCCTTGCATTTCCTAGTTTTAACTTTTCAAAAATAACTATTGTTTATAGAAATTGGTAGGGAAGGGTGGACGAAATGGCTGAAGGTGAGTATGATGCTGTCCTCTTCACATCTTGATGTGAAAGATGGTAAAAAGCAAGTGTAAGGTGGCACAGTTGTGTAGCTGGTAGAGCCGGAGTCCTGCAGTGCCAGAGACCTGAGTTCGATCCTGAACTTGGGTGCTGTCCATGTGGAGTTTGCATATTCTTCCCGTGACTGCAGGTTTTTTTTTGGGTGCTACAGTTTTCTCCCCAATATAGTCATGAAGTGATACAATATGGAAACAAGCCCTTCAGCCCAATTTACCCACACCGGCCAACATGTCCAAGCTACACAAGTCCCACCTGCCTGCATTTGGTCCATATCCCTCCAAACCTGTCATCTCCATATACCTGTCTAACTGTGTCTTAATTGTTGGGATAGTCCCTGCCTCAACCACCTCCTCTGGCAGCTTGTTCCATACACTCACCACCCTATTTGTGGAAAAAGATGCCCCTCAGATTCCTATTAAATCTTTTCCCCTTCACCTGAAACCTATGTCCTCTGGTCCTCAATTCACCTACTCTGGGCAGGTGACTCTGTGCATCTACCCGATCTATTCCTCTCATGATTTTATGCACCTCTGAAAGATCACCACTCATCCTCCTGCACTCCAAGGGATAGAGTCCCAGCCTACTCAACCTCTCCCTAGATCTCCGACCCTCTAGCTCTGGGCAACATCCTTGTAAATCTTCTCTGTACTTTCCAGCTTGACAATATCTTTCCTATAACATGGTGCCCAGAACTAAACACAATACTCTAAATGCGGCCTCACCAATGTCTTATACAACTGCAACATGACCTTCCAACTTCTATAAATACTCTGGCTGATGGCCAAAAGCCTATTTGATCACCCTATCTACCTGTGACTCCACCTTCAAGGAACCATGCACCTGCACTCCTTGATCCCTTTGCTCCACAAACGCCCCAGAGCCCGATCACTCTGAAATTCCATCAACCATTCCTCAGCCTACTTGGCCAATCGATCAAGATCCTGCTGCAAATTTCCACAAACATCTTCACTATCTGTAAAACCACCCACTTTCATCTGCAAACTTGCTAATCTTGTCATGTTGTGCTCTCATCCAAATGAGTGATATAGATGACAAAAGGTAACGGGCCCAGCAACTAACCATGAGGCACGCCACTAGTCACAGGCCTCCAGTGCTAGAAGCAACCTTCCACCATCACCCTCTGCTTCCTTCCATGAAGCCAATTTTCTATTCATTCATGTGTAGGAAAGAATATACTGGTTTAAATCGAAGGAAGACTGAGGAAGAATGGATGACGTTTCGGGTCGAGATCCGAAATGTCACCCATTCCTTCTCTCCAGAGATGCTGCCTGTCCTGCAGAGTTACTGCAGCATTTTGTGTCTACTTTCTATCAATTCATCTGTCTCTCCTTGGACCCCATGCGATCTAACATCCCAGAGCAGCCTCCCATGCGGGAACTTGTCGAATGCCTTGCTGAAGTCCATACATACAACATCTACAGCTCTGCCCACATCAACCTTTATAGTCACGTCTACAAAAAAGTCAATGAGATTTGTGAGACACAATCTCCCACGTGCAAACTGATGCTGACTATCCCTAATCAGCCCTTGTTCGTCTGGATACCTGTATATCCTATCCCTCAGAATACTCTAAGAAGGAAGTCTGAAGAAGGGTCTCGACCCGAAACATTGCCTATTTCCTTCGCTCCATAGATGGCTGCCTCACCCGCTGAGTTTCTCCAGCATTTTTGTATACCTCAGAATACTCTAGTAACTTTACAACTACAGATGTTAAGCTCACTGGCCTACAGTTCCCAGGATATTCCCTGCAGCCCTTCTTGAACAGAGGCACAACATTTGTCACCCTCCAGTCTGCCGGCTCCTCTCCTGCATTTAAAGACGACTTGTAAATTTCAACCAGGGTTCCTGCAACTTCCACTCTTGTTTCCCACAATGTCATCGGAAAAATCTGACCAGGCACTGGAGATTTGTCTACCTTCATACATAGAAACATAGAAAATAGGTGCAGGAGTAGGCCATTCGGCCTTTCGAGCTTGCACCGCCATTCAATATGATCATGGCTGATCATCCAACTCAGTATCCTGTACCTGCCTTCTCTCCATACCCCCTGATCCCTTTAGCCCCATGGGCCACATCTAACTCCCTCTTAAATGTAGCCAATGAACTGGCCTCAATTACCTTCTGTGGCAGAGAATTCCAGAGACTCGCCACTCTCTGTATGAAAAATGTTTTCCTCATCTCGGTCCTAAAGGAATTCCCCCTTATCCTTAAACTGTGACCCCTTGTTCTGGACCCCCCCCCAACATCGGGAACAATCTTCCTGCATCTAGCCTATCCAACCCCTTAAGAATTTTGTAAATTTCTATAAGATCCCCCTCAGTCTTCTAAATTCTAGCGAGTACTAGCCAAGTCTATCCAGTCTTTCCAAATATGAAAGTCCTGACATCCCAGGAATCAGTCTGGCGAACCTTCTCTGTATGGCAAGAATGTCCTTTCTCAGATTTGGAGACCAATACATGATAGTACCTTCAGCACCACTTCGACCGTAGCACTGACTGCTCACAAGACACTTCCATTGACTGCCCCAAGTTCCTCCCTCTCCTCCTGTCTTTCTCCTCTGTAAATACAGAGGACAAATACTCATTGAGGACCTTGCCCATCTCTTGTGGCTCCACACAGAGGGACATGCATATCCTCAGCATACTTTTAAAAACATCCCACTTCACTGATGTTCCTTTCCTCTGAAACAACCTGCCCCAATCAACTTGAGCGAGACTTTCTCTCATACCTTCAAAGTTGGCCTTACCCCAATTTAGCATTTTAACACGTGGGCCCTCTCTGTCCCTATCCATAGCTGTCTTAAACTGTCCCTATCCATAAACTGTCTTAAATCGAACAGCGATCACTGGTCCCAAAAGGCTCCTCCACGAACATTTCAGTCACTTGCCGTTCCCAATTTCCCAAGCTAGATCAACTGTTGCCCTCTCTTGCGTGGAGCCCTCTACATATTTTCGAAGGAAACTCTCCTGAACACCTTTGAGAAATTCCACTCCATCTAAATGTTTCACATCATGATTTTCCCAGTCAACATTGGGGAAGTTAAAATCCCCTACTATAACAACTTGATTTAACTTGCAGCTATCTGCAATCTCCTGGCATATTTATTCTTATAATTCTTGTTCACTATTTGGGGGTCTGTAGTGCACCCCCAAAGAGATGATCATTCCTTTCTTGTTCCTCATGCCAAAGGCTTGCGGGTTTGCAGGTTAATTGGCCTCTGTAGGTTGCCCCCACTGTAAATAAGAAAGGATAACATAGAATTAGTGTGATTGATGGTCGACGTGCACTGGGTGGGCTGAAGGGCCTGTTTCCATACTGTCTCTCCAAACTAAACTGGACTAATTAAGAAAGAAAACGTAACTCGGTGTTAAAACATGTAATTCCTGTGCAAGAAACTTTTTTTTTATGCCAGTCACCCACTAGAGGGCATGAATATCCATAGAATTACAATGTAATGTATTCACATGGATCCTAAAGTCTGCCCTGGTTATTACATATTTTCCCTCCTTAGATTAAATAATTCATAAAATATTATATTTGCAAGTTACAATCGAATATGACAACATTTAAAATTAACTTTTCTCTACTTAGAAATTCAGTTCACTGATTTTCTTGTTTTGACTGATGCAGTCAGTTTGTGCTGGACTATCACCAATCGATGGCAACACCTTTCTTTGCCGTGTTCCTTCTTAAAGTTTTTTTGCTATCAGTAAGAGATAAGGAGTCCTCTTGATCCGTCATATACTCACCTTTGCCAAATTGGTTATGTTGTGCAAGAAGGAACTGCGGATGCTGATTTACCCCAAAGATAGACCCAAAATGCTGGTGTAACTCAGCGGGTCAGGCAGCATCTTTGGAGAAAAGGAATAGGAAAGGACGTTTTGGTTTGAGATCCTTTATCAGACTTTTTTACTAACAGAAGTACGTGCTAGGCTCTGGCTTCACTCATCCCGGTCTCTTCTGACCTGTCTGCCAGTCACAAATTCAGCAGTGCCTGTAGTTGCATGTGATGTAATCTGGTGTAATAAGAAACATGTAACTCTTTTGTCTCAGTTTCATCTCCTGAGATCATTATCTTTCATCGAACCTACTCCTGCTTCTCCGAGCAATCAAAGTATAGCTCCTAGATTTTGCTAGTGCATCTGCTCTCTTTTTCCTGACGTGAAAATATCTATTTTGCCTGTAACACCTGTCAGATCTTGGAAAACAGCCATAGCTGAAGCTATCCTGAATGGAAATCTTTTGTATTAAAACTTTCCAAAGAATGTACTTATTGTTGAGTACTCCTTTCAACCTTACTCTAGCATATTTTGTTGGTAACTATGTGACATCATAAAAATTATAAAATGCTACTGAATTCCTGTAGTCTCTTAGTTCTTCCCAATTCTTCATTTATGCTTCAACGTAGAGGTTGTGCTTTGAGATACTGAAGTAAAATATTATTTTGGGTTCCAGGTCTTAAATGATCAAATTCATTATAAAACATCGTCGGATACTTGCTCAGTACAACTAGTACAAATAATTTGCTGATGCTTTTGACCTCTCCCAATCTTTATCTTTAAATAGCCAGTTCTAAGTTAGATCTTTAACCTGGACCATCATCACTTTTCTCAGTAACTTGTCGATTTCTCAAAACGTTGATTTCACCCCCCTCCCCCCCACCACAGTGTTGGTATAAGGAGGTTGGAAAACTTGGTTCACTAACCTCCACCCTGTGTAAGATATGTATTCTGCATTCTCCCCAAAGCTTCCCCATCCTTCCTGTACTGCGGCAATCATTGCAATGCACAATACTCTAAATGTTCAAGGTGTCAAGGTCAGTTTATTGTCACATGTACCAAATAAGGTACAGTGAAATTTGAGTTGCCATACAGCCATAATAAGTGAAAAGCAACAAGACACACAACCACATAAAAGTTAACATGAACATCCACCACAGTGGATTCCACATTCCTCACTGCGATGGAAGGCAATAAAGTATTATCTCCTTCCTCTTGTTCTCCTGTGGACCAACCCCTAGTTTTTCATAGCTGCAACATGACTTGCCAACTTTTATACAATGCCCTGACTGATATAGGCAAGTATGCTTTCTTTACCAACCTATCTACTAGTGTTGCCAGTCTCGGGGAACAATCGACTTGCACTCCTCTGTACATCAGTGCTCCTCAAGGTCCTACTTTATACTTGTATCTTGGGTTTGACCTCCCAAAGCACAACACCTCTCACTTGACCAGAATAAGCTCCATCTGCCATTTATTTTCCTATATTTTCAATGGATCTATATCCTGCTGTATCCTTTGATAACCTTACTGGGACAGTTTAGAAAAGGTCATATATGGCAGGCTAGTAAAAAACAAAACGCCCATGCAATCTCGTGCGGTAGGAAGAGGTGATGGTAAATTGGATTCAAGGTTACCTCAGAGATACGAAACAAAGGTTGATAGCTTTTATTTTTATAATTGATACTTTCTTTGCTAATGGGGTTCCACCAAGTTTAGATGCTTTAGGTATGGTTAACAAGTTTGTGAATGGTACAAAGCTTGGATACAGGTTAACAATCTGATGGAAAGCTTCAGACTGCAGAAAGATATTGATGGTCAGGTCAATTGGGCCAAAGAATGATATAGAATATCATTCAGAGACATGTACGTTTTGCATTTGTAAGAGTGCATCAAGTCAAGGAATGTACAATTGAGACTGCAGATGCTGGAATATGGAGCAGGAAGCAAACTACTAGAGCAGCTCTGAGTCAGGCAACATCTGTGGAGGCAGAAACATTTTTGACCTTTCAGGTTGAGATCTTATGATGAGATTCGGTGTGGAGGGATGATAACAAGTATAGATAGAGGAGGGGATAGGAGCTGTCAGGTGGTGTCATTTTGGGACGTGGTGTGAGCTTACTCCATATTCCCACCGCACCTGTGGGAGAAAAAGGTGCCCCTTTGGTTCTGAATAAATCTTTCCCCTCTCACTTTAAACCTGTGGCCACTTGTTTTTGATTTCATTACCCTGGGAAATTCATTACTCTGTGCAGTCACCCTATCTATTGCTTCCATTATTCTATACACCCCTCAGCCCTCAGATTTTGTGCTTCATGGAATAAAGTTCTCACCTGCCCAACTTCTCTCTGTAACTCAGATCCTTGAGTTCTGGCAACATCCTCATAAAATCTTCTCTGCACCCTTTCCAATTTAATAGCAATCCTAATAACTTTTTCAAGTTTAATGAGTGGGGGATGGATTGCCAATTACATGTGCTGCATTTTCCTGGATTGTGTTGAGGTTCTTGAGGGTTGACGGCACTCTTTGAAATTTGGGGTGAAACCAGAGGAAATCCACACTATCGCGTGTAAGCACGCAAGTACAAGCTATGCAGTTATATAGACGTCAGTGAGGCCACATTTAAAGTATTGTGTTCAGTTTTGTTCACCATGCTTTTGGAAAAATGTTGGCAAACTGGAAAGAGTGCGGAGAAGATTTACGAGGATGTTGCCAGGACCGAAGGGTCTAAGCTATAGGGAGAGGTTGAGCAGGCTAGGACATTATTGCTTGAAGTACAGGAGATGAGGGGTGATCTTAGAGGTGTACAAAATCATGAGAGGAATAGATCAGGTAAACGTACAGAGTCTTTTGGCTAGAGTAGGGGAATCAAGAACTAGAGGGTATACATTAAGGTGAAGGGGAAAAGATTTAATTGGGACCTGAGGAGAACGAGCTGCCGGAGGAAGTAGTTGAGGCAGGTACTATCGCAATGCTTAATAAGCATTTAGATAGGTATATGGACGGTACAGGTTTAGAGGGATATGGGGTAAACGCAGGAATGTGGAATAAGTGTAGATGGGGCTTGTTGGTCGGTGTGGACAAGTTGGATCTAAGGGCCTGTTTCTATGCTGTATGGCTCAATGACTAGCACAAGATTAACAACAGGTCACTGGAGCTATGAGGCAGCACCACTCAGCATCCTTTATAACCACCTTCCATGTTGATAGATATTCAGTGCTTCTATCATTAAGAATGTTGTTACATTTCATATTAGCAATTGACAAAAAGATAATTGGTGTTTTCTGAATCATTCACTGATATCTGTAGAGGGCAGCAGTCACCATGATTTGCACTGAAGAGAAAACAGTTCTTATTTTTTTTAGTTGAATTTAAGGTTTATTTGTGTTTCTGGTACCAAATATCATGAGGAATTCTGTATTTTCAAATTGGGTTTGGGTGCTAAAATTGGCGCCATGCTTTGTTTGAAACATTGTGTGTAAAGCTCGAGGAAAAATAGAGTTTTGCTTACTTTGTTACCTTTAATTCTTATCTATGCACTGTTAAAGAAAAAAGGGCTATAATCTTCGTAGGTTAACTTGCTTGAAGAGAATGTCTGGACTTTAGATATTAGGGAATCAGTGCAGAAACAAGGTCTTCAGCACACCGATTCATTTCCGAAGTACAATCGCACTAGGGACAATATACAATTTTACCAACGCCAATTGACTTACAAACCTGTACATCTTTAGAGAGTGGGAGGAAACCACCCAGAGAAAACCCATACGGTCACAGGAAGAAAGTACAAACTACTTACAGGCAGCACGCCTACTCAGGATCGAACCTGGGTCTCTGGCGCTGTAAGGCAGTAACTCTACCTCTCTACTGTGCCATCCTAAATATCTTCGTCTGGAGATATTGGCAAGTTATTTTCACTTCAGCAGTAACTTTTACTAATTGAAGAATTTTGATTTGCAGAGTACCTTAGAGACAAATAAATGAGAAGTGTACACAAGAGTGCCCTTGAAGTAATATGGTGGTTTATTCTTGGAATCAACAAATAGGCCTGTACATTTGACCTTTGCAAAGAAATTCAAGTTGTTTGAGGCTCTGCAGAATAAATAATCGGGTTCAGTTTAGTTTTCATGAGTCAACTCTGAGAGCTGACGAATTTCAAACCTGTTTGGCAAATTACTAATCCTCCACCAAAATTTTTTGAGAATATACCAGTTAATAAGAAGTTGAATTTATTGCAAAAATTTAGTTTGTGCACAAATATTTTGAATAACGTGCAAACCAATAACTCATTGTTTTGTAAGCTTCTGATATATTAAAAAACTTGAGGCAGATCTCTTTAACCGCATTCCTGGTGGGATTTGAGTGTTTCCATTTTGACGATAGGTGAACACCCCAATTGCAGTGGGTCATCTCTCTTGTTACACTCCAAGACAGCTGAAATTGAATAATATTAGTTTTGTGCTTCACTGATCTATTCATAACCTTCTCACCCTCAGCTGAAAGGTAAAGAAAAAACAGTTACAGAAAAAAAAGATTTAACAAGCGCTTTTTGGATTTTTGCAAGGGCAAATTATATCATCTTTGATCTTTCAAAAAGTATACGTCCTGTAGAACTTAAAACATAAAATGAACTATTTGGCCAAACTGTATGAATATTCTCCCACTCTACTTCACTGGACTGTTACAGATTATCCTTCTATTCCTCCTGTATTTATAAAATTGCATGGATGTATTTACCTCTTGTGGTTTGACAGAAATGGAAGTCACTGGTTAACAATGTTGTAGCTATCTTTCTAAAATAGGTATTTATGTTCTCTGTGGCTAGGCTGCATCATAATCATGATTCTTCGCGGCCTCTCCATTGTTTGACATGACTTTACAGTACCTGTTCTAATTCTTCCTTTCTGTCTCTGTGAGGCTATATTCTCTCTTGGTTTTGTTGCAATCAATCTAATTGTGACCAGAGCATATTCAACAATGCTGACTCTTCCCTCCCTTCCATCAATACCTGCTTCCTTTTCAGTATGACATTATCAAAAAGCTTGCTGTCAACTTTCACAGCAATGCCTGTGAAAAGTAGCTCTACTTCATGCCTCAGTATTGTCAAAGAGTGAATTTTGGACAAATATTTATTTCATTTAAACAACAGGGTGGGAAGTTGTAGTCTTTTGTTCCAGCCACAAAATCGAGACCTTCACTATTTCATCTAAAATTGTAGTTTTGAGTCGAGTTGGACAGTTCTTAATCATGGCATATTTTTTCACCCCAGTCCATAACCTCAAAGGCCTTAATTTCCTGTTTTAGGCCATCTGTCCCATTCATAAACTCTTGCTTGTGCCTCTCTTACCTTCAGATGAAACTGCTCCAATGCTCTGCTGGCTGGCCTGCCATTTTTCACCCTTTATAAACTTCATCTCACCAACATCTATTCTGCATATATCCTATCCCAACACCGGACAACTATGTCCATTATACCTTTGTCGATTGAGTTGGTCCCATAACCTTGAAATACTCCTCATCCAATTGAACTCCAAAGTTCTCAGCCACTCATGCTATCTATCCTTAGGTATCTTCTTTGATGTTCACTGGTTGCTTTTTTTTGTTCTTCATGCAAACACATTAATTCTACAAATGAACTAGGGCATGTTACTGCCAATGTTAAAAACGCACAAATCAGCAGGATATATTTAATTTATAGCTTGATTCATTGTTTATGGGTTATGGCCCAGGGAGTCACATTGCTATTGTTTTAATCAAAGTGCAAAATAATGCAATGTCCGTCCTGTTCCTGTCTCAACTTGAAACATCACCCATTCCTTCACTCCATAGATGCTGCCTCACCCGCTGAGTTTCTCCAGCATTTGTTCTACCTTCGTCCTGTTCCTGGTGGTCAGTTAACATTAAAAAAAATAAACTCATCAGGTCTTGGAAACGAAGTATAGAAGATATTATGTGTTTTAAGTCTGTATAAAATTCCTTGTAGTAGTTGTAATTTGTTCATTTGGCAAGCTGTAGCATAATTTGCAGAACCGTTTAATGACGAATAAAGCATCTGTCCTTTAAGAATTTATTTTCTGTTTTGAGAGGGATAGAGTTCCTCTGTAATGTTTGATCATTGAAATTGCATCATGTAAAAAATGTTATTGCTTTATTTTTGCCCTCTAATATTTTCTTTGACTTGCGTTATACCCTTGAAGAAGCAGCATAAAAAATGCCAAGAACTATTGACTGTTTACCAGAATTATCTGTCTGAACAGAAAGAGAAACTGAATCAATCGTTGCATGAATGCAACAATGGGAAACTTGAGGTAAGTCACAAATTTCCCTATTCAGTGTGATGGAAATTTTGAGGGCAAAAGAAATGTGAATTGAGTTCTTTACACTTTTCCACCGGCAGCAGATAAACTGATTAACTTTTTGTCACATGGGTAAACGTTCTGCTTGAACACTTGTTGGAGTGCTCCGTGAATGGTGAAATATTACAGTAAACAGTCATAGGTTGAACAGTATGGGAAGAGTTATTCCAGACAGTGCTCCATTGCAAGCAAGTTGGTTGCACAGTATGCATTTCCAAGAGTCAAGAGAGTTTTATTGTCATGTGTCCCAGATAGGACAATGAAATTAGTACTTGGTGCAGCACAACAGAATATGTAAACATAATATAAAACGTAGTCGAGAGAATAAATAGTCTTGTTGACAATAAACCGTCATTCCTTTTGGTAAAATGGAATTGATATCTGAATTTGTATTTGTGAATGTAATTGCAGGCTAATTATGATGTAATATTTACAATTCATGTCAGATGTCATTGGTTTGAAGTACAAAGTCTGGTATGGGCAAAACAAAGTTTTGCCCATACCAGGAATGGCAATAAAATAAGACCCAGGAAATTTGCAGAATGTTGGAAGATGCTATATACATATTTGAGTATACTTTATTAAAGTCATAACTATGGTTTAAGGCTGCAAGACGTTTGTATGCCATGCCAAATGATTTTTAACTTTAATTACATTTCATGAACCTCATTATTTTTGGGAAAACTCATTTTGCCACAGGGCACATCTGACCAGTTCCTACAATTTTTGGTAACGAAACATCCCATCTGCGCAAGTAACGATAAGGCGTTGTAATAAAAATATTGTGGTTGTAATGGCAGATTATTATAATCGTTCAAGGAATCTTTCCAGTAGCCACTATGATTGAAGACAGGGGTAAGGAGATAATTTCGATATGCATGCGAGCCCTCCACGAGACATTCAAAGCCGTCTAACGATAAATCTTCAAAACACAGTCTCTTAATTAATAGTTTCTTTATTGTCGTAGTAAAAACAGTAAGATACTCATCCAACTTCTTGTTTAAGTACGTTTTGATCTTACTCATATTCACGCTCGTGGATGGTCGAAAGCTGTGCCTTCTCCCCCATGCTTCCTCAAACTAAAACTAAAAAGTTAGTAGCGTGTCCGTCTGAGAATCCCAGCCGCAAACACACCTCCTACTAAGTAATAAATCCCACCCAGATAATTACAGGCAGATAAAATTTAAAGGTGACTGGTTATAGTTATAACATACTGAGTTAAGCTAAATGGCTACTACATACCGGCCCCTAATTGTTCTGAGTATATAACGAGGCAATTATTAATAGACATCACAAAAGTAGCTATAAAGGCTAAACATATATAAAAAATAAAAAATAGCATGCATTATATATCCGCATTCAGACTTCTACAGCGATTCTTCCCTCTTTGCCTTCTAGAAGCAAGCATAACTTGGTTATTGGTCTTATTAAAACATTGTTCTTAGTCTGAAGTCATACCGTGCGCACCAAACCCTTAATGTCAGGCATGATACCCAGTATATAGTCCAAAACACAAAAGTCCAAAGTTTTGACAGTATGAAATTTCTTCCACCATGTCTGATCAACTCATGAATATGTCGTAACAATAATGTTGATATGTGAAAGTCCTTCGAGAGAATAATAGGATGTTTAGCCTCTTCAGGCATTTCCAATCTATTTAGGCGACCACTCACTCTCAGAAGTTCTTCCTCAAATACTGGATCAAGCTTGTACAAGTGACTGCTCCTTTTGTCTCCTTATACCCCAGCTTCTACGTCGATATTTCTTCTTTGTGAAATAAACAATCACACTTACCATTTTGAGGAGATCATCAAGATGTAAACCCTGTACGTCGTATGATGCCGTAAAAACTTACATCTTCTTTTCAACCTTTTCCTTCAGTATTCCAGGTTCTTCTTCAAAGATAACTCTTCGCCTTGTACAAGGCATTTGTAAGACCAATCCTGGAGTATGGTGTACAATTTTAGTTGCCTAATTATAGGAAGAATGTTAGCAAAATAGAGAGAGTACAGAGGAGATTTACTAGAATGTTGTCTGGATTCCAGCAACTAAGTTACAGAGAAAGGTTGAACAAGTTAGGTCTTTGGAGCGCAGAAGGTTAAGGGGGGGACTTGATTGAGGTCTTTAAAATGATTAAAGGGATAGACAGAGTTGACGTGGATAAGCTTTTCCTATTGAGGGTAGGGAAGATTCAAACATGAGGGCATGACATGAGAATTAAGGGACAGAGGTTTAGGGGTAACATGAGGGGGAACTTCTTTACTCAGAGAGTGGTGGCTGTGTGGAATGATCTTCCTGCAGAAGTGGTGGAGGCAGGATCGATTTTAACATTTAAAAGTAAAGTGGATAGGTATATGGACGGGAAGGGAATGGAGGGGTATGGTCTGAGTGCAGGTAGATGGGACTAGGGGAAAATGAATGGTCGGCACGGACTGGAAGGGCCGAGAAGGCCTGTTTCTGTGCTGTAATTGTTATATGGTTATATGGTTATATATGGTTATAACTTCAGCAATCTCTTTCCTTTTTCGAGCAAACAGCAATAACCTTGTTTTTAGTTTAAGAAACCAAGCTACCACAGTCACCAACTTATTCCATGATGAAAAGTGGGTAATTAAATCATTTGTTGTGTTTGATGAATCTTTAGCAATAACGTTCACTGTGATGGTTTGTTTAATTTCCAGATCATTAGCAGAGATTTCAAATCCCAGCTCAAATTTTGGCCATTCTCTGCCTGGCTTACAGAGAAACCCTGGTCCATTGATCCATCTCTTATTGCGTAAGAAGTGGTTCGCTGTTAGTCCTCTAGAAGCTTCATTTGCAGGATTTTCCTTTGTGTTAACATATTTTCATTGTGAAACATCAGTACCGCCCAATACAAAAGAGATTCTGTTTGCTACAAATGTCAAAAAAACGTTTGTTCTCATTGTTTAAATATTTAAGCACCATAGTACTATCAGTTCAGAAGATAGATTCTTCCAGTTGAAGCTGTAGTTCTTTTTGCAGCAATATGTCAACTTTGCCAGCAGCGTGTTAGTCATTTTCTACTTTTTTTGTTTTTTTAGTATATCCCAATGTGTGTTCTTAATGCTTCTCGGTGTGTGTTGTGTGGGGGGGTAAGGGGGAAACCGCTTCGGTTGCCTCCTCCATGGAGAGACGACCGTTGCCATGTCTAACACAAAGGATTGGTGTGGCCTTTCCCGGAATCACGCCCGGGGATTCAGCATCGGGCGCAGCGTAGACTTTTTCATCACGGAGTGGGCGAGCCCTCATCGGTGGTGGCCAGATGGGAGCGCTCCGTTCGCTGGCCCGCGGCAACCTGAAGCCGCGGTCTGCAGAGCTCCAGCTGGCGCGGCATCTGGAGCCTGGGATCCCTCGTTCGAGGACCCCGGAGGAGAAGAGCTCCGACCGCCAGCCCGCGGCCTACTTCTAACCGCGGACGCGGCGGGGACTTGCCATCCAGATCCCTGGAGTAGAGCTCTGACCTCTGGCCCGTGGCCTACAACATCTTTTGAAGCCGCAGTCTGCGGTGCTTCTAACTGCTGCGCGGCAGGGACTTTAGATCTTTGACCGCCGGTCTGCAGCCTACACCATCTTGAAGCCGTGGTCTCCGGTAGGGAAGCACCAATTCAGGACTTGCCTTATCTGCACATCTGGCCGCCCTCAGCGGCGACTGCGGAGGGTTGGTGTTCCCGACCACGGGGAAAAATGGAGGAGGACTGACTAAACTTTGTGCCTTCCACCACAGTGATGAATGCTGTGGTGGATGTGTGTGTTACATTTTTATTGTGTATTGTGTGTTTTTTATTGTACCGCTGCTGGCAAGTTCATTTCACTGCACTTTATTGTGTACGTGACGAATAAATCTGACTATTGACTATTGATTAAGACTGCGGCAGTAAGTTCCATTCTGGGAATTGTCATTTGTTTCAATGGTGCGACTCTGGCCTTTCCCATTAAGGATGTCCAGCCTTCTCATCAAGCTTTCTGTACAAAGGTAGCCGAACTTACATGATCCAAAAATGCATATGTTTGCAACACTGTATTCCCCTTGCTATTACTTACCTGAACTGGTAAGATAGAGAAGATACAGGTTTCTACCCCGGTCCCAATATGGGCAGTTATCTGAGGTAAGGGGACAGCATCACTAGTAACTGGCTTCTCCTCCTGTTCTACTTGCTCTGGCATCTTCTTTACAGTGTGAAGTACTTCAGGTTGATCTTGCTTGTACTTATCACAAGTTATAGGACTCACATCTTTAACCATGTGTCCTTTTTGCAAACATCCAAAACAGATTCCCTTCTCCTTAAAGAAATCCATCTTTTCTTTATATTCCTTCTTCTTGAATCTTCGACACCACCTTATCGTGTGACCAACTTCCTCACATAACAAACAAATTCCTTTTTGCTTGATAGTAGATACATCTCCTTTCATTCCACCTGTCGTTTCCATAGGTATTATAGCGGTAGCAAAACTGCCTCCCTTAGGTCCTGATCTTCCTTTTGTTTTAGTAAAGGTGGAACCCTTGACAGTTGCAATTGGTTTGTGATCTTGAATACTCACGTGGCGTGGTTCTGACATGAACCGTACTTCCCTTTCTAAGAAAGCCTCCAAGTCTGGTAACATGGCTACTCGATTCTTCGTTTCCATTATCTGGCCCGCTTTATCTCCCCACTTTTCTCTAAGTCTAAAGGGCAGTTTTAGAATGATGGCTCCAGTATTAAGTAAGTAAGTTTATTGGCCAAGTATTCACATACAAGGAATTTGCCTTGGTGCTCTGCCCACAAGTAACAACATGACATACAGTGACAGTTACGAATGACTCAGAAAACACTAAATATTAATAATAATAAAACATTAATGATAAAACACCATTGATTAATCATGTGAACCAACAAAATACCAGATCAAAGGGAGGCTACAGATTTTTGGCTGTTGAGTAGAGCAACTACTCGTGGATAAAAACTGTTTTTATGTCTGGCTGTGGCAGCTTTGACAGTCCGGAGTCGCCTTACTAACAAGATTCATTTCTTCCATGTGGCCGAGATTTTTCATCGGGCTACAACAACCTCTAAGAAATATCGCAAGCTCATTTAATGCCTCCAGATCTTCTGACTTGATATCTTCCCAAGCTTCGGCCTTTTTCATGTATGCGTTATCATAATGTTCTTTAAGGAACTTTCTTGCCTCTCGATAGCCTTGGCTTCCAGGCCTATTTAGACAACTTTCTACAAGCACCTTAGCACCTTGTGTAATGCACCAGAAATCATAAGCGCTCTTTTTCATCAGTAGTTTTCATTTCTACTCCTTCGTGAAACGCCATTATGAAAGCTTCATACCGCAAAGGATCACCATAATATCTAGGAATTTCTATTGGTGGTAGGGTGGAAGAGAGATTTTATTGAGCTATGAGCTTGTTGATTTCAGCTTGATTCCTCACCAATTCAAAGAATTCACCTTGAGATCCTTGGCTTGGAAACGTACGATAAACAGGCCTCTGAAAAGAATACTGGTCTGAGTAAGCTTTGTCACGAGTCATATGACTAGTTGATTGTCACTGACTCGGCCTCTTTGTATCATGAACAGGCATCGTCCAATCTTGGCTTGCTCGAGCCTGTGTATTAGGCCTTAGAAAGGAGTACTGAGTTGCTGGTTTGTCCCGAGCGTCGACAGTAATTTGCTTCGGTCTAACACCCAGTTGCTGAGATTAAGTTTTGTCGCCCATCAACTGGCTACGTGCTGGGTTCTGAGTCACGATGCCGGATGTCCTCTGGCTGCAGATTTGATTTAGCTGTATTATAAAAGACCCCACACATCTCCATTACGGACTGTTCACTCTGCTGCCCTTGGGCAAAATATATCGTAGCATAAGGAGCAGAACATCAAGGTTCTGCAACAGCTTCTTCCCATGAGCCATCAGACTCCTGAATGCCATGTAATGGGCTGCCACCATTGTCTATTTTATCCTTTTATCCATTTTATCCTATTATCCATTTTATCCATTTTATCCTTCTGTTTATTATCGTGTTGCACAGGGAGCCAAATGCAACGGAATTTCATTTGGAATTGCATATATCGATGTATTTCGAAATGACAATAAAGTTTGACTTTGAAGTTTGACTTTGATTTTCGAAGTATAGTAGTGACTTCAGTTCAGAAAGAATATGTCTTATCTCAACTTCAAAACAAACCAAGGCTGGATATCACTTGCCCTTGGCTGCCTTCCAAAACTTAGCAGAGCATGCTTCTAATGCTTCTCCAGACTCTTTTATCAGAGCCTGTAATTTTACTTTAAAAGATACGACGTTTGTCGAACTTTCACAGCATCTCGTTAAGAAGCTGTTCTAATTAAAGCATTCCGGCTTTCAAATTTACAGCATAATACAATAGCTGTTCTTACTCACGCTCTTGATCAGTGAAGTTTTCAATCTTCAGATAAGTCGTGTGGCTGTCCATTAACCTACCGGTCAGGTAGGTTCTCTAAGCCAATCTCTGGCTGAGATCTATTTTCTTCAGTTCCTCTTTCTCGGAACCAATTCCTCTGGCAGTAATCTCTCTTCAGAGATCCAGCCCAATCTTCTGTCCATTTTTTATGGGACCAATCTTCTACCTCCTGTCGGTAAGGTAGCTTTCGACTAGATGTAATGGCAGATTATTATATCGTTCAAGGAATCTTCCCTCTAGCCACTATGATTGAAGACAGGGGTAAGGAAATGATTTTGTTACGCAAGCGACCCTCCACGAGACATTCAAAGCCGTCCAAAGATAAATCTTCAAAACATAGTCTCTTAATTAATAGTTCCTTTATTGTAGTAAAAACAGTAAGATATTTATCCAAACTTCTTCTTGTTTAAGTACATTTTGATCTTACTCGTCAAACTCGTGCATAGTCAAAAGCTGTGCCTTCTCCCCCTTCTCCCTGTGCTTCCTCCAACTAAAACTAAAAATTATTAGCACGTCTGCGTGAGAATCCCAGCCGCAAACACGCCTACTACGTAATAAATCCCACCCACTTAATTACAGGCAGATAAAATTTAAAGGTAACTGGTTATAGTTATAACATACTGAGTTAAGCTAAATGGCTACTACAGTGGTAAAGAAGGTTTTTAGTGCAAGGGTTTTCATCAGTCAGGGTGTTGATTACAAAAGTTGTGATGTTATGTTCTAATTGTACGAGACATTGATGAGGCCATATTGTGTTCAGCTTTGGTCACCCTGCTATAGGAAGGATGTCCTTAAGTTGGACAGAGCGCAGAGTAGATTCACAAGGATGTTGCCAGGACTTGAGGACCTGAGCTATAAGGAGAGATTGGGCACGCTAGGACTTTATTCCTTGGAGCACAGAGGCGAAGGAGTGATCTTATGGAAATGTATAAAATAATGTGTGGAGTTGTTTGGGTGAATGCACAGAATCTTTTACCCAGTAGGGGAATCCAGACCAGTGTACATAGGTTTAAGGTGAGAGTGGAAAGATTTAAAAGGGGCAACTTTTTCACAGAGAGTGGTGGGTACACGGAATGAGCTTCCAGTAGAGGTAGTTGAGGCAAGTATAATAACACCATTTGAAATGTTTAGAGCCAAATAGGCTACATGTGTGCAAATGGGGCGTGCTTAGATGGGCCATCTCGGTTGAGTTGGATTGAAGGGCTCCTTTCTGTGCTGTACGACTATAATTCTATTTTGAGTTGCTTTATTTATATTTTTCCTCATAAATTGTGAGAGAATTAATTTTATTACCTATTTCAATTTTTTGGGTAGCAATTTATGAATTTTGTAACCCAAACAGCTATAATATTATGGTTGCATCGGGAAGAAGATGCAAGAGGTGGAGCCAGTGGACTGAGAGAGAGCTGAGAAGGGGAGAGAAACATAGGAACTACCTGAAATTATAGAAGTTAATGTTCATACCGCTGGGGTGCAAACTGCCCAAGCAAAATATGAGGTGCTGCTCCTCCAATTTATGCTGGGCCTCACTCTGGCCATGGAGGAGGCCCAGGACAAAAAGGTCAGATTCGGAATAGGAGGGGAAGTTGAAGTGCTGAGCCACTGGGAGATCAGGTTGGTTATTGCTGTGAGAGACAGAATGATTAAACCGCATTGTGAAGGACAGAATGAGTAAACCACCCGTCCTTGAGCAGCACTGATAACGCTGTGCACAAAGACAGGAGGAGATTGCACAGGCAGCTGTAACCTTAAGAAACTGGCTACTAGGCTAAAGGGGATTAAATAGGTTAGGTGAATAACTACTGCGCTTGCTTAATGAGGTAAATGAATATTGCTTATACACCCCTGGTTGAGAAACTGCTAATTACCATGAACATGCGATGTATGGTCTGGGAGGTACCCTGGGCGGTACAGGAAGAGTGTGCACATCAGCGCTCCGATTGGAAGGAGCCAGTAAGGGAGGCTGATTCAATGTAATTATGTGGTATAAAGGGGGGGATATTTTCTTGACCTCCGTGTGTCTCGGTTTGGAGAGGCACCCGATTCTACAGACTCGTAAATAAAAGCATTTCTTGTTTACACGGCTTTGTCTCTGGCATAGTGATTGTGAGCACCAAAACTACATCTCACATTGCGAACCAGGCGGAGGTGTTCGGCGAAGTGATCGCCAAGCCTACGCTTGGTCTCACCGATGTAAAGCAGCTGACACATATAGCAGCGGATGCAATAGATGAGGTTGGAGGAGGTGCAAGTGAACCTCTGCCGCACCTGGAAAGACTGCTTGGATCCTTGAATGTAGTCAAGGTGGGAGGTAAAGCGACAAGTGTAACATTTCTTGCAGTTGCAAGGGAAAGCAGAACAGGGGAGGAGATGGGAATATGTGGCAAGTGGTGGGATCACGTTGGAGGTGGCAAAAATGTTGGAGGATTATTTGTTGTATGTGATGTCTGGTAGGGTGGAAGGTGAGGCCAAGGGGGACTCTGCCCTTGTTGCGAGTGGGGGGATGGGGAGTAAGAGCAGATCACAGGGGTATAGAAGAGACCCTGGTGAGAGCCTCATCTATAGTAGAAGAGTGGATGTCCGTTAGCTGAAGAATGAGGACCTCCTCATCCTGGGTGCAGATGCAGTGTAGACGGAGGAATTGGGAGTAGGGGATGGAGTCCTTACAGGAAGCAGGGTGAGAAGAAGTGTAGTCTAGATAGCCATGGGAGTCAGTGGGTTTATAGTGGATGTCGGTCAGTAGTCTATCACCTGTGATGGAGATTGTGAGGTCAAGAAATTGTAGGGAAATGTCAGAAATGGTCCAGGTGTATTTGAGTGTCGGATGGAAGTTAGTGGTGAAATGATGAAGTCAGTGAGTTGTGTGGGTGCAGGAGGTAGCACCAATGCAGTCGTCGATGTAGCAGAGGTAGAGTTCAGGAATAGGGCCACGTTACGCCTCGAACAAGGGTTTTTTTTGACGTACCCTACAAAGAGGCAGGCAGAGCTGGGGCCGATGTGCGTGCCCATAGCTACACCTTGTATTTGGAGGAAGTGGGAGGAGTCAAACGAAAAGTTATTAAGGGTAAGGACCAGCTCCGCTAGGCGGATGAGAGTATCAGTAGACAGGGATTGGTTGGTTCTACGGTCGTGTATGAATTTATGCTGGTTTATCCCATCAAGACGGTGGAACAGGAGAGTTACAGGCTACTCAGATCTGTTTTAGAAATTTTCAGAAAAATAATTTTAAAAATGGTTCACTAAATCAAATAAAAACTTTAACATATAGAGGATTCTCTGTAGAAATTGAGAATGTAAGAGGAATTGACCAGAGGATAAGAAACAGTATGGAAACAGAAAATAGGAGTCGGAGTGGGCCATTTGTTCCACTATTCAATGTGTTCATGGGCCATGATCCACTTTAGTGTCCTGAGTGTGCCATCTCCAATATTCCTTGATCTTTTTAGCATTAAGAATATATTTACTTCTATCCTATGTGTAGGAAAGAACTGCGGATGCGTTTTAAATTGAAGGTAGACACAAAATGCTGGAATAACTCAGCGGGCCAGGCAGCATCTCTGGAGAGAAGGAATGGGTGACGTTTCGGGTCTGAAGAAGGGTCTCGGCCTGAAACGTCACCCATTCCTTCTCTCCAGAGATGCTGCCTGTCCTGCTGAGTTACTCCAGCATTTTGTGTCTACTTCTATCCTATGTTCAATGATGACTCCGCTAATTTCCGTGGTAGAAAATTCTACATATTCGCTGCCATTTGGGTGAAGAAATTTCTTGTGATCTTTTGTACGACATATCCCCACTATGGAACGGTGACCTCTGGTTCTGGGTTCTCTAGTCATTGATAATATCCTCCTTGTATCTAAATTCTCTAATCCTGTTAGAATTTTACAGATATCACTCCCCCCCCCCCCATTCTGCTAAACTACATTGAATTTAATTCACTTCTAAATCATCAGTCCTGTTGTCCCAGGAATCATTTTACAATGCCATTATTGAACTCCATCTTTCATACAGCGATACTTCATTTAGGGAGTCTAAAATCACAAGGTCCTCGGTCCTGTATTCAAAGACGTTTGCAATAAAATGTGTAGGAAAGAACTGCAGATGCAAGTTTAAATCAAAAATAGACACAAAATGCTGGAGTAACTCAATGGGACAGGCAGCATCTCTGGAGAAAAGGAATGGGTGACTTTTCGGGTCGAGACCCTGCTTCAGACTGATTCCTACCTTCCGGCTAATGTTCCTATCATGCTATCTTCCTTACTAATTCTAAATATATCAATGCAATTCATGGCTGAAGAAGTGTCTCGATCCGAGACATCACCCATTCCTTCTCTCCAGAGATACTGCCTGCCCCGCTGAGTTACTCCAGCATTTTGTGTCTTTGTTTTGCTATAAAGGCCAACATACAGATTTCCTTCCTAACTACTTGCTTTACCCAAATGTTTGCTTACAATTACGAGAATGCAAGGATGCTTATTGCAATTCATTTCCCCATTCTGGTATTCTGTCATTCAGTTGATAGAAATATAATGAATGATCTCATGTAAATTGCATCCCATGTTAAACTGCATCTGACATGCATTTTCCCACTCGCCCTCTATATTTGAATCATATTGGAGCCTCATAGTTCACATATCCTTCCCAGCTTTGTATAGTCTGCAAATTTGGAGATGTCACCTCTAGTTCACTCACCCAAATCAATGATTATTTTGGAATAACTGGCATTTTTCTAGTCTAGTTACTACCTACCAACTGTAAAAATACCTGTGTATTCCTCATTTGTCCTATCTATCAAACCAAGAGTAGTTGTACCATGTTGTGGAGCAAGTCGGGTAATGAATGAACTCTATAAGATAATAATTAAAAACAATGACTTTATATTAAAATAAGAATAGAGGGCAATGTAAGATTGCCAAAAGAAAATTTTGGATTGCTGCCCCAAATACTACTTTCACCCATACGATACACTTCTATTTGGGATGTTATAAAAACTCAAGAATTATTTAAGCAATTTGTTATCATTAAAATTATGGATTGTGACAATTGGTGTGGTGGAGAATCATTAAGGCACAATGAATAGCATTTCTGGAAGGTTGTGATTTCTGAATAGCTCTCCTTATATTTTATGAATTTCCAGTTTTCCAACATATACGTCTCCTGGATATGTTATGAAACATTCATTGCAAATTTGTGTATTCTTTAACACATGCCATTGATAGAATTACTTTAATTTATGCTGCATTATGTAAATCCATCTTCACTCTATTGCCTTTTGCAATGTATGTGATTCAATATGAAAGTGTGCTCGAGAAATAAATATTTGGTATTTTTTCATTCGCTACCGAAAGTCGTTGAAACACTGACTTGTGAGCAAGCAGCTTTTGGTGAAATGACTGTGGGTTTCTGTCTGGTATTAGGACGATGCTATATTATCTGTGATATTGTTAGACTATTTGACTAGTTCAAGTATATAACACAAAACCCATGGAAATACTTGAAACGAGGAATTAAATGAGTTGGCCAACGTTTTCTTTTAGCTAATATCCATTTGATCATTTATTATCATTGTTTTGTGATTGGTATAGAATGGCTGTTGGATTGTCTATTAATTCACAGTGCTACAAAAAGCCTTGATATATTTAGAATTAGAAAGGAAGATAGCATGATAGAAACCTTGGCCGGAAAGTAGGAATCAGCTTGCCTGAATTCAAAAGAGTATTATTTGATAGGTTAGGTTTATAGGACTTGCATTTATAATTTCTTTATGGCGTTTAACATTTTTTAAATTTCTGGCTAATTCCTTTTTTGGATATGTGGATGAAAAATAACATTACCGTAATTCGTTTTGAGACAATGAATTACTATTGAAGCGTAAAATAATGCTATTGGATCTTTCATGTCTCTCTGAGAGAGAGTTAGTTTTGTATTCACTGTAACTCTGTCAGTCCAGCACTCTGCCACTACTGCCTTGAGATACTCCAGACTTCTGTGCCCGTCTTTAAAGTGGGATATGAATCTTCAGTCTTCTTATTTAGAGGTGAAAGCGTTATAAATTGAAATACAACTTTGTGCAATGATGTGGGAAATCATCCTCGTCAGGTTGGAGTAGGTTCAGTAAATATTGGTGGAGAAAACTGACTGCGAGGCAAAAAGGTAAGTTGCTAGTAATTTCATTGTTAAGAATTAGTGTCGTTAATATTAATTGAATGTTTCTGAGTCTCTATGAACATCAGCCCTATTCATATTCTTTGACAGTTCTGAAAACTGTAAGTCGAGCTTAACTAAATGCCCATGTATTTCTGTCGGTGGGTTTGGCATTCAGAATGCCCTACCCTGTGAGCTAGATAGGGGATCAGTGTGCATGGGTAGCTAGGTAAAAATACATATATTTTTCAAGTAGAAGCAATTCAAATCTGGAAGTCAGATCAATTATTTTGTAATTATCTGGGTTAAAAGTTGATTTCTATTTGAAAGAATTAAAAATCATTAATTAAAGAAAAAAGTGTTGAAAAGACATAAAGACAAATGTCCCCTTATTCTGTATCTATTGTGATTTCTTTTGAGATTATAAAATAAGACTATTGCATTGGCTCTGATTTGGGCAAGTAGATTTATATTAAAATGATCTATTTGTTATATCAAACATCTCTTGCTCATCATTTAGTCCTGAATTACTCCTTTGGTAACTGGCCAGAATTAACTTTGTTTTTATTTTTAATATATATTTAATATATGGCAATGTTTGCATGTTACCTAGTCATTTAGGTTTATTCTGATATATTGGGTAACTAGTTTCATTGTTTTCATTGAAAACAAAACTTGCTCTGGATTTGAAAGCCAAACGCTGTAACATGAATTGATGCCCATGTGGAACTGTAATTTGACAGTGTATAATGTTTACAAAGAAAGTAAAATACATTTGTACCATTAGTTCTGCATTCCGTAGTGTTAACTATACCCAGATAATGATAAATGATAATTTCGTTTACCATGTCGTGGTAAATCAAGTGGACAAAGATGACATATTTCATTATATCAATTGCATTTTTTACATTGACATCCCTAATCAATATAAATATGAAAAATCAAAATTGTCACTGAGATGAGGTCCTTGAATAGCTGTGGATATGATCTCAGTAAAGTGGAGCAATGATTTGTGCAATTGAAACTTCATTTTATTTTTAATCTTTTTCAGTAGGAATAAACTATTATAAAATTGAGGTCAACATTTTATTGGAGAGGCATCTTGAATTCGGATGGAATTAAGTCAGCTGCCTATGAGCTTTAATAATTCCTAAAGATAGATCCTTATTTAACATTGACATTAAAC
This sequence comes from Raja brachyura, assembly GCA_963514005.1. Next base: position 47,176,774 of record OY740781.1, on the reverse strand, counting down.
ATTAACCGTATTAAGTTTCCGGAAGGAACTGCAGATGCTGGTTAAAACGTATTAACCGTATTAAGCTGGATCCTCACGATACTGAAGCTCGCAGGATGCATGCCCTCTGAGCTGGTCTTACAGCAGCCTCCTGGCTATCCACAAAATGGGCTGGCAGTGGCTGAGGCTCTTCTGTAGACTTACTGGCTTTCATGGCTGTACTTGTGGTTAAATGCTTGTGTTTGACAGTCACAAACATTGCAAAAAAAATCTATCGATAAAGGAAAATAAAAGTAATTAACATTACTACATTAACATGAAAGCATAATAAAAATATATACATATAAATAATTAAAATCAAATAAAAATGTTCTTATACATTTCTCTTCACGGCTGTTTCCTCACATTGAAATCAGTAAGCTCATTGTCCCATTGAAGTAACCAAGTGATGGCAATAGCCAGTAGTTGGTCAATGGCCTTAGCTATGAATATAATATAATATGATGGAAACCTTGGATGTGCTCAGGGTAAAACTTTAAAAAAGCGTTAAAGATGTACAAGATAATATATGATGTGGCACATAATCAATTATAAACTTCCAAATTTGAATAGTGTGCCATAAATCATATGTAGAACCTTCATGTTGAATATTATGTTAACATTCTTTTTTTGTGTAAAAGTTTTGAGGCCCATAGATCATTTGGGAGATAACCTGAGTAAAGGATCAATATTAGTTCAAAGTTTTAGTGATAGGAAATATTCAAACAGGGGAACATAACATTGAAAAATTGAATTAAAAGTAATATACATTTGAAAATGTATTCTTTAGAATGATGGGAGAGATGTCATTGAAGCCAATGCTTTGATGCTCTGATTAGATTCTGTGGAGGCCAAATTGGAGAGAAAATTGAGTAAAGGCTTCTGGGCTGCTAGGCCATTTGGTCAATTTAAATGTGCCTTCTGCAGAAATAGGACAAACTGTAGAATGGTGCCAGTTTGTCTAGAGCTTAGAAAGGGTTGCATGAAGAGAATGGAACATTTGCAGATCCTGACAATTAGGTGTAAATTGCACGGAACGGATTGGATGAATGCAAAACAGACATACAACATTATATATAATGTTGTAAAGCTTTACTTTGTTAGATGTTGATTGGGTTAAGTATTGAGCCTTGTCTGGGTTTCTTGAATATCAAGGCACATGTTGCGATATTTGCTTCCTTTCAGAAGCACCGTTTGAATACATTGTATTAGTCACTGTATTATTGGGTTGGGGAAATGTCTATAATGTACTGGGTTAATCGATATCGGTTATTGGACCACCCCCATGTGGTTTGGTCCCACAATGTTCGGCGACCTATTAAAGGCCGCTCCCACGAGGTCCTGTGTCGATCTTCTGGGAGAACGCTTGGGACTGTGTGACCTTATGGAGCGTCTCTGCTTGAACGATGCTAAAGAGTGCTTGGCCAGGCAGATACGAGGATCGAACCCACGGTGGTTAGGTATAGTAGTGGGAACTGTAATTGTGTTTTGTCAAAATAAAGATTAGTTGCGCAAGTGCTTTATTCTGTGATTTTTGACAAACTAGACTGGGGGAAGCTTAGTAAGTAAGTAAGTTTATTGGCCAAGTATTCACATACAAGGAATTTGCCTAGGTGCTTCACCCACAAGTAACAACATGACATACAGTGACAGTTACGAATGACTCAGAAAACACTAAATATTAATAATAATAAAACATTAATGATAAAACACCATTGATCAAGCATGTGAACCTGAGGTACTGATTGGGGATGATCAACCATGATCACATTGAATGGCAGTGCTGGCTCGAAGGGCCGAATGGCCTACTCCTGCACCGATTGTCTATTGTCTATTGAACCAACAAAATACCAGAAGGGAGGCTACAGATATTTGGCTGTTGAGCAGAGCAACTACTTGTGGATAAAATCTGTTTTTATGTCTGGCTGTAGAAGCTTTGACAGTCTGGAGACGCCTTCCAGAGGGAAGTGATTCAAAGAGTTTGTGGCCAGGATGAGAGGGGTCAGAGATGATCTTGCCCGCTCGCTTCCTGGCCCTTGCAGTGTACAGTTCATCAATGGAGGGAAGGTTGCAGCCAATAACCTTCTCAGCTGATCAGACAATTCGCTGCAGCCTCCAGGTGTCGTGCTTGGTGGCTGAGCCAAACCAGACCATGATGGAGAAGGTGAGAACAGACTCTATGATGGCCATGTAGAATTGGACCATCATTGCCTGTGGCAGATAGTGGCTCCTCTGCTGCCGTAGGAATTTCATCCTCTGTTGTGCCTTTTTGATTGTGGAGTCGATGGTAGGCCCCCCTTAAGGTCCTTGGAAATGGTGGTTCCCAGGAACTTAAAAGACTCCACAGATGTGACTGTGGTGTTGTTGATGGTGAGTGGGGTGAGGGGAGGGGGAGCTCTCCTAAAGTCTACAATCAATTCCACTGTCTTAGGAGCATTGAGCTCTAGGTTGTTGCGATGGCACCAGGCCACCAGCTGTGACGCTTCCTGTCTGTAGGCAGATTCCTCCCCATCCTAGATCAGTCCAATCAGGGTTGTCGTCCGCAAACTTGCGATGCTTGACAGCGGTGTCTGTGGAGGTGCAGTCGTTGGTGTAAAGAGAGTAGTGGAGAGGAGAGAGTACGCAGCCTTGCGGTGCTCCTATGTTGAGCGTTAACGGGTGCGAGATGTGGTTTCCCAGCCTCACATGCTGCTTCCTGTCTGTCAGGAAGCTGGTGATCCACCGACAGAGGGTTTCGGGCACAGTCAACTCGGAAAGTTTGGAGTGTATTAGCTCTGGCACAATGGTGTTGAATGCAGAGCTAAAATCAACAAACAGGATCCTTGCATAGGTCCCCTGGCGGTCTAGGTGCTGTAGGTTGAAGTGCAGGCCAGGTTGACTGCATCATCCACAGATCTATTGGCCCAATATGCAAACTGCATAGTGTCCAGCAGGGGGATAGTGATATTTTTCAGCTTTGCCAGCACGAGCCTTTCAAGTGTCTTCATGACTACAGAGGTCAGCACGACAGGCCTGTAGTCATTAAGACAAGTAATCCGTGTCTTTTGGGGTACAGGTACAATAGTGGAGACTTTGAAGCAGACAGGGACAGTACATGTTTGCAGGGACTGGTTAAAAATGTCTGTGTAGACCGGTGCCAGTTGTTTGGCACAGAGCTTGAGAGTAGAGGGGGAAACATTGTCAGGTCCTGGAGATTTCCGGCTTTTCTGTCTTCTGAAAAGCCTCTCCACCTCCTCTATTTTTATTGTTGATGAAGTGATGTTGTTCAGCATGGAGGGTGTTGGTAATTGGGTGTGAAGTGGTGATTGGAGGGTTTGGGTGTAGAAGGGCCCAGTCTTTGCAGACTGAGGTCAGGCTGTGAGTGGGTGTGAAGTGTTGGTTGGGGTGTGAAATGGTCCAGTCTTTTCATACTGGAGTCTTGCCTTAAGTAGGTGTGAAGTGGTGAATGGGAAGGAGAGGGTTCAGGGACCATTAATTGCAGACTGGGGTCTGGCTGTGTTGGTTCGGGAGGGGTGGGAGGGTGGGAGCAGGTACCAGGGTTACGTTTCTGATTTTTAAACCTGCAGTAAAACTCATTCAGGTCGTTGGTCAGCTGACGATTGTCCAAAGAGCAGGGGGCTTTCCTCTTGTAGCTGGTAATTTCTTGCAAGCCCTTCCAAACTGAAGAAGAGTCACTAGCTGCGAACTTGCTCCTCAACTTCTCAGAGTACCTTTCCTTGGCAGCTCTGATTCCTCTTCTCAGCTTGTACTTGGCCTGCCTGTAGAGGTCTGCATCCCCGCTCCTGTAGGCCACCTCATTAAACCGTCGGAGCTGTCTGAGTTCTGCAGTGAACCATGGCTTGTTGTCGTTGAACCATGTCCGGGGCTTGTTGTTGTTGAACCATGTCCTAACTGTCCTCGCAAAAGCTGACGTATGATGATACAGTGCCCGCATTCTCATCGAGGCTTGTGGTTGCTTCCCTGAACACATTCCAATTCTTGCAGTCAAAGCAGGATTGTAGGTTGTCAATGCCCTCGCTTGTCCACCTTTTTGTTGTTCTTACCACAGGCTTTGCAGCTTTTGGTTTCTGCCTGTAGGTTGGAATAAGGTGAACTAGACAATGATCAGAGAGACCCAGACCTGCCCGGGGAATAGAGCAATATGCGTTCTTGATTGCCATATAACAGTGATCGAGTGTTCTCTCCCCTTTGGTGGGACAGGTAACATGAAGTCTGTATTTTGGAAGGTCACAGCTGAGGTTAGCTTTGTTAAAGTCCCCCAAAACAATCACCATGGAGTCTGGGAAGTCACTCTCTACCCTCATTACCTGGTCAGCGAGTTGCGTTTGTGCCTCACGTACGCAGGCTTTGTTGGGGGGAATCTAAACTCCAGCGAGAATAAAGGAGTTAAATTCCTTCGGAGAGTAGAAGGGTTTACAGTTTATAAAGAGGGATTCTAGGTTGGGACAGCAGGAATTTGACAGTACCGTGATGTCGCTGCACCAGTCCTGGTTGGTATAGAAGCATATTCCACCACCTCTTGTTGTCCCCGCTGCCTCCACTTCGCGATCTGCTCTGTGAAGTTGGAAGCCAGCCAGTTGCAGCGCTCTGTCCGGGGTCGACTCACAAAGCCAGGTCTCAGTGAAACACAGGGCAGCGGCTCGAGAGAAGTCCTTGTTTGTCCGGTGCAGGAGTTGCAGTTTGTCCACTTTGTTATTGAGAGAACGTACGTTTGCCAGGAATATGCTCGGCAGTGGTGTGCGTGATCCTCATCGCCGGAGTCGAGTGAGTGCTCCAGAGCGCTTCCCACAGGTCCTCCTCCGTCTCAAGACTTTGAACGCAGCCACAGTCCCGCCGACGAATATGTCCAAATAATCCAGCACGTGAGGGAAATCCGGAACGATGTTTGCAGGTACTGTATGTCCGATGTTTATGAGTACCTCTCTCGTGAAAGTAATCTTTGTAGGGTTTTCACAGACGACACAAACTAACAAACACATACAAAACATCAAGAAGCAGTACGCCGTGGCTGCTATCGTTGGTGCCAGCAGCAGCAAGCAGCCGGAACGAACTATTTACAGTTTCAAATGGATTGGTCGTATGATGTGACAATATTACGTTTTGATAATGTAATGTGCACGTTTTTATGTACTTAAGAAAATAATGTTTGTGGATCATTTGTAGTTCAGAATAGAAATACTGTAAGCAGAATAAAGAGAGCAATGAAATTCAAATTTTTAAAGTTATATTTTAGATTTCTGATGGTAGAATACAAGGAAGAGAAGATGTGGAATAATTGAGTTAACAGAAAAGAGGTATTGTTAGTAATTAAATTTGAAGTACAAAGTTGAATATCCAATAATATATTGAGTTTCAGACTACTGAGCGCAGCATAACTGCTCTAAATGAAATATTATTTCTTGAAGAAAGCTCTGTGAAATCTTTTCCTGGTGCTTTGAAGTTATTTCAATTAACATTTAAGTTATTGATCTGCCTTTTAAAATCTTTATTACACATCTTTCGTTGCATTTTGATGGGAGCATTTCCTGTATATTGATTTTACCAAGGCTGGAAAGAACACATTCCAATATCTAGATAGTTTTACAGAAGATTTTAAACTACTGTATCCACGCCATTTGGTTTATGATCTTCATGTGTATTTAATGTGCATTAACCATGTCCACTTGATTTGTAAAAGACAAATGTCTTTATATAGAGCAAATATCCCTCTCGATATCTGCTCTATATTCGGGGTAGGTCATGTGTTATGAATTTAATTTAATAATCTATGTGGAGGTGATGAGGGTAGGGCAGTGGATGTTACCTACATTAATTTTTGTAAGGCATTTCATAGAATACCTCACGGAAGATTATGATGTGTGGGATCCATGGTGACTTGGTCGTTTGGGTTCAGAACTAGCTTACTTATCAAAGACAGATGGTTGTAGTGGAAAGATGTTATTCTGGCTGGAGGTCTGTCATTAGTGGAGTACCTCAGTCATAGGCACAAAATGCTGGAGTAACTCAGCGGGACAGGCAGAATCTCTAGAGAAGGAAAGGGTGATGTTTTGGGTTGAGACCCTTCTTCAGACTGATGTCAGGGGAGTGGATGATACAGAGATAAATGTAGTCAGAGACAGTAAGACTGGTAGGAGAACTGGGGAGGGGATGAAGACTCCCAGTTCTTCTGGGAGGGAAAGCAAGGGCTGCTTGAAGTTAGAGGTCAATGTTCATACCGCAGGGGTTTAAGCTACCCAAACAAAATATGTGTTGCTCCTTCAATTTGTGCTGGGCCTCACTCTGAAAATAGAGGAGGCCCAGGACAGAAAGGTCAGTGGGAATGGGAGGGGGAGTTAAAGTGTTGACCAACTGGGAGTGCAGGTAGGTTTAGGCGTACTGAGCAGAGGTGTTCAGTGAAACGATCGCCGAGCCCCCGCTTTGTCTTGCCAATATACAGGACTCTACACCTGGAACAGCAGATACAGTAGATGAGGTTCGAGCTGGTGCTAGTGCCTCAGTGATCTGTGCAATGACATGTATAATGACTTGGATGTAAATGTTAAAAAGTTGGTTTGTAGGTTTGTGAGGAAGTGGGGAAGGTTATAGTATACCTCGGGACATAGATCAGTAGCAGAAATAGGCGGAGAAATGACAGAGCAGGTGTGAGGTGTTGCACTTTGGGAGATTGAATGTAAGGGGAAAATATGCAGTTAATAGCAAGACCATTAACAGCCTATAGGAGAAATTAGGCAACTCTATGAATTCTGCTGTCACCTTAAACCTATGCCCTTTAACTTTCTGGAATTTTTTGAGGATGTAACAAGTAGAATGGATAAGGGCAAGCCAGTGGATGCGGTATATCTGGTCTTTCAAAAAGCCTTTGACCAGGTCCCACACAAGAGATTAGAGTGCAAAATTAGAGCACATGGTATTGGGGGTAGGGTATTGACATTGATGGAAAACTGGTTGGCAGAGAAAGCAAAGAGTAGGAATTAATGGATCCTTTTCAGAAAGGCAGGCATTGGCCAGTGGGGTGCAGCAAGGCTCAGTGCTGGAACCCCAGTTATTTACAATATATATTACCGATTTAGACGAAGGAATTATATAACATCTCCAAGTTTGTGGATGATACAAAGCTGGGTGGCAGTGTGAGCGGCGAGGAGGATGCTATGAGGCTGCAGGGTGACTTGGATAGATTGGATGAATGGGCAGATGCATGGCAGATGCAGTATAATGTGGATAAATGAGAGGTTATCCACTTTGGTGGAAAGACCAAGAAGGCAGATTATTATCTGAATGGTGTCAGATTAGGTAAAGAGGAGCTGCAACGAGACCTGGGTGTCCTTGTGCATCAGTCATTGAAAGTAAGCATGCAGGTACAGCAGGCAGTGAAGAAAGCAAATGGCATGTTGGTCTTCATAGCAAGAGGGTTTGAGTTAAGGAGCAAGGAGGTCCTACTGCATAGAAACATAGAAACATAGAAAAATAGGTGCAGGAGTAGGCCATTTGGCCCTTCGAGCCTGCACCGCCATTCAATATGATCATGGCTGATCATCCAACTTAGTATCCCGTACCTGCCTTCTCTCCATAACCCCCTGATCCCTTTAGCCACAAGTGCCACATCTAACGCCCTCTTAAATATAGCCAATGAACTGGCCTCAACTACCTTCTGTGGCAGAGAATTCCAGAGACTCACCACTCTCTGTGTAAAGAATGTTTTCCTCATCTCGGTCCTAAAGGAATTCCCCCTTATCCTTAGACTGTGACCCCTTGTTCTGGACTCTCCCAACGTCGGGAACAATCTTCCAGCATCTAGCTTGTCCAACCCCTTAAGAATTTTGTAAGTTTCTATAAGATCCCCCCTCAATCTTCTAAATTCCAGCGAGCACAAGCCGAGTCTATCCAATCTTTCCTCATATGAAAGTCCTGACATCCCAGGAATCAGTCTGGTGCAGTTGTCCAGGGTCCTGGTGAGACCACATCTGGAGTATTGTGTGCAGTTTTGGTCTCCTAGTTTGAGGAAGGACATTCTTGCTATTGAAGGAGTGCAGCGTAGGTTCACCAGGTTAATTGCCGGGATGACGGGACTGACATATGATGAAAGAATGGATTGACTGGGCTTGTATTCAGTGGAATTTAGAAGGATGAGAGGGGATCTTATAGAAACATATAAAATTATTAAGGGATTGGACAGACCAGATGCAGGAAAAATTGTCTCGATGTTGGTGGAGTCCAGAACCAGGGATCACAGTTATGTGGGACCAGTACAAACAGGACGGTCTGCACCTGGGCTGGAATGGAACCAATGTCCTTGGGGGAGTGTTTGCTATTGCTGTCAGGGAGGATTTAAACTAATGTGGCAGGGGGATGGGAGCTTGAGCAGAGAGACAGAGGGATGTAAAATGAGGTAGAAGCAATAGGTAGCAAGGTGCAAAGTAAAAGTGGCAGGCAGAAAAATCCAGGGCAAAAATCAAAAAGGGCCACTTTTCAACATAATTGTATAAGGGGTAAGAGTGTTGTAAAAACACGCCTGAAGGCTTTGTGTCTCAATGCAAGGAGCATTCGTAATAAGGTGGCTGAGTTGAATGTGCAGATAGTTATTAATGAATATGATATAGTTGGGATCACGGAGACATGGCTCCAGGGTGACCAAGGCTGGGAGCTGAACATCCAGGGATATTCAATATTCAGGAGGGATAGACAGAAAGGAAAAGGAGGTGGAGTAGGATTGCTGGTTAAAGAGGAGAAATGCATGCAACAAAGGTAAAGGTTATAATGGGTGACTTCAATCTACATATAGATTGGGTGAATCAAATTGGCAGGGGTGCTGAGGAAGAGGATTTCTTGGAATGTATGCGGGATAGTTTTCAAAACCAACATGTAGAGGAATCAACGAGAGAGCAGGCTATTCGAGACTGGATATTGAGTAATGAGGAAGGGTTAGTTAGCAGTCTTGTTGTGCGTGGCCCCTTGGGCAAGAGTGACCATAATATGGTTGAGTTCTTCATTAGGATGGAGAGTGACATTGTTAATTCAGAAACAAGGGTTCTGAACTTAAAGAAAGGTAACTGAGGGTATGAGACATGATATGGCCAAGATAGACTGGCAAGTGATTCTTAAAGGGTTGACGGTGGATATGCAATGGAAGGCATTTAAAGACTGCATGGATGAACTACAACAATTGTTCATCCCAGTTTGGCAAAAGAATAAATCAGGAAAGGTAGTGCATCCGTGAATAACAAGGGAAATCAGGGATAGTATCAAAACAAAAGATGAAGCATACAAATTAGCCAGAAAAAGCAGCCTACCAGAGGACTGGGAGAAATTCAGAGTCCAGCAGAGGAGGACAAAGGGGTTAATTAGGAAAGGGAAAATAGATTGTGAAAGAAAACTGGCAGGAAACATAAAAACTGACTGCAAAAGTTTTTATAGATATGTGAAGAGAAAAAGGTTAGTTAAGGGGAACAAGGACATGGTAGACCAATTGAATAACGACTTTGGTTCTGTCTTCACTAAGAAAGACATAAATAATCTGCCAGAAATAGCAGGGGGCCGGGGGTCAAATGAGATGGAGGAACTGAGCGAAATCCAGGTTAGCCGGGAAATGGTGTTAGGTAAATTGAATGGATTAAAGGCCGATAAATCCCCAGGGCGAGATAGGCTGCATCCCAGAGTACTTAAGGACGTAGCCCCAGAAATAGTGGATGCATTAGTGACAATTTTTCAAAACTCTTTAGATTCTGGAGTAGTTCCTGAGGATTGGAGAGTAGCTAATGTAACCCCACTTTTTAAAAAGTCAGGGAGAGAGAAAATGGGGAATTACAGCCCATATAAACCATATAATCATATAACAATTACAGCACGGAAACAGGCCCTCTCGGCCCTTCCAGTCCGTGCCGAACATTTATTTTCCCCTTGTCCCATCTACCTGCACTCAGACCATACCCCTCCATTCCCCTCCCGTCCGTATACCTATCCACTTTACTTTTAAATGTTAAAATCGATCCTGCCTCCACCACTTCTGCTGGAAGATCATTCCACACAGCCACCACTCTCTGAGTAAAGAAGTTCCCCCTCATGTTACCCCTAAACTTCTGTCCCTTCATTCTCATGTCATGCCCTCTTGTTTGAATCTTCCCTACCCTCAATGGGAAAAGCTTATCCACGTCAACTCTGTCTATCCCTTTCATCATTTTAAAGACCTCAATCAAGTCCCCCCTTAACCTTCTGTGCTCCAAAGAATAAAGACCTAACTTGTTCAATCTTTCTCTGTAACTTAGTTGCTGGAACCCAGGCAACATTCTAGTAAATCTCCTCTGTACTCTCTCTATTTTGTTGACATCCTTCCTATAATTAGGCGACCAAAATTGTACACCATACTCCAGAATTGGTCTCACCAATGCCTTGTACAATTTTAACATAACTTCCCTACTCCTATATTCAATGCTCTGATTTATAAAGGCCAGCACACCAAAAGCTTTCTTTACTACCCTATCTACATGCGATTCCACCTTCATGGAACTATGCACAGTTATTCCTAGATCCCTCTGTTCCACAGCATTCCTCAATTCCCTACCATTTACCATGTACGTCTTATTTTGATTTGTCCTGCCAATTCAATTCAATTCAAGTTTAATGTCATTGCACAAATACAAGTATAGGTACAACGAAATGCAGTTTAGCGTCGTTCTTAGTGATAGCGATATAGAAAAATAAATACAGAGTGCAGTGGTAGCAATATGGAAAATAAATAAATACAGGGTACAGACAAATCTATCAGCTGGGCTCCGAGTTCAGCAGTCGGATGGTGTAGTTGAAGAAGCTGTTCTTCATCCTACTGGTGCGGGACCTGAGGCTTCTGTACCGCCTCCCTGATGGGAGGAGGGCAAGCAGTCCATGATTAGGGTGTGAGGGGTCCTTGATGATCTTCCCGGCCCACTTCAGGCACCGTTTTCGGTGGAGGGCATCCAAGGCAGGGAGCGGGGCACCGGTGATGTACTGGGCTGTTTTCACCACCCGTTGTAGTGCCTTCCTGTCTGCCACGGTGCAACTGCTGTACCATACCGTAAAGCAGGTGGTCAGGATGCTTTCGATGGTGCAGCGGTAGAAGTTCGTCAGGATCTGGGGGGACAGGTGGGCTTTTTTGAGCCTCCTCAGAAAGTAAAGGCGCTGCTGTGCCTTTTTGATTAGCTTTGAGGTGTTGAGGGACCAGGACAGATCCTCCGAGATGTGTACCCCGAGGAATTTGTAGTTGGAGACCCGCTCCACCTCAGTCCCGTTTATATGGATGGGGGTGTGTCTGCCCCCTCTGTTCTTCCGAAAGTCAACAATTATTTCCTTCGTCTTCTGGGAGTTGAGGACGAGGTTATTGTTGGCACACCAGGTAGTCAGGTGCTGGACCTCCTCCCTGTAGGCTGATTCGTCATTATCACTGATCAGTCCTACCACCGTGGTGTCATCGGCAAATTTTATAATGGCGTTGGAGCCATACTTGGGGATGCAGTCATGCGTGAAGAGGGAGTAGAGGAGAGGGCTGAGCACACAGCCCTGTGGCACGCCGGTGTTCAGTGTTATAGTGGAGGAGGTGAGGTTGTTGACCCTAACAGACTGTGGTCTGTTAGTGAGGAAATCCAGTGTCCAATTGCAGAGGGAGGTGGAGATGCCAAGACCGCTGAGTTTGGTGATCAAGCTAGCGGGTATGACAGTGTTAAAGGCAGAGCTGAAGTCAATAAACAGCAGCCTGATGTAGGTGTTGTTGCTGTCCAGGTGGGTCAGGGCAGAGTGTAGGGCCGTCGATATGGCGTCCTCTGTAGACCTGTTTGACCGGTAGGCAAATTGGTGGGAGTCCAGTGTGGGGGGGAGGCTGGCTTTGAGGTGAGCCAGGATCAGCCGCTCAAAGCACTTAGCGATGACAGGGGTGAGTGCCACTGGCCGGTAGTCGTTGAGACTCCCTGTCGCTGATTGTTTGGGCACTGGCACAATGGTAGATGTCTTGAGGCAAGTGGGGACGACACCCTGGGCCAGTGACAGATTGAAAATGTCAGTGAGGACCAGGGATAGTTGTCCGCACATGCCCTGAGCACCCGCCCGGGGATGCCATCGGGGCCGGCAGCTTTGTGCTCATTCACCTTGCTCAGTGCGTCTTGTACAGCAGAGATGGAGAGACTGAGGGGTTGTTCATTCGGGGGTGGGGCAACTTTGATGGCGGGAGTTTTGTTGTCCCGGTCAAAGCGAGCATAGAAGTGGTTTAGCTCATTAGGAAGGGAGGCGTTGTCCGGGGGGGGTGTTGATTTTATGGTAGTCGGCAATGGACTTAATTCCTTGCCACATGCGCCTGGGGTCGGAGTTGTTTCGGAAATGCTCCTCAATCCGCTGTTTGTGATTGAGTTTAGCATTCCTAATTCCCTTTTTCAGATTGGCCCTGGATGAGCTGTATCCCTCAGCGTCGCCAGATTTAAAAGCGGCGTCTCGAGCCTTCAGCAGGAGTCTGACCTCCCTGCTCATCCACGGCTTCTGATTAGGGAAGGTCTTTATCACTTTATGGGTGGTGACGTTATCAGTGCAGAATTTTATGTAGTCCAGAACAGTTGAGGTGTATGAATTTATGTCCACTTGGGAGTTAAAGGTGGCCTGGGTGGCAAACAGACTCCAGTCTGTTTGCTGAAACTGTTCCTGTAAGACAGAGACAGCCCCCTCAGGCCAGACCTTCACTGTCCTCGCGGTAGGTTTCACACGTCTGATCAGAGGTGTGTATTTGGGGAGCAGGAACAAAGAGAGGTGATCAGACTGTCCCAGGTGGGGGAGGGGAAGGGCTTTGTATGCTTCAGTAATATTAGTATATACTAGGTCCAAAATATTGTTACCTCTGGTTGGGCAGGAGACATGTTGGTGGAATCTGGGGAGCACAGTTTTTAGGTTGGAGTGGTTAAAATCGCCAGCAACAATAAAAGCCCCCTTGGGTGGGCAGTTAGTTGTTTGCTGATAGCAGCTTGCAGCTCTTCCATTGCAAGCCTGGCATTAGCGTCCGGGGGTACATAGACTGCAGTGATGACAGTCGATGTGAATTCCCTGGGTAGATAGAAGGGCCTGCACTTTAACATCAGGTATTCTAGGTCAGCAGAGCAGTGGCTACCAATCCTGACAGCGTCTGTGCACCAAGATGTAGCACCTCACACTTATCAGCATTAAACTCCATCTGCCATCTTTCAGCCCACTCTTACAAATGGCCCAAATCTCTCTAATTGGTTAGACCAGTTAGTCTAACATCGGTAGTGGGGAAAATGCGAGAGTCAGTTATTAAAGATGGGATAGGAGCACATTTGGAATGTCGTGAAATCATTGGGCAAAGTCAGCATGGATTTATGAAAGGTATGATTTACCTTTCTGACAGATGTCTGACAAATCTTATTGAATTTTTCGAGGATGTAACTAGTAGAGTGGATAAGGGAGAACCTGTGGATGTGTTATATCAGAAGGCTTTCAACAAGGTCCCACATAAGAGATGAGTATCAAACTTAAAGCACACGGTATTGGGGGTTCAGTATTGATGTGGATAGAGAACTGGCTGGCAGACAGGACGCAAAGAGTAGGAGTAAACGGGTCATTTTCAGAATGGCAGGCAGTGACCAGTGGGGTACCACAAGGCTCAGTGCTGGGACCCCAGCTATTTACAATATATATTAATGATCTGGATGAGGGAATTGACTGCAACATCTCCAAGTTTGCACATGATACAAAGCTGGGGGCAGTGTTAGCTCTGACGAGGATGCCAGGAAGCTGCAAGGAGACTTGGATACGTTGGATGAGTGGGCAAATGCATGGCAGATGCAGTATAATGTGGATAAATGTGAGGTTATCCACTTTGGTGGCAAAAACAGGAAAGTAGATTATTATCTGAATGGTGGCCGATTAGGAAAAGGGGAGATGCAACGAGACCTGGGTGTCATGGTACACCAGTCATTGAAAGTAGGCATGCAGGTGCAGCAGGCAGTGAAGAAAGCGAATGGTATGTTGGCATTCATAACAAAAGGATTTGAGTACAAGAGCAGGGAGGTTCTACAGCAGTTGTACAGGGTCTTGGTGAGGCCACACCTGGAGTATTGCGTACAGTTTTGGTCTCCTAATCCTATACGATCCCTTTAGCCACAAGGGCCACATCTAACTCCCTCTTAACTAAATCCAATGAACTGGCCTCAACTACCTTATGTGGCAGATAATTCCAGAGACTCACCACTCTCTGTGTGAAAAATGTTTTCCTCATCTCGGTTCCTATAACTCTGCTTCTGAAGTACTAGCAGCACCCACGTAATTTCTTTCTACACTCTTTTCAGCTTTGTGGCATCTTTCCTATAACAGGATGACAAAAACTGAACACAGCAAGTGCGGCTTCACAAATGGTTTGGACAACATGGCTTTTGGTTTATTATTGTTATGTATACCAATTTTCAGTGAAAAGCTTTGCTCTGCACACTATACAATCAGATCAGATAATACTATACATAAATACAATCAAGTCAAACTTAAGAACAATAGATAGAGAAAGATACAGAGTGCGGAATATAGTTCTTAGTATTGTAGCACATCAATTGCATAGACAAATGTCCACAATGGGTAGTGTTAAATCGGACAGTACCCTAAAATATGGTAGCACCCTTTAGACGTTTGATAACAGGAGCAGCAGCTGTTCCAGAGTTTGGAGGTACGCGCATTCAAGCATCTTTATCTTCTGCCCGACTGGAGCGGGGAGAAGAAGGAATGACTGGGGTGGGAAAACTCTTTGGTTATGTTAGCTGCTTTTCCGAGGCGTCGTGAAGTGTAGATGGAGTCAGTGATGGGGAGTCTGGTCTATGTGATGAACTGGGCTCCATCCACAACTCTTCAATTTCTTGTGGTTTTGGGCAGAGCTGTTCTAAACCAAGCTATGATGCAGATCGACCATATATTTTCTGTAGTGCATCTTTAGAAGTTTGTAAGAGTCACTGGAGGCATGCTAAATATTTTGTCTCCTGAGAAAGCTCCACAATGCTTCCTAGTCGATGACAAGATCCTTTGTTTTGCTGACATTGAGGGAGAGTTTATTGTTTATGCCATGTTACTGGGTTTTCTATTTACTTCCTGTAATCGTCTCATCATTTTTTGTGATTGGCCCACCGTAACGGAGTCATCTGCACACTTGTAATTGGGGATGGAGCCAAATTTGACAGCATTGTCATCAATGCATAGGGAGCATGCTGGGGAACTGAGAACATATCCTAGCTTTGATAATTATTGTGGTGGAGGTATTGTCCCCTATCCTCACTAATTGTGGTTTGTGTGTTAGAAAGTCAAGGATCTAGTTGCTGCGGGGGTGTTCTGATTCCTCGGTCCAGGAGTTTGGAGTTGGGATTAATGGCGATGAATCTGAAAGCTGTAGTTGATAAATAGGAGTGGTAATGTAGAATTCCTTGTTGTCTAGGTGGAACAGAGATGAGTTTAGGGCTAGTGAGATGATGCCTACTGAGAACCTGCTGTGATGGTAAACAAACTGCGGGGGATTGAGGCTGTCTGGGAGGCTGGAGTTAATGTGCCCCATCAACATTCTCTCAAAGCACTTTGTCAGAGCCACTAGACAGCCATTAAGGCCCTTTGCCCTACTTTTCTTTGGTACTGGGATGATAGTGATTGTCTTGAAGCAGGTGAGGATCTCAGAATGGAGTATTGAGTGGCTAAATATGTCTGTGAATACCTCTGCCAGCTGCTCTGCATAGTTCCTGAGCACATGACCAGCACATGTTCTCATCTATCCGGGCCAGTTATTTTCCATGGATTCATTCTCGGGAAGGCCGAGTTGAAGTAAACATAGATTATATCTACCATCATATCTTGGAACTTTGAACACTACGGCAGAAGAACGGGCCCACAATGTCTGTGCCGAACATGATGCGAAGACCAACTCTTATCTATCTGCACATCATCCATATCCCTCCAGTCCCTGCATATCCAGCTTTTCCAAACGTCTCGAATGCCACTATTGTATCTGCATCAACCACCACATTCCAGGCACTCCTCTCCCTCTGATAATCTTGCCCTGGACATCTCCTTCAAACTCTGACCCTCACTCCTTAAAAGTATTTGATTTTTCCATTCTGGGAAAAGCATTCTGATTGTTTACCCACTGTATGTCTCTCATGATTTTATATATTTCTATCAGATCTCACAGACCTTTGAAAGCAAGCATACCATACCATGTGCCTTGTTTAACACTCTGTTCACATGTGTTGCCTCTTTCAGGGAGTTATGAACTTGGAACCCAAGATTCCTCCGTGCATCAATACTGTTAACAGTCATGCCATTAATTGCAATTTCCCCTTTCAATTGACTTTCCAAAGTGCAAAACATCTTTTTTGGTTCAAGCTCCATCTGCATTTCACCACTGTAGCTGATCTATATCCCACTTTTATAATTTGACAACCTTCCTCATTGCCTGCGTCACCAGCAATCTTGGCATCATCTACAAATTTACTAACCAACAGGTCTGTGTTTACGCCCAAGTCATTTACATGTTTCACAAACAGCAAAGGTTCCACCACAGTTCCCTGTGGAACTCCATTGGTCGCAGACCTCCTGGTTCTTGATTTCCCTACTCTGGATTTTTTTTAAAACTGTGCTTTTACAAAATCTATTCATCTCATGATCTTATACAGCTTTATAAGAAACATAGAGACATAGAAAATAGATGCAGGAGGAGGCCATTCGGTCCTTCAAGCCAGCACCGCCATTCAATATGATCATGGCTGATCGTCTGCTATCAATAACCCGTGCCTGCCTTCTCCCCATATCCCTTGACTCCACTAGCCCCTAGAGCACTATCCAACTTTCTCTTAAATCCATCCAGTGATTTGGCCTCCACTGCCCTCTGTGGCAGGGAATTCCATAAATTCACAACTCTCTGGGTAAAAAAGGTTTTTCTCAGCTCAGTCTTAAATGTCCTCCCCTTTATTCTAAGACTGTGGCCCCTGCTTCTGAACTCGCCCAACATTAGGACCATTTTTCTTGCATCTAGCTTGCCCAGTCCTTTTATAATTTTATATGTTTCTATAAGATCATCCCCTCATCCTTCTAAACTCCAGTGAATACAAGCCTAGTCTTTTCAATCTTTCCTCATCTGATAGTCCCACCATCCCAGGGATCAATCTTGTGAACCTACGCTGCATTGCTTCAATCACAAGAATGTCCTTCCTCAAATTAGGAGACCAAAACTGTACACAATACTCCAGATGTGGTCTCACCAGAGCCCTATACAACTGCAGAAGAACCTCTTTACTCCTGTACTGAAATCCTCTTGTTATGAAGGCCAACATTCCATTAGCTTTCTTCACTGCCTGCTGTAGCTGCACGCCAACTTTCAGTGTACAAGGACACCCATGTCTCGCTGTACCTCCCCCTTACCTAACCTAACCCCATTGAGATAATAATCTGCCCCCTTGTTTTTGCCGCCAAAGTGGATAACCTCACATTTATCTATATTATACTGCATCTGCCACGCATCTGCCCACTCACTCAACCTGTCCAGGTCCCCCTGCAACCTCCTAACATCCTCTTCACAATTCACACTGCCACCCAGCTTTGTGACATCCGCAAACTTGCTAGTGTTGCTCCTAATTCCCTCTTCCAAATCATTTATATATATATATATATATATATATATATACATATATATGGTAAACAATTGTGGCCCCAACACCGAGCCTTGCGGCACTCCACTCGCCACTGCCTGCCATTCTGAAAAGGACCCGTTCACTCCTACTCTTTGTTTCCGGTCTGCCAACCAATTTTATATCCATGTCAACACCCTAACCCCAATACCATGTGCTCTAATTTTAGTCACCAGTCTCTCGTGCGGGACCTTATCAAAGGCTTTCTGAAAGTCTAGATACACTACATCCACTGGCATCCCTTCATCCATTTTACTTGTCACATCCTAACAAAAATTGCAGAAGATTAGTCAAGCATGATTTCCCATTCATAAATCCATGTTGACTTGGACTAATCTTTTTACTGCTATCCAAATGCTCCATTATTACCTCTTTAATAATTGACTCCAGCATCTTTCCCACCACCAAAGTCAGGCTAACTGGTCTGTAATTTCCTGTTTTCTCTCTTGCTCATTACCTCTCATCCTCCTGTGCTCTGAGGAATAAAGTCGTAGCCTGCTCATCTTATCCCTATAGCTCAGGCCCTCCAGTCCTTAGTTGTGCCACTATTGTAATGCAGACTATCTCCAACACATGCCAGTTTACTTTCTCAACATTTCCCCAGTTTACTTGCACAAACCTTGACTACAAGAGCTGGTCAGAAACCTGCTTGTATGTCCATGGCAAAATAATCTGTTTTGCCATCTCTATGTATTACAGAATGTTTACATAACTAACCTACCTAAATGATTTTCAGACAGCAAATCCTTTATTACGAGTATTAATCACACATCACATCTTTAATTCTAAACTTGCATGGCAAAGATGGAGAAGGGGCCGAGTATCAAACAAACATTCGATCAAACATGTAAATGATGTACACTTGGAAGTAACAGGCTATTAAAATTAAGGTAAGAAATAATTATGGCACTGATGATCAGGTTCAAGAGTAGTGAATTGCAAATGGACAGTTGTAAGGTTTGAACTGCTGCCCAAACATTGGTACCATCTGTGCAGTCTGCATGCCAGGTAGTCACATCAGAGATTTAGCAGAGATGCCCTCTCTGGTGCAATTAACACCTGTAATAAAGCATTTTGCTGTCTGAAAATCATTGAGGCGTTACTTATTCACACATTCTGTGACACATACAGGTGTTAAAACAGGTTATTAGTTATAAAATAACATGTTGCAGTGGACTTGCAGGCGGGTGAATGAATGAATGAGCCATTTGTAAATTACAGTATGTATGCATGTTTCACAGCAAGCTGCTTTGTGCTTTTCAGTTGCTTCCAGTTTATAAGACACCCATTAGTGTTGAATTCTAAATAATTGAATAACTTTGATTCCCGTATCATTTTAGATCCAGGCATTATGAACAAAATAAGTTTTAAAACCTCAAAGACCCTTGAGTATAAATTGTTCCGTTCCTTCAGATGTGCAAAAACAGCAAGCTCTTGCCCAGATCAATTTTATATTGAATGCATAATTTATTTACCAAAATTGATATGTAATTATGTTTTCCAGACATTGGTTTCAAATTGCTTTGAAAATTGGGCAGGCAGCAGTCCACAACATTTGCTTGATGTGAATGGTAGCAAGCTTGTGCCAGTAACATGGTCGGATCTAAGTGAAGTGTATTTGTCACGCTGGCAGTGCTAATTGTGTTCCATTTAAGCAGTTTGTCAGTTGGAAGGATTGGCTTCACACTAATAGGACTGTAGACTACTTTTAAATAAAGAGGAGATACATTTTGATGGTGGATAGTTGATGGAAATCTTTAGCAGTTGGCAATGTGAATTCAATTGGTGTTCGAATCTGGAAAGCAGGTATTCATAAAACAAGTCAGTAGATGTAAATAGGAACTTTTTGTTTCAGGATGACTGGTGCTAGGATGGGTTTCTCAGCAACAGTGAAGAAAGATTTGCAGCGCGACTAATACCATCTGGATTGCGGCCAGTACGAGACTGCAGAGTGGGAAATTTGTAATGTTCACCTTAGGACTGGCGGCGCAGATTCTCTATAATTTTCCCCTTTATTAATATTACCACTGAACCCTAAACATGTTATCCCTTGTCATGTTTTTCCCATCAGAATCAAACAGCTCACAAAATTCATAGGCAAATTGGAGAATACAAATAAATTCAGGCAACCCTTTGTCAAAATTTAACTCCTTGACTCCCGGCGTATGTAGCTAGATTGTATATTTGTACTATTTATAACTGCAGAAAAAAATAGCTTGTTGGAATATTAACTGTCAACAGTAATACTTAATGTTTATGCATTGGCCAAAGTTAACGAAGTGCGATTTGTTCTTTTGTTTTGATCAAACATTAATTTTCCACTAAATTTATTGTGTGCATCCGTGTAAACCTTTATTATTGCTTAGAATTTACATTTGTTTGACAGAATTATGCAGTTTTTATGATCGTAAAAATTACTGAATCACATTGAATAATAAAGCAATGGAAAAAGGCACCATCATAATGTTAAATTGATGAATGTGGATATAGTCCCTTAATACTTAGTTGATTCGTAGCTGGAATCAATAAAGAAGCTAATGAGTGCCTCCTATGAAGCTCTGATTCATTTATACTCTAGGTTGGGCCATCGAGGAGCAGTTGTTCCAACTGAGTAACTGCATTATATGCATGTACGTGGCATAAATAAAGTGTAAAGAGATGCAAAACCAACGGCAAAACTTTTGGGACTAACTATATTTTAAGACTCTTTTGGCTTAAGTTAATCTTCATCTTCGATGAAAACAAACCGATTGAAACTTAACGCACGATTTGGGTCAAAAAGTTTTAGTGCAGTCAGGCAATGTTTCAAAGTTGTGGCCTTTCAATGCGCATGATGTGGAAGCTGATGCAAGCCGCAACCATCAGAAAAAGAAAAATGCCCCTTTGAGCTTAATCAGCAATTTGTAAAACGATGGCTAATCCTGTGTCTCGACAACTCTTTCTCCCATGGGCACTGTATTACCTGATGCCTTGGGTTTCTAATCATCTATACTTAATAATTATTTACACTCATAAGGTAGAGAACTCTAAGATTTACTGTCTGCAGTATTTAAACAAAATTCTTCACCTTCGATCTAAAAAGACGTTCACACAGAGTGCATAGAACTGTGCTAAAACTATCAATTAAAGTTACAGTTTGTGCAAGCTGATTTTATTTATCCTACGTAGGGCTCGTATAATTAATTTCTGGAAGGGTTAAGCATTTTTCTCAGTGATAAGCCTGTAATTGAAAAATAACATGGTATTTAAAATAACCAATTATTTGGGAAGAATGGGATGGTCAATCAATACCATCAGTAAAAAGATTACGTTATTGAGAAGATTTTTTTTTGTGGCACAGCTAAGCTATCCGTGCAGTAGAGACCATAATTGGATCCTATATAGCTATCCTGCACTCTCTGACTTTTCTGCAGAAATGACCCTGCAAATGCTGGGAGATGTTGCTGTTCTTCGCCTTTTAAAATGGACCATGTCCTGATTTTACTTACACTAGAGAAATTGTTTGCTGCTATGGTTTTTCCCTGCAGAGTGTTGAAATGACCGTGTGAGTTTTCCCCGGGTGCTTCGGTTTCCTCCCACATACCAAAGATGTACAGGTTTGAAGGTTATTTGGCTTTGGTGAAGGTTGTAAATAGTCTCTATTGTGTAGGATAGTGTAAGTGAACATGGTGGTTGGTGTGAACTCAGTTGGCCGAAGGACCTGTTTCCGCGCTGTATCTCTAAACTAAACTAAACCTGTTTTGGAGGGGAATAGCCACAGGTTTTGTCTGCATTTTTGCCTCTTATCCTTTTCTACCGGCCCCCCGTCTATTCTCTGCCTGTAATTTAGACATGATTATCTCAATATATATAACTCCTGTCAGTGGCGCTCTCACAACCCTGCTGCTCCTGTGGGTGTAATCCTCCGGGACACTGGAAGTCTCCCTAACATCCTGCAGGAGCAGAATTCCACCATCCCAATCCTTTAAGTACCAAAAACAAATGGGACTCTCTTAGATAGCACATCTTGGTCAACATAGAAAGTTGGGCTAAAGTGCTTGTTGTCATGCTCTATGACTGGCATTAAAAAAAAGCATACCTGTGGGTTCTTGTTGCATTATTTGATTGCACCACTCTGAATTCTGAGGTTTCTGAGAACAGCTGTGGCCAGCTACTTGGAATCTGACAATAAAAATAGAATATTGCTGGAAATAATGGGCACCATTTATGGTGAGAGAAAAAGTTAATGTTTTGTTATGCTTTTATCAGAACTTTTCCCATTCTTTGATACAAAGTTTTTTTTCTTGATTTTAAATATTGTAGTGCTAAGACTAATGATATATACAAAGTTAGGGTGGAAAATGAACAGTGAAAACTAGCACAATCCTTTTGCTACTGAAAGGACTAGAGAAAATAATAAAGATTTTGTACAAAATTTGCATTTTGTGCAACAGGAGATATCGATTTCAGTTATTTATAACAGAGCACGAATAGCTTGTAAATCCTGAATTCTGATCACTTCACTGACTTACAAAGATGACACTGGTAAAGATTGCAGAACCATGAAACCCATGGAGTAACAGGGAATCATTGACAAAGTCTTCTTGATTTCTATGTTTAACCACGTGCACATTCCAGAAGTTATTGTTAGTTTCATTGTATAACCATGATGGATTCCTTAAATCCCAAATGCAGACTGTTTCCCCCTGGGGTTATATACCAACATTTATTTGTTTACAAATGAAAACAAATGTTTCTGTATTTATGTCTTGTAACAAATCGACTTGTAGTGCTTAACACTTTGATATGCTGCTCTGAATTTCCATTATCCTTCTTGTTAAGGCATGCTGCACTACTTCGGCAAATTGATCAGACATCATGCTGGATAGTGAAATGATTTGTCGCTTCTGAGACTAGTTTATGTAAATTAAGTCTCAAGTTTACTGCTGTTTGACCTGCAACAGGGTGTAACAGGAATGTGTGGTATATTAATACACTCTGTCATTGAGTGGTAGGACGCACATTTTTCACTTTCACTGATGGGTTCCGGTTTTCAGTTGTACTCTCAAGGAGAATTGCAAATCAGATGCGTGTGAAAGTGAATTGAAATCGCACTGAAGGTGGCATTTCCAGGAAGTTTGGATAAGGTCATAACAAGCTATACTGTAGATGGAAATAGTATAGGAAATGCTTAAGGAGAATATCTTGAAATAAAAAATCAAGCAGAAGAAAAAGTTGTCGTTCAGTTAATTCTATAAAATGATGAGGGTAAAAAAAAGTTGCCTGTTTATTTGATGATGTCAACTCTATGTGAGGATTTTTCACCAGGTTAACATAATAATTTTGTATTTGGAAACAAGGGGTTCCATGATTAGGCAACCATTTTTAAATTAACTTTTCTATTTTGGATTCACAACCATGAATGCCTGTTGATTGTTGTTTAGATGTAAGGTCATCTAGCTGCAAAGATTATCAAGCATTGGCCAGAATATTTCCTGGAGTAAATTGCAGAGATGGAGGTAGTGCATTGGGAAGCTTTGAACAAGAAATATGGAAGTGTGTTAACACATACTTTTTAAATCATTTGCATGACTCTTTGATCATTGAATGATTTTCTATTTGGAAGTCAGCTTCATTAGCTTCTAGGACTGTGCAGCATTTGTACAGAGGGTGCAGAACCAAATAGCTCTGTTTCTCCACTATAGGATTAGGGATTAGTCCGGTCACCAACTGAAAGGAGACGCAAGAAACTGCAGATAGAAACATAGAAAATAGGTGCAAGAGGAGGCCATTCGGCCCTTCGAGCCAGCACCGCCATTCATTGTGATCATGGCTGCTCGTCCCCAATCAATAACCCGTGTCTGCCTTCTCCCCATATCCCTTGATTCCACTAGCCCCCAGAGCTCTATCTAACTCTCTCTTAAATCCATCCAGTGATTTGGCCTCCACTGCCCTCTGTGGCAGGGAATTCCACAAATTCACAACTCTCTGGGTGAAAAAGTGTTTTCTCACCTCAGTCTTAAATGGCCTTCCCTTTATTCTAAGACTGTGGCCTCTGGTTCTGGACTCACCCAACATTGGGAACATTTATCCTGCATCTAGCTTGTCCAGTCCTTTTATAATGTTATGTTTCTATAAGATATCCCCTCATCCTTCTAAACTACAGTGAATCCCATACTGTTGTCCCAAAGGTAGGAGTGAAGTGAGAGCATGGCCAGGGTGGTGTGGGTCTTTGATATTACTGGCTGCCTTTTTGAGGTAGCATCTCCTATAGATCCCTTTGATGGTGGGGAGGTAAACAACTGTGATGGACTGGGAAGTATCCGCCACTCTGTGTAATCTCCTTCATTCCTGCATGTTTGGTTGCCAACGCAGGCCATGATGCAACCATTTCTCTACCATATTCTCTTGACCATACACCTGAAGAAAAAGTATTTGCTGAAAGTAAATCTTCTCAAGAAGTAGAGGCATTGGTGGGCTTTCTTTATGCTGGGACCAGGACTCGTCTTCAGTTGCTGATTCTCTCCACCATGAATTGAAGACAGGTTAATGGATCCTGGACTTTCCCCTTGTAAATTCAACAATCAACCCCCTGGTCCTCCTGATGTATAGGGCAACATTGTTGTTCTGGCACCATTCAGTCAGACTTTCCATCTTACCCCCATTCTCTGACTCATCATTACCCATTATTCATCCATAAATGGTGTTACTGTCAGCGAATTTAAAGAAGGCATTGGAACTGTGTCTAGCTACACTGTCATGGGCATAGATGAGTAGAGCAGGGGACTGAGCACGCATCCCTGTGGTGTTCCTGTGCTGGTGGTTATCCAGGAGGAACTGTTGCAGCCAATTTGTACTGATTGTGGTCTGCTGATGAGGAGGTTGAGGGTCCTGTGGCATAAGAATCAGCAGAGCCTTGCTGGAATCTCGAGCGAAATACAAAGTGCTGAAGGAACTCAGTGGGTCAGGCAGAATCTGTGGATGGAATGGATGGATGAAGAAGGGGCCTGACCAGAAACGTCTGTCCTTTCACTTCATGGTGCCTGACGTTGAGTTCCCCCAGTATTTTGCTCTAACTACAGGGATCTTTGTATTGGGGGGGGGGGGGGGGCATTTGGATGGTCAGAGGTTGAATGAATGGTCTAATGGTGACACTTCACTAGACTGGAAAGGGTGCAGAGAAGATTTATGAGGATATTACCAGGCCTCGAGGGCCTAAGCTATAGCGAGAGGTTGAACAGGCCAAGATTCTATTCCTTGAAATGCAGGAGGATGAAGGGAAATCTTATAGAGGTATACAAAATCATGAGCGGAATAGATCAGGTAGACACTGAGTCTCTTGCCCACAGTAGGGGAATCACGAACTAGAGGACATAGATTTAAGGTGAGGGGGGATTTAATTGGAACCTGAGGGGTAATCTTTTCACGCAAACGGTAATGGGTGTATGGAACGAGCTGACTGAGGAGGTAGATGAGGCAGGTACTATCACAACATTTAAGAAACATTTAGACAGGTATAGGACAGGTTTAGAGGGATATGGGCCAAATACAGGCATGTGGGACTAGTGGAGATGGGGCATATTGGCTGGTGTGGGCAAGTTGGGCTGAAGGGCCTGTTTTCACGTTGTAAGACTCTACGACTCTATGACTAATGGGAATGATGTGACAGTACTCAGTTTCTCCCTGAGATGTACTTACCTTGATTCAGCTGCTGCCTTTTGACTAGGCTGACATAACTAAAGTGCAAAAATAAAATGTATTTTATCATTGTTAATATGCTAGTTTGACCCTGGTCCTAATTTTATTAAAATCTGCAAGTCAGTAGTTTGGAATTGGCTTCTGGAAGCACCAAGAATTCTTATATATCAGTTGCAAGCAATCTTCATTAATTAGCCCTTATTAAAGCCCACCCTCTGCTTTTGTCTCTGGAGATGCTGCCGACTTACTGCAAATATCCAGCATTTTCTATTTTTATTAATTTACTAACTATGAAAGTATATTGCTCAAATGCCGGTGCAGGCTCGAAGGGCCAAATGACCTCCTCCTGCACCTATTTTCCATGGATAATTTGAATTAGAAATGCACCTCCAATAATGTCATCACCAGTTAATGTTTTAGTGGATCCATAAATATTCTAAATGGTTTGAAATGTGTTTTATTTTAGGTAATCGCCGAGAAGAACCCTCCAGATGCTTCAATTCCAGATGGCCCCCACCTGGGAATTGTACCTTCTTGTACATTAAATGCTGTTGATAAATCTAAGCATGTGCATGTTGGTCCATCTCTAGAACCTTGCCCTCGATGTGACCTCGGCCATTATTTCCCAAACCACAATGTTCTCAATCGAGTTCACCCTCCGGGCAGCCTTCCAGTCCAGAATGGTTTCATGATAAAGACTGAAACTTCAACTCACGGAGAGCCAATTGTAGTAAGGCATTACGACATGAAAGACGTGCAAGCTGGTCCATCCAGTTTTACTTTTGATACTGTTCTTAATCAATCTCAGTGTGAATGGTCAAAAGGAAAGACTCATATTAGAAATCAATTAACTGATGGACATAACAGCAGGAATTCCAGACCGTTACTGGCACAAGACGCCATCTCGGGAACACTTTGTGATGCAGCAGTTAAAAGTCGAATAGGAATGATGACAGGAGAAGTTTTGTATGGACAGAAAGTGTCTGTAGACCCAAAGCAGCAGCTACTGTGTCAGAAAAAGGAGCTGGAGCTGGAGAAAGAAACGCTGCAGAAATTGCTCGCTCAACAGGAGTCTCTGCTCCTTTTAAAGCAACAGCAGTTACAAGAGTCCGTGTTGGATTATAGCAGGTAAGAACTTGATTGAGCATTGAACTATCCTAGTGGAGGTAATTTACCATTTAAAATTAGCCTTTATTAAATTGGCAAAAAAATATTAATTAAAGCTGACAGTGTTATCTATTGGCAATGGTTTTGAAACCCTGTCCTGGTACAGCTTTAATGAGTTTGAGGAAAATGGATCCCATGTGGTGGCAACTTGTTCAATGTTTCGGTTTAATTGAGCTCAGTTTTTTTAGATTTTTCACCTGCGTGGTATTGTGAATGTTATTATGTTTAGAGCAGCTGCAATTCAGTTGGGATTTTAACAACATTAAGAAATAACTATCAGTAATTGACAGTAAAAGCAAATTTCTATGGCAGTTGTGCGGTAACAATAAGTGTGTGCATATTAATAGCGCAATGCGTGTAGTAGGGTTGCAGTTAATATTCAAATCAGATTGATGACATAGTTCACCTAGGTATGTAAATGTTGTTAAATATAATATAGCATTAGATTTAGCTTTTGGAGCCAAAGGAATCTAGGGATATGGGGGTAAAAGCAGGAACAGGGTACTGATTTTAGAGGATCAGCCGTGATCATATTGAATGGCGGTGCTGGCTCAGAGGGCCAAATGGCCTACTCCTGCACCTATTTTTCTATGATTCTATTCACAATATTGGGCTAGAGTTGTATTTTAGTGCACGATTTTGTGGGTTCTGTCCTGAATTTTATTTTAAAAATCTTATTTTGTTAAATGTGGGAATAGTGCACTTTTGCATTTTGTAGCACTATGACGCAACTAAACTGTCTGAAATACCTAATGACCAAATAGTTTGTCACATTGATAGTCTTCTCACAAACTACAATAATTATCAATCTAACAAAGTTACCAGTGGCTAATTTCTACATTTAAAAAAAAAGGAGCATTGAAATGGAGTGCAAATAGTGATTGTAGCCGCTAAAATTACCTACTTTGGTCCATAGGATAAGATGACTTCGGGTTGCAGCAGTAAAGAAGTAGCAAACATATTATTGGTCCAAACCTAACAGTTTTTTTTAAAGACACAGAGTGCTATTTATACAGTTATTTTTTGTTTCCTATAATAAACCATGACCAATGGTTTATTGGTTATCCCTGCTAGGGTCTGATAATTTGAGACCCTCTTGCAGCTGAGGCAACTAGATGTGGATATTCTGAATGACCTAATTGAAAGAACTAAACTTTTAACAACTATTTTAAAGTAAACAAATCATAACTTGATGATTTTTTTTCTAATTATGTACCAGTTCATGTTCTGAGGCACGAGGTGAGTTTTGTTTAATTTATTATTGTCACTGTGAAAAATATTTTTTTGCATGCTATCCAGTCAAAGAAAAGACTACACCTGATTGCAATCAAGCCGTCCACAGTGTACTGATAAAGGCTAAAGGGTACAATGTTTCATGTAAGATAAAGTCCGATTAAAGATAGTTCAAAGGTCTCCAAGGAGGCAGATAAGGGATCTGGTCCTCAGTCTAACTGGTGAGAGGATCGTTCAGTTGCTTGATTACAGCTGGGAAGAAACTGTCCTTGAATCTGGATGAATGCATTTTCAAACTTCTGTACCTTTTGCCTGATGGGAGACGGGAGAAGAGGGAATTGAGACAAGTCCTTCATTATGTTAGAAGCCTTGCCGAGTGAAGATGGAGTCAATGGAAAGGTGGTCTGGGCTATGTCCACAACTCTACAATTTCTTGCGGTCTTGGATAGAGCTGTTTCCAAACTATACTGTGATCCACCCAGATAAAATGCTTTCTATGGCTCATCTGTGGAAGTTAATGAGGGTTGTTGGGACAGGCCAAATTCCTAAGTCTTCTAAGGAAGTAGTGCCTTCTAAGGAAGTTGGTGTGCTTTTTTGCCTGTAGCTTTGAGGCTGGTTCAGGTCAAATTGCTGGGGATATTTATTCCTAAGAACACGATGCTTTCAGCCATCTCTACTTCGGTGCCACCAGTGTATGTATTGCTTTGCTTCCTGAGGTCAATCACAATCTCCTTTGTCTTGCTGATATTGAGGGAGAGGTTTAAGAAAGAACTGCAGATGCTGGAAATGCTGGGGAAACTCAGTGGGTGAGGCAGCATCTATGGAGAGAAGGAACTGACTTTGGTGCCTTCCCTCACAGTGGGAAACTTTTGATTCTGCAGTGTGGATTTATGTTGAACTCTATCGTGTGTTGTGTTCTTTATTTTATTGTATGGCTGTATGGTGATCACACATTTCGCTGTTCCAACTGGCACGTGTGACAAATAAATTTATCTTGTATCTTGTATCTTGAATAGGTGACGTTTCGGGTCGAGACCCTTCTTCAGACTGATGTCGGGGAGGGGCGGGAAAAAGAAAGGAAGAGTAGGAACATTAGGCTTGTGGGATAGCTGGGAACAGGAGGGGAAGATGGAGAAAGCAAGGACTACCTGAAATTTGAGAAGTCAATGTTCATACTGCTGGGGTGTAAACTACCCAAGCAAAATATGAGGTGCTGTTCCTCCAATTTGCGCTGGGCCTCGCTCTGGCAATGGCGGAGGCCTAGGACAGAAAGGTTGGATTCGGAATGGAAGGGGGAGTTGAAGTGCTGAGCCACCGGGAGATCAGGTTGGTTATTGCAAACTAAGCGGAGGTGTTGGGCAAAGCGATCGCCAAGCCTGCACTTGGTCTCACCGATGAAGAGAAGTTGACACCTGGAACAGTGGCTGCAGTAGATGAGGTTGTAGGAGGTGCAGGTTAACCTCTGCCGTACCTGGAAAGACGGCTTGGGTCCTTGAATGCAGTCAAGGGGGGAGGTAAAGCGACAAGTGTAGCATTTCCTGTGGTTGCAAGGGAAAGTACCGGGGAAGGGGTGGTTTGGGTGGGAAGGGACGAATTGACCAGGGAGTTACGGAGGGAATGGTCTTTGCGGAAAGCAGAAAGTGGAGGAGATGGGAGGATTTGGCCAGTGGTGGGGTCCCGTTGGAGGTGGCGAAAATGTCGGAGGGTTATATGTTGCATGCGATGGCTGGTAGGGTGGAAGATAAGGACAAGGGGGACTCTGTCCTTGTTACATGTAAGCAGATGGGGAGTGAGAGCGGAGCTGCTGGATATAGAGGAGACCCTGGTGAGAGCCTCATCTATAAGAGGGGAACCCCCGTTCCGTTAAGAATGAGGACATCTCCGATGCCCTGGACAGGAACACCTCATTCTGGGTGCAGATGTGGCATAGACAGAGGAATTGGGAATAGGTGATAGAGCCCTTACAGGAAGCAGGGTGGGAAGAAGTGTAGTCCGGATAGCCATGGGAGTCAGTGGGGTTTGTAGCAGATGCCGGTCAGTAGTCTGTTACCTGTGATGGTGATGTCGGAAATGGTCCAAGTGAATTTGAGTGCCGGATGGAAGTTAGTGGTGAAATGGGTGAAGTTAGCGAGTTCTGTATGGGTGCAGGAGGTAGCACCAATGCAATTGTCAATGTAGCGGAGGTAGAGTTCGGGGATAGGGCCACGATACGCCTTGAACAAGGATTTCAGGTAGTCCTTGCTTTCTCCCTCCTTCCCCTCCCCTTGCCAGCTCTCCCACAAGCCTACTGTCTCTACCTTTTCCTTTCTTTTTCCTGCCCCCCCCCCCCCCCCAAAACATCAGTCTGAAGAAGGGTCTCGACCCGAAAACGTCACCTATTCCTTCACTCCATAGATGCTGCCTCACCCGCTGAGTTTCTCCAGCATTTTTGTCTATCTTTGAGGGAGAGATTGTTGTCTTGGAATCAGGTTACAAGGTTTTCAATCTCCTTCCTAGTTTGCTGTAAGTGTTTTTGAGGTTCTACTTGGGATTTGGGATCAGAAAGAAAATTGGTGTAATATTATCAACATGCTGAAGAAATGTTCAATATATTTTCATAGGTCCAAGCATCATCTATCGGAAACAGAAGACATGACATATGGTGAGGTTCCAACAACCAAAGCAAGGATTTCTTTACCAAATTTGGCTGGATCCACTGAGAGGTTAGAAAATGTAGTTCAACTTTTTTTCTACTCATTGCATAGTTTGTGCCAAATATATGGATGTGATGGACATTGCTTTGCAGATATTTAATATCATTTTCATTTAATCTTCTGTGCCATTGATGGTGACTGTCCATAGACACAGGGCTTACAATTTCACAAAATTACCATCTGTATGCCCTTT
Organism: Raja brachyura; assembly: GCA_963514005.1. The sequence continues at coordinate 47,146,121 of OY740781.1, read as the reverse complement.
ATTTGTTTTGTAATTAGCACGCTCTAAACTATGCCATTTCATAATTTACTTTTATGCTTTGCTCACAGAGTTATAGGTTTGGGGGGGGGGGGGGGGGGGGGTAGGAGGGCAGCATGTCATGACTGGGCATTTTTCATCTCTGTCCACCTCTTTGCCTGTTTGAACAAGTGTTTAATGCACCAAATGATTTGGGCATTAAAAAAAATTTAGACTTTAGACTTTAGAGAATTTTCTCGCAGGGAAATCTTGGTCAAAATGTATATTCTTAAAATTAAGGTTGGGTGACCTAGAAATATGGGAACGCTGCAAGCAATGGGGAAAAAAAATGAACTCTTTTGAATCTATCTCTTCCTGAGAATATTAATTGCTTGATATCCACCAGAGGAATGCATCAGAGTAATGAGTGGTTTTGGCTGCAGATCAGTTGCTATTGCAGCAACTGGTCTAGTGCTGTGAACTGTAGTGTCAGTTGTAATTTGCGAGTTCCATATTAAACATAATTGGAAACACTCATCTAGTTCGGCAGCATCTATGAAGAAAGCAGTTAAGTTAAAGTTTCAGGAGAATAGTTTTGGAATGTTGACTTTGGGTGGCACAAGACATTTTGTGTTTGTTTCAGACAGACAGGTAGAAATAAATTCAGGTATCAAAAGGCAGTTTGGATTCTTTAAGTTTGATATCATAATGTCCATGCCTTTGGAATCTCCTTCCTTGATCCAGTGCTTCAGCTCGAAGATGCCTTTCAAGTCTTTAAATATCCAGAAACCAATGATATGCTGAGTAAATTATAAGTTTTAATTAGGTTTACCACTATTAGAACTCTGCTAATGGTGCATCTATTATAGATCCCTACGGTGACATTTAACAATCATTTTTTTTGTACCCAATGTTAAGAATCTGCTTAAGTCTCTTAATTTCAGTTAAATTGTTGTCTAGTGATGTAGAATAATTTAGGTCTGCCAAAGTTAAGCTAGACAAATTTTGATGAGAGGTAAAATTCTAGAGAGACCACCTTTCCTTTTGTTGTTTAATGATCAACCTTAATTAACATGCAAATTTGAAATAATTAGAATGCATTAAAGGTGTTTAACCACTTTTCCCTAAAGAAATATTCAAATTAAACTGAGTGTGGCTTTAAATAATTTAATTCTGCAAGATCTATGGCAACAATTTTCTGCTCCATTTTTAAAATGTGAGCAGGTTAAACCTATTTTAAGTGATAATCAATATTAAATAATTCTATTCTAGCGATTCTTTGTATTGGTCTACATTAAAATTTAATTTACATTTTTTTAAAAATATCCAATTTTACCAGCATGTATATAGAATAATCCTTTTAGCATTTTCTATTAAGCTGAATGTATATTTGAATAATTCATGTCAAGATGCCTCATTTGAACATCACATCAAGTCTTCAGCTTTTGGTGATTGAAGTTGAAGGTGATTTATCTTAATTTGTTTATACATTCTATGTAACACCTAATGCAATTTTATTTCCCTGGTGTGGAAGAGTGAATGGGATAAGAAGTTATTTTGTCTTTAAGTATGTACTCTGAAATGATACTCTGAAGGCAAAATAATATTTTTCCCCTTTGCCTGGCTATGTAACTCCATTAAAGATTGAAAGCTTAAGTAATTATACTGATGTTTTTTTTACATTTGAGAAATTCAAAGTGAAAGGCCAAGGGCCATTATGCATATTACCAACTTAACATATTGGAGTTGATGAGTTTAGTTTTAGTTTAGTTTAGAGATACAGCACAGAAACAGGCCTTTCAGCCCACCGGGTCTGCGCCGACCAGCAATCCCTGCACATTTGCATTGTCCCACACGCACTAGGGACAACTTATATTTACACCAAGGCAATGAACCAACAAAACTGTACTTCTTTGGAGTGTGGGAGGAAACCGAAGATCTCGGAGAAAACCCAAGCAGGTCACAGGGAGAACATGCAAACTCCGTACTGGCAGCATTTTGGTAGTAAGAATAAAGGCTAGACTATTTTCTAAATGGGGAGAGAATCCAGAAATCAGAGGTGCAAAGGGACCAGGGAGTTCTGGTGCAGGATTCCCAAAATGTTAATCTGCAAGTCAAATTGATACTTAAGAAAACAAACTCAATGCTAGCATTTATTTCACAAGGGCTTGTTTACAAAAACAGGGATGGTAAGGCCACATTTAGAATATTGTGAGCAATTTTGGGCACCATATCTGAGGAAGGATGTGCTGGCTCTGGAGAGGTACCAGAGGATTCCTGATCCCAGGAATGAGAAGGTTAATCTATAATGAGCGTTTGTCGGCTGGTCCTATACTCGCTGGAAGAATGAGGGGGGACCCTATTGAAAAATACAGAATAGTGAAAGGCTTGGATAGATTTGATGTGGTGTGGATGTTTCCACCAGTTGGAGAGTCTAGGACTAGATGTCATAGCCTCAGCATTAAAGGACATTCTTTCAGGAAGTAGATGAGGAAAAATTCTTTGCCGCAGATGCCAAACCAGTGGATTAGTACAGGTGTCAGTTATGGGGAGAAGGCAGGAGAATGGGGTTAGGAGGGAGAGATGGATCAGCCATGATTGAATGGCGTAGTAGACTTGATGGGCCGAATGGCCTATTCTACTCCTATCATTTATGACATGACCCGTAGTCAGGATCGAACCCGGGTCTCCGGCGCTGTAAGGCAGCTGCGCCACTGTGCCGCCCAAAGGTGAAATCAAAGAGCAGTGATTCGACACAAGACTAAAGGATGTAACTTATAATAAAGTTGCTGATAGAAAAAATATGCTGATAGAAAAACATGCTAATAGAAAAAATATGAATTGGATTAATAGTCTTTTCTAATTAAATAGATGCTTTCTTGGTCGTAGTTTCAGCTGGTCCAGGACAAATTGATTGTGATATTTATGTCGAGGATCATGAGGCGCTACATGTGGAATTGTCTGTTGTTTTAATATATCATTTTAAAAGACAATCACTTTGGAATAGTGAAAAATATTTCTTTGCCATCATCCATGCACCATGATGTGGTTTAAGCAAAAATAATGAGTAAGCCGTTGAAATATATTGGGAAGCTCAGGGACAGGAAGGGTTGAGAGGAATATCGGCCAAATGTAGGCAAATACGAATAGCTCGGGTAAAACCCCTTGGTCGGAATAGAAGAGTTGGGTTAACGGGCTGTGTAACTCTCTGATTCAAAATCTGATCTTTGCTCTAGACCAAGATGCTTGGCATCTGCAACACTCCTGTGTAGATATTTTCTTACCAGCTTAAGTTATGGATATGTGTCAGACCTGAAGGAAAGGATTTTGGTGCAAATAAGGAAACTAAACCTATATGTAAATTTTATTATGAGATTTTATACAAAATATCTTTGTACACCATAGTGAAGATAGTCGTCGGTTTTATTAGAAAACCCATTCAAATTGCCTTAGCATTTGCTATAGTTATGCATTTTTGAATGCCAAAGTGACAGTGGTATGTTTGAAGTTAATGACTGGATAGGTTTATTGTTAGGAAAAAAAATGAAAGGATAGGAAAGAGGATAGCGTGATACGGTGAACACTTACTTATTGGAAATGTTGAATGAGCAGTTAACCACAGTATACTTGGGATAAAAGTAGATAATAACCGTGACTGTTGCTTTGTGAAAAGGCCATATGACGATACTTTACTATGTTGATTTCTATGTTTGTTAGTTTGATTTCGTGACTCTGCCACACAACCCAAACCAACGGATATAGATTAATGCACTAAGGTTGCAGAATCATAGGTCCTTGGCCCATTGTGCCATGCTGACCATTAATTATCCATCTATATTACCCACCTGATCCATAGCTTTTTGTACTTTGATGACACAAGTTTTGGCTAGTTGCAAATTTCTGTCTTTGTCACCCCATCATACTTTGCTGAATTCAATCACCCTTTGGGCGAAAGAAAATTATTGCTCAAAGTCTTCTGTAAATCTCCAACACCTTACCATAAACCAATGCCTCTGGTTGTAAATGTATCTGCTATGGGGAAATGTTTTCTACTTTTTATCCGAACAATGGCTCATAATTTTGGATACTTTAATGAGACGCTCCCCAACCCCTGGCCTCTTCAGGTTTGAGGAAAGCAAGTCAAGCTTATCCATGCATTCGTCATAATTGTAATCATCCTTTCCAGGTAAGATCCTGTGGATCTCCTCTGCACCCTTTCCAGTGCAATTATGTCCTTCCTGTGGTGGTGTGCTCAGACTGCACTCTTGTTGTTTAACCTATGTTTTATAAAGTTGTGCTATTATCTCTCTCAACTGCAGTGCCCCAGCTAATAAAGACGTATCCTATATGCTGCCCTCATCACCTTATCTAGCTAGTTCTGCTGTCATTTTCATTAATCTTTAGAATTGTTGAAGGATCCTAATGGGCTTGTCCCACTTAGGTGACTCTTTAGGCGACTGCCAGGGACTAGTTTTAATGGAATTCACCTACGACACCTGGCGACAACCTACGACAGCCCCTGCGACAACCTACGACAGCAAAAATGTCGTCGAAAAATTTTCAACATGTAGAGAATTTTGCGGCAGTCGCCTGTAGTTGCCCAAAAGATTGCCTAAGTGGAACAGGCCCATAAGTCTGCCATTTAATACCACCAATACCACCAATTTTCCCGTTTTCTCCAGAATTACCAAGCACATCTCCTAGCAACCTAACTAGTAGCTCATACAAAACAAGCAGGAGAAATGACGTAGGAGCAAGATCAATAATGGGGTAACTGCACAGAATCCCAATCCATCGCAGGAATTAATAACTTGCTCAGTTAATTGTAAGGTCCTTAACAGCATTGATGGTCAGAGGGATCATGGGATCATTGTTCCCTGAAATTAGAAAAACAAGTAGATACAGTGATAAAGAAGGATTATAACATGCTTGAGATGCAAAGAACTGCAGATGTTAGTTTACACAATAAATAGCACAAAGTGCTGGAATCACTTATTTGGATAGGTGACGTTTTGGGTTGGGACCTTTCTTCAAACTGATTGTGGTGGAGAAAGCTGGAAGAGAGGTGGACTGACAGGGCAACTGCACCCTGTACATCGCCAAGAGGGTAGAGTGGGTAAGTGGAAGTGGTGGTGGGGGGAGGAGGAGAGGAGGGGGATGGTGGGTTGGAGGCTTCTAGCCTGTAAGGAGGAAGCCACTGAGTCGGCCCCTACTCTGAGGACTTGGGGCGGAGAAGGGGGGGGTTGAGCCGGCCCCTGCTTGCCCCAAAAGACCAGAGACCAGGAGGATGGAACTGGTCATGACGAGGTGAACCTCTGTCTCACCTGAAAGGACTGTTGGGGTTGCCTTCATAGGTCAGGCCAATGGGTACAAGAGCCAGGAAGTCATTTTAAACCTTATAGGGTTTTGTTAGTCCTCATTTGGAAGTATTGTGGTTGCCCCATTATAGGAAGAATGTGGAGGCTTTGGAAAAGGTGCAGAGGAAGTTAACCAGACTGATGCAGAGGGGACTTCTTTGACATGGCATCATGTCTGGCATGGAGATGTAGGCCAAAGTGCCTATTCTTGTGTTGTACTGTTCTTGTTGAAGCATACGCAGAGAACTGCTGATCTTGCTCAGTGTATGTATTGCTTGGCTGGTCACATGTGGCACATGTAAACAATACTGTCACAAACCCAGCAGTCCTTCCAGGGTGCTGCTGCCATTCCCCCCCAATGCTAATCATACCCTAACTAACCTATGTTGGGTTTTCAACATGCTCCCCTGACCTCCTGCTCCCCAATGACGAACAGTCAATCCACAGCAGAGGCCTTACTTTTGTACCCCAATGCTTATATCTCAATGAGTTAAAAGCCCGTCATGACATTGAAGGCTTTTTCTGTCACCTCCAACTTCTGACTTTTTTCAGTGGCAAAGTGTCCTTGCCTCCAAGTGACTACCGTGTCTCTAGCATTCCCGCTCATCATGGACTCCCACTGCCAGCCTTCTACCCATTCTAGGCCATTTTAATTCCACTTTCTGCATGTCATCCAAAGTCTTGACTTTCTTACTCTCCTTACCGCACTCCCTCTGATTTAGAAATATGAATCTAAAAGGTTATAAAATATTTTAATTTTAGTCGTTTTAAACTTTAAAAAAAATGTCTAAATGAACACAATTTTTCAAAAAGTACATTGTCTTGGACGTTCACTAACAGATGCTCCTCTCCATTAAAGTGAATAGAGTCGTTATTCCCCTGTCAGGTCTAACCTGGCATGAATTGATTGAGTATGTTTTTCCAGGTGAATGCTGAGAAATTGTGAGAGCTTGGCTTGATCATGTAGCTGAGATCTTGTAAAGTCCAATAGTGTCATGCAATGGGCAAAATACTGATGTATACACGTAGAATGTTGGAATCTTGTGCATCTATAGATGCTTGTTTGGGCATCCTCAATGTAATTTCTGTGGAAAATACTGAATAGTTTATTAAAAGATGGCACTGTATGCACATTGTTTAAAAAATATTACATTTTTACCAGATACTAATAATCCATTATATTATATACCTTTTCCATCAGACAGAAAGTTGTCACACCTTTCTCAAGAAAACGTATTTTTTAATTTATTCAGTTCACTATATTTATATATATATGTAACACAGTTGGAGATCCCAATGCGTCCCACTGTAGAAATTCACAGATGGTTAATATGACATCTTGCAGGAGGAAAACATATTTAGAATAATGCTATTGTAACCACATGATAACTTTTAATAAATTATCTGTGCTTTAAAACCAATCCAGACTCCATAATAACTTTTAAATTCAACTTTGTAAATCTGATATGAGAACAGGTTTATTCTGCTAAGATTTATTCTTGCCGTATGAGTGAATTTGGTTAATTTAGTTGTAAAAGAAAATGAGTCCTTCAGTAGATAAATGTGCACTAATAAACTAACAAGTCATGTGATGTTACAGTCTTCCAGTATTATAATGATATAAATGCATTCACTTCCGGGGAGATTAAGGGGACGTTTCATGTAAAGACTAGTAATTCACAAGGGATAATAGCATTAGTAGATTGTGGAACTCTCTTTCAGGAGTGAAGTAATGCTTGTAATTTACCACAACTGATGCAATAGTCATTTTTTATGTTTTCATGACAACTTTAAAAATGGTATTTAACAAATTTGAAAGGTCAAATTTACCATATGGGTGTACGATGCTCCATTGACTGTGCTTGGTTGGTAACTTTTGTATTATTTTTAAAACAAAAAATATAAATTTATAAAATATTCACAATTTTGCTGCTATGCTTTAACACTTATTTTCACAAATTAAATTTTCATGAATATTGATTAATCTCCTCCTTAATGTCTATTTTTGAGTTAATCATCTTTAAAATATGATATGCTCTGCTTTAAGCCTGATGAGTTATTAGAACATTCAGTCTTTATCAGAAATTATTGTCATGTTGTAGAATGGTGAATTTATATTTTTTATGGTAGTTTGTTTAATGAAAATGCAATACTTTAATATTCCACATTTTTTCCTGTAAAGCACTGCTTCTGGTGAGTTGAATAGCAACACCTTGTGGAGTGCAATTATATTGCATGACGTAAGCTGCATATTATTTTGCGTAATTCTAACTAAAATACGTAATGTTAGTTCTGCAAAATTCAGCATTTCTTTAATTATTTTTGCTCACTGTTTTAATAGAATGATTGAAATTATCTCGGCACTTCCTGACTTATGTAATAGTTGATTTAGATAAACTTGTATTTATGTAAACAATTCACAATAGGTGGTCCCGCTTCCTGAATGACCTGTGTTATTGCAATGGGGAGTGCTTTCTGTCCACTTCATGGATATAAAAGAGTTTTTTCTGGGCTCGCTGCTCTTCTACTTTTGGCCATAGCGTGACACCTAGGTCGCCCACAGCTTGCACAAGGTTCACCAGCAAGCTCTTCTGCACCAGCAGCCACACCATCCGGTTGACGCGGCTGAGTGGTTCCCATTATAGCCGTTCGCCGACAGCACCTTCTTCAGGCTACCGTAGGGTTCCCCCCTTTCTCAACAGCTGCCGCTTCTTCTTGTTGGCCGTCGCTTTGTCCGCTGCCCCCTCAAATATCGCTGCCTCCTCTTCCTGTCGCTTTGCCCACTCTGCTGCTCCCCCCTTCATTGCCAAAGAAGGATCTTCACCCAAAACATCAACTATCCATGTTCTCCAGATTTGCTGCCTAACCTATTGAGTCTCTCCAGCACTTTGCGTCATTTTGTATATTAACCAGCATCTGCAGCTTTCTTTCTATCTAGTTTTAAGGAGATTCTGACGTATAAAAACTGACTTGCGTAAGGGTTTACAGAACGGAACCCTTGCATGATCTGTTGCATTATTCCCTAACTTGAGGGCTAATTACAATATTTTGCAGCTGAGGATAGCTGTGTTGATAATCAATGAAATCAACACTGCTGCGAGAACGATCTTTACTCAGAAGGTCAGAATAGAGATTCAATTTTGATTGAATAATAATTGAAGAATAGTAAGAGGCAGAAGTTCCTGGTGTGAGGACAGTTCAGGACAGTTTCTCAGGATAATACATTATGGAACCATCCAGACTACAGACGTTTTAAGTATCGTCATGTGTAGTGATTCAGGATTAATTAATCTCATTCTAAAGGATCATCTGGAGAGAAATAATCATGATGTGCCAGAATTTCATATTCAAATTGAGAATGCCAGAGGATATATTTGAGCCAAATACTAATGATAGTATTTAAAAGACTCTTGGTCAGGTGGATATGGTCACCGACATCCTTTGGTATTATAGGAAATGGATGCATTGAGTATGGCCTTCCTAAACAATCCCTGCAGCTCAATGGTTAAGATATTATTTAAAATTAAGATAAAAATTTGGAACTGAGTTCAGTTTTTGGATCTCAATTAAATATTAATATAATTAGGAGCAGATTGAGAATATCATAACCTGGTGCCAAGACAACAACCTCTCTCTGAATGTCAGCAAGACAAAGAAGATTGTGATCGATCTCAGGAAACGATGTGGTACATATTATACATTGATGGCGCCGAAGTAGAGATGGTTGAGAATTTCGGGTTTTGAGGAATGTATCACCAGCAATTTGTCCTGGACCAGCCACATCAATACAATGGTCAAGAAAGCACACCGATGCCTCTACTTGCTTAGAAGGCTTAAGATGTCTGGCATGTTCCCAACAACCCTTACTAACTTCTACAGATGTGCCATAGAAAGCATTTTATCAGGATGTATCACAGCATGATCTGGCAACAGCGCCATCCAAGACCGTGAGAAATTGAAGAGAGTTGTGGACATTGCCCAGCCCATCTCGCAAACAAACCTCTCATCCATTGACTCAATTTTCACGCCGCCTTGGTAATTTTACTAACATTATCAAGTACCAGTCTCACTCTGGTCACTCACTCACCTCCCCTCTCCAATCAGGCAAAAGATACAAAAGTTTGAAAATGCATACCTCCAGATTCAGGGACAATTTCCCTCCGGCTGTTACTAGGCAACTAATATTAGTCCTCTCACCAACTAGATCGAGTCTTGACCTCCCATCTACCTCATTGGAGACCTTCGAACTATCTTTATGAGGACTTTCCCTGGCACTAAATGTTACACCCTTTTACCCTGTCTCTGTACACTGTACGACTTGATTGTGATCATATATAATCTTTGTGCTGATAGATAACGTGCACCAAAAACGTTTTTCACTGTACTTTGGTACATGTGACAATAATAATAAACTATACTAAACTAAAATGACTTAGAAAAGGGAGTTAAATATAATACTTCCAACATTGTGGATGACACAAAGTTGGTAATTAGGAACAGCCTTGTGAAGAAAGTACTGGGGGGCAACTTGCTAAAATGAAGGATAAATGTCTGGACTTGGAAGCAAGATCGAGAAGGCAGAATTTAAGAATAGTTGGAGTAAAAGAGGGAAGGGAGAGTGGACAAAACCCTCAGGAGTTTGCTGCCAACTTACTTAAACAAGTACTCAAGCTGCCTGAAACCCCGAGAATAGACGTTGCTCACCGGGTTCGATGTAAGGCTCAAGCAAGCTTAGCTGCCCCCCCAAGACAGATCATTGTGAAATTTTATGACATCTCTAACCTGGAAGAAATTATGAAACGGATTCCATATGGATCGAATTTGATGTTTGGAGAGGATAATATAAGATTCTTTTGTGACTATCCAACTGAAATTGTTAAAAAAAAAGGGACATGTTCACAAAGACAAGAATGATTTTGAAATAATTTTTTGGCGTAAGATATGGATTAATGTATCCTGCAAAGATGAGGACACTTATAACTCTGTTGAACGTGCCTTCACGGACCCAGAAGAGGCATTTAAATATGCACAAAGTTTCGCAAAGGAGGCCGACTGATTATCAGGAGTCGGTCTCCCACAACAATACAGAGGAGAAGCTGTGAAGAAAGGACTTTTTTTATAAAAAAGCCTGCTCTTGTTAAGATGGCTGATTTCTCCACGAGGAGCTGTCTAGACACCTTATCTTTGGAATGTTAACTCACGGTCAAACTTTATGTTTCACTCTGAATGAAGGACTTGGAAAACAAGAAAAACCGTGGTGGAAAAAAATGGAATTTGGGAATACGAAAAAACAACTTGTTAACAACTTAACGGACTTGTATACAGAAGTTTATGACTTAAGAAACATACAATTATATACTAACATAAAACATTTAACTAATAGAACTAACTCAACACCAATAACCCACTATTGTGAAATATTAATGCACAGCGTAATAATGACAGATTTATATCTCATGATGTTAATTAATTTCTAAGTATAAGAATAATTAGTTAAGTATGCTCAATAAGTATTAACAATATACTAACAAATTCTATGGATATAGTAGATCTAGTTTAAATTGTGCGTAAAGGGGGGGGGGAGGAGATTCAGTTACTTGGAAATTATCCAAGGGTCTGAATCTGGTTAACTTCTTGGAACCTGCTGCTGTCTAATACAAAAGAATGGGACTTAATTGGGGAGTGAAATGTAATAACTGTTGGTATATTGGCAGACATGGGCATATAATTAACATAGTCACTGTTATATTTGAGTGTATACTTAATGTTGGATTTTTTTTTGAAGGTGCATTCCAATAGTTAGATTTGAAATGCGTTTTATCTTATATATAGTTTTAAATTTTGAACCGGCCTCTCTTCCTTTTAATAATAATTGGTCAAGGGGGCAGAGCAAAATGTATAACAACATCTACGGAAGTCAACAATAATTTTTCTACCACCTTTTGGCGTTTTTAAAATTATAATATCCCTATTTTTAGATATTATAATATCACTTTTTGTTTTTCAATTATCTTTTCACCACTTTGCACCTTCTGGTCTTTTCTAAGGTCTGTTTTGAAGGGGAGATGCCACCAAAATTTAACAGCTGTGGATGACCACCCATCACCTAGAGTTCTGAGGTACTTGGTTGCACCATATGGCTTAAAGGTATTAACATGATTTACAATGCAAGACGATAAACAAAAGAAAACTGGAGGAATCACGTTCTGTAGCTGGAATATAAGGGGCGCTAATGAACCAATTAAAAGAGTTAAGATTTTTGCCCAATTAAAAGCACTCAACTGTGATATAATCTTCTTACAAGAAACACTTGTAAGAAGTGTCTGAAATATCAAACGCAGATAAGATTGAAGGCAAATTGGATTGGGCAAACATACTACTCTTCATTTACTTCTAAATCTAGAGGCACGGCTATTATTATTCGTAAAGGCATACCATTCAAACCAAAGAATATCACAGCAGATAAAGAGCGGAGGTACATTATAGTTACGGGAGAAATTCACTCTACCCCACTTACTTTGATAAATATTTATGCTCCCAACTTTGATAACCCTCAATTCTTTTGTAAAATTCTGGATATAATTTCAGAAATTAACTGCCAAAATGTGATAGTAGAGGGAGATTTCATTTGTGTTCTAGATCCATATCTGGATAAATCAGCAAAACAATACAGGACGAACATAAAATCTAAAACTAGTGAACTCCTAAATACATGCATATAAAACACAACATAACAGATGTATGGAGAATCGCTAATCCAGTAGGTAGAGAATACTCATTTTATTCAACGGTACATAAAACATATTCACGTATTGATTATTTTTTAGTGGATACAAAATTAATTCCCTATACATACAACTCTAAATACCATAATAGTATTATTTCTGATCATTCCCCGTTACCCTTTTTTTTAAATTAGAAGGAATGTCTGATAAAAAATCGTTCTGGAGGTTTAACCCCCAAATCTTAAACAGCTCACAAGGTTGTACATATTGAAAACAGCAGATGATATTCTTCTTTGAGACAAATGATACACCAGATATTTAACCCACCTTATTATGGGAAACTTTTAAGGCATATATTAGAGGAACTATAATTTCATATCAAGCTTTCCAAAATAAAAAGAACAAAACTGAACAATTGGAGTTAGAACAAGAAATTAGACAATTAGATTTAGAAAATGCTAAAGAACCAACCATAGATAAACATAATAAGAGAACAATATTAAAATACAAATTAAATAAAATTTTATCGGCAAGAATAATAATTACAAAACAAGAAAATTTCGAATTTGGTGATAAACCACATAAACTCTTAGCACGTCAACTGAAAAACCGGGAAAACAGAAAATACAATTACTAAAATTTAATCAGATATAGGTGAATTACTAACACTACCTAAAGACATTAATAAAAGATTTGCTCAATTTTACCAACATCTATATACATCTAACACTTCTGCAAACAATATTAAAATTACAAACTTCTTAGACAATTGTAATCTTCCAAAACGTAATACGTTGGAACAAGAGGAATTAGGAGCTCAGATTACACTTAAGGAAATAGAAGAAACAATAAATTTGTTGAAGAATGGTAAAACGCCAGGACCAGATGGCTTTAGTAATGAATTCTATAAAAGATTCTACGAGATAATTTCACCACGCTTAAAAAATTTATATATACATGCTTTTAAAGAAAATATATTACCAGAAACACTAACCAAGTCAACTATTACACTTATACCTAAAAAGGATAAAGATCTAGAAGACCCAGGCTCATATAGAGTCATAGCACTCCTAAATACAGATAAAAAAATATTAGCAAAGACCCTAGCGAGAAGATTGAGTAAATATGTTAGCAAACTAATAAATCCGGATCAAATGGGGTTTATACCCAAGAGATACTCATTCAACAATTTGAGACGGCTGTTTAATATAATGTACTCACATAAAACTGAAGAGGAAGACTTAACAATTATTTCATTGGATGCAGAAAAAGCTTTTGATCAAGTAGAATGGCAATATCAATTCAAAGTATTGCAAAAATTTAATATGGGAGGTAATTTTATCTCATGGGTAAAATTATTGTATGATAAGCCGATGGCTAGAATACTGACTAATAATATATTATCACCGAAATTCCAATTATCAAGGGGCAATAGACAGGGGTGTGCATTATTGCCCCTTGATAATTGTGATAGAGCCTTTAGCGGAAAGTATAAGAAGTCATCCGAATATTCATGGATATAATACCAAGCACTCAAATAATAAAATTTAATTATATGCAGATGACATTATTATATATTACAAATTCGCAAATTAGCACACCAAATATACTAAATTTAATAGAGGAATTTGGTTCTTTTTCAGGATATAGAATAAACTGGAACAAAAGCGAAATTATGACGATAAAACCTTATATGTTGAAATTCCCTTTTAGAATTCCAACAGAAAAATTCAAGTATTTGGGTATCCAAATATAAATAATTACTCAACGCAAACTGGAAAACACTGCCGATGTCCTAAATAGGCAGAATAAATGCTATAAAAAAGATCTTTTTACCAGAAATACTGTACCTATTTCAATCAATACCAATATATTTACCAAAAAAAATCTTTAAAAAACTAGGCTGATATTTCAAACTTCATATGGGACTATAAATCACATAGAATTCAAAGAAAACATCTGTGTAAATCTAAAGAATTAGGGGGACTGACACCCCCTAATTTGTTGTACTACTATTGGGCAGTGAATATTATAAATATAATTTATTGGTTGGACAGTTCTGCCCAACAAGTAGATTGGATAAGAATGGAGAAAGAGGATTATTCCCCTTATAATATAGGAGCGATTCTTCTTTCCCCGATGAAACTGAACAATGCAATATATACGAAGAATCCAATTATTCACAGCATAATACGAATTTGGAAACAAATAAAAAAACGTATTGCTTTTTTCCCCAATAGCTAACAATCCCTCATTTAAACCATCTATTATTGATAAGACGTTTATCCATTGGGAAAGAATAGGAATTAAAATGATTGGAGATATGTATGAAATGGGAAAACTTCTATCGTTCCAACAATTACAACTAAAATATAACCTGAAAAGTAACCAATATTTCAAATACCTTCAAATGCAAGATTATTTGAAAAAATATATACAAGGATATCAAACTCAAACCTCAGATTTATTAGCGGAAGGAATGAACAGAAAGGCAGAATCAAGCATTTTAAACTCATATTTATATAATATAATTTTAAATATAGAAACACCAACGACAGAGGCAATTAGAAGGGACTGGGAACAAGTTATTGATAAAAATCCTGAAAGACAGATGGGAAAAAAACTTATTATATGTACATAAATGTTCGATTAATGTAAGGCATAACTTAATTCAATTTAAAATTTTACATAGATTATATTACTCGAAAACCAGATTGAATAAAATATTTCCAAATATTTCCCCCATTTGTGACAAATGTCTAACTCAAAATGCCACTATAGCACATTACTTTGTCTCTCGTATAAAACTTTATAAATTTTGGAATGAAATCTTGGAACTTTTACAAAACTATTCAATACAAAATTGAACCGCAATACAGAACTCTCTTTGGATCAATGGAAGAGAGACGTAAATTAACTACGTTCCAAGAAGCTCTCTTTAATTATGGTTTTATAACAGCAAAGAAACGTATACTTAAATTTTAGAAAAACGCAACCACGCCAACATTCAAAATGTGGATTTCAAATATGTCAGAAACGCTACATCTTGAAGAAATGAGATTCCTCCTACTAGGCAAAGTAGACCAATTCTTAAAGATTTGGTCTCCTTTTTAACGACTTCTTACAAGCATATGGTGCAACAAAACATAAACTTAGAAATTAAATGGTTGAGAACCGGGTGATGGATGGATAAAGATACTAAATAGGTATATCTCCCTTAACTTCTTTTCTTTCTATTTTCTCTTTTTTTCTCAATCTCCTTAGCTTTTTATCTCTGCTCTCTGTCTCTCTCGCTATCTGTTTCTACTTGCTTGTCTATCTATCTCGACACCCATATAACCATATAACAATTACAGCATGGAAACAGGCCTTCTCGGCCCTTCCAGTCCGTGCCGACCATTTATTTTCCCGTAGTCCCATCTACCTGCTCTCAGACCATATCCCTCCATTCCCTTCCCGTCCATATACCTATCCACTTTACTTTTAAATGTTAAAATCGATCCTGCCTCCACCACTTCTGCTGGAAGATCATTCCACACAGCCACCACTCTCTGAGTAAAGAAGTTCCTCCTTATGTTACCCCTAAACTTCTGTCCCTTAATTATTATGCCATGCCCTCTTGTTTGAATCTTCCCTACCCTCAATGGGAAAAGCTTATCCACGTCAACTCTGTCTATCCCTTTCATCATTTTAAAGACCTCAATCAAATCCCCCCTTAACCCTTCTGTGCTCCAAAGAAGAAAGACCTAACTTGCTCAACCTTTCTCTGTAACTTAGTTGCTGGAACCCAGGCAAAATTTCTAGTAAATCTCCTCTGTACTCTATTTTGTTGACACTCTTTATTTTTTCTATCACTGCTCTTTTATTACTATATTAAAAATAAGAAGTTGTACAAGAATGGTAATGTGTATGTATATATCAGGTACTTAGGTACCACATCACTGTACTTTTAACAAAAAAAAACAAAAAAAAAAAGATGAGCCTTGTGAAAGTTACAGAGAGGCTCCAGGTTAATTTGGACTGATCAAGGGAGTGGGCCGATATATAATGTGGAGTCTATTTGGGTAGCAGCTAGGAAGTCTATTTTTAATTGCATGATGATAGTTTTGGAAAAGGGGAGTAAAATTTGGGTACCCTTGTGCACAGGTTTTTGAGAGACAGCACGGATCCAGGCCCTTTGGCTCACCGAATCCAGTGGCTCACGTCGACCAGCAATCCCCGCACACTAACACTATCCTACACACCAGGGACATCTTACAATTTTACCAAAGCCATTTAACCTACAAACCGGTATGTCTTTGGAGCATGGGAGGAAACCAGAGCACCCGGAGAAAACCCACGTGGTCACGGGGAGGACGTGCAAACTCCGTACAGACAGCACCCTTAGTCAGGATTGAAC
This sequence comes from Raja brachyura, assembly GCA_963514005.1. The sequence goes on along the minus strand of OY740781.1, from coordinate 47,129,664 downwards.
ACGGATCTCTTGTGATGTAAGGTAGTAGCTCTACCACTGTGCCACCATGCCGTCCCATGAAACATAGAAACATAGGTGCAGGAGTAGGTCATTCGGCCCTTCGAGCTAGTACCTTCATTCAATATGATCATGGCTGATTATTTAAAATCAGTACCTTGTTCCTGCTTTTTCACCATATTTCTTGATTCCTTTCTCCCTAAGAGCTAAATCTAACTCTCTGATGAAAACATCCAGTTAATGGGCCTCCACCGCCTTCTGTGGCAGAGAATACCACAGATTCACAACTCTCTGGGTGAATTTTTTTTTGCTCATCTCAGTCCTAAATGGCCTACCACTTATTCTTAAACTGTGACCCCTAGTTCTGGACTCTCCCCACATCGGGAAGATTTTTCCTGCGTCTACCATGTTCAATCCTTTAAGAATTTTATATGTTTCTCTAAGATTCCTCTCATCCTTAAAAATTCCAGTGAATACAAGCAGAGGACCCATTCTTTCATCATATGTCAGTCCCGCCATCCCAAGAATTAACCTGGTGAACCTAGGCTGCACTCCTTCAATAGCAATAATGTACTTCCTCAAATTAGGAGACAAAAATTGCACACAATACTCCAGGTGCAGTCTCATCAGGTCCCTGTACAACTGAAGTTGTAATGAAGGCTAACATGCCATTAGTTTTCGTCACTGCCTGCTGTACCAGTAAACTTACTTTCAATGACTGATATATAAGCACACCCAGGTCTCGTTATATCTCCCTAATCCTAATCCAAAACCATTCGGATACTAATCTGCCTTCCTGTTCTTGCCATACATCTGCCCACTTACCCAACCTATCCAAGTCACCCTGCAGCCTCACAACATCCTCATCGCAGCTCACACTGCCACCCAGCTTTGTGTCACCCGCAAACTTGGAGATGTCACATTTAATTCCCTCGTCTAAATCGTTAATATATATTGTAAATCCCAGCACCAAGGCTTGCGGCACCCCACTATTCACTGCCTGCCATTCTGAAAATGACCCCTTAATTCCTACTCTTTGCTTCCTGTCTGCCAACCAGTACTCTATACCTTACCCCCAATACCATGTGCTCCAATTTTGCACACTAATCTCTTGTGAGGGACATTGTCAAAGGCTTTTTGAAAGTCCAGATACATCACATCCACTGGCTCTCAAAATATCCTCAAAAAATTCCAGAAGATTAGTCAAGCGTGATTTCCCCTTCATAAATCCATGCTGACTTTGTCATTGCTTTCTGAATGCAGTGCTATTACATTTTTAATAATCGACTCAAGCATCTTCTCCACTACCGATGTAAGGTTAATTAGTCTATAATTCCCCATTTTCTCTCTCCCTCCTTTCTTAAAAAGTGAGGTTTCATTGGCTACCCTCCAGTCCACAGGAACTGATCCAGAGTCGAGAGAACTTTGGAAAATGATCACCAATGCATCCACGATTTCTAGGGCCACCTCATTGATGACTCTGGGATGCAGCACATCAGGCCCTGGGGATTTATCTGCCTTCAATCCCAATAGTTTGCCTAACACCATTTGCTGCCCAAATGTGGATTCCCTTCAGTTCCTCGCTCCCACTAGGTCTTCGGTCCCCTAGTATTTCTGGGAGATTGTTTGTGTCCTCCTTAGTGAAGACAGAACCAAAGTACTCGTTTAACTGTTCTGCCATTTTTTCTGTTTCCGATTATAAATTCTCCTGCCTCTGATTGTAAGGGACCTACATTCATCTTCACTAATCTTTTCCATTTTACATATCTAAAGCTTTTACATATAGCTTTTAGAGTCAGTTTTTATATTCCCTGCAAGCATTCTTTCATGCTCTTTTTTCCCCCCTCTACATTAACCCCTTTGACCTCCTCTGTTGAGTTCTAAGTTTCTCCCATTCCTCTGGTTTGCTGCTTCCTCTGTCCAATTGACATGCCTTTTCCTTGGATTTAACACTATCCTTGGTTTCCCTCGTTAGCTGTGGTTGAGCCGCCTTCCTAGTTTTATTTTTTCGCCAGACAGGGATGAAAAATTTTTGGAGTACATCCATGTGGTTATTAAATCTTTGCCTTTGCATCTCGACTGTCAACCATTTAAGTATAATTTGCTATAATATCCTAGCTAATTCCCGTCTCATACCTTCAAAGTCTCCTTTCTTATTCAGGACCCTAGTCTCTGAATTAACCGTGTCACTTTCCATCCTAATGCAGAAATCCGCCGTATTATTGCCCAAGGGGCTCTGCGCAACAAGTACGCTCACTAATCCTTTCTCATTACACGATACCCAGTCTAGGATGGCCTATCCACTAGTCGGATCTTCTATATATTGGTTTAAAAACCATCCTGTATACATTTCATGAAATCCTCCTCCTCAGCGCTGCTACCAATTAGTTTGGCACAATCTAAATGTATCTTTGCTGCATGCATCCCTAATTTCCTGCATGATGCTATCCCCAACCTCCCTACTGCTGCTTGGTGGTTTGTATACAACTCCAACAAGCGTTTTCTGCCCTTGGCTATTTCACAGTTATACCCATACTGAGTCTACAGTATCCAAGCTGAGTAGTTGAAAGAAAGCATGCAGGTGAAAAGGTGGTTAAGAAGGTAAACTAAGATTGTTCCTGATGTTGGGGAGGTCCAGGACAAGGGGTCACAGCTTAAGGATAAGGGGAAAATCCTTTAGGTCCGAGATGAGAAGGACTTTTTTCACACAGAGAGTGGTGGGTCTCTGGAACTCTCTGCCACAGAGGGTAGTTGAGACCAGTTCATTGGCTATATTTAAGAGGGAGTTAGATGTGGCCCTTGTGGCTAAGGGGATCAGAGGGTATGGAGAGAAGGCAGGTACGGGATACTGATTTGGATGATAAGCCATGATCATATTGAATGGCGGTGCAGGCTCGAAGGGCCGAATGGCCTACTCCTGCACCTAATTTCCATGTTTCTATGTTTCTATATGTAAACCCTTATAGTGAGGGGATTTAAGATAGGAGATACTTTCTGTTGCATTTGAACAAGATATTAATGAGAATGCGCCTGCAGTATAGTTTGTTGTTTTGATCACATCTCAAATAGGTTGTCCCTGTGATGGAGAGAATTCAATGAATATTCATTAGACCGATTCAACATTAACATTGGAATGGAGATTTGGCTTATTTAGGTTGTATTTACTGTAACATTGAGGGGAGATCTCATAGAAAACTTTAATATTCTAACAGGAGCAGAAAGGAGATATAGGGAAGATGTTCTCGATAGCTGGGGAGTTGAGGACTCAGGATCATAGTCTTGTGAAAAGGGGTAAACCATTTAATACCTGTAGAATATTTCACCACAATATGCAGATGAAGCTAAATCATTAAACATATTCGAGGAAGAGACTGAAATCTTTCTACGGGCTAGATGGATCAAGCGATATGATGAGAATGCTGGAACAGTTTTAAATTTTGACGATCAGGCCTGATGGTATTGAAAGACAGGACAGAATTGAATGCCTGAATGATATAGTCATACTATTTTTCAAGATTCCTATGTTTGATATTTAAATCATCTTTTGATCTGAGATAGAAACATCGCATTTTAGATCAGATTAATTAATGCAAGGTGTCGTCTGGCAAGAGTTGAGTACATAATCCAGACTGCCCTTTCATTTCCTGCATTCTTTGTTCTGGCCTAAAGTGCATCCCACATTATCATCACTCAACTATTTGTGTACTTTTAGCTGTTCAGATTCTAAGCTCAGAAAAACTATCTCCAAATCTTTCTGCATCTCCTTTAAGCTGTTTTTTAGAATGTACCTCTTAATTTGTTGTGGCCTGCTGCCTGAGTGTGTACTTGTGGCTTGATATAACATTTTATTTACTAAATCTCCTGGGAAGCATCTTGGGACATGGTAAGTTAGAGATGCTGAATAAGCTGAAAAATTGTCTTTACAAGACTGAGATAACTGAGCACTGTATATTTAGGGATGAAGTTCATCGGTTGACAAGTTGAAGCAAGTGTGCTTTTTCCTGTGCAGAAATTCAGAGTTGTGGAGTGAAGTTAATTATTACTCGACCAATATCACCCAAAGCAAATGAACTATTGTTATTCTCATTGGATTTTGTCGAAGATAACTAGCTTGGCTGCTTGTTTTTCTGCATTACGACTGTAACATCATTTGGAAAATGTTGCTAATAAATAGCTCAGGGATACCATAACGTTGTAAAGCTGTTCATATAATTGTTAAGTTTATTTCATTTTCTATCCTCTACTTAAATTTAAGATGTTGAATTTGTGAATTTAACATGTAATGACTCTCTTCCCAGGTATTTAAAATCAGAAGATCATCTTTACAATGCCCATTTGGAAGGAACCATTAAGACGCCAACTACAGAACCATGGGAAAGATTACATGCTGGAAACAAAATAGCATCTTTTGATCCAGAATTGAATACTTTTAGGGGTACAGCTTTTTATTCTGCTGGAGACACGAGTAGACAACAAATAGGTATTTAATTTTAATCTTTTGCCACACGTGCACTTTATAGTAGTTGCCAATGATTGTAGATTTTTTCTATCATGGAATTAAGTATTTTGTCCATAAATCTGCCAATAGCATACTGTAGCGCAATTCTTTATGTTGCTCTTTCTATCTCTTTTCTCCAGCCCTTGTAAATAATTTCCCACTGCATTCCCTTTTAAAAGCTCGAGGATTGTGTATGGCTGGGCAGCCATACCCATACAGGACGGCGCCCCCTAGAATAAAGGCTTCAGGGCTGCTGGGCCATTTGGTCAATTTGAAAGTGCTCCCTGTGGAACTGGGACAAGCTGCAGAGTGGTGCCAGTTTGTCTAGAGCCCAGATTTGAGCTGCAGGAACAGAATGGGAGCATCTGCAGACCCTAGTAATTAGGTGCAAAATGCATAGAGTGGATTGGATGGCTGCAAACCAGACACACACCTTGTAAATAATTGTAAATAATGTTGCAAAGCTTTATGTTACTGAATGTTGGATGAGGTATTGATCCTTGTCTAGTTTTCTTGCATATCAGGGTAAATGTTGCGAGATTCGCTTCCTCTGAGAAACACTGATTGAATACAATGTGTTAGCCACTGTATTATTGGGTTAGGGAAATGTATATTATGTATGGGGTTAATTGATATCTGTAATTGGATTGTAAAGCGACCACCCCCATGTGGTTCGGCCCCTCGAGATCCAGGGACCTATAAAAATCCGCTGCCATGAGGTCCTGCGTCGATCTTCTGGGAGAGCGCTTAGGACTGTGTGACCTTCTGGAGTGTCTCTGTTTGAGCAAGGCCTAGAGGGCTTGATCAGACAGATACGAGGATCAAACCCGTGGTGGTGAGGTACAGTAGTGGGAACTGTAATTGTGTTTGTCAAAATAAAGATTAGTTGCGCAAGTGCTTGATTCAGTAGTTTTTGACTGAAACTAGACTGGGGGGAAACTTCGAACGAGCAACTGGCTCTGGAGAGGGTCTGGAGGGGGTTTACACGAATGATCCCAGTACTTGCTGGAGTTTCGAAGAAGATGGGGACCTCATTGAAACGTACAGGATAGTGAAAGGGTTGGAGAGAGTGGATGTGGAGAGGATGTTTCCACTAGTGGGAGAGTCTAGGACTAGAGGTCACAGCCTCAGAATTCTGTAAACCTGTAATCTGCAGTCCCTCGTGTCTGCCTTGTACAAAATGTTGCTGAGGTCATTGTGTTCAGTTTTGCTCATTCTGTTCTGCAAATATGCCATTTAAACTGGCATGGGTGCAGAGAAGGTATACAAGGATGTTTAGGTTTATTATTGTCATCTGTACCAAGGTACAGTGAAAATCTCTGTTTTGCATGCTATCCAAACAAAGCAGATATGGTTTACATAAGTACAATCAAGTCAAACTCAAGTGCAATAGATAGAACAAAGGGGAAGATACAGAGTGTAAAATATAGTTCCCAGTATTGTAACCCATTGTGGACATTGGACTTTGTCCATGTAATTAATGGATGGAGATGAATTGGAGAGTAGCCTTGACTCCATCCCACCATTGACTGAAGAAGGGTCTCCACCCGTAAAGTCACCCATTCCTTCTGTGAGATATAGTTTGTGCTCACAATCACTGCTCAGAGACTAAATCATCGAAACAAGAAATGCTTTTTATTTGCGAATCTGCAGAATCGGGTGCCTCTCCAAATTGAGACACACCGAAATCAGAAAAGTAAAGCCCCTTTATACACACAATTCTGCTGACTTAACCTCCCCTTCTGGCTCTCTCCAATCAGAGCACTGAGGTGCACAGTCTATGGGTACATCCCCCAGTACCTCCCTCATCATACATACCACGTTCATACATGTGCATGGTAATGAGCAGTTTCCCGACCAGGGGCGTGTCAGTAATATTCATTCATTTTATTAAGCATGCCCAGTTGCAATTGACCTGGCCTAGTTTTCTCACCTCCAACTGACCTATCTCAGTTTTTTTATATCTGAACTAAAGCTAGTCTCTACTGACAAGGGTCCACTTTCATCCCTAGTCCCTACTGACAAGGGTCCCATCTATCACCCTCCTTCTACGCTATACTATGCCATCCATCCTCACTCAAGGACAGTTGTGATAAACCCACTCCCGGCTATGTCAACATCCTCTCCCTGGCCTCTATCGGTTAGAATCCTGTTTACAAGTTAGAATCTTCTCCTGAATCCTTACAATAGTGGGGTTTAATCACTTTATCCCTCACAATTCTCTCCAGAGATGCTGCCTGTCCCGCTGAGTTACTCCTGCACTTTGTGTCTATCTTCGATTTAAACCAGCATCTGCAGTTCCTTCCAAAACATCTTGGATGTCTTGTCCTGGCCCAGAATATAGGTGCAACGCCAAAAAAGTGCGGCAGTGCCTCTACTTCCTTTCATGTTTAAAGAAATTTGGTGAAGTTGTGTTTAATTGTCAACTGTACTGACAACGCAACAATGACATTCTTTATTACATAAAAATTCTTACTTGCTGCAACTTAACAGGTCTGTAAAATGTAATAACACGCATATATATAATATATATAATGTGTGTACATATATGTGTGTGTGTGTGTGTCTATATGTATATAAACACGTGTGTGTGTGTGTGTGTGTGTGTGTGTGTGTGTCTGTGTGTATATATATATATATATATGTGTGCGAATGTGAAAAATATACATCTTCTAGATGAGCTGGGACGCATCCTCAGTGATGTGACCTGGGGTCATTGGGTGTTTCGGGTCTCACAACATCAGACACCCTCGCCCAGGCGACCCAGCCGGGGTTGATCAGGCCCCGACTTGCGTCCCAGCAGCAACCGCCCACGATCAGCCATCTTAATAACTACTCTGCAGGGGTTGAGAGATTCTAGTGCATGGAGGGACTGGGCACTGTGGGATGACTCCAGGCCGGGCTCCTCCTGCGTCTCACCAGTGTTTGTGTATGTGTGTGTGTATGTGTGTATATATGTATATATGTGTGTGTGTGTATATATATATATACACACATATATACATATATATATATTTATATATGTGTGTGTGTGTGAGTGTGTAATATTATATGTGTGTGCAATACTATAGTTTGACTCCGTCGTGCAGTCAAAGATACAGTCCATAGCAGAGTATACTCTGAAGGGATTACAAGTAACATTAGCCTATTTGCAGATGACACAAAGCTGGGTGGCAGTGTGAACTGTGAAAAGGAGGCTATGAGAATGCAGGGTGACTTGGGCAGGTTGGGTGAGTGGGCAGATGCAGTTTAATGCGGATAAATGTGAGGTTATCCACTTTGGTAGCAAAAACGGGAAGGCAGATTATTATCTAAATGGTGTCAAGTTGGGAAAAGGGGAAGTACAATGGGATCTGGGGGTCCTTGTTCATCAGTCAATTAAAGTAAGCATGCAGATACAGCAGGCAGTGAAGAAAGCGAATGGCATGTTGGCCTTCATAACAAGAGTATAGGATCAAATAGGTCCTTCTGCAGTTGTACAGGGCCCTAGTGAGACCACACCTGGAGTATTGTCTGCAGTTTTGGTCTCCAAATTTGACGAAGGACATTCTTTCTATTGAGATAGTGCAGCGTAGGTTCACAAGGTTAATTCCCCAGATGGTGGGACTGTCATATACTGAGAGAATGGAGCGGCTGGACTTGTATACTTTGGAATTTAGAAGGTATGAGAAGGGATCATATACAAGATTATTAAGGGTTTGGACATGCTAGAGGCAGGAAACATGTTCCCGATGTCGCAGAAACAGGGGCCACAGTTTAAGAATAAGGGGAAAGCCATTTAGAACGGAGATGAGGAAACACTTTTTCACACAGAGAGTTGTGAGTCTGTGGAATTTTCTGCCTTGGAGGGCGGTGGAGGCCGGTTCTCTGTATACTTTCAAGAGAGAGCTAGATAGGGCTCTGAAAGATGGTGGAGTCGGGAGATTGGAGAAAGCAGGAAAGGAGTACTAATTGTGGATGATCAGCCATGATCACATTGAATGGCGGTGCTGGCTCAAAGGGCCGAATGGCCTACTCCTGCACCTATTGTCTATCATACTGTAGTTGCTAGAGTTAGTGTAGTCAGTGTTCAAAAGCCTAAAGGCCCTGTCTCACGGTGCGAGTTGACACACGAGTGACCCAGAGTGACAGACTCGTGGTTGTGTACGATATTCCAAGTTGATGTGCAAGTGTTTGAGGCGAGTTCCCACGGGTATGGTAATCTGCGATGTTCCGAGTTTGTCTCCAGAGTTACCAAGTTCCCCTCCCGTTACACTTGAGCCAACCGTGAATGAAGGTATGTTTTAATAAAGCAACAATGTTAAAGAAAACATCTCCATCCTGCGGCTTTGAGTTAAAGATAGAATTCAGCGCGGCTGCATCTATTTATATAACCTATAAAAGGGAAAATGCGCACCCTCCAGTGCCAGAGCAGTTATACTTATGATTTGTTAGAAACGCACATCACGTAGTTAGAAGACCAGCTGGCGAAGGTTTGTTATATTTGGAGGGGCAAGTGAAATATAATGATGATAGGTCTGAGGTGTTGCACTTTAGGAGCGCTGAAAAATTCGGACATGTGCAATGAGTGGTAGCAACATTGGGAATATCGTATCAACAAGGAACGTTGTTGTACAAGTGAAAACAAATTACTTGAAGGCAACATCACAACTGGATAAAAGATAGACACAACGTGCCGGAGTAACTCCGTGGGTCAGGCAGCATCTGTGGAGAAAAAGGGTGGGTGTCGTTTCGTTAGACGGGTCCGGATCCAAAACATTTCTCCAGAAATACTGCCTGATCTATGGAGTTACTCGGGCACTTTGTGTCTATCTTTGGTATAAACCAGCATCTGCAGTTATATGTTTCTACTTAGCACAGCTAGATGGGGTGGTTAGGAAGTGCGGGAACCAAATCAAGGAGGGAGTGCGGGAATCAGAAGCAGGTGAGTTTGACGGGAGCGTGGGAGCCGCACACAGCGAGTGGAAAAGTGTTTGGGAAGCCGAACCCAGCCTGAAAGAACGAGCACGGGTATTGGGTCCCAACAGGAATAGGTTAAAGGCTTGAAGAGAAGATGGAGACAGAGACACTCACATTCAACAAGGACAGTAATTCTGCTGTAACATGATTGTTGCTTTGCGAAGTAACGTAGTTTTTTTAATAGAAAATCATAGCAATGGGGAAAAGGTGTTTCACCCTTGCAGTAATGAAGTTATTTTCCTGTGGTGTTTTGAATAACTAAGTTTATTTATGTTACTGCAAGCTAAAATACAAAGGTTGTGTGTTACATTGTTTAATAGAGTTTCGTTGTTCAAATATCAAAGGAAGCGATTGTTTGTCAATTTCTATGGTAGTTAAACCCATAGTTGGGCTCCGGTGATTGGGTTGATCATGAGATCATGGTGCCTCGTCACTGCTGGAAGGCTACATGGAAGCATTTTTGTCTGCTTGCTAATTTCCAAACTAACTGTAGTTCCCAACCTGAAGGGCCCGTTTCTGTGCAGTATGAAGCAATAATGAAAACAAAACAGTACAGAAGAGCCTGGGTGTGTAGGAAGCACAGGCAGAACAGGGGCAGAGGGACAGGAGCAGACGCTGTATGTGTGGGGAACTAGTGGTACTTCCCCAACTCTACCCCCACTCTACATCTCTGCGTCTCATCATACAGATCAAACTCCCCACCATTGACTACAAGTCGATTTCATGCTGCTTCGGGAAAGCAGCCATCTGAACTAAAGACCTTTCCTACCAGGGCCATTCCTTCCTCTCCCCGCTCCCATCGGAAGAAGAAACAGAAGCTTAAAAGCGCGCATCAGTAGAATCAGGAATGCATTCTTTCCCTCTGTTATCAGGCTTTTGAATGGTCCTTCCATAAGTTGGGGGACCGTTCGATTCTCCTCTACCCCATTGTGGCCATTGGTCTTTGTCTCTGGAATTCAGCGCTAAAATATTGAGAACGACAAGATCTGCATTTTGTTTCTGTCCCGATCTATGTACTTGAATTTAGTTTATTTCTATTTATGTATAGTATTATCTGATTTGACTGGATAGCATGCAAAACATAACTTTACACATGAAAGTAATAAATCTAAACCTAATGTTGTTTGTATCGGGTAGTTGTGCATTGTCGTGGTGAGTTTGTCGGTAGCAAGCATCTTTCTGAAGGCAAAGAATGCTGAGGGCAAACATTAACAACCTGAATACGGACTTCCAGAAGGGTCTTGACAAAGTCACAATACGTGGTGTAAAATGAATATTGGAAGCATGTACATGAGGTCAACAAAATATTAGACAATCTTGGTAAATGCTTGTGGGAAAGTGAATAGTGTGCCCCCCCCCCTCCTCCTGGATCACAGTCACAGTCATCGGTAGCCACAGTCACCCGTAAATAAACCCACTACATCCAATATGCGACTTTTTATGATCATGGATGACAATCCATTTAACCTCAGTGTAAATTCAAATGAAGGTTCCTGCTCCCGCCTTCTGCTGTCACTTTCAATGCTGCTACTATTGGAGTCTGGCCTCGGGTAACTCCATTCCCACCTGGGGAATGAAAAGTTTCCATTGACGGTGCCACGGTAGACTCACGAATCAATAAGGTAAACGCACGGGCCACTACGTTATGACAACGAGTTTAAATGTTTCAATTTTTAACTTGAACATTACATTTGACTCGTGGAAAATATCAAACATGTTTGATTTTTTTCACGAGTTCACAAGTTTCACGGGTACCTACCGTTAGCACCACGAGTCGCTAAGTTGCTCGCGCGAATTCCAACGTTTCCGCTACGTTGATTGTACGGGATTACCGCGAGTGAAAACTCGGGGTACCTCGTGGGACAACTCGCACCGTGAGACAGGGGTTTAAGGTAGCTGGAAAGAAGCTGTTCTTGAACCTGATTGTCACAGTTTTCACACTCCTGTACTACCTTGCCATTGGCCGCAGCAAAATGAGAGCGCGGCCAAGTTGATGTGGATCTTTGATATTGGCTGTCTTTTGAAGCAGCACTTCTTATAGATCCCTTCAATATTGGGGTATACCTATTGTCTATTGTGGTCTCCTTCATTCCTTTGAATTGTTGAACCAAGCCGCAAAGCAACCAAACAGTGTGTTCTGTGCTATACAAGTCCGAGAGTGTATTTGTCAATATAACAAATCTCCTCAATCTTTTGAGGAAGTTGAGGTGTTGAGCTTTCTTTGTGATTGCATTAATCTGCTGGGTCCAGGACAAATCTTCAGAGATATGCACACCCAAGAATTTGAAATGGTTCACTATCACACAGCCGATGTGTCGATGAAGGCGGTTTGTGGATCATTGAGTTTTTCCCTGCTGAAGTCAATAATTAGCTGCTAGGTCTTGCTAATGTTGAGAACAAAATAGTTGTTCCTGCACCATTCAATCAGATTTTCAATCTCCCTCCTACACTCAGACTATCATTCCCTGTAATTCGTCCAGCAATAGTGGTATCAGTATACAGGTGTACACATATTGACTGGTTGCATCAAGGTCTGGTTTGGCAACTTGAACGCCCAGGAGCGAAAAAGACAGCAAAAAGTTGTGAACATTGCCCAGTCAATCTGACCCCCCCACTCACCATCAAAGGGTTTTATCAGAGTCGCTGCCTCAAAAAGCCAGCCAGCATCATCACTAACCTGTATAATGAGAATAAAGCTCCAAGTGCGCCATGGTGGTGCTGTGGAGGAGTTGCTGCTTTACAATACTTGCAACGCCAGTGACCCGGGTTCGATCCCGACTACGGGTGCTGTCTGTATGGAGTTTGTACATTCACCCCGTGACCGTGTGGGTTTTGTCCAAGATCTTTGGTTTCTTCCCAAACAACACGTACAGGTTTGTAAGTTGATTGACTTGGACTGGTCCGCCCCAACAGCTGCTGACGACCTTCCACCGCTGCACCACAGAGAGCATACTAACGTATGGCATCTCTGTGTGGAATCTCAGCTGCACGGAGGCGGAGAGGACAGTTCTTCAGCGCATTGTCCACAGAGCGCAACAGATTATTGGGACACTGCTACCAGCCTTGGAGGGCATCTACCACACACGGTGCCTCAGGAAGGCCGTCAGCATACATAAAGACTCTTCTCACCCTTGTAATGGACTGTTCGAACTACTCCCTTCCGGCAGACGTTACAAGGCCTTCTACGCCCGCACTACCAGACTCAGGAACAGCTTCATTCCCAGAGCTATAGCGGCTCTGAACCAGCCCTGCTGAGTACCCCACCCCCCCACCCCACCCCCATGGACTGTCTCCCATGGCCTCGCACTTTAGTCTGTGTTGATGTTACTGGTCAAATGTTCGTTTTTACAAACCTTGTTCTCGTGTAAATTGTCCCCAGTGTGTATAGGATAATGTTAATATGCGGGGATCGCTGGTCAATGCAGACCCGGTGGGCTGAAGGGTCTGTTTCTGTGCTGTATCGCTAAACTAAACTTAAAAAGTGCTCTAACAAAGATGCAGATGCTTAAATGCATCTTTACAGATGCACCTTAGAAAGTACCCTGATTAGTTTATTTTCCCCCTTGCCCTCACCACCCCCTTTCATCTGTTGACCAAATCTGCCTCCATCCATCATTCAATTCTTCAAAATTCCAGAATCTGCACCTTTTGCTATCCACTTAACACCTCCCACACCTCTATTACTCTGTCCACCCTTCTCTCCACCCCCTACCTGACTGTTCTCTGCAAATCCATCTATCCCTTGTTAGCGCACCTTTCCCCTCCATCTCTTTATACTAGTTACGTCCCCTTTACTTTATTCAGTCCTGATGAAGGGTAATGAGGGGAAGTGTTGTCTGTTCATTACCTCCCTCAGCTGCTGCCTGACCCATCGAGTTCCTCTGTTCTCCCTTTTTATGCTGTTATTAAGGACATTGTGTGAGGGAGCAGAAATTTCCAAGTAGTTGAGGAAAGTAATTGTGATTCTTTGAAAAGGACATTTTATTAATTCCATTCACCTATCTTGTTTGTATTTCATAAAAATAATTTGTTCAACGTTTAACAAATTTTTCATCAACAAATGTTTTGCTAATGTTTCTTAATGCATTCCCGCATCTGAGGATCGACTATCTGCGGTTGCCAGGCACATCCTTATGAACAACAGGTAACGCCTGCCACTTTTCAGTCCTCTGGCACCCCTCTCCCACTCTTCCCCCCCCCCCCCCCACCCCTCCACTGTATCTAGGGAGGATTAGAAAAATGTGGGCTTCTGTGATCTCCATCTTCAGCTCCCCAGGAACGAAACGTACCGATGACTTGTTTTAGTTAAGCCGGCTTCCTGTAAATCACTTTCCCTCACAGCATCATAGAGTTCAACAGCATGGGAAAGGCCCGTCGGCCCAACTCATCCCTATCAAGATGCTCTATTTAAGCTAGTGTTATTTACCCACGCCTGGCACAATACCCTCTGAACATCTCTAATCCATGCACCTGCCCAAGTGTCTTTTTAATGCTGTTATAGTACCTGTCTCAGCCACCACATCTGGCAGCTTGTTCCATATACCAACCACCCTCTGGGGTGAGAGATTACAACCTTCACGTGGTCTACCCTGTTTCGACGAATGCAATCAACCTTGCGTGCACAAACAGAAGATCAAACAGAACAAGTTGTCTCACAACTTTAGGCTGTGCACGCCATACGCAAGAAGAAGACCACCCTCTTACTAGAAAAAGTTACCCCTCAGGTTTGCATTAAATCTTGCTTCTCTCACCTTAAACATTGTCCTCTTGTTTTTGTTTCCCCTACCTTGGGTAAAAAACTCTGTGCATTCACGTCATGATTACTTCCTCTCTTTCTTGACAAAGACTGACATAATGTACTTCTGATACATTATTGTGTGTTTTTCACTTGGTTTAACATAAGAAAAATTCCACTGCAGCAAAGCCCTGATTACCAGATGCAAGGATACAAATACTGCAATATTTTCTCCATACAGTATATCTCCACTAATCAACTTTTAAAGCACTTTATTATCATGTGGTGAGAAACATTTGCATAGTACACATTTTTGCGGTATTAGATATCAATTATCCTAAATATTAATTGAGCCACATATGCTTGAATTATGTTCCCCAGTTATTCGTCCATGGACAATTAAAAGAAAATGAATGTTCAGAATCTGAAGTCAAATCAGAAAAAAATCGGTAGATCAGGCACCATCTATGTTGAGAGTAACATAATCAATATTATAGATTGCCAACTTTGATTGGAAAATGTTAGATCTATATAATAGGTTTTGTGTGAAAGTTGAAATAAATAGGAACAGTAAGTTCAGTGATAGGCAGCAAGGCAGCTGAAAATAAATTATGAAAGAGATGATGTTGCAAGGCAAAAGTTTATAGTAGTTGAAGAAATAAAGAAATAAAACATTGATACAGAGGAGAGGTAAATGGAATTGTTAGTCTCATTACCAGAAATTGCTTTCATATGAATGATCTGAAATTGTTGAATTATGTAATAAAAATAGAAAATGCTAGAAATATTCAGTAGGGCAGGCAGTATCTGAGAGAGGAGCAGAGTTAACATTTCGGGTTTATGGTCTTTCATTAAGTGCTGCCTGACCTGATGAGTATTCTATCATCGTCTGTTTTTTTACTTCAGATCTATAGTGTTTCTATATTCACATTTTGGATTGTTAAACTGGGCATTGGGTTCAGAAGTCCTTGGGTTTCTGATCAAAAGGTAAGTTACTGTTCTTGATCTTGTGTTGAGTTTTGCTAGAATGATGGAGGCTAAAGAAAAAGAGGTAAAAGTGGGTGGGGAGTAATGTGACAAATAACTGAGAGTTACCTCATAGTTGATGACTAAATAGGTGTTTCACAAAACAGTCAACCAACTTGCATTTGGTTTGCCCAGTGCAGAGTCAATTACCTTGTGCGCATTAAGGCTAGCATACCAAAGTACTGTCTAACTTAATCTCTTTAGCCTGGAATATGTTTTTAGTACAGTACGAAGAATGACATGAAGTAAGAGGGCAATTTCTGTAACTTCACAGAAAGGTGCTCTTTGAAGCAGTAAGGGTGATTGAGGAAGATTAGGTTTTTAAGAAAGATTGTCCTTGCAGAATATTCAAAGGTGTAAAAAAAAATGTGAAAAATTGATTGCTTATATTTGTGCCTTATGTTCCTCTCCTATATGCAATGATGTTAATTTTACTTTTCTACTCCCAAAAAAGAAACATTTTTCAAGTGATAAATTAAAGTTTACAAGTTTCCTTTCATATTTAATTTCAAATCTTGGAAAGGTAAACTTTGAATAGTGATTGTATTCTTATTTAAGTATGATGTTTGTGCACTCAACCTTCAGTGAGGAACTTAAGTATGTAATTCTAGGCTAATACTTCAGCGCATTGCTGATATTGTGCTTGTTTAGAAGTATTCTCTTGAAAGACAGACAATTTTTAAGCCATTTTCAACAGTTCAATTGGATGTAAAAGATCGAAAGGCAACATTTGAAGAAAAGCAATTGCTGTCATATACATTTACATTTTATAAGTATTTATATTATAAATTGTATATACAATTTACAATTTATACATTGTGTGTGTATATATACAATATAATGTTATGTATGTTATATTTGATGAAATATATCTCAAATGTTACATTTGCTCTTTCTTAAAATGTGATCCGTGCAACAGTTTTGATTTTAAATCAGTTATCTAAGATGAGATAGATGCCATTTGGTACCCCCAATTTGGTTAATATTTCCCTCAAGTTTTCTGGGAAAATCAATTAATCTATAAATAGCTTTCCGATCCCAAATACCTAAAAAGGAAGCCGCCTTAAAAAAATATAATCCCGTTCAATATCCCGGAAAGGGTTAGGAGAGAAGAATTTAGTATATGTTTATGCTATCCAACTGCTGAGCCCCGTCTATTTTGGCATAATGCTTTCCTAATTGCAATGAAAGCACTGATTTCCTTTCATTTAAATTGCGTTAATTCCATCCTCCTTGGGAAACAGAAGGTAATTGTAATTAATATTTTAGCATGCAGAACTTTTAAAATGTTTATGATTAAAAGGCACATTAGATTGGAAGATTAGCTGTGAGAACATAAAGGTCGAATTGAAGGAAACTAATTAATTACATTTGATATTTGCCGCATTCAAGTAATCTTGTGTTTTTATACAGGGACTACTTCACTTGCTAAAAAGGATGTGGCTACTTCTCCTGTGTCAGTTTTCAAAAAGGACGAACAAGTTAACATGGCAACATCACCCATTTGGCCTGAATCACTGAGGTAGGTTATCATAGAAATGTATAGCATTTATTCATGCCAACCATGGTGCCTATCATTACTGATCCCATTTGTCCACGCTACGCCAATATTCTTCTATACCTTTCTGATCCAAGGACCTGTCCAACCACCTTTTAAATGCTGTGTGTATATCTGCCTCCAGAGTTACCTACTCTGGCAACTATAATTTCGGAATAATGTCTAATTTTAAAGAAAATGTCAGGTTCACTAGTGGAACGAACTTTTAACCTGTTTTTAGTTGTCTTTTTTTGAAACATGAATTTTGTACTTGATGAACGACCTAGAGGACTTTACTTTAAATTCTGCTATGATAGTGAGGGGACTTAACTTAAAAAAATCAATCTTCTTTGGCTCATCCCGGGGGAAAAAATATTGAAAAAACTACAGGCAAATCTTTCCTTGCCTAAATTATTTTTTGATATCCTTCAAGGAAGGATCCATCATACAATATGCACTGGTCTATTTATGTCCCTTGTACACGATTGATTCACAATACCATCATGGTAGATGAGACTGTTTGAAATTTCCACGAATAAACAGAGTTATAGAGTTGAAAGTCCTGTTGCAGAGTCTCAACTGGAAATATTGGCTATTTTACCTCCATAGAGGCTATTCGACCTCCTTAGTTCCTCAAGCCATTTGTACTTTTGCTCCAAACTACAGCATCTCCAGACTACTGCTGTGTCCTGTGTCTCTATAGTATTGAAACTTTAGTTATTAAAGAGGGCAACTTTTTTAAATAATAGGTGCAGTCAATTATATTTTTTATGGTATGAACAATGAAGAATTTTCAGCAATCTTTTTTTGGTTTAGTTTAGAGACACCACGCGGAATCAGGCCCTCAGCTCGCTGAGTCCGCGCCAACCAGCGATCCCTGTGCATTAATACTTCCCTACACACACAAGGGACAATTTACAATTTTACCAAGCCAATTAACCTCCAAACCTGTACATCTTTGGAGTGTGGGAGCAAACCGGAGCACCCGGAGAAAACCCACGCAGATCTCGCGAAGAATGTACAAACTCCACACAGACAGCGCCTGTGTCAGGATCGAACCCGGGTCTCTGGCACTGTGTGGCAGCAAATACACCGGTGCGTCACTGTGCTTCCATCTCTGATGCAGATCTGAAACAGCATTTATAATAATTACTAGTTAACTTCGAACTGAAAATTCAGCTGAAATGTAAATGGCAGATTAGGTATCTAAGGGTAATGCAATGGAAATAATGCATTTGAATTTCCAAAATTCTTTACGTAAAGAACCTTTTGTTTCATGTGGTTCTCCATGTCTGTTGTTAGGTCTTGAAATGCTTTACTCCTTCCTATATCCTGCTCCTCTAATTTTAACTAGACTTGTGGTCAGAGACTCCAGAGAGTTGGAATAAATAATGCAAATAGTTAAAAATATTTTGAGAATATTCTTGAAGTATTTTGTTTGCACTGGAGATGATTTGCCACGTCAGAAGTTTGAATAGAGGACTTGTCTTGGGAATTTGGTGTCAGGTAATCTGATGAAGTGGCCCATCCACAAGAGCTGATTGTCATCTGTCCTTTGATGTTAGGGATGTTGGCACAGTTCAGTTTAGTTTATTGTCACGTGTACCGAGGTACAATGAAAAGCTTTTGTTGCATGCTAACCAGTCAGCAGAAAGACAATACATGATTACAATCGATCTATTTGTAGAGAGAAGGCGCGGACATAAACAATGGATAATTAATTTTGGTTTAACCTGTTCACTGACATGTTTTTTTTCACTGAACAGGTTAACAATGGTTTATATTAATAAGAAATAAACAATTTGCAACGCCTGTCTCTATACTTCCTCCTTCGACTCTGTTCAAGGACCCCGACAGTCCATTCAGGTGAAGCAGAAGTTCACTTGGACCTCCTCCAACCTCATCCACTGTATCCGCTGTTCCTGGTGTGGACTCCTATATATCGGCGAGACCAAGCGTAGACTGGGCAATCGTTTCGCTGAACATCTCCACTCAGTCCGTCTAGGCCTATGCGATCTTCCGGTTGCTAAATGCTTTAACTCCCCCTCCCATTCACACAGACCCTTCTGTCCTGGGCTTCCACTACTGTCAGAGGGAGGTCAAACGCAAATTGGAGGAATTTTGCTTAGACAGTTTACAACGCAGTGGTATGAATTTTGATTTCTATAACTTCGTAACCCTTGCTTTCCCTCTCTCTCTCTCTCTCTCTCTCTCTCTCTCTCTCTCTCTCTCTCTCTCTCTCTCTCTCTCTCTCTCTCTCTCTCTCTCTCCCTCCCTCCCTCCCTCCCTCCCTCCCTCCCTCCCTCCCTCCCTCCCTCCCTCCCTCCCTCCCTCCCTCCCTCCCTCCCTCCCTCCCTCCCTCCCTCCCTCCCTCCCCCTCCCCCTCCCCCATCCTAGTTCTCAATTATACAATTATTTATTGTCATTTGAACATCAAATGAAGTTCAAATGAAATTTGGTTTCTGCAGTCATACAACAAGAAAAGAACCAAGACACACAAACAACACAATTTACACAAACATCCATCACAGTGAATCCCCTCCTCACTTTGGTGGAAGGTTTGCCTCTCCCCGAAGAGTCCCGCGCCGTGCGATGTAAGACCCTGCTCCGGCTCTTAATGTTGGAGCCCCCGGCGGGCGACGGCAAATCCCGCGCCGTGCGATGTAAGGCCCCGCTCCGGGTCTTGATGTTGGAGCCCCCGGCGGGTGCAGGCAAGTCCCATGGCCGTTAAAGCTGCGCCGGGCGATGTAAAGCCCCACTCCGGGTCATTTTCAACCCCGCAACGCGGGCGGGAGAATTTGCCGTTGTGGGTGCTCTGAAAAGCGGTCTCCCACCAGGGACCGGCGTGCTCCCGATGTCACTGTCCACCAGACCTGTGGCTGGAGCCTCCGAACACCGGAGTCGGGTTACAGCCGCGCGTCACCACAGCTCTCCCCGTTCCGAAGATGGCCAGCCCAACGATATTAAGTCCACAGGCTCCGCGACTGGAGCCCCGAGGTCGTTTCGGTTGGAGGTCGCTCCACGGTGCTAGGCCCCAACGACAACGGAGACCCGACAGGGAAACGGTTAGGTCACCCGTACAGGGAAGAGATTAAAAGTTTCCCCCACCGCCCGCCCCCACATATACGCAGCTAAAAACAATATAAAAACCACAACAAACTATACATTCAACGGGACAAAAAAAGTTTAAAAGGCCTGTCCCACTTGCCGATTTTTTCGGCGACTGCCGGCGTCATTGACTGACGTACAAGGATCGCCGTAAGATTTCGAGCATTTCAAAATCCAGCGGCGACAAAAAAATGTTGTCACACTTGAGAAGACACCGCGCGTCAATACGTCATCACGCCGCTTTACGCTACAACTTTTTCGGTGACCTGGGATGTCAATCAATGATGCTGGCAGTTGCCGAAAATATCCCCAAGTGGGACAGGCCCTTAACTGTCCTCCTGATTAATTTAGTTTGTATGCCTCGTTGTCAATTCCCCTCAGCAAACAATGAACCATTTTACATTTCCTTGAGCATCATATGCTTTCATCTGTTATTTTCACACCATTCGCTTCCATATTATTAGCTTCCCTCTCCCCTGACTCTCGTCTGAAGAAGGGTCTTGATCCAAAATGTCACCATTCCTTTTCTCCGCTGAGTTACTCCAGCATTTTGTGTCTATATTTGGCGCAAACCAGCATCTGCAGTTCCTTCCTAAACAATGGGTAGTTGGTCCTCTCAATGGGTATCTAGAACCTTTCGGTGATAGTATCACTTCTACTATAGTGCACTGATAAGAGTAGGAGGCTCATGAGTAAACTCAGAATTTGTGAAGTTAGATGAGTTGATTGACAATAGGTGCAGGAGTAGGCCATTCGGCCCTTCGAGCCAGCACCATCATTCACTGTGATCATGGCTGATCATCCACAATTAGTACCCCGTTCCTGCCTTCTCCCCTTATCCCTTGACTCCGCTATCTTTAAAAGCTCTATATAATTCGCTCTTGAAAGGATCCAGATAATTGGCCTCCACTGCCTTCTGAGGCAGAGAATTCCACAGATTCACAACTATCTGGGTGAAAAAGTTTTTCCTCATCTCCGTTCTAAATGGCCTACCCCTTATTCTTAAACTGTGGCCCCTGGTTCTGGATCCCCCCCAACATCGGGAACATGTTTCCTGCCTCTAGCTTGTCCAATCCCTTAATAATCTTATATGTTTCAATAAGATCCCCTCTCATCCTTCAAAATTCCAGTGTATACAAGCCCAGTCGCTCCATTCTTTCAACATATGACAGTCCCACCATCCCGGGAATTAACCTCGCTCCTAACCCTTATATGTTTCAATAAGATCCCCTCTCATCCTTCTAAACTCCAGATTGTACAAGCCCAGCCTCTTCATTCTCCTAGCATATGACAGTCCCACCATCGCGGGAATTAACCTTGTAAACCTACGCTGCACTCCCACAATAGCAAGAATGTCCTTCCTCAAATTTGGAGATCAAAACTGCACACAATACTCCAGGTGTGGTCTCACTAGGGCAGTGTACAACTGCAGAAGGACCTCTTTGCTCCTATACTCAACTCCTCTTGTTATGAAGGCCAACATACCGTTTGCTTTCTTCACTGCCTGCTGTACCTGCATGCTTACTTTCAGTGAGTGATGAACAAGGACACCCAAATTCCTAACTTGACACCATTCAGATAATAATCTGCCTTCCTGTTCTTGCCACCAAAGTGGATAACCTCACATTTATCCACATTAAACTGCATCTGCCCACTCACCCAACCTGTCCAAGTCACCCTGCATCCTCATAGCATCCTCCTCACAGTTCACACTGCCACCCAGTGTTGTGTTATCTGCAAATTTGCTAATGTTACGTTTAATACCTTCATCTAAATCATTAATGTATATTTTAAATAGCTGTGGTCCCAGCACTGAACCTTGCGATACATCACGAGCCGCTGCCTGCCATTCTGAAAGGGATCCGTTAAACCCTACTCTTTGTTTCCTGTCCTGGCAACCAATTTTCTATCCATGTCAGTACCCAACCCCCAACACCATGTGCTCTAATTTTATCCACTAATCTCCTACGTGGGTCCTTATCAAAGGCTTTCTGAAAGTCCAGGTGCACTACATCCACTGGCTCTCCCTTGTCCATTTCCCTATTTACATCCTCAAAAAATTCCAGAAGATTAGTCGAGCATGATTTCCCATTCGTAAATCCATGCTGACTCGGACCGATCCTGTTACTGCTATCCAAATGTGCCGGTATTTCATCTTTTATGATTGACTCCAGCACCTTCCCCGATGTCAGGCTAACTGGTCTATAATTCCCTGTTTTCTCTCTCCCTTCTTTCTTAAAAAATGGGATAACATTAGCAACCCTCCAATCCACAGGAACTGATCCTGAATCTATAGAACATTGGAAAATGATCACCAATGCTTCCATGTTTTCTAGAGCCACTTCCTTAAGTACCCTGGGATGCAGACCGTCAGGCCCTGGGGATTTATCAGCCGTCAGTCCCATCAGTCTACCCGACACCATTTCCTGACTAATGTGAATTTCCTCCAGTTCCTCCGTCACCCTAGGTCTTCTGGCCACTAGTGCATCTGGGAAATATTTGTGTCTTCCTTAGTGAATGCAGATCCAAAGTACAACTCTTTCCTTGTTCCCCATAATAAATTCACCAGTTTCTGTCTTCAAGGGACCCACATTTGTCTTAACTTTTTTTCCTCTTCGCATACCTAAAGAAGCTTTTCTATCCTCCTTTATATTTGTGAATAGCTTACCTTCGTACCTCATCGTACCGCCTTTTTAATTATCTTCTGTTGCTCTTTAAAAGTTTCCCAATCCGCTGGCTTCCCTCTCATCTTTGCTATGTTATACTACTTCTCTTTTATTTTTATACTGTCCTTGACTTCCCTTGTCGGCCACGGTTGCCTCTTACTCCCCTTAGAATCTTTCTTCCTCTTTGGAATGAACTGATCCTGCACCTTCTGTATTATTCCCAGAAATACCTGCAATTGTTGTTCCACTGTCATCCCTGCTGGTGTCTTTTTCCAGTCAACTTTGGCCAGCTCCTCCCTCATGCCTCCATAGTCCCCTTTGCTCAACTATAATACTGACACTTCTGATTTTCCCTTCTCCCTCTCAAATTGTAGATTAAAACGTATCATATTATAGTCACTACCTCCTAATGGCTCCTTTACCTTGTTCCCTTAGCAAATCCGGATAATTAGTTGGCAATACAACAGAAATTGGAAAGTATGATGTACTCTATACTTGTTCATACCACTGATATGTCTTCTTGCTAATGTTATTCACCATTTAAATAATTTGGAATTAAAGTACGGTATGAAAATACATTTGTTGGCAGAATTTAGGATTGTTTGAAATACTTGGCTGGAATTCTGTAGTAATGAAAATGATATCTATTGGAAACATTACCAAAATTAGTTGATAGGGAAGAGACAATATGGTATTGTCACATCATCATTCTCTATGATGATCCTGAATAGGTTTTGTCTGCTCTTTAAAATGATCACTTTTAGTTCAATGGTATTAGTTTGTTGTATTTGTTAAAAAATATTAGAAAGTAGATTTAGATTTGGTCATAGTTTGGCCAGAGGCATAAATGTTTGTATTTAGGAATAGGAAAACTTTTATTGTCATTCAGACCTTTCAGTACGAACGAAATTTCGTTGCCTGCAGTCATACATATAGTAAAGAACAAAACACACAATAAACACATATTTAACATCCACCACAGTGAGTTCACCAGACACCTCCTCACTGTAATGGAAGGCAAAAATCTTAAGTCTTTGTCTCTTCTCTTCTTGTTCTTCCTCTTCCTCTGCGCTGAGGCGACCCAGGCCTCCGATGTTGTGACCCCACCGGGTGATGTAAATAAGTCCCGCGGCTGAACCGCGCACTGCGAACGGGCTGGTTCTACTCCGCGGCCCGGGGGCGGTCGAAGCTGCTGAAGCTGCCGCCCTCCAGTCCAGCGAACGCAGCTGTTGCCGCGGGAGCTCCGGAAAAACAGGTCACCAACCTGTGACCTGCGAGCTCCCGACGGTGTCGTCCACTGGGCCCGCGGCCGAACATCCAAAGTCGCTGCCGCCGCCACCGCCACCGGAATGCTGCCACAGCTCCGAGTCGGAACGCCGGAATGCCTGAACCCGCCGCAGCCCCAAAGTCGGCCAGCCCCGCGCTGGCAAGTCCTGGCTGGCTCTGCCTCCGGAGCCTCGAGGTCGGTCGCAGTTGGAGGCTGTCAGCTCCGCCATTTGGCCTCAGCGCAGACGGAGACAAGAAAAGCCACATCCCCCCCCAAAGGAAGAGACCAAAACGTTTCTCCCACCCCTCCCACACACATACACTACATGATAACTCAAATTAACACGCTAAAACAAGACAAGAAAACAACAAAAACAACAAAAAAAGAAAAACAGACGGACTGCAGGCGAGCCGCTGCTACTACGAGCGCCGCCACTTCCCAGTTCCCAATAATTGTTTGAATCTTTCTTCCGGCTGCAGTAAAATTTGAAATCTCGGCATGCACAGCCAATTGTTTTCTCACAATTAAAATGAATGGTGGGAAATTCTGGCATAATATGTACCAACGCTCCTTAAAATTGCTCTGATGTTCTGGAAGCCGAAAATTATCACAAAAAGAATATTATGCCATTATGAAAATGTTATTGATACTCTAATTTACTGATAAATTCTGTGCTTAATAAATGATTATAGGTATTTGCTATCTTTTATCAGAGAGGAATGATATATTGAACACATGGATCAGGATATTAATATATTTCACACAGAGAGTGGTGGGTCTCTGGAACTCTCTGCCACAGAGGGTTGTTGAGGCCAGTTCATTGGCTATATTTAAGAGGGAGTTAGATGTGGCCCTTGTGGCTAAGGGGATCAGAGGGTATGGAGAGAAGGCAGGTACGGGATACTGAGTTGGGTGATCAGCCATGATTATATTGAGTGGCGGTGCAGGCTCAAAGGGCCAAATGGCCTACTCCTGCACCTAATTTATATGTTTCTATGTTTCTATATTTTAATAATTTTGAATAGGCAATTACTAGTTTCCCATAATTTGTGGCCATACTGTTTTGCTCAAACAAATAGCTGGATGGCTACAATGTGTTTTTTTTTAATCAATTCCAGTATAATTTCCATTGTTCAATTAAATATGCAGCCATAACAGGCTCACTCAACTACCTTCCCATTTATGTCAGTTAATGAGGTTTGTTGAAACGTCTTTTATTTCCCTGAAGGAAAGATGTATGAGGTTGCCGCCTTAACATTTTAAACACAGTGTGTGCAGATACTGTGCTCTGTAGCTCTTAAAAGAACAGAGATTATCTGTTTGCAATTCACACATTGGGATTAGTGAAGAAGTCTGTAATTGAATATTTTGGAAATAAATAGGATTGGACTACAGTTCATAACTAATTAATAAAATTGCTGTGAAAGACTTAATTGCAGAAATCTAAACTTAATTAGTTGAGATTAGCTTTAGAATATCAGCGACTTGAATTTTCTATCCTACTCCAACTCGGATCTATGAATCTGAGGATCCCAGTACTATTACAATGAGAGTTAATGCAAGTTTAAAGAGCACCTCATATACTCTCTGGGCATGTTGGTCTAATCTCAGTGTATAACTCTTCCAAGACTATTTTTGTCCAGATCCACGGCATTCCTCTCCCATATACTACCCTCCCCACAGCTCAGTGAGCTTCCGCTTTCTCCTTGGCTGTTCTGACAAAGGATCTTTGACTTTGAACATTAAGTTTTTCTTCCCACAGACGTGGCCTGATCTACTGAGTATCTCTAGAATTTTCTGTTCTGATTTTGATTCTCAGAAAAAAAAAATCTGTAAAAGTGATGTGAAGTAAATTAAAAGCTGAATCAAAGTCAGATTGTAAAAGATGGATATCATTTGAGGAAATGGGGTATGAAGGAATATTGCAAAAGGTAGTTATTTGAAATCAAAGTTTATAGATTTCCAATGCCAACAAAATTATCAATGCTACTCAATGGCTGGCACCCATTTAACATAAAGTGTAAAAATCATGCACTGTTTTTATGATAAATAACCAAAAACAAGTGTACTAGTTACAAGCTTATAAAAAATTGAAACTACAAATTATACTTTGCATTTTACAGTAGGTTAGATCTTAATAATTGAAATTTTTGCTGAGTATTTGTCATAATAAAAACATCGGCATTTAATACACGGTGTTGGAACTGGTGTCTCATCCAGTGCTTGTGAATGCTTATCTTTACAGTACAACATCTCATAGTAGCTAATAACCCCATATCCAGGCATTATTCTTGTACCCCCTCTGCACCCATTCTCACACCACATCCTTCCTGACATGGCGTGATCAGAAATTCATGCAATACTCCAAATGTGGCCTAACCAAAGTCCTATAAAGCTGCATCATGACTGTAATTCCCTGGATTCTAACTACATCCCATCTTAAATAAAGGAACAACATTAGCTACTCTCTAGTCCTCCAAGATCTTGCCTGTGGATAGAGAAGATGCAAAGATCTTCGTCAAGGCTCTTGCCTCTCTGAATAACCCAATAACCTTGTGCTGGCCAAGCTGAAAAATATCACAAACCTCCTGCTGGACCCTCTGCAGTTTGCATATCGGGCCAATAGATCTGTGGATGATGCAGTCAACCTGGGCCCGCACTTCATCCTACAGCACCTAGACTGCCAGGGAACCTATGCGAGAATCCTGTTTGTTGATTTTAGCTCTGCATTCAACACCATTGTGCCAGAGCTACTACATTCCAAACTTTCCGAGTTGACTGTGCCTGAACCCCTCTGTCAGTGGATCACCAGCTTCCTGACAGACAGGAAGCAGCATGTGAGGCTGGGAAAGCACATCTCGGACATGCAAACGCTCAGCATAGGAGCACCGCAAGGCTGCGTACTCTCTCCTCTCCTCTACTCTCTCTACACCAACGACAGCACCTTTGTCAAGCTTCACTAGTTTGCAGACGACACAACCCTGATTGGACTGATCCAGGATGGGGAGGAATCTGCCCACAGACAGGAAGTGTCACAGCTGGCGTCCTGGTGCCGTCGCAACAACCTAGAGCTCAATGCTCTTAAGACAGTGGAATTGATTGTAGACTTTAGGGGAGATCCCCCTCCCCTCACCCCACTCACCATCAACAACACCACAGTCACATCTGTGTAGTCTTTTAAGTTCCTGGGAACCATCATCTCCAAGGACCTTAAGTGGGGGACTACCATCGACTCCACAGTCAAAAAGGCACAACAGAGGATGTACTTCCTGCGGCAGCTGAGGAAGCACAATCTGCCACAAGCATTGATGGTTCAATTCTATACGGCCATCATAGAGTCTGTCCTCACTTTCTCCATCATGCTCTGGTTTGGCTCAGCCACCAAGCACGACACCTGGAGGCTGCAGCGAATTGTCCGATCAGCTGAGAAGGTTATTGGCTGCAACCTTCCCTCCATTGATGAACTGTACACTGCAAGGGCCAGGAAGCGAGCGGGCAAGATCATCTCTGACCCCTCTCACCCTGGCCACAAACTCTTTGAATCACTTCCCTCTGGAAGGTGACTCCAGACTGTCAAAGCTGCCACAGCCAGACAAAAAACAGTTTTTATCCACGAGTAGTTGCTCTACTCAACAGCCAAAAATCTGTAGACTCCCTTTGATCTGGTATTTTGTTGGTTCGCATGCTTGATCAATGGTGTTTTATCATTAATGTTTTATTATTATTAATATTTAGTGTTTTCTGAGTCATTTGTAACTGTCACCGTATGTCATGTTGTTACTTGTGGGCGAAGCACCGAGGCAAATTCGTTGTATGTGAATACTTGGCCAATAAACTTACTTACTTACTTACTAAATCGCATTAGGTCCTGGCTGTTTATCCACCTTAATGCTCTTCAAAGCTCCAACACCTCCTCTTCCTTAATCTCAAAAAGCCATTGCGTATTTGTATTCTTCACACAGATCTCACTGTCTTCCATGTCTTTCTCCTTGGTAAAAACAGATGCGAAGTATCTGTACCGTGTCTACATCCCAGACTCCAAGCACAAGTTCCCTTGATCTTTGGCATTCCTATCTTCTCCCTGGTTACCCTTTTGCTTTTAATATAGGTAAAAATGTTTTAATCTGACTCATCAAAGCCATAACGTGGCTCCATTTGGACATGGACCTGTCTGAGTCCATCTTCTTAAACCTTACACATGCTTCCTTTTCCACCAAGTTTACAACCACTTTGGACATCCAAGGTTCCCTTACTTTGCTATCTTCATATCTCCTCTTCACTAGAACATGCCACTTCTGAACTTTAATCAATTGATCTTTAAATGACTCCTACATGTCAGATGTAGACTAACCCAATAATGATTGCTTCCAGTATACCCTCCCTTGATCCTGCTTAATAAAGTCGTGGTTTGCCGTACTCCAAGTTAGTGCTTTCCTGCAAGGTCCACCTTTCTCTCTATTCAAAACAATCTTAAAATTTAAGGATTATCATCACTTTCCCCCAAATGTTCTTTCACTGAAACCCAGCCACCTGGCCAGGTTCATTTCTCAACAGAAGGTCCAGTATGTTACCACCTTGGGTAAAACTATCCACATACTGTTTCAATAAACCTTCTTGGATACACGTCAGAAATTGTGCCCCATCTAAGCCTTTGACACTGAGCAAATCCCAATCAATATTGGGGAAGTTAAAGTTACCCACTAAAACAAACCTGTTGCTTTAGCACCTTTTGATAACCTGGCTGCATATCTGTTCATCTATCTTCCGTTTGCTAGGAAGTGGCCCATAATATAACCCCATTAGAGAGATTGGACCTTTCTTATTTTTAAACTTCACCCTTATTGCCTCAGCAGACAATCCCTCCAGTTTGTGTAGTAACACACTTGTTACTCAATCATCTGTACATTATTTGGCCCATTAGTACAGTACTACAGTAAAAAAAATGATGGCAATCACTGTATAGTTTGCCAGAGTCAGGATCATTCTAGACGATCTATTAACATTTTTTTTGAAAGGGGTTTGGTTAGTTTGGGGGAACCTGTGGATAGTTTTTGGAATTTTCTAATAGCATATGTAAAAATGCTATGGAAGTAGTCTTTACCCAGTATCAGGGAGCAGGGGAATAAACGGGTTCAATATTAGAAATGTTGTAGATTACATCTTTTTTTAAAATATATTTTTATTAGAGGCCATATGTATTACAAATAATATAATAATTTTTTCAGATATGCATATTACATATTTCTAAAATTATATGAGTATTACAAAACAATATATATAAGCCTCAATTTTTTTATAGTGAAGAGAAAGAAAGAGTAAAGAAAGAATAGATGTTTAATTTAAAAAGTGTGATTATAATTTTGATTATATGTGAGAAGAGAAAGGAAATAAATAAATAAATAAATAATAAAAAACAAATAAAAAACCCATATTACTAACAAACAATTATTATACTTAAAGATAGAAAAACAGTATACATCTTAACAATGAATGGAACAATTTCTAATAATATATATATAGAGAGACAAGTATACAAATCTCAGATTAAACCTTTTCATCTGATTTTACCACCGGGTACTTGTTGAGTTCCAGCTACCCCTTCAAATAATCAGTGAATGGGGTCCATATTTGTTCAAAAAGTTTGTGTTTATCCATTAGGATAAACCTAATTCTCTCCAATTGCAACGTCTCCAACATTTCCACTGTCCACATTTTGATTGTAGGGGATAATGGTCCCTTCCAAAATTTTAATATTAATTTTTTTCCAATCATTAAACAGTAATCAAGAAAATTTCTTTGATTTGCTGTTAATGTTTGATTTGAATCTAAAACACCAAATATTATTAGCTTTGGGTCAGGATTTAATGTAATCTTAAGAACTATAGAAATAATTAAAAAAATCTCAGTCCAATAACTATTAAGTTTTGTACATATTACAAAACTATGAGTTAAATCAGCTTCTATGTATTGATATTTATCACATATTCTTTAAATGTTTATTTTCCCTTAACTGAGAGGAGTAGATGTAAAGTAATTGGTGGAAGGGCAAGAGGGGAAATTAAGAAGGACGTTTTGCACTCAAAGGGTGGAAAAATCTGGAATTTGCTACTTGAGAAGTTGGTAGATATAAAAACTGCTGCCACATATTAAATGTACCAGAATGGCTAGTAAGATTAGATTGGGTGGTTCTATACTCGCTGGAGTTTAGAAGAATGAGGGGTGGACCTCATTGAAACGTACCCAATCATGAAAGGCTTGGATGTGGAGAGGATGTTTCCACTTGTGGGAGAGTCTAGGACTAGAGGTCATTCCCTCAAAATTAAAGGACGTTCCTTTAGGAAGGAGATGAAAAGGAATTTCTTTAGTGGTGAATCTGTCAACGAGAGGCTCTGACAGAGGCTGTGGAGGTCGTCAGGGAATATTTTTAAAGCAGAGATAGATGGATTATAGATTAGTACGGGTGTCAGGGGTTATGTGGAGAAGGCAGGAGAATGGGGTTAGGAGGGAGAGATAGATCAGCCATGGCAGAGTGCATCTGATGGGCTGAATGGTCTAATTCTGCTCCTATTACTTATGACCTTATGACTTATGATGTGCTAAATGGCTGCCTTCCTGCACAATTGTATTTTCTCAGATTCTAGAATCAGAATATAACTGATATTAATAATGCATTGTCAGCTGGCAAAATAATGCCTGTGCAATTATGGTACTTGAGACCACTGTTACATAAAACCCTATCAATTCAAAAGTCCAGAAGATCACAAGATGGCACTACATGTGAGGTTCTATAATGTGGATATGGAGGTATACTACACTAAGTAATAGTTTTGCCATTTCAATCTTTTAATCTGGAAAAGGAAGATGCCTTCTGACTGACGCTAAACTGGAATTAACAAAACAATTAAGATTTGAGACTAAATTAGCGAAGGGAAGATTACGAAAACTGCAAATAGAGAATATATATGGATTTAAAAATATTTGCAAATGACTAAGCATTAATAGTTCAGTAAGTATTAGTGATGATTTTAAAAGAACAGTACTGATGTGTTTTAAATATGGTTAATATTTAAATCTATGCGGGATGTGACCATGTACTTTGCCTAATTGAAATGAAATTAATTGATCACATATTTAAGGATTTAAATATTTTTAAAATTTACGTATTTGGCCAGTTTGTCATTTTCTTCTTAGTACAGTTAATAGCTCGGGTATTAGGCGGTATTTTTGTTCAGGATTATTAATTATTATTTTCTGATTTAAGATCATAATAAACTTCACAGAAGTTAAATACACAATTAATTTTTAATTTTGAAAACACAGACTTCAGTGCATTAAGAGAAAACTTGAGATAGCAGTAAAATCAATATGAGACCATTAAAATATATTTTGGGAGGTGGACCGCTGTGCGGGGGGAATGGAAGAACAATGGAGGACCCACCGTGAGGGGACCGCCATGAGGGAGGAGGGGAGGAACAATGGACAATAGGAGGGGTGGGAACAAAGGACAATGGGAACCGCTGGCGGAGGGGGGGGAGGGGGGAGAGAACAAAAGGAGGAGCCGGCATGCTTCGTAACTTTGTCAGCGTCGAAGGTGGCTGCTATGTATACATTGGGTATGCAGCAGATAATTTCTCTGTGCCTTGTCACATGTGACAATAAAGCATTCCATTCTAAGACCAATGTTACAATTAACCAGAATCTAAGCAACAAATTAGGATTGTGTGAGTCAACAATGATAAAATTATAGAATTATATAAATCCATTGCCACAGTCCTATTTTTTTAGTCTTGGAGTGAGCAATGTGTTCTCTCAATTGTAAGATATTGATAGGCAACTGCAAATTGTACGTGAAATAGATCTGCTATCCTTTCAAATTCTGCAGTTAACCACAGGACCTACATAATAGATCTGTTGAACAGATAGAAATGATAATAGGCTCTCTGTGCGACAGTTTAAAATGTTACGAATTCCCAATGGAGGTAAGAATTGATTGCCTCCCTTTTTGAAACAAAACCTGTTGACGATCAAAACCTGAAATTGAGTCTTTGGGAAAAGTAATCACTTTAAACAGGATCATTAAAGTATTATTTTACCTTCATAAAGTTATGAACAGTGATATATTAATGTAGATGTTGTAGTACTACTCAGTAATTTAGTTGCTTCACTTTTGGTGTACTAGAAAATCCATCATATTGAATTACTTGAGTTATCATTGTGAGTTACTTTCATGATCTTTGGCGTAGATGCAAAATATACTTTTTCACGGCCACACACTATTTCTGTTCGATAAAAATGATATTGTAATTTTAATTGAGAATCCACTCACTGGTACAACTCTCTTTGATACATCACATTTATTGCAGGAATACCTGAAGGTTCACTACATGAATGGACACTGAACTACAAGTCATTGGGTCAGATGACTAAAAAATTAAAGCAATATTTGAGGAGCATCTTAAGGATAGGATCAATTTAGGCATGGGAAGTCTAAAGTGTTGTGACTTTGGGAGATAAAAGATAAACATTTAGGGGAATTTCTGAAGCAAAAATAGCTGAAGCAGAGATATTTTGAAAGGTTGTAGAACTGTAGGAGGTTACAAACGTTTGGTGAGGTGATGGGGTTGCACTTGCAAGGCTTGTTGTCTTTCTGAGAATATTAACATATGAAACTTTGTAAATGTATGAGTAGGTTGATACAAAGATTTGGAAAACAACATGTAATTTTAAGGTAGACAAAGCTGGAGAAACTCAGCGGGTGAGGCAGCATCTATGGAGCGAGGAATAGGCAACGTTTCGGGTCGAGACCCTTCTCCAGACTGATGTCCGGGGGGGGGGGGGGGGAAGGGGGGGGAAAGAATGGAAGGAAGAGGTGGAGACAGTAGGCGGTGGAAGAGCTGGGAAGTGAGGGCCAGCTTTGTATCAGTAGGTTGATACAAAGATTTGGAAAACAACATGTAATTTTAAGGTAGACAAAGCTGGAGAAACTCAGCGGGTGAGGCAGTATCTATGGAGCGAGGAATAGGCAACGTTTCGGGTCGAGACCCTTCTCCAGGCTGATGTCCGGGGGGGGGGGGGGAAGGGGGGGGAAAGAATGGAAGGAAGAGGTGGAGACAGTAGGCGGTGGAAGAGCTGGGAAGTGAGGGCGAAAGCAAGGACCACCTGCAATTGGAATAGTCAGCGTTCATACTGCTGGGGTGCAAACTACCAAAGCGAAATATGAGGTGCTGTTCCAGCTCCTATGTTGTAATTTTCATGTTTCACAGTCCTAAGGGGGCTTTAATCAAATTTGCAACTGTATGCCTTCATGGGTCAAAGGCAAACTATGTTTCATCATGCACATCTATAGTTCATCATGCACAGAGATTTGATTGAATGGAATTTGTCATGCTAGGATTTTGGCAGCAGAGTTTTGTACGAGTTGAACTTTATGGGAGGTAAATGATAGTATCCTGCCAGAGGTCCAGAGGAAGACAAAAATGTTGGAGAAACTCAGTGGGTGAGGCAGCATCTATGGAGTGAAGGAAATAGGCGACGTTTCGGGTTGCGACCATTCTTCAGTCTGATGTGAGGGTGTGGGGGGGTGTTGGGAAGAAGAAAGGAAGAGGCGGAGACAGTGGGCTGAGGGAATGCTGGGAAGGGGAGGAGAAAGCAGGGACTAGCTGAAATTGGAGAAGTCAGTGTTCATACCACTGCGGTGTAAACTGCCCAAGCGAAATATGAGGAGCTGCTGTTCCAATTTACAATGGGCCTCACTCTGGCCATGGAGGAGGCCCAGGACAGAAAGGTCGGATTTGGAATGGGAGGGGGAGTTGAAGTGCTGGGCCACTGGGATATCAGGTTGGTTATTGCGAAACGAGTGGAGGTGTTTGGCGAAGCGATCGCCAAGCCTCCGCTTGGTCTCACCGATATAGAGCAGCTGACACCTAGAGCAGCGGATGCAATAGATGAGGTTGGAGGAGGTGCAGGTGAACCTGTGCCGCACCTGGAATGACTACTTGGCTCCTTGAATGGAGTCAAGGGGGGAGGTAAAGCGACAAGTGTAGCATTTCCTGCGGTTGCAAGGGAAAGTGCCAGGAGAGGGGGTGGTTTGGGTGGGATGGGACGAATTGACCAGGGAGTTACGGAGGGAGCAGTCTCTGCGGAATTCATGCCCTGGTTGATGGGATGGCAAATGATCAGATTAGTGTTCATTATGTGGCACAGTGCGTCCACACACAACACTTTTGTGTGGGAATGTGTATGGGGCTCTGAAGAGTGGTGGGGCAGAGGCGTTTTGAAAGTTATTTTACGAGTTGAGCCTAGTGGATTCATAAAATGATAGCTACATTAGTGACAACTTTTAATTTAATTTATTCAGGAAAGACAAAGTTCAAGTCCACAACTTCAGCTTCATCTCATATTATAAGATGCATCAAAATTAATCTAGTTGTCATGATTGGGTTAATTTTCATGAATTCTGACGGTAGATCGTACCTTCCAGTTCCAGTTGCTTCACAATGTCCATGAGAATGACCATCATCATCATCGCCTGTAGCTGCACGGCCTTCGACGGCAAGTTTCACTAGTCCCACGCCTTGGCTGTCGAGTTTGTGTTGCAGTGCCTTAGCAGCGACCTTGCTTTACAGACTTTCTTCCACTTCTTTCCACTTAGCTGCATATTCTTGAGACTTCTTAAAGCTTTTCTCGCTAAATACAATGAACTTGCTATGGGTTTCGACGACATGTACAGAAGACCATCAAAATACTCTCCGCCATGATCCCAGTGGGCTCCCTGCCTAGCTAACCTGAAACGAAGCGTGTGATTGGTCAATTGGCGTCCGACTCAATGTCAATGTCAAACGTGCTTTGATTGGACAATTACTACTCAGAAAATTGACATTGTGGCCTGGTTCGGCAACTGGAACGTTCAGGAGCAGAAAAGACTGCAAAATGTTGTGGACACTGCCCAGTCCATCACTGGCTCTGACCTCTCCACCATGGAAGGGATCTATCGTAGTCGCTGCCTCAAAAAGGCAGCCAACATCATCAAAGACCCACACCATCCCGGCTACACACTCATTTCACCATTGCCATCGGGAAGAAGGTACAGGAGCCTGAAAACTGTAACGTCCAGGTTCAGGAACAGCTTCTTCCCTACAGCCACTAGGCTGTTAAACACGACACCAAATAAGCTCTGAACTACAATAGACTTTTATCATTATTGCACTATATTTGTTTATTTATTGAGTAGGCATGCATGTGTATATATACACACTGAACTTTTTTTTCTCCCGTTATTTACTATGTCTACCTATTCAGTTGTGCTGCAGAAAGCAAGAATTGCATTGTTCTAGCTGGGACAGATGACAATAAAACACTATTGACTTGAAGATTTTAGAGGTTTTTTCCATATTTTAAAAATATGTGCAGGTTTTTTTCTCGACCTTTCAGATATATTCTCTATAATATTTTTACACAATATGTTAGGTATGGGATGTAGGTCACAAGATGACCCGAAAAGACACCTCGACTAATTTAACGAAGGACATCCTTGTGATTGAGGCAGTGCAGCGTAGGTTCACGAGATTGATCCCTGGGGTGGCGGGACTGTCATATAAGGAAGGATTGAAAAGACTAGGCTTGTATTCACTAGAGTTTAGAAGGATGAGGGTGAATCTTATAGAAACATAAAATTATAAAAGGACTGGACAAGCTAGATGCAGGAAAAATGTTCCCAATGTTGGGCAGGTCCAGAACCAGTGGCCACAGTCTTGGAATAAAGGGGAGGTCATTTAAGACTGAGGTGAGAAAGAACATTTTCACCCAGAGAATTGTGAATTTGTGGAATTCCCTGCCACAGAGGGCAGTGGAGGCCAAATCACTGGATGGATTTAAGAGAGAGTTAGATAGAGCACATGGGGCTAGTGGAATAAAGGGATATGGGGAGAAGGCAGGCATGGGTTATTGATTGGGAACGATCAGCCATGATCACAATAAATGGTGGTGCTGGCTCGAAGGGCCGAATGGCCTTCTCTTACACCTATTTTCTATGTTTCTATGACCCACGGTCTACATATAGTTTGGTGCTCATTTTAAGATTATACCCGACACCAAGGCAGCAAATTGTTTGATTCTGCCTGCATAAAATGATAAGAAGCAGGTCACTAGGGAGATGAGTGCTTGCTGCAACTGAAGATGTTGGATTTAGTCTAATCAGGTTTACTTTGAGGATATTTCTGATCATGTAAACATTGCATAATTTAAAGACAGGGCTGAAGAAAAGTGGTGATGATGGAGAACTCTCATCTCATGTGAAACCTAATTTGTTAGGATGAAATCGCAGAGTTGCAGCATGTGGTTAAAGAAGAGGAGCAGGCCAAGTTTAGGTTGTAGAGGAACACTTGATAAAATGGTGTGCAGGTGAGATGGATAAAATTCAAATCAAAATATTACTTATTCAGATGTTCAATGAAAGATGCCTCCGAGGACGATGCCATGGTCAGCTGTGTCAACGATTGTAGGTAGATTGAGAAGAATGAGAAGGCATAGTTTGCCTTTGACCCATGTAGGAATACAGTTACATATTTGATTAGAACCTCCTTAGGACAGTGAAACATGAAAATTCCACGCATGTTGTTTTCCAAATCTTTATTACTACACAGAACGGTGATGAGTAAGACACTTATTGAAGTGCATTTGCCAATCTGTTATTTAATTATTGTTAATATCTAACAGCCTACTTCCGAACGCAACAAATAGCTGTGTGTGCTGATGATGTAAGATTTTTTCTCATAAGATTGAAGCATCTTTGCAATTGTGAATGGGATTTTTTTTTGCAAAAGAACTCCATTGCGTAAGTTACGTGCTGGGAAAACATCCTGCATGTATGTTTGAAACACACATATATAGATCTTAGATCATAGAAACATAGAAACATAGAAAATAGGTGCAGGAGTAGGCCATTCGGCCCTTCGAGCCTGCACCGCCATTCAATGTGATCATGGCTGATCATCCAACTCAGTATCCCGTACCTGCCTTCTCTCCATACCCCCTGATCCCTTTAGCCACAAGTGCCACATCTAACGCCCTCTTAAATATAGCCAATGAACTGGCCTCAACTACCTGTGGCAGATCCATGGAGTTCTGGTGTTTTAATGTTTTTGAGATTAAAAACATGGGAAGCAATGGCATGACAGAGTTAGTTTTATGTTAATAATTGCTTCTTATGAAAAAGATTATTAAATCTTTGCAATTCCATTTCAAAAATTCCTCTCTTATTCAGTGCTTTATGCTTGGAAAATGAGTCTCAGCACACATCCTTCCCATTCGGTGTTGTGCACTGTGAAGAACTTGCTCTCGTAACTTTTCCAATTGGCGTATATATTTTACTATTCCTGATTTTAAAAACAGAGTATAATATAACACTGATATTTAAAGACATTTGTTTTATTTATTAGAGGATTTTCTCAATGGCAATATTTCATCACACCATGATGATGTGAATATGAATAATATATTAAGTCCGTAGTTACAATGCACTTTGCAGAGGATTGTGACAATGTTAATTGTATTTGGATTCTTCTATTCATTGATTCTATGGAATGCAATTCATGTTCATATTTGTGATCATGCAAAATTAATATCACAGCCTCGTTATATGTAAGGGCCTTGGAAATACTGGTTAAAGTCAGACTAATTCCTGTGGTAAAATGCAGTTGAAAAGGGAAAAAAAATCTGAAATGAGAATTGATTCATATCAATAATAGGTGCTATATTTTTTTATTCTGGTATGTTGCTGGTAAAAGTAGATGAGCTTGATATTCAAAGTTAATTTATTAGCATATACTCTCCTGATAAAGGAAATTGAATCAACCTTAGATACAGGACTGGAGATGTAAGGAACTGCAGATTCTGAAATCTTGAGCAAAAAATAAGGAGGGATTCCTCAGGCCAGGCAGCATCTATGGAGGGAAATGGACAGACGATGTTTCAGGTAAGGACCCTTTTCCGACTGATCCAGGACCAATAATGTGGAGAGGATGTTTCCACTAGTGGGAGAGTCTAGGACTAGAGGTCATACCCTCAAAATTAAAGGACGTTCTTTTAGGAAGTAAATGAGGCGGGATTTCTTTAGTCAGATGGTGGCGAATCTGTGGAATTCTTTGCCACAGAAGGCTGTGGAGGCCAAGTCAGTGGATATATTTGAGGCAGAGATGGATAGATTCATGATTAGTACAGGTGTCAGAGGTTATGGGGAGAAGGCAGGAGAATTGGCTTAGGAGGGAGAGATAGATCAGCCATGATTCAATGGTGGAGTAGGCTTGATGGGCCGAATGGCCTAATTCTGCTCCTATCACATAATCTTATGAATCTCAAGCAAAAACTTCCTTTTTGCTGAAGACTGTGCACTCAAAGCAGGTTTGGAATCTGGTACATTTAAATGTTTGGAGAAATTTGTTGGTGCCTATGGCACCTTGGGCCTTAATGAACGCAAAGAAAACAGAAACTATGTGCCAACTATTTTCCAGCATTGTCCCTCCTACTATAGTCCATCTAAAGAGGAGTCCCGACCTGAAAGCTTGCCTGTCCATTCCCTCCACAGATGCTGCCTGTCCTGCTGAGTTTCTCCATCACTTAGTGTTTCCCTCAAGATTCCAGCATCTGCAGTTTTTTGTGGCTTCAGAAATTATGCATCAGAGAACCAAACATCCTTGTGAATGGTCAGAGGCTTTCAGTATTGGACAAATTCACATAACTTGGCAGCACTCTCTCGAGATCGGTCACCATTAACTGCAAAGTCAACACATTAGCAAAAGCCAGCTCTGCTAAATATCAAGATCAGCCTAAAGATCAAACTGATGGTATATTGTGCTGTTGTCATACTCGCCTTACTCTATACTTGCGAAACATGAATAGTGTGCAGCCTGCAGCCAGACACTTCCACAAGACCCGTCTGCAAATAATACGTCACATCAAGTAACAAGGTGCTACTTTCAGTTTAGTTGACTGCTTTGCTGCTCAGATACAATAAAACATTTCTTATGGTGCAACAAGTGATCATTCAGTCCATCATACCCAAGCCATGACCCACCACTCACTGGGTAAATCAAAACTGATGTGAAACCTGTAAAGCACATTGTTTCAGCTTGCTGGTGTGAAGCTAAGTTTCTTGTTCCATCTAACTTGAATTATTTATCTCGCTCGCATTTGGATCTCTTAGGTGTATATTTAAGTCATAGCATCTGATTTTTTTTTAATTGGGTATAATCAAATCTAATATTGCATTTTCCATTTTAACAATTTCTGATTCTATCATTCTAAGTGACGCCTTTTTATACTTATGTTTTCTTGAATTATTTGTCTCATTTCATTCAATTCTGCCTTGCCCTTCATTTGTTTTGTCCTTTATGTTCTCAAACTATATGCTCTTGTTTTTTCTTCCTCTGAATCTGAAAAAAAAATATAGAGGCAACAACAAATTCTGATGATAGGTCCTCGAGTCGAATCATTAACTCTTCCTCTCTATACAATCACGGCTTAAGCTGCTGATTATTTTTAGCATTTTCTGTATTTATTATTTGTAAATGATTTGATGTTCAGATCAGGAACAATAAAAAATCATATGCCAAGAAAGGGTGATATTGTAAATTGTGCCCTAGTTTCAGCATGTATGACTCTTGTTTCTTGTAGCTCATTCTTTGTTGTCAGTATATACATATAAACACAGTGAAGTTCTGTAACGCATTATAATTTTAAATCAGAAATGCATTTAGCTTACTTTGTTTAATGGGTATATGAGACAGCAAATCAAAATGTCAGCCTATTACTGTGTACCCTTCCATTTTCACTGAATCCTAATCTGGAAATTGTCCTTCAACACTTGCAAGGGTTTCTAGAAAACATAAACTGCACATTAAAGAAAATGAATAAATAAAGGATGCATAACGGCTTGGTGAATTTAGTACTTAATCCCCATTTAGGTGATTTTCAAGGCAGCAGTCAAGTCACCTCTGGTAAGAAAGATGAGAAAGAACTTGCATAGTAGGACATTTCTGTGCTTCACTGCACTTTTTTCATTAAGTTTGAAATAAGAGAGAAATGAAAATACTTTAAACATAATTTAACGTGTCATTCATGGGATGCAAACCTCATTGGCAATTCTGGTATTTACTGTCCATTTATAATTGCCCTTAAATTGAGTTGGCAGTTAAATGTCAACCTCTAGGTGAATCGGAGTCACTTAAAGGCCAGATGATGTAAGAATGGCAGAATTCCATTTCTGGAGGGCAATAATAAAGCAGATGGGATTTTACAACAATTTAATAGTTTCATGATTGCCATTAGTAAGACTAACTTTCTAAATTCCAGATTTATTTAATTGCTTGTATTAAAATCCCCCATCTGCTACAGTGGGTTTGAACTTGTGCTTCTTGATCAATGATCCCGAAGTCTGGCTGCTAGCCCAGTAGCCGTGCTATTGTACCCCTATAAGTCACTGCTAGCCATAAAACATAATTCATAACT
Organism: Raja brachyura; assembly: GCA_963514005.1. The sequence goes on along the minus strand of OY740781.1, from coordinate 47,089,368 downwards.
ACTTACGTAACTAGGTGCAGAACAGCAACAGTAAAATATCATTACATTTCATGATTTTATACATGATGAGCCACCACCTTCAAAATTCTCAAAAGTAACAGCTATGTATTTAATTAATCATAATTGTGAACGAGTGATCTTTAAAAAAAATGCATAAGACTAACTTATGCTTGTTAACTTATCTAACCATCCCCCCACCCCCCCCCCCGACCACAGTCTGAAGAAGGGTCTCGACTCGAGACGTTGCCTATTCCTTCTCTCCATAGATGCTGCCTCACCCGCTGAGTTTCTCCAGCATTTTTGTCTCCCTTTAAAATTGTAGGAATTATAGCTACAAGAATCGGTACAGGGCTATGGGGCTTTGCTGAAGTTATGGTTGCAGTGGTAGGGAAATGAAACTTAATATGCATGTTTAATTCAGTTCTTCAAGTTTTGAAATTCAGTGCTATAGAAGTTTGTAAAATACCAGGGATGGTATTTTTATGGTAGCTGTGGCTTGTTGATTGCTAGTTTGATGGTATTGAGACTGTAAGCTGCAATGTTATTTCAAAGCAACAGCTGCTGGTAAATGTTTTGTAGGTCTGATCATGATAATTACAGATGAGCAAGACCATTTGTAGTTCATTTGCATTGAACTACTTAGTTTTCTCCTAATTACCCACCGATCATCATAGTATTTAAATTGCTCATGAAAACGCATAACTCAGAGCTAGTTCACAGGTTCAAAACAAAATGGATTCTATTTCCAGTAGGGTGGGATACAAAAATTATGCAGTGATGCTTCAGTTACTTGGTCAGATCCCATCTGGAGTACTGCATTCACTACTGCAACATCAATATATGAACAAAGATCAAAGTGCTGGAGAAACTCAATGAGTCAGGCAGCATCTGTGGGTGGAGTGGACAGGCGACATTTCGGGTCAAAAACCTTCTTTAAATTAATGGAGTAGGGAGGGATATGAGTGGATGGGCACAGGGTAAAGGGAAAAGAGTGGAGCTAAAAGAGAAATATGAAACACAGGGATGACAAATGCGCATACGGAGAGGGAAGGAGCAGGGTGACTGGGGAGGTTTGGGTTGTGAAGAGGTGCATGTGAACCTTTGTCTTACCTGTGAGAGCTGTTAAGATCCCTGCCGTTGTTGGGGAAAGTGTCTGGGGAGGGGTGAACCAAGGAATTGTGGAGATAGTGGTCTTCATGAAAAGCGGAAAAGGGGAGGGGGAGCGCCTGGGAAGATATGACTGGCGGTAGGATTATGTTGTGTTGCATACTGAGGCTGGTAGGGTGAAATGGGAGGATCAAGGGAACCATATCCTTGTTCTGTCTGGGGGAAAAGGTGGGGCAAGAGTATAACTGTGGTACACACAAGAGACAGGGCAGTCCCTGGCTGCAATGACCTGGGCTTAGGTAGTGTTTTGTCACAAGGCTAATGGTGGCAGAGTACAGTTCATTCAGAGCTTGACATCCACATAGAGAGGGATGTAGACTGCTGTCAGGATAGCTGAGGTGAATTCCCTCAACACGTTGTCGGGATGCCACTACAATTAAATATTCCATGTCCGGGGAGCATGAGCTTGCAGGAACCACCGCATCTGAGCATCATGAGGTGTTGGGTAGGAAGCAGACCCCTTCCGCCCCTAACCTTGCCCGAAGACGCCGTGCGGTCCATATGGTGAAGAGAGAAACCCACAGGTTGGATGTCACAAACGGCTATGTCAGGGGTGAGCAGTGTCTCTGTGAAGCAGTCTTTCAGTTCTCTAAGGTATGTTGATCAAGCTTTAAGTTCACCCAGCTTGTTCTCCAGAGACTGCACATTAGCCAGTAGTATGCTAGGAAGTGGGGAGTCTTGAAATCACTTTGCCTCAACCTAACCAGTAGCCGAGTGTGCTTCCCTAGTTTCCTCACTAGGTGACAGCACTTCGGCCCCAAGAGTCGGTCCCCTAGTTATCTCTGTTTTATAAAGTTAATAATCAAAAATATGTTGTTGGTTGACTGGCATTAAACATTGGATACACTATATTTGCTCTTATTATGATCTGTTTTAGTTCCTTTATAAAAGAGGAAGAAGATTGGACTTCATTGCCTTCCATCACAGTGGAACGTGGGTAATCCGCAGTGGTCGATGTTTATGTTAACTTTCATGTAGTTGTGTGTCTTGTTGCTTTTTAGTATGGCTGTATGGTAATTCGAATTTCACTGTACCTTAAATGGCACATGTGACAATAAACTAACCTTGAAACCTTGAGGATTCAGAAATACGTTTCTATGACATGTGGAAAAGTTTATTTTATGTTTAACATCGAATGATTCTGAATGTTGCAGGTTCACATGCTTTGATGTATTGCCCCCTTGCCGCATTGTTGTTTGTTGAATGTATTGTCTGCTTTAGTGACCAGGAATTGATGGCGGGGAAATGGGGCTAGCTTAGATCGGGCATCTTAGTTGTACGGACAAGTTGGGCCAGAGGGCCTGTTTACGTGCTGTATGACTGACTATGTAGTTCCAGGACATGCAATGGCATTCTGGTCGCATCCAGAACGCTCCTGGCTCTTGGTTTGAGAGTTGTGGCACCTGCTATATGCCAATTGATTAGTAATTGTAAGTGTTGACCCAAAGGTCAGAGCTAACTCACTCTTTTCTGCACATTTGGAGATACACATGTAAAAGAGCACGGCTTAACAACATTGGTAGGCCTAGCACCTAGGTTAACTTTACTAAAACCAACAATTTAAACTCAATGACAGAACTTCAGAGACATTTTGTTCTAGATCTGTGGCCTTCAGATTTAATGCTGCCAGAAGCAAACCAAAGCCAATTTAGGAAGACTTTTTAATCCGGTTTTCTTGGCTTCCCCAAGTTTAAAACCTGGTAATTTAAATTTGAGTTCCCATCAAGTTATTTTGAACCCAGTGTGTAAAAATGTGTTAAATATATTCCCCTTTTCAGCATTTGTTAATAGAAGTAAATGTTTATTTTGAATTCAACTTTTAGTCTCATAACTTTTGTGCGCTAGGATCTTATGTTGAGGCCATGTTATCTCAAACTTAATCCTACTAGTTGTACTAGTTCGCAGTACTGTTGGGGGTAACTGTGTTTTAAAAAAAAGTCTTGGGAACAAAGATGCAATTCATTCTATAAGATAAGTTGGTGAGAAATAGGCTGTCTATTGACTAAGCAATTGGTGGAATATTAATCAAACTCCACAGCTAAATAATTTCTATCCACATAGATGTGGAAATAGGTTTAACACTTAAGTAGTATCTAGCAACATATAACCTTTAAAAACATTCCAAGAAGTAATGAGTTAAATTCAGGCTGTTGCTGCTACATGGATTGTTTAATGGCGACTAGTAGGTAAAAAAAAAACTAGTTTAAAATTTATATTCCAATAAATGGTTTATGGAGCCATCTGATACACAGTTAGGTAGGAAGAACTGAAGTGAAGAAAATCTGTACTGGCAGGAATTGACCATGCAAAACTACTTGATGTTCATAAAAATACTAGTGGAGTGATTAGTTAAGGAACAAAGCTCAAGTTGCTTGAAGCAGCCCAGGATTTTCTCACTAGTTTAAGTGATTATAAAAATGAAAATTTATGGTAGTTATGCAGCCATAACCTAATTTTGGAATAAAATAATGGAATGAAGAGTATTCAAGTGCATATGCTCTTGTGTTTGAATTCCACTAAAAGCAGCATTGAGAGCTGTGTGAATTCATGAATTATTTAGTATGTTCTAGAGAGAGCATTTGAAATGTTTAATAGCTAAATGCTTGGTTCATGGGGAATAAACTTGCATATACATACATTAAAGCTGGGAGCTCTCAAAGGTTTATGCTAATTAACAGAATTATGCTACTTTAGCAACATTTGTATACTGAAATGGAAATACAAAATTCATGAACCCACCCATTTCTGTTACAAATACTGTGTTAGTGCTTCATTATGAGCTGTTAGTGAATTAAAGAGAGTCGTCTTGTGTTAAAGCTTGTCCCTAATGTCAGAAGAATGAACAATCAAGCAAAGTTGGAGCGATCTGGGATTTTCAAATATGAAAGACAATTCAATGGGGAGATCTGAGAGGTATACAATATTAAAAGATCTGGAAAGTTAATTTCAAATATTTCTTCTAAGGTAAGACATGCATGTAGAACAAGGACGAGCTGGTTAAAAGGAAAATCTAGTCTTAAAGTTAGGGACTAATGTTTGTTGCAGCTTATTTAGCAAAATAACCCAAGCCTGCTTAGTCATTCCTGTTAAGTATAACATACAAGACCTGTTGCTATGTTTTGTATTTTCTTCAGTACCTTGATATCTTTCTCATTAGATGAACATATCTGTTTACAGTTTAGAGTGCTATAAGATCCCCAGCAAGTTTACCTATTTTAATTCTGACCTTCATTGCAGTCTCTAGAGTTTGCACATTCTGACTATGACCATATGGATTTTCTCCAGGTACTCCAGTTTCCTATCAAATGCCAAAGATATTCTAGTTAATAGGATAGTGTAAATTGCCTTTACCCATACAGGTGTGTGGTAGACTCTGGGGAGAGCTGATGGGAATGTGCAACAAATAAAATGTTGGATAAAGTGGACGCTTAGTAATCAGCACAGACTTATTGGGCTGAAGAGATTCATTCTGTGCTAAGTGATTCTATGACTTGAGTTCTACACAGTCTGCCTGTAGCATTTAGAACAAAACTTGCAATTATTGAACACCATCAATCTTGCAAAAAATCATCTTACATTCCTCAGAAATGCAAAAGTAGACAATGTTTTTTCCCTGTACTGTAACTGAAACTCTCAGTGACCTAGATGGAATATAAAATCCATCCAAGTTATTAGCAACATAAAGCTTTTCACTGTACGTCGGTACACGTGATAATAAACAAAACGAAACTAACACTAAACTAAATTATTGGGTGACTGAAACCATAATCAAATAAGTGAATCTTGAAGATTAGGAATAGAATTCCACAAGCAATTTCTGAAGATGGTATTATCAGTGATTGAATTGGGGTGCACAAGGATCTAAACATTTAAGCAGGTTCTGGATAGACACGTGGATATGGAGGAATCTGAATTATGTGCAGGCAGATAAGAGTTAGTCTTGGCATTATGTTCAGTGCAGACATTGTGGGCCAAAGGGCCTGTTCCTGTGCTGTTCCATGTCCAATGTTAACATTCTGATGCATAGATCTGTTGAAATTTTAAAGTTTGAACTGACAAGTTTAGTGCTGCCAGAGAATGTTAGTGCTTGAAAAATTAAATGGAACAATAAAATTGTAACCATCAAACTTTTATGTTGTGCACAACAGGGATATTGTTCTGAACTAGCATTTCATGAATTGGGGTGCTCCTTCACTTTGAGAAATGTTAATATTCTCATGTATGCTGTAATTATTTCAACAGCATATTTATTGAAATGGGGTGCCTCCTTGTTTTGTCAAATTTAATATTTTCATTTATTCCATTAATTCTTTAATGGCACCTTTTAAAATAATCGTGCAAGTGTGTGATCCTTTGTTGGCTTGTCCTTCTGCCTAGTGCACATATGTTGAGTCTATGGCACACAAACTATGTATCAGTTGAGATCTGTCATGCTTGCACAGTTTTGATCTAAGTTTCTTTATCCATAAAAATCATGCTGTACCTGTCAAATATGACTAAACTTTTCAAGTCATTTGAAAATGTTTAGTTCATTGGATATTTTTTTACAAAGAGGGACGACTATTACTTTTTAATTTGCCGGATTAGTACACGATTGAATAAGTTGAACAACATGAGAAGAGAATACAATTTATCAATGAAAATATTTTGACAACTGTCCTTGAAAATTGGCTGAGTAAGAACATTATTAGGCTAGATCTTGCTGATGACTAACCAGCAATTCTGCAGAGAATTGTTTGTTAGTTGCTCTGCGTTTAACAGTGGCTTATGGGGATTTATTCCTGGACAGCAGTAGCATGGGAATATGTAACATGGTGAGGGTTAGGTGGTGGTGGTGTTTAGGTTTATTATTGTAGATATTGTTAACGAAGTTTCAGTGAAAATGTTTTGTTTGTGTACTATCCAATCCGATTTACTGCATATGAATACAATCGAACCAAACACCTATAACTGGTAGAGGGAAGAGAAAAATATTAGAGTGCAGAATATAGTTTCATAGCGTTGTAGTGTGACACTTCCTGAGACAAAATCCCTTCCATGAGTGCAATGTTGGTTTGCAAAGCACTGACAAAAGGGGACAAACACTCCATGGGAGCCATTTGGCACCTGAGAGAGAGAAATATTAGTAGTGTAAATGGTTTGTTGTGTATTGCTTACATGGTAATTAGCAAAGCAGAATAGAGTCATGGTTTTGTGGAGCTGGATTTTTCTTCAGTGACAATTCCTGCTTGAATCCTGCTTTGTGGGGCTTTGCCTCTATGAATGGAGGAAGATAATAAAAAGGCAATTTGAGGTTGCCTTTATGCAGTTTCAATATTGTGTATGTGTTGGAGTTGCTCTTTACATTTGTATTGTAAGTAAGCTGCAACCCTGGGGAAGAATATAATCTGAGCCATGCAGCATTGCAAGTTACAGATGCTATTATTCACCATGAGATGGTAGATTAATGAGAATTGGAACTGGTTAGTTAATGCTGCATGAGTAAAGACGACTCTGGAATCAAGAACAATATTTGCGAAACGGATGAAAGTGAAACCCTTCAGATTGCTTTTGTTCTTAATGGGTCATGAGTATTACTGACAAGGCCAAGCTTTCTGCTGTTCATCATTAATGCCCTCACGAATACAGTGGGGAAGACAGTAGATAATAGACAATAGGTGCAGGAGTTGGCCATTCGCCCCTTCGAGCCAGCACTCTCCCTTGTCCATTTTCCTAGTTACATCCTCAAAAAATTCCAGAAGATTAGTCAAGCATGATTTCCCCTTCGTAAATCCATGCTGACTCAGACCAATCCTGTTACTGCTATCCAAATGTGCGGCTATTTCATATTTTATAATTGACTCCAGCACCTTCCCCACCACCGATGTCAGGCTAACTGGTCTATAATTCCCTCTTTTCTCTCTCCTGCCTTTCTTAAAAAGTGGGATAACATTAGCTTCCCTCCAATCCACACGAACTGATCCTGAATCTATAGAACATTGGAAAATTATCACTAATGCATCCACGATTTCTAGAGCCACTTCCTTAGGTACCCTGGGATGCAGACCATCAGGCCCTGGGGATTTATCAGCCTTCAGTCTACCCAACACCATTTCCTGCCTAATGAAAGATGAGGGAAGATATTTTGACTGTTATTTAGTAGGGAGTTCAATTATTTTGACTAAAAAATGATTAAGGAATGTCAATATTTGGTTAATCTGGAAGGGTATGTGCAAATTGTAACTTTCCCATACTTCATCTGGCCCTGGCTTTCCAAGTGGTAGAAATTGTGAGCTTGGAAGGTTCTGCTGAGGAAGCCTTGACAAGGCTTTTCAAAGCACTTTGCGGATGATACGTGATGCAACCACAATGTGCAATTGCAGACTTTTCCATAAGACTTAAATTGAAGTTGATTTTTATTTCTGCTAATTATTGCCACATGCTTCTTACATGCCCAATTTTAATCTACTAGATTGGTCTGAATTTGTCCAATTTAACATGATAGCATGAACATTTAGAAGACTCGATGATGGGTAGTCTCAGTGAGAATCACTAAAAGAATGTAGGGTGATTAGTCCCATCTCTGCTGTTTTGGATAGCGTTGTCTGCAGTAGAGTGGAGGTAAGTAGATTGATCCCTTGTTTTAATTTAAATAGAAATCTCATTTTTAATGTTTTGACTGTTGAGTTTTCATTTTATATCTTTAAGAAATGCAGTCCTTGATGTGGAAAGTGCAGCGTTTGGGCTAAAAATTCTAATGCAAAACATTGTTTATTTAATATAACATAAAGGAATTGAGTTTTTATGCAGGTTTAAAAATATTATTGAGGCCCTGTGTACATTTGATGTGCAAACACATGGAGGTACTTGTGCATGTACATTGATGTCAAATGGCATGTGGTACACATTTTGACACATGTTGCACAAATTTTATTTGTGCATTCAAGGCTCACAATCAATGTGGGTCACTACAATAGCACTACAATAGCAGGTGTTAATTTGATATTTGATTTAGGTTTTTATCTAGTTTGAGGTGACCAGTGTTAGATTACTTGGCTACAGATCTGTTGGCACATTTTATCTTCTTATATGTAGGTACTTGAAATGTTTGCCTTTGTGGTTTCCTCAAATAATCTCCTCACTGTCAAAGTTGTTCAAACTTTTTGATCAATATGACTTCTACCTTCAAAGGCCTTGATCCAACCATATCCCTGACATTCCAAGCAACCTGCCCCAAGCACCCTAGCCTTCTGCCACCCCCTAGCCTAGACCCCAACTGAATTGCATTAGGGTGGGAGATTGCAACCTTGACGTAGTTTCAACGAATGCAATCAACCTGGCGTGCAAAATAAAATAAGATCAAATAGAACAAGTTATCCTACAACTTTAGGTTGTGCACGCCATACGCAAGAAGAAGAAGAAGAAGAACTGAATTGCAGGTCTGACTCCTGATTCTCCATTTCCTCAATGTCTTATTTGTTGATTCAGTTCAACCCCTGGTCTGAAGAAGGGTCTCGACCCGAAACGTCGCCTGTCTCCTTCGCTCCTTAGATGCTGCTGCACCCGCTGAGTTTCTCCAGCTTTTTGTGTAGCCCTGATATTGGTCTGTTCTCGATGCTTATGACCACTTTGTCTGATTCCAGGTTCAATCCACCCTTCCTAACATTTCCCCCACTTCTCCCCCAATCTAACCATACTCTCAAACTCTCTAACGACTATCCTCCATCCTCCCACATCCCCCACCACAATACCTTGTTTCCTTTGTGTTTTCACATGTAAGGCCTTATGTTGCGAATAGCCCACTTGGCCCCGGTGCACAACAGAATATGCTGCTTAGCTGCCACTATGCCTCGGTAAACTGTCCTGTCATTCTGTAGTGATGTCTGAAGCACTAAAGAATTCCAAGGCCAATGTCTTAATATTGGTGTTGTAGCTACATTTGGTACATTGAGGCAAAAGTTGAAGGGGTTCTCTGAGTGCTCACCTTGGACTAATAACTGTCCTTTACTGTTGGGAAGCATGTATTAACTGGGCAATCAGGTAATAATTTAAACATTTTGCCATGTTTGCAGTTGATATTTGGTTACAAACACCTTTTTGAAAAAAAATTGAAAGTAAAATAGTTGGTGACCAAACAACATACATTTTCATCAAAGAAATAAAATTTCTGTGGGGAAAAAAACACCTTTTTTCTGCTTGTGTAATTTTCTAACGTCTTTTAACCACTAAAGTCACTTTTTTAATCATAAAGCACTTTTTGTCCAGAGAACTCTTTACATTTGCACAATATAGGAGTCACTTATGAATGCAGCCCTGCTTGTCCTTCACTTATCGTCCTTGAAGGTGAAGTTTAGTCATCATCTTGAACAGCTGCTGCTCCTCGGCCAGAGGGCAGTTTTCTGACTCATTTACATTGCAGTGGATCTGAGGTCACATATAGGACAAACTGGGTAAGGAGAGCAGATTTTCTTCCCCAAAGGGTATGGTGAAACAGATGGGTCTTTATGACCTAAAGGATTGTTTCATGATCGCCATTACTGATGCTAACATTTTATTCCAGATCTATTTAGTTAACTGAATTTAAATTCCCCAGCTGTTATGGTGAGGTTTGAACTCCTGCCTCCAAATCCTAAATCCAAGTCTCTGGATACGTAACTATTTTCCAGTCTGCTAGCAACTACTATAACACTGCATCCTTTGTCCCCATTAGATATATTTGTAACTACACCTGTTTAGGAGAGTTTAATTTGCATTAAATTTTACTTGGATCTTTTGTTTCTGTATACTTCTGTACACGGCATACCTTCTCATTTTATGTACTAAATTCTATGAGTTGTGATTTTGTTGCAAGTAAAATCTTAAAGGTGAGCAAGTGGGAGGATTGGGAATCATTAGTGTAATGAATCTTCTACCTCATAACTCCTGCTTGAATTCGGTTCAGGTTGAGCAGGTGAGAGAGATTGACTTCTGTTTTATAATTCTTATTTTTTTACTAGACACTATAATCCTAAATTGATGAATGTTTATTACTGGCTGAAGCATTTATAATACAGATTTTTTTAATTTCTGTGAAGTTGTTAGAAGCTTGCGCTTGCATTTGCTACAAATATGTTGAAATGCTTTATCTTCACATGGCCTTTATTCATTCAATGTCGCATAAATGAGATTAGAATAACCTCACAGAAAAGAGTCGGCTAGTGGTTTAAAGTTGATCTAGTTTACTGCTGCACTGTGGTTATTGGAAGTCTGCTGGGGTATAAAATTAAAGCCTGACCAGAACTTGTGTTCTAATCATTTTTTCCATACCTAATCCTACCTAACCTGACCCAGAGAAATGTTCAGAACAGCAGGGAAAGCACGACCTTCTGCACTGTACATGCATTGCTATTCATCACTATTCAAGAGCCAAGGCACATAGTCATACACCACGGAAACAGGCTCATTTGACCTCACTAGCCCATGTCAACCAAGCTGCCCCATCTACACAAGTCCCACCTGCCTGTGTTTTGCCCATATCCCTCTAAATCTTTCCTGTCCAAATGTCTTTAAAATGTTGTTACAGTATCTGCCTCAACTACCTCCTCTGGTAGCTCATTCCATACACCCACCAGAGGGTCTGTGTGGAAAAAGTTGCACCTCAGTTTCCTATTACATCTTTCCCCTCTCACCGTAAAACTATGTCCTCTGGTTCTTGATACGTCTGGGTAAAAGACTTGCATTTACTCCATCTATTCCCGTCATGATCTAATACACCTCTATAAGATCACCCCTCATCCCCCTGTGCTTCAAGAATAAACATCCTTGCTTGCCCAACCTCTCCCTATTGTTCCGGCCCTCAAGTCCTGGCAACTTCCTTGTAAATTTTCTCTGCACTCTTACCAGCTGAACAACTTATTTCTTGCAGCAGGGTGAGCAAAACTGAACACAAAACTGCAAATGTGGTCTCACCAACGTCTTGTACAACTGTGACATGACGTCCCAACTTCTATACTCAGTGCCTTGACTGATGAAGGCCAATGTGCTGAAAGCCTTCATGACCGCTCTATCTACCTCTGACATCACTTTCAGGGAACTTTGTATCTGCACTCCTAGATCCCTCTGTCCTACAACACTTCCCAGAGCCCTCCATTCACTGTGAACATGTGGTATTACTCAGCAAATCTGACCTTGGAAAAGTACTGAACTGCGTTGGTACAACCAGACATGAACCAGAATGATCTGTTCAGAATGGACATGTACCTGTGGCATGTATGATTGGGCTTTGTTTGGAATCATAATGGTAGCCAGGCTCCAATGATTGCTTTGATCTAAGAGAAACTGCAATTCACTTGCACTTCATCCATTATTATTATATTCATTGTTCATGTTGGTGCAGATTGAGTGTCTTTGCAGATTCACCACAATCAGTCTTCAGTGGGTGATCCTGAGCTTCCTGTTGCATGCCATTTTAATTCTCCATCCCACTGCTACTATTAGAGTTATGCAACATGGAAACAAACCTTTTGGCTCAACTCGCCTGTGCATTTCCAGGTGCTATCTGGTTCTTGATACTTCTGGGTAAAAGACTGCATTTACTCCATCTATTCCCCTCATGATCTTATACACCTATGTAAGATCACCCCTCATCCCCCTGTGCTTCAAGGATAAACATCCTTGCTTGCCCAACCTCTCCCTTTTGTTCCGGCCCTCAAGTCCTGGCAACTTACTTGTAAATTTTCCTGAGCTGTCCCATTTGTTTGCATTTGACCCATAAGCATCTAAACTTTTCTTATCCATCCACTTGCCCAAATGTCTTTTCAATGCTGTAATTGTATCTGCCTCTGCCACTTCCTCTGGCAGCCTGGTCCATATATCCATCACCATCTGTGTGGAGAAAAATACGGTCTCACCAATGTTTTGTACAGTTATAACATGATTGGCTGACAATGCTCCATCCATTGAAGGTAAACATGCCATCTTGCAACCTTGCACTTTAAGGGAACTATATACTTTGACCCCTTGGTCCCTCTGTTCCACAACACTCCCCAGACTATGTCAATCGCTGTAAATGTCCTGTTCCAGTTTAACTTCCTAAAATACATCACTTCACATCTGCCTGAGTTAAATCCCATCTACCATTACTTTGCCCATTTTCCCAGTTTATCTAAATCCCGTTATAATCTTAGACAATCATCTTCACTGTCCAAGGTGAAGAATTCCCTTTTAATATGGATTCTCCAACTTCAGGAAAAATCTCATATTTCCCTTTAACATGCTTGTCCTTTCTCTCCTCATTTTGATAAAATGGTTCCTGACTGTCAGGTCTCCTTCTCCTTATTGCCCGATCTGCTTGATCAATGTCTACTTAATATCTTCAAGTCATAGAGTGATATAGTGTGGAAACAGGCCCTTCGGCTCAACTTATCCACACGGGCCAACATGTCCCAGCTACACTATTCCCAGCTGCCTGCGCTTGGTCCATATCCCGCCAAACTTCTCTTCCTTCATTTCCTTCTCACTCCAGTCCACAATTCTGTTCTGAAATCTGTAACCCCACCATATTTTCTTGGCCTTTAATATTAACTGGTTTCTCTTTGCACAAATGCTGCTTGATTAGCTGGGCTTCCCCAGCACATACTGTTGTCATAACAGTTAAGGTTGATGATATTTCATCCAAAATCTGAAATTTAGAAAGAAATAAGTTTCATGCTGCAAAGAAATAAGGGGGAAGGGGCAGGTAAGAACAAAAAGGAAGGTGTGAAAGGGTCACAACGCAAAAAGGTTTGAGTACTGTTGTCTGTATTAGCATTTAATGACCATTCTTGACTGTCCTTGAGATGCTGTGGTGAGCCACTTTCTTGAACATTTGTCATCCTCCTGGTGAAGTTTTGCTGTTGATTAGCAAGTTTCCAGGATTTAGACTCAGACACTCGAAAATGCAGTGATATATTTCCAGGTCAGTTAGGTGTGTGCAACTTGGAGGGAAACCTGTAATCGCTAATTTTTCCTGCCTTTGTTATCTTTAGTGGTTGTGGGTTCAGGAGGTTCTGTTGCCAAGTGACTAAAGTACATTTTGTTTAAGGTAAATACTGAAGTTACTGGGCCTCATGGTGGAGGGAATAAATGGTTAGGTTGGTAGAAGGGGACCAGTTAAATGAACTGCTTTGTCCTGGATGGGCTTGAGTAATATAGGAGATGCTCTCATCCAGTCAGGTGGGCACTATTTCATCATTTGTTCCTTGAAGCTGGTGAAAAGGTTTGGGTTTTAGGAGGCGAGGCACTCATTGCAGGATATCCACCCTCTGACCTGCTCTTTTAGCCATGGTATTAATGTAGCTGGATAAGTTGAGTTTCAGTTCAGTAGTGACCGTAGGATGTTGAAGGTGAGGGAATCGGTGATGATAATGCCTTTGGATATCAAAAACTCAGGGCAACGAACCTGCCACATTCAATCACTCTCCTTTTTTGGAGTTGACAACAGTACAAATGCTCTTTGTCGCTTATCGTGTCTGCTTTAAGTGTTATTGAAAGCTATTGATGGTACTGCATGGATTTTTGGGTAAATTCTAAGAGTAGCTGTTGCTATTCCCGATGTGGTTGCCTTGGAGCAATGTTCAGTTTCCTTTATATGTGAAAACTTGGAAATGTTGGCTACACTTGGGCATTTTCTAAGAAACTGCATTGGAGTGGATTTTTTTTTCTTTCTTCCCTGCTGGCTGTAGTCTTTGTGATTATTAGAAGATGGAAGCAATGGTGTTGGTATTCCAGAGTGTAGAGTGGATTCCAGAGTATTCCAGTCACCATAGTGTTCTGTAATAATTAATAGTCAACAATGAGTTGCTATCCCTTTGTGTCATGAATAAAGGAGCTCAATTTAGGTTATAAAGAATACTCACAGATGAGTTATATACCCTCATTTATGAATTGGATAATCATGACATTAATCAGTATCCTAAAGAGTATAATTGTATACATTTGTTAGATTATCATGCAATTGTGGCGGTCCCTGGGGGGTAGGCCACTCCTTGGATCATCCCCCTCGCCGATTGAGTGACAGGGGCGTTGGTCTGCCACGGTGTTTCCTGACCACCCCTGGGTGTGTGCTGGCAGTTGGTGCGGTGTGCTCTCGCTGTAGGGATTAAAGGACTACTGTTTAAACCTACCTAGCATTTGGTCTTTTCCTGACCTCGTCTAGGCCGCTAATCATATTACCAATTCTTTTTTTTAAATGTGGCTTGCCAATTTAAAAACAAATTAAAAACAACCGCTAGACGATATCAAAACAGTAAAAGTAAAATGAACATATTCAGATTTTGCATTTAAACACTAAAGCACTTGACGTTTAAACAATTAAAATAATTGAAACTAACTCAAACCAAGTCTCACTTAAGGGGCTGTCCCACTTGGGCAACCTAATCTGCGAGTTCTGGCGAGTTTGCCCTCGACGCGTACTCACAGCATAGTCGACACGAGGTCGTAGGAGGTCTTTGCAACTCTCCTTCATGCTCGAGAGTAGTCCCCGCATACTCAAGGCCTCAGCTAGGTCGCGGCGTATTTTTGAACATGTTGAAAAATGCCCGTGAGTAAAAAAAGGTCGCCATGGAAAAAAGTCAACACTTTTTTTACTCTTAGGTTTAGTCGTAGTAGGTCGGCATGCTAGTCGTAGGTAATCGAAGGTAGTTGTAGATAGTCTTCTTCATAGTCGAAGGGAGTTCGAAGGAGGTCGTCTTCACTCTCCACTATGCGGTGTCCAATTTTCCCGAAGTTAGTCGTAGCTAGTCGAAGCTAGTCTTCAACATAGTCGAAGGAGGTCTTCTACATGGTCGAAGGAGGTCTTCAACATGTCATTTTATCAAACTCTCCTAAACTCGCCAATTAGGTCACTCAAGTGGGACAGCCCCTTTATTTTTTCCCTGCAGCTGATGTTGCCCATTAATTTCAATGGAACTCCTGTGTTTGTGCCAGGCTTTGCAGTTAGGAGGAGAGACTGGATTAGCTGGGCTTGTCTTCTTTGGAGAGAAGGCTGAGGTGAGCAAAATTATGAGGACCACAGATAGAGTAGATAGAAGGAAACTAATTCACAACGTCTGAGGAGGTGATGGGGACAATCACGTATCTGGATAAACACCTGAATCACCAAGGCATAGAAGGCTTCAGACTAAGTGCTGGTGAATGGAATTAGTGCAAATGGTTGCTGAATTTCATGTACACAGTGAGTCACAAGGCCTATTTCTGTGCATTATGGTTCTATGCCTGAGCTGCCTCATCTCAGAATTACCAAAGGCAGACCAGGCAGCAGGAAGAAGATGCCACCACTAGCTGAGGCCAACATCAATGTGGGAAATGTGGGAACCTTTAGCAGATAAATATATTTTGATATTAGTTCCAGCTTGGAAACCAAAGGTTCAGGCCAGGGTTTGAAGTAACATCGATGATAAACACTGCCATATGAATTTATTTACAAAGTAAGGATTGCCAATTAATGTAAAAATAAGTTATTATTGTTGGTGAGTTTTGCAAATTCTTTACTTCAAACAAACCTTTGAGTATAACAGTGGCACTATTTGCTATACAATTTTAATGTGCTGGCAAGCATTAAGTATAGTGTTCAGAAGTTATAATTTAATTATTAGGACTGCATTCAATGCAAAATTCAAAAAGGGAAAAGAGGCATTGTAAAGATCGACAGGTTATTATCCAAGGTTTTTTGTCTATGCAGAAATCTGTGTGCATTGTGACGTGAGTTATGAGCTTTAAATGTTTATGAAAGTGGATTCTAACTACCCAATATCTTAAGTTTCTTTTACTTAACTTTATGAAGAAATAAATGTCAAATCCACTAATTTTAACATGCTTTCTCCCCTTTTGTCTGAAGCTACGAAGCCTCTCTTGTTCATTTGGTGAATACATCAAGACCGGTTTCCTCACAAAAGCATAATTCGCATATCAAAGAAATATATACTACAACAAGAAAAAGCAACTTAAGTCTAAGTGGATACCATCAAAGCCCCATTAAACCTGGAATAGCTCCAACACATAGTGAAGATTCAGATGAAGAACTTGAAGAAAGCAGAATGCTGGAAGACATTTTCTTCATTTAAAAAGTGTGGACAAATGTTATTGGCATTATTAAACTATCATTTTTTTTCTTTTTTAGTTCTCTTATTAAAACTATGCAGTCTTGTTATGTATTTTGTGTTCAATTGCGAGGTTGTTTTTACCCTTTCATTTTGACTGAGTTAAGGGGGTAGACATTTTAATTTGCTCAATAATGCTAAATGAGCTCATTAATGCGTTTCCTCTTGTGCTCCCCTCTCAATATGTGTTCCAATTGTTTTCAGTGAAACCAACTATTGGAAGGGAGTACACTGGGTCCGAAGGTGTTTGTTCAATGCAAACAATCAGAGGTACATTTCTACCTCAAAATGTGATGTGTTGTATCTCCAATATATAAGGTGTTTAACAAATACTCGAGCTTTCCAAGGATTGTTTGAAAATGTATACTTTACAATGTACAGTACACTTTAGAAAACGGTATACTGAAGAATATATTTTAAATGTTAATTGCCTTATTAATTCTGTTGCCTCATCATAAATGCTGCTAATTCATGTGATCTAAATAGGAAGAAAGAACCAATAATGCATTTTTGCAATAATTATGTTTAGCAACCAGGTCAAAGAATATTGGCAAGCAAATCCCATAAAATGACTGAAGTCATCAGGCACTTTTTCTTTGCAGTTATGTGTTGTTCTTAAACATCAGAGGCTATGGAATACATTAGATTTTTCTTTAAATGTTCATACTATGATGTTAATTCAAAATTGCTCTCCATATATGCTGGAGTTCTGTAGACTGAGCAAAATATGTGGAGTGAAATTGTAATTCTTGACTGGACTCTGAGGCAATATTTATAGATTAAAAAACACTAGAATGAACTGGTCTGAAACCACCTCAAACGCCATCGATATGATAGTTCTACTGTGGTAAAGGAATCAATCGCTTAAAATATTCAGTAGTCATCCCAATATTTGCCATCTACATATAGCATTTGTTCTTCATTTTTTTTTTAACAGTCTTTGCATAATCTAATTTAAACACTTGAAAAGACACTTCTGAGCATTGGTCTATGGAATGTGTGGCTCAGAAATGTGCCTCAGCAGTGACTTCAATGGACCACTTAATACTGTGATCTTTATACTTTTGCCAGCAATCTTGTGGTTGCTGAGAGAGAATGCAATTTGTTAGTAATTAGGATTAGTATTGAATTTTGAGCTCCTTGCATCACAGAATTAAACACAGGCTAACCAGACCTAATTAACAATGAACTTACTTACAGCAAATTGAAAGATCTCTACTTTCTCAGTGTGGGCTAAAGTTGAACCAAAGTCCCAGAGTTGAATGATGGATATCTAACTTGCACTATTCAATTTTCAGAATTAGTTATCTAGGACAATGTTTGAACTTATGTTTTATGAATCTTAATTAACTAACCCACATTCCTAAAAAGAGAAATGTTATGTGTGGAATAAATAAATATATATGTATAATTTATATATATATATGTATAATTTATATATATATATATTATATACCCTTGTGAGAAAGATCAACATCTGTAATGGTGTTCTTTTGTTGAGTATTACTTAACTTTGGTACGTGCAGCATTTTTAAAATGGACTATGCTTGCATAAAGTAAAAGACAAGATGTGGATATTTAATATGAATTACTGGCAATGAATACAAACTGACGAAAAGTGATGAACTGAATGTTCAACAGTTCAGATGAATGTGTTTTCCATGTTGGGAATTTAACCTTATATCACAAACCAGCTGACTGGTTGCAATCTTTTTGAATTCCAGCGAAGGTCCAGATTATTGGGTAGCATAAATAGGTTTGACATGAGGAACATTCGGACAACCTTTTATCTTGCTCACTAAATGTAAATTACTACATTGTCACCTGTCCTTTACTTATGTTGACTTAAATGTAATTACATTTCACACTCGGTAATCCACCAAATATAACCAGTAATTTGCATAGTTTGTCCAGGATAAAATTTATACTTTGATGATGTTTTCCTGTTGGCTTGCCTGAAGAGGGACAGCATGGTGAGAACTGTTCATAACAAGTTACATGCAATTTTAGGTTTTCAAAAATAAAGAATGAAAAGATCATGCATTTTTCAGTAGAATGTAGCTCCTACCCAATTAAAGTTTTTTGAAATATACCATCTGCTCTATCGACAAAAATTGCAGCTGGTATGTTAATGTCATTCCAGAAACATTTTTGATTAAATCACTATTATTTTGGAGATTAGTGGAAGAACTTGGAAAATAAATTCACCTGTCTTTGGAGGAATATGTTAACATAAATTCCATAAATAGTACTACTGATGATGATGCATTGAAGAGCCAGTCTTGATTCGGTGCTCAAGTCCCTAGGTTGAGACTTGAATTGGAAGCATCTGACTTGAAAACAACTGGAAACCAAGCCTAAAATTGGAGAAGCCCAATCTTATCCTTTTATTAAGAACATAACTGATGTGCTGTAGTGTAGCACACTGGCCCAATGTAAATATAACATATTTTCTCCTTGAATATCACTGTTGCCAAAAGCGCCCAGAGTAACATGATTATCCAAATTAATGTAAGGACCAAATTAACAATGATTATAACACCATTTGTCGGTCATAAGGGAGTACCAAAAAATGCTGCTTGGATGAGGCTGTTTATTTAAAAATGTCTTTAATGTTTTCACTACTTGGTCCACAGCAGTATTTTAAAGATTTTTTTTTTAACAAATTAGGGTATTATCATGAGGTTAACTTATAATAATGAAACAATGCTCCATACAAAATCTCAGGTTGGCACTAAATTTTAGATTTCTCTATTAATGTGTTCTACATTTAAGAGAATATTAAAAAAGTGTTCAATTTGGATGTTTTTTTAGATTTCATATTGTGTTTGCAGCTGATATTTTCTCTAAATGAGCAAAAGGTTGTTTTCTACATGTGTTTTACTGTCATTGTTCATTGAAATAAAAGTAAAATGGTGTTCTTGGACTTTGCCATTTCCCCCTTTTAACATCTGTATTTAAATCAGATTGCACATGTCCATGAAAATATTGGCTTCTCATGAAGAGTAAAAAATAAATTGATCGGAAGAGGCTGTGATTTGTTCTTAAGTATTTTAATTTGAGCTTGTTCTTCTGATTGCTGCATCTAAACGTTAACTACAATAAATTTTGTGAAAGTTTCTCTGATTTTTTTTTTTAATGGCTGCATTTTTAAATGGTTTGATTTTTCAGTTCATTATTTTCAATGTGTTGTATAAAAACTATTAACATCTTAATTAATCTTGAAACAGAAACAAATAAATATAAATTAGTCATAGAAGCACAAATACTGCAGTTGCTGGAATTGGGAGCTAAAAATAAATTGCAGGCAGAGCTCTGGGTCATGCAGCATCTGTGAATGCAAAGGGATGGTCAAAAATTAGTCACTATTGATAATGTAAAATAGGCTGCATTGGAATACATCTGATGTTTCATTTAAAGGCAGTTATAGGAATGAAATATGTCAAGACCATAAGGTATATTAAAATTAATAAGCAACATAAAGCATTGAGGATCATTGTGAGAAATATATGTCAATATAGGCAAATAAAAGAACATCCACTTTGGACCAAATATATTATGTTAAGTAATGAAAAGCCGGAAGCAGTCATAGTCCAGACACACAATGATGCATGTGCATTGATCAGTTTAATATGAATAGATACAGAAAAGAGTCATAAATGTTAAAGGAAAATAGCCTATCAAGTTAACAAAATATTATGTTACATAATATAGATTCCTGTTGGAATTTGAAGATTAAGGGGATATTGAGTTTCCCAGATATTAGGGATAAGCTGAGAGAAAGACTAGTAGATGTGTCCAAATGTGGAAAACTTAGGAAATAAGAGCAGGAATAGCCACCCACCACTTTGGCCCTGCTCAGCCATTCAACACGATTATGGATTGTGTTCCATTCATGTATTCCGTTCTCTCTATATTGCTTGACATGTTCAGCAGCAAGAAATATATACGCTTCCTTCACAAATATATTTAATTATTTCGTCTCTGCTGCCTTCTTTGGTAGAAAATGCCATATTTTCAGCACTCTCCAGGTAAAGCAAATTTTCCTAATCTACAAATGCCTTGCATCCTGACTATGTGACCCCTGGCTCGGAACCCCAGTCTTTGGTAATCCGGTTGGTAAATGTTTGTTATGACTCTCATGGGAAGAGCATTTTTTAAGCAGATTAGGAGATGAAAAACTACCAACATAACTTCAGATTTGCTCTGTTGAAGCACCTGTTCAGGTGCAGCAAGAATTCTAGCTCTTCATAGTGACATGAAGATAGGCAGCACAGAAACAGGCCCTTCAACGTCAGTGCTCACATGCTCGTGCAATGAATGCAAATATATCAATGTCATTATTTTAGTCACAGTATGCTTTATTTATTTTTAAAGTGTATAGTCATAGATGGAAACATTGTGGAAACAGGCCCTTCGGCCCAACTTGCCCATATCGGCCAACAATGTCCCAGCAACACTAGTCCCACTTGCCTGAGCTTGGACAATATCCCTCCAAACCTGTCCAATCCATGTACCTGTCTAACTTTTCCTTAAATAATCTCATAGTCCCAGCCTCAACTACCTCCTCTGGCAGCTTGTTGCATACACCCACCACTCTTTGTGTGAAAAAGTTACCCTGCGGTTACTGTTAAATCATTTCACCTTCACCTTGAACGTATGTCCTCTGGTCCTCGATTCCCCTACTGTGGGCAAGAGATTCAATGCATCTACCTGATCTATTCCTCTCATGATTTTGTACACCTCCATAAGATCACCCCTCATCCTCCTGCGCTCCATGGAATAGAGACCCAGCCTACTCAACCTCTCCCTATAGCTCACACCCTCCAGTCCTGGCAACAACCTCATAAATCTTTTCTGAACCCTTTCAAGCTTGACAATATCTTTCCCATAACATGGTGCCCAGAACTGAACACAATATTCTAAATACGGTCTCACCAACGTCTTATACAACTGCAACATGACCTCCCAACTTCTATACTCAATATTCTGACTACCGAAAGCCAAAGTGCCAAAAGCCTTTTGACCACCTTATCTACCTGTGACTTGGCCTTCAAGAAGTCATGCACCTGTACTCCTCGACCCCTCTGCTCTACAACACTACCCAGAAGCCTACCATTTACTGTGTAGGTCCTGCCCTTGTTAGACGTCCCAAAATGCAACACCTCACACCTCTCTGCATTAAATTCCTTCAACCATTCCTCCACCTACCTGGCCAATCGACAGATACTGCTGCAATCGTTCACAACCATCTTCGCTATCTGCAAAACCACTCACTTTTTGTAGCATCAGCAAACTTGCTAATCTTGCCCTGTATGTTCTCATCCAAATCATTGATGTAGATGACAAACGGTAATGGGCCCAGCACCAAACCCTGAGGCACACATTAGTTACAGACCTTCAGTCCGAGTAGCAACCTTCCACCATCACCCTCTGCTTCCTTCCATGAAGTCAATTTGCTATCCATTCAGCTATCTTTCCTTGGATCCCATGCGATCTAGCCTTCCAGAGAAACCTACCATGCGGAACCTTTCGAATGCCTTACTGAAATCTATGTATACAACATCTACAGCTCTGCCCTCATTGACTTTTTTGGTCACGTCCTCAAAAAAATCAATCAGATTTGTGAGACACGACCTCCCACGTACAAACCCCATCCAATTGTCTGTGTAACATATTCCTCAGAATACTCTCCAGTAACTTTCCAACTCCAGATGTTAAGCTCACCGGCCTATAGTTTCTAGCATTTTCCCTGCAGAGGCATGGACGGAAATCCCTGTTAAAACATGGGGGGGGGGGGCACAATTTCCTGGTGGTCCGATGACAAGTGTGCATGACAACTAATAATTTTATCTCCTCCCACTCCCCCCACCTCACACACACATATTTTACATGCATCTTACTATAAAGATCCTGGGGCCTTGGGAAGATTTGAGAGACTGAAAGAAGGCCAAAAGTAGTGTACATTTAAATAGATACTGGACCAAGTGCAGACCCACTGGTTCTGTTCCCCCCCAACGCGCGGTGGGGGAAGAAGAGGGGATTGAGGGGGAGAGGGGAGGGGGAGAGCTGGGGAGGAGAGAAGAGGAGGGGGAGAGTAGGAGGGGGGAGAGAAAAGGAGGGAGAGAGGTGGAGGGGGGAATGAGGGGAGGGTGGAGAGGGGGGGAGGAGAAGAGGTGGAGGGGGTAGGGAGGGAGCAGGGGGAGGGGGGAGGGAGTAGAGAGGATGGTTGAGGTGGGGGGAGGGGAGAGGGAGAGGTGAAGAGAGATTGGAGGGGGAGAGAGGAGGGGGGAAAGAAGGGAGAGTGAAGGGTGGAGAGGGAAATGCAGGGGATGGAAGGGAGGGAGGGGGAGAGAAAGAGTAGAGGGGAGAGAGTAGAGGGAGTTGGAGGGGGAGAGAAGAGGAGGGGTGGAGGGGGGAGAGGTGGAGGAGGGGAGAAGGGGAGGGTGGGAGAAGAGGGGATGGAGGAGGGATGGAGAGGGGGGATAGGAGGGGGGGTGGAGAGGGAGGGGGTAGATAGGGAGGGGATAAGGACAACTTGCTCTATTTGATCTTATTTGATTGTGCACGCCAGACCACAAGAAGGTTGCAATCTTCCACACCTGTCCCATTGTGATATCATATGTAAATGAGATCCGTTGTGAGATGGCACTGTGACTCATGCAGCAGTTTGATTTTAGTGGGATCATGTGAAGGTTCCAACTCCCACCCCTGTCCCATTGTGATGTCATATCATATGTAAATGAAATCCATTGTGATTGGACATCTGTGAGCTGCCACTGTGACTCATGCAGCAGATTGATTTTAAATGTTTTTTACTAAAAAAGGAGGGAAATTAATAACCATGTTTTTTAATTTTCAAAAGAAAATGTGGAGGAGGAAAAACTCTACAGGAATATGTAAATATTTCTCCATTACGGCAAAGGGTGGAGGAGTAAATCCACAAACGGCTTAAACGAATTTTCGCGAAATAGAACCCGTTACAAACCAACAAACCAACGAGAGTTTTAATAGTTACTAGAGCAAGTGCAGACCCACCGGGTCTGTTCCCCCAACGCGCGTTTGCGGGGGGGGGGGGGGGGTGGTTAGTGTGCGTGTGGAGCCACAGCACACACACACACACGCACCCCCCCCACACACACTAACCACCCCCCCCCCCCCCGCACACACACGCACACACACACCATGGAATGGAGAGGGGGGAGAGAGGGGGAGATGGAGATGGGAAAATTGAGAGGGGGAGGGGGAGAGGGCGGGGGGTTCAACTGCGTGAGCCTCGATCGTCTCTACGCAGCAGTTTGACTGCATGACTGCGGGAGAAGAAGCAGGGAAGAGATAACATGGGATTGTCCCCCACCTCTCAAAACAGGCCCCCCCCCCGGGATTTTTTCTCATGAAAGGAGGCACAACATTTGTCACCCTCCAGTCTTACGGCACCTGTCCTGTATTTAAGGACGACTCGTAAATTCACCCCTCAAGCATGTCCATTTAAATACAGATCAGAAAATATTAGCGAAAACATTGGCAAGAAGATTAAGTAAATACGTTAATAAATTAATATCGGATCAAACAGGGTTCATACCCAAGAGACATTCGTTTAATAATTTGAGACGCCTTTTTAACATAATTTACTCACACAGAACTAAATAAGAAGACATCAATTATTTCATTAGATGCAGAAAAAGCATTTGACCAAGTAGAATGGAAATATCTTTTTACAGTACAGCAAACATTTCAGATGGAAGAAAATTTTATTTCATGGATAAAACTATGATATGATATGCCGACTGCCAGAATACTGACTAACCATATACTCTCTCCTAAATTCCAGTTATCCAGGGGCAATAGACAAGGATGTGCATTATCACCCCTGTTATTTGCCCTTGCGATAGAACCTCTAGCGGAAAGCATAAGAGTACATCCGAACATTCACGGCTATAATTCTAAATACTCCAATAATAAAATATAATTAAATGCAGATGATGTATTATTATATATCACCAAGTTAGTATTCTAAATATATTAAATCTTATAGAGGAATTTGGTTCCTTTTCAGGATAAAGAATAAACTGGAACAAAATGAAATTATGTCAGTAAAACCTGAAGAGTCGACACACCTTCTAAAATTCCCTTTCAGAATTGCTTCGGAAAAATTCAAATATCTGGGTGTTCAGGTAACCAGAAAATATACCTCTCATTCAATGCAAACTTCCCGCCTTTAGTTACTAAATTAAACGCTCTTATTCAATTTTGGAAAACACTTCCATTTTCTCTAATCGGCAGAATAAATGCGATAAAGATGATCTTCCTCCCATAAATTCTGTATTTATTTCAATCAATATACCTTCCTAAAAATGTTTTCAAAAATCTTGATTCCCTGATTACAAACTTTATCTGGGATTATAAAACAGATAGAATTCATAAACGACACTTATGTAAACCCAAGGAAATGGGCGGATTGGCTCTCCCCAACTTCTTATACTATTATTGGGCAACGAATATCAAAAATGTAATTTACTGGCTGGATAACTCATGCCAACAGGTAGACTGGTTAATAATGGAGAGAGAGCATTGCTCGCCTTTTAATATAGGCACGATTCTTCTCTCCCCAACAAATTTGAAGAACACACTATATGATAAAAATCCGATTATTCACTGCACTCTACGAATCTGGAGACAAGTAAAATCAACTTTTAAATTAAGAAATTTATCTCTCATTTCACCAATAGCCAATAACCCTTTGTTCATGCCATCTATTATAGATAAAACTTTTACTTATTGGGAAAGACTAGGAATCAAAAAACTTGGAGATCGCTACGAGATGGGAACTCTTCTCTCATTTCAGGAATTACAGTCGAAATATCACCTGAAAGGTAATCAATATTTCAGAAATTTTCAAATTTGAGACTATCTGAAAACATATACCCAAGACTACCAAACTTTGCTGCCAGATACACTAGACAAATGTATGAATAGAAATTCAGAGTCAAACAACGTAACATCATATTTGTATAATACCCTTCTAAATATAGAAATCCCATCGTCAGAAGCAATTAGAAGAGACTGGGAAGAGGAACTAGGCCTAAAATTTTTAAAAGACAGATGGGAAGAAAACCTTTTATATATACACAATTGTTTGTTTAACGTTAGACATACTTTATTTCATTTTAAAATACTGCACAGACTATTATTCAAAGACTAAACTGAATAAGACCTTTCCAAATGTATCTCCTATTTGTGACAAATGGTTCCTTCAAGAAGCAACTATAACACATTCCTTTGCCTCTTGCATAAAATTACATAACTTTTGGAGAGGAATTTTTGAAAATTTCTCAAAAACATTTAAAACAAAAATGGACCCCGACACGGAACTGATTATTCTAGGAACGTCAGAAGCCTGCTCTGAGATATTTCAAAGACTTTTCCTCAATTATGGTCTGATAACGACGAAAGAACTAACACTCAAATTCTGGAAACATACATCTGCCCCTACTCTCTTTCTCTTTCTTGCTTTTTCTCTCTTCTTTTCTCTTAACTTTAGCTAAAAATTAAAATTGAAGCTGTACAATAACTGTATTATGTCATATGCCGCTGCTTATATTTTTGTACACTGCTTCTAATAAATAAAAAATTAAAAAAAGACACGTCCATTGACTGTTCCTTCGTCCTACTGTCTTTCTGATCGGTAAATACAGAAGAGAAATACTCATTGAGGCCCTTGCCCATCTCCTGTGGCTCCACACAAGGACCTCTCACTTTGATTCCTGAGAGGTCCCTCTCTCTAGTTACCCTTTTCTCTCTTATCTCTATATAACTAAAAGTCTCCATCTTGTTTGTTGTGAGAGAGGGACCTCTCACTTTGATTCCTGAGAGGTCCCTCTCTCTAGTTACCCTTTTTCCTCTTATCTCTATATAACTAAAAGTCTCCATCTTGTTTGTGTTTGTGCCAATCTGGTTAATTCCTATCTTCTCCCAAACGCTACGCCACAGCCTTCCCATTTTCACACATCCTACTCACATTTTTCCCGTGGTGGCAATAAACATCTTCCAGTCGCATTTCCACCTATACTTCTGAAGTTGTTGATCGTTGAAATTTAAAAAACGGCCCGATTTCTTCAAACTTTGGTAAAAAAAAACTGAGTGACGTCACAATGCACTCACAAGGCAGGACGGGACACGCCGGTTTGGAGGGCACTCTAGCGCTCACAGTTAATGAGGTGTGGCGGCGGCTGCCGGCGCCCAACGGCTGGCCGGTACCTGGTGGGGATGGTGGTGCCGCGGGCCGTGCCCGGGGACTGGGCCTGGACTGGAGCCAAGCTTTGTGCTGGAGCTGGAATGAGGGCCAAGCCCAGGGCTTCGGATGGGGTCGTCACCGGGGCTGCGAAAGAAACCGCCGCTGAAACCAAGGACGAGCCTGGGTCCGGGGTCAGGGAAGAGCCCAGGCGGCAGCCGAGTTGACGGCTGGAGTCTACAGCCAGGGACGGCTGAGTACGAGAACCAGGCCGAGTTCCTGGCGCTGCTCGACCACCTGGGTAGGTGCTGGGGCAGGGAATGGGAATTAGGTGAGGAGGATGAGGGAATTGAGGGGGAGGGAGATGGGGTGGGAAATGAGGTTGTAGCGGGAGATAGGGGGGTGTGGAGGAGGGAGATAGGGAGGGGTGGAGGGAGATGGGGTGAGGATTGGGGTGGAGGAGGGAAATGGGGAATATTGGAATATTGCGTTGGGGGAATGGGTTGCATTGGGGGAACAGGTGAGTGGCGGAATATTGCATTGAGGAACAGGTTGCGTTGGGGGACCAAGCCTCCCATGCGACACGGACTCAACGGGTCCCACTTAGTCGAGTGTGTTTATAAAATCTTTTGGAATTGTCCTTAATGCTATCCTCCAGAGCTATCTCCTGCCCCGTTTTTGCACTTCTGATCTCCTTTTTCAGTTTACTCCTTACTTCCCCAAACTCCCCCAGGGATGCACTTGATCCCAGCTGCCTATACCTGTCCCATGCATCCTCCTTGTTTTTGACCAAAGCGTCAATTTCCCTCATCAGCCAGGCTTCCTTACATTTGCCTACTTTGCCCTTCACTCTAACAGGGACGTACATATCCTGAGCTTTCGTCAGCACATTTTTAAAAACATCCCACTTGGCCGATGTTACTTTCCCCTCGAATAACCTGCTCCAGTCAACTTGAACGAGACCTTCTCTCATACCCTCAAAGTTGGCCTTACCCCAGTTGAGCATTTTAACATGTGGACCCTCTATGTCCCTATCAATAACTATCTTAAGTCTAATCGAACTGTGGTCACTGGTCCCAAAAGGCTCCTCCACACACACTTCATTAACTTCCCTCTCCCAATTTCCCAATACTAGATCCAGCGTTGCCCTTTCACGTTTGGAGGCCTCCACATACTGTTTAAGAAATCTCTCCTGAACACTTTTGAGGACTTGCACCCCATTTAAACCCTTCACGCTATGATTTTCCCAGTCTATATTGGGAAAGTTAAAATCCCCTACTACAACAACCTTATTTGACCTACAGCTGTCTGCAATCTCCTGGCACATTTATTCTTCTAATTTTCGTTGACTATTCAGGAGTCTGTAGTACAAGGTGATCATCCCTTTCTTGTTCCTCAGCTCCACCCATATAGCCTGACTAAACGAACCGTCTGTAATGTCACCTCTGATCATAGCCGTGACATCCTCCTTAACCAACAATGTAACCCGCCCTCCTCTTTTACCCTCACCCTTGTCACTCCTGAAGCTCCTGTACCCCGGAACATTGAGCTGCCAGTCCTGCCCCTCCCTTAACCAGGTTTCAGTCATGGCCACAACGTTCCAGTCACTCGTACCTATCCATGACCTGAGCTCATCTGCCTTACCATTCAGGCCCCTTGCATTGTAATTGAAAAAATATCTTGACCAAAAAGATTGGTGCAATTAACATGCATATATCTGTGCCTTGGAATTATATCCTTGATTACAGAAACTCATTGCAGCTCAGAAGTAGAAGTTGGATTTATTAAGTGAAGCAAAACTTTAATGTTAATACATTAGGAAAGGTACTCAAAATCAGATCAATTATGTGAAGGGCCACTTGCTTTAACTTTGTTTCTATTCTCAAACAAGCTCCTTAATATTAACTTGTCTCTTTTTGTAAACCAGCATCTGCAGTTCCTTTGTTATACCTCTTAAAATGAACAAGATGTTGCACAAATTGTGCCACTTTTAATTTGATTTTGGTTGCAGAGATACAGCATGGAAAGTGTGGAATGGTTGTGTTCATTCAGTAGGCGTGGAAAGCATGAAGAAATCTCCCACTGGACAAATGGAAATTAAATAAATAGTTTATATGTGACTTACTGGGCTACTCACAGGTCCCGAGTAAATTCAACCAATCCAGCTATGTGTTGAACAATGCTTCACATGTCAGGCTTGCACCTTCATGGAAGATCCAGGAGAAAAGACATAGACTTCATAGAGCATAGGTTTAAACTAATTGGTGGAGGGGAAAGGAAATATGTTATCTTGATGTATATTTGAAGATCTTTCGCCTGCAGGGTTACAGCCCTAATGCTGGGAGATGGAATTAGGTTGCCTACTTCTTCTGCAACCAGCACATGTATAGTGAACTGCATAGCCTCCAGTTTTGCTGCTTTCATGATTACTTAGTATTAAAAACTTTTTGTGAGGCATTTTATTAAATGCCTTTTTATAAACATAAATACAGCCTTTCATTTGGGTTTTATTTTCACCCTCTTGCTAGTTAAATACTCAAAAACCTGATTGGACCTATCAAACACAATTTCTCAGCACAATGAATGTATTAAAATCATGCTATTTTGTATGTCCCATTAGCCACAGTAAAACAGATTCCATGCTTTCCTGTCTATTGATATGTAAGCTTATTCCGTCAATATTTTGATTATCCTTTGCTGCTTTCTAAACTCTTCCTTGACATCGGGTTTGTCATTCATTTACACAACATTATAACACTTAATCTAATTTTATCCTATTCTCCAGTTTCCAATGGATATATTACTTTTCCCTTGGAGGGTTTTATTTCCCAGTGGAATGTACATTCAATGAGAATTATGAATTTTTTAATTGTGTTTGCCATTATTTACCAACCTTTAAAGCTGGTAATTTAATTTTAACCTATTATAATATATTTCAGCAATTTCCATTTGCATGTTTTCAACGGTTCACATTGTTAAACTGAAAACTGATCTTTTCTTTAACATTCACATGAAATGTGTTTAATGAATAAAACCTCAATGTGCTGAATGCTGTACTGAATTCTTTTATACTCAAGTAAAATTGAAATTGTGAATCATTGTATCTGTTTGATTTCTTTAGGATATATTAAAAACATAAAAAATCTCCATTTATCATTTTAACCATAATACTAAGGTTTGAAGGACACTTCAATACTGAAGACAGACAAGCACAAAGGACTTGGAATGCTTAATATATAAACTATTATGTCTATAGATAAATGGCAATATATTTACAGAATTTATCATTATTAATGTTTTAAATTTAATCTACAAAGATTTCAAATAGCTCCATATCAATAAAGAGTTAAAATATTCCATCAAGGCTAAACTATGTACCGCCACTTGAATTATTGAGGCAAACTATTTATGATGCTCCATATATATCCAATGAACTTTTAAATTTTACAGAAATTCATAACAAATGCAATCAATGTTATCCCATTAGCGGTGCTTATTTTATGCTGCCTGTTGTTAATCAGGCTCTGAGAGTGAATGTGGGGAATCTCACCAAGGCTGGGTGCTGTGGCTGATCATAGAAACGTAGAAACATGGTAAATCACTTTCAGATGTATCAGTAAGACTGCGACCTTGTGTTTGATGGTCTATGTGTGGACGTTCAGGACTTGCTGCCTTGGTAAGCCACCGAGAGAACTTCCAGCAAGATCCAGCCCATGAACTGTGTAGAATCCCGGCATAGGATTTGGATGCACTTGCTTCTAGTTTGGTGGTGTGTTTATTTATGGGATCAGTCAGAGATCTCAAATGCTGATCATTACATTACAACAAAAATAAGCCTTTAATTCACCCTCCACCTGATTGAAAATCGTAACATTTATCTCCGCATATCCACTAAAAGAACTAATAACAAACACAGGTTTTAAAGGTCTATCAATGGGATGAAGGACAAATGAACACTGAATGGGCTTAATCTGCAGGGACAGGATTAATGGTGCTCGCTACAGTTTATGGCATCTCCACTTCAAAAACAAGAACATTACACCTAAATTATTGAATTTAAGACAGATAAAAACAGCATATTCTGCAATCTGGTAAAAATCACTGGGCGAACTCATAGGTTAGTACCATCTGTGGAGGGAATGGACAGGCAGCATTTCAGATGGAGATCCTACTTCACACTCAGTAGAGTCCTGACCCAAAAATGTGATGTCTCAGGCAGCATCTTTCCATGGATGTTGCCTGTCCCGCTGAGTTCCTCCAACATTTTGTTCTTTGGTTTTTGCTCATTAGTTGCGCTACTGTATCCGGACAACACTTGTGTATGTGTGTGTGCACATTAAAAGTTCAGCTCCAAGAAATTACTGAATCAATCATTTAATTCTGTGAGAGTTTGGACTTTACATCAACTCCCGCGAAACTAGGGCCTGTAGAAACAATGGTTGACAGTGAGATCCGAGAATTCATGGGCATCTTATCATATGGGAGTGACGTCTCACTGAAGAGAGATATGAATGTTGACATTTTCCATTGCCTTAATTGTGTCAGCACATCTTTTGACAGATAAAGAAATTTGAAGATCATGGCACATACTCTACTAGGTGACAGAGATCGCTGCCCTCCTGTATGCTTTTGAGATTTGGATCACCTGTAGCAGGCACCCTAAGGCACTGGATGGAAGCAACCAATTCTGTCTTTGCAAAATCCTCCAAATTTCCTGAAGAAGTTAGAGTCCTCTCCTAGACATGAATGCTGCAAACAAATAAATTATGCAGCTTCTGTGGGAAGGGAAATAAGTTAATGTTTCAGATTAAAGGGTCTACACCCTGAAACATTATCTTGTTTCTCATTCCACAGGTGCCACCAGATCTACTGAGGTGCCACCTGACCTATTGGTAACAGCTGGGAAGAAACTCTCTGAAATGCATACATTCAAATTCAGGGAACGTCTTTTTGCAGCTGTTATCAGGCAACTGAACCATCCTATCACCAACTAGAGAGTGGTCCTGATCTACTTCATTGGAGACCTTTGAACTATCTTTAATCAGACTTTACTGGACTTTATGTTGCGCTAAACATTATACCATTTATCCTGTGTCTGTACACTGTGGACGGCTTGATTATAATCATGCATAGTCGTTTCACTGACTGGATAGCACGCAACAAAATGTTTTTCACTGCAGTTTGGCACACATAACAATAACAAATGAAATGAAATTAAACACTCAGTAGGCCAGGTGTAGGTGGAAAGAGAAACAAATAACGTTTCGAGTTGAAGACCCTCCAATCTGAAACTCTGTTCTATTTGCTTCTCACAGAAGCTGTACGACCTGTTTTTATTTCACACTTTCGGAATCTTTTTTGATTTCCAACCCTTTCACTGAGGCCTTAGTTAAATTGAATTGGCTTCATGGGAAGACCATGTCATTCACATGCTGGGTGTCAGATTTCAACGTGGATATTTTATTCCAAGCTCTCTCGACATGATGAGATTGCCAAGAAGATGGATGAAACGGGCAGCACGGTGGCGCAGCAGTAGAGTTGCTGCCTGACAGCGCTTGCAGCTCTGGAGACCCGGGTTCGATCCTGACTACGGGTGCTGTCTGTATGGAGTTTGTACGCTCTCCCCTGACCTGCGTGGGTTTTCTCCAAGATCTTCAGTTTCCTCCCACACTCCAAAGACGTACAGGTTTGTAGGTTAATTGGCTTGGTATAAGTGTAAAATTGCCCCTAGTGCGTGTGGGCTAATGTTAATGTGTGGGGATTGTTGATCAGCGTGGACTCGGTGGTCCGAAAGGCTTGTTTCCACGCTGCATCTCTAAACTAAACTAAACTTGAACTAAAAGATTCAAGTATGTGCTCCTTGACAAAATGCAACTGCCCTCCTGATTCCTGGAACTCCCTGGTATGCGATGGCTCAAGCTGGAGAAGGAGCCTAAGGGGTAACAGTAGGAACCAAGACGTATCTGGGGCATTTGGAGGGAATTTGCCTCCTCAAAGACTACCCACCAGTATTTCCATCAAACTCCCGCCCCTTCTGTGGCAATCTGCGTTTTCCACATTGGCCTCATCAATTTCCTCCGAACCCACAGAGGTGGGATGGAAACAAGACATCCGCATTCCCGAGGGACCACCCAAGAGAACGCTGAGTAAAAGTATAGATATAATTCTCCAGAGTGAAATAAAAATAATGAAAAGTAATAATAAAAATAATAATAAAAATAATAATAAAAATAATGTACATCATCATCAAAAAAAAAATTAAACTGTGATTGGGTGATGTTAAGTTTAGCTTTTTTAGAAGTTTGTGGATAGCAGATAAAAAGCAAAGACTCCACTGCCCTTTTTACGATACGCTAGAACAATACGATAGATATGATTAGCAAGTGTAATTGCTTCTTCTTTTCATACAAAGGATCTAAAGTGGTAGTTTCAAATTAAGATCATTTACTTGACAGAATCCCCTGGATTTTTATTTGCTCGGGATGAAATTGATCCTATACGGCAGAATGTTTCCTTCCATCTAGACTTAATGGCGGGACAATGTTCCCAATGTTGGGTGATTCCAGAACCAGGGGCCAAAGTCTTAGAATAAAGGGGAAGTCATTTAAGACTGAGCTGACATTTTTCACACAGAGAGTTGTGAATTTATGGAATTCCCTGTTTATGGAATTCCCTGCCACAGAAGGCAATGGAGGCCAAATCACTGGATGGATTTAAGAGAGAGTTGGATAGAGCTCTAAGGGCTAGTGGAGTCAAGGGATATGGGGAGAAGGCAGGCACGGGTTATTGATAACGGACGATCAGCCATGATCATATTGAATGGCGGTGCTGGCTCGAAGGGCCGAATGGCCTCCTCCTGCACCTATTTTCTATGTTTCTATGTTTCTATGACTGTCATATGCTGAGAGAATGGAGCGGCTGGGCTTGTATACTCTGGAGTTTAGAAGGATGAGAGGGGATCTTATTGAAACATATAAGATTATTAAGGGTTTGGACACGCTAGAGGCAGGAAACGTGTTCCCGATGTTGGGGGAGTCCAGAACCAGGGGCCACAGTTCAAGACTAAGGAGTAAGCCATTTAGAATGGAGATGAGGAAATATTTTTTCACACAGGGAGTTGTAAGTCTGTGGAATTATCTGCCTCAGAAGGTGGTGGAGGCCGGTTCTCTGGACACTTTCAAAGGAGAGCTAGATAGGGGTCTTAAAGGTAGCGGAGTCAGTGGATATGGGGAGAAGGAATGAACGGGGTACTGATTAGGGATGATCAGCCATGATGACATTGAATGGCAGTGCTGGCTCGAAGGGCCGAATGGCCTACTCCTGCACCTATTGTCTATTGTCTATTATCTATTGTCTCTAACCATATGCTTTTCATCCCGTCACTTAATGTGGGTCCAGACTCACAGGTAGACTTGGCCAGGCAGCTGAAGGGTACTTCTGTTTATCCAGAGAGCATTTGTAAATGTTATTTTTTACAATTAGCCAATACCTTATGCCCCTAACCTACTTAGGAGATTTTTTAGGTGACTACAGGCAACTAGGCTGTCGCCACATGGCCTGTATGGTCTCCTCAGTCGCCCAAAGAGCCGTACCTTGTTTCTGGTCGCTACTGAATTTTGAAATGTTCAACAATCATAGCCTGACATAGTGCTATTGTCAGGATGGCGGAGGTTGTCACCAGGATGATGTAGGTTGTCGCCGGTGCTGACTTCGGTGAATTCCATTGGCGACTACCTACGTCAACCTACGTCAACTGGCGACAGGTACCGGCGACTGAATTGTCTTACCTTGTCGAAGTTTGTTGCGGGTGGATGTAGGTTGGCATAGGTGTGTTCGTAGGTGGACGTCCTATGGGTCGCCGGTTGTCGGTAGCTTGACGTCGACTAGGAGGTAGGTTGTTGTAGACATTGTCGTGGACATTGTTGTAGGGGGTTCCAGTCGCCGTTTTTTGGGCGACCTGCTACGACTGACAGTCAACGGCAGTCGCTGAAAAAAATCACCTAAGTGGGACAGGCCCATTAATAACCATTTTCTACTTCTACTCTGAAAATTACTGGATATATTAACCCAGTTTCATAATATGTCAAAGTCCTGGCAAGGAGGCTCCCATTGCTCTCTCCTGGAGTAACAACCCTGCAATGCCCTGACTCTGTGGAAAAAACCTTTGAGCAAAAAGAATAAGAAGCTGAGGAACCACGAATGACTGATGCAAAAGGGAGATTGATGTTCCAAATCCCACAAGTGTAGTGGTGAAGTTTGATTCTGGGTACATTTGCCTAGAAATTCAGATTCACCTAAAACCATGTGATAAAACTGCATTGCGAGATGGAGTGCGAATTCAAGTCCTTTTTCTCAGGTGCCAGTGAGGAAAGATTTTCAAGGGTCAAGCCACGCGAACAAAAGTGGTGGGAAATCAATCTATTGTGCAGTCGTGCATGATACCTAGAGTATTTTTTAAATCATGCCGAAGCAGTAAAGAAACCTGTGCTGGATTCCATCAGGCATGCAGCCCCTAACGCCGTGCTTCTCAACTGCAATTACCGATATAAGTAGTGGAATACCATGAGATGAATAGTTGTGAAAAACAGCAACGCTATAGTTGAGAGGTACAGTGTGGAAACTAGCACCTGGGCTCACAGTGTCCATCGAACACCCAGTCTAACTAGTTCTTCATTATCCCACTTCCTCATCCATTTCTTACCCACTAGGGGCAATTTACAGAGATCAACTAACTTAAAAGCCCACACGTCTTTGGGATGTGGGAGGAGACAGGAGCGCTCGGAGGAAAACCAAGTGGGCACATGGACAACTTGGAAACTCCACACAGTGAGCCCCTGAGGTCAGGATTGAACCCGGGTCTCTGGCGCTGTGAGGCAGCAGCTCTACCAGCTGCACATCTTTGCTGTGCAGATAACTAAAGCAGTCATCTACATTCTCACCAGTGACTTGGAAATCATAAAGGACACCCAAAACGAGGATTGTTCAGTGAATCTCCCGCTCAGAATGAATATAGAAATAGGGAATGTCTCCCGTGAATGATAATCAGAAACCTGGTTCATTATTATTACTGCATTGGACCACCTTGATGATTTCTGTTGTCCCTTAATTGTGAGTGGGTCTTTCTTTCTTCCAGTTTCATCAATTTACTTGCTTGTGATCCCTCTGTCTTCGTGGTCCTGTGATGCAACAGTTCAATTCGTACCTTAAGAAAGGAGATGAGGAGGAATTTATTTAGTCAGAGGATGGTGAATCTGTGGAATCCATTGCCATAGATGATTGAAGAGATCAATATGGGGTATTTTTAAAGCGGAGATTGACAGGTTCTTGATTATTAAGGGTGTGAAAGGCTACGGGGAGAATACAGGAGAATGGGGTTGAGAGGGAAAGATAGATCAGCCATGATTGAATGGTGGAGTTGACTCAATGGGCTCAATGGCCTAACTCTGCTCAATTAAAAAAAATCCACATGATTGAAATCCGTGACATCATTTCTGCATTTATGCTGGGTGCAGACTTATGTCCTTGAGAATTGCATGTGTAGATGGAAAATAAATTTAAATATTAAGCAATCATTTTGAAGAAAGTTTATTAAATATTGCAGCCAAATCCAGAGCATGTAAAGTAGTTGACTAGATGCCAATGCATATGGAGCAAGTTAATGAAGATTTGACTAATATAGAAAGATATCATTCAAAAATAAAACTCATTTTTGATTTTTATCAGCAATTAAAATTTAAATGAATGGGAATTCTAACCTCTAGATGTTAACTTTAAGTGATTTTTAAGGTTAATTGGCACTGAGATTGAATTAAATCTTCACTTACATTTGAATGGTGTGTTTATTTACTTTAATTGGTAAAAATTACATAAAATGTATCACCTTGCACATATTTCATTGCTGCAATACAAGTATATGTAGCTTCTAGAGGGACATATTCCATATTTCAGCAATGAACTGTGTACATGTAGATGCTGAAAGATGCTGTCCAATTTGACATGTTCATTGTGGTGTGTGCTGTTGGCCTTGTCTTCACTTTTATTCAAAAATCTGCCCGTTGGAAATTGCTGTCAATAGGTTCCTGTCAAAATTCATTCAGTGGATGCTAGCAAGGATGCAAGCTGCCTTGGACCATGCAGACCTGTGAGAACTGCCAGTGCAATTCGGGTCTGCCAGCATTCAGAACAACCAGAGCAACAATGCTACTTTATTGTTACGCATACCGAGGTACAACAAAATTCCTTTTTAGCATACACTTCAGTAAAACAATATTACTATAAATAAGCCCAATCATAGTTAGGGACAAGTGTATAGGAATAGTAGGTTACACTGAAACAGTATACAAGAGTCCCCATGTTTCTGACATCATTTTGCACGATTCAAGTTTCACGTTATTTAAATGTAGAGTCTTAACTTGGTTATAAAGGCTCCTGGCCGAGCAAAGTTGTTGGTATCCTCTAACACTGCTCCACCGCTCCGTGCCGCTGGAGGCCACGTCTGATCCACGTGCTCGGCCTCTTGGAGTGGTGCCCAATCTAATCAAGCCCCAGGCTGTTGTAGAGCCTCTAGCAGCCCGATCCACTGATGCTTCCCTCATCCCCCTGGCCACCGTTCAGTCTTCATGCCCCGTGGCACCCCCCTCCCGCAACTGACCTCGTAGTGGCCAGAGTGGTTTTGCGAGCGAGGCAGGCAAGACCACAACCTGCTTTTCAGTAACATTGTTTCCCTGCATCCATCACCATCATTCTGCCTGAAACTGTCCGACATTGGCACTGAAAATTAACCTTTCCCTTATTAGCAAATTATTTTTTTAGCTTGACAGTTTCTCTGATCTTTATTTTGCCACAGTATAAATGGAAGAATTGAAATCCACTAAGGCAGGCAGAGACCTGGATAGCACTGTATTCTGCTACAGGGAAAGTTCAGCAGTTTCTAAATTTAATTTGGAGCCACAAGATTACATTTTCTTTACACTGTGGTATTGGATTACTCTGAAAATCTATCACGATTGGAAGACAAAATAAATCACTGAATCAGCACCCTACAAAAGAGTGTGTTGATTTTCGTTACACAAAATTCATATTTTTAAAGCCATGACTTTCCTGTCACATTTGTATAACATATTTTAATTTTTAAGTTATGTGCTGAGAAGTTTCATATCAGTGTGGTGTTAGCTTTAGAAACACTTTGCCTTTCAAAACTGGAGTTAGGCCTGACTCCAAACCCTGAAAACAATTGTTCAATTCTGAGCACCATTACGAAGAGGGATTTCCAGGAGAACACTGATAACACCTCAAGGGTAGCTACAAAGCTTTAGATGTTACAAGGTTGGAGGGGACCTCTGGTCCAAGATCACCCAAACTGGTACCTTGTGCTAGTGAGGGGGAGGAACAGGGAGATGTGGGAATGAATGAGTGGCTGAGAAGTTGGTGCAAGGGCAGGGATTTAGATTTCTAGATCACTGGAATCTCTTCTGGGCCAGCGGTGACATGTACAAAAGGGACGGGTTGCACCTTAATTGGAAGGGGACCGACATTCTGGCAGGCAGGTCTGCTAGTGCTACACGGGTGGGTTTAAACTAAACAGTGGGGGGGTTGTGTCAACAACATGGACGCAAATCCGTGCAGTTAATGGGAAAGAGAGTGCAGGAAAGGTCAAAGGGCCATAAAAGGAGGACAGAAGCAAAAGGTAGAAGGGAGATAAGAAAAACTAACCTGTATACTTTGTGCCAATGCGAGGAGCATTCGAAATAAGGTGGATGAATCGAATGTGCAGTTAGTAGTTAAGGGATAAGATATAATTGGAATTACGGAGACATGACTCCAAGGTGACCAAGGCTGGGTGCTAAACATGAAGGGGTATTCGATATTCAGGAAGCATCTTCAGAAAGGAAGAGGAGGTGGGGTGGCATTGCTGGTTAAAGAGGAGATTAATGCAATAGCAAGGAAAGACATTAGCTTGGATGCTGTAGAATCGCTATGGCCGGTATGGCGTGGCTGGCCGGATAAACAACATAGTGCCCCACTTGCAATTCACTACCTGGTTCACGATGTACAGGTGCTACAGGGCCGGGGTCATAATCAAGGGTCACAAAGCAGTCATCCCAGCTGTTCTACAGGACAAGTACTATGATGCCGTCCACAGGGGCCACCCCGGTGTGGAAGCAACTCTATAATCAGCGCAGAGCATGTTCTGCTGGCCCGGTATGACCAAATATATATGCGAAAGGGGGGGGGGGGGGGGGGGGGGGAGACAAGGGGAGAGAAGGGGAACTTCCCTCGAGCATGAACTGACTCATTCCAGTGACCTCATAGGACCTCCTAGGGCCTCGTGTCGACCATGCTGCGAGTCAAGGGCAAACTCGTCTAAACTCACAGATTAGGTCACCACAGTGGGACATGCCCTTAATACACACCAGCAGAAACAGCCCTTGCTCTCACACGCTGTTCCTCCTCTGCTGTGGTCCACGATCGCTACAGACATATTCGAGTGGTGTGGAAAACACTATTTGGTTCT
This sequence comes from Raja brachyura, assembly GCA_963514005.1. The sequence goes on along the minus strand of OY740781.1, from coordinate 47,050,361 downwards.
CGTTGACTCGCATTCGGGCTGGTGTGAAATTGACCCACTCCAAACCAAAGATTATAGAAGAGCAAGATACGCCACTCAGCGAAAAAAGCGTAGTATCGCATGTGTGATAGTCGCCGCCATATTAGCGGACCAGAGATGGCGTCGACTATGGCGTCTACATCTAAATCTGCAGCGACGGCTGGTAATCTTTCTTTAGGTTCCCCCCAAAAAAACGAAAGGTGACAAAAATATTATTATTCTGAACTGAAATGTTATTTTCTGTTCTCCCATCAACGGTCATGGAAATCTAGGCTCTATAAATCTTTGGTCGGGACATTAGAAAGTTATTAGAATTATTTTGAATAGATCTTTACTTACCACAGTAATAAAGATTACTTACCACAGTAATAAAGATTACTTACCACAGTAATAAAGTCAATAATTTTAACACTTCTGAACATTTTGGGTTTTGTTCTTGTAAGGCAGGGGTCTCCAAAATATGGCCCAGTGACCACGAGATTTTTCCAGCTCAGATTCGAGTCCGGGAACGCGACGGCTGTTACCGGTTATGTCCCTCGAATTGTCCAGACTTCACAAGAAAAGATCCCAAGCCCGTCGTGAAGAAGGGTGCAATCAAAGATTATAGAACTCCGCTCTATAATCTTTGGGTGCAAATGTGGGGCGGGAGGTTCGGCGGCGGCGGTCGGAATCTAAGATGCCAGAGGAGCTCTATATAATATCTTTGGTCGGAATGGGAAGGGTGCGCGTTGTAACGTGCCCTTGTTCCACTCTCCCTGTCCTTCTCCCTCTCCCCCTTCTCCCTCTCCCCGTTCTCCCTCTCTCCCTCCCTACTCCCTCTCCCTACTCCCTCTCCCTCCTCCTCCTCCCTCTCCCCTTTTCACTCTTTCCCCTTCTCTCTTTCCCCTTCTCTTGATCTCCCCCCCCATCTCGATCTGTCTTTCCCCTTCTCTCGATCTCTCTTTCCCATCTCTCGATCTCTCTCTCCCCCTTCTCTCGATCTCTCTCTCCCCCTTCTCTCGATCGCTCTCCCCCCCTCTCTCCCTTCCCTCTCTCTCTCTCCCTCCTTACCTCTCTCTCTCCCTCCTTCCCTCTCTCTCTCCCTCCCTTCCCTCTCCTTCCCTCCCCTCTCCTTCCCTACCCCCTCTCTCCTTCCCTCCCCCTCTCTCCTTCCCTTCCCTCTCCTTCCCTTCCCTCTCTCTCCTTCCCTTCCCTCTCTCTGCTTCGCTTCCCTCTCCTTCCCTTCCCTCTCCTTCCCTTCCCTCTCTCTCCTTCCCTTCCCCCTCTCTCTTCCCCTTCCCTCTCTCCCCTTCCCCTTCCCTCTCTCCCCTTCCCCTTCCCTCTCTCCCCTTCCCCTCTCTCTCCCCTTCCCCCTCTCTCTCCCTCCCTTCCCCCTCTCTCTCCCTCCTTTATGTAAATCTTACCATGTATGTCAGAAATAAAGTTTTAACCATGTTAATAGATCTCTATTATTATTTATTTAAAATTGAGTGAGTTGGTGCAATATCGGTTCCAGCTGTCAGAGAATTCCACAGACTCACCACTCGCTGTGTGAAAAAAAGATCTTCTCATCTTGGTCCTAAAAGACTTCCCCCTTATCCTTAAACTGTGACCCCATGTTCTGGAGTTCCCCAACATTGGGAACAATCTTCTTGCTTCTAGCCTGTCCAACTCCTTAAGAATTTTGTAAGTCTCTATAAGATCCCCCCTTAATCTGCTAAATTCCAGCGAGTACAAGCCAAGTTTATCCAGTCTTTCTTCACATGGAATCCTGCCATCCCAGGAATCAGTCTGGTCCTATTTACCTCTTCAAAATCATTAATATACAGTTGCGGACCCAACACCGAGCCTTGTGGCAAAAAATTCCAGAAGATTAGTCAAACGTGATTTTCCTTTCATAAAAGCTGACTTGGACTAATCCTTTTACTGCTATCCAAATGCCCCATTATTACACCTTTAATAATTGACTCCAGCATCTTTCTCACCACCAAAGCCAGGCTAACTGGCCTGTAATTCCATGTTTTCTCTCTCACTCCTTTCATGAAAAGTGGGATAACATTAGCTATCCTCCAATCCACAAGAACTGATCCTAAATCTATTGAACATTGGAAAATGATCATATGTATATATGTATGTGTATATATGCATGTATATGTATGTATATATATGTATGCATATGTATGTATGTATGCATATATGGTTTATGTACACCATCTGACAAATAAGATAGAGAGTTATAGTGATGCTTTAAATCAGTTGCTTCTGATCCATGAGAAGGAAATGTATTTATCTCTCAAGGGCCTGTCCCACCACATATTTATATGAATGTGTGTTTGTGTGTGCCTGTAATTTTGTGCACAGTGTGTTAAAGCAATACAAGGAAAGCTGCACAATGCAAGGGAAAATACGCAAAAGTGGGGGCTGGGGAGGAAAGATGCGAGGGAAATGGGGGAAAGGGAGGGAGAGAGGGTGGGAGGGAGAGTGAGGGAAGGAGGGAGGGAGAGAGAGGGAAGGAGGGAGGGAGGGAGAGAGGGAGGGAGATCGAGAGGGGAGAGAGAGAGATCGAGAGGGGAGAGAGAGAGATCGAGAGGGGAGAGAGTGAGATCGAGAGGGGAGAGAGTGAGATCAAGAAGAGAGGGGAGAGAGAGAGGTCGAGAGGGGAGAGATCGAGAGAAGAGAGGGGAGAGAGAGATCGAGAGAGGAGAGAGAGATCGAGAGAGGATAGAGAGAGATAGGGAGAAGAGAGGGAAGAGAGAGAGGTTGAGAGGTAAGTAAATATCTATTACAAATAAATCCAATAACTTTCTAATGCATCTTGCTCCTCTATAATCTTTGTTTACAACTGCTCTGTAGCTCTGTAGCGGATTACATAGGGGGGGACAGTTCGCAAAGATGGCGGCCGTGACGCTCCGTTACATACTACGCGCCAGTCCATTGGATTTCCACGGAGTGGCGCATCTTGCTCCTCTATAATCTTTGCTCCAAACCATCACATCCGACGCAGTCATCCATAAGCTATCATGCCACTTCTCCGTGCACGGCGCCCCTGCACGTGTCCTATCCGATAATGGCAGTCAGTTCACCAGTCAGTGTTTCAAAAACTTTGCTTAACAACAGGATTTTCGCATGTCACCAGCAGTCCTGAATTTCCACAGTCCAACGGACTTGCAGAACGGGCGGTCCATAGCGCCAAACAATTAATGGAGCGCTCACACCTTGCCAAATCCGACTTGTTCTTGGACCTGCTCAACTTAAGGAACATCGTCCGTGACCCAATACTGGGGTCTCCAGCCCAACGCCTGATGTCTCGGCAGACCCGTGCTGCCTTGCCCGTTCCTCAGCAGCTGCTGCAGCCACAGGTCTGTTCACCTCCTGTTGTCCAGAAACAACTCCAGCTGAAATGCGATGCCCCGAAACATTCTTTCGACAAGTCCAGAAAACCATTTAAACCTCTCTCTAGTGGGCAAGTTGTTCGCCTTCAGACCGACAAGGGCTATGGCTGTTTGGGTCACATTCACAGCCCTGCCAAGGAGCCGCACTCCTACCTGGTAAGCACCGATGGAGGCGTTTACAGGTGCAACCGTCGACATCTCCTTCATGTGAAGGAACCACGTTCTGCAGTCTTGTATCCAGAGGTCACGTGTCTGATGTACCCTCCTACTGTCGGACTGTCTCCTCCCTCACGCTCTGCTGCAGCAGAGCAGCCGCTGACCCCACGGCCTCACCACAACGTTCGGTGCCCCACTCGCCGGCTTCTCTGTCTCTACCCCGCGGGTCTCCGGCGCCATCCCCGCATGGGTCCCCGGTTACTTCAAAGGAAGAAGATGCGGATCTATACCGCATACATGCGGGACGGGTCTGAGGCCACCCCTTAGGTATGGGGATTTTGTGTAAACCATCTATACGTCCCTGTATGTGTTATTCGCGTTTTGGGTACTGTATTACCTAGCCATTACATATTAGTGTGTTTATACTTATAGGCCACCTGCATTTAGGTGTGTTTCACTTTATTTCCAGAAGGAAAGATGTAGATTGGTTTCTCCGCACTAAACAAATGTAGTGCTTTATTATTAGAAGCTCCACCTACTACATGGTTTATATTATCATAACCCAGCTCGTGTTGCCAGTCTAATCGTCGCCACACAGCTATAACAACATGCTGAAGTGTACTGTTAGTGATCATTAATAAAACAATTTTGCACCATGTTGTGAGAACGACTGGGTCATTTACAGACAGTAGGACAGAGGAAATTGGAGCAGTCACTGGAAGTGTCATGAGAGCAGTCAGGGTTACCGTTGAGGAAGTACTGAAGGTATTGTTATGTTTGAAGGTAGACAAATCTCGGGGGCCTGATCAGATATATCCGAGAACATTGCGGGAAACTAGAGAGGAAATTGCGGGAGCCCTGGTTGAAATTTATGAGTCATCGTTAAATACAGGAGAGGTGCCAGAAGACCGGAGGGTGGCAAATGTTGTGCCTCTTTTCAAGAAGAGCTGGAGGGAAAATGGTAGGAACTATAGGCCAGTGAGCTTAACATCTGTAGTTGGTAAGTTACTGAAGAGTATTCTGAGGGATAGGATATACAGGCATTTGAATGGGCAAAGGCTGATTGGGGGCAGTCTGCATGGTTTTGTACGTGGGAGGTCGTGTCTCACAAATCTGATTGAATTTTTTCGAAGACGTGAGCAAAAAGGTTGATGAGGGCAGAGCTGTAGATGTTGTGTACATGGACATCAGTAAGGCGTTCGACAAGATGCCACATGGTAGGCTGCTCTGGAAGGTTAGATCTCATGGGATTCAAGGAGAGATAGCTGAATGGATAGCAAACTGGCTCCATGGAAGGAAGCAGAGGGTGATGGTGGAAGGTTACTTCTCAGAATGGAGGCCTGTGACTAGTGGTGTACCCCCGGGTTCGATGCTGGGCCCATTACTCTTGATTTGGATCAATGATTTGGATGAGAACATACAGGGCAAGATTAGCAAGTTTGCTGATGATACAAAAGTTAGTCGTTTTGCAGATAGTGAAGATGGTTGTGAAAGATTGCATCAGGATCTGGATCGAATGGCCAAGTGGGCTGAGGAATGGTTGATGGAATTTAATACAGAGAAGTGTGAGGTGATGCATTTTGGGACGTCGAACAAGGGCAGGACCCATACTGTAAATGGTAGTCCTTGGGTAGTGTTGTAGAGCAGAGGGATATAGGAGTTCAAATGCATGGTTCCATGAAGGTACATAAGGTGGTCAAAAAGGTTTTAGGCACTTTGGCCTTCATCTGTCAGAGTATTGAGTATAGAAGTTGGGAGGTCATGTTGCAGTTGTAAAGACGTTGGTAAGACCGCATTTAGAATATTGTGTTCAATTCTGGGCACCATGTTATAGGAAAGATATTGTCAAGCTTGAAAGGGTTCAGAAAAGATATACGAGAATAAGGCGTAAGCCATTTAGAACAGAGATGAGGAATCACTTTTTCAGAGAGTTATGAGTGTGGAATTCTCTGCCTCAGAGGGTGGTGGAGATCAGTTCTCTGGATAATTTCAAGAGAGAGCTAGATAGGGCTCTTAAAGATAGCGGAGTCAGGTGATATGGGGAGAAGGCAGGAACGGGGTACTGATTGTGGTTGATCAGCAATGATCACATAGAATGGCGGTGCTGGCTCAAAGGGCCGAATGGCCTACTCCTGCACCTATTGTCCATTGTCTATTGCCAGGACTAGAGGGTGTGAGCTATAGGGAGAGGTTGAGTAGGCTGGGTCTCTATTCCATAGAACGCAGGAGGATGAGAGGAGATCTTATACAAAATCATGAGAGGAATAGATCGGGTAGATGCACAGAGTCTTTTACCCAGAGTAGAGGAATCGAGGACCAGAGGACATAGGTTCAAGGTGAAGGGGAAAAGATTTAATAGGAATCAGACGGGTAACATTTTCACACAGAGGTTGAAACAAGCTGCCAGAGGAGGTAGTTGAGGCTGGGACTATTCCATCGTTCAAGAAACAGTTGGACAGGTACATGGATAGGACAGGTTTGGAGAGTTCTGTACCAACCGTAGGCAAGTGGGACTGGGGTAGCTGGGACATTGTTGGCCGGTGTGGGCAAGTTGGGCTGAAGAGCCTGTTTTCACACCGTATCACTCTATGACTATGACTCTAAGAACAACAATCTTTTGGGTTCCTGCAAAAGATGATGTTTATATTTCTGACTTGTCTGAATAAGGGGCAGGAGTCACACTACAACCTATGATACATGACCAGTCTCGCTCTCCTCATGACCAGACATTGATTTTGCGCTTCACGTTGCCAGTATGATCTTAATGAGACCACAGACTAATTTGCTACTGTTCTGCAACCTTTCCCCTTTAGTGTGCAACAGCATGTGTTCCAACTCTACTGCACCAAAATTCAGGTCTGGGCTAATTTCCAGACCTTTCACTTCTTAACACCAGAAACATATCATCATAATACTGCAATCAACAAGACTGGTCATTTAGAGACATTAAAATGTGTTGTGTTCAACGCAGTGCAGAGATTTTAAAGCTTGGCTATTTATAGGCAACTTTTACCAGGTTCATAAAACTTTATAGTTTTCAAATCAACCCAGAAGGTTCATAAAATGCTAAAATTGCACTTGTTTTGCATTTATAATACTTTTATTCATTTTTTCTATAGTTTGTAATAATTCAAGAATTTGTTTTATTTAGAAAGCACTAAACTTAAAATCACGATAGTTTATAATGCAGATTTTATGAAAAATATGCTCTCTCGGTATATTTTGTGTTTTAGGGAAAAAAACATAAAGCAGAACTTGAAAATGCATTGCATTATAGAATATTATTTTATTGGTAATGTATTAGAAATTAAATACATTTTTGAAATCTACAGTTCTTTTCCCACAGCTATTTGATAGTTTTTGCCAAGCGATCAGGAGGACCCATCAAACAAAGACATGTGGAGACAAAAGGCTTTTCTTATCAAGTGAAGAAAAATAATGCCTAACATCCTATCAGAAAAAAATAGACAAGTTAATTCAAAATCAATTCACAGAACAGAAGCACAAAATCTGTGAAATACGCAGCAAGAGGTCCAGCATTTGTGGAGTGAGAAATCAGAGTGAACTTTTCAGCAAAACAACCTTTCATCAGCACACAAAAACTGATGTTTTGAATGATGGATTGAGTTTTGCCTACACCATTTGGAAGAAGGAATTTAATTGTATTTACATTTATATAGAGTCGATAATTAGTGAATAAAACGGAACCCACGGTCACTTTCTTTTTCCAGGTGCTATCCCTGCTCTCCTGTATCCACACCCTTCCAACAGCCATTTGGCCAGCCTGTCCTTGATTACTGAAGTAGAATGGTTGCCTGATGATTAAGTGCACAATCCATAACAGTCCAGCATCACCCCAAAGTAAAAATAAAAAAGATCATGAAGCTATATTTCTCCCTGGGAATGCTACATAGGAAAAGGAGCAGATCATTTATGATCCTTATGCCTCTGTCCCACTTAGGAAACCTGAACGGAAACCTCTAGAGACTTTGCGCTCCACCCAAGGTTTCCGTGCGGTTCCAGGAGGTTTTTGTCAGTGTCTAAAGTGTTTTCCGTATTAAATATCGGTCATTTTTTAGTCGAAGCTGGTTGCGATGCTAGTTGAAGGTGGTTGCCGGAGGACAAAAACCTCCGGGAACTGCATGGAAACCTTGGGTGGGGCGCAAAGTCTCCAGAGGTTTCCGTTCAGGTTTCCTAAGTGGGACAGGGGCATAACACTGACAAAAATGATGACTGACCTCCACCTTACATATCTACACTTGCCTAACAAAAATACCTATCCCCTTTTTGAAATTTGCCATTAACCTTACACAGAGCTCTAGATTCCTGCTTTTAACCATATAACAATTACAGCACGGAAACAGGCCATCTCGGCCCTTCAAGTCCGTGCCAAACAACTTTTTTCCCTTAGTCCCACCTGCCTGCACTCATACCATAACCCTCCATACCCTTCTCATCCATATGCCTATCCAATTTATCTTTAAATGATACCAATGAACCTGCCGCCACCACTTCCACTGGAAGCTCATTCCACACCGCTACCACTCTCTGAGTAAAGAAGTTCCCCCTCATGTTACCCCTAAACCTCTGTCCCTTAATTCTAAAGTCATGTCCCCTTGTTTGAATCTTCCCTATTCTCAAAGGGAAAAGCTTGTCCACATTAACGCTGTCTATCCCTCTCATCATTTTAAAGACCTCTATCAAGTCCCCCCTTAACCTTCTGCGCTCCAGAGAATAAAGACCTAACTTATTCAACCTATCTCTGTAACTTAGCTGTTGAAACCCAGGCAACATTCTAGTAAATCTCCTCTGTACCCTCTCTATTTTGTTGACATCCTTCCTGTAATTGGGCGACCAAAATTGTACACCATACTCCAGATTTGGTCTCACCAACGCCTTGTACAATTTTAACATTACATCCCAGCTTCTATACTCAATGCTCTGATTTATAAAGGCTAGCATACCAAAAGCTTTCTTTACCACCCTATCTATATGAGATTCTACCTTCAAGGAACTATGCACGGTTATTCCCAGATCCCTCTGTTCAACTGTATTCTTCAATTCCCTACCGTTTACCATGTACGTCCTATTTTGATTTGTCCTGCCAAGGTGTAGCACCTCACATTTATCAGCATTAAACTCCATCTGCCATCTTTCAGCCCATTTTTCCAACTGGCCTAAATCACTCTGTAGACTTTGGAAATCCTCTTCATTATCCACAACACCCCCTATCTTGGTATCATCTGCATACTTACTAATCCAATTTACCACCCCTTCATCCAGATCATTGATGTACATGACAAACAACAAAGGACCCAACACAGATCCCTGAAGCACCCCACTAGTCACCTGCCTCCAACCCGACAAACAGCCATCCACCATTACCCTCTGGCTTCTCCCATTCAGCCGCTGTTGAATCCATCTTGCTATTCCTGCATTTATACCCAACAGTTGAACCTTCTTAACCAACCTTCCATGAGGAACCTTGTCAAAGGCCTTACTGAAGTCCATATAAACAACATCCACTGCTTTACCCTCGTCAATTTCCCTAGTAACCTCTTCAAAAAATTCAAGAAGATTAGTCAAACATGACCTTCCAGGCATAAATCCATGTTGACTGTTCCTAATTAGACCCTCTTTATCCAGATACTTATATATATTATCTCTAAGTAGCTTTTCCATTAATTTGCCCACCACTGAAGTCAAACTAACCGGTCTATAATTGCTAGGTTTACTTTTAGAACCCTTTTTAAACAATGGAACAACATGCGCAGTACGCCAATCCTCGGGGACTATTCTAGTTTCTAATGACATTTGAAATATTTCTGTCATAGCCCCGGCTATTTCTACACTAACTTCCCTCAATGTCCTAGGGAATATCCTGTCAGGACCTGGAGACTTATCCACTTTTATATTTTTCAAAAGTGCCAGTACTTCTTTTACTTTGAAACTCATAGTATCCATAGCTACTCTACTAGTTTCCCTTACCTCACATAATTCAATATCCTTCTCCTTGGTGAATACCGAAGAAAAGAAATTGTTCAATATCTCCTCCATCTCTTTTGGCTCTGCAGATAGCTGTCCACTCGGTCTCTCCAATGGACCAATTTTATCCCTTATTATCCTTTTGCTATTAACATAGCTGTAGAAACCCTTTGGATTTACTAGACCAGGTATCTGCTCATGGAAGTGTCTTGACTTCATGCTTTGACAATTATAATTTTAGTTTAGACTTTACTTTAAACTTTAGAGATACAGTATGGAAACAGGCTCTTCGGCGCACCCAGTCCGCACCGACCAGCGACCATCCCATACACCAACACGATCCTACAAGGTCATAAGTCATGTGATAGGAATAGAATTAGACAATTCGGCTCATCAGGTGTCTTCCGCCATTCAATTATGGCTGATCTATCTCTCCCTCCTAACCCCATTCTCCTGCCTTCTCCCCATAACCTCTGATACCTGGTCTAATCAAGAATCTATCTCTGCCTTAAATATATTCCTCTGACGGCCCCCACAGCCTTTTGTGGCAAGGAATTCCACAGATTCACCACCCTCTGACTAAATAAATTTCTCCTCATCTTCCTAAAAGAACGTCCTTTAATTCTGAGGCTATGACCTCTAATCCATTCACGGGTCTAGTCTAGCCTAGTCAAGGAACAATGTACAATTTACAGAAACTAGTTAACCTACAAACCTGCACGTCTTTAGATTGTGGGAAGAAACTGGAGCACTTGGAGAAAATTCACGTGGTCGCGGTTAGAATGCACAAACTCCATACAGACAACACCAGAAGTCAGGAATAAACCCGAGTCTCTGGCACTATAAGGCAGCAACTCGACCGTTGCGCCACTGAGCCTCCCGTAAGTTCTTTTCCCTTTGGCTCCATCTCCTACGCCAATTTTCAGAATCTCGATGAATTCTTCCATAAACAACATTGTCGTCCGAAAGGAGGGGGGGGGGGGGGGGTATGGTGGGTCTGATCGCACCCCCCTTTTTTTCCAGAGTAAAAAAAAATCCAGAGTGAAAGAATATATAATTGGGGCGCAATATTTTTTAACTCTACACCAGGGCAGAGGGAGCCTTGCCTTTGGGCTCATAGAAACATAGAAACGTAGAAATTAGGTGCAGGAGTAGGCCATTCGGCCCTTCCAGCCTGCACCGCCATTCAATATGATCATGGCTGATCATCCAGCTCAGCATCCCGTGCCTGCCTTCTCTCCATACCCTCTGATCCCCTTAGCCACAAGGGCCACATCTAACTCCCTCTTAAATATAGCCAATGAACTGGCCTCAACTACCCTCTGTGGCAGAGAGTTCCAGAGACCCACCACTCTCTGTGTGAAAAAATTCCTTCTCATATCGGTCCTAAAGGATTTCCCCATTATCCTTAAGCTGTGACCCCTTGTCCTGGACCTCCCCAACATCGGGAACAATCTTCCTGCATCTAGCCTGTCCAACCCCTTAAGAATGTTGTAAGTTTGTAAGATCGCCTCTCAATCTCCTAAAATTCTAGAGAGTATAAACCGAGTCTATGCAGTCTTTGTTCATAAGACAGTCCTGACATCCCAGGAATCAGTCTGGTGAACCTTCTCTGCACTCCCTCTATGGCAATAATGTCCTTCCTCAGATTTGGAGACCAGAACTGTACGCAATACTCCAGGTGTGTTCTCACCAAGACCCTATACAACTGAAGTAGAACCTCCCTGCTCCTATACTCAAATCCTTTTGCTATGAAAGCTAACATACCATTCACTTTCTTCACTGCCTGCTGCACCTGCATGCCTACTTTCAGTGACTGGTGTACCATGACACCCAGGTCGCGCTGCATCTCCCCTTTTCCTAATCGGCCTCCATTTAGATAATAGTCTGTTTTCCTATTTTTGCCACCAAAGTGGATAACCTCACATTTATCCACATTATACTGCATCTGCCAAACATTTGCCCACTCACCCAGCCTATCCAAGTCACCTTGCAGTCTCCTAGCATCCTCCTCACAGCTAACACTGCCCCCCAGCTTAGTGTCATCTGCAAACTTGGAGATATTGCCTTCAATTCCCTCATCCAGATCATTAATGTATATTGTAAATAGCTGGGGTCCCAGCACTGAGCCTTGCGGTACCCCACTAGTCACTGCCTGCCATTGCGAAAACGACCCGTTTACTCCTACTCTTTGCTTCCTGTTTGCCAGCCAGTTCTCTATCCACATCAATACTGAACCCCCAATGTCGTATACTTTAAGTTTATATACTAATCTCCTATGTGGGACCTTATCGAAAGCCTTCTGGAAGTCCAGATACACCACATCCACTGGCTCTCCCCTATCCACGCTACTAGTTACATCCTCGAAAAATTCCACATGTTTCGTCAGACATGATTTACCTTTCGTAAATCCATGCCTACTTTGTCCAATGATTTCACCACTTTCCAAATGTGCTGCTATCCCATCTTTAATAACTGACTCTAGCAGTTTCCCCACTACCGATATTAGACTAACTGGTCTGTAATTCCCCGTTTTCTCTCTCCCCCCCTTCTTAAAAAGAGGGGTTACGTTTGCTACCCGCCAATCCTCAGGAACTACTCCAGAATCTAAAGAGTTTTGAAAGATTATCACTAATGCATCCACTATTTCCGGAGCTACTTCCTTAAGTACTCTGGGATGCAGCCTATCTGGCCCTGGGGATTTATCGGCCTTTAATCCATTCAATTTACCCAACAACACTTCCCGACTAACCTGGATTTCACTCAAGTCCTCCTTTGACCCGCGGTCCCCTGCTATTTCCGGCAGATTATTTATGTCTTCCTTAGTGAAGACGGAACCAAAGTAGTTATTCAATTGGTCCGCCATATCCTTGTTCCCCATGATCAACTCACCCGTTTCTGACTGCAAGGGACCTACATTTGTTTTAACTAATCTCTTTCTCTTCACATATCTATAAAAACTTTTGCAGTCAGTTTTTATGTTTCCTGCCAGTTTCCTTTCATAATCTATTTTTCCTTTCCTACTCAAGCCCTTTGTCCTCCTCTGCTGGTCTCTGAATTTCTCCCAGTCCTCTGGTATGCTGCTTTTTCTGGCTACTTTGTACGCATCATCCTTTGCTTTGATACTGTCCCTGATTTCCCTTGTTATCCACGGATGCACTACCTTCCATGATCTATTCTTTTGCCAAACTGGGATGAACAATTTTTGTAGTTCATCCATGCAGTCTTTAAATGTCTTCCATGGCGTATCCACCGTCAACCCTTTTAGAATTGATTGCCAGTCAATCTTGGCCAATTCACGTCTCATACCCTCAAAGTTACCTTTCCTTAAGTTCAGAACCATTGTTTCTGAATTAACAATGTCACTCTCCATCCTAATGAAGAACTCGACCATATTATGGTCACTTTTGCCCAAGGGGGCACGCACAATAAGACTGCTAACTAACCCTTCCTCATTACTCAATACCCAGTCTAAAATAGCCTGCTCTCTCGTTGGTTCCTCTACATGTTGATTTAGATAACTATCCCGCATACTTTCCAAAAAATCCTCTTCCTCAGCGCCCCTGCCAATTTGATTCACCAAATCTATATGTAGATTGAAGTCACCCATTATAACTGTTTTGCCTTTGTCGCACGCATTTCTAATTTCCTGTTTTATACCATCCCCAACTTCACTACTACTGTTAGGTGGCCTATACACAACTCCCACTAGCGTTTTCTGCCCCTTAGTGTTTCGCAGCTCTACCCATACCGATTCCACATGCTCCAAGCTAATGTCCTTCCTTTCCATTGCGTTAATCTCCTCTCTAACCAGCAACGCTACCCCACCTCCTTTTCCTTTCTCTCTATCCCTCCTGAATATTGAATATCCCTGGATGTTCAGCTCCCAGCCTTGGTCACCCTGGAGCCATGTCTCTGTGATCCCAACTATATCATACTCATTAATAGCTATCTGCACGTTCAACTCATCCACCTTATTACGAATACTCCTTGCATTGAGACACAAAGCCTTCAGGCTTGTTTGTACAACGCTCTTACCCCTTATACAATTTTGTTGAGAAGTGGCCCTTTTTGATTTTTGCCCTGGTTTTGTCTGTCTGCCACTTTTACTTTTCACCTTGCTCCCTATTGCTTCCACCCTCGTTTTACACCCACCTCCCTCTCTGCTCTTGTACCCATTCCCCTGCCACATTAGTTTAAATCCTCCCCGACAGCACTAGGGCTCCTTGGCCCTCTTGCAGCCGTACAGCCACTGAATGACCCTGGCGTTGCAATCAATGACCAAGAGGGCAGAGGCTTGTTCTTCCCCCGGAGCGGCTCGTTGCCCCTATCGCTGCTGCTGTGCTGGGCAGCTCGCTCTCTCCGAGTCTGGGCAGCTCACATTGCAAAACTTGAGGGCAAGGCTTTTGAAGGCGGCATCGGCGGCAAACTTCTCCCTGGCCACGTTCGCAATCACCTTGGGCTCGAGTCCGCAGTGCTCGAAGAAACTGTCCAAGCCCTAGCAGGCGTGGGAGAAGCCGCAGCTGAGGTTGGAGCGCGAGCGCCGCAATCCGCCTTCACTAACCCGCCGCTTGAGCGGCTCCTTGGGGTGACCCGCTGCTGCTTCTCGGGGAGCTGCTGGCGTGGTTACTTGTGCACCCTGGGATGTTGCTGTCGTGGCGAGGGGGGGGGGGGGGAGGGCGGGGGGGGAGATGAGAGGGGGAGAGAAGAGAGAGGCTGGGGAGGGGAGAGAGGAGGGGGGAGATGGGGGGGCGAGAGGAGAGGAGTGGGGGAGATGAGGGGGGGCGAGAGGAGGGGAGAGGAGAGGAGTGGGGGGAGAGGAGGGGAGAGAGGGGAAGGGGGCAGAGGAGGGGGGAGAGCAGGACAGTAGAGGGGGGGAGAGGAGGGGAATGAAGGGAAGAGGGGGAAGAGGAGGGGGGAGAGGAGCGGGGGAGAGGAGGGGGGTGAGGAGGGGGTGCGGCAGAGGAGGGGGGAGAGGAGGGGGAGAGCAGGGGGTGCGGCAGAGAGCGGGGAGAGGAGGGGGAGAGAAGGGGGGGAGAGGAGGGGGGAGAGGAGCAGCAGGCAGCAGGGAGCGGGCGTCAACTAAGGACGAAGGAGGGGTGGGGGGTGACGACACTCGCAGCATGAGCAAGACAGCGCAGACTTCAAAGTTTGTCCAATTTTTGAAGATTTTAATTAATAACCCGAGAAATAAAACATCACATTTTCAGATAAGGCGATTGTAGACTCCAGGGTAAAAATCTCTACTAGAATATGTAAAAAATTTACCATTAGCATGTCGTTTTTCGAGAAGATGTGATTATACACAAACTAACACACACACAAACTAACACACACACGAACAAACACACACACTTTGCAGATCAGACTTTTAGTAGTTACTAGACCAAGTGGGACCCATTGGGACCCAACGTGCGGTTGCAGGGGAGGGAGGCGGCATGCGGCATCACACGCACACTAACCAACCCCCCCCCCCCCACACACACACACACATTAACCACCCGCCCCACACAAACTAACTACCCCCCTTGATATTATATTACTTCTCTCATTTTACCCCATCCACGCCCTATCCATTCACGCATAGCTCCCAAACTCGCAGGCACGTCTAGAGAGGGAGGGGGGAAGAGAGAGAGAGGGCAGAGAGAGAGGGGGCAGAGACAGAGAGAGATGGGCAGAGACAGATGGAGAGAGGGGCGAGAAAGAGGAGAGAGGGGTGGAGAGGGGGGAGAGAGAGAGATAGAGGGTGGAAGGGAGAGAGGGGGAGGCTCATGCCAAGGGAGGAGAGAGGGTGAGTGGGGGGAAGAGAGATGTGGCAGAGAGGGGGGGGAGAGAGTGAGGGGGAGAGAGAGGGGGAAGGGAGAGAGAGGGGGGAGGGGAGAGAGAAAGGTGAGGGGAGAGGGGGGTGGGAGCGACACTGGGGGAAGAGAGGGGGGGGCGGGGCCCGGGCCGAGCCAAGGGGGGAGAGAGAGGGTGCGAGAGATAGGGTAGAGAGAGAAAAAGAGCGTAGGGATTGAGGGGGGAGAGAGGAGGGGGAGAGAGGTGGGGGGGGGGGAGAGGAGGGGGAGAGAGGGGGAGAGGGAGGGAGGGGGGGAGTTAGGGGGAGAGGGGAGAGGAGAGATGGGGAGAGAGGGGGGAGTTAGGGGGAGAGGGGAGAGGAGAGAGGGGGAGAGAGAGGGGGAGAGAGATGGGGGAGAGAGGGGGGGAGGCCCGGGCCGAGCCGAGGGGAGGGAGAGAGAGGGGAGTGAGAGAGAGGGGAGGGTGGGAGGGGGGAGGGGGAGAGACCCGAGCCAAGGCACGAGCGGGCAGGCGGGTGAGCGAGCGAGTGTCGACCAAATGGCCTGTCCCACATTCACGATCGAATTCACAACCTTTTTTACTCGTGGACATTTTTCATTATGCTAGAAAAACGCTCCGACCTACTTGATGCCACGAGTGCCGATGACTAGCATCACGGCCTGCTATGACCTACCTACGACCTCCTACGACCTCTTACAACCTTTTACGACCTTGTGACGACCATGCTGCGAGTATGAGTCTATAGCAAACTCGGCAGAGGTTGTGAATTATGTCGTGAAAGTGGGACAGGCCCTTAACACAGTCGAACAGTAACAGGCAATCAAATCAACACACATAACATTTTCTAAAAGATGGTTTTCTTTATCTGCAAAAACTTACCAGTATTTTATTTGCAATTTTTGCATGCTCCTTTATAACATTTTACATAACATTTTACAACAGTACAACTTGATTATTAAAACAAGGACAGCTTCAATTCTTGATTTAAAAAGAATGTATACAACAATGACCCCAATCATCCCTTTCCAACCACTCATTACTCTTGACTCGACCAAAATTATTTCTGAAATATTGGCCATAAATTTGGTGCAGAAATGCTCCAAAATAAGTCTCAGAATGCACCAGAGAGCATCTAAAACTCCAGAGCTTCCACGGCCCTAAAGCGGGCCCTGGACCCCGGCCGGATTTCGAGCTTCACACTAGTGCACATTATCTCACTTTCACTTTTTGTAATCCTGTCATGCCACCTTTTTGAAAAGCTTTGTACGGGCCTGAAAAAGAATCGACGATGGAAGCTATACTCACAAATGTATTGATGCGAGCTTTTGCAAATGATGCCCAAGGAAAGTGCAAACACGAGAAAGGAGAAATTCATAAGAATTACATTAAAAAAATTGAAACATCTATGCCAGAGGTGGAAGATAATGTGAACTAACAGAGTTCATGTCAGGCAGTGTTTGCCTATGTCCAGATGATGGCTCCAAAAAGAAGTGTCTCTACCCAAAACATTGACTGCCCATTTCCCCCCACAAATGCTGCCTGACCCTTTCCTCCTGCAGCTCCCCTTTTGTTTGCTCTAAATTCCAGTATTTGTTGTCACTTGTGTGGTTTTTTATCTATGTCAACAAAGATCTTTGAATTTGATTATTTATATAGTTCAATCAACATCACTACCATTCACCAGGAATTTATCGGGAGTAATCTTTCACACCTGAAAATGTGGTGATGGTGATATGTGGGCTGGGGGAATCTCTACATTTGAGCAATGGGCACAGCAACTATTAGAGCGGCAACTGGAGCTGAGGAAATTTGGGAATGCTGTAGAAAGCATTTTATGTAGAAAGCATTTGTCGAGATGCATCTCAGGAATTTAGAAGATTGAGGGGGGATCTTATAGAAACTTACAAAATTCTTAAGGGGTTGGACAAGCTAGATGCTGGAAGATTGTTCCTGATGTTGGGGGAGTCCAGAACAAGGGGTCACAGTCTAAGGATAAGGGGGAATTCCTTTAGGACCGAGATGAGGAAAACATTCTTTACACAGAGAGTGGTGAGTCTCTGGAATTCTCTGCCACAGAAGGTGGTTGAGGCCAGTTCATTGGCTATATTTAAGAGGGCGTTAGATGTGGCACTTGTGGCTAAAGGGATCAGGGGGTATGGAGAGAAGGCAGGTACGGGATACTGATGATGAGTTGGATGATCAGCCATGATCACATTGAATGGCGGTGCAGGCTCGAAGGGCCGAATGGCCTACTCCTGCACCTATTTTTCTATGTTTCTATGTTTCTACAGCACGGTTTGGGAACAGCTCCATCCAAGACCACAAGAAATTGCAGAAACATGTGACGCAGAGCAGACCGTCACACAAACCAACTGCCCTACCATTGATTCTGTCTACACCTCATGCTGCCTCGGCAAGGTCATCAGCGTAAATAAAGATGAGTCTCACCCAGGTCACCCCCTCTTCTCCCCTGTCCCATCAAGCAAGAGGGATAGAATTGTGAAAACATACACCTCCAGATGTGTGATATCTCCAGGGACAGTTTCTTCCAAGCTGTTATCAGGCAACTGAACCACCCTACCAACAACTAGAGACCAGCCTGAACTACTATATACCTCTCTGGAGACCCTCATACTATCTTTAATTGGACTTTACTGGACTTTATCTTGCAGTAAATGTTATTCCCTTTAACATGTATCTGTACACTATGGATGGCTCGAGTGTAATCATGTATTGTCTTTCCACTGACTGGTTAGCATGCAACAAAAACTTTTGACTGTACCTCAGTATAGGTGACAATAAACCAAACTAAAGTAAATATTCTTCATCCCAAGTCACTGGTGATGTATTTTCTTTCTCTGAAAGTCTTTTCCAATATGTTTTTGTTGTTGCCTGAGGCTACAGTATATCTGCAGAAGTCCAAAAGCAGAATCCACTGCAATTTGCTGAACTGGGCTTCTTGAAGCATAGATTACAATAAGGGAGTGCCCCCGGGCAATTCCTCTGGCACTCTCCAGTTTTATGTGCCTTTCAAATATAGCACAATTATTTTATTATGAACCAAACTTGCATCATGACAACGCAACGTAAACAGTAGTTTCTGCATTAGAAATCAGTGTTTCATCTACTTTTCAATTTTTGATTGTTATGATATTTTCAAGTAAATAATATTGCATATTATTGAAACTTCTAAGCCCCAGAGGAGGAAGATAATGTGAACTAACAAAGTTCATGTCAGGCAGCCTATAGGCAACCTATGTCCAGATGACAGAAAAAAGTGTCTCTACCCGAATATGCATATTATTTGACATCTCTATTACACTTTTGACTTTGCTTACATAATCAACAGACATTATTTCGCTTTTCTGATGTGAATGGCTTTAGCAAGTAAAAACTGCTGAATGATATCAAGAAATTACGTTTGAGAATCATGAACAAAATTTGAATATTTGTATCTGAGAATGAGAGAACATGCAAAATGAAATTGCTTTAAGGTGGTTTAAAGGATTTATTCTTTGAAGTGTGGTTTGATCTCTTAACTTCAAATCCATAGCCCATTGCTAATCCTGGGAATCAGCTTTGATTTTTTTGCAGTAGCTGATGGCTGTCACACTCGGTGGAGGGTAGTAGACTGTACATCTTTTATAGATCCTAAATCCTTGCAGTTCACTCACCAGGGATATGTTAGAAATGGACATCTGCAAGGTGACACACGCTGCAAAACCGTAACAGGAATATTAGATTGTGAGTAATCATGCGTTAAAAATGATTAAACCATAAAATAAGACTGAAATGACGTAAAGCTATTTGGCAAATGTTACTTCGGTGACTCATTAGACTATGCCCTTGCATTGTAAAAATAACATTGCATTTACTAATTATTGTACTGCACAAAATTTGCTCCTCTTCTCCATTTCCAGCTAAAGCTTAAAATTGTATTTATAATAAAGGACAAGGCTGAGGACTTAAATACAGTGTTGGTGAGGGACTAGCCAATGGGACATCCTTTAACTGGGTTGGGGAAAGGGAAATACAGCATATCCAGTGAAGGTGTCTCTTTGTCACAGTTATCTTCCTTTTCTCATCCTCCTCCCCCTCCTCCCCCCCTTTCTTCCCTGCTCTCTTTTTGCCTCTCTTCCACCCTACCTCTTCCTCCCTCCTTCCCTTCCTCTCCACTTCTCCCTCTATTTCCCTCCTGCTTCCTTCTCTCTGTTCTTGACTGTGCAACAGGCATGGGCAAGACCTCATTATTGTAAGGCCGAGGAGGAACTGAAAGGTTTCCTCTGCCATCTTTGGCATCCCCAGCCTCCATCCTCCCCCGATCCTCCCCCTCTCCCCTGACTTGCACCAACCTGCAAAATCTTCACTTGAACATCTCAGCAGTATTCCCTGCCACATTCCTACTTAGCATCTATATGCACTCAGAGAGCTTAAGCAAAGTGAAGTGTCATGGAATGCTGGAATTGCCCTTCATCCCAACAACCATTAGGCATTGAAGCTGAAATGCTGAAGAGACAGTGAATTGTCACAGACTGAATATTTAAAGGCCTTCCCAATGTGTTCTATAGTTTTATTTTGGGGGTTATGTTTGGGTGTTGCTTTAACTTATGCCAACATTTACAGCTGATCTCTAATATCTCTTTGGCGAGTCACCTACAATGGAATGGCTTGCTTGACCTTTCCAGAGGCAATTTAAAAGTCATCCCCATGGGATGGGCTGGAGTCACATGTAGGCTGGATCATGGAAGGGTGGCAGACTTCTTTCCCTGAAGGGCAATGGTGATCCAAATGGGTTTTTAATGACAATCTGGTGGGGTTTGTGATTATCATTATTAAGACTAATTGTCGATGTTGCAAATTTCAGATTAATAATTGAATTTAAGTTTCCACAGCTGCTAGGCATTAGGGTTTGATTCTCGTCTGTGGTATTCTTTTGAGGGTGCTCGGGGAGGTTTTCCTATGAGTGATGCTCAGACTACACACAATGAGTCACAATTTCACAGGTGAGCAGTCAACTACTTCCTGGTGTTGAAAAATAAACCCCTGCCACTGGCCCAGTTCCCTCCATTCATGGAGCAGGAGGTGAACATTTCCCATTGAGTAATGACTGTCGGCCATCTACCTTGTTGTGGCCCTTGAGCTTTTTAAAATTCTACACTTTCTCTGTAGCTGAAGTGCTATACTATACAGTCTTTGTTCCCTTTTTTTTTGCACTAACCATTGTACATTCTGAGGCAGGATGCCAACCCAAAATGTCATCTATTCATGTTCTCCAGAGATGCTGTCTGACCAACAGAATTACCCCAGCACTTAGTGTCCTTTTTTGTAATCTGGCATTGAGGTTCCTTGTCCACATCTGTACTTGTGTAGGCATGCAGGTACAGCAGGCAGTGAAGAGAGCCAATGGTATGTTAGCTTTCATAGCAAAAGGATTTGAGTGTAGGAGCAGGGAGGTTCTACTTCAGTTGTATAGGGTCTTGGTGAGGCCACACCTAGAGTATTGCGTACAGTTCTGGTCTCCAAATCTGAGGAAGGACATTATTGCCATAGAGGGAGTGCAGCGAAGGTTCACCAGACTGATTCCTGGGATGTCAGGACTGTCTTATGAACAAAGACTGCATAGACTCGGTTTATACTCTCTAGAATTTAGGAGATTGAGAGGGGATCTTTTAGAAACTTACAAGATTCTTAAGGGGTTGGACAGGCTAGATGCAGGAAGATTGTTCCCGATGTTGGGGAGGTCCAGGACAAGGGGTCACAGCTTAAGGATAAGGGGGAAATCCTTTAGGACCGAGATGAGAAGGAATTTTTTCACACAGAGAGTGGTGGGTCTCTGGAACTCTCTGCCACAGAGGGTAGTTGAGGCCAGTTCATTGGCTATATTTAAGAGGGAGTTAGATGTGGCCCTTGTGGCTAAGGGGATCAGAGGGTATGGAGAGAAGGCAGGTACGGGATACTGAGTTGGATGATCAGCCATGATCATATTGAATGGCGGTGCAGGCTCGAAGGGCCGAATGGCCTACTCCTGCACCTAATTTATATGTTATATATATGTTATATGGTAGGAGTTGTACTCGTGTGTGTGTGGTATGATTTGTGTAGATAACATGCAAACCTTTACACTGTGTCTCAATACAAATGACAATAATAAACCAATACCAATATCAATGTTTCTTATATTGTTGCAGATATGAGTGTTTCTAAATCAAATTGTCTGGTCATTATAACTCTACTGTTTGCGGCATCTTATTGTATTCAGATTGGCTGCTGTGTGACCTGCATTTCAAGGGAGATGTTATTGACCAAAGTACTTTTCAATTTCAGAAAGGTGTGTGAAATGATCTATGTAAGTGAAAATCTTTCTTTACCAATGGAATAGATTGAATGTAGTCAGTTAGAACTGTTAATTTTAACAAAACCTGCCTAGAATTTGTTTGCTGCCAATTTTCTCCCTTTCTCTATTGCGTTTAAATTTTAAACAGGTGTTGGCAGCCCTTATACACATTCTAGTCACCATTCTCCGCAGATGGTCGGCTACGGCCCGTTCAACAGTGGGGCACTCTGGCTGAACTTGATCATGTCTTCATCCAGCAGACACACAGTCTGGCAGCGCCTGCTAGACAGCAATCAGGCACATTGACCTGTCTCCTTGTATCAATCATTTCCGAGCTGAGCTCTACCATCCCCACTGCCACTTGGGATCGTTCTGCACAGCTTGGAAGCTGAGCCTGCTTGAACTCTCCTACCTTGACTTGCTGAACCTTGGTCAACTTTCAGGTGAATAAACTCAATCCCACATGGGACTGAAGCAAACATTTTCAACAGGGGTTGACGTCCAGCACTGAAGCTTCATTGATGCTAGGCAGAGTTCTTTATTTGCCTGGAAGCAGCGTTTGTTGGCATGGTGACAAAGTACTGAACCTGCCAACAGCTTGTTAGAAACAGTTCTCCTCGGTACACAGATAGGATTGCAGGCCTGCTCCACATGCAATGCATCTTTCTGTTTTATCTATCCAGTTTTGCTTTGGTCCATTTCACTCAGTGTGACAACATTTGTGAAGTTGTCAGAATCAATTAGTTTGATGCCTGAGCTGAATCTATTCAGTGGAGTTTTAATTTGTCTATTTCAGTTGATTACTTAAGTAATCAGAGGTGTGTTAGATTCATTTCGGTAAAAATATGCGTTAAATGGTTGTGCCTTGACAAAATTAGAGCAACTTAGCCAGTCCCACTTCCTGCCGTTTCTCTGTGCACTTGCAGTATTTCCCTTTGAACATCCACTCCATTCTCCTTAGAAAGCTGTCATTGAAACTCCCTCCACTACCCTGTCAGCTGATACATATAAAAGTCATGTATCACGATGTATAACCTTGATTTCCCAACCTACTTCATTACAGACACTAGATTTTTTCTCTAGAACTTATGCTACAATATGCTGAGAAACTATATTCAGTACTCGGGTATTTTTCACTTTGCTCTACGTTGTACTTTGGCTTGATGGTATTCATGAATAGCAGAATCCTCTAATTTGATACGATAGCTCGCAAACAAAACCTTTTCACTATTTCTCAGCGGTGTCGGGGATTATGGGGAGAAGGCAGGAGATTGGGGTTGAGAGGGAGAGATAGATCAGCTATGATTGAATGGCAGAGTAGACTTGATGGGCCAAATGGCCTAATTTTGCTCCTATAACGTATGAACTATCCTGTATACGTGGCAATAATAAACCTAAACACTGCACCAAAACTGGCTCTTTGGTGCGCAGCAGCCATGCCTTACAATTGTACCTTTGTAACATCAACGTTTACCCCCATTAGATCCAAAACCTTCCGAGCTTTGTCCAGTTGTTTCTTAGATGTTGTGAGAACATTTTAGCTCAATTAGCTCTTCAGGCAGCGTATTCCACACTCCAACCATCCTGAAAAATGTGTGAAACAAAATTCCCCCTTGATGATTTTGTCATAACTGTGCCATTTTATTTAATTTTCTTTACATAAATCAATAATTTTTTACATCACTTAGGACTTTTTTCGCTCTCACTCTCATCAACTACATTTTTGTCTTGGTTGCCTGGTGGAAGTAATAACTAACTTGTGCCGTAATAAAATTTAGATCACAGAAATTAAGACTTATTGGTTTCCGCTGCCTTCTTGTAAATGGGATCTGGAGAAATTATTTAAATTGGGATTTAATGAGAGGTATCCTCTGGCCATTGGGATGACATTATGAAAGATGGAGAAGTGATCAGTTGGCAATGCAAGCACCTGCAAAGGATTATGAATTGTCAGCTAGATTAGTTTCAGGTGGGTGAACTACTATGTTGAACAGTTATGAATCATGCTGCAGGAAAGCATGAGATGTCAGAAGCATAACACATTGGCAAATGATTTTTCTAGGCCTTGCAGTCTCATAATGTTCCTCACGATCTCCTTGCATCAGTGCAATGCCGATAGCGAACAAGAGACTGAAAGCGATGCAGGAGAGGCAATGATAAGATGTGGTTTCAATGAGATACAAATGACGTAGGTGAGAATTTAACAAGATAGCCGATGAAGTACCATGTGGAAAACCCATGTTGTTATCCAATTCAATAGAAGAAACAAAAATGTTTAGTGTTTTTTAAATGATGAGAGATTGGGAAATATTAATGTTCAAACAACCAGGATGTGGTAAGTCACTGAAAGATAAATTGCAGGCACAGGAGATTAAGGGTTACGATAACTTTGGTGATATAAGTAATGAAATGGAGGGGAAGAAAATTATGAAACGTAGAAGAGTTACAGCATTGAAGGAGGTCATTTAACCCGTTACACTGTGCTGGCTCTCTATCATTGCTGCTCACTAGTTCCACCCATCTGCCCTTTCCCTGCAACCTTGCAAATGTTTCCTCACTATACGCTGTTCAAATTCCCTTATAACTGCGACGGTAGAGCTGCCTCCACCTTGTCTGCAGGCAGCACCTTACAGATTCCAACAACTTGCTGCATTAAAACACTTTTTCTTATTTTCACTATTAATTTTCTTGCTCTTTGTTTCACTGCTGTGCCTTCTAGTTATTGACACCTCCAACAAAGGGAATAATCTCCGACTGTTCACTCTGTCCAGGCATTTCTCATTATTTTATACTTTGATCAAACCACCCTTTGTCCTTCACACTGAAAATAGTCCCATCCTTTCTAAAGCAACAAACAATTTCCTGAAGTAACTCAACAGGTCGAGCTACGGGGGAAAGGAATCGTCGACATTTTGGATCGAAACCCTGCATCAGTCGATCTCTGCACATTGCTGCCTAATGCCTCTGAAAGTGCCCTTGCCCCAATTTTGGCCTGAAACTTGTGGAACAGTCAAATCTTTCTCCATGACTATTTAAAAACTATTAGAATTGTGATCCCTGGTAGCAAGGTGCTCCTCCACTTCAGTCACTGGCCCTGCCTCACTCCCTAAAGGTTCAGTGTTGCACCCTCTTTACTGAGCACCTCGAAAAATTAATTGTGGAAGCTTGATGGGCCAAATGGCCTAATTCTACTACCTCTTATGATCTTATCATTTTTCTTGGATGCATTTAATAAAGTACACACCCTGTTTAAGCCTTTTGCACTATGGGTGACCATGTCAATATTAGGGATGTTAAAATCTCCCACTAATACTATCTTTATATTCTTACAGCCATCTCCATTGCACATCTGCTCCTCTCATTTTCACTGACTATTGGAAGGCCTATAATATTATTAATCAAAATGATTATCCCACTTAGCCTCACTGTGATCCCTCCAAAGTATCCAGATCTAACTCCAACTCCAACACTTACCAAACCACAAAGTGCTGGAGAAAGTCAATAGGTCAGGCAACAACAAGGAAATGGTCCTGACCCGTAACATTGTCTATCCATGTCCTGTACAGATGTTGCCTGACCTGCTGAGTTACACCACCACTTTGTGTTTTGCGCAACATTCCAGCATCTGCTGTTCCTTGTATTGCCAACTCTTACCAACTGACGGGATACGGCAAAGGAAGGTGAAGTCTGCGAGCCACTTGGCTCAATCCAAAACCTCCATGGATGTTGATAGGGAGAGAGGCAAATATAGTTGAGGTCAGCAGGAACCAAGCCAAGCTTACAATGAAATAAAAGGAAATTTAGCGGACTGAATGGGATGATGTTAATACATTAATAACCATTGAGCTGGGCCAAAAGGCATTTGAAAAGGTGCAGAAGAAACTCTAGAAGGCATTGGAAGCTATAGAAGGGAATTAATAACAATGACTGAAATGGCTAACTGAGTCGGATATAGGACAGAACTAGAAGGACAATGTATGAAGATTGTAGTTACATAGGATATCGTTGGTGACTGCAACCAAAAAAGTCTTGTTGCTCTGCGTGAGTCCAATACTGGATTTAAGGATAAGTACAATGGATTATTAGGAAAGATGGCAGGAATTTTGTAAAAGGACAGTGCAATCATTAACCATGAGAAGGAAGAGATAAGTCAGAGTTTCAATATAGCGAGATTGTAATATTCTGGGATCATTAACTATTCACCCAGAAGCAGCACAAAGTTAAAGGATTGTTTTCCGGTCATAGGAAATAGAAGTAAGTGATCTGACATTTATCCATACTGGTTCCTAAAGGAACAATCCCAATTGTTCCATCTCCCCTCCCCCCTCTTAGTTCCCTGCACCCCTGCAACCTGCTCCCTCTCATTCATGCCCATCAGCTCCCTCTGTCTACATTAAAGAATGACTCACAATGGAACATGGACAGAAACCAAAGCACCTGGGTGAAAATGACATGATCACTGACATAAATTCACGAGGATGTGTGCTCAAACATTCATTCATATGAGCACACAAAACACAACAGAATTCTTACAGCTGGCAGACCAAGGTGCACAATGACCAATTTGTTATAAAAGTAATCAACAAGTGTGCAATATAAAATTTATAAAGTAGATTAGGAAGAACCTGAACTCTCATAAATAAGCCTTTTAAAGTCCTATTTATTGAGACATGCTTTTGAAGAAATTACGATACGCAATCATAAAATGTTCAAGGTTTCAGAACTTTTGATTTGCTTACCATTAAAAACTCATTTGGACCTTGTGTAACATATCATAGGACTTATAAGTAGCTTCATTTCAAATCAATCCAAGTAATATCTCTTGATTACACTGGAAAAGGCTACAAACTACCACCAGTGGAAGTGTACTCAATCACGGAAGGCAATGCCACGCCACCTCTAATCCTAAAGTTGCTGTGAGTTTCACAGAGTAATGAAGTTAAATGTAATTAACTTTGTCATAGCTACTGCAGCCATTCTGCGACATGTATCATTCCATATTACATACAGTTGAGGCAGGATCCCTCTCCCTCTCCCTCTCCCTCTCCCTCTCCCTCTCCCTCTCCCTCTCCCTCTCCCTCTCCCTCTCCCTCTCCCTCTCCCTCTCCCTCTCCCTCTCCCTCTCCCTCTCCCTCTCCCTCTCCCTCTCCCTCTCCCTCTCCCTCTCCCTCTCCCTCTCCCTCTCCCTCTCCCTCTCCCTCTCCCTCTCCCTCTCCCTCTTTTCTAAAGGAGTTTCAGATTGTGATGTGGGCGTGAGTGGGTGGTATATTTAAAGGTCAGTACCCTTTAAATCAGTAGATGCTGACTTGTGCGTCCACAGTGGTGCAAGGTTATATATTTTTGTGACTTTTGTCATAAGATTAATAGGGAACAGATGTTTTGCACTGTAAAACTTTAATAAGTTACTGTAAGACTTTAATACTGCAACTTCATTCAGTTGGCCAAATGAAATATATATTTGGTTTTAATCTTGCAAGGAGAGGAATAGTGCACATGTGGCATAAGTGAGGCAACAGTTACCACAGAGAGAGAAACAATATTGCTGTTCTTTGAGATGCTTGTTAGGTTAGTACATTTTGTACATCAAAATTGTTCTGGAGAAAATGCATCTACCGGGATTGTTTACAGGAGAGTGTTGCAGAACTGTCTCAAACACAGGGTACATAAAATGCTGGAGAAACTCAGCGGGTGCAGCAGCATCTATGGAGCGAAGGAGATAGGCAACGTTTCGGGCTGAAACCCTTCTTCAGACACATAGCTGTCTCAAACACATATTTGCAGGATGCGAGCATCACTGGCAATGTCATTTGGAGTATTGTATGCAGTTCCGCTCATTCCATTACAGGAAGGATGTTGAGAATTTGGGAAGTGTGCAGAGAAGATTTACCAGAATGATGTCTGGATTAAGTTATTTCCTCAGGAATGCCAGAGTATGCGGAGAGAACTCTTTTAGAAAGGAGTTGAGGAGGAACGTCTTTACACAGAGGGTAGTTAATCTGTGGATCTCATTGCCAGAGGGCTGTGGACGCCAAGTCAGTGGATATTTTTAAGGCAGAGATAAACAGATTCTTGATTAGAACGGGTGTCAAGGTTTGTGGGGAGAAGTCATGAAAATGGGATTAGGAGGCAGAGATCAGCCATGATTGAATGGTGGAGTAGACTCGATGGGCCGAATGGCCTAATTCTACTATAACTTGTGAGAACTGATAGAAGTTTATAAAATTATGAGAAGCATAAATAGGGTAGACAGTCAGAACCTTTTCCCAGGACGGAAACGTCAAATACTAGAGGGCTTAGCTTTAAGATGAGTGGGCAAAGTTTAAAGGAGATAGAGTCATAGAATGATACAGGGGGAGACAGGCCCTTCGGCCCAACAGGCCCATACCGGCCAACATGTCCCAGCTACACTAGTTCCTCCTGCCTGCGTTTTGGTCCATATCCCTCTAAACTTGTCCTATCCATGTACCTATCCAACTGTTTCTTAAACGTTGGGATAGTCAAGGCTTAAACATTGGGATAGTCCAGGCATTTCTAATTATCCTTAGGAAAGTGGTGGTGAGTTCAATGGATCAATCAGTGGTTCAGTGGTTCAATGGTTCTCGATTGTCATGTGTAGGGATATGGGAAGAAAGCAGGGACATGGTACTGATTTTGGATGATCAGCCATGATCATATTGGATAATGGTTCTGGCTTGAAGGGCAGAATGGCCTACGTCTGCACCTGTTTCTGTGTTTCTATGTACCAAGGTACAGTGACTTCATTTTTACATACAGTTCAGCAAAAGATTACAATACGTAAGACCAATCCTAGATTAAATACTGAGGGTATAGAAATACTGATGTTGATTGTTCTTCAGAGATATCATGGAGTTACGGACTGGACCTAGCGAAGATGAACAAAGGCCATATATTTCCTTGCTACGATTGTATGCACCGCGGAGAGGACTCTGACGTCCCCTGTTTTAGGCGTTCTTGTCCTACTCAGTGATAGTCGTTGGGTTGGGAAATAGTGTTAGAATAGCCACTTCATTGGTATCTTATTCACTACCTCAAATATTCCATTCTTCCAGCTACAATGCTCTGATGCTGTGGAATAAGGTCCACAAGATGAGCAACAGCGGGATATCTTTCACAGAGCCTTCCAAGCCAGAATTCTATTCATACACTTTTAACACCATTATCCCATCCAAGCTCATCACCAAACTTATGGAATTTGGAATCAGCACTCATCTCTGCAACTGGATCCTCAACTTCCCGATTAACAGATCACAGTCAGTGAGGAGAGGGGACAAATCGTCCTCTCTGATAATTCTCAACATTGGTGCTCTGCAAGGATGCGTTCTCAGCCCCCTTCTCTACTCCTTATACATCCACGACTGTCCAGCCAGGTACAAATCCAATTCAATCTACAAATTTGTGGGTGACACCATCATTGTGGACCAGTTATCAAATAATGGCAAGATGGAGTACAGGAAGGAGGTTGATAACATTGTGCCCTGGTGCCATGACAACAACCTTTCTCTCAACGTCAGCAAGGCAACTGAGATAATAAAAGACTTCAGGAAGTGCAGCTGCTCACATACCCTAGTTTGCATTGATGGTGCCGAAGAAGAGGTGGTTGAAAGCTTTAGGTTCTGAGGAGTAAATATCACCAGCAACTTGTCTTGGACCAGCTGTATCGAAACAATGGCCAAGAAAGCACACCAATGCTTCTACTTCCGTAGAAGACTTAGGAAGTTTGGCATGTCCCCAACAACTTTCACCAACTTCTGCAGAAGCTTCTTATCGGGATGCATCACAGCTTGGTTTGGGAGCAGCTCCATCCAAGACTGCATGAAATTGGAGAGAATTGTAGATGCAGCCCAGACCATCACACAAACCAACCTCTCTTCCATTGACACCAATTACATTTCACACTGCCTCGGCAGGGCCACCAACATAATCAAATACGAGTCTCACTGTCACTTCAGAAATCTGAAAATGCACACCTCCAGATTCGGGGATAATTTCTTCCCAGCTGTTATCAGGCAACCCTGGAATCATCCTATCAGCAACTACAGAGTGGTCCTGAGCTACCATCTACCTTGGACTATCTTTAATCGAACTTTACTGGTCTTAATCTCACACTAAACATTACTCCCCTCATTATGTATCTGTATACTGGCTCAACTGTAATCACTTATAATCTTTCCGCTGACTGGTTAACAGGCAATAAAAGATTTTCACTGTACCTTGATGCACATGCCACTAAACTGGAATTAAAACTAAAATCTAAACTAAACTAAACTACACTAAACTAAACACAACACAAACCATACCTCCCAGGAACAGCATCGTCAGCAATTCCACTCCAGGGGAAAAGCCATCATGAGTTTAAATACAGGACCACTCCTTAATCATTGCCGAATCAAGATCCCGCAGTTCCATACTTGACAATACTTTGAAGGATGGGCAGTAAATTCCTACTCTTGCCGGCAGTGGCCACAAACCACTTCCCCCACTTTAAGGGGCTGTCCCACTGCGGCGACCTAATCCGCAAGTTAAGAAGAGTGTCTTCGACCTTCGACCTTCAAGCTCGAGGCACACGGAAATCCTCGAGCTGGATTGACCATCTGCGTTGAAACCGTGAGCTGCATCGACCGACCACACACACACACACACGCGCAAAAGCGGGGGAGCGCTGTCTGAGATTTACACCCGCGATGAAGAGGAAGGTAAACGGCTGCCACAGTTTACGGTGTCCTTTAGACATCATGGGGAGAGAGGGGGAGGGAACAAGAGAGAAGGGGGGGAGAAGGAGTGGAGACACTTTTAAGAACTTTAATAAAGTTTAGCGGGCATTTTACATACCGGTCGGTTTTCCCTGGTCCTGAAAACTCCAATAAGTCAATCAAAATCTCCGGTCAGCGAAGGAGATTGCCTATGGCTGCCCTTGACTGCTGTAACTAAATAGCGACCCCACTCCACTGCACTACGAGTCAAAAAGAACCACGCCGACCAAATTTTACTTGCGGAAAATTTTTCAACATGCTGAAACTTTTTCCGTGACCTAGCTGAGGCCACGAGCATTCGGGAACTTCCCTCGAGTATGAAGGAGAATTCCAGTGACCTCATTGGACCTCCTAGGACCTTGTGTCGACCATGCTGCGCGTTTGAGTCGAAGCCTAAACTCGCAGATTAGATCGCCGCAGTTGGACAGCCCCTTTACTTAATTTCAAGGTTATTGATGAAGCTGGAGGTCGCTGACCTGAGGAACGATCCCGGGAACAGCTCCAGTGATATTGAGAGCATGATGGTATGCCCAAGGGTCTCTTGTCAGTGCGGATTGAATATTCATTGAGCAAAAGCGTAGAAATAAAAGGGGGGTTTTGAGGGGGGAAGGGGGAGGGGGTTAATGATCCATTGTTGCAGTCCTCTGCCTCCTTTGTCAAATCTTTGCACACAGAATATAACCATTCCCCAGATGTTAAGCACCACAAAATCAGATCCACTATGTACGAAACTCTCTTTCCTTCTTTATTTTGTGCACATGTGATTGTCTGTGAATTTATTAGCTTTTTCAATGTGACACGTTATTGTTTTTTTGTATTTGTGATTTATAAGAAGGCTTGAAATTAACAAACTGCGCACTAAATGAAATGTTTTTCATTTTATGTCAGACAGTTTATTTGCCGATTGTGCTAATGTTTCCGCGATAGTGAAACCATGTCATTATTCAACAGAACTCATGGTTAATGGATTATAAATCACTTGCTCAAAGCAGCTTTCAGAAACGGAGCATGACAACAACAATAAATGGTAATTGCCATTTCAATGCACAGTGCCAAGTCTTAAGGCAGTGATTTTTAATGAGATGATTGTCGAGTTCCCAGGCCAGTTACAGGCCATCACCCCCCTGATGCTGATACTTGTAAATCTCTTTATAATTTTGAAAACTTCTACTTTAGTCACCTTGAAGTCCCCTCTTTCACAATTGGATTAAGCACATTTGCTCTCCCTTGAGAGACCAATAATATAATTTCAACAATGTTGTGATCAGAATTGCATACAGTAATCCACCTGGTATTTGATCAGCCCCTACCACAATAATAATGATAAATCTTTTGATTTGTTTCTTTACACCACGATAAGACTACCAGTATCTTAAATGCAACACATTTCCTGCTTTATGTTTGAAACCGCTTTCCTTATCAGCATACCGCATTGTAATTCTATTTATAACATTGCTACTTGCTTTTCAGCTCTCCCTTTTGCCTACTTATTTTGACATATTTCCACAGCAACCAGTTGTTCGTCCCCTCAAGCCTATCTCTTCATCCAAGGAGATTATGGCTAATTTGTGATTTGACTTCAAGGTCCCACTTTTTCTCCTAATCTTTCCAGGGAGGCCATTAATTGTATACTTTCCCCTTACATTCAACCTCCCAAGGTGCAACATCTCACATCTCACGCTTGTTTGGATTAAACTCCATCTGCCATTTCTCCGCCCATTTTGGTTGCTTATCTATATCCCATTGTATGCTTTGACAACCTTCCTTACAGTCTGCAACACCAGTATGAGTTTTGTAAGAAAAGTAGATTACATGGAGGCAGTACACAAGTATTGTCACGTGTCCGGCTCCATCTTTTACCCTTCAAGGACAAAGTTGTTAAAAATGTTAGTCTTAACTTGGCCTTAAAATCCTGTTGTCGTGGTGGCAGCACTAAGTTGGAATTGCAGGGGTCGGCCTGGCCTGGCGATATTGTTGATGTCCTCCACTGCTGCTCTGGGCTGCTGCAGGTGGCTGAAGGGCCTGATCCTGTGCTGTACTGCTCTGTATTCTATGTTCTAAAAATGTCTGGAATATTCCAGAAAAGCTGCGTAGAAAAACTTGGGAACTATACACCAGTAAGCCTAACATCTGTGGTAGGTAAATGACTGGAAGGGAAGGGACATGTGTTTCGAAAGACAAGGACTGATTAAGGATAACTAGTAAAACTTTGTGCATGGGAGATTATGCCCCACGTTTTTGAACCAATCAAGAATGATGAAAGCATTATGGTATGAAACATATAAACATAGAAAATAGGTGCAGGAGTACGCCATTCGGCCCTTCGAGCCTGCACCGCCATTCAATATGATCATGGCTGATCATTTAACTCAGTATCTTGTAACTAATGAAGCAGTGGGTAATGGAGAAAGGTTGCTTTGATTGGAGGCGTGTGTACTTCAGGAGTTGTTTTAGTGCCCTGAGGTGTTTGTCATGTACATCAATGATTTGAATGAGATGTACAAGGCATGGTTATTAAGTTGCAGGTGACACTAAAATAGATAGTATTCTTAACAGTGAAATTGGTCATCAAGATTTACAGCTGCATCTTAGAAACATAGAAACATAGAAAATAGGTGCAGGAGTAGGCCATTCGGCCCTTCGAGCCTGCACCGCCATTCAATGTGATCATGGCTGATCATCCAACTCAGTATCCCGTACCTGCCTTCTCTCCATACCCCCTGATCCCTTTAGCCACAAGTGCCACATCTAACGCCCTCTTAAATATAGCCAATGAACTGGCCTCAACTACCTTCTGTGGCAGAGAATTCCAGAGACTCACAACTCTCTGTGTAAAGAATGTTTTCCTCATTTCGGTCCTAAAGGAATTCCCCCTTATCCTTAGACTGTGACCCCTTGTTCTGGACTCCCCCAACATCGGGAACAATCTTCCAGCATCTAGCTTGTCCAACCCCTTAAGAATTTTGTAAGTTTCTATAAGATCCCCCCTCAATCTTCTAAATTCCAGCGAGTACAAGCCGAGTCTATCCAATCTTTCCTCATATGAAAGTCCTGACATCCCAGGAATCAGTCTGGTGAATCTTCTCCGTACCGCCTCTATGGCAAGGATGTCTTTCCTCAGATTTGGAGACCAAAACTGTACGCAATACTCCAGGTGTGGCCTCACCAAAACCCTGTACAACTGCAGTAGAACCTCCCTGCTCCTATACTCAAATCCTTTCGCTATGAATGCTAACATACCATTTGCTTTCTTCACTGCCTGCTGCACCTGCATGCCTACTTTCAATGACTGGTGTACCATGACACCCAGGTCTCGTTGCATCTCCCCCTTTCCTAATCTGCCACCATTCAGATAATAGTCTACCCTCATGTTTTTGCCACCAAAGTGGATAACCTCACATTTATCCACATTATACTGCATCTGCCATGCATCTGCCCATTCACTCAGCCTATCCAAATCACCCTGCAGCCTCCAAGCATCCTCCTCACACCTAACTATACCCCCCAGCTTGGTATCATCTGCAAATTTGGAGATGTTGCATTGAATTCCCTCGTCCAAATCATTAATATATATTGTAAATAGCTGGGGTCCCAGCACTGAGCCTTGCGGCACCCCACTAGTCACTGCCTGCCATTCTGAAAAGGACCCGTTTACTCCTACCCTTTGCCTCCTGTCTGCTAGCCAGTTCTCTAGCCACATCAATACTGAACCCCCAATACCGTGTGCTTTAAGTTTGTATGCTAATCTCTTATGCGGGGCCTTGTCGAAAGCCTTCTGAAAGTCTAGATATAACACATCCACTGGTTCTCCCTTATCCACTCTACTAGTTACATCCTCGAAAAATTCTATCAGATTTGTCAGACATGATTTACCTTTCGTAAATCCATGCTGACTTTGTCCAATGATTTCACCACTTTCCAAATGCGCTGCTATCCCATCTTTAATAACTGACTCTAGCAGTTTCTCCACTACCGATGTTAGACTAACTGGTCTGTAATTCCCCGCTTTCTCTCTCCCTCCTTTTTTAAAAAGTGGGGTTACATTAGCTACCCTCCAATCCTCAGGAACTACTCCAGAATGTAAGGAATTTAGAAAAATTATCACTAATGCATCCACTATTTCTGTGGCTACCTCCTTGAGTACTCTGGGATGCAGACTATCTGGCCCTGGGGATTTATCGGCCTTCAATCCGTTCAATTTACCCAACACCACCTCCCGGCTAACCTGGATTTCACTCAGTTCCTCCATCTTATTTGACCCCCGTTCCACTGCTATTTCCCCGCAGATTCTTTATGTCTTCCTTAGTGAAGACAGAACCAAAGTAGTTATTCAATTGGTCTGCCATGTCCTTGTTCCCCATGATCAATTCACCTGTTTCTGACTGCAAGGGACCAACATTTGTTTTAACTAGTCTCTTTCTCTTCACATATCTATAAAAACTTTTGCAGTCAGTTTTTATGTTCCCTGCTAGTTTCCTTTCATAATCTATTTTCCCTTTCCTAATTAAGCCCTTTGTCCTCCTCTGCTGGATTCTGAATTTCTCCCAGTCCTCCGGTAGGCTGCTTTTTCTGGCAAATTTGTATGCCTCATCTTTTGTTTTTATACTATCCCTGATTTCCCTTGTTATCCATCTTGATCAGGTGGGCTGAGGAATGGTAAATGGAGTTTAATTCAGATAAGTGCAAGGTGTTGCATTTTGGGAAGTCAAACCAGGGTAGGACTTTCACAGTGAATGCTAGGGCCCAGGGGAGTGTTGTAGAACAGAGTGACCGAACATATAATTCCCTGAAAATGGCATCAGAGGCTGACAGGGTAATGAAGAAGGATTATTGCACTGATGCCTACATAACTCAAGGCATTGAATATAGAAGTTAGGATGTTATGTTGCAGTTGTATAAGATGTTGGTGAGGCAGCAGTTTGAACAATGTGTGCAGATTTGGTCACCCAGCTACAGGAAAGATGCTATTAAGCTGGAAAGTTGCAGAAAGGATTTACTAGAATGTTGCCAAGTCTGACGCCTGTGCTTTAGGGAGCGGTTGGGTAGCTAATACTTTATTGCTTGGAGCGCAGGAGGCTGAGGGGTAATCTTATAGAGGTCACCAGGGGTGTTGATAGGGTGAATGCACAGTCTTTGATCCTGGGTAGGGGAATCAAAAACTAGAAGACATAGGTTTAAGATTTAAGATGAGAAGCAAAGATTTAAAAAGGACCTTCACACAGCGAGGTGTGCCTATATGGAATAAACTGCCAGAAAGTAGTTGAGGCAGGTTCAATCTCAACATTTGAAATATATTTAATCTTAGACAGCACCGACTGTTATTGTAGACAGTGAAGATGGTTATCAAAGATTATAGTTAGACCTTGATCCGCTGTGCAAGTGGGCTGAAGAATGGCTAGATAGAGGTGAGTGCAGATAAGTGTGAGGTGTTGCATTTTGGAAGTTAGGACCTTCACAGTGAATGGGAGTGTTGCAGAGCACAGGTCTCTGAGAGTGATTCATCATGCCGTACGCTGATTCAATTTCTTAGCCTGATCAACAAATAGCCTTCAATTCTATCAGCTTCAGCTATAGTTCACCTCTTTAGATAACTACTTTGTCAAATGAATTCTAGATGTCCATATAAATAACATCAATATTTATTCCTCTATCCACAAGTTTAATCACCTCTTTAAACATTTAAATCAAAAATTCTCCATGTTTGGAGATCTTGAATTCAAAAATGTTGCAATTATATTTTGAGTAATTGAAATGTTGCTCATTGGAATTGGAGCATATATTAGAGGCATGGTCCTCAAAATAATCAGTATATCTAAATCCCAGGAGAATGAGGATCAGAGCTGCTGTGTCGGAAATCAATTTCCACTATTTACAATGCAAGTGGTGCAGTTGGTAAAGCCGCTGCCTCATAGTGCCAGATATCCGGGTTCAATCCTGACCTTGGCCGCTGTCTGTGTAGAGT
Source organism: Raja brachyura (assembly GCA_963514005.1). The sequence goes on along the minus strand of OY740781.1, from coordinate 47,013,965 downwards.
TTGCATGCTCTCCTTGTGACCATGCAGGTTTCCTCAGAGTGCATCGGATTTCTCCCATATCCCAATTTGTAGGTTAATTGGCATCTGTAAAATGTACCAAGTAGACAAGAAAGTGGCATGAAGTGGAACTAGTTTTAACGGGTGATTGTTGGTCTGTATGGACTATGAAATTTAGGAGTCATCATTTAATACAGGAGAGGTGTCGGAAGACTGGAGGGTGGCAAATGTTGTGCCTCTATTCAAGAAGAGCTGCAGGGAAAATGCTGGGAACTATAGGCCAGTGATCTTAATGTCGGTAGTTGGAAAGTTACTAGAGAGTATTCTGAGGGATAGGATCTATATACATTTAGATGGACAAAGTCTGATTAGGGATAGTCAGCATGGTGTTGTACATGAGAGGTTGTGCCTTACAAATCTGAGTTTTTTGAAGATGTGTGCCCAACCTACCCGCCAAACATCCTCGCCGCTGACCGAATGTGACCCGGTAGGCCTGACTCGCCCCGCAGGCGAACCAGGGGGCTGAGGTGAAGCTGGGCAGCGACCCGGCCTGGGGGGAACGCCATGAGGGACGGTGGGAGAACAGAGGGGGACCCGGTGTGGGGGAGGGACTCTAGTTTAGAATCCTCTGCCCAGGGGATAAGTCTGTGATTGTTTGTTTGTTTGTTTGTTCATTTCGGTGAAGGTGCTGTGCACACGGCAGCCAGACAACAGTCGCTTGTCTTTTTCTTTTTCTTTTTGTCTTTTTCTTTTTGTTTTCAATTTTAATTTTTGTGTACTTTGTGTGTACTATTGGTATACCTATTTCCCTCCGAGGATGAATAAAGTTTTATTGTATTGTGTTGTATCGTATATATGGACCAGCAAAGCATTTGATAAGGTTCCATATCGTAGGCTCCTCTTGAAGGTCAGATCGCATGGAATCCAAGGTGAGATAGTTGAATGGATAGAAAATTTGCTTCATGGAAGGAAGCAGAGTCATAGATTCATTGTGATACAGTGTGGAAACAGGCTCTTCAGTCCAACCTGCCCACACCGGCCAACATGTCCCAGCTGCACTAGTCCCACCTGCCTGCGCTTGGTCCATATCCCTCCAAACCTGTCCTATCCATGTACCTGTCCGACTGAGTCTTAAATGTTGGGTTAGTCCCAGCGTCAACTAACTCCTCTGGCAGCTTGTTCCATACACCCACCAACCTTTGTGTGAAAATGTTACCCCTTAGATTCCTATTAAATCTTTTCCCCTTCACCTTGAACCTATGTCCTCTGGTCCTCAATTCCCCTACTCTGAGCAAGAGACTCTGTGCATCTACCCGATCTATTCCTCTTGTGATTTTGTATACCCCTATAAGATCACCCCTCATCCTCCTGCGCTCCAAAGAGTAGAGTCCCAGCCTACTCAACCTCTCCCTATAGCTCACACCCTCTAGTCCTGGCAACATCCATGTAAATCTTTTCTGAATCCTTTCAAGCGTGACAATATATTTCCTATAACATGTCCAGAACTGAACACAATATTCTAAATGCTGTCTCACCAACGTCTTATACAACTGCAACATGACCTGCCAACTTCTATAGTCAATACTCTGACTGATTGTTCATCCCAATTTGGCAAAAGAATAGATCAGGGAAGGTAGTGCATCCGTGGATAACAAGGGAAATCAGGGATAGTATCAAAGCAAAGGATGATGCATACAATGTAGCCAGAAAAAGCAGCATACCAGAGGACTGGGAGAAATTCAGAGACCAGCAGAGAAGGACAAAGGGCTTGATTAGGAAAGGAAAAATAGATTATGAAAGAAAACTGGCAGAGAACATAAAAACTGACTGCAAAAGTTTTTATAGATATGTGAAGAGAAATAGATTAGTTAAAACAAATGTAGGTCCCTTGCAGTCAGAAACAGGTGAGTTGATCATGGGGAACAAGGATATGGCGGACCAATTGAATAACTACTTTGGTTCCGTCTTCACTAAGGAAGACATAAATAATCTGCCGGAAATAGCAGGGGACCGCAGGTCAAAGGAGTACTTGAGTGAAATCCAGGTCAGTCGGGAAGTGGTGTTGAGTAAATTGAATGGATTAAAGGCCGATAAATCCCCAGGGCCAGATAGGCTGCATCCCAGAGTACTTAAGGAAGTAGCTCCGGAAATAGTGGATGCATTAGTGATAATCTTTCAAAACTCTTTAGATTCTGGAGTAGTTCCTGAGGATTGGCGGGTAGCAAACGTAACCCCTCTTTTTAAGAAGGGGGGGAGAGAGAAAACGGGGAATTACAGACCAGTTAGTCTAACATCGGTAGTGGGGAAACTGCTAGAGTCAGTTATTAAAGATGGGATAGCAGCACATTTGGAAAGTGGTGAAATCATTGGACAAAGTCAGCATGGATTTACGAAAGGTAAATCATGTCTGACGAATCTTGTGGAATTTTTCGAGGATGTAACTAGTAGCGTGGATGGGGGAGAACCAGTGGATGTGCTGTATCTGGACTTCCAGAAGGCTTTCGACAAGGTCCCACATAAGCGATTAGTATATAAACTTAAAGCATATGGCATTGGGGGTTCAGTATTGATGTGGATAGAGAACTGGCTGGCAAACAGGAAGCAAAGAGTAGGAGTTAACGGGTCGTTTTCACAATGGCAGGCAGTGACTAGTGGGGTACCGCAAGGCTCAGTGCTGGGACCCCAGCTATTTACAATATACATAAATGATCTGGATGAGGGAATTGAAGGCAATATCTCCAAGTTTGCGGATGACACTAAGCTGGGTGGCAGTGTTAGCTGTGAGGAGGATGCTAGGAGAATGCAAGGTGACTTGGATAGGCTGGGTGAGTGGGCAAATGTTTGGCAGATGCAGTATAATGTGGATAAATGTGGGGTTATGCACTTTGGTGGCAAAAATAGGAAAACCAACTACTATCTAAATGGTGGCCGATTAGGAAAAGGGGAGATGCAGCGCGACCTGGGTGTCATGGTACACCAGTCATTGAAAGTAGGCATGCAGGTACAGCAGGCAGTGAAGAAAGTGAATGGTATGTTAGCTTTCATAGCAAAAGGATTTGAGTATAGGAGCAGGGAGGTTCTACTTCAGTTGTATAGGGTCTTGGTGACGCCACACCTGGAGTATTGCGTACAGTTCTGGTCTCCAAATCTGAGGAAGGACATTATTGCCATAGAGGGAGTGCAGCGAAGGTTCACCAGACTGATTCCTGGGATGTCAGGACTGTCTTATGAACAAAGACTGCATAGACTCGGTTTATACTCTCTAGAATTTAGGAGATTGAGAGGGGATCTTATAGAAACTTACAAGATTCTTAAGGGGTTGGACAGGCTAGATGCACGAAGATTGTTCCCGATGTTGGGGAGGTCCAGGACAAGGGGTCACAGCTTAAGGATAAGGGGGAAATACTTTAGGACCGAGATGAGAAGGAATTTTTTCACACAGAGAGTGGTGGGTCTCTGGAACTCTCTGCCACAGAGGGTAGTTGAGGCCAGTTCATTGGATATATTTAAGAGGGAGTTAGATGTGGCCCTTGTGGCTAAGGGGATTAGAGGGTATGGAGAGAAGGCAGGTACGGGATACGGAGTTGGATGATCAGCCATGATCATATTGAATGGCGGTGCAGGCTCGAAGGGCCGAATGGCCTACTCCTGCACCTAATTTCTAATTTCTATGTCTATGTTTCTATGATGAAGGCCAATGTGCCAAAAGCCTTTTTGACCACCTTATCTACCTGCGACTCGAACTTCAAGGAACCATGCACCTGCACTCCTAGATCCCTCTGCTCTACAACACTCCCCAGAGGCCTACCATTCACTGTGTAGGTCTTGCCTGTCGATTTGTGTCCTTATAATAACAGTAGCCTTACACCATGATAAGGATTCAAAGACTTTATTAACTGCATAGCAAGCACAACTTCTCTCTTGTGCGTTCCACTTATATTAGAGGAATGCAGCAATCCGTGTTAACTGAAAAGCTAGTGGGCGTAACTACAAAAGCATGACTCATAACACAAGTCACTAATCTACACCCCCCTCTTAAAGAATCAACAACAATACAGACCCATAAACTAAGCAAAGCAAGTATCACAACTGATGACAGACTGGAGGAAAGTCAAACATAGTCCGGATACTTCACGACCGGCCCGTAAACACAACCGGCACCTGTATGATAGAGACCATCTCCGTTCTTTTTCCCCGGGGAAAGAGCAGGCAATTTCACCGCCGTAGGGGAGTGGACCAACGTCCCTGGTGATGAAGCAGGAGACTGTGGCGCAGGCGTAGACGGAACAGACAGAGGAACAGTCGCAGGCATGGATTGTTGTGCTAGCAAGAGCATGCGAGGGTCATCAGATGGAGATTGAAATGAACTTGTACGATCTGGATAGTACGGAGGAGGAACTGGCTCGTTCACAGGCAGAATATGTTGCCTGTTGCGTCTGTAGGTGCCGCCATTGGCACTAACAATATACGAGCGTGGCTCCAAAGAAATCCAGCAATTACTCCAATACGGTCGTGGCCTTTGTCAGTCTGTAAGTGGACCAGCTGCCCTTTGGTCAGCGGTGGCAGTGGCCTAATCGTCTTGTCAAACCATTGTTTCTGAATGTCACGCTTCTGTTGCAACCTGGATTGAACCTCCTCAGGTGGAAACACTTGTGGGATCTATGCCTGATCTGCTACAGGCACTGTGGCACGGGTTTGCCTTGACAATAAAAGTTGAGCGGGTGAACCCAAGATGGGGTCACGGGAGATGTTGCGTAAGTTGAGCAGATCCAGGAATATGTCAGATTTAGCTCTGTAAGGACGTTCCATGAGCTGTTTAGCACTTTTGACAGCCCGTTCAGCCAACCATTAGACTGTGGATATTCAGGGCTGCTGGTGATGTGGTGGAAATTCCAGCATCTAGTGAACTCCCTGAATTGTTGGTCTCCAATTGGAGGCATGGGTTTGTATCCCACTTCTGACACCATGTCGACTGATGTCCTTATAATAACATTAGCCTTACACCATGATAAGGATTCAAAGACTTTATTAACTACAAAGCAAGCACAACTTCTCTCTTGTGCGTTCCACATACTACAGGAATGCAGCAATTCGTGATAACTGAAAAGCTAGTGGGCGTAACTACAAATGCATGACTCATAACATGCCACTAATCTACATTGCCCTAGTTAGATGTCCCAAGATGCAACACCTCACACTTCTCTGTATTAAATTCCATCAACAAACTTGTATCATCAGCAAACTTGCTAATCTTGCCCAGTATGTTCTCATCCAAATCATTAATGTAGATGACAAACAGTAACGGGCCCAGCACCAAACCTTGAGGGACACCACTAGTCACAGGCCTCCAGTCCGAGAAGCAACCTTCCACCATCACCCTCTGCTTCCTTCCATGGAGCCAATTTGCTATCCATTCAGCTATCTCTCCTTGGATCCCATGCGATCAAACCTTCCAGAGCAGCCTACCATACAGAACCTTTTCGAATGCTTTACTGAAATCCATGTACACAACATCTACAGTTCTGCCCTCATTGACCTTTTTGGTCACGTCTTCAAAAAAATCAATCAGATTTGTGAGACACGACCTCCCACGTACAAAACCATGCTGATTATCCCTAATCAGACCTTGCCCATCCAAATGCCTGCATAACCTATCCCTCTTCTTCTTGCTTATGTGGTGCTGCGTGCAGCTGCCTCGCCAGCAGTTGTCTGTCTTTCCATCCTTTTTGTTATTTTTAGTCTGTCTAAAAGTATGTTTCTGGAGGTCTTTGAGCCTTTTTTATGTGGGGGGGGGGAATGGGCAAACTGTTTTCTCAGTCACTACCTGGTCGAAGATGCCTCTATTCTTCGAGCCACATCTTCCCCCCACCTCGTGGCCTACCATCTGGATTGGCACAGCCTTTCCTGCCGGAGACCGGCCAGAGCTTCAGCAGCGGCGCAGCACTGAATTCCATCGTGGAGCGGGCAGATGCCTTACCGGGGATCGCTGTGTGGAGCTCCGGAGTGTTGGGCCAGCTGATTACATTGTGGAGCTGTGGTTTGCGGAGCTTCCAGCAGCAGGCGGCGCTGACTTTAACATTGCGGAGCCTGGGATCTTTGTCGAAGATTGCCAGTGTTGGAGCTACGTCCATCTTGGCCTGTGGACTTCGGGAGCCGCGGTGTCTGATAGGAAGTGGCCGATTCGGAAACTCCAAGCCGCTGAGAGTGTTCTTCCGTTCCGAGGTCGGAACTCCGATCATCCCGGCGAGAGGCCTGAACATCGGACCACCGTAGCAGCAAATGCGGAGGTCTCAAAGGCCCCGACCACAGGTGAACAAAGAGGAAGATGACTGAATTTTATTCAGTAGGAAATCTTGATTCTATTGTGTGGGGATGTTCATGTTAAATTCTATCATGTATTGTGTTTTTTTTAGCCGTATGGCTGTATGGTAATTCAAATCTCACTGTACCAATTGGTACATGTGACAATAAATGTCTCTTGAACTCTTGAACTATTCTCTTTGATCTTCTGTTTGTGCACACCAGATTGATTGCATTCGTCGAAACAGGGTGGACCATGTGAAGGTTGCAATCTCCCTCCCCACCTATCCCTCTGAATACTCTCTAGTAACTTTACAACTACAGATGTAAAGCTTATCGGCTTATAGTTCCCAGCATTTTAACTGCTGCCATTCTTGTAATGAGGCACAACATTTGTCACCCTCCAGTCTTCCGGCACATCCTGTATTTAACGACGAGTCTCAAATTTCAACCAGGGCTCCTGCATTTTCCTCTCTAGTTTCCCCGCAATGTCCTCGGATATATCTGGCCCTGGAGATTTGCTTACATACACGATAGTACCTTCAGTACTTCATTTTTGGTAACACTGCCTGCTCTCAAGACACTTCCAGTGACTTTCCCATGTTCCTCCGTCCTACAGTCTTTCTCCTCAGTAAATACAGAAGAGATGTACTCATTGAGGAGCTTGTCCATCTCCTGTGGCTCCACACAGAGGTGACCGCTTTGATTTCTGAGCAGTCCCAATCTGTCTCTAGTTCCCGTTTTCCCCCTTATGTATTTATAAATGTCCTTAATGCTACCCGCCAGATCTATCTCCTCAACCTTTTTTGCCCTTCTGATTTTCTTTTTCAGTTTACTCCTTAGTTCCCAAAATTCCTCCAGGGAAGCATGATCCCAGCTACCTATACCTGTCCCATGCATCCTTCTTGTTTTTGACCAATGCCTCAATTTCCACTGTCAGCCAAGCTTTCTATCGTTTACCTGCTTTGCCTTTCACTCTAATGAGGACGGACATATCCTGAGTTTTACTCAGCACACTTTTAAAAACATCCCACTTGGCCGATGTTCTTTTCCCCTCAAATAACCTGCTCCAGTCAACTTGAGCGAGATCTTCTCTCATACCCTCAAATTTTGCCTTATGTGGACCCATCACTGTCCCTATCCATAACTATTAACCTGCAGCTTTCTGCCATCTCATGGCATATTTGTTCTTCTAATTCCTTCACTCTTCCTGTATCCTCGGTGTGACAACCTCACTGTAGGTCTTGTCCAGGAAACTTTCATTTACCCAGATGGTCCTGAGGTCATGCAGCTGCTGCTCCCGTTCCCTAACACATTCATTCAGGAGCTGCACCTGGGCACAATTTCTGCAGGTGTAGATGTCAAAGACACTAGCAGTGTCCCTGACTTCCCACATCCTGCAAGAGAGTCACTGTAACAACTTCCCTGCCATTACTTCAGTGGACAAATTGCAAGTTGACACACTCACAGAGCTGAGTGAAACCTATTCCCTTCTCTGCTTCTGATGGCCTCCTTCAATAAATCACTGGAATAAGTCACAAGTTTAAACATCGGAACAGAGGGTGATGGTGGAAGATTGCTTCTCTGTCTGGACGAATGATGTCCCTCCGGATTTGGTGCTGGGCTTGTTACTATTTGTCATCATTTTCAATAATTTGGATGAGAACGTACAGGGCAAGATTAGCAAGTTTTCAGACATGGTTCCTTGAAGGCGGAGTTGCAGGTAGATAAGGTGGTCAAAAAGGCGTTTGGCACATTGACCTTCATTAATCAGAGTATTGAGAATAGAAGTTGGGAGGTCATGTTACAGTTGCATAAGACGTTGGTGAGGCTGCATGTAGGGTATTGTGTTCAGTTCTGAACACCATGTTGTAGGAAAGATGTTGTCAAGCTAAAAATAGTACAGAGAAGATTCATGAGGATGTTGCCAGGACTAGATGGTCTGAGCTATAGGGAGAGATTGAGTAGGCTGGAACGCTATTCCTTGGAGCGCAGGAGGATGAGGGATGATCTTTTAGAAGTGTACAAAATCATGAGAGGAATAGATCGGGTAAACACACAGAGTCTCTTGCCCAGAGTAGGTGAATCGAGGACCAGAGGTCTTAGGTTTACGGTGAAGGGGAAAAGACTTAATAGGAATCTGAGGGGTAACTTTTCACACAAAGCGTGGTGGGTGTATGGAACGAGCTGCTAGAGGAGGTATTTGATGCAGGGACTATCCCAACGTTTAAGAAATGGTTAGACAGATACATAGATTGGACAGGTTTGGATGGCTATAGGCGAAGCGCAGGGAGGTGGAACTAGTGTAGCTGGGACATGTTGGCTGCTGTGGGGAATTTGGGCCGAAGGGCCTGTGTCCACACTGTATGACTCTATGCATCTAAGTCTACTATGCCATTCAATCATGGCTTATTTACCTTTCTCAAAAATCAGGCAAGTCTAAATCTAGAGGGCACACGTTTGAGGCGAGAGGTGAGACATTTAAAAGAGATCTGTGGTGTAAGTGTAAGGGGGGGATGGTGGAAAGAGTAATGGTACAGGTAAATACCATAACAACATTGGAAAGGCATTTAGATAGGCACTTAGATAGGAATGTTGTACAGGGATATGGGCCTAATGCAGATAAATGGGATTAGCATATTTAAACATCAAGGACAAGGTGTGTGACAAGAGGTGCGTTACTGTGGTATACAATTCGATAAGTCTATGATTCTATCTCCTCCAGTCATTAGAAATTATCTCTACTCTGCGTGATAAGCTTTTCCTCATATCCCTCTGTCTTCGCCTGTCTTTATCAGGCTTCAGGAGGCACTGATCAGACTGCATTAGGAGTATTGTGAGCAGTTTTGGGCCCCATATCTGAGGAGTGATGTGCTGGCTTTGTAGAGGTTCCAGAGCCTCCTCAGCCACCTGTGTTCCAGTGAGAGTAAACCCTGCATATCTGGATGGGTATGTGAATAGGAAATGTTTGGAGAGATATGGGCCAAATGCAGGCCGATGGGATTAGTGTTGATGCGGCATCTTGGTCGGCATGGGCAGGTTGGGCCAAAGGGCCTGTTCCCATGCTTTATGACTCCATGCCTCTATATCTAACCTCTCTTTATAACCACAGCCCTCCATTCCAAGCAACATTCTGGTGTTTAGCTTCTACACTCGCTCTATTGCTACCATATCCTTCCATGGTGTGGCGACCAGAACTGTACGCAATATTCCAAGTGCTGTCTAACCAATGCAACTGTAACAAGAGGGCTGGAGTGATTAGATAATTGCAGATATTTAACGAGGAAGCAGCTAACCTTTTGTAAGATCAGGGAATAGATGGCTATGGGGAACTGGCACAGAGGAGATGAGGCCTAGGGCAGATTAGCTGTGAAAATATTGGATGGTGGGACAGACTTGTGGGGCCAGGTCAACTACTCCTGCTCCCATTATGTCCTTCCGCTAGTCATTATTAGTGCAGGGGTCATCAGGGAAACCTTTCAACAGCATTAAACAGCTTGTCCGGTCTCTAAAGAGAGAAGTATCTTCTGGACCCTTCGGCAGTTTTAAATTACCAAAGCTGTATGTGAGAAATTGCTTACAGCTACATGGGCTGAATGTGCATTCAGCGCTGGTGCAAACAGACCCAAAAGAGACCAAGATACTTTTTCTTAAACTGTGCTTTATTTAGGGCTAAGCTGAAAAGCGTCATTCAGTACTTACATGAAGATTACAATTGTTTCTAGGTAACTGAGGGTGAAGAGAGCAGTCTTATTATAACTGTATGCCACGTTAGATTAGGTATACAGTACTTGTTTTGTATAGAAAAAAATAATAAGCTAAAATTATAGAAAAAGCAGATGAATGGAAATTGGAAAAGTTATCAAAATGTGTTAAAAAAAATAATTCTACAAGCAATAAATAAAAATGATCATAATAAAACAATGCAGCTGCCAACCATGATTCTGGCACTTGTAAATTAATTTAAAATGTAGCATCTTCCTAAATTAATAATAAATATCAGAATAAATTATTCATAAATAAATTGTCACCAGATTTTACAGCATTCAACACAGTGCTTTTTTTCAACTGCTCCATTACGTCAGTTACCAAAGATAAATACCGTGCTTTCATTAAATAGTTTCCTTTTTTCTCAATCAGTACAGTAAAAGTCCTACAAAATATGCAAATTTATTTACATAAAACAGAGCCAGAACCTTTTAAACATTCTCTGTTTTTTTTTGACCTCCTGTAAACAGCAGAGATTCTCTCTTTTTTTGTTTGTTACAGATTCAGTGTTAGATTGTTGGGAGTCAGGACTTTGCACTGGGCCCTGAAGTTTCCTTACTTAGTTTTTGAATGTGAGAGAGTACTATCGTTATGAATGGAGGTTGGTAGGAGTTTTGCTTAGAGCAGGTCTTGGTGATTTTCAAGCAGGTTTTCCAGACGAATGGGAGTCTACTCCGGGTCTTCGCTAACACTTGGTGGATATTCAAATCCATGGTTTGCTGCAATGTTTACAATAGTTTCAGTTTTTGTGTCTTTTTTTTAATATATTTTTACTTTTATAATTGTAGCTGGAATGATTGCAGTCAAGGAGCTGCCAGTGTGGCTTATCTTCTGTCAGCATTTAACAGCATCAGACAGCTATTGGCAGTATATGAACATATGCTCATCTAAATTCTACAAAATTACAATTCTACAGGATTTCTTTTCTTAGCAGTAATGCTAACCTCTATTTTTTTGCATTTTTATGTCTAATTTTTTTATATTTTTATATTGGTAATTTAAAAGTTTTATTACTCTGTACACCTATTGAGTTTCTTTTTTTAAGGGAAGGTAAGAACACAATGAACCATTTTCAAGCAATAATTCTATTTCCAAAATAATCCTCACTCAGTAAGTTTTTTTTTTGCTTCTCACCGGTCACAGTTAAGCCAATCTCAAATGTTCAGTCCTCACGAAAGTTACAGAAAACCATATGAAAACTACTTACTTGAATTAATGATACCAAAGTGCTTCCCAAAGTATCAAAGAACTACAATCTTGCTTCTTTTAAAGCAGTTATGTATGTATTATTATCGTTATTATTAGTTTTACTTTTTTACAATTCATGGTAAACTCTTCAGACCGTTTTAGGAACAGTGAGAGAAGGAAAGAAATCCATAATTTACATACGACTACAAGTCTGCAATAAAAAGTTTGGTCCTTTGGTCCCTAAAATACCTAAGGAATGACAGATACTTATAGTGACTGTTGCCATGTATGACCATGACAACTGTATCCATGATGACAACAGGCACTCCTTATCAACGTGTTGCTCTAAAAGCTCCTAGTATCTTTTTTTTAAATATATTTTCTCCTTTCAGGCGTTCAAAACTCATCCTTCAGCAGAAGTGATACATTTTGAAGAGACTTAACAGTCTAAACAATCAGAGCAGTCAAAGATAAAAGTCTGAAGAAGTCTTCAGCTTGATTGGTGTATGCTGATATGTCCAAAGGTTTATTTAACAGTACTTTTATTATTTTTTTGTACATGCGGTCCTCTCCAGTTTCCGCCCTAAAAGATGAAAACAAGATACAACAGATTAGAGGTGGAGTATGAATGTGGTAATTTACACCAATAACACTTTAATGTAAATATAATGTAAAGAAACAGCATCCTGCCTTTGCTGCCTTCAATCTTAAATCTGGGGATGACATCTGCTAAACATTCTCTTTTGTGACTCTTCAGCCTTTTCAAAATATTAAATGATTTAAGTATTCACCTGTGTGTTTGTGCGATAAGTATATGGTTTGAATGGGGAAAAAAATCCTAGATTTTGCATAGAATGGTCATGTTGTGGTGGTAATTGCCGACTCCCCCGAAAACAAGTGAATGCTACTTTTGGGTGTCCGTGTTATTGTGGAATGCTTAAGTTGCAGTCAGATGTTTATGGTTGTTTCCCAAATGTGATCCAAAATAAGACTACTCATTGAGTACTGCAATTCCTACCACATACAGCGGGAACCCAGATGTATACTCCTATGCCAAGTGCAGATAGCTCTTGTCCATTGATGTAATGGAGGCCATGTCTTTGACAGAGTTGGGTAAGCATTAGTTTAGTTTTGACTTTGTTTGAATATATTTAAATATTCTTAATTTATTTATTTATTTATTTTTAAAAAAAAAAGTTGAATAGACTTCGAATGTTTCTGATTCATTTTGAATGCCAGAAACATTTATGATTTTGATAGTTTTGAAAGTCAGCTAAACCATGTTCATTGATGACCATCTCTTTAAATAGGCTGGGGCTTGTTCTAGTGAACACATCGCATTGAGGACGGCCTATCAATGAGTAGTGTTTTGCTGCCAGAGATCACAGCAGCTCAAGACTGTAGTTTGTGAGGATTTGTGCAAGGCAAGCCCACATTGTGTTCCAAGGTCAGGTGGAAGTGGAGGCACACTCCTCCCCTGAGATTGCACATCTTGTGACATTATTTTTTTGCAGAGCAAAGTAAGTATTCAAATAATTAGAGCATCACTAATGGGCTACAAATGTGTAATTATTACTAATAAATCCCAATGTGAATTCAGGTCAAACTCCCTTAACAAACAGCAATTAGAGCATTACAACATGGAGTACGTGAGAAGTAAGTTTAAGGGAATACCACATATTGGAACAGTTGGATCAAAAGATTGAAATGAGAAATGGATTTGGAAAGCATAATTTTACAGAAATGCATAAAATCATGAGAGGAATGGATCGGGTGGACACACAGGGTCTCTTTGCCCAAAGTGCGGGAATCAAGAACCAGAGGTTTAAGGAGAGGGGGGGAAGATTTTATAGGAATCTGATGGGAAACTTTTTCACACAAATAGTGGTGGGTGTATGGAAGGACCTGCCGGAGGAGATAGTTGAGGCAAGCAATATCGGAATGTTAAAGAAGCATTTACACAGGTACATGGATGGGACAGGTTTAGGGAGATCTAGACTAAAGGCAGGCAAGTGGGACTAGTGAAGATGGAACTTGTTGGTCAGAGTGGGCAAGTTGGGCTGAAGGGCCTGTTTCCACGCTGTACGATTCCATGACTCTATAAACATCCGCATGGTCCCATTGGCTGTTGCTGTGTTGTAATTAGGGATTAACGATGTAATACAAATTCAGCAGTGGCGCTCAATACATTTCAGAAAAAAAATTACACTGTGGGAGTCTTTCAGCAAGTATTAAAATAACCAGTCAGGAATGTGCAGGATTAAAGGATTATAGTATGCTGCAACTAAGGGCAGTCTGCTTGATAGGACTTCATGTGTTCAGACTGCAGGTTACAGCCATAATGAAATAGCAATCATCTAAGGGAATAAAGTGGTGGAGAATGCCATTAAATCTGTAAGATTATGACTGGAGAACTGTATGCGGAAATTTGAAGTGAGGCCTCACTTTGCAAATGATTGAAGGGAGGGATTCAAGTCATGGAATTGGTGCAAATAAGTGTCAGAAACTCGATATCAAGTTTAGGATAGTGCTTGAGAAGGGCTTACATATTAAACTACATCTGGAACATTGCTTCAATATTAAGTGTATGGAAGTGTGGTAAAGTGTATTGAAGTGTGGTGAAAATTCAAATCAAATTTAGGGAAATGTATTATAACTAGTTGCAGGTGCTTGTAAATTGACAGCAAGAGATCATGAACGAGTCCCAGAAAGAGACACCAAGCTAATAATACATTATAAAAAATGATATGCAAAAATTTGCGGATGCTGGCAATTTGAAATAAAACCCCAAATATGTTCAAAATATTCACCAGGTCAGGCAGTATCTGTGGGCAGAGACAAAGGCATTACCATTTTAAGTTAATGATCAAATGAAAACCTGAAATGAAAATCCTGTCTTTCTCACCACAGCTGCTGCCTGACCAGCTGAGTATTTCTAGCACTTTCTGTTTTTATCTTACATTTAAAAATAATGGAAGAGTGGAGCTCACAAAACATTTTGAGAAGGCTGCAGTATTTGAAAAGATATGCTTAAAGAGTTGATTCCAGACACTTTTAACATTCAGCCTGCGTTGGTCATAGGGATACTGTCTCTTTAAAGAAACTCAATAACATCTTTTTAAAAAGTGCAATTTTATTTTAAATGTTAGAGGTAATATTAATCCAAAGAAAAATCTTACAGCAGTTCTGTCTACAGCTAGCAGGCAGATTCCGCTTACAGTTTTAATACCATAGATACTAGAACTGCAATGAACCACTTTAGTGGAAGTGACATGCAGAATATCAATCCATGCTGGCAGGTTCCCACACTGTTGGTTAAACAAAGAGCAAACCGTACACAGCAATCGAACAATTACATCAGCAAAAATAAAAAACAATTTCAAAGGACCCTTTTTCAGTTGCACGAAAGAAGCACTATTGTTCTGACTGTTTTTACATACTGAAAATGAATCTGAAATTGCTGCAATTACTAGGCACTATTGGCCATTTTATCTCATTTGTGAGAGTTTGGGTTATAACTGCTAGTATCCAACTATTTTTTTTGCCCGAGACACTTCAAATGAAAAAGGCCCCCTACTCCAAAAAAATAAATAAATCACAATATTTTCAGTGCAAAGAAATTAACCACAAATGTTATTATACAGTTAAACCTCGTTTGTATTTTTCTTAAAACAAAGGGGTTGGGAATCAATGTTTCAATGTGACATCTAAAGAAGCGAAGAAAGCTAACAGGACTGAAAGAAAAGAAAAGAAACAAAAAAAGTAATAATTATTATCAAAAATAACCACTGCAAACACTAAACTAAAAATGAGCATAGCAAGAATAGTGGCAGCACACAGTCAAAAGGCACATGTGATCATGACTGGTCAATCATTAACTGATACAACATCCAAGAAAAATGCTTTCACAGCACCTTCACGTAACTTGACGGCATGTCATGCAACCAATTGTTGAGCTCGTTACATGACGCCATCAGATCACACTTTAACTTCTAGTTGACAGAACTTACGCACTGGACCGTTTTCTCCATTTCATTGTTATGGATACTTTTCCTACAGCCTGAGACTGCGGGTTATGACTGTCTCTGCTTGGTTTGGTTTTTGTTCGAATGATAAAAGAAGAAAAGAATTTTTGTTTTTTGGAGGGGGAAAAGTACCAAACACAGCATCAGTCAAAAGCAATACTTGCAATCGGAAAGTAAGAAAACAAACTCAAGGAAATGGATAAAGCCTTGCAAAGGCATATAAAGTACAAACACATGATTAACAGTAATGTCATGATCTATGCAGTGAATGCTAAAGAAACCATGATTAAATGCATGACAGCAGACAGACATGGGTTACAGTGTAACGATACTTCAATTTTTCAACCATTTATTACAGACTTGCATCCCAAATTCAGACTAATACGCTATTCAACAAATGAGAAAGAAAATAATTGTTCATATAGTCGGAATACCACCAAGAAAAATCAAACCAGTAAATTAAAACAAATTACAGTTTCACAGGGGAAAGAGGAACTTAAAGCCGAACATCATCACTCCTGAGCCAATTCCTTTGTAATGGAAGAAGCAGCTATGCCCAGGAATTCCTCAGTCCTGAGGTGGAACCAGGAAGAACATGAACTGGAGATGTCCTTTCTCTTTTGAACTCTGTGTGTTTGGTCTGAAAAACCCACATTATTGCATAAAGAAAGATATTCTACCATGTCTGCTTAGCATAGGTTTGCAAATGGATGAATTACTTGCTTTGTATAAACCTTTTAACCATAGGTGCCAATGTTTTAGAGTTCTTTTTTTGGTATAGTAATTGCTTTTA
Source organism: Raja brachyura (assembly GCA_963514005.1). The sequence continues at coordinate 46,997,894 of OY740781.1, read as the reverse complement.
CCAGATAGAAAGAGCAAAGGATCTTCCACTTCAGCATAAAACAGAAAGCTGGAAGAATTTAGCTGACTGACCTGCTGAGTTTTTCCAGCTTTCTGTTTTTGTTCTAGTTTCCAGCTCCTGTGGTCTCTTTTGCCTTCCACATTAGTAAGTATTTGGTTTGAAGTTACTTTTGTATTTGCAATTCTCAAGATAGGATCAATACATTGGTATTAAAAAGTTATTGAGGAGCATCTTCTGATGGCTCTTCTGCATTGCAATGTGTAAAACCAAGTTGTGCAGTGTAAGTAAGCCGTAGTCAGGGTGGAAGTAGATATGCTGCAATCAGTTATGGGACTCTAAACTAGGAAGAAGCAAAATTAACTAGGTATTCAAGCCTGCGGACTACCAAGGTATTAATTGTCCATATTTCTAGGAGAAGGGCAAAAACCAGGGAAATGAAAAAAAGTCATTAAAAATTCATTTAAAAAATCCATTAAGTTACTTCATAACTCTACCAGGTAACCAAGCAAATCCTAGGGGCCATGGTTACTTATTAACATCACTAAAAGAATGTCGAGCCTGTGTGTAATATACATCCCAACATCCTTCTGCCTCAGGAGATTTCAAATCTCTTTTTAAATGTGATTTACAGCATGCCCAGCTGACGAATTACCAATCACTATAATTTGTGACTGCCTCCCAAGAAATCCTGTTTCCTAAGTGAATTATTTAAGTTCTCATTTTAGTCCCACCATATTGAATTCTACAAAAACATTATTGAAGAGCAGCTTAGTTACCAGCAGTGATTGCTTCCAAGATAATCAACAGTTCCTTACAAAGGCTTCAGTGATAAAGGGGAATCTGTTTAAATAGATACAAAGTGCTGGAGTAACACAGCGGGTCAGGCAGTTTTGCTAGATAAAAAGGATGGGCGATGTTTCGCGTTCGAACGGGTCACAGATCATTTTTCTCCAGAGATGCTGCTGACCCGCTGAGTTACTCCACCACTTTTTGTCTATCTTCAACAGTTCTTTCCTACACATCTAAGTTATAATGATATGCTGTGCATGAATACTTTGGAAGCAACATATTACGCAAGCCAATACAATAATTCAATGAACAAGTGAGAATGTCCTTTAATGGGAAGAGGACTATATAGAAAACAACCGTAATAATCCCTTTTAGACAGGTACATGGACAGAGTAGATTTAAAGGGATATGGGCCAAACACAAGCAGTTGGGGCTAGTGTAGATTGGTCGGTATGGACAAGTTGCTCCAAAGGGCCAACGTTAATTACACAGGTCATTTTACGCATGCCACTACAATGGTTCAATGCACAGGTCAGAATGTCCTTTTATGGGAAGAGGACAGATAGAAAACAACTGTAAATAATCCCACGATGGACACAAAGTGCTGCCGCCACTCAGTGGGTCAGGCAACATCCCTGGAGGAAAAAGATCCCTTGCAGCATCAGCCATTATGCTCCCTGCTCTCTGGTAGACACTAATTGGTTTGCTTGTTTTTCCTAGGAGTGCTTTGTAATATTCTGGAGCAATTTCTCTCCAATTGGCAGTGCCAAGCGCAAGGTACCCTGCCTCATACATTCATTCCGTTGACTCAACAAACCAATTTTCAGAAACAGAGCAAAATGAATGGTGTTTAGCACCATTGGCCAGGATGACCTGTATTATCTAAATGGAGGCCGATTAGGAAAAGGGGAGATGCAGCGCGACCTGGGTGTTATGGTACACCAGTCATTGAAAGTAGGCTTGCAGGTACAGCAGGCAGTGAAGAAAGCAAATGGTATGTTAGCTTTCATAGCAAAAGGATTTGAGTATAGGAGCAGGGAGGTTCTACTTCAGTTGTATAGGGTATTGGTGAGGCCACACCTGGAGTATTGTGTACAGTTCTGGTCTCCAAATCTGAGGAAGGACATTATTGCCATAGAGGGAGTGCAGCGAAGGTTCACCAGACTGATTCCTGGGATGGCAGGACTGTCTTATGAACAAAGACTGCATAGACTCGGTTTATACTCTCTAGAATTTAGGAGATTGAGAGGGGATCTTATAGAAACTTATACGATTCTTAAGGGGTTGGACAGGCTAGATGCAGGAAGATTGTTCCCGATGTTGGGGAGGTCCAGGACAAGGGGTCACAGCTTAAGGATAAGGGGGAAATCCTTTAGGACCGAGATGAGAAGAAATGTTTTCACACAGAGAGTGGTGGGTCTCTGCCACAGAGGGTAGTTGAGGCCAGTTCATTGGCTATATTTAAGAGGGAGTTAGATGTGGCCCTTGTGGCTAAAGGGATCACGGGGTATGGAGAGAAGGCAGGTACAGGATACTGAGTTGGATGATCAGACATGATCATATATTGAATGGCGGTGCAGGCTCGAAGGGCCGAATGGCCTACTCCTGCACCTAATTTCTATGTTTCTATGAAATTCTCGGCATATTCCCTAACTGGTTCTTTCATATTCTTTTTAACAATTAAATAGAGACTGAAGTGAGCCATTCAGTGCTATCGGCAGTTGGATGGCTGATGATCTACACTTGAACTGGTGTTGAAGTTCACTTAACTCTGCTTTGCGATCCCCTAACACTCAGAAATGACCAACAGGTATCCACTATTGCCTGCTCTCAAACTTCATGAATTAGCTTCAAATGCTTTTGGCAGAGGAACATCTTGGATTCATATTATTTACAAGTATAAGCACAGGCTTGTTGGACTCATAGAATCATAGAGCATGGAAACAGGTCCTTTGGTCAACTTGCACACGCTGACCAACATGCCCCATCTACACTAGTCCCACCTGTTTGTTTGGCCCATATACCTCTTAATCTAACCTATCCAAATACCTGTCTAAATGTTTCTTAAACTTTGTAGTAGTATCTGCCTCAACGACCTCCCCCTGCAGCTCATTCCATACACCCACCACCCTTTGTGTAAAAGGGTTGAGCCTCAGGTTTGTATTAAACATTTTCCCACTCACCTTAGACTATGTCCCCTGGTTCTTGAATCCCCTATGCTGGGTAAAAGATTGTGCATTTGCCCTATCTATTCTTTTATTTAATTAAAAAAAAAAAAAAAAATAGGTGCAGGAGGAGGCCATTCGGCCCTTCGAGCTAGCACCGCCATTCATTGCGATCATGGCTGATTGTCCCCAATCAATAACCCGTGCCTGCCTTCTCCCCATATCCCTTGATTCCACTAGCCCCGAGAGCTCTATCTAACTCTCTCTTAAATCCAACTCCACTGCCCTCTGTGGCAGGGAATTCCACAAATTCACAACTCTCTGGGTGAAAAAGTTTTTTCCCAACTCAGTCTTAAATGGCCTCCCCTTTATTCTAAGACTGTGGTCCCTGTTTCTGGACTCGCCCAACATTGGGAACATTTTTCCTGCATCTAGCTTGTCCAGTCCTTTTGTCTTTATTACAAAAAATCCGATCTTGACCACTTCCTGTTGTTCTGTATATTGATTTTAGAAAGAACGCTGCCACTTATGGCTGTGATTTTTGGCCATCTTTCTCAGAGACCCCCTCCGCTGCGCAGGACAAGAGGATTTTTCCCATCGATGAAAAATAAAAGAGTTATTAGTGTTTAAAAAATGTTGAGATTCTCTCCCCTGAAGCCCACACCCCTTCTGGAGGGACTATAAAACCCGGAAGTGTTGAGTGCCTCAGTCAGTCTCTGCAAGATGGGGGAGCGAGAGGGTCACGTCTCGCAGTCTGAGCTGTGAATAACACTGAACACATGTCTACTAAACCGTGAGTGGTTTTACTGACCTGTCAGTGCCCTTAATGTGATTTGAAAATATAGTTTGGAAATGCTAAAGCTGTGTTGGCTTTGATTTGGAAATGCTAAAGCTGTGCTCCCGTTTGTTTGGAAATGCTAAAGCTGTGTTGCCTTTGGTTTGGAAATGCTAAGGCTGTGTTGCCTAATTAAAGATTCCTAGCCTAATTAAAGTTGCCTTGCCTAATTAAAGTTGCCTTGCCTAATTAAAGTTGCCTTGCCTTCTATATAATTAAAAGTCTAATCTTGCCCACTTCCTGTTTGCGCTTTATATTTATTTTAGAAAAAACGCTACCACGTACGGCTGTGATTTTGTGCCATCTTACTCAGAGTCCCCCTCCGCTCATCAGGTGCCGAGGATTTTTCCCATTGATGAACAATGAAAGAGTTATTAGTGTTTACAAAATGTTGAGATTCTCTCTCCTGTCAATCACGCCATGGTGGCCACGCCCCTTCTGGTGGGAGGGGGGGAGGGACTATAAAACCCAGAAGTGTGGGTGTGGCTCAGTCTCTCCAAGATGGAGGAGGGAAAGGTCACGACTCACTGTCTTTAGTGGCCTTGCACCCTCTTGAAATGGTAAGAAACTGCACTTGAATTTGGTAGCCTTGCACCCTGCTTGAAATGGAATTTCAAGGAATAGCCGTGAGTCAACTGCCAGCCCACCAGCCGTGAGTGAGTGAGCTGTCAGCACAACAGGCTTGAGTGACTGAGCCGCCAGCCCAAGAATCTATTCGGCCCACAATGTTCATACTAGCCCTCTGGAAAACAGTCCCTTCAGCCCACAGCACCCATACTAGCGCTCCAGAAAGCCCCCCCTCCACACTGGCCACCAATATTGGTACTGGTGGAGAGGTGAAATATTGCATTGGAGGACCAGCCCTCCCGTGTGATGCTGGGACCCAACGGGTCCCACTTAGTCTAGTAATTTTATATGTATCTATAAGATACCCCCTCATCCTTTTAACTCTAGTGAATACAAGCCTAGTCTTTTCAATCTTTCCTCATGTGACAGTCCCACCATCCCAGGGATCAATCTCGTGAACCTACGCTGCACTGCCGCAATCAAAAGGATGTCTTTCCTCAAATTAGGAGACCAAAACTGTATGCAATACTCCAGATGTGGTCTTACCAGAGTTCTATACAACTGCAGAAGAACCTCTCTACTCCTATACTGAAATCCTCTTGTTATGAAGTACCTGCATGCCAACTTTCAGTGTCCAGTGTAAAAGGACGCCCAGGTCTCGCTGCACATCCTCCTTTCCTAAACTAATCCCATTGAGATAATAATCTGCTCCCTTGTTTTTGCCACCAAAGTGGATAACCCCACATTTATCTATATTATACTGCATCTGCCATGCATCTGCCCACTCACTCAACCTGTCCAGGACACCCTGCTACCTCATAATATCCTCTTCACAGTTCACACTGCCACCCAGCTATGTGTCATCCGCAAACTTGCTAGTGTTACTCCGAATTCCCTCTTCCAAATCATTAATATATGGTAAACAGTTGCGGCCCCAACACCGAGCCTTGCGGCACTCCACTCACCACTGCCTGCCATTATAAAAAGGACCTGTTCACTCATACTCTTTGCTTCCAGTCTGCCAACCAATTTTCTATCCATGTCAACACCCCACCCCCAATACCATGTGCTCTAATTTTAGTCACCAGTCGCCCATGCGGGACATTATCAAAGGCTTTCTGAAAGTCTAGATACACCACATCCACTGGCATCCCTTCATCAATTTTACTTGTCACATCCTCAAAAAATTCCAGAAGATTATTCAAGCATGATTTTCCTTTCATAAATCCATGTTGACTTGGACTAATCCTTTTACTGGTATCCAAATGCCCCATTATTACCTCTTTAATAATTGACTCCAGCATCTTTCCTACCACTGAAGTCAGGCTAACTGGGCTGTAATTCCCCGTTTTCTCTCTCGCTCCTTTCTTGAAAAGTGGGATAACATTCGCTATCCTCCAATCCACAGAAACTGATCCTGAATCTATTGAACATTGGAAAATGATCACCAATGCGTCCACTATTTCTAGAGCCACCTCCCTGAGGATCCTGGGATGCAGTCAATCAGGCCCCGGGGATTTATCATCCTTCAGTCCCCATTAGCCTACCCAATGCTATTTCTCACCTTATGAAAATTTCTTTCTGTTCCCTGACCCCCTTAGATCCTCTGTCCTCCGGTACGTCTGGGAGATTGTTTGTGTCTTCCTTAATGACGACTGATCCGAAGTACGTGTGCAACTCTTCTGTCATTTCCTTGTTCCCCATAATAATTTCACCCGTGTCTGCCTTCAAGGGACCCACAGTTGACTTTGCTACTCCAGTAAATGAACTTGAAGCAAAGAGAAGTGAAATTGAGGAAGAATGAGAAGACTCAAAACAAAATAAATGTTTCAATTTTAAAGTGGGCACAGAAACAGAATAAATACGGAAAAATTGGGTCAGGTAAGTAGAAAGTAGATGTAGATTAGAGAGAAAATAATCAGAGCTGGTATAAAGGCACGGTGGCGTAGCAGTAGAGTTGCTGTCACACAGCGCCAGAGACCCGAGTTTGATCCTGATCACAGGTGCTGTCTGTACGTAGTTTGTACGTTCTCCCTGTAACTGCGTGGGTTTTCTCCAGGTGCTTCGGTTTCCTCCCACACTCCAAAGACGTTGTGTAAGTAGGAACTGTTGGAGCTGGTTTAAACCGAAGATAGACACAAAAAGCTGGAGTAACTCAGCGGGACAGGCAGCATCTCTGGAGAGAAGGAATGGGTGATATTTCGAGTTGAGAACCTTCTTCAGTCTGTGTCTATCTCAGGTTTGTAGGTTAATTGGCTTTGGTATAAATGTCAAATTGTCCCTAGTGTGTAGGATAGTGTTAGTGTGCGGGGATTGCTGGTCGGCGTGGACTTGGTGGGCCAAAGGGCCTGTTTCCGCGCAGTGTCTCTAAACTCAACTAGAATAAACCATCCTCTGTAACATTGTGATCTGTTATCTGGATAGCCCTGTCCAAAAGCATTGTGGAAATGGCTTTAATTATAACTTTCAAAAGAAAATTGAATAAATATTTGAAGGGAAAGTATTTATATGGCTATGATAAAAGGACAGAGGATTGGGATTAAAAGGATTAGTCTTTCAAAGCGCTGGCAATAGCATGACCTCCTTCTGTGCTAAATTATTCTATAATTCAATATATCTATCATTTCAAATCCCTTTATCATTTTAAATATCTCAACTACATTACTTAACCTTCTAGCTCAAGGAAATGCAAACCAAGTTCAGACAAAGTGTCATTGTCACATTACCCTGAAGTTGGTATTTTTCTTATGAATTTGTGTTTTATACACTTCAAGCTCTCCTGAGACGCGCTACCCAAAACCGAACAAAGAACTCCAGACGGCTTCTGACAAAACCATGCAAGAGAAAATACTGCAGCTTCTGGAAATCTGAAACAAAATAGTGGACTTTATCTTGCATTAAATGTTATACTCTTTATCCTGTATCTGAACGCTGTGGACTGCTTGATTGTAATCATGTATAAGTACATGTAATTGTAATCATTAGTGATAATTTTTCAAAACTCTTTAGATTCTGGAGTAGTTCCTGAGGATTGGAGGGTGGCTCATGTAACCCCACTTTTTGAGTAAACGGGGAATTACAGACCAGTTAGTCTAACATCAGTAGTGGGGAAAATGCTAGAGTCAGTTATTAAAGATGGGATAGAAGCACATTTGGAAAGTGGTGAAATCATTGGAGAAAGTCTGCATTGATTTATGAAAGGTAAATCATGTCTGACGAATCTTATAGAATTTTTCAAGGATGTAACTAGTAGAATGGATAAGGGAGAACCAGTGGATGTGTTATATTTGGACTTGCAGAAGGCTTTCGATAAGGTCCCACATAAGAGATTAATATACAAACTTAAAGCACACGGTATTGGGGGTTCAGTATTGATGTGGATAGAGAACTGGCTGGCAGACAGGAAGCAAAGAACAGGAGTAAATGGGTCCTTTTCAGAATGGCAGGCAGTGACTAGTGGGGTACTGCAAGGCTCAGTGCTGGGACCCCAGCTATTTACAATATATATTAATGATCTGGATGAGGGAATTGAATGCAACATATCCAAGTTTGCGGATGACATGAAGCTGGGGGGCAGTGTTAGCTGTGAGGAGGATGCTAGGAGGCTGCAAGGTGACTTGGATAGGTTGGGTGAGTGGGCAAATGCATGGCAGATGCAGAATAATGTGGATGAAAGGGGAGATGCAACGAGACCTGGATGTCATGGTACACCAGTCATTGAAAGTAGGCATGCAGGTACAGCAGGCAGTGAAGAAAGCGAATGGTATGTTGGCATTCATAACAAAAGGATTTGAGTACAAGAGCAGGGAGGTTCTACTGCAGTTGTACAGGGTTTTGGAGAGGCCACACCTGGAGTATTGCGTACAGTTTTGGTCTCCTAATCTGAGGAAAGGCATTCTTGCCATAGAGGGAGTACAGAGAAGGTCCACCAGACTGATTCCTGGGATGGCAGGACTTCCATATGAAGAAAGACTGGATAGACTTGGCTTGTACTCGCTGGAATTTAGAAGATTGAGGGGGGATCTTATAGAGACTTACAAAATTCTTAAGGGGTTGGACAGGCTAGATGCAGGAAGATTGTTCCCGATGTTGGGGAAGTCCAGAACAAAGGGTCACAGTTTAAGGATAAGGGGGAAGTCTTTTAGGACCGAGATGAGAAAATCATTTTTCACACAGAGAGTGGTGAATCTGTGGAAATCTCTGCCACAGAATGTAGTTGAGGCCAGTTCATTGGCTATATTTAATGGGGAGTTAGATATGGCCCTTGTGACTAAAGGGATCAGAGGGTATGGAGAGAAGGCAGGTACAGGATACTGAGTTAGATGATCAGCCATAATCATATTGAATGGCGGTGCAGGCTCGAAGGGCCAAATAGCCGACTCCTGTACCTATTTTCTATGTTTCTATGTATAGAGTTTTCGCTGACTGGATAGCAAGCAACAATAAGCTTTTCACTGTACCTCGCTAACTAAACTAAACTAATCTATAGGTCATTGACTTGAAAGGTTGACTCTCGTTGTCTCCCTCCACAGACGGTGCCTGACCTGCTGAGTACCACCAGCAATTCAAGCAAAGCATTATCCTGTGATGTTTTTACATTCTAACTCCCCTGAGATTAAGGTGAACTCATGGATTTGTCTCTTTGACTGGTGTCTCTTTCCTTGGTTTCAGGTGTCCGTGCACACAGGCACACAGATATGTGGAAGCAACTGTTCTCAGGCCAAACTGTTGCAGCTGAGGGCACAACATTAGCTTAGCGTTTGGAAGAGCTCTTTTAAAATTATTCCATTAACAGAAACAAAGACTTTGGACATGCATTAACAAAAAATAGTTCAATTTACCAATTAACTCTGAGGATACTTTAGCCACAGGGATACAATGATTCCAAAAGGCAGCACATCACCACATTTACAGGGATGCAAAAAATCCACACATTAAATGTTGACCTTGTCAGTGACACACGCCTCTCAGGAGAGGGTAAAAATAGAGTGTTTGGATAAACTACATCTGCTGGAAGGTAAATTCTTGGCTCTTAACTACACCACTTTGTACTTTTACAAATAACTGCGTCACTTGCTTCCTTTTAGATAACGTTTTAGTTAGGCTTTGTACTCTTGAGAGGACAGCTAAGTGGTAAAAGTATATTTAAAACCCTCGGACATGGTCTTGGCTCATGTGTTTTATTGTCAGCCTGCAGAAGATATGGATCCACAGTAAAAATACATATAAAATCTAAAATAGTTTGATAATGAAAAGTGAAACAATGCAATTTTCCACTTTACATTGCGATCTAGGAACCCTGTTCTAATTTGTGATCTGAACACTTATTATACAGTTTCCACAGATTGTGGTTGAGGTCAAGACATTGGGTATTTTTAAAGTGTAGATTGATAGGTTCTTGATTAGAAAGTGCATCAAAGGTTACGGGGAGAAGGCAGGAGAATGGGTTTAAGAGGGAAAGATAGATCAGCCTTGATCGAATGGCCTAATTCTCCTCCTATGTCATAGCTTTATTTCACAAGGGTGATAAGGTCATAAGGAATAGTAGAATTGGGCCATTCACCCCATCAAGTCTACTCTGCCATTCAATCATTTCTGATCTATCTCTACCTCCTAACCCCATTCTCCTGCCAACCTCTGGCACCTGTACTAATCAAGAATCCATTGATCTATGCCATATAAATATCCACTGACTTGGCCACCACAGCCTTCTGGGACAAATAATTCCACAGCTTCACCACTCTCTGACTAAAGAGATTTACCCTCATCTCCTCCCTAAAAGAACGTCCTTTACTTCAGACGGCATTCAGTCCATTGGATCCATACCGGATCCTTACTCAACAATCACCTCTCCGATATATCCCTGACACTCTGCAAATTACTCTCACACCTGCTCGTCAAATCCTCTCTGATTCTTTTCCGCTTGTACAGAAGCTAGTTTGGGATGCGGGTGGAACCAGGAGAACGGTATCCAAACACATGTGGTCATGGGTAGAACATGGATGATCCACACATCATAAAATGAAGGGTATTACTATCAATACAGACATGTCTCGAATATAAAACGGGTGTGATTTGAAACATAACAAATCTTGACTATTCACATAAACTGTAAGTCTGAGCCACTGGATCATTCTTCAATTGTAGCCTATTGCCTCCTGATGCAGGTCCTCTCTGCAGAGGAATTTCTCTTGATTAGTCTTTCACTCTGTCAGTGGTGTTGTTCTTCTGGTGAATATCTAAAATGCTTTACTTCCCCAACTCTCAGTCTTGTTAAGGTAGGGGGTTAATGGATATTTGACATAGTTGAATCTCTCCCACTGACTTCAAACATTACTTGCAAAAAATAAGATCCTCATCCATAGTTTATAGTCTGTCACCCAAGTTTTAAGTCACTAGGCCATCTCACTGAACAAAAAAAGTCCTTCAAGCATCCTGTTGAAGAATCCCGCATTCCCAGTCAACAGAAATGCACACAGCAGGAATAGATCCTTGCGTTACACAAAAAGCTGGAGAAACGCAGCGGGTGCAGCAGCATCTAAGGAGCGAAGGAGATAGGCGAGACCCTTCTTCCTCGACCCGAAACGTTGCCTATCTCCTTCGCTCCTTAGATGCTGCTGCACCTGCTGAGTTTCTCCAGCTTTTTGTGTAACCCTCGATTCTCCAGCATCTGCAGTTCCTTCTTTAACACAGGAATAGATCCTTCTTGTTTAGGACAGAACTGCAGATGCTGGTTTAAACTGAAGATAGACACAAAAAGCTGGAGGAAATCAATGGGGCAGGCAGCATCTCTAGAGAAGGAATTGGTGACTTTTTGGATCGAGACCCTACCTCAGATTCTTCTTCATATTTTAAAATGAACACAGCAGTCATCAACTTGCCATTTTTAATATAAAGCTTTTAAAATCCCTGTCAAGCCCGCTGTACAGTGTTAGCATAATTTACAAAATGAAAGATCAATATTTTAGTTAATTCAAAGCAAACCGAGATTTAAGAAATATTTCTGTGTTCATCCCAATTTTCATTTTACTAAATTAATCGCTAGAAATGCACTTTTTTTTTTCAGAAAGTCCAGTATTTTAAAAGCTGAAAAGATTGTCTTGGCTTTGGTCATGATGACCAGGCAGCCACATCTATTGTGTTGTCCTATTGTTAAGATAGCCAGATGCCACGGGTTACTAACGTTAATGGAGAAGATTCATACACAGCCAAAGAGGGACACAAAATGCTGGAGTAACTCAGCGGGTCAGGCAGAGAAGGAATGGGTGATATTTCAGGTCAAGACCCTTCTTCAGACTTACGTCAGGGGGGAGGGAGATAGATAGATAGATAAGGAAGTATGAAGGTGTGAACACAGGGCATGGGGAATGGAGTTCAAGGAACATGTAGGATAGATCATTGTTTGCTGGCAGAAGGTAACAACAAAGCAGACAGAGATAAAATGTACTCCTGTAGTCGTCAACAGTACGACTGGTCGTAGAACTGGGAAGGGGAGGGATGGAGAGAGAGGGAAAGCAAGGGTTACTTGAAGTTAGAGAAGTCAATATTCATACCACTGGGGTGTAAGTTGCCCAAGCGAAATATGAGTTGCTGTTCCTCCAATTTGCACTGGGCCTCATTCTGCAATGGAGGAGGCACAGGACAGAAAGGTCAAAGGGGAAGTTAAAGTAACCAGCAACCGGGAATATTAGATAGGTGCAGGCGGACTGAGCAGAGGTGTTCAGCGAAACGATCGCCGAGCCTGTGCTTGGTCTCGCCGATATACAGGAGTCCACACCTGGAACCGCAGATACAGTAGATGAGGTTGGAGGAGGTGCCAGTGCACCTCTGCCTCACCTGAAAAGACTGTTGGGGTCCTTGAACGAATTCGAGGGGGGAGGTATAGATACAGGTGTTGCATCTCCTGCGGTTGCAGGGGAAAGTACCTGGAGAGGGGGTGGTTTGGGTGGGAAGGGACGAGTTGACCAGGGAGTTGCAGAGGGAACGGTCTCTACGGAAAGCAGAAAGGGGAGATGGGAAGATATGGCCAGTAGTTGGTGGTGGCGAAAATGTTACAGGATTATCTGCTGTATGCGACGGGTGATGGGGTGGGAGGTGAGGACTAGGGGAACTCTGTCTCTGTTGCGAATGGTGGGAGGGAGAGCAAGAGCGGAACTGTGGGATATTGAGGAGGCACGAGTGAGATCCTTCCTTAATACATATTTCATACATAGCTATCAGTTATGAGAAATCTTTGAACTCATTGGTCATTGCTGAGGCACATGCCCTGCTCAGGGCAGTTCACATTTAGGGGGCACTGTGGCACAGCACGTTGAGCTGCTGCCTCACAACGCCAGAGTCCCAGGTTCGATCCTGACCTTGGGTGCTGTCTGTGTGGAGTTTGCATATTCTCATTGTGATCTCGTGGCCATCCAGTTTCCTTCCACATCCCAAAGATGTGCCGGTTTGTAGGTTAATTTTTCTCTGTAAAAAATTGTCCCAACCGAGTAGGGAAGTGAATGAGAAATTGGAATAACATAGAACTAGTGTGAACCAGTCATCGATGGTCGGCATAGAGGCCTGAATGGCCTGTTTCCATGCTGTATCACTAAACTAGACATGATGTGAAGCTCTGGATTTTAAATTTGATTTCCATCCGCTAAAGTGGAATCACCCAGATTAGAAACAATGTCAGTTTTGATTTTTGTTGTCGTAGAGAGATGGCACTGACTTGTGCAACAAACAAACTGCTGGAGGAACTGCAGTATCTGCGGAGGCAAAAGAATGGTTGACGTTTGGACTTGTGCATCCTGACTTTGCTTCCATAGACCCAGAGGGTAGTAAAGGGACTGTCCCACTTGGGCGACCTAATTGGCGAGTTTAGAAGAGTTTGAAAAAATGTCATGTTGAAGACCTCCTTCGACCTCCTTCAGCTATGTTGAAGACCAGCTTCGACTAGCTATGACTAACTTCGGGAAAATTGGGCACCGAATAGTGGAGAGTGAGAACGACCTCCTTCGATCTCCTTCGATCTCCCTTCGACCTCCCTTCGACTATGATGAAGACTATCTGCGACTACCTTCGAATACCCTCGATTACCTATGACTAACATGCCGACCTACTACCTATGAGTAAAAAAAGTATCGATTTTTTGGCGACCCTTTTTTTACTTGTGGACATGTTTTAACATATTGAAAAAAACACTGCGACCTAGCTGAGGCCTCGAGTACGCTGAAACCAGTCCTGAGCATGAAGGAGAGTTATGAAGTCCTCCTACGACTTTGTGTCTACCATGCTGCGAGTATCAGTCGAGGGCAAACTCGCCAGAACTAGCGGATTAGGTCGCCCACGTGGGACAGGCCCTTAAGTATGCAGTCGGATTCAGCTGGTAGATGTGGGGTGGCTAAAGTTGGGCCACACATCCAGGACATACAATCATAACTGAAGAAAGATGACAAAAAGCTGGAGTAACTCAGCGGGACAAGCAGCATCTCTGGAGAAGGAATGGTTGACATTTCTTGTCAAGACATTTCTTCACCCATTCCTACTCTACAGAGATGCTGCCTGTTCTGCTGAGTTACTCCAGCTTTTTGTGTCTATCTTCAGTTTAAACAAGCATCTGCAGTTCCTTCATACATATTACAAATGCCTTCATCAACATTCCAATCACTTGTGTTGCCCCTTTCAAGGAACTTTAGAAATCTGCAGTTGCATCTGCAGTTGCAGCTGCAGTTCATTCCTATACAATCATAACTGCAGGTGTTCCTTGTTGAATATCATCAGTGGCATTTCCTGCAGCAGATCCACAGCTCAAATTCTTGTCCACACTTGTCTAGCTTCAGTTAGGGATTCTGGTTTACTGTTAGAAAACAGCAGGCCTAGTGGCAAGAGACTAGCCAAGTTGAGTTGGCCATAAGCATTGTTGTAGTGATTCCTTCACTGCCTTTTGAGTCCATTACTTCGCCATTCCACAATAATCTGGAAATGAAAATGTACCCCAGAACCTGATGTGTGTGTATTAAAATATATGTGTCCAATTAGTTGAGAGGAGACCTCCTTATATTATTCTTCACCTAAGGCACAAATATTTCAGTGATAGACCCTTCTCCTGAGAGCAGTTTAATTCACTGCTTAAGTCATAGAGAAGAACAGCACAGAGATGGGTCCTTCAACGCACCATGTTCATGACAATAGACAATAGAAACAGGAGTAGGCCATTCGGCCCTTCGAGACAGCACCACCATTCAATGTGATCATGGCTGATCACCCCAATCAGTAACCCGTTACTGCCTTCACCCCATATCCCCTGACTCCGCTATATTTAAGAGCCCTCTCTAGCTCTCTCTTGAAAGTATCCAGAGAATCGGCCTCCACCGCCCTCTGAGGCAGAGAATTCCACAGAATCACAACTCTCTGTGAGAAAAAGTGTTTCCTCATCTCCGTTCTAAATGGCTTACCCCTTATTCTTAAACTGTGGCCCATGGTTCTGGACTCCCCCAACATCGGGAACATGCTTCCTGCCTCGAGCGTGTCCTAACCCTTATATGTTTCAACAAGATCCCTATCATCCTTCTAAACTCCAGATTGTACAAGCCCAGCCTCTCCATTCTCCTAGCATATGACAGTCCCGCCATCCCGGGAATTAACCTTGTAAACCTATGCTGCACTCCCTCAATAGCACGAATGTCCTTCCTCAAATTAGTGACCAAAACTGCACACAATACTCCAGGTGTGGTCTCACTAGGGCTCTGTACAACTGCAGAAATACCTCTTTGCTCCAATACTCGACTCCTCTTGTTATAAAAAGGCCAACATGCCATTCGCTTTCTTCACTGCCTGCTGTACCTGCATGCTTACTTTTATAGACTGATGAACAAGGACCCGTTGTACTTCCCCTTTTTCCAACATGACGGCATTTAGATAGTAATCTGCCTTCCTGTTTTTGATACCAAAGTGGATAACCTCACATTTATCCACATTAAACTTAATCTGCCATGCATCTGCCCACTCCCCAAATCTGTCCAAGTCACCCTGCATTCTCATAGCATTCCCCTCACAGTTCACACTGCCACCAAGTTTTGTGGCATCTGCAAATTTGCTAATGTTACTTTGAATTCCTTCATCCAAATCATGTATGTATATTGTAAATAGCTGCGGTCCCAGCACCAAGCCTTGCGGTACCCTACTAGTCAGTGCCTGCCATTCTGAAAGGGACCCGTTAATCCCTAATTTTTGTTTCCTGTCTGCCAACCAATTTTCTATCCATGTCAGCACTCTACCCCCTATACCATGTGCCCAAATTATGCCCACGAATCTCCTATGTGGGACCTTATCAAATGTTGACCTTTTTCCTCATAGAGGCCTGGGTGAAGGGAGTTGAGGTTGGATATTTTGAAATTTTCATTCACCTGTGAGGCGTCAAAATTAACTGTTGCATCGGCCTTTGATCTTTAGGATCTGGCTTGGAATAATGAAGAGTTTCCACAAGTTCTCAGCTGTAAATGTTAAAGAATTGGGCTGAGACAATGGCTAATAATAACAAACAGTGAACCATTTATGAATCCATGCAAATAAAATAATAACATGACTGGCATGGGAAGTGGAAAAGGTAACAAACAGAAATATAGTGAATTGTGTGAAACATTCACAACAATGGCTGCAACAATAAACCACATAATTTATACTAAATTACTGATATGCTAGTCAATAAACACTCCTATTGATAAAACATCTCAAAACAGCAATGCCAACCCTCCGCTCCCATCATTACAAAAGTTATTCTATTTAAATTATTTTCTCCTGCTGCGCCTTTCTCTGAGATAATGTGCGGAAAGTAATTAGAGAAGCAAGAATCACCACCTAGGGTATTGACAAGTCTCTCATTTTTAAGGGCCACAGACAGTTATTATCCATTATATTGTAGTACAATGACTGAGACAGAGTAAAATTATCTCTCAATGTGTGTACTTAAAAAAAAAATAGGCACAGCACTCTGGGGGACTCTTACTGGAAACTCGTTCAGCTTCTTAACAGCACATTCTTTTCAAACAGATAACCCTTCAAGGCTGACCTCAAAAATAAAATCAATACTGAAATTCACCTTCACTGGGTTCTGTGGATACCTAAGTGAAAAACAACTACTGTTTTAGATTTGTGTCGTGAGGTTTGCTGCTGGTGCTATGAATTTTTATTTTTTCCAGGATGGGACAAAAATGAATATGCAGCTTACAATGTAAGAAGAAACTGCAGATGCTGGTTTACACTGAAGATAGACACAAAAGGTTGGAGCAACTCAGCGGGTCAGGCAGTATCTCTGGAAAAAAGGAATAGGTGCTGTTTCGGATCGAGACCCTTCTTCAGACTCCATGGAGCTTACAGTAATGCTTTTAGAACTGTATTGGCAGGTTTCAAAACTAATACCAAGAGGATCCGCCGATATCTCAGTCAGTCGATACATTTTCCAATGGGGAATTGAACCGTACAGATCGGGAACAATGGCAGGTTGAATCCTCATTCTTTATTTAATTATTCCGTTTTTGCTCCTTATGGCTACTGTGGAACATATCCGAAAGAGAGTGTCTGCATCAGTGCAGGGAAATTCCTGATGGGTTTGAGAAGAACGCTCCCCATTCCAAACTCAAACCCTCAGACCCCAGCAGCAATACTTGTAGATAAATCTCTAGGTGTGATGTTCTAATGAGTGGCCGTGACCCTTGGAGGCACATCCAGAAGAAAGTGAGGAGTGGGGAAGAGTGGGTAGTAATGAGCAACAGTGGAGCAAAGCATAAGGATTAACATTGGCCCTAATGTGACTGATGCTTATTAAATCACTTTATGTAAATTCCCTGCATGGTCGGTCTCAGTAACTCATCTTCTCATTAGAATTTAAGATGGACAAAGCTTCAGTGTACAGATAAAGGATAATGGGTATAATGTTTACTGCAAGATAAAGTTCAGTAAAGTCCAATTAAAAATAGTTTGGACTCCAATTAGGTAGACGGGAGGACAAGACCGCTCTCTAGTTGGATGGAGGACAGTTCAGTTGCCTGATAGGAGCTGTGAAGAGAGTGGTCCTGAATCTGAAGGTATGTGTTTTCAACCTTCTGTACCTCTTGTCTGCTGGGAGAGGGAAGAAGGGAAAGTGCCTGGAGGCCTTGGTTGTGCTAGTGGCCTTCCGGAGGTAGCGTGAAGTATAGATGGAATCAATGGAAGGGAGGTTGGTTTGAGTGATGGACTGAGCTGCGTCTACGATTCTCTGCAATTTCTTGCGGTCTTCGATATAGCTGTTCCCAAAACCATCCCGATAAAATGCTTTCTACGGCACATCTGTCGAGGTTGGTGAGAGTTGTTGGGGACATGCCGAACTTAATCAATAACGTTTTATGTTTAATGTTTAATGTTTTATGTATCATTCTTAACTTCTAATCATCACTGTATATCATGTTGTCACTTGCGAGCGGAGCACCAAGTGAAATTCCTTGTATGTGAATACTTGGCCAATAAACGTATTAATTCATTCATTCTCAGCTTTCTAAGGACGTAGAGACGCTGGTGTGCTTCCTAACCATTGCTTCAATGTGGCTGGTCCAGGACAAATTGCTGGTGATGTATTTATCAGCTGTCAACCGTCTCTACTTCGGTCATCAATGTATGTGCGCTGCTTCACTTCCTGAAGTCGATCTCAATCTCCTTTGTCTTGCTGACATTGAGAGAGAGGTCGTTGAGCTGCAGCAAGTAAGAATTTCATTGTCCCATCCGGGACATATGACAATAAAACACTCTAGTATTGGCACCAGTTTACGAGATTCTCCAACTCCTTCCGTGTATTATTTGATATCTGACCCACTACAGTAGTGTCATCTGCGAATTTGTAGATTGAGTTTGATTGGTATTTGGCTGCACAGTCATGAGTGTATAAGGTGTATAGAACACATCCCCGTGGGGCAGCAGTGTTGAGGATTACCGTAGAGAATGATTTGTCACTTTCTTTGATATTTTGCAATTTGAACAAAGACTGCAGGTTTGTATTAGGTTTAAACCTGTCTTGGCTCAGGGCAGATACTCCAGCTGGACACTGTGGTAAATCTTGCTGTCCTGTTGGACTCCATCTGGCAAAGTCTATGCAAGGCAGACCGTGCAGGCTGCCACCATACAGGAAATACAATGCGAGTACTCGTGTAATACCTGGGCACAAGCACTGATGTTGGGCCTGAGGCTTTACTGCATTAGCAACATTTATATTTACAGGTGATCCCCAGGCAAGGAATGGCTCAGTTATGGACAACCCTACACATAAGTGAGCTCCCATCACATTAAACTCAAAGTCCATCGTTCGTACATACGTTCATTTAGACCAGTGACAGAGCTAGTTTCCTCTCTCCCTCTACCTTTACTTATTTTTCTTTCTTATTAGTCTAATGTGCCTTTCATGCCATTCATTACAATCCTATTGAGTGATTCCATAGTAACAAGGGCTGCAGGTGCTGGTTTACCAAAGAGAAATGCAAAATGCTGGGGTAAACCAATGGGTCCAGCAGCTTCTCTTGAGAACATGGATCGGTAATGTTTTGGGTAGGGACCCTTCTTCAGAGTGAATATTATACATTTTCTGACAAATTGACCAAAAGACATCTGTGAAAATGGAACTTATTCATTATCCGGTGATGGCCAGTACCATCAATTAAAGCAACAAGTACAGGGGGGTATTATAATTAAGGTTAAGCTGGAGGGTATTATAGTTATCCTGCAGAAGCAGAATGGGACAGTCAATCAGGGCTTCAACACAACCTGCAAACTGAGCTGCTCTTGCCCATCCGGTTTCCTCCCACAATCCAAAGAAATAAACTAAAAGCGGTGGTGAAGGATACGATCTGAAATGTGGATTGATATGATTTGCTTGCAAAGTATTCTGTTTTTATTTCAGATTTCCATCTGTCACAGTTTTACTTTTAATGCTCTAACCCAACAGGATTTAGTTTTCTTCAGGTGTAGATCTAAAGGGTGGTGGGTGTATGGAACAAGCTGCCACAGGAGGTAGTTGAGGCCAGGACTATCCCAACATTTAAGAAGCAGTTACTCAGGTACATGGATGGGACAGGTTTGGATCAAATACTGGCAGGTGGAACTAGTGTAGCTGGGACATGTTGGCCGGTGTGTGCAAGTTGGGCCGAAGGGCCTGTTTCCACATTGTATCACTCTATGACTCGATGACTAGATAACTGATTTCGGGTTTAGTTTATTTTAATTTAGGCATACAGCATAGAAACATACCCTTCGGCCCACCCAGTCCATGCCGACCATTGATCACCCATTCACACTAGTTCTATGTTGTCCCACTTTGCAGGCCTTCCTTAGGCAAGGGTAAAGGTAAGTAAAAACTGGCCAAAAGTCTGGCCACTGGCCAACATATTCATTCACTCGCTTCAACAGTTTCTCTCCCATCTCCATCGTTCCAGTTCCCAAGAAAAATGACGTAACTTGTCATAATGACAACTGTCCAGCTGCTCTAATGTTGGCCATGATAGAAACATAGAAACATAGAAACATAGAAACATAGAAAATAGGTGCAGGAGTAGGCCATTCGGCCCTTCGAGCCTGCACCGCCATTCAATATGATCATGGCTGATCATCCAACTCAGTGTCCTGTACCTGCCTTCTCTCCATACCCCCTGAACCCTTTGGCCACAAGGGCCACATCTAACTCCCTCTTAAATATAGCCAATGAACTGGCCTCAACTACCTTTGGAGGCAGAGAATTCCAGAGATTCACCACTCTCTGTGTGAAAAATGATTTTCTCATCTCGGTCCTAAAAGACTTCCCCCTTATCCTTAGACTGTGTCCCCTTGTTCTGGACTTCCCCAACATCGGGAATAATCTTCCTGCATCTAGCCTGTCCAATCCCTTAAGAATTTTCAAAGTTTCTATAAGATCCCCCCTCAATCTTTGATCCCCCCTCAATGATGAAGTGCTTTGAAAGACTGGTGTTGGCCCACATCTGCACGAGTGTTCATCACAGTCTAGACCGCTTGCAATTGCCTCCTTGTCCTCATCAATGGTGCTGCTGTAGAGATGGTTGACACATTTAATGTGTCAAGTTAAAGACCTTTCATCTGAACCTTTCTTATTTGCAGAACTAGAGGCAAGCTGTGTGGGGCTGGGGAACTTTCACCTTGGAAGCTGTGGAGAGATGTTCTCCTGATGGAATGAGGTTTGCGAATGTTTGAAAGACAATAGCCTGATGTTCGACATTGAGGCCATGGTTCAGAGTTAGGATGGAGAGATAGATCAGCCATGATTAAATGGCGGAGTAGTCGTGATGGGCCGAATGACCCAATTCTATTCCTTATGACCTATGAGTTATTATATGTTTTGCAAGAGGCCAACTGTGCAGGGCCAGGGTGTTATAAGGTTGGAAGTTTAGTTTAATTTAGTTTACTTTTGGATTAGAGATACAACGTGGAAACAGTCCCTTTGGCCCACTGAGTCCGCGCCATACACCAGTTCTATCTTACACACCAAGGACAATTTACAGAAGCCAATTAACCTAGAAACCCGCACGTCTTTGGAATGTGGGAGGAAACCGGAGTACCCAGGGAAAACCCACGCGGTCACAGGGAGAACGTACAAACTCCGTACATACACCACCCAAAGCCAGGATCGAACCCGGCTATCTGGCACTGTGCAGTTCAAGGGCCTGTCCCACTTGGCCGTCATTTACGCGACAGGCCGGTAGTGACTGATGCGCAACAGTTACGCGTCTTCATGCGTCAGCACAGCCATCTGGAGCGCGTAACGTTTTAATTAAGGACTTGTGCGCGTTCCCTTGGGGGTGTGGGATGGGGGTTCGAAATGAGGAGAACTTGACACGTTGCGAGTGAAGCTGGAACAAAAAATAAACAGGTAACATAATCAGAGCCGACTCAGCGTAGAAGCAAAATACGGAATATTGTTCTTTGACTCCCTGACCTTGCATTAACATTGAACCTTGTGCCGTGAACTCAATTATTGGTGCCCATTGAACAAAATGTTTTAAACGTATATTAAATGTGGATCGTATACTACAGTACTGCACGTACGAGGTCAGGACGTCAACGTGCAACCGCAATACGTCCGCGTGCATACGTGATACGTCACGCCGGTGGCGTGCAAAGTTTTTGTGCACTACAAAATTCTGGAGCGCAGCGCAATACCGCACGGAACTCCATACCCCTCCACGCTTCTCCATGCAACCGTCCCGTGCCGCCCACACGCTACCCGTGCGTGTCAACGCGACGACGAGGTCGCATAAATGGCGCGCAAATGACGGCCAAGTGGGACAGGCCCTTAAGTTTGAGTTCAGTTCAGCAGCACTCCCGCAGTGCCACTGTGATCTTGTGGTGACAAGATCTCCTGCAATCTCACGTGACGGTAATATTTGCAATGACGTGGGGGAGAATAGGCTGATGTTCTTTGATGGGCGTGATGATGAAGGATCTCCGATCTGAAATCCGATCATTTTTGCAGATGCTGCCCACCAGCTGATTTATTCTGGCTTATTCTGCTTTTTTTTTCAGATTTCCAGTATCTGCAGGTTTTTTAAAATCTGATTTTCATGGATGGATAATAATGCGGGAATAGAAAAAAGCAATGTTGAAAACAAAGAGGAGCCGAAGATTTGCTCGGGATCGAGTACACCGCTGCACCACTGATAGATACCACACTGAATAGTGTAACCAATTGTTCTGTAAATGGATGATTACCATTTGGGCTCAATCAATCACAATGTTTCCCAATCATTAGATATCCTTGCCTGTTCATTCCTTTCCTGTCTCACTGTGCTGCTGACTTGCTATATTACAGTTTGCTTCAACTTAATGAATGCCATTTGTAAAACTCACATCTAGCTCTGGTTCTTCTGCACCTCTGACAGATGTGCTCTTTAATGCAACTCGCTCAGTAAAATTACATTATCGTGATAGAAATAGATCTCGCATATAATCAAGCACAAACAGATTAAGCAATGGAGCTATGAACATGACAATCCATGTTATCTGGAAATTTAACAAAGTAATTCAACGCTTCCAACTGAATCAACACATTGCAAATTTATTGGATTTTGGTATTCGAGTCTGATTGAAAACTTCAGTGCTCAAGATAGAACAGTTTGTCCTAAACAAAAACTATTTGACATCACGAAAGTTTGTGTTGTGGGAGTTATAATTCTGATTGAGAATTCATGGCAAAGACAACCCCTCTCTTTGCACCCAGTGGAACTACTGAGGCACGGCATAAACCTCTGAAATAAGAGACAAATATTGAAGGGGCAGCCAATCAGTTACTTGCAAAATGATGTATGAGTTGTTTAAAATATGTCTCTTTGCAAAGTTTATGCTTTACTTAAATATTAAGTACGATTAGCACACAAATCAAATTGAATTTGATAAGCAACCCTAGAAATTCAGCAAATATAGACACAAATTGCTGGAGTAACTCAGCAGATCAGGCAGCATCTCAGGAGAAAAGGAATCGGTGACATTTCGGGTTGAGACCCTTCTCGAGATTGTTCTCCAGGAGTCTGGAGAAGGATCTCGACCCAAAATGTCACCTATTCTTTTTCTTCAGAGATGCTGTCTGACCCTCAGAGTTATCCAGCATTTTGTGTCTATCTTCGGTGAAAACCAGCACCTGCGTTGCCACCTACCAAAAAATCTCAACCACAGTACAGTTATCTCAGCATGTTGTCGTGCTATCTTTGAATTTAATTCCTTACTTCAGAGGCTAAATATAATAGGTTAACATGTTTATAAATTTTAATAAATAGGTATACATGTATAAATAGGTATACATGTTTATAATAGGTTAACATGTTTATGTGCCTCTGCCTTGGTATGAAGTTTTAAACAAATATATGGTGATTAACATTTGCTCTCAATGACCCTCCTTGATTTTCTTCTTAAAATACATGAAACTCTTAACTTTTGCTTCACAAATGTCCAGTAAAGGAGATCATCATGGCCAAAATGTAAACACTATCTTACACAATTTTCACTTCAAATGTCATTCTCAGAATTGCAATGGAATTCATGAAATAAATATAGACAATTAAACTAATGTAGTATACACACAGCTATAAAGATTAGTCCAATATCTTCACTGTTTATGTATACTGGGAGTGTTAAAATTAAACTTGAATGGCCCACATTTAGTTCATCAGTTTCCATTTTTGGCGCAAAGTATGCCTTTAGAGTCCTAAAATGTGCGCATTTATAGGGTGACATAGAGGCCTCAGTTTGTCAATCTCTAGCACAATATTCCAACTCGTGCCCTTTTTTGACCTTGCAGAGCTTCAGAGTTTATACTCTCTAGAATTTAGGAGATTGAGAGGGGATCTTATAGAAACTTCCAAAATTCTTAAGGGGTTGGACAGGCTAGATGCAGGAAGATTGTTCCCGATGTTGGGGAAGTCCAGGACAAGGGGTCACAGCTTAAGGATAAGGGGGAAATCCTTTAAGACCGAGATGCGAAAGACTTTTTTCACACAGAGAGTGGTGGGTCTCTGGAACTCTCTGCCACAGACAGTAGTTGAGGCCAGTTCATTGGCTATATTTAAGAGGGAGTTAGATGTGGCCCTTGTGGCTAAGGGGATCAGAGGGTATGGATAGAAGGCAGGTGCGGGATACTGAGTTGGATGATCAGCCATGATCATATTGAATGGCGGTGCAGGCTGGAAGGGCCGAATGGCCTACTCCTGCACCTAATTTCTATGTTTCTATGTTTCTAAGACTTCATCAACATGAAGAAACTCATACTAATGTTATTTATTTAGGACAATGTTTGGCTGATTGATTTTTTCTGGCTGTTATTCCAAATTTTAACAGACTGCAGAGGGACATGTGGCAGGGGCTGAAGGCCTTTCACTTGACTTCAAGGTTTTTTTGCTCAATTTCATTGCTCCTACGGCATGAGTTGTAATTCTCCCTGTAAGACAGCATAACCAGGAGAAGTTGGACTGTGCAGAGCATCAGAAGCTATTGGAAGAGACAGTAAAGAAGGTGAATAGTCTCAGCAGGAGGAAATATCCACCCAAGGTGCTGAGAATTTCACCCCAGTGAGGAACAATGAATAAAAGGTTTTCACTGAAATTTGCCATATGCTGCATCCTCAAATGTAATCTCAGAGCATAGTCATAGTCATAGAGTGATACAGCCTAGAAACTGGCCCTTCGGCCCAACTTTCCCACACCGGCCAGCTACACTAGTCCCACCTGCCAGCATTTGGCCAATATCCCTCTAAGCCTCTCCTATCCATGTGCCTGTCTAACTGCTTCTTAAGTGTTGCGATAGTCCCTGCCTCAACTACCTCCTCTGGCAGCTCGTTCCATACATCCACCACCCTTTGTGTGAAAAAGGTACCTCTCAGATTCCTATTGAATCTTTTCCCCTTCACCTTAAAGCTATGTCCTCTGGTATATACCTCAATTCAACTAATCTGGGCAAGAGACTTTGTGCATCTACCATTCTATTCCCCTCATGATCATATACACCTCTATAAGATCACACCTCATTCTTCTGAACTCCAAGGAATAGAGTCCCAGCCTACTCAACCTCTGCTTGTAACTCAGAGCCTCTAGTTCTAGCAACATGCAAGGACTACATTGTAAATAGTTGCCGAGGTCAAAGAGGCAATAAAATGTTATGTCAAGGAGTCACACAGCATGGGAACGGGCCGTTCCACCCATCATGATCATGCTGACCAGTGGGCACTGCATTAATCCCATCTTCCAACACTTGGCCCATATGCTTCTCATAGAGTCAGACAGCACTTGGCTCATAGCTGTGTCAGAAAGCAGGGGGATTGCTGCCCAACAATTATCCCTCGATCAATATTAGCAAAAATCACAGGATCTGGTCAATGTTGTCTCGCAGATTGCTGGAGTTTGATGTACCCAAATAAAGTGCAAAATATCCCATATTGGTGACTTCAGTTCACGGAGTCAGAGTCACACAGTACAGAAACTGGCCCTTCAGCCCTACTCGTTGATGCCGACCAAGATGCCCCAGCTAAGTGAGTCCCATGTACTCCTGTTTGACTCATATAAACCTTCCCTATCCATGTACCTGTCCAAATATCTTTTAAATATTGTTAATGTACTGGCCTCAATTACTTCCTCTGGCAGCTTGTTCCATATCCCCACCACCTATGTGTACGAATTTCTAAAATTATGGGCACAGCACACAAAGAAATTGTATTCTTAGGTTATAGCCATAACTCTCTTTTAAAGATGTATTATTTTTTCCACCACTACAATCTCAAGTTGTTGCTTCTTGTTATGTTGACTAACTGCATCACATTGATTGCAATTTTCTGGGTCCTGTTTATGAAACTCTCATTAAATCCAATGCAATCCCACATTGTTCTGGAGGGGGAAATCAAATATTAGATTTTATAGTGCACTAAAACTACTTCTTACGGTAAAAAATTATGCCCCTCATGCAACGTGTTAATGCTGCTATAGTTCTGAAATTTATCTCCAGTAAGATTGAATCCCTCAATGCATGTTTAAATCGTAAAGCTTTACAAAATTATATCACAACCACAATCCTATTTATAAACCATGCAATTTATTTGAGATAAGGGCCACTATCTAATATCATCATGTCTACAATATAGTTTGAGATGAAAACTCCTAAGTGTGCAGCTATTTCTAATCAAGCTGATTTTCCAGTGGATTTCTTTCTTTTTCCACAGCATTCAGTAACCGGCCATTAGCTGCTAATCTAATGGAACAATGACATTCTGAAATAGTGATGTTACGAAAAGCAAGTCCTTGCAACTGAAGATCTCCGCTTTATTAATCTTTCCATTCACTATAACCTACTCGTTATGAACATTCAGATAGAACATCCAGCCATTTATCATATGCTTCAAATTCTCAAATGCATGCAAAACAATATTTTCCCCACCTACTTTCACTGTGGACTCACAGAAAAATGTCCGGCCTAATGATGGATTATAATGATAAATATCACATTGTCACAGTCAAAATTGCCAAAGGGTCAGCATTTATGTCAGTGATTTTAATTGAGCACATCACAAAATTTCTTACTCCAGCAAATTAGAATGATTTCCTAAATATTACATATAAAAATCTTTATGAATCATGGATTCCTATCAAGAATATTAAACTCACAGTCAATTCAACATGATTGAATGTGCTAATCGGCTGAGTACAGGAAATTATCCTATCGGATGACGGGCTGATGATATTGGGCTTCATATGAACTTTAGGATGTTGCTGCTTCTCAGACTGGCCCCAATTTGGAGATAGAATAGAGGAGTGGGCAATGGTCTTTGGGACTGCTTACCAGATCCGCATACAGATAAGAGCCATTTGGAATCAGCCATCAAAATTGAAACTTATACGGTCTTTCCCATCCTGGGTGAAGCAGGACAATATGCTGGAACAGATATTGTGTTCACTGTTTGCATAAGTGGTGTCAAATGCCTGCTTTAGGTGCAGGCAGTATATACCCATGCTGAACAGCTTACCAATGTGACAATGACAGATATTCATGCAGAGTGCATGCATATCAGATATTCAGATATCAAAATTACACCTGTAAAACAAAGCAGCAGCAACTAATGTTCGGTCCCATCATTTATTTTAAAATATGCCCTGTTCCATTGAACGGTTCACTCCAGTTAAGCAATGCCATGGTTTAACGATAGTAATAATTATCATGACCTTTTATTTACACTAATCATGTTTGTTTATCAACCACCTTAACTAATCTTGAATGTCCTTGAAGTTATGAATTTTGCACAGACCTTGTAGTGTTAAAAATCATTTGATAGATGGCATAATTAATGCCACACATATGATATCCATTTAAGGAAGAAAATTTGAAGATCATAGCTTAACCCCTTTGGACTGTGAAATATTAACCTTAGAATTTATATCCTTGAATGGATTGATTACATACAAATAACAAGCACCAGAAGTTAAAACGGTGATTAGAATTGTTAAAGTAGATATCACAATGTATTTAGGATTATATAAAGATATCAGAAATTCTGAAAATTACCTGTAGTAGCTCTCAAGTCTCAGTTGAGTAGTAGCGGTTCAGTAAGGGCGGTTGGCATCTTTCGGTCTCTTGAGCTGTACTTTCAGCCTCTTCATGCCAATTTGAAAACCATTCATTGCCTGGATGGCAGCCTGGGCACTGGCAGGATTGTCAAAACTCACAAAACCTGCCAAAAACATTGGTTTTACAACTTCGTGGGCCAGGAAGAACTAATGCAACAGTTCATGCTTGTATTGTTTAAGACCTAGCTCAACTCCTTGTTTTTACCAGACTGCTCTTTCCACTTAACAAGTACTTCCAAATTTAAATGGAAACATTCTCCTGTGAAACCAAAGGATTTAAGCTCTGAAGAGTTCGTCCCACAGATTAAAATAGCATTATTACAATTTCTTTAACAATTTTTTACCTGGTAATCACAATATTTGTATACATAGGCTGGACCAAGTTAATTTCTGATTTGTTTTCAAGGTATTTTTGTCTCCTCCATGAATATAATTCAGCTAAAGGCAATGCTGCTTGTTAAAAAATTCAGATCAATGATTTGTACAAACGTGAAATTTTGATGAGTTTTACTGCTGGTATAATTTGAGATGCTAAAATTATTGTTTTTGATCATGAAAGATAGGGATGACTGATGGATAGAGGCAGGTGATGGGTCATCGGGTAAAGAAGAAAGTGCAATTT
This sequence comes from Raja brachyura, assembly GCA_963514005.1. The sequence continues at coordinate 46,969,811 of OY740781.1, read as the reverse complement.
TAAAGCAAAATAAGAAACAAATAACAAAAAGGGTGTAGGGGAATCTCTTGAGGATTAATCATGCCTTTGAAATGAAAATTTTTGCCAGAAGGATCAAAAATCAGTCTGGTCCAACCTTACATGGTTGCAATATAAAATCTTATCGCTTTAAATTGGGGTGTGCAGAGATGGAGATTTCAGTACGTTCACCTTGCCAGTGAAACTGAAGTCCAAGTAAATGGCCTGGGACATGCCACAGAATTAACAAATTGGGAACAGTTGGTGAATTTTCCATAGCAAATAAACTCCCCTCTAGATACAATTGAATTGCTTAGTTTGACTTTTACATCAACCATTTTGGTGTATTTCAGTGTCTTAAAAATGTGATTTTTAACCAAGTCTACCTCAAGGAGTATGCACTGATGACACTGAACATCATAAACACCCAAGGAAACATCGAGAGAGCAGTCCTGAGCTACTATCTACCTCACTGGAGAGGCTTGGACCATCTTTGATTGGACTTTAGTGGCTTTATCTTGCACCAAACGTTATTCCCTTTTCCTGTATCTATACACTATGGATGGCCTGATTGTAATCATGTATAGTGTTTCCACTGACAGGTTAGCGCGCAACAAAAACGTTTCACTGTACCTTGATACATGTGACAATAAACTAAACTCTAAACATTGTGTGTTCTAACATGTTAATCTTACCAATCTTCCTACTATTGGAATGACTTGATTACTAATATAACTATATTTTAGTTCTAACAGAAACCACACATCCTTAACCTCAGAGTTAGTTATTTGCAGAAAGTATGATTTTTTAAATTTGAGATCAATTGCAAATAAATTAGATAAAATATGAAGTTTAACACCTGGAGGATAACAATCATACATTTTGTTATTTAAAACTTAACCTCCCCATATTTGAATTGACCGCAGAATGCTCTCTGTTCATTTGGTTGAATGGTAAGTGTGGGCATTGTTCTTCACGATCTTCTGTGTTTTGTACCAATCACACTTTGACTCGTCTTATAATCTAAACGTCAAGCAATAATTAAGCAGACCTTGTAACAGATTTCTTGTTGTGAGGAGGAAAATAAGTCTTCTAAGGTGTCAAACAAGAATGCATTGGTCCATATCTAATAGTGAAGCATCAGAGAAAAATAAAAATAAATTTGTCACAATGACTTGCAGTATTATCATTTCCTGGTGTAAAGGGGAATTATTTAAACTTCTTGAAACTTAACTCTTTGGATCTCACACAATCTTCCATAGTCCTCTCTTTGATATTTCTCACCAAGTTAGCTGTACTTTTTGTAAATGCAGAAATCTGCACACATTCTTTGCTGAAACTGTTTAGGCAGGTTGTATGTCCATTACTGTACAGTTCTGTGCTTCTGGAAACTGAAGTGGCTGGTTCTCACTGAAGAAGACACAAAGTGCTGGAGTAACTCAGCAGTCAGGCTGCAATCCTGGAGAACATGGATAAGTGACGTTTCGAGTCCTGACCCGAATCGTCATCTAACTACAATTTCCAGGGATGCTGCCCGACCCACAGAATTACTCCAGCACTTTGTGTCCTTTTTACATATGCCAGCATCTGCATTCTATAGTCTACATTCTAAGCTTATCTTTGAGCCACATTTGTCTCAGAACAAGGGTATGTACAGATTAATGGTTTCACTCAAATTTAACTGTGAAATCTGGTAAGGAACGCCAGCTATGAACATTTCATAAATCATAATAATTCCAACAGAGACAATAATGAGGACAGTTTTAGGTTAGATCAATTTTCTTTTTTTTTAAACAAAAATAAATGCAATAAAATTTTGTTGAAATATCATTTATCGAACTAATGAAAATAATTTATTCTCTCCCCTAATGGCAGGAATGATTTTTCTCTTAATTGCTTTTCTAACATCATCCCTTATTGTTCCAATCTTGAGGTACATTAGATAATAAATTACTGTCAGTGTTGTTATTCTATAAACGCTTAGCATGCTCATGTTGATTTCTTTTCTCTGTTACTTTAAAGATGTCCATCACCTGACAGTCAAACATTTTAGGTGAAACAGAAGAGCATTTTTATGCGTTTTATATAAATATTTGCAGTAATTCAGCCATTCTTCCACTCTTGACAAAGAACAAAATTAACTGGTAATTCACAGGAATTTTTTCAACTTTAGAAATTAAAAAGTTAACATTTTGTTAACATTTCTTTCCTCTATTCTGTATTTCCAGGAATTTACATCCTTTTAGCTTTCCTGTTCTTGTCTGTTTTTGACCATTCTAGGACAATTATTTACCCTTTGGAGTCATAAACGGAGAGTCATCTTCTACCCATAGTTGGACAATCCAGAACCATAAGTTTAAGGTGAGAGGGGAAAGATTTAATCGGATTCCAAGGGCCGACTTATTCACACAGAGGGTGGTGGATATATGGAACGGCCTGCCAGAGGAGGTAATTTAGGCTGGTGCTATAACACCATTTGGAAGACATTTGGACAGGTTCATGAATATGACACGTTTGGAGGGATGTGGGCCAAACGCGGGCAGGTGAGACAAATGTGGATGAGGCATCTTGGGTCAGCATGAGCAAGTTGGGGCCAAAGGACCTATTTCCATGCAGTATGACTCTACTCTATTGATGCCGTTGAGGTATCCAAGGTATCTATATATCAGATTGGTACAGATGACTTTCAGGAGGAAGAGGATAGTTTATGTTTACACAAATGTCACTGAGATTAAAAATTGGCTCCGGGGATAGTTTGTCAGGAAGCTATAATATTTTTTTTTCTGTCCCAGTGGGTTGTTAGAATAGTAAAAATGCATGCGATAAGAATATCAAATGGATTTCTGTAAGAGGCTATTAAAGCTGAGTTATTAACGTCTTTGAGGCAATAAACATTGAAGGAAAATATTATTGGGCATTAGTAAAGAGAGGGGAGATGAAATTAAACCAGACAATTCTTTCAAAAGAAATCACCACCACAGCAATTATTATCCTGTCCCAAACTGATTAAAATATTTTAATTTAAAAGTAGTGTTAAAAGTTAATCAATACCAATTAAGTTGAAGGGGAAAAGATTTAATAGGAATCTGAGGGGTAACCTTTTCACACAAAGAGTGGTGGATGTACGGAACATGCTGCCTGAGGCAGTAGATGAGGCTGGGACTATCCCAACATTTAAGGAACAGTTAGGCAGGTACATGGATAGGACAGATTTGGAGGGATATGGACCAAATGTGGGCAGGTGGGACTAGTGTGGCTGGGACATGTTGGCCAGTGTGTGTAAGTTGGGCAGAAGGTCCTGATTCCACACTGTATCACTCTATGACCAGAAAGGTTTGCTACTATAACCTACACCAACTTTATCATTAGAGTGTATTGGAGAGGAAGGTAATAAATGTTGCTTCTGTAACTGAGATTTTGTTTCTTACCATAGCAATTGCACATGGATTACCAGGCAGACCCTTAACAGCATTGATGTGCAGAGGGACTTGGAGTTCATGCTTATAGCTCACGATAGGTGGCGGCACAAGTCGATAGGGTGGTAAAGAAGGCTTATGGTATGCTTGCCTTATATAAAATGCATATTGCTGAGGCATTGAATATAAGAGTCCGGAAATCTTGACGCAGCTCTATAGGACTATAGTGAGGCCACATTTGGAGTATTGTGTGCAGTTCTGGTTGCTCCTTTACAGGGAAGATGTGAAGCTGTAGAGAGGATGCAGAGGAAGTTTACCAGAATGCTGCCTGGATTAGAGGGTTTCAGCTACAGGGAGAAGATGGATAGACATTTGATGTGTCACCCACAAGGCTGCGGACTTACAGCAGGGAAGTGGAATTACATGAACTAGTATTGTTGAACCTGATGGGCCAAAAGGACTTATTCAATGTCAAAACCTATAAATTCAAAAACAGTCTGAAAGATTGTACAACTAGAAATATGTACCAGCAGTTTAAAATGGGCAGTGTGTGCCCTGAACATTCGATGATCAGGTTTAACCATTATTTCTGATATTCGTTGTCAAGACCATTTATTTTCAACCAACTTAATGCAGATGACTGTGGCCAATAACTATTAACTATGGTGATGCCCACTTACATTTCACTAACATCACAATGATCCTGTCCCCTCTGCGTGAATTGATCGGGTTGTAGATATTCAGTGGAGAAGTAAAGGCCATTGAGATGATGGTGCAAGATACAACTGAGATGGGAAAAAATTACAGAAAACTGGGCAATTTCAAGTACGATAGTTGGTAGATTAAATAACTCTACAGCTTCACCTTCTGGCAAAGAAGTCATTTAAATAGTTCAAGGTGTGGATAGGATAAGTTTAGAGGGATACGAGCCAAACAAAGGCAGGTGGGAATAGTGTTGATGGGGGCATGTTGGTCGGTGTGGGCAAGTTAGGTCAAAGGGCCTCTTTCCATGCTATATGATTCTATTACTATGACACTATGGCACTTGATTTCACCTTAATGAATGTCAGTAAATTTATTGACTATCGCAGTGCCAATGAAAAAGGCAAAAATATTGCATATATGAGCAAAATTAGGGCTATAGGTGAGGGAGAATTAGCTTTTGCTTGTCCCATATTAAATATTTCAGAAAATGTCTTGAATTTCATGGGGTATGAGCTACAAGTAAAGATTGGATGAACTTGGATCATTTTCTCTGGAGCTAGTGGCTGAGGGGAGACCTGAGAGAAGTTTATAAAATTATGAGAGGCAGAGGTAGAGTAGACAGTAAGAATCTTTTCCCCGGGATGAAGATGTCAGATACTAGAGAACATAGGTTTAAATGTGAGGGAGAAAGTTTAAAGGAGATGTAAAGGATAAGTCTCTTACATAAGAATGTTGAGTGCCTGGGACATGCTGCCAGGGGTGGTCAAGGAAGCAGATATGAAAGTAGTGTTTTTGGATACAAGGAACTGCAGATGCTGGTTATTAAAAAAAAGACACAAAGTACCGGAGATACTCAGTGGGTCAGGCAACATCTCTGGAGAACATGGATGGAGAACATGGATAGGAGCCATTTCAGGTCCAGTCCCTTTTCAGACTGATTCAATCTAAGTAGGGATCTTGCTCAGCACAGGCACAATGGGCCAAAAGATCTGTTTTTAAGCTGCACTGTTCTATGTTCAATGTAAACCAGTACACAAGAAAAACTAGTATTTTCACTAAGGGGGCTGGCAAAATTAGTTTTCAAACTTTTCTGTATGGAGTGCCAAAATCATTTTTATTAGTCTAAATCCAGAAAAGTAATGTCCTGGCAGGATGGCACATGCAGAGGAATGCAGAATTTGAAAGCAGAATTTCAATTTGAGGACCACACAAATCTCCAAGTGTCCCTTATAGTCTTGTTGGGCCTGGCAATTTCATTTTGAAGGATATCATTTGCAATTGTGTGATAGCTCACTTTCATACATTCTTATAACAAACAGTATAAAGTAAGATTAGTGTAACTGAATGCCTTCAAATTAACCAGGAAGCTTGTTGCTACTTTACAGATTTAAGGTGGTCACTGCACACCCCTGCAAGATAGGCAGACAATAGCCAGCTGATGTGAACATTTAAACCTTTATTCTAATATGTTTCAATGAAGTTACTCATTCAAAGCCAACTCTGTATTTCTCAGACTCATTTAATGCCAAACATTGGTTTGGAAATTTGGAAATTTGCGATAAACCTTTAAGGACCAGATAAAAAATGTCTAACGTAAATTACGAGTAATTTTAAGATAGTTGCTGTATCAGCATTGCAAGGCTTCTGCTTGTTATTGCGAACTATATAGATATTTCCATTCATTCACAAATTGATAATTTCTGTTTTTGCAGGGCTTTTGAACAATGCACCAATTCAATAGAAATCCTTAAAGGGTTCAAAAATATTGCGTGGTCTCTTGGGGAACTGAGAAAGATTCACGATTAGATGTTTAAATTATTTTTCTTATTTTATGTTCAAAAAAGAGAAAAATAATACATTGATCAAAATACACTTTTGGTTGCAGAATATTACCACTTTTACGCAGTGAAAGACCAAAATCTCACTCGCCAATGGCATGGACAGATTCTGAGGGTCTTTCTTGAGAATAATGGTAATCATCATAGAATAAAGCTTTAAAAACCGCCACAAAAGCCAGATATTACCTTTAGTTTTTGTCTGGTTACAGATGTTCATAGACAGGACTTGTAGCATACACCAATAGAGCATTTAATTTGTTAGAAATAACTTTAGTACTTTGTATTGTTTTTATTAGCGACATGTGCATCATATGATGATTTACAACAAAGATGTGGCAATCCCATTTTACAGCAAAACATATGTTGATAATCTCTGTTCCTCAATATCACAAACATACAACTTGCAATGTGAAGGAAACCACTAAGTACTGAATGAATGGTTTCTTTCAGAAAACAATTGCTCAACATGCCACGCTTCGCAAGTTGGCTTTAATGAAACAGTATAAATTATGAAATATTTTGATGTTATCTTTTATTTATATTCCTCTCTGCAATAAATATGTTTACACAGCATACTAGGTCATTCGGTAATGCGACAAAATGTGCTTGATGTTCATTAATTAGGCCATCAAATCAGTAGAGATATATGCAGTGGGGCTCACTTACAGCTTTTGATCCTGCATGAAGTTTTTGTCTTGGAACTTTCAAACATTATTTTAAGTACCCTGCTAATAATATTCAAGAAAATGATTTTGTATTTTAAGTCTATACCACTGTGCACAGGTTAACTTAATAAACATCTTGTTTCCTTGAATACAACTGAATGTTTATAATGGAATCTAATTAACGAGATTGTTGAAAAAATGGCTAATGCATAAAGATTTGCTTTATGCAAGGAAAGCTTCAGTGTAACTTGGGATTGATCCATTTCAATTTTTTAATTTGGAAAATCTGGAATCAATTTTGGAACTTTTAGTTTCTTAGATTTTAACCAAGTCACATGTGCTTTCTGAAATAAATACATAGATAATATTATTAATTTATTGGAAGCTACACAAATGTGAATGATTCACACCATATATCTCAGAAAATGAACATTGTTTTTCAATAGAGACCAAATGGTCTCCTGTCAAACTTATGCTGAATCCAAATGAAGCATTTCTCTGTTCCATCTTACAGCTCGATGGCCAGAGTGATTGACTCAGCTAAAACGTTTCACTTCATTTTTTGATAAACAGCAAACCAAATATAAAAAAAAGATTCAGGTCCCGAGGCGGTCAAACCCAGTGTACTAAATTATTCTAGAAACTACTCAGCTTTAATTGCATCTCATTTTCAAGATAGGATTTGTGCTTGCTCCAGAACAGTTTTGTTAGTCTAAAGACCATTGATTTTCTTGTTGTAACCGGGTTTTCAGTAGCAAACTGCAATTCTATGTACAAATGCACTCAAGGACATAGTTCTATTCAAGGAAATACAGTATTCTGCACATCTACTTACAAAGGTAATCTAAAGGCAAAGCAGGAATATTGTAATATTAACTATAGTTCAATCCTTTTCTCTCGGCAAAATATAATGTTGGATAAAGCCGTAACTGGGTTGCTGAGGGAAAAGGTTAAACAATAAACTACAGGAGAATAATCTGATTATGCAATGACCCATATTTTAGACATAATTGTTTCAGTGTATTGACACAAAATATAGTTTTTAAAACCATGTCTGACAGAATAGCAATTGAACTTTTTTTTATCTGTACCCACCAAAGCATTTACTTTGGTTTGTCGCTCGGTCCACAAACACTTTTGAGGAGATGACATTACCAAAAGGCAGGAACATTTGCATGAGCTCAGCATCTCCAAACTCCTGAGGAAGGTGATAGATAAAAAGGTTGCAACCTTCTGGACCTGCAGAGAGATGATTGCACTAGGTTGAAACGGTGGATAAATGTGAAGAAATGGAAGACAGTAAAATACACATCTAAGTTCACAACCCTGTTTGAAGGAAGGGTGCAAAGGACCCAGTAAGAACTCTGACTTTCATCAATGGAATATATATTATGTTATTTTTCACACAGAGAGTTGTGAGTCTGTGGAATTCTCTGCCTCAGAGGACAGTGGAGGCCGCTTCTCTCATACTTTCAAGAGAGAGCTAGATAGGGCTCTTAAAGATAGCGGAGTCAGGGGATATGGGGAGAAGGTAGGAACGGGGTACTGATTGGGGATGATCAGCCATGATCACATTGAATGGTGGTGCTGGCTCGAAGGGCCGAATGGCCTACTCCTGCACCTATTGTCTATTGTCTATTGTCTATTGTCTATTGTCTATTGCCTATTTGTTAATTGCCAATCTTCATTAGAAAGCAAAACAATCAGCTAAAATCGCATCATAAATGTATAAGCATTCTGACGTCAAACATTAAAATATTGGTCGTTGGGGTTTTTAGCTTGGGTTTAAAGTAGCAATGATGCCTTAAATGGTTGTTCTTCGATCAGCACCCATTTTGCAGAGAAACATTGCAGAGAAACACATCAACAATGAAGCCCATCCAGTCAACTCCACCATTCAATCATGGCTGATCTATCTTTCCCTCTCAATCCTATTGTCCTGCCTTCTCCCCATAAACCCTATGGGGTTCACTGCCTCATCAGCACTTAGGCAACTGCATCCAAATGTGTGGATTCAGCTACTTTCTATAATTCTCTGTACTGCTACTGTGCTGCTACATTATTTGTGTCTCATCAATTTATCTGGCGCTCAGGGACCTGTTCACGACAGTGTTGGAAAATGGTACTGACCACCACATATTCCTTGCGGAGATGAAGTCCCATCTTAACTTTGAGGACACCCTCAGTGGTATTATGTGGGGGGGACCATTGTGATAAATAGGACAGATTCAGAGCAAACCAATTCAAAAGTGGGAATCCATGAGGCATTGGGCAGCAGCAGCAGGATTCTACCACTATTGTTAACTCTGAGCCCATTATATCTTTTGCTCTAACCATCGAGCCGGAGAACCAAGCCTCCTTCAATGGAAATTGTTGGTCCATGCCAAGAGTAGCATCGAGCGCACCTGAAAATGAATGCCAACCTGATGAAACTATAACATAACAGTATGTCTTAAACTCATAAAATGTGCCTATTTCTCGTCTCTTTTCCCTCATGCTTGTATATGGATTCAATCTGAAACGTTAATCTTGCCTTGGCTACTTCTATCCAATGCACCCTAGCTGCCTTCCCTCAACCAACTAAACATAAACTGAAGGTCATCCAAACCTCTACTGTTCAGGCCCAAAGGTATACCAGATCCTGGTGACCTATTCTCCTTCTGGATGTTGCTCTGCAATGGCACATGGTAGCTGGAACATGATATTGACATTCTTGTCCTGTTCTCAAATTCCACTGCTCTTAATCGTTCCAGCTTTAATCTTTCTACCATTGGTGGTCATGCCTTCAGCAGCGCAGTTCTTAAACTCTGGAATTTTCTACCCAAACCTTTCAATTGCTCTTTCCTTTAATATACTCTAATATAATAATTTTTAACTAAGGTTTTTATTATTTGGCTTTTTTAAATACTTCGGCATTGAGTCGCAGTTATGCAGCATTGAAGTAGGCCCTTCGGCCCAACTTGCCCATGGTGACCAAGTTGCCCACCTGAGCTAGACCCATTTGCCTCATTTGACCCATATCTCACAAAACCTTTCCTAACCATGAACCTGTCCAAACGTCTTTTAAACATTGTAATTGTAACTATAAATCTTAGGATGTGATGTCAACATTTATTTGATAACTGCCCAGTATAAGACCTTGAAAGGTTTTGCTGTGTTAAAGGTGCTTTGTAAGTTGTTGTGATTAATTGTTTAGCTGAAGAACAGGGTACATGTGAGTGGGAATTATATGGCCAAACTAAGAAAGATAAGAACGGGAAGTAACATTGTACGATTTGCTTCACTAATTATTCTCAATCGCATCTGACAATGCTGAACAGTTTTTCTTCCGAAATGCATCTCCAATTTAATTAGAGTGAAGTTTACATCTTGCCTCAGGCAGACGTCAAGCTAGCAATTGAGGAATTGAGCACTGTGATCAACGAGCATGAAAAAGCACACCTGCAGCCTTCCTCATCATTGCTGGGGACTTCAGTCAGGCTAGCTTGAAGAAGTTTCTGACAAACTAGCAGCAGCATGTTGCCTGCAACACCAGATCAATCAACACACTCGGCCACAGCTACACCACCAACAGGAGTGCCTACCGCTCAATCCCTGGCCTGGAGTTTGGAGAATCTGACCAGCTGGCAGTGCTTTTTTGTCCTGTACAGAGACTAAAGAGCATGGCACCAGTGAAACAGAGTACGAAGGCTGATCGTGGAGGAGGGGGAGGGGGCAGGGGAGTGGTTGCGGGACTGCTTCAAATCGGTGGTATGGAGCTTTGTAAGCAGACCAAAATAAAAAATGCCACAGACATCATCAAGTTTATCAAAAAAATACATTAAAAAATACTGTGTATCTACAAAAACATTCTGAGTCTTCCCCAACCAGAAGTCCTGGATGAACCAAGGGATTTGATTTTTTAATCAACTGAAGGCTAGATTAATGGCGCTGGAGACTGACAATCCAGAGTCATATAAAAAGTCTAGATACGACTTTCTGAAGGCCATAGTGAGTGTGCAGAGACAATTGCAGACTAAACTGGAGTTATGGACATGCTGTATGCTTGACAGCTGGAGCAGGGCTTGCATACTATTATATATGGGTTTTTTTGCGTAATCTAAGTCCTGTGCCTGTCATGCTGTTGCAAGAAAGATTTTTTTATCATAGCTGTACTTCACAGTACTTGATCATAAACTCAAATAAAACCTCGCCTGTTTTTTTCTGGAAACTCTACAGATCAGTTGAGCATGTGGCAATTTCAGATATTTGGAAAATCTGACCTGCTGGCTGTGCTTCTTCGTACTGTAGAGAGACTAAAGAGTATGGGTACGTGAAACAGGGTACGTATGTGCCACATTTAAATCTGATAAAATCTTAAACAAATTGGTCATTCCTTGAGCAGAGAATAGCCCAGTTCTATTTCATTCAATTGCATTAGGATTGGCTGTATTTGCAGAATAGGAGCTCACCATTTCTCCTCAGAGGGCGGTGGAGGCGGGTTCTCTGGATGCTTTCAAGAGAGAGCTAGATAGGGCTCTTAAAAACAGTGAAGTCAGGGGATATGGGGAGAAGGCAGGAACGGGGTACTGATTGGGGATGATCAGCCATGATCACATTGAATGGCGGTGCTGGCTCGAAGGGCCGAATGGCCTTCTCCTGCACCTATTGTCTATTGTCCATTGTCTATTAAATAGTAAACTAAATCTTAATGATTGTATGATACCCAATATTCGTCTGTATAATATGCTATCACACTTGTTAAACATGAAGTTCTAAAGTGAATGCTTGTAGTGTAGTGGTCACTGTGACATTTCTCTACAAATTAGCATACTGAAAACACATGAGATTAGACAATAGACAATAGGTGCAGGAGTAGGCCATTTGGCCCTTCGAGCCAGCATCGCCATTGTTGAAAAATACATGACATTGTCGAATAATGAAAGGCCTGGATAGAGTGGATGCGGAGAGGATGTTTTCACTAGCGGGAGAGTCTAGGTCCAGAGGTCACAGCCTCAGAATAACAGGACACACTGTTCGAAAGGAGATGAGGAGGAATTTCCTTAGTCAGAGGGTGGTGAATCTGTGGAATTCATTGCCACAGACGGCTGTGGAGGCCAGGTCTTTGGGTATCTTTAAGGTGGAGATTAACAGATACCTGATTACTAAGGATGTCAAGGGTTATGGGGAGAAGGCAGGAGAATCGGGGTGAGAAGGAAAGGTAGATCCGCCATAATTGAATGGCAGAGTAGGCTTGATGAGTCGAATGGCCTACTTCTGTTCCTATGACTTATGGACATGAAAAAATATATAGTTCCACCTATTCGGTTTATAATTGATCCATTTGTATGATAGTAACATCCAATGTTTGTACATTGCAACCATGGCTAGCACTTTGTGCAGGATCTGCATTTTAAGGATTAGTTTTAAGGATTTTAAGGATTAAGGATTTTCCTGACAACCTCTGCATTGAAATAAAATCAAACTTGCATTGCAAAATGCACCACAGCCAATGGATCAGACTAGACCAGCTGCTGTTGCGATGTAGAAAATACAACTCAATTATAGTGTCAGGCAAACCTATATACTACTTCAACACAATGTCTGAACAGTAAGCAAGGCCAGAGACACAGCTTTGCACTTAAATACATTAACTAATCACAATTTCTCCTGAAAGACTAAAGCTACTGTAAAATTACGAGTAATTTCTGAATTATTCCTGAATTATTCCTGAATTATTGAAGGGCAGAACAGTAGTACGATTGGAGATCATAATTACTTCCACTCAGAGCTAAAGTATCTCACTTGCTTTTCAGAATCCAAAACAGGAAATGCTGGAAATGCTCTGGACAGATCAGTTAATGTTCCAAGTATAGAGCCTTTCCAAAAGAGTTGCCTTGTATCCTGTTCAGCTTTGGCAGCAAATTCTGGTTCCTGTTCTGTTTTTTCCTTCATGTTTAAGTTATTAAGGCTGGGTGACTGCTGGTGCGGAAAGTGATGCCTAAATTCATGTAGAGGGTGTTGCGGTGAAAGTCAGACTCTTGTGAATAATTAAAAATGGCATTCAGAGCATTATTGATAGAATGCATGACACAGAAACATTTTACATTTGTCGTACTGGAATAATTTGCTCAGCATTTGCACCCAGGCTTTCGGTCTGACCTCCATGAAAAGATTGCACCTACCTTCTACAGAACCCACCTGTGGTTAGCCAGCTGTCAAAGTTTTCAAAACACCACAAATGTTTCTGATATTCAGAGACATTAAAAAAGCATTACAAAACTATTAAAAAGTTGAACAATCGATCAAATTAAAACCTTATCAAAAGGAATAAATTGGAATACTTAAAACAGAAAATATTGAAACAAACTAAACCAATTACTCACTACCTGAAGAATCTTGTGCCAAGTGGAACCAGCTCCCAGAAAGCTCAGGACCTCTGTGTTCATACACGCTGGCATGGAAATCCCTAATGTGCCACATTTCCATGTGGAACTTCTGTAATTTCTCTACAAGATCCAGCCCATTACTACCCAGATTTACACAAAAGGTAAACCTGTGGTGGGGGCAATATACTTATTATAGCAGTGAATGCATTATACACATTATATTGCAACGTAGCAACTTAATATGGAACCTCTTCTCTGATTAAACAGTTGAACTAGTTGTGGTTATATCATAGAATTGTAGCGATGAATGATTTACAACAGAAGATGGTTATATCCATCATATCCATGCCAGTCAAAAATGAATAACCCAGTCCAATCCCACCTCATCTGCAAAAGCATCTGCATCAGACAATTTGGGCTGAAAGGACTGATTTCAGACTAAGCAAGAGGTGGGATCAATGTCAATACAAACGTGAACTGTACTATGGCAGAGAAGATTTACAGGGAAGTTGCCAGGACCTGAGTGCCTGTGCTATAAGGAGAGGTTGGGCAGGTTAGGACTGTATTCCGTGGAGCACAGGAGGATGAGGGGTGTTCTTGGGGGGGGGGTGATCGAAGATCATGAGGGCAATAGATAGGGTAGAGGCACAGAGTCTTTTACCCAGAACTATGGGAATCTAGAACTAGGTTTAAGATGAGAGGGCAAAATTTTAATAGGAATCTTGAAGGCCAACTTTTTCACAGAGAGGGTGGTGGGTGTGGAGGAGTGGCTACTGGAGGAGGTTGTTGTTGCAGAAACTATAACACCATCCAAAATACATTTGGACAGGTACATGGATAGGAAAGATTTATAGGGCTATGTGCCAAATGCGGGCAGGTGGGACTAGTGTGGATGGAGTACATTGGTCAGCATGGGCAAGCTGGGTCAAAGGGCCTGTTTCCCTGCTCTACGACGCTATGATTCTAGGACTATGACTCAATAGCATTCCTATGAGTGTGTCCTGATTTCTGCGTCGTTTCTGTTAAGGTGGACGAAAGGGAGGTGTTAAAATATATAAATCTGGGCAACATTTCACTTACTCTGCTTTGTGTGAACGTTTACACTTTTTCTATTGCATATTATGAATATAGTAAATAACTTACCCTCTCTCTGTTGCTGGGGTATCATTGGAGGAGGCTGTGGGAAGGCTTGACTAATCTGTCCATAGGCAGCAGGGTAGGCAGCTGTAATGCAAAGATAGTGCTTTATGTTAGCATTTTGCATAGTCACGCTGTTCAAGCTAAATGTACAAACGGGAGAATCTATTTCTTTATTGGAAACAATGGTATGTGTTTTCTGGATCAGCTGTTTTAATGTGGTCTTATGAATGTGATCATGAGGTCCATCACTCATGCCCCTGTCTCACTTAGGAAACCTGAACGGAAACCTCTGGAGACTTTGCGCCCACCCAAGGTTTCCGTGCGGTTCCCGGAGGTTTTTGTCAGTCTCCCTAATGGTCGAAAGTGGTTTCCGTTTAAAAAATCGGTAATTTTTTAGTCGAAGCCGGTTGCAATGCTAGTTGAAGGTGGTTGCCGGAGGACAAAAACCTCCAAGAACCGCATGGAAATCTTGGGTGGGGCGCAATGTCTCCAGAGGTTTCCGTTCATGTTTCTTAAGTGGGACAGGGGCATAAGTATCAGTGAGCGAGAATACAATAAACTTTACTACAAAATGGTCCAAAGTGCTGGAGTATCTGCACCTGCGGCTCTTTGTTTCTATGTACTAAATTTACTGCTTTTGTTATTGGTATTGGTTTATTACTGTCATGTGTACCGAGATAGAGTGAAAAGCTTTTGTTTGCACGCTATCCAATCAAACCAGATAATACTATACATGAACACAATCAAGCCAACGTAACTACCACAGGTACAGCAAAGAGAAAAATACCAGAAGGCAGAATATAAATATTCTTTCTATTGCATTGTAGCATTGGAGTTCCAGTTGTCCAGATAAGTCCAATGTCCACAAATAGATAGGGTGGAAAATTGGGACCGTACCCTAGTTAATGGAAGAACCATTCCAAAGTCTGAGAAAAGAGGGGATGAAGCTGGCCTTGAGCCTAATGGCACATGCTTTCAAGCTTTTGTGTGCAACTGGAAATCATCTAACTCAAAATATTTGACTTAGGCCAATAACTATAAATCAAGTTCTTGATAATCAAACAAAAGCAGTTCTCTCTGACAGGCAGTAACTTCTTTAGCAAACAGAAATCTGAACTTAGCTCATTAAAATGTTTTCATATCAGGCAAATTTTGTGATTTTTCCGCTGAGCAAATGGAAATCAATGCGAAATAAATGGCAGCAGACAGTGACTCTCAAAATGATGACATTCCCCAATACGAAAGAGTTATAATCATTAAGTCTGGGGTATAATAATAGTTGTTACAAAGTTTCAAATGTGAATCAGATTGTGGAGATCGATAGATTTGTTTGTGTAGAAACAAGGAAATGCAAATGCTGGTTTACAAAAAATGATACAAAGTGTAAGTCACCACACCCCAAAGTGCTGGAGTAAGTCAGCGGGTTAGGCAGCATCCCTGGAGAACATGGATAGATAAAGTTTCTCGTAGGGACCCTTCTTCAGTCCAATTGTAAGTGGGGGGGGGGGGGGGGGGGGGGGGGGGGGGTAGAAAGCTGGAATAAAGGAGGGGCAGGATACAGTCTGGCAGGGAATAGGTTGATCTACGTGAAAGGTTTTTGATAGGGTACTGGCTGGACAAAAGCCAGAGATGAAAAGAGAGCAGTTGTGCAACAAAAGGATTGAAGAGTTGCAAGTTGTACAGCTGGAGGAAGGAATGTAGATGGAAGTGGAGGGGGGAAATAGGTCCAAATCCAGGTAGTGAAAATGGGGTGGGGAAAATGAATTGGGGGAGGGGGTTGGGCATTGAGGTGGCATAAGGGAGCTCTTCGTAGTTACTTACAATTGGAGAATTCAATATTCATACCATTGGGTTGTAAGCTACCCAAGCAGAATATGAGGTGGCGTTCCTTCAGTTTGTGTGTTGCCTCACTTTGGCAATGGATGAGGCCCAGGACAGAAAGGTCAGCTTGGGAATGGGAAGAGGAGTTAAAATGGTTAGCAACCGGGAGATCCAGTAGATCTTGAGTAGGATGAAGAAATTGGGAGTAGGGGATAGCATCTTTGCAAGAGGCAGGATAGGAGGAAGAATAGTCCCGATAACTGTGGAAGTCCGTAGGTTTGTAGTAGACATCAGCCAATAGTGTGTTCCCTGTGATGAAGGAGAGAGATATTGAGATTAGGAAGCAGAGTGGGAGGAAGGATGGAGAAATTGAGACTAGGGGATAGCATCTTTGTCGGCCCGAAACATCACCTCCCTATGTTCTCCAGTGATGCTGCCTGACCTGCTGTGTTACTCCAGCCCTTTTATGTCTTATTCAAGGGGCTGTCCCACCTGGGCAACCTAATTGGCGAGTATAGAAGAGTTTGAAAAAATGACATGTTGATGACCTCCTTGGACTATGTTGAAGACCTCCTTCGACCTCCTTTGACTATGTTGAAGACTAGCTTCAACTAGCCACGACTACCTATGACTAACCGGGAGAATTGGACACCGAACAGTGGAGAATGAAGACGACCTCCTTCGATCTCCTTCAACCTCCCTTCGACCTCCCTTTGATGCTCCCTTCGACTATGATGAAAAATATCTACGACTACCTTTGACTACCTTTGACTACCCTCGATTACCTATGACTAACATGACGACCTACTATGACCTACTACGACTAAACCTATGCGTAAAAAAGTATTGAATTTTTCCATGGCAACCTTTTTTTACTCACGGGCATTTTTTTTAACATATTGAAAAAAACGCCGCAACCTAGTTGAGGCCTCGAGTACACGGAGACCACGGAGAAGGAGAGTTACAAAGACTTCGTACGACTTCGTGTTGACCATGCTGCGAGTATGAGTCGATGGCAAACTCGCCAGAACTCGTGGATTAGGTCGTCCAAATGGGACAGGCCCTTTATAGTTGTCTGTGATCTTTCTCACTAGGTTTAGAAATGCCCGAGCTTCACTTCCCATTAAACATTTGTAATGCCCCTGTCACACTTAGGAAACCTGAACGGAAACCTCTGGTGACCTTGCGCCCCACCCAAGGTTTCCATGAGTCGCCAGAGGTTTTGGTCACTCGCCTGGAAAGCCTCGACCGGAGCGCGAGCTGCATCTACTGACCAAAGATCCTACAGGATCTTTGCTACCGACCACACACACACACACACACACACACACACACACACACACACACACACACACACACACACACACACACACACATCGCGAAAGTGGTGGCCAGGGACAGCGGAGGAGCGCTGTCTGCGCGATGAAGAGGAAGGTAAACGACTGCCACAGAGCACAGTAAGTCCTTTAGAGAGCGCGGGAGGGAGGGTGAGAATGGGAAAGAAGGGGAGAGAAGGACAGAGAAGGGGAGAGAGAAGGGGAAGAGAAGGGGAGGCTGAAGGGGGGAGAAGGGGGAGGAAGGGGAGAGAAGGGGAGAGAAAGGGAAGAGAAGGGGAGAGAAGGGGAGAGAAGGGGAGAGAAAGGGGAGAGAAGGGGGGGGGAGAAGAAGTGGAGACAGTTTTAAGAAGTTTAATACAGTTAGCGGGCATTTTATCTTCCGGCGGATCTTCTAGGTCCTGAAAACCAAAGATCCTACAGGATCTTTGCTGAAAACTCCAATGAGCCAATCAAAATGGCCGGTCAGCGAAAGAGATTGCCTTCGACTGCCTGTAAGTATATTGCAACTCCACTCCACTAGCTTCGACCAAACGGCAACCTATTTTTAGTCGAGGCCGTTTTGAATTTGTTGAAATAATCGCAGGAACATAGATGAAGCCGTGACTACACGGAAACCACTTTCCACCATTAGGGATAGTGACCAAAACCTCCGGGAACCTCACGGAAACCTTGGGTGGGGCGCAAGGTCACCAGAGGTTTCCGTTCAAGTTTCCTAAGTGGACAGGGGCAGAAGTAGCCACTACGTTTGTTAAAAACAGATGATAATCGATTGCCTAATCATTATACTCCCTATATTACTTTACATTAAAACTGAACCAGACAAGTCACAATCGTTGGTGGGCTGTAATACATTATTGATTGCAGTAAGTCACCAGAGAAAAGTTAAATCACCCCTCTGCAGTGTTTTTTACTTTAATCAGCAGGCAATCTCTTGCAATTGTATTATCGTTAATTGATTACTGAGAGGTAAAGATCACCAATGCGGGGAAGATTTCTTTTCACTGGGCCTTCTCGATTCTTCTGATACTCTAACCACCATTGGAAAACAGCATCATGATAATGATCAAAATATCAAAGCAATTCTTTAGATTAGTTTAGTTTAGAGATATAGTGCGGAAACAGGCCATTTGGCCCACCAAGTCCATGCAGACCAGTGGTCCCCGAACACTAACACTATCCTACTCACTCTAGGGTGTTTTTCAGGAGCATGCTGTATACGAAATGTCTAGCACATTTATTTGAATATAGCAGTAACTGCACTTCAGCAAGACTATGTTGGCTGTAATGCACTTTGGGACATTGTCAATGAGGTGTAAAAGGTGCCATATAAATATAAATCTTTCTTTATGGTGTTGCAATTCAGTTCTACGTCTAAGTCATCCAACATATCAACACTGCCAATGTGATCCCACCACCAGTCACATCTTCCCATCCCCATCCCCACCCCTCTCCTCCTTCTGCAGAGTCCATCCACAACTCCTTGGTTCACTCATCCATTCCTACCCACACCATCCTCTCTCCAGGTACTTTCCTCTGCAACCGAGGGAGATGTAACACATGTCCCTATACCTCCATCCTGGGGCCCCACAAGTCCCTTGAAGTGAGTCTGATCATTCACATGTACCTTGTTTAACCTCATTTCCACCATCCCGTGTTCTTGATGTGATCTCCGTTACAACGACAAGACCACACAAAGACTCGGCAATCATTTTGCCAAGCATCTGCGCTCAATCCGTCAAGGCCTGCTGGATCTCCCGGTTGCTAATCATTTTAACTCCTCTACTTGTTCCCATTCTGACCTTCCTGTTTTGGGCCTCTTCAATTGCCAAAGTGAGGCTACGTGCAAACTGCAGAAACAACACCTCATATTCTGCTTGGGTAGCTTACAACCTACATACATTCCTTCCTCAAGCTTCACAATTCGCAACTCTTCAATGCCTTTGTCTCATACCTTCCGCCTTTTCATCTCTGATCTTTGTCCAATCATTAAAAACCATCCTCACCTGTATTAACCCATTACCTGCCAGGCTTTGTCCTGGCCCTCCTCTCTTCCAGCCCTCTTCCCTCCCTGCAATCAGGCTGAAGAAGGATCCTAACCCCTATCTATGCTCTCCAGAGACGCTACCTGACCAACTGAGTTACTCCAGCACTTCATGTCTTTTTATTTAAAACTTCTATGTCAGATGAGTTTGATCTCAGCTTAAATAAGAGATTAGTATATAAACTTAAAGCATACGGCATTGGGGGTTCAGTATTGATGTGGATAGAGAACTGGCTGGCAAACAGGAAGCAAAGAGTAGGAGTAAACGGGTCGTTTTCACAATGGCAGGCAATGACTAGTGGGGTACCGCAAGGCTCAGTGCTGGGACCCCAGCTATTTACAATATACATTAATGATCTGGATGAGGGAATTGAAGGCAATATCTCCAAGTTTGCGGATGACACTAAGCTGGGGGGCAGTGTTAGCTATGAGGAGGATGCTAGGAGACTGCAAGGTGACTTGGATAGGCTGGGTGAGTGGGCAAATGTTTGGCAGATGCAGTATAATGTGGATAAATGTGAGGTTATCCACTTTGGTGGCAAAAATAGGAAAACAGACTATTATCTAAATGGAGGCCGATTAGGAAAAGGGGAGATGCAGCGCGACCTGGGTGTCATGGTACACCAGTCATTGAAAGTAGGCATGCAGGTGCAGCAGGCAGTGAAGAAAGCGAATGGTATGTTAGCTTTCATAGCAAAAGGATTTGAGTATAGGAGCAGGGAGGTTGTATAGGGTCTTGGTGAGACCACACCTGGAGTATTGCGTACAGTTCTGGTCTCCAAATCTGAGGAAGGACATTATTGCCATTGAGGGAGTGCAGAGAAGGTTCACCAGACTGATTCCTGGGATGTCAGGACTGTCTTATGAACAAAGACTGCATAGACTCGGTTTATACTCTAGAATTTAGGAGATTGAGAGGCGATCTTATAGAAACTTACAAAATTCTTAAGGGGTTGGACAGGCTAGATGCAGGAAGATTGTTCCCGATGTTGGGAAGGTCCAGGACAAGGGGTCACAGCTTAAGGATAAGGGGGAAATCGTTTAGGACCGAGATGAGAAGGACTTTTTTCACACAGAGAGTGGTGGGTCTCTGGAACTCTCTGCCACAGAGGGTAGTTGAGGCCCCATAAGAGCTTACTTCCACCTTTTTTCACCCAAAGCCTACTATTATTTTCTTTCACATGTATTTTTCTTTCTTCCCTTTAACTGTATTTAATTAAAATAAGCTGCAGATGGTGGTGGATATTGCTCCATCCATTGCAGGTATCGACCTCCCCACCATCAAAGGGATCTACAGGAAACGCTACCACAAAAAGACAGCTGATATTATCATAGACCATGGGCTCATCTTGCTTCTACTATTGGGAAGAAGGTTCAAGAGCCTGAGAACTGTTATGTCCAGCTTCAAGAACAGCCTCTGCCCATCAACCATAAGGCTCTTGAACCACCCTGCACAACACTAACCACAGCCTTACCTCAGCAATGAACTACTATTGACATTGTATAAGGTCACACTGCTTACTTTGGCTGGCACTATTATGGTCTGGTTACCTAGTTTAACTGATAATTTATTATATTATTGTTATATTAACATCCTTGACTCTTGATCGTTAACTCAAATAATACTGAAAGGACTATCGGCATTCTAGCCACTCACTGGGTGAATATGGCCTTTCCAAATTGCTTCTTAACTTTGTTATTGATTGTCTTATATTCATGGCTACTAGTTCTGGCCTTCTTCACAAGTGAGGTTATCTATTTGTCATCCTTTTGAAATGCCTTATTAATCCTATAGAATGAGTTCTTCAGGTCACTTCTCAGTATTCCTATTTGAGAGAACTTTCTTCGTTATGAAAGAATCTTTTCACTTCTGTGCTCTGTTGAACCAACAAACCAACACTATCATTATAGTGCAACTTAATTAGACATATTACTGACTTGGACGGTGGAGCAGGAAACCTTCAATTTGTTTCCAAAATGGATTGATAATTGTCAACAGAGGATTTGAGGTCTGTCGAAACACATCGAGGCAATCTTATGGATGCGTAGAATAGATGGGTAAAGCTTGACTCCTATCTGGATATTATTACATTACAAATCAGAGAATCTTCTCACAAATTAATCCATTTTAAATTCACAACAAAGTGATAACGTTGTTATGCTACCATGGTAACGTTTAAAATCACTACTCTTGTTTTTAATGATACGTAAATTGTTGGGAATTAAATTAATTGTTTTACATATATCTTTATTTTATTTTACTTTGCTATTATTTTGATATTCTTCTGTATTATAAATGCTTTTTAAATTAATTCCTAAGCAAGTTAAAGGACACATTTCAAAGAAATATTCCTTCTTTGAAGTGTGTCCTTTAATCTAGTGCCTGTTCACCAATGTGATTATATTCCCTAGTTGATCTGTACTGAGCTGAAACTGAATAAATAATATTAACTTCAATATTAACCTTTTCTCCATCTTTAAGTTTGAATACAGATGGCCCAGGGCCAGTGATAAATTGCCATTGATGTTTCCCTTTACTCTAGATTATCAAAAATAAATCACAACAATGACATGAAACAGAAACAGAAAAGCAATAATAAATTAGTTCTTCAAAGAATCTGATGCCTATGCTTGGCAATAGTGCACCAATGGGACTTGAGCCCACAACCAGAGAATGTGCATGATTTTGAACTTCTGCAGAGTTATTTTTTAAATTTTACTTTTTATTTTTTGCAATATAAAATGAAATGCAAGCCAGCTCAGGTTGCACTTAACGTCCAATGCTTATTTGACATTAGCGTGTTGAGAACTGGACCTATGTTATGTTGGTTGCATTGGTCCATCTGCTGCAAGGGTGCAGTATGGGTTCCCAAACATTTTACGCATGTAAACTTCAATGCAATATTTTTGTTGGGATGCGTTTGCAGCTTGCAACCCTCCCATAGTAACTTTATCACACTCAAGCTCCATACTCTCCTGAGATCTCTGTGCTTCTCGAACTCACTGTGGCCACTGGCACACTTTCAAACTTCTTTTCTCTACTATTCATGACATTGTTTTCAATTGCTGGACCCTCTCTCTGGAATTTTCTCTGACCTTTTTTAATTCACAACTTTAAATTGGCCTCTTTAACTTTGCCTCCTTTTTTAAATAATGTACTGTGATAAATTACATTCAATAATGTTCCTGTAAATTGCCTTGGGACATTTTGTTATGTTGAAGGTGAGGTTTAATTCAATTTTGTACTTTGCCTAGATGGGATACAAACTTGGGATCTGTCAACAATCTGTTGCCAGATATAAATTAGAGCCTTAGAGAAGCTCAGGACTCAGGTCAGCTCAGCTCAGGTCAGGTCGGGGGGAGTTCCCCCCGCCACGTGTACCATGCAATCCCATGCTACCTAATCCATGGTCGGATAGTTGGCAACTAAACTGTCTCCCCCACCTAGTTTGCCAGGTGAGGAGGGGGCTGTGGACCCCCAGCAGGACCAAAAACAAGACCTGTCAAAGGCCGGATGAGCTTCTAACGAGCCAATGGCCATCCACACTTCAGTAGAAGTTGTGATCACTCTCGTACATAGCATGGTGAGGAATGATGATAAAGCACACACGCCAACATCCTATACTTCCAGCGGCAGAAGTCTGCAGGAACTGGAGGACAGAGATGTGTGGTGTGTCCGTCACCGTTCCCGTTGGAAACCAGCACCACTGCGTCGCTAATGTTTTCAACGATGATGAAAGGACTTGAGGGCCTGAGCTCTTGAGCGAGGTTGAGCTCTATTCCTTAGAGCACAGAAGGTGATTTTATAGAGGTGTACAGAATTATGAGAGGAATAGATTGGGTAGAGACACACAGAATCTCTTGCCCAGAGTAGGAGAATCGAGAACTGGAGAATATAGGTTTAAGGTGAGAGTGGAAAGATTTAATAGGATCATGAGGGGTAACTTTCTCACAGAAAGGATGGTGGATGCATGGAAGGAAGTTGTTGAGGAAGACACTATCGCAGCGTTTAAGAAACATCTAGACAGGTGCATCGGTAGGACAGGTTTAGAGGGATATCAGTCAAACGCAGGCAAGTGGGACTAGTGTAGATGGAACAGGCTTTACAGTGTGGGCGATTTGAGCAGAAGGGCTTGTTTCAATGCTGTATGACTATGTCTCTATGACAAAGGTCTCAGGAGAGTATGGAGTTGGAGAATGATAATGGGTCACTATAGGAGGATTTGCAAACTCATCCCAACTAAAATAACGGTCATATAAGACATCTTATATACTCACAAACATTGCTGACTTTAAAGGGTCCAAGATATATATTCCTGCATTGTTGTAATTCAACCCTGCCACACAGTCCTCCACAATCTACTATGACTTCTCCCTTGACCATTGAACTTTGGATCCCTTAAATCATTTTACTGGGAAACACAACACTGAATTACAAATAAATCTATTTCACAGATAGTTACCACATTTTTCTGATGAGCATAATTTGTTCTAAAATAATGTACTATTTATCAAACTCTCTTTTGTAACATATATAAATCTCTACTTGAATGCCTGATATTGCCGTACTTGTGTAGTGTAGAATCTAAAGACAATATACTGGAGAATGCTAAACATATTAGAGGTGCTTTTGAAGTGCGCCTAATGTCGAGTGTAAATCTTGCACTTGCAATGAAAAATTACTGCGGTATAACTTTACTACTATAATCATTCTTAGGACAGACAACTAAGCACATTCTCATGCTGATCTTGGAAGCAATTAAAATTAAATCAATACAAAATTAAATCAATATGAAAGTCGTGCAATGATTAAACTATTGCCAAAATGAATTTGTGAAACATTTTCCTAATTTGGAAAGATATTACAATAAATACAGAACAATAACAACTTGATATCCCAAAAGGTCAGAAGCCAAAATAAAGATATTAGCAAATTTATAAATGCCATATCAAAAAAAACGAGAAACGACTTGCTCATAATTTGAATTTACTTGGAATTATTTTTACGTTCAACTATTGTGTCTGTTAAAAGTGCTCATTGGACATATCAGCTTCCAAAAGATAACTTTGAATGTTCAGTATGCATTATTTTGGTCAATGAAAACTATTTATCTGTATTGACTTTTGAGCATTATAAATCAATGCCATAATGTCGATAAATACAAATAAAAATTATGTTGAGGTTTATACCAATTGTACTGTCAATTACTTTGGGACCAAGTTTCTTTCTATTGAGTCAAAAGGTGGTAGGGTAGTTTCAAGGAGCTATCTATATTAATGCTGGTGTTTAAGAAAGAACTACAGATGCTGGAAAAATTGAAGGTAGACAAAAATGCTGGAGAAACTCAGTGGGTGAGGCAGCATCTATGGAACGAAGGAAATAGGTGACGTTATGTTAATGCTGGGACCACTCAAACCAAGCAGTTGAGTTGAAATATGAGAATGTTTACAAGGGCAGATGGGGTTCGTCAGCCTAGGAGAGTCCATCTAGCAGAGGGAGATTTAAAACCTCCACTGCCTTGTGGCCATATCCAGTTATGGAAAAGGTTCTAGGAGGAAATCTCAAGAAATTCCGGAGTCGGAGCCCCTAAGGCAGTTCGTTGTTGTCCATAACCTCGCTCTGGCAGCTCCTACAACGGCGCAGGTGCCAAACTGTAATAGCCCTGCTGTTCCTTTGGATCAACCAGCAATGTGGAGAGGGGGGACGTGCTGCATGGGCAACAGCCTGTCCTCCATATGACATCGCCCAGTCTTTCATCTGACTACACAATACCTGCAAACCTCCAGCTACAACCTGGAGAGGACACTCCAGCTTCGCCTGCAGCAGCGACACAACACGGGGAGTAACAGTTACCGGTTATAAGTTATCGTTAGATTGGCTTAAATCAAGGCGCCAGGGGTTACTCCCGATGGTGGGAGAGATTTTCGGATCTCACTGGACAGCTACCGCCTGCCTCAAGCTGGGCAGCCCCCAGCCAATAAGGTGCTGTCCTGCCACGGTCTGCTATCCTCACTGCGTGCACGGGGATTAGGAACCATCCAAACGGCAGATCGCAACCTTCGCACCTACTAACAAAAGAACACATCAAAAGAGACCAGCTCTAAAACTGGGAACTTAGAATGTCCGGACAATGATGACCGGCCTCTGTGAAAACTTACAGGACATCAGCGATTGCAGGAAAACAGCTGTCATAAACGACGAGCTCGAGAGACTCAACATAGACAGAGCCACCCTTCAGGAAACAAGGCTGGCAGACTCGGACACATTGAAGGAGGAGGAGTACATGTTCTACTGGCAGGGGAAGGACTCTGACTGGTTCCACCGCGTTCAGCAGGCTGTTCCTTACTGCAAAGCCCAGAGAGCAAGGAGTAGGCTTCGCAGTAAGGAACAGCCTGCTGAACACGGTGGAACCAGGCAGTAATGGTTCAGAGTGACTCCTGACTCTCCGCCTCAACACGACCGCAGTCCCAGTCACCCTTGTCAGCGTGTATGACCTGACACTGTCCTCCACACCAGACACAAAGGACGAGTTCTATGGGAACCTCGCATCCATCATCAGCAGCATCCCGAGCAAGGGGGATGACTGCAACAACTACAGAGACATCTTCCTCCTCAACATCGTCGGCAAGGTCTTGGCTTGGGTCATCTTGATCCGCCTGCAGAAGTCTACCCAGAGTCACAGTGCGGTTTCCGAGCTGGAAGGTCAACAGTAGACATGGTCTTCTCCCTTCGCCAGCTCCAGGAGTAGTGCAGAGAACAGCGGATGCCCCTGTATGTTGCTTTCATTGACCTCACCAAGGCGTCAGCAGAGATGGCCTATTTAAGGCTCTGCCAAAAATCGTCTGCCCAACAAAACTGCAGAGCAAGATAGAATCCTTCCACATCAACACGAAGGAGACAGTGCAGTTTAATGGCAGCCTCTCAGAGCCCTTCGACCCCCGCAGTGGCGTAAAACAAGGCTGCGTCCTCGCTCCCACACTCTTTGGAGTTTTCTTTGCTCTGCTCCTGAAACATGCCTTTGGCACTGCAACAGAGGGGATCTACCTGCGTACTAGATCAGATGGCAGGCTCTTCAACCTCACCCGCCTCAGAGCAAAGACAAAAGTACGTGAAGCTCTCATCAGAGACATGTTGTTTGCCGACAACGCCGCAGTTGTGTCCTACACCCAGCAGGAACTACAGTCACTGATGGATCACTTCTATCGGGAATGCAAGGACTTCAGGCTGGCCATCAGCCTGAAGAAGACGAATGTCCGGGGGCAGGAAACAGAGGCTCCGCCTGTCATCACCATCGATGACTACGAACTTGATGCTGTCCATCAGTTCACGTACCTCAGCTCCACCCATCACTGACAACCTCTCCTTGGTCACAGAGGATAATAAGAAGACAGCTACAACTCTCGCTTGCCTCACAACTTGAGTGTGGACCAACCCAAAGCTGACAGTGAAGACAAAGATCGCAGTCTACAACGCCTGTGTCAACAGCACGCTGCTGTACGGCAGTGAGACATGGACTACATATGCCAGGCAGGAGAGAAGACTCAACACCTTCCACCTGAGAAGCATCTGCTGTATCCTGGCAAGACAGAGTGTCCAACCGTCTCGCGCTGTCCTTCCCAGTATGTACGCTCTACTCAGGCAGTGCAGACTGCTGTGGCTGGGCCATGTCCACCGCATGGAGGATGACCGTATTCCAAAGCACATCCTCTATGGAGAGCTGACATCTGGGAGGAGAACCATCGGCCGCCCCCAGCTGTGTTACAAGGATGTCTGCAAGAGAGATATGAAGGCGCTCAACTTCGATGTGGAGTCCTGGGAGAGCATTGCAGCTGACCGCACGAGGTGGAGAGGTACCCTGAACCAACATCTCAAAACGGGGGAAGAGAAACTGTTGAACGCAGCGGCAGACAAGCGGGCACACAGAAAGGAGCGCAGCAACTTCAACAAACCAGAGACCACACACAAATGTGACCTTTGCCACAGAGACTGTCACTCCCGCATTGGTCTCTTCAGCCACAAGTGATGCTGCTCCAGCCAAGGTTTGGAGCAAGCAGCCAGCAACTAGGATGCATCACCCATGGTCAGTAATGGTCGAAGAGGGCCTACGAATACAAGGGCTCTGGAGTTCTTGTGTAAATACATCTGCCGTAACTATGGCAGGAATGGTGTAAATGACTAACATGGTGGTGGAACACAGATTTGATGAAAAATGATTGACCTACAGTTTCACTCTGTATCCCTCTCAGCATCCACTCGCTGACCCATTGTATGCAGCCAGCATTTTTTTGTTTTTAGCTATCCAGAACCTGAAGTATTGCGTCAGCTTAATTCAGCCACACATATTAATATTAATTCCACTTCACACTTCATCACATGTTGGATCTTTCCTATTAAATCCCACCTCCACATCTCTAGCTTGGCGTGCCAAAATGATGAGATGGGAGGCTTGTACATATTTACTAGGTCACTGCTAGTTCATAATTATTCAGCACTGGAATGATAATTTCTGTCATCTGTCAACTCCTTAGCAATGTGGTGAGCTACAGAACGTTCCTTCAAATATTGAACAGCAACTCACTCACTGGACCAAGCCACGGATGTTTGACTACTGCCCCCCAATAAGCGGTGAAGCCTTTACTGTCGACATTGACAGGAGCACCCTACAAATATCTAGTAACCTTTGTTGAGAACCTCTTCTTTTCTGATGCTGCTGCTATTACACATCACTTAAGCAGGGTCCCTGGTGCCCAACAGCTTTGATGTTATCATGCTGGACAAGCGGTCAGTCACAATAAAGAATTGTCAAGAAAGGAAAGGAAGAAGCAATGTCTAATTAACTTACAGAACATTATACAGTATTGGCAAAGATCGGAACATACACATTTGACGAAAGTGATAGACGACCATAAATCTTTAAGTATTCAAACATGTTTTAAAAGTTCTGCAATTTTTTAAATTACTTGTTAAAAAAATTATAATACCCAATTAAAACTACTCCTGTAGGGCCAGACAATTTGCCAAGGTTGCATGAGTTGGCATGCCATAAAAACTCACTTAGACTTAATTTACATTTTTGGAATAATTTACAGCAGTAGTTTGTAAATATTTGAATTTCACATCAGTTCAAATGACATCCCTTGATTCTGTTGGTGAACATTGCTATTACAGCAGCTTAGCTAAATTGTAGACAGTGATTTGGGGGATTTCCAGATTAACATAGAAACATAGAAAAATAGGTGCAGGAGTAGGCCATTCGGCCCTTCGAGCCTGCACCGCCATTCAATGTGATCATGGCTGATCATCCAACTCAGTATCCCTTACCTGCCTTCTCTCCATACCCCCTGATCCCTTTAGCCACAAGTGCCACATCTAACGCCCTCTTAAATATAGCCAATGAACTGGCCTCAACTACCTTCTGTGGCAGAGAATGCCAGAGACTCACCACTCTCTGTGTAAAGAATGTTTTCCTCATCTCGGTCCTAAAGGAATTCCCCCTTATCCTTAGACTGTGACCCCTTGTTCTGGACTCCCCCAACATCGGGAACAATCTTCCAGCATCTAGCTTGTCCAACCCCTTAAGACTTTTGTAAGTTTCTCTAAGATCCCCCCTCAATCTTCTAAATTCCAGCGAGTAACAACATGTTGGTAACATGAGTTAACAACACATGGAAACCAAGAGTTTGCCCTCGGTTTTATGATTACCGAGATTAAACACCAATGACCAGAAATTCAGCCCTTTATGCAATGGAACAGGACTGTTTGATCTAGTTACCATATCAAAGTTCTGCCTGTTCACGATAGTCCTCCTCTGTATCGATGAATGGAATTGACATACGAGGTGAGCTCTCTGCTGCCTGACCTGCTGAGAGTTTTGATTTTTTTTTCGGATTTTCAGCAATTACAGGTTTATATTTAAAAAATCCAGTTTGGGTGAACCCTGGAAGTTAGCTTTCGGCCCAACTGGGACTATGGCTGAGGGGTCTTAGATGTACCAAGTAGATTAGAAGAGGCTATCTTCTTATGGTAAGGAAAGTGGAGGAGGTGGGAGATAGGGGAAATATCGTGAAGTCTTCTATTTGGGGGGAGATGGTAATTTCTAATTCATTAGTCACTGTAATTTTTCATATTTACAATCAAACTCCATTACACTGCAGACAAAAGGAAGTACAGATGATGGTTTGCCAAAAAAAGGCTCAAAGTGCTGGCATAACTCAACGGGACAGGCAGAACTTGGCTAGGCGATGTTGCAGGCTGGGACTATTTTTTGCTGGTGATCTGCCATGCTTGAGACTTTGGTAATTTGAGATCAGCAGATTTTCTAGACTAGAACTAGAAAACCAAAATATTTGAGTTCACTTTTTTTCAGATGCTATAAAGTAGAATAATTAATTTGACAATGAACCCCGTATGTTTCAATAAATCGCGGAAACTAGGGCTCCAGTGAGTGGATGGCAAATGTGGTAATAGGATCCCAGCAAGTAGATTGGGAGCATGGGAAAGGGATCCCAGTGAATGGATGGGGAATGCATTGATGGGGCCCCAATGAGTGGATTGGGGCTCCAGTGAGTGAAAGAGAGCATGAGAACTAAGAGCCCGGGAGTGGAATGGAAAGTAGGGCAAACACCATCAGGTGAGCCAAGTGCTGAACCTTGAGATTTCCAGATGGTGGGATATTGGATTACAGGAGTCTTACTGCACATTACAGCACAGGAGGCCATTACGCATTTCAAGGCTATTCTATTTCTATTTCCCTGTAGCCATTCAACGTATTCTGTTGAACACGGCCTGTGATTATTTTGCCACTTACCACCAGTAAGGGCAAATATACAGTGGACAACTAACCTACCTCCTAGCCAAGTGGCTGGAAATCTGTACATCAGTATTAATGCCACGTAATCACAGGGAGAACATGCAAAACACACACTGCTGGGAATAGGGATAAAACTGCACTAGCTCTGGCACCTTCACACCAGGAGAATTACTATGGCATTCCTTTGGCTGAGGGTGGGGGAGAGATGGTGGTGGAAGTGGTGCCAGCATTCTTCCTTTGGGTGAAGATAATTACCAGTGGGTCAGGCAGCATCCCTGGGGAATATGGATGGGTGATGTTTCGATTTGGAACATTTCTTCAGACTGATTGCAAGGGTCTGAAGAATGGGTTGAGATCCGAAACATCACTTATCCATGTTCTCCAGCTGCCTGACCCGCCGAATTACTCCAGGATTTTGTGTCTTTTATTAGGGGGAGCTGCATGTTTGAACTAGGGATCGACATCAAGATGCTGATAGGGGTGGCAGCAAATGGGGTAGGGTGAGATGGAAGGAGCAAATAGTTCCCTGTGGCTGGTTGAAGAATTAACTATTGGACAACTAATTCAATGTAGCTTTGCGGAGCTGGGTGAGTGGCCTGCAGATTTAGCTTTTTTTTTTGCCCTATACCAACAGGACTCCATTTTTGGTTCGGCAGGATTAGGATGATCATGTCCTGGGAATGCTCCCCAGGATTATGTGGTTCAATATGCAGTGATATCATCCTCTGTACCCTTGGCAAGGAAGTCATATCAGGCTGCTAAGACGACTCATTAAAACAAATCTCGCAGATATTAGTGTTCTGATTGTAAAATTGAACCTTGGCATTAAAATTAATCTGGTTTTAAATTAAATCTCTAAACTTAATTAAGTTCAAAATGGGCTTCATTTCACTTTTCCCTAAGTTTTGCTGCACCCAACAGCTTTTCCAGGGTAGACAGACAAACCCAGTCGGTACAGTGATCAACTGTAGTCATAAAGAAAGGCGAATAGTATGCAGTGAAATAAAATGAAAGACAATAAAATGAAAGAAAATTTGAGTTCAAGTTTGGCATTTTTTTGTTGAGACATTTGGAAAGTATTAAAGGATTTAAAATGAGTGAAAGTAGAGCTAGACAAAGTGTTAATACTAACGACCTGCATATTGCTGCACTCCAGCGTAAGCTTGCTGCAAGGGATCTGCTGCAGTCGGGCTTTGTGCTGCCAAAACAAAACAGGAAAAAAAGATTAAAAACTCAGGTAAGATTTGCAATACTATCATTTACAACATTTCTAGTTCCTAACCCAAAATTCACAAGATTACTGAAAGCCTCACTTTAGCCATCTTGCAAAAGGTAAGTGTCCCAGTAAAAAGACTTTTGCTCACATTCGGCATGCAACACCTCAGCTCATGTGCCTTTCTTGCCAGCTTAGAGACTGTTCGAGGCATTCACACCGAAGTTATCAGTGGCAGACAGATGGAAAGGGTCATGCTTTTTAACATTTAACACAAGGCTCTTTAGATTTATGATTGGATTCAGATCTACACAGCAGATCCAAAAGATGGTATGTAGACTTTACAAAATCTGGTATACATTCCTTTTTAGTGCAGAATAGATATAAGAGTAGCTTGCGTCCTTACAACCCAACAGTATGAACATTGATTTATCCAATTCTAAGTAACTAACGAAACACCCCCCCCCCTTCTAATCCCCCCCCCACGCCCCTTTTTTTCTCCCCACTGTTCCACTGTCTCAACCTCTCGAAGCATATTATTTGTTCCCACCTCAGGAAATTTACCAAATTTCCTCCAAATGGACCCCTCTCACAGAAAAGTAAAATAAAGCCCATACCAAAATGCATTACATTTGGATCCTTAGGGAACGAGCGTTCTTTCCCTGCCCATATCCTCACAACTGGTCCAACCTCTGCTGGGCCAGTGGTCGGCAGGTATTAGCTAACTGTGCACCACAGAGGCCTTTGACAGGCCAAGCCAAAGACATTCCCAACTGGGAGGCCTGTTGCCTTGGACATCGAGGAGCATGTTTTGACCATCACTAAATACCGGTCAGAATATTTGCATTTACTGATTACTCTATTCTAAAGTCATCCTCCAAATATATAATAGGATTTGAGGAATTATGCAATAGAAATTCTAGCCACAAATGTCCTACATTTTCTATTCCTTTGGGAAGGTTTACATTTCTGTCAGACACAATTGACTCGGTCTAGAGAGTATGATGCATCTTGGGGTGTCCACCTGCTACTGATGGTTGGGGGAAATGATAGGCAGCAGAGTTACTGAGAAAGGTGTTACTAATGGGTGGTAGACTTATCATCAAGATCATCACCAACAAAGTCATGTATATTTATAATGCCTTCAATTAAGCAAAGCATTTCAGGATGATTTATCTCACGGCTATCTCTGATGGATGTCAGAGGTTAAACATAGGTGACATAGGTAAACATAGGAAAATAGGTGCAGAAGTAGGCCATTCAGCCTTTCAAGCCATCACCGCCATTCAATATGATCATGGTTGATCATCCAAACTCAGTACCCTATCCGGCTTTCTCCCCATATCCCTTGATTCCCTTAGCCCTGAGAGCTAAATTGAACTTATATTTAGTGCAGAATAGATATAAGAGTAGCTTATATCCTTATAACTCAACAGTATGAACATTGATGGAACTATCTAGGTTATGGGGAGAAGGCAGGAGAATGGGGTTAGGGGGTTAGGAGGGGGAGATAGATCAGTCATGATTGAATGGTGGGGTAGGCTTGATGGGCCAAATGGCTTAATTCAGGTCCTATCACTTATGATCTTATGATCTCAGGAGCAAATAAAACTTGACACCGAACCACATAAGCCAATGCAAAGATCGATGATCAAAATTTGGTTAAAGTGCTATATCAAGAAGGAGATGTTTATTATCATAAAAAAACATGCAGATATTAAGTAAGTAACACTCATATTTCAACAGTTTTTCACTACGTTCTTTAGTGTGCTAACCCATTTCACTTTTTTTGTGTGGTTTTTCAACCGATCGTAGGAGTTAAACAATTAAAAACTCGTAACGCCTCTCGAACATCACCTTTGGGATATCAAACTTCTTCTATCTTCATTTGTATGAGCATTTGCATACATTACATACAGCCAAAATACAATGTTACATCAAAACTATGTAATTAAAACTTCCACATCTACAAAACCTATCTGTTGGTTTCATTGTTCATTGTAAAGGACACGGCTCAGTTTGTGCTGGATGGTCAGGAGAAAAAGATTACATCTCTTTTCAACGTGTGGATTCCTTCACTACGTCTCTGCTGTTGGTAAGTCTTCCTGTGAATTACTGATGACTGTGGCACATGATGTCAATGTGGAATCGACAGCACTTGATCATTGACTATCAAAGGACTGGAGAGGATCCAAAGACTTATGAGGTTGATGGCAGGATTGGAAAATGTTTGTTTTGAGAAAAGAATAGTCAGAGTGGGTTTATTTTCTTTGGAGCAGGGGAGGTTGAGGGGAAACTCAGTCAAGGGATCAAATTATGACGGGAAGGACTTACTTTCTTCATAAAGGTGTCAAAATGAGAGAGCACAGACTTAAGGAAACAGAAAGATTAAATGAGAGGAAATATTTATATCCAGGAAATAGTTAGGGTCTGAAAAGTTGGCAGAGGCACCAAATGTTATTTTGCTCAAAAGCACAAGTATGTGTTATTGAAGAGCTGTCACCTGCAAGACTAGTGATCTTATGATGGAAGTTGGAAGATACAGTTTTGATGGGCTAAATGGTCTCCTTAAATGTTGTAATTCTATGATAATCTAGTGCAATCAATGGTTCCTCCCAATAATTATGTATGGCATCTGATATAATCTTCAACTGCAAAATATCCATCATGAGCTTTGGCGTTGTGTTCCGTCTGTTTTACTAATTTTGGACTCATAATGGTACAAAGTTCTCATTCACTAAATTCAAAAGTATGCTGAATATTATGTGCCCATTGGTATCTTTGGGTTTCTCTGGCAGTTGCAACTTGGCAGCGAAATAAGAAACCTATGTGGTCTGGAGCAGTAGTGGCCTATTCCTGCTCCTCAGGAATAGCGGTCCAGCTGCTGCCTTACAGTGCCAGAGAACCCAGGATTGATCCTGACTAGGGGTGCTGTCTGTACGAATTTTGTATGTTCTACCCGTGACCACATGGGTTTTCTTGGGTCCTCCGGTTTCCTCCCACATTCCAAAGATGCTCAGGTTTGTAGGTTAATTAGCTTTGGTAAAATTGTAAATTGTCCCCAGTGTGTACGATGGTTTTAGTGTACAACAATGGATGTACATGGAATGAGAAACAAAGTTAATATTTTAGGCCAATGATCCTTCATCAAGACTGGTACATTGACCTGAAACTTTAACCTTGTTTCTCTTTCTCAGATGTTGCCGAACCTGATAAGAATTTCCTGCACTCTTTATTTCTAATTCATCCAGTTGCTCCTTCTGGAGATACAAGAAACTGCAGCAGCTGAAATTTTAAGCCAAACACTTGTAGCAACTCCACGGGTCAGGCAGCATCTGTGGAGGGAATGAACGTGATGCAACAAAACGACTTCTGCTGTGTAAGGGGATGCAGTGATGATTTGAGTGGATGATAATTGAATCAGAATTCATGAACTCATTTGCTTTAACTCAGAACTTGTTTCTCTGTGCACTTCTGATTATTCTTGTAGAATTAGGGATCACTGTTTTTTTTTTAAAGGCCTCACTCACCTATGATAGGTGGGGCAAGTTATTTCCTGCAAGTCTTTTAAAGAGACATATCAGTGATAAGCAGATGGGTTAAAGATGTATGGGGTTAGCAGAGCATGTGTGTTTATAATAGACAATAGACAATAGGTTCAGGAGCAGGCCATTTGGCCCTTTGAGCCACCAACACCATTCAATGTGTTCATGGCTGATCATCCCTAATCAGTACCACGTTCCTTCCTTCTCCCCATATCCCCTGACTAGGCTATTTTTAAGAGCCCTATCTAGCTCTCTCTTGAAAGCATCCAGAGAACCTGCCTCCACCGCCCTCTGAGGCAGAGAATTCCACAGACTCACCACTCTCTGAGAGAAAAAGTGTTTCCTCGTCTCCTAATTCTAAATGGCTTACTCCTTATTCTTAAACTGTGGCCCCTGGTTCTGCACTCCCCCAACATCGGGAATATGTTTCCTGCCTTTGGGAACATGTTTCCTGATGTTGCAGTCAGATTAACCATGATCTTATTGATGGGACAGGCTTGTGGGCCAATAGTTCTACTCCTGCTCCCAAATTGTATGTTTGAATCACAAATGTTGTCTTGTGAGTCAACAACCTGTGCAGAGATGCTTATGCTTTGATTAATGATGGTTATCCATTTTTGACTGGAAAATATCAGACGTTGATGTCAACCCAATTAGAGGGTTGTTGGATTATTCATTGTTGAGTACTCTTCTATGCCTTTAATTGAATCTGTTGGAAAGCATGTGACATGTCAAGGCTGCAAAATTCTGTTCTCTCCTTATTGAGCACAAAATATCAGTTGGAAATTATGGATATTGGTCGACATTTGTCAATTACCATCTTGTCATCTTTGAAAATTTTAATGATGCTATCTGTCCTCGCTATACAAGTGATTGAATTGCCCAGTTAAAACCAATAGAATGATACTTGATTGCTGTAGTCACTTCAGCTCTTACCAGCCTTTACTTGAGATGGTAAAGTGTAGACCATGCATTGAAAAATCAAGGTGGAGCATTTTCTTTCAAGTGAATATTGGTGTCATACCATAAATGTTTCCAAGTTCAACATGAAACAGTCTGGGATATTTACCCAGTATTGATAATACAGACATCTTCTTTATTTCTTCACAACCTGTTTTATTTTTTGATAGCTAGTTCTGGTCTACCAAATTTTATCCTTGATTAGAGCAGTCAGAGGATTCACTGTCCCCAGATCTCATTCAAATGTAATATACTTTCATAGACAATAGGTAATAGGTGCAGGAGTAGGCCATTCTGCCCTTCGAGCCAACACTGCCATTCAATGTGATCGTGGCTGATCATCCACATCAGTACCCCTGCCTTCACCCCATATCCCTTGACTCCGCTATCTTTAACAGCCCTATCCAGCTCTCTCTTGAAAGTATCCAGAACCAACCTCCACCGCCCTCTGAGGCAGAGAATTCCACAGACTCACAACTCTGTGTGAAAAAATGTTTCCTCATCTCTGTTCTAAATGGCTTACCCCTTATTCTTAAACTGTGGACCCTGGTTCTGGACTCCCCCAACATCAGGAACATGTTTCCTGCATCTAGCATGTCCAAACCCTTAATAATCTTATATGTTTCAATAAGATCCCTTCCCATCCTTCTAAATTCCAGAGTATACAAGCCTAGCCGCTCCATTCTCTCAGCATATGTCAGTCCCACCATCCCGGGAATTAACCTTGTGAACCTACGCTGCACTCCCACAATAGCAAGAATGTCCTTCTTCAAATTTGGAGACAAAACTGCACACAATACTCTATGTGTGATCGCACCAGGGCCTCTTGTTATGAAGGCCAACATGCCATTTGCTTTCTTCACTGCATGCTTACTTTCATTGACTGATGAACAAGGACCCCCAGATCTCGTTGTACTTCCCCTTTTCACAACTTGACACCATTTAGATAACCTCACATTTATCCACATTAAACTACATCTGCCATGCATCTGCCTTTTCACCCAACCTGTCCAAGTCACCCTGCATTATCATAGCATCTTCCTCACAGTTCACACTGCAACCCAGCTTTGTGTCATCTGCAAATTTGCTAATGTTACTTTGAATCCCTTCATCTAAATCATTGATGTATATTGTAAATAGATGCGGTCCCAGCACTGAGCACCATCATTTTTATATTTTCTCCAATGTAGTTACAGGTGGATGATTCTTTGAGTTTCATTGCACCATCTTATGGTTGTGTTCACCATGAAATGAAATGAAATGCTACCTTTATTGTCATTCAGACCTTTCGGTCTGAACAAAATTTTGTGCCTGCAGTCATACATACAGTATAATAAAAAAACAAAACACACAATAAACACATATTTAACATCCGCCACAGTGAGTTCACCAGGCACCTCCTCACTGTGATGGAAGGCAAAAGTCTTAAAGTCTTTGTCTTCTTCCCTTCTCGTTCTCCCTCTGTGCTGAGCCGATCCAGGCCTCCAATGTTGTCGTCCACTGGGCCCGCGGCCGAGCCTCCGAAGCCGGGCCGCCGCTGCCGTTGGAACGCCGGAACACCGCCGTAGCTCTGAAGTCGGGTCCGCCGGCGGAAGGAACGCCGCCACAGCTCTGAAGCCGGGCCGCCGGCGCCGCCGGAACGCTGGAACACCGCCACAGCTCTGAAGCTGGGTCTGCCGCCGGAACGCCGCCACAGCTCTGAAGGTGGGCCGCCGCCAGAACGCTGGAATGCCGGAACACTGCCACAGCTCTGAAGCCGGGTCACCGCCGGAACGCAGCAACAGCTCCGAGGACGCCAGCTCCGCCATTAGGCCTCAGCACAGATAGAGACGAAGATGGAGACGGGAGACATGACAGGAAAAAGTTGCATCCCCCCTGAAGGGAGAGACTAAAACCTTTATGACATTGTGTTAATAAGCTCGTGAACTTCTACAGATGTTCTGTAGATGGGATACTGATGAGATGCATCTCAGCCTAGTAAGGTAACTGCTCTGATATTGACCGTCTAAACCTGCAGGGAGCAGTGAACACAACCCAGTCCACCACATGCTCGTTATTTCCTTACACCCATGTTCACGATGTGCTACATCAGGAAGGATGGAAGTACCGTCAAGAATGTCCGTCACCCTGGCCATCCGTTTTCTCTTCTACCTTCTGGGAGAAGATACAGGAGCTTGTATATAATAATACATTCATCTGAATCTGAATCCGTTGTGTGTTTGCCATTGTCTTGTCTTCCTCGCTGCCAAAATATTGACATGCATTCTCGATATAATAATGACCATCAATTTTGTGCTTGTATTCATGTCACCACAATGATGGTTGCTTCCCTTTAAGTTATTCTTCCTTCTCCTAAAGGTACGGAAGAACTGGGCTTTGTCTGTTCATGATCTGAATCTCTGCAGGCAGATGTTGCAAATTATGTGCTTGCTACACCGCTGTTTCCATTGCTTGAAAAATATCAATTGCCTGTTTGCTCTTCAAATTCTTCTCATTGAGCTGCTCCCTTTGAACGTTGATCTAGGATTCCAGAAACATTCTGCATCTGTCTGATATTCACAATATTCTGCAGGTTGTCTCCAAAGTTTCAGCTCGGTTTTAATCAAATCTTGAAATATTTTCTCTCCCAGTTTGGCTGCAACCAACAGTTTTATCATCTTGTACATCTTTTTACCTGCAGGCATGAGCCACATGGCTTCTTCCTGACTGCAACATCATTAGTAGCAAAACGCTGTTCCATCTTTTGCACATATTCAATCCATACATGGAAAAAGTGAAAGAATCTCAAGTACCAGCTGTGTTCACCTAGGCAAGCACTATGTCTTGACACCATTAACAGAGACGTAAAAAATGGAATCAGTGAAATCCAACAGGGTTTCCTGCCGACAGAATGTGTAGGAAGGAACTGTGGATGCTAGTTTACACATAATGCTGGAGTAACCAAAGGTCAGGCAGCATCTCCGGTGAAATGGAGCAAGTGACTTTCTGGTCGGAACCCTTTTTCAGACTGAAAGTAGGGAGGGGAGTAGGGGGGGATAAAATGGTAGAGTGAAAAGACTAGAACAAATGTTGCTGCACAGCTCAGGAGAAAACTAAATTTCATAAAAGACACGCTACACTCTCCCATCTTCCCATCCTCAGCAACAATTACCAGAATGACTTTGTTCAATGTGTTCATACATCAAATAATGGAAGGCACAGCTGAGACATTTTGCATTCATAGTTCTTTTACTCCTTGGATGTTGTCATCCAAGTGCTGGAGTAGGATCAAAGCATATTTTAAAGTCACTTGAAGTCATCATTGGGTCATTATGCACAGAATTAGACCAGAATTTGACTCATGAGATTTTGCCCGGGCAAATGAATGTGTGGTTGTCAATGGTGCTTCGATGAAAATAGTGGTTACGGATGAGGGCAGAATTTCAGGGGATTTTGCAATGCTCTGAATCTGGTTGAAGTTATAGTAGCAAGAAGGCGTAAGACCACGGCGAAGTTTAGAGACATGACATAAAATTTGAAATTGAGTCATTGCTGGAATGGGAATGGATCACTGCAGGGATAATCGGTGAATATGATTTGTTATGAATTAGTATATTGGCAGCAGAGTTTTGTAAGAGGTCAGATCTATGTGGGTGAAAGCTGGAAGGCTAGAAGTAGGAAAAAACATGGAGGGGTTGCAGATGCAGGGGGAGCGACGCAAAATTGATTTAGGTGATGATATAAAGGAGGAGTTGGGGAATTTGGTGTTCAACACATCTGTGCTGTTGCCCATATCAGATTAAATTGTCCACCAAGTTAAAATGGCAAGATATATAGCTGTATGTGGGATGGATGTACCAGCAACCTCATTCCTAATATAGAACCATATTACCATATAACAATTACAGCACGGAAACAGGCCATCTCGGCCCTTCAAGTCCGTGACGAACAACTTTTTTCCCTTAGTCCCACCTGCCTGCACTCATACCATAACCCTCCATACCCTTCTCATCCAAATGCCTATCCAATTTATTTTTAAATGATACCAACGAACCTGCCGCCACCACTTCCACTGGAAGCTCATTCCACACCGCTACCACTCTCTGAGTAAAGATGTTCCCCCTCATGTTACCCCTAAACTTCTGTCCCTTAATTCTAAAGTCATGTCCTCTTGTTTGAATCTTCCCTATTCTCAAAGGGAAAAGCTTGTCCACATCAACTCTGTCTATCCCTCTCATCATTTTAAAGACCTCTATCAAGTCCCCCCTTAACCTTCTGCGCTCCAGAGAATAAAGATCTAACTTATTCAACCTAGCTCTGTTACTTAGCTGTTGAAACCCAGGCAACATTCTAGTAAATCTCCTCTGTACCCTCTCTATTTTGTTGACATCCTTCCTATAATTGGGCGACCAAAATTGTACACCATACTCCAGATTTGGTCTCACCAATGCCTTGTACAATTTTAACATTACATCCTAGCTTCTATACTCAATGCTCTGATTTACAAAGGCTATCATACCAAAAGCTTTCTTTACCACCCTATCTATATGAGATTCCACCTTCAAGGAACTATGCACGGTTATTCCCAGATCCCGCTGTTCAACTGTATTCTTCAATTCCCTACCATTTACCATGTACGTCCTATTTTGATTTGTCCTGCCAAGGTGTAGCACCTCACATTTATCAGCATTAAACTACATCTGCCATCTTTCAGCCCATTTTTCCAACTGGCATAAATCACTCTGTAGACTTTGGAAATCCTCTTCATTATCCACAACATCCCCTATCTTGGTATATATAAAATAAAGTCATAGGACTCCAGTTTGTCATGAAATGATAGTGCCTTCCTGATTCAGGGACAAATGCTAGATGCTGAAATCAAAGCATGAATGAAAGCTAGATTGGTTAGATCTTGGATGGGATCTTTACTGTTACTCTTTTTTTCCTTCAGTCATTGGCCCATCTGCAAGATAACGTTATTTACTTGATGAAACGTGGAACTGCAGATGCTGGCTTACCAACGAAAGACACCAAATGCTGCAGTAACTCAGCATGTCAGGCAGCACCCCTGGAGAACATGGATAGGTGATGTTTTGGGTTGGGGCCCTCCCGAACTGAAATGTCACCTATCCATGTTCTCCAGGGATGGTGCCCGACGTGCTGTGTTACTGCAGCATTTTGTGTCTTAAGGGGCTGTCCCACTTGGGCGACCTGATCTGCGAGTTTAGAAGAGTGTCTTTGACCTTCAAATTCATAGCATGGTCGACACATGGTCCTAGGAGGTCCTTTGAGGTCGCTGGAACTCTCCTTCATGACCGAGGGAACTTCCCGAATACTCGTGGCCTCAGCTAGGTCGCAGAAACTTTTTCAGCATGTTGAAAACATTTCCGCGAGTAAAATTTGGTTGGCATGGGTCTTTTTAACTCCATTCTAAAGCAGTGGAGTGGGGTCACTATTTAGTTACAGGCAGTCGAGGGCAGCCGTAGAGAATCTCCTTCGCTGACCAGGCATTTTGATTGGCTCGTTGGAGTTTTCCGGACCAAGGAAGACCTACCGGTAGGTAAAAGGCCCGCTAAACTTCATTATACTTCTTAAAAGTGTCTCCACTCCATCTACCCCCTTCTCCCCTCCTTCTCTCCCCTTCTCTCCCCTTCTCTCTCCTTCTCTTCCCCTCTCTCCCCCTCTCTCCCCTTCCCCCCCTCTCTCCCCCCCCCCCCCCCATGCGCTCTCTAAAGGACTTACCGTTACTGTGCAGCTATTTTTCCTTCCTCTTCATCACCGGTGTGAATTTAAGACAGCGCTCCCCCACTTTCCCTGGCCCCCACCTTGGGATGTGTTTATTTGTGTGTGTGGTTGGTCGATCCAGCTCGAGGTTTCAACGAGGATGGTCGATCCAGTTCGAGGTTTTCCAGGCGAGTGCCCTCGAGCTTGAAGGTCGAAGACACTCTTGCGGATTAGGTCGCCCAAGTGGGACAGCCCCTTTAGGTTTCTTTTTGTGACTTTGTCTAATTGCATTTGGTCTATAGTTACACTTGTCTAGCAAATGTTCTGATATATAGTGTTGAAATTGTTAATTGTCTTAGTTTCGGCATCTTTTTAGGAGAGGAGCAAACATAGCTGTTCCCCCCACCCCCCCCCCGATCTTTTTACAGCACATCCTCAAACAACTTTCAACTGTTCACAGTTGCATTATCTGTCTCGGGAACACAAAGCTAATCTCCTTCATAAAAATATTAGCAGATTGAAGTAATTAATGTGAAAGAAAGAAATAAGAGACAGAAGAACGCATTCTTCTCACTAATATCGTTCTGTCGTATGAAGATGGATTAGGCTGCAGCCACATTCATAATGAAAGACAACACAGCTCGATATGTTAATTAAACAGAATGAATCCTGTTTAAGCAAAACTATCAAATAACATAGCCACTTGCACAGAACTTTATTTACAAAGTTTACTTACTTAACCCTTTGAATGCTGCAAGCTGTTCAAAACATTGATAAATTGATAACATTGTATTGATGATCTTTCACATTTGATCATAGTTGCTTCCTATCTTTGCACTATAATCATTATTTATTTTTGATGTGTTTCATTTATTTTCACTTTTCTCCCATTTCTTTCTACTTTTAATATCTCGTCAGGAGGCTATTGTTCACAAGGCTGAATAGCGGTGTCGTCAATGCTGATCCTCAGATCATAAAATGTGCACTTTCCATTAGAACCACCAGATGGCAACCAGGAAAAGGAACTCCACTGGATAAATCAGGGTGCACTGGAGCTGCTTCTGGTCCCTCAAAAAAACCAAACAGAGGGACAACTAAACTTAGAGTTTTCTGAACTGTATCCTCAACATTTCTGCCCATGTCCTAACTCAAACAAATCTGATGAACCTACCACCCATGCCACCCTTCAGCTTCAGCTTCAAACTTATCTACATGAATATGAGGGATGGAGGGATATGGACCAAGCACAGGCAGGTGGGACTAGTGTAGCTGGGACATGTTGTGAGCAAGTTGGGGCAAGGGCCTGTTTCCATATTGTATCACTCTATGACTATGGCTCTATTATTTCTATTTCAAACACAGTGTATCTTTAGAACTTCCCCCAGCCCCTAAATCCCATCCAAGTGCTTGTGCCGGTCCAAATCCTTGCACATTTATGACTGTTTTCTATCTCCAGCATCTGCCTCAAACGCGAGGACATCTCAAAATATTCTCAACATTTCTTTCTTTTAAGACACCAATCTCACTGATAATCCATTTGGGTGATGTGCCATAATTTCTCATTGTGTGACTTTGCTCTCAATTTAATGGAAGTACATACTAAATAGAAATAGTTGAAGGCCACATAATCCCATAACGTGCTCTGACATTCAATGCAATCAGGGTTGATACTTTGACTGACGTCCAGTCATGGATTTATTTAGTGAGCATTTGCTGCTCTCTGTTATAAAGTTTCCAACAACTCACAATCTTCTGTGTAAAGAAATATATCTTTTTCTCAGTCCTTAATGGTCTGAGATTGTGACCCTGTTCTGGGAAAAGCAATCTGTTGGCATCAAGTCTGTTAATCGCGGAAATCCACTCAATAATGAAAACTGGACAGAGCACTCCAAGTGAGTTCTCCAAAACCAAGTGTAATCCTGGTTAGAGATCCTTGTTTGGTATTCCAACCAAGGTCGCATCAGAAACCCGTTGATAAGTACATCTAGCAAGCATTCAATCACATTCACAGTGTTGACTGATTTGACAACAGGCTAAGCTGGCTTACTTGACTGTCAACATTTTCTTTGTTGTTATATCGGTGGATCTATTTCTAGGCTGTCCACATGATGGCACAATAGCCCAAATGGCCCATGTCAGGCTTAATCAATTTGAGTTAAGTTATCCTTTGAAAACCAAGAACAGTAGGTTGGGATTTGAACTTGTGGACTGTCCAATTGTTATTAGTTGGCCACTATCAAGCCAGAAAATGATCAAACAGAGCCATATTAACGATTTATGGAAAAACAGAAAATTGAGCTAATAAATCCAGTTATCTCCTGGTTTCTCCTGGTGGCCATTTTGCAGTTGTGTTGCCTGAGGGCCTATGAGAGATTTCCTATGTATACAATCAGAACTGCAAATGCCAGAAGGCAGGTAAGCGATCAGGAGGGAAAAAAAAACTAACAGAAATGGGTGGAGGTGGAGAAAAAAACAGGTGGAGAAAAAAAGCAAATTTGGAAGCTTTGACAATTGACCTTCACATGAACTTTCCTTAATTATCCAACCATATGACCACAAGACATAAGCGAAGTAGGCCATTCAGCCTATTGGGTCATTCAATCATGGCTGATCTAGTTTACACTCTCAACCCCGTTCTACAGCCTTGTCTCCGTAATCTTTGACACTCTTCCTAA
This sequence comes from Raja brachyura, assembly GCA_963514005.1. The sequence goes on along the minus strand of OY740781.1, from coordinate 46,925,576 downwards.
TCAAAAACCTGTCAATCTCTGCTTTAAAATACCATATGTTATGGTAAATCAGGACTTCGACATTTTCGAACAAGGCAGTAATTAAGCTGCGCTTTCAGAAATGCATAATCATTGTACATGTGTTGGTGTTGAAGATGAACTGCACAGTGTGTTTGTGTGCTGTTCTGAACACTCTGGAAGCTGGGTTTGGGTCCAGTCTGCTTGAAAGTTACAAGACTTATTATTTGATGTGAATTGTTGTCAACTGTGGCAATAGGTCTGACATCAGAGTCGGCATAGTGAGCAAAGAATTTCAAGAAAATTCCATGAATACTTCAGGACTTTGAGAGGAAATAAGGTCCTAAAAAGCAGTAGCAGATATTTTTAATGAAGATTTAAAAAAAAACCTTCAGATACTGGAAATCAGAAATTATAACAGCAATTCCTGGAAATAATCAGTAAGTCAGGAACATTTCTTATCCATGACAATAAAAGAGACTGCGGATGCTCGAAAAAGGACACAAATGCTGGAGTAAGTCAGCAGGTCAGGCAACATATCTGGAGAACACGGATAGTTGATGTTTCAGTTTGGGACGCTTCTTCAGAAGAAAGGACATGACCTGAAACGTCACCTATCCATATTGTTCAGAGATGCTGCCTGGCCTGCTGAGTTACTCCAGCACTTTGTGTTTTTTTTGTTATATATCAGCATCTTGTTTCAGCAGATGTTGGAATCTGGAATTCAGCCAATACTGAATCTCGACCCAAATTATTCACTTCCCCCTTTACCTCCACCAATGCTATTTGACTTGTTGAGTTCTTCCAGCATTCTGTTTCTTTGTTCCAGATCTCTTTACCTTATTTAGTCATGAATTAATTGTGTAACTTGCTTAAATATTCACTGCGAGATAAAATAAATGCAACTTAAAATAAAATTTGCTTTGTAAGATTAAGTATTTTTTGGGCTACAGATTGAGACTTTTAAACGTTTCCATACACAGCCAAAAGCTGAACAGTACATAAATCTCCCAAATGTACACATTAAAATAGTGTGCAACACCTGTCTGCCCAGTGATTGACTCTTTTGAACATAGTGTTCGACAAAGCACCAGCCTGAAGGTGACAGTCTGGTGTTTTAGGCCAAATCATAACATGCTACCATAACCAAACAGCCAAGAAAATTCAAAACAAAAGTCCCTTTTTTCCCACAATAGGTCTCTACTTTTTGATAGGTACTTGTAAAGAGTTGCAAGGAATTTTGATTAACATGAAATCAAAGGTTTGTTCTCAGGTCTTGATCGCATCCTTCACAAATCCTATTCACTGTCTATCTTGGATGTCAGTAGGAAATGGTAATTCTACTTCCTACAATCATTGATGAATCGTTTTCCACAAAGGCTGCAGGTTTGGGCCACAGAATTTTCTCTCTAATTCTCTACAACAGATATGGGATTATGAAATGTGGACTTTGGACGTAATTATCTTTACAATAATGATTTGGGAAAATAGACTATTTGTATTCGTTCAAAACATTAACTTCTAATTGTTAAGCTGTACCTTTTCAGGAACATTGGATGTTGACCTAAAATTAATCTAGTTAGAGTTAAAGGACGGAGATTTAGTTAAAGGACGGAGATTTTACTCCGTTATCATTAATACTTCCTTTCTACAAAGAATATAGTCTTCATTGGTAGCAATTTTACTTGTTGCAATCAAGACCCTCTGTGAAGAAAATGGACAGAAAAGTATCGTCTGAACTTTCAGTCTAATATTGTTATGCTGTCATTTGAATGAGATGAGGTGGGACTAGTGTCAATAGGATATATTAATCAGTGTGAACAAGTTGGCCTGAAGGGCTTGTTTCCATGCTGTCTGACACTATGACTCTCTGTGCTAATCTGCGTTCTTGTCTGCCTTCTCAGATGGATGTATAAAGACTCATGCAATGGTTTTGAAAAAAAGAGACGGACAGTTAATTCCCATGTCAAATGCTAAATGTATTTCCTTAATCCATAATCATGCAGCAGATTATTTGGTCATTATCATTTTGCTGTTGGCCTGTTGAAGCTTGCCATGTCCAAACTGGTTGCCATATTTCCTTCTTCACAGCAGTGACAACACGTTATTAAATCCCATACTCCCTCAGCTGTAAAGCATCCTGGGATGTTGGGAATTTGCTGTAAAGTATATTAAACTATGTTTGGTATGTGCCAATGAAAAGGACATTTTTATTATGATATCTTCCAATTAATTCTCATGGAAAACACACCTATTTACAGCAGAGCCGATACAGTCTTAGGGCTTCATTATCCTCAGCTGTGCAACAACTGACCCATTACTGAAAAATCTGCTGGAACGACTTTGAGCAAAAATCACAGCCTGACTTCAATTTGCATGTGTGGTATTTAGCCAGTAGTGTAATTAGAGTTCGTGTGCACATGAAGTTTAGTTAATGTGGCCGTTTGAGTGGATTTTACAAAAGCCCCTGGTATTGTTTGTTAATAGATTTAATCCTAAAGAGCTGAGTAGTATAATTTTAGATTCTCTTCTGTCCCAATGAAAACCTGATGGCGATGACAGTGTACAATTGGAGTAATGACTTCAGTTCATCTGCACTTACAGGCTGCATTACTATTCAATCGGGATCAGTAAACACCAGAATAATGGATACCTGGGAGTGATTCCAAAGCAGTAATGCAATATCGAAGTTCAGATGGCTCATAAGAAGAATAATGGAAACCTAACAGATATTACAAAATTGTAATCTAATCTGGGAGTTTAGGTGACTCATAAGAGCCACTATGAGTTTGTTTCAGTATTCATGACATCATCTAAATTTGCTGGATCAATTTCAAAATAAAGTGAGATGAGAAAAAAGAGTGCTGGAAACTAGAAGCAAACAAATAGAAAATGTAACAATTATGAGGTATCTGATTATAGTGTTCCACTCATTGCATTTAGCTTGTTTTCTGAATTGGATATTTAGCAAATCATTATTACCTGTGGGGATTAACAGCAAATTCTGTCCTGATGAAGTCATAACTTTGGAATCAAATGAATTGAAATTGATAGGGTGAATGCTGGAATTGATAGGGTGAGTGCGTAGAGACTTTTATCCGGGGTAGGGGAATCAAGAACCATAGGGTGTAGATTTAATTTGAGAGGGGAAAGATTTTAAAAGGAACCAAAGGGACAAGTTCTTCACTCAGAGGGTGGTATATATAAGGAATAAACTGCCAGGGGAGGTACTGTAACATTTAAATGGTACTTGGGCAGCTCTATAGATAGGAAAGGTCTAGAGGAATAAGGGCTGAATACAGGGAAATGGGACTAACTTAGATGGGGCATGGACGAGTTGGGCTCAGCATGGAGGGAGTTGGGTGGAAGGGCCTGCTTCTGTGCTGTATGACTCTGAATAAATACTTAGAAGCTGTTGGTCTCCATATAATTAATCCCCAAACACTGAGACTTGGCTGCAGGTTTTAAATCATTGCCTGGCGTTTATTAGTGTTAATAATATACATGATGAACACACTGTGTGAGCAGTCTAAGGTCATTATTCTCGTCATGGCGTCAGCTGGCAGCATTTCCACTGAGTGCCTCGACTCTCCTTGACCTCGACATGTGATCACAACCATATTCCACGAATAATGAGAGAGATGCCAACAGTGCAGGGTCAATAAAAGAAAGAATTGCAATCATTTCACAAGAACTATTATTTCAATGGTGTTTGCTAAATGAGGGCAATACAGTCCTGTGCATCTGTGTGTGTGTGTGTGTATTTTGGGTGTTGAGAATAAAGGACAGGGCTCCGAATTTAATAAAAAAAAGCATTCTCCTGAAAAAAAACCTAAAATCTGCTGTGGGACACATGGATCACATTTCTAAGAACAGTAATATAAAACATCAGTTGGACATCTGTCTCCTGTGTGCAGATACATTTCAGTGTCTCCCTCGGTGCTATCCTGGCTTTAACTTGAAGAGAAGTGAATGGTTTAAAAACTTACAGCAGGGCTTGTTTGCCTTTGGCTAGAAAGGAGTGATAGATCAGAGCCTGCCTTGTGACTGGTGATGTGGGGTTGCGGGGAGTACAACCTGTTTGTGAATGGAGAGGGATGGATCAAAGGCTTGCCAGCTGTGTAGAGGGTGGGACGATTGGGGAAGAGCAATTATAGCCTGAATAGTGCTTATGTTGGGGTAGGGAGAAAGGTCGGAGCTTGCATCATCATGGGTGAATAGGATTTTGGTGAGTGATCCCAATCTTCACCTTACTGAAAAGAATGGCACCAATGATCAAAATCCGGTTCAGGGAACTGGGTTTATTTGGTTTAGTTTAGAGATACAGCGCGGAAACACTGTCCGCACCGACCAGTGACCCTCGCACACTTACACTGTCCTACACACACTAGGGACAATTTACAATTATACTGAGCCAATTACCTTACGCATATGTATGTCTTTGGAGTGTGGGAAGAAAATGGAGATCCTGGAGAAAACCCACGCAGGTCTTGGGGAGAACGTCCAAACTCCGTACAGACATGCACATGTAGTCAGGATCGAACCCGGGTCTCTGGCGCTGCAAGGCAACAACTCTACCGCTGGGCTATGAGCAGCATTGGATTATCAGCATCATGAAATCAGAGGGTTGGCAGTGAGGTTGGGGTGGCGGAGATTTTGTAGTGTTTGGGGCTCAAACAATTACAATTAAGCATAGGACTCACCTGACAGAGCTCCAGGTCAGCTTAATGCAGGGAGGATCATGTGTTCTGGAAGTGAGCAAGAATGTTCACTCCCAGAACCCTGTGGTCCAAGTTCCCTGAAATTTCAATTGAAATTGAAGGATACAGCATGGGAACAGGCCATTGGCCCTCTGGCCACCCTAACCATCGATTAACCGTTCACACTAGTTCTATGTTCTATGTTCTTCCACTTTCGCATCCACTCCCTGCACACCAGGGGCAATTTGAAGATGCCAATTAACCTACAAACCCACAAGGCTTTGGGATGTGGGAGGAAACCAGAGCACCCGGAGAAAGCCCACTGAGTCACAGGGAGAACATGCAAACCCCACACAGACAGCGCCCGAGGTCGGCATTGAACCCGGGTCTCTGGCGCTACGAGGCAGCGGCTCTACCAGCTGTGCCACCCCTAAATATTCCATAGGAGCACTGTATTGGGAATGAGCATACCCTTCATCAAAGAAGTGCTTGTTCAAATTTATTGAGTTACATGAGAATAATTGGATAGGATCATCATCCTGTTACATTCCCGAGAAAAAAACATAACTTTTAGTTGCATTACACTGAAAAAACTAATATACCATTGAATCTCTGGGCCTGTTGTTTTTCATTAGAGAGACCCTCTGTTCAAATCATTGTGGTCTATCAAAGGCATTTTCAACTGAAGGGAGGAATAAACATAATTTTTTCTCTTATATTTTGGACTAAATTTACAATTCATTTTAGTTAAAATTAAAAAAGAATAATGTTTTGGTAAAACAAATACACAGTAGGATAGTTTACTTGTTTGGATGTTCTGAGATGATTCGGGAGACTACGACAGAATCTGTATTTGTTTGCAATATTTTTAAACCATGTAATGTTTAGCCAGGTGCTGGGCATCAATTCACAAAAGGTTTGGTCAATTTAGCTATGTAATTCTTTTTAATTATGTGATTGTATTGACAGTGTGGTAGCACATCTTAGATTAATTGTATCAACTGGGAGCCCATTTGTTTCTATTCTTCCCACTATAATGATAACTGATATATTTTTTACTCTAGATATGTCGTGTAGTGGTGCCCAACTTCCTCGATCTTAGGGATTGCAATTTTTTCTTGATCAGCCGCTGCGGCCGAGTGTAGGATGCGTTCAGTGGCAGTAAAAGCCTCAAATGGCCCAGGACAACCGCACTTTGAAGGGTATTCTAATGGTGGACACTCACCGTGCGTGCAGACGGAGCTTACTGTGTGCCACATCTGGTTGGAGTTTTCATCTCCCGTCTGAGCGATTGGGAGGACTGGTGAGCCGGCTCTAGTGAATAACAAAAGAGCACATCGCGGGCCGGATGAAACGTCCTGCCTGGCCTCTGGAGACCACTCATGAGCTGACCCTTTGGAATAATTAAAAAGTGCATTGAGGGCCGAATGTAATGATCCAACAGGCCACATTCCAGCCTGTGGGCTAATTTATGTTGTGCAACACTGTGCTAGATTTTAGATGGTACAAACACATTACTCTTAGCCCTTTAAGGAGTACACAAATTGGCCTATCATTGCAAATGAACAAAATATATCTGACAAACAGCACCATGACTTAATTCACACCGGTGCTATTCATACATTGACCTAGAAGCTATTTGCAGCCCTAATCCCTGTCACCTCCATTCTTTGGCAGACTGTAGGTACAGGGGCCTCGAGGGCTCCATTTATGTCCTGCTCCGCTGTTAGTTGTTAATGTGCCAGAGGCAAGTGCCATTCTTCTCCTTTTCTTGCTTTCTAGTAAAATAAGGTGAGGGAATACTTCTGAGAAGGAGATCAACCCCAGATCACTGAATTTACTCAAATGAAACTTTTTCGTCCCACCATTTAAATTTGTCATCTTCTCACTGTGGGGGAATTGCCTGGCCTTCACTGGGCAACTACCTGCAGTGGCATTGCAGAAATGTAATGGTCATTTTGTGGAGAAACACCTCAAAATGTATTGCTGCAAGTCTGTACAACTGCAACAAAAACAACACTAAGTTGCCCCTATAAACTTTGCATTGATGGAAACAATGATTCTTCCTAAAAGTTAATGAGTTCTTACCACTTGAGTCATTTCTCAAGTATGCTGAGCTGATAAATGCAAAACACTGTGGAAATTGGTGATGCTAGGACTTTCTTTGCTAAGCTAACTTTCAACTGCAATGCAATTAGCTCACAGAAAAGGCCTTCTTTGCTTATTTTTTTCATTTAATAAGAATACACAATCATAAAAACAACCTTACGAACACACAGCCTATTGTTCATGATAGGAGCAAGTAAGAAATGGTATGTAAGTGACAAAATGGTTTGTAAACAAGCTGATAATTTATGTCACATAACGTGTTTTAATAATTTAACAATGTAATGCTTAGAATAAATGTTCAAAATCATAATCAAACAGAAAATGTAATCTAACAAAGTTCACGCTACTAGCAACACTTAAAAAACTGCATGTGCTTAGCATTTTTCTTTTTTCTCCAACCAAGTAATTATGCTAATTTGTTCACAGAATAATTTTCAAATTTGTTATGAGATGAAGCACTTCTGTGTATTCACACTAGTTTTGATTTATAGATAGGCAGGCAATATTTTGAGTCAAATCCTGCTGAGCTTACAGATGGGCATCATTTCGTTCAAACTCCTGGGGCCTTGTGAAGCTACCATAAACCTTCCCTTCCCCTTTGTGCTCAGATATTTATATCTCTTCCACTCATCTTCGCTCTTAATAGAGTTCGGGCAATAGCACCTGCGAAGAATATTCTGAGTGACCACAGTTACTATGCCATTTTCCATCTGTGTCTCTCTTGGCTGCAGAGGCACAACTGACCCATTAACTAAAGGGCCTGTCCCACCAGCATGCGAGTCCATGCGGTGAGCGCGACCTAACGTGGTCGCTTGAGCCGTCCGGCGTCGGGGGCCGGTCCCACTTCGATCGCCGGAGCCGTATGGAGTTGTGTGGAGTTGGTCCCGACATCGCGCAGGGCTCCGAAAAACTGACCGTGTTCAAAAATTCCGCGCGGCAACGGCCTGCCGGCCCGCAGCCGCCGTGACGCATTTACGCACCGCCTCGACGTCGTGCCGCCGTTACCCTCTCTATATGTGCCTCCGTGACCCTCTCTCTGTGTGCCTCCGTGCCCCTCTCTGTGTGCCTCCGTCTCTCTCTCTCTCTCTCTCTCTGTTCTTGCGAACTTACCGCGGACATCGCTCCAACTTCGCGCCACGTCGCGCCACTCACCCGACCTCCGCGCGGCCCCCACTGCCGGTTTGGTCGCGCTTGCCGCATGCAGGCGCATGCTGATGGGACAGGCCCTGTACGGGGATCACCCGACCTCCGCGTGGCCCCCGCTGCCGGTTTGGTCGTGCTCACTGCATGGAGTCGCATGCTGGTGGGACAGGCCCTTAATGCATTTTGGAAACAAGTGGTCTGTGCCTTGAATGAACAATGCTGAGTTGAGAGGGTATGTTAAATCCTCAATCATACAGGAGACTAGAATGTTCTTAGCAGAGGTTTGGAGGAAACTTAAAAGGTTGCGACTGTGTCGTGTCTATACGTGACATAGACCACAGGCTGGATTCAGAATAAGAGGTGATGGGCCAAATAGACTGGACTACCACTGAACCTCAACAACAGAAACAGAAGGGAAAATTCCACGGTTAAGAATGTTACAGAACTGGCATCCCATCCTTCTTTACAACTACTCGTAGAATGGATAACCACAAATGCTGGGGTAACTCAGCATCAACTCAACTCAGCGGGTCAGGCAGCATCTCTGGAGAAAAGGAATAGGTGACGTGTGGAGCCCACAATGGTCCATTGTTGGCTGGGGACGAGGTGATAATGAAGGAATACAAAGGGTGAAATTAGCAAGAAGACTAGAGTAGGGGAGGATCGGAGAGTGAGGGAATGCAAGAGTTACTTGAAGTTAGAGAAATCAATATTCATTTGTAGAGAGGGCCAGGTTAGTAATTCTCTTTCTCAGATGGGGAATGATGTGTGACACAACTGATTTTATCTCACACAATGAAATGACAACCTGTTTCTTTATAAGAGTTTTCTGTTGCGCATGAGAACCCTAACCAGTGAAGCCTGGTGATCATAATAGCAGCAATAACATAAACGACAAACTTAAGCTGCAAAACATGAAAATGATAATTCACTAATAAAAGTAAAATCATTAAAAAAAGCCATAAACCAATAAAAGTAATGATAGAATATGAAAGTGAAAAGAGCACAATACGACCTTAGCCACCTGATCACGGTATAAATCCGCAGTCATCAAAGTCACTGTTTAATATGTGTCATTAAACTCCCTTGGGTTTCCTACCAACCTATAATTCATTGCCACATCTGCTCCTATTTATTCTTTATGCGTACAACAGAGTTAGCAAACATCGGTGTCTTTTTTTAACAGGTGGAAAATTCAACAACTGTTTGATCCTATGCACTTGGAACTTGTGTTCTTCAGTGGCTGGCATTAAAAGGTAAAAAATTGCAAATTAGCTAAATGGGACATTCACGTGTCTCTGGCAGAAGTAAATGGTTTTTGCCCTGACAGTTTTACTTAGGAATCTAGCTGTGGGGGTGCAAATGGGCATGGTCTCAAACATTCCACCTCACTCCATTCTTTGCCAAGAAAGCAAGCAATGTTTCCCTCATACTGGTGCAATAAACTAACACTATATATATTTTAGATGCTGGTTTACTGCAGATGTTGGTTTACACAAAAGGACACAAAGTGTAACAAAGAGTTACTACTTAGCCGGTCAGGCAGCATCTCTGGAGTAACATGGAAAAGGTGGCATTTCAGGTTGGGACCCTTCATAAGACTTGGAGTAGTCCGATCTCTGGAGTAACATGCTTGGGGGACGTTTCGTGTCGGGACTCTTCTTCAGACTTGAAGGCAGATCCCCACCCGAAATGTCACCCCTCCGTGTTACTCCAGAGATGCTGCCTGACCCGCTGAGTTATTCCAATAATTTGTGCCCGTCAATGTTTATTTTACCTCTCAGTGTAAAGTAAAAAAATAAGTGCTGGAGAAACTGAAAGAGTTACAAATACAATTTTGGTTCAACTTCTTTTGAAATTCTCAACTTAGCAGAAGGATTTGAATTTGTTTAGTTCTATAGCAAACATGCAAATTAGAACTCTTGCATTGATTGGGTGGCATGACCAGAAATGGGTGTGAAATACAGGAAAGAAACATACCAGCTTGCTTGTCTTTTTCTCCTGCACTTTCCTCTTGCAAAAAAGGCAGCAGCTTGTGACTTACTGCTTCTCAAACTAGCAGTCTGGTCAAGAAGCAAATAATAAAATGTCTTTATTTCCAGGCAAATCTAAGTGAATGGCATCCCTGGGACTGAGACCCCAGACCATCTGGTTGTTGCCTGAAGCAGTGACATTGTGCAGAAATGGAACGTACAGCGTGAATGAGTCAGGATACGTTGCATGCAGACTTTAGACTCACTTGATACAGCAGCGAAAAAGATCACGCAATTAGTTTTTTTTTTAAATAAGCCCAAACTACCCCATCAAAATATTAAAATTACATGCACCTCCAATGAATATGTCATTGTTTTGCCATAAAAAGCACCTGAAAAATAAATACTTTATACAGCCCCATGGGGAAGGATTTCTCATTTCTGTAGTGTCCCACACTACTGGACTAATGACTTTGTTGAATGAACTTCACAGAGCCAGCTTAATGACCCTATTCATTACAGACTACAAAGACGTGATGTGAGCAACATCTTTCATCGCATGCAACTTACATTAAGCATTTAAAGAGCCTGAATTACTTGTCCCTGAGAAACCAAGAGAGACCTAGTGGGGATAACAAATGAGGAAAACATAATTTCCTCAAATTCATAGCTAGTTCCAAAAAAATTGCAGGAATCTCTGGAATAGGTTGCTACAGCTTTGATTATTCAATGAATAAGCTCCATAAATTTGGAAGATGTTGTAATTTAGTTTCATCCCAGCTGTTATTAGGCAACTGGACCATCCTACCAACAGCCAGAGAGCAGTTCTGAGCTACTATCTACCTTATTAGGGACCCTCGGATGATTTGATCAGACTTTACTGGACTTTACTTTGCATTAAATGTTACTCCCGTTTTTCTCTTCATCATGTATCTGTACACTGTGAATTGCTCAATTGTAATCATGTATTGTCTTTCCGCTGACTGGTTAGCACACACCAAAAGCTTTTCACTGTATCTCAGTACACATGACAATAAACTAATCTAACTAATTTCAAAGAAGGGTGAAAATGTATGCCCTTCAAGTGAAAGCTTACATGCTGTGGCTCTGCAGTTATTATCAAAAGATCTTCTTCTGGGGCACATTGTTATAAGGTACATTTTATGAATTGTTCACATGCCTAGGTGCATGGCCCATTGGAATCATATCCATGGTGATCACTGATGCATCCATGAGTTATCATATCCATTTGCACTAGTTAATTATTTCATGAAAGCAATTCTCTCGGTGTAAATATTATGAACATCGACTGTTGCTGAGGTACCTGAAATGCTGCCAATTACTGGCACATTTTGGCAATCAAAGTGCTTCTGCCTTGGATTATTGTCAAAAATTGAGCCTTTTATTTCTCTTGTGTCGGAAGGAACTGCTGATTCTGGGTTAAACCGAGGGTAGACAGAAAAATGCTGGAGTAGCTCAGCGGGACAGGCAGCATCTCTGGAGAGAAGGAATGCGTGATGTTTTGGGTCGAGACCCTTCTTCAGACCATCCCTGCCCCACCCAAGTTGCATGAGCTTCTCGTTTTCACCCAGCATACAGCGAAGAATGGCCTGTTTCCTTTATCATCGTTACTTTTTTGCATATCTTTCATGCATTGTTCTTTAACTCTCTACATCGTCGTCTAAATCACTTGTTTCCCTTATCCCCTGACTATTCTGAAGAAGGGTCTCAACCCGAAATGTCACCCATTCCTTCTCTCCAGAGATGCTGCCTGTCCGGCTGCGTTACTCCAGCATTTTGTGTCTATCCTTTATTTCTCTTAGTAACACCCAGGTCACCGCCAAGACCCAAAATATACATGACACCTGGCAGGCTGCGCTAGGAGAAAAGATAAGCTGGACTCGGAGGTAATAGTTAGATGGGTTCACTATAACATTGAGGTCAGTTGACTACAAAAATACTAGGATTGACAGATTTTTTGCTGTTTCAAATGTGACAACATTGTTTAATTTGTTTATGCTCTTCATATCAGAAGTTTGAATGGCTTTATAAAGATAGTAGGAATTTAAAAAGAGATGTACTGCTTCCGACCTCCTGGACCACAATTAAACGGTTTGGAGTGCACAGTTTTCATATATGTTCATATGATGGAAGCATTAAAGGAGGAAAGCTCTCATTTGATGAAATGTGATGATGAAAACCAATGGGGAAACTGGAATTTTTACTCATGTTGGTCTCAATTCTATTTACAGTCATAGAGTGTGGAAACAGGCCCTTCAGCCCAACTTGCCCACTCCGACCAACATGTCCCATCTGCACTAGTCCCACCTGCCTGCGTTTGGCCCATATCCCTCTAAACCTGTTCTATCCATGTACCGGTCTAATTGCTTCTTAAACATTGCAATAGTCCCTGCCTCAACTACCTCCTCTGGCTGCTTGTTCCATACACCCACCACCATTGTTGTGAAAGTTACCCCTTAGATTCCTATTAAATCTTTTCCCCTTCACCTTAACCCTATGTCCTCTGGTTCTCGATTCCCCTACTCTGGGCAAGAGACTCTGTGTGTCTACCCAATCCATTGCACTCATGATTTTATACACCTCAATAAGATCATCCCTCATCCTCCTGCGCTCCAAGGAATAGAGTCCCAGGCTGCTCAACCTCTCCCTTTAGCTCGGACCTTGAGTCCTGGGAAAGTAATTGTAAATTTTCTCTGTACTCTTTCCAACTTGACAAAATATTTCCTATTACATGATGCCCAGAACTAAACATAATACTCTAAATGCGGCTTCACCAATGTCTTATATAACTGCAACATGACCTCCCAACTTCTATACTCAATACTCTGACTGATGAAGGCCAATGTGTAAAAATCCTTTTTGACCACCCTAACCAACTGTAACACCACCTTCAAGGAACTATATACCTGCATGCCTAGATCCCTCTGCTCTACAACACTCACCAAAGCCCTACCATTCACTGTGTAGGTCCTGCCCATGTTAGACTTTTCAAAATGCAACACCTCACATTTCTCTGTGTTAAATTACATTATCCATTCCTCAGTCCACCTGGCTAAACGATCGAGATCCTGCTGCAATTTCTGACAACCATTTTCACTGTCTGTTTCACTGTCTACCACCCATTTTTGTATAATTTGCAAATTTGTATATCTTACCATGTACATTGTCATCCTAATCATCAATATAGATGACAAACATTAATAGAAAACATAGAAAATTGGTGCAGGATTAGGCCATTCAGCCCCTCAAGCCAGCACCGCCATTCATTATGATCACACAAGTTTGGTTTGCTTTTCATTTAGTAAATAATTGCCTTAGTAACTGGCGCCATCGGTGGTGGTTGGTATATATATATATATATATTCCAAGATCCTTTTGTTCCTTTACCCAACCTATTCAACAATGCGATCTTTCTATTCTTTGTCCTATCTTGTAAAAGTTGTACTTTATACGCCTTTCTACAAGTCCTGACATTTTATTTATAGCGTTCGTCCGTACAGAACATCCCCTTCAATCCTCCACCCCATCAACTGGTTTCAGGGTGGATTTCAGGGAGGAAACACCGAGTTTTAGGATTTTGTAGATTTTCTTAGTTTATTTACCGAGCATTGCTACAATCGAATAAGCTTAGGTACAAATGTACTGGTTACCATTTGAATGCATGTCATTATTTCTTCCTATTCATTATGTTTAAAAGTTATGCAACATATTTAATTAGAGGATGTCTAAGGAGAAAAGTGGCACAGTTAATTATAAGTCTCAAGTTGTCTTTTGTTTATATTTGATTAAATTACTGTTTTTTAATTATTTGGCACTGTTATATGAACAATATTTTGCAAATCAGTTTTTTTTTAAAAGGGGAAAACAAAATGTCTTTCTCTGCATCAGTGCATTGGGCTCCTTTGTGTAATTCTCAATAGAGCATGCAGATAAACACTAGCTCAACTTTGTACCACTCCATGTGCCTGGCTAATGTGTAATATTTTAAAGTGGTGTCAAGGGCTGTAATGAACTGCATGTCAAGCTTTTTGTAATGTGTTGCATATTTTTAGTTTAATTTAGTTTGGAGATACAGCATAGAAACAGGCCCTTTGGTACATTGTGTCCATGCCCACCATCGATCACCTGTTCACTCTATTTCTGTTATCCCATTTTCTCATCCACTGCCTAAGCATGAGGGCAATTTGCAGAGGCATGTGGGAGGAAACTGGAGCACTCAGAGAAAATCCACGCTGCCGTAGGGAGAACGTGCAAACTCCACATAGACAGCAGCCTGGTTCAGGATCAAACCCGGGTCTCTAGCTCTATAAGCAGTGCCACTGTGCAACTCAACATGTAACATCTTACCAAGATATTCATACATCTCTGAGTGCCATGTACTTCTAACTAGCACAACTTATTCAATGTATAGTTCAGTTTTGACAAGGGTACAACAATAAACCATATATTCACATATACCATGCATGTGTATGTAAACACACACAGCCAATGCTCAATCATATAAAGCAGACGTAATGGGAAGACAATCTATTTTCGGTCTCTATTAAATTTTATTTTTAGCTAACTCCATAAACCAGTCATAAAGTGACTCATTTTATGCCATTACCCAGTTAAAATGTCCTCGCAGTCCGTTAAGGTGTTGATCCAGCCAAACATTAATTAACCTCCCATGGTCAGGACTCATCAGACATGTGGGTGGATTTCTAGTTTATGTTGCATTCTCTAAGATTTAACAATTAATCTCCCAGACACAAGGAGTCTATGACAGAGGTCATGAAAGCACAAAGAATAGTGAAAGGCTCGGATACAGTGGATGTGGAGGGAGAGGGTGTTTCCACTAGTGGGAGAGTCTAGAACTAGAGGTCATAGTCTCAGAATTAAAGGACATTCTTTTAGGAAGGAGCTGAGGAGAAATCCCTTTAGAGGGTGGTGAATCTGTGGAATTCTTTGCCACAGAAGGCTGTGGAGGTCAAGTCAGTGGATATTTTTAAGGCAGATAGAAACAGATTCTTAATTAGTACGGGTGTCAGAGGGGGGAGAGATAGGGGGGAGAGATAGTTCAGCCATCATTGAATGGCAGAGTAGACTTGATTGGCCTAATTCTACTCCTAGAACTTATGAACTTATGAGAATTAAGTGTTTCTCTGCAATGTTTCTCTGCAAAATGGGTGCATACAAACTGATCGAAGAACAAACATTTTAGACATCCTTGATACCAAAGATCCTATATCGAGCAAGATAGTCCACTCAATGAAAAAGGCGTAGTACGGTCATGGGCAGATTCATGGGTAATTATAGGCCCCATTTCCGTAACCGGCTTCCGTCTCCGCACCAAAGATCCCATAGGATAATTATGCGGAGACGGAAGCCGGTTACGGAAACATCCTCGTAAAAATAAAAGTTATTTGGGAAAAATCTTCTCCTCATTTTCAGAATTTAAAGTTATTAACCCAAACTGTTCCCCCGCAACGTTGATTACACTGCGAGTCGGATCGGGTCCGGTTACGGAAATGGATGAAAAAAAGGCACACGTTCCGTTCTATTGCGTACTACACATCAGCCCATTGCATTTAGCAGGAGTGGTCCACCTTGCTCCTCTATAGGATCTTTGCTTGATACTTTAAACCTCAGCTTGATGGATGGAATGGCCTAATTCTACTCCTATCACTTATGATCTTGTGATCTTATGAAAGATGTGTTGAAAAAAGGCTGTTTGGCAGTCAATTGGGTGACACAAGAAGGCAGAAATTGATACTATTTGGAGAGTGTGCGGGAGGTATTTTGTGGCTAATGACATATCAGAGTGAGATTGTCATCTTGAAGATGACCAGGACATTGCCACAGTGAAGAGCAACAATAGGCTGCAACATCAGGTGATTTGGGATAATGTCGAAAGGTTGGAATGAGTCACAGATGAAGGAAATAATTAGTGTCCTTTAACCTTGAAGCAGAGCAAGGCCATAGGCGTAGAAGTGTGAAGCTGAGTGAGAAGTTCACAATGTTTTTTTTGTCTCTCCAAAAATGCCATTGATTATTCGTCTCAGAGTGATGGCTGTAGTGGCAAGTGGTGAAAAGAATGTCACCACTGGTGGGAGAGTCTAGGACCAGAGGGCAGAGCCTCAGAATAAAGGATGTACCTTTAGAAAGATGACGAGAAATTGCTTTAGTTAGAGGTTGGTGAATCTGTGGAATTCGTCGCCGCAGAAGCCTGTGGAGGCCAAGTCAATTAATATTTTTAAGACAGAGATGGGCAGATTCTCGATTAGAATGGGTGTCAGGAGTTATGGGGAGAAGGCAAGTGAATGAGGTTGGGAGGGAAGAATAAATCAGCCATTATCAACTTAGTTTAGTTTATTATTGTCATGTGTACCGAGGTACAGTGAAAAGCTTTTGTTGCGTTCTATCTAGTCAAAGCAACTACTATACATGATTACAATCCTTGGTGTCCTTGCCGAGGCACCGTGAAGTGTAGATGGAGTCAACGGAAGGTAGGTTGGTTTGCTTGTGACATGAGCGGAGATTGCAGGAGCCTTGACAAAGATTTTTGCTGATATTGTTCTTTTATTTAAGAAGGGAGAATGACAGAGTTTAATCAAATGCAATGTGTTTTGCTTTGGGAGGTCAAATGTAAAGGGAAAATATACAATTGATGGCGTGTCTCTTAACAGCATTGATATACAGAGGGATATTGTGGTCCAAGTCCATATCTCCCTAAGAGTGGCAACACAAGTAGATAGAATGGTAAAGAAGGCATATTGGTATGATTGCCTTCATTGGTCAGGGCATTGGTCAAGAAGTCATGATGCAGCTTATTGCCATTTTACATAGCAATTAAAAGTCAATCACATCGTTATAGGTCTGCTGTCACATTTATGTCAGACTAGGGAACGAGTAAACATTTTCTTCACTGAAGATTGTTTATGACTGCAAAGGTGTTTACATTTATCCAATACTTTTATGGTTATTGATATTGGATTTTTACTCCAAAGTTATTAACGACTTGAATTTAAACTTAGATGGATATAAATAGACCAAGAGTCAAGGTTCCCAAAAACCAGTCCAGCAATTTAATTATTAGTTGCCATGGCTCACAGAACTGAAGATATGAGTATAATGCTCGTAATGTATTATGTTTGTGTGATAGCGGAGGGAGAGAGGCAATTGTCTATGCTACCTTACAATGAACTATATATAGTTTATTATTTCCTATTCCTACTTTGGAGTGCAAGCACGATTCCTCTTATTGCACCCTCTACAGTTGCACTGTAGTGATGCCATACTGCAGCTTTTCACAGTAATCAGCCAGTCAGCCAGCCGGACTGCCATTAACACTGGTATTGGTATTAATATTGGTATTGGCACGGGTTTCATTTTATGGTGGACCAATAATATGCTTTATTAGCTGCGGTCAGCAGAGCTCAAGACAAAATGGAATTTAATCCAAGAGTCCAAAGGAAGTAATGAAGGATTTGAACTCTCCGCTGCAATGATTTCTGTATCCCTCAAAAGCTACATTATTCACTAGCAGTCATTTATTATTTTAGTTGGAACTGTCTTTTGTCATTTTAAAATTGAGACTTCAGGCTTGCCATTATTCACGCTACTGATTTCACATTAATAACAGTGAAGTGCAAAATGCTGCCAGCAAAGTCCAGTTTATAAAGTAGGGTGCACCTGCTGAAATGTGCACAGACCCTATTGTAAGAAATAGTTTGCCTGCACGATTTGATATGTATACTACAAGCTTTCTCCAAGATAGCTATTTTTTTGATATCACAGATGGTGGTGCCCAATTTCCTACAACATAGTGCAGTTTAGTTTTAGTTTAGAGATACAGCATAGAAACAGACCATTCGGCCCACCCAGTCCATGCCGACCATCGATCCCCATACACTTGTTCTATGTGATCCCACTCTCGCAATCCTACACACTTGCGGCGCTTTACAAAAGCCAATTCACCTACAAGCCTGCACGCTTTTGAATGTGGGAGTTCCTGGAGAATACCATTACAGTCAAAGGGAGAATATACAAACTCCGCACAGTCGGCACCCATAGTCAGGATGGAAACCGGGTCCCTGCCGCTGGGAGACAACAGCTCTATCACTGTGCCATCCTTGGTGTAAAATCTGGAATCTAAAAGACCCAATTGTGTTTGGTGGCCGAAATGTCCTCTGCAACAAAATCTCTGAGGGTGTATCAGTAGTACGCCTAAGAGTCATATCAGGAAATAATTCCTGAGGTAAACACTTGGCATTGTGTTAAAGCAGGTTCAACACAGTCCTGATAAAGAATCATTGAAGGTAGACAAATTGCTGGAGAAACTCAGCGGGTGCGGCAGTATGTATGGAGCGAAGGAATAGGCAATGTTTCGGGCTGAAACCCTTCTTCAGACTGAATTGAGTCTGAAGAAGGGTTTCGGCCCGAAACGTCGCCTATTCCTTCGCTCCATAGATGCTGCCGCACCCACTGAGTTTCTCCAGCAATTTTGTCTACCTTCGATTTTCCAGCATCTGCAGTTCCTTCTTGAACAAGAATCATTGAACAACAGAGGGACAGTATTACAGGGTCTGTGCCACGTCTCTGCCTGGGCAATGCAACCAGCCACAGTATCCCCAGCCCTGCAATTTTCTCCTAACCCTGCAATTTCCTTTTTTTCTTTAACTAATCCATTTAGTTTAGTTTCGTTTAGAGATACAGCATGGAAACAGGCCCTTCGGCCCACCGAGTCCACGTGTACCATTGATCACCCAGTCACACTAGTTCTATGTAATCTGACTTTCATACCCTACTCACTACGTGCAATTTACCGAGGCCAATTGAACTACAAACATGCATGTCTTTGGGATGTGGGAGGAAACTGGAGCAACCGGGGGAAACCCATGTGGTCACGGGGAGAACGTGCAAACTCCACACAGACAGCACCCGAGTTCAGGATTGAACCTGGGTCTCTAGCGCTGTGAGGCAGCAACTCTACCACTGTGCTATTCTGCCGCCTGTTTTGAAAGCGGCAACCTGCGCAGTCCACATGATAAACGCTTGCTGATAACTAATTTATTTCTTAATGCTGTTTTTGTTTCTTTTGCCAATGACATTAATCATGTGTCCTCAAATCAGTGAAAAAGGTCATAATCAAATTTATAAAAACAAACAAACTTTTCTCTACATTTGAAAACTATCTGAATGCCAGAATTAAGATGGCAAGACAAACAAAAATAAGTAGTATATATGTTGGACAATGACTGCAAACGAAAAACAGCTGGTGGAACTCAGCAGATCAGACAGCATCTGTGGAGGGAAATGAATGATGTTTTGGGTCAGGACCCTTTTCATACTATTATCGACTGTCCATTACCCTTCATGGATGCTGCCTGACCCATTGAGTTCCTCCAGCAGTTGGCTTTTCACTCAAGATTCTAGCATCTGCAGACTCTTTGTGTCTTCATTGAACAACTACAGGTTGTTTGGAAAATCTGTACAGATTATACTGCCCCGACTCTGTGTGTCTACCCAATGAACACGTTAACCTAGTTTAGTTGGCTAAGAGTGGCCAATGTTGTTGGGTCATCTGCGATTGTGATGATATTTTCACCAAGAAATGCCAGTGGTTGGGGAAACACACATTAATATTTGCCAGCAAGTTTGGTTTTAGTCCAAGGGTTCCCAACCTGGGGTACATTTCACCTACCCAGGGGATAAATTTGCTGATTCTGGATTTGTACATATTTTTTCTCATTGACTGACTGTGTTTGGTGCTGGTATACCGGTATCTGTTCATCATTAGTTGTTCATAAATAAGTGAAATAACATTGGTATGTGCTATTAACGTTGCCAGGGGTAAACGGGACGAAAAAGGTTGGGTACCCTTGTCTTAGTTAGTCAGGGATAGGAACTTACAAAGATTAACATAGGGACAATAACAATTACAAAAAGAATAATGGTCATATGAGTACGTAACAAATGTAATGAATATACAGCAAGAATGTAACAAATATTGGCAATCAAACTGCACCCCATTTGTCCAGGTCCAGATGATTTTTATCTCAGGTTGTTAAAGAATGGAGTTAAGGGAGTTTATGATTTTTAAAAGGGGCCAAAACCAATCTATTTATATACTCTCAATGATTGGTAGAAACCCAGGTATTCAAGTTCAGTAATTAAATAGATAATAGGTAGCTAGGGAATCTAGATGGATGTATAAAATAATAAAGAAACATGCATGGAATAGAGAAACTGGTGGGAAACAGTTTACAGTGAAGGTAGATATAAAGTCATTTCATTTGAATCTAAAAAGAAAAATACAGAATTATTTTCCAAAACAGTGAGATGCTAGTAACAGAGGAGATCCAACAAAAATTGATGATTCACATGTGGCGATGATTAAAATGTCATGGAAACACATAAGAATTAATTGCAAAGATCTTTATATTTAGAGGGTGTGCAAGGGTGGAGTAATGTGTAGCTGTAGAATTAATCCAAATGCTTGCAGGGTGTTCTGAATGATTCATTGGTCTTGGAGAAAATGCAGAGTGTCTTTATCAAAATTATACTTGGAGTGCAAAAGTTATGTTGCAAGGTGAAATGTCTCAAACCTATGATATATCTCCTGAAATTTAGCATGTTATACAGTGATTTGGCAAACGCAACAGGCAGTTTGAAATAAAGTACACACTTTGGTGATGTAAGGACTTTGAAGCTTGGAGAAGTCATTGGAAGCTGTACAGCTTGTTTAGATACTTTTTGATAAAAATATATATTCTACAATCTTTTGTGTTTTATTGCAAAAGTTGCATAAACACCTGTTCAAGATAGTTTTCCATTTCTTATGGTTGCCACCACTAGGGAGCAGCAGAATCACCTTTTGTAATGTTATAATCAGACAAATCACATTCTATTGATGCAAATAGTAGACTCCTCTTTTCCCTTTCTCTCAAAATCTGCAGCTTTATGAAAATCTAGTTTGGTATCTATTGATCACTACTTTCTAATTTATCTATATCTTGCCCTCTTGGATGTTGGCATTAATTAATCTTTGGCTCAACATCTTTCTCCATGAACATAGGTAAAAAAAAGAAAAATGGCAATCCTTTTAATTGCTAATAAAATGATTTGTCTCACATTTAGTGATGGGAATCTTTCTGAAGGTTCACTGCCCCACAAATAACTAATAAAGTTAATTTATAAATAAATTCACTTCCTTCTCATTTGTACAGCCTCTTTTCCTGCCTACCATATAACCATATAACAATTACAGCACGGAAACAGGCCCTCTCGGCCCTTCCAGTCTGTGCCGACCATTTATTTTCCCCTAGTCCCATCTACCTGCACTCAGACCATACCCCTCCATTCCCTTCCCGTCCATATACCTATCCACATTACTTTTAAATGTTAAAATCGATCCTGCCTGCACCACTTCTGCTGGAAGCTCATTCCACACAGCCACCACTCTCTGAGTAAAGAAGTTCCCCCTCATGTTACCCCTAAACTTATGTCCCTTAATTCTCATGTCATGCCCTCTTGTTTGAATCTTCCCTACCCTCAATGGGAAAAGCTTATCCACGTCAACTCTATCCCTTTCATCATTTTAAAGACCTCAATCAAGTCCCCCCTTAACCTTCTGCGCTCCAAAGAATAAATACCTAACTTGTTTAACCTTTCTCTGTAACTTAGTTGCTGGAACCCAGGCAACATTCCAGTAAATCTCCTCTGTACTCTCTCTATTTTGTTGACATCCTTCCTATAATTAGGCGACCAAAATTGTACACCATACTTCAGAATTGGTTTTACCAATGCCTTGTACAATTTTAACATTACTTCCCTACTCCTATATTCAATGCTCTGATTTATAAAGGCCAGCACACCAAAAGCTTTCTTTACCACCCTATCTACATGCGATTCCACCTTCAGGGAACTATGCACAGTTATTCCTAGATCCCTCTGTTCCACAGCATTCCTCAATTCCCCACCATCTACCATGTATTTTGATTTGTCTTGCCAAGATGTAGCACTTCACACTTATCAGCATTAAACTCCATCTGCCATCTTTCAGCCCACTTTTCCAAATGGCCCAAATCTCTCTGTAGACTTTGAAAATCTACTTCATTATCCACAACACCACCTATCTTAGTATCATCTGCATACTTACTTATCCAATTTTCCACCCCATCATTCAGATTCAGCCTACCTTGCTAATTTCCAAGGAACCTTTGTCTGTTACGTTTATTTTATCTACAATGTTTGTTTTATCTAAATTGACCTTCCTTTATGGGCCTGTCCCGCATACGCAACTTTTTCGGCGACTGCTGGCACCCGTCATGGGTTGTGGCAGGTTGCCGAAAATGATGAAAATCCAGCGGCGACCAGAACAAGGTATGTCTCTTTGGGCAACTACTCACGACCATACAGGCTTCACCCCGCGACATGTCGCCAGAATGTCGCCTGTATAGTCGTGAGTAGTCTCCTCAGTTGCGCAAAGAGTCGTAGCGTCTTTCTGGTCGCCACTAAATTTTCAACATGTTTCAACAAACTCGCGTAAGTGGGACAGGCCCATTAAGCAGCAATTTAGGCAAAATTCTCACCCTTGTTGAACTCCTATCTACCTCTGGTGACCCTTGATTGGACTTTGCTGGCTTTACCTTGCACTAAACGTAATTCCCTTACCATGTATCTATCTATACACTGTAAATGGCTCAATTGAAATTATGCATTGTGTTTCTGCTGACTGCAAAGCACGCAACAAAAGCTTTTCACTGTACCTCGGTACACGTTACAATAAACTAAACTGTTAAAGTGTTTTAGTTCTAGCATCCTTACTTCTCCAGTGCCCTCGCTGTGGCTCCCACCCATGCTAAACCAGGCTTTCCAGCTTCAGCTCTGCTTGTAATTATCCTCCAATACCATCTGCTGTTTCCTCCACTGGACGTCACTGGCATCCCACCATTGGCACCATGTTTACAGGGATTCAGAATCTAGGAGCACCAGGGGCAGGCAAAGGCAACCAATGTGGAAACTCATAACATAGAACA
The DNA here is from genome assembly GCA_963514005.1 of Raja brachyura. The sequence goes on along the minus strand of OY740781.1, from coordinate 46,902,611 downwards.
GTAGTGCACAGGAACCTCTTTGGCCCACAAGGTTTATGCTGAACATGGTGCCAAGTTAAACTGATCTCATCTGTCTGCACATGATCCACATCCCTCCATTCCCTGCACTCCCATTCCCTTGAAATAAGCAAGGACATGGAACTGATGGGAGCATCATGAGGTCCAGAATAGATTCAGTGGACTGAATACTCACATTCATTGCCATAAGAAAATGTCAGCTAATCTAAGCATTGTTCCATTTACATTTATGGTCTGCTCTTTGAGGAGTTAGTGCCCTGAAAGATAAAGTAGAAACATCAGATCCTTTCTCTGATGGTGAAAATGTAAAAAAACTAGAAGGCATAACCTTAAGGTAAGAAGGGCAATGTTTAAAGGAGTTATTATGCAGAGAGGGTGGTGGGCAGTTGGAATGTGCAGTCAGGGTGGAGTGTGGTGGTGTGTGCAAGATATGATAGTGTGTTTAAGAGAGGCACCATGGATATGCAGGGAATAGATATGGATCATGTGCAAGCAGATGAAATTCCTTAATCTTGGCATCATGTTTGGCACAAACATTGTGGGCTGAAGAGCGTGTTCCTGTGTTTGACTATTCTATATTTTATGTTATCATAGGTAATAGCCATCATTCGCATTGTCTTGATAGCTCAGATGCAGATGACATTTAGAATGCTGTAGAAAGAAGAAATTGTGATTTTCAGGACATCTTCTTCCCAAAGTGGCACATTTGCTGGATATTGAGAGAGTTGAATCCTCCCCCAGAGTTGACGCCAGTCCAGGTTAAATGCTGATTACACCGTCTGCATGGTGAGCAAGTGCAGGGCGGCACAGTGGCACAGCAGTATGCTGCTGCCTTACAGCGCCAGAGACTCAAGTTCAATCCTGACTGTCTATACAGAATTTGTACATTCTCCCTGTGACCACATGGGTTTGCTCCAGACTCCCCCCAAACCCCAAATTGGCTTATGTAAATTGTAAATTATCTCTAGTGTGTAGGATTGCACTATTGTGAAATGGGGTGATCGCTGGTGGGCATGGATGTGTTGGGCTGAAGGACCTGTTACCACACTGTATCTCTGAAGTGAAGTTACTTAAGTAAAATGTGCAATGCCATGAAACTGGCTGTTCTTTGGCAAAAGGGGTGAAATTTAGTCACTCCTTGAAAAGTGAACTCCACTGAACTTTCCTTCAGATAGAGGGTATCATTGAATAAAGGCCACTGCGAAACACTGGTGGTAAATAGAAGATGTGGCTGACTGAAGAGATAGTCATGGGCTCACTTCGTCACAGTTATTGTACGAAGCTCAGAGTTTGTAGCTGAGCTGTAAATGGCAGCAGATGGCGAATTTCAGTGGAGTTATTGGGGAGCATAAAACTGCAGATGTTTGAAACCTGATGAAACATCATCGACCTGAATTGTTAAATATGTTTTTCTCTCCACAGATACCGCTTGACCTTCTATCTCCAGATTGTTCTGTTTTTATTTCTGTGATGATGTTTACTGAAGCATATAATCTCACACATTGTTAAGTGTCAAGACACAGACTAGAGGGCATAGCTTTAAGGTAAGGGAGGCAATGTTTAAAGGGGCTGAGTGGCACATTATTTTACACTTTATGTGTAAAGAGTGCACACATATTTACACGTAATGTATGGTTGCCTTGAACACACTGCCATGGCTGCTGGTGTAGGCAGATATGATTGTGGTGTTTGGGAGGCTTTTAGATAGGGACATGGATATACAGGGAATGGAGGGATATGGATCATGGATCACAGATTTGCTGAGTGCTCATCTCTCCTTGCACCTCTTCCTCTCCCTTTTCTTCCTTCACCTCCTCCCCCCAAAGAGATTATCCTGCCTAGTTTGTCCTCTTATTGTTATCCCCATGTGGAGAGGATGTTTCCACTAGTCGGAGAGTCTAGGACTAGGTCATAGCCTCAGAATTCAAGGACGTTCCTTTAGGAAGATGAGAATAAATGTATTTAGTCAGAGGGTGGTGAATCTGTGGAATTCTTTGCCGCAGAAGGCCGTGGAGGCCAAGTCAATGGATATTTTTAAAGCAGAGATAGATAGATTCTTGATTTGTACGGGTGTCAGGGGTTGTGGGGAGAAGGCAGGAGAAATGGGTTGGGAGGGAGAGATACATCAGCCATGGTTGAATGGCAGAGTAGACTTGATGGGTTGAATGGTCTAATTCTGCTCCTATCACTTTTGACCTTATGATCCACCATGCTTGCTCTCAAACAAAGCTTTTCAGAAAGGATGCATGACAGTAAAATAGACTGGTCTGCCCACATGCCTCAGTCACATCAGGCATAGTCATAGAGTCATAGAGTGATATGGTGTGCAAACAGGGCCTTCGGCCCAACTTGCCCACACTGGCCACCACGTCCCATCTACACTAGTCCCACATGCCTGCGTTTAGTCCATATCCCTCCAAACTTGTCCTGTCCATGTAACTGTCTAACTGTTTCTTAAACGTTGGGATAGTCCCAGCCTCAACTACCTCCTCTGGCAGCTTGTTCCATACACCCACCGCCCTTTGTGTGGAAAAGTTACCCCTCTTAAATCTTTTAATCCCTATTAAATCTTTACCTCTTCACCTTGAACCTATATCCTCTGGTCCTCGATTCCCCTGCTCTGGGTATGAGACATGTCCCTATTGCTCAGCTCCAGGGCAGTCTGGGTCAGAAAGGTTCCCCATTCTGGTAAGTTTATGATCGCAAGAAGTTCAGCAACAACTGCAAGCTGCAGTTTTCACTGAGTAAAATACAGGCCTTGAAGTTTACATTTATTCCAAAGCAATCATCTCAAAGCAATTCAGACATCATTACCCTATTATTTCATTGAGAGAGTGCAATTTGTACCAATCTTTAAACCTCAATGACTCTGTGCAACAAATTTACTTCCTTCAGGAAGTAGGTTGGAGATGATGAAACTAGAAAACACAATGCGTACATAATGGTGAAGATATATTGGAGAGAACTATGACGGCGAGGGAATTTGGGACTGTTAATAGAGATGTCCCAAGGACAGACAATATTATGGTTGAGGAGGTGCTAGACGTTCTGGGGTGTATGAAGGTAGATAAATCCCCCAGGGCTAGTTCAGAAATATTCAGGGATACTGTGGTTTGCTAGAGAAGAAATTGCAGGAACCAGAGTAAGATCTTCACAGTGAATGGTAGGATCCTTTAGAATGTTGTAGAGGGATCTAGGAATACATGTAGATAGTTCCCAGAAAGTAGAACCATAGGTAGATAGGGTGGGATAGAAGATTTTTGGTACAATGACCGTCATCAGTCAGGGCATCGAGTATAGAAGTTAGGATGTTATGTTATGATGTTGGTGAGGTCACATGGAGTACTGTGTTCAATTTTGGTCGCACTGTTGGAGGAAGAATGTCATTAAACTGGAAAGGGTAAAGAGAAGATATATAAGGATGTTGCCAGGACTTGACAGCCTGACCTGTAGGGAGAGGTTGGGCAAATTACTTCCTTGGAGCTCAGGAGGCTGAGAAGTGATCTTATCGAGGTGTATAAAAATCATGAGGGGAATAGATAGGGTGAATACAATGTTTTTTATGCTGAACAGGAGAGTCACGAATGAAAGGACATATGTATAAGATGAAAGGCGCAAGATTTAATACGAACCTCAGGGGAAACCTTTTCGCTCTGAGGATGGAGGGTATATGGAATGAGCTGCCAGTGGTGGTAGTTGAGGCAGGTACTATAACAGCATTCAAACAACACCTGGACAGGTACCTTTAAAGGAAAGGTTTGGAGGGATAATGAACATCTTAGACGAGGCATTTTGGTTGGCATGAACGAGTTGTTCTAAGGGGCATGTTTCTGTTTTGTACGATTCTATGACCATTTATTGGTCTGATGGTTGTCCCATCATATCAAAAGTTAGTTACAACTGAGAATCAAAACTGTGTTATTCCAGAGTACTCCTTCCTCAATTTGCGAGGTGTAGGAATGATCTACAGATGGCGGTTTACACTGAAGATAGACATGAAATGCTGAAGGAACTCAGCGGGACAGGCAGCATCTCTGGAGATAAGGAATGGGTGACCTTTCGGGTCGAGACCCTTCTTCACACTGAGAGTCCGGAGAGAGGGAAACAAGATATGGAACGGCATAGAGAACACGTAATGTGTCAAAAGAACAGATCAAAGCCAACGATGATCAAACAAAGGTGGTCACGGACTCAAGTGCACCTATGGCTAATGGGGTAGAGTGGATGGATCTTGGACTGTTGACTCACCAACATCGGTGGGATTCCCTCAACACATCACTCCAGCATTCTTCATCTGCAGGGTTCTTGTATGGTGTGGGTGGGAGATGTAGTGAGAGTAAACAGGCGTGCATATGTGCTGCAAGGGATGGGAAATTGGGCATGAGTTGTCAACACCAGTGTGGTTTAAGGAGAGATTGGAGCCTGGCAAAAATGGTTGTAAATGATGTATTCTCCAAATTAAATCATTTTTTAATCATATAGCACTGAATTAAACAGTGTTATGTAATCCCATTTCTGGGCTTACAGCCAGTACTTTTTTGCAGATAAGACACATTCCATTTCTCCAGATGTATGTGTTTAGATGGCAAATTTAGGAAGTAAAGGGCTATTTGCTAACACATTGCACCGCTTTGTCCCCTTAGTACTTGCGTTACAAGGAATTTTACAGCACTCCAAGGATATTATCCAGATGAAATGTACTAATTATCTCACAACAACTCTGTTTTCTCAAAAATAATATGTGTTGAGCCAAACAACAGTAATATGTTCGCTTTGTCTCAGGAATAGCATTATTATTCATGCCTCTGAAGGTTGATGGTTCTGACCCACTTAAGTACATGATTTGGGTTGACACAAAGTACATGGCAGTCCAATAATAAGCCATGTTGCAAGTTGGAACTATTGCCTTTCAGATGAGTGATGTTAAATTAAGAGCAGCTCTCCCCAATGGTGGTGGTAAAAGATTGGATGTCGCTATTTAAAAAAACAACAGGGTGGTTCTCTCCAATGTCCGGCCAGTATTTATCCTCAACTAATTGTATAGAATTGCAGTGTGCACATTAGCTGTTGCGTCTCCCACAGTAAAAATATACTTAATTATCTGTGTGGGCTTCAGGGCGTCAGAAGTCATGCAAAGATGCTAAGTAAATTAAAGCACGTTTTGACATGGAGCGTAAACGGTGCAGTTGGCTCAATATTTGAAAGGAGAAAAAAAACAAGTTAACCTTTCAGTTAGAGGTTTCTTGATATAAATTTGACTATGGAATGCTGTCCATTCCATGGTTCAGGAATACTATCCATTCTTGTTTTTCTTTCGGTCATGACTTCTAGTGTTAACACTACTCATAACTTCAACTGCCTTGTTAAAAACTGGTTAAAAAATTGGCTGCATTTTTAACGTATCTAAGATATCAATCCATATTTATTATGCTGTCATAATGTCCCTTTTTGTGGACAGAATAAATTTATATTCATTATGCTCTGATTAAACGATTTATTTGGGATAGCAGTTGCTGTCAAACATTTCACAATCTCCCAGTGACAATGAACAAACTAAATCTTGAAGATATGTGATGCAGAGCCATAGAGGTCATTCCAGAGTCTGGTTGGAATAAACACCAAAAATGCCCTCTGCCATGCACACGCCTGGAAAGCTGACAAAACAGTATTTTCCCGAATCTGAGCAAATTAGTTCGTCCCTGTGTCTCCCACTCTCAGTACAATGTATATGAAGACAGTAAATGTGTACCTGGGTAGGGATGGATTCCATTGGCAAAGACGGCTTCTGCTGTGGGCTGTCCATTAGCCTGTGGGGGGAGGCCGGTAAATCCATTTACTCCAATTGGAGAAGGAATGCTAGGCACGGCTGGTGCGGTGATACCAGGAGGTGTGCTCCCACCTGAAACACATACACAGCAAATCATGCATCTCAAGCTACGACCTTATCGAGCAAAAATATTTCACTTTTGCAGTGGATGCAAGGAACTGCAGGTCCTAGTTTGCAAAAAAAACACAAGAGTGCTGGGGTAATTCAGCGGGCCAGGCAGCATCTCTGAAGAACATCGATAGGCGACATTTCGAGTTGATACCCTTCGTCAGACTGGTTAGATTAGCCAGACCATTCCCATGGAAACAGCAGAAGCTCCAACAAAGAGTTTGATGTTGATAAATTTGCAATGATGAAGCTCAAAAAATTGTGACAATGGTATTAAACGTAAGGTACCTTGTTATGCAGCAAACTGTTTTTAAAGCAAAAGATTATTAGGAACGGGAACCTCTCAGCCCTTTGAGCCAGCTGGAGCGTTCAATTAGATTGTGACTCACCCAACTTCCCACATCCATTTCTCTTTCCAAACTTAAAATCCCCTGATTCCTTTATGATTAAATAACAAGGTTATCTTTGATTAGAAGGTCAGCCTCCACAGCTTCCTGAGACAAAGCTTCCAAAGACTTGTAGCTAGTTTCTTCGTAATGGTGTTCCCTTTTTCAAAAGGGGCAATAGGGGTAAGCCTGGAAGGTGTAGGCTGGTGAGCATCACATCAGTGGTAGGGAAATAGTTGGTGAAGATTGTGAAAAGATTGTGGGGGACAGTATTCATGTTCACTTGAAAAGGAAGGATTGATTAGGGGGACTGAGCGTGGCTTTGTACAGGGAAGATCACGTATGAACAAAGCAATTGGTATTTTAGGGGTGGAACTAGGAGAATTAATGAAGGCAGAGTGGTAGACATTGCCTCAGTCTCCTCAGGAAGTGGAGGTGTTGATGTGGATCAGGGGTGTTGCCAAACCAAGCTGTGACACAACCCGACTGTATGTTTTCTACAGTGCATCTGTAGAAGTTTATATGGGTCATAGGAGACATGCTGAATTTCCTCAATCTCCTGAGGAAGTAGAGGTGTTTGTGTGCCTTCTTGGCTGTCACATCAATGTGGTCGGCCCGTGACAGATCATTGCTAATATTAATGCCAAGGAACTTGAAGCTCTCAACCATTTCAGACATCGGCACCATTGATGCTGTTTGGGGCATGTACTCCATCATTATTCCTGAAGTCAATAACTTGATCTTTCATTTTGCTGACATTGAGGGAGAGCACGTTGTCCTGACACCATATTTCTAAGTTAGAGAACTAAGCTATCTCCTTCCTGCACTCCGTCTTTTGCTCACGATTCGGCCCACCACTGTGGCGTCATCTGCAAATGAATAATAGCTGAATTTGGCTGTACATTTGTGAGTGTAAAAGGAGTATAACAGGGTACTGAGAAGATATCCTTGTGGGGCACCGGTGTTGAGATTTAATGTGCAGATGGTGTTGTCACGTATCCTCACTATTTGAGGTCAGTGGATCAGAAAGTCGAGGATCCAGTGGCAGAAGGGGGAGCTGATTCCATGGTCCTGGAGTTTGGAGATTAATTTAGATGGGATTACAGTGTTGAAGGCAGAGCTATAGTCAAATAGGAAGTGTGTAGGAAAGAACTGCAAGATGCTCGTTTAAATCGAGGATAGTCACAAAATGTTGGACTTACTCAGCGGAACAGGCAGCATCTGTGGAGCACAATCCCATTCCTTCTCTCCAGAGATGCTGCCTGTCCCGCTGAGTCAATAAATAGGAGTCTGATGTAGAAGTCCTTGTTGTCCGGGTGCTTCAGAGACGACTTAATTTGTGCCATCGCCAAATTTAGTTCCTCGAAGCACTTCATGATGATGGATGTCAGAGCCACTGGACAGTAGTCATAGTCATCATACTTATCATACTTTCCTTCAGCACCGGGATGATAGTGGTCTTTTTGAAGCAGGTGGGGTCTTCAGATTGGAATGGTGAGGGGGTAAGGATGTCCGTGAATACCTCTGCCAGCTGATCCGCACAGGTCCTCACGATGTGGCCATGGACTCATTCCGGGCCGGTTGTTTTCTGTGGATTCACTCTCAGGAAGGCCGATCTTATGTCTGCCTCAGTAACCATTGGAACTGTGACTGGTGGTGGTGGTGGTGGTGGGGGGGGGGGGGGGGGGGGGGGGGGGTGAGAGGGGGGTGTGGGCTTTCGACCAGAGGCCTTCTGTTGAAATCGGACATAGAATACATTGAGTTTATTGGGTAGGAAAGAATTGCAGATGCTTGTTTAATTCGAAGATAGACACAAAATGCTGGAGCAACTCAGCGGGACAGGCAGCATCTCTGGATAGAAAGTAAGGAGATGGACCCACTGTTGCCAGCGATAATAATACAATTTTCCTTATATATATATCTGTCCAACTGCTATGGAAATGTCACTTCATGCTCATAATTGTCAGGAAAGATTTATTTTTGGCAATGCTAGTGCATGTTGAAAGACCAACTATTTGAATTGGTTTGTTTGTCCATGTTCGAAGACTTCAGGGCAAGGTTACTGAAGGTTTTTTTAAAAGCCAGTGCAAATATTTCTGTTCCAGTCCAGTAATGTTTGAATGGACCTTTGAAGGCTCGCTTAAGTGGTCGCTTCACAAAAGATGTGCGTGGCTAATAGCACATACATCAAAAGTTAAGAGTTAGTGTAGAAAGAAAGAACTGCAAATGCTGGTCTATATCGAATATAGGCACAAAGTACTGGAATAACTCAGCAGGTCAGGTACCATCTCTGGACAAAAAGGATGGGTGATGTTTTGGGTCGGCTGTGAAGAAAGTTAAGAATGTTGCATATGTTGCTAATAATATTTGCTCCACTATACAATTTCTGCAAAATTGTTTGCCACGGCTGAAACGAGACTGGAAATCAACATCAATCACGTTTAGTCTAACATCGTACTTCACATAAAACAACGCAACGAGAAAGAACGTGAAATCAAGCTTAAATCATACTTTTAGACATACCTTAAAGATAGAATGTAAGGTTAAAGAAGTGGAGAGGTGCAGGAGGAAAGTTTAAAGGTTAGCACTTTGCTAGCTAATTGTGTTGAAAGCATAAACGGAGATTCTGACCCAATGTGACTGTAAATTGGCAGTGTGTTGAACAATCCTTCAGTTTTGGGTGAGGGGAGAGCTTAAGGCTGAAACTGAGGGATTCCAGGTACCCCCTTTCTCCAGCATACTTCCAGGTAACATTTAATCACTCGAGAACAAGCTGAAAGAACAAGGCTGCTGTTTCAAAATGAGATCAGGAACTGCTGTGTTCTTTGTAGAAAAAGAGAAATATAGGAAAATAGGTGCAGGAGTAGGCCATTTGACCCTTCGAGCCAACACCACCATTCAATAGCTGATCATCTAAAATCAGTATCTCATGATCATCTAAAATCAGTACCCCACAGAAACAAGGCTTACCCTGCTATATAACCTGTGGTTTCCTCCATTTATTGTATGGACCATATGGAATCCTCAGGCAAGGGGAAAGGCAGTGCTGTCTGCTTTTTGGTCAATGCTTTGTGGTGATGCTGCCTGACCTGCTGAGTTACTCCAGTACATTGTGTCTTTTCCTGGCGCACCGTTGCGATGATCTTAGATCAATTCTGCTCGCCTGAACTGGAATGATTGTTCATAACATTTTGTCACCTTTATCAACCAAGGGAATTCACCTCTACCTTCTTGTTGGTGGTCTACGTGATAATACCACAGTGGTACTCGTTGAATTAGACTCAATTGTCAATGCTCTGGAAACAGAAAAGCTCAATGTTTTGTAGAGCAGGAGGCTTCAAACTAATTTGAGGAACGTACTTCCCAAATACCATTAGCGGGTCTCTAGTTCCAGACGGAATTTTGACACTCTAGTTTAAGTTAGTTTTGTTTATTGTCATGTGTATTGAGGTGCAGTAATAATATTTTGTTGCGTGCTAACCAGTCAGCGGAAAGACAATACGTGATTACAATCGAGCCGTCCATGAACACCCATTGTTCCATCCCTCAACCTCATTTTAGCTGGTCTGATCACCTGTCAGTGTCTCTTCTGCCGGCTTACAGACAGAGACTGAAGCACAAAGCACCAATGAGGAGAACGATACAGCGGTGGTCTAGGGAGGCTGAGCGTTTACGCCTGGACTGCCTTGAGTTCATGAACAAGACGATGTTCAAAATCACTTCATCCAGCCTGAATGAGTATAACAAAGTAATCTTCAGTTTCATTGAGAAATGCATTATAGCGAAGATAATTAGGATAGACACAAAGTGCTGGAGTAACTCAGTGGGTCAGGCAGCATTTCTGGAGAAAAAGGATGGGTGACGTGTCGGGTCGGGACCCTTCCTTGAAGAAGTATTCTCCTCTCAGATCCTTGTTTCTACAGTCCATCACAGGTTTGTCACTTCCTTTCATTCAGTCCATCTTCATGGTGCATTGCATCAGGAAGTCCGGATGTTTTCTCAAGGATGCCTGCCAGTTAGGCTATTTCCTTCTCAATGTTCTACCTTCTAGGAGAAGATAGAGAAACTTGAAAATTCAGATGGTCAGACTTAAGAACGGGTTATTTTACGACTACCATCAGATACCTGAATCAGCACCTCTAGGGAGAGAGGAGAAATAAACCATCTTATGGAGGTGTACAAAATCATGAGAGGAATAGCTCAGGTAAATGCACAAAGCCTTTTGCCCAGAGTAAGGGAATCAAGAACCAGAGGACATAGGTTTAAGGTGAGGGGGGAAAGATTTAATAGCCGAGGGGTAACTTTTTACAGAAAGGGTGGTGGGGTATATAGAACGAGCTGCCAGAGGAGGTAGTTGAAACAGTAACTATCACAACGTTTAAGAAATATTTAGACAGGTACATGGATAGGATAGGTTTAGCGGAATATAGACCAAATGGAGGCAGGTGGAACTAGTGTAGATGAGACACGTTGGTCTGTGTGGGTACGTTGGGCCGAAGGATTGTTTTCACGATGTGTGACTCTATAGCTTTGAAAGGATCAATACCATAACACAACATGCAAGCTTCTCAAGAGCCAACACTTTGAGCTGGGGATTTGCTACAATACCTGAAACTCATGGTAGCTGGCCGATCACATAAAATCTTTTGGTCTGCTCGATGGTTGAGGATGGCCTCTGCACAGTTTGGGTGCATGGACGTTGCACTACATCCTGCAATGGAGGCAGTTATCTTTCTGGTGGACGGTGATGCCAGAGAAGTAGAACTGTTTCCTCGCTACCCAAATCTGCCAGAAATCCCACATAAAGCTCATCCATCTGTTCTTGAATAATTTGATCCAAGAAAGTATATTTGGAAACTTTGATGGTGCTGAAGTCCACCACACTACTGCTACTGAGCAAAATCTGTCAGTGTATCTCATTTTAATATTGGAAATGCTAGCAACATTAGGAGGTCAGGCAGCATCTGTGCAAGAACAGAAAGCTTAATTTTAGGAGAATAACCTTCAGAATTGACTGATTGGCTGAGTGTTTCCAGTATGGGTTTCCTGGATAAGGAATGTTTTGCTCTTTGTCTGCTGGGAACAGTGGCTTGTCATTCTTACGAATGTTTATTACTGACAATTTTAATAACATGGCAGTTGTCCTGGCCGGGCTCTAACTTTGATCATTTCTATTCTTTGTGGCTTTCAGTAGTGGGCACGTTCTCATACCTTGGCAGCACTGTCTTGAGATAGGTCAACACTGATGGCAAAGTCCAGAACAGGAAGCAAAAGCCAGATTTACATACAGGATATATAAGACCGACACATAAAGTGTGGGAATGAAGAGGAATCAGTTGCAAGACCAAGCGGAAGGGGTGGCGGCATAGTGGCAGAGCTGTGGCAGAGCTGCTGCCTTACAGCGCCAGAGACCCAGGTTCGATCCTGACTACGGGCGCTGCCTGTATGGAGTTCTTACGTTCCCGCTGTGACCGCGTGGGTTTTCCCTGGGTGTCCCAGTTTCCTCCCACATTCGAAAGACGTACGTTATCTGGCTTCGGTAAAATTGTAAATTGTCCCTAGTGTGTAGGATAGTGCTGGTGTATGGGTTGATTGCTAGTCAGTGTGGACTCGGAGGGCCGAAAGGGCTGTTTCCATGCTGTATCTCTGAAGTCTAAAGGGTATCATACTATTGAGTACAGACAAGTATGCAGAGACTAAAGGTGGCATATAACGATGCCATGAGAACACTGCTAAGGCAACCAAGATGGTGTAGTGCCAGTAATATGTTTGTGGCGGCAGGAGTCAGCACTTTAGAAGCTATCCTAAGACACCACATGTATAAATTCATTTGAAGGATAAATGACTCTAAAAATGTGCTTATTGTGGCCTTGACAAACATAAGGGTTAGCACTACACGCTACGAATCCCAGCTGTGGAGACACTGGTATCGTTGTCTCGTTGTACGACATTGATCATCTTTTACTCTGGATTTTTAACTTAAGTATTGTGGGTTTTTAAAATATATAAATTATGTTTTTACGTGATTTACCTTGATTTTATATATATATTTATGATATTTGATATGCAATGCATTTTTTAATGTAATGTTGCCCCTTGTCTGGACCTTGAGTCCGTAATAAAGTTATTATTATTATTATTATTATTATTGTTATTGTTATACGCACTTTACTCTATGATTGCAAGATATGGACAATGTACAGCAGACATACCAGGCTGAACCACTTCCGCATGACCTGGCTCCACAGCGTACTTTACATCAAATGGCAAGACAAGATTCGAGATACAAAGATTCTGATAAGGGATTTCATCTGAGGAGAGGAAACCATTTACAATGAGGGTGATGGGGAAGACCAGATCAAAGGAAATTTGGCAGTGAGCGACTGGAAATGGGAGAATGGGAGGGGTAGATTCATGGATGTCACCAATTTGGAAATGGCACGCCAGAAAATGGATGGAAGCCCAGAGAGCAGTCAAAAATATGTATGGGAGATGTTACAGAGGTTTAGAGGCAGAGGGGAGATCAATGAGCAAGGGAAATTGGAGGGCAGCAGAATGGCTAAGCAGATAGTCAAAGCAAAGCGAGAGACAAAGAAACATAGACACATAGGAAAATAGGTGGGGGAGTAGGATGATTCGCAGTGGAGCAAAACACCTAAGTTATTCTTCAGATTCTCCTTGAAGTCGTGAGCAATTTGGTAATGGAGAACAAGACCTAATCGCATTTGTTCCTGCCAGATCGGTCGGCAGATGGCTATACTCGCAATGTACTTGAAATCATAAAGTCATCGAGCCGTACAGTCATGCAGCTCCTTCAACCCAACATGTCCATGGCAGCCATTGTGCTGATCTATACTGACTCCATTTACCTCCAGAATCAGTGCAGAAGAGGTTAGAAGTATCTGGATGTTGCAAGATCCAAGGAACTGGTCAGAAAAAAAAACATAATTACCAGGAAATTCTCTGAAACACAAAATGTGTTTATAAAAGGCAACTTGCACTTTTTGGGACTTCCTTAACAGCTTCTCATCCAAAGAATTGCTTTTAAATGCAACTAAAATATAATGTGAGAAAATGCAAATTGAGAGTCATCAGGAACTCCAAGCTGCAGGAGCTTTGACTGCCCCGACACAGGAGCTTTGACTGCCCCGACACGGGAGCTTTGATCGCCCCGACACGGGAGCTTTGATCGCCATGACACGGGAGCTTTGACTGCCCCGACACGGGAGCTTTGATCGCCCCGACACGGGAGCTTCGATCGCCCCGACACGGGAGCTTTGACTGCCCCGACACGGGAGCTTTGATCGCCCCGACACGGAGCTTTGATCGCCATGACACGGGAGCTTTGATCGCCCTGACACGGGAGCTTTGATCGCCCTGATGGATGGTTTGATTGCCCCGATCGTGGGAGAAAAATGAGGGAAGAAGATTAGACTTTATTGCCTTCCATCACAGTGAGGAATGTGGGGAATTTGCTGTGGTGGATGTTTATGTTAACTTTTAAGTAGTTGTGTGTCTTGTTGCTTTTTTAGTATGGCTGTATGGTAATTTGCATATCACTGTACCTTAATTGGTACACGTGACAATAAAAGACCTTTGAAACCTTTGAAACCTATGAATCTTGGGATTGCACTGAGTGTTTGTCATGGATATAATCAGCAGAATATATACACAAAGACCTCTGGTATAAAGGAATGCAGTAAGTTTAGAAGAGGAAAGGCAACAGTAACCAAAATATAAATTAAAGTCATTGAGAATGAGGAATCATTGAGTGCAGAGGTTATGCAAGGAGTGGATGAAGAATGTCTTGTAGGAAAAGTCAGGGTGGAGTTTGGCAATTGAAAAGCAAATATGCTTAAAAATTTGACCTACAAAGATAATTGCCCTACTTGAAGTGGAGCTGGCTAATGACTAAGAATGCATCCAAGTTGTCACTTACATTATTTAAATGACTCCAAACCAGTACTTATTTTCTCTTCCATTCCATCTGCACTTTTACAGCGTACATGAGTCCTAATTATCACAAAGTGTGCTTTGTGCTTAACGCAATCATAGTTGATGCCAACTCGTTTCTAGTCAGAAGGACTTTAATAACGCTTGCGTGAAGCGAAGAATCATTGTGTCATTGAAATGAGGTGCTTTCCATCTGACTGACAGTATGCTCAATTAGCAGATGGTTAAATAAATAGCTGGGGATAGTTCAATGTGTTGTAAATAACAAAAAAAAGTATTGGATATTTTAGCATCCATTCTTTCTCACTCACATCATCGTAATGTCAAGAATCTTAAAGAATTCGTTGCATTCGGGTTTTGCTTTGTGTGTTCGGATGTTTTATCGATGGATGTCCTTCCTTTTCATTGTGGTTCCAAGGGCATTGACACTGCGTTAGGAGGCTATGTGGTTGCACCAGAAGAGGTGGCGAGGGAGTGCTCTAAGGTTGATTTTGTTGTAGGTAGTTTACATAATACGCTGATGGTTGCACAATCTTTGCAACAATGACCCAAAGGGTCACATTTGCACCAGTGAAGATGATAGAGGCATGTGATGCTCATCGGCCACTACTTTCTGCTTCACCACCTCCCTTTCAGCACCCCTGCTGTAAATGAAAAACGGTATTTCTTACACCTATCTTGCAACTAAACAACAACTGTGCTGTAGGCACCCGTGTGCGGACGCCGACAGACAAGAAGCCGAAGCAAAGAAGTCGAAGCTAAAGAACCGAATAGAAACGAGGCCGAAACGCCAATGAACCGAAAGAGTCCGAAGACGAAACGCCTACTAACCGACAGGATGGGATGCCTAAAAGCAAACTAACCGAAAGGGTGCGACGCCTAAAAGCCAACGAACCGAAAGGCGTGTCGCCTAAAAGCAAACGTTCCGAATGGCCGCTCTGTCAAAACGCCACCTACCCGAAAGGCGGCGTTGCCTACAGGCCAATGGACCGACTGCCGCTCAACAGAAAAGTCCAATAACGAACTTGACGTTGCCAGGGGGCGGGACATGTCAGCGATTGGTCCAGACCCCCGCGTCTATCACATTACTGTGAAGGCATGAACATTGACCCAAACCTCCGCTCCACCCGACCCGCAGCCCGTGGAGGGTGGCCGTGGGAGAGTGGGGGCTATCCCGAGCGATGCACATCTTCGGCCGCTTTTAACTTGGTGCTTGTGTTTAGATTGCCCAGTCACTTATGGCTTGTGTGGGAAAATGAACCACACGCTCCCATCTCCCCCTTTCTCTCCCCTCTTCTCTCTCGCCTTCTCTCTCCCCCTTTCTCTTTCCCTTCTCTCTCCCCTCTTCTCTCTCCCCCCTCTCTCTCCCCCCTCTCTCTCCCCCTCACTCTCCCTTCTTTCTCTCGCTTCTCTCTCCTCCTCTCTATCCCCTCTTCTCTCTCCTCCTCTCTCTCCCCTCTTCTCTCTCTCCTCCTCTCTCTCCACTCTTCTCTCTCCTCCTCTCTTCCCCTCCTCTCTTTTCCCCTCCTCTCCCCCCCTTCTCTCTCCCTTCTCTCTCCCTCTCCCCCCCGCTCTCTCTCTCACCCCTTCTCTCCCCCTATTCTCTCTCCTCCGTCTCGACCCGCGGGATGTCCCACAGTCATTGACCGCGATGCACCGCCATCGGACCCCAACCCCCTCACCAGAGTGATTACCCCCCCCCCCCCGACCCGCGGACTTTGCCACCCACACCAGGGTGATTCACCCCGGCCACGGGGACAGACGGTTTATTTATTACTGTCTCGCTGTTTGTGGAACGCACCCAAGCTCCCTTGCAGATATCAGGCAGCATCTCTGGAGAGAAGGAATGGGTGACGTTTCGTGCCGAGACCATTCTTCAGACTGCGTCTGAATTGTCTCGCCTCGAAACGCCACCCATTCCTTCTCTCCAGAGATGCTGCCTGTTCAGCTAAGTTACTCCAGCATTTTGTGTCTATCTTTGGTGTGACAGTTGTCTCATTTCAAAGGCATCATGTTTTGCGCACCCAGGAGAGACGCTGGACATGCCGTTTGCATCGATTCAAACAAGTGCGCTCAAATTGAAATCCAACATCTTTACGAGGGAGGGATGGAATAAATTTAATCACCGGCTAAAACAAAGGCCGTTAGGACAGGGAAATAATGCCACCAGTTAATTAACCATGTTCCTGAATGTAAGAACGATTTAGAAACCAGTTAATTAACCATGTATAAATGTATATCAGAGCGACCATTCGGTAAGTTTGCTTTTATGCGACGCAGCCTTTCGGTTAGTTTGCATTTAGGCGTCCCATCCTTTCGGTTAGTAAGCGTTTCGTCTTCATACTCTTTCGGTTCATTGGCGTTTTGGCCTTGTTTCTATTCGGTTCTCTGGCTTCGACTTCTTTGCTTCGCTTCTTGTCTGTCGGCGCCGCCTCCGGGTACCGTAGGCATCATTGCTCAGGCAATGGGGTAATTTTGATTTTATGTTTTATCTCCTTATTTTCACTAACTTCAGAAAAGATGGTAAGCTCCGTGCTAGCTTGCTTGCACTGTATTACATTTGAAGGCTAGGTTTGACCTAATTTCAGCAAAAAATGATTTTCATAGAACCATATGCACTCCTCCTGCGCATCCTAGAAACCAATAAATGTATGCTGGATTAATTCTATTTGCGGTCTTCAATATGTTATTCTTGCTCAACAAATTTCCTGATAGCACGGATAAGTGCTGCTGTCTCGAGAAATCAATGGCAAAGTTTAATTTCATAAGTTTTTTTTGCAAGAGGTTTACCTTAGGGCTTTCAATGTATCTGATATTGTCAATACATCAATTAATACTCACACGAAAAATTGTGCTATTCTATTCATAGTGTGGATCCTTGCCCTGTGCTGAGAGCATATTTCAGTAAGGTTTCTGTAGAAATGTGACAGCAAGGCTTTGGTATACACTGAAAACAAACTGGGAGATAAGTTAGCCTGCGGGGGTCCTGCTCATGTTTGATATTCAACAAGATATTTTGCTGAAAATTGTGAATGTCACTAGATTGCAGGTGAGGGCAGGATTGGACTTGGACGGAGTATCTTTGGAGTGCTTATTCTTCTTAAACTGCACGCGAAGGTAAGTGAAATCTTTCAGAAAAGAATGCATAAAAAGAACAATGCTACCGTAAATAAATGATTAATAAAAAGCATCTTGGTATTGGCAACGATAAGGGGAAAAAAACTATATGAATGGCTTTAGAAATGTTGTTCGAAATTATATAACATTTAAGAGAGATTTGGACAGGTACATGGATTGGATAGGTTTAGAAGACTATGGGCCAAGAGCAGGCAGGTGGGACTAGCGTAGATGGAGCATATTGGTTGCAGGATGTGCTGAATGGCCTGTTTCCATGCTGTATGACTCCATGACTATGTTAGAAACTATGTTATTGTTATACAAAAAAATGTAAGGATGTCATGAAAAATGTCTATGCTATAAATTAAACTTTAAAAATTGTGTCGTAAATGATAGTAATCAAAAGTGAAGAAATGTGGGATAATGTTAAATTCTTCATTGGCCCCACTGCCACACATACCTGATGTTGGTGTCATGGGTGTAGCTGCAAGTCCATTCATATTCAAGGCTGCCATCTGCTGCATCTGTGCTGCTGCAAATGCTGCCATTGGGTTCAGGTAACCTCCCTGGGCAACTGACGCCATTATCGTTGCTTGTTGCTGCATCAACTATTGAAAAAGTTAAAAAAACATTTGTTTATCTTTTTACTTTAATAAAATCACTACACAAATCCTAGAGGAAAATGCAGTTAGCCATGTTACTGTAGGGTATTTATCTATTTTTGAAATGAATTTCATGGTCCACATATTAACAATTTTTGCTGGCACCATTTTGATACAACGAGGTCCAAACTATACATTACCCAGTAACTGATGCAAATTGATCAGTGTGCTCTCCTATTGTACATAAGGACTCCTTTATATGTTTACTTATACATTATATTCATCATTTACTGTGTCTGGTTATTTGTTATTAACACTAACTTGTATTACAAAGTGATTGCAAAATCCAGAAAAAAAATCCCATCATATCAGATCTTAGCTCTCTCTTCTCCATTAAGATTGTAGCCACTTTTTATAATTGCACCTTTTAATCTATCCTTCATTACTCCCAATATTTTGGTTGTTCCCTTCAGTATTCTCTTGTATGCAAGATCCTTTCCGTACTGTAGTGACTATAATCATATACTGTACGGCAGAAGTGATTTGCATGATCAGTTTAGAAAATGACAGGATTATTTCACCTTTAAGGCTCAAATGTGGTTCCTTAACTGAGATTTTATTTTCAATTACTGCCATTGAACATTGTTAACTTCATCTGCTTGTCGGTCAGTACAGAACGCCACAGGAGATACTTCTTCCCTGTGGTTATCAAACTGTACAACTCCTCCCCCTTCTGTCGAGGGGACTCTCTCCTCTCCCCCTCCCTTCCCCAATCTTTGCACATCCCCAATCCTTTCCACTCGTCACTTCAATTTCATGTTTCATGTATTTTGTGTTTTATGACTGTTGGCAGATCAATTTCCCTCCTGGGATAAATAAAGTTCTATCATATCGCATCATACCAGCAACATCAGATCCATTCATTTATCATGGATTTTTTTTTCATTTAAATAATTTACTCTCAAATGTTCTGCATGCACATGGAATGTCTTATATTTCTCTTTACTAAATTTCATCTGCCGCTGGTCTGCCTAATTCACAAGAGTCTTCACACCCAACTGGAGCTTATCCTGTTTATCTTTGACATCTATCACATCCATTTGGTTTGCATCATATGCAATCTCAGCCTCTGTGCTTGTAGCTGCTCCCATCCCCTCCAATCCCAACACCACCCCAAATCTTACGTTGATGCCAAACCTGTTTTCTGTGAAAAGTCTATTGTTTCTAACTATTCTTTTCATTGCATAATTCTTTTTCTGAGTTCTACTTATCAACCAGTAAGTAACCATTGTGAACTACTTTTGTTAAATATTTTATCTTTATATTTATCACCAACCATTTCAGAGAAATGTAACAGTAGCCCAAGTAAAATCAAAGTGAGTAACATGTGTGGTATGGTACCTCCCAGCTTCAAGCTGGGATTGATCTTGATGTTGGGTGCAGTCTGTGCAGACTTTGTATATTCTCCCCATGATTAAATTGGCTTCCTCCCGTTGCCCAAAAATGTGCTGGTAGATTAATTAGCCATTGTAAGTTGTGCCACACTGTGGTTAAGTGGCCAAATAATCAAAGGGGAATTAACAAGCATATACATGTGGGGCAGATGGAACTGATAGGACTGTTCTGCTGGACATCAGCATAGATCCCTGATGGGCTGAACGGCAATCATAAATGTATCATAATACATAACAATGCAATAGCCTATCCTGATCAAGCTCGAGGCAGACTCAAATAACAGCAGTACAATTGACTGATAACATTTCCAGTAGTTTCTCCATTCGTCAGCTAAGAATCTGAGGGTCCCGAGAATTATTATCTTTAATTTACACAGCTATTCGTCATATAGTTGCAACTCAGTGACGTTCTTATAGTTCAAGTAAATCATTGCTTTCCTGCACAGTGAATAATGAAATTGAAAACTAATTTAACACTCCACTGCCTGTTTAGCATCAGTTCCTCATATCCTTGCAGATCCCTGACGGGATCGATCAAAGTCAGCATGGATTTATGAAGGGGAAATCATGCTTGACTAATCTTTTGGAATTTTTTGAGGATGTAACAAGTAGAATGGATAAGGGAGAGCCAGTGGATGTGGTATATCTGGACTTTCAAAAAGCCTTTGACAAGGTCCCACACAAGAGGTTAGTGTGCAAAATTAGAGCACATGGTATTGTGGGCAGGGTATTGACATGGATAGAGAACTGGTTGGCAGACAGGAAGTGAAGAGTAGGCTTGGTGCTGTGACCCAGGTTGTTTACAATATATATTAATGATTTAGATGGGGGAATTTAATGTGACATCTCTAAGTTTCAGATGGCACAAGGCTGGGTTGCAGTGAGCTGCGAAGAAAGTGCTATAAGGCTGCAAGGTGACTTGGATAGGTTGGGTGAGCGGGCAGAAGCATGGCAGATGCAGTATGGTGTCAGATTAGGTGAAGGGGAGGTGCAATGAGACCTTGGTGTGCTTGTACATCAGTCACTGAAAGTAAGCATGCAGGTACAGCAGGCAGTGAAGAAAGCTAATGGCATGTTGGTCTTCATTGCAAGAGGATTTGAGTTTAGGAGCAATGAGGTCTTACTGTAGTTGTACAGAGCCCTGGTGAGACTGCACCTGGAGTATTGCGTGAAATTTTGGTCTCCTAATTTGAGGAAGGACATTATTGTTATTGAGGAGTGCAGCGTAGGTTCACCATGTTAATTCCCAGGATGGCGGGACTGACGTATGATGAAAGAATGGGTTGACTGGGCTTGTATTCACTGGAATTTAGGATAAGAGGATATGGATTTTGGATGATCAGCCATGATCATATTGAATGGCGGTGCTGGCTCAAAGGGTCAAATGGCCTACTCATGCACCTATTTTCTTTGTTTCTATGTTTCAATCCCCACTTCAGTGGAGATACTTAATGATTAAGGGTAAAGATGAAAAATGTGGTATTAACTCTGTTACTCTATCCACACATGCTGCCTGACTTGCTGAATACTTCCTGCATTTTTCTATTTCAGATTTCCTGCAACTACAGAGTTCTGAACGAAAGGGAAAATCAGAAGGCCACATGCCAGTTTTCATTGTTGGGTCTGTGGTGGAGAGAGTTATCAGTTTCAACTTCATGGGCATTAATATCTCAGATGACCTTTCCTGGATGCAGCACGAATCACAAGGAAAGAGCATCAGCACCTCTACTTTCTTGGACGTTCAAAGAGATCCAGCATGAAGCTGTTCCTGAACCTGGTCGTGTAGGACTTCAGGCTTCTGTGTTCGGCTTCTTGATGCAGCTCCTCATCTTGATGCTTTCAATGGAGGGGAGGTTTGTGCCCATGATGGAACAGGCTGAGTCCATTGTTCAATACTTTGACCCTGACACCACTCAATGCTCTGACAAACCTCAACCGATGTACTGTAGAAAGAATCCTGACTGGTTGCATCATGGTCTGTTATGGCACAAGGATGCAAAAGGCTACAGAGAGTGGTGGACTCAGCCCAGCCCTCCCCTCCATCAAAGGCATCTACGTGAGGGGCTGCATCAATAATGTGGCATCTATCATCACAGGTCCCTACCATCCAGGCCTCTTCTCAGTGCTAACGTTGGGCAGGAGGCATAGAAGTCCCACACCACCAGGTTCAGGAACAGCTACTTTCCTACAACTCATAGTTCCCTGAACCTAATTGCGCAGCCTTAATCCTACCTCAACAACAGAACACCACAGTCGACCTATTGCCCTATCATGAGCTTTTTATCTAATTGCATTTTGCATTGATGTCTTGTTTTTTTGCAAACTCTTCTTTCTTTAAGAAAAATTATGCATCGCTAAAGTCTGATTTATGTACAGTCTGTTGTTGTGTATTTGTCTGAGTCCATGCACCTGTGATGCTGCTGCAAACAAGATTTTCATTGTTCCTGTACATTGCTTTATATGTTTGTCGGACAATAAACTCGTGACTTGAATTGCACTTTCATTTTTTTTTAATGTTACAGGGATATAGCTGCTGTATACAAAGAGCAGCTCTCTACTGTTTACCTTCAAATCATGGATGCTTAATCCATTGAGTACAAGCTGTACAATTACATTTTCAAATGTAATAAGTAGAATCAAACAGAAATAACACAATAAGACAGTACAATAATCTTTTGTTTTCACAATCTTCTCTTCCCATTGGGTCTCAGCATGTAATATTTTATACTCTTCATGTGAAAGTATCTTACATGGATATTGCAAGTAATATTTTGGGAAAAATATTTTTTTAAATATGAAAGTTTAATATATAAACTTGGAGTAAAAAGCTGGAATGCAACAAAAAAATAATCTTCAGAAAGACACCCCAAATAGGCGTTATGAGGGGAGCATTTCATAGTGGCGAACTGATAGTTTGTGGTGATCTTTTAATGTTTAGGCTGATGGTGAAGTGATTGCAACAATACTCATCAATCCTATAATCCAATTGTATGACTTGTAAGGCAGCGTGGCCCCTGGCTTTCTGCTGTTGGGAGAGGTACCACAGGCTGGATTGCATGTTCTGCATTGGTGGACTCTTCAATTGGTCATAGAGTCATACAATGTGGAAACAGGCCCTTTGGCTCAACGGCCACGCTGACCAACATGTCCCATCTACACTGGCCATAACTGCGTGCGTTTGGCCCATACCATGGTACTCGAGGAGGTGGCTCTAGACATCGTGGGTGCATTGGTGATCATTTTCCAATGTTCTCTCGACTCTGGATCCGTTCCTGTGGACTGGAGGGTAGCCAATGTAAATCCACTTTTTAAAAAAGTATGCAGAGAGAAAACGGGGAATTATAGACCAGTCAGCCTTACATCAGTAGTGGGGAAGCCGCTGCAGTCGATTATTAAAGATATTATAGCAGCGCATTTGGAAAGCAATGACAGGATTGGTCAAAGTCAGCATGGATAGTAGACTGGTTGGCAGACAGGAATCAAAGAGTAGGAATTAACCGGTCCTTTTCAGAAAGGGAGGCAGTGACTTGTGGGGTGCCACAAGGCTCAGTGCTGGGACCCCAGTTATTTACAATGTATATTAACAATTTATATGAGGGAATTAAATGTAAAATCTTCAAGTTTGCTGATGACACAAAGCTGGGTGGTAGTGTGAGCTGCGAGGAGGATGCCATGAGGCTGCAGGGTGACTTGGATAGGTTGGGTGAGTGGGCAGATGCAGTATAATGTGGATAAATGTGAGGTTATCCACTGGTGGTAAGAACAGGAATACAGATTATTATCTGAATGGTGTCAGATTCGGAAAAGGAGAGATGCAATGAGGCCTGGGTGTGCTTGTACATCGGTCACTGAAAGTAAGCATGCAGGTACAGCAGGCAGTGAAGAAAGCTAATGGCATGTTGGCCTTCATTGAGAGAGGATTTGAGTTTAGGAGCAAAGGGTCTTACTGCTGTTGTACAGGGCCCTGGTGAGACCGCACCTGGAGTATTGTGTGCAGTTTTGGTCTCCTAATTTAAGACAGGACATTATTGATATGGAGGGAGTGCAGCGTAGGTTCACCAGGTTAATTTCCGGGTTGGCTGGACAGACATATGGTGAAAGAATGGGTCGACAGGGCTTGTATTCACTGGAAAATTAGAAGAATGTGATCATAGAATGTGATTATAGAATCATAGAAAATTCTTAAAGGATTGGACAGGCTAGATGCAGGAAAAATGTTCCTGATGTTGGGGGAGTCCAGAACCAGAGGTCACAGTTTAAGAATAAGGGGTAGGCCATTTAGGACTGAGACGAAGGAAAACATTTTTCACCCAGAGAGTTGTGAATCTGTGGAATACTCTGCCACAGAAGGCAGTGGAGACCAATTCACTGGATGTTTTCAAGAGAGGGTTAGATTTGGCTCTTAGGGCTAAAGTTATCAAGGGATTTGGGGAACAAGCAGGAACGGGGTACAGATTTTAGATGATCAGCCATGATCATATTGAATGGCTGGAAGGGCTGAAAGACCTACTCCTGCACCTATTTTTCTGTGTCTATGTTTCTATCCCTCCAAACCTGTCCTGTTGCAATAGTCTCAACTGCCTCCTCCGGCAGGTATTCCAGTAGAGAATAAAAAAGGTTTATTACCTGCTTTGAATGATGGAATGAAGTCATAATTCAGAAGTTCTTTTAAAGGGAATAAACTTTCATTTTTGTGCATTAAGACGTGCAGGTGTGTAGGTTAATTGGCTTCTATAAATTGTCCTCAATGTGTAGGATAGAACTAGTGTACGGCTGATTGTGGCCTGTGAGGACTCTGTTGGCCAAAGAGCCTATTTCCATGGTATATCTCTAAAACTAAGAACTAAAACTATAATTTCAAATAAAATACTGCAATGTATTTCATATTTGATAACATTTCAGATCTGACTTTGGAAACCACACTAACTTCCATATGATTCAAAATGAATGGTTTTACTGCTATGAGTCTGATATTCACTTTAGAGATTGGTGAGATCAGAGTTTGATTTTTAGTCAGCCTTCACATCTGATTAAGACTAGAAAGCTTTATTAATTGTTCAGAAAATAAATTATTTGTACGTATTTGTATTCATTGTGCAGCAGACACTGGAAGCTCCTGTGAGGTCAGAAGGTGTCAGTCAGCAAGTCTTTCAATGGCTGCAATGGTGAAACAGAATTGTTTAGAACATTACGAGGAACAACATAATAAAATATATGCTGAAAACTATGAGTAAAGCTCTGCAGTTGAGTGTACATGGTGTCGCCACAAAGTCATAGAGCGTGATGTGTACTTATGAACTTATGAAACAGGCCAGCGTTTGGCCCATATCCGTCCAAACCTGTCCTATCCATCGGGATAGTCCTTGCCTCAACTACCTCCTCTAGCAGGGGTACATAAAAGGCTGGAGAAACTCAGCGGGTGCAGCAGCATCTAAGTAGTCTGAAGAAGGGTTTCGGCCCGAAACATCGCCTATCTCCTTCGCTCCTTAGATGCTGCTGCGCCCGCTGAGTTTCTCCAGCCTTTTGTGTACCCTTGATTTTCCAGCATCTGCAGTTCCTTCTTTAATACCTCCTCTAGCAGCTCTTTCCTTACACCCACTACTCTTTGTGTGAAACAGTTACCCCTCTTTACCCCTTCACCTTGAACATATGTCCTCTGGTCCTCGATTCACCAAGAGACTGTGCATCTACCTGATCTATTCCTCTCATGAGGTCTCTATTAAAATATCTTATAGGGAAATGTATTTTCACTTGAGGGTTATTCGTAGGCCACTCCTGAAATATATCAGAAAGAATATATCAAGAAAGATACACAGCAGTGAAATAGACTTTTTGCATCTAACCTGCATCAAATATCAGGCACTCATTTTGTTTAATTTATTGTCATGTGTACCAAGGTACAGTGGAAAACTGTGCTATCCAATCAGCAGAAAGGCTATACATAATTACAATTTGGTCATCCACAGTGTACAGATACATTTACACAAATTCAATTTCTTTCTCATACGGTCATAAGGAATGGCACGGAATTAGGCCATTCGGCCCACCAAGTCTGCCATTTAATCATGGCTGATCTATCTCACCCTCCTAACCCTATTCTCCTGCCTTCTCCCCATAACCCCTGACACCCGTACTCTCTGTTCTCTCCATATTCCTATCAACTTCTATCTTGATTCTACTATTCACTCAACGTTAGGGGCAATTTTCTGTGGCCAATTAACTAATCAATACATGTTTCATTGGGATGTGGGTGGAAACTCAGGGGAAACTCTTTAGTTCACAGAGTGGATGTGCATGCGACACCGTGGGTCGGGATTGAATCCAGGTCACTAGAGTTATCAGGCAATAGCTTTAATAGCTGTGATGTTGTGCAGCCCTATAGATGGGGCAAGACTCTAATCCTGAACTCGGAAGCACATCTGCCAGTAGTTTCCAAGAATTTGACTCATATATACTTGCACAGTGTGAAAAGCATTTGGATTTATATCAATGAAAAAAAAAGAAAAATTACTTTTTCCAACATCTCCCTTCCAGGTTTAAGAAACAGTTGGACATGTACATGCATAGGATAAGTTTGGACGGATAGGGACCAGGCGCAAGCAGGTGGTACTAGTGTAGCTGGGACATTGTTGGCTAGTGTGGGCAAGTTGGGCTGAAGGGCCTGTTTCCACACCGTATTACTCTATGACTCACCAGTCTGAAGAAGGGTCTCGACCCGAAACGTCGCCTATCTCCTTCGCTCCTTAGATGCTGCTGCACCCGCTGAGTTTCTCCAGCTTTTTGTGTAACCCACAGGTAGCCTTGTTTGGGTCAATTTTCCAAAAGGTATTAGATGGCGGTTTAGAAGCACAGCTGGTAGAGCTGCTGAAAAAATCTTGTTTGGTACATTACCCACATCCCTGGACTGAAAGCACCTTCTTTCTCCTTGAGTGGACCTACCTTCTACCTGGTTACCCTCCTGTTTTAGCATAGGTATAAAAAGATTTAAGATTTTCATTAATCCACTTTGACAAAACCATTTTGTGTCCCCTTTTGGCCCTTTTAGTCACCCGCTTAAGTTCTCTCCTCTTTTCTTTGTATTCCTCAGTCCCTATAGCACTTTATTTATCCTTTTTTTTGTCCTAACAATGTTTGTGCTGCACAGGAAATACACTAACCGCATCACAATCACACTTTAGGAAATATTATTTTGTATTACTGATAAAATGAATTGTTCTAGGCAAAGATGAAAGCCATTTCATGACATACTTTTTTGTTTACAAGAAATAACCAGATTTACGAACTCCAGCAACTTCCATTGACAAAGCACATTTAATATAGTAAAATATCCCAAGGCATTTTAGCCCAGATTTACTAAACAACAGTTGACATCCAGCCATATACAAAGTTTACAGGAGATGCAGGGAAATCTCTGAGATACAGGTGATTCAAATCAGCCATGGGATCCAAATCAAGGCATTACCAGACGTACATGAATGATGTTAAATGTGACTCAATGCAGGTGGTTTTAGTATTTGTTCCACATGCACTGGAATTTACACAGTGTTTCTTTCCCAGGGGATTACTAGAAAACCCTGGGGTAAAGGTGTGAATTATTATTTATTCTCGTGTCACTATGGGCAGGCTCCCTGAGCTCTTACTGAAGTCGCAGTTGGAGACTTGAATAACCCTGGGAAATTCAGGCCCTAACCTTTTATCATTTCCTCATTTTTTTTTTCCAAATTGTGTTTGCTGGAAATAGTAATAATAAGAATATAAACTGGATGAGCATTTATTGTAATTGAAGAGATAAAACAGATGAGGCTTGTCATTGGTAACCTGTTTGAAAATGTTTCTTGAATTAATGGGAGGAAAGATAAATTTGCACAAGACTCATGGTCATATTATACAGTTCAATAAAAGATGCAAATTCACTGTCACATTTGCAACTGGGTGAAGTGCATTGAAGGTGGCTGTGTGATGTGGGAGTCCGATTTAATTTGGAAGTGCCAAAGCCAGTGGGCTATGACTCTTGCTCCTTTAGGGCATCTGATAATAGCTTGAGTTTGTATTGGGTGCACAATAAATCCAGCCATTACCAACATTTTGAACCTCTTTAATGGATTATAAATGAACTCTTCAGTGAGGTTGAAGTTACTGTGTGCAACAGTGAGAGCGTATACAAAGCCCACTAATGCACAGTAGGTACATTAGTCTTAATGGCACCTGTGCCCTCTGGAGATAGAATAGGTTCAATGTACAGATCAGATGCTCATAATATTTTTAACTTGCTTAGGGCTTGTTAGAAACCAATTAATGATGAAAGCACAAATTTTCACATGGTTGCTTTCCAGTTTCATGTGACTGCAATAACCGGTGTAGGTTTGCCCTTTAGGTCACAGAGAAAGCAGGAAAATATTCCACACAGAGCAAAACAAGAGGGATCGTAAAGAATCTCTCTCACATGGCCACGTCATGTCTTAACTTGTTGAATGTATTAAGGAAGCATTTCCTTGGCTTTTCTACCAAAGTTATGTGGATTAGATGAATAAATTCATTTGTGATGTATACCACTACCGAGTCTATCTCTTGAGATACATAAACGAGTTCATCACGAAGATAGACATAAAAAGCTGGAGTAACCCAGCGGGACAGGCAGCATCTCTGGAGAGAAGAAATGGGTGAAGTTTCAGGTGAAGACCCTTCTTCAGACTGGTTAGGGATAAGGGAAACGAGCCCTCACAGCCCAGTGGTATGAATATTGATTTCTCTCACTTGAGGTAGCCCCGGCCTTCCCTCTCACTGTATCCCTCCCCCACCCAAGTCGCACTAGCTTCACATTTTCACCCTATAAAGAGCTAACAATGGCCTGTTTCCTTTATCTTCATTACTTTTTTGCATAGCTTTTATTCATTGTTCTTTATCTCTCCACTTCATCATCTATATCTCTCATTTCCCTTATCCCCAATCAGTCTCGTCCCAAAACGTCACCCATTCCTTCTCTCCAGAAATGATGCCTGTCCCGTTGAGTCACTCCAGCTTTTTGTGTCTATCTTCGGTTTAAACCAGCATCTGCACTTCCTTCCGACACAACTAGTTCATCACATTCATTAATCCTGCAGCACAATGTGTTTTTGGAAAGGGGAGACCACAGGTTTCCTGAGAAAGCACATTTATCCTGAGAGCCAAATGTCTATTTGTACTTGTGACTTGGTGCGAGTACCTGATAGCCAATTTTCAACACAAGTCTGAGTTCTTCATTCATGGCTGCTTAGTGTTATTCACGCAACATGAAGTCCTTTGCTGTGTGGGTATTGAGAGGGAAAGAGAGCAATGGGAGATCGGAAACTGGGAGATCACCTGGGCGAATCATGGGATCATCTTTCATTTTGGGGAATTTTGGGGATGGATATAAACTTGTTAAGCATTTGGTGTAGATTTACTCCAGTCACTCTGGGCTGTGGGTAATACACAGTCTACAGTTGGGGTTCTTATCACAGGTAGTCACAGTAGCAGGAAACTCAACATGAGTCTCCACATGTCCTCGTGGGAACTTCCTGTCCTACTCAAAATAAGTCCCCGATTCAACAATTGCCAGTGGGAACCAAAATTAATGTGGGGCGAGACTGACTAACCAAAATCCCACACAATAATAAGAATATAATTAGTAGATAGGCTGAATGGCCTAATTCCGGTCCTATTATGTATGACCTTATGACCTTAGTCAAATAATAATAACTACAACAAACAAAACAACAATAATGCTGTTCAGTGAACAACAAAAATGCAATAATTAAACTAAAGAATACGTTAGTATCTGCTACATCAAATGAGAAAAATAATAACATTGAAGCTTTTTGAAGGTCTCCTCAAGTGCAGTTATGTCGCAGGATGTTGGCAGCCTTCAAGGTGCAATGAAAGGCTCACGAGTTTAACATGTCTGTATTTTTTGTACTCTAATTGATTTCAGGCTCACTGTGCCTAGTAGAAAGAGAGAAAATTGGAAGTATCAAAATTATTTGGTTGTCAGCCAGTTTCTTGTCTTTTGATTATTGCCTTTTGTACGTTCAAATCAGTGGCAAGAATTGTGACTGATGTGTGTGTGTGTGTGTGTGCGCACTACATGCTTGACAATGTTGTAATTACATTTACTGTTGGGTATTTCTGCACAGCAAACTGTACATGTATTGCATCTATATATCAGTGCAGATAAGTAGATAAAATTTAAACAGGTGTACAAAATGTTATACTGCGGAGCACAAATTAACTGTCTATAATGCCAATCCTCGTCTGTGACCTGTGTGACTTCACTGTGACCTTTAGGCAGAGGAGGGATCGTGGTAACAAAATGGAGCGGGAAGTGAGGATAAGTACAGGAGCGAGGTGAAGCCCACTGACTTCTTGAGTCCAAACTCACCAAAACCTCAAAAGCCCCTGCAATCAGTCTGAAGAAGTTTCCCAACCCAAAACGTCACCTATCCATTTTCTCCAAAGATGCTGTCTGGCCCGTTGAGTTACTCCAGCGCTTTGTGTCTTTCTGCACCTAAACCTCAGGTGATTTGAAACCAAATGCATAGTGAATCATAGAGGGATCATGAAATCCCTACTGCAGGCTGTAAAAAGGTCAACTAAACATGGAAAATAGTCACCTAATGTTGCCAAAGGTTTTGGGGAGACCTGATAGAATACATCAAAGTCTGAGAGGCTTAGATAGGGTAGACCAAGAGAATCATTTTCCTAGGATGGAAATATCAAACACTAGAGGGCACAGCTTTAAGGAGAGAGGGGCAGAGGTAAAAGGATATGTTTGGTCTTTTTGATGAGCATGTGGATATGCAAGGAATGAAGGGATATGAATAATGTGCAGGCAGATAAAAGTTGGGATTGGCGCTCAGTGCAGACATTGTGGTCAAAGGGCCTGTTCCTGTGCTGTACTGTTCTATTCTAATTCAAAGAAGTGTACAGGTAATTCAAATTCATGTGCTATGGCACTCCCAATGTTTGACAGATAATCTACCTGTGGGATCTGATATGCTCTCCAGTACACTTTGCTGTCAACGTATGAATATGACTTAAATTAATTAGATACTTGGTAACTATGTAGCAATAATAAATCTTGAAAATATGTGATCTGTTAGCTTAACATCTCCCATCCTGACTTAACATATAATCACGACTTACAATGTCTATTTCTAAATATTGCTAAACATGTGTACTTAGAGTTGATTCTTTTTATTTTCCCCGGATGGAGTGTCACGCATGAGAAGCATGGGAAGCTCTTAAGCTGGTCTCATTTTGGCTTTAAAATAGGAACGACTCCTTTTCTTGAAAAGGAAACATCCTTTGCAACATTCGCATTGAGAGCCAAGAATTGACTCCAGTGTAACAAAACATCAGCATCCATTGAAATTCTCCAAATGTAATTTTGGCATAAATTTGGCAGAGACCTCAGTGAATTGGTTGTTTACTCAATATCACTGGTGTTTCCATTGACTTTATGTCAGGGAATGACAGAAACTCCACAGAAATCTCTGGTGCTGCGTTCTAATTTGTTGATGAAAGTAGAACAATTGGACCTATGGTTTCAGCTACAAATCCTTTTTATTTTCATTAGGGATGAAGGAAACATCTCTTGGGATTAACTTCACTCTTTGTCTGCTCTAGCTTTTAAATCTTAACACCTGGTTTATTCTCCATCTTCTGTTTCATCAGCTTTTAACTACAATTTCACAGCAAGCACTCTGAATTTTAACTTTGAGTATTAGTGCAAAATGTACAACAGCAGATGGACAATTAGATTTTCTTCAGAGAATTTACCTTAGTTTAGAGATATAGCATGGAAACAGGCCCTTATTCCCATCGAGCGTGCCAATCAGTGATTACCCATACATCAATTCTATCTTATACCCTAGGGACAATTTTACAGATTTTACAATGATCATACAAAGCTGTATGTCTTTGGGATGTGGGAGGAAACTGGAGCACCCAGTGATCATGGGGAGAACATACAAACTCCATACAGACAGTGCCCGTAATCAGGATCCAATCCGGGTCTCTGTCACTGTGAGACACAACTCTACCGCTGCACCACTGTGACAGTTAGCTATTGTGCGAGAGGTTTGATGGATATGCAGGTAATCATTTTATGTTATGAAAATATCATTGAAAAATATTGTCAACGTTTTTTTGTTTTCCTTCCCGGAATTTGTACTCTGACAGCGTGAATTGTAGTCTGCCCGTGTCCTTCCTGACAGATACAGCACTGTGTTTCTGTATCTAAAGATTTCCTGTCGCCGCATGGGGAGATGATTAGTGCCCTCTGAATATCTCTGCGGAAAGTTGCTGCTGTGAAGTGAAGAAGGCGGTGACTTCATTTCATAAAGGTTGGTAAAATCAACTGGTTCAACTTGTCTGAGGTGGTACAGCTCATCATTAACAATCCTGTGTGTGTACTGAATATAGATAACATCTGCACTATGAACATTGAAGGTATCCAACCGTAAGCACTTTGCACAAGTATTGTTAAGGTCAAGAGCTCATCCAGCAAAGGTACACAGTGATACACACATGTGGCTGATCAACAATAATTTGAATAA
The DNA here is from genome assembly GCA_963514005.1 of Raja brachyura. The sequence goes on along the minus strand of OY740781.1, from coordinate 46,870,571 downwards.
CTGGAATATAGCAGGATGAGAGGGAATCTTATAGAAAGATATAAAATTATTACGGATTGGACACGCTAGATGCAGGAAAAATGTCCCCCATGTTGGGAGAGTCCAGAACCAGGGGCCACAGGTTAAGAATAAGTGGTAGGCCATTTAGAACTGAGATGAGGAACAACGTTTTCACACAGAGAGTTGTGAATCTGTGGAATTCTCTGCCTCAAAAGGCAGTGGAGGCCAATTCACCGGATGCATTCAAAAGAGAGTTTAATAGAGTTCGTAGGGCTAGCTGAATCAAGGGATATGGGGAGAAGGCAGGAACGGATACTGATTGTGGATGATCAGCCATGATCTCATTGAATGGTGGTGCTGGCTCGAAGGGCCAAATGGCCTACTTCTGCAACTATTGTCTATGTATCTGTGCATCTATATATATCTATAACTGCAACAGCATGATGCAGGCCATTTTATTACAAATAATGCAGTTTTAAAATACCGATTCAAATTAAATTTGCTGCTCATGTGATGTTAAACCAAACAAATTACATTTTCAATTGATTCTCTGAAAATGTCTAAAACCTGACGACTAAATACATTTACATTCCTACTGTGATTTTCCATTCATTTATCAACCAAAAGTTGTAAAGGTTGAGATGGTTCCTGCGCAAATGAAAGTTTGATGATTAAAAATCATCATGCACTGAAATAGCTAAGAAGGTCTGAAGAAGGGTCTCGACCTAAAACGTCGCCCATTCCTTGTCTCCAGAGGTGCTCTCTGTCCCGCTGAGTTACTCCAGCTTTTTGTGTCTATTTAAAGTTAAAAAGTGTCAGGTACTAAAAATAGTAGTTTAACCTATTTTTCACACTGGATTCCATTTTGGATCGTGGTGTGCCAACATTTTTCGTGCTATGAAAATTAATTCTAATTTGCACTCAAGGAACAACATTTAGTTAACCGATAAAATACCTCCAAGCTCATTGGAATCCACAATAATTCTCAACACCGGTGCCCTGCAATGATGTGTTCTCAGTTCTCCATAATACTCATTACACACTCATGACTGTGTGGCCAAATTTGGCTATGACTCCATCTACGATTTTGCAGATGACACCACTGTGGTGGGCTGGATCATGAACAATGACGAGATGGAATACAGGAAGGAAATAGAGAACTTAGTATCATGGTGTCAGGACAACAACCTATCCCTCAATACCGGCAAGATAATGGACATAGTTATTGATCTTAGGACGTGTCCCAATCAGCATTGATGGTGCTGACATGGAGATGGTTGAGAGCTGCACATTTCTTGGTGTTAATATTATCAATGATCTGTCGTGGGCCAGCGCATTGAAGCCACTGCCAAGAAGGCTCACCAATGCCTCTACTTACTTAGGAGATTAAGGACATTTGGCATTTCTCGAATGACTCCTACAAATGTGAACAGATACACCTTAGAATGAAAACTATTGGGATGAGTGACAGCTTAGTTTGGGAACAGCTCTACCCAAGACAATTGCGGATGTTGCCCTGTGCTTCATACAAACCAGACTCGCCACCATTGATTCCATTTACACTTCAAGCTGCCTCAGAAAAGCAGCCACCATACGATTTGTCCCATCCCAGTCATTCGTTCTTATCCCTGCTCCCGTTGGACATAATGTACAGAATCTTGAAAGCATGCACCACCAGACACAGGAATATCTTCTTCCCCTTTGTTATTGGGCTTCTGAACGATCCTTGCATAAGACTGACTGATTGATCGATATCCCACTGCAGATATTGGACTGGTGTCGGACTACAATGCTGAGAACCATATTCCACACTCTGCATCTTCCCCTTTACTCTACCTATTATACGCGATTTTGGCTTGATTGTACTTATCTATTTAATTTGTCTATTTTTTCTAATTATGTTCCCATTGACCTCATGTTTTTAAGCAGATAACCACAAACTGCAATCACACAATGAACGACTTTTTTGAAGCCCAGTGTTCAATAAAATAATCAATCATAAAGGAAGATTCACCGCAATTTTCATGGTCCGAGTCTTTCCTTCGGGTTCCTCCTTCCAGATGACATGTCAATACGCAGAAGATTGAGGACATGTGCCGTGATGCATGATATATGCTTTTCGACTGCACAACAACTCATACAGTAGCAGTACTTCATAACATGGTTTAACTCTCAGATAGCATTTTTTGTATTACCACCGTGTTGTCATCACTTATCTTTAGAATCCACACCACACACTGTCCATGTTACACAATCCCTCACAGCTTAGCATCTTCCCCGAACACTTGCCACCTCACTCGCCCAAATCGCTCCCCCATCCAATCCGACTGGTTATCACCTGGACCCTCACCATTACCTCTTCTTCACTTCCTTTACATATCACCTGGCCATCTTAGATTCCTTAACTGATGCTCAACCAATGACCTCTGGTTTATGTCTAGGTTTATTATTGGTACTTGTACCGAGGTACAGTGAAAAACTTTGTTTTTGCATGCTATCTAATCAGATCTGTTAATAGGTATAAACAAGGAGCTGCAGATGCTGGCATACCAAAAAAAGACTGAAGAAAAGTCTGAAGAAGGGTCTTGCCCCAAAACGTTACACATTCCTTCTCTCCAGAGACACTGCCTGTCCTGCTGAGTTACTCCAGCATTTTGTGTCCATAAACTCAGCGGGTTGAGCGACATCCCTGGAGAACATGGGTAGGTGATTTTTCGGGTGAGGACCCTTGGTCAGATAATCCTGTATTTAAATATAACCAAGTCAAACTCCATAACAACAGGTGGAGCAGAAGGAAAGATACAAAATGCAGAATATAGGTCTTAGCATTGTAGCGCATCAGTTCCATTGATAAAGTTCAATGTCTGCAATGGGGTATAAGTGAATCAGACACTATCCTAACTTATGTAAGGACCTAACCTATCCTAACTTATATCGGAATCCTATTATCCATTCTATTTATCCATTGCCTTTTTGTAGATATGTATATAGCGCTGCAGAAACTGTGTACCTTATTCCCCCCCCCCCCTTTTTGTCTTGTTTTTGCACTGAGTAGGAGCAGTTTTTAATCTCACTGTACATGTGTATAGTGACAATAAAAGGCATTCTGATTCTGATTCTGACCGTTCAGAAGCCGTTCAAATGAGATTATCATGTTGAAGTTGGAGCATTTGTTCATGAATTGGAATCTAATGTAGGAGTCCATGTTGTCTAGGCGTTCCTGCTATGGACCTGATGCAAAGGTAAGCAAACTGCAGGAAGGGTCTCGACCCGAAACGTCGCCTATCTCCTTCGCTCCTTAGATGCTGCTGCACCCGCTGAGTTTCTCCAGCTTTTTGTGTAACCCTGCAGGGGATCAAGGCTCGCTGGGAGACTGAAGTTAATGTGCGACATCACCAGTCTCTTAATGCATTTAGTGATGGTAGATTTCAGTGTCATAGAACAGTAGCCATTAAGGCATGCCACCCTACTTTTCTTTGACACTGGGATAATAGTGGTCTTCGTGAAACATGTTGGGACCTCAGAATGGAGTAGTGAGAGGTCAAGGATGTCTATGTCATGTCTATGAATACCTTTGCCATCTGATCCGCACAAATCCTGAGAACATGGCCATGGACTTCATCCAGGCCGGTTGTTCACCGCAGATTCACTCTAAGGAAGGCCAATCTTACATCTGCCACAGTAACTGTTGGTACAGGTACACCTGAGATTGGTGGATGAGTCCATCGACCTTCTCTTCAAAGTGGTGGAGAATGTAATGAACTCATCGGGGATGGGACCATTCAATCCTTGATGACTCTTGCTCCAACCCAGCAACCAACTCCATTCCTACCTTGTTGACCAAACCTGACCTATGGAATAACAATTCTCCGTCTCTTCCATGCCATATGCCTTCATCGTCCATGTCCTCTCTGCCTCCGCATCCCAGGCCTGATCCATAACTATGACCTCTCTGACCTTCTTTGCATACCTTGCGATGGTAGAGTGTTCATAAGAACGGAAGTTGAGAATGCTCAGATACTACTACATTTCCTGGGACTGAACTCTCAAACAAAGTTTGTGGCTGATTGCATGCCCTGTCTTTACCAGGGATATTCAATTTCTTGGTAATAGACTCGTGCAATGAAACAGACTTCACTGTGACACCGTGGAATAGCAAGTGTTTCAGATACACGTCATGAGATTTTACAGATGCAAAAGGAATCAAATAGGTTATGGAATGCTTCCTCTGTCTGAAGGAGCAGAAGTAGAAGTCCAAGCATATCTTCATTCAGTTCAGGTCAAGTCACAGTGAAAGTACAATACTTGTTTTCTGTGGAGTGTTTAAAATAATAAAAAGAGATAGTCACAATTCTATTGGTGCCAAATGCCACAGCAGGGGAGTCACAATCTTAAAATTAGATCAGTGGAACTTTGTTCACTGAAATGGTGCGAATTCTGGATCAACTAAAATGCTCAAAACTGAGATAGTAAGGAAATCAAAGGAAAGCTAAGTTAGTATACTGTGGGATGATAAATCTACCACAAATGAATGGTATCATGAAACAGATTGACGAGATGAATATCTCAATATTCCTAAGTTTTCAATTAAGTATGTTCTCCATGTGGCAGGCCTAATTCATGAGAACATATTAATAACTTCCTTTGTTAAACTTGATTAACAGACCTGAAAGTAAAACACTGGGTACACTTTGACTGTGCCATTTAACATTAGTCATTGTTGCATTTGCCAGTGGCTTAGTTGCTAATCACTCATTGAACTATGAACTACAAACTGCCTTGGTTGCACCTAGGACTTTGGGCTTTTTGTGGTAATATTGGGGTTTATAATTTATTGACATTTAAAAAAAAAAACATATATGTTCTCTATGAATACAGTGTTTAGAGTCCTGTTATGCTGCTGCAAGTACGAATTTCACTGTTCCATTTGGGGAAATTATGACAATATGACATTCTTGACTCGAAAGTACTCCTGCCCCTAAAGATATGTTTGTGGGCTTAGATCCCCATTCTAATGATTTGAATCTTGGTCAATGCCAACTAAGAGCCTTGCGATTTAAGGTTTTTTTTTTCCTTTGGTGTATTGAAAAGCAGAGGTGTCATCTCAGTGACCTGGCCAATATTTATCCATCAATCAGCATCATTAAAACAGATTATTTTGCCTTTACCACACTTACGTCGCTGTATCTCGTTTCCACAACTGATTGTTTTGTTCCATTCATCATGATCATGACTACATTTTAAACATACCTCATACATTGCAAAGCAGTTAGGGATATTTATGAGGTTTAGAATGATACCAGATAAATCTATGTTCTTCATTTTTTTCCTTTCTTTTCACAGTACAGCTGGCCCCACTTTTTTTTACATGACTGCAACATTTATACATCCCTAATTTTTTCTTTATGCCAACAGGCTCCAGAATCTTTTGGCATCTTAAAGCCATTTTTGTTGTTGGATACTCCAACATATTTCTGTGGAAAGAATTGCAGACCCAAGGATTTTCTGTCCCACATCACGAAGCCTGGTAACCACACTTTTATATATAGGATTTATGAAGATATTTTATTGGAAAAGACCTACTGTAGAAAGAAAAATAAATATTAACGCAACCATAACTAAAATCAAACATTAACTGAATCATTACTGCAATCATACATTAATAGCTTTAAAAATTGTAGATAGCAGAAAATTTAAAGCTTAAGCATTTTAATAAAAAAGCACATGCACTGTTTGAAGAAAAAATATTAAAAACAGATTCAATATAAAATTGTTAAATTGACCATTAAACTGTTTTCAAATGAAATCATTTCAAGCCACAATACTATCAAAAACTAACCATAAAAATCAACAAGAAAGTGATCTTGTCAGTTTATGAGTACAGTTAAAGTATAAGATCATAAAATTATACAAAGCCATGCAGTATAGAAAGTTGCCATTCAGTTCATCGCTTCTATGCTTGTTCTTTCAAAGAGCAGCTCAGTCACCCATTCGTGCCCCTATTCAGGTATGTTTTTTTCATGTATTTATTGAGTCGCTTTTTTTTTAAGCTATTGCTATTATCTTGTCATACCTTTATTCCATATCACTAAATGCATGCCATTCAGCTGCACATGACTTTGTAAACTCAGTGTGATCACAATGTCGCAGCAGTTCATTCTATCGAGGAAACAATCAAGCTGTTCTTGTAGAAGCCTCTTTACTGCTTTCTCAGGTAACCGATATTGTCTAATACATACATCCCTAGCAGTGACATCCATGTCACAAAGACAGACTGAAAGAGATTGCCCACAGACCTCAATCTGGGACCAAAACCACGGAGCCCTGTATCTGTAGTAGCATCTCCAGCTGCCCTCTATTCTTATTTGCACCAAATCTCCCGCATTCCCTCATCTATGAGAAAGGGCTATTATTGTAATTGTTGTTTTGTGCCTCATTTATAGTGAGACTGATCTCACAATGCAGAAAGTTAAGGGAATTTAATGTATTTAAAAATATGAAGGGTTTATGAATAGCCAATGAGGAACCATTTTGAGGTCCTAGTCCTAGTCTTTTTAATTTTTCAACTCACTTTGGTGTCATAGAGTCATACTGCACGGAAACGGGCCCTCCAGACTAACGCATCCATGCCGACCAAGATGCCCCATCCAAGCTAGACCCACTTGTCCGTGCCTGTCCATATCCCTCTAAACCTTTCCTATCCTTGTACGTCCAAATGTCTTTTGAATTGTATCTGCCTCAACTATTTCATCTGGCAGCTTATTCCATCCACCCACCACAATCTGTTTGAAACATTTGCCCCATGTATTCGTATTAAATCTTGTCTCAATCTCCTTAAACCGATGCCCTCTAATTCTCGATTCCCCTACCCTAGGGATGATACCATGTGCATTCACTCTATCTATGCCCCTCGTGATTTTATATATCTCTACACGATCATCCCTCAGCCTTTTGCGTTCCAAGGAATAAAGTCCAAGCTGCCAAAACTCTCTCCATAGCTCAGGCACTTGAGTCCTGGCAACATCCTAATAAATATTCTCTGTACTCTTTCCATCTTAATGACATCCTTACTATAGCAGGGTGACCAAAAGTGAACACAATATTCCAATATGCAGCCTCATCAACATCTTGTATATCTGTAAGTAATATCCCAACTTCTATTCTTAATTAGACACAAAGTGCTGGAGTAACTCAGTGGGTCAGGCAGCAACTCTGAAGAAAAAGGATGGGGGATGTCTTGGGTCGAGACCCTTCCTTCACACTCAATTCCTTGAGTGAAACCCTTCAATACCACCCTATTTACATGTGATACCACTTTCAGATACCTTTGTGTATATACTGTAAGTCTTGATCTCTCTGCTCTCCAATATTCCCGATGGCCCGACCATTCACTGTGAAGGTCCTGCCCTGGTTTGACTTCCCAAAATAAAACACCTTACACTTATCTGAATTAATCTCCATTTGTCATTCTACGACCCACCTGTCTAGTTGATCAGGATCCCACTGTAATTCTTGATAACCATCTTCACGGTTCACGATTCCACCTATTATTAGTGCCATCTGCAAACTTACAATTATACCTTCTACATTCTTATCCAAATCGTTGATATAAATGGCAAACTTATGCTGGATTCTTTTCCAGAGATATGGGGAATCACCATTTGAAAAGACTAGGCTTGCATTCACTGGAGTTTAGAAGGATGAGGGGAATATCGTATAGAAATATATAAAATTATAAAAGGACTGGACAAGCTAGATACAGGAAAAATGTTCCCAATGTTGGGCAAGTCCAGAACCAGGGGCCACAGTCTTAGAATAAAGGGGAGGCCATTTAAGACTGAGGTGAGAAAAAAGTTTCTCACCCAGAGAGTTGTGAATTTGTGGAATTCCCTGCCACAGAGGGCAGTGGAGGCCAAATCACTGGATGGATTTAAGAGAGAGTTAGATAGAGCTCTAGGGGCTAATGGAATCAAGGGATATCGGGAGAAGACAGGCACGGGTTATTGATTGGGAATGATCAGCCATGATCACAATGAATGGCGGTGCTGGCTCGAAGGGCCGAATGGCCTCCTCCTGCACCTATTTCTATGTTTCTATGTTTCTATGTAACTTAATCTCCTCGTCTTCACCTTATCACAGATACCTTTGTTCTTTTCACCCTTCCTAACTTTGCAACTTAAAACTTGTTTCATTTCTAACTTTTCAATTTCTGATAAAGCATGAACCTGATTTCCTTCTTTAGAGATGTTATTGGACTTGCTTTGTCTTTCCAACATTTTCTGTTCTACTTCAGATTTTCAGCTCACTTGCAGTATTTTCCTTTCGGGAGAATTTGTCGTTTTATTGGGAATAAAGGCTTCAAATGGTTTTGTTTAGGCTTCTGAGCATCAGAAAAAGGACCAAATTTGATCGAATCACTTGTCTGTAAATGTGGAAAGGCAGTGTTGGTAATAAATGTAAATGTTAACATGTGCCTCAAGGGGAATGTGCAGAATTAATTTTCTGTTTATTTGAAAAGTATAGAAAGTATTCATTCTTCATAGGATTATGGGGAATGTGCTTTGATATAGTATCCTGCTGCTGCTGTCCAGGTGTATATTTGGAAAGCCTATGCACTGTAGATGTTCACTGTGTACAGATGTGCTTGGAAGCTATTATCCATTGCATGAGTGAGAACCATCATTGCAATGGATAATAGGTTTCTGAAGCAATCTGAAGTCTTAAAGTAGGAAATGCATTGAAGGCAGTAAACAGATAATTAAGATTTAATTAAATTCTTATTACAAAGTATGTAGCTTTTAATTTTAATTCATTAACTTTTAGAAGAAAATCTTCAATTACTGGCAAATTAAAGAAGCAATATTTCAGGACATTTATTGAATGATTCAGGGTTACACAAAAAGCTGGAGAAACACAGCGGGTGCAGCAGCATCTAAGGAGCGAAGGAGATAGGCGACGTTTCGGGTCGAGACCCTTCTTCAGACTGGTCAGGGATCAGGGAAACGAGAGATATAAACAGTGATGTGGAGAGATAAGGAACAATGAATGAAAGATATGCAAAAAAGTATTGGTGATAAAGGAAACAGCCATTGTAAGCTGTTTGTGGTGTGAAAATGAGAAGCTAGTGCGACTGGGGGGCGGGGCGGGGGGGAGATGGAGAAGGAATGTCAGGGCCCAAGGGCTGAGGGAGAGGTGGGGAGGAGGCAGTCTGGGTTAACAGAATTGAGAAAATTCAATGTTAGTTAATTTGAGGAAGGACATTCTTGCTATTGAGGGAGTGCAGCGTAGGTTCACGAGGTTAATTCCCGGGACGGCGGGACTGTCATCTGTTGAAATAAAGGAGCGACTGGGCATATATACACTGTAATTTCAGGTGTGGTCTCACTTGGGCCCTGTACAACTGCAGAAGGATCTCTTTGCTCCTATACTAAACTCCTGTTGTTATGAAGGCCAACATGCGATTTGCTTTCATCACTGCCTGCTGAACCTGCATGCTTATTTTCATTGACTGATTTAGATAATAATCTGCCTTCTTGTTTTTGCCACCAAAGTGGATATCCTCGCATTGATCCACATTAAACTGCAACTGCCATGCATCTGCCCACTCACCCAACCTGTCCAAGTTACCCTGCATCCTCATAGCATCCTCTTCACAGATCACACTGCCACCCAGCTTTGTGTCATCTGCAAATTCACTAATGTTACTTTTAATCCCATCATCGAAATCATTAATATATATTGTAAATAGCTGTTGTCCCAGCACCGAGCCTTGAGATGCCCCACTAGCCACGAGAATGGAGTTGAGGAAAAACGTTTTCACCCAGAGAGTTGTGAATCTGTGGAATTCTCTGCCTCAGAAGGCAATGGAGGCCAATTCTCTGGATGCTTTCAAGAGAGAGTTAGATAAAGCTCTTAAATATAGCGGAGTCATGGGATCTGGGGAGAAGGCAGGAACAGGATACTGATTGTGGATAATCAGCCATGATCACAGTGAATGGGCTCGAAGGGCCAAATGGCCTACTCCTGCACCTATGGTCTATTAATTTGTGGAATGGTTAAATGCTGACATGCCTGATATCTGACTTCACCATGATATATTTTTACATGTCAAGTCTTCCATCAAACTATTGGCACAAAATAACACTTGACAACAGGACAATGCAAAGTATTAATCTATGTGAGATCAAATGAGCAAAAGCAGATTACAGCCATTAGTTCACTAGTGTACTATTAGCTGCTATTTATTTTTATCTGTTATTCATATTTAATATCTAGCCTATTCTTTTGGGTCCAGTTTTTGGTTGAGATTGCCAAGTTGATTGCCGATCATCAGACAGATTTATGCATCATCGAAAAGTGCCAATAAGTATGACTGAAACATGGTTACTGTTAATCAGCAATGGACTGTTACAAAATCTCATGCATATTATAAACAGTTGATCTATGGTGTATAAAAAAAAGAAATACTTATATCTGAATGAAATAGCCTCAAGACAGGCATCCTAAATATTTTGTGATATTTTGCATTGGGATTTATTATACATTCAGAGGCATTATTTGTTATACATTCAGAGGCATGTTAGTGTAACATCAGTATTTGAGAGCTGTATGCTGAACATTAAAGTAAGCATCCAAAAGTATCTCTTTCAGCTGTTTGATGGCTATGCTGTAGAATACATCACGGAATATTTCTTTAAGACTTTTGTCTAAAATAATCCAAGCACTCTGGCCTTTGTTCCAACCATCTGCCTATCACCCCCCCCCCCCCCCACCTGTGTCTACCTATTACATGCCAAGCCTTGTCCTGCCTCTCCCTTCTCCCAGCTTTCGTCTCCCCCCTCCGCCACAATCAGTCTGAAGAAGGGTCCTGACCCGAAACGTCGCCTATCCATGTTCTCCAGAAATGCTGCTTGACCAGTTGAGTTACTCCAGCGTTTTGTGCACTCTTGTATGGATGTTGGTTATCTCTTTAAAATAAGCATTTAATGGCACAACCCATGATATTTGTTTACTGCACCAATAATATTTACAGACCAACCTGAGTACGAATGCCATGCAGAGTCCGGAGCCCAAATTATTTTTGACACATGGTCCAGAGCTCAAGGCTTTTAATCCTGTAGCTACTATGTTTCCTCACGTTTTGTTGAAATGTGTATGTTTTAAATGCTACATTTTATGATAATTTGAAACCATTTCAATTTTAATTTTAGGAAATGCTATGTAATACAAAAGTGCTTTTAAATCATTACTGCCAATCAATTTTATTAAAAATTCAGCAGTATGCTTAAGGCACACAATTTAATTTACCACCAGGTTTCAAACAAAAGATTCAGTCTGTGTTATTGCATGTTTGGCGGTAAATGTGAATCAAGGTTGATTTTTACCCATCAATCATTGATTGGGACACAAAGAATATTAACATGATTATATTAAGTTAATTTCTGACATTTTCCTCACTGTCCTTGGAAAACATTGGTAAATTTACATGAAGATTTAATATTTAAACAAGTGTACAACACCCATAAATGGCCAAGGAGGTGAAAGTAAATCATTTAATGTGAACTTTGTTGTCTTCCTTTAAGATATTCACATAAAAATGACTTTATGTTACATTTATGTAAAATAACATTATTAAATGATTTAAACATATGGGATTGTGATCTAAATATAAATCCCTAATGTATTTTTTGAAAAAAAAAGTATAGTTACCGATTTTTGACACTATTTGTCACAGATGTGTAATGTAGCATTGCATTTCCTGAAGCAAATGCAAGAGCGAAGATTAAAATTTAGGAGGAAAAGTAATTTGTCACTGATGGATTTTGGATGCAAATAATGTTAGTATACAGTGCAGAAAATGCCACGCAACAGTAAATGAGGCCCTGAAAATGCATATTTCCCTCGCAGTGTTCATGAACATCTCCCCAAGTACTGATCCACGAGGGGTTAAGTTTCAAGTCCCATGGCTGCCGACACATCTGTCGGGCTCCTATCCTGCTGATTTACCATTTCCAATCCTTCCTGAGTAGCAAAGATATGAAGTGCACAGCAAGTTACCATGAGATTCATTTGGCCACATGTTATGTCTATTAAGGGCAAAGCACTGCTTTCAGAACCCACAGAGTTTTCTAAAAGGCCAGTCTAGTTGATGAATGGGCTTCATGTTTGCAATGTTCTGTTGATGATGCTGGCCATTGAAGTGGCTTCAGAAGCTATCTGGTATTCAAGAAACTTCCTATAAAAGTGCCAACAGCCCCCTGTCAAATATCATCCTTTGACCTTCGCAGAAATCTTGATATTGTTTGAAGACAACTGCAAGAAGTGAATTCTCCCGATTTTATGAACTTGATATCCATTTAACCTGTGTGAAGAGGATGTCGCTTGAGTTGGTATTGGGGTAGCTGGGGACTAGAGTTGTGATTCGTTTAGTTTAGTTTAGAGATACAGCATGGAAACAGGGTCTATGGCCCACCGAGTCCATACTGACCATCGATCACCAGTTCACACTAGTTCTATATTATCCCACTTTTGCATCCACTCCATATGCACTAGGAGCAATTTATGGAGGCCAATTAACCTACAAACACACACCTCCTATAGATGTGGGAGGAAACCCGGAGGAGATAACGTGATTACAAGGAGAACAGGCAATGATTGTAGTGATCAGGATCAGTGTGCCACAGACATGTATTCTCCCGAGTCAAGTGAGATTGAAGGATTTGGCTGACACTAGAGTGACCCTGAAATTGCAACCTGAGGAAAGTTGGCCTTTCAGTTTCACACCTCTGATGGTACATGATAGGAGCCGACTTACCCAAGTGATTGGTCTCGACACGATACATCGCTTATTCCTTCGCTCCATAGATGCTGCCTCACCCGCTGAGTTTCCCCAGCTTTTTTGTCTACCATTAATTGAAATTCTGTTGTTTATTTTAGTGAGTTAGTTTACTTTATTGTTACCTGAAAAACTTTTGATTAGTGCTAACCAGTCAGCGGAAAGACAATACATTATTTCAATCATGTCATCGCCAATGTACAGATACATGGTTAAGCGAAAAACTTTTAGTGTAAGAGAAAGTCCAGTAACGTGTGATTATAGATAGTCCAAGGGTCTCCAATGAGGTAGATAGTACATTATAATAAATAACTATTTTGGACTTTTTCTTTTCATTGAAACACTGTGTGCTGATTACATCTTCAAGGGGGATTGGTTGGGAGGAGTTACTGAAGACAGCAATAAGTTTGGAAAAATACTGTGATCACCCCAGAGGCATTTGACAATAATGTGACTTTAACACTGATAATTCGATGATCTGTTGCTGCTGGGCTCACTAACCCCACCGAGACAGAGCAGCTGCTGTTATCCTGTCAAAATTACAAAAGTACGCAGAAAAATACATATTAACTGGAATTATCAGGAATTTTCTATCCTTTATTCCTCTTTTCTTCCCTCCAAATGGACAGTGAAAGGTAAGATTCCAAGAACATTGAATTATTTACATTATTTTCCCTACAAGCTACCGCAGCAATCTATGGGGTTGTCACATTTTGTAAATCCACGATGAAAAGAACCTTAACATTATTCGAAAAGAGCAAAATCTTGTAAATATATAATTTATCAAAGTATTTTGCCAGAGCATATTGATGAAGCCAGATAAGGAGATATTAGGACAGGTTATGTAATCATACAGTCATGCGGCACATAACTTGCCTCTTCAGTCCACCAGGTCTGTGTTCACTGTTAAGCACTGGTTTACACTATTCCTACATTTTAATCTCCTAACATTCCCATCGACTCCTTTCAGATCCTACCAGTTACTATTAACCTACTAAGCCAGGCACCTTTGGGATGCAGGAGGAAATCAGAGCACCCAACAGAACCAAAAGCAGTCTCAGGAGGAACATGCAAACTCCCTCCACTCAGCACAGCAGGTCAGGATTGAACCCAGGTCTCTGGAGTTGTGAGCAGTAGCTCTGCTGGATGTGCCAGTTTACCATCCACAACTCAAAGATAATCAAAGGTCAGCCAAATTTATCATTGTCTCCCAAAATTCAGTTTCCATCTTGAATGTTTGAGGAGGGAGAGGAATAGACTGAAAGATAGGACAAAAACTGAGCGTGTGAAGACACAGACACTGGTGGTAGAGAGACAGACAATTAAAAGGAACAAATGACCAGAATTGGAGAAACTAAGTGTCCTTGACAGGTTCTAGAGCTGTAAAGATTTGCAGAATTACAGAGGGGTAGAAGCTTGGGGGGATGTTAGCACACATCAGTAACTAAACAGACACAAGGTGCTGGAGTAATGCAGCGGGTCAGGAAGCATCCCTGGAGAACATGGATGTGTGATTTTTCGGGTCTGGACCCTTCTTCAGGACTAAAGAAGAGACCCAACCCCTAAACGTTACCTATCCATGTTCTCCAGGGATGCTCCCTGTCCCATTGAGTTACTCCAACACCCCCTTGTCTCTATTTCATAAGCCAGCACCTGCAGTACCTTTTTTCTTTCTTTCCAGGAACTGAACCTTGGGTTCCCTTGTCTACACCACGATAATTCACTTCTTCTAATGTTTCCTAAATGTTTTAAAAGTTTTTAAAGATTTTGAAATGCTTCTCAGTGTTACCCAGTCTACCTCTGTGGCTGAGCTAGTGCCTAACTCCATTATCTTAAACAAGTGTCAGTTTCATTTTGGTTTTGATTGTTTTAAAGACTTTTCGGGATACAGTGCAGAGACAGGCCCTTCGGCCCACTGATTCTGCACAGACCAGTGATTACCCTTGTACACAGCACTATCCTACATGGTAGGGACAGTTTACAATTTTACTGAAGCCAATTGACCTAAAAACCTGTACGTTTTTGGAGTGCGGGAGGAAACTGCAGCACTTGAAGAAAACCCTCATGGTCACAGGGAGAATGTACAAACTCTGTACAGACAGCACCCGTAGTCAAGATCTAACCCAGGTCTCTGGTGCTGTAAGGCAGCAACTCCACTGCTGCACCGCCCTTTTGTTGGTAGGATGGGCCTTGGCTGCCACACTTTGATGCCTCATGAAATAATGATGTGAGAGCAGTGACATGAAGCATTTTGCACTGTTTGGCACAGGTTCTCACTGGGAGGCTTGTTGAAGAAACAGTGTGCAATTTTCACTGAGCGAAAAGCAGATGCTATTTGCTCATCACTGATTGCAAATAATATAGTTTAATCACATTGATTAGAAGAAAGAAATAAAAAATAATGACCACTCCATACCATTTCAGTTAACAGCTAAGCATTCAGATGAGGCCCCCTGTTGAGTAATATTTCCCAAGAGTTGTCTTCTGTACCAAATTTCATTGACTGCTTGAGATCTTTCCCATGATTGTTCTCATACATTATACAGATGGGAACAGGTCCTTTGGCCGAACTCATCCATGCCTTCGTGTGCAAGTGCCATTCATCTGCATTTGTTCCATATCCTTTTAAACATTTTCTATCTAAATACCGGTCCAAATGTCTTGCAAGCAATAATTGCACCTGCTTCTACTACTACCTTTGGCAGCTTGTTCCATATACCCACAAAACTCTGCATGGAAAAAGGCCCCTCATGTCCCAATTAGTTAATTCTCCTCTCACGTTAAACCAATGCCCTCCAGTTTTAGACTCCCCGACTCTGGGAAAAGGACCATTTATCTTAACTATGCCCCTCATGATTTTAGAAACAGGGATAAGGTCGGTACTTCAGCCTACTTCATTCCTGGGAAAACAATCTCAGCTCATCCAGTCTCTCCTTATAATCCAAGCCATCCACTCCCAGCAACATCTTTGGAAAACTTTTCTGCACTGTCTCTAACTTAATCCCATCTTTTCTTTAGCACGGCAAACAGAATTGCATACAATATTCCAGGTGTGGTCTCATCAACATCTTGTACAGCAGTAACATCACATCCCAAGTCTTGTATTCAATGCCTTGATGGTTGAACACATGTGGGTATACCACTGGCCACAGGTTTCTAATCAGACAAGCAATTTTGCACCACCACCTATCCCTCAAGTGTTAGATCAAAGTAGCCAGCTCACATTGAATCCCAAGTGCCCTAACCTTCTGCACCAGCCTAACATGTGGGGCCTTGTCAAATGCTTTACTGAAGTCCATATAAGTAACATTCCCTTGTTCCTTGAAGCCCATACCGGCACTCCTTTGCATTCATTAATCTTCTTAGTGAGTATCCCAACTAAATTATTGAGACAAGATTTGCCTCACACAAAGCCATGATGACTATCCATGATTAGCCCCCACCTTTCTAATCACATAAATTCTATCCCGTAGAATTTTTCCAATAATTTCCCTTCCCTGAGGTAAGGCTGTATTGCCTTTTTTAAATGAAGGAATGGCATTAACTAATTTGCTGTTTTATGTCCTGGACAAGGGTGCATAAATATCCATCAAGGCCTCAGCTATCTCCTGTTATGCTTCCATTAGTATCTTAGGATAGATACCTTCAGGCCCTAGATATTTATCAACCCTTATGCGTTCCGTGACATCTAACGCATTCTCCTTCTTAATACTGACCTGCTCCAGATTAAACATATACTCCTCCTGGAACTCTTTGTCCTTCTCTTTGGTAAGTTATAGATGGAAATTATTCATTTATGACTTTGCCAACATCCCCTCTCTCCACAAATAGATTACTTCTTTCCACCCACTCTTTCTCTGGCTATCCTCTTACAACTCGTTTAATAACTTCCCTTTTTATATTGAAAACAGCCCTAGCATATGGCTACATTATGAATTTGATCTTCCATGGGAAACATTTTATTGACTTGCAACATTTCTAAATGAACAGCTCCAAGTTCCTCCTTTGAAAATGATCCATTAATCTCAAAATATTACTACCCGATACATGATATCGTGAAGGAACTCATGAGTTCAGAAAAAAAAGTCTAGTAAACAGTAGGATTCAGAACGGGGTTGAAGGTCTGAGTTATCACTCGGGTAATTCACAACTGGACTGTAATGTTGGAATGCAGATATTACCAACAGTGGATTTGTTTAGTGTCTCTAGTGGGAGGCACAATCCACATTTACCACCTTCCCATAGACGTACACCTGAGATTAGATCCCAAATGTATTTTAGATTGTGACTGGATTACCACAGACAATATCTCATAGTCATACAGTGTGGAAATAGGCCTTTCGGCCCAACTTGCCCACACCGACATGTTGCCAAAATGTTCCATCTACACAAGTCGCACCTGTTGAATTTTGCCCATATCCTCTAAATCTATCCTATCCATGTACCTATCTAAATGTTTCTTAAATGCTGCGATAGTATCTGCCTCAACTACCTCCTCCAGCAGCTTGTTGCGTGCACCCACCACAAATTTACCCCTCAGGTTCCCATTAAATATTGCACCCCTCTCACCTAAAACCTAGGTCTCCTGAGTCCATTGGTTCTCAATTCCTCTACTCTGGGCTAGAGACTGTGTGTTTCGTGTGCGGACGCGGCGCCGACAGACAAGAAGCCGAAGCAAAGAGGTCGAAGCCAAATAACGGAATAGAAATGAGGCCGAAACGCCAATGAACCGAAAGAGTCCGAAGACGAAACGCCTACTAACCGAAAGGTTGGTACACCTAAATGCAAACTAACCGAAAGGGCGGGAAGCCTAAAAGCCAACGGACCAAAAGGTTGCGTTGCCTAAAAGCTACCTTTTGGGCGATGCTACCTACCCAAAAGGTGGCGTCAACGATGACGTCCAAACCCCCGCGTCAATCACTTCACTGTGAAGGCATGAACATCGTCCCAAACCTTCGCTCCACCCGACCCGGGTGCTCGGGTTCAGAGGGGGAGAGAGAGAAGAGGGGAGAAGGGGGAGACGGGAGCCTGGGGTTCATTTTCCCACACAAGCCATAGATGACTGGGCAATCTGAACCCAAGCACCAAGTTGAAAGTGGCCGAAGGTGTGCATCGCTCAGGACAGCCCCCACTCTCCCATGGCCACCCTCCGCGGGCTGCGGGTCGGGTGGAGCGGAGGTTTGGGACAATGTTCATACCTTCACAGTGATGTGATTGACGCGGGGGTCTGGACTAATCGCTGACATGTCCTGCCCCCCGGCAACGTCTAGTCCGTTATTGGACTTTTCTGTTGAGCGGCAGTCGGTCCTTTGGCTTGTAGGTGACGCCGCCTTTCGGGTTGGTGGCGTTTCGACAGAGCGGCCATTTGGTTAGTTTGCATTTAGTCATCCCATCCTTTTGGTTAGTAGGCGTTTCATCTTCGGACTCTTTCGGTTCATTGGCGTTTTGGCCTCCTTTCTATTTCTTTGGCTTCAACTTCTTTGCTTCAGCTTCTTGTCTGTTGACGCCACGTCCGGGTACCGTGTGTTTACCCAATATATTCCTCTCATGATTTTGTATACGTATATATATTCTATGTTCACCCCTCAACCTTCTGTGCTCCTGGTTCAAATGTGAAATATGTAATGTCGTTGTCTATGCTTTTTAGTTAAACAGAGACATTGCCAATGAAGCATTTGGTAGTATTGGCTAATATTGTCCCAGTTATAAAGCTACACTGTGCAAGAGGTAGGCCTGATCTCATCACCTCGTTCAAACAGAATCATTATTTTTCCTTTATATTATACTAAGAGGTCAGCATGGAAAAGTAAAAGTGTTTTAATGATATTAAGATATGCATTTATATCCTGAATGTAAAGGACATTTGAAAGATGCAATTAAAGATTTTCTGGATGAAACTTGATTGTTTAAGAGCATCACCACTGTCAGAAATTGCATAGGAAGGATGATGAGGGAGCAGGACGTCAATTTCATGTTGGAAGTTGCCTGTTGAGAGTTGGGGGTCAGATATGGTAGACTGTGAGTACAAAGATTAAAGTTAATGCCACAATATTGTTGTTGGGTTGTTGGTGGTGAGATAGAGAGAGAGGGTGATATGAGAAATTGCTGCAGTTAGCTTCAAGCTTTGAGGAAAAAGTGCATCAGCTCATGACAGAGAGGAAGACAATACTATTTTCTAAACAACAAAAGGTCCCTACTGAAACAATGTCTATTGTTCATGGCAACAAAGCATTAATCAGCTATGCAGCAACAAACGCACCAGACACGCCTTAATCCTGCAACAAACAGCTGTAAATGTAGAAGTGGAAGAATTTAATGACAATCAATCTGGGATTCTTACTAAAATATCCAGTGTCTGACCCACAGAATTACAGATTGATGAAGCTCAATTCCACAATTTGAACTCAAGAGGGTGGTACATCTTTGGAGCATGTAAAAGTCATCAGGCATGCTGCTGATCATAATCCACATTAAACCTCTCAGACCCGAGTTATCCCTTGAGCTTCACTTTCTCGGGTCTTTTAAATGAACAACAACACCATCTGTTTCAATACATATATTACTCAACAAGCTGTGTGTTAGACCTGCACCATAAGAAAGGTCATTTGTTTAGACAAAGTCGTCTAGTTTTGTACATGGAGGCATACGGAGTGATAGATGAAAATGATCAAGGATCATTTAGTCTTTACAACATCTTGTTAGTTACAACGCATATTAATGGAGTTACTGGAGCAAAACTGTGTGGACATGAGAAAACCAGGAAAGGCTGGAAATACTCAACATATCGAGTAACATCTTGGAGTGAGAAACACAATTAATCATTCGGGACGATGACCTTTCATCAAATCCCCCTCATCATAGTAATGGAGTCACAGACCAATCAAGGCATTTCTCCCTCACTCCAAAAGGCTTCTCATTAAAATGAAATTTGAAATGAATTATACATACATGGTCACGGTAGCTTTGAGAATCATTGTGTATCACAGGGTACCACATATATTTGTTTAAGAATTACAACTTCCAAAAAAAAGATGCTCCATTTACCTTTCATTACATTTATGCAAGCAGGAACACAATCAAATGCACAAATACAAGGAACTGCTGATGCTGGTTTATAAAAAAAAATTATTTAGTGTGGGGTTCTTCGAACAGAGCAATGATGAAGATGGGCAGATGGTCTGTTGGATACATCAGAGTATTCCAGGGTATTTCCTGGCCTGAAACATCGCCCATCTCTTTTCTCTCGAGATGCTGTTTGACCTGCTGAGTTACTCCAGCGCTTTGTGTCTATCTATTCCAGAAGTATGACTGGATCCAGCAATTTGGAGTTCCTTAAAAATGGACTACATTGCTAAAGTTATAAGAAACCATGACGAAATGTGACATATCGAGAAAGGCGATGTCAAGCGGTTCCCACAATAGGTGTGCCTCACATTTATCCTACCTATCTTTTCAATACCTTTTCATCTTTTGCACTCAATCAGTTGATTTCCAAGTGAACTTGCTTGCAGTGTAACAATCTTGATGAAGGCCATTGTCATTGCTGTGATCCTATTCATTGTTTGCACCTCAGAAACATGCTCTGTGTGAAACTGCCCCATTTTCTCAAGTGCCTGCTCCATGCCAATAACACCCTGCATGCCTCTTCAGCCATTATCTTCTCTGTATAAACTATCTCACCTTAATTCTCTCCTGTATATTGAACAGTATTAGATTGAAATGCCTGTTCAAGGACTGCACTATGCCCTCATATGATTTCTGGTAACACTGTTCTAGAGATATGAATAGTATGAGTTCATTATCACCACAAACTATTGCTTAGGTACCATATGAGGGCATATCACTTTAGTTTAGGTTAGAGATGCAGCATGGAAGTCCGAGTCTGCGCCAACCAACGATCCCTGTACTCTAGTTCTAGACTCTCTGGAATATGGAGCACCTGGAGAAAACCCACATGATCAGAAGGAGAATGTGTAAACTCTGCACAGACAGAATCTATGATCTGAATCGAAGCAGGATCTCTGGCGTTGTGGCGCAGCAACTGTATCGTTGCGCCATTGTGCCTGACCCATTGAATTACTCCAGGACTTTGTATATTTTTTGTAAACCAG
The DNA here is from genome assembly GCA_963514005.1 of Raja brachyura. The sequence goes on along the minus strand of OY740781.1, from coordinate 46,849,625 downwards.
CATGTGCAGTTCCTTGTTTGTTCAGATGCAGAAAATTCATTCCACAAAAGAAGTATCAAGTCAAATTAAGGTCTGAGAGTTCCATTCATCACCAGGGCAATGGAAAAACCAAGCCTTGGCAACCAACGGATCATGGATTCCTCTTAGTGTGTTGAATGCTCCCATAGCAGGACTTCAGGTGGTGCATTCAGTGGAGGTGTGGAATCAATCATATCCAACGAAGATGGTTCCATGTCAAAGGTTCATAGAGACCAATGGGAAGGAGACGTGTAATTTAGGAACTAATGGAAATGATGGAAAGGCATGAAACCAATGGAAAAACAATGGCTAGATAATAGAAAGTTCCCAGAAACAACAAAAGTAGAGATTGTTAGTATTGAATTTATGACACGCAGCTGTGTGTCAGAATTAATTACCCTATCTGTTACGATTATTAAATAGAATTATTGGATTTAATATCGGGCTTTATGTCAGCTGTTTGGTTCATACAAGTAACCCAGATCAACAAAGTGCTGGATGTATCGATTGTAATCATGTATTGTCTCTCTACTGGCTGGTTAGCACGCAACGAAAAGCTTTTTACTGTATCTCAGTACACGTGACAATAAACTAAAATGAACGGAGTAACTCAGCAGGTCAGGCACCATCTCTGGAGAACATGGATAAGTTACTTTTCGGGTCGAGACCCTTCTTCAGGCTGATTGTACGGGGTGAGAGAAGAAAGCTGGAAAAGGGGAGAGGCAGAACAAAGAGTGTCAGACTAGAGATAAGAACAGTAGGTGTGAGATAGGATTGAAGAGCTGCGAAGATAGACACAAATGGCTGGAGTAACTCAGTCAGACAGCATCTCTGGAGAAAAGGAATAGGTGAAGTTTCAGGTCGAAACTCATTTTCAGGTCATACCTCAGGTCATATGAAGAAAGACTGGATAGACGCGGCTTGTACTCGCTAGAATTTAGAAGATTGAGGGGGGATCTTATAGAAACTTACAAAATTCTTAAGGGGTTGGACAGGCTAGATGCAGGAAGATTGTTCCCGATGTTGGGGAAGTCCAGAACAAGGGGTCACAGTTTAAGGATAAGGGGGAAATCTTTTAGGACCGAGATGAGAAAAACATTTCTCACACAGGGAGTGGTGAATCTCTGGAATTTTCTGCCACAGAAGGTAGTTGAGGCCAGTTCATTGGCTATATTTAAGAGGGAGTTGGATGTGGCCCTTGTGGCTATAGGGATCAGGGGGTATGGAGAGAAGGCAGGTAAGGGATACTGAGTTGGATGATCAGCCATGATCATATTGAATGGCGGTGCAGGCTCGAAGGGTCGAATGGCCTACTCCTGCACCTACTTTCTATGTTTCTATGTTTCTATGAAACCCTTCTTCAGAGTTGCAGATTGTGAAAGAAGGAACTGCAGATGCTGGTTTAAACTGAAGATAGACACAAAAAGCTGGAGTAACTCAGCGGGACAGGCAGCATCTCTGGAGAGAGGGAATAGGTGACGTTTCATATCAAAACCCTTCTTCAGATTGAAGAAGCCAGGGAGAGGAAAGTAACAGGCTGTGGGGGATGGGTGGAGGGGGGAAATAGGTGGGAGTCCAGGTGGGGCACAGGGGAGGGAAGGGGAGAGGGGGTTGTAGGGGAGAAAAGTAGGGGGGGGGGCTAATGAGAGGTCACCTAATATTGGTGAATTCAACATTCATACCATTGGGTTTAGTTTAGTTTAGTTTAGAGATACAGCACGGAAACAGGCCCTTCGGCCCACCGAGTCCACACCGTGCAGCGATCTCCGCACATTAACACTATCCGACACACATTAGGGACAATTTACACATACACCAAACCAATTAACCTACAGACCTGTACGTCTTTGGAGTGTGGGAGGAAATCAAAGGTCTGTTGGATACATGATGGTATACCAATGTATTTCCCGACCCAAAACATTGGAGTGTGGGAGGAAACCGAAGATCTCGGAGAAAACCCACACAGTCATGGGGAGAACGTACAAACTCCATACAGCACCAGTAGTTGGGATCGAACCTGGGTCTCCGGCGCTGCAGGTGCTGTAAGCCAGCATCTCTACTGCTGCGCCACCATGGCGGGTTGTAAGCTACCCAAGCGGAATATGAGGTGATGTATTAACCATCATCTGCAGTTCTTTGTTTCTGCTCAATAAATCAGTGATTACAAAGAAGGATGCCAGAGTTGCAAGATATCAAAAGTCAAAGTCAAAAGAGTTTATTGTCATGTGTCCCAGACAAGACAATGAAATTCCTTCTTTGCTCAGCACAACAGAACATAGTAGGCATTGACTACAAAACAGATCAGTGTGTCCATATACCATTACATACGTAAATACACACATGAATAAATAAACTGATAAAGTGCAAATAACAGATAAAAGGGTATTAATGTTCAGAGTTTTGACAGAGCTAAGTTTAATAGCCTGATGGCTGTGGGGAAGTAGCTGTTCCTGAACCTGGTTGTTGCAGTCTTCCGGCTTCTGTACCATCTACCTGAAGGTAGCAGGGAGATGAGTGTGTGGCCAGGATGGCGTGGGTCCTTGATGATGCTACCAGCCTTTTTGAGGCAGCGACAGATCCCCACGATGGAAGGGAGGCCAGAGCCAATGACGGACTGGGCAGCGTTTACTACTTTTTCTCTCCGGGGCGCTCATGTTGCCTAACCAAGTCATGATGCAACCGGTCAGCATGCTTTCTATTGTGCACCTGTAGAAGTTAGAGAGAGTCCTCCTTGACAGACCGACTCTCCGTAATCTTCTCACGAAGTGGAGGCACTGATGAGCTTTCTTAATGCATCTGTGTTCTCGGACCAGGAAAGATCTTCAGAGATGTGCACACCCAGGAATTTGCAGCTCTTGACCCTTTCAATCATCGTCCCACTGATATAAACAGGGCTGTGGGTTCACAATCAGTTCCTTGGTTTTGCTGGTGTTGAGGGCCAGGTTATTGTGCTGGCACCATATGCACAGTCGCTCGATCTCTCTTCTATACTCTGACTCATCCCCATCAGTGCTACGTCCTAATATCAGTGATATAAAGGGGCTGTCCTGCTTGGGCGACCTAATTGGCGAGTTTAGAAGCGTTTAGGACAATTTGAAAAAATGGCACGTTGAAGACCTCCTTCAACCTCCTTCGATCTCCTTCAACCTCCCATCGACCTCCCTTTAACTATGATGAAGACTATCTACGACTTCCTTCGACTACTTTTGATTACCTACGAATAACATGCTGACCTACTACGACCTACTACGAGTGAAAAAAGTAGCGATTTTTTCCATGGCGACCTTTTTTTCCTTGCGGGCATTTTCCAACATGTTGAAATATACGCCGCGACCTAGCTGAGGCCTTGAGTACATGGAGACTACTCTCGAGCATGAAGGAGAGTTACAAAGACCTCCTACGACCTTGTGTCGACCATGCTGCGAGTATGAGTCGAGGGCAAACTTGCCAAAACTCGTGGATTAGGTTGCCCAAGTGGGATAGCCCCTTTAGATTTGCAAGAAGTGATTCATTGGAATCACTATTGCTCAAAGTAGAGTTTGTTTAGTGAACGAAGAGGCCATGAGATCAAGTCAATTTATAACTGGTTCAGTTTACAGTTGGATAAGTTTGTATCACATGGTATGATTCTTAATGCATTCAGACACTGCATTTAGCTGACAGCTACTGTCTTAAGTAAAGGATGCACTGTTTATAGCTCAACCTCTGTTTATTTGCACATACAGACAGGAACACAAGAAACTCCTTAGATTTTACACATTCCACTGAAATTTAACTGCTATTGGTCCAATCCCCAAGCAGACTTAAATCCCTTCTCTTATAAATTGTTCAGCTTTTGGTCTTTCACAAATTCAGACATTTTGCTTATAGTCGCACTCTTAAAATCATTCCACTATGCAGTGAAAAACAGGATCCCAATGGAGCTTTCTGTGCGATCTAATGAGTTACAGGGTATGGTGCCAAGTTAATGCCAATTTATGTACCACTATGTTTGGGGTGCAATTGAGTAGCTGACTGCAAATCCATTGCATAATATTTCAACTGATTCCACTGTTCTTTATTTTTGGGACCAGTCTAGCTCAAGAGAATAGTGAGCACAGGTCTAAAACCATTGTGCTCCTGGAAAAATATGGAGATTGAATAATGATCAGAGCATGCAACTGTACTTTGTACATTCCTTGTAAACTTCCTGTTGCATCATCTCATGGTACAGTTAGATATCCAGTATTGGAAGAGAGGACAACATAAGCAATTAGAATTCCTGTTGACAGCTACATCTCGTACTACACAGGGAGAGGAAACGTTTATAATGGATGTATCAATATGTGTTAAGTCTCTGTGCAACACTTTCTGTAGAACCAATGCATGTGTCGAGACAATGCCAACATGTGACACTTTTTTTCAGTAATGAAACTTTGGGACGAGTAGACAATACAGAGGCAAGAATCTTGTCAATGAAGAGACAGTGGGGCAGACAGCCTGTAGCATTGATTCAGCCTGTTTTGCTACATTCGCTGCAATGTTTCTATAAACCAATTGCCGTCACCTGTGTCCGACAAGTGAGATGTGGCAGGTAATGGAATCATTCCTCAGCTCTGCTTCCGTTGCCTCCACCTCCGGGACATTTTCTGTGGTAAGGAGTCCTCACCACCCAGTGTCAACCCCTTCCTCCATTTTGGAGATTCCTCCCCCTCCTCATGGCATTTTTTAGTTGAGTTTAGTTTAGAGATACAGCACAGAAACAGGCCCTTCAGCCCACTGAGTCCATGCCGACCAGCGATCCCGTGCAATGGCCCTGTCCTACGCACGAGGGACAATTTACAATTTTCACCAATGCCAATTAACTTACAAACCTGTTCACCTTTGGAATGTGGCGGGAGACCAGAGCACCTGGGGAAAATCCACGTGGGCACGGGCATAAATTACCAACTCCGTAAAGACAGCACCCATAGTCAGGATCGAACCTGGATCTCCGAGGCTGTAAGGCAGCAACTCTACCACTGCGCCACCATGTCACCCCACTGACCTATTCTCTACCATCTCTGAACTTTTTTATATCCAACAGCCGGTGCAACATCATCAACCATCTTGACTTCTCCACTTCCCTTATCCACTACAATCTCACCTCCTCAAGGCATAGCCGTCTGCTCACTCAGTCACATCCCAACACTGTTATCAAACCCGCCAAGAATGGAGGAGCCGTGGTCGTCTGGCATGCTGCCCTTTATCGGGCTGAGGCCAAATGCCAGCTCTCAGGTATCTCCTCTTACCTACCCCTTGACCATAACTCCACAGATGAATGCCAGGCCATCCACTCCCAGATGATTGATCTCATCATTTCTGGCAATCTCCCTTCCACAGCTTCCAACCTTCTAGTTCCCCAGCCCCACATTGCCCGCTTTTATCTTTTTTCCTTTACATCTCCATCCTTGTTCCAAATGCACACAGGCACCATTCCCTATTTCTTTCTCCCCAACATCGATAACTGCACAGAGCTGCCTCCTGCACCTAACTTTACAACAAACCTCCACCCTGCCCTCAAATTCACATAAACTATTTCTGATACCTCTCTCCACTTTCCTGTGGACATCATGCTGCATCTGCTCCAAAGTGAGGCTTTCCATTCTAGGATATCCGAGATGTCCTCTTTCGGTAGTGAATGTGTTTTACCCCTTCTACCATAGGTGGATCCCTCATCTGCATCTCCTCTCTGTCCTGTAGTTCTGTTCTCGCTCCCTCTCTTCCTAGATGGAACAAGGATACAATTCCCCTGGTCCTTATCTTTCACCTCACCAACCTCCATATTCAACACATCATTCCCTGAGATTTCTGCCATCTTCAACGTGATCCCACGTCCAGTCAGATCTTCCCATCCCCATCCCTTTCCTCCTTCTGCAAAGACAGTTCCCTCTGAAACTCCTTGGTTCACTCACCTCTTCCCACCCAAACCATTTCCTCCCCAGGTACTTTCCTCTGCAACCGCAGGAGATGTAAAATCTGCATTATGCATTCTTGCTCATTTCCATTCAGGGACCCCTGCAGCCCTTCCAGGAGAAATAGAGGTTCATATGCACCTCCTCCAACCTTTTCTACTGCATTCAATGTTCCCAAAGTGGCATAATTTGCATGCACCACACATAGACTAGGCGACCATTTGACCGAAAACTTGAGTTCGGTCAGACAAGGCTTGCTGGATCTCCCATTTCCTAACCATTTTAACTCCACCTTCCCATTCCCGTACAGACCTTTCTGTCCGGGGCCTCATCTATAGCCGGAGTGAGGCCACATGCTAACTGGAGGATCAGCTCCTCACCTTCTACGTGGTAGCTTACAACCTAACAGTATGAACATTGAATTCCCCAGTTTCAAATAACTAACCTATGAAACGCACCCAACCCCTTTCTTCCTCCTCTCTTCCCACTTGTATTTGAGTCAATTTTCCCCTTCCCCAAGACCCTGTTCCCTTCCACCAATATTTCTTCCTCTGGCTACACACTTTTTCTATCCTTATCTCACAGTCATTGTCTTCTTATCTGTTCAATCATCTGCCTACCAATTCCCCCCCTCCCCCCTCACCTGTATCGATCTATCATTTTCCAGGCTGTGTCTTCCCCCCACCTCTTCTCCTGCGTTTTCCCCCGCCTCAACGCGCTCCACCACAATCAGAAGAAGGGTCCCAACCCATATGGTCAGCTATCCATATTATCCAGTGATGCTGCCTGACCCGCAGAGTTACTCCAGCATTTTGTGTCTGTATTAATTCATCAGAATTTTCTGCTTGAATATATTTTTTTATGTTTATGTTGTTAAGGAAAATAATTCTTGAAACCAGAGCAATTAAAAACTTGATTGCACTTCTCTAACTTTACTTTTGAGATTTTGCCAGTTTGTATTTTTGTTTTGTAATTAAAAAGCTGTTTCTTCATTTTGTAAATCCAACCCAGCAGCTATCATTCATGTAAAACACTCTTGAGCCACAATCCATCCTCTAGTTTTTCCTTACACTGCATATCCTGACTGCTTACCTAATCAATACACATTAGAGTGGAGCAAAACACAATGGGAAAGAAATCCAAATTCCGCTGCTGCACAATTTAACAGTGTTTCCACTCCTGATTACATTGGTACTTGTTTGTTTGAGTATTGTGTGGTGACAGATTTGTTCTTGATTGATTCCCCCAAGGGAATGTAGCATATTGTGGACGCAGCCCAGACCGTCACACAAACCAGCCTCCCTTCCATTGACTCCATCTACACCTCACACAGCCTCGGCAGAACCACCAGCATAATCAAGGATGAGTCGCACCCTGCCCACTCCCTCTTCTCCCCTCTCCCTTCGGGCAAAAGGTATAGAAGAATGAAAACGTACACCTCCAGATTCAGGGACAGTTTCTTCCCAGCTGTCATCAGGCAAGTGAACCATCCGACCAGCAACTATAGAGCAGTCCTGAGCTACTATCTACCTCATTGGAGACCCTTGGACAATCTGGCTTTTAGGTATCGGATTTTACTGGACTTTATCTTGTGCTAAACACGATCATGTTTCTATACGGCATGGATGCCTCAAATGTAATCATGTATCGTCTTTCCGCTGACTGGTTAGTACGCAACAAAAGCTTTTCACTGTACCTCGATATATGTAACAATAAGAAATAAACTACTCAAATGTTCACTTTCATTATAACAAAGATTGGTAGGAATGACTTAAGATGGATTCTTGGTTGAATCTAGGCACTTGATTCAAAGAAGACAAAGGAACACAAGAGACTGCAGATGCTGGAATCTGGAAAGGAATAAAAATAGGTCATGGGACTCAGCATCTATAAGGGGGAGTGGAAATGTCGGTACATTAGTCGCGACACTGCATCAGGACTGAGACTGCAGAGGGAGGATAGCCAGTGTAAAGAGAAGTATGGAGGGGTGAGGCAGAAACTTTTCTTCAGAGATGCTGCCCGACCTGCTGATTTACTCCAGCATTTTATGTCTATGTCTATAAACCAGCATGTGCCGTTCCTTTCCACAAAAGTAGAAGATCGAGGCAGGTGGGGCCAGTTGGGAGGTAGAGAGCGGTAGAGTTGCTGCCTTATAGCGCCAGGGACCTGGATTAGATTCTGATTTAGGATGCTGTCAGTGTGGAGTTTATACATTCTCCCCGTTATTGCATGGGATTTCTCCGGGTGCTCCAGTTTCCTGTCACACTCCAAAGACGTACAGGTTTGTAGGTTAATTGGCTTTGGTAAAATTGTAAATTGTCACTGATGAGTGTAGGATAATCCAGTAGATGCACGGTCATTTCATTCCAAAGAGGAAGAAAGATTCTAACGAGAGTAAGAAGCCACCGTGGCTGACAAGGGAAGTCAAGGGCAATATAAAAATAAAAGAGAAAACATATAACATAGCAAAGATGAGCGGGAAGACAGATGATTGGGCAACTTTTAAAGATCAACAGAAGGTAACTAAATAGGCAATACGGGAAGAAAAGATGAAGTACGAAGGTAAGCTTGCCAAGAATATAAAGGAGGATAGTAAAAGCTTTGTTAGGTATGTGAAGAGGAAAATATTAATTAAGACCAATGTGCATCCCTTAAAGCCAGAAACATGTGGATTTATTATGGGGAACAAGCAAATGACAGACAAGTTGGACATGTATTTTGATTCTATTTCCCAGATGTACTAGGGGACAGAGGATCTCGGGCGACAGAGGAGCTGAAGCAAATTCACATTAGTCAGGAAATTGTGTTGGGTAGACTGATGGGACTGAAGGCTGATAAATCCCCAGGGCCTCATGGTCTGCATCCCAGGGTATTCAAGGAAGTGGCTCTAGAAATCGTGGACACATTGGTGATCATTTTCCAATGTTTTATAGATTCTGGATCAGTTCCTGTGGATTGGAGGGTAGCTAATGTTATCCCACTTTTCAAGAAAGGAGGGAGAGTGAAAACAGGGAATTATAGACCAGTCAATTATAAAAGATGAGATAGCCGAACATTTGGATAGCAGTAACAGGATCAGTCCGAGTCAGCATGGATTTATGAAGGGGAAATCATGTTTGACAAATCTTCTGGAATTTTTTTGAGGATGTAACAAGTAAAATGGACAAGGGAGAGGCAGTGGATGTAGTGCACCTGGACTTGCAGAAAGCCTTTCATATGGTCCCGCACAGGAGATTAGTGGGCAAAATTAGAGCACATGGTAATGGGTGTAAGGTATTGACATGGATAGAAAATTGGTTTTCAGACAGAAAACAAAGAGTAGGGGTTAACGGGTCCCTTTCAGAATGGCATGCCGTGACTAGTGGGGTGCCGCAAGGCTCAGAGCTGGGACCGCAGCTATTTACAATATACATTAATGATTTAGATGAGGAATTAAAAGTAACATTAGCAAATTTGCAGATGACACAAAGCTGGGTGGCACTGTGAACTGTGAAGAGGATGTTATGAAGATACAGAGTGACTTGGACAGGATGGGTGAGTGGGCAGATTCATGGCAGATGCAGTATAATGTGGATAAATGTGAGGTTATCCACTTTGGAGGTAGGAAAGGGAAGGCTGATTATTATCTGAATGGTGTCAGGTTAGGAAAAGGGGAAATACAACAAGACCTGGGTGTCCTATTACATCAGTCACTGAAAGTAAGCATACGGGTACAACAGGCAGTGCAGAAAGCTAATGGCATGTTGGCCTTCATATAGAGAGGAGTTGAGTACAGGAGAAAAGAGGTCCTTCTGCAGTTGTACAGGGCCCTGGTGAGACCACACCTGGATTATTGTTTTCAGTTTTGGTCTCCTAATTTGAGGAAGGACATTCTTGCTATTGAGGGAGTGCAGCTTAGGTTCACAAGGTTAATTCCCGGGATGGCGGGACTTTCATATGATTAAAGAATGGAGCGACTGGGCTTGTATTCACTGGAATTTAGAAGGATAGGAGGGGATCTTATAGTAAGGGATTGGACACGCTGGATGCAGGAAACATGTTCCCGATGTTGGGGAATTTCAGAACCAGGGGCTACAGTTTAAGAATAAGAGATGAACTGAGATGAACTTTTAGAACTGAGATGAGGAAAAACTTTTTCACACAGAGTTGTGAATTTTTGGGAATTATCTGCCTCAGAAGGCAGTGGAGGCTGATTCACCTGATAGATTCAAAAGAGAGTTTATCTAACTCTAATATCAGCTCTTAGGACTAGTGGAATCAAGGGGTATGGGGAGAAGGCTCGAATGGGATACTGATTGTGGATGATCAGCCATGATCACATTGAATGGCGGTGCTGGCTTGAAGGGCTGAATGGCCTACTCCTGTACCTATCGTCAATTTTCTTGGCCCCGCTCTGGGAGTAGAAGTGGGGGTGGATCCGGACCGCAAGGGCCGTGAGCCCCAGGCTGAGTTTGACTCAGATCGTTTGCCTGCTTCTGCTTCTGTTGGAGGTGAGACGTTGCGTCGCGCCAGGGTCTTGGGCCTGTCCCACTTTGGCCGTCAGTTACGCGACAGGCCGGTGGCGCACGAAGATTTCGTGCAGGATGAAGTCCACACTCTTCCACTCCACTCCACACTCCTCCACACCATTCCATGCTCCCGTCCCCGCGCTACCCATGCGCTACCCACACGCTAGCAGGTTGTGTAAATGGCGCGCGAAAGACAACCAAGTGGGACAGGCCTTTTATATTACTGGGGATTGTTCAGTGTTACTTACATTGGAGTCGATCCCTTGCCTGGGATCGGTCCAACTGCGGCCTGTGGACTTTTTATCTGGAGCTCGCAGTCTCGGGAGGGACTGTGGATGTCGGGAGCTCCAATGTCGCGGAAGGTTCGACCAGCCCCGACACGAGGTTGAATCGTCATGCGCGGGTGAGCTGACATCCTTCCGATGCAGGAGCAGATTGCCTCAACACGGTGGGCCCGCCGCCGGCTACGGGAGTCAAGATCATCCCGTCAACGGAGGACTCAAGGCCCCCGACCATGGGAGAGCAAAGGGAAGAGATTTAACTTTTTATCGCCTTCCATCACAGAGAGGAATGTGGAGGAGTCTCTGTGATGGATGTTTATGTTAAAATGTGTTTTGTGTGTTCCGTTGCTTTTTATTTGAATGACTGACTTGGCAAATGAAATTCCTCGTATGTTGCAAAATATACTTGGCTAATAAAGTATTATTGTGATTGTGTTTGCAAGAACAGCAAGGAAGAAGCAGCGGAGAAGAAACATTCGACAAAAAAGGCCAAGGGAAAGTAAATAAATAATCTCCACTGACATTGTAGAAGAGCAGCAGCATGACAAATATTACTGTGCACCACAGTTTAAAGGTTAATGCAGGGTATACGAGTTCCCAGTCACTTGTGTTGAAAGAATCTGAGTGTCTGTACACAAGCAGCAGCTGCTTCCTTGTTCTGGCTCCGGATCGATACGCTATATGAAGCCTTTTTCAAGTGATAGCTTTGATGTCTATGATGGGCTTTCATGGAAGGAATGACAATGAAAATATGTTTCACCCCTTGAAGAAATTAGCAGACATCAAAGTTACGTTTTGCCCAAGCCAGATGCCATAGGATAGATTTTACTTTTCATCACTGTGTGGCAAACTCAGTTTTGTGCACCTGTTGCACCGCCCTCTGGTTTATCAAGCAGAATGGATAATGAGCGGCCTCTCCACATTACTGAGCACACCACGTGCACAGAAAAGCTCAAAGCTAATCTCCAAGTGATGAACTATGGCTAGCATGGAAAGGGTTAGCTTGTTAGTTTGGGAACTGCAGTTTGCCTCAAATGCTTTGAACTAGGAAAGGGTAGGGGATGGCGAGGAGCTACTTCAGAATGAGCTCCTGTTAGAGAGTCCCCTGCAATGACTTCAGCCTAAAAGCCCTTAAATATTGAATAGCAGATCTGGAAATCCTTCTTCTCCCCAATCCAGCATGGATTTGACACTGGGCTAGTTTGACATGTGCATCATGGTCAGTTTGACCAACTAGTTGCAGTATGTTACATAGTGGAAACATGCACATGTGGAATTTCCAGGGTGGATATACTGAATATTAAGCTTCTTTTACTAAATCAAAAAAAAAGATGACTGAAGAAAGATCTCGACCCGAAATGTCAAATATTATTTTTCTCCATAGATGCTGTCAGACCCGCTGAGTTACTCCAGCGTTTGGTGCCTATCTTATGTCAGGTAAGTTAGGATTATACAATGAAATCAAAGAATTGTTGAGGATGAAGAGCAGAGGTGTTACAAGCGGAAACACAATAAACATGTGTTTCCCTTTACGGGTGAATGATAGATTGTAACAGCACAGAAGGGATCCATCATTGTCCCATTATCAGGGCTATTTGGTTAATCATACCCCTTATTCATACCACAGAATTATTTTTACCCATATCTGCCTAATGTTCAGATTTTCTTAATAATGTTGGCTGAATGTGCACATTGGGTAGGGTGGCAAAAAAATCTCCCTATTCTTCCTCAAAACATAATTGCAGTTTATTCTCTCATTATATGGGTGACATTGCCAACAAAGTAGCACTCCCTTGCTGTACTTAAGTTGTAGTCTCTATTAGAACCATAGAAACATAGAAAAGTAGGCCATTTGTCCCTTTGTGCCATTCAATATGATCATGGCTGATCATCAGAATCAGTTCGCCGTTCCTGCTTTTCCCCCATATCCCTTGATTCCTTTAGCCCTAAGAGCTAAGTCTAACTCTCTCTTGAAATCATCCAGTGAATTGGCCTCCACTGCATTCTGCAGCAGAAAATTCCACAGATTCACAACACTCTGGGTGAAAAAGTTTTTCCTCTTCTCAGTCCTAAATAGCCTACCCCTTATTCTTAAATTGTGACCCCTGATTCTGGACTCCACCAACATCGGGAACATTTTTCCTGTATCCAGCCTGTTTAATCCTTTAAGAATTGTATATGCTTCTGTTAGATCCTCTCTCAGCCTTCTAAATTCCAGTGAATACAAGCCCAATTGCCACATTCTTTCATCATATGTCAGTTCCGCCATCCTGGGAATTAACCTCGTGAACCTACACTGCACTCCCTCAATAGCAATAATGCCCTGCCTCAAATTAGGAGACCAAAACTGCACACAATACTCCAGGTGCGGTCTCACCAGGGCCCTGTACAGCTGCAGTCAGTCCTCCTTGCTCCTAAACTCAAATCCTCTTGCAATGAAGGCCAATATACCATTAGCTTTCTTTACTGCCTGCTGTACCTGCATGCTTACTTTCAAAACTCTTGGGTACATTAGCCCAGTAATTATATTTTTTTGCTATTTACAATATATCTATAATCCAAAGGTTTAGACAAATGATACAAGTCATGAGTTCAATCTATTCAATTTAATTTAGTATATTGTCATGTGTACAGTGAAAAGCTTTTTACTGTGTGCTACCCAGTCAGTGGAAATTATATACATGATTACAATCGAGCCGTCCACAGTGTAAACATTCAGGATAAAGGGAATAATGTTTAGTGCAAAATAAAGTCCAGGGAAATTTTGATTAAAGATAGTCTGAGGGTCCCAAATGAGGTAATTGATAGCTCAGGGCTGCTCTCTAGTTGGTAATAGGATGGTTCAGTTGCCTGATAACAGATGGAAATATTTAATGGAATATTAGACAAAGTGGGACCCGTTGGGTCCCTGTCACACTGGAGGCCTGGTCCCCCAAAGCAACCCGTTCCCCAACACAATATTCCACCACTCACACATAGCCCCCAACAGCAGAGGCGTGGCTCATTTCCCCTCATCACCCAACACTCCCTCGCCCTCCTCTTCATGCTCATTCTTTCCCCTCTCCTCCTCCCCTCCCCAATCCCCCCCTCACCTCTCCCTCCCTCCCTCTTCTTTCCCCTACCCTCAGTCACTCACTCACTCCCTCCATAACTCCTCTCCCCTCCCTACCCCCTATCCCCCACCTCCCCACTCCTCACCTCCCCCTATCCCCCCCCACTATCCCTCCTCACCTCCCCCATTGCCCTCCTCTCCCTCTATTCCCCCTCCTCCCCCACTCTCCCTCCTCACCTCCCCCATTTTCCCCATCTTCCTCCTTATTCCCTCCTCTCCCTCATTCCCCCCACACTCCATCCTCACCTCCCCAGGATCTCGAGATTGCCGCTCCTTTCCCCCAGAGCAGCGGCGGCTGCGGTTGTGGCCCGCGGCGGCTCTGACTGTCGCTTGCGGTGGCTCTGGCCCGCGGCGGCAGTGGACGTCCCATCCGGCCGACTGGCTGTGTGGCTGCAACCATGCAAGGCTGGGCAACGCTGGGCGCCGCCGGTGAATGACAGCACAGGAGACCAATCTGCGTGCCGGTCACTGACAGGCGAAGAGACCAATCTGCGCAAGCGCGGTTATTAAGAATTTCAAACCTTAATAACTTTGAAACTATACAATCGATTGGAACAAAACTTTGTGCACATGTGCACAGGAGAATAATGAGTAAGGTGACGAAAAATCGTAGTTCTATATTGTACCGTTGTTGTGCAAAGAGAAAATAAATGCAAACCAGAAGAGCACAAGATCAGAGTTTCAGTTATGTATAGATTTACATTAAAATCATCAAATAAATCCAAAATAATAGCTCAAATCTGTGATAGTAACTATGTGTCTACTGGGCTATTGCAATAACCTATCTGATTTTTCAACGCACTGTAGCTAAAGAAATCTGCTGCCCTTAATTTGTTGGGCCGTAATGTGACTCCAGAGCAATGACTTACTTTCTTCTGAAATGATGACTCATGCCCTCAGTTTAATGATGTTTAAAGATAGACGATAAATGGTGGGCTTACCAATAATCCGCACATCTAAGGAATGAATACAAAAATAGCCTTGTCAATGGACTATGTGGTTCCATAAATTTGTATCGCAGAGGAGAGACTAAAGTAGACTTGCTTGAAATAAAATCAGATAATAATTAATGATGGGTGAAGAAATAAAATGGCCTCCAATATAATTTTTATACCACTGTTGTGGTAATACTTGATCTCTAGTTTTCATTCAGCACCCGCATCAAGGAACAGTCTTTAGATCCATATAACACTAAGCTTTGTTCTTTGCCTCAGGTTTTCAACTAAGCAGCTGAGTGAAGTTAAGGTCAAAATTGCATAAGAATTGAAAGAATGTGGGACAGAGCTTTGTTGCAGTTCACTTGGACCTACTCCACCGAACTGTATGGGCTGAAATCTTTGGACATCAAACACCAGCCCTGGTGTTGCATGGATGAAAGAAATTAGATGAAGGGAGAAAGCAGGTTTTTTAAATTTGCTTTAATAGTGTATATGCATTTTGTGTTTGTGCGCATTTGCATGTTCTGACATTTAAACATTTTAACTACAGTACTCCTGAATGATTTCGAATGTCTGTGAAAGTCAATGACTGGCTGGTTATCAGCAGATAAGATAATTATGCCAAGAACTGTGTGCATAGCCGAGTCTAGGCTACATTCTGCACATCAGTCTCTCAGTAATGTGCATTGGAAGGTTCCCATTGTGGGCTCCTGTACATTGGCGAGACAAAGCATTGACTCAGCTGAATACTTGTGCTCAGTCTGCCAAGGTCTACTGGATCTCCCAGTTGCTGATCACTTTAACTCCCTGTCCCATTCCCAAACCGATATTTCTGTCCTGGGCCTCCTCAATTGCCAGAGTGAGGCCACACACAAAATGGAGGAACAGCTCCTCATATTTCACTTGGGTAACTTACAACCCAGCGGTGTGAATGTTGAATTCTAGTTCTCCCATTTTAAGTAACTTCTACAAACACCTCCTGCCCACTAAAAGTCCGTAAATCAGCTCCACAGTTCACAACTATGTACCTCTCCTGGGCTCACACCTGTCTCTATGCACCAGTTGGCCTATCATGGAACCTCCTTGCCTGAGGACATCTGTTTCTAGCCTGATTTTTCCTGGCTTTTCTTGGTTCCAGTCCCTACCCCCCACACAATCAATCTGAAGAAGGGTCCCAACCCGAAGCATCAGTTATCTATTTCATCCAGAGATGCTGCCTGATCTCCTGAGTTACTCCTCACCTTTCCATCTCATCCCCTTTTGACTTTCTGCAGAGACTGCACCCTCCGTAACTCTCTGGTCAATTCGTCCCTTCCCACCAAAACCACGCCCCTCCCCTGGCACTTTCCCTTGCAACTGCAGGAAATGCTACACTTGTCGCTTTACCTCCCCCCTCGACTCCATCCAAGGACCCAAGAAGTCTTTCCAGGTGAGGCAGAGGTTCATCTGCACCTCCTGAACCTCATCTATTGCATCCGCTGCTCTAGGTGTCAGCTGCCCTACATCGGTGAGACCAAGCGCAGACTTGCCGATTGCTTCGCCCAACACCTCCGCTCAGTTCGCTTTAACCAACCTGATTTCCCGGTGGCTCAGCACTTCAACTCCCCCTCCCATTCCGAATCCAACCTTTCTGTCCTGGGCCGCCTCCATGGCCAGAGTGAGTCCCACCGCAAATTGGTGGAGCAGCACCTCATATTTCGCTTGGGTAGTTTACACTCCGGTGGTATGAACATTGACTTCTCCAATTTCAGGTAGTCCTTGCTTTCTCCCTCTTCCCCCTCCCGTTCTCAGCTCTCCCACAGCCCACTGTCTCCACCTATTCCTTTCTTCTTCCCGCCCCCTCCACCCCCACATCAGTTCTGAAGAAGGGTCTCGACCCGAAATGTCAACTATTCCTTCGTTCCATAAATGCTGCCTCACCCGTTTCTTCAGCATGTTTGTCTACCTCCTGAGTTACTCCAGCATTTTGTATCTACCTCAGTGGAAGGCTGAGCCTCGATCCATATAGGTCTAGAATGTCACAGAGATACATAGCTAGCGATCTTGGGGTACAGGTATTACTGTCCATTAGATTGATGATTTTATGCCTTGCTGTACGAGTAAAATATATATGAAATATGTAAATATACTGTATATTTAAAGATAAAATCTCTGTGGATGCGATGAAGATAAGTAGATAGCAGGAATGAGTGGTCCTGGAGATTAATTCTGAGTTCTGGTACATTGGGTTCCAATTGCACCTAATCTTAGAGCATTTAAAATCAGATTTTGTATTCCATCTGCTATTGTTGCTGTCAAATTATTCAGTTGCTAAAAGCAGACACAACCATTTAAAATACATAATATTTTAAATCTGATGTTCTTCACGTTCTTTATTTAGTTTAATTTAGTTTAGAGATAGTGCGTGGAAACTGGCCCTTCGGGCCACCAATCACCTGTACACTATTTCTATTCTACCCGCTAGGGACAATTTACAGAAGCCAATTAACCTCCAAACCTGTACGTCTTTGGAATGTGAGTGGAAACCGGAGTACCCGGAGAAAACCCATGCCGTTACAGGGAGAATGTACAAACTCTGTACAGACAGCACCCATAGTCAGGATCGAACCCAGGTCTCTGCCGCCGTAAGGCTGCGACTCACGGCACCACTGTGCCACCCTAGTGTGGATCATGTGGATTGTATAATGTAGTTATGACAATAGACAATAGACAATAGGTGCAGGAGTAGGCCATTTGGCCCTTCAAGCCAGCATCCCCATTCAATGTGATCATGGCTGATCATCCACAATCTGTACCCCATTCTTGCTTTCTCCCCATATCCCCTGACTCCGCTATCTTCAAGAGCCCTATCTAGCTCTCTCTTGAAAGTATCCAGAGAACCGGCCTCCACCGCCTTCTGAGGCAGAGAATTCCAGACTCACAACCCTCATTTGTTCATGTGGATTTCATACATTTATGATTTTGTTTATTTTGCCCCTTACTATCTTTGAATCCTAAAACGGTACTGCTTTCATTTGGTTCAACGTTCTCAGGGCCAAAGTCCATCAAATCAAAATAAATTCAAAGCTAAAACACAAAGCTACCTTTACACTTGCAGCTGTTTGAGTGATCTGTTGCATGTTAATAGTACACTCTCCCTCTGACTTTAGAAGTCCAGAATTCACCATGTTTTTTCCTGAAGTTCAGGATTAATCAGAATTAATCAGACGCAATCCACTTTGGTACCAGCTGTCATTTCTATACTGATGGACATGCTCATATGATGATGGATTATGAATGTAATACATTGATAAGTTTTCAAATGCAAATTGTAGGGCAACATTTTTGCCCATCAAGGTGTAATTGAAATGAATTTATTTAAAAATATTGCAATTATCATTTTAAAATTCACTAACAGAAGGCACACACTGAACTTTTTTTCTCGTTTATTGTATTGTTTACAGTGTACCATGTTTAAATATTCTGTTGTGCTACTGAAAGTAAGAATTTCATTGTTCTATCTGGGACATATGACAATAAAACACTCTTGACTCTTGATTCTTGAGGTGCCGATTGACTATCCAACTATTCCACATGTTTAGTTTTGTGTCCAGCATATTGTGTGTTGCGGAATGAAAACAATGTCTCGGGCAGCAGACTCACTAGGTGGCGTCTAAAGCATGACAACTGATTCATGCTCACTACACTAGTGTTACTGTAGTTGCTGTACTAGTAATAATTAGTGTCTCTGTTGGTGTCACATGCTTCAATTCCCAAATACTGCCCGTGTAAATGAACAGGATACTGAACTTCAGATTTAAGAATTGCACAGAATAAGATGCAGAAGACACATTATCAATGAATAAAGCTGATGGTATTTCATTGTCTGGAAGAACATGATTTCTGCTGCCACTTCGGTACCACCAATTACTGAAAACCTTTCGATCACTTGTGATTTTGAAGGATTGCACTAAGTGGAACATTTAGCAGAGGTTACTCTACCCTCTGCACACTCTGACTGCACACTCTTGATTTGGAAATAAACATTCCCGAAAATAACCTGAATTCAGGGACAATTTCTTCCCAGCTGTTATCAGGCTGTTATCAACTGAATCATCCTATCACAACTAGAGAGTAGTCCTGAACTACTATTTACCTAATTGGTGACCCTCAAACTGTCTTTGATCCTGGCTTTACCTTGCACATAACATTATTCCCTAATTGTTTATCTAAACACTGTAAATGGCTCTATTGTTATCATGTATTGTCTTTCCGCTGACTGGTTAGCAGGTAACAAAAGCTTTTCACCGTACCTCGGTACACGTGACAATAAACTAATAAACTGAATTACTAATTAGAAACAAAGTTGGATTTTGAATACTCTTGTAAAGGAAATGGATTTGTTATTATTCAAAGTATTAAAGTTTAAAATTCTGATTTAGCACAGTCTCTATTCACCAATTTTTAATCCACTCTCGTTCAGTCATTCTGGTGAAAAACTGTGTTGCTGTGGCATTTACTCAAAAACAAACACCGTGTAAAACAGCTTTTAACATTATTCTTTCAGGTTTGCTGAACATAACATAACTAGATATTCCATCCATTATTGAACATTTAATGCCAGATTAAGTGTATTTGGGGAATTTATAGACTGGAATTTTAGTGAACCAAGCTGCAGTCATAGAAACATAGAAAATAGATGCAGGAGGAGGCCATTCGGCCCTTCGAGCCAGTACAGTCATCATTCTAAATTTGTGAAATATAGTCCTGGAAGACAAGGCTTAACATTATCTGTGAAAATTCATTGATTCCATCCTTAAATAAGCTATGGGGTAAAGTTTATGCAATAAAGCATAAAAAAGTTGTTGATCAGAGTTGCATCCCAATCCTCCTGCATCTGTGCATACAGATCATCATATGTTGACATGCAGTGGTGCAAATTTGCTGCTTAGTATCGGTGCCAACCAATTAGTACATAGACAAAGTATGGCAACATTTTTAATGTATTAATTGCCCTGCGCAATCCCTTCCCCTAAACAATTCCCAATGTCTTAGTCGCCAATTTATTATAGTGTCTCTTAGCTGCACTTGCACTTGTTTTTCATCAGATTATCATCCTGCCATCCAAGGAATCTGAAGTTACATTATCCATTATGTTTGACAACATATATGTTACAGTGTAATCACATACATCACAGAAGAAAGATCGCAACCTGAAATGTCACCCATTCCTTCTCTGCCTGTCCCGCTGAGTTACTCCAGCATTTTGTGTCTAACTTATGTTCCAGTGTTTGATAGATTGATTACTTTGCTGCAACCATAGGTCTATGCACAGCTGAATCCAGGAGGCTGAGAAGCATTGACCTGAAGACCAACACTGCAAGTCTACCAAAAGGCTTGAGTAGATTTAGTTTAGTTTGGTTTAGTTTATTGTCACGAGTACCGAACTACAGAGAAAGCTTTCATCGCGTGCTAACTAGTAGGCAGGAAGACTATACCTGATTACACTTTAAGAGATGGCGGCACAGTGGCACAGTGGTAGAGTTGATGCCTTACAGTGCCAGTGACCTGGGTTTGATCCTGACATTGGGTGCTGTCTACACGGAGTTTGAACATTCTCCCTGTGACTGTGTGGGTTTTCTCTGGGAGCTTCAGTTTCCTCCCAAATTCTAAAGATGTGCAAGTTTGTAGGATAATTGACTTCTGTAAATTATCTCCAGCATGAAGGGTAAAACTAGTGTACTGGTGATCACTGGTCAGTGCGGACTCGTTGGGATGAAACATAGAAACATAGAAACATAGAAAATAGGTGCAGGAGTAGGCCATTCGGCCCTTCGAACCTGCACCGCCATTCAATATGATCATGGCTGATCATCCAACTCAGTATCCCTTACCTGCCTTCTCTCCATACCCCCGATCCCTTTAGCCACAAGGGCCACATTTAACTCCCTCTTAAATGTAGCCAATGAACTGGCCTCAACTACCTTCTGTAGCAGAGAATTCCAGAGATTCACCACTCTCTGTGTGAAAAATGTTTTTCTCATCTCGGTCCTAAATTATTTCCCCCTTATCCTTAAACTGTGACCCCCTTGTCCTGGACTTCCCCAACATCGGGAACAATCTTCCTGCATCTAGCCTGTCCAACCCCTTAAGAATTTTGTAAGTTTCTATAAGATCCCCCCTCAATCTTCTAAATTCTAGCGAGTACAAGCCGAGTCCATCCAGTCTATCTTCATATGAAAGTCCTGACATCCCAGAAATGAGTCTATGACAAGAATATCTTTCCTCAGATTTGGAGACCGAAACTGTACACAATACTCCAGGTGTGGTCTCACCAAGACCCTGTACAACTGCAGTAGAACCTCCCTGCTCCTATACTCAAATCCTTTTGCTATGATGCTACTTTCAATGACTGGTGTACCATGACACCCAGGTCTCGTTGCATCTCCCCTTTTCCTAATCGGCCACCATTCATGAAGGTCATGTTTTTTACTGAAAAATAAAAAGGAGATGCGGATTCGTACCGCACACATGCCGGATGAGTCAGCAGGCCACCCATTAGATACGGCGATTTTGTGTAACCATTTATACTTTCCCAAATGTGTTATTAACGTTTCGGCTGGTGTATTGTTTAGCCACCATGTTCCCACGTATCTATGCTTTATTTTGTTTCTCCAAGGAATTCAGCCTGAGTAGCTGCTAGTTACTGTAATGTCCTGCAGACCAATGCTGTAAGTGGACTTAAATAAATATGTATTGTATCTTGACGTGTGTATGACTCGACTCATTACAGATTTCTCAGCAGAGCAATAGACTGAGATGTTGGTGTCCTACAATTACACCCCATCTCCAACTACTCATTAGCTCCAAACCCCAATTCCCCTGCTACTGGCCCGCACCTTCAACCCTCCAACAACCTTTCATTTACATCATGTCCTTATCTGAACACTTGCCCCATATTCAACCAGGCTATGATCCTCCACTATCACAAGGCTCCGATCCACAATATCCTCAACCAACCATCTGATTCCACTGGATTGATTCTCAAACCCACCTCAACTTCCATCAACACCAGGTTCCAATTCAATTCCAATTCCCTTCCTTTGATCATCTATCACATAAGTCGGGTGATGTTCGATTAATCTCTATCCCATTGTGGACATTGAACTTTGTAGAAATGATGTACTACAATACTGAGAAATGTATTCTCCACTCTATGTCTTCCCCTTTGCCCTATCCATTGTACGTGAGTACAAAACAAAGCTTTTCACTGTACTTGGTGACAATAATAAAGCTAAACCTAAATTACATCCTCATTCCTTCCTCCCACTCCAACCTCCCAAACCTTCCCACTTACCAATCATCGCTCGTGGATTGCAATTCATTCCCAAACCAAGCAGCACTATTAGGATTTGCAATGCCTTCCTTTAACCACCCATCATATACGTCTTCAATGATCCCACCTACTCCTTTTGACCAAGTCCAACCTGTGTACAAATGCCGACTCTCTTGTCAAACCCGCCCCGTCACTGAAACACACCCTTAGATGACAGCACCTGATAGCATTTTTCTAAACTTGATAATATGTGGACGACAGTCAAATTTTTTTTAGACATAACCGTGGGGTGCAACTGAAGTTTAGAACTGAGGTCATGACTAAAATGATAGTTAACATATCACTATAAAGCCCTTCTAACACAACAATTTAGCTGCATGGAAATGTCTAGGCTCATGTTTTAACATCCAGGTTCAGGAACAGCTTCTTCCCAGTAACATCAGACCATTGAACGCCATGAACTCCAGCTAAACTCCGAACAATTGCAGTAGGGAGTTTGAGCTTTATTGTTTTTGCACAATCTAGTTTTTTTAATTTATTGCACTTCTTCTTTTATATTTATTTATTATATTATCTATTGAGTACTGTGTTTACAAAGCTGTTGTTCTGCTGCAAGTGAGAATTTCATTGTTCCATTTTGGTGCATATGACAATAAAACACTTGACCCTTGCATATTTTATGTTTTATTGTGTGATTCCTTAGTAATATTGTTCATAAGGTTTGCCAATAAAACATAATTGTGTGCATGTGGTGTGAAATTTCCTCAGATAAACATTGCAATGTATGATGTGTTTTAAAAAATGATTAAAAAAAAGTTTATTTTCAATTTTTACCTTTAACCTTAATCACACTTATACATTTCAATCTTTGTTTAGCACTCTTTCGAGATTGGACCAAAGTTATTTGGATGTGCATTATCTTTACTGTTGCTAAACACACCAGCCATTCTGGTGATGTAGCAGGCATCAGACTATGAAAGATTCAGATCACAGAAGTTACCACATCTTTGCGGGAAACATCTTTTTGAGGCCAACGATGAACTGAGTGGTTTGCCTGCTGACTACAAATTCCAGTCCAATGAGATCACTGGTTTGGGAGGCAATCACCCGGTGTTGCCGAGCAATGAGATGGAAGGCTTCTCTGAACCCAGTGGAGTGCTCTAGTGCTCCAAGCCTGCAGGCATGCTTGATGACTGTGTGCAGTTCATCAGAGACTCCGATTAAATAGATTCAGTGAGCCAAGAATAACAAAGCAATGGTGCCTGAAAAGTTCAATGCCCATTTCAAAAACCTACTCAACTGGAAGTAGGATTGCCAACTGTCCTGTATTAGCCGGGACATCCCGTATATTGGGCTAAATTGATTTGACCCATACGGGACTGCCTTTGTCCCATATTTGGCTGCTACTACTCGGATCGAGGGGACTGTTGGGTCGGAGTGCCGCGTCCTGCCCCACCTCACCCGACGTAGTGCAGCCCATGGAGTGCAGCAGCAGCGCCTCGCCCATGGCCCCGTCAGTCGGCATCCCGACCAACTGTCCGAACTGCGGACCTTCGCTTACCACCGACACCACCACCCCTCCTTCTCACGCCCGATCATCGGTTCATGAGTTGGATGGGGTGCCGGACTTTGCACACGACGCCGCACGCAAAGTCTGGCACCCAGGCCAAGACTCCTCTGCTGGCCCGCCGGCTGGGCTTTGAGTGCAGTTCAGCACCCAGGCCAACTCATCATTCACCCAGCCACAGCTGAGTCGGTCAATGAATTGCCGTCGGGAATTTGTCCCTTATCTTAACCTTTTGTCCCTTATTTGGGAGTGAGAAAGTTGGCAACCCTAACTGGAAGGCTGCAAAGATATATATATTTTTTTATTTTCCCCTATTTTCCCCAGTAGTCTTCCTCTTAATTTCCCTATGTTCTATTGTTTGATCTTCACAAGCTGATCTGTGAACTGAGCAAAGGTTGTCCTTTATATGATGTTGGTAAGATCAATAAGGTAAGTCTTATTGATCTTTCCTACACTTACTGAAACGTCACCCATTCCTTCTCCCAGAGATCCTGCCTGTCATGCTGATTTACTCCAGCATTTTCAGTCTATCTTCAGTTTAAACCAGCATCAGCAGTTCCGTCCTACACATATATATCTAATAGATGCTCATCTGCCAAATCTAGTCTGTACCATTGCTTGAGAAGATCTATCCGACTCTCCTAACCTCTTGTCCTGTTTCAATATGTACTCAATGTAATTTTTGTTAGACACAAAGGAATCATGGAACATGGTGACAGAATGAGGAAACTACAATTGAGTTGGAGGACAAACAGATGCTGGACGTCCTAAGGCATATGAGGGTAGATAAATCTCCCGAGCCTAATCAGATACATCCATGGATACAGTGGGAAGCTGGAGATGACATTGTAGAAATCATGGCTGATATATATGAATCATCATATGACGTGGGTGAGGTGCCGGATGACTGGAGGATGGCAAATATTGTGCCTCTACTTAAGAAGTGCTGCAAAGAAACTTTGAGAGATATGGGCCAAATGCGAGCTGACAGGAATAGCTGAGATAGGGGATCTTGGACAGCATGGATGAGTTGGGCCAAAGAGCATATTTCTATACTGCATGACAATGAGATGAAAATATTGACTGCTTAGTAACTTCAATGGTGCAATTCCAGGTTTTTTTATATCTGCTACCATTAGCTACTCCAGTCTTAACATAAGTGGCATACCCCATAGATGTGGATTAATCAGCATGAGCACCATGAAAACATTTAAATCAATGGATTTCACACCAAGCTACAAGCTAGTCCAGTTTACAAAATCAGAGAGACAGTGGTCCCAGGCATGAAGCACTGGTTTATATCTTCTGAAGGAATGCGAGCCATTACAGTGAGATTTAAAAAATGTTATCTGAGGTTTTCATTTAAAATCATTAGTTGAGCTGGTTGGATTAACAATTCAATCATGCCACCAAGCATCAACACCATGCCTATATAAACCACTGTTAAACATCTTGTACAACAGTGTTACTATAACAACAGCATTGTTTCAAATAGCCAGAATATGTGTGTTTGGGAAGCAAAGATTACAGAAATGTACCATTCAGATGCACTGGTACACTTCCTAGAATATCTAAAATTGAGAAAAATTATATAGATGTAATATAGATGTATGAATATATGACACATCTGTTACATATATGGTAATATAACTATCATGGTTATATTAATGTATAATTACTGTAATAATTATAGATTTTCACATTAGTAACACTTTACTGAAATTATGAATTATTCCTGTTCTAATTCAATTTTCTGGACAAGATAAGCACTTTCCCTCTTCGACAGCCAGCAACCATGTGCAAGGGAGTTTGAGGAATTGCCTTTTGCTTCTTTAATGAAGTTGGAGTCTCACTTACCGCTTGAGCATAAGCACCATATGCACCGAACTGTATCGCCATTGGGTTGAACATCCCCATCTGCCCTGCCATTTGCTGCATGCGGCGCATTGTTCGTTCCTTGTCAGTATCTGCAAATTTTACCACCAGGCTTGAAGACGCCCCCTGGAAAGAAGAAATAGATTGCTTAGTTTTTAGCTTTAGAGTGTGGAAACAGGTGTTTCAGCCCATCAAGTCTGCGCCGCCCACTTGCACCAACCTACGCACGAGGGATAGTTTGCAATTCTTACCAAAGCCAATTAACCTACAAACCTGCACGTCTTTGGAGAGTGGGAGGAAACTGGACCATTCAGAGAAAACCAAGGTCACAGGGAAAATGTACAAACCCGACAGACGGTACCCGAGGTCAGGATCGAACCTGGGTCTTTGGCGCTGTAAGGCAGCAACTCTACCGCTGCACCACCATGCCATCCCTAATGAATCAATGGAGGTTGCAAGCAGTGACTTCCTATAATTTCTCAGCATTTAAAAAAAATTCTTACTGTTTCTGACTTTGACTTGCAATGTTTAGAATTCAATTTGTGGAAATCATGTTTTTGACAATAATGGAGAATATAAACATGTGGCGGTTTATATATTTTTCTGAGCTTCATCTGTTATCAGCACAGTCAGATTATCTGGACCGTAACACGTCCTAGCTCCTAGTCTTTTAAAACTCCTGCTGCCACAGTGCCTTCCCCAAACAATCCCATTTCACACTACAATTACTCTGCGGCTAATTTATTAGTGCCTAGGCTGTCGCTAGCGGCAATGAAAGAAATCACTTCTGTTTACAGAAGCAGGTGAACATTTGTTTCATTTTCTTGCCACCATGACCTAGAATTTTGATGGTTACACAAAGAGCGTTGAACACAGTTAATTCTTCTAAATGGTGCACAAATCAATGCTTTAGCTTTGTAATTAACCAAGACAGTTATTTGCAGGGACAATTATACGGTGGGTTCAGACTGAAGCAGAGGATTAGAAAAGCCGAATATGACATGGTCAATGAAATAGCACTAAGTATGGCTCTGACTCAGTAATTTGACCATAGGGATTTAATTGAAATCTATTTTAAACATTCAAATAATTTTCCTTCTAAGCAATAGTGAAATCTATTCATTATATGAAGCTGGAGGTAAACCAATATAAAATCCATATATCAGCCAGGAATCCAATATTGAGGCAAACACTTTCTTTTTAATTGAGGTACAAAGATGAGGAGTAGTTGCCGGCACTTGAGAAATAGCACACGTTGAATTAAAATGATAAGACCGATAGCATTGCCCAACTTGGATTTCAAAACCTGTTACTTATGGGAATAAGGGGTGGGGAGCAGTAAAGATTGATTGAATTGATCGATTGAATTGATTGAAAGAAAGATACACATGGATACAGGCCCTTTGGCTCATTGAGTCCATGCAGACCATCGATCACCCGTTCATACTAGTTCTACACTATCCCACTTTTGTATCTATTCCCACACACTAGGGGTAATTCACAGAAGCCAATTAACTTACAACCCCACACATCTTTTGAATGTGAGAGGAACTGGAGCACCTGGAGGAATCCCATGCGGTCACAGGAAGAATGTGCAAAAACTCCACATGGACGGCACCAAGTTTGGGACCGAGCCCAGGTCTCCAGAGCCATGAGGCAGCAGCTCTGGTATGCTGCCCCAAGTGCAGAGGTTTTGAGTCCTGCAAGTTTCAGGCAGCCCAAGGAGCAAGTGCTGCTTCATATCTCCAGTGTCCCTTCTTCTGCACATTCTTCCAGGTCCCTAAGACTTGCAGATTGGTAGGTCATTTACCAACTGTAATTTGGCCTTATTGTGCATGTGAGTGAGAGAATCTGGGGGGAATGATGGGAACATGTTTGCCAAAGGGGCTATTTTCATGCTATATGACTCAATGGAAAGAAATATCGGTGCGGGATAACTGAGCATGTATGTAGAAGGACAGTGAAGGATATGCAGGATGTGTAGGAAGTACCTGCAGATGCTGGTTTATACTGATATTAGACAAAAAGTGCTGGAGTAACTCAGCAGGTCAGGCAGCATCTCTGGAGAAAAAGGATGGGTAACGTTTTGGGTTGGAACCCTTCTTCAGACCAAAGGTAATGGGGAGGGGAAACTGGAGGTAAGAAAAGGCCAGAACAAATCAGGGTCAGCAGCAGTTTAGTTTAGTTTAGAGATACTGCACGGATACAGGCCCTTCGGCCCACCGGGTCCGCACCGACCAGCGATCCCAGCTCATTAACACTATCCTACACCCATGAGGGACAATTTTTACATTTACCAAGCCAATTAACCTACAAACCTGCATGTCTTTGGAATGTGGGAGGAAACCAACGATCTCGGAAAAAACCCACACAAGTCACGGGGAGAATGTACAAACTCCGTACAGACAGCACCCATAATCGGGATCGCACCTGGGTCTCTGGCTCTGCATTCGCTGTAAGGCAGCAACTCTACCGCTGCGCCACCATGACTGCCCAAGGAATGTTTGACCAAGGAAAGGTGGAGCCCATAATGGCCCATTGTTAGTTGGGGAAGAAGTGATAATGAGAGGGGTACAGGGATGTGAACATGGAACTGGTAGGACACTAGGGTGGGGATGGGGGGGGGGAGGGGATGGAGGGAATACAGGGGTTACTTGAAATTAGAGAAATCAACGTTCACACCGCTGCGCTGCAAGCTGCCCAAGCAAAATATGAGGTGCTGTTCCTCCAATTTGGGTGTGGCCTCACTCTGAGAGTGGAGGAGGCCCAGGACAGAAAGGTCAGTGTGACAATGGGAAGGGGAGTTAAAATGTTTGGCTACCGGGATGTGCAGAATGTGTTACGCAAGGAATCCTGGAGAAATGACAGTCTGAAATTGATCTTTGGTTGCTGTGGCTAAGCATGCACCATGGTAACTGCTGCTTATGTAGCCCACATGACTTCAACATTTGGAATGGAATACTACCGGCATGTGTTAGAACACAGCTCCTGGATACAGCTGGCAAGCAAGGGGAAAAAAACCCTGTTCTGACAAATCAGAGAAAAGCATCATAAAAATAAAGACAATATATAAAAAAGAAATAGGAAGCTATGAGTAAGGAAAAGAACACTTGTCAAGCATTAAGTTGTTTAGTTATTTTATATCTAATTCCTTGGAGCACTAGGATTAGCTTTGATGAATTGTGTTCAGCTTGGTTTTAAGAAGCTGTATCAATGACTCAAGGCAGTTTGTCAAAACGACAGAGAAATTCTGCACAGAAATGTAGAATAACAAGAAACACAATACATAAAAAATGTATTTTATATAATCCAGCAAAACATAAATCTAGTGATGCTGTGAAACTAAATCCAGTATAATTTTAATGAGAACGTGCCCAGTTTCCAGCCTCTGCCACTCTCTTCTCCGTTGGAACATTAGTGTTTGAATGCTTAATGCATTTTTATTAAATTTCTCTTCAGTATCTTACAAAAGACACTGATCCATCTATTTTATTATCCTGCAGCACAATTTTCAGATAGTTATTACTACTTTTTCAGCATCTGTGCGCACGAGCTATGGCTAAAGATGATGAAACCGCAGTTGTTATTTTGCTTGTATTGCACATTAAACACGTCAAATCAGAGTGCAGAATAAAACACTTTGCACCAAGAACAGAAAATGACAGAAATATTCAGTAGATCAGGCAGCACCAGTGATAAGAAACATACTTAACATTTCAAGTATTTGTAGGAAAGAACTGCAGATGCTGGTTTAAATCGAAGATAGACACAAACTGCTTGAGTAACTCAGCGGGACAGGCAGCATCTCTGGAGAGAAAGAATGGGTGACGTTTCGGGTCGAGTATGAAGAAGGGTCTTGACCCGAAACGTCACCCATTCCTTCTCTCCAGAGATGCTGCCTGTCCCGCTGAGTTACTCCAGCAGTTTGTGCCTACCTAACATTTCAAGTAGTTGGCTTTTCATTGTAAGTGGCAAAAATTAATGATGTAACAGATTTTAATCAAATCCAAAGCCAGAGAGAGGTGGGAGAGGAGACAGAAGTAGAAAATAAATTTGGTGATAGGGTCAAAGGCGAGGGAGATTAAATGACAAATTGGATTATACTACAGTGATGAACAGCACGATGGCACAGCAATTACTGTTGCTGCCTCACAGCTTCAGAGACCCTGCTTCAATCCTGACCTCATGTGTCGTCTGTGGGGACTAAGCATCTTCTCTTTATGACCCTATAGGTTTCCACTGGGTGCTCTGGCACCCTCCCACATATCAGTTGGCTTCCTGGTGGGTTAATTGGCTTCACTAAATTACTGCTCAGTGTAGGAAAATGACAGACAGGGTCAATGCGAGAAACTTTTCCCCTCAACAGATGTGCCTGTGTGATGGGCATTTGTGAGAGAAAATAAGTCATAGGCGGCGCATAGGGCAGAAAGCTGAAAAAATGAGACAAATAGGATTTCTCCCTGGGAGGCAGCGTTGACCGGGTGAGCCGAATAGCCTCCTTTGTGCCCTACAAAAGTGCAAGACAAAACATGATGACATTGATTGAAGTACGTAAACAAAGCAAGGGTCACGAGTTCTTGCAAATGGCAAATGTGGAATTATTCTTGGTGCTGGTTGCTGAGAGTAAATGTGAGCCAAGGATTTAAGTTATAGGGAAAGATTGGATAGGATAGGTCTTTTCTCCCTGGATCGTAGGAGGCTAAGGGGTGATCTTATTAATGTATATAAAACCATGAAAGACATAGATAAGGTGATGAGCCACGGTTTTTATTTTCCCCAAAGGTATTGGAGTCTAAAATTAAAGGGTATGGGTTTAAGGCAGGAAGGGACATATTTAAAAGGGATCTGAGGAACAATTTTTTTTCACACAGAGGATGGTGGGTACATGAGCTGCCTCCAGGTAGCATGATATATCCTTGCAAGAACCAAGACATGTCCAATCATCCTCGAAAGAACCAGTGTTAAAGGCAGAAACAATTATGACATTTAAAAGACACTTGGTCAGCTCCATGAAAAGTTAAGATTTGGAGAGATATGGGCCAGGTGCAGGCTGGTGGGATGAGCAGGTTCAGCAACTTGGTTGGTATGGACCAGGGTGGTGAATCTGTGGAATTATTTACCACAGAAGGCTGTGGACGCCAAGTCAATGGATATTTTTAAGGCAGAGATAGATAGATTCTTGATTAGTACGGGTGTCAGGGGAGAAAGCAGGAGAATGGGGTTAGGAGGGTGAGATAAATCAGCCATGATTGAATGGTGGAGTAGACGTGATGGGCCAAATGGCCTAATTCTGCTCCTATTACCTATAACTTTATGACCTTACTTATTATTACTTATGACCTTATAATCAACAGGGGAATTAAACTTCACATTCATGCCAAAGAAAAAGAGAAAAGTAGGTGAAGCTCCATACAGATTTCACAGTCACACTGCTTCTTGAAGACATGATGCTATAAAATATTCTGCAACTTTATCTATCTATACATAACTCTGATCTTGTGCTCTTCCAGTTTGCGCGGTTTTTCTATTTGCGCAAAAACGGTCTATGATAGCGCTACGATTTTACGTCAGCTCACTCACTATTTTCCTGTGCTGCGAGTGCAATACGTTTCGTTCCAATTGGTAGTATATTGTAAAAGTATATTGTAAAAGTTAGCGAGGTTTAAAAATCGTAAAAACCACGGGAGCGCAGATCGATCTCCTCTCCTGCCAGTCATCGCCGTGCGGATTAGTCTGTTATCCTGTCACTCCCCGGGACTGTCCGCCCCTTCCTGTGCCATCGCGCCTTTACTGGAGCTGAGGGATGCTGCGGGTGGCCGCGGAAGTCTCCAACCAAACACAATTTTTGGAGGGACCAGAAGCTGAGGATCCGAGGCCTGGCTCTAAGGGCGCCAACGGTTGATGCTCCTCCGGGGCACGCAACCTCGAGATCCCGGGGAGGTGAGAAGGGAGTGTGGGGGAGGAGAGGGGATAGAGGGAGAAGAGGGGAGTAGGGACGGGGGGGGGGGGGGGTGGGGGGGTTATGGAGGGAGGGAGGGAGTGACTGAGGGTAGGGAAAAGGAGAGGTGAGGGAGGGATTGGGGGAGGGTAGGAGGAGAGGGAAAAGAAGAGGGAGGAGGTGAGGAGGTGACAGTGGGGGAGGAGGGGGAATAGATGGAAAGGAGGGGGGAGTAGAGGGAGTGGGGGAGGTAGGGAGTGGGGAATAGAGGGATGGTAGGGAGGTAAGGAGGGGAGAGGAGGTATGGAGGGAGGGAGTGACTGAGGGTAGGGGAAAGGAGAGGGAGAGAGGTGAGGGAGGGATCGTGGGAGGGGAGGAGGAGAGGGGAAAGAAGAGGGAGGATGACGAGGAGGGGAGAGAGTACTAGGGATGAAGAGAAATGAGCTGCACCTGTGCAGTTGGGGGCTATGGGAGAGTGGTGGAAAATTGGATTGGGGGACCAAGCCTCCTGTGTGACAGGGGCCCAACGGGTCCCACTTAGTCCAGTTTCTAATTAAATAGCCCAGAATTTCTCCCTTTGTCACATCCTATTCCTTGGAACATAATCAGTTTAGACAGAACATAAGATTAATTTATATTTCCTCCTCCTACAGTTTTAACAAACGTTCAAAAGCATTTTTACTTCCTCACTTATTCACTCACACTGTCTCACTTGTGTAAATTGAAAGGAACCCAAAAGTCGCCAAACCTCATGCAACATACAAAACTCACAGGAATTCACAAATTTTAAATCAGTTAGAAACAAAAAATAGTCTTGCACTGAATGGAGCAGTAGACCTGATGGGTCGAGTGGCCTAATTCTGCACCTACAGGGCCTATCCCACCAGCATGCAACTCTATGCGATGAACGCGATCAAACTAGAAGAAGGGGCCGCGCAGAGGTCGGGTGATCCCCTGTACAGGGCCTTTTCCACCAGCATGCGCCTGCATGCGGCAAGCGCAACCAAACCGGCAGTAGGGGCCGCGCGGAGGTCGGGTGAGTGGCGCAATGCGGCGCAAAGTGAGGCGAACCTGGAGCGAAGTCTAAGGTAAGTTCGCCAGGACAGAGAGGGGCACACAGAGAGGGGCACAGAGGCACACACACACACAGGGCCATGAAGCCACACACATAGAGGGTCACGGAGGCACCTACAGATAGGTTCACGGAGGCATGATGTTGGGGCGGTGTGTAAATGTCGAGGCGACTGCGAGCCGACAAGCCGTTGCCGTGCGGAATTTTTGGACATAGTCAGTTTTTCGGAGCCCCGCGTGGTGTTGGGACGAACTCCGCACAATTCCGCACGGCTTCGGCGATCGAAATGGGACCGGCCCTGCGACGCCGGACGGCTCAAGCGACCACGTTAGGTCGCGCTAATCGCAAAGAGTTGCATGCTGGTGGGCCAGGCCCTTACCACATGATTAGTTGGGCTGTTTCTGCCTATGTCTGTGCTGTACAACTCTACAACTCTATGACTCAAGTGCTCAAATCCCTTGTCATTTGTGCAGAAGATGCTAGCAATAATCTTGTCTTTGTCATTTACACTTTTTTTTAGATATAGATCCAAAATAATGCAAATGCTAGAAATCTGAAATTCAATTCAATTCAATCATTAATTGTCATTGTGCAGTGTAAAATACAGAGACAACAAAATGCAGTTGGTATCTCCGAAGGGCGAACTTACTAATAAACAAGTAATTGCGCAGTAGTCTGAGTATATACATCTACACGTATACAGTGGTATCCGTGCAATTTGCTGGTGATTGGATAGTCCGGGGGGGGGGGGGGGGGGGGGGGGGAGGGGAGGGGTGGAGACAGGTAGTCTCCAATAAAACTGGTTGCCAGAGATACTCAGTATGGAAACAGCATCTTTTGCCCAAAGTATCAATGTTGGGTGTCTTGTACCTATCCATATTTATACAGCACCATCTTTTGCCGTCTGCCTGTGCCAGTTCTGACTGTGTGGGTTCTTTCAAAGATGTTTGGACATGCAGACCAACGTCTTTCTTTTCCTTAGTACTTACCATTCAATATATATTAGTTCTCCTAAAGTGTACCACTTTACATTTTGTAGGATTAAATTCCATGTGTCCATCTTACCAACTCATCAATGTCAAAGACTAGCCTTTTCAATATGAGCAACAACACCATTAGCCTTATAACTAACTAATCATACACCCATATAGTTAATGTATATAACAAACAACAAGGGTTCCAGAGTACAGGCTTTCAAACATCAGCCTTCTTCAGACCCTTGGGTCTCGACCCGAAATGACACCCATTCCTTCTCTCCAAAGATGCTGCCTGACCTGCTGAGTTACTCCAGCTTTTTGTGTCTATCTTCAATTTAAACCAGCATCTGCAGTTTCCTCCCACATATTTGGATCCAATTTGCAAAATTACATTGGACACCGTGGACTGCATCCTATTGCACTGGTCTCTCACGTGGAACCTTGTTTAAAGGCTTTACTAAAGTTTATATAGACTATATCAATTACGCTATCCACATCAACATATTAGGTCAATCAAATTTGTCATACAGCATCTCCGGCTGTCCCTGATCAGTCTCTGCTTTTCCAAATGTGGATTAATATGGTCCCTCATGATTTTTTTCTAATTATATCCCTACTAATGATGTTAGATTTACAGGCTTGAAATAACTTGGCTTATCCCTGCTGGCATTCTTGAATAAAGATTTTACATTTGCTGCCCTCCGGTGATTTGGCATTTCTTCTGTAGCCAGAGTAGACTGAAAACTTCTTTGCAACTTCTAGAGCTGTTGTTCACAGAGTCATAGAATTACAGTTATACAATTCTGAAACATAACCTTTAGCCCAAATTGTCCATGCTGACCAAGATATCCATCTGAGTTACATAGAAACATAGAAAATAGGTGCAGGAGGAGGCCATTCGGCCCTTCAAGCCAGCATTGTGATCATGGCCGATCGTCCCCAATCAATAACCCATGCCTGCCTTCTCCCCATATCCCTTGATTCCACTATCCCCTAGAGCTCTATCTAACTCTCTCTTAAATCCATCCAGTGATTTGGCCTCCACTGCCCTTTGTGGCAGGGAATTCCACAAATTCACAACTCTCTGGGTGAAAATGTTTTTTCTCACCTCAGTCTTAAATGACCTCCCCTTTATTCCAAGACTGTGGCCCCTGGTTCTGGACTCCCCCAACGTTGGGAACATTTTTCCTGCGTCTAGCTTGTCCAGTCCTTTTATAATTTTATATGTTTCTATAAGATCCCCCCTCATCCTTCTAAACTCCAGTGAATACAAGCCTAGTCTTTTCAATCTTTTCTCATATGACAGTCCCGCCATCCCAGGGATCAATCTCGTGAACTTACGCTGCACTGCCTCAATCACAAGGATGTCCTTCCTTAAATTAGGAGACCAAGACTGTACACAATACTCCAGATGTAGCCTTACCTGTGCCCTATACAACTGCAGAAGAACCTCTTTACTCCTATACTGAAAACCTCTTGTTATGAAGGCCAACATTCCATTAGCTTTCTTCACTGCCTGCTGTACCTGCATGCCAACTTTCAGTGACTGGTGTACAATGTCGCCCAGGTCTCGCTGCACCTCCCCCTTACCTAACCTAACCCATTGAAATAATAATCTACTCCCTTGTTTTTGCTGCCAAAGTGGATAACCTCACATTTATCTATATTATACTGCATCAGTTAGACCCATCTACCTGCATTTTGCTCATATTCCTCAAAACCTGTTCTATACGTACACTTGGCCAAATGTATGTTTAAACATTGTAATTGTATTCACCTCTGTAGCTTCCTCTGGGAGCTTTTTTCATATACAGTGCCCTCCATAATGTTTGGGACAAAGACCCATCATTTATTTATTTGCCACTGTACTCCACAATTTGAGATTTATAATAGAAACAATTCACATGGTTAAAGTGCACACTGCAGATTTTATTAAAGGCTATTTTTATTCATTTTAGTTTCACCATGTAGAAATTATAGCAGTGTTTATACATAGTCCCCCATGTCAGGGTACCATAATGTTTGGGACACATGGTTCACAGGCATTTGTAATTGCTCAGGGGTGTTTAATTGCCTCCTTAATGCATGTATAAGAGAGCTCTCAGCACCTAGTCTTTCCTCCAGTCTTTCCTTCACCTTTGGAAACTTTTATTGCTGTTTATCAACATGAGGACCAAAGTTGTGCCAATGAAAGTGAAAGGAGCCATTATGGGACTGAGAAACAAGAATAAAACTGTTAGACACATCAGCTAAACCTTAGGCTCGCCAAAATCAACTGTTTGGAACATCATTAAGAAGAAAGCGAGCACTGGTGAGCTTACTATTCGCAAAGGGACTGGCAGGCCAAGGAAGACTTACGCAGCTGATGACAGAAGAATTCTCTCTATAATAAAAGAAAAATCCCCAAACACCTGTCCGACAGATAAGAAACACTCTTCAGGAGTCAGGTGTCGATTTGTCAATGACCACTGTCCGTAGCAGACTTCATGAACAGAAATACAGAGGCTACACTGCAACATGCAAACCACTGGGTTGCTTCACAAATAAATTGTCCACGTTACATTTTGCCAAGAAGTACTTAAAAGTAACCAAATTTCTGGAAAAAGGCCTTACCCCTTATTACCCCTATACAACTGATGATGGTAATAGCAAAATGAATTATAAAATGTATAGGCACATCCTATCTGCTCAGGTTCAAACACATGCCTCAAAACTCATTAATTCTACAGCAAGACAATGATCCCAAACATACTGTTAAAGCAACAGTTTTTCCAAAGCTAAAAAAATGGTAAATTCTTGAGTGGCCAAGTCAATCACCTGATCTGAACCCAAGTGAGCATGCCTTTTATATGCTGAAGAGAAAACTGAAGGGGACTAGCCCCCAAAACAAGCATAAGCTAAAGATGGCTACAATTCAGGCCTAGCAGAGCATCACCAGAGAAGACACACAACAACTGGTGATGTCCATGAATCGCAGACTTCAAGGGGGTGGAAGATTGCAACCTTCACGTGGTCCGCCCTGTTTCGACGAATGCAATCAACCCGGCGTGCACAATCAAATAAGATCAAATAGAACAAGTTGTCCAACAACTTTAGGCTGTGCACGCCATACGCAAGAAGAAGAAGAAGATGAAGCAGACTTCAAGCAGTCATTGCATGCAAAGGATATAACAAAATACTAAACATGACTACTTTCATTTACATGACATTGCTGTGCCCCAAACATTATGGTGCCCTGAAAAATAGGGGGGTTATGTATAAACACTGCTGTAATTTCTACATGCTGAAACCAAAATGCATAAAAATGGCCGACATTAAAATCTGACAATGTGCACTTTAACCAATCATTTCTGCACGCTTTCCAGCTTAATGACATATTTTCTACAGCTAGGCAAATAGAACAATGCATAGTCTCAAAAATGACTTGTATAGTTGCGAAATAACGTGCTAATTGCTGTACTCAATGCTGTGACTTGGTCCTTAAAGAAGCAGGTATGACAAATGCTTTTGTCACTACTGTCTACCTGTCACAATTTTCAGGAAATTATGTACCATCTCTAGTAACCTGGGCGGCACTGTGGGGCAGAGGTAGAGTTGCTGCCTTACGCCGCCACAGACCTTAGTTCGATCTTGTCTGTATGGAGTTTGTCCCATATCCCCTGACTCCGCTATCTTTAAGAGCTCTATCCAACTCTCTCTTGAAAGCATACAGATAATTGGCCTCCACTGCCTTCTGAGGCAGAGAATTCCACAAGTTCACAACCTTCTGTGTGAAAAAGTTTTTCCTCATCTCCATTCTAAATGGCTTGCCCCTTATTCTTAAACTGTGGCCCCTGGTTCTGGACTCCCCCAACATCGGGAACATGTTTCCTGCGTCTAGCATGTACAAACCCTAAATAATCTTATATGTTTCAATAAGATCCCCTCTCATCCGAAATTGAAGAGTATACAAGCCCAGCCGCTCCAGTCTATCAACATATGACTGTCCTGCCATCCTGGGAATTGCTGAGTTTGATCATGCTTTCTTTGTTATATTAGATTTTCAGCATCCAGAATGTGTTGCATTCGAGGAACCATATTTGCAATTTGGGGCAACAGGTTATTGGCCAGACTTGCAATCATTTTGACAATGAGTTCAATTATGTTAGAAAGAGAAGAAATAGTAAGGTATAAATGTTTTTGAAATTCATTACTTTGTTATTTTTTTAATTTGTCAAGCTTGAAAATATTAATTTTAGTATAATTCCACTGGAAACTGTGGAGAGCTGCAGTAATATATCGTTTTCCATTATAAGTGTCTATGCTAAGATGATAGATTAATGATTGCGGAAATAATGGGCAAGTTCTATTATTATACCTCCAGACAAATGTCTTATATGATGAGAAATTGTACAATGTGGTCTCACAGACTAACAATGGAGTGATCAATGCGAGTATACTTGATACATAAGAAAAATCATACTCAAAATTACATTTTTTTCCTTTGCTTCATATTTGCAATTGCTGTTCTCTTTAGAAACTCAATTAATATATTATTTGAATCCATTTACATTAATGGCTTTCTCTAACAATCTATTAAACAACAGCGCTAACTTTTTCTTGGAAATGTAAAACCTAACTTGTTCATTTTTAACCCAACTCCCTAGCTACTTGAAGACTTCATGATAATGAATATTGCAATTTTCCTTCATAATCTTCAAACCCCAATTAAGTCACCTGAAGTCTCCTTTTTCAAAGAAATGAGGCTCTGCTTCCTTCACCTTTATGCATAATTTAGTTGGTATGAATGGGTGTTTAGAGCATGTTTGTTGCTTAGAACAGAAAATCTCTAGTAAATAAAGACTGTGCTCAGCTTGCTTTGGTTCTAAACATTCTTCAGCACGTAGTCTAACTGCACTGCAGAAACAGCAGCTGACAAAAAAGTATCAACACACAGACATTATTCCAACTAATGCTCTTTAATTTTACATATCCTAGAGTAAAGTATTTTTTAATGTGCAAAATCATTTCCCACTCATCATCATTAGAATAATTTCTTAATTGCATTAAATTTGTATCTCAATTTAAAATAAAGTGAAGTGTGCTAATTTATTTGATTAATTCAAGTTAAGCAAATAACTCATTTGTTCTCAAATGTTAGTCAAAAGTATTCACAGAGAAGGAATTCACTTGAACAACCAATGCCATACTATCCCTCATTCAAGTGTATAATTAAAGTATATATATATATATTATTTTTTTATCAAATAATTTCCTGTTCCATTATTTTCTTCATGACTTCATGATTTCTTCATCACAATTGTCACTTTTCATTTTCTTCTTTGGTTATTGCTTTTTTCTATAATTTTCCAAAACAGAAATTCAACTACCAATTTTAATTTCAATATTTCAATAAACCTAAACTACACCACAGATATACTGCAACAAGATACAAATTAAAAAAAACATCCATCCATCAGTCATGTCCATACTAAATGGAAAAGACTACTGATATTTGTATATTCTGATATTTGAACATTAATTGGAGTATTTTGAGGATAATTGCTTAATTGCATAGAAACATAGAAAATAGGTGCAGGAGTAGGCCATTCGGCCCTTCGAGCCTGCACCGCCATTCAATATGATCATTTTGCAATAACATTGATGGAAGAAATGGTTGGCCCAGCTCCAAATTCAATCACATAAAGAAAATAAATATCAGATGATGGGGAAAGTTCAAGAAATTAATTGGAACCTGTGGGGTAACTTTGTTTATACAAAGGGTGGTGAGTATATGGAACAAGCTGCTGGTGGAGAAGATTAAGATTCAGGTACTATCTTAACATTTAAGAGACAACTGGACAGGTTTAGAGGGATATGACAGGAGAGGACAGGGTATGAGCCAAGCATGGGCAGATGGAACTATGGGCAACATGGTTGTGCAGAGGTAGAGTTGCTGCCTTACAGGGCTTTCAGCGCCAGAGACCCGAGTTCGATCCCGACTACGGGTGCTGTCTGTATGGAATTTGTATGTTCTCCCCATGAGCATGTTGGTTTTCTCTGAGATCTTCAGTTTCCTCCCATACTCCAAAGACATATAGGTTTGGAGGTTAATTGGCTTGGTATAAATGTAAATTGTCCCTGGTGTGTGTGTAGGATAGTTTTAATATGCGGGGATCGCTGGTTAGCGCGGACTTGGTGAGCCGAAGGGCCTGTTTCCGCGCTGTATCTCTAAACTAAACTAAACCAGTATAGATTGGGGCATGCTGGTCGGCATGGGCAAGTTGGGCCGAAGTGCCTGTATCCATGCTGTATGACTGTATGTAAACACTTACCCCACACATCTCCTTTAAACTTGGTCCCTCTCACTTTAAAGCTCTGGCCTCTGGAATCTGATTTTTCCATCCTGGGAAGAAAGTTCTGACCATCTACCCGATCTCATAACTTTATACATTTTTATCAGGTGTTCCCTCAACCCCCGACGTTCTAGAGGAAACAACTCAAGTCTGGCCAACCTCTCCTTGTAGCTAACCATAGTGACTGCAGAGGTTGTATAATTTCCTGTTGTGGACTTATCTTCAACTGTTTGTGGCTGGGTTGCTATTTTATAATGAGTGATTAAGTACTTACGGTTTGGTTCTCGAAGAAGTTAAATCAATATAGCATTGACTAATTTGCAAGAAACCCATTCCACACTTCCATTATCCAATTCTTCTCAATTATGCCTTGTTAATTGTTACACTGATGTCCCATATTCGTGCTCTTGTAGAAAAATGTGATTTATTTGGTTAGAATATTTTTACCCCTTCAATGTTTGAAGATCCCAAAGCATGTTACAAGGATGTTGGCAGGAGTTAAGGGCATGAGCTATTGGGAGTGGTTGGGCAGGCTAGGTATTTATTCCTTGGAGTGCAGGAGCATAAGGGGTGATCGTATAGAGGTGTATAAGATCATGAGGGGAATAGATAGGGCAGATGCACAGTCTTTTACCCAAAATAGCAGAATCAATGGCATAAGCCTAATGTGAGAGGGGAAAAAATTAATAGGAACCTAAGGGTAACTTTTTCACACAGAGGGTGGTGGGTGTATGGAACAAGGTGCCAGAGGAGGTAGTTGTGGCAAGTGTTATAACAACATTTAAAAGATATTTGGACAGGCACTTAGACAGGAACAGTTTGGAAGGATGTGGGCCAAAAGCAGGGACTAGTGTAGATGGGGCATCTTGGTAGGCATGGGCAAATTGGGCCAAAAGGCCATGCTGCAATACTCTATGACTCTATGTAACGCATGATGCTGGTGAAATTACAATTTTCTATCTTCTGCATAGACGATGGAGAATGTGGCGAATTTTCTATTTATTAACTATTCAAAAGACTGTGTGTGTCAGACCGATGTAGCAAAGGATTACTATGCTTAAATTCCTGAAATACTAGCTCATTGGATAAGCTCAGTCCCATAGATGGCTTTGTCTTTTTTTTAAAACATTTTGGGTAACATTAATCACATTTTAAAGGTCTGAAATGATAGCAGCCCACTTTCACTTTATATAGAGTTCTAGAATCATAGAATCAATCAGCACAGAAAAAGTCTCCTTGACAGTAAATGTCCATGGAACACTTGGATGCTAGCTACAGTAATCACAGTTAACTGCATGAGGTCCATATCCTCCAAGCCTTGGTGATTCAAGAACTTGTCTAGATGCTTCTTAAATGTGCTGAGAGAGTCTGTTTCCACCTCATCTATGAGCAGTGCAGTTCTGACTCCAAACACCTGCCTCCCCATGTGAAGAAACGTCCTCCTTGCGATCTCCTCTAAGTGTCCTATCTCTCACCTTAGACCCGTGATCTCTTATGTGAGACACCCCCACAGTGGAAAAAATAAGTTAACAATCTACTCTATTTATCTCCCTCATCATTTTATATACTCACTTTTAGGTATCAACCTCCTTCTTTGCAAATTCACCCTTTCTGAACAAATTAACCCATCTATTCTATCCTTATAACAGACTTGCCGCAATCCAGACAATAGCCCGGTAAATCTCCTCTGCATCTGCTCCGGCATAATCATATCCTTCCTATTGACTTCCTGCAGTTCTACTGGATAAGATATTCCCAGAATTCTGCTGGATAAAGAATGACAGGATTTAGAGATACAAGAGACTGCAGATGCTGGG
Source organism: Raja brachyura (assembly GCA_963514005.1). The sequence goes on along the minus strand of OY740781.1, from coordinate 46,807,939 downwards.
ATACGGAGCAAAAAGCAAACTGCTGGAAGAATTCAGTGGGTCATGCAGCATCTGTGGAGGCAGAGGGACGGGTGATGTTTCATGTTAAGACCCCGCGTCACAATCCAAAATGTCAACCATCGTTTAGCCAAGGCAGATGAAGCTGAGTTCCTCCAGCAGTTTGATTTTTGCTCCAGTTGCAGGATTTAGTTCACAACTTAAACGTCCTGACTCATTCGGAAAAAAAAATGCATAAAATATTCCAGCCATGTTACTGGAATTAATTTCAAAAAGGTAAAAATAATCTGATTTAACTCATAATGAAATGCCCTCAAGATACATTCTAGCACTGATCAGCTATGTTAATAACTGCTTATTTTAGGCAGAAGCCTCCGCACCTCTGAAATCCCATTGAGATGTACAGCTGTGTTTTATTCATGCAGAAACAACAATCAAAAAGGCATTATAAGGCTGCACAACAAAAAAAAGATTAACATTTTTATTGTAGTTTGTGGATTTGTACTGCTCGTCTTAAAGCCTATGCAAATTAAGCACATTTAAGAGAAAATATAAGGCCCTTGAACAATATCCTTCAACTTCACAAAGGCATTGCAGTGTGTTTGCAAAGCTTTCTTTCCTCAATTGTTTACCAGATTTTATTGTCGACGGTTATATTATTTATATAGAATAATAGGTATCTGCAATGCATAATATAATTATCGATAATGGATTATGGTAAACATTTGAGACACTCTTGAATGTCTGACAGAATAACTAAAAAGGTTAAAAAGTAAATAGCTTAAGGAGGAAAAACTCAACATATGCCAAAATCTGCCCCAGAACAACTTGTAGGAAACGTAAAGAGCAGAAGACGTAGGAGCAGAATTCATCCATTCGGCCCATCGAGTCTGCTCTGTCATTCAATCACGGCTGATCTATTTTTCCCTCACAACCCCATTCTTCCTGCTTTCTCCCTGTAATCTTTGATGGCCTTACTACTCAATAACTTATCAGTGTCTGCTTTAAAAATACCCAATGACTTGCCCTCCACTGCCATCAGTGGCAATTAATTCCACAGATTCACCACCGTACAGAATAGGAATAGACTCTTCAGCCACAATGACTGTGCCGAACATGAGGCTAATTAAATTAATCTTGTGTGCTGTACATGATCTATATTCCTTCAATCCCTGCATATACATGTGCCCACTAAAACGCCTCTTAAACACCAGTATCATATTAGTTTCTATCATCAGACCGTGTTGCGCATTCAAGCATCCACCACTCTTTGTGTAAAAAACTTGCCCTGCACATTTCCTTTAAATATTTCCTCACACTTTAAAGTTATTCCCTGTATTCTTTGACATTCCACTCTGGGAAAAAGGTTCGTACTGTCGAACCTATCAATGCCTTTCGTCATTTGATATACTTCTACGAGGTATCCCCTCACCCTCCGATGTTCCAGAGAAAATATTTTGTTTGCCCATTCTCTCTTTTTAGCTCATACCCCACAATCCAGGCTGTAGATAAGCAATGCTTCACGAATTTGCCTGTTATCCTTGTGCAGGGGCCTTGCTAATCTTCCTTGTATCATTCCCATTTTAGTGTATGTGCTGCTTTAGCTCTCTTGTTTCACCCATCCCCACCTTCCAAAAGTGCTGCGCTTTTTATGGGCAGTCATTCCTCCAGCACTTGCAAAATGTGCTCAATTGGATCTGTTGTGACAAAGATCTTGAATTTCCAGCATGAGTCTGGTCCAAAGATGGAAGTGTATAGATATTATTCTTATGCAATGAATGATTAAGGGATATGGGGAGAAAGCTGGAACAGGACAATCAGCCATGATCATACTAAATGATGAAATAGTCTTAAATAGCTAAATAGCCTATTCCTGCTGCTTTATCTAATATTTCAATGAGCATTTTGTTCTCTTTGACTTTGATCAGTTTATTGTCACACGTACTGAGGTACAGTGAAAAGCTTTTGTTAAGTACATGATTACAATTGAGCCATCCACAGTGTACAGATACATGATGAAGCGAACAATGTGAATAACGTTTAGTGCAAGATAGAGCCCAGTAAAGTCCAATCAAAGATAGTCCGAGGGTCTTCAATGAGGTGGGAGCGGTCTGCCTTGATAGTGGTTGAAAAAACTGTTTAAAAGTATTTCCGTCGGTTGAAATACTAAATGGAACAATGCTGGGATTACATCATTGATATGATAGTCGACCTGTTATAATTTCATTGGGTGAAGTAAAATGGGAATTGTATCAAGGGCACTTACAGGCAGGTCCTGTAATCCTCTCAGGGGGAGTAAGCTTACTCATAGCCCTCGAGTAGTTCAGAAGCAAATAAAGTTTATCAGTCAGGAAATCACATCAATGACAATGGTAGTGACCTTTTCTTCATTAACTAATTGCTAAAATGGCAATACTATTCAATAAGGTGGAATCAATCTATTTAAACAAAACATGTTTTTCCTAATGGCCAGCTCATTGGCGCAGGACTAGGTAATTCACCCCCTTGAGCCTGTTCTGTCATTCAATGAGAGCAAACCTGATATACTCTATCTCCATTTCCCTGCCTTGGCAACATTAGTACTTAACGCTTTAAGGACATGGTAAGCAAAAATCTATCTATCTATCTATCAATCTATCTATATCTATCTATCTTCTATATCTATCTATACTATTCCTAAAACTCTCATCTTGTACTATTCCGGTTTGCATTGTTTTTTAATTTGTGCAGAAAACGGTACCCAACATCGCGAGGAATTCTTCGCCACCATACTCACCGTTCTCCTCTGCTCCAAGCGCACCAAGTTTTGTTCCGATCGGTGAAATATTACAAAAGTTATTGGTCTGTTATACGCCAGGATGGCGCGCCCCTTCCAGCAGCCGCTGTCAATCACCGGCGCTAAGAATAAAGCTGAAGGAGCGGAGTGTGGGCTGTGTTCTGCGGGCGGGGGTGCTGGCTGTGTTCACAGGGGCTGGCTGTGTTTGCGGGCGGGAGCTGACTGTGTTCTTGAGCAAAAAACAATATGATGGAGGAACTTAGCAGGTGAGGCAATATCAGTGGAAGGAAATGAACGGACGACATTTCAGTTCAAGACTCTCTGGATAAAAGAGTGGAGGGGAGATAACTAGTATAATGAGGAAGGAATTAGTCAAAAGTTGGCACATGATGGGGTGGATCCAAGTGATGAGAGATTGTTGGAGTTAGGTGAGGGAAGAGAGGAATGAGGATAGCAATAGATACAATTATGTCGTAATCCAGCCACTTCCAAGTTATCAAGGAGTATTAACCAAAGGAGTTAATTTACAGATCAGATGTAATCCTACTGACTGTCAGAACATATTTAGTGGCATTGTTTTATTTCTGAGTTTTCTTGAAGTACTTCCTTGTGGTAACCTCAATGCAGTGGGTGCTTTTTGTACAGAAGAAGGAGGCTAAACGAGAATATGTCAAACTGACACATGGACGGTTCAGACTACCTGGTATGTTTCTGACTGAGCTTTAATGGGTTGACCCTGAGGCTTGCGAAGGGGAAAACTTCTACCCTTCACAAAGTTCATAAACAGGATGTAGGTCAAATCAAATGTCTGTTCTGGTATTTATTTTTGCTGCACCAAACCAAAATAACTTTGGTGCCAAAGTGCCTTTGTGACATACAAGTAAATGGTAAAAATATGTATTTATATTTAAAAAATATATATAATGTCTGGAAATCCTAGAAAAAATAGATTATCTATGTCAGGTGCCAAAGAAATGAAGAGGTCCCAGCTAGGATGGGTAGGAGGCAGGACTTAAATCCCACTGGGTAACAGCTGCAAAGAAGCACCCTGTTATGGTAGTTAACAAAGCGTGAGGAATGTTTGACTGGGAGAAAGATTACAACATCTCACAGGGAAATGACAAAGTGAAGCTGTGGACTGTCAAGGAGATTCATCTTGATCATTATGCTGGTGCTTGATAATCCTCATTCCCCACAAAGCATGCAATTAAAGCCAAGTTAACGTCTCAAAATTATTGTGAGCAGATTTATGAAAACCTGCCATTAGCAATATTTTGGCCATATAGATAAAAAGAAAGGCTCCAGTAATTACCATTTTTATGTTATCTACACTATGATAATTCACTTGAAAAAGAGCATCAGGATTGTCAGCAGTGCTTCCTGCCTTGTCCCAGGTGGCCATGCTTCACACTGTTATATGTCACCCAAAGATATTATTTAGGCTGCAGTGTGATTAAAGCTACTAACATTAAAATAATGTCTTCTAATTCCTGCTGTGAATGGCGTGGCGGATCTGTTCTCTTCTCCTTTGCTGCTTTTCTACAAAATGTACTAATTAATCAGGGAACTCTGAGATGATGCACAAAAATAATCTCGCAGCCTCAGTGAGCTGATAATCTGCCTACTAAAAATTCAATATTTTCATCTCATTTTGGCAGGCGCTGAGGGAGCAAACTTGAAGTTTCCCGGTTGTCAGTTGCACTAACCTTTAACCCCCCCAACATCTGATGTTTTATTGTGCGTCTGTATCCCACAAAAACAAACGTAATTTGTTGCCTGGTGTTAAAATTGTCCTTTTTTTGGTCCACTTATTATGCTTACGGCTTTGTAAATCAATTTGTTTCATACTACATGTGGAATTGTCCATACAGCAGCCAGGAGAGCAGTGTTTCCTTATTTTCTACGCATCCACAGAAAGAAAATCTGAACGAACAATACCAAAAGATAAACAGCAGACCCATTGGTAAATACAGGTTAATATCCTAGTATGGATATCAGGGGGTGGCACAGTGGCGCAGAGGTGCTGCCTTACAGTGCCAGAGACCCTGGGTTCGATCCTGACTATTGTTGCTATCTGTATGGAGTTAGTACGTTCTCCCCGTGACCTGCGTGGGTTTCTCAGGCAGCTCCAGTTTCCTAATTGGCTTGGTACAATTGTAAATTGTCCTTAGTGTATAGGATAGTGTTAGTGTGCGGGATTGTTGCTCCCGGCGGCCAATCGCAGCCACCCGAGCTAATTCACTCCCTGGCCACAATGCGGTGGCTGCATGCCCGGAGCGTCGCATTGAAATTCTGCCTTTGCAGTACTGCGCTTGGGTTACTGGCATGATCCCCGATCCCGTCCATCACAACGCTCCTGCCCTCCCCACAACTTTACCCGGGGCCAGACTCCCCAAACACTGTGAAAGGAGCTCTTGCCCTCCCCCACCCCTGGAAATACGGTATTTAAAAACATATAGCACCAAGAGATTTACCTACCACATTATTGGTACACGAACTCCATTCTTCTATCTTTGTTTCCTAAGATACATTTAAGATAATGACAATCCATATTTGAGAAACCCGCCAAGAAACTTGCGCTGCGCATGTGCAGTAGGCTGTTGCGCATGCGCAGTACTGCAAAGGCAGAATTTCAGCTGCCTTCAGCTCCCCTTGAAATTGATGGCTTGAAGCAGCGTCGACGGCACAGACGTTCGCGTGTTACAAGTACTGCGCATGAAAGGCACGGAGAATTATGCCTACCTCAGAGATTGATCAATCTAGATCATTCTAGATTAATCTCATAGGTAGTCATAATTCGCCCATGCCTTTACTATTTATATTTAATAATTACCATTTTATAATTTCAGTCAGGGTAGGCAGTGCCTACCTTTCCTACCCTAATGGCACGTGCCTGAAATGTTTAAACCTGCCTTTTACCTGTCTAAAAGCCAGAGCGCCTTGACGTCTTACATGGTCAATGTCAAGGGCAATTACTCTTACTTTGCTCAGTTTTCAATGTTTGGAACAAGCCTGAATACACTCTTGTGATTGCACAATCATTTGTGAATTGACACTAATATTTTTACATTCAGCTTGCAATGTCTGCTGAATGAATACAGTTCAGTAATGGTAATCGGTGCGCCGGAAGAATTCACCAAGTCAATTGAGGCCCTGCACCAAAATGCTTGCTCCCACAGATGCTGACTGAGATGCTGAGTTCTTACAGCATTCTGGTTGTCATTCTAGATTCCAGTCTCTATAGAATTCAATTCAGTGACGGTTTACACACTGTAGAACAACCTTTCATTGAAATATTAAAATAAGGTTCCTGTATGTGAATGGCCCAGTGGTCCAGAATTACACAATTACAGAAAGGCAATTGTATGAAAGGGGACCCATGAAGCTGACCCAGGCTCTGCTGACTCCACCGGCCACGGGCTCTGACCTGCGAGGGCTCCGGCCGCGCTGACTCCGCGGCCTCCTGGCAGGCGTCTAACCTTCATGGTTTATATGCATATTGTATGATAATTGTAGCGTCTCCAGTCTATCCAGGCAAATATACTTCGACATCCCTGCAATCATTCTAGTCAATCTCTTCTGCACAGTTCTAATCATGTATTGTATTTCCGCTGACTGGTTAGCATGCAACAAAAGCTTTTCACAGTACCTTGGTACACGCGACAATAATCTAAACTCAAACTCAGTTTCTATAACCGTATCAGTCACATCATTCCTGAAGAGTGGTGCCCAGAAACGAACACAACATTCCATTTGTGGGTGAACTTCTATTTTGCTCTTGTACTTTCTGCCTCTGTTTATAAATCTCAGGAGTCTAGATACTTTATTGAACACTTTTTCAATTTATTCTGTCACTTTTATGATGTTGTTACAAATACCCTCAGATTGGTTTGTTGTTTCTGATTTTATGTTTGTTGTTCCTAATGCTATCTCTTACTGATCTTCTCCCTCACATCACTATATTCTCCTCACTTTATACTATCAATCCCTACACTCCACTTCTTTCCTCGTCCCATCTACTTTAACATTGTCTTTGCAAGAATACATTTAACTCGGTTCTCCACTGTGATCCCATAATGATCCCAAATATGCCCGTAGCTCTCAAATCGTGGAGGCTTAACAGATGAAGGCCCTTCGTCCCACTATGTCTATGCTGGCCATCAAGTACCAATCCAAACTAATTCCATCTACTAGCACTGGGCTCCATAGGCTAAAATGCCTTGGTACTTGATGCCTGATCTGCTTGCCCTGATGCTTTGTAAATGTGGTTAGTGTTTTATGTTGAATATGCAATTAAATACATGAACTGTGACCCCCATCGTCAGGGAAAGTGTCCAACTATGGACATTGATTATGGACAGAGGGGGACGTTGCCTACTTCCTTCGCTCCATAGATGTTGCTGCACCCGCTGAGTTTCTCCATCACTTTTGTCTACCTTTGCTATGGACAGGTTGCTGGGTGAGGGCAGGATTGGACTGAGAGTTGAAGTTGTCTGTGATTGGACAGCCCGCTGCCTTCACTGATTATGTATACATCGCATTGACACAAACTTTAATCCTTGAATTTCCTTATCTCAGCCTAAAGAGAGAGTCTCAGCTCATGAAAAATTGATATTGGATAATTAGTTAAAAAACAAAAGCCACAAGCAACCTGTGCACTACTGGGAGCACCCAGCACCCTCTGGTCTGTAGTATTGAATAAAGCCCTTTTGATCTTTTATATGTGAATAGATGGGAGAGAATATTTTAATTGGGGCACATTGCCAGGGAGTGTAGGGCCAACAGGTTTTATGATCTGAATCCTGATATCGATCAGAGATTAGAAAGTGAGAAAGCTTTGAGGCTGCTCGAGTTGGTTGATGTGGGGCATTTGAATTTATATCTTTGCATGATCAATAACTTACAGTATTCCTTCCTTTTATGTTTAAAAGTCTTCACAAAGCTTTTGGTTTAAGTAGTGTGTACAACTGTGTTTTGAGTTGTCCAGTCTGATTTTTTTGTTTCTAACTGATTTACAATTTGTGAATTCCTGTGAGTTTTGTATGTTGCATAAGGTTTGGCGACCTGTGGGTTCCTTTCAATTTACACAAGTGAGACAGTGTGGGTGAAAAAGTGAGGAAGTGAAAATGCTTTTGAATGTTTGTTAAAACTGTAGGAGGAGTGCAGTGTGACTATGAAAGCTGTACGCAGCTTTACCATTTTTCTATTTTCCTTTGGCATGAACTTGAAAGTTTAATTTCATGGTTGATCATAAGGTCATAAGTAATAAGAAGTAAGGTCATAAGGTCATAAGTAATAGGAGTAAAATTAGGCCATTTGGCCCATCACGTCTACACCATTCAATCATGGCTAATCTATCTCTCCCTCCTAACCCCATTCTCCTGCCCTCTCCCCATAACCCCTGACACCCATACTAATCAAGAATCTATCTATCTCTGCCTTAAAAATATCCATTGGCCTTCACAGCCCGCTGTGGCAAAGAATTCCACAGATTCACTACCCTCTGACAAAATAAATTCCTCTCATCTCCTTCCTAAAGGAACGCCCGTTATTTCTGAAGCTATGATGTCTCCTCCTAGACTCCCCCACTAGTGGAAATATCCTCTCCACATCCACTCTATCCAAACCTTTCACTATTCTGTATGTTTCAATGAAGTCCCCCCTCATTCTTGTCAACTCCAGTGAGTACAGGCCCAGTGCCATCAAACACTCATCATAGGTTAACCCACTCACGCCTGGGATCATTCTTATAAATGTTGATTCACATTGTTGATGTAGACATTGATGTACATTGTAGAAATTGTTGATATGTCTTTTAAGTGGTATTATTATTATTTACAACGATTTCTAGAGAAAGAAAACAAACGTTGGTTTAAATTTATTTTTCTTGTTTCAAATGTATGCTCTTTTGCTTCTTTTCTCTGATATTGCTTATACTGTAATATTATGTGTTTCAATTAGCATCTGTCAACTTTTCACCCAAGGCAAAAATTTGGATGAGGCATTGGAAGCCACAAAAATAGAAAACTTTACTGCGGAGACAAATTAATTTCTTGAGTTCCTCATGGACATCCACAAGTGCCATTAATATTTTAAAACAAAATATTAATTCTCATTTTCCAAATAAAAATCTATCAAAATGACATTTTAAATAAATTTGAGGAAATGGTAGATCTTGATCGGAAATCTTGATTCTAGGGATAATCATTACAGAAAGGAATAACATTTTAATTGGGGAAATAACATAGGACTGACAAAATATCTCAGCCAACAATGTTTAGATTTGGAATAAGGAAATTAAAAGATAACGACAGATAATATATTGTGCTGTTTCTGGCACGATCTTGTGATTTAAATTACTTAATCAAGTATATCCTAATAACTTGTGAGAAAAGTCTTATGCACGAATACTGTGTTCAACAGGCCAATTTTTTCATACATCTTGAAAACATCTTGTATCCTCTCAATCACATACAGATAATTTACTCCTGTAAATGGCTTATTTTTCATTGTGATTGGGATTAAACTATCTGGGTATGGTTCACCAGAAGACAGCTGTGTGAAGCAGCATCTGGAATATCATGTGCAGCTCTGTTTGCCATACTATAGGAAGGATGTTTTCTCTGATGTGAAGGGGGTATGACCTAATGGAGGTTTATAATATCACAAGGGACATTGATAAGGAGAATTGATAAGGACCTGTTAGTGTGCTGTATGACTCTCTGACATGTTAGATTTTGAATTTAGAATCGGGAATAAATAATTGATTGAAAAGGTTTGTCACCATTGTCTAAGAAGTTTTAAAGGAATTGTCTGAGACAAGGTGAAAGCCACAATCTCAAAACACTGCATATATTTTGGAGAGTACCTGAAATGTCTTGCATGGTATGAAGATGTGATACTGCTGTTAGTGAGCAGAAATTAATGGTTACAGGGAAGTAACAAGCCTGTGGAAATACATGGTGAATTTGAACTGAAGAATGAATCTCAGAAATGTACACTCATTTAATAATAGCAGATTACGGAATATTTAATGTGGCTCTATAAGGACAGAGGGATAACTGTTTAAATCATCAAGGCATTTGGCCATGGAACGACTAATTTTCAAATAATCAAGATAAAAATTGAAACACATTACTATTTTTGAGACATATTATGGATACAATTGTAAGTCCATCTTAGATGTATTCAGTTAAAGGCCAAGGAGAGTTAATACTTTACAAATATATCTTTGGATGGATATGTTTAAAAGGATCACTGATTTAGTTTTATGTCTGTCTTTACAAGGAGATGTTATGATTTTCTTTATCTTCATTAAGGAAATCTGCATTTGACCTCAGAATGGCTAAATTGGACAAGAGTTAATTGTGAGAACTCAATAGAAACATTTTGAAGATGGAAATATGCCGAGATTTGGGTATAACATTGTTGCTGAATGCCACGTCATGGATTAGTAGGCAGGAGCATAATTCAGAAAGGCAAAGGGATCACAATTAAATATATTAAGTATTAGTAATGGTCAGAATATTGTGAATAGGGAAAGAATTGTGGAAAGCGAGAAAGAACGCAGGATGGTGAGATATATAGGGTAAAAATTATTTCCTACATGTTAGTAGCCATGTAGTTCTTGGCACTGACTAATTTGTTGGTCTTGTTATATAAAAAGATTAATTCAAGCAAAGCATATGAGTATAATGGCCAGTGTTCAATATAGTTTTAATTCCGAACCTACGAAATGGAGTGCATTATCGTGCTGTAAATTAGAAAGGATAAAATTGATCATGTGCAAATTATGAGCCTATTAGGTGTGAGGTAGTGATGCCAGTTTTAATCATGATCTGTTATTTGTGAATTCTTGTAAAATTACATTTGTAAGGTAGGATGAGAAACTTGGTTAAGTGAGTTAAGTGTTGAAGAAATATGTAGCTAATATGTAAACCCTATATGTGTTGTTGTTTCTGTTAACTGCAATAAGGGTTTGTAACTCCCTTGGGAGATACTGCAGTAATAAGCCAAGAGTGTAAATAATTCTCAGACAATGTAGCCTTTCTGTGCAATAACCATCAATACAATTGGTTATCTCTTTATTATTTTGACAACTTCCAATCAAAGATGAGGCAGGCTAAAATTGAATGGTCATTGAGTAGAGCAATTATTCAGATCTGCAAGAAGAATGGGTTAAAATCAGATGTGAATGATCTGCCTGGTGAAGATAATGGTAATACATGGCTGAACTATCATGAGAGGTTGACCTTAGTGGACCTGGAAGGTCACAAAGGTTATAAAAGGCAGTGACATTTTTGATTACTTAAGAAATCAAGTGAACTTGATTGGGGAATAATGGGATTGATATTGATTGAGGAATAATGGAAAGAATGAAAAGCAAGATTCATGCATGCTGAAGGACCACAGTGGAGGCAGGAAAGAAGAGAACAGATTGCAGACATTATAACCTGAATCTGAGGAGATCCGGCAACCAAAAGTTGCAAGCTATCTGTTGGAATTTTGTACATTGCAAGAAACTCAATCTTTTACACAAACTCCTGGTTCCTGCTCATTGTGTCTCATCTGGGGTGGAAGATTGCAACCTTCACGTGGTCCGCCCTGTTTCAACTAATGCAATCAACCTGGTGTGCACAATCAAATAAGATCAAATAGAACAAGTTGTCCTACGACTTTAGGCTGTGCACGCCATAGGCAAGAAGAAGAAGTGTCTCGTCTAAGAATCATTTCAGTCCTCAAGTTCACTTGGCAGGGAATGTATTAATAAAGAAATACTAATGGTGTTATAATCAATCATGACAACATCTTCATCATTTAGTAAACACTTTTTAGACTGTGGATTGCAATGCACAAATGTAAATAATAAAGTCCAATGGGAACAGCCTCCTGTTCTGCTGTTGGAATAGCTGCTTCTAATCGTTAGCTTCGTGGTTCTGATAGCAGACGGTCACCGGTGATAAATGGTCACCCTGGGTACAAAGGCTTTCATGGCACGTTGTATGCAGCCAAGTTATGCAGTGGCATGAGATGTTTGTCATTACACATGATTGTGCTTGGAAGAATTACATTAAAGGCAAATTAAGTTAATGGATATAGATGCATTTCATCCACTGTAGTATTGCTTATAAATCCAATTCGTAAAGGTGCCTGCACAGCTCATATGTTAACATTTCTGGTTGAAATAAAGGTTGTTTACCAAATGGAAATAAAAATTGCGTATTTTTGTGATTAAATGTTATATACTATTTTTACTACATCTTTCGGCTTGTACTCGCTGGAATTTAGAAGATTGAGGGGGGATCTTATAGAAACTTACAAAATTCTTAAGGGGTTGGACAAGCTAGATGCTGGAAGATTGTTCCCGATGTTGGGGGAGTCCAGAACAAGGGGTCACAGTCTAAGGATAAGGGGGAATTCCTTTAGGTCCGAGATGAGGAAAACATTCTTTACACAGAGAGTGGTGAGTCTCTGGAATTCTCTGCCACAGAGGGTAGTTGAGGCCAGTTCATTGGCTATATTTAAGAGGGCGTTAGATGTGGCACTTGTGGCTAAAGGGATCAGGGGGTATGGAGAGAAGGCAGGTACGGGATACTGAGTTGGATGATCAGCCATGATCACATTGAATGGCGGTGCATGCTCAAAGGGCCGAATGGCCTACTCCTGCACCTATTTTTCTATGTTTCTATCTTTCCTTTGTTCGTTATCTCATGGGTCCCTTCATTTCCAGCTTTCCCTGCAGTGTAGTAAGCAGTTGTTGTCCAATGATTTCCAAGAATGTGACTCGATCAGGACTTATAAGGTTAAGTTACAAGATTATATTGACACCCACGATGGACTTCAATCACAACAGAAAATTCTACACTAGCTGGGGCAGTGGGTTGCAAGTTTGTGTCACCGTTTTGAGACCTTCCTTGAAATGTGCAAATCCTTATATAACACTTTTCAGAAGACTCTCGGTATACTGTCTTGATATGTACTTATTGAATAAATGTATATTAGGCAATCGTGGAGTCATAGAAACATAGAATCAAGTAGCATGGAAACAGGCACTTTTGCCCAACTTGTCCATGCCCACTCGCTGGCACCTGGCCCATATCCCTCTATGCACGTGACCAAGTGTATTTTAAATGTCATAATTTTACCCATCATTGTTAATACAGTACAACATTTAATGTAAATGATCAGAAATGAATTCCTGGACAAGTGATCAGTAATTTTCTTGTGATTATTGCTTTGCCATCATAATTCTACAGGATATTCCGATTAAAATCCTGTTTATTAATCGTGTTTTGCCACTTTTTCATAAAGCTATACTAGCCATGTGCGAATAGCCTTGAAAAGAAATTCAGAGCACACTTGTTAATATGTAAAAAAACAAGCTCATGGAAAAACTGGAAGAATAAAAATAATTAACCAGACAATGGTAGATGGGTTGGTTAGTAAATTTGCTGAGGACACCAAAATTGCAGGACATTGTGGACACATTGTGAATTGAATATCATCAAGTCAAGTCAAGTTTATTCGTCACATACACGTACGAGATGTTCAGTAAAATGAAAAGAAAGTTAAAAATACACACATTTTTCGCAGAGCTGCCACAACGGCGACTGGACAGGGCCGCACCATTTTTAAAATTTATTTGTTTTCCATCTCCTGCATCACCAGCAGTAACCTCTGTTACACTGTGGAAGGAGGAACTGCAGATGCTGGTTAAACCAAAGACAGACGCAAAAAGCTGCTTTGGTCGCACCTCTGAGGAAAAGGAATAGGCTTCTGAGTCTGCTGAAGGGTGTCAACCCAAAAATTCACCTATCCCTTTTCTCCAGAGATGCTGCCTGATCCGCTGAGTTACTCCAGATGTTTGTGTCTGAGCTCGGTTACACTGCTGTGTAGGAAGGAACTGCAGATGCTGGTTTTACGCCAATGATAGACACAAAATGCTGGAGTAACTCAACGGATCAGGCAGCATCTCTGGAGGTCTGTTTACCTTACCAAGCCTATATTGTCTATTACTGTTTACCTTACCAAGCCTGTATTGTGTGGAAAAGTCGCAACGCCTGCAATGTATTATCAGATGTGTCTGTACAGGTATCTACTGGATGGCAGCCAGAACTACAAAAAGTAATTCAGTTTCATATATAGATGGTATTCTTTGCAGCACACTCTCAAGGTACTAATTAGACGAGTCATATTTATACATTTGGAATTAACAGGTATTAAACTATCTTCTCTGCAATTTCAACTTGTTGCAATACAAGTATTGTATGATGTTTGCACAATTGCACAGTTCCCACATCTATTGAAATGATATTCAACTAAATCAGGAGTTCTGTCCAACTCTAAAAGGTCATCTAAAACGCAACCTGTCAAAAAGCTTTTTGTTACACATTTTCTACGTTCTGTCTTTAGATTTCACAGTGTGCATCAATTTATTCTGATCATTTCAGGCACACGCAGAAGAATCTATAGATTAATTATTTTATTGATCGTCCTATTGAAATATGACAATTTCTTTGTACGTTGATGATCGGATTATTATAATTCTTTGGTTGGTTATGGTCTTTTAGTTTCACGTATATTGTTGAAAATGCCTTTTCTAGATTTTCTCTCAATATGCAAGTATTTGTCATTTGAAGTGTGGGTGATATCAGGACCCATCATTGGCATTAAACCACTGCATCAACTTCTCATAAGGGCTTGTCCCACTTGGGCGACCTAATCCGCGAGTTCTGGCGAGTTTGCCCTCGATTCATACTTGCAGCATGGTCGACACGAGGTTGTAGGAAGTCTTCGTAACTCTCTTTCATGCTCAAGAGTGTTCTCCGTGTACTTGAGGCCTCAGCTCGGTCGCAGCTTTTTAAAAAATATGTTAAAAAATACCCGCGATGGAAAAAAATCGATACTTAGTCGTAGTAGGTCGTAGTAGGTCGGCATGTTAGTTGTAGGTAATCGAACGTAGATGAAGGTAGTCGAAGCTAGTCATAGATAGTCTTCATCATAGTCGAAGGGAGGTCGAAGGAGATCGAATGAGATCTTCTACATAGTTGAAGGAGGTCTTCAACATGTCATTTTTTCAAACTCTTCTAAACTCGCCAATAAGGTTGCCCTAGTGGGACAGCCCCTTTAAGGCCATTGATTTAGGAGAATGTGCTAATCTTGAGGAGCTACAATGTAAATTTGTATTGTTACTAGGACATATGCAAATAAGTAGTGTACCCAAAAAGCTGGAGTACCTCAGCAGGACGGGCAGCATCTCTGGAGAGAAGTAGTGGGTGATGTCACCCATTCCTTCTCTCCAGAGATGTTGCCTGTCCCGCTGAGTTACTGCAGCTTTTTGTGCCTATCTTTGGTTTAAACCAGCATCTGCAGTTCCTTCCTACACATGAAGCAATAGACACTTCTACTTATTGTGATTACAGAAAAACATGGCTCTATGGTCAACCAACATTTGCATACTTTGCAGAAGATCTTCATATTGACAACGTTTTATTTCCTTGTATCTTAACCACAAACTTATTGATACTTTAAAATCAGTCTTGTTATTAAGATCTTATGCCTGACTTTATAAATATATTGTTTGGGTAAAGTACTGGGTTATGACAAATTATACCCTTTTCAAAGATAATGTCAGAATGGATAATATATAGTGCATGTTATTGCCTCTGTGAATAATATACCTTTAGTTTCCAGGTGACTAAAAGAGGGAGTCAGTGGAGAATTCCAAGATTGGTAAAACCAATTGAAGGGATTATTGTTTTTAAAAGGGCTAAAATTGATATTTGATGACAGGACAAAACAGGCTAAAGATTATTGAGTAGAGTGCACCAGGAGCTGCTGATTCACCAGCATCAATTGCACTGATCTATTTATGGACATATTCTTCAAACATGCAACACATTTCACTTGAAATATAGTGCCACATCTCCTCAAATGTAATGTCAATTTTGTTGTCAATCTTTTCAGCACACTTCAGGCAACACCCAATGAAAAAGTTCTGGTTTACACCGTTCATATGTTGGGCTAATACCAAAATGCTTTATTTGCAAGAAATATGTTTGGTGGATCGTTACACAGCTGCAATAAAGGTAAATGCATAGTTAAGTTGCACATAGTACCATACCACAATTAGACATGAAAAAATGTCTGTGAAAATAGATTATTTGAAGTCGCCCAGGAGATAAAATGGGATCTCAACTTAAAGTTGCATTTGAAAGCACCCCCAAGAATTCAGCAATGGGGCAGTAATGCAATGACGTATTAGACTTGAATATGTCCTGGTCTCTGGAGATCTTGAATTTACTTTGTGGAATGAGAGGCAATTTAGTTGAGGTATTTAAGATGATTAGGTCATGTCCACTGTCAAAGTTCAGAATACAAAGACATGGACTTGACATTGCTTGGGTTGGTGTTATTAATAAGCAAGTCTTCACCAAAAGCATTGTGACAATCCCAAATATATTTAGACCAGTTCACTTAAATATGTAAAACTTGAGACTGATTGTTTTTTAATACTTAGAAACAGAAACATTGGGGATACATGGAGTAAATGATCTAATTAGAGTGAGAGGACAGGTTAAAGGGGCTAAATGGTCTCTTACGGTTCCCGTGATTTCAAAGGTGAGATTTGAACATAAAATTTGAGAGAAATCATGAATGATAGCAATTATTAAGATTTCTTTTGGTTAATGATTTATCAATAGATGTATTTCATCGCTTATAGGTTTATTTTGGAAGAACTACGTGCATTTTTATTTCCTTGAGCTGCTGGGTTCGGAGCTGCTTTGTTCATAGGTGCAGATTTAGCATGATTTTGTACGAGCTCATCTTCCTGATCTTAGCTGTGCTGTTTAAGGCACAAAGAGTAGATCAGTTCCCTCTCTGCAGCAAAGGAAAGAAAATCAAAGTAGTTCTTAGCGACATGTGAGCCCAGTGAGTATCCGTGCATCGGTAACCAATTATTAATCAGGGACGGATTCATAACAGAGACCAATCTTGCTATCTCACGGTATCCACAGGAATGGGAATCCTATGCAATTTTTCCTTACATTGCTCAAGGGGGCAGTTGCCAATTAAAATATGTTTGCAATTCCCGACCGAGATCATTAAAGTTAGACTCCAGGTTAAACTTAGGACTCTTCTGATCTGTGAAGCACAGTATCACACTGGGAGCAGCACTTACTAACTAAACCAGCGGGGAAGATGACTACTCAGTGTTTATGTTTTAAAAAATGAACAAATTTAAGCCAAAACCTAAGTATATGAAAGTTAAAAATAATTCCTCGTGACTGTTTGATTTTGAAAAGAGTACACAGCTGGTGAAGCTGCATCTTTAGGCAAATTACCTAGGATCTGAAGTGACTGGGACATCTTAAGATACATCTCGGTGGGCTTTGGAAATGATGTTTTGTTCAAAATTCAAATAATGCTCTTTCTGCAATTAAGCTGGCTGTGAGGAGGGGTTTTGACAGCCGTCACCGAGTTCCTGTTAATTTTCACAGAACATCTAAAAATCTGTCAAGTGTATTCAAATGCACTCAGTAAGCCAGGCAGGTTCTATCAACACTGCAGTACTTCAATTAATGGGAAAGTGAAATAAAGAAAACAATGATGGCATTCTCCCCTATGACGCTTAGAGATGTTGTTCAACCTGATTCTGAGGAAGTTTACCCCGTTCTCATTACTAAGCTGAGTGCTCCACATTTACATAGAATATATTACAACTCTTGTGGCCTGAGTCTCGTAAATGCAAAGTACAATGCAATAATTGCTACGCAAAAATCAAAATAAATAAATATCTGTAAACCATCAATGTTACCGTGTGGGATGAATAAGTACGAAGCAATTATCTCAAATTGAGTGGGGATGGCCTCTAAATCTTGTGACATATCCTTGAAGTGCAGATTCAAATCCCTAGACTCAATGATTTTGAAGAAGGGTCTTGACCCGAAACGTCACCCATCCCTTCTCTCCAGAGATGCAGCCTGTCCCACTGAGTTACTTCAGCTTTTTGTGTCAATCTTCGGACAACATAGAAACATAGAAAATAGGCGCCATTCGGCCCTTCGAGCCTGCACCGCCATTCAATATGATCATGGCTGATCATCCAACTCAGTATCCCGTACTTGCCTTCTCTCCATACCACCTGATCCCCTTAGCCACAAGGGCCACATCTAACTCCCTCTTAAATATAGCCAATGAACTTCTGTGGCATGGAAGGTAGTTGAGAGAAGAAATGGGTAGTTCATAATAAATGGGCTGGCTTCTCATGTACAGCATTTATACACTGAAAATAACTTGTTTGTAATCATGTATTGTCTTTTGCTGACTGGACAGCAAGCAAAAAAAGCTTTTCATTGTACCTCTGTACATGTGACAATAAATTAAACTAAACTAAACCAACAGTGTATTATTACAGAGAAAGTGTGTTCATTTTTTTGGCAGGCTATACTCCAGCCCACTGCCACAGTGGCTTCCCATTTTTGGGCGATGTCAATGATTCTTGCGGGTTACACAAAAAGCTGGGGAAACTCAGCGGGTGCAGCAGCATCTAAGGAACGAAGGAGATAGGTGGCGTTTCGGGTCGAGACCCTTCTTCAGACTCTGAAGAAGGGTCTCGACCCGAAACGTCACCTATCTCCTTCACTCCTTAGATGCTGCTGCACCCACTGAGTTTCTCCAGCTTTTTGTGTAACCCTCGATTCTCCAGCATCTGCAGTTCCTTCTTTAACTCAATGATTCTTGCAACAAGTAGGTTTGGGGCTCATCAACGTGCATTAATTACTGCTCCAGTGCATTCAGGCACTGAGTGCCTGCTTTCGTGTCTCTCTCACTTTCTTTATTCAGGTCACCCCTAATTCAGTTCATGTTGAGAATTGGATTTTTATAGGCATCTGCCAATAATCTGATGCTGTCCAGGAGACTTTGAAGATCCTGGCATGGCATGTGATGAATGTGAACAATGTGAGCAAACGACCTGCGAATTGGCAGCCGACAGGCACAATAGTTGTGCACATGTGAAAATTGCTTCTTACAGTACAAACAGAAATCTGCAGGTGCTGGTTTATACCAAAGATAGACACAAAGCGCTGGAGTCAGGCAGCATCTCTGGAGAAAAAGGAGGGTGACGTTTCAGGTTGGGATGCTTCTTAAGACTGAAATTAGAGGTGGGGGGAGGGGAGATTGTTGGTGAGGGAAGGTGTGATTTCAAGAGAAAATATGTGGAGAAATGTCTCGTATAGTCTCGGATTCAACAGTATTTAATGGCACACTTTCAGGCAAAACTAATGATTCTTCCTAGCTTTGGGCAGGAATTCTATCTCTAATAATTTGACATGCCCCAGGAGTTGAAATCTCAATGGGCCTCACATATACACATTCTGTCCCTCTCCTCACTCCTGCACACTCAGCTTGCATCTTGCATTTGCGCTTACATTAAGGTCGCCACTAATTCTTCTCTGCAAGGCTGGAAGAAGGCAAAGGATAGAAGAGATAGAGGTCAGTTCAGATTACTCATGCGTCTTGTGAGGAAACATTTTAATGGACATTACATGATTGTGGAACAATGCATGGATCAAATCTCTTGCTCGCTTCCTGTTTGATTTATGTAATTCCGAGGTGTTTCCGCTTCAAGGTGAAAGATAGCATTGCTAAGTGAGGAAACACATTTCATTTTACTCACACTACCATTTCTGGTTGCAGCGGCAACCTTATCGTAATGAGGAATATCATCAATGTCATGCACTTGATGTAATAAATCTAAAGAACACCATCTCCCTTTGAGCACGTCCAAGCCTACATTGCGCTTGCAGGATTTTCATTTAAAATGCATTGTATTTACAATCAAGCAGGTTGCAGGTCATCTAATGATCAATTGATTAGTTCACGTGACAATTGTTTACTTGTTTTCAAACAGTGCTCGATTGGATGAAAAAGGTATCCATAAAGAAGCTGAAATTACTCCATCTAAACAATTCATAAAATTTGTACTAATATATAAGATCATGTTTTATATGTTCATATTATAGGACCAGAATTGGGCCATTCAGCCCATCAAGTCTACTCCGCCATTCAAACATGGCTGATCTATCTTTCCCTCTCAACCTCATTCTCCTGCCTTCTCCTCATAACCCCTGACACCCTTACTATTCAAGAATCTGTCAATCTCTGCCATAAAAATATCCATTAACTTGGCTATTAAAGATGGATTGTGGGATTTGAGCAATCAATTGACAATGCTGTGTAATTTAGATCCTCCAGTGATGGTCCAGAAGAAACATGTTAGATTACAGGCTTCAATAAGTATCATTTGTTGAAGTCAACATTTGAGATTATTATGTTATTTTGCTTGGGTTTTCAGGCCACACTTTCAGCAGGGATCGCAAGCAAGAGATCAATCTCCCACCAGCTGCATTAGGCTTGTGATCTTCTACCTATGGAGAACCACATTTCCAACAGTGCATAACAACACTTGCTGCAATTTGTTCTGTCCTGAGGAAAACATTCTCTGCTTGTGCACATGGGAGTCCAGCAGCTCAGGGATACACAGGCACGACGGTGGCATCTGTTCAGAGAACGTGCTGACATTTTGGGATTGGAACCCTTCCACACTACTCATTTGATAGTGGAGCAGAGACTTTTTAAATAATTGGATGCTCCTGATCTCATCCTGACTGTATAACAACATCAACTTCAATGACAGTCTGCGATGTCTGAACTCATTTCAAACATAGAAAGTAGAAAATACTTGGCGCATTCCCATGAGTGCTTCAATAGGGATGCGATAGCTTCAGAACAGGCTATCATTTGGAAATGTGAAAGCTTCTCAAGACCTTTGTTCACCTCAAATATAACTATTAATAAAGAGCTGGAGGTCTCAGGTTTGGAGCAAGCCAGAACCGAAACAGCTGGCACACCAGCACGATACCAGTTGTGAAATCACACCATGGTGATACACAAGGCTCAAACCTCTGAAACTATGTCAGAATACATATATATTTTTCTATTGGCTTATGGAAAAGGGTGATAGGACAATATTCAGCTGCATTGTATGCATCAAGTAGATTTGCTAGCTCACAGTTTCAACAATCTGTGGATGATCCTGACCTCTAATGCTATTTTCCCTTTGACATTTCAGTTCCCTCTCTTTTAAATAAATGGTGTGCTTTAAAGTTCATCAAAGTATGAACAATTCAACAAAGAAGTCCAACTTCAAACCCCAATATAATTAAAAAATGTTACCCAACGATGTTATCTAGGAAGGAACTGCAGGTGCTGGTTTACACTGAAGTTAGACACAAAATGCTGGCGAACTCCGCGGGTCAGGCAGTGTCTCTGGAGAAAAGGAATACATGACCTTTTGGGTTGAGACACTTCTTCAGACCAACTCCCAAATAAGTTAACTGGCTAATGTAAATTATTCCTGAATGGATGTAGAGGAGTTAATATGTTGTGAGAGATAATGGGTTACTGGGAAATAATTGAGGCAATGGGATTCATGCTGGCATAGAATTAATGAGTTGTATGCCCCCTTCTATTTTGTTAGAAAATATGAAATACCTCTTTTTTCATGATACCGTTCTGTGGCCTTGGGGATGGTGGGAGGCCGAAACTAAGTATTAGTAATGCCAGCTTGAATTATTCAAGAAGGCAGCATGATCCAGACTATATTATGAATGGTTGGTTTGATCCTGCATGATTATCATAACTATTGGCTCATACGTTTTCAGGCCAGAAGCCTTTAGCAACTTAAACAATAACCTCATGTGTCTTCTTTAGATTTGAACTGAACCTCCGGGGATAAAATACATCCCTAGATTCGAACACGAGATATTTTTAAGAAGATAAATAATAGAATCATAAACGGGCCACTTAGACACATGCAAACTCTGCCTTCCATTAGATCATGGATAATCATTTGCTTCAGCATTATATTCTTGTATTAAAGGGGATTCACCTCTGGATTTCAGCAAAGTTTAGGACTAACTTTGGTAAAATTTAAGGTCATTAGGAATAGAAGTAGAATTAGGTAATTCGGCCCATCAAGTGTACTCCACCATCCAATCATGGCTGATCTATCTCTCCCTCCTAACCCCATTCTCCAACCTTCTCCCCATAACCTCTGACACCTGTACTAATGAAGAATCTATCTATTTCTGCCTTAAAAATATCCACTGACTGCCTCCGCAGCCTTCTGTGGCAAATAATTCCACAGATTCACCACCCTCTGACTAAAGAAATTTATCCTCACCTCCTTCCTAAAAGAACGTCCTTTAAGTCTGAGGCCATGACATCTATTCCTAGACTCTCCCACTAGTGGAATCATCCTTTCCAGCAATTAAGCAATTTAAAGGAAAAAGTAAAGTGTTTTCCTCTTGCCTTTCTGACTGCAGTGCATCTGATATTAGTAAGTCCATTATTAGTGTGCTTGCTCTTTCTACCAGGTGGGTTATAATTACACACTGGCAGATCAGTCTAGGATGTTGGGCACCATGAACTGCCAATGATATGATGGGGTGTGTGAGCTCTCCTGAAACTGCAAGTCTTTTCCCTATATTACTGAAGATACCTTTCCGGAATATATATTACTTGCAGTCACAGTGATGGGTATCTTGGTTGACAGGGACAAATTGAGCCGAAGGGCCTGTTCCCCTCTGTATGACTCAATTACTTTATGGCGCTATGATCAATCTAGTGGCTTTGCTCCTTGGCCACAGTCCCACACGACATATGTCATACTTTGATACACACTAATTTTGAAGTTGACCGTGGCACTAGTTCCCTTCCTAATGCAGGCTTCAGGCATATGATTTACAACAGAAAGGAAAGGACCTAGGACACGTTTGATTTGACAACCAGTACAAAATGTTATGAGTTCAGTACTAAATGCATCACCATTGAAAATACGACATTCAAAGGGACCTTAAAATTGAATAGTGTGGGTATTGAATCTGAAGTACAGAAGTCTGAAAATGCACACCTCTAGATTCAGGGACAGTTTCTTCTCAGCTGTTATTAGGCAACTGAACCATCCTACCATAACCAGAAAGCAGTCCTGAACTACTGTTTACCTCATCGGGGACCCACAGGCTATCTTTAAATGGACTTTACCTTGACTAAATCTTATTCCCTTATTATGTATATGTACACTATGAATGGCTCAATTGTAATTATGTATTGTCTTTCCGCTGGTTGGTTAACATACGACAAAAGCTTTTCACTGTACCTCGGTACACGTGACAATAAACTAAACTGAAACTGAACTGAACATGATAGCAATAATTATCAATAGCATAATAGCTATAATAGCATATTAGTAGTAAAATTAGTTTGTCTACAGCTAATTGAATGCAAGTGCTGAAAACATTTGGTATGGTATCAAACAGCTTGCCAATTATGTTTCAATCATTTACGCCAAAACACTGCCCATTTTCACCTGTTTACACGCATACAATAGCCTGTTGCTGGGAAACATAATTACCTCTAAAAGAAATGGCTGTGCAAACAGCTTTTCTGACAGCTTAACCAACCATATTAGTTCAAGACAACAGGATAATTTCCAGAGGGAACGATTAGATGAAATATCAAAATGGTCTTTCTCTACACAACTCTGGTTTACAAACATTGAAAGGAACAAACAAGTTTGGAGCAGGAACAGACTGCTCATTGCCTTAAAGCTGCTCCACCACATAATAAAATCTGCGCTGATCTGATTGCAACTTCAGTTCTATTTTTCCACCTACGTGGTAACTTTTCATGCCTTGCCATGCTATGTATCTACCTCTGCCTTAAAGGCATTCAAAATCAACATTTCCATTGCCTTTTCAGGCAGAGAGTCCAAAGACAAGACAAAAACTTCCATTTCATCTCCTTCTTAAACGAACAACTCATTATTTGCAAACAGAGACCCCTGGATATGAATCCTTCACTAGAGGAAACAGCAGCCACCATCTTTTCTAACAAACCCCTGCAGGCTCTTATTTGTTTCAATCATATCGGCTCTCGCTTTTCTAAATTCCAGCTGAAAGGCTACATAAGGTACCTGTTTCAAGTAATAATATATCTAGAAAACTTTCTCCGACTTGTTTCCTTATTTTCGTACAAGGCTTAGGAAGCTCTGCACGTCCCCAACAACTCTCACCAGTTTCCACTGTTTAGTTTAGTTTAGAGATGCAGCGCGGAAACAGGCCCTTCGACCCACGGAGTCCACCCCGACCAGCGATCCTCACACATTAACACTATCTGCTCACACTAAGGACAATTTACATTTATACCAAGCCAATTAACCTACAAACCTGTACGTCTTTGGAGTGTGGGAGGAAACCGAAGATCTCGGAGTAAACCCACACAGGTCACAGGGAGAACGTACAAACTCCGTACAGACAAGCACCCGTAGTCAGGATCGAACTCGGGACCCAGAACTCTGGCACTGTAAGGTAGCAACTCTACCATTGCACCACCGTGCCGCACCATAGAAAGCATTTTCTGATGCGCCGTAGAGAGCATTTTATCGGGTTGCATCATAGCACTGTTTGGGAACAGCTCCAGCAAAAACTGCAAGAAATTGCAGAGAATTATGGACGCAACCCAGACCATCATACAAGCCAACCTCCCTCCATTGACTCCATCTACACTTCATACTGCTTCAGTAATGCCACCAGCATAATCAAGAATAATTCTCACCATGGACACTCCCTTTTCTCCCCTCTCCCATCAGGCAAGAGATAGAGAAGTGTGAAAACGCATACCTCTAGATTCAGGAACAGTTTTGTCCCAACTGCTTTCAGGCAACAGAAACATCCTATCTGACTAGTGAGCGGTCCTGAGCTACCATCTACTTCATTGGAGACCCTCGGACTATCATTAATCGACTTTACTGGACTATATCTTGCACAAAACATCATTCCTTTTTTGTATATCTGTACACTGTGGTTAGCTTGATTGTAATCATGTATAGTCTTTTGGCTGACTGGATAGCACGCAACAAAAAGCTTTTCACCGTACCTCCGTACACGTGACAATAAACAAAACTAAACCAATTATGCACCCTGGTCATACATATCCTCTGTATAACTGAAGCATAACCTTCTTACCTTGGATTCATGTAGCAATGAACAATTAAATGCTGTTAGCTATCCTCAGGAGTAGCTGAATGACTCTACGACTAATTGGCAAAATTATTGGACAACACATCAGATTGGGTGAGAATCAGATGTCATGGAATCATAGAGAGTAAAGCAGAGACACAGGCCTATTGGCCCACCAAGTCCGTGCTAATTTTATTTGCCCATTTATACTAACTGCATTTACCTGCATTAGCACTCTATCCTTGTATTCCTTGCCTGTTTACTGTATGTGCCTGTCTAAATGTCTCTCAAACATAGTGTTTGCATTTGACTCCACAACGTCCTCGGTCAGTGAGCTCCAGAATATCGATGTCACCAGTGATTGTTACAAACTGCTATAGATGCCCCATAGAAAGCTAACTGTTGGGTTGCATCACAGCTTGGTTTGGGAGCAATTCTTCCCAAGACCGCAAGAAATTGCAGAGAGTTGTAGATGTAGCCCAGTCAATTACCCAGACCACACTTCCCAACATTGACTCCATCTGCACTTCACACTGCCTCGGAATAGCAACATAATCAAAGATTTGTCCCACAGGTTCATTCCATCTTTTCCCTGCTTCCCATCCGATACCAATGTGATACATTACTGAAAACTCCATTCTGCACTCTATATATTGCTCATTGCTCTATCTATTGTGTTTGAGTTTGACTTGATTGTATTTATGTATGTATGATATGTCTGATCTGTTTGGATAGCATGCAAAACTGTAACTCGGTATACGTGACAATAATAAGCTTAAAGCTAAATCAGTCAACTGCACTGTGGATTGTCACCTTGTTGTGGTGGAGAAGCTTGTGCGGACCTGAAATCCTGAGAGCGATGCTGTCTGGAGCTATGCACCTGGTAGGGCCAGCCATGGTGGTAAGGTCGAGGGGGATGTCTCTGACAAAGAGCAATCCAATCAAGACCTCAACAGTAGAACAGGCAGAGGACGATGGCTGACCTTAGTGGAGCGTTACAATGGCTGGGTAGGCGGATGAAGGCTGCAGCAGAATCTCCCGTCTCCGAATGAAGGCTGCAGGGTCTCCGGTCGTCTTGGACTCCATGCCACTGGATCCTGACCCAGATCTATCAAGGGCTGTGGGGTGGCTGTCAGTGCACCAGTCTCCCCACGTTAAACAAAGTCACGCACAGGCGTCCCCCATATAGGGAATAGCACCCAGGACACACCCATGGTTAGCCATGACCGAAGGGGGCCTAAGCGAGCAAATCAGCCAAATTCTGTATTAAAAACGTTTCCCTCAAATCTCTTTTAAAACTTCTTTCTCTCATCCTAAACCTGTGCACTCTCATTTTTGATACACCTACCATGGGAAAAATGATTACCCAGTCTATGTCTCTTACAATTATTCATACATCCATCAAGACACCACTCAACATCATTTGCTCCAGGGAAAAGAAACGTAACCTATCCCACCTCGCTCCACAACTGAAGCCCTCCAATCCAGGCACCAGTCTGGTGAATCTCCTCTGTGCTCTCTCCAATGCAATCACTTTCTTCCTATGGTGAGGGGAACAGAACTCCACATAATACTTTAAGTGCAGTTTAGACAATGTTTTGTAAAACAGAACATCCCAATGCCCTGACCTATGAGGGCTAGCATGCCATATTCCCTTCTTCACCAATCAATCTACAGGTGTTGCCACTTTCAGGGAACTATGGATTTGAATCATGAGATTTCCCTATTCAACAACAATCCCTAGTGACTCACCATTTTCTACAGATGTCCTAAACCTATTTAACTTCCGAAAATGTGATGCCTCATACTTGCCAGGATTAAATCCCATCTGCTAATGTTCTAGCCAGTTTACCATCCGATTCACATTCACTTTGAAGTCATTAATATGTATCACAAACAACAAGGGTTCTCACCCTGATCCTTGTGGCACGCCACTGCACACAGACTTACAATCAGAAAAGCATCCTTCCATCACCACCCTCTGCCTCCTATCACCAAGCCAATTTTGGATGCAATTCATTAGCTTGTCTTGGATCTCATGTGTCTTAACCTTCTGGACCAGGCTATGATGAGGGGTTTTATCAAATGACAAAGAAAAAGTGTCTACTGCCCTAGTTTTAATTTTCTTCTCAGTTACTTCTTTCTAACAACTTCTTTATAAGAATAAATTGTACAATATCTCTATTGTAACAAAATAGTTACTTTATATATGAAAGAATGTGATCTTGGAACAAATAACAGAGATGGCTGATGCATGATCATAGACAGAGAATGTAAGAATTTCAAAGGTAGAGTAGGTAATAACGTTGGTAATAATATTTCAAATTGTAGGATATGGAGAATTATGCATGCATTGGTATTTTTGAAGGCTTATTTATTTTCCCATTTGAAACAGTACGGCAGAGGAGCAGGTCCTTCAGCCCACAATGTCTGTGGCAAATGTGATGCCAATATAAACTAATCTCACCTGCCTGTACATGTGCATGTACGCGGCATGTTGTGAACACTGCCCAGTCCATCACCGATTCTGACCTCCCCACCATCAAAGGGATTTACAGGAGCCACTGCCTCAAAAAGGCAGCCAGCATCATGGGAGACCCACACCACCTTGGCCACACCCTCATTTCACCACTGCCATCGGGAAGAAGATAGCCTGAAAACTGTAACATCCAGGCTCAGGAACAGGTTCTTCCCTACAATCATCAGACTATTAGACACTACAGCCTCCAATAAGCTATGAACTACATAGACTATTATTGTTATTATGCATTATTATTGTTTGTGCAATTTATATTTTTTTGTGCGTGCGTGGGTGTGTGTTATGTATGTCAGTATGTATTATGTATGTCAGTGTGTGTATATTGACACACAATTAACTTTTTTTCCTCTCGTTTATTACCGTATTTCCCGGCAATGAAGACGCTATTTTTTACCTTAAATAAGGCCTGAAAATTTACCTGCTTCTTGGAGGGTGAAGGTAAGATTGTTAGCCAAGAAAGATAGACTTGTCTATTCCTCAGTACAGCAACATCAAGATAGCCAAGTCCATCCCTCAATGCTGGCAACTGATTTAAAAGGACAGCACCACTGGGGGAGGGGAAGGGTTCCTTTCACAGCATGTGGGGAGTCTGGCCCGGATGAGCACAAAGTAGCAAACTTGGCTGGGCCACCATGGGTAAACTTGCGGGGAGGGCAGGAGCGTTGAGAAAGAGGGGATTGGGAATCATGCCAGCAACTCACTCAGTAGCTTGGGTGGCTGCGAGCGGCTGGCGGGACCGGACAGCGGAACTGGCTGCCAACTCAGCAACTTCTGCCGGCCGGCCCGCCAGCCAGCAATGGTGTCCTTCGGCACAGGTGCAACCGGTGGAGGTGGTGGTTGGCGGGTAGCTATGGGGGGGTGCGTCTTCAATGCAGGTGCATCTTTATTGCCAGGAAATACGGTATATTGTTTACAATGTTGTATGTTTACATATTCTGTTGTGCTGCTGCAAGTAAGAATTTCATTGTTCTATCTGGGACATATGACAATAAAACATTCTTAGAGTCATAGAGTCAGAGTGATACAATGTGGAAACAGGCCCTTCATCCCAACTTGCCCACACTGGCCAACATATTCCAGCTACACTAGTCCCAACTGCCTGCGTTGGTCCTTATCCCTCCAAACCTGTCCTATCCATGTACTTGTCTAAATGTTTCTTAAATGTTGGGATCGTCCTAGCCTCAATTTCCTCCTATGGCAACTTGTTCCATGCACCAAACGCCCTGTGTGTGAAAAAGTTACCCCTCAGATTTCTATTAAATATTTTCCCCTTCACGTTGAACCTGTCGTCTAGTCCTCGATTCCCCTACTCTGAGCAAGAGATTCGTTGCATCTACCCGATCTATTCCTCCCATGACTTTATACACTTTAATCTTGACGATCCATATTCCTCAATATCCATCCTTTCTCAAAGCCTCTTAAACACCACTATCGTATCTGCTTCCACCACCGCTCATTTACACTAATTCTGGCAATGTCTTCCAGGCACCCACCACCCACTTAATATCCTGTGCAGGATAGTTGAAAGCAGATTCTATATAGTACTGTATGTGAATGCCCCACAACCACATATTGCAATGAATGTAATTGCTCAAGCTGGTTTGGAGCATGATGGCAAGACAGCTGGAACAGCATAAAGCTCTTGCTTTGACTGCAGTTTGCAAAGCTTGGCAATTGTATTGAACATTTATGAAACCTTCAGATAAGCATCCTGCTCCAAATTGAGCATTTGACTTTCCAATTGTTATTTACATTGCTACTTTTATTGGCAAATTTGGCATTCTTCCTTAAATGTAATACATTTATTCATTTATACAAAACTTATTGATAGAAAGGCAAGTCCTCTTCAGTTGAAAACCAGATTGCAATAAAGACACATAAAGCATCAAAACAAATAAAATGTGCTCAATAAAATTATAATGCAAGTAACGTATAATTTACATAGGATTCCGAGTTGAGAATATTTGCAGTGACTTTTTTTCAGTTAGCAAAACAGATTCCAAATCCGACATCAGGAACCAAGAGCCCTTGTTCAGTGGAGATTGGCCAACATTAGCCTCCCTCTGGTCCCCCGGTTATTGTCATTGACCAAGATTTGACTTTACAGCGCTTACATATTCCCTCCATAGGGATATGGTCCTATGTCTACTGATTTCTGCTGAGATAGGAGTCAGGCAATAAAATTGGCACTGGAAGAGCAATGGGCAAGGGTAGAAAAATAAGTGCGGGAATTGAAAACCCATACAAGCAATCTCTAAATGTCAGGTGAGACCTGTGATATCTCCCATGATAAATTGCAAAAAAATTCTTAATTGGTGGCTTCTCTCCCAGAAGGCGATGAGTTCAAGCCCCCACAAATTCAAGGCTTGGATTCCTAATCCAGCCTGACACTTTGGTACATTACTGAGGGAACACTTAATTACTGGATGATGGGCGATAAGCTCCTCTCTTAACATGCAATATAATGAAAGTCCAGCAGATGGAGTGCTGAATCACGATTAAAAAGTAAGACAATTAAATAATGAAGTTTAGAAAGAAAGTGTCAAAACCAACATTTTGGTTTTCATCTTTATCCTATCTGTCCAATTACACAGCAACAGGAACTTGTAATTTCATGAGAATTTTAAGGCAGGAAATCATCCAATCTGTGTTCCACAGCAACTTCATCAAATAAAATCCGGCACTGAATCAGATAGCAAGCACAGGTGAACGGCAAGTTGAAAAGACCATCTAAATAGATGAAAAATAGGTTTACGGTGGGGAGGTTCAAAAAAAGGGGGACCTGGCCTCTGAAGGCATTGATGCTAATGGTAGAGAAATTCAATTCAGGATCATCAGGACGGAGCCCAAAACTACAGCAGATATTTTGGATGGCTGGAATGGCTTACATAAAAAAAGGAATGGGCAAGACCATTGTGGGATTTATAAGCAAGGCGGAGAATTGTAAAGATTGATTTGTTGATTAACAGGGAGGCAGTGCACATGAGTTATGAGTAAATTGGACTTGTGAACAAGTTAGGGTACAGGAAGAAGAATTTTTGGTCAGCTCAAGATTGTGTAATGTCGGTCAGGAATAGTAAAGGTAGTTATCCATGGATATGCGGAGAATGTAGGAATATGGATCATATGCAGGCAGATAACCATATAACCATATAACAATTACAGCACGGAAACAGGCCATCTCGGCCCTTCAAGTCCGTGCCGAACAACTTTTTTCCCTTAGTCCCACCTGCCTGCACTCATACCATAACCCTCCATACCCTTCTCATCCATATGCCTATCCAATTTATTTTTAAATGATACCAACGAACCTGCCGCCACCACTTCCACTGGAAGCTCATTCCACACCGCTACCACTCTCTGAGTAAAGAAGTTCCCCCTCATGTTACCCCTAAACCTCTGTCCCTTAATTCTAAAGTCATGTCCCCTTGTTTGAATCTTCCCTATTCTCAAAGGGAAAAGCTTGTCCACATTAACTCTGTCTATCCCTCTCATCATTTTAAAGACCTCTATCAAGTCCCCCCTTAACCTTCTGCGCTCCAGAGAATAAAGACCTAACTTATTCAACCTATCTCTGTAACTTAGCTGTTGAAACCCAGGCAACATTCTAGTAAATCTCCTCTGTACCCTCTCTATTTTGTTGACATCCTTCCTGTAATTGGGCGACCAAAATTGTACACCATACTCCAGATTTGGTCTCACCAACGCCTTGTACAATTTTAACATTACATCCCAGCTTCTATACTCAATGCTCTGATTTATAAAGGCTAGCATACCAAAAGCTTTCTTTACCACCCTATCTATATGAGATTCTACCTTCAAGGAACTATGCACAGTTATTCCCAGATCCCTCTGTTCAACTGTATTCTTCAATTCCCTACCGTTTACCATGTACGTCCTATTTTGATTTGTCCTGCCAAGGTGTAGCACCTCACATTTATCAGCATTAAACTCCATCTGCCATCTTTCAGCCCATTTTTCCAACTGGCCTAAATCACTCCGTAGACTTTGGAAATCCTCTTCATTATCCACAACACCCCCTATCTTGGTATCATCTGCATACTTACTAATCCAATTTACCACCCCTTCATCCAGATCATTGATGTACATGACAAACAACAAAGGACCCAACACAGATCCCTGAGGCACCCCACTAGTCACCTGCCTCCAACCCGACAAACAGCCATCCACCATTACCCTCTGGCTTCTCCCATTCAGCCACTGTTGAATCCATCTTGCTATTCCAGCATTTATACCCAACAGTTGAACCTTCTTAACCAACCTTCCATGAGGAACCTTGTCAAAGGCCTTACTGAAGTCCATATAGACAACATCCACTGCTTTACCCTCATCAATTTCCCTAGTAACCTCTTCAAAAAATTCAAGAAGATTAGTCAAACATGACCTTCCAGGCATAAATCCATGTTGACTGTTCCTAATTAGACCCTCTTTATCCAGATACTTATATATATTATCTCTAAGTAGCTTTTCCATTAATTTGCCCACCACTGAAGTCAAACTAACCGGTCTATAATTGCTAGGTTTACTTTTAGAACCCTTTTTAAACAATGGAACAACATGCGCAGTACGCCAATCCTCGGGGACTATTCTAGTTTCTAATGACATTTGAAATATTTCTGTCATAGCCCCGGCTATTTCTACACTAACTTCCCTCAATGTCCTAGGGAATATCCTGTCAGGACCTGGAGACTTATCCACTTTTATATTTTTCAAAAGTGCCAGTACTTCTTTTACTTTGAAACTCATAGTATCCATAGCTACTCTACTAGTTTCCCTTACCTCACATAATTCAATATCCTTCTCCTTGGTGAATACCGAAGAAAAGAAAGTGTTCAATATCTCCCCCATCTCTTTTGGCTCTGCAGATAGCTGTCCACTCGGTCTCTCCAATGGACCAATTTTTATCCATTAAGATTAGTTTATCTTGGCATCATGTTTAGCACAGACATTGTGGGCTGAAGGACCTGTTCTTGTGTTCTATGTTTTATATAAAGCATTTTCAAATGAGAAAAAGAATAAGCCTTCAAATTATACCTATACATGTACATTTTCCTTATCCAACATTTTGAAAGGTTATTACCAATATAATGACTAGGTCTAATTGTAAAAGTCTTAAGGGGCTGTCCCACTGCGGCAACATAATCTGCGAGTTTAGAAGAGTTTGCCCTCGACTCAAACTCGCAGCATGGTCGACACGAGGTCCTTGGAGGTCCTATGAGGTCATTGGAACTCTCCTTTATGCTCGAGGGAAGTTCCAGAATACCCGTGGTCTCAGCTAGGTTGTGGAAAATTTTTCAGCATGTTGAAAGATTTTTCGTGAGTAAAATTTGGTTGGCATGGTTCTTTTTGAATCGTAGTGCAGTGGAGTGGGGTCGCTATTTAGTTACAGGCATTCGAGGGCAGCCGTAGTCAATCTCTTTCGCTGACTAGGCATTTTGATTGGCTCATTGGAGTTTTCAGGACCGGGGAAAACCGGCCGGTAGGTAAAATGCCCGCTAAACTTCATTATATTTCTTAAAAGTGTCTCCATCCCTTCTCTCTGCTCCCCTGTGCTCTCTAAAGGACTTACCATACACTGTGGCAGCCGTTTATCTTCCTCTTCATCGCGGGTGTGAATTTTATACTGTGCTCCCCCGCTTTCCCTTGCCCCCGCCTTTGCGACGTGTGTGTATGTGCGGTCGGTCGATCCAGCTTGCGGTTTCAACGTGGACGGTCACTCCAGCTCGAGGTTTCCCAAGCTTGAAGGTCGAAGGCACTCTTCTTAACTCGCGGATTAGGTCGCCGCAGTGGGACAGCCCCTTTACATTCAATCTCTGTTCATGCATCAGTCATCTCTGTTGTTTCTCCCAAGATCACAATTTTTAATGTATAAAATATTTTGGAATATTTTGTTATAAAAGAGATATTGTACGTTGTTGTTATAGTGGAATTGCTAGAAAGATTAGTGGAATTGCTAGACACTGTTTAAATGGACATTCGTAAGGCATTTGCCAAGAACCCACACGATAGACAATTGCAGAAGGTTAAAACACATGGAATCTAACTAATTGCAACCAAAACTGGTTTGGTGATAGGGGGCAGAGGGTGCTGACAGAAGGATGCTTTTCTGACTAAATCTGTAAGCACTGTTGTACCACAGGGATCACAGTTATTGTTGTTTGTGGTATATAGTAATGATTCAGATGTGAATGGAATCAGATGGTAAATTGGGCAGCACAGTAGCAGATGGAATGTAATCCTAACGAGCATGAGGTAGTTCAGTAGTTAAATAGGGGTTGGACATACATAGTAAAGCCTCGATGTAGATTCCAGAACCAGGGGGCACAGTCCAGAACCAGTGGCCACAGTTTGAGAATAAGAAGTAAGCCATTTAGAACGGAGATGAGGAAACACTTTTTCTCATTGAGCGTGGTGAGTCTGTGGAATTCTCTGCCTCAGAGGGCGGTGGAGGCAGGTTCTCTGGACACTCTCAAGAGAGAGCTAGATAGGGCTCTTATAAATAGCGGAGTCAGGGGATATGAAGAGAAGGCAGGAACGGGGTACGGATTGGGGATTATCAGCCATGATCACATTGAATGGCGGTGCTTGCTCGAAGGGCTGAATGGCCTACTCCTGCACCCATTGTCTATTGTAATAAGGGTTTTAATGAAAAAGTGGTGTGCGATGTTACAGATATAAAACTACAAAGCTCTTGTGATTGTAGCATTAAAAAAAATTGCAGACCAGTTTGTTTTCTGACTGAAGAAGGGTCTCGACCCGAAACACCATCCATTCCTTATCTCCAGAGATGCTGCCTGTCCTGCTGAGTTACTCCAGCATCTTGTGTCTACCTTTGTTTTCTGCCTGCTGCAGACGAAGGGCCAGACCCCAAGACATATTTAAGGTGGAGATAGATCAATACTTGAAAGGGGTTGGGCTGTAGGACCTGTTTCTGTGCCATTTGACTCTATGACACTAAGTGCTGGTAGTGGGAATTGAGGCCAGCATCGATCAGCCACCATGTACTGAAAGTTGGGGTAAGCTTGAAGGGGAAGAAGCCCTTACCCTGCTGCTCCTATGATGTGTGTTTTTGTGCAAGTGTTTCACACAATGTCTTCATTCCTCCCGACAGTTACTTGCTCAGTATAACATTGGGGGCCATATCCCCCATCCGGCACTACAAGTAGAATACTCCCTTTGGTCATTTCCTTCCGGATATCCTTGAGACTCATTCTCTCTCATGTGCCCTTCAACTCCTTTGTTTTTTTGCCGCTTACAGGATTAATTTACAGCAGCGGAGACGGACTGGAGGACAGAACGTCGTGCCACTGACTTTAGTCGGGAAAGCATCCTTCCATCAGCACCCTCAGCCTCCTATCACCAAACCAGTTTTGGACGCTATTAGTTAGCTTGCTTGCCCTCTCGCTGAACTGATCATTAACCACAATGACATGGAGGGATCCCTGGAGTGTGGGTAAATGCATTACTTCAGTTTAATGTTCTTAATTACTCTCTTGTACTTTAATGTGCTTTAAGTGAAATAGCAGTTTATTATTTTATATTTTAAGCATTTAAACTTATTGTAATAGTTTTAATGCTTCTGTCTGAGACATTTCCAACACTGTTTTAGCTTCTACAGATTCTAGACAAGGTGGGTCCCACAATCAGGTATCGGAAAAAGGCAGGGCCTGCAGTCTGGGACCATGGAAGGTGCATCCAGCATAAATCAGCCCAAAGAAAGAACCATTTACATTTACAAACAATATGAATAAGGGGTAGGCCATTTAGGACTGTATGAGGGAACTTTTTTTCACCCAGAGAGTTGGGAATCCGTGGAATTATCTGCCACAGAAGGCAGTGGAGGCCAATTCATTGGATGTTTTCAAAAGAGAGTTAGATTTAGCTCTCAGGGCTAAAGGAATCAAGGGATATATAGGGAAAAACAGCTTGGTTTGGAAACAGTTCTGCCCAAGACCGCAAGAATTTACAGTTGTAGATGTACCCCAGTCCATCACAGACCAGGTTCCCCACCATTACCTTCTTCAACATTTTATGCTGCCTCAGAAAAGCAGCCAAATTAATCCAACACTTGTCTCATCCTGGTCTTTCCTTCTTTTCCCTGGCCAGAAGTTACAGATGCTTGAAAACGTGCACCACCAGCCTCATGGCAAGCTTTTTCTCAGGCGTGTGAATAGATCTTTCAAAAGGTAGAGAACTGTCCGATTCACCTCTATCCCCTTGCAGACATTGGACAATGCTGAGAAATATATTCTGCACCCTGTTCTTTCCCATTGGCTCTTCCTATTGTAGATGAGCTTGACTTTATTGCATTTATGTATAGTATTATTTGATCTGATTGGATAGCATGCAAAACAAAGCTTTTCACTGTACCTCGATACACATGACAAAAGTCAAGCTGGATCCAAACCTATTGGTACAGTGCTCCTTTGCCATAAAAAATGCTGAGCTATTTACCCAAAATCCAAACAGTTTCATTTTTGAAGAACAAATCCTTGCATCATTTGTACATTATTAGTAATACTTCAATTAAGCAAAACAACCAGGTGCCATGTGCAATATCAAACGTTGGAGACTTCTGATCTTTATTCCATATGTTCTTGAGAAGTCTCTTGTCCTCCCTAAGACTGATCCCACATCCTTCATCTCCTCTGTTTAGGGAAGGCAGTGAGCACAGAAGGGAGGACAGACACAAAATGCTGGAGTAACTCAGCGGGTCAAGCAGCATCCCTGGAGAACATGGAGAGGTGACGTTTTGGGTCACGACTCTTGTTCTGACTGAAGACTATACATTATTTAAGGGGGAATCATGAGAGGTATTGATGCATTGAAAGAGAATGTCTAAATTTTTGGTCACAATGATGTGAAAAAAGAGGGCCCAATTCTGATGTTGTCTATGATGTCTTTGGAATGTGACTTGAAGTAAACACAAGTGCAACAAAGTAGGGTGATGCTCCATGAGTTTCAAAAAAGCATGTCAGTGGCCCAGAGACCCATGTTCGATCCTGACTATGGGTGCTGTCTGTATGAAAGTGACCATGTAGGTTTTCTCTGGGTGCTCCAGTTTCCTCCTACACTCCAAAGATATACAGGTTTACAGATTAATTTGCTTCTGTAAATTGTAAACTATCCCTAGTGTGTATGATAGCGCTAGTCTAAGGGGTGATCACTAAAGGATCCGGTGGGCCACAAGACCCATTTCCACACTTTAAAGTGTAAAGTTGTCCGTCGCAGCTTTATGTCGGGTAAGGAGTGATGTTTAACTTATGATGCCATTGGATCTATGACTGATGCTGGGAAAAGCATCAGAGGTGCTAAAGGGAACTGCACGCAGAAATGCCCGGGCCAATTTCAGGATGTGCATGATTTCACATGGAAATGATTCGCAGCACATTTTACCATGCGATTAAATAGCTTTTATGCACAATTTGTACATTAAAAATTGGTACTAATAGATCCCATTTCTTTGCTGCAATATCTTGAAACATCTGTATGTAGTGATGTTGGAAGAGTTTGGATTAGGCTCTTAAAAATGATACACATCTGTTCAACTTGACTGAACCAAATGCATGTTTAACCATCAAGAGGGTCAGATAATCAGGGAGAATTTGCTGGAAAGTAGCAGCACGTCATGGTGAAACTGCTTGCGTTACTCTGTCCAGGAGCAAATTGGCAAACATTGCGGTCTTCACCATGCTCTCCACAATTAATAGGCTCTCCCTGTGGTTGTTGGGTCAGTTGGTAGTGGACTAGGCAATGCCTGTCCTAACCAGCAGGATGGTGGCAGGAAGAATTGGAGCAGCATGTTATGGTCTTCCATGACAAACATTTCAAAATGTTGAAGAGGATAGATCACCTTAGACACAATCACGTAATGAGTGACTTCAATCTGCATTGCTCTTGGTAGGGTGGCCGAGTCATCCTGCTTCCTCGTTCCAAATCATGTCACATATTATCTCTCCCTCTCAGACTCAATTACCATTTCCCCCAATCTTCCCTTTCTCCTTTCTAGTCTTTCTTTGCCACTGCCAAATAAGGGGTGCATTAACAATAATTACAATGTTGTTTTTAATTATTTCCATTCTGACTTCATGTTCTATCAACTCAGGTGGGGGCCATTCAGTCCATTATGTTTATGTTGCCCACAAAACCACTATTTGAGCAGATCTTGGTCCCCAAATCTTGGTCCACTCTCCTGTAGGTGGCAGCATTGCAGGTGTCCATCCAGGAACTCTTTAAATATCTCTTGCCTCCACTAGTTGTTCTGGCAGTGAGCCCTACATCAAATTTCAGTAGGTATTTTTTTTCCTAAATTCCCCTTTAATCGTTCCATCTTAAACCAATACCCACTTACTATTGATCTCTTTGTTGGATAATCTACAGTGTCCTGTTCTCCCTACTGCAATTGCTTTTAATGTTATACTTCCCAGTTAAATATCCCTTCTGACACCAAAGGTTGTAAATTCCTCCCAGCCAAACATCTTATTATAACTAATATTCACCACTCCTGGCAATATCCTTGTATAGGCTACACTGTTTATACCCAACCTTATGTCCATTCATCTCATTCTATCCTCCCCTTCTCTCTCAGCTCCCTTCCCTCTCTCCTTTTCTCGTGTCCGTCTGTCCCCTTGTTTTTTCATACACCGCCTTACACCCTTCATCTTCCCTACCTGTATTGCTGCCTTTTTATATTGAATCCTGGAATTGGTCTCAATTCCCTTGCCTCAAGAGATTGATGGGTTTATTTTTAATTTTAGCACTGCACTGCGCTTTGGGAATCAAAGTTGCTTTTTGGAGCTGTTTTAATTCTGTCACATTTTCTTTAGTTAAAAGGGATGAGTCATGCTGGAACACAACCTTTCAGCAGAGAAACAAATGTTGAATACCATGAAAAAAAATCTAACATTCAAATGTACCTAATTAAAAAAGGCATGCAAATTAGGAAAATTGTATATTTGCATACTATAATTTACTGAGCTTCTCTCATTTCAAAATTAAAATCAATAATTACCCACTTCTGTGGTGCTGACTGCCACTGATAACTGTCACCTGCATCAGCCCATAAGTTATTTGTTTCACAGCTTTTGATCTTAATTTTTCTACTTGTCTCAGTTTTCTCCAAAATACTAGAGTCTTCTTCCTCGATTCAGCTACTTTACAATTTGGTTGAAGGATTTGTTTAGCAAAGAATGCTCCAGGGAACATGTGCTGTCATTTGTCTGATAAACTCAGAGATACAAGATTGAAGTAGGAAATATCCTGTGCTTGATATTCTCGCATTTGTTTTGTAAGCATCTCCCTTGTCCGCACAGATTACTGTTAACAGTGAACCATTACTGCATTAAAAATTAATGTGAAATGACATGGAAGGACTAACAGGATACAGTTCTGCTTTATGGTTTCAGTATTCAGTGATTATTGATCTGAAACCAATTGATATTTGGATAGATAGACAAGGACATCCCTAATGCCAATGGTAGGCTCTGATGCCGTGGGCTATAAAAGAGGAAACTATGATTCTTGCTCTGGATCATAATCCACTGAATCGGATTGATTACCTTCAGGAATTGGGGGTGGAAAACCTAACTTGTAGGCTAATGGATGAAGTACTTTCTAATTTAGTTCTTACCATCGATTGACAGATATATTCTGCTTATTCAATAACCTGCAGATCTTCATTGCACATTCACACATGGGTTAGGTTTGTTTTGTTTAGTTTAGAGATACAGCATGGAAACAGGCCCTTTGGCCCACCTAGTCTGCGCCGACCAGCGATCCCCGCACACTATCACCATCATGCAAACACTAGGAACAATTTTTACAATTTTACCAAGTCAATTAACCTTCAAACCTGAAGTGTTTGGAGTGCGGGAAGAAACCGGAACTCCCGAGGAAAACCCACGCAGTTCACGGGGAGAATGTACACACTCTGCACAGACAACACCCGTAGTCAGGATCGAACCCGGGTATCTGGTGCTGTAAGGCAGTAACTCTACCCCTGTGCCACCATGATTCTCTTATTATATTTCCCAGAAATCATTTTTTATTTCAGAACTTACAAAATAAATTTATACTCCTGTAGTTTATCAGGTGGTTTCCATGTAATCACTTAGTTTAGTTTTGTATTGTCATGTGTACTGACATGCAGTGAAAAACTTTTGTTTGCATGCTATCCAAAATATTATACATGATTACAATCAAGCCGGCCACAGTGTTCAGATAAAGATAAAGAATAACTGGTCGACATCAGTGAGACCAAGTGCAAGGTTGGCGATTGCTTCACCCAACACCTCCGCACAGTTTGCATTAACCAACCTGATCTCCCGGTGGCTCAGCACTTCAACTCCCCCTCCCATTCCGAATCCGACCTTTCTGTCCTGGGCCTCTTCCATGGCCAGAGTGAGTTCCACCACAAATTAGAGGAGCAGCACCTCATATTTCGCTTGGGTAGTTTACACCCCAGCAGTGTGAACATTGACCTCCAATTTCAAGTAGTCCTTACTTTCTCCCTCCTTCCCCTCCCCTTCCCAGCTCTCCCACAGCCCCCGCCTCTTCCTTTATTCATCTCGCCCCCCACCCCCCCCACCCCAACATCAGTTTGAAGTAGTGTCTCGACCTGAAACGTCACCTATTCCTTCGCTCCATAGATGCTGCCTCACCCGCTGAGTTTCTTCAGCATTTTTGTCTACCAAGGATAAAGGGTACACCATTTAGTGCAAGATAAAGTCCTATATGTCTGATTAGAGATAGTTCATACTAGGTGCAAAGTCAGGCCGCACTCTAGTTGATGAAAGGGCAATTCAATTGCTTGATTACAGCTGGGAAGAAACTGTCCCTGGATCAGAGGGTATGCATTTTCAAACATCTGTGCCTCTTTCCTGATGGGACAGGGGAAAAGAGTGAATAACTGGGGTGAGAGTGGTCCTTGATTTTGCTAGTGACCTTGCCGAGGCAGAGTGTAGTGTGGATGGCGTTAATGGAAGGGAGGTTGGTTTGCGTGATGGTCAGGGCTATGTCCACAATTCTCTGCAATTTCTTCCGACCTTGAATGGAACTGTTCCCAAATCATGCTGTGATGCATCCTGATGAAATGCTTCCTATTGCACATCTATATGAGTTGGTGTGGGCTGTTGGGGACATGCCAAACTTCCTAAGCATTCTATGGAAGTAAAGATGTTGGTGCGCTTTCTTGGCCATAGCTTTGATGTGGCTGATCCAGGACAAGTTGCTGGTGATAGTTATTCTTCAAAGGTTGAAGCTCTCGACCATCCTTACTTCAGTTTCAATGGGCGTGTGCACTGCTTTGCTTCCTGAAATCAATCACAATCTCTTAGGCTTACTGACTGAGGGAGAGATTGTTGTCTTGGCACCAGGTTACTAGGTTCTCAATCTCCTTTCGGTACTCGGTCTTGTCGTTATTTGACAGTGGTGTCGATTGCAAAATTGTAAATTGAGTTGAATTGGCATTTGGCTGCACAGTCATGAGTAAATATGGAGTTCAATAGGGAGTAAGAACGCCTCTTCATGGGGCACCAGTGTTGAGGATAATCATAGAGGATGATTTGTCATCTATCCTCGTTGATTTTGATCTGTTGGCCAGGAAGTTGGGAATCCAGTTCAAGAGTTAAGAGTCAAGTCAAGACAGTTTTATTGTCATGTGTTCCAGATAGGACAATGGAATTCTTACTTGCTGCAGCACAACAGAATATGTAAACATAATACAAAATGGAAGATAAACGGAAGAGTTACACTCTCTCCAAGTTCCATGGGTTTGGAGATGAGCTTGGATGGGATAATAGTATTGAAAGCAGAGCTGTAGTCCATGAATAGGAGTCTGAAATAGGTGTCCTTCTTAAACAGGTGTTCTAGGGATGACTGCAGGGCCATGGGGATGACATCAGCCCTAGACCTGCTGTGGCAGTTGACAAAATGCAGTGGATTAATGCCCCTGTCCCACTTAGGAAACCTGAACGGAAACCTCTGGAGACTTTGCCCCCCACCCAAGGTTTCCGTGCGGTTCCCGGAGGTTTTTGTCAGTCTCCCTAATGGTCGAAAGTGGTTTCAGTTTTAAAAATCTGTAATTTTATAATCAAAGCTGATTGAGATGCAAGTTGAAGGTGGTTGCCGGAGGACAAAAACCTCCAGGAACCTCTGGGAACTGCACGGAAACCTTGGGTGGGGTTCAAAGTCTCTAGAGGTTTCCGTTCAGGTTTCCTAAGTGGGACAGGGGCATAAGGCTGCTAAGATGGCTGGATTTAATGTGTGCCATAACCAGCCTCTCAGAGCACTTCACAATGGTGGATGTCAAGGCAGCATTTGCAACATACCTTCTTTCTCTTCCATCTGGTATGTAAACTAATTCATTATACATTTTCACAACTTAACACTGTCTTGTCGAATCCTCTTTGTTTGTGCCTATTGGCTTATAAAGAAAATATATTTATTTATAAAAGAAAGGAAGGCAGAAATTATGCTGTTCTTATTGGGACTGTGCTTTATGTAACCCAAGGCTCAGAGCAACATGGCTGACTCCCAGCTATCTAACCATTAACACTGGGGTTGTGGGAGAAATGTGTGCATACCTGGAATGGGGTAGGGTTTAGGGGCAAGGAAGGGTTATCCTATCAAATTGGAAGATCAAAATTTATACAGTTGGGTTCTAATGTGGAACCGTGTGGCATAGGAGTTGCTTTTCTTCCAATTTGTGTGCATCCTCGCTCTAGCATTGAAGGAAGCCAAGGAGAGAAAGGTCACTGTGGGAATGGGAAGGGGAGTTATAATGGTTAGCGACCAGGAGAACCTTGGCATATTGAGTGCAAGTGTTCAGCAAAATGCTTTCCTCGTCTACACTTGGAGTCCACATTGGGAACACTGAATTAAATGGACAAGAGATGCATGTGAAACACTGTCTCACCCAGAAAGGCTGGTGGGGTCCTGGAATGGCAGTGAGAGAGGAGGCATTGGAACAGACATTTCCTGCAGTTGTGGAGGTGGGTGCTTGATGAGTGGGATGGGGGGAGGGGGGGTTGGATGGGAAGAGTTAACCAAATCGATTTGAAGAGAGAGTGGTCTCTCTGGAAAGCAGAAAGCAGTGATTACAGGAAGATGTGACTGGTGGTGGTATCAGAATGGATGTAGTGGAAATGTTGGAGAATGATGTGTTGGTTGTGGAAGCTGGTAATGTGAAGGTGAGGACCGGGAGACCTGGTTAGGCCTCCATCCACAACAGCAGGGAAAGCAACATTTCCTGAAGAAAGAGAACATCTCGGATATCCTCTTCTTAGGAGCAGATACCATAGACATGGAGAAATTGAGAGAAAGAGATGGTGTCCTTGCAAGAGGCAGGATGGAAGAAGGTGCTATCGGTGGCTGTGGGAGTCCATGAGTTTGTCATAGATATCTTATCCATGCACTCCCTTTCTGTTTCCTGTGATGCCAGCTGAGAGACCGAGAAAGGGAAGAGAGGTGGAAAGAGGATGTGGACAATTCTACACATCACGGATCTGATGGAATATTCTTAATAAACTATTGCCTGGTTCAATTTTGGCCAATAATATAAAAGAGGACAATTAAGATCATATACATTATACGTATCTACAAATTTTAATTTGCTGTGCATCAAGTTGGGTAAAGTACTATTAGTCCAAGTAAATTTAAGGGCAGAGTGTAAAGTTAAGGAAATATTTTTTTTGCATGCGTCTTTTTGGCACTTTACCCAACTTGATGGAAGGGAAATTTAAATTCAAAGATATGTATAATGGACAGATGATCTTAATTGTTCTCTTTTATATTATATTATTATATTATAGATAATATATATATCTGGATAGAGGGTCTAATTAGGAACAGTCAACATGGATTTATGCCTGGAAGGTCATGTTTGACTAATCTTCTTG
Source organism: Raja brachyura (assembly GCA_963514005.1). The sequence continues at coordinate 46,764,625 of OY740781.1, read as the reverse complement.
AATTTTTTGAAGAGGTTACTAGGGAAATTGACGAGGGTAAAGCAGTGGATGTTGTCTATATGGACTTCAGTAAGGCCTTTGACAAGGTTCCTCATGGAAGGTTGGTTAAGAAGGTTCAACTGTTGGGTATAAATGCAGGAATAGCAAGATGAATTCAACAGTGGCTGAATGGGAGAAGCCAGAGGGTAATGGTGGATGGCTGTTTGTCGGGTTGGAGGCAGGTGACTAGTGGGGTGCCTCAGGGATCTGTGTTGGGTCCTTTGTTGTTTGTCATGTACATCAATGATCTGGATGAAGGGGTGGTAAATTGGATTAGTAAGTATGCAGATGATACCAAGATAGGGGGTGTTGTGGATAATGAAGAGGATTTCCAAAGTCTACAGAGTGATTTAGGCCAGTTGGAAAAATGGGCTGAAAGATGGCAGATGGAGTTTAATGCAGATAAATGTGAGGTGCTACACCTTGGCAGGACAAATCAAAATAGGACGTACATGGTAAACGGTAGGGAATTGAAGAATACAGTTGAACAGAGGGATCTGGGAATAACCGTGCATAGTTCCTTGAAGGTAGAATCTCATATAGATAGGGTGGTAAAGAAAGCTTTTGGTATGCTAGCCTTTATAAATCAGAGCATTGAGTATAGAAGCTGGGATGTAATGTTAAAATTGTACAAGGCGTTGGTGAGACCAAATCTGGAGTATGGTGTACAATTTTGGTCGCCCAATTATAGGAAGGATGTCAACAAAATAGACAGGGTACAGAGGAGATTTACTAGAATGTTGCCTGGGTTTCAACAGCTAAGTTACAGAGATAGGTTGAATAAGTTAGGTCTTTATTCTCTGGAGCGCAGAAGGTTAAGGGGGGACTTGATAGAGGTCTTTAAAATGATGAGAGGGATAGACAGAGTTAATGTGGACAAGCTTTTCCCTTTGAGAATAGGGAAGATTCAAACAAGAGGACATGACTTTAGAATTAAGGGACAGAGGTTTGGGGGTAACATGAGGGGGAACTTCTTTACTCAGAGAGTGGTAGCGGTGTGGAATGAGCTTCCAGTGGAAGTGGTGGCGGCAGGTTCGTTGGTATCATTTAAAAATAAATTGGATAGGCATATGGATGAGAAGGGTATGGAGGGTTATGGTATGAGTGCAGGCAGGTGGGACTAAGGGAAAAAAGTTGTTCGGCACGGACTTGAAGGGCCGAGATGGCCTGTTTCCGTGCTGTAATTGTTATATGGTTATATGGTTATTGCCCAAAATTGGAATTACTAAATCCTTTCAAATGCTTGTTTACAATATCCCATCAGATCTGCGATATACAGAATTGTCCAAATCCTCTTTCCTTGTTACCCCATTAGATTGTATCCCCTTTATGTAGTTTCCCCTCGGATTGTGGCATTTCTTTGTCAAACCTACTATCAGGACATCTTGACAGACTGTTATTTCTTTTGAAATCTTCTTTTTACAGCCTCTGTCAGATCTTCCTTTTACTTCATCTCCTCAGATTCCACTTTTTACTCTATTCCATTAGATCTTCTTTGCATAGACTTTTGTCAGATCTGCTTTATACAATATTCATCCCAGGTCTACTTTAGAAGTATCCTGTCAGGTCTTGATATTTTACAGAATCTCCTTTAGATTTTGTACAATATTATTGTCAGAACCTATTTATATAGTGTCCCCAGAAATCCTCTCTGTAGTCTTGTAGATGCTTCCATAGCAACCACAATGAAAACACACCGAGGTCAATGTTGGCATTTGAAAATAATGTTAGATTTTCCCAGTGAAATAAAAAAAGTCTCAGGACCCAGACAACAGTTTATTAAGAATTTCACTGGGAAGTTTGTGGATAATACATCATTAATTATGGATTTCAGGAAATATGAATAGTTCTATACTTCTTAAGTATGTGTTTATTTCCAGTTGAAGTTTACATCGAAGATAGACACAAAATGCTGGAGTAATAAAAGGAATAATTTTCTCCAGAGATGCTGCCTGACCTGCTGAGTTACTCCAACATTGTATATAATTGAATCCCACCATGCAAAGAACTCTCTAATTTATTTTTGAACCATTCAGAATGCATTTTAAGCAACGTATGTATCTTTGACCATGGCATATATAAACTCATGGTATTAGTTTTGGAGCTTCCAGTGATGTTTGAAAGTTATTGAAGCTTGGAGATGATCTTGAGATCAAGAAGAAAACTCCAATGTGCAAAATAACGAACATTGAGAGCAGCTGCCTTGGAAGTGCCTTCTCTGACTGCATTGAATGTCCAACTTTAAACAATGGATGAATTTGCACAGTTTGTAATCTATTTGCCTCCTCCATGACTAACGCATACTTTGCTCACAACCTGCAAATTATACCAACAATGTTTTAAATGTAGAACATAGAAGACAAAAGCACAGGAACATATCTCTGGCACCACAATGTCAGTGCTGAACATATTGCCAAGTTAAACTAATCTCCTCTTGCCTGCATGTGATATCTATGAGCGTATGATACTTGCATATACATGTGCCTGTTCAAAAGTCTCTTAAAAACCACTATCATATCTGCCTCTGCCCAGGCAGTGCATTCCAACACTCACCAATCTTTCAAGTTCCTGTGAACCATCATCTCCAAGGACCTTAAAGGACTATTGACTCCACAGTCAAAAAGGCACAACAGAGGATGAACTTCCTGCGGCAACTGAGGAAGCACAATCTGCCACAGGCAATGATGGAACCATTCTATGCAGCCATCGTTGAGTCTGTCCTCACCTTCTCCATCATGGTTTGGTTTGGCTCAGCCACCAAACACGACACCTGGAGGCTGCAGCAAATCAGCCGATCAGCTAAGAAGGTTATTGGCTGCAACCTTTCCTCCATTGACAAACTGTACACTGCAAGGGCCAGGAAGCGAGCGGGTAAAGTCATCTTTGACCCTTCTCACCCTGGCTACAAACTCTTTGAATCACTTCCCTCTGGAAGGCGACTCTGGACTATCAAAGCTGCCACAGCCAGACATAAAAACAGCTTTTTTTCCCACGAGTTGTAGATCTACTCAATAACCAAAAATCTGTAGCCTTCTTTTGCTCTGGTATTTTATTTAATTCACATTTTTAATCGATAATGTTTTATTATTAATGTTTAATGTGTCATTCCTAACTGTCACTGTATGTCATGTTGTCACTTGCAGGCAGAGCACCAAGGCAAATTCCTTGTATGTGAATATACTTGACCAATAAGCCTTGAGTGCACTGGTCATCAATGGAATGGAGAGGCAGGACTGGCAGCTTTCTGTAGACCTGGTGAAGCAGCTGAAGTTCCCACAGCACATTGTCACAACCACCCTAAGGCCAGACATCCTCCTGGTCTCAGAGGCGACCAAAAACATCATCTTGTTGGAACTGACAGTGCCGCGGGAGGGCCGTCTGGAGGAGGCCCACGAGAGGAAGAAGGCCAAGTATGAAGAGATGGTCATAGACTTCCATAAGCAGGGCTGGAAAGCAAGGTGTATGCCCATCGAGGTTGGCTGCAGAGGTTTTGCAGGACAATCGCTCTAAAAAGCCTTGAGTGCACTGAGCATCAACGGAATGGCGAGGAGAAGAGCCATCAAGAACACCACAGAGGCAGTGGAGAAGGCCTCGAGATGACTCTGGATCAGGAGAGGAGGTCCATGGGGAGGAGTGAGTGCCAACTGAACACGTCATGGTCTGATCAACCGCGGCGGGACGCCTGGGTGAGGGTGTCTGATGTGGAAAGACCCGAAACACCCAATGACCCCAGGTTACATCACTGATGATGTGTTCAGGAGCATCAATACATGTATTTTTATCAATTCGTTCATTCATTCATTCATTCTCTGTGTAAACAAAACTTTGCTGTTCTTATCTTAAAACTATGTTCTCTGGTCTTTGATATTTTCACCCTGGGAACAAGGGTTCTGACTGTCTAAGTTATTTGTGCCTCTCATAATTTGATATATTTCCATCAGATCTCCTCTCAGTCTCTCAGTTCCAGTGGAAACAATCTATGTTTGTCCAACCTCTCCTTATAGCCAATATCCTCTATCTGGTAAACCTCATCTGTACTCTCTCCAAAGCCTCTGCATCTTTCCTGTAATGGGGCAACTAGAACTGCACACAATACTCCAAATGCAGCCTAACTAAAGTCCTATAAAGCTACAACATAATTCCCTGTATTTCACCCACTTTAAGGATAAATTAATTTAGCATTTATGACAACAAATGCATAACTTTGAAAATGCCACTGTTAGCAAACCACCCACCATCAACATGAGAACATGCAAAACTGAATCAGGCGTAGACCTGTTCCCCATCTGTAAGATCATCTCTGGTACAACTTTAACCAACACCATTTTCATTGCACAAGGCCTTCTATGCCAAAGTGATTCAAATGCCTGGCTCGCCACTGCTGTCAGCAACAATTCTTTCGCTACTCTCTTAAATAGTGTGTTCCAGATACTCGCCTCTCTCTGGGTGATAAGGTCCCCACAAAGTGCCCCTTCTAAATCACTTACCCCTTCCTCTTAATCTAGGCCCTCTAGTTTTACCTCTTGTTATGCAGTAAAATGTCCTACAATCTACCCATCTATATCCATTTTATACGCCATTTTAGTCAATCATGTTTGCTCTTAACATTCCTGGGGCAGAAAACAACCTGATCCTCTTTAGTCTCTCCTCATAACGAAAATGTTCCATCCCAGGCAAATCCTGGTGCATTTCCAGTTCATGGGCCATTTGGAAAAGTGGGCTGAAAGATGGCAGATGGAGTTTAATGCTGATAAGTGCAAAGTGCTACTTCTTGGCAGGACAAATCAAAATAGGACGTACATGATAAATGGTAGGGAACTGAGGAATGCTGTGGAACAGAGGGATCTAGGAATAACTGTGCATAGTTCCCTGAAGGTGGAATCGCATGTAGATAGGGTGGTAAAGAAAGCTGGCCTTTATAAATCAGAGCATTGAATATAGGAGTAGGGAAGTAATGTTAAAATTGTACAAGGCATTGGAAAGACCAATTCTGGAGTATGGTGTACAATTTTGGTCGCCTAATTATAGGAAGGAGGTCAACAAAATAGAGAGAGTACAGAGGAGATTTACTAGAATGTTGCCTGGGTTCCAGCACCTAAGTTACAGAGAAAGGTTGAATAAGTTAGGTCTTTATTCTTTGGAGTGCAGAAGGTTAAGGGGGGACTTGATTGAGGTCTTTAAAATGATGAAAGGGATAGACAGAGTTGACGTGGATAAGCTTTTCCCATTGAGGGTAGGGAAGATTCAAACAAGAGGGCATGACATGAGAATGAAGGGACAGAAATTTAGGGGTAACATGAGGGGGAACTTCTTTACTCAGAGAATGGTGGCTGTGTGGAATGAGCTTCCAGCAGAAGTGGTGGAGGCAGGATCGATTTTAACATTTAAAAGTAAAGTGGATAGGTATATGGGTGGGAAGGGAATGGAGGGGTATGGTCTGAGTGCAGGTAGATGGGACTAGGGGAAAATAAATGGTCGGCACGGACTGGAAGGGCCGAGAGGGCCTGTTTCCGTGCTGTAATTGTTATATGGTTATATGGTTATGGTTATTTCTTCCACACACACTACAGCACTTTCACACCTTTATAATAGTTCGGTGACCAGAACTGCATGCAGTACACCAACTGAGGTCCAACCAATGATTTATAAACTTGTAGTATAAACTCCCTGTTCTCGTATTTAATACCCTGGCTAATGAAAGCCAGTATCCCATGCACCTTCTTACCACATTGTTTATTTGTGCTGCCACCTTCAAGGCTCTGTGGCAAGGGTTCCCAACCTGGGGTAAATTTACCACCAGGGGGTAAATTTTGCCTACTCAGGGGGTAAATTTGTTGATTCTGGATTTGTACATATTTTTTCTCATTGACTGACTGTGTTTGGTTCTGGTATACCGGTATCGGTTCATCATTAGTTGTTCATAAATAAGTGAAATAACATTGTTACATGCTATTAAAGTTGTCAGGGGTAAACAGGAAGAAAAAGGTTGGGAACCCCTGGTCTATGGGCTTGTACATCAAATTCCCTTGGTATTTTCCTAGGACCTTGCCATTCACGGTGTATGTTCCTGCCTCTGTAGTATTCTCAAAACGCATGAGCTCGCATTTATCTGGATTAAATTCCATCTGTCAATTCTTGGGTAGGAAGGATAGAGATCTATCCTTCCTACCCAAGGAAAAATATACTTGTAATAGAGGAAGTTCAGTTTCATCCTGCGGAAAGCAGATTAGTCATATTAGAGAATAAACAGTACTCTCTTGATTTTAAATGCTCAGGAGGTGATCTCATTGCAATGCACACAATGCTCCTGGGGCTTGACAAGGTACCACTGGCACGGGCTTCCAAAACCAAGGTTTATGGCCAGATACATACACAACATAGATGAGAAGACATTTAGAATTTACTATGTAAAAGTGATATGGGGGCTCAAATGGTGAAAGAAAATGATAGATTCTTAGATTTCAGAGAATAAAGTGATATGGGAATAGTCCAGGAAAGTTATATTCAGCAAATAACTGGTTGTAATCTTGTTCAATAGTAGAGAGGATGAAACAGACAAGAAGGTTTACTGCTGTTCTATTTCTTATCTTCTTGAAATATGAACAACTTTCTTGTATTGGATACAGTGGAAATGGATTGGTGAAGCATATGGAATCATGCAATACCACTGATAGTGAATATAGAAGAACCCAGATCAATGTCTGCAAAACATGATATTCCTGAAAAGACTGTATCAGATAATGGTCCACATTTCATTCCTTACTGCTTGAACATTCCAGCTGTTCATCCTTGAAAGGGGAGAAGCTGAGAAAGCTCTGAGAGACACAAAAGATAACATGGAAGCTGTGGGAAAAAGTTTGGTAAATGTTCTTCTGAAATACAGATTAAACCTCACTCCACTTGTGCATGAGGAGTGCTAACAAATAAGAGATGGAATATTTCTGAGTCTGGTTCATCAGGAATTGAAAAGGATGGAGAAAGAAAGAGATTTGAAACAAACCATTGGGCACAGGCTATAATTAAGATTAAGATTACATGACATGATTCACATGTTGAGACCAAGCGGAAGAGCCGATATTAGAACATGGGATAACATAGATATTACAGAGAGATATTGTCCCAAGAATTATCGGATAAGAGTAAGCAAAAGATTGAGAAAAGTTGTGAGTTGTGAGTCTGTGGAATTCTCTGCCTCGGAGGGCGGTGGAGGCCGGTGGAGTTCTCTGGATACTTTCAAGAGAGAGCTAGATAGGGCTCTTAAAGATAACGGAGTCGGAGGATATGGGGAGAAGGCAGGAACAGGGTACTGATTGGGGATGATCAGCCATGATCACATTGAATGGCGGTGATGGCTCGAAGGGCCGAATGGTCTACTCTTGCACCTATTGTCTATTGTTCATGTGGACCACTTGAATTCTGCAAAGATACAAGAACATCTTGGAGAAATTGTGTTTGAATATATTTCAGAATGGTTGAAGAAGAGATAATTCAGAACATAAAACAAAAAGTCGGCATTAACGGATCAGTTTCAGAATGGCAGGCAGTGACTTGCGGGGTACCACAAGGCTCAATGCTGGGACCACAGCTGTTTAAAATATACATTAATGATTTAGATGAAGGGATTGAAAGTAACATTAGCAAATTTGCAGATGCCATAAAGCTGGATGGCAGCGTGAACTGATAGGAGGATGCTATGAGGATGCAGGAGGATGCTATGAGGATGCAGGGTGACTTGGACAGGTTGGATGAGTGGGCAGATGCATGACAGGTGCAGTTGAGGTTATCCACTTTATTGGCAAAAACAGGAAGGCAGATTACTGTCTGAATAGTGTCAAGTTGGGAAAGGGGGAAGAACAACGAGATTTGGGGGTCCTTGTTCATCTGTCACTGAAAGTAAGCATGCAGGTACAGCAGGCAGTGATGAAAGCTAATGGCATTTTGGCCTTCATAACAAGAGGAGTTGAGAATAGGAGCAAAGAGGTCCTTCTACAGTTGTACAGTTGTACAGGGCCCTGGTGAGGCCACACCTGGAATATTGTGTGCAGTTTTGGTCTCCAAATTTGTGGAAGGACACTCTTGCTATTGAGGGAGTGCAGTGTAGGTTCCCGCGATGGCGGGACTGTCATATGTTGATAGATTGGAGCGGCTGGGCTTGCATACTCTTGCATTTAGAAGGATTAGAAGGGATCGTATTGAAACATATAAGATTATTAAGGGATTGGACATGTTAGAGGCAGGAAACATGTTCCAGATGTTAGTGGAGTCCAAAACCAGGGGCTATAGTTTTAAAATAAGGGGTAGGCCATTTAGAACAGAGATGAGGAAAAACCTTTTCACCCAGAGAGTTGTGAATCTGTGGAATTCTCTGTCTCAGAAGGCAGTGGAGGCCAATTCTCTGGATACTTTCAAGAGAGAGTTAGATAGAGCTCTTAAAGATAGCAGAGTCGGGGGATATGTTGAGAAGGCAGGAACGGGGTACAGATTGTAGATGATCAACCATGATCACATTGAATGGTGGAGCTGGCTCGAAGGGCCGAGTGGCCTACTTCCTGCACCTATTGTCTATTGATTCAAGTGAGTCAAAAGGTGGTATTTTGAATGATTGTAAAGACTGGTTGGGTTTTGAAGATCAACACAAACAAAATCCATGCAGTTTTAAGGATCAAGACGAATCAGTAATTGAGGCAAACTTGGACATTTGCAAAGGTTAAACTGCTTCCATGCTTTTGAAGGAGGATGCAATGTATAAATAAATGTGATGTCAATTGCGATCTATGTAATCACATGCAAGTTATTGTGCACATATGTGGAGTCCATGAAGAACCGTGAATGAACCAAGGACACTTTTCCCAGTGTATTGTGCTGAACATTCTATACGTCACCACTTACCACAGTCTAACTAGTCACAAATTAGTCAGTAAAAACTCACCAGGGTACATTCGTCACACTAGTAGCTAAGCATAATCATTAGTTTACAAACTTAATGCTAACTAGAAATTTATAATGGGATTCCATTAAAATCTGTTATAGAAAATTCCTCAATGATTGCACATTGTTTTAATGCCTGTCTGATTCCAACAGTCACCGTCCCCTGGCCTCACCACTGCTCAAATGCAACAACATTCTCCCCATTTACTTATCAAAATGATGTGTAATTTTGAACAATGTTACCAAATCTGCTCATAGCATCAGTTCCTTTCCTCTTGCTTTCTTTCCCAATCCATTTGAGAGATGACCACTTGAGAATTTTGAGGCGATTTCCGTTTATGAGTGAAACTTTTGTTTTATTGAAGAATATATAATTTGGAAAACATTAATAGATTTTCTGCAAGCTGCATAGGGCAAATCAGATAATTAAGAAACGTAAGAACAGGTTTCATTGCAAGAACGAGCTGTTTCTTTGAAGTAGACATCGGACAAGCCGCCTGACATATCAGTAGCACTGGAACGGTTGAGAGAGGCAGTGGTGAGGTGTGGCTAAGTGTCATCAACCTATATGGTGAAGATGACATGTATTCTGCTGTTGCTATTGAGGGACATAACGTTGATAAAATCTCCTTGAGGGCCAAGCATGGCTTCATGGAGGACGCCCATGGGATAATGAAGACTGTTATAAAGTGAAAGGAACTGGAGATGTCCTTTGACCATAACAAAATATGAATGGACAGGAGACACGATGAGGTGTCTCGACCTAGGAAGTCAACTATTTCTTTTCTTCAGAGTTGCTGAGTTACTCCAGCATTTTGTGTCTATCTTCAAGATATGAATGGAAGCAGGCGGTTACAAAAGGCTGAGCAGTGGAAGAGAGACATCGGCTGAGAGTCGTATAGTCAACCACGTCAACAACCACAGACTAACTGGCAAAGTTGAGATGGTCGCAGCAACATGGAATGGCATTTGTAAATTGGCATAGATTGTTTTAATAATCAAAAACTTTCCCAGCTATAAAATAAATCATGCTTTGAAAGATAAACACAGTATACCGTTCATTCAGTTACTACCAGATATAATATTCTATCATATCCACATTTTAAAGTCATCCCCAGTGATATTTTTTACAAACAATCCTATCAAGTCATGCCAATCAAACTTTGGTCATATCTCCATTACACAGTTGCTCCCAGTTCTGCTTGTTATAGTATTTTGCCAAATCCTCTTTGTATTGTAGTCTATTAGATTATATTGATAGAATTTCCTGTCTGATCATCTGTTGTACACTATTCTGCTATTCTCTTTATATTGTATTCTGTCAGATGATCTTTGAACAGAACATACCACACTCTCCTTATCCACAGTCTGGTCAGGTATTCATTGTACAGTACCTGTCAGATCCCCATCATGCAGAAACCTGACCAATCCTTTTTGTATTGCATGCCTCACACTGCCCTTGCAACGTTCAGTTAGATGTTCCTTTTATAGAATAAAATCATTTCATCTTCTTATGGTATCCTGCCAAATTCCTTCCTCACGTCCTCACATTAAAATAACCTAGTTGATTCATTTCATTCATTGCCCTGTTGGATTCATTTTATGCAATAACTTTTAAACCAATTACACCTAAATTCATGTCGCTAATTGCTGCGCTGAATCCACGCAGTATTTTTCCATGTACGTTTTATATATAATCTGGCCAATTGCTTTTCTCCTTCTGCAGTGCCCTGTCATACTTTCCTTTTGGTGTAGCGCTGTGTCATATTCTATTAACCGTATATTATGTCACCTACCCACTGAATGCCACCATCCCAAATCTAGCTTCACATTCTCTTCTCAAGTGTAGTCCTTTTGTGTAGTCCTGTTTGCTGGAGGAATTCAGCAGGCAAGCAGTATCCGTGGCGGGCAAGGAATTATCGACATTGAATGCAAGTGGAAAGAATAATCATATTGTTATGCCTCAGTTAGAACACATGTAGTTTTTTGTACAGCCATTGAAAATATATTAAGGCACATTTTTGCCGGGATGATAGTAAAGGGCCTGTCACACTGTACGAGGTAATTCAAGAGCTCTCCCGAGTTAAAAAAAAAACTTTTCTGATCTGATGAGACCAAAATTGAAGTTTTTGGCCTAAATGCAAAACGCTATGTATGGCGGAAAACTAACACTGCACATCACCCTGAACACACCATCCCCACTGTGAAACATGGTGGTGGCAGCATCATGCTGTGGGGATGCTTTTCTTCAGCAGGGACAGGGAAGCTGGTCAGGGTTGATGGGAAGATGGATGGAGCCAAATACAGGGCAATCTTGGAAGAAAACCTGTTAGAGTCTGTAAAAGACTTGAGACTGGGGCGGAGGTTCACCTTCCAGCAGGACAACGACCCTAAACATGCAGCCAGAGCTACAATGGAATGGTTTAGATCAAAGCATATTCATGTGTTAGAATGGCCCAGTCAAAGTCCAGACCTAAATCCAATTGAGAATCTCTGGCAAGCCTTTAAAATTGCTGTTCACAGACGCTCTCCATCCAATCTGACTGAGCTTGAGCTATTTTGCAAAGAAGAATGGGCACAAATTTCATTCTCTAGATGTGCAAAGCTGGTAGAGACATACCCCAAAAGACTTGCAGCTGTAATTGCAGCGAAAGGTGGTTCTCCAATGTATTGAGTCAGGGGGGCTGAATACTTCTGCACGCCACACTTTTGAGTTTTTTTACTTGTAAAAAAATTTGAAAACCATGTATCATTTTCCTTCCACTTCACAATTATGCGCCACTTTGTGTTGGTCTATCACATAAAATCCCAATAAAATACATTTACGTTTGTGGTTGTAACGTGACAAAATGTGGAAAAGTTCAAGGGGTATGAATACTTTTGCAAGCCACTGTATATATTGAGAGCAGAGTCATGTAAAAGGAGACTTTGTTAAGTTATTTTTAATTACTTAAGGTTTAGCAGAGTGACTAGGAAAAAAAACTGGAAGTTTAAGAATCCATTAAGTTTATTTTTCCGACTGGGGAAGGAGTATAAGATGGAGAATTTCTAGGTGTGGAAATATACAAAACTCAGAAATGTGAATTGCAATGAAGGCAATTGTGATAGTGATTTCAGGAATACAGACAGACAGGTGAAATGGCAGACATTCACCAGATGACATTCAGTGCAGAGAAGTGTGAAATGATTCTTTTTGTTTGAGAATAAAGAGAGACAATATAAACTAAAAGGTACACTTTTAAAGTGGTTGTTGAAACAGAGAGAAGGAAATGTAATAAATCTTTTTAGGTCATATGGCAAGTATGTTAAAAGGATGTATAAATCCTTTATTAATGGCAAGGTTAGATTACAAAACTGAAATGATGCAACCACTTGATTATACATGCGAAGTATGCCTTTAGTATGACACCAGATTTTAAGAAGGACATTAACGGCTTTAAGAGGGAGAATTACTGGAATGTTACTAAGGATGAAATACTCCACTGTGGAGTAATGACGGAAATATTTTTTTTGTGTCATTGAGAGATTTCAAAAGTCCAAGGACCAATTCTATCATGTTGTTCAAGTGAAGGTACTCCCAAAGTGCTGTTGTGGAAGGAATGCTAGGATTTACACCCAATGTTAATGAAGGACTGCCAATATATTTCCAAGCCACGGTGGTGCATGGACTCCAAGAATGATTTAATATTGATCACCTTTATAAAGGGACTGAAATAATAATGACATTTTACACTACCCTTACTCATGCAGTTCATCTGTAATCTCAATGAGATCACTGTCTTACAATAACCACAGGGTATTGCAATGCGATTCAGATATCTAATGACATCTGTCCTTCTAAGGAAGTACAGGTCTATTATTTTTTTTTGTACGAGCCAAATAGAAACCTTTCGGAACCTCCACCACTGAAGAGCTAGAATTGAAAGAAAGAGCAATCTGTTCTGAGAACTGCTATTTCAACAGCTTCTCTCCATCCCCTGTCAATGAAATGGACAGCTCTAACCTTTACCAACAGAGAACAGTGGAAATTGAAAGTGTCACACAACTGCACTTAGATAAATATTTAATCAAACTACTTTGAAGTGTCTTTTAAGCATCTTTGAAAGGACTTGATGTTTTGACCGATACAGTGCCAAGTACTTCTACAGGCAGGTTTTGGGTCTTGCTGCAACTGAAGGTGTAACCCTTTCCCTGACACATGCAATGGATGCATTTGTTCGGACGCCACACTCCAGCAGTGAGAAAAGGAGGCTTAGTTCATGCCTCCATCCTCACTGCATAATTAATGTCAGTACGAGCAGCTGCTGGTGTTGACAGAATCAAAGGGAATATTTCAGTAAACTTCTGCCAGCTTTCTCTCAGCTAACAGACAGGACACAAAAATGTACACAAACAGCAACTTGCAGGTCTGCTGTCAAATGGACTGCCAACATGACACTGCAGTAGATGCTACAAATGAGGGATAAAATAAAGACTCAGAGAGTCTGTAGCTTCAGACATTTGGTACAGATGAATCCTCTACTGAGCAATATTAGTAACAGCCCTGGTTATAGAGGCCTACTTTTTTCAAAAAGATGTTTTGGGTTTTGGCTTTGGAGCAATAAGTGGAAGTTCCACTGAGATGATAAAACTAGGGCGCATTTGTAAACATTGGTGGAATACATTTATTATAGCAACTGTTGACATGGAAATAAGCTGAAGAGGGTGGCTATAGAAAACTGTTAATGAAGTGGACCGCACAATGAGTTCAAGTGGTTCACTCAGCATTTTTAACAATATGCTGTTTAACGATAAGACATTTAAATTACTGTCCTGACTAACTGAAAGAAAGATATTTTACTAACAGGGCGACACAATGGCTCAGCGGTAGGGATTCTGCCTTATGAGACCAGAATTCGATCCTGTCTACGGTTGCTGTCTGTACGGAATTTGAACATTCTCCCCGTGACATGCGTGGGTTTTCTCTGAGATCTTTGGTTTCCTCCCACTCTCCAAAGACATACAGGTTTGTAGGTTAATTGGCTCGGTATAAATGTAAATTGTCCATAGTGTTGGTAGGATAGTGTTGGTGTGCGGGGATCGCTGGTCGGCATAGACTCGGTGGGCCGAAGGGCCTGTTTCCGCGCTGTATCACTAAACTAAATTAATTGTGAAGTGTATCAAAACTGCCAGTATGATTGGGTTCAAAAGTAATTTGATTTAATGATCTTGGAATATGAGAGTGAGCCGGTTTCCTCCCACACTACAAAGACGTACAGGTATATAGGTAAATTGGCATGGTATAAGTGTATATCGTTCCTAGTGTGTGTGTAGGATTGTGTTAATATGTTGGGATCGCTGGTCGGTGTGGACTCGGTGGGCCGAAGGGCCTGTTTCCATGCTGTATCTCTAAACTAAACTCAGAAAACATGTGCAATACAATTTCTAATGAGATATGTAATAGGTTTGTCATTTATTTTTGGTATTCTGTAAGCCAGTCTCATTTGTTTACATGAATAAAACTAAATTTATATTACAGCCCAGAAGTACATCAGATGGCATAATAGGATCCAAAATCCATATCAACTCTGTCAGTCTAAAGAAGAGTCACGACTTGAAACGTCACCTATCCTGAGATGCTGCCTGACCCCCCAAGTTACCCCAACACTGTGTCAATTTTGACATCCCATAATGTTTGAACTTCATTCCACTTTCCAGTTGTTAAAAACAATAATCCTAACCAATATTACTGTGACTAGTTTCACTCCATGGATTGTCACCCTGTTGTGGTGGAGAATCTTGTGTGGTCCTGAGAGCGATGCCATCTGGAGCTATGCTCCTGGTAAGGTCGAGGGGGATGTCTCTGACAAAGAGCAATCCAACCAAGACCTCAACGGTGGAACAGGCGGAGGACAATGGCTGACCTTAGTGGAGCGTCACAACGGCTGGGAGGGCGGATGCAGGCTGCAGCAGAAAAGGGTCTCTGGTCGTCTTGGACTCCAAGCCACTCGATCCTGACCTGGATCTGTCAAGGACCATGGGGTGGCTGCCTGTGCACCAGTCTCCCCATGTTAAATAAAGTAATGCACAGGCATCCTCCACATAGGGAATGGCACCCTGGAGACACCCATGGTCAGCCATGACCGAAGGGGGTCTAAGAAGTTTCAATTATTACCAATACATTTATATCTATATAACATATTCAAACAATATTAGTTCCTTACCAGAACAATGGGGAAAATAAAAAAAATGGGATTAATGTAGGATTAGTGCTAATAGGTGCTTGATATTTGGCATGGGATTGGTGATCGATAGGGTAGGTTTCTATGCTATGTCTTTCTGGCTCTTTGCCTATGAACATAGAAGAACAAAGAGTGATGAGAGGCCATTGCACTCATTTAGCTTACTACATCACATTGTAACTGTATCAATATTCAGATTAATAATATTTAAATTTAGTATTTAACGCCATGCCCCCTTTTAAAACTTGCACTAAAATGAGAAACAATGCTTTGAGTTCTTCAACTGATCCAATAATTATTGCTCAACGTGATGGTCCACAGGTCAATGTCTCCAAGCTTGAAGGAAATGGTTCAGAAACTGCACCACGGGATATTAATGCATAAATGCTTAATGGATCCTACTGAAACATTCCCCTTGTTATTTTAGTATAAGTGGTAACTGATTGTGAGTACCAGCATGAAGTTCCTTGCACAAGGTTGGGTTCCAGGCCTATTTAATTTAAAATTAGGTTCTTTATTCTGTACAATTCTTTAACCACTTTACAGATTCATATACGCCAATGTACACTTTAAATAAAAAAGCTTTGTATACCAATTAAAGTTAACAATTTAAAGATTATCCTCAATAAAGAACTCTTAAGTAAGGGCCAGCACTTAAAGGTGACTGAATTAATTAAGCTCCTTTTATTATTCAGAATTGTTGTATTTTTGGTACTGAGCCATTTCATGTAAACATTGAATTTAAAAACCAAGGTACATTTCTTGTTGTTGCAACAATACACTTTCACTTCATATTGAGCGAGTGATCTTGAACACCTTTTCCAAAGTTAGTCAGTTTCCTTCATTTCAGGATAATCAACAGATCACCTTCAATCCACAGCCAACAGTTTACTTCTCACAGATTTAATCCTTCACAATCTATAAAACTTTGAGCAAAATCTTGAAACCGAGATAGCTCTTGTGTTTCGAGTGGATTTCATATGACTATTATTTATGTGGCCATTTACTTTATTTAAGCATGGCAATTTGTTCAAACATACTCAGTTTTTTGCAGCTTTACTTTTTAAGAGCAAGCAGAGCAAATGCATTTCGTTGTCTCTGTACTGTACACTGACAATGACAATTAAAATTGAATCTGAATCTGAATCTGAATCTGATCTGGGTTTAATGTGAACGCGCACCTTGTACCCTGTTATGCCAGAATTACATCATGTTCATATACTCTTGTACTTTTCCAATAATTAGTAAGTAGGAGTATCAGCATTGAAGATATTCTTCCAATCTAGCTTATATTGTGTGAACTGATCTTTTCTCAGTAAAGCTGATCGCTCGCCATGTTTTCCCTCATTAATACGTTGCTGTACTCTCGTCGTGTTCTGTTACACTATACATAGTATTTACCCTAGTATCTGTAACACTTCAGTAGAACAGGTTTTTAGTTTACGTGAGCTTTCTGGTGCTAGTCTCTTAACCAAAGTAGAACAGTATCAAATTGTAGTTTCTAATCACAACCTGTACACAAATATCTGTTATTGTCTTGCATTTGGAAGAGAATGGGACAATAAGGGAAACCTATATCTTACTAACTTGATTGAGGTTTTTGAGAGGCTAACAAAGGTGATTAACAAACGATTAACAATTGACGCTAACAAAGGTGATTAACAAACGACTTCCGCCCAGTTGCACTTACCCCCATCATCACCAAGTGCTTCGAGAGGCTGGTCCTGGCACACCTCAAAAGCTGCCTACCCCCCACACTGGATCCCTATCAGTTTGCCTACCGCAAGAACAGGAGTACGGAGGATGCCATCTCAACGGCACTTCACTCCGCCCTCTCCCACCTCGACAACAGAGACACTTACGTAAGAATGCTGTTCATCGATGACAGCTCAGCATTCAACACCATTATACCATCAAAATTGATCGCCAAACTCGGTAATCTGTGCATCGCTCCTTCCCTCTGCAACTGGATACTGGACTTTCTAACCAACAGACCCCAGTCCGTTAGGTTAGACAAGCACACCTCTTCAACCCTCACCCTGAACACCGGCGTTCCACAGGGCTGTGTGCTGAGCCCCCTCCTCTACTCCCTCTTCACCTATGACTGCACACCCGTACATGGTACTAACACCATCATCAAGTATGCAGATGATACAACGGTGATTGGCCTCATCAGCAACAACGATGAGTCGGCCTACAGGGAGGAGGTCCAGCACTTAGCAGCATGGTGCGCTGACAACAACCTGGCCCTTAACTCCAAGAAGACCAAGGAGCTCATTGTAGACTTCAGGAAGTCCAGGGGCGGCACGCACACCCCCATCCACATTAACGGTACGGAGGTGGAATGTGTTTCTAGCTTCAGGTTCCTGGGAGTCAACCTCTCCAACGACCTCTCTTGGACCCACAATACCTCAACTCTGATCAAGAAGGCTCACCAGCGTCTCTTCTTCCTGAGGAGACTGAAGAAGGTCCATCTGTCTCCTCAGATCCTGGTGAACTTCTACCGCTGCACCATCGAGAGCATCCTTACCAACTGCATCACAGTTTGGTATGGCAACTGCTCTGTCTCCGACCGGAAGGCATTGCAGTGGGTGGTGAAAATTGCCCAACGCATTACCGGTTCCTCGCTCCCCTCCATTGAGTCTGTCCAAAGCAAGCGTTTTCTGCGGAGGGCGCTCAGCATCGCCAAGGACCTCTCTCACCCCAACCATGGACTGTTTACCCTCCTACCATCCGGGAGGCGCTACAGGTCTCTCCGTTGCCGAACCAGCAGGTCCAGGAACAGCTTCTTTCCGGCGGCTGTCACGCTACTCAACAACGTACCTCGGTGACTGCCAATCATCCCCCCCCCGGACACTTATTATTATTTATTCAAATCATTTGCTGTGTCGCTCTTCCAGGGAGATGCTAAATGCATTTCGTTGTCTCTGTACTGTACACTGACAATGACAATTAAAAATTGAATCTGAATCTGAATCGTTTAGCCATAGTAGTGGAAGGTAGTGGTGGAACGGTGGTATTCTGACTTGAGTTCTGGGACCAGTGGTGTTACGCAGGGATCAGTGCTGGGACGTAAGCTATTTGTGATGTATAGAAATAACTTAGATGTTAATGCAAGTTTGTAAGTTTGCAGATGGAGTTGCAAAACTTGAGGAAGGCTATGAAGGTATACAGAGGGATATAGATCTGCTACAAAAAGGACGGGGTGGGGGAATGGCAGATGGAGATTAATCGAAGCATGTCTGAGGTGTTGCATTTGGAGAGATTGAATGCAAGGGAAAAAAGAAGAGAGTTGATCAAGAAAGGTTATGGTATGCTTGCTTCATTGGACATGGCATGGACTGGGGAAGTCATGCCGCAGCTCTATAGCAGTTTGGATCGGCACATGTGGAATATTGTGTGCAGTTCTGATTGTTCCATTACAGGAAAGATCAAAAATATGGAGAAAATGCAGAAGAGGCTTACCAGGATGCTGCCTGAATCAAAGGGTATTAGCTGAAGTGAGAGGTTAGAGAAACTTTGTTCATTTCCTCTGGAGTGCTGGAGGCTGAGAGGAGACCTGATAGAAGTTTATAAAATTATAAGAAGATCAGGTAGGGTAGACAGAATAAAAGGATGTACCTTTGAGAAGGAATTTCCTCAGTGAAATTCATTGCCACAGACTGCGGAGGAGGCCAAATCATAAGCTATTTTAAAGTAGAGATTGATAGGTTCTTGATTAGCAAGGGCATCAAAGGTGCAGAGAGAAAGCAGGATAATGGGGTTGACAGGGAAAAATAGACCAGCCATAATTGAATGGCAGAGTAGACTCAATATTGTTTTATCAATCACTTCTGGCTGATAAAACTTTCAGCTATCAGTCCACACATCAATCGGAAAGGGCAAGTGACTGAAGAGGCCCTGGGCAAGCCTCTGGAAGCAGCACCCACAGTTCCATTAGCTTTAGAATAAGACATAGTAGGTTGACTTGTTAAAAATATAGATTGAAGCAGGGCCAACTTTGATGGTATAAGACAGAAAATTCCTAAAGTAGATTGGAGTAGGTCGTTTGTGGGCAAAGGAACATCCGGAAAATGGGTTGTCTTTAAAAATGTGATGACAAGAGTTCAGGGCTTGTATGTTCCTGTTAGAGTGAAGGGCAAAGAAAGGGCCTGTCCCACGAGCATGCGATCTGCATGCGGCAAGCACGACCAAACCGGAAGTGGGGGCCGCGTGAAGGTCGAGTGATCCCCGTACAGGGCCGGTCCCACCAGCATGCGCCTGCATGCGGCGAGCGCGACCAAACCGTAAGCGGGGGCCGCGTGAAGGTCAAGTGAGTGACGTGAAGATCGAGCGAAGTCCGCGGGAAGTTCGCGCATCACGTACGGCGTCAAGACGTAGTTTGTTTCCACAATATAACTTCTGAAGCCATAAACAAAAACTGGACCATTTTGAAATATTGTTCCCCATTCTGCTTTCATTTCTGTTTTTGTATTCATTTTCAAGGAAAGATAAATAACTTAGATGCATCTTGCTCATTGACAATGCAATTTTAATGTACTTGTCAGATGTTCATATCTTTGCAGTCCAAAAGCATATCATTTACAACGGCATGTTTTTCCACAACACAGTTCGAGCGAAGTCCGTGGGAAGTTCGCGCGTGACGTACGGCATCAAGACGCTGCGTACGATGTCGAGGCGGTGCATATGGCGTAGAGGTGGCTGCGGGCTGACAGGCCGTTGCCGCGTGGAATTTTTGAACTGTCAGTTTTTCGGAGCCCCGTGCGATGTCGGGACCAGCTCCGCACAACTCCATATGGCTCTGGCGATCGACGTGGGACCAGCCCTACGAGGCCGTACGGCTCAAGCGACCACGCTAGGTCGCACTCGCCGCATGGGGTCGCATGCTCGTGGCTCATTACAAGCGGGAATTACAAGAGAAATTCAGGCATTGCTCAAGAGAAAGGTGGAGACATGGGGCTGATAGAGGCAGCCGAGATCAAATATATCCCTGGAGGAGGTTCGAGTGAGGAGAGCAAAAAGCAAATAGAGGGGCCAAAAAGGGGGCAAGAAATAGCTTTAGCAGATAATTTTCAGGAAATTCAAAGAGATTTTATCTTAAATTAAGAGAAAGGGGGTAACTAGAGAGAGAATAGGGCCCCTCATAAACCAGAGCAGTCATCTCTGTGTGGAGATAAGCAAGTTCCTCAATGAGCACCTCTCCTCTCTTTTTACAACGGAGAAAGACGTGAAGACTGTGGACCCTGGGACAGTGAATGGAGATGTCTTGAGGACATTCATATTATATTTGGAGGTGCTGGTCATCCTAATGTGTATGAAGGTGGATATATCTCTGCGATCTGATCAGATATATCCAAGGATACAGTGGAAGGCTAGAGAAGAAATTGCAGGATCCTTAGATGGGATCATCATTAGGCATTTTGAGGTGCCGGTGACTGGAAGGCGGCTAATGTTGTGCCTCTATTTAAGAAAGAAGGCAAGGAAACGTCTGAGACCTATAGACCAATGAACCTAATATTTGTTGGGCACATTACTTGTGAAGAGTCTGAAAGGAATAATATAATAACAATGAAAGTTATTGGAATGTCACCTGACTAATGGCTTTCAGAAACAGAAATCTGCCAAATTTACACATTCCCTGCCATTTATGGCTTTACTGTAGCGGTTGACACTTAACTACCTCTTCTCAACAAGAAATGGACAATAAATGCTGGCAGTGCCCGTAAGGTCCACATGTTGTGAAGATCCATAGGAATGGAATATTAGCAAATGCAAGAAATTCTTGGACTGGGATCACCACTTTGCCTCAAGGGAAAAAGACGATCTACAATTATTTGCCGGCTGAGGTCCAGCAATAAAAAGCATGGAACAGATGATGATAAAAATGAATTCAACTTATGCATGGATTGCTGATATGCATGGATGATATGCATGGATTCCTCAGCACTGCCAAAATTATCTCCATTCTATATCCCTGCTGACAACCAACAATGAAGGAGAGCACCATTGGTGTTTGTGTAAACTATCCATAAATTCCAGGTGAACTTGGGGTCATTTTGAAGGAAAAAAAAAATAGGACAGAGAGGTAGTTGGCGCACACTGGAGGGAAGGTTTCCTCAGCTGAGCCTTTGTTTACGATTCAGGAGTCTTTGCCACTATATTTGTATGCACAACCCTGTGAGAAAGTGAATTACAAAGATAAACTGATCTCATCTTTTTATTTGGGATACAGCAGGGAAACAGGTGCTTCGGCCCACCAAGTCCACAACATCCAGCATTCCCTGCATATTAACACTATCCTACACACACTGGGGACAATTTCCACTTACACCAAGCCAATTAACCTACAAACCTGTGTGTCTTTGGGGTGTGGGAGGAAACCGAAGATCTGGGAGAAAACCGGGGAGAACTTACAAACTCATGGGTCACGGGGACAACTTACAAACTCCGTACAGACAGCA
Source organism: Raja brachyura (assembly GCA_963514005.1). The sequence goes on along the minus strand of OY740781.1, from coordinate 46,742,976 downwards.
CCTGTAGGATCGAACCCGGGTCTCCGGTGCTGCAAGCACTGCAAAGCTGCAACTCTACCGTTGCGCCACATGACTATTAGACAGGAAGTCAGCTACAGGGAGAGATTGGATAGATTTGGATAGTTTCCTCGGGTGTTTACTCAGGGAACGTTGGAGGCAGAGGGGAGCCTTGACAGAAGTATATAAAATTAGGAGAGGCATAGAAAGGGTAGACAGTCAGAACCTTTTTGCAGGGTAGCATCGTCCAAAATTAGGTGAGAGTGGGAAAGTTCAGTCGAGGGAATATAGATCATGTACAGGTAGATGACATCAGTTTAACTTGGCATCATGGGGAGGAAGGAACTGCAGATGTTGGTTTAAACCGAAAATAGACACAAAAGCCTGGAGTAGGTCAGCCAGCATCTCCGGAGAAAAGGAATAGATGACATTTTGTGTCGACTTTTCTACAAACATAGCATCATGTTTGGCACAAACATTATAGGATAAAGGGCCCGTCCCAGTGCTGTATCCATGTACCTGTCCAAGTGCCTTTTAAATGCACATGTCTCAACTACCGCCTCTGGCAGCTTACACCTCACATCCACTACCCTCGGAGTGAAAAACTTGCTTCTCAGCTTCCCATTAAATCCTACCTCTCTCTCCTTAAACCAATGTTCTCTGGTTCTTGATTCTCCTACCCTGGGTAAAATACACTGTGCATTCATCCTATCTATCCCCCTCATTAATTTATACACCACTATAAGAACACCCCTCAGCTTCCTGCACTCCAAGGAATAAAGTCCTAGCCTGCCCACATTTTCCCTATAGCTCAGGCCATCATGTCAAGGCAACATCCTTGGAAATCTTCTCTGCACTCCTTCCAGCATAATGAGATCCTTCCGATAGCAGAGACCAAAACGGCATCCTCACCCACGTCTTGTACAACTGTGACATAACGTCCCAACTTACATACTCAATACTCTGAAGGCCAATGTACAAAAGCCTACTTTACCACTCTTATCTACCTTTGATGCCACTTTCAGAAAACTATGTACATGTACTACATCCCTCTGCACTACAACACTCCCCAGGACCCCGTCATCACTGGGAAGGTTTTGATTTCCCAAAAATGCAACCTCAGTTATCTGCATTAACTCCATCAGGCATTCCTTAGGCCACTTACTCACTGATTAAGATCCTGCAGTAAATTTTGATAACCATTTTCAATGTCTACTATACTGCCAAGTTAATGTCATCTGCAAATTTTCTAATCATGCCTTACACATTCTCATCCAAATTTTCAGTCTCACATTTCCAATATCAGCTATTTTTTTAATTTCCATTTTTAATCCACATTTAGTTCTAATCAATTTGCCATTATTTTGCAACCCACACATTCAAGTAGGTCCTTTAACTTTTACATTTGTCTGCAATTCCCTGATGTCACCTTCATTACCAATATAGTATCGGCTTGTTAAATTATTGGTCTCTTCTGCTCCGCAACCTTGACATTTCCCTTTCTGTTTTTGGATGTGTGATTTCACAAATCCTCCTACCAGCTTCCAATGAGTTTAAAGACATATCTACTCTCGTTATTCAATGTTCCAAGGCACTGGTTCCCAGCTACATTAAAGTGAAGCTCATCCCAAAGGAAGAGCTCCTCATTTCCCTGGTGCTTCCTCGAGTCCCATGAATCAAAATTCTTGACTCCAACATCAATCAGTCAATCAGATTTATTCATCACATACACAATGAAATGCAGTGAAATGAATTTGCCAGCAGCGGTACAATCAAAAAAGAACACACAATACACAATAAAAATTTAACACAAACATCCACCACATCATTCTTCAATGCGGTGGATGGCACAACGTACAGTCAGTCCTCCTCCATTGTTCCCCCGTGGTCGGGGCCATAAACATCTGCTGTCGCCACTGTGGGCGGCCAGATGTACAAGCCCTCTCGTCAGGATGGTAAGTCCCGAATCGGCGCTTTCCTACCGGAATCCGCGGCTTCAGGATTTTGTACGCCGCAGGCCGGCGGTCGGAGCCCTTCTCCGGGGATCCCCAGTGAGAGATCCTGCTCCGGATGGTAAGCCCATGCCGCGCCCGTGGTTAGAAGCTTCGCAAACCACGGCTTCTGGATGTAACAGTCCGCGGGCCGGTGATCGGAGCATTTCCTTCTGGCGACCCCGGCAGGGGCTCGCCTGCTCTGCGATGAAAAGCCCACACTGTGCCTGCTGTTGAAACTCCGGGCCCGACTCCGGGAAAGGTTGCACCAATCCATGATGTTAGGCCGCAAGGGAGGCGAGATGGAAAAAGTCGCCTCTCCGTGGAGGCAGCGACCGAAAGCGGTACCCCCCTTACCCTCCCCCTCCCCCCCCCCCCCCCCTGACAGGGCAGCCGTCTCGCAGCGTCCCCACGGATCATCCCTTCAGTCACGTATTGAACATCGTAATCTCTTTGCCCTTATGCCTGTCCTATCATCCAGTAATGAGTATCCCAGCAAGAACAACTCCAGTTTTCAACTTAATATTTAATGAACAAATTGATTCATATAGATTATGATAAATTCCAGGAATGCACATGCGGATGCGCCACTATTTGAATGTAATTAGAATTGAAACAACAGCACATGTTATCTCACTTGTCATTTTTAATTCCCCCCAGCCCTGACTCAGTGCAGACAGTTGTGACTGAAGTAAATTTTTAAGGGCAGGGCATGATTGGAATCTTAATGAGCTTTTCTGTCTATGGATGTGTGGGGGAGTAATTGTCAAATTCTTGATGGTCTAGCCAAAATTAAATCATGAAAAGTCCTTTAAAGTTTGACACTTGCAATACTCTATTGGAACATTTCCATAAGATAATTATTTTGCTGGTCTACTGTAAAGCTGTTTATGTTACATCTTATCAGCTACATGGACAATTTATTATCATTTTTATTCACAGTTTAGTAGTAATGACATCTGATTTTCACAACAGAATAGCTACAAATGTTGAATATAACGTGATGTTCCAAAACCTTAGCAAATGACTAATTATGACATTCAGTTACTTCACTGACCTGCGTTTCTAAAGACCATTCTGACAAATCAGATTAAATGTATCTTTCAAACAACAGGGTTCGCGACAAACCCTGATGATCGTGACAAAATTAGTAAACTTTTGGATTCAGGTACTGCAGTGTAACTGAATTAGTGTCCAGGGTCCAGTTCTTGGTTCTTGGTTACTTGGTCCTCCAAAATATTCCAACTGGAATTTAAACTGCAGGTGGTGAAGGGAGGGGTTTAGCCAGAGAGGGTTATTGGGAAGAAAGTGCAACTTTAAATTTAGTTGCATCTGGCTGGGCAACCGTGGCTTGGTGGAGATTATCCCATGCATTAAAAGTGCGTGGAAAGAACAAATTGCTGTACACATCTGTCTTTGAGGCTGGGACCACAAATTGGATCGAATGCCCTTGTCTGCTCCTAATTGGTTTGGGGTTGGTGTAGGTCTTGTGATCTATGTCTAGCTGACCATTTAACATTTTGTAAAAACAGGTCAAACGGTGAGCTTCACGTCTGTCTTGGAGAGGGTTCCACCCCAGAGAATTCAGAAGTTTGGTGACACTCGCATCTCTCCCGTAGGTGTTAGTAACAAGTCGAGCGGCCTGTCTTTGGACACGTTTGATGGATGAAATGTTTTTATCTGTGTATGGGTCCCAAGCTGCAACTGCGTAGTCCAGATGAGGTCTAACAAGGGTGAAATACAGTGCTAATAATTAATTGAATTTGAGTTCTATGATCATTTTAATTTGTATTTTTTCCAAATCTAAAAACTAAGTGAAGCTGGTGACAGTAAAGTGACCTAGAAGATTAGTTCACTGATGTTTCCTTTGCTCTACAGCCGAGTTCCATCACATGCCACTACATTCCCTCGGTCTTTGCAAAGAAAATCACTCAGTTGAATCAAGTCAGTAAGTTGTTCAAGAAGAATGACTGCTACTCTCCCAGGATAAGAAATAGAGACGACCATTAAACATAAGGTTTAGCACTGCACGCGATGAATCCCAGTTGCGGAGACACTGGTATTGCTGTCTCGTTGTAGGACACTGATCTTTCTTTTTATTCTGGATTTTAAATCATGTATTGTGTTTTTTGTAATAATTTATGATGCTTTTATAGGTGATATACTAAGCTTTTATATGTATTTTATGGCATTATAATATGCAATGTATTACATGAAATGTCGTCCCTTGTCTGGACCTTGAGTCCGAAATAAAGTGTAATAATAATAATAATAATGGCCCACTTTTGTACCCCAATTAAAGTGGGAATTAATTTTTGAAAATTGATGAGAATTCAATAATTTTCATCAGATTATTTTGAAAATTTAATATTAATTGTTTGAGGCATATCTTATTTGTGCACTTGCTCACTCAAAAATTACTTATTAAACCAAAGAAGATGATTTGGTCAATCAAGTCAGCATTAGCTCACAACAGAGCAGGCTTACTTCTTGTAGCCCTGCAACTTACTCCCATATACCCATCGACTTTAAAAAAAACACAAGTGGGGTACATATTGACAATAAACTTAAGAGCACATCTTTCCAATATGGGATCAAACTGGAGCAACCAAGGAAAATGCATGCAGTCATAGGACACCTTAAAGACAGCACTGGAGGGCCCTGGAGCTGTGAGGTAGCAACCCTTACCATAAATTATAGATATTAAACTATGAATACCTTAATAAATCTTTTGTACATATAATCATGGATTCTCTGCCCCACTGCTGATATCTATCAAGTCCTTAGAAACATAGAAAATAGGCGCAGGGGGAGGCCATTCACCCCTTTGAGCCAGCAACGCCATTCATTGTGATCATGGCTGATCGTCCGTTATCAATAACCCGTGCCTGCCTTCTCCCCATGTCTCTTGACTCCAATAGCCCCTAGAGCTCTATCCAACTCTCTCTTAAATCCATCCTTCATAATAGAAACATAGAAAATAGGTGATGGAGCAGGCCATTCGACCCTTCGAGTCAGCACTGCCATTCAATATGATCATGGCTGACCATCCAAAATCAGTAGCCAGTTCCTGCTTTCTCCCCATATTCCTGATTCTGTTAGCCCCTAAGAGCTAATTCTCTTTTGAATATATCCAGTGAATTGGCCTCCACTGCCTTCTGTGACTGAGAATTCTACAGATTCACAACTCTCTGGGCGAAAAGGTTTTTCCTCATCTCAGTCATAAATGACCTATCCCTTATTCTTAAACTGTTACCCCTGGTTCTGGACCCCCAACAGTGGGAACATTTTTCCTGCATTTAGCCTGTCCAATCCCTTAAGAATTTTATGTTGCATAAGATCCCCTTTAATCCTAAATTCCAGTGAATATAAGCCCGGTCGATACATTCTTTCATCATTTGTCAGTCCCGTCATCCCGGGAATTAACCTGGTGAACCTATGCTGCACTCCTCCAATGGCAAGAATGTCCTTTCTCAAATTAGGAGACCAAAACTGCACACAATAGTCCAGGTGTGTTTTCACCAGGGCCCTGTATAACTGCAGTAGGACCTCCTTTCTCCCTTACACAAATCCTCTTGCTATGAAGACCAACATGCAATTTGCTGTCTTCTCTGCCTGCTGTACCTGCATGCTTACTTTCAGTGACTGACGTACAAGCACACCCAGGTCTTGTTGCACCTCCCCTTTTCCTAATCCGACATCATTCAGATAATAATCTGCCTTCTTGTTCTTGCCACCAAAGTGGATAACCTCACATTTATCCATATTATACAGCATCTGCCAAGCATCTGCCCACTCACCCAACCTATCCAAGTCACTCTGCAGCCTCATAGCATCCTCCTTGCACCTCACACTGCCACCCAGTTTTTTTGTCATCCACAAACTTGGAGATGTCATATTTAATTCCCTTGTCTAAATCGTTAATATATATTGTAAATAACTGGGGTCCCAGCATTGAGATTTGTGGCACCTCACTAGTCACTGCCTGCCATTCTGAAAAGGACCCACTAATTCCTACTCTTTGCTTCCTGCCTGCCAACCAGTTCTCTATCCTTGTCAATACCCTACCCCCAATACCATGTGCTCTAGTTATGCACACTAATCTCTTGTGTGGGACCTTGTCAAAGGCTTTCTGAAAGTTCACATCCACTGGCTCTCCCTTATCCATTCTACCATTTACATCCTCTAGTAATTCCTGAAGATTAGTCAAACATGATTTTCCCTTCATAAATCCATGCTGACTCTGACCGATCATGTCACTGCTTTCCAAATGCGCCACTATTACATCTTTAATAGTCAACTCAAGCATCTTCCTCACTACTGATGCCAGGCCAACTGGTCCATAATTCCATGTTTTTTCTCTCTCTCTCCTTTCTTAAAATGTGGGGTTACATCAGCTACCCTCCAGTCCACAGGAACTGATCCAGAGTCCGTGGAACATTGGAAATTGACTACCAATGCATCCACGATTTCTAGGGCCACCTGCTCGAGTATTCTGGGCTGCTGACCATCGGGCCCTGGGGATTTACTTGCCTTCAGTTCCAACAATTTACCTAACACTAATGGAATCAATAATGGAATAGGTTTGGCTTCACACCATCAAGAGTGGCTACTTGCATATTGTGATGTTTTAATGCTGTCACTGACATTTTGTTAAATATCGGTAACTAGTAAATATTGGTAAGACTGATGCTAGTCCTTCTTTAAAGATGAGCACCAACAAACAGGCTGGTGGAGGAATGTGACACTTTTTTAAAAATATCAATTATTTTTGATTATGGTTGGGTTTTAGTGCTATGAGAATCGAATTGTGTGATATTTCCATATGCAATAACGAGTCAACTACATTGCTCTAATCTGGAGTTACATATAGACCAGACTTTAAAAAACAGTGCACACCCTTTCTTAATGATGTTAGTGAACAGGAAGATATTTATAATGCCCTTGCTACTGGAATTTCACAGTCCCCATTTATGATACTAACTCTTTATTCCAGATTGATGTCATCAATTGAATATAATTTCCACAGCTGTCATGCTGGAATTAAAATGTATCTCTTGATTTTGAGGATTATTAGTAACATGACCACAATGCACTGGAGTGGTTCTATCAGCGAGTGTCTATCTAATTAGTCTAGTTGACTGCTTATCCATGAGTTACAGCAGATTGTGGCCATGCACAATTCCATTAATGAACAGAAGGAGACAACAGCAATGGAGGGACATTATGAAGGGGGTGCAAGAAACTGTGTGCAGCACTGCTGGCAATATTGTTATAATTAAGTACCTATCAAAAAATGATACTGAGGAAAATAAAAGGGTGGAACTTTTCACGTTACTTTTCTCTCTGAAATAATAAATAGACATTTAAAAAACATATATAATTCAATGGTGATTTTGTCAGCTACCATTCGGAACATGATACCAACAACATCACTATGGCACAGCTACAGAGCTGATGTCTCATTGTGCCAGAGACCTGGGTTCAATTCCGACCTCGGGTGCTGTCTTTGTGGAGCTTGCCCATTTCCCCTGTGACTGCGAGGGTTTCCTCTGGGCACTCGAGTTTCCTCCCACATCCCAAAGACGTGGAGGTCAACTCACCTCTGCAAATTTGCTCCAAGTGTTCGAGGAGTGGATGGTCAATGGATTCTTTATTGTCACGTGTACCAGGTACAGTGAAATACATTTGTTGCATACAGATCCTCTTGACTATCCCAGTACATAAGCACAATTGCCCCAGTTAGTGCAGTATGCACAGAGCTGCTCATCTAGTCCGTATGCAAGAGGCGCCATTTCAGTCGTCCCGCGAGAAAGCAGGATAACATAGAACCAGTGTGAATGGGTGATAGATGGTTGGCATGGACTTAATGACATGTTTCAATGTTGTATCCTTCAATCAAATGTGAAGGATTACATTCCATTAAAATAAGTTTTGTGAAGAAGCAGGGCACATTTTATAGTGCCATATTCAAATAACCAAGGTAATAACTTAGTTTTTGAAATTCTCATTATGAAGTTTCAAGGGGTGAAAAAAAACCTAACGTGCAGGAGGAACTCAGCAGGTCATGCAGCATCCGTGTAGAGAATGGACAGACAATGTTTTGGGTCAGGACCTTTCTTCAGAAGGGTTTGTCCATTCCCTTCACAGATGCTGCCTGACCTGCTGAGTTCCTCCAGCACTTTGTGTTTGCTCAAATTCCAGCATCTGCAGTTTCTCGTGTCCCCAAGTTTCAAGTGCTGTTGTCTTCCAATTAAATTCACGATGAAAAACATAGCTTCTGAGAATTTCTAGGAAATTGTATTCAATTTGCAAAAATATCCCACTAACTTTCAAAAAGAATGTTGTGTTTCAGCAGGCTAATCAGTTATCTTGTGCGCATTGCATTGCTCCTTGCTTTGTGTCAAATTAATTCTCATATTGCTTTGTGTGAATTTGAATTCATAGATTCCTGTGGCGTTTATTAATAAGTTGTGTTCCCACTCCACTCTGTAAGAATGCTTTAAAGAAACCATGCAAAACCACAGGAGCAAATATCTATTTTTGCCTACTTTTGTGTTTCTGGATCTACAATCAAGAGGCAAAGCTGTGATATTACACACTTTCTCACTGCCCCCACGCAGTTCAATCTGCTTTCAGCAAAGACTGTAGCCAATGTAAAACACAGCAGACTTGTTATCACATTTGAAATAATACCAAATGCTGACAGAATGGTACAGTAGCAACATGACTGAGTCAATTTGTGTCCATGAATTATCATTCCTCTTATGTTAACCCCGAGTTTAATATATCCTTTTTACCAATCCAAGCAGACAAATCATTGACTGTTTATCCTTTTAATAGTGTTCAGAATATTGTCATCTCTGACAGATCACTTTTCTGTTTATCAAAAATGCTGTTGTTCAAGATATATTATACTTCATTGCTCACTTTCCCAGAAGGTACGATTGTACTATATGTACAATTTTTGCAATGAAATGAATCATACATCCATCTGCTAACTCTTTTAATCTACCTATCTTTCAAATCCTTTCTCATCTCCATGGTTTGAAATGCTCCAGTTTGGATCAATTTTTCAGCTTGTGCTCATTTGAACACAAAAGTGGAAAAATAGGTTTCTATTTTTATCTTTATGTCTGACTGCACTTCAGATAATACACAATCATTTGATTCCAAACCAGTTTGGCAGGAATCTAGTAACTGTCTCCTGTAGCTATAGTTGATAGCATGAATTCATGAATTAAGTCAAGTCAAGTGAGTTTATTGTCATGCGTCCCTGATTGGATGATGAAATTCTTGCTTGGTTCAGCACACAGAACATAGTAGGCACTTACTACAAAACAGATCAGTGTGTCCATAGATCATTACATAAATACATACACACATGAACTGATAAAGTCCAAATAACAGATAATGGGTTATTAATGATCAGAGTTTTGTCCGAGCCAGGTTTAATAGCCTGATGGCTGTGGGGAAGATTCCTGAACCTGGTCGTTGCAGTCTTCAGGCTCCTGTACCTTCTACCTGAAAGGTAACAGGGAGATGAGTGTGTGGCCAGGATGATGTGGGTTCTTGATGATGCTGCCATCCTTTTTGAGGCAGCGACTGCGATAAATCCCCTCGATGGAAGGAAGGTCAGAGCCGATGATGGACTGGGCAGTGTTTACTACTTTTTGAAGTCTTTTCCTCTCTAGGGCGCTCAAGTTGCTGAACCAAGCCATGACGCAACCGGTCAGCTTGCTCTCTACTGTGCACCTGTAGAAGTTAGAGAGAGTTAGAGAGAGTCCTCCTTGACAAACCGACTCTCCGTAATCTTCTCAGGAGGCGCTGATGTGCTTTCTTGATAATTGCATTAGTGCTCTCGGACCAGGAAAGATCTTCAGAGATGTGCACGCCCAGGAATTTGAAGCTCTTGACCCTTTCAACCATCGACCGTTGATATAAACAGGACTGTGGGTCCCCATCCTACTCCTTCCAAAGTTCACAATCAATTCCTTGGTTTTGCTGATGTTGAGGGCCAGGTTATTGTGCTGGCACCACATGGACAGTTGCTTGATAGCTCTTCTATACTCTGACTCATCCCCATCAGTGAAACATTTTCATACCACAATTGTGCAACAAACTGCTCATCGTTTGATGTCCCAAGTTCCTCAAATAGCATATGAGGTCACACATCAAGTGTGCCTAGTTCAGCATTCAGTGATATTCCAGATTTGGGAGTGAGTTGTAGCAACCTGTATTAGGGAGTTTAATCTCTTTCCTTCATATTGAGCTGATAAGAGACTTATCCCAAACATTATTCGCATTGTATTAAACTCCAGCAACAGTTCATCCTGAAAGAATGTTAAATTTATTGAGTTGAACTGAAGGTCATTCTCTTGATAAAACTATCACATACTGACTACCATTGATTTATAGAAACCTATATATATATATATATATATATATATATATATATATATATATATATATATATATATATATATATATATATATATATATATATATTAGACTAAGTGGGACCCATTGGGTCCCATGTTCACACTGGAGGGCTGGTCCCCTGACACAATATTCCCCCTCTCCACCAATTCCAATATTGGTGGCCAGTGGGGGTGGGGGGTTCTGGAGCGCTAGTATGGATGTTGTGGGCTGAAAGGACAGGTTTGCAGAGGGCTAGTATGGAAATTGTGGGCTGAAGGGATTATTGGGCTGGCAGCTCAGTGGGCTGGTAGCTCAGTCACTCAGTCCTGGTGGGCTGGCAGCTCAGTCACTCAGGTCTGATGGGCTGGCAGCTCAGTCACTCAGGCCTGGTGGGCTGGCAGCTCAGTCACTCAGGCCTGGTGGGCTGGCAGCTCATTCACTCAGGACTGGTGGGCTGGCAGCTCAGAAACTGCCAGAAATTCTGCCCAAAACAGGGTAGAGAATCTGTGAGAGAGAGAAGAGGGAGACATTTTTCATTCAATTTCAATTATGTGCAGATCACAGCAATGAAGGAGGAAAGTCTATCCTGGCCTGGATCTCACAGGGAGCCAATGAAGGGAGGGAGAAACATACTGGGGTGAGGTTTAATTCAGGGGAATACTTACTGACAGGGCCAGCCTTTGGAGGTGCGGGCCCAATTGAGAACAATTTTGGTGAGCCCCAAGTTCCCAGACAAGGTCTATAGAATCATAGAAATACAAATAAAGTCTATTTTAGACTTTATATCTCTATGGTAGAATGGTAAGTAATAAAAATGTGCGCTTAAAAAGTGCCTGTGAGTTAATGGACCGAACAGATCTAAGCTACATTTTAATATAAAATTGCATACATGTAAGCCGACAAGTAACAAACAAAATGTGTAGATCACCTCTGAAAAGTACATAGTTACAATACCACTTATTTTAGTGACTGTGAAATGAAAAAAAAAGTAATTTGATTAACTAGATCTTAGAAAACCAATAACTATTGGCGAAAAACCAGTCCAGGCATTAAAATTTGGGGTTCAGCCCCATCCTACCCTTTGGGCTTCTACCCCATCCTAACTTAGTTGTGTGTGTGTGTTAGTTGTCTGTGCGTGATGTGTGTGTGTTAGTGGTGTGTGTGTGTGTGTGTGTGTGTGTGTGTGTGTGTGTTAGTGGTGTGTGTGTGTGTGTGTGTGTGTGTGTGTGTGTGTGTGTGTGTGTGTGTGTGTGTGTGTGTGTGTGTGTGTGTGTGTGTGTGGGAGAGAAGGGTGGGGGGACAGAAGGGAGGAAGGAGAGAAGGGAGTGAGGGAAGTAGAGTAAGAATGGAGGGAGGGAGGGAAGGAGAGAAAGAAGGGAGGGAAGGAGAGAAGGGAGGGAGGGAAGGAGAGAAGGGAGGGAGGGAAGGAGAGATGGGAGGGAGGGAAGGAGAGATGGGAGGGAGGGAAGGAGAGGAGAGAAGGGAGGGAGGGAAGGAGAGATGGGAGGGAGGAAAGGGAATGAGAGAAGGGAGGGAGGGGGCCGGCGGTGGGAGCGGATGCCAGGGTCCGGGCAAACGTGTGTAAGCTGAGGCCGAGATTTGTAAACGTTGCTCCAACCCCCGGCCCGGCCCTCCATGTATTGTTCACCGTGATTTCTCGGGGGGAAAGAGGGGGTGGACCCGGGGCTGTGTGCACAAAGCACGGCGACTGGAGGGGGCGAGAGCGCTGCCCTGGGACCATGAGGGACCTCCCCTTCTCCATTCCCCCTCACACCCCTCTCCCCGTCTACCCCTTTCTTCCCCCTCCACCCCTCTACTCTCTCTCCACCCTTCTCTCCCCCTCCACCAGGGGTAGATCTACCTGAGCCAAGAGTAGATTACTACAAAGATCCTAGAGCGGAGCTTTGGATTACTCCAGCGTGGCCTCCCCTTTGTCTCCTCCTGGGCTAGTACAGGCCTGATGGGCTGAAGGGACTCTTTAAAAAACAATCTGTGAAATCTCAGTGAAAGGCACTTTTTCTGGACTTTTTCTGGCCTGGCATGGGCCTTTTGGGCCAAAATGCTCTTCCTGGGCATTTTGGGCAAAAGTGACTGGTTACTCGGCTAATAGGGGCCTTGTGGGCCGAAATGAGTGGTATCAGGCAGGCCAAACAACTAATTTCATTTCATTTCCATTGCTATTTCAGTTTCAAGCACAGGGCAGGCCAAACATCTCATCCCATTTTCATTTCATTTCATTTCCATTGCCATTTCAGTTTCAAGCACAGGGCAGGCCAAACAGCTCCTCTAATTTTCATTTCATTTTCATTTCCATTGCCGTTTCAGTTCCAAGTGCAGGGCAGGCCAAACAACTCATCTCATTTTCATTTCATTTCCATTTCCATTACCATTTCAGTTTCAAGCACAGGGCAGGCCAAACAATTCATCTAATTTTCATTAATGGATAACAAATCATTTATTGGAAGTACATTGCAGACTCACAGTTCAGTAGACTCACAGTTCAGTAGACTCACAGTTCAGTAGACTCACAGTTCAGTAGACTCACAGTTCAGTAGACTCACAGTTCAGTAGACTCACAGTTCAGTAGACTCACAACAGAATCAGAGTTGTGGCCTCTCCCTCACGATCTTCCAGAGTGACTGACATGTCCAGGCATCTGGGGTTTTATAGTCCTGCCCCCCTGGAAGGGGCATTACCTTCATCATGGCGATTGACAGGCGAGAGGACCAATCAAGATCTCAAGATCATTTAAACACTGATAACTTTTTTATTTTTAATCGATTGGAAAAATCCTCTAGGCTGCCTCAGCGGAGGAGGACTGTGAGTAAGATAGATACAATTCATAGTGATATAGGGTAGCGCTTATTCTAAAATCAATATACAGAGCAGACAGGAAGTGGTCAAGATGATACATATATATATATACACATATGCAAAAATGAAGCTTTTACATCAATGTAAATGTTTCAGTGATGCATGTGTGTGTGTGTGTGTGTGTGTGTGTGTGTGTGTGTGTGTATGTATATATTTATAGCTTTCTATAAATCAATGGTATATATACATTATATATATTATATATGTTAAACTATTTAATCATTCATTCACAAAATATTTCCCGCATTTTTATTCTCAGATGTTGCTCATGTGTACAAAGCTGATAGTGATTATAGAAATTGCCGCTGCAAACATTGTGTTGACAGCAGAAGAATTTATGCCTATTAATGTTCAAATGAACATTTTATCTATAATAATCGTGATGACTGTGACAGATCAAATATAAAGTCACAAATTTAGTTTAACCTATTTCAATAGGTTATGTATGGTCACTCTATTGCTTTTGGCATTGATGTAAAGCAATTTGAAATATGCATTATTGCAATCATGACAGCACAGCTCTGGAGTCAGATACAATCTGTCTTGGCTGAAGTAAAGCCAAGAAATAGTTTAATTGTAATTAGATTCAAGTTGTGTACACTAATTATGGTTTCAAATGTACCGTGGTAAATGTACCATGTGATCAGGTAGAAATTTCTTAAGCATAAGTTTTTACTTTGAGGAGAGTGATTGCGCTCAGCCGTGTAGTTGGTTTTTTGTGTACTCTTGTCATAACCCATCTCTTGTATTACTTTACTGCTATTTCTTGGATCCTTTACATCAAATGTGATGAAATAACTGGTTCATAATTAATTACCCAATTAAGATGCATATCGAACGATTGTTGCATAGTTTCATACAGAAACTAATAACCTTCAATATCTCACGTCAGCCAATTCAATATTTCCATCTATATTTCCATCTGAGAGTACTACAAGAAGTAGAGCATCAGCATTAAAGAATTCCATTGATGCAGGGTTTTGACCAAAAATATCAACAGCTCCTTTCTCCTCACAGATGCTGATCAAACTGTTGAGTTGCTCCAGCAGTTTGAATTTTGTTTGCTAGCATCTTCAGTGATGTCATTTGTTATTAAAAGTACTTTAGTGCACATTTCAATTATCTCATCGAGGCTAACATTTTGTTTTTGATCAAAGTGTAAACTCGGAGCAATCGGGGATTACTAGTGTTTATGTGCAGCTTTCCGGACGAGTGAGTTAATGAGTTAAGAAATGAATTAAGAAACAATATATATTAAGTTAAAAAGTTAAATCTAGACCAAATAGGCACAATGTAATAGAATTTCAGCAGATTAATCACAAACAAGATTCCTAAAATTACCAAGAAATGTGCATTAACAAATGCAACTGATAAATGCATTAAACATGGGAACCAAACAAAATATTTATATATATGAAGAAAATAGTTTTGAAGTTTTAGCTTTTGAACCCAAATCTTTGATGTCTCAGAGGCCTGTAATTCTCTCTCCTTCAGAAGTAACCAGTTGATTGATTACATTTTGCTGTGTTTTGGGCATTTTTATGTGTGATGACAGGTATTTAAACTTTGTGATAATGAGACATGGCAAGGTGCCAAAGAGTTTGTCCAGTATTATGTGTTCTGTTCAGAGTGTGGAATCACCATAGATATCAATGTAAAAGTTTCAACCAAGAATGGAAAGAGTAGAAGAAATGATTACCTAGAAACTAAGCAGAAAATTCGATTTCAAAACCTAAAGGAATCATTCTGTTCAGACCCTTACATCGTGGATGAAATGGGTTGACAATTATGTGTAGGAAGAAACTGCAGATGCTGGTTTACACCAAAGATAGACACAAAATGCTGGAGTAACTCAGCGGGACGTGCAGCATCTCTGGAGAGAAGGAATGGGTGACATTTTGGGTCGCACACCATACCCTTTCATTTCTTTGTGTCTCCCTCTCTAACTCTCAGTCTGAAGAAGGGTCATGACCCGAAACATCACCCATTTCTTCTCTCCAGAGATGATGTCTGTCCCGCTGAGTTACTCCAGAATTTTGTGTCCATCTTGGGCTGCAGATTCGGTGGTAAGAAGGTAGGTTGGGAAATAGTGGAACGTTGATGAAAATATAGAGAAGGAAAATATATACAGTGATGAATAAATAAAGAAAATGAAGAAAACTGCCATGCTCAGGCGATATAGCAATGTAGCTAATGGAGCTGCTACCACACAGCTCCAGTAACACGTTCAATCCACACCTCTGGGACTGTCTGTATGGAGTATGCATAGTTTCCTAGAGAATAAATGTCTTTCTCTCGGGTGCTCTGTTTTTTTCCCTGCATCTGAAAGATTTGGGAATTGGTCGGTAATCAGTCATTGCCTCTAGTATGTAGTCGAATAGTAGATTCCGGGAAGTGTTGATGAGAAAGGGGAAGAACAGTTGGAGGAAAAATTAGTGGGGGATGGGATTGTTCTCTGAACTGGTATTCTCTGAGATGAGCTGAAATACCCTCCTTTTGTTATCATAGAACATGGAGCAGAACAACACAAGAACACACCCTGTGGCCGATAATGTTGGCACTAAACATGATGCCAAGCCAAACTGTTACTTGTCTGTACATAATCCATAACCTACCTTGTAGTAGGCCCCCCTCGGTCATGACTGACCATGGGTCATGCATCCTAGTCGGATGCAAGCCTGGGCAATGTCATATGGAGGACAGGCTGTTGCCCATGCAGCACGTCCCCCCCTCTCCATGTCGCTAATCGATCCAAAGAAACAGCAGGGCTGTGACAGTTTGGCACCGGAGCTGCCAGAGCAAGGTTGTAGACAACGACGAACTGCCGTAGGGGCTCCAACTCCAGATTTTCTTGAGGTTTACACCTGGAGCTTTTTCCATGACCGGATATGGCCACAAGGCAGTGGAGGTTTTAAATCAGAGATTTCCCTCTCCTAGATGGACTGCCTTCCCAGGCTGATGAGCCCCATCTGCCCGAGACTTAAGGGGTCTACCTTCCCGTGCAGGTCTATAGCACATGCCCACTAGTGCACCATTCCCTGCATATCCATATGTCTATGCAAATATCTCTTAAATGCCACTGTCATGTCTGCCTCAACCACCACTGTCACTAATTAACCCATTCCCTTCCAAATGAGAATTAATCCTATCCCGAAGAATCCTCTTCAATAGCTTCCCTACCACTGATGTAAGGTTCACCAGCCTATAATTCATTGGATTCTCTCCAGTTTCCTTCTTAAAAAGAGGATCAACATCAGCTACTCAGCAGTCCTGTGAGACCTTGCTTGTGGCTAGAGAAGATGCAAAGATCTTCGTCAAGGCTCCCGCAATCTCCTCTCTTGTGTCTCTCAATAACCTGGGATATATCCCATCAGGTCCTGGGGAAGGATCTACCTTAATGCTCAGTAAGAATCCCAAACACCTCCACCACCTTAATCTCAAAATGCCTTTGCATATTAGTATTCACCGCACTGAGATCAGTGTGGAGAATACTAACATGCAACGGCAGCTTGAGATATTCATTGGAGGACAATAGTTAGACTTTGCTGATGAATGGGAGTCGTGACTGGTGCCAGGAATCATGCTGACCAGGTCACAGGCCTTTTGGCCCATCTTACCCACACCAACCAACATTCCCCATCTACACTAGCCCCACCTGTTTGCTTTGGACCCATATCCCTTTAAACCTACTCTATCCATGTACATGTTCCAATGTTTTTTTAAAATATTGCAATAGACCTGCATCAACTACCTCTTCTGGTTGCTCATTCCATATACCTACCACCCTTTGTGTAAAAATGTCGCCCCTCAGATCACTTTAAAATCTTTCCCCCCTCATCTTAAACCTATGTCCTCTGTTTTTTGATTCACCTACTCCGAGTAAGACTCTGTGTATTTACCCTATCTATCCTCTCATAATTTTATATACCTCTATATGATCACCCCTCATACTTCTGAACTCAAAAGAATAAAGTCCTAGACTGCTCAACCTATCCCTATAGCTCAGGTCTGAGAGTTCTGGCAACATCCTTGTAATTCCTCACTGTAACCTTTCCAGCTGAATAATATATTTCCTATTACAGGGTGACCAAAACTGAATGCAATATTCCAAATGTGGCCTCACCAATGTCATGTACAACCACAATATAATCTCTCAACTTTTATATTCAATGCTCTAATCAAGGTCAATGCGCCAAAAGCCTTCTTGACCACCCTATATACCTTTGCATTACTTACCTGCGCTCCCCGATCCCTTTGCTCTACAACACTCCCAGAGGCCTGCCATTCACTGTACTATGTACCTACACTTATCTATATTAAACTCCATTCACCATGCCTCAACACACCTGCCCAACCGATCAAGATGCCGTTGCAAATTTTGATAACCATCTTCGCTATCTACAATACCACCCTCTTTAGTGTCATCTGCAAACTTACTATTCATGCCTTGGGCATTCTCATCCAAATCATTGATATACTGTAGACGACAAACATCAATGGAGCCAGCACCGAACCCTGAAGCACACCACTAATCACAGACCTCCAGTCCGAGAAACAACCTTCCACCATCACCCTATGCTCCCTTCCATGAAGTATCCCAGGAAGAAACTGCAAACTCCACACAGACATCATTGGAGCCAAGATTTGATGCTGTGAGACACCCGCTCTACTAACTGTGTTCCAGTGCCAATCCATGCGGTAATGAAATAGAAAAAAACAGAACAGTAACCAGACAATGATAAACTGCACTCAATAAATCTGGTCATCATTTGCACTTGGAACAACCGATCCAAGCATAAATTCACCAACAACAAAAAGACTGATTCTGAGCTCACAATCATTTTTGTAAAATTGTTTAAAACAGCTTGGAAACATTTACACTTCACCTTTTCTAGTCTTAAACTGACCTGTTCATCTGAGTTTGAGTCTGTCTGTTGATTGAGATGCAGCTCAATATCTGAAAACAGACTGCAATTTTACAAAATAAAGTGAGCAGGGAACAACAACTCCTGCAGCGGGTAAGAACATTATTTGTTATCTTGGGACTTGGGTTTGAATTCAGTCTAGCTTGTTGGAATGACATTCTCCTTTCTCCCCAGCTGTTGGGTACAAATTGAAATCTGTCTGTGTAGTTTCCTAATAGGTGCAAACCCAGCATGCACAATAGATCATAATTTAATGTAACTCGGCAATTGCAGCCAGTGATGCTGTAAGGAATGGTTGGATGGGTTGAAATGGTTTTCTTATTTAAAATACATTGATAAAAAGGAAGGAGCAGAACATTTTAAAATGTGGTAGAGGTATGAACTCCAACTTACAGAATCTGAATTGAATCGTACAGAATCATTACCTTTTATTTTATTTTTCCTTCTTTTGCAAATTGATATTAATTTCCCTTTGAAATTTTCCATGGTTGAAGAATATAATTAAAATTAATTAGATTGGCTTGATATTACCCGTCTCAACTACCTCCTCAGGTAGTTCGTTCCATATACTCACCACCCTTTGAGTGAACATTTTGCCCCTCAGGTTCACGTTAAATCTTGCCACTCTCACCTTAAACCTGTGTCCTCTGGTTCTTGATTCCTCTACCCTGGGTAAAAGATGTTGTGCATTCACCTGATCTATTCTCCTCTTCACTCATGGGACAGACCCACTAATGTGCTTCGTTTTTGGAATTTAGCCGTTTCCCAAATATGAACAAAGCCACTTCTGTTGACAGCAATTTGTCTATTTCAGCAGCTTCCACAAACTCTGTCATCAAATGCAATTACACACCAACAACCAATTCCTCTGTTTATACTTTTGTTCAGGATGCTGCCTTATCTGCTCATTTTAATTCGTTATGTGAAACATCCCGATAATTGCACTGAAATCCATTCCTTCTCGGT
Organism: Raja brachyura; assembly: GCA_963514005.1. The sequence goes on along the minus strand of OY740781.1, from coordinate 46,723,802 downwards.
CACTCAGGAGCAGGCAAGAATCATAGAACTTTAAACACTGTAATCAGGTGATCTATCCTCTCAAGTTGGTATTAGCATTTTTCTCCACATGATCTGCCTAGCTAAACATACCCTATCAAGGCGTGAACAGTACCAGAACATATGCAAAAGGAGGGAGAGTTGGTGATGTGATTGTTCAAAGCTGTTTCACTGTTCATTGCGTTAAAGGTTAAAACTTTACAAAATGTCTGCTTCCCCCCCAATCTCCATATCTTTTGATTCCCTTACTCTTCCAAAACAAGGTTCGATCAGATGCATATATTGTGTGTGAAGCTAAGAAATATGTTGTGTACTGTTGCGATGACGCTGTCAACTTCTATCTCTACACGGTCCAGCATCCCTTTTTTTTTTACAGCCTCGCTTTTCTTCACTTTCAACACTTTAAAAACAGGTCTTTTTTAGCTTCAATATATTAGAAACATGAAAGGAAGGGAATGCCTTGCATCTTATTCCACTGTAATAACTGTGTCTCTGCCCTTTGTGTCTTTCTATGGCAGCTTTAACATCTACCTGGTTAGATTTAACATTTAACCTGAAGGACCGCACTACTATCAATGCAAAGAGGCTACATTCAAAGCTATACATAACCAAATGAGGGGCCCAAGCTTATAACCTTCCAAAACACAAGTTGACATTCAGAATTGTTCCGTTCACATTTCCAATGTATCCCTGGTAAATTGCAGCAGTACAGAGTATGTATTTATCTAAGAGTTGGAATAACCTTCTTGATTTATTGGTTGATTATCTAGACATTCTTCTAATGTTTAGAATATTCAATCTCACTGGTCATTGTCTATTTCAGTTCGATCTTTCTTTCAATTCTTCACAAATGCTTCTTCAATTGCTTCATTTAAGTTGGTTTCAGCTTTGCCTACACATCCAATTGGCAACTTTTCTGCCAGATTTGTGGGCAGAGGGGAATTAGTACATGTTGTAATACAACCAGAACATATTCTGTCCCACTCAAGTGCCTTTCACCACAATTGCAAAATGACAACTTTTAAAGAATAACAGATCCATTCCTCACTTGCATTGCATTCCTTTGCCAAAACATGGCCAAAACAAATCCCACAGTTCATGTGAAATTTGCAAAATAAAATTAACTGCAGTGAAAACACATGACGATAGAATTGAAGACAAATCTGAAACTTGTGCAGAATACTTCTGCGAAAAGTCCCCTTTGTAAAATCAATTTACTTACTTTCAATTATACTTGAAAAAATATATTTTGCAAAGTTCTCTGGTTACCAAATTCCTTTGTAATGAAATTCAGTTACAGTGATTAATGCAATTTATAATGAGTGGTTCAAGCTTTATCACAAGTTCCATCCCTGCTGTCTACTTAACAGTCCAGACTGAGTGCACCGTTTCATCACAGTGGTGGCTTCGCCACTGAGCATGGATGGGTTCCAGGGACATTCTCACAGGTAAAATCTAAACCGAAACACCAGTCTGGAGATGTCTCCATGCTCAGCCACCGCACAGGCCAAAAAATACATGAATGTCAACGATTATGGGAATGATCGCAAATCAGTTAAAACTCTCGCTCCAGACAGACATGGCCATTAAAATAAGATGCAGTATCCTCTTTAGAATGCATTGCTGATGGCAATGCAAATTCATATATAATTTTGAAAGAATAAACGTGAATATCCTCATGTGCTTGATGACTTGTCATTAGCAGAAAGGCAGACTATTTTTTATGTTTCTTTTAAATTGCTTTGGCACTCGTCGAAAAATGTAAAAAGTTAAAATAAATTAATCTCTCTGATTGTACTTACTGGCATCGTCTGGCTACCGTGTAAGGCGTTGATAGCTGCCTGGGCTTCTGCATGTGTGGAAAATTTCACAAATGCACATCCTGTTGGGGGGAAAAGAAAGGACAGGCTGCTGAACTGAGGAGAATGTAGCTGTTTGGGATGTACTGGAGTGCCTTAATTTAACAATAGCATTATTGTTGAAGTTATGGTAGATAAACAGAATTTTTTCACTTACATATAAACAGTAAAATAAAAGCACACAAACTGAAATTAGGATATCAATCACACAGTGTATTACTGAGCCAGTCACACAGGGTATGCAATATTATATTTCTCTACACAAATACTGATCAGCCCAATCCAGAAATGAAAACATAAAATGGCGTAAAAACGCAGCAAGTCATTGTGTCATAGAGTCACACAGCAGAGAATCAACATTTCGGGTCAATTTGTCCACACCAACCAAGCTAGTCCCATTTGCCTACATTTGGGCCATTTCCTTCTAAACCTTTCCTATCCATGTGCCTGTTCAAATATCTTCCAATGCCTGAGCTACATCCTTTGGCAGCTTGTTCCATACACCCTCTGCATGAAAAAAAAAGGTGTACCTAATGTCCCTATTACATATTTTCTCTCTCAATGTAAGCCTATGCCCTCTAGTTGTTGAATCTCTACCCTGGTAAGTAAGACAGTGCATTCACCCTATCTATACCCCCATGATGTTATGCATCTATAAAATCACACCTCTGTCTCCTGTGCTCCAAGGAATAAAGTCTGAACCTGCCCAACCTCTCCCGATAGCCTTGTCAATCTTTTTTGCACTCTTTCCAGCTGAATTACATATTTCCAAACGCAGGGTGGCTGCAACTGAATACACTCCTCAAAGTGCAGCCTCAGCAACATCCTTTATAATTGTAGCATAACATCAAAACTTCTATACTCTGATGAAGGCCAACATACCAAAAGCCTTCTTCACCACCGATCTACCTGCAAGGTCACGTGGCTCCTGTGGAAACAGTCTTTGTTTTGGTTCTGCAACCCATCAACCAGACTTATTTCTGCTTTGGTAGGGGTGACACAGTGGCACAGCAGTAGATTTGCTGCCTGGCAGTGCCAGAGACCCGGGTTCAAAGCCGACTATGGGCACTGTCTGACTGGAATATGTACATTCTCCCTGTGACCATATAGGTTTTCCCTTGGTGCTCCGGTTTCCTCTCACACTCCAAAGGCGTACAAGTTTGGAGGTTAACTGACTTGTTTCCAAACTGTATCTCAAAAGTCTAAAGTCTGGGATGCAAAATACTCTTTTTGGTAACGAATAATAGTGTGTGATTAATTTCTTATTCTTGATTCTTGCAACAATTGAAGAAATAAAAATTGCAGCTGAAGACATCCCCTTAAAACGATCAAGATTTCTCTCAAATATTTGAAATCGAGTATGTATCACTTCATGTAGACAATGAATATTAAATTAATTCTGCAAGGATGTTTATTGCTATTTATTTCTTTGCTAAGTGACTAAAAGTATACTTACCAAGGAGTGAAAAGCGCTAACACGGATATTGCTACAGAGTTCACGTGGCCATGATATTGCTGCAAGCAAAATGTTCATTGTACCTACACCTCAACATAGTTGTGCATATGATAATAAACCTAACTGGACTTGACACTAGGCATGCTTCTGATGTGGTTTTCCCATCAGAACCACTACAAATGATGTCATACTCAATACAACACTCCTTTCAGAGCATTTGCTGGGGAACTGATAGTCCCTTGTCCCAAAGTGATTGCCCTTGCTTTTATTCTGTAACAACTATGTTTCACAGTGTGGAACTGGGTCAATGGCACATTATTACCCGTGGGGTCCTCTCATCTCACCTGGACCTTCACCCCTGCCCACTGATGTCCCAACATCTTTAACTTGCTCAAGCCCCAATTTCCTATTCGTTGATCTCCCACCAATTCTGTTAAGAGGGTCAAGAGAGTTTAATTGTCATAGGTAGCAAAAACAGCAATTAAATGCTTACTTACAGCATCATCACACCAGATCTATAAACATGGTTCTCATAGATTCTACAAAGGACTTTGCCCCATCCACCAAGAAACCATCTTCAAGGTTATGACCTGAGTAAACCCCACAAGATCCATGACTGAATTAACCCACCAAACCACCACTACCCTGTTCCTGCCTTCTCCTCATAACCCCTGAATCTGCTATATTTAAGAGCTCTATCTAACTCTCTCTTGAAAGCATTCTGAGAATTGGCCTCCACTGCCTTCTGAGGCAGAGAATTCCTCAATTCACAACTCTCTGGGTGAAAATGTTTTTCCTCATCTCCATTCTAAATGGCCTACCCCTTATTCTTAAACTGTTTCCCTAGGTTCTGGACTCACCCAGAACTGCCTCTAGCATGTCCAATCCCTTAATGTTTCACTAAGATCCCCTCTCATCGTTCTACTAACATATGACGGTCCCGCCATCCCGGGAATTAACCTCGTGAACCTACGCTGCATTCCCTCAATAGCAAGAATGTCCTTCCTCAAATTTGAAGATCAAAAACTGCACACAATAATTCAGGTGTGATCTCACTATGGCCCTGTACAGAAGGACTTCTTTGCTCCTCTACTGAACTCCTCTTGTTATGAAGGCCAACATGCCATCAGCTTTCTTCACTGCCTGCCGTACCTGCATGCTTTCAGTGACTGATGAACAAGGACCCCCATTGTACTTCCCCTTTTCCTAACTTGGCACCATTCCGATAATAATCTGCCTTCCTGTTCTTGCCACCTAAGTGGATGTCCTCACATTTATCCACATTAAACTGCCTCTGCCATGGATCTGCCCATTCACCCAATCTGTCTAAGTCACCTGCATCCTCATAGCATCCTCCTCACAGTTCACACTGACACCCAGCTTTGTGTCATCTGCAAATTTGCTTATGTAACTTTTAATTCCTTCATCTAAATCATTAATGTATATTGTAAATAGCTGCGGTCCCTGCACCGAGCCTTGCTGTACCCCACTAGTCACTGCCCACCATTCTGAAAGGGACCAATTAATACCTACTCTTTGTTTCCTGTCTGCCAAATATTTTCTATCCGTGTCAGTATCCTATCCCCAATACCATGTGCTCTAATTTTGCTCACTAATCTCCTATGTGGGAGATTATCAAAGGCTTTCTTAAATTCCAGGTACATTGCATCTACTGGCTCTCCCTTGTCCATTTTCCTAGTTACATCCTCAAAAAATTCCAGAAGATTAGTCAAGCATGATATCCCCTTCGTAAATCCATGCTGACTCGGACCGATCCTGTTACTGCGATGACACTGTTGATACCTTTACTAATCATGAATCTATTTATCTCTGCCTTCAAAATATCATTGGCCTCCATGGCCTTCTGTGGCAATGAATTCCACAGATTCACCACCCTCTGACTAAAGAAAATGTTCCTCTTCTTCTTCCTGAAGGAATGTTCTTTTATTCTGAGGCTGTGACCATTGATCCTAGATTCTCCCACTAGTCCCTGGTAGTGCATTTACTTCCTGTTCAGCAGTGTCCAGTCCTCAGTACTATAGATTGCAGCAATGAGCTGCCGACTTAAATGCTTTTGGTGGGATGCTGCCCTGACCCTTTCACACAGCCATTACGTCATGGCTGATACATTAGGCCATTGTTCTCTCATCTCTTTTAGTTGGTTATTTGCAGGGTATCAGTCAATCATCCCACACAGTGAAGTGTCAACATACCTGTCTGGCATGTGGTGTATTAATCGTCAATGAGAGAATGGCATGCATATTGTAATTATGCCCTGTTGCCATCATGCAAATGTTTCATTAAAATAAATAAATAAAAATGGTTTATTAAAAAATAAATTTCAGGAATTATTGTTGAAAATCCAGCGGCGACCAGAACAAGGTACGACTCTTTGGGCGACTAATCATGACCATACAGGCTTCACCCCATGACATGTCGCCAGAGTGTCGCATGTATGGTCGTGAGTAGTCTCCTCAGTCGCCCAAAGAGTCGCAGCGTCTTTCTGGTACCCGCTGAATTTTCAACATGTTGAAAAATTTTCGCCGACCTGCAACGTCCTATGACGGGTGCCGGCAGTCGCCAAAAATAGTTGTGTAAGTAGGACAGGCCCTTAAGGTTTCTAATCAACGTTGCTCTTCCAACTAGGAGGGTCGGTGACAGCTCTAAGCTGAGGCAGTGTGAAGTTTGGCCATTAAACTTATATGGCTAAGAAACAGTTTTTCGATGATTCTTGGTTTAATTTAGTTTAGTTTATTGTCACATGTACTGAGGTGCAGTGAAAAGCTTTTGTAGCGTGCTATCCAGTTAGCGGAAAGACAATACACAATTACAATCGAGCCATTCACAATGTATAGATACACGATAAGGGAATAATCTTGCCTAACTGCAAATAATTGCACAGTAGGGGAAGTGTGCGCAGTGCAAGCCAAGTGAATAAAGTCGTGGTGAAGGATGGTGAATGATGGAGGAATGAGGAAATGATTGGGTTAGTGTGAAATCCTCCTGATCTGAATAGGCTGCAGATGCCTGTCATCTGGTTTCACACACATTGAAAGAGAATGTGTTTTTAAGAGTTGGGATGAAATCCAAAACTTCAGGTTGGAAGCTTTGTTGAGAAAAGTGGGTTTGTGATGATGATTTCATGTAGATAATGCTTTTGATAGTCCATAATTACAGCTTTTGTCCAACATAAAAAAAAACTGTCTCTTTAAATTGGCAACCTTAAAAAAATAGTTCCTGCAGAACAACCTCTAAATCTGGCCTTACCTTAGTCATTAGTATATCTTCTGACAGTTTATATTGAGGTGTCAGATCCACTTCACTTTCTGCACAGTGAATATGTCATTTCAAAGATCCATCAAAATGACTAATAAGGTCTTCAATTATCCTAACCCCTTCACATTAGGTATTAAAAGCAACTCATTACTACATCAAGCTCCATTAACGTCCCTGAGCCTTTTGTAATGCCATCAAGATATTTTTGCACAGTCAATTGGAAACACAGAAGAAACATTAACTGAACAGAATATAGTGTAGCCAGTAGACTCGCCAATCTTTGTAAATGTCTTTTTAAATTAACGTGCATCAGAGGAGTTGTGCGGATGGCAACTAAGCCTTTTTAGAACGCGGCATTTAATTTTCAGGTGGTCTGCTTCCTTTGGCTCCCCAATAAATAAGTAAGCTCAGAATAATCACTAAATAATGGAATCTGAAATTCAATGAAAGGTTTGATAGATCTTAAACTGGGGCAATACGTTGAACAGTAATTGCACAATATTAGCTGATCCTTTCAGACTGCATTGCTGTGTGCCCAATTTTTTTATATTTCAGTGTTAGTTATGTGACTTTCTGCAATTTACTGCACCGCGACGTAGTTTTATCAATGTCCCTTCGCCATCCCTCTCCACCCCTTCTTTCCACCTCTTCTTTCCACCCCTCCAATTGCCCCATCCCCAACCACATACATACAAAACCCTTTGCTTTGTCATATTTTCCAGCCAAACTAGGCTGCCTCATAGGTGTTGATCAAGAAAATAGTAGCTGAAGTATTAATTTCAATAATCATTCACAAGTCTCAATATGTCTCTGGTAACATCAGCAATGGCTGCCTCGCCAACAGTCTGTCTGTCCCTTCTTTGTTGTTTTTTTAGTATGAGTTAAATGTATGTTTTTAGTGTTCTTTAGCTTGTTTTATGTGGGGGGACCGACTTTGGGAGCTCCAACCACCGGAGCCTGCTGAACTTACCATCGTCGAGCTTGCGATCCTTTTGCCAGGGATCGACCTCTGAGCTCTAACCGCGGGAGCCTGTGGACTTTAACATCGTGAAGCTCGCAATCTCTGATTAGAGACCAACTTCGGGAGCTCCAAGCCGCAGGAGCTTTGACTGCCCCGACGCGGGAGCTTGGATCGCCCCGATGCGGGGACTTGGACCGCCGACTGCGGGAGCTTGGATCGCTCAGATTGCAGTTGGTTCGACTGCCCCAACCGCGGAAGAAAAATGAGGGAAGAAGATTAGATTTTATTGCCTTCCATTACCGTGAGGAATGTGGGGAATCCGCTGTGGTGGACATTTATGTTAACTTTTATGTAGTTGTGTGCCTTGTTGCTTTTTTTTCAGTATGGCTGTATGGTGATACGAATATCACTGTACCTTAATTGGTACATGTGACAATAAAAGACCTTAAAACCTTTGAAATGTTATTGTGACTTCGGAACCAGGCAGAGTTCATTGATGAAAGAAGGATTTTAATTAACTGATTTAGGAAATCAATTGGAACCACCAAAACTTTTGATTTCCTGTGTAAAGATCTGAGTTTTAATTTTCTTAAAGAAAATTACTCTTTAACTCTGACATTCTTCCATTGTTTGGGTTAATGGGAGAAGACTTGTTATAGCAACTGTGATAGCTGCTTATTACTGGATGAAGTGGTAAAAATGTTGTTCAATCAGTATTGCGGAAATCAGAGAAAGAAGTGAACATTCACACGGCCAGATTCAGGGACAGTTTCTTCCCAGCTGTTATCAGGCAACTGAACCATCCTACTAACAACTAGAGAGCCGCCCTGAGCTACTAACTCATTGGAGACCCACAGACTATCTTTGATCGGACTTTACCTTCCACTAAACGTTGTGCCCGTTTTTGCAATTGATCATGTATCTGTACACTACGGATGGGTAATTTTAATCATGCATTGTCTTTCTGCTGACTTGTTAGCATGTAACAAAGGCTTTTCACTATACCTTGGTACATGTGACAATAAATTAAACTCAACTCAAAACTCAATTTATTTTGCAGAACCAGGACGTATGGCATCTCGCAGGGAATCAGCAACATACCCTCCCTTCACCAAGGTCTGAGCATTCTATTGGGCTAATTTTCTGCTACTTTGGAAAACGAATGCTCTGATGTTCTTCAGCTGGTTCAGGCAGAGTTCTCCTTGATGAAGATCGTTTCGCCTGGGGCTTGATGAAGGGTTCCTATCACGCCATTAGAAAGATGCTACTTTTCTATCTGAAAAGAATCATCACAAAAAGAAAGCTGATACATATAAAGAAGACAAGGCCGATTCTCAAAGATATATATAACCATTGTCCATATATATATATTTTGTTCGGACATATAACCATCGTCCACAAAGTTTCTGGTGCCTTGCAAACATATCATCTAATTCTGCAGATGGGAGGTAAATCGTTCTCGCAGGAAGTGATTGGGGAACCCAACTGTCAAGCCATTGGAAAAACCTAGGTCACACACAGTGATTAACATCCAAAGACTTTATTAGAGTTACAGCATAGGTAACGTCATCTTAATAAGTAACTCAAGACTGAAGGGGAAAGGGCTGAGAAGCTTTCTGTTAAACTCGTGGGTGTAGCTACAAAGTATGACTCATAACATGAGTGACACTGATCTACATCCTCCTTCTTAAAGAATTAAATGTCAGTACAAAACCATTGACTAAATAAGCCATGAATAGCAATTGATAATAAACTGGAGGAAAGTCAAACATAGCCCGGGTGCTTCACGGTGGGCTTGCAAACACGACCAGCACGTGTGCGATAAAAAACATTGCCGTTTTTCCTCACAGGGGACAGAGCCGGTGGCTTCATGGGTGACGGAGATTGAACCAGCATTCCCGGTGATGAAACGGGACTGCAGTGCAGGCGGAGTGGGCGTCGCCACTGGCAAAGCAGCCACTCCCGAAGTGGGTTGTTGTACTGGTGTAGGCGAATCAATGCCGCTGGACACGGACAGAACTACACTTGTGCGGTCTGGATAATACGGAGGTGGAGTCAGCTCATTCACAGGCAGGATGTTGTCTGTTAAGCCTGTAGGTGTCGCCATCGGCCCTGACCAGATATGAGCGTGGCTCAGAAGCAGTTCCAGAAATTACACCGATACGGTCATGGGCTTTGTCAGTTTGCAAACAAACCACCTGCCCTTTGGTTAATGGTGGCAGCGGCCTACTTGCCTTGTCATACCACTGTTTGTTAATGTCACGCTTTTGTTGTAACCTGGACTGGACCTCCGATGGTGGAACCACCTGTGGGATCATTGCCAGATCCGCCACAGGCCGTGGCTCGGGTCTGCCTTGACAGTAAACATTGAGAGGGTGAACCCAAAATGGGGTCGCGGGGGATGTTGTGTCGGTTGAGCAGATCCAGGTACACGTTGGAATTAATTCTGTACGATCGTTCCATGAGCTGTTTGGCTGCCTGCTCAGCTGGTCCATTCGACTGTGGATATTCTGGGTTGCTGGAGATGTGGCGAAAACACCACCATGCAGCAAACTTCTTGAAGTGTTGGCTGGTAAATTGACTGCTGTTATCAGATAGCAGTATGCACGGAGCTCCGTGGCCTGCAAAATGGCGCGCAAGCTTCGAAACTACCCTGCGAGAAGTGGGGCTGATAAGATAATCAATGTCAAACCATCCAAAATACGAATCGACAAGTACCAGGTACTGCTTGCCATGTCATTCAAACATGTCAGTTGCCAATGTAGACCACGGGAGAACAGGAACCGGATGTGAAAGAAGTGTTTGCTTTTGTTGATGAGGTGCCAAGCTGTGACACACTGGACACCACATTCTCGGTGATGTATTCGGCCATGCCAGGCCAGTCAAATATGTTTCTTGCTCGTCGGACGGTGGCATCAGCGCCTGGGTGCCCTGCGTGGACAGCGTTAAAATACTTGCTGTGCAGCGAAGCAGGAACCACAGCCTTGTGTCCTTTTACAATAATGCCATCCTGCAGCACTAGCTCATCGTGGACGACAAAGAAAGGCCGAACTGGCAGCGGAACATTGTGGTGTTTGTCTGGCCAGCCGCGCTTAATGACGAAGGCGAGCGACCGTAAGGTACCGTCAGCAGCAGTGTGGGCAACCAAGTCCTCCACACAGGATGAGGGACTAAAGGACACAGACATTATGATAAAGTCATCATCCGGCGAGGATGGACTCTCACAGGTCTTCCGGGGTGCACGCGAGAGAGTGTCAACCAGGTGCATATCCTTACCACGTTTGTAGGTCAGAACAATGTCATATTTTTGAAGTTGTAGCAGCATCTGCTGTAAGCGTGCTGGAGAGACATGAATCGGTTTGTTAAAGATGCTGATCAGGGGTTGGTGGTCAGTTTCAATCGTGACCGTATGTCCAAAGATAAAATCGTTAAATTTCTTGCAGATGAAAACAACCGCCAGTAGCTCTTTCTCAATTTGGGCATATCCTTGTTCTGTGTCAGTCATAGTGCGCGAGGCATAGGCAACAGGCTTATTGCTGCTACCGTCATTTTGAAGACATGCTGCACCTAGTCCGTGTTGTGAAGCATCGCAAGTCAGTGTGACCGGTCGTTTAGGATCAACTGCTGAAAACCGCTGTCGCAATGCTAAAATGGCTGACGCTCACACAAAAGATTTAGGGCATTCTGCTGGTCATGAAATTAATGTTGCCGGCATGTCTTATCAAATCTCTCGCCGTTCTCCTCAAGTGCCCGACAACTCCATTGTGAGACTAATAGAGAATTGTTTTAACTGTGGGGGTTTGCATGCTGCTGCTCATGGCCGTTGCCCTGCGTATAGAAAATTATGTCGATTTTGTAAAAAAATGAATCATTTCTTCATATGCTGCCGCTCGTGTAGCAACAGAGTTCAAACAAGGCAATCTAGTTCATTCACTTGGCCATGAGAACTTGCTCTCGGAATGCTCTCAACCAGCTCCCATGGATTTGCAGGCTGCTAGCGAAGGTTTTGAATTGGATGTGCATTCCCTGTCTGATTCAATACACAAATGACTAGACCCCAAGGTCGCTTTGCTCGTTAATGGCAAGAACTTTTATCTGAAAGTTGACACAGGGGCAGATGTAATGTGATCTGTCCAGCTGTGTTGAAAAAGCTACGAAAAACAGAGACTGTCACTCCTACGGCTGCCTACCTTCTCCCATTTGCAGGAGGTCCAGTGCACTCTATCGGTCAAGTCGAGTTACACTGCTGCCTTAACTCACGTGTCCACAACCTGAGTTTATATGTTGTTGGTGAGGATGTGCCAATGCTTGTCACGACCTGGGACTTGACTCTTTCAGCTCTTCTGTTTGTCATCTGACTACAACCTGTGACTTTAGCCAACAAATCCTGGAACAATGCAAAACTTTATTTGGCGACAAGCTGGGCAGGTTGCCTGTTAAGTACACAATTACCATTAACCCTGAGATAATCCCAGTTGTCCGTCCAGTAGATAAGATTCCCCATGCTATGCGGGACCGTGTTCAAAGTGAACTCAACAGAGTGGTGTCTCTAGGTGTGATTGCTTCCGTCGCTAACCCTTCGGATTGGGTCTCCATCGAAGAAGAATAAAGCCGAAATACGGGTTTGAATCAACCCTAATGACTTAAACACAACATTAAACGACCTCCCATGCGCACTGTGGACGAGATTGCAGCGCAGATTGCTGAGGCAACTGTATTCACTGTACAAGATGCCAAGAGTTAATTCTGGCAGATTTTGCTAGAACACAACTCCTTCAAGTTAACCACTTTCAGCACACTGTTTGAGTCATACAGATTTCTTCGAATGCCTTTTGGCATAAGCTCTGCCAGTGAAGTATTTCACCAATCTATGGAGCAGTTGTTTGCGGGTTACCCATGCTCCATTGTGGTGGATGACATCCTCGTTGCTGGACGAACTGTCGAAGAACAAGATACTAATCTGACAAAGGTCCTAGATCACGCCAAGGCCATTAACCTCAAGCTAAACCTTCAAAAATACAAATTCAGGGTAAGGGAGGTGAAATATAGGCCATGTGTTCACTAAGGACGGCCTAAAAACTGATCCGGCAAAAACCAGTGCCATCAATAAGCTCCCAGCACCCACAGACGTGCTCGGTCTACAAAGATTCCTTGGCATGGTGAACTACTTGAGCAAATTTATTCCGGACTTAAGTGAAATATCAGCCCCGTTGCGCCAGCGTACACAGAAAGACGCTGGCGCAGGATAAAGGGAGATGTTAGGTATATAGTTTATCCTGTCTATAGACAGTGTGCGTGCAGCCATTTTGACCGGTCTTGCTGGCAGCATTGAGTAAAGAATTAAAGACTTCTGTTGCAAATTAAAGACTCTCAAGTTTTGTGCAGACCTAGAAAACGAACACAAAAGTGGTATCAGGAGTGGGATACTTTGGATTGCATCCAAAGACCCAGATAAGAGCCTATTTTTTGATTTTAGAAAACTAACTAACATATCTCGACAATTCGAACGTTTCGATCCCGAGCGAGAAAGGTGGTTGTCGTATTTAACGCGAGTTTTATTTTGAAAGTATGGCAATTACGACTGACCAGAGGAAAAAGGCTCTCTTGTTCATCAATGTCTCCAGAAACTTTTGCACTGCTTCAAAATTTACTTACAGAAGAAGTAACTGAAATCACGACGGCTTTGCAGCTGCATTTCAAAGGATGTCTAAATCTCCTCGCAGCTTGCCTTAATTTCTACAGGACGTTGCACCAGGGAGGGCAATCGATTACCAAATTTCTTGCCAAACTTCGCACCAAGGCAAAGGCCTGTGATTTTAAAACACAATGCTGCGAAAAGTGCCAAGACAATGCGTTGCGGGATAGACTGGTCATGGGCTGCAGGCACGCATTCATCGAGCAAGCGATTCTCAAGGAATTGGATGCCTCATTGAAGAATGTGCTGCAGTGCGCTAAGATGGTCGAGCTGCTGAGTAAAGAACTACACAAAATGGCCGGCAAATCAGCGTCGAAGTTCCCTCAGGAGGTGCATACAGTTCATCAGACTCGTCCGCAACACCAGAAATCACTTGATCGACCCAGAGCAACTCCAGAGAAGGTGGGACAGTTTCATAAGACCCATTCCCCTGTGGGGGGAGGATCGAAACCCTGCTACCGGTGCGGCTCGACTGCTCATCATCACCGTGAGTGCACGTATATCAAGTCCGTTTGTTATGCCTGTTACCGAAAAGGTAATCTCCAGTGTGTCAATCCATAGGAAAGCTGAGAAAGGGCAAGAAAGCGCAAAACAAACTCGACCAAATCGCGGAGTGCTCGGTGTGTCTACGATCACCGACAAGACGAAGATTTCGCTGCGGGTCTCGAATGTCGATCTTCAGTTCCAGATGGACACTGGTGCTGCTGTGTCGCTAGTGGGTCAGGACATCTGGGGGAGGATCAGTTCGCCATAACCAAAACCGGCCAACATCCGCCTTATCGGATACGGACGACACCCCATTCCCATGAAAGGCAAATGCACTGTCGCCGTTTCCTGCAATGCGATGACACAGATGTTGGCGCTGATCGTCGTTGGCAAATAAGGTACATCCCTGTGCGCCATCGACTGGATCCTTGCTTTCAAGCTTGACATGAACGCCTTGATCTACAATTGATCATCTATGGCATTGTCATCTACCACGGATTGCAACATAGTCAGCATGAAAATGGTGCATGAACAACCTACGAAAACAGGATGTCGAATGGCACAGGTCCAAAGAGTGTGACCATGCATTCACCAGGTTGAAGGAGATGCTCGCCCAGAAGACGCGTTTGGTCCACTATCACCCATCGAAGCTGATCTCGCTGGCCGCCGATGCATCGCCATCTGGTCTTGGAGCAGTAATCTCACAAATGGCGCCGAACGGCAAGGAAGAACCAATCGCGTTTACATCCAAAAGGCTGACGACCGCCGAGAAAAACTACAGCCAAGTGGAGAAAGAACAGCATACAGATAAAGCAAATACTGATATCTCTTCAAAAGAGAACACTGAGGAAAACTCTGTTGATTCTGGGCATTTAGCAAAAGTTGTGAAATGCAATAAAGGCTGGAAAAAAAAGAGCGGAGCAAGGTCAAGCCAAATGGAGACGTTCAAACTGGAAAGGGGGAATGTGATGTTTGGTGGACTGTGTGGGGTGGGAGGACCCATTGCTCCTCCAGTGCAGCAGTTGGCGTTGCACAGGACAAAGGGAGATGTTTTGTATAGTTTATCCTGTCTGTAGACAGTGTGTGTGCAGTCATTTTGACTTGTCTTGCTGCCAGCATTGAGTGAAGCATTAAAGACTTCTGTTGTAAATTAAAGACTCCCAAGGTTTGTGCAGACCTAGAAAACAAACACGAAAGATCCCACTTCTGACACCATGTCGAGCTTCTGCTGTTGGAATAACTTAGGTCACACACAGTGATTAAGATCCAAAGACTTTATTAGCATTACAGCACAGATAACTTAATCTTAATATGTAACTCAAGACTAAAGGAGAAAGAGCTAAGAAGCTTTCTGTTAAACTATCGGGCGTGGCTATAAAGAATGGCTCATAACATGAGTGACACTGATCTACACCAACTGCTGACCATTTTACTTCCTTTTGGCTGCATTGAAACCAACAGGTTTGAAACCACCAGGTCATTTATTCAGGCCCTTAACATCTATCCTCTCTAAGGAACACAACACAAGGACATAAACAACAGGAGCAGGGGTTGCCTGTTCAATTCCTAAAGTCCCTGTCCCACTTAGGAAACCTGAATGGAAACCTCTGGAAACTTTGTGCCCCACCCAAGGTTTCCATGAGGTTCCCGGAGGTTCCGGTCACTCTTCCTAATTGTGGAAAGTGGTTTCCGCATAATCGCAGCTTCTGCTATGTTCCTGCGATTATTTAAAAAAAAACAAAAACGAAAAATAGGTTGCCGTTTTGTCGAAGCCAGTGGTGGGGTCGCATTTTTACTGACAGCCAATCGAAGGCCTTCACTGAATGGCCATTCTGATTGGCTCATTGGAGTTTTCAGCAAATACATCTTATTTGGTTTTCAGGACCTAGAAGATCCGCCGGAAGGTACAATGCCTGCTAATTTTATTAAACTTCCTAAAACTGTCTCCACTGCTTCTCTCCCCTTGTCTCTCCCTTATCTCTCCCCCCTTCTCTCTCCCCCCTTCTCTCTCCCCTCTTCTCTCTCCCCCCTTCTTTCCCCTTCTCTCTCCCTTTCTCTGTCCTTCTCTCCCTCCCTCCTGCGCTCTCTAAAGGACTTACCATGCTCTGTGGCAGCTGTTTACTTTCCTCTTTACACAGAGAAAACGCTCCTCCGCTGTCCCTGGCCCCCTCCTTCGCGATGTGTGTGCGGTCAGCAGCAAAGATCCTAGGTCAGTAGATGCAGCTCACGCTTCGGTTGAGGCTTTCCAGGCAATTGACCAGAACCTCTGGTGACTCATGGAGAATGACCTGACCCCCCCCGGCAAACTCTGAGAACCTCACGGGAACCTCTGGGAACCTCACGGAAACCTTTGGTGGGGCACACGGACCAGAGGTTTCCGTTCAGGTTTCCTAAGTGGGACAGGCCCTTTCGGGCTGCCCTGCTATTTTGTAAAGCTGCATCTGATTCTTCACCTCAGCATCCAATATCCATATATTCCTCGGTTTCCTTAAACTCTATCTTGATTTATACTCAGCAACTGAGTTTCATTATCTCGAGAGTACAAAAGATTTACTACCCTCTCTGTGAAGAAATTCTTTCCCACCTCAGTTCTCAATGGCCCATGGATTATTTTGAAATCTGAAGAATGGTCTCGACCCGAAAGGTCACCCATTCCTTCTCTCCAGAGATGCTGCCTGTCCCGCCAAGTTACTCCACCTTTTTGTATCTACCATTATTTTGAAATGATGATCCCTGGTTTATCAAATGCTGGCCAGGGGCAGTGTCATCCCTCCATCTGCCTTGTCAAACTCCATCTGCCTTGCACATTTCAGTGGTGTAACCATTCATTCTTTAATTATTAAAATCTTAGAGAATCGGCCTCGTCTTCTTAACCTTTCCTCATTGTGCAACTCCGCTTCACTCCACTTCACTCAGAAATCAATCAGGTGAACTCCCCCTAAAGCAGATATTTCTTTTCTTAGGTAAGAAGGCAAGACCTTTAAGCCCCTGTCCCACTTACGTGTCCTTGGCAAGCTAATTATGCAACCTAGTGGTCGTATTGAGGCGTGACGGTCCCGCGAAGGTCGCGCATGACTTCATGCATTCGCACAGCCGTCTGGAGCATGTGACGTCATTTGAAGATGGACACAAAATGCTGGAGTAACTCAGCGGGACCGGCAGCATCTCTGGAGAGAAGCAATGGGTGATATTTCATGTCGAGACTTCTTCAGTCTGAAAGAAGGGTCTTGACCCGAAACGTCATCCATTCCTTCTCTCCAGAGATGCTGTCGGTCCCGCTGAGTTACTCCTGCATTTTGTGTCTATTTTCAATTTTCTTGGCCCCGCTCTGGGAGTAGAAGTGGGAACGGATCCGGACCGCAATGGCTGTGAGCCCCAGGCTGAGTTCAATGATTGTCTGCCTGCTTCTGCTGCTGTTGGAGGTGAGATGTTGCGTCGCGCCAGGGCCTTGGGCCTGTCCTACTTTGGCCGTCAGTTCCGCAATGGGCTGTTGGCGCGCAAAGATTTTGTTCGCTACAAAATTTCGGAGCGCCGCGCAGTATCGCGCACAACTACATACCCCTCCGCGCTTCTCAGTGGGACCGGACCCGCACGGCCACACGATGCCATTGCGCTTCAACGCGATGACGAGGTCACGTAATTTGCATGCCAAGGTGGGACAGGGCCTTGACGCTAATATTCCAGGTGCCCTCCCATCAAGCTCCTATATAAATGCAATGAAATGTCATTATACTTCTGCTCAAACCCTCTTGCCATAAAGCACAACATGTCATTTGCCTTTCTCATTGCACAATGAACTTGCGCTTTAACTTTCAGTCATTTGTGTATTGGAACACCTCGAAGCCTCTGTACATTAACAGCCTCTCACCATTTAACTAACACACTGCTTTTTTTTCTATCGAAGTGATCACCTCACATTTTCCGCATTATATTCCATAAACCTCATGCAGCAGCTTTCTGTGATATTCCTAAGATATCATATTTTTTCACCATTTGCCTGTTTAAAGCCTTGTTCGTTTTCCCCTTTCTGTTTGTCATTTTTACACAGCTTAAATAAGAAATTACTGTGTTCAAAACTGTAATTGGAGGCTAAAGTCTTTGAGCAAAATACCCCAAAGGAAACTTGTCACTGCTGCACTAAGGCCAACCTAACGGCGAAGTAAAGGGCCAGTATATTTTCTGAAATGTTATTAGATAATGGTGGACGCCTTTTAAATGCGATCTACATTGTAACTGCGTTTCAGTCCTATTTTTGAAGGACAAATCTTAAGGTTTCCTAATATGAATCACAAGGTTGTGCATATGTGGCAAAGCATTTCCATCAAAATTTATTTCATAAGATCTCTCTTCCCCATTGCCCATTTGCTGCAAATTTGGGATAAATGTCACTGTAACTTGAAGAATATAAACCATAGAACTATACAGCACAGGAACTGGACTTTGGTCCACAACATCTGTGTTTAACATAATGCCAAGTCTAACTCTTATCTGCCATAATCCATATTGCTCCATTCCCTGCATATCTATGAGCCTATTTAATTCTCCTAAATTCCTCCCCTGGCAGTTCATTCCTAGCACTGTGGCCTCTAGTTGGTGATATTTAAAACTACTGTATATCCTCTGGTATTTGATATTTCCATCCTGGGGAAAAAGTTCTGTCTGTCTATCCTATCGATGCTTCACATAATTTTATATACTTCCATCAAGTCTCCTCTCTATCTCTGGCATCCAGAGAAATCAATCCAAGTCTGTCCACCAGTTCCCTATAGCAAATACACCTTACTCCATGGGTGCTGTCTGTATGGAGTTTGTACGGTTTCCTCATGACCTCCTTGGGTTTTCTCCGAGCTCTTGAGTTTCCTCCTGCACTCCAAAGACGTACAGGTTTCTAGGTTAATTGGCTAGATAAAAGTGTAAATTGTCCCTAGTGTGTGAGGGATAGTGTTAATGTGTGGGGATCGCTGGTCGGTGCGGACTCGTTAGGCTGAAGGGCCTGTTTCTGCGCTGTATCTCTAAACTAAACTAAAGGGTGGTGCCAGCAATGGCTCCCTCGCAAACAGTCTGTCTGCCCTTTCATTCTTTGTGTTTTCATTGTATGTGTTAAAGATATGTTTTTAGTGTTCTTTAGCTTGTTTTATGTGTGGGTTGGGGAACATTTTTTTCTAATCTCATACCTTGACGGAGATGCGATTTTGTTCTGTACCATATCTCTGTCCGTACTACGGCCTAACATTGAGGAATTGGCGGCTTTTGCTGGAGACCGACTTTTGAGAGTTCCACCACGGGTGCCTAGGAGACTTTAACATCGTGGAGCCCGCGATCCCTTTGCCAGACTGACGTCGGGAACTCCAAGCCGCAGGAGTTTCGTCCATCTCAACGCGGGAGTTTCGATCGTCCCGATGCGGGAGCTGCGACCGCCAGCTGCGGGAGCTTTGATCGCCCCGACAGATGGTTCGACTGCCCGAACCCCAGGAGAAATAAAGAGGAAGATTAGGTTTTTTTGCCTTCCATCACAGTGAGGAATGTGGGGAATCCACTGTGGTGGATGTTTATGTTAACTTTTAGGTATTTTTGTGTCTAGTTACTTTTTTTTCCGTATGGCTGTATGGTAATTTGCATATCACTATACCTTAATAGGTACAGTGACAATAAATGATCATTGAAACCTTTGAAACCTTTAAAGTAAACTACACTAAAGTAAGGTGGACAAAAATGCTGGGGAAACTCAGCGGGTGAGGCAGCATCTAGGGAGCGAAGGAAAATGGCAATGTTTTGGGTCAAAACTCTTCTTCAGACTGATGTGAGGGTGTGGGGTGCAGGAAGAAGATAGGAAGAGGTGGAGCCAGTGGGCTGAGGGAGAGCTGAGAAGGGGAGGAGAAAGTAAAGACTACCTGAAATTAGAGAAGTCAATGTTCATACCGCTACCTCCTCCAAATTCCGGCGGTCCTCGCTCTGGCCATGGAGGAGGCCCAGGACAGAAAGGTCGGATTCGGAATGGGAGGGGCAGTTGAAGTGCTGAGCCACAGGGAGATCAGGTTGGTTATTGCGAACCGAGCGGAGGTGTTCGGCGAAGCTGAACTAAAGTAAACTCTCTGTCTTCTATCTGTAAGCCAGTTATGAATCCATACAGCCCGTGCACATTAATCTTCCAGATCAGTCCACCATCAGGACTATCAAATGCCTTCCTAAAATCAATGCAGTCAACATCCACTCCCATACCCTGATCAATCACCTTAGTCACCTTTTCAAAGAACTCGATCAAATTAGTAAGAAATTATGTGCTGCTTACAAAACAATGCTGACTGTCCCTAATTAACCAATTCTCTTCCAAATGGGAATAAGTTGTATTCTGAAATACCTGTTGCAATAGCAACCCTACCACTGACGTGAGTTTCTCTGGCCTATATTTCCTTCGATTCTCTCTACTTTCTATCTTAAACAAATGGACAAGATTTGCTCCAATACTTTGGGACCTTGCCTGTGGCTAGAGAAGATGCAAAAAAAAATTGTCAAGGCTCCCACAATCCCCTCTCTTTACTCGGGGGATGCAAATGCTTTGTTTTCATGCTTTCCACTCTTTCTTTGCTTAAATTACTGGAGATGAACTACAGAATTCCTGTGGAAATTTACCCCGCAATGTTAAAATTACCCAACAGTTTGAACATTGAATTTTCCAATCTGTGCCCCCACTTCCTCCCCACCACAGTGCGCACCCATTTCTCCCACTGCTTCTCCCCCCATCCCCTTACACCTCCAGCCCTCCTTCTGACTTTACATTTCAGTCCTCTTCCTTCATACCCTTTTGTCTCATTTTCATCTCTAGGCTTTGCCCACCCTTTTGCAATCAACCTCCTTTACCTGTCGATAGTCGCAAAAAGCTGGAGTAACTCAGAGGGACAGGCAGCATCTCTGGAAAGACGGAATAGGTGATGTTTCAGGTCGAGGCCCTTCCTGCAACATTTTGTCTGCTCCACTGTGACCCGCTGAGTTATTCTCGCTGAGTTACTCCAGCACTTTGTGTATATCTTCAGTTTCAACCAGCATCTGTAGTTCCTTCCTACACCATTAGCTGTCCATCTATCACTTGTCAGACTTTGATTCACCCCCACCTCTTTTCCAATTCCTCCACCACTATCAGCCTGATGAAGAGTCCAAATCTGAAACGTTACCTATCCATTTCCTCCACGGATGCTGCCTCACCTTTTGAGTTACTCCAGAACTTTGTGTTTTATACATGGTCAAATTAGTTTGTGTCCTGGTTTCAACTGAAAATCATAACACTCTCAGTGCCAGCTCTGCTCCGATGAAACCAGAATGGAATATTTTTCCATGAAGAGCATTATTGTGCACTGTACTGCATTTCTTCATCTCTGGACCTGATATCCCTATGACCAGAGTAAGATCTTAAGCATTATGAAAGATTTGTCTTGAGGTTGGCCTGAATCATTTTATAGATACAGTACGTGCAATTCATATGATAGCAGAGCTGAAATATTTGGAGTGAATATTAATATGTGGAACCATTGTACAAATGCCTTTGTAGTAATTAGAATGTTTTGGTGATTATTTAAATTGTAGTAATTCAGCTTTGAAATAGGCCCTTCAGCCCACCAAATCTGCACTAACCATGAGGTTCTTCCATATGTACATGCACATGCACATGCACACACACGACAATTTACCGTAGCCAATTAACCTGCAAACTCACATGTATTTAGGCTTTAGGAAGGAAACCATACCGTCACAGGATGAATGTGTAAATTCCACATAGACAGCACCAGACGTCAGGATTGAACACAAATCACCGGTGTTGGGGTGGAAGATTGCAAACTTCATGTGGTCCGCCCTGTTTCCACGAATGCAATCAACCCGGCGTGCACAATCAAATAAGGTCAAATAGAACAAGTTGTCCTACAACTTTAGGCTGTGCGCGCCATACGCAAGAAGAAGACTGGTGCTGTGGGGAAGATGCTGTTTCTCACGGTGCCTCCAAATTTGTTGCCATCTTGTTCTGAAAGAACTATTGCAGTTTTGTGGCAGAACTGTTCATTCAACAAGTGCTGCAGCTAAAATCGCTTGGAATAATTGCACAAAGGTTAACGTAGTGCGTCTCATTGATTGGTTGCAATGACATTAGATTCACATTTCAACTTGGGAACTTATCAAAAGGAGAGCAAATTTCACGTATATTCTCTAAAATGTGAATCTGCAAACCTAGAATTCTATTTGCTTTATTCTCTACCTCAGACCTCTGTCGAATCAGGTGAGCAATAACTAAACTGCCCTTCATTTTCATTTAACATTCCCATAGCAACTTCTAAACCCACTTGGTCATCTTTTTGCTGGGATTTATTGATTCTAGAATCATAGTCTTTCTATAACTTCCTTTGTTAAATGTTAAACGTTCATAAAAAAAATATACTGTAGTATTGGATGAAATTTTGTTAATTCTTTTTCTGGCACAAAGAAACCTCAGAGAAGCAGCTAATTGGCACATTTCAGCTCCATAAGGGTCTCTCAGGGGATTAATTTCCTGTCTAACTACACTCTTGCTGTTAAATTATTGGAAGATTTTTTGTTTGGTGTTATGTTTTACGTTTGATGCTCTGTTGCTTTCCAACTCTACCTTGGCACCCTTTCCTTTTTATCTGATCAGCTTCTGCATATTGTGCTCAACGGTCACACTCCTCTTTTATTTAGTTTAAGAGACAGTGTGGAAACAGGCCCTTTGGCCCACCGAGTCCATGCTGACCAATGATCACCCATATGCCAGTTCTATGCTACACACTAGGGACAATTTACAGGTCAATTAACCTGCAAATCTGCATGTCTTTGGAATGTGGGAGGAAACTAGAGCACTCAGAGAAAAACCCACACGGTCATGGGGAGAACATACAACTTTGTACAGACAGTACCCGTAGTCAGGATCGAACACAGATCTCTGGCATTGTAAAGCTGCAACTCTACCGCTGCAACACAGTGCTGACCAAAGGCATTTCTACTCAATGTGGTCTTTTTGAAATCTCTTATAGAAACGTAGAAACATAGAAAATAGGTGCAGGAGGAGGCCATTCGGCCCTTTGAGCCAGCACCGCCATTCATTTTGGCTGATCGTCCCCAATCAACAACCCATGCCTGCCTCCTCCCCATATCCCCTGATTCCGCTAGCCCCTAGAGCTCTATCTAACTCTCTCTTAAATCCATCCAGTGAATTCCCTCTGTGGCAGGGAATTCCACAAATTCACAACTCTCTGGGTGAAAAAGTTTTTTCTCACCTCAGTCCTAAATGGCCACCCCTTTATTCTAAGACTGTGGCCCCTGGTTCTGGACTCGCCCAACATTGGGAACATTTTTCCTACATCTAGCTTGTCCAGTCCTTTTATAATTTTATATTATATTATATCTCCCTTAATTTTTTTATTATTCTTTAGCGGACCATTTTTATTTCACTTGATATTTTACTCATAGGTACACATCCATTGGCTACTGGAGGGGCCCCAGGGCTCAAAGATGGACAGACAGAGAGAGGGGTTTTGCGTCCAAGGAAGGCGATGGCTGGAGGCTTGCAGCAGCCTGGGGCTTGCCTGGATCGGACATCGCTCATAAGGAGTAGAGCGCAAACTGGACTTTTATGGCGGCAAAACATTGCGCCTCTTCCATGTGGGCTCAGTCGTCTATTTCTATACAATTGCTAATCGAGGATGTGCTTGTGTGCAGGAACTGGACTGTCTGTAAGAAAAGGAATTTCACTGTGCATTTGCACATGTGACAATGAAAGCACCTTTGAATCATCCTGCAAGCTCAGCATTTGAAAGATGTCCACTTTATCCTGAACAGATGTATTTTTAAGTGGTATTCTCCTTCCTCCTCTATCTAATCCCAGCCTTGATAACTAATTCACATTCATGGAGCTTGGCTATACTAAGCTGTTCTCTAGAGTTAATTTATGTGGTCACATGATTTCTCAGTTTGCACTGTGCCGTGGTCGTTGCTCAATTGTTCAGTTATTTCTTGAATCATGTTTCATCACTCATGAGGCTACCAGCAAGCTGTCTCTCCTTGGCTCTCAGATATACGGAAACAGACTTTCAATTTGGCAGGCAGGCATAATACCAATTTAATACCAATTACCATAATACCATACGATCAATTTTCCTCCGGGGATGAATAAAGTTTATCGTATCGTATCGTATATTGACATTGTAGAGAAAAGAAGATGGTTACACAACGGTCACAACTTGTTGACAGTTTTGTGCCCATGTACCAAGTTGAAAATCCAACCTTATTCCCCTATCATGCATCTGTCTACTATGATTGGCTTGATTGTAATCATGTCTAGTCTTTCCACTGACTGGTTAGCACGCACCAAAAGCTTGTCAGTGTACCTCGGTACACGTGGCAATAAACTCAACTGAAACTGAACTGAACCTACCCGATGAAATTGCTAATAAAATTGATGAGATTCCATCCAGTCTTAATCACGTAACTGAACACATTCATTGGTTCATTTTACTCAGTCTTCAAACAGATTTATTAAAGCCCAAGTCATTCCACTTATTTTAATTTTTAAATCTTTAGCAGGCTTGTCAAGGTGGTGTCCCAGAGCTGGGAATACTAGTTGCTGTGGGTATTATGCTTTGGCGTTTGATCCATGTATGCAAAGGTGGGATTGAATCTCGGTCCATGGAGCTGCGAAGAAGCTGTTCTAAAAGTTATGCCACTATACCTCCTTGATGCAGGTTAATAGCAAAGGGGATTTATGAGCATTTATGAGAGGGAATAAGCTGCAGGGGTTTAGGGAAACTAGAGAGAAGCATCAGAGTCTAATAGGTGTTCCCCCAGGAAAGGCATGGACCTGATAGGCAAAATGGCTTCCTTCAGTGCAGAGGTATGTAGAACAAATGTTTGCACGTTTTGAAACATAGGCTGGTAAATACAGGTCCACCAGCAATTTTCAAGCAACAGGTAAAACATATAAAATTATAAAAGGACTGGATAAGCCAGATGCAGGAAAAAATGTTCCCAAGGTTGGGCGAGTCCAGAACCAGGGGCCACAGTCTTAGAATAAAGGGGAGGCCATTTAAGACTGAGGTGAGAAAAAACTTTTTCACCCAGAGAGTTGTGAATTTGTGGAATTCCGTGCCACAGAGGGCAGTGGAGGCCAAATCACTGGATGGATTTAAGAGAGAGTTAGATAGAGCTCTAAAGGCTAGTGGAGTCAAGGGATATGGGGAGAAGGCAGGCACGGGTTATTGATTGGGGCCGATCAGCCGTGATCGCAAAGAATGGCGGTGCTGGCTCGAAGGGCCTAATGGCCTCCTCCTGCACCCATTTTCTATGTTTCTTTGTTTCTAGGTGGTCCGGCACCTCCTTTAATCCAGACAAAATTCCAGGAGCGCACTTGAAACCATCCCGCCCACCCGGAAGACCCACGTAAATGCAAAGCATTAGCAGCTGACCTTGAACTCATCTGGATTTCCACTCCGAGCGGCCATTTGAACTTGCCCCCTGGGCCGGTCTCTATACTCCGGTTCGGCCAAAGCTGGCAGATCCATTCCCATAGACAACTTCCAAGGCCAACTTTGCGGGCCGGTATCTTGCCCCCCTCCTCCCCCCCACGGCCATGACATCTGTTGGTCTGGCGAAACGGGTAATATGGCTAGGTTCTAGAACCAAGGGTGCTGGAAAATAGGCGGTGGACCCATAAAAGAATTCAGGATGTGTCTCTGCATGGGTTGGATGCAAAAACATGTGTGATTCTCTGCTTGCTGTGTACTTCAGAATTGCAATTATTGCTCAGAGGTGAGCAATGGTGGTAGGTGGGGGGGTTGGGGAGGGGGGGGGGGGGGAGAGGAGGTGGAGTCATATAGCATAGAAACAGTCACTCAGTGAAATTTGACCAAAATGTTCCAGTCACCCTAGTCCCACCTGCCTGCATTTGGCCCATATCCCTCTGAATCGTTCCCATCAATCCAAATGTCTTCTAAATGTTGTTAAAATACCTGCCTCAACTACCTCCACTGGCAGCTTGTTCCATATATCCACCACACTCTATGTGAAAAAGTTGCCCTACCAGTTCCTATTAAATCTTTCAACTATCACCTTAAACCTATGTCCTCTTGTGGTTGATTCCCCTATTCTGGGTAACAGAAGATGCATCTACTCTATTAACTACCCCTCATGACCTTATGCACCTCTATAAGATCAACCATCATCCTCTTGCACTCGTATCCAACTTTTCCCTCAAGTTCAGGTGCTGTCAACCACCTCGTTAATCTTCTCTGCGCTCTTTCCCGCTTACATTTTTTTTTCTATAGTAGGATGACCAAAACTGAACACAATACCCCAAACGGAATTGGTTACCAGAGCCAGATGGGTTTTAAAGCCAGATGTCAAATCAATGGGGGTGTGTGAAGGATAGGGTTATGAACATGGGGTTGGCTTGATGTGGATTTTCTATTAAGTGGAAACTGGGTCCTTGAGGGAGCTGAGTGGGAAAATTACTCAATGTATGGACTTGAATCAGATTCCAAGCATTAGCCAGCTCAGGCATATCCCCTTTTAGCTATATAGAAGTAGATTTCACAGGCTCTGTTGATGCCATGCATGTCATAAGGTCATAGGTGATAGGAGCAGAGTTTGGCCATTCAGCCCATTACGTCTACTCCTCCATTCAATCCTGGCTGATCGATCTCTCCCTCCTAACCCCTTTCTCCTTCCTTCTCCGCATAATCCCTGGTACCCGTACTAATCAAGAAACTATCTATCTCTGCCTTAAAAATATCCATTGACTTGGACGCCACAGCCTTCTGCGGTAAAGATTTCACAGATTCATCACCCTCTGACTAAAGAAAATCGTCCTCATCTCGTTCCTAAAGGAACGTTCTTTAATTCTGAGGCTATCACCTCTAGTCCTAGACTATCCCACCAGTGGAAACATTCTCTCCACGTCCACTCGATCCAAGGAAAGATGTGTGACTGAAATGGATGCCTCTCTCTCCCTATTCAGGATTCTCTCTGGTTTATTCTGTTAGAAGCATAGTCGACTCGGAACAAAATTTGTGAGTCATCTCAGTAATACCTCAGTATTCATTTACGTTTTGTTTATCATGGAAATTAGTTTGCGTAGTGCACAATAACATGGCACTAAATAACGCTGTTTTTCCGCACTGAGTTTGTCCACTATTGAGGGACTTGAAAAGATCAAAATCAAAATCAATAGAGGCCACTTAACAATTCATATCTTCAACTTTTCTGTAATCAAACGTACATCTGTCCTGTGCTAAAAGTACATCACTTTGAAAATGTTCTCAGACTAAATTAAAAACTGTAAATTACACAAAAGTGTTTTGTTTGCTGGCTGAGTAAAGGCAAACCTCTTAAGTAATCACAGTATCAGATTGTAACTCCTCATACGATATGCCTAATTCATATTGTCTGCAGCAAAGTTACACAAATGAAAACACATTCTGCCATGAAATGTTATTGTGCTTAATTTTTACCTTGGCTCTATTTCCCTGTGCTGATTCATTGAATCCATTTCATCTTACAGCAGTGAGGCAATTCAATAAATACCAATGGGGAAGTTTGATTCAACTGGTCCTATAGCCACATCATCTTAAAATAAGCAGTTTGCGACTCAGTTCATCATTCCTTTCACTTTACTCTTCGCGATTTAGGTTAGCTTCGAGATACAGCACGGAAACAGGCCCTTCGGCCCACTGAGTCCTTGCAGTCCAGCAATCCCCGCACGCTAACACTATCTTACACACACGAGGAACTATTTACATTTTTACCAAAGCCAATTAACCCACAAACCTGTATGTCTTTGGAAAGTGGGAAGAAACCGGAGCACCCGGAGAAAACCCTTGCAGGTCACACAGTTCATGTAGCATAATCTGGTTTAATCTCTTTATTTCTACTTTCTTTTCCTCCTCTTGCTTATCACTTGCCTCCCACTTTACTCTCTTTCCAAAAATCTGCACATCAACCGCAGGTCACTTTCTTGTTACTTTACTGATGCTTTAAAATAACTAACTGACCAGCATGCATGTGGTGTGGAGTGAATGAATGACCAATGAAATATCCAGAAGAAACGATACACATTTAATGGGGCAATCGCAAGATAGACAATAAAAAGAAATGTTCCTTTCTTTATTTCCAAATTAATTCTTGCACTAGATTTATAAGTAAGTAAATAGATTGGATCAGATGGAGATTCAAGGCTGTTGCTGAACTCTATGATATCCCAATGGGGCGAGAGGCATTGAGACCCTCTTAACAGAATATTAAAGATTCTGCGGCTTTCATTCCTTTTTATTACAGTTGTCTATTTTGGTTACCTGTTAATGTACTTCCTAAAACATGCTATTAACATAATCTTTTGCACTTGCTGTGATGCAGGATACAGCATTTAAAAAATGTACCATCCCTACAATAAACATTATGTCATTAACTGACATGGCGTGATCGTACAAATCTTTGCCTCAAGGTTGCCTCCTCAAAAATGCATAATGTAAAGGAAGATTTAGAATAAGACGGCTTTGTTTGGCACAGTGTGTTATGTGTCTACAATTAGGAGCCCTCTCTTCAATATAGACAGCACTAGGAATTAAGTTAATGTGCATTAGAGTTGCTGCTAAAATTGTCAGGGAAATAATATTTTTCATAGAGGCAGGCAAATGAGGCTGAGGTATAGATCAGACAGGAGTAATAAATGCATCTTGAGGGACTGAGTGTACAACTGATATTGTTGTGTGCTGCATCACTGGTATGCTGCAGAGCCAAATGTTTAGCTAACAGCAAAATACTGTACAAAGGTTTAGGAAAGTCCTTGCTCTTGTTTGCAGCTTGTAAGTACAGAAATTACACTGCATGATATGGAACAAACTCTCTTATGATTCTATGTGTCAATGAGTAACAGGTAGATATTCCCTGATAAGGCTTAAAGTTGAAAATAACCACTTGGATGTGAGATATTTGTGGAGCCATGCCCTACTTCAGGATAGTGGAAGAGAAAATTGATTGGCGAGGAAAAGAATAAGCAAGTAGCCTCAAAAGGTTGTTTATAAATAGCAAGCAGAAGCAGTTGGAATGATTATCAAACAATACGTTGCCCCTTCCCAACATCAAAGAGCTGATTATTAATCCTTTCATGAATTAATTTCAATACAAAAGATTCTATTCTTTCCAAATGGCAGTATAAAACAAAAGCAAAAAAAAATCCTATCATAGAAACAAGAAAATAACTAAATTGTTAAGATATTGTGTGATCAAGTATCCCCTCACAATGCTGATCCTAATTAAATTACAGCCTGTAACCATAGGTTATGAGGATGCTATTAAATAGCAAGAAGGCGTTGTTCTTACACTGAAGAATTACCGTCTTACCTTTGCTATTTCCATCAGGCCCTCGAAGGATTGTGCATTCTTCAATGTTACCGAAAGCTTCAAATAGTCTGCGTACGTCCTCCTCTGACTGTTGTTTGTTCAGCATGCCCACAAATAATTTTCTGTCTTCTGGAACAAAAGTTAAAGGTGCTTACCAAATCCTTGCTAGTTTTATACTTTTTTACATTAAGTAATATAATATATACTTGCACCTCCATTGTCTATATTATACTCTTGCAGTTTCTCATTTAGTATAAGAAATTATTCTCAACAAAATATAGACTGAGTGATGATTTTATGTAATATCACATTATACATTTACAATTATTCCTTAATAGTACATCTGTTTCACATCAAAGCTACATTTAATTTACAGTGGGCTTTATTCTGCATATTTGACTAAACAGCAATGCTTTTGTTTCTATCTTTAAGTTAGTTTATTTAGAAACATTTTAAATATAAAACAACCATATATTGAATTGATGCTGCTTCTTGGAATTGAGGAAATTCATGATTGAAATTAAATGTCTGTATTCGTGGACCTTAAATTTGCAATGGAAAGTCCATTTTACATACAAAGCTTCTGTTGATTCATTTATTTCTTATCTTCACTTTTCCATTTTGTCTTAAGATGGCAGCAGTGTCCATATGAACAGACAACAAGTAAAGGCAATAAAGGCGTACCAGGTCGATCTCTTATCATTTGGCGGGTCTGCATTTTCTTTTCTTTTAAACAATCTAATTGTTCCGTTTTCTTTCAGTAAACTATTTCTCCTACTTTGCATCTCTGAACTGCTCTTTTGAAGTCATTTTTTTAATTCCTGCACTGTTCAATAGATCCCAGATGCCTTTTAAAATCGGCATTGTTCACTGCAAAACTGTATTAAAACAGTTTAAATATACATGTATTAATGGGAAATTCGTAGGCTGAGCAAGAGCTATATAAATTCAAGACCTTTTACTTTACAATATGGCAATGAATAAACTATATGACTGTGGGGGAATTCCAGCCAAACATGCCAATGTAAGGTTTGTACACAAGTGCTTTTAAACGGGTGATTATCACCAAATCTTCTTCACTTTAGCAAATAGTTCCTGGGGCATATTTATGGAACATGTAATTCTGTTCTGCCCAAAGTCAAATAAATGATATAACTCAAGGAGCAAACTTCAGTAACTTCTGGGCAGTGTTACTCGGCTATTGGACAACGAATAAAACAATTTGGAAATATCTTCAGCTTCATCCTTTAATGGAGTTTATAACACATTTATTTATGTTGTAATTTGAGAGTTTAGAATTTCTGTTACATTTTGGCATGTATTAAATGTTCAAAATAAAACGTACAGATATATTTACATTCTTTGTCTTTTATACTTAACACATTCACATTCACAAAGACACAATGGTATTTATGAACATCATGTCAAATATTGACAGATGAGACAGATGTCACCAAGTCAGACATGGGCAACGATACACTGGAAAATATGTGAGACCTCTGCCTTTCAATCTCCAACATCTGTGGAATGGGCTTCTTTGAAAAAATTACCTGCCGTGTAAGCTTGACTCATTTTGCCTATATGAAAAGCTTTTCCTCATTAATAATCTGCACAAACATCGATGGCATATAAAGTTCTTATCCCGCTGTTGAAACTTATTGCCCGCTGTCCCTGAACCATTTATATCGCCCACCAATTTAAAAAAAGATGCAAAAGCTGTTCACTTGGATTCAAATGTTAACCCATTGTCAGTTTTTCAAATGCAGCTGCCTTTGTCTCAATTCAACAATGCAAACTTGCTTCCTGTGGGGAAATTTGAATTGGAAGGAACACTTAAAATATCCCACACTATAGCTGAAGTTATTTTAATACATGTATGCCCTGCAGCCTATTTCAGTTAAATTACAGAAGGAGCCACATGCAATCAACAAAATTTGCATTAATGGTAATGAAGTATACATGAAACAGATGCAATTGAATAAAATGATAAAACAACGCTGTAACAATTTTATAGCAGCACATTAGTGGTGGCTACTGCATCTTCACTGTTGAGTCTGGTCACATCTCTGAGGTTGAGCAAAGTTCACTGTTAATTGTTAATCAATTTCTAGGTTTAACACGCAAATGTAAAGAGAAATTAACTTTTATTGATTTTATGTATATTTTTCAATGGTGATGAATGGTCAGAAGATGCACTAAGACCACGAGTGTGTTTTTTATGTAAAGTCATAGAGTTATACAACACGGAAACAGGGCCTTCGGCTCAACTTGCCCATGCCGAACATGATGCCCCATCTACACTAGTCCCATTTGTCCAAATTTGACCCATATCCCTCCAAACCTTTCCTATCCATGTAGCTGTCCAAATCCCTTTTAAATTTTGTTATTTTGCCTGCCTCTGGCAGCTCATTCCACATATCCACCACCTTCTGAATGAAAAAGTTGCTCCTCAGTTTCCTTTGAAACCTTTCCCCTCTCATCTTAAACCCATGTCTTCCGGTTCTTGATTCCCCTATTTTGGGTAAAAGACTGTGCATGCATCCTGTCTATTTCCCTCATGATTTTATACGCTTTTATGAGATCACCCCTCAGCCTCCTGTGCTCCAAGGAATAAAATACCAGCCTGTTGGCCTCATCCTGTAGCTCAGGGCCTCAATCCGGGTATCATCCTCATAAATCTTCTCTGCATTCTTTCCAGTTTAACAACATCCTTCCTATAACAGGGTGACAAAATGTACGTAACACTCTAAATGCAGCCTCAATGGCTTGTACAATTGTATCACAACATCCCAACTTCTATATTTAATACTCTGAATGATGAGGATGAATGTATCGAAAGCCTTCCACACTATCTACCTGTGATCTTCCATTATTTTCCAGAGCAGCCAGCCATGGAGAACATTATGAGATGCTTTATTGAAGTCCATATAGACAACAGCTATGGCTTTGCCCACATCAATCTTTTTGGTTACTTATTTAAATTCAGATTCGTAAGATATGATCTCCCATGTAGAAACCTCTGCTTTTAGACAAATAAATCTTAACTTGCCTACCATAGATGTTAGGCTCACTGGTCTTTATTTCCAAGGCTTTTCCTTTCAGCCCTTCTTAAATAGAAGCACAACATTAGGCACTCTCCAGTCTTTTGGCACCTCACCCATATATAATGATGATTTAAATATCTCAGCTAGGGTTCTTGCAATTTCTTTTCCAGCTTCCCACAGTGTCCGTGCACCTGGTCAGGACCAGGTGATTCATCTACCTTCATACACCTTCAGCACCTCAACTACCGTAATACGGACTGTCCTCAGGACCTCTCTAAATTGTCCAACATTTTTCTTCATTTCTGCCTTGGTAATGATAGTTAATTGATATGGTTACAATATGTTTTGTTTATTTTTTTAAAATCTTCCAACTTTTATAGTTTTCAATTTTTGTTTACCTTTGGTGTTTTAATTGCCTTCAACTAAATAGTGTCTAAGGCGAGTATTTGGAGTGATAATGTATTTTCATGACAAGTTTCCTTTACAAGTATCGGTAACAAGATACTTCTAGAACTTGCAACAGTAATTCAGGTTTAGAATAACAGTGCTCAGGTTTAGAACTTGTTATCCTTCAACATCAAAATAGTAGTCTGGAAATTCTTCAGCAGCTGAAAAGCACTTCAAATGTATGGTGTACGCTGGACCAACCAGTGATTCAACAAGTCACTCTAAGACATGCCAGCAGCCACTAGGGAGACTTTGTGGAGAAGAAGAGGGTTTCCTGTTGCTTGCTCGGTCACAATGGAATGTAGATAGGCAGGTAACAAGATGGGCCAGGGGTAGTGGCAACGATGGGCCGTCAGTCAAAATTAGATGTGGTGTCAGTAAGGAAGGGACTGAAACTTTGAGTCTTGAAATGGAACAGACTGATGCTCACAAGTTATAGGAGTAGAATTAGGCCATTCGGCCTATCGAGTCTACTCCACCATTCAATCATGGCTGATCTCGGCCTCATATTTTTCTACCTTCTCTCCATAACCCTTGACACCTGTTCTAATCAAGAATCTGTC
Organism: Raja brachyura; assembly: GCA_963514005.1. The sequence continues at coordinate 46,690,607 of OY740781.1, read as the reverse complement.
TGTCTCTGCCTTAAAAATATCCACTGACTTGGCCTCCACAGCTATGTGACAATGAGTTCCACAGATTAACCACCCTCTGACTAAAGAGATTCCTCCTCATCTCCTTTCTAAAAGAGCATCCTTTAATTCTGAGGCTATGACCTCTGGTCCTAGACTCTCCCACCAGAGGAAACATCCTTTCCACACCCACTCTATCTATGCTTTTCATTATTCTGTAAGTTTCAATGAGGTCTCCCCTCAACCTTACAAACTCCAGCAAGTAGAGGCCCAGTGCTGTCAAACGCTCATCATATGTGTGGCTTACGATGGTGGGGAGGTTGTGATCACTAGCTGGAAATGAGGATCAGGTTTGCAATCGATTTGGTGAGAAGGGAGCAGGCGATGGCAATGGGAATGGTTTAATTGAGGAAGGAATTACACAAGGGAAGAGGATTTTTACTTAAAGATGGGCTTACATGATTCCAGTGGCAAGCTCCTCAGACCTTTGCACCTTTTGCTCCTTTAATTAATGACAAAAGTCACACATGTGTTTCAAGGCTTGCTGAGCCTGTATTGATCTGATTTCCATAGGTCAGGCATACAGAAATAAAAATTATAAAAACAGCATTGCATGCCATAGCACATCAATTATATGTCCAGGCATATTAAATGTGCAGAGGATCCAGTGAAAATTATACTATTTACTTAAATTATACTAAATCCACAATTTTCACAAGCGAGATTTCCAAATCTGAGGAAAGACATCCTTGCCATAGAGGGGGTACAGAGAAGATTCACCAGACTGATTCCTGGGATGTCAGGACTTTCATATGAGGAAAGATTGGATAGACTCGGCTTGTACTCGCTGGAATTTAGAAGATTGAGGGGGGATCTTATAGAAACTTACAAAATTCTTAAGGGGTTGGACAAGCTAGATGCTGGAAGATTGTTCCCGATGTTGGGGGAGTCCAGAACAAGGGGTCACAGTCTAAGGATAAGGGGGAATTCCTTTAGGACCGAATTGAGGAAAACATTCTTTACACAGAGAGTCGTGAGTCTCTGGAATTCTCTGCCACAGAAGGTAGTTGAGGTCAGTTCATTGGCTATATTTAAGAGGGCATTAGATGTGGCACTTGTGGCTAAAGGGATCAGGGGGTATGGAGAGAAGGCAGGTACGGGATACTGAGTTGGATGATCAGCCATGATCACATTGAATGGCGGTGCAGGCTCGAAGGGCCGAATGGCCTACTCCTGCACCTATTTTCTATGTTTCTATGTTTCTATGAGTGGTTTTTCTCAGACATTCAGTTTTGTAGAGCTGCTAGATATTGCACTATTTGATGGAAATTCTGGGACACTACTTCAATTATCCTCAATCTTTTACACTTTCTGGGACACTAAATAACTACATCTGTACTTAAAGTAAGAGGTAATTTATATATTTAAAACTTGCACCGTGGACATCTGGGCTTAGAGCTGTCACCAGGTCTGTGAACCTAGTTTTTAGTTTAGAGATACAGCACAGAAACAGGCTTGTCAGCCCACCGAGTCCATGCCAACCAGCGATCTCCACACACTAACATTATCCTACACACACTAGGGACAATTTACTATTTTACCAAGCCAATTAGCCTACAAATTTGTACGTCTTTGAAGTGTGGGAGGAACCAGGAGTACCCGTAGAAAACCCATGCAGGTCACAGGAGAATGTTCAAACTCCATACAGTCTGCATCCATAGTCAGGATCTAACCCAGGTCTCTGGCACTGTAATGGGCCTGTCCCACCAGCATGCGACTCCATGCGGTGAGCACGACCAAACTGGAAGTAGGGGGCCGCGCGGAGTTTGAGTGATCCCCGTACAGGGCCGGTCCCACCAGCATGCGACTCCATACAGCGAGCGCGACCAAACCAGCAGGGGGCCACGCAGAGGTCGGGTGAGTGGCGTGACGTGGTGCGAAATGGCGCGAAGTTGGAGCGAAGTCCACGGTAAGTTCACAAGGACAGAGAGGGATACAGAGAGAGAGACACGGAGGCACACAGAAAGGGGCACGGAGGCACACAGAGAGGGGCACGGAGGCACACAGAGAGGGAGGCACACAGAGAGGGGCACGGAGGCACACAGAGAGGGGCACGGAGGCACACAGAGAGGGATGCACACAGAGCGGGTCACGGACGCACACAGAGAGGGTCACGGAGGCACACAGAGACGGTCACGGACGCACACATGAGCGGCACGGACGCACACAGAGAGGGTCACGGAGGCACACAGAGAGGGTCACGGACGCACACAGAGAGGGTCACGGACGCACACAGAGAGGGGCACGGAGGCACACAGAGAGGGTCACGGACGCACACAGAGGGGCATTGAGGCACACAGAGAGGGGCACGGAAGCACATATAGAGAGGGACACGGAGGCACGACATTGAGGCGGTGTGTAATGCGTCGAGGCGGCTGCGGGCCGACAGGCTGTTGCCGCACGGAATTTTTGAACACGGCAGTTTTTCGGAGCCCGGCGCAATGTCGGGACCAGCTCCGCACAGCTCCATACGGTTCCGGCGATCGAAGTGGGACCGGCTCCACGAGGCCGGACGGCTCAAGCGACCACGTTAGGTCGCGCTCACCGGATGGTGTCGCATGCTGGTGGGACAGGCCCTTAAGACTGTAACTCTTACTACTGCTCCACCATGCCGCAAACTTATTTCTTTCAATCTGATATTTCCCCATCCAGTATTCTATTTTTACTGGCTGCTCATTGACTGGCAATCTGGATCATCATTGAGAACTAACATCAAAGTGATCAAATGGAATTGGTGATATATTTTCTCATGACTAACTGGGTCACATTAGTTAAAACTACAAATGCAAAATTAATAGTGAGGCCAAAAATATTCTGCTTTAGATTGTGTTTTTCATCAATAATTAACTATACATGAATAATAATAACCAGGTTTACATATTCTGTTGTGCTGCTGCAAGTAGGAATTTCTTTGGCACATTTGACAATAAAATACACTTAACACGCTTGACCCTTGACTATAGCTACAGTGTAGGGTTAACAATGGACAAAAGCTATTTTAGAAAATATAAAAGCAGAGCAATGCATGTCAGAATTTTGCACTGAAGCTATAAAAACACTGACATATTAATTTCACCACTACTAGCGGTGAATCATGTAGTGATTGGGGGCAAACTTCACCTTTGTAAATCACCATTCATCTTTTGTCACTATGAATAACCTCTGGGTTTAGTCTTTAGAAGTAAGGTGATACTTCACTCAAGAGAACCAACTCATCTGGTGTTGGTGTGGAGTTATACAGTATAATGAACCAAGATCAAGTCCACTTTTGAGCATTTATTTGGGCTGGTTGTAAAAAAAAACTCCCCTCTTGCTCTTATCTTCAAAGTAATTATGTTGTCAATAAGTGGTCTTCCTTCATCTGTCCTTTCACTTTCAAGTGGAAGTACTCCCTAAAACTTTTGCACAGAACATCTGGGGATTCATCACAAATGGAATAATCTTTGTAGAATTACGTTCATTTTCAAAGTTTAGTTTAGTTTAGAGAAACAACCCAGAGACAGGCCATTTGGCTCACCGAGTCCGTGCCGAACTGTGATCTACGTACACTAGCACCATCCTATACATAAAGGACAATTAACAATCATTACGGAAGCCAATTATCCTACAAACCTGCCTACGTCTTTGGAGTGTGGGAGGAAATTGGAGCACCCGGAGAAAACCCACGCGGGTCACGGGGAGAATGTACAAACTCTGTACAGACAGCACCCATAGTCAGGATCGAACATGGATCTCGGGTGCTGTATGGCAGCAACTCTACCGCTGCGTCACCATGCCACCCAGTGCTAACATGGAAAATGTAATTATTTGATAATCAAAAATTTTAAAAATGCAGTCTTTGTAAACACTGAAACATAAACAGAAAATGGTGAGTGATTTAGATAGCATCTGTGAGAAAAAAAACAATTGATGATTTAGGTTGAGGCATTGTTGCACTCAACCTGAAAAATTGACTGGCAGACCTCAGTTGGTTAGAATTGGTCATAGGATTTCTTCCATTCTGACATCCAACACTGGTACTTCTCAAGATTGCGTGCTCATTCCCCCGATCTACACCCTGCACACCCATCAGTGTGTGGCCAAGTACAATGCCAGCTCGATCTTTAAGTTCACCAAAGATACCACTGTTGTCACCCAAACCAACAACAACAATGCGATGAAGTACAAGAAAGGGATCGAAAACCTAATTTTCTGATGTGGAAAGAGAATCAGAGATGATTTTAGATTGGATGAAATTATTTTATTGTCATATACACCAGGGTGCAATGAAATTCCTTGTTCACATGAAGCTCACAAAGTAAATGATATACAAACGTTATACATAATGATATACACAACAAAACGTACTTGGACAGGTCATGGATAAGAAAGGTTTAGATACTAGACTAAGTGGGGCCCGTTGGGTCCCATGTTCACACAGGAGGGCTGGTCCCCCGACCACCTCTCCACTAATTCCAATATTCCACCTCTCCACCAATTCCAATATTGGTGGCCAGTGGGGGGGCTTTCTGGAGCACTGGTATGGGTTCTTGGGGTGGCAGCTCAGTCCCTAAAGCCTGATGTGCTGGCAGCTCACTCATGGCTGGTGGGCTGGCAGTTGACTCATGGCTATTCCTTAAAATTCCATTTCAAGCAGGGTGCAAGGCCACCAAATTCAAATCCATTTTCCTACCATTTCAAGCAGGGTGCAAGGCCACCAAATTCAAGTGCAGTTTCCAACCACTTCAAGCAGGGTGCAAGGGCACTGAATTCAAGTGCAGTTTCTTACCACTTCGATCAGGGTGCAAGGCCACCATATTCAAGTGCAGTTTCTTACCACTTCAAGCAGGGTGCAAGGCCAACAAATTCAAGTGCAGTTTCCAACCACTTCAAGCAGGATGCAAGGCAAACAAATTCAAATGCAGTTTCATACCACTTCAAGCAGGGTACAAGGCCACCAAATTCAAATGCAGCTTCATACCATTTCATGCAGAGTGCAACACCACCACATTCAAATGCAGTTTCATACCATTTCATGCAGGGTGCAAGGCAACCACATTGAAATGCAGTTTCATACCATTTCAAGGAGGGTGAAACCACCATAAAACCACATAAAACACCAAATCCACAGTTCAGTAGACATTCAGTGTGTTCAGTTGATTCACAGCTCAGACAGAGTGACCTCTCCCTCCCCCATCATGCAGAGACTGAGCCACACCCATACTTCCGGGTTTTATAACCTCTCCCCCTCCCACCGGAAAGGTGTGGCCTTCATGGCGTGATTGACAGGAGAGAGATTCTCAACATTTTTTAAACACTAATAACACTTTTATTTTTCATTGATGGGAAGAATCCTCTGCACCTGCTGAGCGGAGGGGGACTGAGTAAAATGGCCAAAAACCGCAGCCGTTAGTGGTAGCGTTTTATCTAAAATCAATATGCAGTGCAAACCGGAAGTTACCCAAAGCACCCAAACCACCATTTGCAGTAGTGCCTTTTTACTTCAACCCAAAGCACCCAAACCACCATTTGCAGTAGTGCCTTTTTACTTCAACCCAAAGCACCCAAACCACCATTTGCAGTAGTGCCTTTTTACTTCAACCCAAAGCACCCAAACCACCATTTGCAGTAGTGTCTTTTCACTTCAACCCAAAGCACCCACCACCATTTGCAGTAGCCTTTTTACTTCAAACCAACCATATTTTCATTTTCAAACCACATTAAGGGTACTCACAGTTGAGTATACATGTGTTCAGTGTTATTCAGAGCTCAGAGATATGTGACCCACTGGCTTCCTCTATCTTGCAGAGACTGAGTGAGGCACACCACTTCCGGGTTTTATAGTTCCCCCCCCCTCCCACCAGCAGGGGCAGCAGAACGAATGGCAATTAAAAAAAAAAACATTAATATCTCTCTGATTTTACATCAAGGGGAAAAATCCTCCAATCCAGGAAGGCGGAGGGGGGCTCTGAGCGAGGTGGCCAAATATGACATCCGTAGGTGGCGACGTTCTCTCCGAAATCACAGCACAGCGAGCCAAGAGCAGTCAAGATCAGACTTTTTGGTAATATATATAGATAAATTGACCAAACATTGGCAAAGGAGACTAGATTAGATGTGGTCCTTCCACCCCCCCCGGATATGAGTTTGAATCACCAGTAGAAAATACACGATACACATACTAAATGTACTGAAATGCCAGATTACTAGTGAGGAATTAGGCCTCTTGGTGACTTAATGAAAAATAAAACAAGCACATATATTATTGAACCGGGTGAATTGGGGTTTAATTACGCCTGTCTACCACTTGACTGTAAAACTATACATTTATGTATTAAATATAACACAAGAAAATTGGCATTGGAGCTGCGGAACAGGATAAAATAGGATTATATTTACTACTGAAACCCAAGCAAAATACAGAATGCAAGTTGCTTTAAGATATTTTCCTCTTCCATAGGCTACAATACCTCATACAGTTATTTACTATCAGTTACAGTTAATGATTGACCACCATGAACTTTTCCATTTATTTTCAAGCTACAACCATTTGAATGCCTATAGTTATGCTTTTGGGTTGTATACAAAGCAATTCAACATAATTACTCCTCGAAGGTTGGAGTTGGCTCAGAAACAAAATGTTGTGGCGGCATGGAGCAGTGGAGCTACTGCCTTACAGTGCCAGAGATCTGGGTTAGATCCTGACCATGGGTGCTTGTCTATAAGGTGTTTGTACGTTCTCCCCGTGACCTGCGTGGGCTTTCTCCGAGATCTTCGGTTTCCTCCCACACTCTAAAGACATATAGGTTAGAAACATTTGGCCCTTCGAGCCAGCACCGCCATTCAATATGATCATGGCTGATGATCTAAAATCAAGTACCCCGTTCCTACTTTTTCCCCATATCCCTTGATTCCTTTAGCCCTAAGAGTTAAATCTAACTCTTGCTTGAAAACATCCAGTGAATTGGTCACCACTGGCTTCTCTGGCAGAGAATTCCACAGATTCACAACTCTCTGGGTGAAGAAGTTTCACAACTCTCTGGGTGAAAAAGCACAATAGAATGACTGGTTCCCTACAAAGCTGTGAGGTTCCATGACTCTGAAAGAACAAGAGTACTGGGCTGAGGAATCGTTGATGGAATTGAATACAGACAAATGTGAGGTGTATTTATCACATGTGGAGGGTCTCCACAGTGAGTGGTAGGGCTCTGGGGAGTGTTGTAGGGCAGAGGGATCTCAGAGTGCAGTGCATGGTTCCTTTAAGGTGGCGTCACAGGTAGATAGGGTGGTCAAAAAGGCATTTGGCACATTAGCTTCATCAGTCAGAGTCAGAGTATTGAGTATAGAAGTTGAGAGGTCATGTTACAGTTGTATAAGACGTTGGTGAGGCCGCATTTAGAGTATTGTGTTCAGTTCTGAGCACCATGTTGTAGGAAAGATGTTGTCAAGCTGGAAAGGGTACAGGGTAGATTTACAAGGAGTTTGCCAAGGCTAGAGGGTCTGAGTTACAGGGAGAGGTTGAGTATGCTGGGATTCTATTCCTTGGAGCACAGGAGGATAAGGGGTGATCTTATAGGGGTATACAAAATCATGAGAGGAAAAGATTGGGTAGGTGCAAAGTCTCTTTTGTAGGTGCAAAGAATCGAGGACCAGAGGACATAGGATTAAGGTGAAAGGAAAAAGATTTAATTGAAATCTGAGGAGTTACTTTTTCATACAAAGGGTGGTGGGTGTATGGAACAAGCTACCAGAGGAGGTAGTTGAGGCAGGGACTATCCCAACATTTAAGAAACAGTTGGACAGATACATGAGTAGGACAGGTTTGGAGGGATATGGACCAAACATGGGCAGGTGGGAGTAGTGTAGCTGGGACATGTTGGCCAGTGTGGGCAAGTTGGGCTGGGAGGCCTGTTTCCACACTGTATCACTCTATGACCCTATTACTCTAAGAGAGGGCCTGACTACTCGTACCCTGACTACTCGTACCCTGACTACTACGACGACTCGTAGGGGGCGCCGTCGAGTATGGCCGCCCTGCCAGCAGTTGTTAGTCTTTTCATTCTTTTTTTATATTTTTAGTTAGTTAAAGTGTTTGTTCTTGGAGGTATTTTAGTCTTTTTACGTAGAGGGTGGGGGGAGGGGTGGAAGGGGGAAACTATTTTCTCAGTACCTACCTGGTCGGAGATGCGGCTTTTCTCCAGGCCGTACCTTCGCCCCTTCCTCGCGGCCTACCGGTAGTCTGGAGCGGCGTTTCCTGCCGAGACCGGCCGGGACTTCAGCTTCGGCGGCGGCATACAGCGCTGGGGCGCCATCACGGAGCGGGCGATGCCTTGCCCGGGTCACCGTGCGGTGGAGCTCCGGAGGGCTGGGACCGCCGACTGCCACATCGCGGAGCTGCGGTCTGCGGCCTGTGGAGCTTCCAGCCCTGGGCGGGCGGCGCTGAATTTTAAAAACCGCCGAGATCACCAGAGTCGGAGCTCCGACCAGCGCGGCCTGTGGTCTACGGGAGCTGCGAACTTCGGGGAGAAGCGGCCGCTCCAGACACTTTGGGCCACTGAGAGTGTTCACCCGACGCCAGAACTCCATCATCCAGCAAGTGGGCCTGAAGCATCGGGCTGCCGTAGCAGCAGCTGCAGAGGCCTCAATAGGCCCGACTATGGATGAACTGGGGATGGGACTGGACTTTGCTGCCTTCCCCCACAGTGGGAAACATTGTGGGGGGATGTTTTTATGTTTTTTGTTAAATACTCTAGTGTTGTGTATTATCTTTATTCATGTGCTGCATTGGCAAGTCAAATTTCACTACACCAATTGGTGTATGTGATAATAAATGTCCTTTGTCCTTAGTTCTTTGTCCTTGACTAGAAATATCAATGATGATAAATACCATAGAACTAAAACTAATCCACTATGACACAATTAGACCATTTATTTTCTAGAACATGAATATTTGGAAACGAAACCTGTTCTAAATCACAATCAACTCTCCCTTCCATAAATTATGCTGTTCCTCTGCAATCTTCTGCTCCATGAGCAGTTGATGACTGAATCTTTCATCCTCAATCTCTGTCACCATTCCTTAGCTGCACACTTCAACCATCCATCTGATAACTGTCTCGAACTGAAGCCAACTGCTTGCAATTTGGGTTGATATTTGACACTGGGAACTTCAGACCACATTACGTTGACTGCTTATTTTCACCTTTGTAACAAGGCATGACATTTACATCTTCTGTTGTGCTACAGCAAGTAAGAATTTCATTGTTCCATTGGGAACATATGACAATAAAACACTTTTGACTCTTGACACTGCCCCTTCCTCAGCCCATTTGCTGCTGAAATCCCCATCAATGCTTTTTTTGCTTATTAACCTGATTGTCCCTACGTCCTTTGGTCCAACCATCTTCACTCTTTCTGAATAGCTGATACCATCCAAAAATATGCTGACTGGTTTATCTCACACAATTGATCCATCACCTATCTCTTGGCCTTATGTTGTTTTCTGATCCACATTGACTCCTGATTTAGCCACAGCTTGATTTCAAAATTCTAACCCTTTTTTTCAAATTAGTTCATCACCTCACCCTCTGCTTCTCTCTATTAACTTTCTCTGTTCAACTGCTCAAGATATTCATATTCCTCAGATTCCGGCATCCTGCACATTCGCACTCTACCGTTGGTGGTTGAGTCCTCAGCTCAAGATCTGTAGATCATAAGATAGACACAAAAGGCTGGAGTAACTCAGCGGGACAGGCAGCATCTCTGGACACCAGAGATGCTGCCTCTCCCGCTGAGTTACTGCAGCTTTTTGTGTCTATCTTCGGTTTAAACCAGCATCTGCAGTTTCTTCTTTCACATTTCGTCTGGAGATCATAAATTTAGTTTACTTTAGAGAAACAGCATGGAAAAAGGCCCTTCGGCCTACCAAATCCACACCGACCATCGATCGCCCATTCGCACTGGTTCATTATTATCCACTTTCTCACCCACTCCCCACATGCTATTGTCAATTTGCAGAGGCCAATTAACTTACATACCTGTACATCATTAGGATGTGAGAGGAAACCAGAGCAGACAAAGGAAGCCCATATGTTGATATGGAATTATGTTGATATGGAATATCAACATATGTTGATATGGAATGTGTTGATAGCAATTCCAGGGTATTTGTAGCCCACACTCTGCCCAGAGGTCTATTCCAAATGCTGGCCACACATTTTGTGAAGCATAAAATATTGCTCCTACAGTTAATACTTACTCATTTGGAGTGGTGTACTATGTTCTACTTCCCTAATTTAATGTCAACCAACATTCTGGGCAGCAGAGTGGCTCAGCGGGAGAGTTACTGCCTTACAGCGCAAGAGACCTGGGTTCGATCCTGACTATGGGTGTTGCCTGTACGGACTTTGTCTGTACGGAGTCTCCCTGTGTCTGCATGGGTTTCCTCCGGCTGCTCCAGTTTCCCCCATGTCTCAATGACATGTGACATGTTAATTAGTCTCTGTAAAATTGCCCCTAAGGTGCAGCGAATAGGATGAGAAAGTGGCATGACATAGAACTAGTGTGAATGGGTGATCAATGGTCAGCATGGACTCAGGGGGTCAAAGGGCCTGTTTCCATGCTGTATCTCTAAAGTTAGAATTAAAACTTTTCAAGAATGACTTATAGTCTTGTTTTTTACTGTGACTGGATAAATTTGCAACTGCAGTGGGAACCGTATATTGTAAGACATGACAGAAATCAGCCACAGCATAGCGTAATGATCTTGAGTCATGGATGCGGGAAGAGGTTGTGACCATGACCTCCTTGGGAAAAGTACTCATACATCCAGGAATGCCTTTTGAGAGTGAAGGGGATCACAGATCTCAGTGAGGCCCAACATTGTGAAAGGAGAGGATCCACAGGGCAGTGGAGAGAGGCTCAGGAATAGGTCTAGCTGAATTGCTTTTGAATGGAGCTGGTACAGCCCTCCCATGCTAAACTACTCTGTGATTCTGTGAATCTAATTTGGGAGTTGTTCCTTTAATCAGTACAGCTTCATGGAAAATTGAGGTAGTATGATCTGGCTGCAGTGTGCATAAATAAGAAGACTTGAAAATCACACTAGAGATGAATTTTGCCACTGCACCATCTCAATTGTGTGTGTTTTCTGTTCTGTTGTGCTGCTGCAAGAATGAATTTCATTGTTCTATGTAGGATATATGACAACAAAACTCTTTTGATTCTTGACTCTGAGGTGAGAAAATGATGCAAGGAAACAGAAAATTCTCAAACAACTCCTGAAAATTCATTTGAATTCTCCATCAGGCTAGAAGACAGCCAGTAATCGAGGGAATGATGTTCTGCTTCAGGTTGAGCAGATTTTGATCTGCACAGTGATTTTCATTTAGAAATCTTTAGGAAGAGTGTTGTTAAACTGGAGAGAGTACAAAAAAGAAATCTGAACGATTTGAACAATAGGAGAGGCAGGATAGTCTAGGTAATCTTGCCTGGAGAGATTGCAGTTGAGGAGTGAAATTATAAGGATATATAAATTAATCAAGGGCATAGATAAGGTGGCCACAGTTTTTCCCCCAGTGTAGGGCAGTCAGTAAACGAGAGAGCATGGGTTTAAGGTGAAAAGAGAAAGTCTTAAAAGGGAACAGAAGGGCAGCTTTTTCACACAGAGGGAGGTGAATATATGGAATGAACTGCCTGAGAAAGTAGTAATGTCAGGTACAATTATGGCATTTAAAAGACACTTAGAGAAGTACATGGATAGGAAAGGTTTGTCATGATAAGGGCCATGCACACACAACTGAGACTAGGTTGTCAGCAAACTAGAGAGCACGGGTTTGAGGTGAAAATGGAAAGACTTAAAAGGCTCTAGGGGGGCAGATATTTTACACAGTGGGTAGAGAATACATGGAATGAGCTGCCAGAGAAAGTATTAGGGGCTGGAACAATTATGGTGTTTAAAAACCACTCAGACAAATACAAGGATAGGATAGGGTTGTAGCGATATGGGCCAGTCATAGGCAAGTGAGACTAGCTCGGTTAAGCAACTTGGTCGCCATTCTATGACAAATTGGGTTGGGCCAAGGGCCTGTTTCCATGCTGTATGATTCCATCGATGATGACTCGATCAAAACACAGCTCTCGTGGAAATCTGAACTACTGAATGCTGGAAACACTCAGTGGGTGAAGCAGCATTTGTGGAAGAGGAGCAAAGTTAGCATTTCATTTTAAAATTCATTTTCTTGGGAGTTATCATAGCCATTGAAGTTATCAGGGAAATTTAATTAATTGAAATAATATGTGCAGACAAATGAAGTGCTATATTATGCTGTAGCAGAGTGGACTGACAGAGAGCAGTTGCAAAATGATTGGTGCAAAATGGCAAACTGATCCTATCTCATTCTGCTAACATCATCCCAACTGTAGATGTTTTCACGTATTTGCTTTACTGCAGCATCTGAATAACGCTTGCTCTCAAACCAAACTGTTTCAGTGTTAAGTTCTGTCAAACCATGTTCCCTAAATGATCACTACTTCTTACTGTTATTGCAGACAGGGGACAGAGGAGTCCAATGACTCGCATTGGTGTGAATTATTTAGTAATATTTTATCTGATAATGGGAGCAGACCAATTACCAGAGCAGATTGACAATAATGACATTTACTGCTGCATACAGCAGCTTCATCAGTATTCTAAACGTTCTGATGAGACATTTGGCAAATTGCGTAAAAAACAATTAAAACTATTTACTACAGACTCTGTTTACCCTCCTGATAATTAAAGAGGGGAAAGGCAGCTACAATTAGATTTCTCTTTGGATCCCACTTTGGAATGTTTTTGGGTGAAGCTGTAATCCTTTTACTAAGGCAGCCACTCACAAGATATGCAATGCTTTGATCTAGGTAAATCAGAGAATTGTTGCAGAGACAGCTGCAATCTATCCTTCTCTGCTGTACAACTAGCAGGTAACATTATTATGTCTAGGTTGTTTGTTGAGAAATGTCACAGGTTTCCAATAGTCGCAGTCTATCAATTCAGACCAGTTTAATTATTACTGGAAAATAAATCTTGGTTGTGATTTGTGCCTAGCTAATGAGCACAACATTGATAAATACTGTAGGTTTATAAAGATTTATTTATTTATAAAGGTTTATTATAGAGAAATATAATTGCAGGGCACACCAATATAGTACAGGGCCTTACCAAAGAAGAGGGAAAAGAAGTCAGGAAGTTGTGATCAGATGATAAACAATAATTAGATAAACAATAGGTGGAAGATCGTCATCCATGGCATTAATGGAGTTAATTGAAGACATTACCAGTTCTATAGATAACAAGAAATATGCAGTGGGTGTATTTATAGATTTGAAAAAAGCATTTGATACAATTGATCATCATTTGCTAATCAAAAAACTGGAAAAGTATGGAATTAGAGGGGTTGTACTGGAGTGGATGAGAAGCTACTTCAGTTTGTAAAAGACATCAGTTTGTGCAACTAGGGAACTGCAAATCAACATGCTTAGAAATAACTTGTGGAGTCCCACAGGGGTCGGTTTTGGGCCCCAAATTATTTATTTTGTATATTAAGATATATGTAGGGTGTCAAATCTCTTGAAATTTGTGTTATTTGCAGATGACACTAATATTTTCTGTGATGGGGACAATTTGCAGCAGCTTTTGGAGGTGGTCACAGCAGAAATTAGTAAATTAAAAACATGGTTTGATTTGAATAAATTATCATTCACTTTAAACAAAAGCAAACTTATGCTGTTTGGAAAACGCAAAATAAATACACAAGTAGACATAATGATAAATAATGTTGAAATAGAAAGAGTGTATGAAAATCCATTTCTGGGTGTGATTCTTGATCACAAAATCTGCTGGAAACCCCATATAAAACATGTGAGAGCAGAAGTAGCACGGAGTATTGGATTGATGGGGAAAGCAAGGCATGTTTTGAATGAGAGAGCACTGTATATTCTGTACAGCTCACTTGTGTTACCGTATTTAGATTACTGTGTGGAAGTATGGGGCAACACCTACAAAACCACCTTACAATCACTAAGCACACTACAAAAAAGAGCTATTCGTATAGTAAACATTGTAGGATATCATGGCCACACCAATATACTGTATTTAAAATTACACACCTTAAAGATTAAGGATCTGGTAGATATTTAAGACTGCACAAATAATTTATAAAGCAAAAAATAAACTGCTACCTGTAAACGTACAAAAACTGTTCAAAGACAGAGAGGGGGGTTATAACTTCAGAGGGAAACTAAACTTGAAACAGCATTATGCTCGGACCCATTTAAAAAGTATGTTTAATTCCAATTGTGGGGTGGTTTTGTGGAATGGTCTTGACGAAACGGTTAAAGTATGAATATAATGCAATTTAAAAAAATGTACAAAAGATATATCCTTGAAAAGTACAGTAATGAGGAAGGAGAATGTAAATCTCACAGATGTTAATGGAGCTTATTCTTTTGCTCTTTTCTTTTTTAAAATTGTTTTAATTAATAGCTTGATTGGAGTAGTTTTATTTGAATTGTCTGTTTAGTTTATTTCATTGAATTTTGCATTTGTTAATGGTGAAGAATGGGGGTAGGACTTGACAAGCATAGGCTTCTTCCTTTCCCATTTTGAACGAGTCTAATGTGTATTATGTTGAAATTGGCTTTTGATTTTTTAATTTATTTATGTACACATATGTTATGTATAGGCGTATGTGTGTATATATGTATATATATATATGTACATGTATATGTATGTATGTATGTATGTATTTATGTATATATATATGTATATATATAATTTTCCTTTTATTTATTCATTTTCGTCTTTTCTTTTCTTCTCTTTTTTTAATCGTTCGAAATAAAGTTATCATAAAGACATAAAGAAATAAAGATCTAATATGTAGGGAGGAACTGCTGATGCTGGTTTACACCCATTCCTTCTATCCAGAGATGTTGCCTATCCCACTGAGTTACTCCAGCATTTTGTGTCTAATAAAGATAGATCTAAGGCAGACAAAAAGCTCTGAGATAGAATAAATTAGAATAGTTGGACAATCCTAATTTTACCAGTGAGATGAGAGAGAAAATAGTACCCGTCTATAGAATTCTGGCATATATCACCACAGTGTAGTGGAGGAAGGTAAGGAATCTGAATAGCGCACAAATTCACTCGAGTTCAGAATGTCATAAAAGCAAGCTGGATCTTAATACCTGTCCATTCTGAGTCACTTCACTGTCAGAAACGGAATGACATTTTTTCAGTTGTTTTGAGCTGTCAATAACAATAATTGAAATGTTCCAAGACAGCCTGCTGCCCTAACATAATCTTTTATCATCTTCATAATTTCTATCTCCGCTACCAGACTGTGTCCATAACTGAAAAGACATTAACTGCCTCAAATTAAACCGTATGATTAAAATGAGAATCACAAAAGACAAAGGTCTCGCGCTCTGATGAAACTTGCTGTCAGTTAATCCCTCTTTACCATGCTTAAAAATTCCATTTCGTTCTTTGAAATGGAATTATATGTCATCTAATTTAAATTCAAGATTCAATATCTCCTGCACCTTCTCCCCTCACAATCTCTGATTACATTCTTCATTACCTTTATTGTGGCTGGCTCGGCAACTTTTCTGATTGCATTAAAATTCAGCAGCACTTCAACTTTTTCCCTCTTTGGGTTTATTACTGCACTAATTTCCTTTCACATCCCTGTTCAATTTTAAATTAATGCAAAATGCCACCAGCACATTGTGAAGACTGGCCCTCCCCCCACCATCAAAAGCCTGGATTGTACAAGAACAATGAATAGGTTAGATTGCCACATGTACGCCCACAAAAAATTATGCAGAATTAATTTTTTTTTTCCAAGGTTCTTCACATTTGCAAAATTACATTTTCTTTTGACTATACTTCTGAAAAGATTAATTCAAAAGGTTCTCTCAACTTTCTTTTGTGGAGTGCATGCCTTTCTTTTACTTTATTTTACAACATTAATGCAATTCTATGTACTGTAACTATGGTTTATGCTCACTACATTTTCTGGGAAAACTATCAAATCATACTCAACCTAGAGACTGTAATTCCCTATCAGATTGTTGGTGCTCCTTCACCTGATTGAGGGCTTGAACTTTGTAGAGTTCTTACTTGTTTTATCTTCAATGTTAAAAACTTTTTACACAAGGAACAATGGAATTGTGTTCGTGCATAAGAACACTGAAATAGACAGAATTAATAGGTTCTGCAATTGCTAGCTGCATTTCTAGCAAGGGATGATGAAGATGGTGAAAATAGACAATAGACAATAGGTGCAGGAGTAGGCCATTCAATGTGATCATGGCTGATCATCCACAATCAGTACCCCGTTCCTGCCCCTCCCCATATCCCCTGACTCTGCTACCTTCAAAAGCCCCATCTAGCTCTCTCTTGAAAGTATCCAGAGAACCGGCCTCCACCGCCCTTTGAGGCAGAGAATTCCACAGACTCACAACTCTCTGTGAAAAAGTGTTTCCTCATCTCCGTTCTAAATGGTTTACCCATTATTCTTAAACTGTGGCACCTGGTTCTGGACTCCCCCAACATCAGGAACATGTTTCCTGCCTCTAGTGTGTCCAAACCCTTAATAATCATAAATGTTTCAATAAGATGTCCTCTCATCCTTCTAAATTCCAGAGTATAAAAGAGGAATAATTGGATGTGCCCAAAAAGATTTTGAGGGCAAACCATTCCAAATGGGCATTATTAAAAATGTTTATAAAAATTCTTATACACTTCCCCTGAAGTGCACCAATATAGAATAATATAAAACATGTTGTCCCATTTTCTCACAGGTCTATCTCAGCAGCATCATTAAATGAATGGAGATGCAAGGAACTGCAAATGCTTGAATATGGAGCAAATAAACAAATGGCTGAAGGAATTCAGCGGGTCAGACAGCATCTGTGGAGAGGAGGTGTTTTCAATCATGACCCTTCTTCAGATTGCAGCATCAAATTATAATCAAGTTCGGATGATCAAGTGAATGCTTGACAATAAACACATTTGCTCCAGATTCCTATTTCAGTTGTTTTACCAGAAATGCCTAACCCATCCCTATAAATAGGTTAATGCCTTTGTTAAAATATTCAGGAAAGAACTGGGATTTAATCATGTTACATGTTCATACACTGACACATTGACACAGCCAACAGTAATTAGTAAGCTATAATAATATTCTTCTGCATTATTTAGCCCATAAGAGCGTTGTGTAATGCAGTAAATGACGTTCCTGCATGTGTGATAACATTACCAGTTAAAAAACGAAGGGCTTTTCCCAAAGCACTTGTAGGCTGCTTAACAGTCAATGCCTGAAACTTGGAATCTGCCATCACTTAATGGGCTAAAAGAGTGCAATATTCAATGCTAACATCCACTCAGGTAGCTATCCAATAATTTGTTATGGGGGGGGGGGGGGGGTTCTAGTTTTGACTGTTCGTGTTGATGGGTATTTGATGCTCAGCATGGACAGGTTGGACGAGTAGCCGTGGGTTTGTACTGTTTCATTTTTAGTTTAGTTTCTTGTCATGTGTACCGAGGTACAGTGAAAAGCTTTTGTTGAGTGCCAACCAGTCAGCAGAAAGATGAGCCATTTACAGTGTATACATACACGACAAGGGAATAACATTTAGTGCAAGGTAAAGCCTGCAAAATCCGATCAAGGGTAGTCCAAGGGTCACCGAAGAGGTAGATAGTAGTTCAGTAGTTCAGTAGTTGCTCTCTAGTTGTGGAAGGATGATTCAGTTGCCTGATAACAGCTGGGAAGAAACTGTCCCCGAATTGGGTGGTGTGCGTTTTCACACTTCAATACCTTTTGCCTGATGGGAGAAGAGGGAGTGGCCAGGGTGTGACTTGTCCTTGATTATGCTGCTGGCCTTGCTGAGGCAGCGTGAGGTATAAATGGAATCAATAGAAGGGAGTGTGTGATGGTCTGGACTGCGTCCACAATTCGCCGCAATTTCTTGCGGGCTTGATGGAGTTGTTCCCAAACCATGCCGTGATGCATCCTGATCAAATGCTTTCTGCTCTGTTTGACACCGAGATTATGTTGTATTGAAATATGAGTTGCACAGTTCCCAACAGGACCTGCAAGAAATTGCAACAGCTCGTATTTGCCTTTCAGAACCACGGAAAGTGGGACTCTACTTTAAAGAACTCTTTCCATGGCAGCCACACGATAAAATCACAAAGGACTGCCATGCAGGCGAGGAAAAATAGGAGGGAGAAAGGAGACGGTGAATGGCTGGGCCCTGGGGTGTGTTGCATGGCAGAGGGATCAAGGAGTACAGGTGCACAGTTCCCTGAAAGTGGCATCACAGATACATAGGGTGTTAAAGAAGGCTTTTGGTACATTGGCCATAATCAGTTAAGGTATTTAAGTATAGAGATAGACACAAAGCACTGGAGTAACTCAGTGGGTCTGGCATCAATTCTGGAGAAAAAGGATGGATTGGGTTTGGGTCAGGACCCTTCTTCAAACTGAGTATAATGGTAAAGAGGTTATAGTATAAAGGTTGGGATGTTATGTTAGAGTTGTGTAAGACACTGGTGAGGCAGTATTGTGTTCAGTTTTGGTCAATAATCTGGAAGGAGTGCAGAGAAATATAGAAACAGGAGCGATTACCTTTTCGCACTGATGGTGGCGGGTATATGGAATGAGCTAGCAGAGGAGGTAGTTTAGGCAGGTTCACTAACAATATTTAAAAGACACTTGGACATACATGGATAGGAAAGGTTTAGAGACATATAGGGCATCTTGATCGGCATGGATGAGTTCAGCTAAAGGGCCAGTTTCGGTGCTGTATGACTCTGTCAAGAGTCAAGAGTGTTTTGTTGTCATATGTCCCTGATAGAACAATTACATTCTTACTTGCTTCAGCACAACAGAATATGTAAACATAGTACACTGTAAACAATAAAAGAAACAAGAAAAAAATGTTCAGTGTGTGTATATTTACATATATACATACCCACCCATAAACACACACATACATATATAGATATGCATATACACATAAATATACCTACCCATAAAAAAACAAACAATAATTGTGCAACAAGACAAAATAAATGGCCCCATGTTTATGTGGTTCAGAACTTATTTGAGGTTGTAGTGTTTAATAGCATGATGGCGGTAGGGAAGTAGCTGTTCCTGAACCTGGACATTACAGTTTTTAGGCTTATGGCAGGGGTGAAATGAGTGTGTGGCCGGGATGGTTTGGGTCTCTGATGATGCTGGCTGCCTATTTGAGCATGAGGGTATGAGGCTACATGTCCATTTCAGGTTTGTGCTGTGAATGCACTCATCACTCTACAGAGTCCCAGCATGTATCTCTGCTGTGCTTAGCTGCAATAAGTACTGTCAGACATTCGTTGATGTGTGAAATGTGTAAAGCATTAAAATCTGAGACAGACAGATGCAGACAGCTACATATCGACGTCCCTGTTGGGATCCTTTTATTCGATCTGCAAACTGACTTGTTGCATATTTGTTACTCGTTTTACTTGGAGTTAAAAATGAAGGTTGAAGGTTGCATGTTATTGTTGCAATTTCTATCAGTAAGGCAGAGATGAGTGTTGGCTCATGGTGCCAACGTCATTAACTGCACAAATAACACCTTGAAACACTTCTGTTGCACTTAGATGAAATATTCCAGAAGCTTTCAATCAATTTCCATGACAGATGCATTTTTAACAGAAAATAATTGCTGTCATGTTAAAATATCCGCAGGATGGCCATTGTGTGCATAATCAACAGGCACCAATGGGCCAAATTTCCAGTCTCACATCTAAGCTGTTTCTCCCAAACTACTGAAACCACTGTCTATCTGGACATTATTGCAAGCATTATCATTGCAGCACGATGCTACCATTTTTCCAACTTGATTGAAAATTCTTATCATGCAATTCATTTACCTCTAGATATTCCATGTTTGCTGCAGAAGCTTTGTTTAGGAATGAAGAAAACTTATCAGATGGCATTTTGTCGTTGACTGAAAGAGTTTTCATTTAGAGAAGACCTTTTATAGCAATGATAGATTTTTTTTGTAATGTCTTTATTTATGGGCCTTTATGTGCATGCTCTTATCTGAAGTTGCTGTTAATGAAATTATGGAGTAACGAATGGAAATTGAGCATTGGGACACATAATCTCAGTGTTATTGACCCTTTTGGAAAAAAAAATGCATTCTTTTTTTATTAGTTTTCTTCCATTTCAAGATACTGACCTGTGTGATGATATAATTGTACCTTTGAAAAGTTGCTTCATGCATTAACAAGAACTAAGAAATGCTGTGTGTCACAGCCATAAGAGGCCTATTCCCCACACAAAGATGCACTTTAATTCCTAGGTGAACAGCCACGCGAACATGACGGCACGCAACGGTAGAGCTACTGCCGTTCACCGTCAGAGACCCTAATTCGATCCTGACCATGGGTGCTTGGCTTTACGGAGTTTGTACGTTCTCCCCATGACCTGCAAGGGTTTTCTCCGAGATCTTCGGTCTCCTCCCACACTCCAAAGACGCACACGTTTGTAGGTTAATTGGCTTGGTATTAATTGTAAAATTGCCCCTAGTGTGTGTAGGGTAGTGTTAATGTGCGGGGATCACTGGTCGGCGCGGACTCCGTGGGCCAAAGAGCTTTTTTCTGCGCTGTATCTCTAAACTAAACTAAACATAGAAACTAATTGTCCTGTAGGAGTTGGAACTGCGCTGGTCCAGGGAAACATCCTAGCTTTGTTTACATACACGAATAGAGCGATGCAGCACAGAAACAGACCCTTTGGCCCACTCTGTCTATGTCGACCAAGTTGCCATTCTGGGCTAGTCCCATTTGCCTGCAATAGGCCCACATCCTTCAAAACCCTTCCCACCCATATATCCGTCCAAACGTCTTTTGAAAATTGTCATTGTACATCTACTCAACAAATTACATCGTTTCTGGCCAGCTAATTATGCATTCTTATTTTGTATTTCATAATTATGTAGAAGGACACCATGTGATCCATTGAGTCTATGCCCTCAAGGGCCTGTCCAACTTGGGAGTCATTTGCGCGTCATTTACGTGACATCATTTACACTTCACAATGCATGCGTCATGACGCGCACGTGATGCGAGCACGGCGTGCGGTGAGGCGTGGTGGCATAGGCAGTGACGTGCAGTCGCGTGCGGTGCCCCAGGGTTTTGGGATTCACAAAATCTTCGAGCGCCACCTGCGTGACGCGCAAATGAAGCCCAGGTGGGACAGGCCCTTCTCTCAGAGCATTCTCATCAATCCTAATCCCCCATATATTGCCCTGCCATCTATTCTCTCTCACGTGCCTAGTAACTCAACCATGATTCTCATACCACCTAATTAAACAATAATTGATAATCTACAGCAGTCAATTAACCTGGCGGTACAGTGGCACAGCTGGTAGAGTTCTTGCTTTATCCCACGTCCTCCCACGTCCCCAAGATGTGTGGATTTATAGTTTAAATGGCCTTTGTAAAATTGCTCCTAATGTATAATGAGCAGATGGGGAAAAACTAGAGTGAATGATCTGCACATGAACTCGTCAGACTGAAGGGTCTGTTCCTATGGTGTACCTCTAAACTAAACTACCAACTCGTACATTTTAGGGATGGGGAACAAACCAGAAATGAGGGAAAACCTATGCAGTTACAAGGAAAATGTAAATACTCTACACGGACATCATCAGAGATTAGGATTAAACCCAGGTCTGTGGGATTTTGCTGTGTGCACACTGAGTCACATTTCCAGCTTCTTATGAGTGTAGCATCCATAGTGAAAAATTATGGAATATGGCATGTTATTTGCATGTAATTATGAGCTAAGCAAATGCTAAAATAGTCACAGAAATGCCTAGTCCACTCTCATATCAAGAGAACGCCTCCTCTCCCTTCTCCCATTAGGCAAGAGGTACAGAAGTGTGAAAATGCACACCGCCAGCATCAGGGACAGTTTCTTCCCAGATGTTATCAGGCAATTGAACCATCCTTTCAACAATAGTGAACAGTCCTGAGCAACTATCAACCTCATTGGAGATCCTTGGACTATCTTTAATCGAACTTTATCGATTGTAATCATGTATGGTCTTTCCGCTGAATCTTTAGCATGCAAAAAAACTTTTCACTGTACCTCGTGTAAATAAACTAAACTAAACTAAAGGTAGACAAAAATGCTGGAGAAACTCAGCGAGTGAGGCAGCATCTATGGAGCGAAGAAAATAGGCAACGTTTTGGGTCGAAACCCTTCTTTAGACTGATGTGAGGGTGGGGAGGCGGGAAGAAGAAAGGAAGAGGTGGAGCCAGTGGGCTGAGGGAGAGCTGAGAAGGGGAGGAGAAAGTAGGGACTACCTGAAATTAGAAAAGTCAATGTTCATACCGCTGGGGTGTAAATGGCCCAAGCGAAATATGAGGTGCTGCTCCTCCAAATTCCGGTGGTCCTCACTCTGGCCATGGAGGAGGCCCAGGACAGAAAGATCAGATTTGGAATGGGAGGGAGCGTTGAAGTGCTGAGCCACCGGGAGATCAGGTTCGTTATTGTGAAACTAAACTAAACAATGGTACTAACCTGTGTTTAAGAAGGAACTGCAGATGCTGGAAAATCGAAGGTACACAAAAATGCTGGAGAAACTCAGCGAATGCAGCAGCATCTATGGAGCGAAGGAAATAGGCAACGTTTTGGGCCAAAACCCTTCTCCAGGTATGAAGAAGGGTTTCGGCCCGAAATGTTGCCTATTTCCTTCGCTCCATAGATGCTGCTGCATTCGCTGAGTTTCTCCAGCATTTTTGTGTACCAATGGTACTAGCCTGAACATAACGCAGAAACAAGAGTTTCAAAGGTACAGTGTTTTGGTTTACCCCCATTCTATCCAGTTTATTAAGGATAGAGGCAATTAAAATCTTACCATCTATTTTCCATGTTTAGCACTTTTCAGTAAGGTTACGAAACTTCAGGCAGTTAGTGCAACTCACTGATTTTCCCTATCTCCAGCCCATTGAGGCCAATAATACTGTTTTCCAAAATCCACTCTGGCTGTGATCAGCAAACTCAATACAGTACATGCCAGCAATCAAAGCTGGGACGTTACTTATTGGTGTGACTCAGAAAAATACACCAGATGGTATCGCTACAAAACTGGATCCATTCTAGATATTTTTCTTGTTCCTTACATCAGTTAATTCCTTGATCAGTCAGTCAGAGTTACTATATTTTATGGAATTTCAGTAATTTACCCACAATCTATTTGCATCAAGTTGAATTAATATTAATGGTATTAATAGTCATCTTCTTTAGTAAACTGAAATGTACAACGTGTCTTTTGGACTCTTTTGAGACTAACTGGTGAAAAGAGCTAATGTATAAATGGATAATGTGCTAAAATATCCATAATAGGAAAATTCACACAATTTAGTTTATCCCTTTGTGTCATTCTGAACAAAGTTTGATTTGGAATTAACGTTTCATCAGTTTGGGATCCTGAACCACACTTGGAATATCTAATTTGTTCATATCTTTATCCAACAGTACATCGGTACCCATTTACTGCATGGATGATGCATTCTTTGTGACTGCTAGAACCTGCTGAATGGTACTTTTCTTCAAACTGGCGTGCAAATAAAAAGGTATGTTCCAAAAGTTAAATTAATGGCCCCTCACCTGGTCTAGGCACCATCTTTTTTAGGGCACTTCCAGGAGGGGGGATTTTGAAGTGCATTCTTCTAATTTTATATAAACGTCCTTTTCCTGCTTCATTCCATTAATATTCTGAATCTATCCAGCTCAGTCTTTAGGGGGATACTTACAAAGTTCCATTTGGTTCCAGATTTCTCCACTTATCAGGATGGGTGAAACCTAATGCTCTTGTCTTTGATTTCCCAGTCAGAAAAAATGGTTTCTTCATATCAAAGCCTTCCAACCCTATTAGCATTTTGAATAGCTCAATAAGATCACCTTTTAGTTGGTTATATTTAATAGAATAAATGCCCCAAGCTGTGCTCATACTTTAACTCTTTGAGGTATGGCTGGTGTCACAGGAAAAACACAGCCAAATTAATTGAGATGTTGAGTTTGATTTTCTGTCTAATTAAAAAATAGAAAGCTGACCAGAGTAGGTGATCTTGTTCCTCAGCTTCCTCCATTGTCCAGGAGGTGTCCTTAATTCCAGTCAGTTGATGTTAAAATAAACATTTAAAAATGAAGCAAATAAGAAGGGATGGAAGAATCAAAGTGAAGGGTAGAAAACAACTGATAGTAAGCGTGATGTGTGCATTTAAAGGAAATATTGATAGATTCTTGACAGGCATTCTTGAATGGGGTTGAGAGGAAAAAGTTGCATTATTGAATGGCAGAGCAGACTTGATGGGCTGAATGGCCTCTGTTTAACGGTCTTATCAGAGTGTGTGCTGCAGTCTTTACACTTGTTCGTATACTGATTATTCTGTGTAGAATTTAAAAAATATCTATCGCTCATCCGAGTGGTGGTGCAATTGAGTATGGCAGCCTCGCCTGCAGCTGTTCGTACTTTCATTCTTTTTAAAATTTTTAGTCCGTCAAAAAGTTTTGTTTTGTAAGTATTTTAGTATTTTTATGTAGGGGGGTTGGAGGGAGGGGGAAATTGTTTTTCACAGTCGCTACGTGGGTTGAGGATGCGTCTTTCCTCCGAGCTGTATCTTCGCCCCCTCCTCACGGTCTACCATCTGGATTGGCGCGGCCTTTTCTGCCGGAGACCGGCCAGAGCTTCAGCGGCGGCGCAGCACTAAAGTACCATCGCGGAGCGGCCGATGCCTTACTAGGGTCACCGTGTTGGAAGCAACGGAGTGCTGGGACTGCCGACTTTAACACCGTGGAGCTGTGGTCTGCGGAGCTTCCAGCCACAGGCGGCGCTGACTTTAACATCGTGAAGGCCTGGGATCTTTCGCCGAGGTTGCCAGTGTTGGTGCTTCACCCAGCTAGGCCTGTGGGCTTCGGGAGGCGCGGTCTCCCGTAGTAAGCGACCGATTCGCTGAGAGTGTTCTTCCGATGCCGGAGTACCATCATCCGGCAAGAGGGCCTGAAACATCGGGCTGTCCGTAGCGGCGACTGCAGAGGCCTCAATAGGCCCTGACCACGGGTGAACAAGAGGAAGAGGACTGAACTTTTATTGCCTTTCCTCACAGTGGGAAATGGTGATTCCGCTGTGTGGGGATGTTTTATGTTTTATGTTAAATTCTATAGTGTTGTGTTTATCTTATTTGTGTGCTGCATGGTAACTCAAATTTCACTGCACCACTTGGTGTATGTGACAATAAATGTCCTTTGTACTATATTATTATGGAGTATTGTCATGGATACATCAGATACAATATATTCACATTCTGACATTATCATATTCCATTATGAACTCTTTAAAAGCCAAGGATGAATACATCAAGCTGCTCTTCTCTTTTAAAAAGGCCACTCCTTCAGTCATTGATTCATCCCCCTTAATTGGATTGCAAATGTTTTGAGATCTCAGAGGTTCCTAACCTGGTGGAGGATCTGAGTGTTCAAGACTCTCTGCCTCAGCTCTGGGACTTCACATTTTTCTGGTCTCTAGGCTGACTCATCATCCATGTTATGATTGGTATGGTTTTCATGAAGCTTCTCTTCAGGAGCTTAAACTGTGAGTTTTCTCAAGACAGGCTGAATGTCCCAGCATTCTGTTTTCATTGATCATCAATGATTTTTCCAGATACTCTTTCAATAATAAATACGTTTCCAAGAGGAGTAATAGGTATGTGATGATAGTGAGAGATGATCGGAAAGAAAGAAAATTTAAAGCAATAAGATGCTTTAAGGGAATGAGGAGGTAATAAGGATATAATAAATCGGTACAGAATGGGAAAGAAACTACAAAGCAGTCCCATTTTGGTGACATCCGAGCAAAATAGAACATTCAGCTACCGGTGAATCTTTCATCTGCATCTCTGATCTTATCCCCGAATGGAAAGGTACAACTATGAAAGAGAAAAAGCTTTGAAGGAAGAAACATTAAGATAAGATAAATCGAATTAGAAGAAGGAGAGTAATTGAAAGAGGCATAAGGAAATGGGAGAGCATGCCAGATAAGGAGCATCACTGGGACTTTTCCTAATTTGTCTCTGGTTACTCAGCAACAACTCTGCTCCAACGTTCACAGTTTGGTTTGGTTTATTCTCATTGTCACGTCTACTGCGATATGTGAAAAGCTTGTGTTTGTATGCTATCCAGTCAAATCAACCCATACTATACACGAGTACATTCAAGCCAATAAGTACTTCCATCAGTACTTTTCAACGATCTGAAATCTATCAACATTTCCAGAAGTATGCTAATTTAAAAATAGGATGTTACCTCATATATTAAATCTGTTGAACAACTGTAATTGACGTGCATATCATTTCTATCCAAACCCATTAACAGAAAGTGATCTTACAGCTATTTCATGCCCAGAGTGTTCTTTAGCAGCCAAATTATATAAATCATCAAATGAAGATCCAAAGTCTTTTCACAGAAATAGCAGCATATTAATCCCATGCTGATCACCGCTTAGATGTAACACTGAGGGCAGCAAGAGTTGTACTCCAAATGTACAGAGCAGAGTGTTTGTGAGAAACTTAAAAAGCCATCAATCTGACTGACAGAGCTGGTTGCCACTAGCAACACACTAAATGGGTTAGTTTTGGAGCGGATCACAGAAGTGGGCCTCCACTCGACACCCTGAGGGGCACGTGTAGCAACAAAACTGTATGTTGTAGGCTTGTGGTGTGGCGTATCTCTAACACTAACTTTAGCACCAAGCCTTGACTAACCCTGCTTCAATGAGAGGTGTTTGATGCTGCCCCAAATATGTTGGGTACCTGGTGATATATAAAACATTGCTTCAATGTGTGCCCACCAGCAAATTTGCTGTAGACACATTAGACTGCAGATGTTGGAATCTGGATCAAACTGCTGTAGGAATGTAACCTATTGCTTTTCTCCAGAGATGCTGCCTGGCCCGCTGCATTGTTTCAGCATGTTGTGTCTATCTGGCGCAGGAACTGCTCAATGGGTTGAGCAGTATATGTGGATGGAAAGGAACGGTTGACATATCGGGGTTAAAACCCCGCATTAGAATTCAAAGTCGATATGTCATATAAGGGGCTAAGTACTCCTATAACCGATGGATCAAATCAATATATCTTGTCACAATTAATGTCTTGTCACAGTGATAGACAATTCAATCATGAATTAAATACAAAGATCCATGAACACCGCTACGTTCCAGAGCCTCACTAAGGCAAATTGTCTTGGCCCCCCTCACATTGTTGCAGGAGTTCCTAAGAGTAATGTCCCAAATACGACTAACTTCAATTATTTTATCAATTACTCTCCTTCATCATAATGTTATTCATTTGTTCATATGTACAAAACACAATGAGCTGCACAAACTCAATGAGTTATCCAACATCTCGGGAGGGGATGGAGAAGTAACGTTTCGGGCCGGGACCTTCTTTAATATTTTGTTTGGCGATGATCATTAAAGGGCCTGTCCCACTTAAGCTATTTTTAGGCGACTGCTGGCGACTGTCATAGTTGTAGCAGGTCGCCGAAAAACCGGCGACTGGACCCCCTTTCGACACAAAAGTTGAAATAGTATCATTAATTTAACCAGATAAAAAAATGGTCAGCACCGGCTACAACCCATGTCACCTGGCGACAACCTATATTAACCTGGCGACAACCTATGTTAACCTGGCGACAACTACAGCAGCACCCACGACTGGAGAGGTCAAGCTACACTAATTGGCGTCAAACCCACTGGCGCCGACTGTCTCGGAAAAACATTCCAACATGGTGAAAATCCAGCAGCGAACAGAAAGACGCTACGACTCTTTGGGTGACTGAGGAGACTACTCACGACCATACAGGTGACACCCCGCTGCCTAGTCGCCTGTAGTCGCCACAAAAAATCACCTAAGTGGGACAGGTCCTTTATGGTTGTTCTGCCTTCCACTGTGTGAACTGATGGAATTTTGTCCACTTGGCAGGTTGAGTGCAGTTCCAATATTATTCCGAAGACCTGACACCATCCAGGATGAAGACTGATATATGCTTTAATCAACCTAAACCTTCAGTCCCACCTTCACTGGCACACCATGGCTGCAAAGCAAAACCCTCTACACATAGAGGCATAGAAACACATAGTAAATAGGTGCAGGAGTGGGCCATTCAGCCGTTCGGGCCATCACCGCCATTCAATATGATCATGGCTGATCACCCAAAATCAGTACCGCTTTCCTGTTTTCTCCCCATAGCAATTGATTCTTTTATCCCTAAGGTTTATATCTAACTCTCTCCAATGAATTGGCCTTTACTGGCTTCTGTGGCAGAGAATTCCACAGATTCACAATTCTCTGGGTGAATATGTTTTTCCTCATCTCAGTCCTAAATGGCCTACCCCTTAATCTTACACTGTGACCCCTGGTTCTGGGCTCCCCCAACATCTGGACCATTTATCCTGTATCTAGTCTGTCCAATCCCTTAAGAATTATATATGTTTCTATAAGATCCCCTCTCTTCCTTAAAAGCCGAGTCGATCCATTCTTTCCTCATATGTCATTCCCCCCATCCGGGGAATAAACATGGTGGACCAACGCTGCACTCCATCAATAGGAAGAGTCCTTCCTCAAATTAGGAGGTCAAAACTGCACACAGTACCGCACCAGGACCCTGTACAACTGCAGTAGGACCTCCTTCCTCCAAATCCTCTCCCTGTGAAGGCCAACATTCTTTCTTCACTGCCTGCATGCTTACTTTCAGTGACTGATGCACAAGGACACCCAAGTCTTGTTGCACCTCCGCTTTTCCTTATCTGACACAATTCAGATAATAATTTGCCTTCTTGTTCTTTCCACCAAAGTGGATAACCCCATATTTATCCACATTATACTGCATCTGCCATGCATCTTCCCACTCATCTAACCTATCCAAGTCATCCTGCAACCTCATAGCAACCTCCTTGCAGCTCACACTGCCATCCAGCTTTGTGTCATCCGCAAACTTGGAGATGTTACATTTAATTCCTTTGTCTAAATTGTTAATATGTATTGTAAACAACTGGGGTCTCAGCACTGACCCTTGCGGCACCCCACTAGCCACTGCCTGTCCTTCTGAAAAGGACTTGTTAATTCCTACTCTTTGCTTCCTGTCAGCCAACCAGCTCTCTATCCATGTCATACCACCAATACCATGCGCTCTATTTTGCACATTCATCTCTACTCACACTAATCTATCCACACAGTGAAAAGCAATAATTTTACAACTTGTTGTTCAACTCAACAAGGCACTAGTATTGCACTCCCAAGTTAATGACCTTGGTCACCCTAAATAGAAAGGGGACGTAACGCACCTCCTGACTCCCATGGTTATCTGGACTACACTTCTTCCCACCCTGCTTCCTGTAAGGACTCCATCCCCTACTCCAAATTCCTCCATCTACGCCACATCTGCACCCAGGATGAGGTGTTCCAAACCAGGGCATCGAAGATGTCCTCATTCTTTAGGGAACAGGGGTTCCCCTCTTCTACTATAGATGAGGCTCTCACCAGGGTCTCTTCTATACCCCGTGCCTCTGCTCTCACTCCCCATCCCTCCACTCGTAACAAGGACAGTCCCACTTGTCCTCACCTTCCACCCTACCAGCCGTCAAATACAACAAATAATCCTCCGACATTTTCGCCACCTCCAATGGGATCCCACCACTGGCATCATCTTCCCATCTCCTCCCCTTTCGGCTTTCTGCCAAGACCGCTCCCTCCGTAACTCCCTGGTCAATTTGTCCCTTCCCATCCAAACCACCTCCTCTCCTGGCACTTTCCCTTGCAACCGCAGGAAATGCTACACTTGTCGCTTTACCTCCCCCCTTGACTCCATCCAAGGACCCAAGCAGTCTGTCCAGGTGTGGCAGAGGTTCGCCTGTACCTCTTCAAACCTCATCTATTGCATCCGCTGCTCTAGGTGTTCTAGCTGCTCAACATCGGTGAGACCAAGCATAGGCTTGGCAATCACTTCGCCCAACACCTCCGTTCAGTTCGCAATAACCAACCTGATCTCCTGGTGGCTCAGCACTTCAACTCCCCCTCCCATTCCGAATCCAACCTTTCTGTCCTGGGCCTCCTCCATGGCTAGAGTGTGGCCCACCGTACATTGGAGGAGCAGCACCTCATATTTTGCTTGGGTAGTTCACACCCTAGCGGTATGAACATTGACTTCTCCAATTTCCAGGAGTCCCTGCTTTCTCTTTCCTTCCCCTCCCATTCCCAGCTCTCCCACAGCCCACTCTCTCCTCCTCTTCCTTTCTTCTTCCCGCCCCCCCCACCCCCACATCAGTCTGAAGAAGAGTCTCGCCCCAAAACGTCTCCTATTTCTTTCTCTCCATAGATGCTGCCTCACCCGCTGAGTTTCTCCAGCATTTTTGTCTACCTCCTGATTTTGAAATGTTTCATTGTTACTTCATAATTGCTGCAGTTAAGTCGAAGACCCCATTCATTAATCAAGCTGTGAGATTAGTGTCACCACAATGACTGTGGAAAGCAGCTTTCCAATCTATATTACTAAAAGTAAGATCCTGACCGCTTTTGACGCACTGCGAATTGATTTCCGAGAGAACGCCGCCACTTACGGCCGTTATTTTTGGCCACTCGCTCAGAGCCCCTCTCCTCCAGACTGGACCAGAGGATTTCTCCCATTGATGAAAAATCTGAGAGATATTAATGTTTTTCTAAAAATTGTCATTCTCTCTGCTGCCCCTGCTGGTGGGAGGGGAGAGGGACTATAAAACCCAGAAGTGGTGTGCCTCACTCCGTCTCTGCAAGATGGAGGAAGCCAGAGGGTCATGTCTCTCTGAGCTCTGAATGACACTGAACACATGTGTACTCAACTGTGAGTGCCCTTAATGTGGTTTGAAAATGACAATATGGTTGGTTCGAAGTAAAAAGGCACCGCCTGCAAATGGTTATTTGGGGGGTTTGGGTTGAAGTAAAAAGGCACTGCCTGCAAATGGTTGTTTGTGGGGTTTGGGTTGAAGTAAAAAAGCACTGCCTGCAAATGGTTGTTTGGGGGGTTCGGGATGAAGTAAAAAAAGCACTGCTTGCAAATTGTTGTTTGGGGAGTTTAGGAAAAAGGCACTGCCTGCAAATGGTTGTTTGGGGGGTTTGGGTTGAAGTAAAAAGACACTGCCTGCAAATGGTTGTTTGGGGGTTTTGGGTTGAAGTGAAAAGGCACTGCCTGCAAATGGTTGTATGGGGGGTTTGGGTTGAAATGAAAAGGCACTGCCTGCAAATGGTTGTTTGTCTAAACTTGACAACTTCCTGTTTGCACAATATTGATTTTAGATAAAACGCTACCACTTACGGCTGTGATTTTTGGCCATCTTACTCAGTCCCCCTCCGCTCATCAGGTGCAGAGGATTCTTCCCTTCAATGAAATACAAAAGTGTTATTAGTGTTTAAAAAATGTTGAGCATCTCTCTCCTGTCAATCATGCTATGAAGGCAACACCTTCGTGAGAGGGGGAGGGATTATAAAACTAGGAAGTGTGGGTGTGGCTCAGTCTCTGCATGACGAGGGAGGTGTGTTCTGAGCTGTGAATCAACTGAACACACTGAATGTCTACTGAACTGTGAGAGTGGTGTTTTGTGTGGTTTTATGGTGGTAGTCATGGTGGTTTCACCCTGCTTGAAATAGTATGAAACTGCATTTGAATGTGGTGGCCTTGCATCCTGCATGAAATGGTATGAAACTGCATTTGCAAAGAGTAGCCGGAAGCCAGAGGATTGGGAAACTTTCATAGGACAACAGAAGGAAACAAAACGGACAATACGGGCTGAAAAGATGAAGTATGAGGGGAAGCTAGCCAGGAAAATAAAGAAGGACAGTAACAGCTTCTTTAGATATGTTAAGGGAAAAAGAGTTGCAAACTCAAACGTGGGTCCCTTGAAGGCAGACGGGTGAAATAATTATGGGCGACAAGGAAATGGCAGAAGAGTTGAATAGATACTTCGGATCTGTCTTCACTAAGGAGGACACAAACAATCTCCCAGATGTACTGGAGGACAGAAAATCTAAGGTGGTAGAGGAACTGAAAGAAATTTTGATTAGGCGAGAAATAGTATTGGGTAGGCTAATGGGACTGAAGGATTATAAATCCCCTGGGCCTGATGGTCTGCATCCCAGGGTCCTCAGGGAAGTGGCTCTAGAAATAGTGGACACATTGGTGAACATTTTCCAATGTTCAATAGATTCAGGATCAGTTCCTGTGGATTGGAGAATAGCTAATGTTACCCCACTTTTCCAGAAAGGAGCGAGAGAGAAAACGGGGAATTACAGACCAGTTAGCCTGACTTCTGTGGTGGGAAAGATGCTGGAGGCAATTATTAAAGAGGTAATAATGGAGCATCTGGATAGCAGTAAAAGGATTAGTCCAAGTCAACATGGATTTATGAAAGTGAAATCATGCTTGACTAATCTTCTGGAAATTTTTGAGGATGTGACAGGTAAAATGGTTGAAGGGGTGCCAATGGATGTAGTGTATCTAGACTTTCAGAAAGCCTTTGATAAAGTCCCGCACGGGAGACTGGTGACTAAAATTAGAGCACATGGTATTGGGGGTAGGGTGTTGACATGGATATAAAATTGGTTGGCAGACCGGAAGCAAAGAGTAGGAGTGAATGGGTCCTTTTCAGAATGGCAGGTAGTGGCAAGTGGAGTGCCGCAAGGCTCGGTGTTGGGGCCGCAACTGTTTACCAAATATATATTAATGATTTGGAAGAGGGAATTAGGAGCAACACTAGCAAGTTTGCGGATGACACAAAGCTGGGTGGCAGTGTGAACTGTGAAGAGGATGTTAGGAGGTTGCAGGGGGACCTGGACCAGTTGAGTGAGTGGGCAGATGCATGGCAGATGCAGTATAATATAGATAAATGTGAGGTTATCCACTTTGGTGGCAAAAACAAGGGGGCAGATTATTATCTCAATGGGGTTAGGTTAGGTAAGGGGGAGGTACAGCGAGACCTGGGTGTCCTTGTACACCAGTCACTGAAAGTCGGCGTGCAGGTACAACAGGCAGTGAAGAAAGCTAATGGAATGTTGGCCTTCATAACAAGAGGATTTCAGTATAGGTGTAAAGAGGTTCTTCTGCAGTTGTATAGGGCTCTGGTGAGACCACATCTGGAGTATTGTGTACAGTTTTGGTCACCTAATTTGAGGAAGGACATCCTTGTGATTGAGGCAGTGCAGCGTAGGTTCACGAGATTGATCCCTGGGATGGCGGGACTGTCATATGAGGAAAGATTGAAAAGACTAGGCTTGTATTCACTGGAGTTTAGAAGGATGAGGGGGGATTTTATAGAAACATATAAAACTATAAAAGGACTGCACAAGCTAGATGCAGGAAAAATGTTCCCAATGTTGGGTGAGTCCAGAACCAGGGGCCACAGTTTTAGAATAAAGGGGAGGTCATTTAAGACTGAGGTGAGAAAAAACCCAGAGAGTTGTGAATTTATGGAATTCCCTGCCACAGAGGGCAGTGGAGGCCAAATCACTGGATGGATTTAAGAGAGAGTTGGATGGAGCTCTAGGGGCTAATGGAGTCAAGGGATATGGGGAGAAGGCAGGCACGGATTATTGATAGCGGACAATCAGCCATGATCACAATGAATGGCGGTGCTGGCTCGAAGGGCCGAATGGCCTGCTCCTGCACCTATTTTCTATGTTTCTAATTTGTGACCTTGCACCCTCCTTGAAATGGTATGAAACTGCTCTTGAATTTGGTGACCTTGCACCCTGCTTGAAGTGGTTGGAAACTGCATTTGAATTTGGTGGCCTTACACCCTGCTTGAAGTGGTAGGAAACTGAACCTGATTTTGGTGGCCTTGCACCCTGCTTGAAGTGGTATGAAACTGCACTTGAATTCTGTGGCCTTGCACCCTGCTCGAAGAGGTAAGAAACTGCACTTGAATTCGGTGGCCTTGTACCCTGCTTGAAATGGTAGGAAAATGGATTTGAATTTGGTGGCCTTGCACTCTGCTTGAAATTGAATTTCGAGGAATAGCCGTGAGTCAACTGCCAGCCCACCAGCCGTGAGTGTGCTGCCAGCACATCAGGCTTGAGGGACTGAGCTGCCACCCCAAGAATCCATTTGGCCCACAATGTCCATACCAGCCCTCTGGAGACCAGTAGTCCCTGCAGCCAACAACACCCATACCAGCGCTCCAGAAAGCCCCCCCCCCCCCACTGGCCACCAATATTAGAATTGGTGGACAGGTGGAATATTGCGTCGGGAGACCAGCCCTCCCGTGTGAACATGGGACCCAACGGGTCCCACTTAGTCTAGTATTCTATATAGTCAGAGAAATGTACAGAAATTGATTATTGTCAACTTTTTTTTGCCCATCTAGATTAATCTCCTTTGCCCAAATTAAGAGGAGGCCCTTCTATGCTTTACCCATTTCAAATGACCCCTATCTAAAGGTTGTACTCGTATATTGGATTCCACCACCTTCTCTGGCAGCATGCCAGGTATCAACCAATCTCTGTGTAAAAACACTTTTCCCCTTAGTTCCCCGCCCAATCTTCTTCCTCTCACCTTAAACTTAAGCCCTCTCTTTTTTGATATTTACACTCATAATTTTATAGACCTCAAGGGTGATCAGGGATTGGCAATAAATATTGGCTTTGGAATAAGCCTGATGTTAATAACCATGTCTGATTAAAAATACCAGGAATAACTGGTTTGGAATAAATACACCCTTATTTTCTGATCCATTAATAAAATATTGTTTTACATGGCATTCAAATAATTTCTGGTTGCAAAATATATATTTTTTAAAGGAGGTTACAACTTAAAAGTAAACATTATTATTTCAACAACTTAATTGTAAAACTGCCAGGTATATTTCTGTGAAAATATATATATTACAGCACAACATGTGTTGGTTCATGAAGGTTAGAAGATATATGTCAGAATGTGAATGTGAGCTGAACAATGGTGGAGTATAATTTCTTCTTCAGGCTTGGCGCAATTAAATTATAATCACTTACTGCACAGAAACCACTTATGATAAATGGCAAAAGAATTAGGTTTGGCAGTGGTGGGAGGATGAGGAGGAATATCTCTTCATTCCAAGTCATGATGATCTGGAACAGTCTGCTTGAAAGGCTATAAGAAGAGTCAAGGGGAATCAGATGAATACTTGAAAAAGAAAAACGCTGCAAGCTAACAGATAGAGCTGGAGTGTAGGACTAATTGCATTGGTCATTCAAAGAACCAACAGAGGCACAATCAGCCAAATATTCTTCTTTGAAGCTTTGTGATTTGACAACTTTGCATCCAAAGTAAATTAGTTTTAGTTTAGTTAAGGGATACAGCATTGAAACAGGCCCTTCGGCCAACCGTGTCCATGACGACCAGCGATCCCTGCACACTAACAGTATTCTATGCACACCGGGGACAATTTACAATTTAACCAAGCCAATTAGCCTACAAACCTGTAGATCTTTGGCGTGTGGGAGGAAACCGGAGCACCCGGAGAAAACCCACGCGGTCATGAGTAGATCGTGTAAATTCCGTACAGACAGCACCCGTAGTCAGGATCGAACCTGGGTCTCTGGCTCCGTCAGGCAGCAACTCTACCGTTGTGCCACTGTGCCACCCACTCCTCGACTCCAATCTCCTCGCACTGCTGGCTGCACCAAGACAGAAGCATTGATTGGAAACCAAATGCTGCCCTATAGGGAAGACTGGATGTCATAGAGTCATACAGCAAGTAAACAGTCCTTCTGTCCAACTTGCCCATGGTAACCAAGGTGCCCCATCTACACTCGTCCACCTGCCCGCATTTAGCCCATGTCCCTCTAAACCATTCTTATCCAAGTACCTGTCCAATGTCTTTTAAATGTGATCATAGGTACTGCCTTAACTACCTCCTCTGGCAACTCATTCCATATAACCACCATTGTGTGAAAAAGTTGCCCCTCGGGTTCCTATTAATTCTTTCCCCTCTCACCTTAAGCCTACGTCCTCTGCTTGTTGATTCCCCTACTCTTGGTAAAATACTCTGTGCATCCTCCCTATCCATTCCAAGTAGGTGGCTAAAGTTAAAGTAGGTATTCTACATGGATAGGACATGTTTGGAGGGATATGGACCAAATGCAGGCAAGTTGGGCTGAAGGGCCTGTTTCCACACTGTATCACTCGAAGACTCTATGAGGTAGATTTGAAATAGAATTACCATCAAAGAACGATCTAAAGCAAAATAAAGTTAAGATATATTTAAGTGAGAATGAAAATCAGCCAGTCTCACTCATGGTGAAAGCATTCAGATTCAATCCTTTTAAGTGCAACTACATGGCCTTGAGAGAGAAGAGGAATATAACACCTCATCTTCACCACATGAATAAAAATTGCGGCAAGAATAAAATCCAGGCCAAAACCATTTGCAATGAAGCTATGCTTCAACCGCTTTCTGAGAAATCATTATTTTTTTCCACTCTTGTGTGCATTTGAATTGCTTCTGCATGAAGCCTGGGGAATTGTTGCTCTTCAAAGAAATCATAATGACAATAAGCTACATTTTCCCATGCACCAAAGTGATCGTAACAATAAAGTTAAAATAAATCTAACTGTGAATAATTTAATTGACTGTATTTCTCAGACATCCGCTGCTGCCCTGCCATGTGAAATTCTCGCTTCACTTTCTCACCTTTCCATGTCTCGACAGTAAGCATGACAAAAACAATGGGATGCATCTTACGCTCTCTGGAATTCACCTCCCTTTGTTTCTTCCAGTGTGATTTCAGGCACAGCCGTAACTGGGAGCCCAGGTCATCTCCAGATGCAAGTGACTGGTTGCAGTGGCAGTGGCTGCAGTGACACCAGTGTGGACCACAACACCCACAGTCCATCACCGCCACCCCAACCCTATCTCTCGGCTCACCAGCTATCAACAGCAAACAATCTGCTGGTGCAACTCAGTGGGTTGAACCGCATCTGTGGATGCAAATGAATGGTCGACGATTCTAGCCAAAACCATGCATCAAGACTGATGTAGGGTTTTGACCCAAAGCATCGACTGTTCCTTTTTTAGTCTTTTTCAGACTTTTAGAGATACAGCATAGAAACTGGCTCTTTGGCCCACCGACTCCATGCTGACCAGTGATCACACCATACACTAGTTCTATCCTACACAATAGGGACAATTTACAGAAGCCACTTAACCTACAAACCTGTACATCTTTGGATTATGGGATGCAACTGGAGCACTTGGCAAAAACCCATGCAGTCACAGGGGGGACGTGCAAACTCTGTACAGACTGCACCCACTGTCAGGATCAAACCCAGGTCTCTGGCGATGTAAAGCAGGAACTCTACTGCTGCACTGCCCTAACCATAGCTAGATGCTGCCTGACCCACTGAGTTCTCCAGCAGATTGTTTGTTGCTCCAGATTCCAGTATCTGCAGTCTCTTGTGCAGAGACTGTGTGGAATAGGAGTTAAAACAAAAACTTCACCTTTAAAACTGCGGTGGCACAGTGGCAAAGCAGTAGGGTCTGTACGAAGTTAGTACGTTCTCCCTGTGACCGTGTGGGTTTCCTCGAGGTGCTTCGCAGCATCAATCATTTGTCAAATTTAGGTGCAGTCCAAGGCTTTTGTACTTATTTTTTATTGGTCTGGTAAGATCCCTCAATTTTAGACAAAGAGGAAAAATTCTCAGGGATGTCATTTCTTGAAAATCCTTTTCCAGGCAGCCAATCACACTGAGCTTGTCAAACTAGTGCTAACTTCGGGGCACTTTTGAGCTGCAGGCTCCAGGCTTCTGGGACTAGAAACTGGATAAGGGTTGCCCAAATATAAACTACCTGTGCATCAGTAGCCATCAGAAGAAAAAAGACTGGGATCATGGGACAAATTGAGTGTGTTTCTGGCCTGAGGACAAACCACTATCCGAAACCTCTCATGTTTTCTTGCCATCACTAATTGGATGAACTTGGAGCACTATGAAAATGAATCAGAGTTTGTGAAGAGTTTATTTGTTTTCCTCTCCTTCAGTTGAAAATGTGAAGGCATCCACATCACATTTCAGGTACCTGGAGGGACTCCACCAATTGCGTATGTCAAGAAAGCTAAACATATCTCTTCCGAGAAATACCCAGCATTTTTCCTTTATGACAGAATAAATCACTGGCCATGTATCACCTCCAGACTAACAACAGTCTGCTCAGAATGACGGGGAAAAAAAATGCAGATTTGCCAGTTCATTTTCTTAACCATTCCCAGGACTTAAAACAATATGACCTAGATAAGAGACAAAGTGAACCAGAAAAGAAAAATATTGATGTAATAAAACAAACCGGAATGTAGATATGGATGAGTTTACTGCTCCAGCAGATCACAATATCTTCCACATCAGCGCCATCAATTGTTTTATTACGTATGATAAAATGCATTGGATGTACTTCACAGGGTTGTCAGTCAGTGAATCTCCAGTCAAAGTTAGATGATAGAGACTAGACACTGTGGCATCTCCTTCTAGCGATGCCACAGTGGATGTATTCAAGAGAGAATTAGATATTGCTCTTTGGGCTAACGTCATAAAGGGATATGGGGAGAAAGCAGGAACGGGGCACTAATTTAGGATGATCAGCTAGGATCATATTGAATGGCGGTGCTGGCTCGAAGGGCTGAATGGCCTACTCCTGCACCTATTTTCTATGTTTCTATGTTTCTAAAGTTGGCTCACCACCACAAGGTATATTTGTTTAATATAATGGTCATTGATCCAAAACCTGAAGCAGGATTCAGTTTTGTTAAGTATAACATCATTATAAATCCAATCCTTAATTACATTCATGCCAATTAATAGGGGAAAAGGAACAACTAATTTTACATTTGTACTCTTAATTGCTTCTCCTCCCCTTGGTTATTAGACTGTATCTAATGTGTTCTTAAAATTATAGAAACCTCCACTTGTTCCTCCCTTTCCTATCTGCCCCCATCTTAGGAGAGAATCTGTCAGGGAAGCTGCAATTTTCCAAAAGATTTAATGCAACTGGAGATTAATTAGGCAGGGCATTTCAGTTTTTTACTGATTGTGAAGTTCACAGAATTCTTATCAATGCAGGAGGCAGACTTATTCATAAGTTTATAAATTATAGGAGCAGAATTAGGCTGTTGGGCCCATCATGTCTACTCTGCCATTCAATCATCGATGATCTATCTTTCCCTCTCAACCCCATTCTCCTGCCTTCATCCCATAACCTGTGATTCCTGTACTAATCAATAATCTGTCAATCTCTGCCTTAAAAAATATCCATTGACTCGGCCTCCACAGCCTTTTGTGGCAATGAATTCCACAGATTCACCACTCTCTCACTAAATACATTTCTGCTCATCACCATTCTAAAGGTACGTCCTTTTATCCTGCCTCTTTGTAGGGTAGGCTATGCCTGCCTCTTAATAGGGTATGTCGACCAATCACATTTCCAGGTGTACACTGGCCCTATCCCGGAACTCTACCTCTGCTACATTGACGACTGCATCGGTGCTGCCTCCTGCATCGCTGGAGACAGACTATTGACCGACATCTACTACAAACCTACTGACTCCCATAATTATCTAGACTACACTTCTTCCCCCCCTGCTTCCTGATTCCTCCGTCTACGCCGCATCTGCACCCAGAATGAGGTTTTCCATACTAGATCATCGGAGATCTTTAGGAAACGGGGGTTCCCATCTTCCATCATAGATGAGGCTCTCACTAGGGTCTTTAACTCCCTCTCCCATTCCCACTTTCTGTCCTCGGCCTCCTCCATTGTCAGACTGAAGCCCAGTGCAAATTGGAGGAACAGCACGTCATATTTTGCTTGGGCAGCTTTCCCCCCAGTGGTATGAACATTGATTTCTACAACTTCAAATAGCCCTTGCTTTCCCTCTCTCTCCACCCTCTCCCCCTTCCTAGTTCTCCCACCAGTCTTACTGTCTCCGACTACATTTCATCTCTGTCACGCCCACTCACCTGACATCAGTCTGAAGAAGGGTCTTGACCCGAAACGTCACCCATTCCTTCTCTCCAGAGATGCTGGCTGTTCCACTGAGTTACTCCAGCAATTTGTGATTACCTTCCTTTTATCCTGAGGCTACTCTTTAATTGTTCATCGAGTGCATTAATTCATTTCAAAATATTTGTCACGTAACATATGAAAAGAGGTATTACCTGAAATTTAGGAAGTTTACCAAGTCATCTCAAATATTAAATTAAAGGAATTAGCAAAGTGCCTTGGTTACTGACAGGATTATTAGCCCATCGTCTAAATAAGCAGTCCAACTCAACATGATTATCTCTGTGGTTTGGAAAGGTTGGATTTTTCCGATAGGATTCTAATTCTAATCATTCTCATCCAGATTCAGGATTTGTCCATCAGTCACCTTAACCTTTAATAAACAATAATATCTGCACACATGAATGGAACAATAGCTCTTCTCGTTGAATGGCCATGCATTATTAATTTATATTATTACAAGGGCTAACATAGTTTTCTAACTATATTTCTAACTGCTGAGTGTTACTTAAGGTCCTGTCCCACTTAGGCGATTTTTCAGCGGACTGCCGGCGACTGTCAAGTTGCTGGCACTCGCCTGAAAAACCGGGAACTGGAACGGCGACTGTCAGAGTGGAACACACACACACAAACACATCGCAAAGGCGGGGGTCAGGGCAAGCGGGGGGAGTGCTGTCTGAAATTCACACGGTGCAAGGCCAAGGTGATGCAGACACACACCGCGATGAACGGGAAGGTTGACGCTGTAATTAAGATAGCTAGCACAGTGTATGGTAAGTCCTTTAAAAGAGGGGGGGGGGGGGTGGAGAGGGGTGGGGGGAGAAGGGGGGGGAAGGGGGAGAAGGAGTGGAGACAACTTTTAAGAAGCCAGACAACTTTTAATGAGCCAGAGTTACACAGCTGTGAAGTTCGGCAGACATTTAACATTCCCGGTCGGTTATCCTTGGTTCTGAAAATTCCCCCAATGAGCCAATGAAATTCACCGGTCAGCAAAGGTGATGAACTAAAACTACCTACGACTACCTCGACTACCTACAACTACATGGTGACCCCACTACAACTGAACCTACGACTACAGGATTATTGATGTTCTCTATCGCGACCAATTTGATGTGAGTGATTTGCACAAGGCTTCACTCATGTCATGTATGATCCTTTTGTAATTTCCTGGCACCTTTATTTTTCCTATTAGTTCTGATTCCTGCTATAAGCAGATGCAAACCTGCTGTAGGTGTAAAAGCTGAGCCTCAGTGATGCCATGGAATGACATAAATCCCTATAGCGAGGAAGGCCACACAAAATGAAAACCAACAACTGAAGCTTTAGTTTAGTTCAGTTCAGTTTATTATTGTCACGTGTACCGAGGTACAGTGAAACACTTTTGTTTGCTATACGGTCAAAGAAAAGTCTATGTTTCCACTTGTGGGAGAGAGAGCTTCGGACCGGATGCCGTTGCCCCTGAATACAACGATGAACCTTTATAAAGGAAATGAGGAAGAATATATTTTGTCAGAGGGTGGTGAATTGGTAGAATCTGCGCCACAGATGGCTGTGGAGAGGCGGAGATTAACAAATTCATAATTAGTACGGATGTCAGGGGTTACGGGGAGAAGGCCAGAGAATGCGTTGAGAGGGAACGATACGTCAGCCATGATTAAATGGTGGAATATGTGATGGGCCGAATAGCATAATTCTGCTCTTATAACTTATGAACATGAACTTTAAAGTAGTGGGATCCACTGGATGTGAATAATGAAGGTATGCCACAACAGAGGCCCAGGGGTTTGACAAAAGTCTAACAAACACAGTTAAACCTGCTCAACTGGATTATAGCCCCATTCCAAATAATCTCTCATCCTAGGAATCAATCCTCGTTATGAACTTATGACCTGTACATGAATACAACCAAGCTGTCCACAGTGCACAGATAAAGGATAAAAGGTACGGCATTTAGTGCAAGATAAAACATAATGGTCTGATAAAGTCTGATTCAAGATAGTTCAAAGATCCCTGTGGAGTGATGGAGGAAGAAGGTTAATATAGGGCTTGCTAACCTTATTAATATTATAATAGGAGAGTTGTCCCGATCCTGACAAATGAAATAACCACACACAAACCAACCTCCCTTCTATTAACTCCATTTATACATCACGCTGCCTCTGTAAGGCCAACAGCATAATCAAGGATGAGTTCCACACTGGCCACTCCCTCTTCTCCTCTCTCCCATCAGGCAAAAGGTGTGGAAGTGTTAAAACGCACACCTCCAGATTCAGGGACAGTTTCTTCCTTGCTGTTATCAGGCAACTGAAACATCCTACCACAACCAGAGAGCAGTGATGAACTACTATCTACCTCTTTGGTGACCCTCGGACTATCCTTGATTGGATTTTGCTGGCATAACCCTGCACAAAACATTATTCCCTTATCATGTATCTGTACACTGTAAATGGCTTGATTGTAATCCTGTTTTGTCTTTCTACTGACTGGTTAACACGCAACAAAAGCTTTTCACTGTACCTCGGTGCACGTGACAATAAACTGAACTGAAAGACTTCAGAGGTTTCCGCAAGGGACAAAGCAAACAGGATCCCGTTAAGAGTTCCTGGACCTGCATACCCTTGGGCCTTCTCTCTCTCTCCTAGTGTTGATAACCTTGCTTAGCCCTGATGCCCCAAGCATCATAGAAACATAGAAACATAGAAAATAGGTGCAAGTGTCGGCCAATCGGCCATTTGAGCCAGCACCGCAATTCAATATTATCATCGCTGATCATCCAAAATCAGTCCCCCTTTCCTGCTTTTCCCACATAACCCTTGATTCCCTTAGCCTTGAGAGCTAAATCTCTCTCTTGAAAACATCCAGTGAATTGGCCTCCACTGCCTTCTGTGGCAGAGAATTCCACAGATTCACAACTCTCTGGGCGAAAAAGCTTTTCCTCATCTCAGCCCTAAATGGCCTACCCCTTATTCTTAAAATGTGTCATAGAGTCATGGAGTGATACAGTGTGGAAACAGGCCCTTCGGCCCAACTCGCCCACACCGGCTAACAATGTCCCAGCTACCTTAGCCCCACTTGCCTGCGCTTGGTCCATAACCCTCCAACCCTGTCTTATCCGTGTACCTGTCTAACTCTTTCTTAAACAATGGGAGAGTCCCAACCTCAACTACCTCCTCTGGCAGCTTGTTCCATACACCCACCACCCTCTGTGTGAAAAAGTTACCCCTCAGATTCCTATTAAGTTTTTTCCCCTTCACCTTGTACCTATGTCCTCTGGTCCTCGATTCCCATACTCTGGGTAAAATACTTTGTGGATCTACCCAATCTATTCCTCTCATGATTTTGTATACCTCTATAAGATTTCCCCTCATCCTCCTGCGCTCCATGGAATAGAGACCCAGCCTACTTAACCTCTCCCTATAGTTCACACCCTCTAGTCTGGCAACATCCTCGTAAATCTGAACCCTTTCAAGCTTGACAATATCTTTCCTATAACATGGTGCCCAGAATTGAACGCAATATTCTAAATGCGGTCTCACCAACGTCTAATACAACTGCAACATGGCTTCCCAACTTCTATACTCAATACACTGACTGATGAAGGCCAATGTGCCAAAAGCCTTTTTGACCACCTGATCTACCTGCGACTCGACCTTCAAGGAACCATGCACTTGTACTCCTACATCCCTCTGCTCTACAACATTACCCAGAGGCCTACCATTTACTGTGTAGGTCCTGCCCTTGTTCGATGTCCCAAAATGCAACACCTCACACTTCTCTGTATAAAATTCCTCCGCCTACCTGGCCAATCGATCCAGATCCTGCTGCAATCGTTCACAACCATCTTCATTATCTGCAAAACGACTAACTTTTGTATCATCAGTAAACTTACTAATCTCGCCCTGAAAGTTCTCATCCATATCAGTGATGTAGATGGCAAACAGTAACGGGCCCAGCACCGAACCCTGTGGCACACCACTAGTCGCAGGCCTCCATTCTGAGAAGCAACCTTCCACCATCACCCTCTGCTTCCTTCAATGGAGCCAATTTGCTATCCCATGAGCACTAACCTTCCAGAGCAGCCTACCATGCGGCCCCTTGTCGAACGCCTTACTCAAGTCCATGTACACAACATCTTCAGCTCTGCCCTCATCAACCGTTTTGCTCACGTCTTCAAAAAAATCAATCAGATTTGTGAGCAACCTCCCACATACAAAACCATGCTGACTGTGCCTAATCAGCCCTTACCCATCCAAATGCCTGTATATCCTATCCCTTCGAATACTCTCCAGTATCTTACCAACTACAGATGTTAGGCT
This sequence comes from Raja brachyura, assembly GCA_963514005.1. The sequence continues at coordinate 46,646,097 of OY740781.1, read as the reverse complement.
CACCGGCCCATAGTTCCCAGCATTTTCCCTGTAAACCTTCTTGAAATGAGGCATTGTGACCCCTGGTTCTGGACTCCCCCAACATGGGGAACATTTTTCCTGCATCTACCCTGTCCAATCCCTTAAGAATTTTATGTGTTTCTATGAAATCCCCTCACATTCTTTTAAATTCCAGTGAATACAAACCCAATCGACCCATTTTTCCCTCATATGTCAGTCCCGCCATCCAGGGAATTAACCTGGTGAACCTATATTGCACTCCCTCAATAGCAATAATGACCTTCCTCAAATTAGGAGACCAAAACTGCGCATGATACTCCAGGTGTGGTCTCACCAGGGCCCTGTACAGCTGCAGCAGGACCTCCTTGCTACTTACCTCAAATCCTCTTGCAATGAAGGCCAACATGCCATTAGCTGTCTTCCCTACTTCTTGTACCTGCATGCTTACTTTCAGTGACTGATGTACAAGGACACTCATGTCTCGTTGCATTTCCCCTTTTCCTAATCTGACATCATTCAGATAATGGTCGACACAAAATACTGGAGTAACGCAGCGGGACAGGCAGGCAACTCTGGAGAGAAGTAATGGGTGATGTTTCGGGTTAAGACCCTTATTCGGACCCGAAACGTCACCCATTCCTTCTCTCCTGAGATGCTGCCTATCCTGCTGAGTTACTCCAGCATTTTGTGTCTACCGTTGATTTAAACCAGAATCTGCCATTCTTTCCTACACGATTTTAAATAATAATTTGCTACCAAAGTGGATAACCTCACATTTCTTCACATTATACTACATTTGCCATGTATCTACCCACTCACCCAACCTATCGAAAAAACTGCAGTCTCATGGCATCCTCCTCGCAGCTCACTCTGCCACCCAGCTTTGTGTCATCCGCAAACTTGGAGATGTTGCATTTAATTCCCTCGTCTAAATTGTTAATGTAAATTGTAAATAACTGAAGTCCCAGCGTTGAGCCTTGCGGTACCCCACTAGCCACTGCCTGCCATTCTGAAAAGGACCCATTCATTCCTACCCTTTGCTTCCTGTCTGCCAACCAGTTCTCTACCCATGTCAATGCCCTACCCTAATACCATTTTGAGTATAGGAGCAGCGAGGTTCTAGTGCAGTTGTACAGGGTCTTGGTGAGACCACACCTGGAGTATTGCATACAGTTTGGGTCTCCAAATCTGAGGAAAGACATTCTTGCCATAGAGGGAGTACAGAGAAGATTCACCAGACTGATTCCTGGGATGTCAGGACTTTCATATGAAGAAAGATTGGATAGACTCGTACTCGCTAGAATTTAGAAAATTGAGGGGGATCTTACAGAAACGCACAAAATTCTTAAGGGGTTGGATAGGATAGATGCAGGAAGATTGTTCCCGATGGTGGGGAAATCCAGAGCAAGGGCTCACAGCTTAAAGATAAGGGGGAAATCTTTTGGGACCGAGATTTTTCTTTTGGGACAGAGAGTGGTGAATCTGTGGAATTCTCTGCCACAGAAGGTAGTTGAGGCCAGTTCATTGGCTATATTTAAGAGGGATTTAGATGTGGCCCTTGTGGCTAAAGGGATCAGGGGGTATGGCGAGAAGGCAGGTCCAGGATACTGAGTTGGATGATCAGCCATGATCATATTGAATGGTGGTGCAGGCTCGAAGAGCCGAATGGCCTACTCCTGCACCTATTTTCTATGTTTCTATGTTTCTATGTGCTCTAATTTTGCTCCCGGGGAGCCGCACATGTGGCGGGAATGTCCAGGGGAGCCACGCATATGGCGAGAGTGTCCCGGGTAGACAAGCGAGCCCAATCCACCCGCCAAACAACCGTGAAAAACCACGCTGCCAACTGGAACGACAACCGTAAACCGGAATGCACCTCGGTGGGCCCGACTAGCCCCACAGGCTTCCAAGGGGCTGCGGAAAAGCCGGGCAGTGAGACTTGTCTGGCCGAAGGAACCTCAGCGGCGGCGGAGATGGGAGCCTCAGCGGTGGTGGCAACGGAAGCCTAGGCAGCAGTGGGTGCCTCGGTGGTGGTGGAGCCTTGTGGGGAGAAGGAGACAATGGGGACCTGGCGTGGGGGGGATCATTGTGAGGCACGGTGGGAGAACAAAAGGGGGACAAAGTGTGTGTGCGTGGGGGGTGGGGGGGGGGGGGGCACTCTAGTTTAGAATCCTCTGCCCAGGGGTCGGCAGACCAATTTTCCTCTGGGGATGAATAAAGTTTTATCGTATCATACCGTAATCTCTTGTGTGGGACCTTGTCAAAGGCTTTTTGAAAGTCCAGATACACCCCATTCACTGGGTTTCCCTTATCCATTCCACTTGTTACATCTCAAAAAAATCTTCAGTTCTCATTTCTTGCTTGTAGTTGTGGAACCTGGAGCTAACTCTTTGCCCTCAGTTGGAAGATAATGCCAAATACTTAAATGAGATGTGACCTTACGCTGTATTCCCTCTCAGGGCTTTTCGTTGTCTCCCATGCATCTAGTACACATGCCCAAGTAAAACCTCAAGTTAATTCTCTACTCCAATTTGATGTTATACCTTTTACACAACTCTTTTTTTAACCAGATATACATATAATCCAAACTTATCTCAAATCTTACACCTAGAACTAGATCACAAGCTTTACTGAAAATCAGACTAGTTTAGTTGTGTTTAAAGATACACCACAGAAACAGGCCCTTTGGCCCACCAAGTCCACACTGACCAGCGATCCCTGCACACTAACGCTATCGTGCACACACTACGTACAGGTTACATTTATACCAAGTCAATTAACCTACAAACCTGTACGTCTTTGGAGTGTGGAAGGAACCCGAAGAACTTGGAGAAAACCCATGCAGGTCATGGGAAGACTCCGTAAAGACAACACCCGTAATCAGGATCGAACCCGAGTCTCTGGCGCTGTAAGGCAGCAACTCTACCGCTGCGCCACCATGCTGCCCCCTGCTATAGATCTGCAGCATGGTCAAACGATTTATTACTTTACTTGTTGTTGATATTAGGCAAAATGCCTGCATGAGACGTATTGTCCTGTTTAAATATAGACTCATGATTATGTAACATTTTATCCATGATGATTATGTTACAGACAGTGATAGGTAACTGTGCCGTCAGGCTTATGTGACAATTCTTTGAGTAATGTTTTTAAAGTGTGTTCAATCCTGTCAGCATGTAGTCTTTCAAGATTCTTTTAATAACTATGCAAGGATGCTCTGAAAGTAATATAAGGTTGTTTAATATTTATTTTTGGGTGCTTGCAAATGAAATTATCCAGCTGCAAAATCATATTAAATTACGTTAAGCCACCACACAGAATGGAAATGAAAACAAAGCTGTGTTCACAATTAGCTTTATTACAAGAGTTTTCTGGAACGTTCCACCTGGTATAATGAGCAGCAGGGAGCAGCATGATCCTGTTGTACTCTGAGAGAAATGGTCAATTAGTGTGGGCAGCCTGTGCTCCAGTGTGATGCAGCACATTCCCAAAGGCAGGTTAGTGTGTAATGTAGCTGAGCAGTGATCTCGTGGTGACACTGCCGAAGGACTGACAAAATCAAAGTTGACATCTGTCAGATTGCATCTCGTCTAGCCAGCCGATCCAGCCAGCAGCTTACCAGCAGCCATTCCCTGCAAAGAACCTACAAACCAAGATCCCTCAGATGAAAACTAGGATGCAAGTCGAAGATCAGGACTGAGTATTGTGGATTCTCAAAAACATTCTTGTTTTTGTAACCTAAAATCACAAAGGTCGGGAGAAATCTCTTAATCTTTCCAAACCGTTGGGATGTTTACCCTTTAGGGGATTGCTGCTGGCATCTGGTGAAGAGGAAAGAATGATAATAGTGACATGGTTTGTATTTACAAATGCATTATCAAATCTGGACTAGAAGCCCTGCTGGGAAGATAAAGTAATTTTTTTCATGAAGATCACAGTATTACAGATAGCTGCAGCCCAATAGTTAAGCTCCTTGTGCTTATTGTGTCTGCACTACAGATGTTTGATCAGATCTTTTCACACTGATCACATTTTCAACCAGTTTCACCGATTTTGTTGCATTTTGTGGTGTGCTGAAGATCTTGTTTTGCATTTTAATCGAGCAGAATAAAAGGAGGACAAGGTGAGATGAAGCAAAGCAGTCCTGAGATATAAACCTTTCCCACCTCTGACAAACCTGATAACTCAATGTCCTGAGTTCCTGGTCTTTCATTTCAGTTGGTCAATTGATTGTTTTCAACCTTGGATTTCATTTTTTTGGGTTTCGATAAGTGGGGGGTTCCCTTAAAGAGCGGTGGTATGCACTCTGTGAAAATAAAGCCTGGCTGACCACTTAGCGTTGAGTATCATTTTGTATAACAGCAGGAAAAATATTTGACTCATTTCTGTAGCAATAGAAAGAGATAGAGTAAAGGCAAAATATGCAACCTCTCCAACAATCATGCAGTACTCCGTTTATTGTAAGAATGTGAAGACCCTCATAAGGTAAAGGGTTAGGTGGAGATCATTCAGCACTTTGAGTCTGCTCTGCTCTTCATGATTAAGCTTCCGCAACTCTTTCTGTCTGAACCGCATGTCCATTGATTCTCATTGCATCCAAAGGATGTACGAACCATAGTTTGATTGTACTCAACTGCAACACATCCATAGCCTGCGAGGTCGAAAATGTCAAAGATTTAATACTATTTGAGTTCAAAAATTGTATCGAGGTCAATCAGCCCAATCCATCATCTGTGACTGGGACCCCATTGCGGTAATCTAGTCATTTGCCTGATGTCACATTTGTCCAATAAATTGAAGGCCGTATACAGGCTATTTGGTCCAATCAATCTTTATGTTTTTCGAATCATACAACAGAGAAACAGACCATTTGGCCCATCATATCCACGATGACCATCAACTGCCCATTCATATTAAGCTGTAGTTTTTCAGTTGCCACCTTTTCCTTAAAAGAGCTAACCTAAAATTTAGTATACTCTTGCTATCAAACACAAATTCTCAGAGTACATACTGCAATCCATCAAATATGTCTGCATGGAAAGTTTTTTCTCTCTGCTTCTATATTGGATTGAGAATTTCCCACTGTTATTCCACCTGAGAGCAAAAACAACCAAAATCTATTGCCTTGATCGAACACAAAATGTATTATGAGAAGTTACATCAGGTTGTGTGCATTTCGATTTGATCAGTTGATTGTGTGATCTTTCAATAACTGCACTTTTATGTTTTTCGACCAGGAGGCATAGTGAGCCACAGACCTTGAGCTAATTACATCAAATGTTCCCACCATGTGGTACAAATCAAATCTAAACCTGGTCAAAGGAAAATATTGCATGAAATCTGCACTAACATTGTATTGCTCTCAATTTAATTAAAACAATGGATGTAAAGGTTAATTTTGGAAGAGTAGGTACCAGACCTGAACAACAGGAGTGCAGATTGCTAAAGTTTTCCTTGTGCAGATTTCTCTCCGTAAACTTCAATTATTCAACATAGCTGGGGAATACCATTTTTCCTAACCTGCCACAGACATTGTATCTGAAAGCACTTGAGCCATTTTGCAAGGATAACGTGTGGTGGTAGAGTTCAGCTAAGAGACAACTGCACTCAAATCTACTGTCGTTGTGTTGAATTGGTGTCCCATTCTCATGCATAGTTTAGTTTAGTTTAGATATACAGTGCGGATACAGGTCCTTCGCCCCACTGAGTCTGCACCGACCAGCGATCCCCACACATTAACACTATCCTAGGGACAGTTTTCAATTATATCTAGTATACAAACCCAAGCCAATTAACCAAACCTGTACGTCTTTTGAGTGAGGGAGGTAACCATTCTCGGGGAAAACCCAAGCAGGTCACAGGGAGAACGTACAAACTCCTCACAGACAGCACCCGGTTGGGATCGAACCTAGGTCACCGGCGCTGCAAGCGCTGTAAGGCAGCAACTCTACCACTGCGCCACTGTGCCACCCTAATCCCCAGGCCAACCTGTGTTGCTCGACAAGTAAATAAGTAAATTTCAGCAAGACACTGGGGGTATGTGATAGTGACGAGGTGATTGATGAAGAAAGACTTCTGGTGACCCTTGTTAGACAGAACCCCCAGTACCCTCAGCAACATAGGTGACTCACTGGCAAGGGGGTTCCCTTGGTTTCTCGTGGCCTCACTCCAGCAACAGGCAAAGGTCAGTATGGGAATGGATGGATGTGAGGGAGGGAGATAGGGACAGCTGTTACGTCTCCTGTGGTTGCAGGGGAATGTGCCTGTGGAGAGGATAGGATCGGTGGGAAGGGCTGAGTAAACCAATGAGTTGTGGATGGAGTGTCCCCTGCAAAAACTGGTAAGGGAGTAAAGACAGGGAGATGGTTTGGGGTGGGATCACCTTGAAAGTGGCGGAAATGTTGAAGTACGATGTGTTGGATGCGGAGGAGGTGAGGACCATTGAAAATCTATCCTCTCTCCTTGTGAACATTGTTTTACCCCCACTGTTGTGCACGGAGCTCTCACCGGTATCTCCTCTGTGTCCCACAGTTTTGCTCTTGCTCCATTTCTCCTTCCCATTTGGAAACAAAGGGAAAATAACTGTTGCATTCTGATACATGCACATTGTTGTCTGAGAATTTTCAGTCCCTTTGTGTCAAATTAGTGGCAGACGGGAGTGGAGGTTTTACACGGATGATTCCTGCTGATGCTTTCCACAAGAAGGGGAGCCTGCTCAAAAACACAGCCAACACTTGTCAGCCAACAGATGTTTTCCAACTGAAGATTGGTGGACCCATCTTTACAGAATAGAGTATGTGTAAGAAGGAATTACAGATGCTTGGTTAAGCCGTCCAAAGAAGGGTTTCGACCCGAAATGTCACCCATTCCTTCTCTCCAGAGATGCTACCCGTCCCGCTAAGTTACTCCAGCTTTTTGTGTCTATTTGGAGAATAGAGAACTGATAGAGTATATAGGTTTTTGACAGTAAAAGCAACCTCTATTCTTGCTAGCCTTTAACTGGTCTGACCAACATTTGCAATTATGTTACAAGGATGTTACAACATTTGCAAGAATGATTATAATCAAGGACCAGTCTCACCCCGGCCACTCCCTCTTCCCACTTCTCCCATCAGGCACGAGGTACAGACCTTTTAAAACGCATACTTCCAGATTCAGGAACAGTTTCTTCCCAACTCTTATCAAGCAATTGAATGGTCCTCTCATCAGCTAGAGTTCTGACCTCATTGGAAACCTTTGAACTATTTTTAATAGTTATATTAAACGTTATATCTTTGCACTAAATGTTGAACCCGTTATCCTTTATCTGTGCACTGTGGAACGCTACATACCATCATTTATTTGTCTGGGTAGCACACAAATAAAAGGTTTTCACTGTACCTCGATACAATAAACTAAACTAAGATCGCACTAGAAATCCCTCTTGATGCTCATTACCTTTTTCTCCCACATTAAGAATGGACATTATGAGTGTGAAATGGGATTAGGTATTTTCAGCAGTGAAAAGGTGATAGAGGAAAAATGTATGATTTTTAAAGATTTGTATAAAATGCAACAGGGTAACCTGCCAACAAATGGCATGAAGTCAGGAAAAGCAGATATTTTGAGATTATATTCACTTCTTAAATTATATCTTCCATAGGATTATTGCTGCAGCTATGTTTTGACCCAATACACAGGTGGCTCACTGCATGTTCAGTAAGTGCAATGTACAGTGCACACTGAGTACCGTGATGTAGAATGTAACACTTACAATCCATCTATTGCATGGAAAGTTAATTAACATCATGTTTACATGTGTACTGCGCATTCCCATATGTGCTTGGCTCAGACTTCACTCCCTGTCCTACTGCATATGTTCACATTTAAGACTTGTCAGCTTGTAGAAACTCTCAAAAAATGCTCTTCAACAGAATCGACATGAACTAGTAATAAAACGGTCTATGGATTTATTTGAGAAAACCACACAGGGTGTCCATTGCTTGATCCCACCTTGTCCACAATGAGAGAACACAGCAAGCCCTTGCCTTTATGATGTTCCCTTATTTCAGACAGAGCAGAGTGGATGATGGGGATAAGGGGAGACTTGGGCAGAATGTCGCACATCATCCAACAGTTCTTAAAATAATTTAAAAGAATCTGGAATAAATTGACATGTTTATGATAAATGCTGCTGTTATGATTTTTCCACAAGCTGAAATGATTTGTTTTGTAGCTTACAATCTTTCCAAAAGTTAAGTGTGGAAGTAGTGGAGGGTTGGGGAAGGGGGGATGTTGAAGAGATAGGGCTTTGGGAAGGTTGATGTGCAGATTAAAGGTAAAGAAAGGCAAAGGTAGACACAAAATGCTGGAGTAACTCAGTGGGACAGGCAGCATCTCTGGAGAGAAGGAAAGTCTGAATAAGGGTCTCGATCCGAAACATCACCCATTCCTTCTCTCCAGAGATGCTGCCTGCCCCGCTGAGTTACCCCAGCATTTTGTGTCTCCCTTCGATTTAAACCAGCATCTGCAGTTCTTTCCTATAAAGAAAGGCAAACCTGCTCACATGTATTGGCTACTCTGACAGGCACACACACAGTTTATGAACAAGTAGCAGGTAAGCTGTAGTTTTAAAGATACGCCAAGAACACAGGCCCTTCAGCCCCTGCCAACACCAGTTTTATGTTGTTCCTCTTCCTACACATTGGGAGCAATTAACAGAGGCCAATTAACCTTCAAACCTGAAAACCATGCAGTCACAGGGAGAACGTGCAAACTCCACAGAGACAGAACAATCACGGGCACCAAGGTCACGAATGAACCTGGGTCCCTGGAACTGTGAAGCAGCAGGCCTAACAGCTGTACCACTGTCTCCCCCTTCCCATGAACAGTACAGTACCTAGTTACTGGTGAAGTGGCTAGGTTGGTGCAAGGGAAAGCCAATTACCAATTTGGGCACCTTTGCCAAAGTATTGACGATAATTTCAGCACCCAGAAAGAGATACAGGAGTAAGTAAAACATGTTTAGATGTGACACTGCAGCGTAGCGGTAGAGTTGCTGCCTTGCAGTGAAGAGACCCGGGTTCGATCCTGACCAAGGGTGCAATCTGTACGAAGTTTGTACGTTCTCCTTGTGATCTGCGTGGGTTTTCTCCAGGTGCTCCGGTTTCCTCCCAGGAGAATGGAGTTGAGAGGGAAAGAGAATGACGGAGTAGACTTGACGGGCCAAATGGACAAATATGCTCCTAGAACTTATGAACTTATGAGAACAGTGAGTGAAAATCAAAAACTGCAAACACTGGAAGTCTGAAATAAAAATAGAAAACGCTGGATTTCTGACACTTTGACCCGAAAAGTTAAAACTGTTTTTCTTTCCACAGATTCTGTTTGAACTGCTGAGTGTTTTCAGCACCTGGAGTTAAATGACGTCCTCTGCACAATATGGTTCCTCTTTTAATGTCCGAGCTTGATTTTAATAGGGTAACACAGACGTGCTTGGCTGAACTGAGGTCTGACTGAACTGCAAGTGCAAAGCAAAGTCCTCTTTATGATCTTCAGCAGAAGATAATTACAAGGTTTGTATGTAATTATGCTGTTGGTAAATTTAGAGTTCTTTACAGAGAGTGAGCGCAGAGAATGCTTTGACTCTGCTGACCTGTTGTCTGCTTGCCTTCTTTGGCGTAATCTATTCAAACTGAAAATTGGCTGCCAACTAGATTGTACTTGACTTTGATGCTCTTGAAAAGAAATACAGGCTATCATTGAAACAGAAAAGGCACATTTAGTCAAGATATGATTATGTCATGTTCTTGCACTAACAACTTTCAAAAGTACACTTCTGTAGAACATGACTTTGTCATGTTAAGCCCCATAATATGTGCACTACATTGCTTGGAGAAGTAGCTACGGTGAGCAAATTGTAGCTGGCGAGACAATTTTCATTTTGATCACGTGTATTGTGGTGCAATGAAAAGCTTTTTTTGTTGCGAGCTATCCAGTCAGCGAAAAGACTAGACATGATTACAATCAAGCTGTCCACAGTGTACAGATACAGGATAAAGTTGAATAATGTTGAGTGCAAGATAAAGTCTCATAAAGTCCGATAAAAAATAGTTCAAAAGGTCTCCAATGAAGTATATGGGAGGTCAGGACAGTCCTTAGATGCTGCTGCACCCGCTGAGTTTCTCCAGCTTTTTGTGTAACCCAGGACTGCTCTTAGTTGCCTGATTACAATAGACAATAGACAACAGACAATGGGTGAAGGAGTAGGCCATTCGGCCCTTTGTGCCAGCCATTCAATATGATCATGGCAGATCATCCACAATCAGTACCCCGTTCCTGCCTCCTCGCCATATTCCCTGACTTTGCTATCTTTAAGAGTTCTATCCAACTCTCTCTTGAAAGCATCCAGAGAATTGGCCTCCACTGCCTTATGAGGCAGAGAATTCCACAGATTCACAACTCTCTGTGTGAAAAAGCTTTTCCTCATCTCCATTCTAAATGGATTACCCCTAATTCTGAAACTGTGGCCCCTGGTTCTGGACTCCCCCAACATTGGGAACAAGTTTCCTGCCTCTAGCATGTCCAATCCCTTAATAGTCGTATATGTTTCAATAAGATCCCCTCTCATCCTTCTAAATTCCAGAGTATACAAGCCCAGTCGCTCCATTCTATCAACTTATGACAGTCCCACCATCCCGGGAATTAACCTTGTGAACCTACGCTGTACTCCCTCAATAGCAAGAATGTCCTTCCTCAAATTTGGAGACCAAGATTGCACACAATACTCCAGGTGTGGTCTCACTAAGGCCCTGTACAACTGCAGAAGGACCTCTTTGCTCCTATACTTAACTCCTCTTGTTATGAAGACCAACATGCCATTAGCTTTCTTCACTTGCCATTAGCTTCTCTACAGTTGGGAAAATAACTGCACCTGCATCTGGAAGTCTGCATTTTCAAACTTCTGTACATCTTGCCCAATGGGAGAGGGGAGAAGAGGGAGTGACCGGAGTGAGGCTGGTCCTTGGATATGCTGGTGGCCGTTCCAAGGCAACATGAAGTGTAGATGGAGTCAATGGAAGGGAGATGGACCCTTAACAGCACTAATGAACAGAGGGATCTTGGGTTCCAAGTCCATAATACCCTGAAAGTGTCAACAGTATGTCAAGTAGATAGAGTGGTAAAGCATTATGGTGTGCTTGCCTTCATCAATCGGGGCATGAGAATCGGTAAGTTACATCACACCATTATGAAACTTTCATTAGTTTTCTGTGCAGTTCTGGTCGCCCCATTACAGGAAGGATGTGAAGGCTATGGAAAAGATCCAGGGGACATTTTACCAAAATGCTGCCTGGAGTAGAGAGTATTAGCTGTAAGGAGAGTTTGGACAAACTTGGATTGCTTTCTGTGGAGCAATGGAGATTGAGGGGAGACTTGATAGAAGTATGTAAAATTATGGAAGGCATAGAGAGACAGTCAGAACCTTTCTCTCTGGGTGGAAATGTCAAAGGCAAGAGGGCATAACTGTAAGGTAAGTGGTAGAATGTTTAAAAGAGAGACATAGAAACAGAGAAAATAGGTGCAGGAGTAGGCCATTTGGCCCTTTGAGTCAGCCATTCAATATGATCATGACTGATCATCCAAAATCAGTACCTCGTTCCTGCTTTTTCCCCATATCCCTTGATTCTGTTTGCACGAAGAGCTAAATCTAACTCTCTCTTGAAAACGATATTTGCAGGGCAAGTTTTTTTTAACACGGAGAGTGGTGGGTGCCTGGAAGGTACTGTCAGGTATGGTGATAAAGGCGGATATGATAGTGGCATTCAATATGCTTTTAAAGAGGTCTATGGAGGAATGGAAGGATATGGATCACATGCTGGCAGATGAGATGAGTTTAACTCAGCATCATGTTTGGCACAGGCATTGTGGGCTGAAGGGCTTGTACCTGTGCTGTACTGTTCTACATTCCATGCTCTAATCCATGGGCATGAAAAATTATCAACTTATCTTGTCCTTTGCCAATTTCCTATTATTTATAACACAAAACTCAGTTAACTGCTTGAAAGAGTGTATTTTTATTGCATAGATCTTTCATAGCCAGAAGACCATGAAAAGCAGAAAAACTCTACCTGTTCAGCCTATCTAATAACTTTATATTTCCTCGCTGATTATTCATCATTAGTTCAGTTCAGTTCAGTTTACTTTATTGTCACGTGTACCGAGGCACAGTCAAAAGCTTTTGGTTTTGTTTAATTATGGATTAAAACAGTCAATGGGCTGTGTTTATGCAGCATACTTTCCTCACTATAGGACAATTATAGTATGTTCCAGGCCCCACAATTATCAAAATAAATTATTTAATCTTTTTGGAACAAATGTCGATGAACTTCCTGAGAGTTCCATAAATACTATTTTACTTCGGAGTCACGTGAGTGACTATGTGAAGAGCCCGCCGGCCCGCATGCGCGTCATTATCGTCTAACGCATGGCGCACGACTGGCGGGCAGGCGCGCTGCTCCTCCAGCGGTAAGTTTAAACCCTGCAGGTAAGTTTTCAAACTTATTTTCAGGTTGTTTTTTGTTTGCTGCTTGATGACAATCCAGGGCAAAATCCTGTGAGCCGCGGGGAAACCCGGCTAAGGGGACCGCGGGGAACCCCTGGTGTAGAGACCGCGAGGAACCCCTGGTGCGGAGACCGCAGGGAAATCCGGCTACGGGGACCGTGGGAGGACACGGCTATGGAAGTGTGGGTAGCCAGCGGCGGTAGTCGCTGACAGTGCGGTCAGCGACTTCAGACTCTGGCAGCCCCGAGAGGGTGTGCAGCCAAACGGAGTCTGAGAGGCCTGGACTGGGACGAGTCAGACCAGGAGGGTTCCCCTCCGACATGGGTACATCCTCGGACGTTTTTACCCAGATGGAGCATGGAAAGTGTCCGCAGGGCATTCATCCCACTGAGGTGATGCTCCATCCTGATATGGTCCGTGGAACGGGAACATGTCAGCGCAGGTCTCTTCGGGGGCCTGCACCAGCACCTGTTTCAGGGCTGCTTACAAATCTCCCTCTCTGTGGAGGGGAGGGCGAGGGGTCAGTGTGTCCGTGGAACATACTGGAGTACATGTATAAGGTTCAAGAAAATCCGGGGGGGGGGGGGGGAGGGGGGGGGCAGAGTTTCCCCTCACGTTACAAGCTTTGTAAGCTTCAGTGACCTCACGTCACATAGTGCCGGCCGTGAACAACGCTATCTGGGGAGACTATGGATGGCAGGCTATCGGACGTCCAGCAGGATGCCCTGGCGTTGATGTGCAATGCACACTTCGAAATGTACTACATCAGAAATGAACGCCATCAGACCTGTCTTAAAAATCCCAAATTCGAAATGTACTACATCAGAAATGAACGCCATCAGACCTGTCTTAAAAATTCCAAATTTGCAGGCTTATGTAAGGCCAGCAATGTCCAGCCTCCTCGGAGAAGATCAAGCGAAACAGGTAAAAAACCGGGATGAGGAAGCAAAGCTGTCGGACTAGTCAAGGTACCTACGACGAGCAAAAGCCTCACTGACTCGGCGACAACACCCCTACGCCTCCATCGGCGGTAAACGGTTCACTGAAGCTGGTGGCAGCTTGTAAGCTGATTCTCTGGGCAGAGGTCTTTCAGACCAAGGCCCAAGCCGGCCCTCAGGGAAATGTGCAATCCACGCACCCCAGCAGTCCTCTCCTCCACATCAAGGATGGAAATAGAACCTGAGGATGGAAATGGAACCCGCATCAGGGAACTTTGAGCTTACCATTAGATCACCGGTAACCATGGAGGTAGTTGGGTCTGGTTCTTTCCGAAACATGGGGTGTGTGGACCAGTTACAAGTTGGTATAGATTACACCTGTTTTTGCATGAATGACGATGGATAACTTCAGATCCATTTATAACTGACAAGATGACATCAGATCAGATTATACTGCGTGGTACACAAGGGTTCCAAATTGAATTTCCTTTGATTCATTGCCACCCATACAATATGCACCAAGTTGGACATTTATTCATTCCAAGCAAAAAGGTTTGGGTATACAAGCAGATATCCAAACAAGTAAAGATTTGGTTGAGGAAGCAAAAGCTGTCGGGTTAATTAAAGCACCCATGACGGGCATAGCTTCACCGTTTCAACGACGACACCCTGCGCTTTCATAAAAGAAAGATGGAGGATGTCGGATCACCCTTGATTAACTCACATTGACACGTGTAGTATAGACTTTTTAGAATGGAAAACTTTGTTACTGTCTAGCAACTCATTTCCACAGGATGCATGCATCAATTTCAAAGATGCATACTATTCAGTTCCCATTCACAGGGATTACTGGAGATTTGAAATTTAGCTGGATGGGCAATGATAGCAGTTAAATGGGCTAACTTCAGCTCCCATGTTATTTACCAAATTACCAAGCCACTGCTTGGGCTGCTCAGAGCTCAAAAACACATTGTTATGGCTTATCTGGATGATATTCTAAAAACGCTGAATTTTGCTAAATTAGCTTTCAGCCGCTAAACTAATATTTGAGAAATTGGGGTTTCTCATCCATCCAGTTAAATTTAAGTTGATACCAACTAGAGTTATAGATTATTGGGATTTACCTTTAACTCTATTAATTTGTCTGTGACTCCACCCTGGGGCAAGGGATTATAATTAATGAAGCTTGTAACAATCTTGTCTTTGTTTATTCATCAAGTGGCCAGTGTCATTGGCACTATAGTGGCTGTTTTTTCAGCTGCACATTTTGGGCCTTTGCATTATCAGAACTTACATCGTGCAAAGGAGGAAGCTCTCAAGTACCATGTAGGTCCTTGTTAACAGACCTATGCTATTACCAGCTGAAGCTATAAAGTCACAATGATGGACGAACAGTATTCAGCATTGCTTCAGTAACTTTTGGTCATTAAACCTTCAGTTATATTACAAACTGATGCACGTGCTCACAGATGGGAAATTACTATACCATCTCTAGTTACAGAGGTGGATGGGATGTGCATGAATTACCAATTCCTCAGTTATATGGTATTAACTACCTAAAGACACTAGGGGCATTCTATGGGTTAAAGGCTTATTGTGCATAGATGCATATCTGCTTGTTCATCTAAAAGTTGACACACTACGGTGGTGGCATATATTAATCACATGGGTGCAATCATGTCAATATCCTGTGGTAGTTTACCTACTCTCATTTGGCGCTAGTGTATCATCACGTAAATCAATGACAACACAGAATGGATGTTGGATCACAAAGTATTTAAGGACATTGTGGCTTGATATAGATTTGTTTGCATCTAGACTCAATCACCATTTGCAAAAATATATGGCAAGGCAGCCATACACAGGGGCAGTGGCGATGGATGCATTCTTGCTACACTGGGGAGGAATGTTCTTTATGTCTTTCCTCCATTTTTTCTCATCAGTCGGTGCTTGCTTAAGATCCAGCAAGACTCTGCCTCAGGCTTTTTGGTAGTGCCTGTCTGGCCTACACAGCCATGGGTCCACTCATACTGGGAATGATAAAAGAACCTTTAATGGCTGTTCCCAAACGCAGAAATCTGCTGGTTTACCCCGTGACTGGGGAGAACAGTCCACTGCATGAGCAAGTCAATTTGTTGGTTTGCAGACTCTGAGATGACCTTTCCTGGGGTTCGGACTGTCAGGTTGTTCGGTGGATGTAATCACTGCTGCCTGGAGAGATAGTACCAAGAAACAGTACATCTCCTATATCAAGAAATGGGAAGTGTTCTATGTTTACAGTCCAACATATCGCACGACACGGCACGTATAACAGATGTCTTGAAATTCCTCCCAGAGCTATATTTTCACGAGAGATGGAGTTATAGTGCTATAAATTGTGCCAGAAGTGCCTTGTCATCATACTTGTTGCTGGGATCGGGACACCACTCTGTCAGGTCTCAACCACTGATATCCAGATTTATGAAGGGTATCTTTGGCTCAAATTTCCCCAGGCACAGGTACTCGGAGATATGGGGTGTTAATGTTGTGCTGACGCTGCATCACCGGTGGGCTCCAGTTACATCCCTGTCCTCAGTCAAAATCACTTACAAAGTGGTTATGCTCATGGCGCTGGGTTCAACACAACGGGACCAGTCGTTGCATAAGCTGCGACTGGACAGGATGGTTACATCTGCAGATAATATAGTATTTTATGTTCATGACTTAGTCTAGCAGAATAGACCGGGGCATCAGGTCTCAAACTAATTTTCATGGCATACCCTATGGACTTTTGGTTGTGTGTGGTCACACATCTACAACAGTACATTAGGTCACCTAGAGCCTTAGAGGCTCTAAACTAGCAATGTTTGTAAGTTACACAAAACCTCATAAGAGGGTATCAGTATGGACCATCTCCAGGTGGTTAAAACGGGTTTTGGCTTGTGCAGGAGTGAACACTCATGTTTTCAAATCTCACTCCACCAGGGCTGCAACAACATCAGCAGCGAGGGTTATGGACATTCCGCTGGATCACATCCTAGCGGCGGCAGGATGGTACAACGAGCGAACTTCCAAATGTTTTATAACAAGCCCATTGCCAGACCGGGGGTATTTGCTAACTCTATTTTAAGTTCTGTCTTATAATTCCTCCAGGATGAGTGGGGTCACGATTATTATCATTTGGTCATTAAAAAGCATCAGCATGTTTTAAATCTATGTCATGTCTGAATACATTTTTCGATTTCACTCATCCTTGGTCAACTAATGCAGTGTGTGATGCATGGACTCGTGTTCATGGCATGAATTCACAGAGCTTTGAAATCTTCACGTAGTCACTCACGTGACTCTGAAGTAAAATAGTAAGATTAAACGAGAACTTACCAGTTCGACGTTTGATCTTTATTTCATGAGGAGTTACAATGAAGGATTACGTGCCCTCCGCTTCCAACTCTCACTCATAAAGGTCAGCTGGTAGTTCCAGTTTCTCGAATCTTACTATATTCAGTTCATCAACTGTTATCTGTGATTTCACACCGCTGCTTTGAAGATTGACGCGCATGCGGGCTGGCGGGCTCTTCACGTAATCCCTCATCGTAACTTCTCATAAAATAAAGATCAAACTTCAAACTGCTAAGTTCTCGTTCAATCTTACTATTCTCCATTAACATTTGCAGTGGTTCAAGGTGGCATCTCATCACCTCCTCTGGAGGCCACTGATTGATAGGCAATAATTGTCAGCTTTAACAAACCAATACCTCCTAAAATTGAAATGGTAAAAACAGTACCAGAAACAGAGAATGATATAGCTGGTGTGGACACAATGTTCAGACTCAGTTTTAACCACAAGGCTGATGTGTCTAATTTGCACTAGACTGTTAGTGGTAGCCGGGATAGACACAAAATATTGGAGTAACGCGGCGGGTCAGGCAGCATCTCTGGAGAATAGAAATAGGTAATGTTTTGGGTCGAGACCTTTCTTCAGACCCTGAGTTGCTACAGATAGGACTACACATCTTTAAATGCCATGAGAACTTCTTAACTGACAGTACAGCTCCCGGCTACCACTGTGTAAGAAGGAACTAGCTGGTCTACACTGAAGATAGACACAAAATGCTGACGTAACTCAGCGGTCAGTCAGCATCTCTGGAGAAAAGGAATAGGTGACGTTTTGGGTCTGACCCTTCTTGAGACATCCTTCTGTTTAGGGAATAAATGAAAAAGTAGGATAACAGAGAACTAGTGAATTGATGGTGTGCGTGATCGTGGTGGGCCGAAGGGCCTGTTTCCATGCTGTATCACTAAACAAAACTAAAATTAAATTAAGAATAAAACAAGGCATCTCTCCATTCATGAATCTGAGCTGCCAAGAGTAACTTTCTCCAACCGCGGTTGTATAACAGGGTGAAGTCAAGTAATTCAAATTGTCCTGAGATTTAATACCATGGCATGGTGAGCGAACAATGGAATTAAAAAGGGAAGAAAGATTGTCTGTATCTTCTACTAAAACAAAACTCTCACACACCTGCAGCAGTGATTTCAAGCAAATACTTTGTGTTAATTAGGAATTCCAGCCAGTGTTACAGTGTTTTCATTTCGCCTCAGTTCTGATACCGTCTGTGAATGTGATTTGTTGACCTTGCTACATTATTAATCAATCTGCTGTTGATTTTCCAGAATTTAATTATTTCTGCAATTTTTCTTGCCCAAACTTTCAGTAATCACATTTTCCGTAAATCTAACTGCAGGGGGTTGCATGTAATCCTGTCAAAATTGTGACTGGAAGGCAGTGGAGGGGGGAGGGGGAGGGGTGTAGGATGAGCTGTGAGATAAGCAAAGAGTTGCAGAAGAAATTATTGACAATAAATAATGCAATATTCCTAATGATGATTGACAGTTTAGGGCCATGCATCCTGTAAATACAAAGTGTACATATATTTTTGTTCTTTCTGTTCTCATTGCCAGTGGTTATATCTTGAAAGGATTTTAAAAAAACCTTGAAAAGAGTGTTTGCTTTATTGAGCGGTACTTCCTGGTGAAGCTTTAGTCTGCTTGTCTAACTTGCATGGGCATATTCACAATGATGAGAGATGCCAGGAAGGCCCTTACATTGTTTCCCACAACAATTATGTGGATTTTGCTGGATTCTGCCTGGGGTTTTGCAAAGAGGTGGCGGGCATTCTCAGTGTTAAATGCCACTGGTGATTTCTTGAGGTTATGTTTAAACAGTGGAGCAGAAGCATGCTGAGATTCCCAACATTCATGCTGGCAAATCTGCTTTCAGATCCTGTGCCAGGTTATACCCTGTCTGTGAAAATGCTTGTTTAAATAGTGATATCAAGGGCTGAGGGAAGGGAGGCAAGGCTGGGATAAGTTAAATCTTTTAATTGTATAGGAGGGAACTGCAGATGTTGGTTTACACCGAAGATAGCCACGGAATGCTGGAGTAACTCAGCGGGACAGGCAGCATCTCTGGATAGGAATGGATGATGTTTCGGGTCCAGGCCCTTCTTCAGACCTTTTCAGATCTTTTCATTCTTTGTTTCATAATTTAAAAGTGTTTTAAGCACTTACAGTTGATTCTTTTTAATTACTTGAAAACTGGTGATTTTTTAGAATTGATTATTTTGTATCTCTGAAGAAGGGTCTCAACCTGAAATGTCACCTGATAGAGTCATACGATATGATACGATACGATAGAACTTTATTTATCCCAGGAGGGAAAGCATGGAAACAGGCCCTTCGTCCAACTTGTCCACGCCGCCCAACATGCCCATTCTACACAAGTCCTACCTGCCTGCATTTGGCTCATATCCCTCTAAATTTATCTTATCCATGTACTTGTCCAAATATTTCTTCAAACAATCCATGTTCTCCAGAGATGCTGCCTGACCTGCTGAGTTGCTCCAGCACTGTGTCTGTTTATGCCCAGGCACCACGGGTCATTTTGCCATGTGATTTTCTGCCTCAGCCTAGGGAGAATAAATAATCATGGCAAGAACTGAAACTTCACCTATTCCTTTTCTCCAGAGATGCTGCCTGACCTGTTGAGCTACTCCAACATGTTGTGTCTATCTTTGGTGTATTACCACCATTTGCAATTTACTTCCTAAACATTAAATTGTTAAAGATTGGTGAGAGTTATGCATGAAAATGTGGTATTTGAAAATTCCTTTTTTTGTGTTGTTTTAAGAACATATGAAACATCAATACATTGCATGGAGAACAGGCAACTTCTAATTACCCAAACCACCCTAGAGCGCACAAACGACTTCAGGTATATGGAATTTTAGATAATCAAAAATCAATAATTAATGTATTCTACTGTTTGTGTGGAAGCATGAAAGATATTTTGACAGTGTTGTCATGTGACAGTTAATACTTATACATTTCATTTATGTTTCTTTCTTAGGTTAGTAAATGAATCATTTATGCCAGGTCCCTTGGCACATCATTTGAATTGTTTTTTTTATTTTATTTTATATTTAGCATTCCTCCTCCTTTATAGTTTTGTGATGTTCTGAATTGTGTGTCAGAGTGGATGGAGCAGGTGGCCTGTGCTGTGATCTGAATCAATAGCACTTTTTCAAAAACCCTTAATCAGAATATATTCCAATATTCTCATTTTCCTTCAATGCGGGCAGTGCCTGATCCCTGGCTGGTACAGTTTTTGACAGTATGTCACGCGGTAGACTCAGCTTCAAACTAAAGTGGAGGGTTGTACAATTCTAATAACTCACATTATGCACACAGAAAATTAATATGCTCCCACAGTTTCTGAAGCACCCTTTATATACCTTTAAGTGGAAAATCAAAGTGCGGGGTATGGATGAAAAGAAGGTTGGGAATACTTCTTATATCTGCTTTGCATTTGAAATATAAAGTTATTCTCGGGGCAGGAATCAAAGACATTCTACGCCATATTTTACATATATTTTCCTTTTGCAGACTGTAAAATAGATAAACACTGGATTACTAAGGGCTTTTAGACTTCATCAGAAGGCTGCAGCATAGGAAATGTGGTGAAAGGGTATTTATGGCTGCAGTCAACACTGGTGGCCCAAGGCTTCCAACAGCATTTATTGTTCGCTACCTTTCTTCACATGCTGCATAGAACAAGAAGTAATTTACACTTGAGTCCTGGACTTGGTCTGAGATGGGAAGGGGTTCAGAGTGGAGGGAAAACTATTATCAGGGATCCCAAATGAAGCTGATGGGGAGGGTGGTAGTTGCTGGAGTGTAAAGCTTTGGGACAGGGGTGGGTGCGGAGCTCAGCAAAATGTTGAATGACCTGAGATTGGGCTGGTGATGGGGAAGGAGCTAAGAAGAACAGATACTTTAACAGGGTCTTCCTGGATCAGGTCTCCAACATATGAAGGAACATGCACCAGGAATTCTTCGTAAGAAGCTTTGTTACATTGGGAGCAGTGCTATGAAACTCAGTTTAGTTTAGTTTATTGTCACGTGAACATAAATAAAATTATGTGAGGGTTAGATAGGGTAGATAGTCAACACCTTTTTCCCAGGATGGAAATATCAAATACAAAAGGCCATAATCTTAAAAGGTCAGATGTACACATTTTAGTTTAGTTTATTGTTATGTGTACCGAGGTACAGTGAAAAGCTTTTGCAACATGCTAATCAGTCAGCAGAAAGACTATACATGATTACAATTGAGCCATCCACGATGTACAGATAAATGATAAAGGGAATAACGTTCAGTGCAAGAAATAATGTTTGGTTCAAGAATCTTGTTCCACAACTCAGTAGCAACAGTCATTCTTTGCAATCACATAGCTTAATTTCCTGGGAAACAGAATTAAAGAGTGCTGTGTGTGGAAAAATATAACCATGAGTGTGAGTGATGCAATGAATGCTTCAAGTAAGTAAGGAGAACCAATACCAGCATTGGTCAAACAAATTTCCAGATGTGATTGAACCTGGAAATAGTCACACAGCACAAAAGGAACTTTAGCCAACGGATGTGCTGAAAACAACAGAACAGAATTTCATAGTTTCACATAATTTTTAAGCCACAGTGCCTTCTTGGAATTACAAATGATACAGCATGGAAGGAGGAAATCCTGTGCGCCATGCACGTCAGGGCACAGTGACTGTGGATTAGTCACTTTCTTTACCAAAGGAGGTAGGTTTCATGTCCTTTTGCACAAAACAATAGTGGCAGCAATAGAATGCAATGTTTTCACAGCTGCATAGATTTGATAGCAAACAGCAGGTTTATCAACCTTTTTTTCTTTCAAAATGTATTCATTATTTATTGGAGTCCATTTTAGCCCAGTGAGACTCTTGTGGCTCACGGAGCAATCCCATTCTCTGTTAATCTACCCGATAACTAATTCTCCCTATATTCCCATTACCTTTTCCCTGACTCTACCATTCACCCACACATTCGGGACAATTTACAGTGGCCACTTAACCTATTAATCAGCTGATCTTTAAGATGCGGGAGGAAACGAGAGCACCCAAGGGAACCCATTTGATCACAAGGAGAAGGTGCAAACTCCATGTAAACTGCACCAGAGATCGAGATTGAAGATCAGCCATGATTAAATGGCAGAGTAGATTTAATGGGCTGAATGGCCTAATTTTAATCCTAGAGCCTATGAACATGAACATGGATCCTTGGCGTTGTGAGGCAATGGTCCTTTTGTGATTGATAAAAAAGGGACAAAAATTATTGAGTATGGATTGCTTTTGGGTGAATGAAATGGATTGGAATGGAAAGAGTTGATCAGGGAACCTCCAGGGGTTTCCCTAACTGAACTTCATGAAGTCCGCCACTGTGATACCATGCAGATTGTAGCTATGGGAAGAAGCCTCAAAAGCCAAGTAAGAATGGGCTGGGAAGATGCACGCCAATATTTGCTGGATCTACTCTATGGGAAGAACTGATCAGCTAAACTAATAATAATAAGGTGAAGAGGTATTGTACCAGCTGATTGAATGTTTAAGGATATCACTGTATTCTTTCAATGAGGGAGCACCATCTGCTCAGCTGAATGTAATAAAGTTCATGCAAAGGGAGGAAACAAAAGGGAATACAGCTGGTGAGGCATTCTGACACTCACAGGTGCACAGCAGCTGGACTGTGGGAATCCTACCTTCAGGAACCTCAGCTGCTGCAATTCCCTGGACAGAGACAGCGCGATTGTGATTGCTGTGCCCTACTTTTAAGTAAGGTCGCCTCATGGTTGTCATTGTGAGATGTGTCCCAACAGCCATGAAATGTCACGTTTGCTGAACTTTTTAGATTGACTAAAAAAAACTGATTTGATGTTCAAATATGTAACCATGTCATAATTACCCGAGTGAACTCAAATACTATTGAACTTCCACCGTATCGACTGTTGGGCTAACATTAGAACATGCATTGCAGTTTAGCTCATATTTTTTGGCTCCACTTTTGGCAACCCAAGTCTTAAAACCCATAGGAAAACCTAGATCTGTTATTTTACTTTGATATACCATGCACCTGTGGGCAGGAAATAGTTTGAAGGATAAGCAAATCTTTAAAATCCTATCTTTATGTTCGAGGCACCAAATTCCCAATAGTCTCGAGAACGTCTTTTCACATACTGTGAGGTTTTTCCTCTGTACTGCCTGTAGCAGAATGTTAGAGTGCTAGTTCTTAATTAATCCATTCACAGCTTTGCAATGGAAAGTCCATTGACCTTAGAGCCACTGCAAAATACTTGCGTGCAGGTCAGCAGTTCCTAATCATACCTGCAGACCAGAGTGTGTAGCGTGAGCCTTCTGCTTTCTTTGCCACCTCAGAACCTTTGACAATTAAGCAGCCTCTCCACTTGTCACAGCCCTTGTCTTTAAGTCTCTGCCCCTTCTGATCTTTATATATTCAAATGCAAGCAGCAGCTGAAATTCTTTGAGTGTAAAACTGAAACTAACGCGTTGCCCCAAGAGGGGATGTCAATAACTAGAATGCACAGATCAGCAAGATCAGCAAGGGTGGCACGGTGGTGCAGCGGTAGAGTAGCTGCCTTTTAGCGCTGGAGGCCCGGGTTCCATCCAGACTATGGGTGGTAGTCTGTATGTAGTTTGTACATTCTCCCTGTGACTGCATAGGTTTTCCTTGGAAGCTCTTGTTTCCTCCCACACTCCACAGAAATACGTGTTTATTGGTTAATTGGCTTGGTGAAATTGTAAATTGTCCCTAGTGTGTAGGATAGTGTTAATGTGTGGGGATCGCTGGTCGGCGCCGACTCGGTGGGCTGAAGGTCCTTTTTCCGCGCTTCTCTAAACTAAACTAAGCCAAGGAAGATTTTTTTTTCTCCCCAACAGTGGCTAACGTTTGGAAATCACCCAAGGATACAAATTGTTGGAGCGTGTCAAGCTGCAGCTCTGGTGAATATGGATAGGTGACGTTTCTGGCCGGGACCCTTATTCAGACTCACCACCTGGAGAGCTCTTGTGGACAGAAAAAAAAAGTATCCCCTTTAAAAAGTACCTGGATTAGTAGCTGAGTGCATGGTAAACAGCAAAGTTATTGGATTTACCTAAATAGTTCATTTTTGACTGGCATGTACACGACGGGCTGAATCGCCTCCTGATGTATATTTATGTGATTCCAAGCATCACGGGCATTTGTATACCCCTCACTTCTTCAGTACTTTTATTATCTCATCATGTAATGTTCCTCTCCACCCTTGTTCCATAATTTATTCACCTTCTGTCTTCATCCACATCCGTTCTTTGTTTTCTAGCCCCTGCACATGGCTGGCTTGGGATCAGACTGCCAAAAATGACAGCAGTTAGGAAAACAGACTTATATTGGACATGCTTGTACTGCTGTGGGTTTGATGCTAGATTAGTGGAACCTATTGGGCAAATAGGGAGCATGAATGCTCAACTTTGTGCTAGAATGAATGAGCAGTAAAGCCTGGTGAGCCATTGTAGACAGATGGCACAGTGAGCTGTCATTCTGTTGGTATGCTCTGATATTGTTCAGGCTATAAAAGACCTAGCCCCTTCCTATCCAAACAACTCTACTGTAGCGACAAGGCTCCAAGCTTCAGAAAGCAGCTTGTGCAAGCCAACTGAGGGGTACACTGAAGCTTTGAAAAACATGATTTACAAATGAAAGGAAAGAAAATGAAATAAGCCCACATCACTTCAAAAAGCAGGCTACGGATCTCAGGTTTGGTGAGCAGATGTAATCCCCGTTGCCAGTGTCTTACTGTGTGCCCATTGAATGGCTCAGAGAATGCAAAATCCGACATATCAGAAAGTGCAGTCATTATTGTGCTGTACTGCAGCCATGCCAGAAATTGATTTTTTACAGTAAATAATTGATGCCAGCGAGCAATTTCTTTTCTCCCCCTCAAACTGCAATCTCTTTTAACCTCACAGCATTTCTCATGAGGACCAATCATGTCACAAAAGACGAGTACTGCCAACTAAATGCAATGAACTCAAAAGATTCTGCGTTAGTTACATTTAAATGCATGTAGAAAAACGTTTGTGCATTTGCAACCAAAACTGCAATATTCGCTGATCTTCCGCTGCATTTGAACCTCTGCAACAATTCACTGCACTTCCACTGCTGAGACAGGCATATTAATGGGCCATAGGTGTGTTGTATTTTAAATGTTTTCTTAACCCTGTCCTTTGACATTTCTAAAAATCTCCAAGTCGGTATTTATTTATTGTAATTTTGGTGGTATAAAAATGAAACAGTTTGGAGATATTTGGCAACTGTCAGCATCTGAGAACTAAATTGTCAGGTTAATATTTTGTATGAGGACTCTCCGTCAGTTCGAAAGGAACCCTGCCTGACATATTAATCCCCTTCACGTTCAGATGATGGCGGACTTGTTAATTATTTCCATCACTTTCTGTTTCTGTGAGATTTCTAGCATCCACAACTTTGCCTTTCATCTTTATAATACATCCGGTTGCACGATGCAGTGAAGATTTGATTCTTTACTCATCCCCTTCTTCCTCAGAGTGTGATCGTTTGACAGTGTGTGAGCACTAGGGCGGATGCATGACCCTCCTCTGTCGTGGCCCTGTGGACAAATCGGCAGATCTCATTCATTTAGTTCTTTAATTTGAACCACAAGTAGGGATGTTTGGACAATTGTGGAAGGAATCTGTTTTTTCCTTATCCACTAATAAATCCTCAAGTATGAGTGTCAATCAAGACTTGCACATGAACTGGAATCTAATTTAACATCCACATCGGGGGGAATGTTTAAAGTAAGTAAAGTATAAGTAAAGTATCCTTTATTGTCATTCAGACCTTTTCGTTGCCTTGCAGTCATACATTTAATAAAATAACAAAACACACAATAAACACAAATTAACATCCACCACAGTGAGTTCACCAGGCACCTCCTCACTGTGATGGAAGGCAAAAGTCTTAAGTCTTTGTCTCTTCCCTCCTTGCTCTCCCTCTGCGCTGAGGCGATCCAGGCTTCCGATGTTGTGACCTCACTGGGTGATAGTAAGTAAGTCCCGCGGCCCAACCGTGCTCCGCGAACGGGCCGTTCCAACTGTGGGCAGCTTGATTGCAAGTTTATATAAAGTGATCCCTTCCATTGAAAAGTTTAATTTAGCAGAGACGCAGCTCCTAGAATCACCCTCACTGCTTGCACCAAACAGCCAATTAGTTTATGATTTGGATGCAAATAAGTGACATGCCATGTGTACATGATGGCAGGGCATTTTGGAAACTAAACACCAAATGACTATGTTCTACGACACGTCATGACCAAATAAATTCCTGTCATTATTCTGCTCATTCTCCAAAAAGACCACTTTAGTCCAGAAATTTCACAGTAGAATTTACTGCAATATCAAACAGTGAAACCTTTAAACTGAGAAGTCAAGGATGAAACAAGCTATTGCATGCTTTTGTCTGTACAATTTGGTGAACCTATTACGATTCTCCTTCAGAGGTGAGTTTAGTTTAGTTTATTGTCACGTGTACCGAGGTACAATGAAAAGCTTTTTTGGTGCGTGCTATCCAGTCAGCAGAAAGACTATACATGATTACAATCAAGCTGCCCACAGTGCACAGATACAGGATAAAAGGAATAATGTTTAGTGCAAAACCAGTAAAGTCCAGTAAAGTTCAATTAAAGATCGTCTGAGAGTCTCCAATGAGGTAGATGGTAAGTCAGGTCCGCGCTCCAGTAAGGGAAAGGATGGTTCAGTTGCCTGATGACAGCTGGGAAGAAACTGTACCTGAATCTGGAGTTATGCGTTTTCACACGTCTGTACCTCTTGCTTGATGGGAGAGGGGAGAAGAGGGTGTGTCGGAGGCGAGACTAGTCCTTGATTAATGTGGCAGCCTTGCTGAGGCAACGTGGAGTGCAGATGGTGTAAGTGGAAGGGAGGTTGGTTTCACTCGGGAAAAAGAGAATTAAGCAGGAGAAGTGAAAGTACAGTCACAATAAACAAAGAGAATGTGCTTGGTGCCTTAACAGCCTGAAAGGTGAATAAATTTCTGGGCTGTACAGAATTCATCTCAGGTTAGATTGGGAGAGCAGGGCACAGTTTGATAGGGCTTTAACTGAGATTTTTAAATACTTGCTGTTTACAACTGAGGTTCTTGTTGACTGGAGGAAATGTAGTTCCCCTTTTAAGAAGAGCAGCAGGGAAAAGTCTGACAATTATTGACCTGTGAGTCTAACATTAGTGGTAGGGAAACTATTGGAGAAATGCTGAGCGACAGGATTAAAGATTACTTGGAAAACAGGGTCTAATCAGACAGCCAACATAAGTTGTCAAGGGCAAATCTCATCTGAACGATCTGATTAAATTTTTCACAGATGTAACCAAGTGTATCGATCAGGTCAGAACAGTGGATGTGGTTTACATGTATTTCAGTGGGGC
Source organism: Raja brachyura (assembly GCA_963514005.1). Next base: position 46,618,767 of record OY740781.1, on the reverse strand, counting down.
CTTTGACAAGATTCACATGGGAGAATGATCCAAAAGGTTAGGGCCCAAGGGATTCAGGGCAATTTAGAGTGACGGAATCATAAAATTGTACAGCATGGAAACAGGCTCATCTGCCCTCCTTGCCCATGCTGACCACGTTTGCACACTGGACTAGTCCTCGGCCCACTGCACCAACTGCTCAGCCACATATTCATCTGGCTTATCATTCTATCCCTGCCCTCACTAGCACCTGGCGTGGGAGAAATCCAGAGATTACCACCCTCGAAGTCCTCAAAGATTACGCTCCAACTTTATAACACTTTGGTTGGGCCTGGTTGGAGTACTGCATACAGTTCTGGGTGCCATATTATAGCATGGGTGTGATAATGTTGGAAAAGCTGCGGAAGAGATTCACCTGGAAGTTAGGGGTGATGGAATGTTATGGTTATGAGGAGAGACTGGAGAAGCTAAGTTTGTTCTCCCTGGAGCAAAAAAGTTTAAGAGGGCCATGATTGAGGTAAACAAAATTGTTAGTGGTTGCCTTTAAGAATTATTTTTACCATAACCAGAGGTAGACAAAACAACAAAAGATAGACAGAATAAGGGAGAAGAGATTCAGAAAGGATTCAAGGGAGAATATTTTCCTTTATTGCCTATATTTACACCTAATCCCTTTTCCTGCCTGTGTCATTAATACCAATGTGCACAATGACCTCTCGCTGCTCCCCAACCCCTGGAGAAGGTCTGCAGCCGTTCTGAGACATCATGGACCCTGGCACCAGGGGTGCAAGAAACCATCTCGGAGCTGCAATGCACCGTCTTGTACTGCCGGCCAATGTGGCAAACTGAGTAATCACCAGGTAGCACCAGCAATGGCTACCTCGCCAACAGTCTGTCTGTTCCTTCCTTCATTGTTGTTTTAATAGTATGCGTTAAATATTAATTTTTTGTGCTCTTTACCTTGTTTTATGTTGGCGTTGGGGGAAACTTTTTTTAATCTCTTACTGCAACGGAGATGCGATTTTTATTTTCCATATCGTATCTCCATCTGCACTGCAGCCTAACATTGAGGAGTTGGTGGCCTTTGCTGGAGACCGCCTTCGGGAGCTCCAAACACCAGATCCTGTGGACTTACCACCGCGGAACTCGCGATCCCTTTGCCAGGGATCGACCTCGATGCTCGAGCCTGCGGACTTTAGCATTGTGGAGTTCGCAGTTGCTGGTTAGAGACCAACTTTGGGAGCTCCAAGCCGCAGCAGTTTTGACTGCCTCGGCGTGGGAACTTTGATCACCCCCAACATGGGAGCTTCGATCGCCCCAACGCGTGGGCTTATCGCCGGCTGTGGGAGCTTCAATCGCCCCGACAGAGGATGGTTCGACTGACCCGACCGTGGGAGAATAAAGAGGGAGAAGATTGGACTTTGTTGCCTTCCATCACAGTGAGGAACGTGAGGATTCCGCTGTGGTGGATGTTTATGTTAACTTTAATGTAGTTATTTGTCTTGTTGCTTTTTTTTAGTATGGCTGCACGGTTACTCGCATATCACTGTACCTTAATTGGTACACGTGACAATAAAATACCTTTGAAACCTTCGAAACTGGATCCAAATTTCGCTTGGCTATGAGTCAAATGGAGTTCATAGCAAATAATTACGAGGTCATGCATTTTGAAAGTACTAACAAGGCATGGGCGCATTATGGTAGTGAATATTGATTTGGAACTCCAGAGATTTTTAAACATGGGAATGTAAACAGATAAACTGCTTAAGAGGAAATATGGGATACTGCCTTCGTTAGCAGGGGCATTGACAACTAAAGTAGGCAATTTACGCTTCAACATTTTTTAAAACTTTGGTTGGGTCTCAACTGGAGTACTGCATGCAGTTCTGGGTACTACATGATAGGATGGAAAAGTTGTGGAGGAGATTCACCTGGAAGTTAGTGATGATGGAATGTTTTGGAAAGTGGGACTGGCCCTTTTGGCAGTACTGTAGCACTACTGCTCAGCCGCCCTATTTGATAGCCTTAGATATCACCAATTGACAATTCTAACAGAAAAGAAGAAATGGGCGCAGCTTGAGTACCATACTTTCTCGACCCACACCCTAAAACCTATTGCTTAGTTCAGGGTTTTTGTTGCTTTCTACGATGCAACTTGCTTCTTGCACTGCTACGGAATAGACTGTGTTGCACATAATAACTGACATTTTGATATCAGACCTTATGAGTTGACATAGCTTTAAAAGAACTCTGCAATGTCATCATAGTTAAATGGTACATGGAGCAAAGACTCAACTATGGTCAGCATGTGGCCTTAAACTGAATTCACTGCAGGGGCCGTCTCAGTCGCCTTAACAATACTTCATAAATTGAAATATGGTGAGCTTTGGCGATAGGGAGAACCAGAACTTTTCACACAAAGGGTGGTGGGTGTATGGAGCATGCTGCCAGAGGCAGTAGTTGAGGCAGGGACTATCGTAATGTTTAAGAAACAATTAGACAGTTACATGGATAGGGCAGGTTTTGAGGGATATTGGCCAAAAGCAGGCAAGGTTTCAAGGTCAGTTTATTGTCACGTACCAATTAAGGTACAGTGAAATTTGAATTACCATACAGCCATACTAAGTGAAAAGCAACAAGACACACAGCCACATAAAATAAAAGTTAACATAAACATCCACTACAGCAGCTCCCTGCATTCCTCACTTTGATGGAAGGTAATAAAGTCCAATCTTCTCCCTCTTCAGCGTAGATGGGACTCGTTGGTCGGTGTGGGCAAGCTGTATGACTATGACTAACTGCAAAATGTTTCTCTGCTGCTGCATATTAAGAATCAAAACATTTATGAAAATAAACATACTTGGAATGTAGAAAACTTAGACAGTGAACAAAAGTGGGCTGCTTCAAAAAAGGGTTAACAGTTTGACATTACATTAAAGTAAAATTCTACCACCATTGCAGCTTTGCTGTTGAAGGAAGATGATACATCTGCTTCCACTCATGTTTTATGAATAGGCTATTAACACAATGAGACTTTTTGTTGTGCGCCTATGAATCATTAGTGGGAGATTAATGGAACAGACAGCGGACAAAGGAAAGTTAAAGCACCTTAGACCGCTGAGGTGGACGAAGCATAGCAAAATATGTTACACGAACAGCAACTTGGATTTCAAAAAATTAATGGAGATAAATTCCTGGATAGATCAAGGATATATCTTACTTTGATTTTCAAGCTATTTTCTGTGGAAGTAGCTTCATGGCAGCTGATCGCTAACATGGTAATACCACTGGAAAGAAGCGCCTGCAATCCCACACTGGTTTTCTCATAACAATTCAGATAGGCTGTACGCTCTCTATGATCACCAGTAGACAGGTGGCAGATCAATCCGCGGACCTTGACAAAAGCATTTTATCATGTTCGACACAGATATGGTGGGCCAAAGGACCTGTTCCTGTGCTGTATTGCTCTATGTTCTATGACTGAGCTCCTTTCACTACAATACATTCGACCTGAAGGTGCACTAGGAAGCAGACGATGCAACGCATTCTGCTTACTGCTCAAGCACTGTCCATGTTGGGGATTTTACCAAGGCCATGCTTAGCATTGTACCTGTAATAGAAATGTATGTAACCTTGGTGTTTGGGTACAACAAGGATGATAAGATTCAAAACCCCATATTTACAACACTTATGATTGAGTACGCCATGGAGTCATAGTCATAGAGTCATACAGTCATGCAGCATGAAAATAGACTCATCAGCCCAATTCATCCACGGCAACCAAGATGTCTTCCTGATCTAGTCCTATTTGCTTGTATTGGTCCCTCCAAAACTTTTGTATCCAAACGTATTTTAAGCTTTGTAATTGTACCGATCCCTAAGCCTTCTCTGGCAGCTCGTTTCATAATCCCACCATCCTTATGATGGAAAAATCCATCCCTTGTAAATCTTTCCCCTTTCCCCTTCAATGTATGTCCTCTAGCTTTAGACTCCCCTACCCTGGGAAACAAGACTGTGACCATCCACCTATCTCACCCCTTGTTATTTTATATACCTCTATAATGTCACACTGCCTCCCAAGCTCAGGGGAAAAAGTCCCAGCCTATCAAGCCTCTTGATATAACTAGCCATCCAGCCTCGGTAACATCCTTGTGAATCTTTTCTCCATTCTTTCCAGCTTAATTACCGTCCTTCCTACAGAACTGTGCACAAAACTCCAAGTGTGGCCTTACCAATAAATTGTACTGTATATAACATCCCCTGCGCTGTACTCAATGTCCTGGCCGATGAAGGCAAGTGTGCCAAACACTTACTTCATCACCCTGTCGCCACTATCAGAAGCAGATCTACAAACTCACATTACAATTGCTCCACAGTCTTAAATCTGTATACACTGTAAATAGATTGATTATAAACATGTATTGTCTTTCTGCTGACTGGTCAGCATGCAACAAAACGCTTTTCACTGTACCTTGGCACAGGTGACAATAAACTAAACTGAAACTGAAATGGGGAACTGTTACCTCTATCCTTTACTCTCTCAGTTCTGGTTCCAATGATAGAATGGCACGTCGACCGGTGGTCGGAATATAATGGTGATTCCACTCGAGGCGTGAAAATGCTTTTAGAAATTCTAGGCTACAAATTGCAGACAAAAGGGGTGAAAAAGACAATGTTTGAAAATTGAAATAAGACTAAGGAAAGGCGTGCAAAACAAACAGTAGGCCTGTCAATATCGAGAAGAGAAACAAACTTTCACTTGTCAGGTTGGGCCCATCATTGAGTTCTGATGAAAATCCCACTTGACACATTAACCTATCTTCCTCTCTCAGCTTTTGACTGACCTGCTATGGGTTTCATGCACTTAAAAGTTTTTTTTTATTTGCGGTTCAAACTTGCTCTAATGAGATTTGCTGTCAAGTGTAGTAGAATCTACAGCAGGCTGAATGATTTCCAACGGCAAAACACAATAGCACATTGGAGTTTGGCACATGAAAGAGCAAAAGTGGCAACATGTGGTTTCCTTCCAATGATTTATGTAAAATTGACATCTTGTTGCAAGCATCCGCAAACAATCTGTCAAATGATGGGCCGCTGTCAGCTGAGAATTGTGGGTATATTTTCTCCTCAACTCTTTGCTCTGTGACAAGATCAAAAATGACAAGAAATGAAATGAAGACTGGTACAAGTGTGAACTGCTGGTAATAAGGAGCTACACGAGCAAGCATGAGGATAATGGTGGAGATGTCAAGGCAGAATACATTGAGAGAAGACTGAAGCCTGTGACTAACAGGCACTATTTTAATTCCTGCCTGTGAGAATCTAACGTGGGCGACTTATTCCGTATAAAGCACATTCTAATTTTGTTTTCCGTATTATATAGATAGACACTTCTTATTCAGCCTTCAATGACTTTGATTTGGGTTTTCTCAGGCAGTGACCAATTTCAAGGACACTAAATATGTGAATTCTGCTTTGAAGAAGTTGCATGTCTAATTTTTTAATATTGAAGGGATAATTCTGATCGCACCACCCTGCAGAAATGAAATGATAGTGGTTCGAATAATCCCATGGGAATGAACAATTGAAGCCCTGCTTTCGTCCTGAGCGATTGCATTTTAACCAGCTCTCCTGAAAACAGAGGAAGGCCACCCATTGTAAAGTGATACTTCTTTAAATAAGCAGATTAGGTTCTAATGATGACAATTAATAACCAGAGCCTAAATGAGGAGATGCAAGGAACTGCAGATGCAGGAATCATGGGCAGAACATAAAGTGCTGGAGTAACTCAACGGATCAGGCAACATCTGTGGAGGGAATGACGAGTTTCGGATTGGGACCCTTTTACAGACTGCAGAAGACAGTGGAGTTAGTTACTGCCTTACAGTGCCAGAGACCTGGGTATGATCCTGACTATGGGAGCTATCTGTACGGCGTTTGTACGTTCTCCCTGTGACTGTGTGGGCTTTTAAGTGTGGTCCCTCTATTAATCCTCTTGCCTGATGGGAGAGGTACAGAGTGTGTAAATGCATACTTCCAGTTCCAGGGACAGTTTCTTCCCAGCTGTTATCATGAATGTGGAGAGAGGTCCTGAGCTATTGTCTACCACTTTGGAGATCCTCGGGCCATTTTTAATCAGACATTACTGAATTTTATCTTGCATTATAAGTTATTCCCTTTATCTTGTATCAGTACACGTCCACAATACTTCCCCATACTGGGAAGTGGGTTGTGTCAACCAAAATGTTGCGCTGTGCTCTCTGTTAATGTTGTGGGCATGTGGCATCCAGATCAGAAAATGCCCTTGTCATACATAAACTAGACAACAGCAAAGTGTTATTCTTGCAGAAAATATTTTATCTTCTATATATTGTTCAAATAGATCAATTATTACACAAAAATAGTGAAATCTGATGACCCACGTGTCTTTCCGTACCTCCGACAGCAGTCCTGGCTCACCCGCTGCACAACCAGGAACCTGCCTGGAGTGGAAGCCTCGTCCAGGGCTAGTCTCCTACTCGACCCCGAAACCCAGGAACCGGGGAGGAGGGTGGAGGGAGTTGGTGGACGCTTTATAAAGGCCTGATTTCATGATGGCGGCGGACAGAGGAGAGGATCGCTGAGCGGGCTGTGGGCTCAGCTCCCACGCCCTTGGAGGCGCTCTGCTGTTCCAAGATCAGCTGCGGGAGGTGAAGGGAGCACGGAGAGGCTGAGCAGCAGTGGAGGACTCCGACTGCATCGCCTGGCCAGGTCATCACGTGGAGCGGGAGCCTTGTCCGTGGCTTGTCCCCTGCAACCCAGTGCCACCACCAGCACAAGTAAGTAACTAAGTAAGTAAATTGGCCAAGTATTCACATACAAGGAATTTGCCTTGGTGCTTCGCCCACAAGTAACAACATGACATTTACAAATGACGCAGTAAACACTAAACATTAATAATAATAAAACATTAATGATAAAACACCATTGATCAAGCATGTGAACCAACAAAATACCAGATCAAAGGGAGGCTACAGATTTTTGGCTGTTGAGTAGAGCAACTACTCGTGGATAAAAACAGTTTTTATGTCTGGCTGTGGAAGCTTTGACAGTCCGGAGTCGCCTTCCAGAGGGAAGTGATTCAAAGAGTTTGTGTCCAGGTTGAGAAGGGTCAGAGGTGGTTCACAACATGCCTTTAAGGCCAGATTATTTAAGACTCTATTATTAAGAACTTTGAAACTTGAAGGGCACAAGTTGGTCCAGAACTTCTTCAGGGAAGTATACTATTGTAATGTAAGTCTACTATTCTTACACTACAATCGTTGCATTTTTTGTACTTATCTATGATTGTGCTTATCTGTGTTATGATTTTGTTGGATTGTGTGCAAAACAAATAGTTTTAGAGGACCTAGGATTCTTGCAACAATAAAGTATCATGGTATCATTGAATTGAACAATTGAAAGTGCCTATCATGTTTTATCCTATAAAGCCCCAGGTTGACACCCAAATGTTATGTTTTTGCCAATTCTGCCCTGTAAGTAAGTAATTAACTCATGGGTAGCATTTCTTTCGTTGTTTTTTCTATAGACTTTCACTCAAAGTCCTTTTCCATTTTTATTGCCCTTTCCCTTCTCATGCTGAATACAGTTCATTCTTTGCAGATTTAAAGTGACACAGAATCTAACGGATCTCCCTTACATCATCCAAGTGGCCGCAACTCAACGGCAAGCTCTGACAGTGATTGTCAGAAGGCTGATGTTCAACCACCGGGACCTGCAACAGAGCACTTCTTTTTGCCCAATCAATGTCTGCACAGTTCCCGCAGGATCAAGCCTAAGGTCCGTGCCTGGATGGCTTGGCATCTCACTAGATACTGTAAATTCACTGAACCACAGGGATAACTCTGGGGTGAATTCTCCAATTACCAGCAATGGCTGAGAACTGTGTGCAATGGGATGCCATATGAGGAATTTGGAAGCGGAGGTCAGCACATCTGATTCACAGCCCACAGCATTTTATGTCCATTAAAATGAATCTGTCCCCGGATTCCCGAAATACGCCAGGAGTACTAATCTGTAAAATTCATCCCTCGCTGCTTTCTTGTGAGTGTGTGCACATCAGACTGAGAACTCACTGAGGAGAAAGAGGGATAGTTGAGAGAGTGACTCATTGATCTTGTCAGTGTCCCAATTTGGGCTCTGCATTTTATTACCTCTAAGTAATGCTGTCCTCAGTAAGTCAGCATCATTATTTTCTTTCTTCATGGCTTTCCTCACATGACTGAGCTGAAATGCCCTTACTAATGATTCATAGTTGGTCAGTACAATGTGCACAAGCACCCCAGTGATACATTTGGCTGTGTAATTGCTGTAATTTGGTGCCACGAGATGCCTCAAATCTCTGTACGTTTACACACTAAACAACAAGGGACAGAAGTGGAGCAGACTATAAACCACATAGTTCAAATACAAATAAAGACTGAACTGGAACAAAAATATATACCTGTCATCATCTCCTTGTACATTAAAAAAAACCGGATCAGCAAAAAGGGTTTAACCAAAAGGAATATTTTAAAAAACTAAAATGGCTTCCCCTCCACAGTATTTCAGTACATGTTTGATATGTTCAAAAAATAACTGAGCTGCATCAGGAACACCCGGATCTATGAATACAACATTAAAGACGCAGACTGAACAATTTCTGTGCAAGAACTTTCATTCTATAGTCCTTTCTTCCCTTCTTTCATAGCGAAAGGATTTGAGTATAGGAGCAGGGAGGTTCTACTGCAGTTGTACAGGGTTTTGGTGAGGCCACACCTGGAGTACTGCGTACAGTTTTGGTCTCCAAATCTGAGGAAAGACATCCTTGCCATAGAGGGGGTACAGAGAAGATTCACCAGACTGATTCCTGGGATGTCAGGACTTTCATATGAGGAAAGATTGGATAGACTCGGTTTGTACTCGATGGAATTTAGAAGATTGAGGGGGGATCTTATAGAAACCTACAAAATTCTTAAGGGGTTGGACAAGCTAGATGCTGGAAGATTGTTCCCGATGTTGGGGGAGCCCAGAACAAGGGGTCACAGTCTAAGGATAAGGGGGAATTCCTTTAGGACCGAAATGAGGAAAACATTCTTTACACAGAGAGTGGTGAGTCTCTGGAATTCTCTGCCACAGAAGGTAGTTGAGGCCAGTTCATTGGCTATATTTAAGAGGGCGTTAGATGTGGCACTTGTGGCTAAAGGGATCAGGGGGTATGGAGAGAAGGCAGGTACGGGATACTGAGTTGGATGATCAGCCATGATCACATTGAATGGCGGTGCAGGCTCGAAGGGCCGAATGGCCTACTCCTGCACCTATTTTCTATGTTTCTATGTTTCTATGTTTAATTCCAGTGGATATAGTGTACCTGGACTTTCAGAAAGCATTTGATAAGGTCCCACATAGGAGATTAGTGAGCAACATTTGTGCACATGGTATTGGGGGTAGGGTACTGACATGGCTAGAAAATTGGTTGGCAGACAGGAAACAAAGAATAGGGATTAACGGGTCCTTTTCAGAATGGCAGGCAGTGACTAATGGGGTACCAAAAGGCTCGGTGCTGGGACTACAGCTATTTACAATATACATTAATGATTTAGATGAAGGGATTAGCATTAGCAAATTTGCAGATGACACAAACCTGGGTGGCAGTGTGAACTGTGAGGAGGATGTCATGTGAATGCAGGGTGACTTGGACCGGTTGGGTGACTGGGCAGATACATGGCAGATACAGTTTAATGTAGATAAATGTGAGGTTATCCACTTTGGTGGCAAAAACAGGAAGGCAGATTACTATCTAAATGGCGTCAAGTTGGGAAAAGGGGAAGTACAACGGGATCTGGGGGTCCTTGTACAACAGTCTATGAAAATAAGCAGGTACAGCAGGCAGTGAAGAAAGCGAATGGCATGTTGGGCTTTATTACAAGAGGAATCGAATATAGGAGCAAAGAGGTCCTTCTGCAGTTGTACAGAGCCCTAGTGAGACCACACCTGGAGTATTGTGTGCAGTTTTGGTCCCCAAATTTGAGGAAGGACATTCTTGCTATTGAGGGAGTGCAACGTAGGTTTACATGGTTAATTCCCGGGATGGTGGGACTGTCATATGCTGAGAGAATGGAGCAACTGGGCTTGTACACTCTGAAGAGGGTGTCTCATTGAAACATATAAGATTGTTAGGGGCTTGGAGGCACTAGAGGCAGGAAACATGTTCCCGATGTTGGGGGAGTCCAGAACCAGGGGCCACAGTTTAAGAATAAGGAGGAAGCCATTTAGAATGGAGAGGAGGAAACTCCTCAGAGGGCGGTGGAGGCAGGTTCTCTGGATGCATTCGAGAGAGCTAGATAGGGCTCTTAAAAATAGCGGAGTCAGGGGATATGGGGAGAAGGCAGGAACGGGGTACTGATTGTGGATGATCAGCCATGATCACATTGAATGGCAATGCTGGCTCGAAGGGCCAAGTAGCGTACTCCTGCACCGATTGTCTATTGTCTATTGTCACTGAAAGTAAGCATGCAGGTACAGCAGTCAGTGAAAAAAACAAATGGCATGTTGGCCTTCATAACAAGAGGAGTTGAGTATAGGAGCAAAGAGGTCCTTCTGCATTTGTACAGGGCCCTTGTGAGACCACACCTGGAGTTTGGGTCTCCAAATTTGAGGAAGGACATTCTTGCTACTGAGGGAGTGCAACGAAGGTTCATGAGGTTAATTCCTGGCATGGTGGGATGTCATATGTTGATAGAGTGGAAAGGCTGGGCTTGTATACTGTGGAATTTAGAAGGATGAGAGGGGATCTTATTGAAACATATAAGATTATTAAGGGTTTGGACAAGCTAGATGCAGGAAACATGTTCCCGATGTTGGGGGAGTCCAGAACTAGGGGCCACAGTTTAAGAATAAGGGGTAAGCCATTTAGAACAGAGATGAGGAAAAACATTTTCACACAGAGGGTTGTGAATCTGTGAAATTCTCTGCCTCAGAAGGCGGTGGAGGCCAATTCTCTGTATGCTTTCAAGAGAGAGTTACATCGAGCTCTTAAAGATAGCGGAGTCAGGGGATATGGAGAGAAGGCAGGAACAGGGTACTGAATGTGGATGATCAGCCATGATCACAGTGATTGGCGATGCTGGCTCAAAGGGCCGACTGGCCTATTCCTGCACTTATTGTCTATTGTATATAATATCTCTGTAATCGTTAATCTACTTTCGTGACAGCACATTGAAAGTGGAAGAAGTTCTGATGCTGTTGCTTATGAAGCTAAGGAAAAAATACATACAAATGATGACTTGAAAACAGTTTTGTAATGGACACTGTCAAAGCTCTGGCAATACTGCATTTAAAAACCACTAATGCAAACCCAGGGGAACTATTTGCTGCCTGAACCCATACAGTAAATGCAATTTATTTTAATTACATTGATGGGCTTTGTACAATAGGTATAATGCTGGCCACAATTATAACAAATCATAACATGCTATAATTGTTTCAAGCTATTTCACAACCCATGAGTAATTTTATCCTTCTAGTTCTTTATGCGTAATACAATAAGAAACCATGTCATATTAATACTGTCAGAAGGGGATGCTCTGTGTATCTGAGGTGTTGCAGCAAAGACACGGAGAAGGTTTACTATTTATTTATGAACTCCTATCGGTACTGCCCATGGTTTTGCCCTATTCCCTATGCGCTCGAGTCATCTGATTTCTGCCCTGTCTTTTGAATGTCATCCATTGCATTGTCTTATTTCCAACTTGTTTCCCAAAGATTGGATCCAGCTCCTATCACCGAAGGATGTTGTCAGTCTCATCCACCCCAATGCACACTGATTATTCGTGTTCTTCATGAATCAGATGTGTCGTCAGCAGTAGGTCAACGATTAAGTCTTTTTTTTTGTAAAATGACGTACCGCCACATTGACTCCCTCTTAGATAGACACAAAATGCTGAAGTAATTCTGTGCGTCAGGCAGCATCTCTGGAGAAAAGGAATAGGTGACATTTTGGGTCGAGACCCTTCTTCAGACTAATAAGTGACGTTTCGAGACAAGGCCCTTCTTCAGACTACAGTTCAGACCTGCAGTTCCTTCTTACTCCCTCTTAAACAGGTTTCCAAGCCTTTCAAATTATTTACCTGGGACAAATGCTCCTACTTCATAAGCGAATCCCTAAGGACAGGTCACTTCACACTGTGAAGTATCAAAAACCCCTTCACCCGAGTCCACCTATTACCTGCCAAGCTTTGTCCTGCCTCTCCCCTCTTCCAGCTTTCTTCTCCCCCTCCCCCCTACAATCAGTCCAAATGGTCTCAACCTGAAATGTCACCTATCCATGTTCTCCAGAGATGCTGCCTGAACTGCTGAGTTTGTCTAGCATATTATGCCCTTTTGTGTATTAACCAGCATCTGCAGTTCTTTATTTCTTCACTTCACACTGCGACAGTTTCAATACATGACACTGTCTGAAAGTTTGTAAAACAACACAGGCAATAAAGTTTGTAGGGTTGCAACACTACCATATGGAGAGATTCAAGGGGAATTGGGTCTACATAACATGTCAGTTTAAAATAAAGTGCACTCATCAGGAGTGTTTAGTGGGAGAGTCTAGCACTAGAGGTCATAGCCTCAGAATTAAAGGACGTTCTTTTAGGAAGGAGATGATGAGGAATTTCTTTAGTCAGGTGAATCTTTGGAATTCTTTGCCACAGAAGGCTGTGGAGGACGTCAGTGGGGGGCGTGGCCACGGGGAGATGGCAGCCCTACCAGCAGTCTGTTTGCCTTTTCACTCTTTTTGTTATTTTTTTAGTTTGCTAGAAGTTTGTTTTAATGTTCTTCGGTTTGTTTTATGTGGGGGGAGGGGGTAGGGGATTTGGGGAAACGTTTTTCAGGTTCTTACCTAGCCAGAGATGTGATTATTTTTCGGATCACATTCTCCGGGCTCTGCGGCCTACCATCAATGGATCTGGAGGCCTCCTCGGACTGTCGTGAGCCCCACCGCAGGGCGAGGACTTAACATCGGAGCGGATCCCTTGCCTGGGATCGCTCCCACCGTGGACTTTAACATCAAGGGCTCGCAGTCTCGGGTGAGGCCGAGTCAGGGAGCTCCAACGTCACGGAAGGCTCGTCCAGCCCCGACACGAGGTTCGATCGCCCGGTGTGGGGCAGCTGACATCCCCCCCGATGTGAGAGCGGATCGCCTCGAAGCAGAGGGCCCGAACGCCGCTGGCTACTGGAGTCAAGATCGTCCCGTCAACGGGGGTTCGACGCCCACGACCGAGGAAGAGCTCGGGGAAGGACTTGAACTTTATTTCGCCTTCTACCACAGTGAGGAGTGTGTAGGACTCACTGTGGTGGATGTTCATGTTAAAATGTGTTTCAATTGTTCTGTTTCCAAGATGGCTGCCGGAAGTGAGAGTGAACGCTGGCGCGATTAGCTGCCGCTGCCACTGCTCTCTCTTTGAATTGTGTATTGTTGATGTCCCTACTACTTCTTTTTTGTTTCATTTTGTTTATATGTTTGTAATTTGCTTGTTTTAATCTGCAAGGTATCCTTGAGAGTCCTGAAAGGCACCCATAAATAAAATGTATTATTATTATAATCATTTAAGGCAGGGATAAATAGATGCCTGATTAGTACTGGTGTCAGGCGTTATGGGGAGAAGGCAGGAGAATGGGGTTAAGAGAGAGTGACAGATCGGCCATGATTGAATGGTGGAGTAGACTTGATCGGCCGAATGGCCTAATTTTGCTCTTATCACATGATCTTATGTTTCAAAGGAGCGATTACACTGCACCAAAAACTCATACACCTTGAGTAACTTTAGCTGTCCTACAATTTCAGTGCACATGAAGAGGCATTGCAGACAGCTGATGGAACATCAGGTGGAACTAGCCGACTTTAGTCATCAGAACTTCACTAAATCTTATCTCGGGATCAGTAGTTATTATTTAATAAGAACACAGGCTGCCCTTGCATTTCTTTCTTTCCCCACTCTCTCATTTCATTTTTTTGGTCTTGTCAGTAAACCAATTTGCCTCTGTAGGAAAGTACATCTCAGTCTATCTAATCTTGCCATGAAATTGCGGTTGTTCACATTGTATTTCAACATCACTGTGCTTGGGTATGAATCATCATCCACCCACTCTCGGCTGATAAAACCGCAGCAGGATTCATCCACAAACCCACACAGAGCAGGTTAATAAATCCACAATTCCAGTGCCCCCATAAACAGAGTCCAAACCTGCAGCACTGATGGATGCTCAAGTTATAATTGCCTGGATCTTGCTGGCTTTTTATAAGCATTCCCAGGACAGAACCCCATTTACCTACATAAATGCCGGCAAGTTCAGGGACTCCTGCATAAACGCAGAAGATATGCTCGTTCCGGCCTAGCTCCGCTGGCGATTACCCAGCAGAAACGCTGGGGAGATCTGCTCTTACAACCTTTGCCAATGTAGATCTGGTGTGGGAAATATGAGCCCATTCATTTCAAATGCACGCAAAGACGAAGGGTAAGAAGAAGGGATGTTACAGCTTTTTTAATTATTTGTGCTTGCTTTAGCTTTTTAATTATTCAAATATCAATGATTCCTTTATTTTTGTAATCTTTTGGGAAAACCTAAAAAAAAATTGCATAGTTCATTCTTACTAATTTATACATGTTTCTGAGTATTAGATACATGCTGAAGCTTTGTAAAAGATTGCCAGCTTTGACAAAGAGTGTGACAAAGCTCTGTCAGAAATACTCAGAAGATATCAAGTGTCCTTCCCTATGTTACCCAGTCACATTGCTTGAAGTCCATTTGTTATTCATGGCCTTGAGACTGGGCTCTCATAGACTTCAGACTTTATAGATACAGCACAGAAACAGGCCCTTTGCCCCACCCACTACACGCTGACCAGCGATTACCTCGTACACTAGCACTATCCTACACATTAGGGACAATTTCCAATTTCAGCAAAGCTAATTAACGTATAATTCTGCATGTCTTTGGAGTGTAGACGGAAACTGGAGCACCCAGAGAAAACCCACGCAGTCACAGGGAGAACGTACAAATTCCGTACAGGTAGCACCTTCGTTTTCCTCTCACACTCCAAAGGTGTACAGATTTGTAGGTACATTGGCTTGGTATAAATGTAAATGTGTGTAAGATAGTGTTAATGTGCGGGGATCCCTGGTCAATGCGGACTCGGTGGGCCAAAGGGCTTGTTTCCTAGCTTATGGAAGTCCTATTCAGGACTTGACAATTCAGAGTGAGAAGCTGTTCTGTGCTGTATCTCTAAATTAAACCAAACTAAACTAAAGTTGCATTACCTAGGACTTAGTGGCATGAAAACTGAATTCTCCAAAATTCATGTAACACTTTCTCCCCCCATCTACCTTGTTCTCTATCCTTCCCAAATACCATTCTTTGCACACATCATTATTTTCACTCCACACGCCTCTGTCGCACAGATCCTCTCCCCTCATCCACCTCTTCCTCCTGTTTGTCACCCCACTTGGTCCCAGACGCACTCACCTCTTCTGTTCTCATCCATCTGTTATCCCTTCCTCTGGTTCTACATCGCCTCATCTACCTCACCTTCTTCTCGTATGAGATAACACAATCATCCTTCTGAATCCTGATCATTTTTAGCCCTTTCACTTAATTCTCTTTCCCTTTCCAAGGATTTTAATGGAATTCACAAGCAAATTTTCTTTTAAACAATCAAAATGTGACAAAAGGGAGATATTCAACCAAACATTGAGAAATGGACCATGCATTAATTCTTTGTATTTTCATAAATTGCAAAAAAGCTAATGTTTTTGAACAGCACTCGAAAACAATAAAAACACAAAGTAAATAGACATTGGAATAGAAAGCAATTACTGTGATCTGCCCACAGGAGGAAAAAAAATAGAGAAGTAGCTAAATGTCACGAACTCTCAGTCAAATGCCAATGATCTGAATAGTGAAAGACAGGTACAGTAGGCGTTGCTGAAGTGGCATGCATGAAAGAATAGGTATTATATTTCCTCATTACTATTTGTCGATGTGAAATAAGTAAGTTACAAAATAATTTGAGTAAGTCATTTTTTTCATCATACTCTAACACTCAGACCTTTCAAATGTTCTATATTGTTGCCGACCTAGACATTATATTGGTAAAATAAGTGGGTAACATTAATGACATTTTATGTCATAAGCTAAGGGATGAATTCCTGAACCCTGTTGCGGCCTTGCATATTTTTAACCTGCCCTAGTTGTAACACTATATCCTGCACTCTGCTCCCTTTCCATTTGTGCACTACCTTGCAATATATTGAACATTTTTCATGGTATCTCAGTACATGTGACAATAATAATAATAATAAACCAATGATAAAACAATTTTCTGAGATCACGCAGAGCAGATTGACATCTTTGGTTGCACACTTGTCTCCAAGTCAGTTATACTTTGTAACTGAAGGACATCATTTAGGCTGATATTTCAGGGTGGCACTGGGAGACAGCTAGGAGTCAAAGGTGCCAATATTCTGCAAATCACATTTCTTTTCCACTTTAGTGGTGGCCGGGATAACGTGCACCTAGATCGAGATCAATCGAGATCCAGGAAACAGATTAACTGGTCATACATTGGGACTTTGCTGTGTATGAATTGGCTGCTGTGTCTGCCTACATAACAACAATCACTGCACCAGAAAACAATTTATTGGATGCGATTCATTTTTGGAATGTCCTGAGGATGTGAATGATGCTACTTAAATGTAAATTCAGATGGTAAAATATCAGCTACTTTAATGGAGGTCCTAACACAGTTAAAGTGGATAATGCCTTCTTATTCATAATATATTATGGGAATTCACAGGTAATAACTTTGATTGCATCTGATGACATGTAAAAAACTAAAATTTTAAACGATAGTTAAGATATTTAGCACAATCACCTTTTTGGGGACAAAATGATGATAGCAGAAAAGGTTGTATGAACCATTTGATGTTAGCCTATTGAAGAGATAGCATCATGACACATGATTAGCAGTGGTCAGTTTTGAAATAGGATTTATTTACCAGAACTCCTGAATACTGATAAAGATTTGTCAGCATTGACAAACAGCTGAAATGATTCCAACCTTGATGAATTTCCAAAGTATGGTTAGGATTTTCTACAGATAAAATAGCAGAAATTTTATGTTTAGGTTTATAATCAGAATCTAACACTAACAATTCAAAGACACAAATTCAAATTTGCAGCGGAGTAATTTAATACAGTTGATTAAATAAAACAAAATAAAACAAAAATAAATTCTGGTGTGTGCAATGGTGACCATGTAACTAGATAATCATAAAAAGCGTATCTGGAAAGAAACCAACATGTTTATTTATTACAGCCTGCATGAAACTCCAGTGTTGTTAACTCTTAACTATCCCTTCAAGTTGTTGAGCAAACCACTTATTTCAAAGACTATTAGGAATAGGCAATAAATGTTGTCAGTGCTACCTGCATTACACAAATAAATAAATACAATGTTATTTCATGTCCAAATAAACGCTTATTTGTGCATTTGAAGAATTCTGCATCCCACATTGACTAAAATGCACGATTAGCCGGAAAGTCATTTGGGGTAGAAGCTCCCATGATGACCTCATTTGTAGCATGAGGGAAATAAGCACTCTCAGAATAAAGTTTGTGACAAATTACACATTAAGAAGTGGAACTGGACAAATACAACAGATTATCACAGATCAAAGGATTCAAATTGCAATCACCATTTTAAAAGATTGATGCTTAATGAGTTCTGGCATTTCGCTGTACCATTTCACTGTTAACATTAACCAGCATAGATCATCGTTGAATTATTCAGCATAAACGGAGCCCATGTGGGCCATTGTATTTATGCCATCTTCTTGAAAGAATGCCAATTTTTTTCTCCTTTGCAAATGTCCTGCAGTATTGTGAACTGCTAAAAAGGATTGTGATAGATTTTAGCAGGATAGAAACAGGCTGATGGAAGTCAAAGATGCACGGCAGATGATGTTTAATGTGAAATGACAGGTGATGCATTTTGTTGTGAAGAATGAGGAGGGACCATATGAAGGAAGGTACACTGTCCTAAAAGATATGCATAGTGGTAAGGAAGCCATATGATATGATTGCCTTCATTGTCCAGGGCATTGAGTATAAGAGTTAACTCTTGATAAAGCATTATAGGTCTTTGGTTAGGCTGCAGTTCTGTTCATCCCAACACATGAGGGCTTTGGAATAGGTGCAGATGAGGTTTACCAGAATTATACCTGGATTAGACAGTGTTATCTGCAAGGATAGTCTGGACAGACTTGGATTGTTTTCTCCAGAACACTAGGTTGAGACCCAGGTTCAATCCTGACTATGGTTACTGTCTACATGGAGTTTATACATTCTCAATGTGACCTCGTGGGGTTTTCTGCAGATGCTCCGGTTTCCTCCCACACTCCAAAGACGTACAGGTTTGTAGGTTAATTGGCTTTGGTAATGATTGTAAATTGTCCCTAGTGTGTGTAGGGTTGTGCTAGTGCATGGGGATCGCTGGTCGGCACAGACTCGGTGGACTGAAGGGCCTGTTTCCGCGCTGTTTCTCTAAACTAAACTAAAGATCTGACACCAGATCTCAAACAATAACTGTGTTTCTCTTTACGCATATATGCCTTGACCTGCTGAGCATTTCCAGCACTTCCTGTTTTTATTTATTGTCTCCTCTTAACCTTTTCTGAATCAAGAACAATTACAGCCTCTCAAATCCATTTAGCTCGAGTCCTTCCAATGACTCTTGAAAAATGTCTCATCCTTGCATAAATTTGGATAACCACAAGCCCGTGAATACCAATAGCTTTTGAAACAAATGTCATAAAAATCCCTATATTCCTTTGCTTCAAACAGAGGCAAAGGATGGGAAAATGTGTTTCTTTGGCAATCAACTAAATGTAACAATTCGCCAATAGGTTTTCCAAAGCCACATGGAAACTGCATGATAGTCTGCGTAATAGTCTTCCCTATCAAATACTACAATTAGCAGCCCCATTCTTTGTTATTTGTCTATGTTCTGGTGAGCAGCAGCAGCAGGGAGATTATTCTGTTCTTTCTTTGAGGTAACATGTAGAACCAGGCAACTTCCAGCAAAGAGCTTTCAGATTAAAATTCTGTTCAAAATCCTGGACAGTATATATTTACCAATCTTCCTTCATGAAAAACAATAGTGATTCTGATAAAACTAAAAGGGACAAAACTCCAAACCATCGCCAAACCCATGTCCGACATTACCTAAAAAATAAGAAGGATGCATGGGACAGGTACAGGCAGCTGAGACTTAGTGCATCCCTGGAGGAGTTTTGGGAGTTAAGGAGTAAACTAAAAAAGTAAATCAGAAGGGCAAAAAGGGGCCAGGAGATAGCTCTGGCGGGTAGCATTAAGGACAATCCCAAAAGATTTTATAAATACATAAGGGGGAAAAGGGTAAAAGAGTGAGTGGGACCTCTCAGGAATCAAAGCGGTCACCTCTGTGTGGAGCCACAGGAGATGGGCAAGGTCCTAAATGAGTATTTCTCCTCTGAATTTACCAAGGAGAAAGACAGTAGGATGGAGGAAATTGGAGCAGTCACTGGAAGTGTTTTTGAGAGCAGTCAGGGTTACTGTCGAAGTACTGAAGGTGCTGTCGTGTTTGAAGGTAGACAAATCTCCATAGCCTTGATCTGATATATCTGAGGACATTGTGGGAAACAAGAGCGGAGATTGCTGTAGCCCTGGTTGAAATTTACGAGTTGGCATTAAATACAAGGGTGGCAAATGTTGTACCTCTTTTCAAGAAGGGCTGCAGGGAAAATGCTGGGAACTATAGGCTGGTGAGCTTAACATCTGTAGTTGGTAAGTTACTGGAGAGTATTATGAGGGATAGGATATATAGGCATTTGGATGGGCAAGGGCTGATTAGGGATAGACAGCATGGTTTTGTTCGTGGAAGGTCATGTCTCACAAATCGGATTGATTTATTTGATAATGTGACCAAAAACGTTGATGAAGGCAGAACTGTAGATGTTGCGTACATGGACTTCAGGAAGGTGTTAGATAAGGTTCTGCATGGTAGACTGCGCTGGAAGGTTAGATCGCATGGGAGCCAAGGGGAGATAGCTGAATGGATAGGAAATTGGCTCCATGGAAGGAAGCAGAGGGTAATGGTGGAAGGTTGCTTCTCAGACTGGATGCCTGTGACTAGTGGTGTGCCGCAGGGTTCGGTGCTGGGCCCGTTACTGTTCGTCATCTACATTAATGATTTGGATGAGAACATACGGGGCAAGGTTAGCAAGTTTGCTGATGATACAAAAGTTAGTGGTTTTGCAGATAGTGAAGATGGTTGAGCGATTGCAGCAGGATCTGGATTGATTGGCCAGGTGGGCGGAGGAATGGTTGATGGAATTTAATGCAGAGAAGTGTGAGGTGTTACATTTTGGGACGTTGAACAAGGGCAGGACCTACACAGTAAATGGTAGGCATCTGGGTAGTGTTGTAGAGCAGAGGGATCTAGGAGTACAGGTGCATGGTTCCTTGAAGGTTGAGTCGCAGATAGATAAGGTGGTCATAAAGGCTTTTTGCACTTAGGCCATCATCAGTCAGAGTATTGGGTATTGAAGGTGGGAGATCATGTTGCAGTTGTATTGGAGGTTGGTGAGACCGCATTTAAAATATTGTATTCCATTCTGGGCACCATGTTATAGGAAATAAATTGGCATGCTTGAAAGGGTTCAGAACATATGTATGAGGTTATTGCCAGGAATAGAGGGTGTGAGCCACAGGGAGAGGTTGAGTAGGCTGGGTCTCTATTCCTTGGAGCCCAGAAAGCTGAGGGGTGATCTTATAGACATGTGTAAGATCATGGGAGGAATAGATCTGATAGATGCACAGAGCCTTTTGCCCAGAGTAGGGGAATTGAGGACCAGAGGGCATGGAGGCCAAGGTGAAGAGGAAAAGATTTAATAGGAATCCGAGGAGTAACTTTTTCACACAAAGAGTGGTGGGTGTATGGAACAAGCTGCCAGAGGAGGTAGTTGAGGTAGTTAGACAGGTACATGGATAGGTCAGGTTTGGAGGGATATGGACCAAGCGCAGGCAAGTGGAACTAGTGTCGCTGGAACATTGTTGGCTGGTGTGGGCATGTTGGGCCGAAGGGCCTGTCTCCACACTGTATCACTCTATGACTCTGTATACTTTCAAAGTAATTGTGGGTCAGAAGATTGATGGGACCTCTCCTATGCAGAACATTTTGATGGTTATTGTTGGGTGGGGATTCTTAACTGGCAAAAGAAACTATGGTCTTTTAGAGCACAATTATACCACAACTAGAAATTGTTGGTACAAAATGATTAAGCTCTTGGATATTTAATGCGCAGAACTCTACTGCCCCAGTGCTGTGAAATCATATACATGGACTTGAAGTTTAGGTTCACTGGAATTTACAAGGTTGAGAGGGGATCTTATAGAAACATATAAAATTCTTAAGCGATTGGACAGGCTAGATGCAGGAATAATGTTCCTGATTTTGGGGGAGTCCAGAAACAGAGGTCACAGTGTAAGAATAAGGGGTAGGCCATTTAGGACTGAGATGAGGAAAAACGTTTTCAACCAGAGAGTTGTGAATCTGTGGAATTCCCTGCCACAGAAGACAGTGGAGGCCAATTCATTGGATGTTTTCAAGAGAGAGGTAGAGCTTTTCGGGCTAATTGAATCAAGGGATATAGGGAGAAAGAGGAATGGGGTACTGATTTCAGATTATCAACCATGATCATATTGAATGGCGGCGCTGGCTCGAAGGGCCGAATGGCCTACTCCTGCACCTATTTTCTATTCTATTCTCTATGAAAGGACATGTGTAGGAACGAACTGCAGATGCTGATTTTAAACTGAAGATAGACACAAAAGGCTGGAGTAACTCAGCGGGTCAGACATCATCTCTGGAGAAAAGGAATAGGTGCTGTTTCGAAGAAGGGTCTGAAACGTCATCTCTTTCGTTTCTCCAGAGATGCTGTCTGAACCGCTGAGTTACTCCAGCTTTTTGTGTCTATCTTCAACTTAAGAGGACAGATGGGATCTTGATTTATCATCTCATCACATGTAACAGTGCAGATGATTCTCAATACCATATCAAAGTATCAACTTATATTTGGTGAAGTTTGTGATTAGGATTTGAACAATCGACCTCCGTATTCAGTTTGTGTGCTACTGCTGAGCCAAGGCTAACACCTATTGGTTTGCAGTCTGGAGTTATGACCCCAAATGATTTCACAGTGAAATCCATTGTGACTCACACATCATTGTGCTGCTGCAATTGAAGTGCAATTCAAACCTTAAACTTAGCTTGAAAATGGAATTGATTTGAAAAGATACCTTTTGTTAACTTCCATAAAGTGTATTTTAAACCTGTCAAGAATCAAAATCTAACCTGAATTACTTTTATGAAGCCCATGTGTGTCACAATTGTCATTATTTTTAAGGCAGTTTAGTCATGATCTCAAAAGAGTGGGATTTAAGAATCAACTGCCTCTTCATGGAGAAATCTGTTGTGCTGCAACATTTTAACTTTACAGAGAATAATTGCTGCATGATATTAATAATAATGTGTTGGATAAATGTGGGATTGGGCAGTGCTTTGCTGCAGGGAAAACTGCAGCACCATTTTCAGAAGTTTCAGTGAAGTTGATGGTTCAGTATCCATGTTTTCTACACCAGTTTTGATTATTTCTAATTCTTCAGCGGTTTTTAACTGAAGCCAAGTTAGAGACTTAGAGGTGTCTTGGGAATTGTATGCATGACGAGTGCTGAGAGAAACGTCCTGTTACCTGACAGATAAACCATTTGAAGC
This sequence comes from Raja brachyura, assembly GCA_963514005.1. The sequence goes on along the minus strand of OY740781.1, from coordinate 46,595,909 downwards.
TCGCAAATTGTGCTGTCCTTGTTGCAATGAGATAATCTCATTTATCAGGTCATCTCTTCTGAGCAAACTTTTCATCAGTATTGATTTGAATACATTGGGGTCAACAATTAAATTAGCGTCTGAATGAATTCATTCCGTAAAACACAATACACATTAGTCCTGTTCCCGTTAATTGACACTCATTGTATTTTTTTTGTTTCACTGGGAACCATATCGTTCATTCCAACCCCCTTGACAAGTGCTGGAATGAGCCAGAGTGCTATCCTCGGATCATTAACTGAAATATCTGCAACATTTAGACAATGTAAAGATTTTGACTGTCTGAGGGCTTCTTTCTCAATCGTTTGAGTTTTCCCATCTGCAACATGACACGTTCCTTATTATAAGCAAAGATCCGAATGAGTGCGTCAACGCCTCAACTGCCCATATTACTGTAGTTACTGCAAGTATACCTTGCATTCACTGAAGTGTTGCCGATTGTCATCAAGCTCCATCTGCCTTTCAGAAAGAAAACTTGTAAATACAGCATCACTTAAAAAAAAAAAATTCCAAGTGGCTGTTTTGAGATATGATTATTGTAGCAACATGATGTCATTTAAATGCAAGGGCAGTGGGATTTCTAACTGTGGTTGAAACATATCCGTGGTCAAAATAACAGCACAGCAGTTGTGCCAGAGAATATTGCAGTTAATTTGACTGGAACACCCTGATATCATAGACACATAGAAAATAGGTGCGGGAGTAGGCCATTCGGCCCTTCCATATATTAGGAATTTAATGAAGGCCCGGTTGTTGGTGTAATGTAAGAATGTCAAATTACATGAAAGTGCATTCTTTGATGGCTAAAACTGATCCCTCAATAGAAACATAGAAAATAGGTGCAGGAGTAGGCCATTCGGCCCTTCGAGCCTGCACCGCCATTCAATGTGATCATGGCTGATCATCCAACTCAGTATCCCGTACCTGCCTTCTCTCCATACCCCCTGATCCCTTTAGCCACAAGTGCCACATCTAACGCCCTCTTAAATATAGCCAATGAACTGGCCTCAACTACCTTCTGTGGCAGAGAATTCCAGAGACTCACCACTCTCTGTGTAAAGAATGTTTTCCTCATTTCGGTCCTAAAGGAATTCCCCCTTATCCTTAGACTGTGACCCCTTGTTCTGGACTCCCCCAACATCGGGAACAATCTTCCAGCATCTAGCTTGTCCAACCCCTTAAGAATTTTGTAAGTTTCTATAAGATCCCCCCTCAATCTTCTAAATTCCAGCGAGTACAAGCTGAGTCTATCCAATCTTTCCTCATATGAAAGTCCTGAATAGACGTGAACATAAGCCACCATGGCGTTAATAATAAACAGAAAGTAGATTTTGTATAGAAAGATACAAAGTGCTGGGGTAATTCAGGAAATCAAACAGCATCTTTTTAGTTTAGTTTCGAGTTACAGCACGGAAACAGGCCCTTGTGGCCACTGAGTCTGCACCGACCAGTGATCCCCGCACACCAGCACTATCCTACACACACGAGGGACCATTTACAATTTTATGAAAACCAATTAGCCAACAAACCTGTGTGTTTTTGGAGTGCCAGAGGAAACCGGAGCACTCGGTGAAAACCCATGCAGGTCACGGGGAGAACGTACAAACTCCCTACCCACAGCACCTGAAGTCTGGATCAAACCGTATCTCTGGTGCTCTGAAGAAGCATGGATAGGCGACATTTCAGGTCGGGACCCTTCTACAGAAAGTGGAAGGGTCTTGATTCAAAATGTCAACTGGCCATGTTCTCCGAAGATGCAGCGTAACCCAATGAGTTACTTTGTCTCTTATTTTTGTAAAATATGGTCCTCAATTCCCCTACTCCGGGCAAGAGACTGTGCATCTACCCGATCTATTCCACTCATGATTTTGCACACATTTTTACCTCAATGCTTTGACCACTGAATGCATCTTTACCAAATTCCTTCTTTGCACTGTACGTAAAATTAAAATTCCAGTTCCGCTTATTTGGACCATCTAACACTTTAAAAAAATGTGCGTATCACTTAATGACGTGATTGCTCCCACCTTGGTACTTTGATGGTAGCCGGCAAGGCTCATCCAGTGGTAAAGTGGCAACATTTTCCTGAAAAATATTGTAGGGTACAATTTTGTTCGCTGCATGAGATTATTGTGCATTCTCCCCTTTGTTAAATGTCTATTTCAGTGTAAGATAAATAAGCTTATTACCACTTACCTCTGATCAAAAATAATAGTTACCCTGGAGTGTGCTTCAGGACTGGAACATAATCAAGAGATTTAGATGAGGTCATAAACATGTGTGATTTATAAAGTCATTTGAACCCTGAGGTTGTGAGACAGCCTTGTATGCGTAACACATGATCCTGGCCAGCTGTTATTTATAACATATTAAATCTGTATGGTATTTGAAAATGTAAACTTAAATCAAAGATTCTGAGAGTCCCTGGAGTCGACCAGTTACAATGGCACCATGTGGCAACAATAAATATGGACAGGTTTTCATGTTATAAATAGTGCATCAAAATAATCCCATGGATATCTCAAAGGGGTGCCGAACCAACAAATGTTACTGCATGCCTCCTAACTCCAAATACAGAGACAACTCCAAAAATCTATTGGAACATAATATTAAAACGGTTCAATGCAGCATCCGGATCAGTTATAGAGTCATCGAGCACAGAAACAGGCTCTTCGGCGCAATGTATCCATGCTGCCCAAGATGCCACATCTATGCTCGCCCCACCAGCCTGTGTTTAGTTCCTATCTCCCTAAAACTATCCTATCCATGTACCTGTAAAAATATCTTATAAATGTTGCTATATTACTTGCCTCAACTATCTCACCTGGCAGCTCGTTCCTTATACCCACCACCCTGTGTGTGCAAAACATGCCCCTTAGGTTCCTATTAAATCTTTCCCCTCTCACCTTATATTTATGGCCTCTGTTCTTGATTCTCCCACTCTGGGTAAAAGACTACGTGCATTCACACAATCTATCCCCTTCACGAGAACACATACAGATTCCTGGGACCAGCCTCAGCTGTATTAACCCCAGTAAAATTAAATTTGATGGTAAGAAGATGGTAGGGCCATTTCAATTAGCTTCAACAGCTCTACTGTGGAGAGGAATGGGGTGGTGCAGCATACACTATTTGAATAATTTAATAATTCATTTGTATAACACACAAGCAAGCCCTTTGGTTCAATGCATCTGTGGTGACCAGCAAGCACCCATCTACATCAATCTCATTAGCTGCTGCCACACAATTCCAATGACCGAGGTGTGATCCCAACTCCTGATGCTGTCAATGTGGAGTTTGGATGTTCCAATAGACAATAGGTTCAGGAGTAGGCCATTCGGCCCTTTGAGTCAGCACTGCCATTCACTGTGATCATGGTTGATCATCCACAATCAGTACCCCGTTCCTGCTTCTCCTGAGATGCAGACCATCAGGCCCTGGGGATTTATCAGCCTTCTGGTAGTCCCATCATTCTACCCAACACCATTTCCCGCCTAATGTGAATTTCCTTCAGTTCCTCCATCACCCTAGGTCCTCTGGCCACTAGTACATCGGTGAGATTGGATCTGTCTTCACTAAGAAAGACACAAACAAAGTACCTGTTCAACTCATCTGTTATTTCCTTGTACTCCATAATAGATTCACCTATTTCTGTCTTCAAGGGACCCACATTTGTCTTATTTAATTTTTTCCACTTCACATACCTAAAGAAGCTTTTACTATCTTCCTTTATATTCTTGGTTAGCTTACCTTCGTACATTATCTTTTTCCCCCTTAATGCCATTTTAGTTATCTTCTGTTGCTCTTTAACAGTGTCCCAATCCTCTGGCTTCTCTCTCATCTTAGCTATGTTATAGTTCTCTTTTATTTTTATACTGTCCTTGACTTCCCTTGTCAGCCACGGTCGCCTCTTACTCCCCTTAGAATCTTTCTTCCTCTTTGGAATGAACTGATCCTGCACCTTCTGTATTGTTCCAAGAAATACCTGCCATTGTTGTTCCACTGTAACCCCTGCTGGGGTCTCTTTCCAGTCAACTTTGGTCAGCTCCTCCCTCATGCCTCCATAATCCATTTGTTCAACTGTAATACTGACACTTCTGATTTTCCCTTCTTCCTCTCAAATTGTAGATTAAAACGTATCATATTATGATCACTACCTCATAATGACTCCTTTACCATGAGTTCCCTTATCAAATCTGGTTCAGTGCACTGCACTAAATCCAGAATTGCCTTCTCCCTGGTAGGCTCCAGTACAGGTGAATGATGAAAGAATTAACATGGAGGGTGAATTGATCAGAATGTGTGGAAAATAAGCAATAAGATTAGTGAAAATGGGGTGTTAATGGTTTGCATGGACACAGTGGGCCAAAGGGTCTGTTTCAGAGCTCTATTCTGCATGACTATAACCGATAGATTGCTCAGAGAGCCTGCCCAGGTTCACTGAGCTGAATGGCCTCATCCGTTATAAGAAAGGCACATGAGAAAAATGTTATTGCCCCTTCATTGTTAGGGGCATTGAATATAAGAGTCAGGAAGAATAGTTGAAGTATTGCATGCAGTTCTGGTTACCCCATTACTGGAAAGATGCAGAAACTTTGAAGAGGGTCCAGAGGCAGTTTACCAGAATGCTGTCTTGATTAGAGGGAGAGGTTGGATAAACAGATTGTTTTCTCTGCAACATCTGAGGCTGAGGGGGGACTTGATAGAAGTATATAAAATCATGAGAGGCACACAGTCAGATATACAGTTAGAATCTTTTTCCCAGAGTGGAAATGTCCAACAATAGAGGGTATAGTGTTAAAGTGAGAGGGGGAAGGTTTAATGGAGATGTGTGAGGCAAGGTTTTTTTACACAAAGTGTGGTGGGGGCCTGGAATGCACTGCCATGGTGATGATGGAGGTAGATTATGATTGTGGTGTTTACATTTTTTTGGATAGGTACATGGAAGTGCAGGGAATGGAGGGATATGGATCGTGTACAGGCAGATGAGATCAGTTTAACTTGGCATCATGTTCAGCACAAACATTGTGGGCTGAAGGGCCTATTGTTGTTCGATGTTTTAAATGACTCAGGGTGCTGATGTACGGTTGCTAGTCAGTGACCTGCTGAAATGCAAGCATGTGGATATTCAAATAGAGCATGATTGACCAACTCTGATGCCCCACAATGTTGCAGAACCTGTTGTTGCTCAAAGTTGAAAGTATTAGGATCCCTATCATTTTACTATAAATATAATTAATGTGGAGACCAAAGTGAAGACGGCACAAAGAAGGGATAAGGTAATTGAAATTAAATACTTTGTAACTCTTCAGAGAATCTGAAGCATGATGTAAGAATATCAAAGAAGTCTCAGATTCCTTCAGCACCTACTTTTTTACAATGCAAATTCTATAAAGTTCATTGGAAATTTTAAGCAAGATAATCAAGGGTGGTGGTTATATGGAATGAGCGGCCAGAGGTAGTAGTTGGGGCAGGTACTATAACAATATTTAAAAGACATTTGGACAGATACATGGATAGGAAAGGTTTAGAAGGATATGGACTAAATGCAGGCAGGTGGGCCTAGTGGAGATGGGGCATCTTGGTCAACATGGACAAGTTGTATGACTCTATGACTCTATAGAACAATGGTGCAGTGGTGGAATTGCTGCCTTACAGCGCCAGAGACCCGGGTATCATCCTGGCTACGGAGTTTGTACGTTCTCCCTGTGACCGCGTGGGTTTTCCTCGGGTGCTCCGGTTTCCTCCCACATTCCAAAGACTTACTGGTTTGTAGGTTAATTGGCTTCTGTAAATTGTCCCTAGTGTGTAGGATAGTGCTTGGTGGGCCGAAGGGCCTATCTCTAGCGCTGTAACTCTCAACTAAATGATCTCTGTCCTGATGAAAGAGATAAGCGGCACTGATCTAATTGGTGCTTCAAATTTGCAGAGTTGACGGAGAGAGCCGTAGTGATTACAAAAATGCAAAAAGGATGGCTGGAATTCTTTCTGCCATCACACTGTTAAAATAACCCCAGCTTGCCGCTTACCTTCCACAAACAGCTAAAAAGCTACAGATGTGCTTCTCTGACAAGGTCACTGGTAATATCTTCAACACAGTCAGACCTATTAAAATATTCGTATTTACGCATGGTTGGTGCCACATTTAGTCACCATGAATGGGTTTTGTCAGACAACCATTTTATGGCATTTTGCAATTTGACAGCCTCCCAGAGCGCTGCTGGAAATCTCATAAATTCCATGACAGCTCAGTTTCCTACTGAACCAAACTCTTTCTCACTGCATTAGATTTAATTTTCAAAACACTGTGATGTGTCCTTTTTTCTTTAAAAAAAAAATATGTAAAACAAATCTCTGAAGGTAATCTCAATCACAAAGTAGGAATGATGTGAACTTGATCTTTCAGAGTTATTTCTGTTGCACCCTGCTGTTGCTAATCCATTCAGAGCTGACCACTGCATCCCCTCACCCTCCAACTTCATCTTGCTGTAGACAATCACATTCTATTCAACACGCCACATCAACTTACACGAAGCCTAACTAAAGTTAAAGCTGTGCTAATTCCACTCAGATACTATTAGTCATGCATCCAGCAGTCTTGGTCTCAGATTCAGCCTGCAATTTTCCTGAAACTGTTGTAGCTGTGCCCTATGCACCTCTTCTCTTACTGAACCAATCTCTGTCTCTCACCGTGGTGGACTTAATTCCCAAAACACTGTGAAGCCTCCTGTTTTCTCGTTCTCTTTCCTCTACCATCTTTAAATCCTCGTATAACATTAATGGAAAATAAAATTACTTTGGATGGAAAGTGGGAGGAAGATTCATCTTGTTATTTCCCTGCCAGGTTGTTAAAGATAGAATTACCCCCGCCACCTAATCTAAAAGAGGATATCTTCTTAATCCTGAAATTTAGCAAAGTTATAGAATTGGATTCCCACTGGATGCATCCCTGCATTTACCACAGGGTAGACACAAAATGCTGGAGTAACTCAGCGGGTCAGGCAACATCCCTGGATAAAAGGAATAGCTGAGGTTTTGGGTCGAAACTCTTCTGCACACTGCGATTCAGGGGAGGGATAAACCAGATGCATGAAAAGGCGCAGAATAAATCACAGCTGGCACTGATGTCTCAGGAAAGGTGGAGCCCACAATGGTCCACGGTGGGCTGTAGAAAAGGTGACAACAAAGGGGTACAAACAGTGAAACTAGCAAGACAACTAAGGTGGGGGAGGGACAGAGAGAGTGGGATGCAAGGGTTACTTAAAATTAGAGTAATCAATATTCATACCTCTGTGTTGTGAGCTGCCCGAGCAAAATATGAGGTACCGTTTCCCCAATATGCGTGAGGCTTCACTCTGACAGTGGAGGAGTCCTGAAGCAGAAATGTCAATGTGGGAATGGGAAGGGGATTTATTTGGGCCCTTCATACATGATCCTATTTGTGTCTCTTTATGCTGAAAAGTTCAAAACACACAAAACTGTAAAAATGAGGGAAGCTTCTTCCCAATTGAATTTTGCCCTCGGCTAAAGTGACCTTTAAAAGCACAGTTACCGTCTTCCTAGTTTTGTCAGTAAAAGGTAGGGATTAGTATAATTTACATTCAATTTTGTGACATTAAAATTGGCTGGAAATCAAATCAATTTGTCACTAAGGTAGACCTGCAACCAATCTACACAGACAGTGGCTCCACAGTAAAATTTCTCCTAAATTGAACATTTGGCTCTGGAGTAAAGCTCATTAAGGTCATCATGCTGAATGAGGGACCAACAAGCTGAGCAGGTGTTGGATCTGTGGTAAATCATACAATACCGTGACTTGTGTTATTTTAATTTCACTACATTTGCTGCTTAAAAGGGACAGTTGAGTGGAAAATTGTTATCAGTGAGCGAGACAATCATATGATCACAGATGGTTGATGCAGATGAGCAAGCTTATTTGGCTCAAAGTTGCTAGTGCAATATTCAACAATGTCTTAAAAGGCCTCAGAAACTCAGACTGACATTTTCTCTTGACACCTATTCAATTTGTAGGTCATTACTTGTCAGAAGAAAAGCTCCCCAATATTGATCCTGGCGTTATTGTTTAATTTGACGTGATAATAAGGGGGTTGCAGATTAGTTCAATGGAAATTTGGGGAACATGGAAAACAAGCTGCTGATTGGATCCCATCATTCCCCATGGGATGAGTGAACTGTCCCCACTGTCCTACCAATTTGACTTATTTGTACCAGGCTTGAACCCACATGCTCTTTCTTCAATCACAATATTTAAAATTATCTTGCAAAGTTAAGCTCTTCCATTTCCTCCCTACTTTCCAGTCTAAAGAAAATTTCTCCAGTCAAAAAATTGTAAATTTGATTGTATCTTTCAGGACTGTTTCTATGCCTTACTCAGAAATGTTTCCAGTGCTACATTATTTCACAGTCGAACTGATTAAAAAAAGATTCACCCACATTTATTAGCCTTTTTTTAATATGAATCTTATTATAGGTAAAAATGATCTGAAATTCCAGTCATCTTGTATAGTTTTATAGAAGCAAAATTAATTGATTGAAAATACAGCATGGAAACAGGCCCTTCAGCCCACCAAGTCCACGCTGACCATCAATCAGTTCTAGAACCCATTTCCACGCTGTATCGCAAAATTAATCTAAACTCCGATTTCTGTATTTTGAAACTATCAGCTTGTTCTTGGTGACCTCCCATAGTCTTGCACTGAGGTAGCCAGTATGTTACCTTCATAGCTTATTTAATCTCTTGGACTTTTAAGTTACCAATAACTTTATTTATTTCTAAGCCTTGAGGGTAGAATGTTTACTTCTGGTGCAAATATTGATAAGCATTAAAAAATTGCAAAAGTTGTGGCATTTTTTTGGAGTTTTGTACAGGTTCATTTCTGGGTTTCCAAATACAAAAGATCACTGGAGCTGTACAATCTGTTCTTTAAAAAGTTTTCAATTGTTTTTAAAAGCTGTTGTTACTGATATAGTTAAGTCATAACACGGTGCAGTTTTATTAATAAAGTCAAATACAAATTTATCATGTTGATAGTTCTTATTCTTAATCAGAATGTCAGCTCCAGACTGTGAGTATCTGAAATAATATTAGTGAGGATTTTTTTTTTAATTATACAGAGAAACTGGCAGCTATACTGTGATGCAAGGTACACACTGGACAGCTTCCCAGTAAAAAGTACTAACATTTCAGAAACCCCAAATAAGTTGTTCCATTGTAGTGCGGCCTGCTTCTGGTATAATGTTTTTTTTTTTAATTCACCAATAATCTCAGAGACTTGCTTTCTCCTCAATGCCACATGGGCTTTCGGTTCCATGGCTAGTTGGGGATATTTTGAGCTAATTGTGCCTGAAATACAGCACCATGAGGAGAGATTTGAGGCCTGCTCATTTCTGTTTGGCGTGGCCATTTTGTTCATATTTTTCTTAAATTCATTTTTTGGGAAGTATGCATTGCTGATAAGGTAAAACCAGCATTCACTGGCCCTTCCGAGAAGTTTTTTGCTCATCCCTAATTGCCTTCCAACTGAGAGGCTTGCTAGGCCATTTCAACAGGGTATTAAAGAATCGATCACATCATTGGGACTGGAGTCACATAAAGGTCAGACTGGCTAGCGATGGCAGACTTTGACCCATGAGGGATATTAGTAAACAGATAGAATTTTGTAACAGTCCGGTAGTTTTGTGGTCATTATTGCTAATGATCAGTTGTTTTATCCTCACAAATACATGGAAGAATCAGTCAACTGTAACTTATTTCTACTGAAACTCGGCTTTGATCCCAATTACCTCTTTACATCTCTTCCCTTCTTCTAGAGTGCCTCACCACTGCAGTACTGATAGTTTTTCTTATCATCACTTCTCATCCTCACAACTACGATTCTTGTTCCACACTTCTCTTTTCCATTTTAACAATCATGTAAAGTATTTCTGTTTTCCTTTTATTAATCAAAGGAAGCCGTTTTAACTTTCTGCATCATTACTGGAGGTCATTTAATTTCTTCTTTATTTTGCTTTTTAGGTGTTTGTTAATCAATTTAGTAATGTTTGCAACTGAAGTATGCAACCCTTTTTAAAGTTCAATCACCAAACGCTAAGTTATGAATTCTCGTGAAGAATTATCTGTGAAAATGGTCTGACATTCCATAGTCATCTTGTGACGTTTTATGGGAGCAAAATTGATTGATTGAAAATACAGCATGGAAACAGGCCCTTCGGTCCACCAAGTCCATGCTGCCCATCAATCATCCGTTCACATTAGTTCAAAATTATTCCACGTTTTCATCCACTCCCTACACTAGAGGTAATTTATAGTGGCCAAAGCACCTGGAGGAAACTCACGCAGTCTCAGGGGGAACGTGCAATCGCCACAAAGACGGCACCCCAAGGTACATAAAGAGGAAAGGAAGACTAGAAAAAGGGTCCAAACGAGAACAATCCATATATATTTGCAAAATTCCCCCCAAAATTGCTTATTAGTTCGAACAGGTCATACTCTAAATTCTATAGCAGTACTTGGCATCTATGATGACATTGGCATCTTGCACATGGCCACTGCAGGCCTAAAATGTTGACAATCTGCATAATGGAATCCGTATTATTGGCATTTTCTTCACTGCGTGCAAGTCAAATGTGAGCTGTATGCTGTTATCAATGGCTCCTTAATCAGACAACACCTGGCATTGGTTTGGGGCCATCAGCAACCTTGGAGCCAATCAGTGCAGACTATTGTGTAGGAAGGAACTGCAGATGCTGGTTTACAACGAAGATAGACGCAAAATGCTGGAGTAACTTAGCCTGATCCGCTGGGTAACTCCAGCATTTTGTATCTATCTAAGGCAGACTATTGTTCGGATATTAATTAGAGTGCGGAGTTCCCTCCTCCTATGCTTCCCCCCCTCATCTTCATGGCAGCCTTTTCTGCAACCACAGAGTGGTTGGCACTTGGAGAGTTCCTTAAGCTGACTTACTTCCCAGTCATCGTTGCAGAAATAACGTGGCAATTTTGAGCTGCTCTTGCAGATCCTGATGGAATCCGCACACGTCCTATTTTTAACCATGATTCTGTTTGCAAAACACTAAAATGCTGCATTTTGCTGTGTTTTAGTCCAATTTCATAGATTTTTTCCAGCAGTCCAGAGAGGTAAAATTCAATCCTCGATATGGGGCAGCACAGTGGTAGAGTATAGGTATAAGTGATAGGTATATGGACGGGAAGGAAATGGAGGGGTATGGTCTGAGTGCAGGTAGATGGGACTAGTGGAAAATAAATGGTCGGCATGGACTGGAAGGGCCGAGAAGGACCGTTTCTGTGCTGTAATTGTTATATGGTTATATGGTTAGTAGCAACGTAACCTACACTGCCAGTGCCCGAGTTTCGATCCTGACTATAGGAGCTGTCTGGGACGAGTTTGTACAGTCTTCCTGTGACTGGGTTGGTTTCTTCCAGGTGCTCCGGTTTCCTCCCGGACTCCAATGACGTACAGGTGTGTATGTTAATTGGCTTCAGTACAAAATGTCCCTGGTGTGTAGGATAGTGCTAGTGGACGGGGTGATCGCTGGATGGCGCGGACTCGGTGGGCTGATGGCTGGGCTGTTTCCAAAAGTCTGAAGTCTGAAGACATGTCAGATGTGAACGACTTACTGTCTACATCCAGAATCTTTGCCTTTATTTTTGTATGAGCAACACAGTTTCTTTGTTGTCATCATGTTATGTTTCCACTACTGACTGGATTGCCCTGATTTGCTCTGCTGATTTCTTTTTTGCTTGGCTGTAATTGCTGAACAATCCCAATAAACTGTTAATTATAGTAAACATGCTGTTACTCAGGGAGCAGCTGTTTCCTGCTCCCTGTAAAAAATGTGCTCTTGCTGTGAGATGACTCCTGAACCTCATCTCTTAACAAACAGGAATACGTCACCTCACATTTCTCTTCAAATCCCGATCGATCTGCTGTCCAATTCCAGGATCTTCCTATTTGTCTTTCAGTGTCTAACATTCACCCATGTTTCCTTTACCTCAGCACCTTTACAGCTACTTCACATCAGCTCTGTCTGCCAGAAACAGTGTGTAGAGGCACTGCTTCAGTGCGTTTTTGAGAGGTGATGTATTTCTGGTTGTAAAGAGGAGTTGGGGTTTTGGTGCCCAAAGTTTGTTTGCAAAGCAGGTGGAACGAGGGCAGCAGGTGTGTTTCAGCTTGAGGTGGTCAAAGAAGAATATTTTCATAATCGTTTCTGTTGAATTAAATTTTTTTACGATGAAGCCTCGGAATAATTTCTGTTATCTTAATGCATCTGGGAAAACTGCCAAACATAAGGTGACTGTGTCTCCAGGAACACTTAAGGGCCAGTTCCACTTACGTGTTCTTGGCACGCAAATTACGCAACCTCGTGGTCACATTGAGGCGCACGGGCATCCTATGGCCGCGCGGGGCCGGTCCCACTGAGAAGCGCGATTTCATGCATACGCACAGCCTTCTGGAGCGCGTGACGTCATTTGAAGAAGGACACAAAGCTGGAGTAACTCAGTGGGACCGGCAGCATCTCTGGAGAGAAGCAATGGGTGATGTTTCGTGTCGAGACTCTTCTTCAGTCTGGGTCTTGACCCGAAATGTTATCCATTCCTTCTCTCCAGAGATGCTGCCAGTCCTGCTGAGTTACTCCTGCATTTTGTGTCTATCTTCAATTTTCTTGGCTGCTCCGGGAGTAGAAGTGGGAGAAGGATCCGGACCGCAATGGCTGTGAGCCCCAGGCCGATTTCGGCGATCGTTTGCCTGCTTCTGCTGCAGTTGGAGGTGAGACGTTGTGTCGCGCCGGGGTCTTGGGCCTGTCCCACTTTGGCCGTAGGTAACGTGACAGGCCATTGGCGCGCAAAGATTTTGTTCGCTACAAAAATATTGGAGCCCCGCGAGATGTCGCGCACAACTACAAACCCCTCCGCGATTCTCAGTGGGACCGGCACCGCGCGGCCATTCGATGCCCATGCGCCTCAACACGACGACGAGGTCACGTAATTTGCATGCCAAGGACACGTAAGTGGGACAGGCGCTTTAAGACTCAAACCAAAGGTGTTACTTAGAATAGATGTGACGAATATACTAGTTTACACAGATCATGATTCTTCTCCAAGCTCTGCAAATTATCTTTGTGCTTTTACAGCAAACAAGATGACATTTTGGGACAGGTAAAAAAGAGGATTTATAACCAGCACTGGCAGTGGACATTTGTAAGCATCACCCCACCCTTTGGCCCAACTGCGCCACCATGCCGCCCTCATCTTTATGAAACATTATTTTCTTTATGCCCAAATAAGTAAATTCTGCAGAATCATTAATATTGTTCCCCAGCAGTCTAGGTAATGACAGCTATACTAGTGTGCAGGGCACCAACCTCAAGGAGACAAAGTTACCTACAAATAGTGTTTTAAATGGCTTCAGATTGGAGGAAAGTGGAAAGTCAATGAGGATTTAAAAAAATATATTAAAACTGAATTAATTCAATTTTGAAATATATTAAGCCAATAGACAATTAGGTGCAGGAGTTGGCCATTCGACCCTTCGAGCCAGCACCACCATTCAATGTGATCATACTGATCATCCCCAATCAGTACCCCATTCCTGCCTTCTCCCCATATCCCCTGGCTCCGCTATCTTTAAGAGCCCTATCTAGCTCTCTCTTGAAAGTATCCAGAGAACCGGCCTCCACCGCCCTCTGAGGCAGAGAAAACACTTTGCGAGGTTGCTGTAATTTCAACAAACTCTGTCTGATCTTAGCCGACTTCTATTTTGGCTCTTTAAAGCCCAAACATCACCCATTCCTTCTCTCCAGAGATGCTGTCTGTCCCGCTGAGATACTCCAGCTTTTTGTGTCTATCCTCTTTCCAAGACCCCTCTTTAAGACCCTCTTCCAATTCAAGATGAAAAGTTGGGTTCTCTGCTTGTTCAAAAAGTTGCCACAAGGCCGTCTACAATGTCAAAGAGAAGTGAATTGAAAGGCTCCAATTTTGAATGACAGGAGATTAATGAAAACTGGCAGCAGGTTACAGTGCCAGTGGATGCTACGATAGGCACGGGGCCGTGGGTGTAATAGTGCAATGGGCCACGAGCTTATCCAAATTGTTGTGAGCCAAGAAAGGAAATGCTAGAAGAAAATTGCCCACGTGAAGAGTTTGTTGAGGACAATTGGGATGGTGAGTCAGAAACCCTCCAAAAATAGTTGAAGAGATAAAGTGTTCCTTTAACAAGTTAATAAAATATGTGTGATGCCTCATTGAAGATTGGGGGCAAGGAGGTGTACCAAATGCTCCTGGGTCGGACACTGCAGAGCTTGGTTCATGATTGAATGGTGATAAAGACCAAAATCAGTGAGATCATCCCTATTTTTAACAGAAAATACAATGATTCTAAAATAAATGTAAAATGAACCAGAACACACAATCTTAAAAAAAAATCATTGGATTTTCAAGGGTTGCAATCCCCAGATTCCTTCAGAAATTACTGTAGCAATGCAATGAATGAACAGAGAGAAGGGAACTATGTACATTTAACATTTTCTGAGAGTAAGAATTCTCTGTACAAGGGTTCAAACCACTGAACTGCCCATTATTTTCATCAGCACAGGCACAGACAGAAAGTGAACAAAAGGATAAAACAGATGAGAATAATTTGCAGTACTTTGTAATATTTTATAATGCTGGGTTCAACATGAAATTATTTTAGAAGGTATCTCCAATCATGAATTTTTAGCGACCATCCTCCCAACTCAGAGAAACTTGATTACATTTGCAGGAAACAATGGATATCTTGACATACAGTCAAGGAAAATGAACCATGGATCGTCAGAGGGATGTAGACCAGATATAACCAGTCCTGACATGATACAGTCATGCATAGTTTGACACTATTAGAAATAAAAATATCCAATTCAAATTCCATACATGTTAAACCACAAATGAGAATTCTAGCAATCCACTCCTTTTTTAAATTATTTTATGGCGCTGCAGTGTTTGTGTGTTATCTAAAATAGATTGAAAGCGAGGGGGAGAAAATGAAATGGATTGTCCCTGACCCACCACCAGATAAAAAAGTCTGACAGTAATAATTTGCACTTCGGAGACTCAGACCTGGGAGGAAATTAAATCTCTAAGCATGCAGGAAGCAGGATGCAAACTCAAGCACTCTTCTTCTGGGCTCTTCAGCAAAGCCTGATTGACAGATTTGTCTGTGTGTGACAACACACCTGCTGCACTGTTTTAATGGTGATGTCGAATGCCCCCTGCTATTCCTGGGAGCCCTGGGAGTAGCAAAACTGTCACTGGAAATATGAGGCAACGCGGCCCTTTGGGTAACAGGCAGCCAGAAACACAGATGTTCCTGTCATTTCCCCAATGCAGCAGGAACGATGGGAAGGCACCTCAGTAGCTCAAGAATTTGCATCGGTAAAATGATCGAAAATGAATGCAGCAGAGTTTGACGGAACAGCAGGGAAAGGTCATCAAAGAAAAAACTACGAAGAGGGGAGAAAGAAAAGCCTAAATAAAATATTTAAAGAGCTAGTATCCCGTTTTGTCAGCTGTCCTCAGCTACTATTCAGCAGCGCGAGCTTGTCATCATTATTCACTGTAATTACTTGTTCCACTCTTCAATATTAATGACGATTATTTCAGTTATATCCCTTTTGTGAGGAAAGAAAATCTCACATTCTGCCGCTGGTAGAATAATTTTCTGAGAGGATGGTTTGATCTTTGTAAAATAAATTAGTGTCGCTAAAGTGATTTTGTGCAAACGGAGATTACAAATGTCATTGCCGAAGATGCAAAGTTTTCCTGTGTCTTTCACTCCCAGGATCAGTGCCAAGCACCTCCAGTGTGCATCAGATGGAATTATGAACACTATCCAAAAGTGCCAGAAGGATCGTGGTTGAAGGTGTTAATTCAATGGCTGTGGTGATTAAGAATGGTCTTAATATATATTTGTAAAAATGCCAGCAGCCAAAAGCCAGCAGTTACATAGTGACAACTGTAAAATGCTCAGAGCAAGCTTATGAATTGTGAGCTAAAACAGTTATGTTTTTGCTTCCTCAATGTTGTTTTCTTCTGCTAACTGATTCATAAATCAGCAGGCTTCGATTGTGAAATACTTTCATTTTATGAATCTTCTGACTCTTCTGAATTTGTAGACGGCAGGGCAGTACTCTGCATATCGCCAACATGGATATGTTGTGCATACTAATGTGCTGTTTTATGGCTGCAGACTTTACCAAAGTAAATGTTTTAAATGTGCGAGTTTGGACAGTGATCAGAGATTGGGCTAATCAAAGCAATTGGGGCTTGTATTAACTTGGTTAGAACCAGCATTGAATAAAGAAAATAAAGCTGGTTAATCTACCCGTTTTATACCTGGTTGGTCAGAACACACTTGCACAAGATTGAGACTATTCGGCCCACCTGGTTGTTCTGTCATTCAATGAGATTGTATATGCATCTGAACCAATTGCAATTGGTTCCTTAAGGGACTGTCCCACTAGGGCGTCATTTGCGCATCACGCAGGTGGCGCGCGAGGATTTTGAGAATCTCAAAATCCTGGGGCGCCATGCGCTACCACGCGTCACTGCCTATGCCACCACGTCTCACCACTCGCCATGCGGGCGTAATGCACGTCATGCGTGCATCGTGACACATAAATTATGTCATGTAAATGACGCGCAAATAACGCCAAAGCGGGACAGGCCCTTAAGTCAACAAAAGTCTATCAATCCCAGACTTAAATGTATAATTCAGTTATTTGATCGGTTCTCTACATTTCAGCACTCTTTCAGGAATCGTACCAAACTCATTAATGTCCTAAAAATCAGATCTGCAACACCTCATGCTCTCTCTCATTCTGAAAGAAAATCAAGTATGATTTGTAAATATCTATCTGACCTTACATTATTTACTATTGATGTGACACTTTCAGTAGCTCCAGAGGTGCATTATTTCCCAGATTTTTTGATGAAGTGAATCTATATCCTTGAACCTTGTATATCTTGTACCTTGCACCTTCCGAAGAGTCAAACCTACAAACCTGTACGTCTTTGGAATGTGGGAGGAAACCGAAGATCTCTGAGAAAATCCACACGGGTCACCGGGAGAACGTACAAACTCTGAACAGACAGTGCCCATAATTGGGATCGAACCCAGATCTCCGGCGCTGCATTTTGCTGTAAGGCAGCAATTCCACTGCTGCGCCACCGTGACTTATATCCCTTCTTACAACGGTCAATTGTGTCTAACCAGAACACAACATCTCACAAAAGTTGTTCATTGACTATTTTGGTTTGGAAATATTCCTCAGCCCTGCATAATCCTCAGCCCTACTGCATAATCTCTAGACAATCAAAAAAGCTAATGGGATATTGTCCTTTATTTAAATGGAATTGGAAAACAAAGAGAAGAAACTCATATGAACTGCACAGAGCATTGGTCTTTAACCTCTTTCCCAAACCACTTCAGGAATGCTAGATTCATGTTTAGGCTCTGCACTTGAGGAGAGATGTATTAGCCTCAAAGGGAGCAAATTCACCAAAATGTGCCAGAGATTAAAGATGTTTGCTGATAATCAGAGAATGCATAAACTTGGTGTGTGGTCTCTTGAGGATAGATTTTAGAGTGTAATCAAAGTGAAGCATTGTAGGACAGAAGCTGTAAAGCGGTTTCTAAAGGGAAAATTCAGAGCAATGGGACATAATTGTAAAACCAGAAATAGGCCATTTGAGAGTGAAAATGGTTTTATGTTAAAAAAATCATGACAGTATGATGTTCTGTCCCTCAAAAATCAGTGAATGCCTGACCAATTGAAACTTTCATTACATTTACAACGTATTAGGTTAGGGTATCAAGGGATATGGATGAAGACTGAAATAAAAATAACTTAATGCTGAGACATTCTCCAGAAACTGAATGGCCTATAATATTGCTGTGATCCTAAAGAAATGAAAGTTCCTTTTTTTCTGCTCAAAATCTACGTGAAATAATTAATCTCCATTAAACTGTTCCTCTCCACATTTTAAAGATCACCATCATTTCTTGTCTCAGAACTGAAAATTAGTTGGTATTTCCCTTTTGCCCTTTATTCCAAATGTCCTCACAATATCAGTAGAGCATGTAAGTTAACTTTTTTCGGTAGACAATCAAATATTTGTATGATCCTCACTGGTTCGAGGCAGTCATCAAGTCCATTGAGTTTCAGTGCAATGATTCCACATTGACACTCAAGGCCATCAACTACCTATCAATATTAATCCCATTTCCCAGAACGCAGCCATGATATTTCAAGTACTCATCTAAGTACTATGAAAATGTTTGCAGGGGTACCTTCCTACACCACCCTCACAGGCAGAAAATTCCTGATTTCCACCACCCGCTACGTGTAGGATTTCTCCCTCAAATCCTCTCAAACCCTATCGCAAGGTGAGAGTCTCCAACCCCCTCCCTCCCTTTTGTGTCTCAGCTCTATTTCATTTGAAAAACCTTTTGGAGATATCCTCCTTCCTTTCTGCAGTAATGGACTCCTTGATTAACATTATAATGCCATCCACCTCTTTTACATTCCCACCTGTCATCCCTATACTGCAATTGGTGAATATAGTGAATAGAGCTTGTACAAACCTTTCCCTTGTCATTGTCTCAGTTATGCCCCTGTTCCACTTAGGAAAGCTGAACAGAAACCTCCAGAGACTTGCGCCCCTCCCAAGATTTCCATGCGGTTCCCGGAGGTTTTTGTCAGTCTCCCTAATGGTCGGAAGTGGATTCCGTTTTAAAAATCGGTAATTTTTTAGTCGAAGCCGGTTGCGATGCCAGTTGAAGGTGGTTGCCGGAGGACAAAAACCTCTGTGAACCTCCGGGAACCGCACAAAAACCTTGGGCGGGGCACAAAGTCTCCAGAGGTTTCCGTTCAGGTTTCCTAAGTGGGACAGGGGCATAACACATAGCACAAAGTCTCCAGAGGTTTCCGTTCATGTTTCCTAAGTGGGACAGGGACATAACACATAACAACGAAGAATAGACCAGCACAGGAACTGATCCTTCGGCCCATCATGTTGGCATTGACCATGATACCAATCTGCCTGCACATGGTCCATATCCTTCTATTCCCTGGCTGTCTGAATACTTCTTGATATAGCTATGTATCTGCTTTTACCACCCTCCTATGGCAGCACATTATATGCACATGCCAGTACCTGCTATTCTCCGTGTAAGAAACTTCAGTCGCTAATCTCCTTTACAAGTTACCCCTTCACAATATATAGAATAATTATCACTTTATTCTTCCAAAGATTTGCAGTGTGCAGGTGTTCAATCAATGTGGATAGATAGAATTGAACTCAGATTCATTAAAACTTCACAGTAAAAAATTCCCATTTGAAGAGATAAATGTGCAAAAAGCAGCAAACTTTATAAACTCACTGACAAACAGTCTTGCACAGACACGAACCAAACATCTACACTGATAGCCTTTGTACACGCAATTCTTATCCCTGTCTGCTTGAGTCATGGGATGTATGACAAATGAGATACAAGAATGAGAGCAAAGACAGGATGAGATATGAAATAGAATTCCTCAGGATCACAATCCCAGAGGAAACAGCAGTGATGGGTTCGGTACCAAGTTTTAATTTGTTTATAGTTCACAGGCATCACTTTCAGGGCCAGCAAGTTTCTTCCTCATCCCAAGTTGTCCTTAAACTGAGTGGCTTGCTTGCTACCTGAGACAGTCGGTATCAATTACATTAGCAGGTTTGAAGTTACGCATCGGCCAGGCTGGATAAGGACAGTTTGCTCCCTTTCTTGAAGGTCAGAAGCAAACTTGAAAGGTTTTTGTGACAAAACACAGTAGTTTCTCAATCATCATTACTGATACCAACTTTTTATTGAGCTACTAGAATTTAGATTCACCAGCTGCCAAACTAGGATTTGAATGCACGTCTCTAGATTAATAGCTCAGACATTTGAACATTAATTTAGTAACTACTACGATACTTTAACCTGAAAGACATTACATTTACTTCCAGGAAGACATTATGATCCTGGTGTATGGAAGGTAGGTGTAAATTATTTCTGATTAATAATTAATAGATTGAGGGCTGATTGCTTTCACAGTGTAAGAGAAGAATTATTGCAAGACGTTTCCTGAATTTAATAATGGTCTCAGTATTTTGTTTTATTTTAAAGTGCCATATGGAGTGGAGAGGTGGAATAGATCCCAGGACAGAGGATTGGCAGAGGAATAAATGTACATTGCTGAAATAAGATGGAGAGTTTCACAGTATATTTGGGCCCATTAGCTTTTTCCCATCCTAGATAGATAAACATACATAGAAACACAACCTGAATGTAGGTTATGAACAGCTGGAGACTTGGATGAGTTCCTTGGGGAAGCTTGCTCCACACCATCTCCCACCCAGAGCTTTTTTCAATTATTCACATCTTCCACTTGCATGCCTCCTGGTGTGTTTTTGCTTTCTGTTAGCATCACAGAGGATCTTGCTTTAACGGTACATCTGTTTAATTCTTACAGCAGTTAGCAAAGAAGAACAGGCAGCTTGCTTAAATTTGTTCCATAAATAATATCCATTGTTATAATCATTTTTCAACATCAGATTCACACCTTTGTATCCTTTAACTTTAAGTAGACTATTCAGACAGAACAAGGAGTGAAATTATTACAGCAGCATTGATGTTGATGGCACAAAGGCTTTAAATAAAAAGAGATCCAGGAATAAATTCTTGTTTTTTTTAATTTCTTCCTGTCATTGAATGGATGTAATATGTCGTGTTGCTCTTTCATTATGTCATGCACAGTTTGCTAAATTGTTCAGTTCGGAAACCAGGTAGGACACTTTCTTGATTCTAAATAGAAACCATAAGATATGCAAAAGTAGCTATTTGCTTTACGAAATGACCAATTTCTTTAACTTATCCAGAACACCCACACAAAAAGGGTTTAATGCTCCTCGTGCAAACTGGGTACATGGTACATTAAAAAACAAAGACCATTCTCATCTCTTCACCACAGACATAAAAGCAAATCACATACTTATTGCATCCTTTACAGATATTAGATATGCCATTTGCATAAATACATATATATTGTATCTAACACAACACGCAACCACCGTCTGATTCATTTTTCACAAGCAAGCCAATGCCCAGAAAAAAATTACTGTTTGGTGTATTTGCATGAATGCAAAAATATTTAGATCCATTATAGCAACACAACATTAACCACTCTCTGTAGTTTGCTTTCGTTTCACATTAGCGCGAAGCATTAGTATAAAGCATGGGATAAAATGATTAACTGTTCAATATGTGATTCCAAATGAGATTTTGTTGAGGGCCTAACATCTTTAAAAAGTACAGAAAATGCTGATTCTGCCTTCACGCACAGGGAGAGAACCTCACAACTGAACACATTTCTTGCATAATGCTGTCATATGCCAAGAACGAGACATGTAACCTATTTCAATGACAGTTTTACCATGACCAATGAGGCTTGGCTAATATTTGTTGTTTGGTAAAAAGACCTATGTCATTTGATTCTTGCAATACTTCAGTGGAACCCACACGGAATTGAGACAATATTACTTAAAAAAAAAAGAAATTGACGATGTTATCTTGGTCTCATTTGCACAAAAAATGTTTAATATATCCTCAGCAGGATAATCTCCTCTGTGCCACAGCACAAACATTCAACGTCAGAATGAAGAAAAAATCCAAACTTCACCCATGTGTCCCGTATATGAATACCCAGCACGTGGCCATCAGTGGCGAGAATGCATTCTTCAACCTAATTTGTCTTGAGAAGCTTCTGGCAGATCCAACTGAATGGCTTGCTCCTCCTCTTACTTCCGTATTGCCACCTTTTTGTCTCCATTTCACCTCTAGCCTTTGTTACTATCACTTTCTGTCAACCACCCCTCCTCACATGCATCCACCTATCTCGTGGCCAGGCTTTGCCCCACCCCGTGTCCTCACCTCTCTCTTTGCATGGTTTTGTCACTTTCCGTCTCCATCAGTCTGAAGAAGGGTCTCGACCTGAAATGTCATCTGTCCAGTTCTATCCACAGATGCCGCCTGACCTGCCTAGTTCCTCCATCACTTTGTGTGTTGCTTAAGACTCTGGCAACCACAGTATCCTGTGTCTCTAAATGGCATGCTAAATGGCCTGTTTCAAATAACTTTTAAGTCACAATGGTGTGGGACTGAAGTCATCTAGAGTCATACCATCTACACTAGTCCCACCTGCCTGCGTTTGGCCCATATCCCTCTAAACCTGCTCTGTCCACGTAAAACGGATATATAATGTAAAATATATAGTACATCTCTAAGGACCACGATCGGCTACAAAAAGATACAAAGTGCTGGAGTAACTCAAGCATAACCAAGTAGCATCTCTGGAGAACGTGGATAGGTGACGTTTCAGTCTGCTCAGGGCCCTCCAAGAACTTTGCTTTAACTCTCCAACACTGCAACACCATTACTTACAGCACATTCTCGGAGCAGCCGTGATCAATATCAATACTAAATAAGACACTCACCAAAAAGCTGAATATTGATTTGAAGTCAAAGCTGCAGTTTACTGCAGTGTACAACTGACACTTCAATGCAATGAGTCATTATAAAAAGATTAAAATAAAGCTATCAAGACTGACTTAAGTTGTTCTCAGACACGAGGGGCTGCGTTTTCCTATGTTCACTGATTTTACCTAAAACATAGACATGAGGAGAACGTGCCGGCAGGTTTTGTAGGGTATGCTAATGGATTACTTGCCTGCCCCAAGCGCTGGTCTAAGGATTGCTACCCTTACAAATTGGATCAATGAACTTTTGCAGAAACAAAAACACAACTTTTTCTTGTAAAGGTCATTATTGATGAACTCGTGATGCATTCCACAGCTGTACGGTTAAATTAAAACATCAGTAACTCTTATTTTCCATGTTCATGCTGCCAGTGGTAACCTTTGCTGCTGCAGCTGGAGCCTTGATTTCCATTCATTAAAATTACAGGGAGATAAAATGGCTGCAGCTAACCCATGATTTCCTCCGTTTGCTCTGCCACTGAGTGAGGTTCCCCGCTGACACTAGAAATTCAGAAACTCGGCTTCATATTTATTCCAAGGTAACAGTGCCAGAATGCTACAGCGTGGGAAACAATGGTGAGAATCGAATCGGCAGGTCCATAAGAGGAAGTGTGTGCAAATCAGAAGCAAGGAACTGCAGATCACAAGTGTCCAGTTCACAAAAAAAGGACACAAAGTGCTGGAGTAACTCAGCAGGTCAAGCAGCATCTTTGGAGGACATGGTCACATTTCGGGTCGGGACCCATCTCCAGTCTGAAGAAGGGTCCCGACCCAAAACATCACCAATCCAAGTTCTCCAGAGATGCTGCCTGACCCGCTGAGGTACTCCGGGACTTTGTGTCCCACAGAACTGTAGAATGGTAGATTCACAGAAGAACCTCGAAAGCAGAAAGTTTATTGAAACACACTGAGTTTCCAGGGAGTAACCACGAAGCGCTGTTTAAGTTTTGCTGGGCTTACAATGCTCTGACCAGCAGTGAAAGATATAATTATCCTCAACGTTAATGCTAAAGAACCCTTTTGAGATATTCTTAAGATATCTTGGACTTTTCCACTGGCACCAAACGTGGCGGTATCTGATATCTATGTGTGTTCATTAATAGAGATCAATAATAATTGCTCTATTATTTCACTATCGTGGGAGATTGCAACTCCCCAACACTTTCCTAAGCAACATCTAACACTTCACTGGAAAACAAGTGACTCTGAGTTATATCCTGCCACTCCGCCACTTTTTTTTAATGTACAAAAATAACTTCTTTCCAGAGGACACTGGAGTGATGCCCATGAAGTTTAGTCTTACTGAGCATCAGATGATAATTCTTCGACCACCCAATTCTGATAACCCCTTGTTAAGCAGCAAGCCCCGTCTTTTTTCCTCATTTTTAATAACATAATATTTGTGTTGATGCCTGCCTCAGTGGAGGTGATTCTCATGTCCGCTCCACCATTCAATATATTCCTAGGCTGAACTTTTACCTCAATGCCTCTTTCTAGTACTATCCCAATATCTGTTAGATACCGCAACATCCAAAATTATATTGATTTCTGCCTTGAATGTACTCAGTGACAGAATCTCCATAATCCTCCTGTGTTGAGAATTCCAGACATTCACTATCCTCTTTTCAACTCCGTCCTGAATGGCTGACATCTAATTTCTGAGCATCGGATGATAATTCTTCGAGCTCCATACTCTGTGACCTGCCATTCTAGATACTCCGTCTGTGAGAAGTGTTATGGTTATCCTAAATCTATCCAAAAATCACCTCTCAGTTCACAAGTTGACAAGTTATAGGAGTAATTAGGATAGTCGGCCCATCGAGTCTACTCCGTCATTCAATCATTGCTGATCTCTGCCACCTAATCCCATTTTCCTGCCTTCTCCCCTTAACCCTTGAGACCCGTTCTAATCAAGAACTTGTCTATCTCTGCCTTCAAAATGTCCACTGACTTGGCCTCCATAGCCTTCCGTGGCAATGAGTTCCACAGATCAACTACCCTCAAAGAAGCATAAACCATGACTGCTTATAGGACACAATCCATCCAATCCTAGGAGCCAACTTGTTGAACATTGGCTGCATTCCTTCCATTGAAAGTATATTGTTCCTTAGGGAGGGAGACTAGATGTGATCTTGCCAAGGCATATAATTAGAGCAAGATTCGTACTCAAATCTTCTTGCCGCAAAGGCCGACATATCATTTACCTTCCTCACTCCTTGCCACCACTTGAACTGTATACAATTCAATATCTTATCAGTTAAAGAACAGTGTGTTTCTATTGTTTTGAACAAAGTGTATGATCTCATATTTTGTAAACATTCCAATCCTGTCTGCCATTTCCTTTCCTATTCTCACAAAGGTATTAAGCTCCAGAATATATCTTGAACCACAGACCAACCAGAATCAATTAATCAGATCAGAGAGATAAATGCGCGGCTCAGAGACTGATATGAGAGAAGGGGATTGATTCATGGGGATCTGGCTTCAGAACTGGGGCAGACTATCCCTGAACAATACAGAAAGTATTGGAAACACTCCACTGGTCAGGTATCAGGAAGGAGAAAGAATTAATATTTTTGGTCCAGCAATCTGTATCTCAGAGTATTAAAAGATGTTGCCATGGAAACAGTGTCAAGAGTCAGGAGTCTTGTCACATGCATCGGGAATGGAACCGTTTGTTACTTACTGCAGCTCTGTAGTTCATTAACACAACATACCAAACAACCACACAATAAACAATAATTCTATAAATTATCTCTTAAACTAAGTCGTCAGACCATAATAATGAAAGCCACATATATAACCTACAAAAAGGTCTATAGTGGAATCAAGGAAGTCCAGATGCTGGTTTACAAAAAGAAACACAGAGTTTTGGAGTAACTCAACAGATCAGGCAGCATTCCCGCACAACATGAACAGGTGACATTTTGGGTCAGGACCCTTCTTGTACGATACGATACGATACAATATAACTTTATTTATCCCATGAGGGAAATTGATCTGCCAACAGTCATAGAGCACAAAATACATGAAACATAAAATTAAAGTGCCGATTGGAAAGGATTGGGGAGGGTGGGGGGGGGGGGGGGGGGAGTTAGTCTACCCCACGACAGAAAGGGGACGAGTTGTACAGTTTGAAACAGTTGTACAGTTCATATCTGTACACTCTGGGCGGCTCGATTGTAATCATGTATAGTCTTTTTGCTGACTGGATAGCACACAATAAAGAGCTTTTCACTGTAAACACATGACAATAAACTAAACTAAACTAAAAAAAAAACCAAGTAGTTCATTGCTGAGAAGGTAGGCACAAAATGCTGGAGTAACTCAGTGGGTGAGGCAGCATCTCTGGAGAGAAGGAACGGGCGACGTTTCGGGTCGAAACCCTTCTTCAGACTGATGTCAGGGGAGGGGGCGGGACAAAGATAGAAAATAGTCGGAGACAGTAAGACTAGTGGGATAACTGGGAAGGGGAAGGGGATGGAGGGGAAAAGCAAGGGCTATCTGAAGTTAGAGAAGTCAATGTTCATACCGCTGGGGTGTAAACTAGATTAGGAAGGACTGAGCGGAGGTGTTAGGCGAAACAGTTGGAAAGCCTACCCTTGGTCTCCACCGATGTAGAGAAGTTGACACCTGGAACAGCAGATTCATCGGACAGTCTGTCTTAACCACCCTGATCTCCCGGTGGCTGAGCACTTCAACTCCCCCTCCCATTCCCAATCTGACCTTTCTGTCCTGGGCCTCCTCCATTGTCAGAGTGAGGCCCAGCGCAAATTGGAGGAACAGCACCTCATATTTTGCTTGTGTAGTTTACAGCCCAGTGGTATGAACATGGACTTCTCTAACTTCAGATAGTGCTTGTTTTCTCCCTCCATCCTCTTCCCAGTTCTCCCACTAATCTTACTGTTGCCGACTACATTCTTTTTTGTCCCGCCCCCTCCCCTGACATCAGTCTGAAGAAGGGTCGCGACCCGAAACGTCACCTATTCCTTCTCTCCAGAGTTGCTGCCTCATCCGCTGAGTTACTCCAGCATTTTGTGTCTACCTTCGATTTAAACCAGCATCTGCAGTTCTTTCTTACACATTGCAGAGAAGATGCTGTGGTTAAGGCTGTGGAGTGTGATTTATGAGCCTGATAGTTGATGGGAAGAAGCTGTTCTTGAATCTGGACGTAACAGTTCTCCCCTGTACCTTCTTCCCAATGTTAGCAGCAAGATGAGAGCATTGCCAGGGTGGTGTGTGTCTTTGATTTTATTAGTGATTTGATTTGATAATAATTGTGGATGAAATGGTTGTCACTTTCCAAATTTACATAGGTTATTGAATAGTTTCGATGGCAAATGCAACTCCACTATTTTTAATAACGGGAAAACAGAGATCTACGGATCAGTTAACAGTCAGAGAAATGCTAGAGTCTATAATAAAGGATGTGATAACAGGATACAAAGATATTAACAGGATTAGATAAAGTCAATATAGATTTATAAGGAGAAATTGTATCCACAGATATAACGTAGAATAGATAATGAAAAGCAAATGCAAGCTGTGTATTTGATTTTTCAGAAGGTCATTTGCAAAGTCCCACATAAGCCTCACATACAAAATAAAAGCATTGGGTGGTCATCGAGTCAGACTACAAGGAAACAAGCACTTTGGCCGAACCTGTTCATGCTGACCAAGATACCCAGTATACACTAGGTCCACCTGCTGGCGTTTGGCTCATATCCCTCTAAACCTTATCGGTGTGGGGTTACATGTTGGCATTGGTTGAAAAATTGTTGGCAGACAGGAAACATAGGGTGAAAATAAAAGGGTCCCTTATGGGATGGAAGGAGTGACTTGTGGGGCCGCACAAGGATAAATGGTTGAGCCCCAGCTATTCACAATCTATATTTATGAGTCTGATGAGGAGATTGAGCGTAATGTTTTTAACTTTGCAGATAGGATCATGTGTTGCAAAGAGGATGCTGAAAGGCTTCAAGGAGATTTAGTTGATTGAGTTGGCAAATACATGACAGATGCTGCTTTACATGCATAAATAGCATCATAGTCATACAGCATGGAAATAGGCTCTTTTGCCCACCCTGACCGAGATGTCCCATTTACACTTGTCACACCTATAGTTCCTTGGAGCTTAGCAGGCTGACAGGTAAACTAAATAAAGGTTTACAAAATTATGCGGGACCGATCAGGTGAAATGTAAAGATAGTAAAGGTAAACTGCATTGGTGGGAAATTAAAAGACAGTTTTGTTTAAATGGCGATAATTTAAGAAATATTGATGTACAAAGATCCTGGAGGATCTTGTACACCAGTTAGTGAAAGTAAATGGCTGGTGCACCAAGCAATTAAGAAGGTAAATCATAGATCGATAGGGTAATGTTACAATCGCAAAGATACAGTATCTTTCTACAATTAGGTCAGGCCATGAATAACAGAAGTCAGGTTGCAGTTTTATAGGATTTTGGATAGGCTGCATATGGACATTGGGTGCAATTCTGGTCACCCCATTGCCAGAAGGATGTGGAGGCTTTGGGAAGGTCGCAGAAGAGGCTTACCAGAATGCTATCATGATTAGCTGTAAGGAGAGTTTGAACTAATTTATATTGTTTCAACTGTAACGCTGACAGAAGCATAAAAAATATAAGAAGCATATATCCTCATCGAATACCAGATACACAGTCAGAACCTTTCTCCCCAGGGTGGAAATGTCAAAGACTGGAGGGCATACCTTTAAGATGAGGAAGGCAAAAGTTAAAGGAGATGTGCAGGTAAAAGTTCATTTTACACAAAGAGTGATGGGTAACTGGCACACACCGCCAGGGGTGGGGGTGGAGGCAGAAACAATGTGCTTTTGGATAGGCACGTGGAGTTGCAGGAAATTGAGAGATATGGATCATATGCAAGCTGAGAGATTAGTTTAACTGAGCAGCACAGTAATTAAGGGCCTGTTTCTGTGCAGTAAATCAAACAGATTCTTGATGAGCTCACCGTTGATGTATTGTGTGGAGTTTTGGTCTGCTTATCTAAGAAAGCATGCACAGGCTGTTGCAAATTATGAACACCTGACTTATGGACGCCAATACATATGAACGTATAAACATTTGTTTGTTCCAATGAACAGTATAACTGGTCTCCCCTCTCTCTCCATTTTTAATAATTATTATTTCTTAGTCTTGGAGAGTCAAAGAGTTATACAGAATAAAAACAGACCCTTCAGCCTAACGTATCCCTGCTGACCAAGTTGCCATTTAAGCTAGTTCCATATACCTAGGCTTGGTCCATTCTTTCCAACTGTCCCTATCCATGTACCTATCTAGATGACTTTCAAATGGTGTTATTGTACTCATCTCTGTCACTTCCTCTGGCAACTCGTTCCGCATCCCACCAATCAGTGTATGCAAATGTTGCTCCTTTGGACCCCATTTAAATTGTTACCCCTCACTTTTTTCCCACCTCTGGGTACCTCTATTGTTAGTATCCACTAGCTGGCAAAAGTCTGCAACTAATCTCCTTATCTACTCCCCTCATGATGTGTAAACCTCTGCAAGATTACTCCTAAAGGGCCTGTCCCACTTACGTGTCCTTGGCATGCAAATTACGCGCGAGGCCGGTCCTACTTAGAAGCGCAGAGGGATATGTAGTTGTGCGAGACATCGCATGGGGCTCCGAAATCTTTGTAGCGAACAAAATCTTTGCGCGCCAACGGCCTGTCGCGGAACTGACGGCCAAAGTGGGACAGGCCCAATTTCCCAAAAATTGAAGATAGACACAAAATGCTGGAGTAACTCAGCACGGCCGGCAGCATCTCTGGAGAGAAGCAATGGATGACGTTTCAGGTCAAGACCCTTCTTTTCAGACTGAAGAGTCTCGACACGAAACGTCACCCATTGCTTCTCTCCAGAGATGCTCCCGGTCCCGCTGAGTTATTCCAGCTTTGTGTCCATCTTCAAATGACATCACGCGCTCCAGACGGCTGTGCGTACGCATGTAATCGCGCCGGACCATCGCGGCTCAATGCGACCACGTGGTCGTGTAATTTGCTTGCCAAGGACTCGTAAGTGGGATAGGCCCTTAAATCGCAAGGGAAAGAATATTCCAGCCTATTGAATCTCAGGCCTTCCTGTCCCAGTCACATTTTTGTGAATGTTTTCAGCATCATTTCTCACTCAGAGGGTGGCTAACTTGTGGAAAACAGCACCACAGAAGGCTTTGGAGGCCAAGGAAGACAGAGTTAGGATTGCTAGACACAAAATGGATCGAGACGTGGGGAGAGGGCAGAAATATGATATTGAGACACCGGATCTGCCATGATGATTGTATTGAATTGCATAGTGGATTCGAAGGGTCAATTGGCCTACTCTTGCTACATTTTCTACATTTCTATTCCCTTCCCATCTTTATGTCTCCCATGGCCCTTTCAGCATCTTTCTCACAATGCACCTCAGCTTCTGCATCATCAGCCACTGAGAATGATTTGTGCTGCCTCTTTATTTGCCCTGCTACACGATGAGAGCAATTGAGAGACAATGAACAAATAAGCACACTTGCACATAAGACAGTTGTATTGTCATTACACCCACTTTCACAAACCCGCGGAGGGGTAATATACCATATGCACATTATTGCACATTTAAATAATATTGTGCTTAGCACAGCTTCTTCAGATTCTTCCAATCTTCAAAGCTTTATGCTACTCCCTAGACAGATGGACAACAACGTGTTCACAATGAGCCAACAGATTATGTGTGGGATTCATCACGTTTTCCATTGCCATCTCTGTTAAATGCAAACATTATGGGCCTGAATTTCTCTGCCATTCTTCACATTTATTTCTGTTTCTTTGTAGGTGGATTTTGTGGCAGAACCCATTTTCGATCCATAATTGAATGTGCCGACGTGTCAATTGCGAGCGGAGGCCTCCCCTTTGTATGTTCAGTGGTATTACTGCAAGCTCATGATCATGCATTAAAATGAGGGAACAGCATTTTGGTCTCCATTGCACTGAGCAACAAGCAACGAGTTAAAAGAGAAGCACCTATTGCCAGCAGCAGCTCACACAGGGTAAGGTTACATACTTTGTAATCTGAAAATAACTTTCAGGTATATTTTGCTGAATTCACAGGAGATCTTTTCACTATTCACCTAGATAGAACGAGACTTACTTCTGATGACCTAAGGGATTGTAAAACTATTTTATTACTAAAATGGAATATTTTTGGTCCATCCACAGAAACAGATTGTCTGCGCGAGTACAGATTCCCAAAGGATACCCCATTGTTTTCAATTTTAATTGAGGAGCATGTAAAAGAAGGATCGGTACATGAGGCATCTTATGAGCTCTAAAGAGAACATTATCAGACATTGCCACCCAAAAATAGACCTATAGGTCATGCACATCTCATGGAGACCTACAGAGAAGATTGTTTGAGAACAATGTGTTTCACCAAAGATGTAATTCAGACAATTACACATAGACCTGGGGCCAAGTACATCTGCCCAAATATCATGCCTTTGGCTGTAAAAATAATGGCAGCACTTAGTTTTATTGCTGCAGGCTCATTGCTAGCAGTGCATGTATTCATCCAGCATGGAATTACAGCACAATAAATATTTCCAACGTTGTCACATTGCTGGATTTCCTAAAGCACAGAAAGCAATAGATGATGCCCACGTCACAGTGGGGCTCCTATGGTTAACACCTATTTCCTTATAACATCAAATTCTAAGTGTAACATAACTTTTATTTGCTGATTTGCCATGGGTATTCATTCTTCAGAATTCTGTTTTATCATAAGTGATAGGAGCAAGATTAGGCCATTTGGCCCATCAAGTCGACTCTGCCATTCAATCATGGCTGATCTATCTCTCCCTCCCAACCCCATTCTCCTGCCTTCTCCCATAACCCTTTGACAACTGTATTAATCAATGGGCTTTCCATGTGTTTTTTTCTGGAAGAAAATAACATGACAGAATGATCTGTGATGCCTGGGCTTAAAAAGACCCAAAGTGTTAGAGTAATTCAATGGGTCCAGCTCCATCCCTGTAGACCACTTATAAGGGATGTTTCAGGTCGGGAAATAAGCCTCTAAAAACAGCTAGAATTGCAACTGAGGATCAGAATTATCACTGAGAATAAGAGAGGACCTATGAGAGTGATTTTGTTACCTTAATAAATTGTTCCAGTAAAACCCACATTATTAAATCTTTTTATACAATTATCAATTAAAAGGTAATGGAGATTTCCTTAACTGCGTTGGAGTCATAGAGCATTGAAATAGGACCTTCGGCCCAACTTGTCCTTGCCAACCAACATGCCCCATTTACCCTAGTCCCATCTGCCTGCATTTGGCCCATATTCCTTTCCTATCCATGTGCCTATCCAAAGGTTTGTTAAATGTTGCAATAGTATCTGCCTCAACTACCTCCTCCCACAGCTCATTCCATACACCCATTACCCCTCAGGTTCTTAGTAAATCTTTCTCCCCTGACCTTAATCCTATGTTGCCTGGTTCTGGGGAGGCAAGAAGAATGAGTCTGGACAGTCACTGTGCGATAGATGTGAGGGGCATCTGATCACTGAAGTGCTTTCACTGATTTAACATTCTCTGCTCATCTTCATTGGCATCATTCATGCAAAGAAAACCCATCTAGTTAAAAGTGTTTTGTAACATAGATGCTGCTCAACACTTGTACAATGAGTAACAGTCGACCAGAAGGATTGAACCATCAGGATACCCAAATAAAGCAGAATAAGGCAGAGGAATGAAATGGTTCACATTCACTTCCATGCTTAGCTATTCACGGAGATCACAGATATATAGGGAATATGTACTTTAGTTGCAGATAGTTCATCGTCTTTTCATTGAGATGTTAGTGAGCATGCTGAGCCGATGAGATCTGATGCCAGATTGTAGGGGCTTCAATTCTAAGCAATGCTGGTATAAATCATCAGGAAAAGCCTAGGATCTCTATATAATAATAATAATATTTTATTGTCATTACACATAAGTGCAACGAGATTTGGTTTGCAACTTCCATCCGATGTCATAACTTAATCGACAAATAAAATTTAGGTTTAAATACCCCGAGAACAAGGTTTGTAAAAACGAACATTTGACCAGTAATATCCATACAGACTAAAGTGCAAGGCAGGGGGAGACAGTCCATGGGGGTGGGGGGGGTACTCAGCAGGGCCGGTTCAGAGCCGCTATAGCGTCTAATTGCAGGTATAAGACTAAAAGACCATTGTAGTCTGTGCCTGAACCCTAGCTCCTTGTGCTTAAAGGCAATATAAGTTATTTGTCCAATCTGTCACCTTTTGCCACTTGGGAAAGCAGCTGCAGTCATTAATTAGCCCCAGGCCTCCCCTGAAGTAGGATGGCTGTTATAGATTCCAATGAAAATGCGACAGAATTAATTTTCACCTCCAATGAAGAAAGCAGTTCCCTACCGTTACTGCAAATGAGGTTGGTAGAATCTTTGTTTCCCACTTCGCTTCTAATAATGAACTCTGAACCGCCAATCCCGAATATCCTTCCAGTCAGAGAAGAAACCATCACCTTGAGATTTCACAAGTTTGAAAGCATGCGCTGCTTACTTTTTTGTCCCTGCAGGTGTCTACTCGCACTCATTCTCTATGCCTTTCATTCTTCTGTGATCTGTATGACCCACAGAGACACCAAATCAATTGACTACCTTGCTCGATAATACCCATGTTGAAACATGATCATGAAACGTAGATGATAAAGGCATTAAATGCAGGGAGCTGTGGCATAGAAGCATGAGACTTCATCATAACTCATGATAAAGAAGAATCTTTGCTCTCTTCTGTACCTTCTTCACTTCACCCTCTGCTTCTATCAATCATATTTTTTTGGTATAAGCTAAGAATGGACAAGTGCAACTAACTGGCTTCACAATCTAAACCTTTGATTCCATTTATACAAGGAAATGCTGTCAGATGTCATACAAAGGTCCTGTATGATTCCATTTTTTTTTAAAGCTTGCATGTGCTTCCATTTTCCTTTTGACCAAATTTCCAACTTCTTTAGTCATCCAAGGTTCCCTTACTTTGCAATCCTTATCCCTCCTCTTTACTGGAACATGCCAGTTCAGAACTTTGATCAACTGGTCTTCAAATGACTCCTACCGGTCAGATGTGGACTTGCTTAGTCAAGTTGCCGGCACTCGCCTGAAAAACCGGCAACTGGAACGGCGACTGTCAGAGTGGAACACACACACACACACACACACACACACAGCAAAGGCGGGGGCCAGGGCAAGCGGGGGGGGAGCGCTGTCTGAAATTCACACGGGGCACCGCAAGGAACAGGAAGTTTGGCACTATAATTAAGACGGCTAGCACAGTGTACGGTAAGTCCTTTAAAAGATGGGGGGGGGGGGGAGAAGGAGTGGAGACAACTTTTAAGAATCCAGACCATTTTTAATAAGCCAGAGATACGCAGCTGTGAAGTTCGGCGGACATTTAACATTACGGGTCGGTTATCCCTGGTTCTGAAAAAGCTTGCTTGCGTTTTTTTTCCCCAA
The DNA here is from genome assembly GCA_963514005.1 of Raja brachyura. The sequence goes on along the minus strand of OY740781.1, from coordinate 46,561,688 downwards.
TGAGCCAATTAAAATGACGGGTCAGCAAAGGTGATTAACTAAAACTACCTACGACTACCTCGACTACCTATAACTACATGGCGACCCCACTACAACTGCACCTTTGCGGCGACCATACTGAGGCTGCGATTAGTTCCCAGAATGTGGGAACTCCTCGCGATCATGAAGGAGACTCACCAGACACGACCAGCTAACATGTGGCGACCATGTGGTAAGCGCAGAGTCTCCTGCACTCGCCTATTAAGTCGCCTAAGTGGGACAGGCCCATTACTCTGGTTCTCACTCCCCTGCCTCTAGTTTACACTCTCCCGAGTAGCACCAGCAAATCTCCTTGATGGGGTGTGAACATATGTGGAGGGTGAAAACATGTTGTTGCCCATGATGCTGAAGCAAGGAAAACTGATAGCTTAGCACAAGGCTTGCTTTCTCTACTAAAGTGATGGAACTTTTTCTTACAGATAGACACAAAATGCTGGAGTAACTCAGCGTGACAGGCAGCATCGCTGGAGAGAAGGAATGGGTGACGTTTTGGGTTGAGACCCGTTTTCAGACAGTCAGGGAGAGGGATTCTAGAGATATGGAAGGGCCAGATGTGAAAAAGACAGATCAAATCAGACAGTGATAAAGAAATGTAGAATGGTTCAATAGACAATAGGTGTAGGAATAGGCCATTTGGCCCATCGAAGCCATTCAATGTGATCATGGCTGATCATCCCCAATCAGTACACCGTTCCTGCCTTCTCCCCATATCCCCGGACTCCGCTATCTTTAAGAGCCCTATCTAGCTCTCTCTTGAAAGCATCCAGAGAACCTGCCTCCACCGCCCTCTGAGGCAGAGAATTCCACAGACTCACCACTATCTGTGAGAAAAAGTGTTTCCTCGTATCCATTCTAAATGGCCTACTCCTTATTCTCAAACTGTGGCTCCTGGTTCTGGACTCCCCCAACATCATGAACATGTTTCCTGCCTCTAGTGTGTCCAAGCCCTTAACAATCTTATATGTTTCAATGAGAAACTCCTCATCCTTCTAAACTCCAGAGTGTACAAGTCCAGCTGCTCCATTCTCTCAGCATATGACAGTCCCACCATCCCGGAAATTTACCTTGTAAATTCCCGGGATTCCCGGAATTAACCTTGTAAATTCCAGGTTCATTGTTAGCTGAGGGGAAGGTGACAACGGGACATACAAATAGTAGTAATTCTAGCATTGGTCTTTAGTTTTGGATGCGAGTACTTAATGATACTGCTCCTGTTCTCCTGTGTGATATCTTGCGTCCTCCTTTGCTCATCTGTAGACTTGAAGGCATTATTTAAATGTACTCCAAAATCTACATGAACTATCTGCACGAATGCATAACTGACAGTTTTTTTAGATGTAACAAAATGTTTTCCACTAACCACAGTTATTCCAACCTGTGTATCAGTTTTCAGCTGTTATCACCTCAGGAGAGAGCTGCACATTTATTCTACCCTCATGGATATCACCAGATCTGTTCTGGACTGTCTGAAAATCATAACCATCAAATTCAGGAGCAGCTTCTCCCCAACAGGCTATTGGACATTACAAATGCCAACTAAACTTCAAATAATAAAATATCTTGGTTTCACTAGGGACTTTGTTTTGCACTAATATTGTTTTTTTATGTATTGATTTTTTTTTGTGTTTATTTGTCATCTATTGGGTTACTGTATTTACAAACCTGTTATGCTGCTGCAAGTAAGAATGTCATTGTGTAGGAAGGAACTGCAGATGCTGGTTTACACCAAACACACCAAACTTAATGGGACAGTCAGCATGCTGCCTGTCCTGCTGAGTTACTCCAGCATTTTGTGCCTATCTTAAGAAATTCATTGTTACGTTTGTAGTACATATGACAATTAAATACTTTGACTCTTGCAATAATCTTATTTAGACCAGTTTGGTGCTCGTTTAATGCTAAACAATTAGCAAATGAACTTTTGGAATAGTTTATGGTGGGGTCAATGCTGGGAAGGACTATCAAGAGGAAAAAACCTCTTGGTTTTCCATGATCTATAGGGATTAAGGGAGGAGATTTGTTTCAAGAAAATACCTACCTGCTCTTTGCATAAATATTCAATTCTATCTCTACCAATATACTTTCAGATCAGTCCAGCACTATTTATACAATTGTTAACAATTATTACTTGACAAAAGAATAGTTCCAGTCAGAATATTTCCAGTGTTGCTCCTTTAAAATATCATTAATGCCTTATCTTTGTAGCTTTAACACAACTTCTGCACCCAGTATCTGAATTGTCAATATTGGATTTTCTTGCTACTTCATTAATGTGCTGGGAATCAGTCCGTACACATATATTAGCACAATTTTTTACTTGAAATTAAACAGGTGTTTTTTTGATACGTGACTTCACTCAAGATAATTCAATAGCTTCGTAAAGAAATGTTTCATAATTTTTCCTATTAACTGCCATTGCCTACTCTTGAACGGTTGCAAGATGCGTATAAAGTTGTTTTTGCTTTTCTACAGATCAGAAACGATACTCTATTTTCAGGAATTACCCACGTTGCGACAATTTGTATTGCCACAATGCTGTCAAAAAGGACTGCAGGTGGTGGTAAAATGAAATGAAGAAAGAAAATACTGCAAATATTCAGTGAGCCAGTGAACACCTGTGCAGAAACAATTAATGCTTTAAGTTGACCATTCATCATAACATGCTAATGAAAAGTCATTGACCTAGAAACTTAACTATTTTTACCTCGACAGATGTGTGACCTGCTGAATATTTTTCAATCTTTTATAACTGGTTTGTCAATACCATCAAATCCTACTTTAGTTTAGTTTTGAGATACAGCGTGGAAGCAGACCCTTCGGCCCACCGAGTCAGCATCGACCAGAGATCCCTGCACAATAACACTACCTACACAAATTAGGGAGAATTGTACATTTATACCAAGCCAGTTAACCTACAAACCTGCACATCTTTGGGGTGTGGGAGGAAACCGAAGATCATGAAGTAAACCCATGCAGTTCATGGGGAGAACGTACAAACTTTGTACAGACAAGCACCTGTACTTAGTATCGATCCCAGGTCTCTGCCACTCTACCGCTACGCTACCATACCGCCCTTTGCGTCCTTGTGTGCAAAATATGCTCATAGGAACTGAGTCATGGAAATTTCAGTTTGGGAAGGAGAATACCACAAGAATCAATCTCATCCAAATTGTTGATATAACCCACAAACAGCCATGGGCATGGCACCAATCCTTGAGGCTTACAACTAGTCATAGGCCTCCAGATTGAAACACAATCCTCTGCTTCCATATATGAAGCCAATTTTGCATTTAGTTAGCTAGATCTCCCTGGATCCTATGATCTCACTGGATCCTTAAGGTCCTGTCCCACTTGGGCATCATTTTCGCTTCACACAGGTGGCGCGCAAAAATTTTGCGAATCCCAAAATCCTGGGGGGCGCATCACGTGTAAATGACGTGCAAATAACGCCCAAGTGGGACAGGACCTTGGACCTTATTTGCACGTCATTTACACGTGACGCGCGTATGGCGCTTGGTGAGACGTGGTGGCGTGATGCGATGGCACGCGGTGCCCCAGGACTTTGGGATTTGCAAAATCTTCGCGCGCCACCTGTGTGAAGTGCAAATGATGCCCAAGTATCTTACCTCTTCCCGATCAGCCTACCATGCAGAATCTTATCAAAGACCTTGCTGAAGTCCATATAGACAATGTCGATGGCTCTGTCCTCATCATCAGCCGTCTTGATTACTTCTTCAAAAAACTCAATCCAATTTGTAAGACCCGTTTAAATCCATGCTGATTTAAATCATAAATCATATCCCAAATCTGAATGACAGACCCAAATCTGGTTCTGAAGAAGGGTCTCAACCCGAAACGTCATTCATTCCTTCTCTCCAGAGATGCTGCCTGTCCTGCTTCAGTTTAAACCAGCATCTGCAGTTCCTTCTTACACATCCCAAATCTGATCCTGTTTATCGAAATGCATATATATCTTATTCCTCAGAATCCTCTCCTGTAACTTACCTACCACAGATGCTAGGCTCACTGGTCAATAGTTCCCAGGCTTTTCGTTGCAGCCCTTCTTAAATAGACACACCACATTAGCCAGTTATCCGGCACCTCATCCACGTCTAACAATGGTTTAGATATCTCAGTCATAGCACCTGCCGTTTCTTCTCTAGTTTCCCACTTGGATATATCTGATCAGGCCCAGGAGATTTTTATCCCTTCATATGCCTTTAAAAGTACATCTTCTTTAAACTTTGCCACTAAAGCCACTTAACTCTTTGACATTTCAACCACGGGAACAAGGTTTAAGTATCGACATGGAAAGTCCTAATCTAGAAATGGCAATTGGTCTTTGTTACTAAAATTGTTGAGGAAAAGTGCAGTATGTATTCTACATATTTTTTTCAATGAAATATGACACTTCACAAATTGTTTTCCATTCGTGTTTAAACGGGTAGAGATTGAGGTGCACATCACTATCAGTTAAACCATTAAAACGTAGCTTAAATGCCAAAGAAAACACATGTCGTTTTTATTTTGCATTGGAAATTTGAGGCCATAAATGAGAATAAAAATATAGAAGGTGGAATTTATTTTTAAAAGATTAGGCACACTTAAAATGTTCTAAATTAAATATGATTTTTCTTCCCTTTTTAACAGTGACAGCAGTTTGACAGCTTCAACCTTTAGGGATGATTCCAAGTGGAATGATATACATAAGTAGCCAGAGAGCAGATAGAGATTGAAGCTCAGTTTACAATGAGGTTCGTCCAGATGTGCCAGACTCTCTAATTTTTATTTCCGCCTCTGAAAACATAACATATTGCCGTTTTCTGGATCGAGACTCATTTTCATTCTATTTGCAGCAACAAATACCATTTTTTTTTCTCCATTCTCCAGCCGTGATTATGAAAATGTGGCATTTATTTGATTTCGCATGGAGAACGACCAGCAGGAACTTGTGATTACTTCCAGCATGGTTTCATTTTTTTTTTTCTGTCCCACAAGACAGATGTGCTTTCAGCCTGCTTTTTTTTGGGCCATTTTGTCATACAAATTAGAACTAATTATGTGCAAAATATTCTAAAATTCATTCCGTGCTTACCCAGCACCTTTGCTGTCTGCGGCCCCAGTATAGATGAGGCTTAATGATGGTCTCACACTGGAATAAAAAAGTAGCAAGTGCCCGATGATTAGGTTTTGCACTGTTCATCAATCTGCTGGTTATCTTGCATGCTGCCAGTGCCCTGCTCTAATTACTGCACTTCTGCCTGGCAGAGTTATTGTAAAGAAACATACTGTATAAAGTGAGAATATTTAATCCTCTCATGGGATGCATTCAGAGCCTCATCCCATATCGGGGATTGATGATTTCTTTTTAAAGAAGGGAATGAGAGAACTTGCATTTATAGAATCCCGTTGACAATCTCAGGACATCTCAAATATTTTTATGGCTTGTGGACTGCACTTGCGTTGTAATCTAGGAAATGGGTCTTCTGTTCAATATGCCCCGCGTGGTGAGCCCGGTGTTTTGGGTCTTCCTGTCCAAACTGATCTCTATGTATAATTTATCATCATCCCGTGAAGCCATCAGAATTAACACATTATTGACAAATGAAGGAATTTCAATGAGAAATTTATACAAAGCTGCCTGAATAACCTTCTGTGCAGGTGAACTTCAAAGTATAGGGACATCTCTGGTTTAAACCTCTGGTTTAACTTTAGTCAGTTGGATGAATGTAATATCTGAACTTTGAATTGTGCAAGGCGAAGGGGAAAGAGTCATATCAGTGAGTGATGCCGGTCAATATAATAATGAAGTGTTCCTGACCATTGATTAAAACCGATGGCGAGCTTCACTGTAATTGTCCTCACCACCCACCCCTCTCCTCACCAACCTCCGAGCATTCGATTTCTACACCCATACATAAAGAATGAAGAAAGTGGACCAACTTTATAAAGCCTGCTGGTATTTGTTATTCGAAACCACGATCTTGCAGCAGTTAATGCTAAAAAAAAGAGTAACTAAAAACACAGGAGAGGAAACCATTTTAAGGTGAATGGGGCAAAGTTGAGGTGAGATGTGCAGGGCAAGTTGTTTGTGGGTGCCTGGAATGCATTGTCAGGACTGGTGGTGGAGGTAGATACAATAGTGGCTTGTATGTGGCTTGTGGAAAGGCACACAGAAATGCAGGGGATGGAAGAATACAGAAGATGTGCAGCCAGATGAGTTTAATTAATCATCATGTTCAGCACACAAATTGTGGGCCGAAGGGTCTGTTCCTAGAAACATAGAAAATAGGTGCAAGAGCAGGCCATTCGGCCCTTCGAGCCAGCACCGCCATTCAATATGATCATGGCTGTTCGTCCGCTATCAATAATCCATGCCTGCCTTCTCCCCATATCCCTTGACGCCACTAGCCCCTAGAGCTCTATCCAACTCTCTCTTAACTCCATCCAGTGATTCGGCCTCCACTACTCTCTGGGGCAGGAAATTCCATAAATTCACAACTCTCTGGGTAAAAAAGTTTTTTTCTCAGCTCAGTCTTAAATGACCACCCCTTTATTCTAAGACTGTGGCCCCTGGTTCAGGACTCACCCAACATTGGGAACATTTTTCCTGCATCTAGCTTCTCCAGTCCTTTCATAATTGTATATGTTTCTATAAGATCCCCCCTCATCCTTCTAAACTCCAGTGAATACAAGCCAAGTCTTTTCAATCTTTCCTCATATGACAGTCCCGCCATCCCAGGGATCAATCTTGCGAACCTACGCTGCATTGCCTCAATCACAAGGATGTCCTTCCTTCCTGTGCTGTAGTTTTCTATGTTCTACATGGTCTATGGAACAGTCCTGAAAAGTAGTAGGGGAAAACAATTAACAGTTAATCACAGGTAGACAAAAATGCTGGAGAAACTCAGCGGGTGCAGCAGCATCTATGGAGCGAAGGAGAGTTAATCCCATTTTCCTTTCTGGGTTCATGTTTTCAATGCACTGCGCTCAAATATGGCTTTGATGCCAGTAAAGTCTATAGCCTTTAGGAGGAGGGAGGGAAAAAAACATGATCAATTGAGGAGAGTTCTATTTTAATGTTGGAAATTGATTTTCTTGAACTGAAGAGAAACAAATGGCAATGGAAGAATTATATAAAAAATAATTGCAGATGCTAGATATCTGAAATCAAAATAATGCTGGAAATACCTATCAGGTCAGACAGCCTCCAAGGACAGAGAAACAGGGCTTATGTTTCAGCTCATTTAGCCCAGTTTTGTGTAATCTGTTATAAAGTGGTTTGATATCAAAATGATAATGTGTCAGTGAACATTTTGCAAAGTTTTTTTAATCTACATGGCTTGTTTTTGTCACATTTGCACTTTAAGGACAAGAATTAGAATAAGAAATTCAGAAAAGGTTTCTTCATCTTTGGGAAGTGCCACATGTGTACTAGTATAGTTGGTTGAACAAGAATCTTGAATGGATTTCAAGAAGAAATAACCGCTAGCAAACGGGATCCAGGATTAAAAAGAAATCAGAACTGATTATCCTTTTCTTTCCATCTTCCTGTGTCAGGGATGTCAGGGGTTGTGGGGAGAAGGCAGGTGAATGGGGTTAGGAGGGAAATATAGATCAGCCATGATTGAACGGCAGAGTAGACTTGATGGGCCTAATTCTGGTTCCATCAGTTATGAACATTAACTTCCTACACAACATATTTGGAGTACCCTACTGTGGAAATTCAAGTAATTATTAGTCAGAGAGTGATGGAAACAGTGTGGAAACAGGCCCTTCGGCCGAACTCGCCAACACCGGCCAACAATGTCCCAGCTACACTAGTCCCACTTGGTTCATATCCCTCCAAACATGTCCTATCCATGTACCTGTCTAATTGTTTCTCAAACGATGGGATAGTCCCAGCCTCAACTACCTCGTCTGGCAGCTTGTTCCACACACCCACCACCCTTTGTGTGAAAAAGTTATCTCTCGGATTCCTATTGAATCTTTTCCCTTTCACCTTGAACTTATGTCCTCCGGTCCGTCTACTCGATCTATTCATCTCATGATTTTGTATACCTCTACAAAATTTCCCCTCATCCTCCTGCGCTCCATGGAATAGACACCCAGCCTTATTGGCCTCTCCCTATGGCTCACACACTCCAGTCCTGGCAACATCCTCGTAAATCTTTTCTAAACCCTTTCAAGCTTGACAATATCTTTCCTATAACATGGTGCCCAGAATTTAACACAATATTCTAAATGCGGTCTCACCAACGTCTAATACAACTGCAACATGACCTCCCAATTTCTATACTCAATACTCTGACTGGTGAAGGTCAAAGTGCCAAAAATCTTTTTGACCACCATATCTATCTGTGACTAAACCTTCAAGGAACCATGTACCTGTACTCCGAGATCCCTCTGCTCTACAACACTACTCAGTGGCCGACCAATTACTGTGTAGGTACTGCCTTTACTCGACGTCTCAAAATGCAACACCTCGCACTTTTCTCTATTAAATTCCATCAACCATTCCTCTGCCCACCTGGCCAATCGATCCAGATCCTGCTGCAATCTTTCACAACCATCTTCACTATCTGCAAAACCACTAACTTTTGTATCATCAGCAAACTTGCTAACCTTGCCCCGTATGTTCTCATTCAAATCATTGATGTGATGACAAACAGTAACGGGCCCAGCACTGAACCCTGAGGCACATCATTAATCACAGGTCTCAAGTCTGAGAAGCAACCTTCCACCATCACCTTCTGCTTCCGTCCATGGAGCCAATTTGCTATCCATTCAGCTATCTCTCCTTGGATCCCATGTGATCTAACCTTCCAGAGCAGCCTACCATGCGGAAGCTTGTCGAACGCCTTACTGAAGTCCATGTACACAACATCTACAGCTCTCCCCTCATCAACCTTTTTGGTCATGTCTTCAAAAAAATTAATCAGATTTTTGATGGGATAGTCCCGGTCTCAACTACCTCCTCTGGCAGCTGGTTCCATACACCCACTGCACTTTGTGTGAAAAAGTTAACTCTCGGATTCCTATTAATCTTTTCCCCTTGAACCTATGTCCTCGGGTCCTCCATTCTCCTACCGGTGTGGGCAAGGTGGGCCGAAGGGGCTGTTTCCACTCTGTATCACTGTATGACTCTATGAATAACAATTACTTGAATTTATACAGTAGGGCATTCCAAATACGTTGTGTGGAAAGTAAATGTTCATAAGTGATGGAAGCAGAATTAGACCCATCAAGTCTACTCTGCCATTCAAGATCCCTTTCCCCCTTATGTATTTATAAAATCTTTTGGGATTGTACCTAATGCTCCCACCAGAGCTTTTGTAGGATACTCCTTAGTTCCCGAAACTCCTCCAGGGATGCACTTGATCCCAACTGCCTACACCTATCCCATGCATCCGTCTTGTTTTTGACTAACATCTCAATTCAGCTTGTCAGCCAGGCTTCCTTACATTTGTCTGCTTTGCCCTTCACTCTAACAGGGACGTACATATCCTGAGCTTTCTTTAGTACACTTTTAAAAACATCACACTTGGCCGGTTCCTTTCCAGTCAACTTGAGCGAGACCTTCTCTCATACCCTCAAAGTTGGCCTTACCCCAGTTGAGCATTTTAACATGTGAATCCTCTCCGACCCTATCCATAACTATCTTAAACCTAATTGAACTGTGGTCACTCGTCGCAAAAGGCTCCTCCACACACGTCATTAACTTGCCTCTCCCAATTTCCCAATACTAGATCCAGCGTTGCCCTCTCACATTTGGAGGCCTCCACATACTATTTAAGAAAACTCTCCTGAACACTTTTGAGAAATTGTACCCGATCTAAACCCTTCACATTATGATTTTCCCTGTCTCTATTGGGAAAGTTAAAATCCCCTACTCCAACAACCTTATTTGACCTGCAGCTGTCTGCAATCTCCTGGAATATTTGTTCTTCTAATTCCTGTTGACTATTTGGGGGTCTGTAGTACACCCCCAACAACGTGATCATCCATTTCTTGTTCCCCAGCTCTACCCATATAGCCTCACTAGGCGAACCATCCGTAATGTCACCTCTGAACACAGCCGTGACATCCGCCTTAACCAACAATGCAACCCCCCCCCCCTACCTCTTTTACCCTCACCCATCTCTCCTGAAGCTGCTGTACTCTGGAACATTGAGCTGCCAACCCTGCCCCTCCCTTAACCAGGTTTCAGTCATGGCTACTATGTCCCAGTCGCTCATACCTATCCTTGCCCTACGCTCATCTGCCTTATCCGTCAGGCCCCTTGCATTAAAATATGTGCAGTTTAAACTAATCTTCCTTCCTCGCTCTCTGCCTTTCACCTGCCTATTCTGTCCATTAACCATTCTCCATACCAACTTCTAGCCTCTCACACGCCTCTGTCCTGCAGGAGAGCCCACCCCGCTCCCAATCTAGCTTAAACCCTCCCGTGTAGCATTAGCAAACCTTCCCGCTAGGAAGGTTATTAGCACTTGAGGTAAAGATCTCTAACATTATTCACACGTTCAAAAGATCTAAGGTAGACAAAAATGCTGGAGAAACTCAGCGGGTGAGGGAGCATCTATGGAGCGAAGGAAAAAGGCAACGTTTCGGGTCGAGACCCTTCTTCAAAAGATCTAAGTATTTCTCACAAGAGCACACTACAGTGTTCTCTTGCACCTATTGACATGTTGCTTCAGCTGTTCCTTTGGGCATTACCTTACCTGATCTGACGTAATACCAATTTTGACCTAGAAGATTTTCTTTAGACAATGATGAATAAATGTATTTAGAGTATCTATTATTGAATATTTCAATATGTTTTACCTCAGGGAAATGGATTACGTGTAAGTTGTTGTCTGCTTTGCATGTCTTCCTGCTCGGCTTTTTACAATTCCATGCTGCGATTAGCAACCCTGTTCTAAATGTTATTGTGCAGCCTCCAGCAGACTGACATTAGTTCACAGTAAGGGAAAACAGCAGACGTTGTCGCTGAGTTCCAGTCAGGGAGTGGGACTGGAAGAAATGGCAACATTTGCTGCTCTTTCTATGGTCTTCCATGTTAGATGGGAGCCAGGTTCATTTGTGCACTGGAAAGGGCAACAAAGAAAATGCATCTGATCCAAGATAGATCATGTACAGGGCCCTGGTGAAACCGCACTTGGAGTTTTGTGTGCAGTTTTGGTCTCCTGATCTGAGGAAAGACATTATGTCTTTCCCCACCTATAAAACCTCCCTCAAAACTCACCTATTCAGACTGGCCTATCCTACGTAACTCCACTTTCTATCAAATTCATGGATAGTTTGTTTTTGTTTCATTTTATTTATATATTTGTAATTTGCTTGTTTTAACTGTAATAGCCCTATCCCACAGTATGAGTTCATTCCAAGAACTCTCCCGAGTTTAAAAAAAAATCAAACTCATGGTAAGCACGGAGAATGAACGTGGCGGGTACGTCAGAGTTCGGGGACGTCTCTTAGCGGCTCATACCGCTAACGGCAGGTACTTGGGAAGGCTCGCTAACGGCAGGTAAGCTCGGGAAGACTCATGAAGATTTTTCAACGTGTTGAAAAATGTCCACGAGAGCCCCGAGTACTGACGAGTGGCCATTACCGTTAATCTCCGAGTTCGAATCAGGGGAAACTCGGGAGAGCTCTTGGAATGAACTCGTACCATGGGACAGGGCTTTAAGGTGTCCCTGAGTGTTCTGAAAGGCGCCCATAAATGCATTATTATTATTATTATTATTGCTATTGAAGGAGTGCAGCAGAGGTTCACCAGGTTAATTCCCGGGATGGCGGGACTGAGATATGATGAAAGAATGGATCGACTGGGCTTGTATTCACTAGAATTTAGAAGGATGAGAGGGGATCTTATGGAAATATATAAAATTCTTAAAGGATTGGACAGGGTAGATGCAGGAAAAATGTTGCCAACGTTGGGGGGAGTTGGCAACGTTGGGGAACCAGGGGTCACAGTTTAAGAATAAGGACTGAGATGAGGAAAAACTTTTTCACACAGAGAGTTGTGAATCTGTGGAATTCTCTGCCGCAGAAGACAGTGGAAGCCAATTCACTAGATGTTTTCAAGAGAGATTTAGCTCTTAGGGCTAGAGGAATCAAGAGATATAGGGAAAAAGCAGGAACGGCGTACTGATTTTGGATGATCAGCCATGATTATACTGGCTCAAAGGGCCGAATGGCCTACTCCTGCACCTATATTCCATGTTTCTGTTATTCCCCAATTCTGAAAACATGGGGTATCTCTGCCTGAAGGGATCTGATCAGGTAACAGAAGAGCAGACAATCCTCCCAGTTGCTTTGTACTTCTTTCACATACATCCTCCATTGTCCAGGCTGACATCAGATTCTGTTACTTTAGATAGACTCAAAATGCTGGAGTAACTCAGCGGGTGGGGTAGCATTGCTAGAGAAAAGGGATAGGTGAGGTTTCAGGTCGAGACCCTTCTTCGGACACTTCACTCTTTCCCTGCACTCTTTAGTTGAATAAAGTTCATGCGAGAACTTTGACACAAAATAACGCAGATCAAGACCTCTCGAAAAGGAGCCACTCAGAACAAGAGCACATGGAGAATAAAGACTCTGACCTAATATGTACCAGCAACCCGTTTCACAATCTGGAATATTCTGCTTCACCTGAATTGTAAACCCTGAAGGACCTACTGCTATGCGGTGGAGAACTATCAAAGCATGCTCTAAGTAATATATGTGAGAGCATTTCATCTCATTTTTCTGGGAGCAAGTGAGCCATAAGACAGAGCTGAGTGGCATGTAATAGCGAAAGGCATTGCAATGGGAGTTAAATTTAAATAATAGATTGGAAAATGGCTCAGATTAATGCAGCATGATTATTCATTGAATTTATTATTGTGAAGCCAGTGCAATAATTAATATTAAGGAAGAAGCTTGCAATAAAATCTGAGGCTCCAGATAGTTAACATGATTTACACCTGCAAAGACAGCCTGAATTCTAAACTGCAATCCACAGGCTCATTGCTCACTATTCCTCTCCTCTGTGGAAAATAATCCTTAAGGGTTATTTATTTCTCAAAGTGAAACTCAAATTTTTAAAAACAGCGAAATGAATATTACAGAACTTGAAATTGGTGTAATATGTGGGAATAGAAAATGAGATTGAGAGAGGTGAAAATTATAAAAATAGGAGAGAATGGCAGCAGGAGATGAAGTTGGCAACATAGCTGTCGTGCTTTCGAGGGTGGCACTGTAGCACAGCGGTAGAGTTGTTGCCTTACAGCGCCAGAGACCCCAGTTTGATCCTGACCACGAGTGCGGTCTGTATGGAGTTTGTACATTCTCTCTGTGACCGCATGGCTTTTCTCCGGGTGCTCCAGTTTCCTCGCACAATCTAAAGACATACGGGTTTGTAGGTTAATTGGCTTTGGTAAAATTATAAATTGCCCCTAGTGTGTAGGATAGTGCAAGTGTATGGGGATCGCTGGTCGGCGTGAATTCCATGGGTCGAAGGGCCTGTTTTTGTGCTGAATTTCTAAAGTCTATCCCATCGTTAAACAGGATCATGGTTGATCTGATTTTAGCCTTGGCTGTTTTCTGATTTGTTCCCCTTAACCCTTGATTATCTTCTTTGCATCTATCCTGTCAAGGCCGATTTGCATCACTCTCTCTCACTCTTCTAAATGCTAGTGAGTTTAGGCTCAACCTGTGCAATCCTTCGTCATGAGACCAACACTCACACATTACATAGTACTGGCAATTCAACAGTAGTTGGAGGAAGAGTTCCCTACTTTATACTTTAGGACTGGAAAATTGCAAATGTTACTCCACTGTTCAAGAAGGGAGCGAGGCAAAAGATTTAGTTTAGTTTATTGTCACCTGTACTGAGGTACAATGAAAAACTTTAGTTGCGTGTTAACCAGCCAGCTGAAAGACAAGAGGGGAAAACAGAAGGGAATTTGTAGGACGTTTAACCTGACTTCAGTGGCCAGTAAGATATTAGAGTCCATTATTAAGGACGAGGTTTCTGAGTACTTAGAAGCACATTGCAAAATAAGCCAAAGTCAACATGGTTTTATGAAGGGGAGATCGTGCCTGATAAATCAGTTGGCGTTCTTTGCGGAAGTAAATAGGATAGAGATAGGATGTTGTTTACGTGGATTTTCAGAAGGCCTTCGACAAGGTGCCACACCTGAGGCTGCGAAAGAAAATGAAAGCCCCTGGTATTGGAGGGAAGATGAATGTTAGCATGGATTGAAGGTTGACTGAATGGCAGAAGACAGTGGGAATAAAGGGGGGCTTTTTCTGGTTGGCTGTCGGTGACTAGTCAGTGTTGGGGCTGCACCGCTTCAAGTTGTATATCAATGATTTGGATGTTGGAATTAATGACTTTGTGGCCAAGTTTGTAGATGATACGAAGATAGGTGGAGGGGCAAGTAATATAGAGGAAGCAGGGAGTCTGCAGAAGGACTTGGGCAGGTTGGGAGAGTAGACAAAGAAGTGGCAGAAGGAATACAGCATAGCGATGTGTGTAGTAATGCATTTTGGAAGTAGAAATAAAGGCATAGACTAGTTCTAAATGGGGAGAGGTTTCGGAAATCAGAAGTGCAAAGAGTCTTGGGAGTGCTGGCACAGGATTCCCAAAGGGTTAATTTGCAAATTCAATCAGTAACAAGGAAGACAAATGCAATGTTATTATTTATTTCAAGAGGACTAGAATATAAAAACAGGGATGTAATGCTGAGGCTTTACAAGGCACTGTTCAAACCGCGTTTGTAGTATTGTGAGCAGTTTTGGGGCACAAATCTGAGGGGGGAATGTGCCGGCGTTAGAGACCCGGGTTCGATCCTGACTACGGTTGCTTGTCTGTACGGAGCTTGTAAATTCTCCCCGTGACCTGCGTGGGTTTTCTCCGGGATCTCCGATTTCCTTCCACACTCCAAATACGTACAGGTTTGTAGCCTAATTAGCTTGGAATAATTGTAAATTGAAACTAGTACCTGTAGATTGCTGGTCAGTGTGGACTCGGTGGGCCAAAGGGCCTGTTTCCACGCTGTATCACTAAACTAATCACTTACAGAGAGTCATAAAAAGGATTAGTTTAAAGA
The DNA here is from genome assembly GCA_963514005.1 of Raja brachyura. Next base: position 46,546,551 of record OY740781.1, on the reverse strand, counting down.
AATGACAATAAATATTTTTATTCTAGATGTCATAGTGATTCATGGTGTTGAAATAGTCCTTCTGCAGAGAATACATTATCAAAGGAACAATTTTCTCATTGATAATAATTCATCTGGTGTCGAACAAGGGAAAAGTAAATCTAAGACAAGTAGGGAAATACAACCCTAATCTAATTCACAACATTTTCTAAACTATAGACAATGTTTCTCACCCAGGTCTTCCATAGAGAGTGCTGGAACCTTTTACAATTAAAATTGTGATTTTACCTGCAACTAAATGGCTAGAAAATGATCCAGCGATCCTCTGTATATTTCTGAAGATTGAACAGATCCAGCGATAAAACAATAGATGGCATCACATTTTGAAATATAGAGGCTAAAGTATTATAAATACTGTATATAGATTCCAGTACTTTACAGTTTTTGCAAATTCTTTGGTAAAAACATGTATCAATTAAAGTCATAATGCCTTTCTCCATTGATTTATTGTTTCATAGGACCTGCAGAAAATGTTCTTTCCCCAAATATTCTATTTCCTTTGTGATCTGTTTTGGCAAAATACAAATTTGGAACATTCTTCATTTATCTCATCTCTCTGGCTTCCTGGAGACACCACATGTCTCAAAACACTGTTCATCTTTAACAGTGTCATGACATTTCTGGCCCAGCAAATACTGTTTAGTGAAGACAACCAGAATTGGCTCCACTACTTCCCTCTCTGTGGGTACCTGGTGCCTGGTGTCCAGTAAATTACATACTTTTACTGTGTGGACATGAATTATGTCATCTTCTATGCTTCACTTTCAGATTTTATCACCTCATCCGGCTACCTTTCATTAGCAAAACATTGTTATATTTTCATATGAAACGTTTCCAAACAGTATCCAAGCCAGCAACTTGTTTTACACGCTGCTGAATACCATGCTCACCACACATCAGTTTTAAGTGGTAATAATCCTCAGTTATTCTCTGTTTTCTACAACTATTTTATGTCCTCTCATTTATCATTTTTCTCATCCAGCTAATTTTCACCACATGTGTGCAACACCATTACGCAAACACTTCAAATCCTATCACTTCAGTGTTCAAGGTTCGGTTTACATTGATCTTATTTGTTCAATGTTGTTAACTACACAGAAAAATTAACATTTCACCTCAGCACCAGCTTGACTTTATGGTTGCACATTCTTTTATGTTGTTTAAGTGCCTTTCTTTTTAATTGCAATCACTTATTTCAGTTCTTTGTTGTTTCACTCTTCTAAAGTCATTAACCAACTCAAGTGAGCATTTTCCCAGAGATCTGAATCGGTTACTCTAAAATTTAATTACAGGCCATCTTATATCTCTGCGGAGTTCATCAGAAGATTGGTTGAGAACAGACACGTTAATTTCAAGCAGAATTCTTACAACCAGCAAATGGAAGCATTTACAGCAAGGTTATGATGAAAACCCATATTAGATCATGAAGGTGCGCAAGGTTAATAGATACAAGGTTAGTTGAAGCTTACAAGAATAAGAGTAATGGATTTGTTATTAGATAAGGATATTAGTAAATGAAATAGAAAACATAGCTTAGGTGGAGATCATTTTATAGCAGGACAGGCTGAAGAAACAAACATTTTTCTGTCTTTTCTATTCATTTTTGTTTAGGCATTTCAAAAGGTCATTTAATGATAGATTCTATGACCTTTGACTAAAAAATGACCTCAATTTCAGTAGTGGTAAGATACTCTTATCTAGGGTTCTTCCCCTTTAATGTTTGTTTAGAAAGCGAATGGTATGTTAGCATTCATAGCAAAATGATTTCAGTATAGGAGCAGGGAGGTTCTACTGCAGTTGTACAGAGTCTTGGTGAGACCACACCTGGAGTATTGTGTGCAATTGTGGTCTCCAAATTTGAGGAAGGGCATTCTTGCTATTGAGGGAGTACAGCGTAGGTTCACAAGGTTAATTCCCGGGATGGTGGGACTGTCATAAGTTGATAGAATGGAGCGGCTGGGCTTGTATACTTTGGAATTTAGAAGGATGAGAGGGGATCTTATTGAAACATATACGATTATTAAGGGATTGGACATGCTAGAGGCAAGAAACTTGTTCCCAATGTTGGGGGAGTCCAGAACCAGGGGCCACAGTTTCAGTTTTGGTCTCCAAATCTGAGGAAAGGCATTCTTGCCATAGAGGTCGTACAGAGAAGGTTCACCCGACTGATTCCTGGGATGTCACGACTTTCATATGAAGAAAGACTGGATAGACTCGGCTTGTACTCGCTAGAATTTAGAAGATTGAGGGGGGATCTTATAGAAACTTACAAAATTCTTAAGGGGTTGAACAGGCTAGATGCAGGAAGATTGTTCTCGATGTTGGGGAAGTCCAGGACAAGGGGTCACAGTTTAAGGATAAGGGGGAAATCTTTTAGGACCGAGATGAGAAAAACATTTTACACACAGAGAGTGGTGAATCTCTGGAATTCTCTGCCACAGAACATAGTTGAGGCCAGTTCATTGGCTATATTTAACAGTGAGTTAGATGTTGCCCTTGTGGCTTAAGGGATCAGGTAATCAGAAGGCAGGTAAGGGATACTGAGTTGGATGATCAGCCATGATCATATTGAATGGCAGTGCAGGCTCGAAGGGCCGAATGGCCTACTCCTGCATCTATTTTCTATGTTTGGTAATGCCGGAATTAATCCATGGCAGTTAATCCATGGCAATAAATAATTTGTAAAACATTTGAATTGTTTCGGCATTGTGAAGTAGACTTCTTAAACTTTAAGTTCTAACTAAAAAGTCTAACTAACAGCTAGTGGAAATAATACCTTTTCTTTCTTTTGGTCTTGCCATGTTATTCTCTCTCACTTAAAAATAACCTCTAAGATGTCACTCTAATTATGCCTTCAGGCCACTGATTTCAGAAAGGTAGACAAAAGTGCTGGAGAAACTCAGCGGGTGAGGCAGCATCTATGGAGCGAAGGAAATAGGCAATGTTTCGGGCCAAAATGTTGCCTATTTCCTTTGCTCTCTAGGTGTTGCCTCACCTGCTGAGTTTCTCCAGCACTTTTGTCTCCCTTCGATTTTCAAGCAACTGCAGTTCCTTCTTAAAGATTTCAGAAAGGTACTGGGTTACAGAAATATCCTCTAGTTAAGTGTCTGTGGGAGTTATTTTCGAGGAATACATTTAAAAAAAAAAGAAATATGTTATTGTTGTGGGTGGTCTTGGTGTCAGTACTAAATTGTACATTTGGAGACAGTGCAGTGCAAAAGAATGAAACATTGTAAAATTCTACAAACAATTAAATACAAATATTGTAGTCAATCCTTCCAAAGCAGAAAAATATCATGGGGCCTCGCTAAGAATGGAGTTCTGGAAAAATCTTTTATTTTATTATTTTTTAGCATAGATCAAATTGCATAGAGCTGTACTGGACAGATACAGACCCTACGACCCATCCAGTCTATGCCAACATGTTGTATTGGCCCTTTGTATCTTTCAAATGTCTTGTAAATGTCATAATTGTATCCACTTCCATTGTTTTCTCTGACTATCCTCCAAGTGAAAAACATTGCCCCCGACGTCCCTCTAATCTCCCTCCTCTCAACCCAAACCTGTGCACACCTGTTTTTGAATGTTCTTCCCTGGGAAAAAAGATTGTAAACATTTGCCTTATCCGCATCCTTACCAAGTACCTTGAATGACGCTCCAACCAGGCATGTTGTAGCAGCTTGTTATATATAGAGCTTCATTCTACTTTGCCATGCACTTTTCTTATTTTACCTGATGATTTGCTATCCTTTAATCTCCCCCCTCTTTCTTCTCTTCTGTTAGCTTCCAATGAAAATACTTAATGACATCCTGTCACTTATCAAAGAGTTTTGCTTGTGCAATGATGTAAGATTGTAACTTTTAAGATTAAGATCCCATAGGAGAAGCAAATGAATACAAAATAATGCTTCAAGTTTAGAAAGGATAATTTATAATGCAAGATACTGGAAGTGGGTGGAGAGCGTTTTGAAAGAAAGACACAAGAAAGCCTGATGGAGAAAATAAAGGAACAAAGAGTACTTGGTCCTAAAGCTGAGGGTAGCACCATGGACCAACATAAATGAAAAATAAAATTATAGACAGTTTGCAAACTAACATATTTATGTTACAATACCAGTGTCTACTCTCAGAACAATAGATATACATGTATCAATAGAAAATAGTTAAAAAGGAAAAAGATCATAAAAAAGATCACATTGATAACAATGGGATAGGAATGCAGTAAATATATTTGTGAGGGAGATGCGTGTTCCCGCTCTCATGACAGTACAGCAAAACATATTTCTTGTAATTTAAACACTTCGATAGAGTACACTGAGATGAAAGTACAATAGTGCTGCAGAGCTCGAACAGATATGCTTTTTACAGGGATTTCCACAATGGTTTGCAGAGACCAAGCCTGATCAAAACATATTTTCAACTATCCAAGTCAGCAGTGCAGTAGACCATTGTGGCCTTTTCTTTTAGCTGGATGTGTAGCTTTACAATAAATGCTCTGTTTAGAGCATTGTTTAGAGCTATAAATGCTCTGTTTAGAATCCATGTTCTGTTGGGATGCTGCCTGACCTGATGACATAGTCCAGCATTTTGTGTTTAAAAAAAAACTATTTAGATACCCCCATATTAGCCATTGTTCAAATTTATATGGGCTGTGAATGAAAAGTAGCCGGTCTATAAACATAATTGTGCCGCAGGCTTTAATGCAAATGAATGCAACTGAGATAATGTTCATTATATAATGTAAAAAAAAGCATTCTTACTCAAATACTTCATTCGAATCCTAATTTCCACACTACTTGAGCTAACAGATGTTAATGTGATGGGCGATGCACACATACAGTCCAAAACAAATGGCATGTCTGTTGTGTTATTTGTTAATGGTCAATTCATGTGAAAACAAAAGCTTTGTATTTGGTGTTTCCATGTGTGGAAACATCCAAACCAGAGAAGATACTTGATCAAATTCTCATCCTGTGTTGAAATGGATGACTTCAGATGAGACAATATATTTGGTGCTGGATTAGGCACCATTGTGTTGCACCTCACAGTCAGAATGCTCATTGATTTAGTTCTTGACTTTGTTCTTTAGTGCAAAACCAATACTAGTAAATAGTTTTGCATCTTTCGTGATTTCTACTTTGAGTATGGATATGTGCTGCAAAGTGAACCTGGGGACTATCGCTGGCTCAATGAGTCCCTCCCTAATGGGCTAATGTATTGTACGCCCGCTTTGAACAGTAGGTTGGTAGAGGAATGGCATCCACTATGCCAGTCACGGGTGCGCCTGGGCCAAGATTGCCCTTCCTGAGAGTGAATCAATGGAAAACAACTGGCTCATATTAAGTTCCCGCGACATCATCAGGTCCTGCATGGGCCAGCTGGTGTGGGATTCAGACATCTTAATCTTCTCACTACTACATTCTGAAGTCCCCACCTACATTAAGATAAAAAGTATGGTAGCGTGCCTTAATGAATATTGTCCATTTGGCTCTGACATCTACTGTCATAAAGTGCTTTGAGAGATTGGTGACGGTGCACATTAACTCTAGCCTCCCAGCCAGCCTTGATCCACTGCAGATTACTTACCATCGCAACAAGTTCACAGTCATTTCTGTCACCATGAAACCCATCTTTAAAACACATAGACAATATTTAATCAACTATAGATCTGCCTTGAACTCCATAATCCCATCCAAATTTATCTCCAAACTGCAGGATGCACGAGTCAGCACCCTCCTCTATTACTGGATCCTCAACTGTTTGTGAATGATCCACTACAACATACATGGTGAAACACAAGTCTTTATTCCATTCAGAAGTACAGAGCATTTAAACTGCACAGCCGTGCTCTCCCAGCTCAGCATGGTTTCTGCCAGCAGGCTGCCCTCGTTGCGTAGTAGGGTAATACCATGTAATGGGTGGCATGTATATATGTGTAGTGAAGATTATAAATGGCATGGATTATAAGGGTTAATCTACATCCTTCCTCTTAAAGAAGTAAAGCATATAAAGAGTGGTTAGTGGAATATATATTGTAAAACACCAGTATAAGGTGTGTGCATTTCTTATTTTACTTGTACATGCTTGTGCATATATGAGCACATAAAACAAAGCTGGTCATGCACGGTTCAAGCATAGCCGGTGAACTTTCCAATCAGCGGGTTTGGCTTGTAGACACGACCTGCACGTGTACGGTAGTGCGCCTCATCCTTCTCTGAGGAAATGAGTCCCTTATTGGGTGAACGCGGAGGAGAAGACACCGGTGGAGATGGGGGCATCGGGGAAGGCAGGGATGGTGCCGGCACCGGTAGTGGAGTTGCTGGAGTGGCATTCACGGAACATGGGGTAAAACTGACCGGCTGGTCAGGGTAAGGATGGGAAGGTGCCGGTCCATTAACCGGGGGGAGGTGTTGGTGACCAATAGGCTCCAATCAGTGAGGATGCATGACACACACACATCCTCCACAATAATTCTCAACACAAGAGCCCAACAAAGTTGCATTGTCAGTTCTATATTATACTCCCTTTACCCTCATGACTGTGCACAAGTTTCATGTATTTTGTCTTTTGTTTCATGTATTTTGTGTTTTTTTTATGACTGTTGGCAAATTACCCTCCTGGGATAAATAAAGTTCTATCGTATCATGTCATTGGAGCAGAATTAGGCCATTCAGCCCATTGAGTCTACTCTGCCAATCAATCATGGCTGATTTATCTTTCCCAATCAACCCCATTCACCTGCATTCTCCACTTATCCCTAGACGACTGTACTAATCACGACTCTTGTCAATTTCTGCTTTGAAAATGCCCAATGACCTGGCCTCCATGGCCGTCTGCGGCAATGAATTCCACCGATTCATCACCCTCTGACTAAGGAAATTCCTCCTCCTTTCTAAAGCTGCGTCTTTTTATTCTAAGGCTATGGCCTCTGCTCCTTGACTCTCCCACAAGTGGAAACGTCCTCTTCACATCCAATCTATCCAGGCCTCTCCATTGAGAGGCAATTCCATTGACAAGTTTGCAAATGTCACCAATGTGGTCGGCCAGTTCATGAGCCAGGGCGAGATGGAGTACAGGAAGGAGAAAGATAACATAATAACACTTCCCCCCTAATGACAGCAAGATGAAAGAGCTAGTTATCAACTTCAGGAAGGGTGGTGGAGTATGTGCCCCAATCAGCGGCAAAGGTGCTGATTGAAGTAGAAATAGAAATGGTTGAGAGCTCCAAGATCCTTGGTGTAAATATTACCAATGACTGGTACATACTACCAATGATCAGTTGCAGATCAACCTCATTGAAGCAACAGTAAAGAAGGCACACCAACATCTCTACTTTCCCCAGAAGTCTGAGGAAATTTGGCATGTCTCTAATAACTCTTATAAACTTCTACATGTGCACCAGAGAAAGCATATTATTGGGTTGCATCACAGTTTGGTTTGGTCGGCCGAGACCCAAGAAATTGCAGAGTTGTGGATGTCGCTCAGTCCCTTACACAGACCAGACTCCCCACCATTAACTCAATCTACACTTTGCTCTGGCTTTGGAAAGCAGCCAACACAATCAACGAGCTTTCTTACCTCCGTCGAGCAGAAGATACAGAAGCATGAAAGCACGTCTACAAGACTGAGGAACAAGGTCTGCACTTCTGTTACAACTTTTGAACGGTCCTAGGATACAGTCTGATTCTCATTTACCTCTTTGTAAAAATTGGACTTTGTCTCTGGAACTGTTATGTTACAATGGTAAGAACTGTATTCTGCATCTTTTCCTTCACTTTATCTATTGTACTTGAGTTTGGCTTTATTGTATTGTCGGATTTAATTGGGTAGCATGCAAAAGCTTTTCACTGTACCTCAGTACATGTGACAATAATAAACCTAACGGAGAGAGTCTGGTGAACTCACCATCATCCTCTTTACACCACTGCAGAAAGTCAAAGTTTGCCCACTATAAGTACATAATGTTGAATATATAATGGTGTATTTACTAATGTATTCAACAAATTTCAAGCATGAGTCCACAATGGGCAAAAGGACGGAAACTGAAAAAGAATTGTGATGTAAAATAATTATTGCTGCCTGTTGATGATTGGTATATATATTTTTATTTAGTTAATTAGTTGTCAAGGAATTTAATGTCCAATGTTTCCTGTTATTTTTGTTAATTCATATCATTGTCGTTTTTGAATGTTTTGGCACAGATTTTTATACTACATTTGACTGCATATCAAAGATCACTACACCAAATATAATTGATTAAGTGAAGAGGTTTTACAATTTTTGAAGATATGCTAGAAAAAAAAATCACTGTATAAATGTGTATTTTCTTGATTCTTGCACTGCCTGCAGGTTTTTAATTCAGTCATTAAGGCTGTTTAGAAAATGTCAGGCTAATGGCCACATTAAAATAATGCAGACGACGCTTTATCCCAAATGCGTTCATATAGATAGAACTGAGGAAATTACAGTGTAAGCCGCTAAATGTAAATTTGTTTATTCATTCCATAAAAACTACAATAATGTTTATAACACCATAGATACATTTGGATTCAAAAAGTGCTTCATTTTTACTGCTCACTGCAAAAAAAGTGTTGTAAGCAGTATTCACTGCACATAGGAGTTAAGATACATTCTTTACAACTAACAAAACTTGGACAACGAGGATGTCGGGGCAAAGACCTTTCTATCCTCTTCTACACCATCAGTCCATTTGTCGTTACTTACCTTTCACCGTCCACCCTCAACAATTCTGGAATTACCACTGCATCTTCACAATGCACTTATACTTTAAGATCCTCTCTGGAAACCCCTTCACTGACATAACTTTTAATCACTCCTCCTAATAGCTACTTCTATTGCTTTTCATGGAATGCTGTAGTAATTTAAAATCAATTTCGAAGCAACTCGACTATGTTTTCAGTGTAGTTACTCTGTGAGATTCCAAGCTGCGTGACAAAATAAACTTGAGAGCACAGTTGCAAACTGAATAAGATGGCAGGGTTATTGGGAAAGAGCAAAGGACTGGGACTAATTGGAAAGGTCTTTGGAAGAAGTGATGCAGGCACAAAAGGATGAATCTCCATCCTTCTGGCCTGTATGATTCCACAATGTTTCGTTATTTGGAAGAGCACAAGAAAGAGCATATGGCAAATGCTTTGTTTAGCGAACACAATAACATTAAAGTTGCACAAATCTCTTATATATGGCAACAATGAGCATTCTATTCATGTTCAAATGACAAAATTATGCATCCTCATGTGGTCAGGATTCCATTAATTCCCAAGCTGGATGAGGGGGGGGGGGATTGGAACTTAATCACCACCTGCAGTTTTAGCTTAAGTAATCGAGGTAAAGATAATCTTTCATAGGCTGTGATGAGGGGTGAATGTCATCATTTATTTAACGTATCAGATAATCTCTTAAAACTTGATGGAAGTCTTTTTTTAATTAAAAAAACTTAAGATTGTCAATTTTCTCCAGAAGGCACAACAAATACTTGGATATGGGCATAATCAATGTAGACATTCTTCACTTCATCATGTGGATGACACAGATTAATCTTTTGTGGAGGCATGTCACGTCAGCTGGCTTCCATAACAACCGGGGCAATTTCCAACCACGACCATTAGTAAATGAGCAGGAGTGGAGCTCTGGGCCGAGCTCTGCTTTCCCAATCCTTTTCCCAACCGGAGGTCATGCGCACTCAGAGAGGGTAGGCCGCCAAGCCTGGCCATTGCTCACTCCGTCGACTGGGCCTCAGAGAAGAGGTGGAGGGAGATAGCAACAGCGGCGGATGCTGGACAAATGGCCCAGTGATGCAGGGGTCTTACGTTCCGCGCCTTCGAGGTCGGCTGTGGGAGGCAACCCCCTCAGATTAAGGGCTGAAGCTGGCCTGGCGTGGAGATGAAGATCAAATGACGACTGGAATGGAGGCGACGGCTGCAACAGGCTTTGCGGCCAACTGCAGCTGCAACTGTAAAATGGCACCTCTTGCACATAGACTTAGTGGGTTGTTCTGTTCAGGTTTCGGTTAATTTAATACATTTGAATAAACCAGTACAGTGCAGGAACTCGTGCTTTGGCCCACCACATCCTTGCCGACCATTATATTAGTTCAAAGTTATCTCATCTCCCTGCATATTGTTTATATCCCTTTATTCACTGCCTGTTAAATTGTCCACCTAAATGCCTCTTCTATGTTGCTATGATATCGGCTTCTACCATCCTTGCTAGCAATGAATATCAAGCACTGACCACTCACTGTATAAAACACTTGCTTCACTCATCTCCTTTAAACTTTTTCCTGTCTCTCCTCAAAACTATGCCCTCCAGTATGTGCTGTTTTCATCCTTGGAGACAGACTCTGACTACCTGCATCCAATGTTCCAGAGAAAACAATCTACGGTTGTCCAACCTCTCCTCGTTAGTAATACTTCCTGATTCCTGCTGAACCTCTTCTGGACCTCTTCTAATGCATCTACATTCTTCCTGTAGTGTGGTGACCAGAACTGTACACAACACTCTAAATGTGAGGGTTACACAAAAAGCTGGAGAAACTCAGCGGGTGCAGCAGCATCTAAGGAACGAAGGAGATAGGCAACGTTTCGGGTTGAGACCCTTCTTCAGACTCTAAGATTTTATAAACTGTAACACGTCTTCCTGACTTTTATTCTCAATGCCCCAACAAATGAAGGCAGGCATGCCATATAACATCTTCACAGCACTATCTGCTTGTGTTACCACTTTCATGGAGCTATGGTCTTGCACCCCAATATCTCTTTGTGCATGAATGCTCCTAATGAACATGCCATTTACTATCTAATTTCCTCTTGCATTTGACCTTCCAAAATTTGACCTCCTAAGGGTGATCCTCACCCTTGACTGGATTAAACTCCATCTGCAATTTCCTAACCTCAATTGATCGGCATTCTATAGTATCCTTTGATAACCTTCCTTACCATCCACACCTCTACCAATTGTCCTCTCAATTTCAGGAATTTAATACTGCTTTGCCAATTCCAAGGCAGAATGGTTTCAATGACAAATATGTCACTGTATATGCTGCAAAACCTAAAAATTGTCATTTTTGGTTTTGAGCACCATATTAAAATAAACTATAGTGAAAACACCCATTACAGGCATTCCCCATTTAGATGTGATAATTTCCTGACTTTTTCCTCATTTAAAAAATAAAACATCAACATTAAACCACTTAATCAAAAAACTTATCAAATACATGTAAAATAGTAGGAAGAGCATTAGTTCTATCTTCAAGATAGTGCATTAATTTTAGGAGGACATCTTCATTTTACAATCCAAAAGCTTTCTTGGAACTGTCTTTCAGCAAATGTCTTTCTGATGTCCCCTGCTACTGCATTTCCCCTTCATGCTTCACTTAAACTAACAGTGACATGTGCTAATTTGTTAAGGCAAAGGAAATGATTGGCTATAGAACTCAGTCTTATTAATCAGCTGGCAAATGCTGCCATAGTACGCTTCTTTTATCATCCGATGATTCAAGTGACCTTTCACCTCAGAAATCACTCATTGGCCCTGCAGAAAAGAAAATGGCCTACTCCTGGCAGCTCATTTCTCTTGTTGTCTTCATCCATATTCAAAGACATGTCACAGCCACCTAGCTAGAAGAAGCTAATCAAAAGGAATTTTCTCCTCCCGTTCCACAGAGATACTAACACCACTGCACTGCAATCAAACTCTTTTCAAAATGCAATCAGGACAGAAGAAGCCCAGTTCAATCAGTGCTTGAAGGAGCAGCGAGTTTTACAATTTACTCCCATCTTTGCAAATGAAATCTTTACAATCGGGCCCTTCTTCATGATCTTTGGTTTAAACTGCAAATTGACAAAATCCCACAGCTGTCAACATTTTGCTCATTGAGCTAGTGAGGATTTATTGGGAGGCAAGAAGGTGGGATGGAAATCATGGGTGGGGTTAGGTGGAAGAGAGCCTTCCCAAGCCAAGAGGAGTGACGAACAACTGGCGGAGAATTGACATCTAACAAGTTCACTGCAGATCATTCATCCCAACATTATCTGCCAAGAGCCAGACCAAGATTGCTAACCCATTTTTCCCTTCTTATGTATTCTGGTTTCCCATGTTGTTTCAGATTTTTTTAATTTGTATTTGGAAAGAAGAGAACTGCTGGATGGGAGAGAGAAAATACGAAGCAGGAACAAAAGAGTGAAACAGATGCAGAAAGTGAAAAAGCCAGAGGAAGGACGAAAGAGAGAATTCAAGTCTATTGTACCATCACTAAGTCAATGTTACTAGGCTGGAAAACTAACAAGACTTAGACTCTGAGATTCTTCAATCATTTTTGCATTGTGTTCCCCAGATTCAGTTACAGTGATGAAATATAATGACCTGCAGTGAGCCTATGTATGAGCAGCCAGCTGCAAAGAGAAAGAAACAGGGCTATTGGGATACGAGTGCTCAGACCCCATCAGATTTGACAGGCTTACCCAACCTTGAATTATTTGAACCGAGTTTCAGAAATAGTTTAAAGCATGAATGTCAGGAGAATGTTCATGGCTGACATCATCTGTACACAGTTATATGACATTTTCTGTTGGCAGTCTGTTCGTGTTTAAAGGATGACTGTAATGGGAATATAATCATAAGAATAGGGCTGCATTGTAGTAAAAGATAACATTTCATTCTTCATGAAAATCCTGCCATTAATTAGATTAAATCTAGTTCTCAGCTTTTGTCCCTTCCTTAATTAAAATTGTCGCTATTTCTATAGTTTAAAGACTAGAAAAAAATATGAATCTTAAGTACATCCAAAAGAACTTCCTCATTCAAAATTGCCTCAGAAGGTGAAGAATTAGTGTGCTTACGCAGTCAGAAGTTCAGAGTTTCACGCACCAAAAATTCACTTTGCAAGAGACTTTTTATTAGAATTACAAATTTTAAATGTATGTACCAATTAATGATCATCACTTGACAAAATTATAGTGATCACAAAAAAAACAATAACAATCCAATGTAGGAGTTAAGATTGGTTAACAATTTAACTGTTAAAAATCGTTTGATTTTGCTGGGGAATGAGATGTGATTGACTACTTTCATTCATACCACACTGTTAGTAAATCATTTCAAGGTTCTGGCTAATTAGAACCACTTGCTTCCTTCCCATTCTGAAGATTCAATAGTTCACATTATTCAGATTATGTGCATACTAAATTCACACATAGCTTTTGGAAAATCTCTGATGCTGAATTTATATTCTTTTTTTAAAATGTCATAAAACTTTAACTCTGAATGCATGTGCAGTGCTCCTTCCTTTCTGCAGAAATAATGAGACCAATACCGTGGTCAAGAAGTTCCCGAAAGGTTGTGCAAGGTGAACTAATCAATATGGAACATCATTGATAATTTTCACTTATGTACCTTCTCCCGCTGCAAAATTCATGTACACTCCGGGTTTGAGGCTGTGATAGATCCAACCCTGTTAGAACCCTTGGATTGGAGAAGAGGGACAAAGGAAAGGGACCCGGGCTATAGACCGGTGACCCAGAATAAGCCATGCATAGGGAATAACGTAATTGTGTGAGGGGCACGAGAATGACATAGGCTAGAGAGTACACGGTTGGATTTCCACAGTGTCATTAAATGTCTGTAATAGTTGGGATCATATTTTACACTGCAAAACATGACTTTCAATTGCATAACACTGAACGTAACAATGTCCTGCAAATGAGTACCTTGGCAGCAATCTCTGATCTTACGGCCCAGGGTTGCAGGCAAACTTATTTATTTTTATTATTGCATTTACTGTGATTACAACCTCAAGGTACAGGCTGTAATTGTGATGTATTCTGCATCATATTACTGTGCATTTCAAAAGTGAAAAACAAGCCAGAAACCAAAGAAACTAGAAAACCACCCCAGGGACACCGCATTTGTATCCACACCAACTGCCGACGAGTAGGCAGTGCACCTTCTCCGGGAAAATGCTCAGTTGCAGCGTTCACTTTATCTGTCGCTAGGAGATACAGCAATGAACATTTGTAACTTGTGATGATCATATTCAATGCAAAACATTTTATAATTATCCTCGAGTGCATTTATGTGATGGGCTGACTAGTTATTTAGCTGTACAATTAATGTAAAATTCTCAAGCTTAATTTTCACTGTGCTCTGTTTCCAAGCACGTTGGTTTATAAAATTGCAGCACTCTCATTATCTCAAAGCAAAGAAGATATTTGGAAGTTCAACAAAAATATATTAATCTGCGTGTGAAGACTATGCACATTATCGACATTTTAAATTAAATATACATTTGTTAGTTTTCTGCTTAATTGCCAGCGATTAAAGCAACTGAGGCAAGTGTGAGGGAATTGCTTTAGCACTAATCCTTCTTCAAATCAGTAGATTCCAATCATGCATGGAATAATTCAGAACCCTCACAACATCTGACAAATTAAGGGCATTTTTTACTCCTGTGACTTGGTGGCAAACCTGCAAGCAGTTCAGATGGGCCGTACAAAGGTTTGATCTTTTCCTGGACTGCTTGATTTTAACCTGCTCCTCAGAGCAGATGGAAAGGACAACCACTGGGTCTTTCTCCTTAATGATGGATTAAACTCTAATCATGTCATCACATATATCAAGCAAGAAAGGGTACAGAGAAGATTTACAAGGATGTTGCCAGGACTAGAGGGTCTGAGCTATAGGGGGAGGTTGAGTAGGCTGGGACTCAATTCTCTGGAGCGCAGGAGGATGAGGGGTGATCTTTTTGAGGTGTATAAAATCATGAGAGGAATTGATCGGGTAGATGCACAGAGTCTCTTGCACAGAGTAGGTGAATCGAGGACCAGAGGACATAGGTTTAAAGTGAAGGGGGAAAGATATAATAGGAATCTATGGGGTGACATTTTCACACAAAAGGTGGTGGGTGCATGGAACAAGCTGCCAGATGAGGTAGTTGAGGCTGGTATTATCTCAACATTTAAGAAGCAGTTGGACAGATACAGGTACCAAACACAGGCAGGTGGGATGAGTGTAGCAGGGATATGTTGGCAGGTGTGGGCAAGTTGGACCGGCGGGCCTGTATCCACACTGTATCACTCTATGACTATACCAAATATTGCATTAAAACGAGTGTGCCAGAGAGCGAAAGCCATTGTGGCCAACTTATCGGGAAGAATAATAAGGATCACAAGAGAATAAAATAAGTAAGTGATAGTCAAATTAAAAGATAACGTCTGAGAGGAACTCTGCAGGCCAGGCAGCATTTGTGGAAGGAATGGCCGGGCTATATTTTGGATCATTTACAGGTTTCTGAGGGCTCCCGACCCTAAACATAGCCTGTCCATTCCCTCCACACATGCCGCTTGACCCACTGATTTCCATCAGTACTTTGTGTTTTGCATAAGATTCCAGCATCAGCAGTTCCTTGTGCCTCTAAGTAATTTTTAAAACCTTTTTTTTAAATTTCCCAGAGTTCCAGCAGAAGGAACTGCAGATGCTGATTGCAGTAGCTGCCTCAAAAAAGCTGGCAAAGACCCACACCATCCTGGCCACACACTCATCTCCCTCCTACCATCAGGTAGAAGGTACAGGAGCATGAAGACTGCAACGACAAGGTTCAGGAATGGCTTCTTCCCCACAGCCATCAGGCTATTTAACCTGGCTCAGACAAAACTCTGATAACTAATAACCCATTATCTGTTATTTGCACTTTATTAGTTTATTTTTTCATGTTTGTATATATTTATATATGGTATATGGACACACTGATCTGTTTTGTAGTAAATGCCTTCTATGTTCTGTGTGCTGATGCAAAGCAAGAATTTCATTGTCCTATCAGGGACACATGACAATAAACTCACTTGAACTTGAACAACCAAAAACAAGACACAAACCCGAGTAACTCAATGGGTCAGGCAGCACCTTGGGGAATATGGATAGATAACATTTCAAGTCTAGACCCTTCTTCTGACTATATTAGGGGGGAGAAAGCTAGAAGAGGGATGGGGATGGAACAAAGCCACGCACGTGATAGGTGGATGGCTTTTTTTTATTGGTGGATGGTTGGATAAAGGCCGGAGATGGGAAGCAGATAAAAAGCTGTGTGATAAGGAGAGAAGACGTGCAAAATGTGAAGCCAGAGGAAGGGATATGGGTAGAAGGGGAAAGGGGGGCAGGATGGTAGGAGTAATGGGTAAGCAAGCAGGTGGGACTTTGGGATGAGAGGGGGTAAAAAGAAGTGGGAGGGGTGTGTCGGTGAAAATTACCTAAAATTCAATGTTCTACCGTGGTGGTTCAACTACCCAAGCAGAATATGAGGTGCTGTTCCTCCAGTTTGCATACGGCCTTACTTTGGCAATAGAGGAGGCCCACGAGAGAAAGATGGGTATGGGATGGGAAGGAGAGTTAAAATGATAACAACCATTGCTGGTTAGATCCAGCAGTGCTTGGAAGACCAAGTGCAAGTGTTCAGCAAAGTAGTCGCCAAATCTACGCTTGGTCTCGCTGATGTAACGGAGGACATGTCAGGAGCACCAACTGTAGTAGATAAGGTTAGAGGAGGTGCGTGTGAATCTCTGCCTCGCTTGGAAGGGCTGCTAGCGTCCCTGGATGGATGTGAGGGAGGAGGTGTAGGAGCAAGTGTTACATATCCTGAGGTTGTCAGGGAAAGTAGTGGGCAGGGGGCTGGTTTGAGTGGGATGAGTGATCCATGGGAGTGGTCTCTGCAGAAAACGGAAATGGGTGGGGATGGGAGGATGCGATTGGTGGTGAGATATTGTTGAAAGTGGCGGAAATGTTGGTGGATGATGAGCTGGATGTGGAGACTGATGGGATGAAAGTTAAAGCCCAGAGGAACTATCCTTATTCGGTCTGGGCGGGGGGGGGGGGGGGGGGGGGGGGGAGGGAGCAAGAACAAAAATACGGGACATAAAGGGGAGGCGGGTGAGGAATTAATCTATAACAGCTGGGTATAAACCATGTTTACTAAAGGCAGAGGACACTCTAGGATGCCCTAGAGTGGTCTCTTCGGAGGCAGAAGTAGGCATAGTGAATAATTCTAGCAGTAAGTGAAGGGTGAGCATTCTTTCTTTCCCTCAGTCCAGTGGCGGAAATCCCAAGTGGGGCCTCTGTGATTGAGAGGCGGGAGATGATCTCCTCTCCCCTCTCCCCCCCCCCCCCCCCCCCCCCGTTTATGGAAATCCAGGTTTTAAAACCCGGTGAAATCTCCGCTTTCTGCAAGACAGTGGGGGCGTGACTGCTGATCGAGGGCGCCGATAGGATGAGAGAGATGTCGGTCAGCAGGCAATGGGGCAGGACATGATGATTCAGCGCGATGATTGAAGGAGGTGTCGGTCAAAAGAGGAAGTAGGAGAGTGGGACTGAGGATAGAGTGTGGTGATTGGAGGAGGGAGAACGTTCCCAGGTCATAGGGTCACAACGGCAGCTCTGGACATCGATCTGCGCTTCATCCGCAGCCAGGATTGATCCCGGCCAGCTCTCCAGCGCTGCAATCGCTGCCACTGGACCATCCCTGTCCCCACCCGAGTGCCACCCCCCCCCCCCCCCCACGCCCGGGGGTGGCCAGAGACGTCGGAGTCAGATGGGCGCGGTACCTCCAGGCAGCACAGAGAAGCAGCGCTAAACCAAGCTCAACTCTGCCTCTCCCGCTGGGTTAACCTACAGCCCTGCCTAGAATAAAGCGAAATGTGGCCCAGGCTTACAGGCAGTGTGGAGAAGCAGCGCTAGCTCCATGGTCCAGGCAGGGCAGTAGGCTAATCCGGCGAGAGGCAGAGCTGTGCTGCATTTAATGCTTGATTGAGCTGAAATTACCATTCACAGGTCCACGGCAGAAGCTTTCCAAGCCCGCGTGTGTGAGTGAGTGTGCGCTTGTGCGTGCGGCCGCCAAGAAATTGTGCCCACCCAGTCCCCTCCATATTTTAATTTCCGTCACTGCCTCAGTCTAATGGCTGCATGTGAGATCCCAGACTAGGGTTGAGAGCAAATCCTAACTCATCCTGAAAGAACTATCCAGTGCCATTCTATACATTTATCTTGGGATGCAATACCTTGCAAAATGCCTTTTGAAAATAAATATATAATCTATCCATGCATGTCAATATGCTGTGGTTTCTTCAAATAATAGTTTAGCAGATACAGTTCTGCTTGCACACCTCAATCCCCTTAATAACAATGTTCATTTAATTACTTGTTTTTGTATAAGAAACACTGTAATAACAGCACCTATATTCACGTGACTGGGTTACTCAACTTAATTCTTTCTTGCCTTTGGTAAAGAAAATATCCCCATTCCCTCAGTTAAGAGCACTATTTATTAGGTAGTCAACATTTACGAAAGGTAAATCATGTCTGACAAATCTTATAGAATTTTTCGAGGATGTAACTAGTAGAGTGGATAAGGGAGAACCAGTGTGTTAATATATATGTGTTATATCTGAACTTTCAGAAGGTTTTCGACAAGGTCCCACGTAAGAGATTAGTATACAAACTTAAAGCACACGGTATTGGGGGTTCAGTATTGATGTGGATAGCGAACTGGCTGGCAGACAGGAAGCAAAGAGTAGGAGTAAACGGGTCCTTTTCAGAATGGCAGGCAGTGACTAGTGGGGTACCGCAAGGCTCAGTGCTGGGACCCCAGCTATTTACAATATATATTCATGATTTGGACGAGGGAATTGAATGCAACATCTCCAAGTTTGCGGATGACACAAGTTGGGGGGGCAGTGTTAGCTGTGAGGAGGATGCTACGAGGCTGCAAGGTGACTTGGATAGGCTGGGTGAGTGGGCAAATGCATGGCAGATGCAGTAGAATGTGGATAAATGTGAGGTTATCCACTTTGGTGGCAAAAACAGGAGAGTAGACTATTATCTGAATGGTGGTCGATTAGGAAAAGGGGAGATGCAACGAGACCTGGGTGTCATGGTACACCAGTCATTGAAAGTAGGCATGCAGGTGCAGCAGGCAGTGTGGAAAGCGAATGGTATGTTAGCATTCAGAGCAAAAGGATTTGAGTATAGGAGCAGGGAGGTTCTACTGCAGTTGTACAGGGTCTTGGTGAGACCACACCTAGAGTATTGCGTACAGTTTTGGACTCCTAATCTGAGGAAAGACATTCTTGCCATAGAGGGAGTACAAAGAAGGTTCACCAGACTGATTCCTGGGATGTCAGGACTTTCATATGAAGAAAGACTGGATAGACTCGGCTTGTACTCGCTAGAATTTAGAAGATTGTGGGGGGATCTTATAGAAACTTACAAAATTCTTAAGGGGTTGGACAGGCTAGATGCAGGAAGATTGTTCCCGATGTTGGGGAAATCCAGAACAAGGGGTCACAATTTAAGGATAAGGGGGAAATCTTTCAGGACCTAGATGAGAAAAAGATTTTTCACACAGAGAGTGGTGAATCTCCGGACTTCTCTGCCACAGAAGGTCGTTGACGCCAGTTCATTGGCTATTTTTAAGAGGGAGCTGGATGTGGTCCTTGTATCTAAAGGGATCAGGGGGTATGGGGAGAAGGCAGGTACGGGATACCGAGTTGGATGATCAGCCATGATCATATTGAATGGCGGTGCAGGCTCGAAGGGCCGAGTGGCCTACTCCTGCACCTATTTTCTATGTTTCTAATGTTCTCCAATTGCCTGTTGGACTTCCTGAATCTGTGTCACATGGGAGCTGGTGCCTCATAATACGGGCCATTGTACACAAGTCAGTCTGGCAACTGGGCTATTCCAGGCATCAATATTGACATTGACCCTCTACCTCACCTAATGTCCCAAGAAAGACATGATCTGTAAAAGGACAAAGTAGCTGATTCCACTTCTACAAGCCAAGATATTAAATCAACTGCTTTAATGACCGAGGACAAATAAGTTAACACAATCTACAAATCAAACCGGGCCTCTGCTTGAAGCTTTACTTACAAGGGCATTAAGAAAGTGAAAAAACGACTACATTTGCCAGGCCTGTACAAAAATATACATGAACAGGGCATCCATGAAAACTAAAGTCATAATAAAGGGAAAAGAAAATCAAAATTTGTGTTTTAATCTAAGCACCAGTGTACTGCACATGCACAGGACCCATGTGCTCATACTGGAACCACATACCAGGATAGCCATGGAGGCTGCTGTTTGCTCTTCAAGATCAGATTTTGTTGCCTGCAGCAGACCAGCGTTGCTCTGTGATGCATATCAACAAGAAGCTGAGATTTCATGCCATGTACTATCTAGCAAACCAAAGGTAGCAGGCAATGAACAATAAGGTGTCACAGAAGAACAGCAGGAATAAGACGATCAGATGGAAGAAGATTACCATAGTCTTTTCCTGCGAAGATTCATCATACGGGAAAGGGAGGGAAATGGATCAAGTGCAGGCAGATGGGATTAGTTCAAATTCGTATCATGGTTGTCACAGACATCATGGGATAAATTGCCTATTCCTGCACCATACTGTTCTGTGTTCTTTATTTTCAGTCAAACATTGGCCAAGACACAAGGGATTTCAGATAGAGGGGCAATTTTCAAAATGAGCCAGCAAAATAAAATTCCTCAGTGCAAACCCAACACTACACTCTTTAACTCCAATGTAGCATGGCAAAAAACTGGCAGATGCCACAGACAATTCCCAAACATCTTATAATGTGGATCCACCTGCTCTCATAATAACATAAATTCAAATTGATCCTAGTTCCAAGTAATCCCTTACTATAACCTTCCTGTATTGCCTGTTGAGTGGCACGTCACTTGAACGACTCTGACATCTGCATCAAAACATTTCCTGTCATTACTTTCAATGCAGGTTTAGGCAGTGGTGTGCAGTAGTCTATGACTCCATTACCATTAAAAACTCTGAAAGTTATTCATCACTCTCAAGCAATTTCTCAGCTGTGTGTGCATTTCACCGAGGCAAGAGCATTTTTCCATGGAAACTTAAAAGGATTTTTCAAAACCTACCTTCGGATGCGGTGTACCTAAAGAGTTGTAAGAGGGTATTTATGAAGTGTATCCTCTCCTGAACCCATGTCTATAACTGCACATAGTTAATCCCAATGAATATCTTTAAATTGTTCCTGATGATTGATTATTTCGCCAATTATCATTATTAAGCCAATAGGTTTTCCGGTTCTCACATGGGATCAAGTTAACTTGTTTCCAATGCTTTGGGGGTGTCCCCTGAGTTCAATTACACCTTCTTGATGATCTTGCAGATAATTTGTGTCAAGTCTCACTGAATACCATCAGATGTTCCTGAGGATTTATCCACGTTGAAGCAGTCAGTCTGAAACCTTCATTTTGATAATAAAATCATTAATTTGCGAATAGATGGAATGCATTTCATCATAAGGATATCAGTGTCTTCTTCTGTGAATATTTCCAGGAATTACTTTTAGTTCATATTCAATCTCAAATCATACTTGCACCCTTGAGGGATGTCAATTCATCTTTGATAATCCCTAACTACTGGAAGATTGGTTAACAGTTGTATTTAGTGTCTGCAGTTATGTTCATTACCAGTTCTTTCAATGCCTCTCTAATACACTTTAGCTTGGAAATTCTAGTGTACCCAGGTGGGAGCTTTCAACTGGTGTTGTGGTAGGGCATTAGCAACTGTTTTTTTTATCATGGGCAATCCTTATTCAATTTTTGCCGAGTCCAAAGCCCAAATCATAGGAGGGGTGGGGGGAAATTGAATGTGTGATATACATTCTCGGAACTAAGGATGAATTCAGGGCTGAGTCCAATCTGTCTTTTCGACACCGAGTGTTAATATGGTCATGTGCAGGAAGGAACTGCAGATGCTGGATTAAACTAAAGATAGACACTAAAAGCTGGATTAACTCAGCGGGTCAGACAGCATCGCTGGAGAAAAAGTATAGGTGACGCTGAGGGTCGAGACCCTTCTTCAGATATGGTGAAGTTAGGCTGGCTCAGGTCAAGTTTGGGATTAAGTCTACATTAAAAGTAATTATTTTAAGATCAAGACAAAATCTAATTTATCAACTGACCCATTGGTCTGACTGGCAAAGAGTGAACATTAGATGCAAAAGATCTGATTTTATGTGACCATGTTTTGTCAATAGGTTTAATCTTACTTACAGTTATATGGTGAGTTCAGTAAACTTTAGTTTGCTAAGAGGTTAAATGTATTACTTTATCATGAAAGGAATAATTTTTCCTACTCTCTCACTGATGATACACTACTCTATTTTTCTTCATAAGAACCAAGGCATTAAAATCTGTGGCAAGAATGAATTTCCAATCTTCCAATCTACCGCTTTGCACCCTTTGCTCTTTTTAAATCTGGACTCTCGGTAGCCATAACAGTATATTCTACACTCCATTTATTTTTTCTTTGCACTATGTGATATCATCATGATTTGACTGGATAGCATGCAAAACAATGTTTTTCACTGTATCACGGTATGTTACAATAATAAACCAATAGTAATATCCACCAGGGTGCATTGATAAGAAGGCAACTATAAAAACAAGGATATGGAAATTCATACACAGATATTGAACTCTTACTATATTTTATAGAATAGAGAATGGAAACATATTAAATTCCACTACATATCTGTACCTCAAGTAATAATCAGGGGTGTTTATTCCGCGGATAATATTGAACCTGTCAGAACCATGGTATTTAGCAGATCTATACAACCGGATTACTTACTGATTTGACAATCCCAACACATTTATGGCCAAAACTACAAAGACAGTCTCAGACCTACCAAACTAAAACTGCAGCTGCAAATGTTGGCTCACAAGCATTTTAGGCAAAGTGATGAATATTCAAATCCCACTGGGTTTCTTCCCGGTTGGTAGCCACATCAGAACTAATGTTGATTGATGAAGCACTTGCTTGCATGTAACAAACTTTCTATGTTCATAGGGGTGGCACGGTGGGGCGGCGGTAGAATTGCTGCCTTACAGCGCCAGGGACCTGGGTTCGATCCCGACTGCGGGTGCTGTCTGTACGGAGTTTGTACGTTCTCCCCGTGACCTGTGTGGGTTTTGTCCGGGATCTCCGGTTTCCTCCCACGTTCCAAAGATGTACAGGTTTGTAGGCTAATTGGCTTAGTATCACTGGATATGACTCCTAGTTTGTGTAGGGTAATGTAAGTGTGCGGGGATTGCTGGTTGACGTGGACTCGGTGGGCCGAAGGACCCGTTTTCATGCTGTATCTCCAAAACTAACAATCAAAAAAAACAAAATCTGGTAATTGTTCAGTGGCTCAATCTCCACACTAGAAATACAATTCATTACTGTAGCATTAAGAGCTTCTGCAAAAAATAGATCACAGATCACGTCTACGGTGTGACACAAAGCCTGCCTTGGAGTTCAGTATGGTCACGTCCTGGGAACCCTGATTTTAATTCATTGAAGAATCTCCAGCCCCTGCTGATTTTCTTTTAAAGATCCAAGTACTTTCCTTGTAAATGCCTTGTTCTGATTATGAAAGAAAAAGTGTAGAGAGAGAGAGAGAGAGAGAGACTAGGAAAATGAGTTATTTTCATGATAAAATGGCACATTTAACCTGATAGCATATCCTGGAAGTTTACTGAACTCACCAGAGAACTGCAAGTGAGAGATAAAACATAATCACATTTTAAAACTGCAAATATCTTTTATAAAAACAGATCTTTAGCATCTAATAATCTCTCTTTGACAGTCATTCCAGTGGGTCAGTTGATAATTTAGATTTTTTTTTGGTCTTAAAATAACATGCTTATATTGTAGCAACGATAGGAAAAAAAAACTAGTAAATATTAGTTCCCAAGAAGGTCCATCTGTTTCTGAATATTCCTGCTGTAATTTCCTGTGAGACTTGTAAAATGATCTTTCCTGTTTGCGTAGATTCTCAATGCCATCCATCACTTGGAAATTGGCCAAGAGTGTACAATTCACAACTGCAACATCTGGGACGGCACCTCTTAAAGTAAGTGACACAGCAGGAAGCTCATGAAATGATTCAAAGCTCTGAAACTTTAACAACTGTCTCTTTCATTTTTTTTTTGAACACCACAGTTTCCGTTTTCCTCCAAGCTCTCCCCACCCGAGGACATTAGCTTCATCTTGGTGCATGATTCATTTGGCACAAACAGCCCTCTGGTACTTGAGAACATGACTGTTATTCAATTATTCATCAGTCTATTTGTGTACCGGCCTTGGCAGTAAATGTCAGTAGGTTATCTGACCATGGGAAGGTAACAGCCAGGTCCAATTGAGTTTTCATCCAATTTCCATCCAGGTCCATTTCCAGAAGAGAGCACTGGAAATTGGAGATCCTGGAGGAAACCCATGCAGGTCATGGGGGGGGGGGGGGGGGGGGGGAACATATGAACTCCGTACAGAGAAGCACCCATAGTTGGGATCAAAGCTGGGTCTCTGGCGCTGGTGAAGCAGCAACTCTACGCTGCATCTCCATACTGCCCCTTCATTTGATCTTGCTACCAAGGTACAATGCTTACAGTTAAGTAATTTGCAAAACTTCCCTACTTGGATGATAGTCTGGCAAGAACACTTGAAATCGCCTGGCCACAGATTTCACTACCATTCATTGATTAAATGAGTATGGTACCATTTAGATGCATCAAGATGACATACGAAAAGAAGATCTATTCTATTGTAAATTATTCTCAGAATAGCAGTGATTGGTTAGGGTCATAAACCACAGAAACAGGCCCTTTGGTCCAACTTGCCCATGCCGACCAAGATGTTCCATGTACACTAGTCCCACCTGCCCGTGTTTGGCCCATATCCCTCTAAAACTTTCTTATCCATGTTCTCGTCCAAATGTATTTTAAATTTTAAAAAAATAGCAGGTTCCACTGAGGGGCTCAGAAGATATCGTGGGCCATGGCAGGGACGCTATTTGAACCTTGAGATTAGATTACTGCCCTGATCTCATGTGAAGAGAGGGTTATTTTGGTTACAAAAAAGTTCTGCCATGGCTTTACTCAGTTATTGGTCTCTGTATTGACAGCAGTTGTTGTTACTGACAGAAAAGGTGTTTTGTGTTGTTATTAAAGCATTAAGCCTCCTTTGAGCGGCAGTAGTATCAACTTGTAGGAAAGAACTGCAGACGCTGGTTTAGACCAAAGATAGATACAAAGAGCTGGAGTAAGTCAGCGGGACAGACAGCATCGCAGGAGAAAAGGAATAGGTGACATTTCCGGTCGAGACCCTTATTCAGACTTCAGTATCAATGGGTTGCCTCAAAATGAGGTTATAATGCTGGCATTTCTGAATTTCAGCCAGAAATTTGAATCATGGTGCAAGCGGTGATCAGGACAAAGACCTTAACACTGAGTTCATATCCAGGAAGGTCCTCCCATCCTGATGGAATGATCTCTGGCTCAACCGCGATATTCCTGACTCTTGAGTTCAAGTTCAAATCCTGACTGCCCAACATAATGGAGACCAGCTCTGAACTAAGGGTTGATATTTCTATTCAATGTGCACAAATGGCTCTCCTCTCCCTGTATAAAGGGTATGTGATTTGTTTTGGATGATTGTAGCTCAACCAGAATATAAAATCCATGACCAGGACAATAAGAAAGCATTCCTGACTCTCTTCCCTTGTAAATATTTATTCTCCTGGGTTCACATTTCCGAACTCGTCAATCGTTATCTCACACATATTCAT
Source organism: Raja brachyura (assembly GCA_963514005.1). The sequence continues at coordinate 46,520,845 of OY740781.1, read as the reverse complement.
CTCTGGCATTTGTCCAACCATCTGCCTATTGAAAAGACCCCTCACCTGTATCTACCCACCAACCTTCCTCTCTTCCAGCTTTCTCACCGCCACCGCCCCCCCCCCCCCCCCCATCATCACAATCAGTATGAAGAAGGGTCCCAACCGAAACTCCATCTACACATGTTCTCCAGTGACGCTGCCTGACCCATTGTTAGTCCAGCACTTAATATCTTTATAGATTAGCAGTGGACTTTAGTACCTATGCTCAAGTTTCCACTGCATCGAGTTAAATAAAAATGAAAATCAGTTGGTATGTAAAATGAGTGACCAATTTTATGATGGACAACCTGCCTTTGTAGGTCTCTCAGTTCAAAGGTGTGTCAAAAAGGGCTAGAGGTTTTCTTGAACTGGAGTCAAACAGTTACCTGCACATGGTATTCTGATAACAACTATATGTTAAGACAAAAGTGCTGGAGTAACTCAACGCATCAGGCAGCTTCCCTGGAGAACATGGATAGGTGACGTTTTGGGTTCTGAAGAAGGGTCCCGATCTGAAATGTCATCTATCCATGTTCTCCAGAAATGCTGCCTGACCCATTGAATTACTCCAGCATGCTGTCTCTTCTTTTGTAAACCAGCATCTGCAGTTCCTTGTTTCTATGTACGGCTCTAACTGTTGTCATAGCCAATGAGTTTGCAACTGGTAGACTGAGGAGGATGTGCCTCTTATCACAATGGGAATAAGCAAGTAGTGGGCCTGAAGGGTCGAGCTAATTTAATAGCTTAAAATAAAAGTATCTAGATCCTTATTCGGACCACCTGTGAATAATATCAAGCAGGCACAGTGGACTTTAAAATCCCAGTGATATTTTATCAGACAAGATGCCTTATCCTAACAGATGGTTCTAAATTAAGTTGTTGCAAAGTTATCGCTGATGAAAAAAAATAGGTTGACTCAAGTTTCACTTATTTTTGAGGTGTAACTTTAGACTAGATTAGCAGATTTATACAAAATCATCTAACTCTGGGAGACAATTTTTATTTCATTTGTTCAATGAGAGTAGCCAATGCAACACTACGTGCATTTCAGTTCTCCTTCTGAAATGACCTTGATAAAATGATGCTGGAATACTTTCATAAACCTGTACAGCCCATGCGATGAAGACATTAAAAGAATGTTTTTCGACAAGGGTTTACAGGATTTTGAGCAAACAATGATGAAAAAGAAAAACAGTGATGTACTTTTAAATCAGTGTTTGGATTGGAACTGATGTGACAGTATGTTCACTTTGTCCTTGTCCTTGCAGGTATTAGTGACGTCTGGTTTGGGAAATATTTTGGAGCAACTCGTGATGGACTGAATTAATATTGTGTATTCTCTTCATGTGCTTTGTCTAAGAAAGCGCAAAACTCTTCATTGTTTTTCGAACTGCACTTATCCAGGCTTTTCCTGGTGCCATTCAGATGGCATAAAGATTCTGTGGATCAGGGAGTGAATCAGACACCACAGGATACCCAGCCCCCGACTTGGTCTTTTAACCGTGTAGCAAGGAACTGCAGATGCTGGTTTAAAGCAGAGAGAGACACAGAATGCTGGAGTAACTCAGTGGAATCGGCAGCATCTCTGGCAAGGAGAGGAATATTTATCCAGATGATCCAGCAACGTTTCTGGTCAAAGTTACCCCAGGTCGGTAGTGCCACTGAATGCCAAAGGGAGATAGCGTCTGTAAATAAATGAAACCATGGAACTTGACTGGCCTCAGTGCTGTCATCGGAACCTGGGTGGACTAGCTGGCAGAAGTATTTGCGGGCATCTTTAACCTCTCTCTACCCCATTCTAAGGTTGCCACTTGCTTTAAAAAGACCACTATAATCTCAGGAATAAAGCAAGGCAAGGTGCCTTAAGGACTACCGCCCAGTGGCTCTGATATCCATTATCCTGCATTGCTTTGTCTAGCCAGTCATGATGCACATTAACTCCAGCCTCCAAGACCGTCTAGATCGATGGCCTACCAACACAACAGATCTATGACAGAAACATCTCCCTGACCTTACAATCGTCTCAGGAACACACGGATAACAGGAACACTTGCGTCAGACTCCCCATTTAATGACGATAGTTCCACCATCATTCTAACCAAACTCCCAGGCCAAGGTCTCACCACCTCCCTCTGCCATTGATCCTCAACTTCAATCCTCAAGGTGCATAGCTGATATAACATCCTCCAGGACAACTCTCAATGCTGGGCCTGACAGGACTGCACACTCAGCCCATTGCTCTACTCCCAATACATTCTCAACCGAGCGGCCATATAACTTCATCTGCAGGTTTATAGATGACACCGCTGTGGCGGGCTAGATCAGAAACAATGGTGAAATGGAAGTACAGGATAAAGATGGAGAGTTCAGTTACAAGGTGTAACTAGAGCCCATTTTTTCCTTCCTAGTTACCACCATGACCAGGAGTCCACTGCCATGGTGACTGGTTACATGACAAAATGGTCATCAGTTTGGGCAATGGGTGGCAAATGTTTATTTCATCAGAGAGGCATCACAGCTCATTCCAATGTGTCCTTCAGTAATGTACACACAATGAACGAACTGTGGAGCTTTTTTGAGCAGGAAAGAACTGCAGACACTGGTTTACACCAGATAGGCACAACATGCTTGAGTAACTCAGCGGGGCAGGCAGCATCTCTGGAGAGAAGAAATGGGTGACATTTCGGGTTGAAACCCTTCTTCAGACAGTGTGAAGGGTCTCCACCCGAAACGTCACCTATTCCTTATCTCCAGAGATGCTGTCTGTCCCGCTGAGTTACTCCAACATTTTGTGGGACTTTCTTTATCAGTGTGACTTAATTTCATGCAGACATGTGCTCCTTGCCAACCAAACTATAGGCAGAGCTTTGTAGTATGACATTAAACTGATTTGTTTTGTGCAATCGAGCTGCCATTTGAATCCTTGCAGAAGAAGTTGGGAATATGTCTGCCTTACAACAATATGTTAGCTCATCTCCATCAGCAGGAACACAAGAGCTTTATCCTCCCATTTTTTTTTTCTCCACCTTGTGCTGACTACCTCGAGTGCGCTTCCTGTCATCTGTTCATGCTCACAAGCCAGATCTGGCTCTTGTCTTAATTGCTTTCTTCAGAAGGTGCATAATAATTACAGCAAATTAACTTTTGCCTTCTCTGCTGCCAACTTGTGGAATTCAATGCCCATACTGCTAAAAAAAATGTTCAGCCTTATCAGCATTTAAATCATGTATGTGTAGTTACTTATAATTAACCTTGGCTGAAATGATGACTGCTTCCTTGATTGTTATTCATTGTCATTACCTAACACATTGACTGCTGCAACATTTTCCTGCATTGTTTTCCAGAACAGTAATAATGTTTTTTCATGCCAATGCTATATGCCGCAGCATAGGTATTCATCTGTCTTTTACCCACGGTCTGATAAGCAGCTTGCTTTTCATCCCTGCAGTATATGACATTAGAAACCAAAGGATGCAGTTACCTGATGAAATGGGTTCGACATGGGTCTTTCATCTTCAGGATTTGGCTTCAATTCAGTCCAGACTGATGAGATGAAAGTCTCGCCTGTCTGTTGGTTGTCCTTTGCAAAATGCATTTGGGCACTCTCAATCTACTTCCTAATAGGACAGGCTCACAGCACAAAAAAAAAATTACCAAATTGTAAATCTCATTCAGAAAGGATGGCTGCTGTCAGGGAGAGAAATATCATCCGCGTGCAGTAGTGGCTGCCAGGCTATTGTTGAGCTTTATTCTATATCAAACTGTTCTACAGCTGACCTGGGATTGCTTGATGCTGCTGCAAAGTATCCAACATAGACACAAGAATTACTCTGGTTGCTATCTGCAGTGATATTATAAATGTTATAAAGAACATGGTTGTGATGCTGCTACACACTGCAACCAGAATAATCATTAACCTTAGGAATAAAAAAGGACATCGTCTTACATCTCACTGACAGTGCACGTGAGTCTGTTTCAACATGTAACATGGATCGGCCACTGCTGTGTTTGCATCAAAGCAGAGCGCTTATGGTTTGTTTGTTCAGGTGTATTATACACTGAAGCACAATGTGATATTTTGCCATAAAAGCATGGCTGCTTCTTGCATGGTGTGATTCCTTAAGGGCACAGCAAATCATGAGAATATAGGAGCAGGAGGAGGCCACTAGATTCCTCAAGCCTTTAGTATGACCACAGCCTGTTTGCCCCAGGCCCAAATACTTTTTTTTTGGCATCAGTTCCCCATTGCCCAACTCTTCTGAAATGTAGCTTCCTCCTCTCTAACTGCTCCAATGATCTAGCATCCAAAAAGCCTCCGAGGTAGAGAATTCCAGAGATCAACTACCGACTGTGGGAAGTATCTGTGCATCTCAGTTTTAATTGACCCATGCTCCAATCATGTAACTACTGGTTTGAGATTCCTCTGCTGATAGAAACATCTCATGGGCGGCACATTGCGCAGCGGTAGCATTCCTGCCTTACAGCGCCAGTGATCCGGGTTCGATCCTGACTACGGGTGCTGTCTGTATGAAGTTTGTAAGTTCTCCCTGAGACCGCTTGGGTTTTCTCCGTATGCTTCGGTATCTTCCCACATTCCAAAGACATACAGGTTTGCACGTTAATTAGCTGTGGTGAAGATTGTAAATTGTCCCTAGTGTGTAGGATAGTGTTGGTGTACAAGGATCGAGATTTGGCGTGAACGGTGGGCTGAAGGGCCCGTTTCCATTCTGTATCTCTATCTCGGCATCTATCATGTCATGTCCTCTCAAAATCTTGCATGTTTCAATAAAATGGCCCCTCATTCTTCTAAACTCGATATGGTTTTCTTTTCCTTTAGCTGCTCTTGATAAGATAGCAATGTTACAAAATTTTGAGATTTTAAAAATCAAGTCTGCAATTTATCCCATCAGATAAAGCATAAAAAGAAGTTTAATTTGACACCTATTTCACTTTCATGTCTTCAGTATTAAGAAAGTTATGACCATTTTCATACTCGGAAATTAGCATCTTGTTCCCCATTGCCTTTCAATTGACTTAACTCAAAAGCTGTGATCTAGAACCGTTAAAAGCCCATAACTTTCTTAAAACTTAAGAGAACTCAATGAAATTTTCAGTTATTATAGATTGAAGCATTCTGAAACAAATATGAAACAATCTTACTTGGTTGACCTGAAATTAAAGCATATAATTAGTTAGTTATCTAATTGTAGCTAATTACAAAATTCAATGAGGAGATCTAAACATCTATCCATTTCTTAAGAAAAGATAAACTTTTTTTTAATTGCCCAAGTGTCCAAATAACATTCACAAAATAATCCACAATATAACATAATTTTTAAATCTCATTTTCATGAATTTCTGGGCCAAATGGAAGGAATTTAGTGTTTAATGCCTGTAAATTAATGGCCATTTAAATCAACTAGCGAGTGGGTTTTAGTGGAATGCGGTGGATTGGAACGTTGTGGTTTGCTGTGAAGTCGGTATAAAAAATACAGCCGGTTCATACATTTTTTTTGGACCCCATTTCGCAACATGAAAATATTATTAAAGCCTCCATAAAAACCAACTTTTAATATAAAAATAAACTGTGTACCTTTTTTTCTCCCCTACGCAAAATCCTTCCCATTATCGGCGCTCACGGCTTTTGAAGGTGATTTTTAAATTACTCTAGATAATAAATAATCTAGCGTAATTTAAAAATACCTTCATTAATGAAATGTCGGAGCGATTTTTCTTCCGCAACGAAATCGCCCGACATTGATCGATTTGCCCAGTCTGAAGAAAATCGGCACTTTAAGCCCACCCCCCTCAGAAAGGCGCCAAAGTCGCGCACACGGGGAGCGGCAGAACTGCAGCGCTGCTCAAGGTAAGTTTTGTAACATACCTAGATAAGACAATCATTTCAACACCATGAATTAAGTGGTGGATCTCTTTGTGGATTGCCTTCAAAACAAGTATGTCTGTTTTGACATCGCATCTCTAAATTAACCTAAACTAAAAGTGGAGGGAGAAGACCTCGGTTTCATTCCGTTTTTTTCTCTTTTTTCTCATTTGACTCAAATCTATGTTGGCTCTTAAAGCAATGGCATAATCCCTGTCTCCATTCATCTCTCTCATATGCCCAACAACTCCCTTCAGAGTCACTTGCCATACAAGGGATAATTTACAAATGCCAATTGAACTATTAACAAGCACATCTTTGGGATATGGGCAGAAACTGGTGCACCCAGGAGAAATTCATGCATCCGCAGGGAAAAATGTGCTGACCCCACATAGTCAGCATTGGAGGCGAGGAATAAACTGGCATCACTGGAACTGTAAGGCAGCAGCACTACCCAAGGTACTACAGTGCTGCTGTGTAACTGCTGAGAGGCTCAGTTTCAACTGAGGACTACATTGCAACATTTCAATCACTCACCCTCAGCCCCACTGCATGACAAGCTATACTCTGCAGTCTCTAAACTGTGGACTCCCATAGCCCAACAGGAACCAGTAGAGAAACGTAACATAACTTCACTCCTTGAAAAATAAAATGTCCTTGCATTCTTTGTTAATTATTTTATCCTATCAAATTATATTTTGATCACATCATTCACAATCTCAGCTGTCTTCTCATTTTGCAAAGCACTTTCAGTGATGATATACAGCTGCCCCTGTTCAGGAGGCTTGTGCATGCTTGAAGGAGACCATCAGGCTTTTGGTTGGAGGTTGAATGAATGCTTCACGCAACCAAAATCATCTCGTTCAGCGAGAAAGCTTCACTGCTTCATTGGAGATGTGAAGAGGCAATGACTGGTCCAAACATTCAAATAATCGGAAAGAAGAAAGACAGGGAAATAAGAGATTAAACTGACCGATTCTTCTTTGGCAATATCCGGTGGTTAATTTATTGACCTGAAGGAATAAATTATTATTTCTTTTGATGAAGGAAATTAAGGTAACGGCAGGAACTAATCTTCATTGACACTGTGGATTTTACAAAGTATACAATTACAGGTTTTGTTTTTCTCCTGGTTAATCCAATTGAATTTCTAAGTTCTATTTCACTACAGCTAAACACTATGCTGATGGTTTAATCAATGTTTCCATTATACTATTTAGCACATTTTCTGATCGGCTTATGTCCTATTAACATATCTCTCATTCCATTATTTTGGAAGCATAACTAATATTTTATGATCACCTCTGGTCATGCTCACCAACAAAAAAAATATTTACTTTAATTTGAAAGACATTAGAGGACAACATTTTTTTTTTTTACAAAGGTCCACCCATTTCTTGGACAAACACACCGACGATACAGGGTCACCCTCCTACATCCGCACAGTTGACACTCACTCTGCTCACGGTCCTTCTAGTTGTTCATTAAATTGTCAGGCTGTTTGCTCCATTTTGGATGTGCAGAAATTCCCCACATGCAATACTGAAGGGATCAAAATTATTACCTTTGACTCTTTTCGCAAGCCACTGGCTCCATCCCTATGTCTGGTAACTGTCTGAAACTGGAACAGGTTGTTTGGAATCATGGTGGTATATTCAAGTTTGGGAGGAGCTCTGAACTACATGCACATGTCATCAGTAAGTTAACCTCCATAACATTCACTCCACTGACCGTTACTACCTTAGACTTGAGCGTTTAAATGCACTATGGCCAGCCTCACCATCATACCTTGAAGGAAATGAAGCTCATCTGAAACTCTACTGCCCATGTTCCATTCTGCTTCCAACCTCTACACATCTCCAACTCACTGCCCTCGAGTGACTTAATCTGAAAGTACGGGGTCAACTTCCAAATCTACACAGTTGACATTCACGTCTATCTCAGTTCATGGTCCTGTGCTCGCTGATTTCGTTGACCTCTTGTTAAGCAACATCTAGATAATAAAAGATCATCCTTGGTTTCAAATTAATCCAGAAGAGAAAGTTAATGGGGAATAGGAGTGCTCAGTGAACTGAAATGGCCTCTCACTAGGTTAAAAATATATGTGGAAAATTGCTCGCTCAAACTTCTGTTTCTCTTTCTCTCTTTAAATCTTGTCCAATTCAGCAAGTTTGTTATCCACTGCTCATTTAGAACTGAGATGAGAAAAAAAAAAACTTTTTCACCCAGAGAGTTGTGAATTTGTGGAATTCTTTGCCACAGAAGGCAGTGGAGGCCAATTCACGGGATGAATTTAAAAGAGAGTTAAATAGAGCTCTTGGGGCATGCGGAATCAAGGGGTATGGGGAGAAGGCAGGCACGGGTTACTGACTGTGGATGATCAGCCATGATCACAATGAATGGCGGTGCTGGCTCGAAGGGCTGAATGGCCTCCTCCTGCATTCGTTTTCTATGTTTAATAAAAGATAGACACAAAATGCTGGAGTCACACAATGGGTCAGGCAGCATGTCTGGATAGAAGGATTGAGTGATGTTTCGGGTCGAGACTCTTCTTCAGATTTACGTTTCGGGTTGAGACCTTTCTTCAGGCTTTTGAAGAAGTTCATCTCTCAATGGGGGGGGGGGGTGGGCAATTGAAACATACAGAATAGTGAAAGGCTTGGAGAGAGTGGATGTGGAGAGAATGTTTCCACTAGTGGGAGAGTCTAGGACTAGAGGTCAAAGCCTCAGAATGAAAGGATGTTCTTTTAGAAAGTAGAGGAGGAGAAATTTCTTTAGTCGGAGGGTAGTGAATATGTGGATTTTTTTGCCGTAGTAGGTTGTGGAGACCAAATCAGTGGATATTTTTAAGGCAGAGATAGATAGATGATTAGTATGGGTGTCGAAGGTTATGGGGAGAAGGCAGGAGAATGGGATTAGGAGGGAGAGATAGATCAGCCTTGATTGAATGGTGGAGTAGCCTTGATGGGCCACATGGCTTAATTCTACTCCTATCCATTATGACCTCAATAGTCAGGTGAAACACACCTAGGCCACTGAGCTGCGTCTAAAAGTGCTACGTAAAGCCAAGTCATTGTTGAATCCGAGTACAACATCAACCAGATATAATCAGCATGTTCCAACAACACCAGGGGAAAGATCTCAGTTATTTTTTCTCCCTAAGAAGGCAAAACGTTTTAAAATAAATCTTCTTGAAAAGCATTCTTGCAATCTTCACATCAGCTTGCTGGTATGCAGCGATGGAACAGTTTAAGATTCAAACTGTCTGAAAATCTATAATTCCATCTTAGAAAATGTGCATCAACATCAAATAACAGAGGAATTACATCATCACCAGCCTTGAATAACAAGCAAAACTCTGCTACTGTTCTACCTCTCTCAATACTTTAATATAAGAACTTGATGCATTTAACTGCATGTCTTTAAATGAAAAAAACAACCCCAGGTCTTAATCATAAAACTACAGAATACATTAAGTGTTCACTGGTCTGCTAAACCACCCATTAGGACATTGATGCAGTTAGAGAGGGTCTCGACCCAAAACGTCGCCTATCTCCTTCGCTCCTTAGGTGCTGCTGCACCCGCTGAGTTTCTCCAGCCTTTTGTGTACCCAGGACATTAATGCAAGCAGGTTACACAGTTGCATACTCAGGTGATTTCATAACCCCACAGTATTTGTCAACCAATTTACTGGATTCCTGGAATCACAGGATTCACACTGGTGCCTTATGGGCCTGTCCACGTAGGCGATTTTTTCTGCGACTGTCGGCGATCGTCATAGTCGTTGCAGGTGGACGAAAAACCGGCGACTGGCCCCCCCTACAATAATGTCTACGACAATGTCTACAACAACCTACCACTTAGTCGACGTCAATCTACGGCAAGCTACTGACAACCAGTGACCCAGGACATCCACCTAGGACCACACCTACGACAACCTACATCCACCCGCGGCAAGCTATGACAAGGTACCACCCTGTCGGAGACAACTGAAGACAATTGACGACAATTCAGTCGCCGGTACCCGTCACCGGTTGATGTAGGTAGTCGCCAATGGAATTCACCGAAGTCAGCACCGGCGATAACCTACATCATCCTGGCGACAACCTACGACAGCACCTACGTCAGGAGAAGTCAAGCTACCCTCATTGGCGTCAAGCCAACTATCGATGAAAGGTTTTGAACTTTTCAAAATCCAGCGGCGACCAAAAACACCCAACGTTTCTTTGGGCAACTGAGGAACAGGCGACACCCCAGCGACCATGTCCATGTGGTGACAGGTTAGTCGCCTGTCGTTGCCTAAAAAAAATCGCCTAAGTGGGACAGGGGCATTACACATTGAATTATCCTGCCATATTTGAATTGCCTCCAGGCAAATTAATAGGAGGACAGATGGGTGGGGACCAGGCCAAAGTTATTAATAATACTTTGTTAATATTCTGCTGCCAAGGAGTGGCTTCCAGACTCTGCAAAATTGTATAATAATTCAGGAAATGTGGAAAGCAAGAGTGCAGGTGGTGTCACAATGGTCAGAAGAGATGGAAGGAGATCATAGTGGGGTGATGTCCATGACAAGGGAAGATGAAACTTCCCTAAATCAAATGGCATCAATGGGTTCTGGCTGGCAAGGAAGCTGCAAATAATTATTTGCTCTGGTCAGAGACCAATCTGCACTTGTGTCCTTATGATGTCATTAAATCATTATCCATAGATTAAAATTAGGTTCCCTTTGACTTTGGGTGGTTTTTCTACTGGAGAAGGGTCTCGACCCAAAACGTCACCCATTCCTTCTCTCCAGAGATGCTGCCTGTCTGCTGAGTTACTCCAGATTTCTGTGTCTATCTTCAGTTTAAACCAGCATCTGCAGTTCCTTCTACCACATTAATTAGAATCCAGATGGCTTGATGGCAGATAAATAAAGTGTAACTTCATACCTCCCTTGGTTCCCTTGGCTTTTAGCCAGATGCACAGAGTTACGATCACCTTCCATAACTTGCAATGGTGACCATTCTCATTTATCCATATCAGGCTAATGCTTCATTTGCAGTCAGTTTAGTTATCAGCCATTCTGCTTCGGACCGAACTCTTCATTAGCATTATTTACACAAAATATTTGTCCACATTTTGTGGCCCTGATTTTGTGCAGGCTAGGCTGGCCGTCATGGTTCTGACAAAGGATAGACACAAAATGCTGGAGTACCTCAACGGCTCAGGCAGCATTTCTGGAGAAAAAGAATGGGTGACGTTTAGGGTCGTCACCCTTCTTCAGACTGCAGGGTTCTGACCCAAAACATCACCTTTTTTTTTTCCCAGAGATACTGCGAGGCCTATTAAGTTACTTCAGCATTTTATGTCTACCTTCAGTATAAACCAGCATCTGCAGTTCCTTCCTACACATAGTCCTGACAAAAAAAACAATTTCTATTTTGATTGCTGTTTCCTGTTTTTATTGTTTTCTGTTTTTATTTTGGATATTCCCGGAATAAAATTACTTTACAGAGAAAGATGACAAACCATTGATCGATAACAGTGTGTGCGCTGCCTACAATGCAGGTGAATGCCTGTGCTGTTTTATTCTGCTATGCTTTACCTATCACAAATGCGATGTAGGCGTTCTTTCCTGCAATAGAGTACATCAGTGACCTCACAGGAGAAAAGATACGGGGACCCTATTGACATCCCCTGCAACAGTCCAAAACAATCCATGGCAAAAATATAGAATGTAACAGTTACAGGCAATGCATTTCAACAGCTGGTTTGAAGCTTGAACTGTTCATAGTCTCCTTTCGAAAGTACAGGTACTTCACAGCTCTCTCAGAACAATTAAGTAGGAGATATACTCTGTGGGTGCACAGTTGATATCATCTCCTGAGCCTACTCCTTCTCAACCCATTACTCCCAATTGCCCCCGTTCTTTTCACAGTTCCCTTGTGGATCCTGCAGCCCAAAGGCAGACCTACCACACAACCCATCATTGCAATGAAACGGTTTGCCAAGCATTTAAAAAGGCAACTGAACACGTGCACTGTTCACAAGAGTCAGAATTAACTTGGAGTATAGAAGCGGCTGGGAAAAGCCAGAGGTTAACCCCAAGCTTGTGGGAACAAACTAGCAGCTAATCAGTATGGAGTGGAGAAGCCATTTAAATTGCACTTCTGCAAGGGCTGGTGGGGCCAGAACCCGCTAGGAGAGTCTCTCACACAGCAAGTTGGGCTTTGAAGCAGCTCGGTTTTACACGCGGAGCCTGGAGTAAACCACGGATCCCCAGTGGAATATGACAATACACTTAATTACACCTGACATGCATTCAAGCTGGTTACAGATCAGCTGGATCAAATGTTGCAGGTGTCCTCTCATGGTGGAGAAGCAGAGTGTCCCAATAGTACTTTGTAATTTACCTCTTCTGAACCTGTGGGACACTACCAGTCTGGATTTTACTATGTTGCAGCTGGTAATTCATCACAATAAGACCACCCACCATCATCTGCAACAGTCAACATCATTCAAAATGAAGCAAGTAGTTTCCAAAACTTTTGAAGTAATTTTGCTAATATTCATAGCGTCAATTAAGATGGCTACTACAGGGACAAGTTAAGAGTTTCTAAAGCCCCTGAATCATTGGATGTTTTCTAGATCGGGAAAATGCGTCCCTGGTCAGTGGTGCCCCAAGCTTCTGGAGAGATTTAGACAATAGACAATAGAAAATAGGTGCAGGAGTAGGCCATTCGGCCCTTCGAGCCAGCACCACCATTCAATGTGATCATGGCTGATCATCCCCAATCAGTACCCCATTCCTGCCTTCTCCCCATATACCCTGACTCCACTGTCTTTAAGAGCCCCATCTAGCTCTCTCTTGAAAGTATCCAGAAAACCAGCCTCCACCGCCCTCTGAGGCAGAGAATTCCACATACAACTCTCTGTGAGAAAAAGGGTTTCCTCATCTCTGTTCTAAATGGCTTACCCCTTATTCTTAAACTGTGGCCCCTGGTTCTGGACTCCCTCAACATCGGGAACATGTTTCCTGCCTCTAGCGTGTCCAAACCCTAAACAATCTTATATGTTTCAATAAGGTCGCCCTCTCATCCTGCTAAACTCCAGAGTGTACAAGCCCAGCTGCTCCATTCTCTCAGCATATGACAGTCTCGCCATCCCAAGAATTAACCTTGTAAACCTGCGCTGCGCTCCCTCAATAGTAAAAATGTCCTTCCTCAAATTAGGGGACCAAAACTACACACAATACTCCAGGTGTGGTCTCACTAGGGCCCTGTACAACAGCAGAAGGACCTCTTTGCTGCTATTCTCAACTCCTCTTGTTATAAACACCAACATGCCATTTGCTTTCTTCACTGCCTGCTGTACTTGCATGCTTACTTTCATAGACTGATAGACAAGAACAAGGATTTGGTCATTTAAACATTCCACCCTGGTCACCAAAATCCTAGCTTCCAGACAATACAATACGGTTTTATTCGTCACATTGCACATAAAGTGCAAGTGAAATGAATTTGCCAGCAGCAATGATAAACACAAAATACACAATAAAAATTTAACACAAACACCCACCACTGCATTCATCACTGTGGTGGAAGGCACAACAATTGGCCATTCATCCTCCATTCTCCCCCGTGGTCGGGACCTCAACCTTCCGCAGCCGTCACTGCGGGGGTTCAGATGTGCAGACAAGGTAAAAAGTCTAGGTCCTCTTATACCGCTCCTCTTATAGATGCTTCTGAGTTAATTTCAGGCACAGGAAGGACTGCTGCATGGTAGAGGCTGGAGGGGGACCTTTCACGAGACTAAAGTGTTTAGTGGTTTTCAGAATAAAATGGTCTCCCTGGAGAATGGAAGTAGCCAATGAAAGTGGTAACTCCAGTTTTTGAACAATAGAAAAACAGGAATAATCCACACTTTTTCATGTACATTATGAAGTTTATAAAATAATTGATATGTCTCCTGAAATGACATGATCACATGTCCTTCACCTAGAAAATCTCCAGCATCTGCAGTTCCTTCTTTAACAATTTGTCTACTCCACTGCGATATCTCCTCAAGGTATGCCTACTTTGAAGAAGTTCTCCTCCTCCCTACGAAGACAGCCACATCACTGTTTATATCTCTCGTTTCCCTGATCCCTGACCAGTCTGAAGAAGGGTCTCGACCCGAAACGTCGCCTATCTCCTTCGCTCCTTAGATGCTGCTGCACCCGCTGAGTTTCTCCAGCTTTTTGTGTAACCCCAAAAACAATTAGGCTGTTGTCTAATTCTATAAACAATCTGATGAATTTGTTTCCATTGTCGTTCAGTTTGCCGAAGTCAACGCTCACGAAACACTCAAATACTAACTTTTCTGACAGATTTTTTAAATTCCGACAATATGGAAAGGAGGAGTTATTTGGGACACCTCTTCTCTGAAGACAGATTTTACAATCAAGCTTGAATAAATCAAATATCAAATTAACAATACTGCTCTGATACCTGCCCATACTGCTGTCGCTTAATATTTCTCCAGAATTAGTAAACAACTTCACAAGGACCAACTGCTGGGTAGATGATGCAGAACTTTCAAATGCAATTTAGTGATCACATCTGCCAAGATATAACTTAGGTGCAAAATCAAAGTATGAATCGAATCACAACACCTTGAATTTTGATTTGCATTAAAATATACTTTCCTCAATGACCCCTGGATCAATTGAAAGCTTTTATCTGAACTAAAAGCCATTGCAGTTTGCTTACCATCGCAACTGGTCCACTGCAGACACCAATTCTGTACACCTGGAAAATAGGTACTCGTGTTTGAGTACAATTGGAGGGGACAGCCTACCTGGGGGCAGCAACAGTGGCCGGGCCTCCAGCACAGAGACCGGCCCTGATGCTCAGACGGGTAGCAAAAAGAGGAGGGCAATTGTAATAAGAGGACTCTATAGTTAGGGGGTCGGATGGGCGATTCTGTGGAAGCAGTCGGGAGACCCGGATGGTCATTTGCCTCCCTGGTGCCAGGGTCTCGGATGTGTCGGAACGTGTCCAAAAGATTCTGAAAAGGGAGGGAGAGGAGCCTGATGTTGTGGTACATATAGGTACCAATGACATAGGCAGAAAAAGAGAAGAGGTCCTGAAAGGAGAATTTAGGGAGTTGGGGGGGGGGGGGGGGGGGAAGTTAAGGGGAAGGACCAAAAGGGTAACAATTTCAGGATTACTGCCTGTGCCGCGTGACAGTGAGAGTAGGAATGGAATGAGGTGCGTGGCTGAGGGACTGGTGCAGTGGGCAGGGATTCAAGTTTCTTGATCACTGGGACCTCTTTTGGGGAAGGCATGATCTGTACAAAAAGGACGGGTTGCACTTGAACCCGAGGGGGAAAAATATCCTGGCAGGGAGATTTGCAAAGGCTACCGGGGAGACTTTAAAATAGAAAGGCTGGGGGGAGGGACTCGGGTAGAGGGGGCTAGGGGCCAGGGTGTGGGGCAAGAGGCAGAGAAGGGAAGCACTTGGACCCAAAATGTAGGCGAGAAAGAGGAAAAAGATAATAAATAGAGAATAAGGGATGGTGGGTTTCTAAAATGTGTATATTTTAATGCTAGGAGCATTGTAAGAAAGGTGAATGAACTTAGAGCCTGGATTGACACCTGGAAATATGATGTTGTGGCAATCAGTGAAACATGGTTGCAGGAGGGTTGTGATTGAAAACTAATTATTCCAGGATTTTGTTGCTTCAGGTGTGATAGAATTGGAGGGACCAGAGGTGGAGGTGTTGCATTGCCTGTCAGAGAAGATTTTACAGCAGTGCTTTGGCAGGATAGATTAGAGGGCTTGTCTAGGGAGGCTATTTGGGTGGAACTGAGAAGTGGGAACGGTGTAGCAACACTTTTAGGGGTGTATTATAGACCGCCAAATGGGGAGCGAGAATTGGAAGAGCTAATTTGTAAGGAGATAGCAGATATTAGTAGTAAGCACAAGGTAGTGATTGTGGGAGATTTCAATTTTCCAAAAATAGACTGGGAAACACATTCTGTAAATGGGCTGGATGGTTTGGAGTTTGCAAAATGTGTGCGGGATAGTTTTTTGCAGCAATACATAGAGGTATCGACCAGAGAAGGGGCAGTGCTGGACCTTCTGTTAGGAAATGAGGCAGGTCAGGTAACGGAGGTATGCGTTGGTGAGCACTTTAGGACCAGTGATCACAATACCATTAGTTTCAATATAATTATGGAGAGAGTCAGAACTGGACCTAGGGTTGAGATTTTTGATTGGAGAAAGGCTAACTTTGAGGGAATGCGTAAGGATTTAAAAGGAGTGAAGGCTAACTTTGCGGGAATGCGTAAGGATTTAAAAGGAGTGAATTGGGACATTTTGTTTGATGGGAAGGATGTAGAGGACATTTAACATGAGGACATGTAGAGGACAATGGAGGACATTTAAAGGGGAAATTGTAAGAAATTGTAAGAGTACAGAATCTTTGCGTCCCTTGTATGGTGTACAATGTTGGTCACCTAATTATAGGAAGGATGTCAACAAAATAGAGAGAGTACAGAGGAGATTTACTAGAATGTTGCCTGGGTTCCAGCAACTAAGTTACCGAGAAAGGTTGAACAAGTTAGGTCTTTATTCTTTGGAGCGCAGAAGGTTAAGGGGGGACTTGATTGAGGTCTTTAAAATGATGAAAGGGATAGACAGAGTTGACGTGGATAAGCTTTTCCCATTGAGAGTAGGGAAGATTCAAACAAGGGGACATGACATGAGAATTAAGGGACAGAAGTTTAGGGGTAACATGAGGGGGAACTTCTTTACTCAGAGAGTGGTGGCTGTGTGGAATGAGCTTCCAGCAGAAGTGGTGGAGGCAGGATCGATTTTAAAATTACAAGTAAAGTGGATAGGTATATGGACGGGAAGGGAATGGATGGGTATGGTCTGAGTGCAAGTAGATGGGACTAGGGGAAAATAAATGGTCGGCACAGACTGGAAGGGCCGAGAGGGCCTGTTTCCGTGCTGTAATTGTTATATGGTTACATGGTTAATTCCCTGGTCCTAAACCCATCTCTAGAACACCAAGAGAACATTGACACCCATGTTAGACTCCTATTCCTCGACCATAAGTCTGCCTTCAACATTGTAATATCATCCAAACTCATCGGCAAACTCTTGGACCTAGTAATCACCATCCGCTTCCGCCACTGGTTTCGGGACTGTAGACTACAAACAATGAGTACAGAAGCCAACACCTCCCCCACAATAATTCTCAACACTGATGCCCTCCAAGGTTGCATTCTCAGTCTCCTACTATACCCCCTATACACACACCAGCCCAATTCGGCTCAAACTCCATCGACAAGGTTGCAAATAACACCACTTTGATGGGGTGGATCATGAGAAAGGACGAGACAAAAACAGGAAGGAAATAGTGAACTCAGTAACGTAATGATAGGAAACCAACCTCTCCCACAATGTCAACAAGATGAAGGAGCTAGTTTCAGTAATCACAGTGGAGTACATGGCCCCATCAGCATCAATATTGACAAAGTGGCAATAGTCGAGCTTCAAGTTCCTTGGTGTTGATGTTACCAATGATCTGTTGTGAACCAACCACCATGATGCAACAACCAAGAAGGCTCACCAACACTTCCACTGTCTACTGAGGAAATTCAGCATAACTCCAATGATGCTTACAAACATCTACTGATGCTCCATAGAATGCATACAGTCTGGTTGCACCACAGCTTGATTTGGGAACAGTTCTGCCCATTAAGAAATTACAGAGTTGTAGCTATAGCCCAGTTCACCACACAAATCACATTTGCCGCCATTGACTCCATCTATACTTCACACTGCCTCGGAAATCAGTAAAATGTATTTTACAACATCTGCAGTCTCTTGGGAGTCAATGTCACCATATTACCTTGCTAGCCTATAGAATACTGCCAAATTGTGAGCATCCCGCGAGTCCATCAACAATTGACTGCATTTTACACAATGCCTTTAATATTGTACGTGGGCCATGGGAGACCCGCGGGGATGCTGGCAAACAAAATCTAGCATTGAGCCACATTCTGGAAAGATGATCCAAAACTTGACATTAAAGTAGATGCTGACGTTTAAAGGAGGAAGGAGAAACTGAACCGGAGACATTTATGAGAGGGGTTTTCAAACTTAGAGCTAATGCAGTTGACAGGCTATGAGCCAGGCTATGTGCAGGGTAGAGAGTAGGGTAGAAATCTCAGGATAGTAAGGCGAGAGGAGATTACAAGAAAAGAGAATACCTTTTTTGGAAAAAGGGAAAATGTATTTGAATGTGAAATTCACGTTGGGATGCCTTATTTGTAATACATTTGAAAAGTGAAGATATGGATATGATATTGGATTATTTTTTGTTAGTTTTACATTAAGATGAGTTGAAGGAACTTTTTTTAAAATGAAGGTAAGGTAGGTTCAATGTAGGTCTTTTATTACGAAGAATTGATTCCCCCTCCCTCTGATCTACAACTCAGGTTAGTGTCTGTCTATAACAAGGTCTTATTCCCGATGTCACATTTAATCTCGTTCACTGTCAGATAGGCTTGACATTTTCAGATTAAGTGTTGTGGGTGAGGAATTGAAATTTTAGTGAGCTATATCTAAATATATTTCTATATTATATATAGAAAGAAAATCCTGCAACATATAAACATTCATAAACACTGCGAATATCTCCATGACAATTGATGGCACAATCAACTGTCACATCTGCTTGTGCTTGACAATGATGGGAAAAGATGGAGAATTTATGAGGCAAAAATCACCTACATACACGTCCCTATTTTGCATAAATCTGAAATATCAGCCTCCAACTTGCTCCAATAGTGTTAGGACAATTTCATAAATATTATGACAGGAATATATCACATTCAGATAGATATGAATGTCCCTTATGAAAATAAATGACAAAAAAAAAAATCAGGTCATAAATCAACAACAAATGCTTATTTTTTTCAAATAAAAACAATCCCTTGATAGGAGACCCTTTGTCATGAAAATTTTTCCTCGCATTCAAATTATATAAAGGTATTTTGGTTTTACTTTGACATTTCCCGCTAATTAGTATGCCATGAACACTCCAGTCCCCAGACAACTGAAACCAGCTGTGCACCAGACTAGGTTACTCTAGTCAGCGTGATTATCTGCTGCTAAATTTATAAGCCTTATCAAAGAAAGTGAAAAATCCCCTAAAGTCACTTCAAGTGCGAGTTAAGTGCTTTTCAAAGGCAAACAAATTTCTCTCCGTAAATAGGCTTTATGTGTAGCCAAGGCATTTAATTGGTGTCAGTACTTTCTCTTGCTTTGTTTCCCCTTCCCGTCTAAACAGCCCTATGATCTGGCTTGCTGGGAAGCGGTGATCTGTGTGCTTTCCCTCCACGTACATTTTGCTCACTCGCGTCTCACCGCTCTCTCGTCAATTGCTTCCATCTGACAGTTCGCCAATGCTACGGCATTGGGAGCAGGAGGGCTGTGAAGAGCTACGCACTCAACTGCCCCACACTGCGTGTAAAACTGACATGTTACACATCCGGCAGCTGGGAGAACATTATGACAAGTATTTGAATAAATCTGCCTTGTTTCCTGTCAATAACTCCATTTACTATTCAATTAGCTCAGCAATGTTCACTCGGAGGTATCTGTTAGTGTGTTTTAGAGCACTATTCTATTTCGGTCTTGCCATGAAATCTGAAGTTTATTCGCATTAATCCCAGATGCAGATGTTTTCGTTCTAAGCAGATTTGTTAGATCAACAGTGTATAGCGGGAAAGTGGGATTTTGGTGAGACCTGTTAAAATATGGAGCAGTGAGGGGAGTGGCATTTTTGCACTCAGGGAGAGTCTTTGGGCCAGTGCATGTAAGACAGAGGACATTCAGCCAGAGGACATAGATTTAGGGTAGTAGGTAAGAGATTTAAATGGGATTTGTGGGTGAGGCGAAACAGAAGTGTCTGGTCAGGCACTTCAATTGAGAAGCCAAGGATTTATGAGGATGTTGCCAGGATTAGAGGGTGTGAGCTGTAGGGAGAGGTTGCGTAGTCTGAGATTCTATTCCTTGCAGCACAGGAGGATGAGGGGTGATCTTATAGAGGTGTATAAAATCATGAGAGGCATAGATCGGGCAGATGCACAGTCTCTTGCCCAGAGTAGATGAATCGAGGTCCAAAGGACATAGGTTTAAGGTGAAGGGAAAAAGATTTAATAGGAATCTGAGGGTACATTTTTCACACAAAGAGTGGTGGGAGTATGGAACAAGCTGCAAAAGGAGGTAGTTGAGGCTGGGACTATCCCATCGTTTAAGAAACAATTAGTCAGGCACATGGATAGGACAGGTTTGGAGGGATATAGCCCAAATATGGGCAGGTGGGACTTATGTAGCTTGGCTGGTGTGGGCTAGTTGGGCTGAAGGACCCGTTTCAACACTATATTGAAAGCCATAGGCCAAGCTCTGGAAGACAGGATTGATGAGGGCAGGTGCCTGCTGATCAGTGTGGACCTGGTGGGCTGATTGCCAGTTTTGGGGACACATTGTTCAAAAGAGAATGGGTAAGGTAGTGTGAAAATATTTTTTTTATATTGGATGATGGGATAGAACAAATAAAAGTAAAGATCCCTTGATAGACCCAAAATGCTGGTGTAACAGCAGGATAGGCAACATCTCTGGATTGAAGGAATGGGTGATGTTTCAGGTTGAGACCCTTCTTCAGACTCCTCACCAATGTCTTATACACACGCGTTCAGCCTCACCAATGGTTTATACAACTGCAACCTGACCGCCCAACTTCTATATGAGGCACAAGGTTATTCAACACCTCCTAAGATTCTATGAAGACAAATGGAATCTGTAATTTTCAATCAATTCACCAGCTGTGGATGATTGCTTGGAAATCTTCACTGTGCTCCCCACAGATGTTCTTCCATTACCAAACAGAAACTGCTGAAGTCAGTTTCAGATGTTTCTTGAATGCTTTCCTGTTGGGTAAATGTCCGAGCTAACAGTTAAGTTTCATATGATCGAATCTTCTGTGCTGAAAAGCAACAACCTGCTATACACTTAGAAGAGTACAAGGTACATGACTGGAGCTCTGGAAGATCGATTACAGCAAGCATAGAGCCAAAAGGGTTAAGTTATCTTGACCTTGTGAAACAATGCAATATGATTCTGCGCTACAGATTCCTAACTCCTGTCTCAATGGCTTAGTTACTCAAGATCTTTTGATGTGTAATTAAGTGGTATATGCATGTCAATGATATTGGGAGGCTGGGAATAGGAAGAGTGTAGCTCTGTGTAAAACACGGTGATGCAGATTAGTTCCTTTGTTAGAAACACCCCTGTGGTTAATGAATATTAATAAACCTTTCAAAAAAAGAGACGAGTTCTTTATGCTGACAGACAAGATTTGTTGTGCTGTAGGATGAGAATGGGAATGACTTCAAACCAATGTTACTAACTTTTTATCAAGGACTAAGTTTCCAAGCAGTATTTTGCTTGAGGGCCACTTCATTGAGTGCTCCAATATGCTACACCATCAAGCGCACACACACACAAATGCACCCATACTTCCTCAGAGAACAAGGCGTTGATTTCAGTCACATCACCATGGGCAGTTGCTGGGTGGTGTTGAGGCATTTTCCCATGGGAACAACAGAAATAAAAACCTCTGGCGATGAAGTTGCTTCCAAATTCTGAGCTCTAATATAAGTAAAGCACTATCATAAGATGTATGCATTCGGAAATAATTGTGCCTTCTAACAGTTGGATTTGGAGGCCTAACTCGTAATGGGACAAATGATCCCAGAACAGGATAGACTAAGTTTATGGTGTTGTCGAAGCATCCAACCTATTCAAAGTGTTCATGGACAAATTGCAAATCTTCCCAGGCCAACGATTGGCAACTTCAGGATTTCCTTTGCAATGAAAGGGTAGGCCGGAAAAAAAATCATAGGGCATAGCTCCAAGGTGAGAAGGGAAAAGTTTGCGGGCGTTAACTTTTCACACAGAGGGTGATGAGTGCCTGGAATGCGCTGCTAGGCTGGTGGTTGAAGCAGACACATTTGTGGCATTTAGAGACTTTTGGATAGGCACATGGATATGCAGGGAATGGAGATTTATGGGTTATGTGCAGGTAGATGTGATAGTTTTGGCATCATGTTCGGTACAGATATTGTGGGCCAAAGGGCCTGTTCTTCTGCTGTGCTGTTCTATGTTCCATGAAAATAACTCTCAACACAGGATTGCAGGCTGTGATGCCGTTTATTTTGGCGACAGTGTAAATTGGATGAGATTGGACCCATTTCTCGTTGCATGTGGATTTTCCTTCTTATGTGGACAGGTATTATTACTTGTCCACATGGCGCAACAGTGTCATGGACGTAACAGTGTAATGGATGTTGAAGCGTACAGAAGTTTTGAGATTGTGAGCTCGGATCACCGAGTGGTGACAAAGCCAGTCAGTCTTAACCATACAACAATTACAGCACGGAAACAGGCCATCTCAAAGTCAAAAGAGTCAAAAGAGTTTATTGTTATGTGTCCCTGACAGGACAATGAAAATCTTTCTTTGCATAGCACCCACAGAACATAGAAGGCATTGACTACAATTCTATACATAAATACACCCATGAATTAATAAATTAATAAAGTGCAAATAACAGATGGAGGGATATTAATGTTCAGAGTTCCGAGCCAGGTTTAATAGCCTGATGGCTGTGGGGAAGTAGCTATTCCTAAACTGGGTTGTTGCAGTCTTCAGGCTCCTGTACCTTCTACCCGAAGGTAGCAGGGAGATGAGTGTGTGGCCAGGGTGGTGTGGGTCCTTAATGATGCTGCCAGCCTTTTTGAGGCAGCAACTGTGATAAATCCCCTCAATGGAAGGAAGGTCAGAGCCGATGATGGACTGGGCAGTGTTTACTACTTTTTGTAGTCTTTTGTTCTCGGCCCTTCTAGTCAGTGCTGAACACGCTAGTTCCATCTACCTGCACTCAGACCATAACCCTACATTCCTTTCCTGTCCATATACCTATCCAATTTATTTTTAAATGATAAAATCGATCCTGCCTCCACCACTTCCACTGGAAGCTCATTCCACACAGCTACCACTCTCCGAGTAAAGAGGTTCCCCCTCATATTACTCCAAAACTTTTGTCCCTTAATTCTCAAATCATGTCCTCTTGTTTGAATCTTCCCTACTCTCAATGGAAAAAGCTTATCCACATCAACTCTGTCTTTCCCTCTCATAATTTTAAAGACCTCTATCAAGTCCCCCCCTTAACCTTCTGCGTTCCAAAGAATAAAGACCTAACTTGTTCAACCTTTCTCTATAACTTAGGTGCTGAAACCCAGGCACCATTCTACTAAATCTCCTCTGTATTCTCTCTATTTTGTTGACATCTTTCCTATAATTTGACAGCCCAAGTCTACAGTCCCCAACGAAAAATTGGACTGGAAGTTGTTTTCCTCTCGACCAGATCTATAAGCCCAATACACAATAGAGGTGGTGAACCGCTTCCAGATGCTGGAGGAGGAGAAACGAGGAGGAGGAAGAGGAAAGGGGAGGAGCTGAGGCAAGGGAAAATGCTGCAGCTCGCTACGAACGGTTCATAGAGGACAACTCTGAAACAATGAAGAATCTACCTAAAGTGAAGCGTGTGAAGAGAAGTCGCAACTCTGAGCACCCAGAAGTTGGTGCAGCACGGAAAGTAGTTGTTGAATGCCAAGAGGCCTACACTAGGAGCAGGATGGAGCAGCTCAAGGAGGACCTGAAGGCTGCCAACTGAGGTGTACAACAAACTGAAGGAGGAGGAGGTAGCGAGAATGATAGAGGGAGTAGAGGCAGCCAATGATGGAAAGCGGTATAGCGAGGCATGGAGGGTCATGAACAAGATCAGTGGCCGGAAGAAGGCCAAGTCAGGTCAAGTCAACGGGAACTCTCCAGAGGACCAAATCAACACGTGATTCACCCACTTCAAGAACCTGCTTGGGTCACCTTCGACTGTCACTGAGGAAGTTGAGGAGATCGAGATTGTCCTCATGGATGTACAGATTCATGACAGTCCCTTCACCATGGAGGAGCTGTGAAAAGTGAAGACCTCGTTGAAGCAAGGGAAGAGTCCAGGCCCTGTCGTCATAACCACCTGCTGGCCGTCCTAACCTTCATAGACTTCAAGAAGGCGTTTGACTCGATTCATCGATGCAAATTGATGAGGATTTTGAAGGCGTATGGTATCCCTCCTCGTCTCCTGGGAGCCATTGTGGATATGCACTTGGGCACCACAGTCAAGGTTGTCACCCCGGATGTCGAGAGCAAAATGTTCGAGATCCTCACATGGGTCTTCCAGGGAGACATGCTGGCAGCCTTTCTCTTCGTCATTATTCTTGATTATGCCATATGGCAGGCGCTCAAGGAACATGAGGACCTCGGCTTCACAATCACCCCAAGGCGTTTGAGAAGAATCGGGTCAGTCAACTTGTCAGACCTCGACTTCGCTGGTGACATCGTGCTACTGTCAGACCAGATTAGGGAGGCACAGGAGCTGCTCGGCAGGGTTGAGACGGAGTGCGAGACAGTGGGCCTGCACCTCAATGCCAAGAAGACGGAGTACATGGCGTTCAACGTTGGTGACCATGAGCCTCTCAAGACCAGTGGTGGTGAATCTCTCAAGAAAGTGGAGACTACAAGTACCTGGAAGCGAGGATGCAGAACTCAGAGAATTACATCAAGGTCCGGAAAGTGCTCGCATGGAAAGCCTCCAATAACATGGGGAACATCTGGACATCTTGGATGTCTAAGGGTCTCAAACTGAGATTCTACCATGCAACTGTAGAGACCATATTATTGTACGGGTGCGAGGCATGGACCTCTCACTCGAGCACTGTCCATGTCTCTCGATGGTATCTATATCCAAATCCCCAGAAAAGTTCAAAAGAAGGGTCACAACCCGAAACCAGTCTGAAGAAGGGTCTTGACCCGAAACATCGCCTGTTCCTTCTCTCCATAGATGTTGCCTCACCCACTGAGTTTCTCCAGCATTTGTATCCACCTTCGATTTTCCCAGCATCTGCAGTTCTTTCTTAAACAGAAAAGTTCAAAATGTCAGTTAGAGGGACAACATCACCAACGCCCAGCTCTATGGGGAGATTCCACCTCTGACTGAGAAGATCAGGTGGAGAAGGATGAGGCTCGCTGGTCACTGCCATCGCCACCCCGAAATGCCAGCAAACAAGGTTGTGCTGTGGGAACTCATCCAGAGAAGACGTGACCCGGGACGGCCAATCAAGACGATGCTGATGATGTTGATGGAAGACGCATGTGCAGAGACAAGAGGAGAGCTTGCCAGCTGCATGGAGGACAGAGATGTGTGGTGCATCCGTCACCATGCTGGTCGGAAACCAGCACCACTGCTTCTGTAATATTTTCAATGATTTAACAATAATAATAAATAAATATTATTAGTGTTGAAAATTTGACGTTGAAAAAGGTTGAGAATAGGCTAAATAATAATGATAGTTGTTTCAAGCCCCATGTAGAAGCATCCCATCGCCAGGATAATGCAGGGTCATGCTCAACCTAATGCTGCCACTAGTCACTGCAGACTGGAGATTTACAGTAGCAGCAGTACCATTCGTGGTGCTTCATTTACAAAAATGTAGCAGCAGATCTGTGGACATGATTCTGATGGGATTTGCTTGAGCCCAGATAGTAAAACATCGATAAACAGGCTACAAACCTGAACAGCTGAAGAACCATTCAGGACTAACTTACAAGCTCAATCATTTGTTCATGGTTTTAAAGAAGCTGACATTGTAATACTTTTCACTTATTGTTAATACTTGTTTTTATTTTGCAAAATGTCACATTTCAAGTAGTCCCTCAAGTCATAACAGTGAGATGACACTATAAATGGTTTAAGCATCCCCTGTCCTATAGAGTATTATACAAATCAATTGCACTGAGTTTTATTTCTATTTGTTCAAATAGTTTGAAGAAAATTTTAAATCATTCATGGGTTGTGTGGAAAATAAAAGAGTGACTGAGAATGGAGAAAATATTCTAGAGACAAGACACAACCTCGGTACTGCATTTAGCATTTACTTGTGGGACGCGAGTGCAGAGACGACTGATATTTTAAAACCTGTATATGTTGGGCACTTTGCCAACAAAGGGGACCAGTGCAGCAAACAGAAATAACAATTCTGATCTGATACCGAGGACCTTGTGTTACAAGGCTGGTTACCTTGCAGGTTAAGGGCAGCGGGTTTTGATCAAACACTAGAGATGGATAAATATTCTGCAATTTGTACATGATTAACTCTGGGGATCAGGAATTTTAAGCAGGAACCTGCCCCAAGAGACAGTTAGATAAGAGCAGGTTCACACCAGGTCGAGAAATAACATGGTCAAGGAAGGAACAGACTTAATGGCCTTTACACCTTATGTAAGCTCATTAACCTTGCTCAACATCTTCTCTTCACATTTTTAGAGAGTGACACTATTGCCCAGATTAAAGAAACTACCGGGACCAAAGTCTGATGTTGAATCTGTCACTGCATAAAATAGAAGCAAAATATGATCAAAATTGGCATTTTATCGTCCATGTGTCTTATCAGATCTCTTCTGGGTTGCCTGTTTTTATGTTCTATAAACCATTAAAAGTGGCAGGAGGATATATGTGAAAATAAAATCAAACGGTTTAATTTCCTCTTGCTGAAAAAGCTGTTTAATGAGCAAGCTGCGGTGTGCAGCATAAAGGAAAATGGTTGAAAATTGCAAGAGCCCAGACAAGTTACGTTTCTGCCACACAAAGCAATGACGGATTCCAGTGAGAGAAAATCTAGTTATCATTCCTTGATATTCAATAGCATTACCAACACTTTCTATGTCTCAGGGGTTACCGTTGACCAGAAATTGAACTGAAGTAGCCAATACACGTGGCTGCAAGAACGTGTCCGAGGCTAGGAATTCAGCGGAGTGTAAATCTACTCCTAACTCGTCAAAGCCTGCCCACCATCTGCAAGGTACGTCAGAAGTGTGATTAAATATTCTCTACTTGCCTGGATGACTGCAGCTTCAACAACACTCAAGAAGCTCGCCCCCATACAGGACATGGCAGACTGCTTGGTAGGCACCACATCCACGACCATTCACTCAGTCCTCCAGCAAATACACACAGTAAGAGGAATTTGTACCATCTACAGAGTGCACTGTGGTAACTCATCTAGACTCCTCAGACAGGACCTTCCAAACCCACAACCTCTCCCAGATAGGACAAGGGCAGCATAAATATGGACACCATATCACCAGCTGGCTTTTGTCCTTCAAGCTGCACACCATCTTGACCACACCATTGCTGGGTCAAAACCTTGAAACTCCTTCCCCGACAGCATTGTAGGTATACCCGCACCTCGTGGACTGCAGTGGATCAAATAGGCAGCTCACCACCACCTTCTCAAGGGAAACTAGGGATAGGCTATTAAATGCTCGCTCAGCCGACAAAGACAACATCCCTCGGACATGTATAAAATCTAAGTAAAGGAAAAGAGCTTTGAAGATCACTGTTTTGACATCCTTAAGGCCAGTCTATGATGATTAAACAAGCACATAGCAGTCCACTTAATGTGCAGGAGGAACAATATGTATATTACAGTATATTTGAGGTTGCTCAGAGCCAAAAGAATGGTCCAAAACAAAATACTTCTTTGTAGTATATCAAGAGAGGTTGCGAAGAAGTTGGATACCAGGAACGAGCCCCTGGTCATTTTATCAGTTCAAATGCCATATAAACCATGTTGTAACTGCACGTCACATATATATGTTATGTCAAAGATATCCAAGATGCTCGACTAATGAATACCAACTTTCCCAGACTGTGCACCGGCAAATGGGAAATCTTGGGGCATCTTGGTCTGCACAGATGACTTGGGCCAAAGGGCTTGTTCCTTGCTGCATTGCTCTATAGATCTATGACTCTCAGACTGATGCATTATATCAGTTTGTAAATATCAGTTTCTATTCTTAAAACTGGGACATTCATTTTATAATGTACACAGAGGAACAGTGACATTGAGGCACATCCGAGTTACACGCAACCAGAATACAATGAGATATCAAGCTTTTGCTAAGAGCACATAGTTTGTCTTCAGATTAAATCAAATGCATTAACTCTCATTCAATGGGGATAAACATTTGCATTCCAGGAAACAACTCTTGTTTGCCTCTCTAGGTTTAAGCTGGAACAAAGTAATTGATTGTCTCTGCAATAAACAGATCCTGGCCAAATGTGCATACTATGCATATTTTCGATTAAACAATGTCAGCCCCCTTTGAATTGTCACTTACAAAAAACGTCATTCTCTTGACTTATCTTTCAGAATTATAGACTGAGTTCTGCTGCAGCAAAACACCTGCTGGCTTACTTGCATAGTTAGATTAATGGAGGATACTTGATGGGAAAGGGGTTAATGCACTTTTTATTACGTGAGCAAGGCAGACCTAATAACTCAATGAGCAACAAAATTGAGAGTTAGCTATGCAGAGCTGCCTCGTGAGTAGAATAAGAAAAGCAGATTAAGCAATTTTTCATCAAGTTTATGCAACATAAATATTTCAAGTTTTTGCACATTTAAAAAAAATGTAAAGGAGAATACATATATTTTGTGATGTTGCTATCCAGCTTTGTTTCACAATATACTCCAGATAGTAGATTTTCTACTATTTTATACAGCTTTATTTTTCAAATCATATCAGGACATGACATTCAACAGCTTTTATAAAGATTTCTTCCTTCCAAGTACCTACAGGTGTATCCCACAATATACTTACCTGTAGTCATTCTTTCAATACGGACAAGAATTTGCAAAGAAAGGTATAGTTATTTTCCAAATTTATTCCTCCATTCCCTTGTTTTTGTAATCCTCAATTTGTATAATTGCTTAGGTCGATTAGAAACATCAATTTCCAAACAATCCAAAGATCAATGAACAACAAGACTTAGCTATTTCCACCTCCGGAAAATCAGCAGAGATAAAAAACTAACTAGAATAAAATAGGAGATAGGGATAAGTCCTTTGTTTTACATTTGAGAGAGCAAAGTGAGATGGCAAGGCCCAAAGTGTGACTGATTATAAAGAATGGAAAGATCTGGAGGAGAAGAGACTTGATCAACAGATGTGCTAACGTTTTGAGTTGATCCTGTGGGCTGCAAGGTAAAAGGAAGGTATCACTTCATGTCATAGTAAATCAAGCACTTGAAACGCTCTGCAATAACACACCATTTTACAGCAGGGAAATTAAGAAAAGGGCATGTTACATGTTAAATGATATCACCCAAATCAGCCGCTTGAATCTGTTTTGAAATATGCTCTGAAGCATGATAAAGGTCAAAGCCAATCTTATAATTAATTCTGCATTAATAAAACAATTAATATTTGCCCAGGAATATTTCCCCTTAATCAAATGTTGCAATAAATATATTGGTCCTTGCTGCATTGCTCTAGCGTCTGTGTGCTGCTAGCGTCTTAGTGGAGAGGTTTGCAGATTTGATCAGTGATTTTGACACAAACTATAGCTACATTGTCTCCAATTTTGGGAGGATTTTCCTTCCATGTTTCCCCATATAGTCGTTTTTAATTTGTCAAATGCAAAACCGTCCAGAAATCATCACATTAGGAAAGGACTAAGAGAGGTGGCATGAAGCTGCAGCGGGCGAGAGGGGCGCCTTCAGAAAGGGGCTGTCGCGAGCCGGGTGGGAACGTACTGAAGCCGGCGGAGAGGGACGGCTTCAGACAGGGGCTATCAATGGCCGGTGGAGGGGAGGGGACCGCCCTACAGCCGGGGGAGGGGGACGGCATCCAGCGGGGGCTGTCGGGGGCCAGTGGGGGAGCGTCCTGCAGCCAGGGGCTGTCGGGTGCCAGTTGGGTGATGGTGGGGGGGGGGGGGCGGGGAGCATCCTGCAGCCGGGGGATGGGGACTGCTTCAGGTGGGGGCTCTCGGGGGCTGGTAGGGGGAGGGTGGTGGGGGGGGCTTTCTGGAGGGCTGGTATGGGTGTTGTGAGCCGAAGGGACTGGTTTCCAGAGGGCTGTTACAGATATTGTGGGCCAAAGGGACTTTTTTGGGCTAGTACATGTGTTGTGGGATGGGTTTCCAGAGGCCTAGTACAGACATTGTGGGCCAAATGGACTGCAGCTGGGGATGGCTTCAGGCGTGGGCCGGCGGGGAGCGTTCTGTGGCCGTGGAGGGGGACGGCTTCAGGCGGGGAAATTAAAATAGAACAAGACTTACCAGTGGAGACGTGATGAGGTGGGAAAAAAGAAGGCGATCTTCTGAATGAACTCTGGGAAGGCACCAACTGCACAGGCGTGGCTAATGACCCGTCGATTGCCCTTTATGACACCAATAAAGACGCGCACGGGAAACCTCCCCGTACAGCGCATGTACCCCCGGAATTCAATTGACAATAGACAATAGGTGCAGGAGTAGGCCATTCGGCCCTTCAAGGCAGCACCGCCATTCAATGTGATCATGGCTGATCATCCCCAATCAGGACCCCGTTCCTGGCTTCTCCCCATATCCCCTGACTCCGCTATCTTTAAGAGCCCTATCGAGCTCTCTCTTGAAAGTATCCAGAGAACCGGCCTCCACCGCCCTCTGAGGCAGAGAATTTCAGGCTCACAACTCTCTGTGAGAAAAAGGGTTTCCTCATCTCCATTCTAAATGGCTTACCCCTTATTCTTAAACTGTGGCTCCGGGTTCTGGACTCCCCCAACATCGGGAACATGTTTCCTGCCTCTAGCATGTCCAAACCTTTAATAATCTTATACGTTTCAATAAGATCCCCTCTCATCCTTCTAAACTTCATAGCCCAGCCACTCCATTCTCTCAGCATATGACAGTCCCGCCATCCCGGGAATTAAGCTTGTAAAACTACGCTGCACTCCCTCAATAGCAAGAATTGGATCCATCTACTTTCAAACATTCACGGTGTTTCCAGCGGATTGGAAAATATTACACTTGCTCAAAAAGTGGTGTCTCCAATTACCAGTGGACCACTGTTCCCTTTTGATAATACTAACGATCCATACATGGGTGTAAAATATGAAATGTTCAAATTTGTACATGGTTCACAACTTGGAAGTGTTCATAACAGTGAAGAGAATAGTTATTGACTGCAAGAAGAGATCAACAGGGTTGCTGAATAGGGTGACAAAATTTAATACAAAGAAAGTACATAGTGATTCACTTGGACAGAAAGAATAGAGAAAATCCTGTGCAAAATTGAACCGTTCTAAAGAAAGTGCAGGAACTGGAGGACCTATGTTCCTTAACATTTGCAGAAAACAATGAAAGAGTGTTCAGTGAAACATATAGAATCTTCAGATTCATATGGAGGCATAGAGTATAAAAGCAGTAATGCCATATTGACCTGCATGAAATACTAGTTAGGTCGCACACAAATATTGTATCCTATTCTGGTCACTGCACTTTAGGGAGAATGTGAAGGCTCTTGAGGAAGTGCAAAAAAGCTTTACTGGAATGGATTGCAACAATAAAGAAAGACTGGAGAAGCAGGGATTCTTGGAGCAAAGAAGGTTCAGATAAGATTTAATGAAAGGGTATAAGATCATACCATGGTCTTATACACCTTTATTAAATCTTATCTGATCCTTAGGTTAACTAGGGGAAAGCTACTCCTTTTATTGGATAGTTTAAAGGCTACAAAGCACAGATTTAAAAATGTGAACAGGATAAATAAGGAGGACGCAAGCATTTTATTCACATAGAGAGTTGATAGGATAAAGAAGTTTCCCGGGATAGGGTTGTCTCAAACTAGAGGACACAGACTCAAGGTGAGAGAAGAAAGATTTTTTTAATACCTATTTTCGCAGAGAGCGCGGTGGGTAAATGGAATTAGACGCCAGAGGAGGCTGTAGAGGCTGGTATAATACAATGTTTTAAAGCCATTTGGACAGGTAGATGGATAGAAAAGGTTTGGAGGGATATGGACCAAATGCAGGAAAATAGTATTAGCTCAAGTCTTGGTCGCAATGAACGGGTTGGGTCAGAGAGCCTGTTTTGTGCTGTGAAACTATGAATTTACTATCCAAAAGAAGCTGGGGAACTACCAAGGGAAATAGGATAGCACTTGAGAATGAGCAATTTGTAAGGTCATATGAAAGGAGTAATGAACTTTGTCTGTCCATTTACCTCCACAGGTGCTTCCTGACCCACTGAATTCCTCCAGCAGTTTATTTTTTGCTTAATATTGCAATAAGGATAAACAGTGCAGATCACCATTTAAACTCTTGACTTGTGGTAGATGGTTAAATAAGTTGGTTTTGACAGCACAAGTTTTGATCTTTCACCTTCGCTGGAATTGGTTTAATAGTTTGTCTGCTAGATGGACCCCAACAATGCAACACCTTCTCCCTGCACTAGTGAAGAGCTAGTCTATGCATTCTAAACCCTAGCTTAGGGTTTGAATCTATAATCGCATCACTCAGAGCTAAGAAAAAAACAGAGCATAAATGACAGTGACAATGGAGTAAGTCTGAAAAGTAAGATTGACTCATTACTCACATCAAGGCATATAACTGGAACGATGCCATGCAATGTGGGTACATGTAGTTCAGCAGCAAACCAAACTGAATGGAATCGGATTTTAAATTCCATTATATTTTGGTTACTGCAATAGTAAATGTCTGATTAAATTTTACGAGTTTCTTGATGCAATACTTCTTTTGGCAGCATCCTGGAGTATATTTAAAAGAGTGCAATGCATCAAACTACTTGAGCCCTGCACAATATATTACAGCTACTGCAAAGTTTTAAGTAACTGATTGTAAAGCACATTTCAACGGCTTCAACTCCATGGTGTCACACAGAACTGATGATCTCCGCTTAGTTTTGTCCGTGATGCATGCGTAAGGTGCCAAGGTGATAGTCTTCAGCTAGCCTAATTGTCCCTTTATAAATTTACTGAATGATTTGGTGTGAAATCCTCAGAGACCAGGGTAAAGCTGAGGAAAGTCAACTCGGGCAAAGGGTAAATTGGGTGGGTGACCCGGTCCCATTAGGTTCCTACCAGGCGAGTTGGTTTCAAGTTCTCCATTTGCTGTTGGTTTGCCTCATGAAGAATAGGGATGTGACCAGAATACCAGTGGGCAACTAAAGCTCACAAAATTATACACAAGCATGAATCAGGGGAGGAGATGAAAGGTTGATAAGATGGGGGAGAAATATAGTGGCTTGTTAGTGCTGCTCATTATGGGATAGCAAGTCACCAGAGACAAGGATGCTGTCGGCATATCAGAACATTGTAACAGGCTGCAGCCAGATATTTGGGATTACCCCACTGAGTTAATCCTTATTCCAAGTAAATTGATTTGAAGTGGATAACAAATTAGTGTTAGAATCAAAGTGGATAGTTCGATTACTAAAACTCTGAAACTGGTTAACTGATACGAGCAAGGGAAGATGGAATTGTGTTGGAACTTTTACAGTAACAGTAGTTACTGTTACCCAACAATGTGACTAACTAGACTATCGTCAAAACTTGCCTTTTTAACCAAATTAAATGACAACATTTTGCAAAATTGCTCCATGAAATCCAAGCCAAATTCACAGTTAAAAGCAGAGCACACGATTTCCCTTGACAAAGACAGGATATGAAATATGTTATCCATCTCAATTACCGACAAAGAATACGGCAGACAGATGGAGAAAGGAAATGCAGCAGGGAAAGCTCTCAAGCCTGACCCACCAAAAATCACTTACTTTGAAAGTTGAAAACAAAATGAAGCGCTCAAAGAATTAAACAGCATAATTAAATCTCAAAACAAAATACAGTGAAGTATCGTCTGACAGAACTTTCTATTTGTTAACATCTTTGATTTAATTTTTTGCATTTTAATTAACTATTCGTATTTTACCTTCTGGATATTAATTCAATGTTTTGTCATGCCATTATTCAAATAAAATTGAATGCTGACAATGGTTTTACTCAATGGCGTTGCATGAAATTTTACTAATACAATGTGATGGTGGAAGTATTCACTACATGGTATGTACAAATGAGGAATGGGATGGACAGAAGCTATGAGGGAAATCTACTGTCTAATGGTCATGATGATTCTTCACCATTTAAAGTAATCAATTAATTCAGGCATTCTGATGTAAAATGTTAAATATTCTCATAGTCTTGAGATCAGCCCAGTTCTACAGCCTTCTATCTGGTGTGAGGCAACCTCGACGGTAACACAGATGATTTTATTTTTCTTTAAAGATCACTACCCCTGTCTAAGTGATTTCATGCTATCTCAACAAGCTAAAGGTTAGCTCTTTGCTGAAAGGCTAGATAACACAGTTGGCTGAGGCATTTAATTCAGCTTGGAGGGAACACATAGTCGATGATTCCTTCTTGCTGAGAGTTGTTAACAATCACAAGGAGAAATGATGGAAGCTTAAGAATCACTCGCCGATCAAAGGATATATTTTTAAGACCTATCTTACTTCACCAGCTAACTCGTACAGTTGCTAATATTAGTCATAATGAATTATTCAGGCGGCTAATAGATATGGGGTTTCAGTGTAAAAGTCTACAAAGAACAAATGTTACGCGTTTGAAGATATGTGTATTTTTATAATCTTACAATTTTACACTTTGTTATCTTTAAGCAAACTGTGAGACAATTTTCCACAAATTAAAAACTCATTTACAGAATGCTATGGTGACGTTATTGACCATGTTCAGTTCTCATTGAAAAACAAATTACGTTCCACTAAACTTTCTGCTTTGTAAACAGGGCAGAGCCAAGGGAGATGATACCAAGCTCTCATTCACTGATGAAAGAAGAGAAATGGTGGGAGATCATTACTAACGTGATTTGTTGACTGTAAGCTGACAGTTCAATTCACCTTCTCTAGGTCATTGCTACAATGAGTGGTTTGGTGGTGACCAGCTAAAACGTATGTCCAATGAATCCATTCTCAGAGATATATGTATGATAAATTGGAAAGCGAAGGGGAGGGGAACAGAATTCAAAATGTAAAAATAACTACAAAAAGCGATAATAGATAAATGGAAGTGCATCACAACTGAGATTTCTTTCTTAAGATACACTTGGGTAAACAGCCAAGAATTTGATTCTTGGATCCACAAAGGCTGAAAATGGATTAAAAATGTAAAAAACAGCGTGAGGATATCCAACAGAGCAGAATAACCTTGAAAATTGTAAGAATATAGGCATACCCTGGGAGAGCTTGTACTTCAGCATTCTGGTTTTGATTCCAATTTTATCCATTTACTCAGTAAATAAATTTGAACACATCCTTGAGAAAGCCGACTGAATCATATTTTTCTTCAATCTCTTGCCCTTACCTTGGTGGTGTCCTTGTTGTGGATTGGAACCTTTAACTAGGTTTCACTGCGTCCTTATTTTGGAATCCTATTGCTCAATAACTCACTAAATTGACCATCTATCCTCTTATTAATAAAGGATACTCATTAGGACTTCACTGTAATGCTACAGCCGCAACTCATTTACTAAGAACATCTTGTCAATACAGCACAGTTTTTCTCTCTCTCTCTCTCTCTCTCTCTCTCTCTCCCCCCCCTTTCAGTAAATACAAGTTAGGGGTATAACGATTATCAATCTTGCTAATTGAGTTGTCAGCATGAAAACTAATCAATTAACCAATTAATCAGTTAAGCTATGGCTATGTTTGATTTGTAGCATTAAGTCAGTACTGCAAATACATCACCAATCCCATCACTTCAAATCCCGGCATGCTTTGTTAAACCAAGACACAAATTATGTTGAAGTATTAAATAATACAAAAATCAGAACAAATATTAACAAACTGATAAACGGTTTAATGCAAATATGCTGTTGTTGCATTTTGTTGTTGTGGTCGCATTGCTTTTGTTGCATCATTAAGGCCTCTGTAATAGGTATTACATTTCACTAGAGGTTCCTTTAGAATTGCTTAAATATCCTTTGGTTAACAACAAATGGTTGATGATTTTTATTCCTTGTATAAAAAGCTGGCAATTTGGGTTGAGCAATGGCTGATGAAATTTAGTTAGCTACGGGATGATATCAGTATGTTGGTGAAATGGAGTGAGAAATGCCAGATAGAATTTAATCCGGATAAATATGAGGTAATGCATTTTGGGACTACTAATGAGACTAAGACATACACCATGAATGGTGGACTCTTGGGAGCATTGAAGAACAGAGCAAACTTTTAGTACAAGCGCATCAATCCCTAAAGGTAGAACTCAGATGCACAAGGAAGTAAAGAAAGTAAATATGATGTTCGCCTGCACACTGTGAGAATCTGCTGGAGGTAGTTACTCTCACAACATTAACGAGGTAGCTGGAGTACACACAAGTTGACAATACACCAAAGGCTTCTGGCTGAATGCTGGCAAAAGTGATTAGCATGGATGGGTACAATGATTGGTATGGGCATTGTGGGCTGAAGGGCCTGTTTTGTGCTGTATAACTGTGCAATTAAAATACTGTACAGGAAATGAAGTTGCAAAATGGTAATTTCACTGTGTTGTTGCCTAAAGTGTTAATGTCATCAATGATATTACATCTCCAATATCTTTTTACATAAGCAATGTTGTTCTTGGAACATCACCTATCCTTGTTGTCCAGAGATGCTGCCTGACCCGCTGAGTCACTTCAGCATTTTGTGTCTATCTTTGGTATAAACCAGCAGCTGCAGTTGCTTGTTATTACATAGATTAATTATTTCATGGGTGAAGCCTTTTGCGATTTTTTTGTGTGATTCACCAGAGTTCGTCTGCTCTCAAAGTTCTCATTCGCACAGCCTCCAGCTGAGTCGGTTCATTCCACATGATATTAATTGGCAAAGTGCACTAGAGAGAATTAAATCTATGGGGCCTGAATATAAACAGCAATTTCAATCAATTCTTGTCCAATTTATTGTCCTTTACACCAGGAAGCAATGAAATGTCTTGTTCACATGAAGCTCACAAGTACACAGTAAACATACAGGAATGCTACATGTAGCAATAAATACACCAATGGGGGCAAACAACAGGATGGTGCAAGATTGCAGAGCAAATATGAAGTTGTGTAACAAAAAGTATAATGACTCAGTCAGCCATTTTAACAAGAGCAACAACGTGTCTGGGTGCCCTGCAATGAGTGACATATCTTCAAGCCTCTCCACCATCAATAAGGCTCAATGTCAGGTATGGGATTAATTATTTTCCTGGAAAAGCCAAGACTTCTTGACAATGTAGTCAAGACTTATGACGTTATCAATGTCAATGAAACACAATCACTCCCATTTCTTATTTAAGTTGCACATTGTTTCAACACGCGTGCTTCACCATTCTTCACTGTTGCTGGGTTAAAATGCAGGACCTTCCCATCTAACCATGTGGAAGGCTTTTGTTCACAAGGACTAAAATAATTCAAAGAGAAGGCCACTGCCTCCTCCGGGCAATCTGAATGATCAATTACACAAATTGCTCTGCATTGATGCAATGTCATTTCAGTTACACAGCAACAGATGGCAGTAATTCTACTTTATTTCCATTCTATCATGCAATAAGGGTCACCTTTGCATAAGTTAACTTGTTCGACAAGTTGTGGCAATAGTTTGCATTGAAAGAATGTGGCCATCCTGGTTGTACTGAAAGAAGAAAGAATGCTGATTTAGTGGGTGCTGATTATTTCATTAGCACATCTCAATTGTATTGTGACGTCTAGTTAGGTGACATTTAGGAATGATCAATTTACATGCAAAATAAATACAAATAAGCAAAGCTGTTTTGCAAGCAATGTTGTAATTGTATCGTACTTCACTGTATTCATGCACATAAATATATACTCAACTTGACTTGGGTAATATCCTGCACCACAAGTAACTAAACATATCGCCAAGTTGCATCAATCCAAACTGCGCCAGGCCAGGTCAAAATTATAAACAAATCTTCAGTAGGTTGTTCCCCAAATGTCTAAATCTAAAATATTATGGAGCTCACCATAAAAATTCAAGCTTTTGCAAAATAGCGTCGATGGTCAGAACCAACTGTGAAAGATTAGTTTGTGATTAAGCTTGCATTTTTATAATGAGCTCCATATTATTTTAGATAGACACTGAATGCTGGAGCAACTCAGTTGGTCAGGCAGCATCTCCGGAGAAAAGGAATAGGTGATGTTTTGGGTTGAGACCCTTCTTCAGATTCAGTTTGAAGAGGGTCACGACCTGAAACGTCACCATTCAGTCTGAAGAATGGTCTCGACCCGAAACGTCACTTATTCCTTTTCCCCAGTAACGCTGCCTGACCTGCTGAGTTGTTACTCCAGCATTTTGAGTCTATCTTTGATGTAAGCCAGCATTGCCGTTCATTCCTATGCAATTTCTTAAAATTAGCCCATCTCCATCCCCAATGCTTTTGGAAAAAATATGCAGAATATGTTTTGCTCAGCATAGAATAGTACAGCACTGAAACAGGCCAATAGACAATAGGCAATATGTGCAGGAGTAGGCCATTCGGCCCTTCGAGCCAGCACCGCCATTCAATGTGATCATGGCTGATCATCCCCAATCACTAACCATATAACCATATAACAATTACAGCATGGAAACTGGCCTTCTTGGCCCTTCCTGTCCATGCTGACCATTCATTTTCCCCTAGTCCCATCTACCTGCACTCAGACCATACCCCTCCATTCCCTTCCCGTTCATATACCTATCCACTTTACTTTTAAATGTTAAAATCGACCCTGCCTCCACCACTTCTGCAGGAAGATCATTCCACACAGCCACCACTCTCTGAGTAAAGAAGTTCCCCCTCATGTTACTCCTAAACTTCTGTCCCTTAATTCTCATGTCATGCCCTCTTGTTTGAATCTTCCCTACCCTCAATGGGAAAAGCTTATCCACGTCAACTCTGTCTATCCCTTTCATCATTTTAAAGACCTCAATCAAGTCCCCCCTTAACCTTCTGCGCTCCAAAGAATAAAGACCTAACTTGTTCAACCTTTCTCTGTAACTTAGTTGCTGGAACCCAGGCAACATTCTAGTAAATCTCCTCTGTACTCTCTCTATTTTGTTGACATCCTTCATATAATTACGCAACCAAAATTGTACACCATACTCCAAAATTGGTCTTACCAATGCCTTGTACAATTTTAACATCACTTCCCTACTCCTATATTCAATGCTCTGATTTATAAAGGCCAGCACACCAAAAGCTTTCTTTACCACCCTATCTACATGCGATTCCACCTTCAGGGAACTATGCACAGTTATTCCTAGATCCCTCTGTTCCACAGCATTCCTCAGTTCCCTACCATTTACCATGTACGTCCTATTTTGATTTGTCCTGCCAAGATGTAGCACCTCACACTTATCAGCATTAAACTCCATCTGCCATCTTTCAGCCCACTCTTGCAAATGGCCCAAATCTCTCTGTAGACTTTGAAAATCTACTTCATTATTCACAGCACCATCTATCTTAGTATCATCTGCATACTTACGTATCCAATTTTCCACCCCATCATCTAGATTATTGATGTACATGACAAACAACAGTGAACCCAACACAGATCCCTGAGGCACCCCACTGGTCACCGGCTTCCACCCTGACAAACAACCATCCACCATTACTCTCTGGCATCTCCCATTCAGCCACTGTTGAATCCATCTTGCTACTCCGCCATTAACACCCAAAGATTGAACCTTCTTAACCAAACTTCCATGGGGAACCTTGTCAAAGGCCTTACTGAAATCCATATAGACAACATGCACTGCTTTACCCTCATCAATTTCCCTAGTAACCTCTTCAAAAAAAATCAAGAAGGTTTGTCAAACATGACCTTCCAGGCACAAATCCATGTTGACTGTTCTTGATCAGACCCTGTTTATCCAGATGCTTATATATATTATCTCTAAGTATTCTTTCCATTAATTTGCCCACCACTGACGTCAAACTAACAGGTCTATAATTGCTAGGTTTATTCTTTGAAAACTTTTTAAACAATGGAACAACATGCGCAGTACGCCAATCCTCCGGCACTATTCCCATTTCTAATGACATTTGAAATATTTCTGTCATAGCCCCTGCTATTTCTACACTAACTTCCCTCAATGTCCTAGGGAATATCCTGTCAGGACCTGGAGACTTATCCACTTTTATATTTTTCAAAAGTGTCAGTACTTCCTGCTCTTTGAATCTCATAGTTTCCATAGCTACTCTACTTTTTTCCCTTACCTCACAGAGTTCAATATCCTTCTCCTTGGTGAATACCAAAGAAAATATTTTTTTCAATATCTCCCCCATCTCTTTTGGCTCTGCAGATAGCTGTCCATTCTGGCTCTCTAATGGTCCAATTTTATCCCTTGTTATCCTTTTGCTATTAATATAGCTGTAGAAACCCTTTGGATTTACTTTCACCTTTCTTGCCAAAGCAACCTCATATCTTCTTTTAGCTTTTCTTATTTCTTTCTTAAGATTATTTGTACATTCTTTATACTCATCTAGCACCCCATTTTCTCCATGCCTCCTATAAATATTGTAGATATCTCTCTTTTTTCGAACCAAGTGTCCAATTTCCCTTGAAAACCATGGCTCTTTCCGATTTTTACTATTTCCTTTCAACCGAACAGGGACATAAAGATTCTGTACTCTTACAATTTCCCCTTTAAATGTCCTCCATTTCACTTCTACATCCTTCCCATAAAACAAAATGTCCCAATTCACTCCTTTTAAATCCATACGCATTCCCTCAAAGTTAGCCTTTCTCCAATCAAAAATCTCAACCCCAGGTCCAGTTCTGACTCTCTCCATAATTATATTGAAAGTAATGGTATTGTGATCACTGGTCCCGAAGTGCTCACCAACGCATACCTCCATCACCTGACCTGCCTCATTTCCTAACAGGAGGTCCAGCACTGCCCCTTCTCTGGTCGATACCTCTATGTATTGCTGCAAAAAACTATCCTGCACACATTTAACAAACTCCAAACCATCCAGCCCATTTACAGAATGTGTTTCCCAGTCTATTTTTGGAAAATTGAAATCTCCCACAATCACTACCTTGTGCTTACTACTAATATCTGCTATCTCCTTACAAATTAGCTCTTCCAATTCTCGCTCCCCATTTGGCGGTCTATAATACACCCCTAAAAGTATTGCTACACCATTCCCACTTCTCAGTTCCACCCAAATAGCCTCCCTAGACGAGCCCTCTAATCTATCCTGCCAAAGCACTGCTGTAATATCTTCTCTGACAAGCAATGCAACCCCTCCACCTCTGGTCCCTCCAATTCTATCACACCTGAAGCAACGACATCCTGGAATATTTAGTTTCCAATCACAACCCTCCCGCAACCATGTTTCACTGATTACCACAACATCATATTTCCAGGTGTCAATCCAGGCACTAAGTTCATCCACCTTTCTTACAA
Source organism: Raja brachyura (assembly GCA_963514005.1). The sequence continues at coordinate 46,479,488 of OY740781.1, read as the reverse complement.
TGCTCCTAGCATTAAAATATACACATTTTAGAAACCCACCATCCCTTATTCTCTGTTTATTATCTTTTTCCTCTTTCTCGCCTACATTTTGGGTCCAAGTGCTTCCCTTCTCTGCTTCTTGCTCCTCACCCTGTTCCCTGTTCCCTAGCCCCCTCTACCTGATTCCCTCCCCCCAGCCTTTCTAGTTTAAAGTCTCCTTTGCAAAACACTACCCTGTTCCTGCCTTCTCCCCATATCCCCTGACTGCTATCTTTAAGGCCCTTCAGCACATGATGTTTGTGCCAAATATGATGCCGAATAAAACTAATCCTTGCCTCTATGGCAATAAATGTCAACTATGCCTCCCACATTTGACATTTCCACCCTGATAAAATGGTTCTGATTGTCCACTTTATCTATGCTTCTTATCACTTTATAAACTTCTCTCAGGTCTCTCCTCAATGTCCAACTCTCTTCTTCACCATCTCCAAAGCTTCTCCATAGTTCCTGTCATGGGGCAACCAGAAAAGCACTCCGAATTCCAAGAGCAGCCTAACCAACCTTTTAGAAAGCTGGAATATGATTTCCAGACCTTAAACCTCAATGCCCCAACCATGAAGGGAAGTATACAATGCCTTCTTAACTCCTTCTACTTGCTTTGCTCATCATTGCCATTGAGGGTCTTGTCATTAATAGTATTTCCCCTTACATTTGACTTCTCAATTTGCAGCACCTCACACTTGTCTGCTTCACATTAAGCTGCATCTGCCATTTCTCTGGCCATATGTGTAAGTGATCTAGATCCTTCTGTATCCTTTGACAGCCTTCGTCACTATCTGCAACTCCATCAATGTTATGGCATCTGCAAACTTTACAACTGATCCATCTAAGTTTTCACTCAAGTCATTGGTATATAGATGGCTCTTGTTATTCTTCAGGTTTCAAGATAGTTATGGAAAAAGATGTGGTTGGTGCTCTAGTTAAAGCCCTGAATTGCGGGGAAAACTGATGTTGACAGCATGAGAGAGAATTTGGCGAAAGTAAATTAGGACTGTTTGTGGGTTAGATAACACCTGACAAGTGGGAGTTTTTTTTAAAAGGAGAGCTGGCTAGAGGTCAAGTCCTTATATTCTGGCAAGAGAGAAAGTCAAAAATAACAAGATGAATGAATCTTGGATAACAAAGGTTATTGACAGTTTGATCAGGGAAGAAAAGGATGCATATGACAGGTAACTCCAATCAAACAAGTTTCAACGGTGTAAAAAAAAAAATAGGAGGCCGAAATGAGGCCATGAACTGCCCTTGGCAGGTAGGATCAAGGAAAATCCTAAGTCATTCTATAAACATATTTGGAACAACATAGCTTGGGATAACAGAATAGCTTGGGATAAAGTACACAGGAATCATCAATGTGTGGAGCCAAGGGATGCGGGTTACGTCCAAAATGAATACTTTTCTGTGTGCACCAAGGAGAGGAATGCTGAGGATAATGAGTTCACGGTGGGAAAAACTGACAGCCAGGGGCATGACAGTGTTAAGATGGAAACGAGTTTGAAGTCATGGAACAAATAAGTGTGGATGAATTTGAAAGGCTGGATGAACTCCATTGGAGAATGTTATGGAGTATAAGGAAAGAGGTTGATAGGTGTCTGAAGGAGATTTTGGAATCTTTGTTCACTACAAATGAGGTACCTGAATACGGAATGATAGCTAATGTTGTTCCTTTATTTAAGGGCAACAAGGTTAATTCCCAGTATGGCGGCACTGTCATATGCTGGGAGAATGGAGCAGCTGTGCTTGTATACTCTGGAGTTTAGAAGGATGAGAGTTGATCTTATTGAAACATATAGGAATATTAAGGGGTTGGACACGCTAGAGGCAGGAAACATGTTCCCGATGTTGGGGGAGTCCAGAACCAGGGGCCACAGTTTAAGAATAAGGGGCAAGCCATTTAGAATGGAGACGAGGAAACACTTTTTCCACACACAGAGTTGTGAGTCTGTGGAGTTCTCTACCTCAGAGAGTGGTGGAGACCAGTTCTTTGGAAACTTTCAAGAGAGAGCTAGATAGGGCTCTTAAAAATAGCAGAGTCAGGGGATATGGGGAGAAGGCAGGAATGGGGTATTGATTGGGAATGATCAGCCATGATCACATTGAATGGCGGTGCGGTCTCGAAGGGCCGAATGGCCTACTCCTGCACCTATTGTCTATAAGCAAACTGGTTATCTGTGGAGTAAACAAACTCATTTAATCTATCCAGCAGAATTCTTTCTAAGACCTTTGACAACATGCTGACTAAAGCTATGGGCCTGTAATTATTTAGGCTGCCTACTTTACCAGCTTTGTCCTTAATGACCGGCACTAACAGAACAGACAACATTGAGTCTGGTAACAAGCCATGAATCATAAAGCCAGTAAAACAAATAGCAAGGAGAGGAGCTATCCTCATGCTCGCATACTTAAGATGTTCAGCAGAAATATGATCCAAGCCATTTGCTTTGTTGTTGGACAGCTTGTTCATGGCATGATACACCTCATGTGACACAATCACCATTGAGTCAGTACTCTCAATATTGTCCACCCTAAACAAATCACCATGGACACAGTTGAATAAAGTACTATAATGTTGTCGCCATAACTCTGCGATATTAGCTGTTCCAGAGATTCTATCGACAGTGCATGGTAGATATGTTTTGCAACTGTTAAGAGCTCTCACTTCTTTCCAAAATTCAGTATCATTGTTACTTAGCAGCTTCATAGCCATGGAATCAGCCCTCATAGCTTGCTCATTTTTACAGATGAAGCAAACAGCATACTTATATCTTGCATTAGTGAGCTTCTTGCACTCAAACACAGGCCCCTGTCTGGGTCAACCTGCCATAGCCCATGATTTAGTGTCTTCACGGGCTTCAGCATGATACTCGGCTACATACTTATTCCAACCAATTATGCAAATGTAGGTTTGATTATTAAGAGTATCAAAGAAGACCTGAGCGGCAAGATTTATTTTTTATTTATTTTTACACAGAAAGTGGTGATATGTGGAATTACCACATGTAAGAGTCGTTTAGACATTAAAATAGACAAGTTATAGAAGGATACAATCCTGCTGTGGACAAATGAGATTAATGTGGATCAGCAAAAGGCCAGCATGGATATGATGGGCCGAAGATCTCTTTATTGTGCGGTGCAGCTCTATGAAAAACGCAATCATTCCACTAAAGTTAGCATTACTCAATGATGATTGAGAATTTTATTAGAAAGCCATTTATCTGATTTGTTTTCATTCGTTAGAAATTGTCACCATATAAAACTGAAAATAATTAAATCACAGCTTTTCTCTGCATCACCCTTCTTCATCCAACCAAAAGCAACCATATTATGGTTATGGAATTGGAACCAAACAAATAAAATCAAACTACTGCAGAGACTGAAAACATGAAGCAAAAACTGAAAATACGAGTAATGTTGAAGAGTGCCTCCAGTGTTTTTCCTTGTCTCTTATCTGAAACTACCCACCATAATTAGTTCCATCAAAACCAAACCAACTATAAATGATCACAGCCCAATAAAATAATTGTTTCAGAACCAAATAGATACAACCAGCCTTTTGTGACTTACCTTGTCAAGCATCACCCTATAGCAAAATGATTCTCCCATCAAAGTCCATCACACCAATCCTTGGGAAGCTCAGATTGTCAAAACCAATCCTGTAATAATCAATGCCAATAAGCACCGTGCCACAACTGACTCCAACATAAGCAACCTAGTGACTTCTGCCTCAGAGCTATATCCATTATAACCAACCACAGTAAAACCCAGCTGTCACAACTAACCCGACAACAACCATTCCATCGACACTAATATTGCCACTGCAAACTGATAAAATCCAGCTGTCATAGCTTACTCCCTAACAATGAGGTGATCAGTGCTGACTTCATCATAACCAATCTATCCTGATTTACAATGTTATAACGGGCCCCATCTTAATCTGCTTTGTCACAATCAGCACTGAGAAAATTCAGCTGTCACGGCTAGTTTTGTTATAATTAATGCTTTATAACTATCCTTGTCACTATTAACCTTGACTGAAGCCAACCATTGCAACTGACCACCAAAAACAAACAATCTTGCCATTCTATCACAACCAATCCATGATTTTGACCTGCCACAACGGACCTAAATAAAGCTGCATCACAACTAATTTTATTAATGATAAGTTTTCAGACATAATCTTCTTACACTATAGGTCTCCCACCAGTCTCTTTAAAAAGTAGGTATAATCCCCTGGTTAATATTTTATCCTGAATCAATGTCAATAAAATTATTTGGACATTATCGCATTACTGTTCATGAGAGTTGATTGCATATAATTTAGAGAACAGTGCTAACACCTCAAATACTCTGTGCAGAATGCTTTAGGATATGTCGAAATAATGATAGGTGTTATGTAAATTAAATATTTTCTTTCTCTCTATAAATTGAAATCAGTTCAGAATCAAATACACACGACAAGGTGTTAAGAAGTCCCTTGTGCCAGTAGGTGGGGAGCATTTCACGACATTTGTTGATTGTTGAGAGTGGTAGACGCTCAACATCGGGGGGAGGGGGGGGATATGTATACGTATATCTTGGCCTGGGTAACCTTCAGGACAGTTGGGCACAGGTTGAATTACCTTCACAACCAGAAATAGAGTAATGTATATAAAATGGCACAGTCACTGAATTAATATTGAGGTTAAAAATTAAGCTAAGTTTAAATTATCAGATTGCCAAAATGTTGTGTTGTATTTGTTGGTCGTAGGTGATTTTAGTTTCATTATCTCTCTATGTATCTTTCCAAAAAACTATCAAGATTGCAAAGACTAGCCAATGTAAAACAAAACAAACTTGAGGAGACATTATGAATTTGAAATACTAGGAAATTATTGGTAATTGGAAATTTGAATATGATTGTATTTCATAGTCTAAGAAAATATTAACTCAGAATCAAAATAATCAAGATGGCGGGAAAGTACATTTTGATTATTTTGGTGCCCTGTACCTATGCTTTCCTTTCTAGATGGTCAACATATTTTATCTGAATTCTTTTTGTGCTGTCCTTAACTATGCTGCTTCTTGGTGGTAAGCAGATCACATGGAGACTACAGAGAGCAGGGACCAATGAGCCGTTAACTTCCATCATTAGCAGGAAGATGAAGATTTACAAATACCATGAACAGTGATAGGATTAATTACAGCAACATAATTGGTTCAACAAAGATCAGAGAAATTGAGATGAGGAAATGGAAAGGCCCAGATTTTGCTGTAAACGTCAACAGGACCAGGTCATTATATTGTATTGAAAGAACTGAAATACTTAGGTTTTGTATTTTTCAAACTGTTTCATTGATGGACTCCCTGTGGAGGTCAGCAATGGGTTCAATATTGCTCCGATTCCTCAGCATTTACATTAGGAATTGCCTCCCACACTCAATCCTGGTTTAAAGTCCCCACTTTCACTTATTTCAATGGGGATTGAAAGACTGCACACAGGGAAACACAGGGGAAGGTAGGTTCCTTTAAAAAAAAAACATTTATTTTGCTTTGTTCTGGGTGTTTTTAGCTTTATTTATGGGGGTCAAAGAAAGAGCGTCCACCAATCTTTCCACCACCACGCACAAGAAGCGACAAGACAGACACCATTGTATACAGATGCCGAGAAGTGTGTTCAGCTCTGGCTGAACAACTACTAATCTTGTGTGTGGACCCGATAAGAAGAAGCTTTATTTATAGAAAATAATAAATCCCACATATTTCCTATTATTTATTACATTTGTAATAGTTTTTAGTTGTTTCTAAATGTCAGAGACATTAAACAGTTATTGCTTTGACAGGCAGTAAAACTAGGTATTTATTGAAGGTAGGAGATATTTTATTCATTATTACTTGAAGTCCAACTATTTGAAATTACTGTCTTGTTTGTACTCAGCAAAGCACTCAGAAGGATCTGGGATTAGGTTTCTTCTGTGAGCCACCGTTGAGTGAAGCAAATTGGAACAAGATAGGCTCTCCTTATCTGGAATAAGTAAGGTTGGGCTGAAGGGTCTACAGGCAGCTCATCATTATCAAAGTCTGTTCTGGTGCAAGAAGGTGATGAATGGCTACAGCTCAGAAGAATGACTGATTATACATCCAGCTTTTTCTTGTACCCTCTGCAAGAGATTGAGAGGAACAGAAGAGGAACCTTCCATGTACGACAACAACACTTATTGATGATCCGGCATGGAACTTAGAGCGAGTTCAGAAATGGCAATATATGATGAAAGAGGCTATATCCAAAAATGTCAATAGCTGAAAGAGGACTCTGGTTGGAACAGCTCAATAAGAAACAAGGAACTGCAGATGCTGGTTTACATAAAAAGGCACAAAAGTGCTGAAATAACTCAGCAGGTCAGACAGCATCTCTGGAGAACACGGATTCTGGCCGGGACACTTCTGACTGAATCTTCTGAATGGTTCTTCCTTAAAGTCGGTTGCTGTCTGATTGCCTCTACCCTATTGTGGACAGTGGATTTAGTCTCTGAAACTGATGTGCTGCAATGTTGAAAACTATATTCTGCACTCTGTATCTTCCCCTTTGCTCTACCTATTGTACATTGAGTCAAACTTGAGTCCAAAGGTAGAGCAAAGGGGAAGATACATAAATAATGATTCAGAGTTTCCAGATAGCAGCAACAAAACAGTACTCTGTTCATAGAGTTTTTTTTTGGGGAGAAGGTAAAATCGGGCTGTGCGGGGCTGGGAAACGATGAGGTTGGAGGCTCTGGGGGGTAGGGAGCCGGAGTTGATGAAGTGGAAGGTAAAATCGGGCTGTGCGGCTGAAGAAGGGTCTCGAAGAAGGGTCGCGTCTGAAGAAGGGTCTCGACCCGAAACGTCGCCTATCTCCTTCGCTCCTTAGATGCTGCTGCACCCGCTGAGTTTCTCCAGCTTTTTGTGTAACCCCCAGTACTCTGTTCATTATGCTTTCAGTTGTACAAATATTATCAGTGGTTTTTTGCACTGTAGTTTGTAGTTTCAACAAATCAAAAACAAATTCTGAACAATGTGTTGACAAGGGAAATACTATTTGTCTCCTCACCCATCAAATTCCTTCGTCAATGTTTAAATAAGTCAGAGAATGCTGGAAAAGCATGGTATATAAAAAAGAGAAAGCAGAATAAAAATAATATAATTAATTACATTTTAATAATTCTCCAGCATATATAACATTTGAAGGACTGAGACTACATACTTACAAAGTTAATTTTGAGGGAAAGAGAATGTAATGGGCAAAAGTTGTTGCCTGTTACACCATCATAAGTGTTCACTAGTTGGTAACAATTAGATATAAATAGCCAGCCTTATGACAGTATCTTCATATGTTTATTAGAAATCAGTGATAAGCTGAATAGAAGTTATGAGCATTGATAATGTGATTAGAAGGAAAGTAGTAAAATCTGAAATTTTTGGCAAAATGAGTGGATGGAAATAGGAAAAGTATTTTATTTCAAACCACTGGAGCCAACACCAAAATGAAGAGTCCAAAGCTTTGTGTGATCTTTGATCTGTGTCAATGGTTCCATGGCTAACAGAGTGAAACTATATGTGTGGGAAGGAACTGCAGATGCTGGTTTACACCAAAGATATTCACAAAATGCTAAAGTAACTCCCGCTGAGTTACACCGACATTTTGTGTCTGTCTTCAAAGTGGAACTATACTTCTACATGACATTGAAGAAGGCCATTGAGTCTATGCCAGTTCACACTCTGCCTCTAATTTTCAGTGTAACTCATTCTTCCCCCTTCCCATCAACACACCCCAGGATCCAAAGCTCACCCTCACATCAGGGGCAATTTAGAGTGGCCAATTAGCCTACAAACCCACATGTCTTTGGGATGTGGGGAGGCACAAGAGCAGTTTTGGTAAACTCATGTGGTTACAGGCAGAACAACATAGATTTCTATTGAACCCAGGTCGCTGGAGCTGTGAGACAACAGCTCTACTAGCTGTGCAAATGTGATCCGATCGTTAAAACAGCAATGGTGGTAGGCCATGTGACAATAATTTGTTTGAAAGTACCCAGTAATGTCCAAAGGTAGTGGCAAATTAATCACCAAAATGCTTAAGAGCAAAGTTCCAGAGATGCTGGTAATGGATAATAAATTATTTTCCCTAATCACAATGATGTATCCTGTGGTGTGAACACTGTCACACATCAATGGCATGCAGTGCACTGACAAGCTGCCATCAATACTGGTAGCCTCTGCCAGCACTCAAAATGGACTCAATACTTGCAAAGACCAATCCACATAATTGAAATATTTCCAGTTTATTTTTAATACAGACTCAGAGGTATGATTTCAAAACTCTAATTTAGCATTGTAATTTGGATGACGGTTATACACTTCTCAAGCTTTGCCCTTGCGATTTATGATGTATTTGAATGTCTCGATTAGATTACAACCTTGTTATTCACTTCTGGGTAGCTATTCTTCTGCCTGTAATTTGTGGCTTAATATGGTCTTTCATCTGTTGCTACTCCTTTAATGTGACAGATAGAATTTCATCCAAGCACTTAGAATTCAGAACACAGGGAAGGGATAAAGTCTCTTTTGCACAAACTGATAAAGGGGTTCAGACATTCAAAAGATATTTGCGTCAAAATAACGAACAATAATTTATAGGACGCAAGAGTGTGTTTTATCCATTCAGCTGAGATTTGCACGTCAATGATGTGACCCTTTGAGATATTAAAACAGCACTCCAATAACTTTAATTTCTTTTTCAAGATGATTATGAAAATCAAACTATGCAAACAAGATACAGTGTAAAATGAGATGCACGTAATATTAAGTATTCCTATAGGCTTCCCTCTATGTTTTTTTTATAGCTATTACAATGATTCATTTCGAAGTACATAAGAAAAAGAGTTATTATCATTAAGGCAATGGATTGCTGTGGTGAAATCTATTAAAATATTCACCACAGCAACCTCTAAAATGCGCATATTTAAACATGCCTACAAGATACCAGAAATATAACGGAGTATAAAAGAACATTATTAGATAGGTTTTTTTTACACAAGAATAACTAGAGATTATCAGATCTGTTAACGTTTATTTCTTTGGAATCTGATTTCTGATTTTCAAATTCTTTCCCCAAGCCTGCATAGAGGTCTTGGCCTGTTTGTCTCTGACAGCTTTTCTGAGGGAGCTCCATCATAAAAAAGTTATATTAGTTTCTCAGGGCTTTATGATAGTGTTTATTTAGTTAAATTTGAGTACACAATGAGAAATTATACCCTGCAGGACATAACACAGTACATTTACACAAGACTCTAGTGGAACCATAATTGTCATCATTATACTGTACCTATAACTGAGAGACAATTATGCCACATTCAGCATTGTGAGGGTGGTGTAGCTGGTAGAGCTGCTGCCTCATAGTACCAAGGGCCCGGGTTTGATCCTGACTACGGGTGCTGTCTGTGTGTTGTCATGTTGTCCTTGGGTGGATTTCCTCCAGGTGCCCTAGTTTCCTCCCACATCAAAAGGATGTTGCAGATAAATTGGCCTCTACAAAATTGCCCCGAGTGTGAAGGAAGTGGATGAGAAAATGGGATAACATGGGATAATTGGTGGTTGGCGTGAAGTCAGTGGGCCAAACGTCCTGTTTCCATGCTCTATCTCTCAACTATACCAAATTAAACTTAACAGCATATGCAAGATATAGTATTATTTATATGAATACAAATTTATAAATAACCAGTGATGATTTTTCCATCCTATAGAAATATTGTGAAAAACCAATATGCATGTGTTTTCTTAATCAAATTTTCAAGATTTACTTCTGAAACATCTTTAACAGGCAGCACTTATAAATCCCTTTTCTTCGAATTTTGTCTGGCTATTCCACGTCTTTACATGTTTTAATGTGGATCTGTCTTACTGACAGTGAATTTATGTTCTGCACAATGCACTCTATTCAGATATATTACCCAGAGAAAAATAGGAATAATCAATCATAGGTCTCAACAAATGTTGGTTCCTTGCTCTTCCTGCTAGCCAACAATTTGGTAACAAATCTGACAAGTTTTACTTGAAAAAAAAAATTTCTTTCTTTCTCAGATATCAATAATGTTGCTTCACTTTAGTTTAGTTTCGAGATACAGTGTGGAAACAGGCCCTTTAACCTACACATATTTGAAATGTGGGAGAAAACACTTTTGGTTTATTTTATCCAATATGTATTTTTTTTTTAAATTTCCTTGATTACCTTGTGATTTCTATGTATACCCAGATGATCTAGACATGGTGCTAACTGAACTACTCAGACAGAGAATAAGTGCAGGAGTGATGGTGTGAATGGCATCCTTTCGTACGGCAATGATTCAAAAATTCCTTGTTTCGATTCTCTTACCACCACCTTCCAACCCCCAATGTTGCCAACCATGCCACAATTCGACTTGTCATTCTTCCAACTTCTAACCATATTATTCAATTGATAACAAAACACATAGAGGAACTCAGCAGGTCAGGCAACAGTTGTGAAGGAAATTGACAGGCAACATTTGGGTTCCCCAGGCTGTTACTATTTAGAGTCATATAGCATGGAAACAGCACTTCAGCCCAACTTGCCCATGCAAACCAACATTCCCCATCTACACTAGTCCCATCTACCTGCATTTGGCCAATATCTTTCTTAACCTATCCTATACATGTATTGTCCAAATGCATTTTTAAAACATTGCGATAGTACCAGCCACAACTACCTCCTCTGACAGCTCATTCTATATATTTACCACCCTTTAAAAAAAGTTGCCACAGGTTCTTATTAAATCTTCCCCACCCTTACCTTAGACCTACGTCCTCTGGTTCTTGATAGCCCTACTCTGGGTAAAACACGGTGCATTTACCCTATCTATTCCTCTCATGATCTTATATACCTCTACAAGATCATCCTTCAATCCTCCCCCGCTCCAAGGACTAAAGGGCCTGTCCCACTTGGGCGACATTTTCAGCGACAGCCTGAAAAGAGGTTGTCGTGTCGTGGTCGGGTCATGGCGCGTGGTGACACATGCAGTGATGCGCGGTGACGCGCGGTGTCTCCCTGTCGCCCCTGGATTTTGGAATGTTCAAAAATGTTCATGTTGTGCGCCCTGTCACATGCTGACATATGCTGTCCTGCGGGTGTTGCCCGGTTAGGGTTAGGGTTAGGGTTAGGGACCACAGATGGGCTGCAAAATATTCTTCCTTCAATGCATGGATTTTAAACATTAATATATTAAAATTAATACATTAAAATCAATTGTGCAAATGAAAAGATGTCTGAGTCGTTCAGTTTTATTTACAGATGTATTTGCCCACTTCCAGATCCAATCACCAACTCTAACTTTTCACAGGGATTGATTCAGTGAGTGTAGACTGAACTCGCCTCTCCCCTCCACCCCCCTTACCCCCCCCTCCTGCCCCCATCCCTCCTTCTCCACTTCCCTCCCCTCTCCCCCCCTTCTTCCCTTCCCCCCTCTTCGTCCCCTTCTCCCCGCTCCACTCTTTTCCCCCTTCTCCACTCAACCCCCCTCCCCTCACATCCCCTTCTCCCCCTCTTCTCCCATTCTCCACCTCCCCCCCCCCCCCCACTTTCCCCGATGCCCCCCATTTGTGGACCCAGCCTGTGACAGCTAGATCTCACCAATAGTACTGCACAAAGGCTACATCATCTGTTTCATTAACATTGACTATGGGATCAATGCAGACTTTGGGAACAACACCCCCCACCTCACGCCCAACCCCCCCCCCCCCCCCCCCCTTCGCCCTGCTTCAAAACGGGTGGTGGGTATTTAGACTCAGTGGCCGGAGCAGGTGGGTGGCACTGGTAAATTGACAACATTGTCTGTACCCAGTTGAAAAGCCCACTGCCTCTGGGGATTTAGAGAAACCATTGGAAGAGAGATCTGCCCTTTGGGACAACTCATGGCCAACAGTTTAGTTCCCATGAGGAGTAGGTAGAACACTGGGGGTTCGAGTCCAAACCCTGGGGCCCCTATGTCACAGTTAGTTCAGAGATACAGTACCCTTTCGCCCACCAAGTCCACATCGACCAGCGATCGCCACACACTAACACTATCCCACACACACTAAGGACAATTCCAAGCCTACAAACCTGTTACTCCTTTGGAAACATAGAAACATAGAAAAATAGGTGCACGAGTAGGCCATTCGGCCCTTCGAGCCTGCACCGCCATTCAATGTGATCATGGCTGATCATTCAACTCAGTATCCCGTATCTGCCTTCTCTCCATACCCCCTGATCCCTTTAGCCACAAGTGCCACATCTAACGCCCTCTTAAATATAGCCAATGAACTGGCCTCAACTACCTTCTGTGGCAGAGAATTCCAGAGACTCACCACTCTCTGTGTAAAGAATGTTTTCCTCATCTCGGTCCTAAAGGAATTCCCCCTTATCCTTAGACTGTGACCCCTTGTTCTGAACTCCAGTTCTGGAGTGTGGGAGCAAACCCTAACCCTAAAGGGGATGTCCCACTACAGTGATCTAATCCACGAGTGCAGAAGAGTGTCTTCGACCTTCAAGCTCGAGGGCACTCGCCTGGAAATCCTCGTGCTGGATCAACCGTCAGCGATGGAACCGTGAGCTGGATCGACCGACCACACACACACACACACACACACACACACACACACACACACACACACACACACACACACACACACACACACACACACACACACACACACACACACACACACACACACACACACACACAGCAAAGGCGGGGGCCAGGGAAAGTGGGGAAGCGCTGTCTGAAATTCACACCCGCGATGAAGATGAAGATAAAAGATGGCTGCACAGTGTAAGGTATGTCCTTTAGAGAACACGGAGGGGGGTGGGGGGGGGGGGGGGGGGGGAGGGAAGAGGAGAGAGGGGGAGAGAAAGAGAGGGAAGGGGAGAGAAGGGGTGAAGGGGGGAGAAGGAGTGGAGACACTTTCAAGAAGTCAGACAATGTTTCATAAAGTTTAGCGGGCATTTTTTTTACAGGTTGGTTTTCTTTGGTCCTGTAAACTCCAATGAGCCAATTAAAATGCCCAGTCAGCGAAGGAGATTGCCTACGGCTGCCCCCGACTGCATGTAGCTAAATAGCGACCCCACTGCACTACGAGTTAAAGAACCATGCCGACCAATCTTTACTCACGGAAAAATTCTCAACATGCTGAAAAAATGTTCGTGACCTAGTTGAGGCCGCGAGTATGCGGGAACTTCCCCCGACCATCAAGGAGAGTTCCAGTGACCTCAATAGGACCTCCTAGGACCACGAGTTGACCCTGCTGCGAGTTTGAGACGAGGGCAAACTCTTCTAAACTCACAGATTAGGTCGCCGCAGTGGCACAGCCCCTTAACCCTAGCCCTAACCCTAACCTGAACCCTAACTCTAACCCTAACCCTAACCCTAGCCCTAGCCCTAACTCTAGCCCTAGACCGAACCTTAACCCTAACCCTAACCGAACCGGTATCACCCACAGGACAGCATACGTCATCGTGTATGTCGTACATCTATGGGCGTCAGTCACTGACGCTTGTAGTCGTCGTAAAAATCGTAAAGTGGGACAGGCCCTTAAAGTCCCAACCTGCTCAAGCCCTTCCTATCGCAGGCCCTCGGGTCCTGGGAGCATCGTCATAAATAATTTCTGCACGTTTGAACTTAACAACCATTTTCCACCATTTTATTCCCTCCAGTCTGAAGAAGGGTCCCATCTCGAAACGTTACCGGTTCATTTACTCCACAGAGGTTGCCTGACTTGCTCAGTGTTTTATTAAAGATTTCAACATCTGCAGTACCTTGAGTCTCAACTTTATTCAATTGGTAAATATTGAACTTTCAGCAGAGGACACTAGGCAAACATAGATATAACGAAACAAGAAAAAATATGAGAACATTTATAACATTTTTAGGATTATTCACACTGGCAAACTTTATGATTTTGAATTGTGGATAAATAACTGGTACTATATTCATCACAAATAATATCTTCATGCTCATACATCAAATTGTTTTCCACCATTTTATTTCCTCCCTTCTTCAAGCCATTGACGACAGATCTATTACCAATTGCTTCCATTAACTCATTTAATTGACAAATAGATGTGTGGGGATCTTAAGAAAAGCATTATCCCATTGCAAGACCATGGCATTTATCACAGTAAAGGCCAAACCTTTTGTCATCCAATGCATGACCAGCTGCATAATAAGCAGACAGAAGTCTTTGCTGAAATTCTTTCCTTTTTTATCTTGCATGTGCCAAGATCATTTCTAGTATCACCTATTGCTCCCGGGTCTGAGATGACATTCTCATCTCCCACTAGCGACTCACTGTACATCTTCCTGTTCTCCACGATTGAGCTACCTACTGAATAAACACAAATCCACTGGGGACTGGTTCCATCACTCTGGCTCCCACTTGCAGTCGCCAGCTTCCAGTCATCACTTTAATGATGGTGGAGCAGCAATGGGAGGTATTTCTGGAAATAATCCAGACGATGCAGGATCATCTCATTCCAAAGAGGAAGAAAGATTCTAAGGGGAGTAAGAGGCGACCGTGGCTGACAAGGGAAGTCAAGGACAGTATAAAAATAAAAGAGAAGACGTATAACATAGCAAAGATAAGCAGGACGCCAGAGGATTGGGGAACTCTTAAAGATCAACAGAAGATAACTAAAATGGCAATACGGGGAGAAAAGATGAGGTACGAAGATAAACTAGCTAAGAATATAAAGGAGAATAGTAAAAGCTTCTTTAGGTATGTGAAGAGGAAAAAAATAGTTTAGCCAAATGTGGGTCCCTTGAAGACAGAAACAGGTGAATCTATTATGGGGAACAAGGAAATGGCAGATGAGTTGAACAGGTCCTTTGGTTCAACAATCTCCCAGATGTACTAGGGGACAGAGGACCTAGGGTGACGGAGGAACTGAAGGAAATTCACAAGTTCACAAATTCACACCAAGAGAGCCAGTGATTCTAGATAAATGTTTGAATAAACACCCCAATACAGTCAAATTAATATCTTACATTTATAATACTCTTTTAGATAGTGAGGTTCCGTCGACTGAATTATATAGACAAGCATGGGAAAACGAATGTTCAACCCATAACTAAAGATATTTGGGATGAAAGTCTACAACATATACATCAATTTTCGTTAAATGCCAGACATTCTTTAATACAATTTAAAGTCCTACACAGATTGCATTATTCTAAAACAAAATTAAATAGAATCTTTCCTAATATCTCTCCTACTGTGATAAATGTCAATACTCTGTGCCTAATTTAACCCATACTTTTGTAAATTGCATAAAAAAAAAAATTCTGGATGAATATTTAAAAAATTATTTCCGTAGTTGTTAATACTCATCTGGAGCCCGATCCTAAATTAATAATATTGGACAAAGAAATCAAACATCAGAACATCAAAGAAATTTCCTTGATGACAGTATAATAACTTGGAAAAAATTAATATTAACATTTTGGAAAAACCCAGCAACCCCCACAATCAAAATGTGGATTATGGAGATGTCGGATACTTTATATTTGGAAAAAATTAGATTTGTCTTAATTGACAAACCAGAATGATTTACTAGAATATGGTCTCCATTTATAGATTATTTGAAGGGGTAGATTGGGCCGGCGCGGAAGCCTGACTGAACTTGATTCCAGGGCTAGATGAATAGTTATGTTCTCTGACCTACGGACCTATCTCCCAAGTTGTATTATTGATAGTTTATTCTATTTTTCTAATTTTCTTTTTTTTCTCTCTTTATTTTTTCTATTTAAAAAATAATAATAATTAGAGACAATGTTAATATGTAACCGATAAATGAGGATTCCAGCTACATTGGTAATGGGGCCCCTGGAATCCTGGATACTTAATATGTAACTGTTTAACAAAGTTTGTAGCGGCTTGGACTATGATATGTACATGCCTCTAATAAAATTAATTTTAAAAAAAGGAGGTGGCTCCAGAAATCGTGGCCATATTGGTGATCATTTTCCAATGTTCCATAGATTCATGATCAGTTCCTGTGGATTCGAACGTTATTTAATATTATCTAATGTTAATTAGCTAATGTATTAGCTCATGTTATTAGCTAATGTTATCCCACTTTACAAGAAAGCAGGGAGAGAGAAAGCAGGGATTTATAGACCAGTTAGCTTGACATCAGTGGTGGGGAAGATGCTGGAGTTGATTATTAAAGATGTGATAGCGGCGCATTTGGACAGCAGCAACAAGATCGGTCCAAGTCAGCATGGATTTACGAAGCAGCAATCATGCTTGACAAATTTTCTGGAATTTTTTGAGGATGTAACAAGTAAAATGGACAAGGGAGAGCCAGTGGGTGTAGTGTACCTGGACTTTCAGAAAGCCTTTGATAAGGTCCCACACAGGAGATTCGTGGGCAAAATTAGAGCACATGGTATTGGGGGTAGGGTATTAACATGGATAGAAAATTGGTTGACAGGAAACAAAGAGTAGAGATTAATGGGTCCCTTTCAGAATAGCACGCATGGGTACCGCAATGGGTGCCGCAAGACTTGGTGCTGAGATCGCAGCTATTTACCATATACATTAATGATTTCGATGAAGGAATTAACAGTAACATTAGTAAATTTGCAGCAAAGTAAATGACACAAAGCTGGATGGCAGTGTGAACTGTGAAGAGGATGCTATGAGGTTGCAGGGTGACTTGGACAGGTTGGGTAAGTGGGCAGATAAATGGCATATGCAGTATAATGTGGATAAATGTGAGGTTATCTACTTTGGTGGCAAGAACAGGAACACAGATTCTTATCTGAATGGTGTCAGGTTAGGAAAAGGGGAAGTAAAACGAGATCTGGGTGGCCTTGTACCTCAGTGCTGGCTCGAAGGGCCGAATGGCCTCCTCCTGCATCTATTTTCTATGTTTCTATGCTTTAGTCACTGAAAGTAAGCATGCAGGTACAGTAGACAGTGAAGAAAGCGAATGGCATGTTGGCCTTCATAACGAGAGGAGTTGAGTATAGGAGCAAAGAGGTCCTTCTGCAGTTGTCAGGGCCCTGGTGAGACCACACCTGGAGTATTGTGTGCAGTTTTGGTCTCCTAATTTGAGGTAGGACATTCTTGCTATTGAGGGCATGCAGCGTAGATTTACAATGTTAATTTCCGGGATGGTGGGACTGTCATATGATGAAAGAATGGAGCGACTGTGCTAGTAATCACCAGAATTTTGAAGGATGAGAGTGGATCTTATAGAAACATATAAAATGATTAAGGGATTGGACACGCTAGATGCAGGAAACATGTTCCTGATGTTGGGGAGTCCAGAACCAGGGGCCACAGTTTAAGAATAAGGGGTAGGCCATTTAGAACTGAGATGAGGAAAAACGTTTTCACACAGAGAGTTGTGAATTTGTGGAATTCTCTGCCACAGAAGGCAGTGGTGGCCAATTCACTGGATCCATTAAAAAGAGAGTTAGATAGAGCTCTTAGTGCTAGCGGAATCAAGAGATATGGGGGGAAGGCAGGAAAGGGGTACTGATTGTGGATTATCAGCCATGATCGCATTGAATGGCGGTGCTAGCTCGAAGGGCCGAATGGCCTATTCCTACACCTATTGTCTATGTATCTATATAACACTGTAAAGTAAGTGAGGTAGGATTGTTGTTTTCTCAGCAAACATACATCCACATAAGTGTTGCACCAGTCCTTAGATATATCAATAGTTGGTTTGACAGGCACTGGGTGGTCTGATTGTTTGCATCGATTCCACACCAGAAGCAGTAAGGCGGTGTATTTAACGTTTCTCAGTTTTCAAGTGAAGGCACAGCACCTGCAATGAAAGATCACGAATCCTGACTTTCAAATAACGGTCCTGTTACAGGTTGCAGAACAAATGCAGACAGATTAGTTTAGTTTAGGTTGGAGATACAGAATGGAAACATGCCCTTTGACCCTCAAATTCCTCGCCGACCAGCAATCCCTGTACACCCCAATCCCCGACCAGCAATCCAATCTTACACACCAGGGACAATTTACAATCTTTACCAAAGCCAATTAACCTACAAAACTGTACGTCTTTGGAATGTGGGAGGAAACCCAATTATCCGGAGAAAACCCACAAGGTCACAGCGAGAAAGTACAAACTCTGTACGAACAGCACCTACAATCGGGATCGAACCCGGATCTCTGATGCTGAGAGGCAGCAACTCTACCGCTGCACCACCGTGCCATCCCTACTGCATCTGGACAAACGACTATTGCACAACTACTTTCGCATAAAATAAAGTATCATTAAGGCCATCCATCACACACCAGCACTAAATAAATGGAAAAAAAAAATCCATCCATGTAGGTTTTTAATCCTACTCAGTGTGAACTGAAAATGGAAATTCCCAAGGAGGCCCTGGGTGGGAAAAGAATTAAACTGATAATCAGTCTCATCTGTTACCAGTGCCACTGCTTAATATAACCACTGAGATTCACCTTGCCTGAATCCACTGGGACCATTTGCAGATGTTTGTGAGTCTCATACTTTCCCAAACTCTAGCTGCAGCTGTGGGAGTATAGGTGGGACATATAGCACCTAACAATCTGTCTGAAACTCCCTGAACCGCCTGGCAATAGTCTAAGTTAATTAGGTGACAGTTAATGCACAGTTCAAGCATTAAGTCTGCCTTTAGATATTTAAAGGCGCAGTTAGTGCTTGAACTCTTGTCCTGCTGTCGGCAGATGGTAGTTATAAGCCTTCACTTGGAGATATAATCATCCAGTCCATTCAGCCATCCCACCGGATGGTGAAGGTTAGATCGCTCACCCCCTCCCCCAAACCCATCAGTGTTTATTGAATGATCATGTGAGCCCTTAAAAGGGCTGAAATCTCTTCATGTAACGATAAATCCTTTACCATTTTTCTAACATTTAAATATGTAACAAAATGTTAAAATATGGTGACATATGATGAAAGAATGCGTTGATTGGGCTTGTATTCACTGGAATTTAGAAGGATGAGAAGAGATCTTATAGAAACATTTACATTTCTTAAAGGATTGGACAGGCTAGATGCGGGGAAACAAAATTGTGATGTTGGGGAAGTCCAGAACCAGGGGCCACAGTTTAAGAATAAGGGGTGGGCCATTTAGAACTGAGATGAGGTAAAAAATCTTCACCCAGAGTGTTGTGAATCTGTGGAATTCTCTGCCACAGAAGGCAGTGGAGGCCAATTCACTGGATGTTTTCAAAAGAGTTAGATTTAGCTCTTAGGGCTAAAGGAATCAGGGGATATAGGGAAAAAGCAGGAATGGGGTACTGATTTTAGATGATCAGCCATGATCATATTGAATGGCGGTGCTGGCTCGAAGGACCGAATGGCCTACTCCTGCACCAATTGTGCTTTGTTTCTATTCTATGTTTCTATATCTCTCCATTCCCTGCACATCCGTGAGCCTATCTGAAAGCCCTCTTTAATGCCACAATAATTTCTGTCTCCACCCCTGGTTACACATTCCAGGCAACCACTACGCTCGGTATTAAAAACAATTTTATTACAAAACTCTCATCTTGTTTGTAAGTGTGTTTGTTTTTTAAAAAATTACGATTTTCATTGTGGGGGGGAAGGGCGGTGGGATAGGGGGGAGGTTTCATTTAAAAAAATTGTGATTTGTCATTGTGGAGGAGTGGGATAAGGGGGAGGTGAGGAGTGGGGGAGCAGGGGGATAGAGGGAGAGGAGGGGGTAGGGAGGGGAGAGGGGTTATGGAGGGAGGGAGTTACTGAGAGTTGGGGAAAGGAGAGGGATGGAGAGGTGAGGTAGGTAGTGGGGAGGAGAGGATGAGAGGGGGAAGAAGAGTGAGGGGGAGGGATTGCTGGGGGATGAGGTCAAATGGAGGAGGAAAGGGGTAGGAAGAGGGATGGCAAGGTAATGGAGGGGGGGAGGGGGAAGAGGGAGGAGGGGAGCAAAGTGGTGAAGAGAGGAAGCAGAGGAGAGTTGGTGGAGGGTGGGGAGGGAGGATAATGGAGAAGGGGAATAGGGGGTTGAAGAGAGAGAGTGTGTTGCGTTCACATTGATCTTATTTTTTACGTTATTGCAATTTTAAACATTAAAAACGTCAGCCGCGCCTGCGCAGTTGGGGGCTATAGGTGAGTGGTGGAATATTGCATTGGGGAGCGGGGCCCAACGGGTCCCACTTTGTCTAGTATATAACTCAAAGTCTCATCTTGTATGTATGTATGTATGTATGTATGTATGTATGTATGTATGTATATATGCTCCCGAAATACGGCCAAAACGTTACACAATAGCGCAACAATTTTAGGGGCGCCTTACTCACCATTCGCCCGTGGTGTGCAGTATCAAGTTTTGTTCAAATTGTTGCACCGTCATGTACCATTTTGGCTGTATTTCGGGAACATACAAGACGAGATCACCATTTTCAGATTGCCATTTTGATCTAATACTTCCATGTGTACTTGACTAACGTCACAACGGGGACCCAACGGGTCGTCTCGTTTCCTTTACTTTTTCTCCCTCTCACCTTAAAGCTATGACCTTGAGTCTCTGATATTTCTACTCTTGGGAAAAATGTTCGGACTATCTACCCTATCTATATCTTTCATAAACGTATATACATCTATCATGCTTCCCTTCAATCTCCGGTGTTCCAGAGAAAACAATCCATGTCTGTCCAACCTCTCCTTGTAGCTTCTAAAACATATGAACATATTTATGATAAACACTTTTAATAAAACATGAAGCATAGATTTAGTGAAAATGATGAGATGTCAAATTTAATTTAAAAATATATAAATGATAGTTCCCAACTATCTCTGAATGGAAAGCTAGGTGCTTAACTTCATTGAAGACCCCAAAATTCTCGTAAGTGTATGTAGATACTTAATGAATAACTTGGATGAAAGGTTTGATTGTAAATGACTTTCTGGTTATCAAATACTGTAAGTTAAAAAATGATTTCACCTTCTCCGACATAAATCATGAAATCCTAAAAAATATTTTTGATAGAATATCATCACAGGAGATTTCAACTACTGTCAAGTAAATTGGCAGGAAGAAGTAGCAGAAGGAAAAGAAGGAATTGACATTTTACATCTTACACCTGGCTTCGTTCTCAAGCAATATTTAAAAAGCCTGAAGTTCAGTGCAATGTTTTGTGTGCGCTGTGACAGAATTTTATCCAGTATCTATTTGTCAAGTATAATCGAGTCCTTTGTATGTGGATCACACACGTCAACAATATTTTTTCTGCATCCTCTGCTTGTATGGTGCATATACAGGGTCTCAAATTCCTTTGTGCATCAAGGACCATAAACTGCATGGTTCAAACATGGTGGAAGGCCTTCACTGGAGAATTTCTGATTCACTCTGGGGAGTCTGAGGCACTGATTATCTTATACGGAAGTCTTTGAAGGTGGTCATTAGCATTCTCACACCCTATCCTGAATTCCTAAGTTGTGTGGACTGAAACCACAGTCATGGGTCTCCACATTGACCCTATTAAATATTTGACCGATCGCTCATTCTATCTATGCTACCCAAATGAATGCTTGCATACCCCCATTGGTACGTTTAATTGCTATATCCTAGGTTACTGCTCCATTCATCTCTATACCCCATTCCATACCATCCCCATTATTTCTTCCCTGCCACTGCATTCCTTAGCTAACTGCATGCACAGGGAAAAGAGGAAAGCTATTTTACCATACTTAACACTCTGGGTCTCATGTTTGACAGCATTTTTCTGCTGGGGTGTTTTTCCACAATTACCTGCACATTGGCACTTCAACATTTCCAAATACATCAGAACTTCTAAACCAACAAATCTAATCACTGTTAGATCTTGTCTTGGTAATGAACCAGAAAAGAAAGGTAAACTGAATTGGGAGTATCTTACTTACATTGATAAGACGATAAGACTTTACATTAGAAATGAGTGAAATAGACAAGGCCAATGCTGAAAGTTTATGTTAAATGTTATAATTCCGGGTCAGGCCGTACTGATTAAAAATTGTGAACAATTAAGATGACCATGTTATAGAAGGGCACAGATAAATAGCCATAAGATTTACAAGCATGTTGCCATAATTGAGAAACTGCAGCTATCAGGATTGAATGAACAAACTGGGACTAGATCTTTAGAAAAAAAACAACTGGATGTCAAAATTATAAATGATTTGGGCTGGAAAGAAAATGGAGAGAAGGTTCTGGAGGCTATTCACACTGGAAAGTTCCAGACACATTCAGCAGGGAAACAGCAATACATGCCTTTACTCATAGTTTTGATGTTTGACAAGGTCCTTCAAGGCAGGCCGTCAAAAAAAAAAGCCACAGCATCCAAGGCTGAATGGCCAGTTGGATGCAAGAGTGGCCGTGTAATTAGAAGCAAAGGGCAATTATTGGCAGGTGATTACGTAACGGGAACATTCTTACAAATGTTCCATGGGATTCAGTACACAGGCACTTACATTTTAGAAAATACAATGATGATTTAGATTTAAATTTCAGGCTCATGACCAGGAATCACGTGGGTAAAATAATCTGCATGTTGAGCAGAAAGCGGAAATCTTAATACTGCATTAATATTGCAGGGACATATGGGCCCACTAGTCAATTGAGCAAAAAAAATTACAAAATAGAATTTGATCCAGATAAGTAAGAGGTAATACAGTTCAGGAGATGTGAAAGGACAAAGGGATTATATAGTAAATGGGAGTATTCAAAGGGACCTCAGTGTGTATGTCCTGCAGATCGTTAAAGGCGGCATGGTATGAGGTGATTAAAAAGGCATACATGCCTTTATCAATTGAGGCACATAATGCCTGTATGGAGTTGGCTCATGACTGCTTGGGTTTTCACTGGATTCTTCAGTTTCTTCTGACATCTCAAAGGCATATGGATTGGTAGATTAATTTGCACTGAAAATTGCCTCTGTAGGTGGGTGGTCACATCTGAGGGGAGCTGATGAAAATGTGGGAAGAGTAATAAGTAGGATGAGGATGGCTTAGTGTAAATGGGTGGTTGAAGATCAGAATGGATTCAATGGGCCGAGGGGCCTGTTTCTTTACAGTGGCGTCAAGGACCAAAGCTGGCAGGTTCTGGAACTCACTGCCTGAAAGGTCATAGAAACCATTACACACACCTAGCTGGACGAATACTTGAAGACTGTGACCTGTAGCTATGAACTGAATTCCAGAAAGTGGGATTAAGCTGGATAGCTCTTTTTCAACAACACAAGAGGCTGGATGGCCTTTTTCTCTGGCATGATTTTTTAAAAAGATGTTATGTTCGTAAAAGGAGAGCAGGAAAGTATATGGATAAGAAAAGGCTATGGGAAAGTATGCTAAAAGGCTGAGATGAGGTAAAAGCAATAGGAGAAGGAAATATAAATACAGACTGGCCCAAATTGTTTCTTCCCCTGCTGCTAGTCGACACTATAATATCCCCAGCAGAGCCACATTGCCAGTCTACTTATAGATTATAGATATAAGCTCAAGGCTATTGCTATAATGGCGCATGATATGATTCAATTAACCTTCCTCCTATGTGACATGTAATGCAAAAACATTGTCTCCCTTTCTCTTCTTGTCATAGCAAACATAATCAGTGTTCAAGTGGTATTTAAAAGATTTTAAGATGAATGTGGCTGAGTTTACATTTAAACATGGGAATGGCCTGAATCAATTTTGAGCATTAGTACTGGGCTTTGACATTTTAATTATGTGGAACAGTTGATAGAGCACATTGAGATGTCTTTATAGTTATACAAGCAAGTTTGTGCTAAATATATATTGATACTTTTTATAAACTTTGCTTTAAAATATCTGTATATCAGTACAGTAAACTGCTCTTTTGAAAGATTTAAGCACAAAAGTTTTCTGTTTAGATTCTGGAAAACATTCAATGTGACCCTGTGGTTTCATTACATTAGCCACCAGAATAACATATGGATTCAATACAACCTTACTCAAGTGAGATCATGAACCAAGTAATGTAGTTATAGAATCATAGATACGGAGTCAAAGAGTCACACAGCATAGAAAAAGATCCTGTGGGCCACGACATCCATACTGCCAATCGAGTACCTGTCTATTCTAATCCCATTTACCAGCAAATGGTCCATAGCTGTCTATGTATAGGCAATTTAACTGCTCATTTTGGTATTACTAGACTTAGTGGGACCCGTTGCGTCCCAATCACATGGGAGGTATGGCCCCCAACGCAACCCGTTCCCCAACGCAATATTCCACCACTCACCCGTTCCCCCAACGCAACCCATTCCCCAACGCAATATTCCAGCACTCACCCATAGCCCCTAACTGCCCAGGCACGGCTCATTTCCCCTCATCCGCAGCACTCCCTCCCCCTCCTCTTCATCCTTCCTCTTCTTTCACCTTTCCTCCTCCCCTCCCCCATCCCTCCCTCACCTCTCCTTTTTCTTTCCCCTACCCTCAATCACTCCAACCCTCCCTCCCCCCATAACTCATCTCCACTCCCTACCCCCCTCCTATCCCTCTATCCCCCACTCCTCACCTCCAACCCCACTATCCCTCCTGACCTCCCCCACTGCCCTCCTCACCCTCTATTCCCCACTCCCTACCTCCCACACTCCTCCTCTATTTCCCCTCCTCCCCCACTCTCCCTTCTCACCTCTCCAACTTTGTCGGTGCCCTTTACATGGCGGCCGATTGCATACCTTGGGTATGCAAGCATAGAATTTCACTGTGACTTGTCACATGTGGCAATAAAGTATTCAATTCAATTCAATTCAATTTCTCAGGGCCCACCTCAGTCTTCACTAGTCCAACAAAAATAAATACAATCTAGTGAGTCTCTCCTTATAAAATAACCTCATCACTGGCAGTATCTGGTTGGATCTCCTCTTCATCTTCTCCAATACAATCACATCCTTTTTGCAGTGCAGTATTCCAGCTGTGGCTTTACAAAGTTGTACCATAATCCCCCTGATTTACATTCTATGCTCAGGCTAATGAAGACATGTATTCCATATGCCTTCATCACCACCTTATCTGCCTACGCTGTCACCTTCAGGGATTCTTCGACTTGTACATTTCAGACCATCTGTTCCTCAATACCTCCTGAGGCTCAACTATTCACACAGTGAATAGTGAGTGTGGCTCTAAATTCCTTAAGCACTAGTATTCGCCTAATTACTTGTGATCCTGAAATTGGAGCATGCATGTCAATAAGTGTGGTGGAGACCTCAACTCCGATTGGACTAGTCTTTTAGACTTTAGAGATACAGTGTGTAAACAGGCCTTTCGGCCCACCAAGTCCACGCTGATCATGATCACCCCATTGACTAGCACTATCCTACACACATGGGAAAATGTACAATTTTACTGAAGCCAGTTAACCTACAAACCTGCATGTCTTTGGATTGTGGGAGGAAATGGGAGCACCCAGAGAAAACACGCGTGATTACAGGGAGAATGTACAAACTTCGTACAGGCGACGCCCGTAGTCAGGATGAAACTCAGGTCTCTGGAGATGTAAGGCAGCAGCACTACTGCTGCACCACTGTGTCGCCGACAGATTCCACGTGATATTATGCATGTGATTGCACAGTGCATGCTTGTGCTACCCCATGCATTCATACTTTATTTGAAACTAGAATTAGCAGTCAACTACTCATGTTCATAGTCTAATTGGTGCATGTCAACAATGGCACTGAAATGTTCTGCCTTAGATGGGAAATCTTAATTGTCATGAACGACTTGGGCCGAATGGCGTATTTCCGTGCTGTATGTCTCTAACGCTCCGTAAATGTAAATTATACCCTGTCAATATCTGGCCTTTTGCTAATACTGACTGCCTGATTTTGTAGTGAACATATTGAATTAAATGTAAACTATACGTAAAAAGTGTTACGGGCTTGTCGCACCAGCATGCCACTGCATGCGGCGAGCGCGACCAAACGTGGTGGCTTAAGGCGTACGGTCTCGCGGGGCCGATCCCACTTCCAACCACGGAGCCGTATGGAGCTGGCCCCGACATCATACTCACCAATCAGCTGGGCAGGAGGTGGGCCTACTGAATTTGGACGTCGCAGGGCATCGGGCGGTGATGTCATCACACAACAGCACGCTAGGTAGTGACATCATCGCACAACGCCACGTGCTAGGCGTACGCTGTCAAGACACTGCATACGGTGTCCAGACACTGCGTGCGACGTCGAGATGCTGCATGCGACGTCGAGGTGCTGCGTATGGCCTCAATGCGGCTGCGGGCCGACAGGCTGTTGCCGCGCGGGATTTTTGAACAGTGTCAGTTTTTCATAGCTGCACACGATGTCGGGACCAGCCCTGCACAACTCCATACGATCGAAGTGGGACCAGCCCCGCGAGGCCGTATGCCTCAAGCAACCACGTTAGGTCGCGCTCGCTGCATGCAGTCGCATGCTGGTGGGACAGGCCCTTAAGCCTGCAATATAAGCAAGTCATTGTGTGGTCTGTGCCATCCTCTGGGACTGAGAGGGAAAGTCTTTATACATTTTTCTTTTGTGACTTTCCTTTTGCAGTATCATACCACAAACTGTGAGATGTGACATAAATCAGTGGCAGGCGGTTTGGAATTATCATGAGACAAGGAAGATGAGAATAACAGTGGCTTGGACTTTAACTGTGCCAGAGACCCGGGTAGAGTCTGCATGTTCTCCCTGTGACAGTGTGCATTTCCTCTGGGTGCCCTGGTTTCCCCCACAAATCCCAGAGACCAAATGCAGGATCTTTGGTTAATTGGCCTCTGTAAATTACCCCTTGTGTGTAGGAAGTCGATGAGAAAGTGGTAATGACATAGAACTAGAGTGAATGGGTGATCGACTCAGTGGGCTGAATGACCTGTTTCCATGCTGTATCACTAAACAGAACTAAATAAAGGAGATGAAGCAGGAAAGCAGGAGTTTGGTGGTTTTGATTTCTGTATTATTATCATGGGTATTTAGAAACGAAGTGGGGAGGAATTTCTTTAGTCAGATGGTGGTGAGTGTGGAATTCATTGCCACAGAAGGCTCTGGAGGCCATGTCAATGGGCCGAATGGCCTAATTCTGGTCCTACAACTTATGAACATGAATATACTAGATGTAAGGTGCTTGTGAGATGGAAATCCTTACTGCTGAATCAAACTATCTCAGCTTCTGCCGAGGGGCCATCAGATATCCCCGCAGTCCCTGATCAATGGATGCCTGTTGGGGATCAATCAGTGTAAGCAGCTCAGGAATTTCTCCATAATTAGGAAACCCACTCAACAAAACTAACCAGCCTCTGTTCAAGGCAAGATTGGTCAGTGCACTTACCCATTTACCCCGCACCTTCCCTTCCATCGCAGTGGGCCCCATCCAACCCAAAGTGTGGAAGAACACAAATGAAGATACATGCCATATAAATGAATAAAGTTTTCTCTTTTTGAAGACAATAGCAGGGAATTTGCTGCAGCATTAATGAGCCAGTGCTCAATCATTTGCACTTGTGGAGTGGGGGTGGGGGGAGGATTGCCTAAGTCCTTTGCTTTCGACACTATTGTCATTGAAGAAAATGCCATAAATGACTAACTAGTGATTAAGTGACTCCAAGCTTAGGTTTGAAAAAAAATTGTACACAGTGGGAGGGAAGTAAGGTGACATCATATCATAATTAATGACCATTAAGCTGACAATTAAATTTAAATATGGTGACAAAAACAATGCTGTTCCACTATCAGTTCTAAAATGCGATATTGGACTCCTGGAAATTGCTTGTGGGAGACGTGGCTTCACAATCTGCTTTGATGAAAACCTAAATGTAGCATTCTAAAATATGCTCATATTCTCTCTGAAGCACTTTCAACTTTTAGTAACTAAATAAATCTTAAACAAGCTGTGTGATTGCATATTTAAATGAGATCATTTTTGAATTTGTAAAGTATTAATCACAGCCACTGAATGAGGTGCTTACTGTAGATTCAGAGGGCTAACGGAAAGCAGAAAATAAATGGGTTAGATGGGGTTAACTGATCAATGTGGGAGTTCCTACATTGAACATTTTCATGTGAAAGTAATTTATTGTCATTCGTTCAAAATAATTTTAAACATTAATATCCATTGCATACTTTAATGAAGTTTACATACCTTTTTATTATTAATACCTTCTTTTGATTCAAAAAATGCTGTTATTTCTATGTACAAAAATTGTCATTGTACATAACAGAAATGAAATAGAACTTTTTAATGCTGTCAAAGAATAAAGTAATGAATAAATTACCACTGCCTTAATCTTTCATTTCTTTTAATAGTGATTCCCTATAAGAGAAAGTGGATTATAATTTGCCAGTGGGATGATTAAAGATGAACCATTATTAGAAAGCATATTCTGTTAGATTGGATATGACTTACAGATTTATTTGTGACATGGTCTGGAAAGAACCAATACCAGGGATTCCTGGATTCTTTCATTTCTCCCCCTGGTGACAGGATGGAGAATGGACAGTGGCAACTCACTGTCATCAGGGAGCGTAGCATGACTTGTTTTTCTCCTGCATTCATTTAGCCTTTCATTTGAGACTCTACTTATTGTGGCTGTTTCACACTAGGGTAGATAAGTAATCCCGGCTGCCTGTCACTTCTCTTGCATCAGGCTGCTGCCTGCACACAGTCTAATTGCCATCACAACATTTGAATCGACACTTCATTTAGAATATGACATTATTTTGCAACCAGAGGAATATGAATGTAGAATTTCTAATAAAACTGTGTTGGCCTAGACAGCAGGCATGATTTCATTTTTTTTTAAATCGTTTGATTTTGTTTTTTTTGCACATACAGAGCACCAATGACCTGCTTCACAGGGTTCAGAATGCTTTTTTTTAATTGCCAGCTGCATATCTGTTAAATTGGAAATATATATATATATTCAACCAATTCATAGAAAATGTTTTTGAAAAAGTATTAGGAAATCTTATCCCATTAGCTTCACAAAATTGTTTTCCTCTTCCTATTGAGAGCATCATACAAAGCAGTTTAATTAGGTTCCACTTTCCTTCTTCCCTGCTGTCTTTTTTGATTCCTATTTGCTTTGTGTGATTATCTCCCATCTCTTGACCTGTTTTATTTTACTTTTGTTATCTTTGATTTGTCATTCTTTCCAAACAAACTGCGAAACAATGACGTTTACATTAAAATGCAAGTGATTTGATTGTTTTTGAATACTTGTATTTTGTTGGAGGCTTGTAATTATTAAGTCCTTGCAGATCATACTGACAATATTATGCTCAGCTCCATGGGGTTGAAATTACTCCTTAGTTGTTTATGTTGAATGCGTAATATGATTGCATTGTGCATTTTAATCCACATCTAAAATTCAGTCTCATTGAAGCCCAAAGAGCCAATTTTCAGAAATACCACACACAAGCATTAGTATAAAGCAGATGACCCAAGGCGGTTGGGTCACACAGGAATGAATGTACAAATGTATAGTGATAAACAATTAAGTAAACTTGAGGTGTTTGAAAACCAGAATCTGCAGCTACTCTCCTTTCTACATTTTTATTCATAGGAAAATAAATAAAATACTCCCGATAGAAACCTTAAGAAGGATGATTAGGTTTCACACGTTGGATGTGGATGTAAATAAATTGTTCTTGCAGGTAGGTGAACCCTGAAAAAGGGCCAAATAAAATAAAATATACCCATCTCAATGGATCAAATAACTCTTCGAAGAAAGCGATAAGAAGGTGGAATTCAGTACCACATGGAGTGGTTGAAGTGCATAGTAGTGATGTGTTAAGGTAGGAGGGGTGGTGATGGGGTATTGGCGGGAGGGGGTCTGTGCTGCAGGAGAGAATGGAAGGTAGACCCAAGGTCACAGAGAATGGAAGGTGATACCAGAGGGTGAGAAGAGAAAATTAAAGTCATGTGGAAAATAAACATTAGCTGGACCATCTGAGGTAAACAGCCATTCTCTATACTGTAACTCAATGTAACATGCTAAATGGCTGCATAACTTGCACCACAAGATGAATAATAGATTCATGACTTCTCTGGATGTAGCCTGGACTATAATTGATTATTTGCTGGAAACAATACAATTTCATCCAAAAGAAATTCAATTTCAAAAAGATTTTCTATTCTTTTCCTGATAATTTTCATGACCACTAGTGTGATGATTATATATAAATTATTATATATGATTTTATATATATATATATAAATAACAAGAAATGGCATTTAAAAAAAAATTCCATGATTTAATATGTCAGATTAAAATATAGGAAAGTTGTCCCAAAGTTCAGTTTTTCAGTTTTGAAGTTAATAGAATGCACTGGGGAAAAATCGTTTCCAACTACTGAAGGTAAGATAGATTAAATTTCCCAATAAAAAACCCACCAGGAATGTGCCAACTTGATCCATGCGTCAGTGAAAGATCATAGACTCAAGAGACTTAATTCTAACCTCAGAAACAAATCGCAAAGGTTCAGTTCTTCCTTTGAAAATCATTGTGGCAAGATGGTTTAGTCAGTACAGTTCTGAGCGAAATTTGAGAGAAAAGGTTTGAATTTTTAGTGTGTGATGATACAGTTTTATCTTTTTACTTTCCATTCAAATTCTTACCTAGTGTTTCAAATAGTTGCTGTTTTTTGTACTGAATATAATTTAAATGGAACTCTATGCTTTAACTTTTCAAGCTCACATAAAAGATGTATTATTATTAATAATGATAAAGGTTGATTATTTTCTCTGTAAGCTGTTTTCCTGTTTCTTATCTCAGCATTTCTCTTTGACCATCTGCACATCAATGGTGTTTATTTTTCTGGGATGTATCTTTGTGATGATGTTTTTGGTGGTCAGAATTGAACTGAACAATTTTCCTCAGTACACTCCGCTGCTTGTTTTACTGCCACTGGCAGATGTGTACAGGAATGGGGTGGACCACAGGAAAACAAAATAATGACCTTCTTATAATAGAAAGAAGATTCATATTTTCCTCAGATTTACTGAAACATTTTAATAGAGATTTTCCTAGAAAGTACATTAAAACAAGATTTAAGCAACTATTCTAAATGCAGATTTTTTTTTCATATAAGATGGCAATTCTAACAACACATTACAGTTCTGAGATGCTGTCAACTAGTAAATCCATCTCTTAAAGTCGTCTGTGGAGCGTAGTAGTTTTGAAGTTATTAAGGCTGTTGCGTTTCAGATTCATAGCAAGAGTAATGTCAGCTCCAGCAAGAGTGGTGATAAAGTGAACTGACATATTGCACTTCTTGCCTGTGGGGATCATATTAATGCTCATGCAAATCAATTCCATACATGACATTTGCCCTCATGGTTCGAACTGTTGTGCACATGTGAAAAATAGGATAAATCTGTCTTTTCTTTTCTTTTCAGTTGTATGTCACATATATGCCTTTAGATATTTCCATTTTCTGCCGGCTCTTTCCAGCGATCTATTTGTCAGCCTTGGTAATATTGGCAAGGGACTGCCACAAGGGAGACATCACAGCCTGCCCTAATTTGACATTATCTTACATTTATAGCCATACGTCTACCAGTGGGAATCATTGGAAACCCATCTGGAGAAGGAACCCTGATTTATTTTCCCCTCCAGTATTCCGAGGGCACTGAGGGCAATTACAGGACCCATAACAAACCCAGATTAGTTAATTCCACAACAACAGAATCAAGATCTGGGAATGGAGTGGGGGTTGGCTATTCACCCAATTGCCTCTGTTTGGCATCTTATTAGATCTTCTCTGATCTGTATTTAATTTAACTGGTTTTCATTTTAGAAATACGGCGTGGAAATAGGCCCTTTGGCCCACAGAGTTCATGCCGATCAACGACCACACATACACTAGTTCTATCCTACACACGAGGGACTATTTACAAAGGCCAATAACCTACAAACTTGCTTGTCTTTGGAATATGGGAGAAAACCGATGCACCCGGAGAAAATCCACAGGGTCACAGGGAGAATGTACAAACTCCGTACAGGCCACACCCATAGTCAGGATCGAACCCGGATCGTTGGCACAATAAGGCAGCAGCTCTACCGCTGCACCGCTGTGTCACCCTATCTGGTATCATTTTGGTGCATAGGTCTCCACTCTACGTATTGAGTTACTGATTTAAATCCAGTTAAACATACCAATCACATCATGAAATATTTGTATAGATCTTTTTTCTAACACTTAATGAAAATTAATTTTAAACCAAGGTGAAGAGTTTTTTGCTTGCTGCTCCAGTCTTCCCCTCCACAATAAAATATATATTGATTCTTAACCCTAGGCATATGTCTGGTAACCCATTCTCAGGTACAAGACCTCACACCAACTAGCTCCTGAAGAATGTACAGCTCATTGTTTCCATGTCAACATGCATACACCTGGAGTTTGTATACACTGGTGTTCACATATACAAATTCAGTCGTTTACTTCATAGAGCCAGTAACAGCTACCCGAGTCAACTGGTTGAAGACTCGAATATCCAGTGATAAGCCTATGTATTCAACAACACAACAAGAACTGCACAGCTCCATTAAAAGATGTCACTACAATTTTGTTAAATCCTTGCTTAAATAGTCTTTAAACAGCGGTCATACGATACATTTCTGATGTCAACTGATGGAACATCATGTACATATTTATTAACTCATTAGCCCCGGATATTAAAAGATGTCAATCAATATTAAGTCGATGAAATAATCCTGTTTCAATCCTCCTAATCTTCAATATTCCCAATTAGCCAAGGTTTGCCAATGTCTGCTAACATTGCATATTTAACAACGCTAATTTAAAAAAATGTTGATCAATGATCTCGTTGTGACCAAGGAACACAACTGTCCGAGGGAGTTTAATGCTTGGGAACAGACGATTAAGAAGGCATCCAGACCCTATATGCATTGTAAGAGCCTGAGGCAGTTAAGCATTGTCTATTTTATAGTCATGATGGATTAATAAAATTCACAAGAGGTTTTTCAGCAACAGAATTCATTTTCTCCATACTTCCCCAAAGGAGTTGATCCTTTCCAAACCAGAACCATGTGGCAAGGTCAAAAACATTGTTGTTACCTTCGCAGCTCACTTGGTAGATTATTTAACACAATTTGGAGCACAAAAATTTCTGTCACTGTTTTCAATTAATACTCTTCTTTCTCCGGGTTAATCAGCATCAAAGAAGATAGCATCCATGTTGCTGCAAGATGAGATATGTGTATGAGGTTAGAGTTAGTTCTGGCAGGTCTTGGAGTTTAAATGGCCTTCTGACAATTCATCACCATAGGTCATACAAAAGTAACAGGCACTTGGTAGACCACTGGCAGTGGTTAGTGACATGAGCTGTAGCCACACTGCTGTTTGTGGGACCTTGTAGAGTTTCTAAGGACTGTTGAACCCGATTGCAATAGACAACTCGTGGCATTCAAAACCCTTTGAAACGTTTTTAAGATGCACGATCAAAGCTGTCCAACTTTTCTCGTGAAAGCATTGACTGTTAGGGTTAGGTTAGGGTTTCACGGACGTTTGATGCCCTTAGGTAGTT
The DNA here is from genome assembly GCA_963514005.1 of Raja brachyura. Next base: position 46,445,899 of record OY740781.1, on the reverse strand, counting down.
AGTTCAAGGGTATGTTACTCATATGCAAGCTTTTACTAACCCCTAGACAAATCATTCAATTGTGAAGACATCACAGGCAGTCTCAAAAGTTAATTTATTGTAGCTACTTTATTTTTGTCTAGTTGGCTAAAGACTGGGATCAGGTATGGGAACTCTCAGCAAACTTCCTTGCTTATATTTCAGAAGCTTTGAGTGCAACAATACTGGACACACCATGAGACATGCTGAGATAGCCAACATAATATGAGGTAAAATCAGAAATCTCCAGGTCCACGCGAGCATATTGTTCACTAGGTAACTTGATGAGTTATTAGAGCGGCATGAAATAGACTTGTTTCTAAAAAAAAGTTTCTCTGCTTTCTGAACATAACAACTTCCTTCCTTTCAGTCATTAGAAACTCTACAAGGTCCCACAAACAGCAGTGTGGCTACAGCTCATGTCACTAACCACTGCCAGTGGTCTACCAAGTGCCTGTTACTTTTGTATGACATATGGTGGTGAATTGTCAGAAGGCCATTTAAACTCCAAGACCTGCCAGAACTAACTCTAACCTCATACACATATCTCATCTGGCAGCAATCTTGAGTAGAAATTCTGATTGTTCTATCGAACATCCTCCCCCTCCCCCCCTACCCCTCCACAAATGAAAATTATATAGTATGCAAGGAGGGGAGGCCAACATACCCAGTGTAAAATAGGGAGCAGATTTGGAATAATTCAATTATATATTACCAATGAAAAGCATGGACGTGGGCGGAACTAATTAGGGTGCGGCAAGATCCTTTCCTATCATCGAGGCTGCACCTGCATCTCTATGCTCTGTATTTAAAACAGCACTAAAGCATGAATTATAACAGGGTGTGAGCTGTAGAGAGAGGTTGAGTAGGCTGGGTCTCTATTCCATGGAGGATGAGGGGAGATCTTATAGAGGTATACAAAAGCATTAGAGGAATAGATTGGGTAGATGCACAGAGTCTTTTATCCAGAGTAAGGGAATCGAGGAACAGAGGTTCAAGGTGAAGGGGAAAAGATTTAATAGGAATCCGAGGGGTAACTTTTTCACACAGAGGGTGGTGGGTATATGGAACATGCTGCCAGAGGAGGGAGTTGAAGCTGGGAACTATCCCATCGTTTAAGAAACAGTTGGACAGGTACATGAACAAGACAGGTTGGAAAGGTATGGACCAAGCGCAGGCAAGTGGGACTAGGGTAGCTGGGACATTGTTGGCCGCTGTGGGCGAGTTGGGCCGAAGGGCCTGTTTCCACACTGTATTACTTTATGACTCTATGAGTTGTACAAGACATTGGTGAGAGTGCATGTCGAGTATTGTGTTCAGTTTTGATCACCCTGCTGTAGGAATAATGTCATTAAGCTGGAAAGAGTGCAGAAAATAATTCTGAGGATATTGTCAGGACTCGAGGGCCTGAGCTACAGGGAGAGTTTGGGCAAGCTGGGACTTTATTCCTTAGAGCACAGAAGGTATAATCATGTAGAGGTGAATTGAAAATCATGAGGTGAATTGTTTGGGTGAATACACAGTCTTTTACCCAGGGTAGGGGAATCAAGAAACAGAGGATATGGATTTAAGATGAAAGGGGTAAATTTAAATGGAATTTGAGGGGATTTCTTTTTCATTCACAAAGTAGTGGGTACATAGAATGAGCTTCCAGAGGGAGAAGTTGAGGCATGTACAATAACAACATTTAAAAGACACTCGGACAGGTACATGGAAAATAATGGTTGATAGGGATATGGCTCAAATACAATCAAATAGGACTAGCTTAGATGAGGCAACATGGTTGGCATTGGCAAGTTAGGTTGAAGGCACTGTTTCCATGCTGTTAGCGTTTTACTCGTTATGATTCTAAAATGCTAAAAGTTCCAGATGCCATGAACCAAAGTGAAAACTCCAAAACACTCAGCAGGCCATGCAGTGTCTGTGGAGAGAAGAAGGTAGAATTCGGATAATTCTGCAGCAAGATCTGGTGTTTTGACAGAAAAACATTCCCTAATGCATCATATGATATTGCAATGCGGGCTTGATATGTAACTTGCTGCTTCACACGCAGGACTTTAATCTTAATGAAATGTGGAATCAAATTCAAACTGATTCTCCAAAGGGTACGTGAGATACTTTGGCAGCAAAATCTGTCCCTCAATATATTGATCAGCCTAAAGAATCATTCACAATCTTTGATTATCATATTAAGTACAGAATGTTTATTCCTGGTCCAGCATAGTGCTAACTCCTATTATTACAATATTCGTTGATTTTTAGTGCAAAGTAAATGATTTTGTCTATTGTTTACAATAAAGTGAGTGTGACTGTAACAGTCTTCATTTGAAATTGGTCTAACTTTTCTCTTATTTACCACATACTACAACAGCTCAATACTGTTAGGGCAGCACGGTGTCTCAGCATAGAGTTGCTGTCTTACAGCGTCAGAGACCCGGGTTTGATCCTGACTACGGGAGCTAGCTGTATGGAGTTTGTACGCTCTCCTCGTGACCTGCGTGGGTTTTCCCCAGGTGCTGTGGTTTCCTCCCACACTCCAAAGACGTTCAGGTTTGCAGGTTAATTAGCTTGGTATAAATGTAAATTGTTCCCAGTGTGTGTAGGATAGTGTTAGTGTGTGGGATTGCTGGTCGGTGTGGATTCAGTGGGCCAAAGGGCCTGTTTCCGGGCTATATCTCTAAACTAAACTAAACTGTTCAAATATCCAAAATGTTTGGGCACTGGGAATTACAAAGAAGAAAACTGCTTCTGAATATCAGAGTGATTTAAAATAGTAAATCAAGTATTTTAAACAGACAGATTTGCAGAGTGGTTCTGCAGGCAAGGTCTTAGTTACTGCTGCCTGAAGCCCTACTTTAAGAAATTCCTATGGAGAAGAGCCCCCTAGCACAGCCCCTGCTCCCAATGCCAGAACTGGTAAGCCTGGTTCTTCTTTACTTAGTATGTCCTCAGTAAAACAATTGCAGCGTTTTATATTATCTACAGATTTGGAATAAAATAAATGTTTCAACCATTGCAACCATAACTGTTTTTAGTTTTTAATTCAGCTCTATTCCTGCTTTTATTTTATTGTGGGAAAGCTATTTAAGAAGAATAAATACATTATAAATGGACAAGAAAGGTGGCAAAAAGTATTTCCAAACCTTTGTCATTAATCGTGATTTCTTGAGTGGCAATAAAACTAATCATTCTAACACTGATAACAACAAATACAAAAAAAATGATAGTACATAGCAGGGCATTCATCATATAGATAAACAAAAGCTTCACTTCTTTGAACATACATGTGGTGGCACTGTCTTGCTTCAGAGGCAAGAAGTGTAACTTATGAAACTTTGGTGTGTTATTCTCAGAATCTACCACTCCATCAGTACCCAGATGTTGTTTTTTTTTCAATTAGGAAATTTTGTATAATAGAGCAAAGAATAAATACACCTATCAATCACGAGAGTAAAGCCCGGAACCTCTGGGTCTGTATGGGGAATGCAAGTCACATTCAGAGTGGTACAGTGTGGAAACAGGCCCTTCGGCCCAACTTGCCTACACTGGCAAACAATGTCCCAGCTACACATTTGCCTGCGTTTGGTCCATATCCCTCTAAATTTGTCCTATTCATATACCTGTCTAACTGTTTCTTAAACGGTGGGATAGTGTCATCCTCAACTACCTCTGGCACCCACCACCCTTTGTCTTAAAAATATTAATTGGGAGATAAGGCAAGAAGGTGATCAAGGACGTAATTCAGTACCATGACCAGTCTGCCGCAAGGATGCATTGATTTAATAATGGCCATCACTTGTGAAAGTTAGCCTCAGGAAATCAATACCAGACAGATGGAAGGACTATGTTCTTTAGACATCTTGGACATGACTTTGTGCGTTGGAATATATTTCATGAAATCTAATTAAACAATTATTATCCCTTTCTATCTCTTTAACTCCCACACAACGTATTGAAGTAAAGCTGGGATGATTTTGTCAGTGAAAGTTCATTTTTTTCTTGCATTAATCATGTGATAATAAAGGCATCTTCAGCAGCTAAGGTTGCTGTGTGTGTTTTTGATATTTCCCTTATGTGCTATAAGCAGTAGTATTTTGACAAAACAGAAAATATTTTTCTAGGTCAAGGGAAGTTGCTGACTAACAAAATTGTACTAACTATACTCTAGGGCGAGTAATAAGTATCCCAATTGCAAATTTTAAAGAGGATTCTGTCATTTTTTAGAACTGTTTTGTTTCAGAATGATCAAATCTAGATAGAGAACGGTGGCGCAGCGGTAGAGTTGCTGCCTTACTGTGCTTTCAGTGCCAGAGACCCTGGTTCAATCTCTACTTCAATCTCCGTCTGTACGGAGTTTGTATATTCTCACCGTGACCGTGTAGGGTTTGTTTGCGGTTCTTGGTTTCCTCCCACACTCAATAGACAATGAACAATAGACAATAGGTGCAGGAGTAGGCCATTCAGCCCTTCGAGCCAGCACCGCCGTTCACTGTGATCATGGCTGATCATCCACAATCAGTACCCCGTTCCTGCCTTCTCTCCATATCCCTTGATTCCGCTATCTTTAAGAGCCCTATCTAACACTCCAAAGACGTACAGGTTTGTAGGTTAATTAGCTTGGTATAAATGTAAATTGTCCCTATTGTGTGAAGGATAGTGTTAATATGCGGGGATCGCTGGTCAGCACGGACTTGGTGGGCCAAAGGGCCTGTTTCTGCTCTGTATCTCAAAACTAAACTGAAGTAAATTGGACTGCATCAACATTGATTACTTATGATTGGCACACACAGTTGTAATTGACTGTGAATCACCTCTGATGTTGTATCTAAACAATGAATTGTGAAGAAAAAGTAATCACTTGAAATGTGGTATGTCAAAACATTTTAAATAAAAGGTGCTTCTACATTTCATTGTGGGATTGGCATTTAATTAAACTATTTTGTATTATAATAAGATGTAATACAAACTTCATATGTTTAAAATAGCTCCAAACTTTTAGTAATGATGATTAGAAGTAGAAATATTCGCTCAATTCACCAAACTGATTTGTAGTTCTTAACAAGCAATGCCTGTCTCAGTCTATGATGGTGAATGACAGACAATGGTTGTCTCTGGCCCCGGTGCTGAAGCTCAGTATGACAGGCTGTAACTGTCACTGTTTGCTGCAATGATCACAGCATGACAGGTAATATCTAGCTACGTCCAAGGTGCAGAATCATAGTACAGAGAGAAAATAACTGTCACTGTCATGGACTGAAACAGCAGCCAAAACAACCAATTCACAACTCTACATAAACCAATTATATTTAAAACATAGGCTAATATACAAGAAGAGCTTGACAAGGTGTCTGGCATACAAATGAAGGATCTGGAGATGATAATATATCTGTTTGAAGAAGTCAGTCTAGGAGCATATGCGCAGCACTGCACAGGTAGTAATGAAACAGAGCACAAGGGAATCTTTAAATTTTGAGGAAGCTATAATTCTTTTTGATTTATAGCGTATCAATGGCATTTTAGATGAGCCTGGAAACTACGTAGCACAAGCACCTATGGAGGGTCTGAACAGACTTGGGATAAAAATAAATGGTAAAAAATGTGAAAGATTTAAGAAGGATATTCACAGCGGGATGCAGATAAATTGGGAGTATTTTTGATAGTGAAGGGGTGTGCAGAGGTAAAATAAATGTTCAACATTTGCATTTATATTTGCAACTATAGCAGTGCTTTCAACAAAAAGAAACTTGACTCTCAAAATCACCTCATCCATTTCTTAAATCAAAGGTTTAAGATTTTCAACTCATTAAACCTGCTGATTTTGGAGAGGCATTTGCAAAAATGTATTTGCAACCATCTGAGGTGCACAGGTGGTGCAAAAGTCCGAGTTCACTGAACAGAAGTTTCTGCATTTATCTGATTATCCTAACAACTGCTGAAAATATTAAGACTATTTCCCTGAAGCCTTTGTAAATTAATGATGCTAAGGCACTGGGACTAGTATAACTGTGGAACTATTCTGAAGACAACACGTATTGGTAGACACAGCTGTTGATTCACAATCGGCCTTTTAAAGCATGCACTAGACTTGAATATCAATTTATAGGGTATAAAGTGATTCGCTATTCACTTGATAATAACTGAGCAACTTCTTTTTTTTACTATTCTATCACATAATTAGTACTGTTTTTGTCTTAATGATATTCACAATAAATCTAAAATTGAATTTGGATAAATTCATTAAAAAAATATTATCTTGCCACATGAGCCAGATGGTTTCATACTTCAGTCCAAATTTAAAACATGTGATAAATTCTATGCAACATTAGAAATCAAATGCCCAGCCTGCAGCAAATTCTGTCTATTAATCTATTCTATAATTAAAGGCAGGTCCGTGACTTTCTTAATGAGACTTTAATTATTTAGGGTGAGACAAAATGGACTAAGCAGAATGCAAATTATTCAACTTCTTTACAACAAGGTACACTCCATCTTGCAAGAATAGACTAATAATTGGAAATTAGGGTTTGACTCCATTATGCCTCCGTAAGCCTTTTATTTATAAAGTACATGACCACACTCTCAGTATCAGTATGTGTGCTTCCACTTTATATATACTTTGAAATATCAAAACATGTCCAGAAAATGATTCAGTGGAAATATGGCATTGGAAGGAGCACTAGTCCATGCGACATTATATTCTGTTATTTTTTACCTGAAGAATAAAGATTGCTAATAAAAACATATTTTAAGATCTAAATGGTAAACAGTTGATTTTGTATGGAAGCTCCCACTAAAATTAGTTGATTGGTTTCAATATTATCCAGGACAAGTAGAAATAACTGTTACTGAGCATATAGAACAAAACATAAAACAAGAACAGGCCCTTTAGCCTACAATGCCTGGGCTAAACATAATGCCGTCCATCTCCTACTGACCTGCACATAATCCATATCCTTCCATTCCTTGCATATCCATATGCATATCCAAAAGTCTTTTAAATGCCATTATCATATCTGCTTCTTCACCACCCAAAGCAACCCATTCTAGGTACTCACCACACTCTGTAAAAACGTTTTGCTGCGTATCTTCTTTAAACGTTTCCCCTTCCCCTTAAGGCTATGCCCCCTAGTATATGATTTTTCCATCCTGGGAAAAGGTTCTGACTGTCTACCCTATCTATGCCTTTCATTATTTTACATACTTCTACCAGGTCTCCCTGCAATGTCTGGCATTCCAGAGAAAAACATCCAAGTCTGTCCAACCTCTCCCAGTAGCTAATACCCCCCAATCCAGGCACCATTCTGGAAAACCTCCATTGCAACCTTTCCAAAGCCTCCACATCTATCCTGTAATGGGGAGACCAGAACTGCATGCAATACTCCAAATGCAGCCTAAACAAACTCGTATAAAGCCGCATCATGACTTTCTGACTGGTACTCAATGCCCCGAGCGATGACAACATGCATGCTGTATGCCTTCTTTACCACTCTATCTACTTGTGTTGACACTTCAACAAAGTTATGGACAGAGCCCAAGATCCCATTATAAATCAATAAGGGTCATGCCATTAATTGTATATTTTCCCCTACATTTGCAACACCTCACAGTTGCTTGGTTTAAACTCCATCTATCATTTCTCCACCCATTTCTGTAGCTGACCTACATCCCGCTGTATATCTTGATAGCCTTCCTCAGAATCTGCAACCTCAGCAACCTTATACCATCTGCAAACTTAGTAACCAACTCATCTAAATTTATGGGTTACACAAAAAGCTGGAGAAACTCAGCGGGTGCAGCAGCATCTAAGGAGTGAAGGAGATAGGCGACGTTTCAGGTCGAGACCCTTCTTCATCTAAATTTATGCTCTTTAACACAGTTTTGAAGGAAAGATTACATAGATGGGTAGAAAATAGGTGGAGGAGGAGGCCATTCGGCCCTTCGAGCCAGCACCACCATTCATTGTGATCATGGCTGATCATCCCCAATCAATAACCCGTGCCTGCCTTCTCCCCATATCCCTTGATTCCACTAGCCCCTAGAGCTCTATCTAACTCTCTCTTAAATCCATCCAGTGATTTGGCCTCCACTGCCTCCTGTGGCACGGAATTCCACAAATTCACAACTCTCTGGGTGAAAACGTTTTTTCTCACCTCAGTCTTAAATAGCCACTTTATTCTAAGACTGTGGCCCCTGGTTCTGGACTCGCCCAACATTGGGAAAGTTTTTCCTGCATCTAGCTTGTCCAGTACTTTTATAATGTTTTATGTTTCTATAAGGGGTCCCCTCATCCTTCGAAACTACAGTGAATACAAGCCTAGTCTTTTCAATCTTTCCTCATATGACAGTCCCGCCATCCCAAGGATCAATCTCGTGAACCTACCCAGCACGATCTTAATTACAAGGATGTCCTTCCTCAAATTAGGAGACCAAAACTGTACACAATACTCCAGATGTGGTCTCACCAGAACCCAACACAACTGCAGAAGAACCTCTCTACTCCTATACTGAAATCCTCTTGTTATGAAGGCCAACATTCCATTAGCTGCAGGTGAATGCACTTATCACAGATGTTGTCCTCAGGGACACTGGAAAACCCCCTGATTTCCAACATTTAGCAGGAGGAGCATTCCACAATCTTTCAGCTCAATGACGCCTAAAACCTAGGATTATTTACACATAAAAACAGACTACACCTTAGCCTGCCATTCCCCTTTTCTCAATCCTTTCACCAACACCTCTTGAGTCAAACCTCCCGTGCTGCACTTACCCTCAACGCAGCCCTGAGGGCAGTGTGTTCCAGTTAACCACTCCCTGTGCAAAAACTTGTCTTGTATATCTCCTTTAAATTTTGCCTTTCTCAACTTTAAAATTTCCATCCAGGAAAAAAAAAGGTTCTGACTGTCTAACTATCTATGCCTCTCATAATTGTATATACTTCTATCAGGTTTCCAGAAGCTCCAGAGAAAACATTCTGTTTTTCCAACCTCTCTTTATTGCTAATACCATCTAATCCAGACAGCATTCTGGCAAACCTCTTTTACAACCTGTGCAAAGCCTTTACTTCCATCCTATGATGGGGCGACCAGAACTACACTCAATACACCAAGTGTGACCGAACCAAAGTCCTATGTAGGTATGACCTCAAATGGAATACCACATCAAATTATTATTTTTGGATTAGTTTAGAGGTACAACGCAATACAGCCTTTCTCTCAACATGGCCACTCCCAATAAGCTACTCCATCCAACTTACCCTTCCTTTTAATGGCTGCTATGTCTCTTCCTCAGCCAGTCAAATACCTATTTTTCAGATGTTCTGCCTTCTCTTGAAAAAAAGCTTCCTTTTCAATCAAAACCACCTCTTTCACTCAACCCCTATTGCAGATTTTTCAATAATGCTTTCTCTTCTCTCAAAGTCAATACTCACCAACTCTCCCCATGACTTTTGAAGATAAATAAAGCAATCTCCAAATTAGTTGGGTTGCGACAAATTAATTGGGTTTTATTTACAATAGGTCTCCATCTGTATTTCAAGATCCTTCAAGTTTAGCTAATTTATTTACTGCTGAGAAATGCTGAGATTCAAGTAGTTATAGAAACATAGAAACATAGAAATTAGATGCAGGAGTAGGCCCTTTGGCCCTTTGAGCCAGCACTGCCAATCAATATGATTATGACTGATCATCCCGAATCAGTAACCTATTCCTGCTTTCTCCCCATATCCCTTGATTCAGTTAGCCCTCTACCTCTCATATCAAGGGCTCTCCTATAAAAGATCACATAAATAACAAAGTCTGTGCTTAATCCAAATGTCCTATTTCTCTCCCAATGAAATAAATCTAAAATATACAAAATATGTCAAGGAAAGGCAAAAATAATGACATGATCATTGTTGACCCTGTAACCTCTTCATTAAGATGTAAAGTATTAGCCTCTACTCACAGCTTAAGATGAAACTCAGCTGCTTTCAGAATAAATAAAATGTCAGAATCAATTTTTCTCCAAATTATCTATGACAGAAAGTTGCCTGTTGACATTGTGAATAGAAGTAATGTTGACGTTTAGAGAATGTCAACAATACTCATAATCTCTATACGTGTCAGGAGAAACCCAAGCTCATGGGCTAACTGAACAAGAATTTCTCAAGTAGGCAGTGGCTTGGTGATGATGTGAAGATATCATGAAGACTTCAAGACACAGTAATTCCAGCAAACTTCAGGAATAATTTCTAATAGTTAACAAAATAGTTAACAAAATAGTTACCAGACTGATTCCTGGGATGTCAGGACTTTCATATGAGGAAAGATTGGATAGACTCGGTTTGTACTCGATGGAATTTAGAAGATTGAGGGGGGATCTTATAGAAACCTACAAAATTCTTAAGGGGTTGGACAAGCTAGATGCTGGAAGATTGTTCCCGATGTTGGGGGAGTCCAGAACAAGGGGTCACAGTCTAAGGATAAGGGGGAATTCCTTTAGGACCGAAATGAGGAAAACATTCTTTACACAGAGAGTGGTGAGTCTCTGGAATTCTCTGCCACAGAAGGTAGTTGAGGCCAGTTCATTGGCTATATTTAAGAGGGCGTTAGATGTGGCACTTGTGGCTAAAGGGATCAGGGGGTATGGAGAGAAGGCAGGTACGGGATACTGAGTTGGATGATCAGCCATGATCACATTGAATGGCGGTGCAGGCTCGAAGGGCCGAATGGCCTACTCCTGCACCTATTTTCTATGTTTCTATGTTTCTAAAATGTTTTTTTTAAGTTGCCACCTATTTTGACACAATTCAGACATACCAAAGATGTTCAAGAATGTAACTCCAAATGTTGAAATATACATTTATTTTCATGGAATAAGACACTGACAGACTATCATGTGTTAAAAATTGCTCTTGTTTTCCAGAAACAATTGGTCAACAGCAATTAACTGTTTTTTTTGTGTGTAGCCTATCTAGGTGGAAACCAAAAAAAAGCTCAATTTTCACAACCACAACATAAACTGAGAGTCCATGGCAATAGCACGTCAATAGCAATTACCAATGGTAACGTACATTTATTTTACAATTTGTTCTTCATGTGATTGTGATGATATGCTATCTGTAATTAGCTGCTACATTTCTTACGTTAGAACCAGTGAGTCCATTTCCTATGTGCTTCATTGGCCGTGATATGGGATGTGTTGCCCGAGGTGATAAAATGCATGATATAAATTGTACTATACGTATCTTTGTGTTCTTTTACTCTAGTTGTTTTGTTAGTTATAATGTTGCTGCATAAACTTACTGTAGTACTAAGTCAGTATCCCTATAAACAAAACATTGCAAATATCGTAAATATGGAGCAAACAGAACATGCTGAAAATACTTAGCAGATCAGGCAAGAACAGTGCAGAGAGAAATAGAGTTAATATTTCCACTTGAAGACCTTCCGTCAATGTTACAGTGGAGAAAATCAAAGTTTACGTACATGTCTGCTCTGCAAAAGTACCCCTGAAGTTGGATTCTTCATTGAACAGTTGATAATGACAGTGATATTGTAAATAAATTACACCTTTACTAAAGCACGTCTTTAGGATAGGGGATACATGGTCAGAGAAGGTGGAGCTTGTTTCAAACAGAGCTGGAGGTGCTTAAAACTGTCACATTCTGCAGGAAATGGAAATTATAGATGTCCTGCTTAGTTGAGAAAAATACAAAGATGAAACAGTAGCCGAACTTTGGAAAATTGTAAAGAAACATAATTATTTGAGTAATTCAAAAATAAATTACTTTTATGTGACTCTCTCTTCAATTGATGTTAATGCTGCAAACAAATAACACAAGGCCAGCAAAGTGATGTCACTGTACACCTGTTTCCTCAAAACACCAGAGATACTTTTCAGGTGTAAGGTACAATGGAACCAATCAACTATTGGACCCAGAGCTAAGGTTCAAAGGGTTCAAAGCTTCAAAGCGTTCAAAGATTCAAAGGTCAGTTTTATGTCACGTTTACCAATTAGGGTACCGTGAAACTCGAATTACCATACAGACACACAACTACATAACAGTTAACATAAACATCCACCACAGCGGATTCCCCACATTCCTCACTGTGAAGGAAGGAAATAAAGTCTGACTCTTTCCTCTTTATTCGCCCACGATTGGGGCAGTCGAACCATCCGCAGTCAGGGCGATCAAAGTTCCCGCAGCTGGTTGTCGAAGCCTCCCCCCCGTCGGGGCGATTGAAGCTCCTGCGGCTTGGAGTTCCACGAAGCTGGTCTCTAATCAGGGACCGCGAGCTCCATGATGTTAAAGTCCTGCAGGCTCCCATGGTTGGAGCTCCCAAAATCGATTCCCAGTGAATCGGTCGCCAGCTCCTCGATGTTTGACGGTGTGGGCGGAGATACGATACAGAAAAACATCGCATCTCCGTCGAGGTACGAGATTTTTAAAAGTTCAATCCTGACTATGGGTGCTTGCCTGAACAGAGTTTGCACGTTCACCCCAGAACCTGCGTGGGTTATCTCTGAGATCTTAGGTTTTCTCTCACACTCCAAATATGTACAGGTTTTTAGGTTCATTGGCTTGATATGAATGTAAAATTGTCCCTATTGTGTGTAGGATAGTGATAATGTGTGGGGAGTGCAGGTCGGCGGGTATTCGGTGGGCTGTAGGGGCTGTTTCCACACTGTAACTATACACTAAATAAACTAAACTAAACACTGCTATAGCGTAAAGGGAGGTGTCTGTACAGGTTCAAAAATTAGTAAGTGGAGAAGTATGGTTCAATTGTCCATTTTATTGTCACGTGTACCAAAGATACAATGAAATCCATTTTTTTTTACATATAGAGTTTGCATATTAATAAATAGGCAACCTAAGCTATAAAATGGGTGACAAGTTTCCAAAAGAAATATAATTTAAAAGCAGAATTGTAATCACACTGGAGATAGTGCATTAAAATAGCTTTGCTTGTGGGCCCAAGAGTAGGTTGGTCCATTGATCCTCACACCTGAAATTCATGCACACATGTCACACAGTAATTGGAGTGTTTATGTGGTGCCAATCACATATGTTTCTCACATCACTGCACAGAAACAAGCATTTCTTAGCTCTGGCTTTATGTAAGTGGTGGTGATTGAAATCATGGCCATGCTTCAGAGCTGGGGGAGTTCACTGCTACAATGAGATTCAGGTTAGTTTATTGTCATATACACCAGGGTGCAATGAAATTCCTGGTTCTCATGAAGCTCATAGAGTAAAAAATAAATACAATAAGTACAACAATAAATAGAACAACAAATGCAAAACAGGAGAGCACAAAGATTGCAGTGCAATCTGGAGTAGCACAAAATATATACCAAAGTACAATAACGAAATAACCGAATGAGGCAGCGTTTAGAGTGAGAGTACATGGTTGCACCTCTGAGAAGGGAGTATAGAAGAGGTGATTGTTCAGGCATTCTGATAGCTGTGGGGAAGAAGCTGTCTGAACATTTTGGGTTTCATGCTCCTGCATCTTCTCCCAAAAGGTAGAACATGAGAAAAGGGATAGTCGGACTGCAAGTCATCCTTGGCAACACTTTCCGCCTGCTTGAAAGTATTGTGCACAAGGACTGTGTAGGAAGGAACAGCAGGTGCTGGATTACACTGAAAATAGACACAAAATGCTTGAATAACTCAGTGGGACAGGTAGCATCTCTGGAGAAATGGAATCAGTGACGAATTGAGTCGAGACACTTCTTCAGACTGAAGAAGATCTGAAGAAGGGTCGCGACCTGAGATGTCACCCATTCCTTCTCTCCAGAGATGCGGCCTGTCCTGCTGAGTTACTCCAGCATTTTGTGTTTATCTTCGGTGAACATGCTCTGGATGGACGGAAGTGACGAGTCACGAAGTGATGAGTGAAGGACAGGGCTGTGCTCACCACTCCCTGCAGATTCTGGTGATTAAGAACAGAGCAGTTGCATGAGGAGGCAGAGATACATCCCATCAAAATGTTGTAGAGGTTCAAGACAATCTTTGTGGACGTGCGGAATCTACTAAGACGTGAGAAAGAAAATATGCTGTGCTTTGGTGATCACTGTATCAGTGTGAAAGTTAGGTTACTGGTGGCTTAACATTGCAAATCACTTCTACTGCAGGTATTTTCATGATAACATGGTTGTGTCACTCCCTCCCCCTATATATGTAGTCATATTTGTTGGGATTTATTAGTTTCCAATAAATCTATCTCTTTATTCAAATAACCGTGAGAATGTGGATCTCTATCATCAGATGTGGCTGAATCGATGCATTTTAAGGAGATAAGGAGAAAAGAATAGAAGAAAGTGTATGTAAGAAGTATAAAACAGAGTGAATTGAAGTTCAGCTAGAATGTAATTAAGGGTCTGCTGAAGGCTTTGCCCCTATCCAATCAATTCAATGAATTTATAAATGTTATCGAACTGTCTTCCATAGATATTGCCTTATTTTGTGAGGACACAAGAGACTGCAGATGCTGTTTGTTGCAGTTTATTTTGTGATGTTATATGCATTTATGAAAGATTTAACTGTTATAACTAATTACCATTTTATATCATGATATATTTCTATTTTGCACCTGTTTTGGGAACAAATATCAATGATTCCTCAGCATAGTTTTTTAAAGAACCGGATCAGTGGTATATTAAAAATTGTGTCTTGTTCTCCTTCACAATGATACTAAAACATGCACTTCAGTCCCTTTGAGAGAATTTTATTTTAGTATTTAAATCTGCCAAGGAACTTCACTTTTTAATCGTCCTGTCATTGTGGGAAGCAGATTTCATGCAGTTGTTATTCTTTGTTCTAGTATCTTGGTTAAGAAATATTTCCAGAGCTGGTGTGTTGCTAATAAATGTTAAGGGTACAATGAGATCCGCTCTCTTATAAGTAATTATTGTAGACACTTATATTTCAGAGGTACATAATGCACCTGCGATTACAACAGAATTAGGCATTGCCCTAAATGCAGCCCTTGAAATCATTCATACATTTTTTAATACTGACGGCAACATTGAGAATGAGATTTGTAGGCTGGTGAGAAGTAATTTAAGTATCTAAAAATTGATTTCCCTAAAGTATTTTTGAGCAGAACGAAATCAAGTTAGAGCTCTCAGAGAGGAATAGCTTGACCTATATTTGCACGATTCACCCCTGGCAGAGCATATAAGGGTTTAAGGCTGTGTAATAAAGTAGAATTAATTGTCAATATGCCACTAAGTCACAGAGCAGCTGTATAGGTGTGCAGAGCTATCCCCAGAGAAATGAATCGTGGTCAATGTCTCTCAGCATTTTCCTATCAGATGCTAACAAGCATTGTGCAGCATTCAGGTTATTTTATTTTCCTCAAAGTGCTCCAATAAAATTAATCTTCCATTTGCAACACTAATTTGGTTTATTGTTGGGCAGTGGATACAGATGTCCCAAACAGTAGGCACTTAGTGCTGAAATCATGAAAGTTTAAGAGATTTAGCTGTATTTATTGGAGCAGCAAAGGCGGCTGATATCACCAGGCTACTATGTATTTGTCAGCTCACTAAAACATATCACTGTATCATTTGCAAATGATGTCATCATAGATTTGCACTGCCGGCAGTCTCAGTGGGTTTTTGTTTCTGTAATCCATCCTAGTTTAGGAGCTACTTATGATTAGAACAAATAAAAGAGTTGATGAGTTACAGCTCATACGTTTTTTTTTGCTTTTTAACAGGAGTAGGCATTGCTGGCAAGATCAACATTTATTCTCCATCCCTAATTACCATTGAGTACTTTACCAGCTCCCAACAGAGGTCAGTCAACCAGATTGAAGACAGCACAAAGACGGCAGGTTTTCTTTGTTAATGGTGTATTTTTACAACAATGCAGCTGTTTCTTGATCGCTGCACTGATTCTAGCGTTAACAGATATCCAAATGTATTTATTTGAACTTAACTTTCTCAGCTGCTTTGATGAATTTGAACAATGTATCAATCCCTTGGGCTGGACTCAGCCCAGTCCATCAAAGGGACATACCTTACCCCCATCGAAAACCTCTACATGAGACGCTGCCCCAAGAAGGCAGATCCCCACCATCCGGGTCATGCCCTCTTCTCACTGCTACTATCAGGCAACAGTGCTGTACAGAAGCCTGTAGTCCCACACCACCAGGTTATGGAACAGCTATTTCCCTTCAACTAATTGTCTGGACTGGAACCAATCCTCACAACCCTAATGCTACCTTGACAATGGAACATTGTGCCCCATGTCTTGCACTACCATGGACATGATTTTTTTTTAATTCTTTTTGCACAAATGACTTGTTTTTTGCAGTTTGTTTGGAAATTTTATGTGTAACTTTTATATAATATGTTTTTTGTTTCCGAGTGTTTGTGCCTGTGTTGCCTTTGCAAGCAAGATTTTTTGTTTTAGATTTTCTGTAGCTCAGCATGCTTGCGTACATTACAATAAACTCAACTTGACTTGCTAACCCAGTAACCCAGGCCCCCCCCCCTTACTCACAAATTATCTGTGTACCCCAGCCTGGGTGAACAAGATAATTAAATCACAAGAGAAACCAAATTGATTGAGATGCTGCATTGTACTTCAGGAAGGAGGACAATGGAGCAAGAACTGACTAAGCAACTGCACCGAGATAAGCATGACTCACAGCCTTTACTCTCATTCACTCTGATGATGAAGGAAGCATAGTGACATGCAGCAAAGGCCAAGGAATAAATAAATAAATTTTACAGCAAATGTATTTACTTAGCGAAAGAAAAATCAAGCCTAAGTACACAATCAGTCAACATAGAAAGCAAATCAAAAGGTCAGACATTAGTTTTGCCACAATACCTTTGAATATCAATGGTATGGATTCTATTACATTTTATGTCATCTACCTATGCACCCTTGGATGACCTTTGCTTAAAGAAATTGCAGGCAATCTCATTTTATTTTCTGAAATTTTAAGCTATTTGCTGCCCAGTGAGATATAGTAGTTGACGTTCATGAATCAATACAAAGAGAATTCTGTTTCTTTTGTTTTCCCACACAGCAAAGCATTTTTAATCTGTGGGAACAAGCGTTTTGCAATATAACAATAGTCATTCCAATAATATCAGCCTAATTTTGTATACTATCTCCAGAAATAAACTTCTTAACATTTATTACCATTTTCATTTTTATTCTCCATTCAGGCCAAACTAAAATATTCCTCATTTCAATTTGATATTGCACGGTAAAGAATTATAGACAGATATCTAACTCATGCGGATTAGCTATAATCTCATTGATTCCATGAAGAACCATTTAACACTCCTGCTTATTGCTTCCAATAATTCTGTCATATATGCCAGGGAGATTTGAAGTTTATTTCAGTGTTTTTCAATGCAATTTCAAAATCTAGGTATCAATGGCAAAACCAGCAGTTAATGTCCATGTGTTGATCATCATGGAGGAGCATTGATTTAAAGGGATGAAGATAGATGGTAATTGGGTGGAGGTTGCACGGCCACAATCGACCTGGTGATATCAATATCAATGTTATAGGTTCCCTGCTGCTCTATGTAACTGTACCTCCATCTCGATGGGGCCTGCACTATTTATGGGCCTAGATGTATCCAGGGATTCATGTTCATAAGTTTATACGTGACAGGAGCAGAATTAGGTAATTTGGCCCATCAAGTCCATTTGAGTATAGAAGTTGTGAGGTCATGTTGCAGTTGTATAAGACGTTGGTGAGGCCAAATTTATTGTATTGTGTATTGAGCATTGTGTTCAGTTCTGGACATCGTGTTATAGGAAAGATGTTGTTAAGCTGGAAAGGGTACAGAGATGATTTACGAGGATGTTGCCAGGACTGGAGGGTCTGAGCTATAGGCAGAGGTTGAGTAGGCTGGGACTCTATTCCTTGGAACGCAGGAGGATGAGGGGTGATCTTATAGAGGTGGATGAGATCATGAGAGGAATAGATCGGGTAGATCTATTAAAAGGAATAGATCAGGTCTTGCCCAGAGTAAGTGAATTGAGGACCATAGGACATACATTGGGTTTAAGGTGAAGGAGAATAGATTTAATAGGAATCTGAAGGGTTACTTTTTCACACAAAAGGTTGGCGGATGTATGGAACAAGCTGCCAGAGGAGGTAGTTGAGGCAGGGACTATATCAACATTTAAGAACCAATTAGACAGGTACACTGATAGGTTGGGTTTTGAAGGATATGAACCTAATGTTGGCAGATGGTACTAGTGTAGCTGGGATATGTTGTCCGGTGTGGGCAAGTTGTATCACACTGTATCACTCTAGGACTCTCTCCCTCTAAGTTTACTCAGCCATTCAAACATGGCTGATCTATCTCTCTCTCCTAAACCCATTCTCCTGCCTCATCCCCATAACCCTTGACATCCATACTAATCATAAATCTATCTCTGCCTTAAACATATGCATTGACTTGACCTCCACAACCTTCTGTGACAATGAATTCCACAGATTCACCACCCCATGCAATGGAGAAGTCTGCCACATTTGTAAGGTAGGAGTTTGTGACTATGATTTTGTTAATTGTTGCTTTACTAGTCTAGGGGTTAGCTCTTCCAATTTGGACATCAATCTCTGTGCATATGTGAGGAGGTTTTCAAGGCAAATGGGTTGGGAGAGACTTTGCCATGTCCAAATTTGGTACCTGATTAGTTAACATATGGTTTGTCCAGTTCTATTATTTCCTAATTTAACCACCTAGCTGTGATGATGCAATAGTGTGCCTTACGAAGGTCTCTTAAAAGTCAATTGTAAGTGGTGTGTCTGGAGTCACATGTTGGCTAAACAGGGTAAGAGGGTAAGATTTCTACCACAAATAATGCTAGGGAACTTTGATGTTTTACATTAATCCATGGTGATGATTTACAAGACTAGCTGGTGTTTGTTTTTCCAAATGCAGGATCATTAATTAGAGCTAATGAACTTGGTTTTAGCAGATTCTATGATTGGTGTGGGGGAACAAAATCAAACAGTAATTACCGTTTTTAAATTACTTTTCTGTGATCCTTGGTGAAATCACTATGTTTCTGGCGTAAGGGATTGGATTTCTGTAAATAATTAGTTCAGCACAGACATTGTGGGTTGAAGGGCCTGTTCCTGTTCTGTACTGTGCTATGTTTAATTTAGTTTAGAGATACAGCACAAAAACAGGCCCTGCGGCCCACTGAGCCTGCACTGACCGGCGATCGACACAATATAACACCATCTTTCACACACTAGGGACAATTTACATTCATACCAAGCCAATTAACCTACAAACCTGTATGTCTTTGGAGCGTGAGAGGAAAACAAAGATCTCGGAGAAAACCCACGCAGGTCATGGGGAGAACGTACAAACTCCATACGGACAACGACCTGTGGTCAGGATTGAACCTGGTGCTGTAAGGCAGCTCTACCGCTGCTCCACCGTGCCACCCGGTTGAAGCACCCAGAATTAGAATAGCAGGAAGTGAGCTCCACAATCCTAATGCTGAGTCTGGATTCAAAAGATCGACCATCCCTTTGCCTCTGCAGATGCCACTTCTAACCCTTCATTTTGTGTTCAGGATTCCAGCATCTGCCGTCTCTCGACTTCACAATTCAGTTTAATTTCTAGCTGTGCGACTACCAACAGAGGCAAAGTTTAAAACAAAGCAATAGCTTACAGTCTTCTCCAAAGATTGTTTTGTTAAATTATGCAACATCATTCATTTTGGAGCATTTTAAGATGCATAATATCAAATAATGTAATTGAATTCTCTGTTGTACATCGAGGACTCCCGATGAGTGCCAGCAACTCTTTTACACAAGAGCGACACATCCATGGCAGCAAATCCTCAGAAAATCTTACCTCGGTACACGTGACAATGAACTAAACTGAACTGAAACTGAACAGATATACTGTTTATTGTGCCTAATTTCAGTGGTATTTCGATTTTTATTTTTATTTTTAATGCATTCTGGATAATTTCAAGGTCTATTCTTAATATCCTCCAATGAATTGGTTGTTCAGCCATTTCAGAGTCAAACATATTAGTACGGCTGCAGTTACCTTTGGGTTACATGGGATAAGGATGGGGTATTTCTTTCTCTGAATGGCAGCAGTGAACCAGTCTAGTTTTACATAAGCTTAATGGGTACCATTAATGACTCAAGCATTCAGGAATTTAAAGTAGACAAAAATGCTAGAGAGACGTACAGCCCTCCACTCACTCTGCACCAACCCAAAAAAAAGGGACATCAACCCCCTCAACTTCTCCATTCCCCTGTCTCACTCTAACCTCTCCCCCACCCCCCCAACCCCCTCCCCCCTGAAAAAAGAGTCTCTCCAGCATTTTTGTCTTCCTTCGATTTTCCAACATCTGCAGTTCCTTCTTAAACAAAACTGGAATTTAAAGTCCCTGGATCAATAGCCCAATCCTCTGATGACTAATCTGGAAACTTAACTACAACACTACCATATCGAATGAATGAACATTTTCTCTACAGTACCAAGCCACAGTAAGCAAATCACGTTGCACTTTTCCATATTGCTTCGAAGGTTATAATCCTTGGGGGGAACAAAGTCTTTTTCACAGCCTTGCATATAAGACCATGCCTTCTGGGAGTGATTGCTATCCCATAATTGTTGCATGGAATGCAGTGCAGTAATAATAAAGCGAGATTTGATAGGCAGGGTTTATTCTTACTGGCGGAGGCTGAGGGGTGACCTTATAATAGTTTATATTGAAGGGCTGTGCAGACTGGGTAGACAGTTAAAATCTCTTTGCAAGGGTGCAGGAGTCTGAAACTCGAAGTCATGATGTAAAGTGAAAGGGGAGAAATTTCAAGGAGATCCGAGGGGCATGTTTTCCACACTGTGCATGTTCGTATATATGAAATGAAAAGACAGAGGAAGTACATGGATAGGAAAGTAGAGGTGCAGGTTTACTGCCAGCACATGTGACTCGTGCAGAATGGGGATCATGGTCGGCATGGATGAATTGTGCCAAACAGCCCATTTCTGTGCTGTACTCTATGACTCTTTTGACTATGACTCTAATACTATTCTCCATATATGATTGCTAAATTTCAGCACGATTTTTATTGAACAAGGCAAGAGAGTCACTCTTAATCCTCTTCTCAACAGATATCTGCATATGTGCACCATCAAGCACATTGGATTTGCATAAGAATTTGCTTTACGGAGTTGCAAAACCAGGGAACATGAAGTCAAATGTGCCTCATATTAATTAAACAGGAAAATATATATTTTTTTCAGAGGTAATATTCAAAGGTAATCATACTAGAAGGACGCTGCTATCAAAAGATGCTGCTAACTGATGAATTTTGCTGTTCTTAACTTTTTTTTACCTTCTGCCAGCTTTTACCTTCTTTTCTCACAAACATCAATGACATACTAATACATACAGTCAGAGACAGCTATAACAGGAGATATTGCTCACGGTGTTGACAGAACACACGCAGGGAGCAGAGAATTTGTGTTCTGATGTCAACCGACCAGCTTCATCCCAGTGCTAAAAAGAAAAATGTTTCATGGATGGCAGTATCTGGGAAAGAGGTCCAAAGACAAAGGAACGTTACTTCTGACATTACTTCTTGGATTGATCCAATGTAATGAAGTGCAGTTCTTGACAGCCTGCCTATTCATTGTAGAAGCATAAAACGTCCAGTACAATGCAAAGAGCTCTTAAAGGGATACTTTATCAGACTGTGGAGATGACTGACAGCTGAGGGACACCATATCTAGAAAAGAGCTGGAGATTCTCATTTGGTCCACAGGATTCTGAGACGGTTTAACAGGATAGATACTGAGGTGCAATTACTCCAGTCTGGAGAATGTACAGATATGGGAGAGAGGGCTAGATGATGCTTGTCTGGCCAGCTGTTCTGCTCACTTCTGCACTTTTCTATCATCAAAATTTACTTTCAGTATCTCAGCCAGTGTAATTGAGTAATTGAATCTGAAGAAGGGTCTCGACCCGAAACGTCGCCCATTCCTTCTCTCCAGAGATGTTGCCTCACCCGTTGAATTACTCTAGCATTTTGTGTCGACCTTTAATTGAGTTCAATGCCTTGTTGCTGCAGTTATCCCGTGATTCACCACCTTATGCCCTGTCATAATTTTGTGATAATTGCACATCAGTTGCTGGATCCCCATTTTCTTAGTTTGGTTTAGTTATGGTTTAGAGATAGTTATGGTTTCGAAACAGGTCCTTCGGCCCATCCAGCCCCTACTAACCATTGATCACCTGCGCAATAGTTCCATGTTATCCCACTTTTGCATCCAACACAATTTACAGGAGCCAACTAATCTATAAACCAAAGATAGACACAAAATGCTGGAGTAACTCAGCGGGACAGGCAGCATCTCTGGATAGAAGGAATGGGTCACAATGTCGGAGGAATCCGGAGCATCCAGAAGGAGAACATAAAAACTCTGCACAGGCAGCACCCATAGTCAGGATCAAAACCTGGTCTCGGGCGCTGTGAGGCAGCAAATCTATCGCTGCACCACTGTTCCAGTCTGACAGGCCACTGTGGTTAGTGGGCTAGCAATCACTGTCAATGGCTCAGATAACACAGCTCAAAATGGTTTGAATAATATATATATATATTTTTAAGTTTAAGATTCTGAAACTTATTGAAAAAATAAAGATAAATAAAATAAGTAAAACTAAACGAGGTACACTGCACCTACCTTTTCAATTAACATTGGCAATCCCCTTCAAATGCGGGTAATATGCAATAAATGGGTAGATATTGAAAGGCGCCTTGAAGTATATGTCCATAGATCCTTAAAGTTAGCAGGACAGATCAATAATGTCATTAAAATTGCACTACAGACATTTTACTTTATTAATGAAGCGAAAAGATAGGCAGGTTATGCCAATGGGTATATGAAGTATTGTAAGCAGTTTTGGTCACCAAAGCATATGAGAGGGTTGATTGAACCGAAGAGAAGGAAAGGAAATTTAGGAGGGTCTTGCCTGTACTAGAAAACCTTGGTCATGGTGAAAGATTGGATAGGCTACGCTTGTTTCCTTTGGAAGAGAGAAGACTGACAGAGTTAATTGAAAGATATGTAACATTATGCTGGACCTGAAGAAGACAAATAGGAATGATATTTTTCCCTTAGCAGTGAGGTCAAATGCAAAGGGCAGAGATTTAAAGCATTTGTTACAAGGATAAGAGAGTAGTTGCGATACTACTGGAATTCACTGTGCCAAAAAGATAGTAAATGCAGGAAACCTCATCGCATTGAATGTGCACTTGAAGGTGACCTACACGGTCGAAGACCTGATGATAGAAAGTACGATTAGGCAAAGTTTTCAAATGGCTTGAATGTGAGCAACAATGTAGTAGGCTGAATAGTCTCCTTCTGTGGCATTAGTTTTCTTGTCATTTATTTTAATAATTGAACAACCTGCATCTTATTCCATTTGCCTGTTTCTGCTGCATATCCTATGATAACAAAATGTAATTAAAATACATTATTCTAAATCTTGAACATTTCAACTGACTCACATCAACAGCTATTGAATCAGAGTACCAGACTTCTCCATACAAGCGACCCTTTAAGAAAAATAATAGTGTCTGATGCCTTGCAAAACAACTTTCGCACCATTAATGTGCAGCAGGTTTTACATCCTCACTGCTCCTTTCAACACCATCGTATTGTGGCACCGCAAGGAAAGCAAGCATAGAACTCTCGACATTTGTAAGGAAGTCTTGCTTGAGCTTTTCCTTTACAAGAGGAAGAACAGATTGGATGTTGGCAATACTTCTTCGCCCAGAGATTGGTAAATCTGTGCAATGTGTTGCTACCTCATGTGGAGACTGCTGACTCTCTCTGCCTCCTCATGGGGTGACTTTGATGCTGAGCCAGGGAAGTTACAATCTTTGCTGAGGTCTGATGAGCAAGAATGGAACATGAAAAAGATAACTTTAAAAAGTTGTCTTACTGAAAAACTATTTGGACCAAAATGTTGTCATAACCAACCTATGATTTTATCAGAGAGGCCAACTTAATACCTTGTAGTAACACAACTTATTAGTGCGGCTGTCAAGGGTTACGGGGAGAAGACAGAAAAATGGGGTTAGGAGGAAGAGATAGATCAGCCATGATTGAATGGCGGAGTAGACTTGATGGGATGAATGGCCTAATTCTGCTCCTGCCACATGACATTATGACCTTATCTATCCGTTGGCATCTCTTGAAAGTTGGAGATTGGAAGGAGGTCAGCAACCCTTTCCCATGTCAGGGACCAATGCTATTGAACTGACTACCAATTATCTGCTCTGTTAACTTCATTAGTCTAATGGCAAAACAACAGCAGCACCAGAAGAGTTGCCATTATAAAATCAATGATGAAGATGACAAGGACATTGTGCAGATAACTCTTCCCAGACAATGCCCTGTAGGCAGTCTAACCAGTTAATGACTGCCCCAACCTACAGAAGCCAGAGTACCCACAGGTCTTATCTGCCCTGAAGTTCATCATAATTACTATCTATGAAGAGACTCATTTACCCAAATAAAAAAAATGATTAGAATGACTCAAAAGATGTAGGGGCTCATTAACCACTAATACAAGGCTTTCTTCAAATGGGACATCACCATGCAGGAAGGGAAAGAAAACAGCTCCACAGGGCAGCATGGTGGCGCAGAGGTAGAGTTGCTGTCTCACAGCGCCAGAGACCCGAGTTTAATCCTAACCTCGGGTACTATCTGTGCAAAGTTCACCATTCTCTCTGTGATCGCGCAGGTTTCCTCCAGGTGCACCGGTTTCCTCCGACATTCCAAAGACATGTGGATTTGTAGGATTAATTGGCTTCTGTAAATTGTCCCTTGTGTTTAGATAGAACTAATGTACGAATGATGAGCTGGTCGGCGCAGACTCGGTGGACCAAAGGGCCTGTTTCTATGTTATATCTCTAAACCAAACTAAGAGTGAACAACAGTGAATCTGTGACTCAAAGAACAGACCTGGGTGGAGAGAATGTCAGATAAATGGCAACTCTTTGATAACTGTGACATGCAGATTACCAGATTACCAATGGCGAAGAATGGTCATGAATTTAGCAAGGAGAGGCACATATTTTTTGTTAATTATAAACGCAGATGAGAAATTCACAAAAAGATATAAATTTAGGTAGTGAAGAATGGCAGGCTATATGAGTGTGAAAATAGCACAGGTGAGTGTGATTCCCAATATGTATGTACACCTGATAAGGGTCATTAAACTACAATTATGTTTTAAAATAGTGATAATGTTATGTGTCTTTTTATCACAGGAACTCTGATAGAGAAAAGATAAAATGGCACGTTTTTGTACTTGTGTACAAATTGTGTGACCAGACAGCCAATCAGCTTTTTGCGAAATTAGATGTTGACAAAAAAAAGTCATCTTTTATCAAATATCTCAGTACTGAAGGGGCAACCTGTCAATGAAGCTGACATACAGTATAATATTGTTATTGGTATAATTAAGACACACTATCTTTTTTTGGGAGCCTTCAATAGACTCTATTGAAAAACTATATACAATTAAAACTATAATATCTTCTATATGGATTACTATGATTACATTTCTTTGATCGTTTTTCATTTGATTATATTTAAATATATCCTCAATTCTCCCATTCAAACACTCTTTCTGAGGCCCCGGCATAAATATGCAGTGATAAGATAAAATGGTTGAATTCTGGTTTGAGAAATTGAACGTGTGATGAGTTCCAGCTATGAAACATACTGAGTCTGTTCCAATGGAAAGAAGTATTATTTTGCTTCTCAGCCAAAAGTTAATTCCTATGATTTTAATACCAACAAGATTCACACACAGTAAAATCTAAGAAGTAACTTCATTTGACATGTCAAGACAAAGAACTTCAGATGCTGGTTTATACCAAAGATAGACGCAAATTGCTGGAGTACCTCAGTGGGTCAGGCAGCTTCTCTGGAGAATAAGGATAGGTGAAGTTTCAGGTCGGGGTCCTTCTTCAAATTGAAAGTAGGAAGTGGAAGATGAGGAGGGGGGTGGAGATTGGGGGGGGGGGGGGGGGGAAATATGGGGGGGGGGGGGGGAGATTGGGGGAGGGGAGCCCATTGGTGGCTAGGGAAGGTATGAACTCAAGCGAGATACAATCTGGAGAGACTGTAGGTGGAAGTTACTTAAAGTGCGAGAATTCAAAGTTCATCCCACTGGGATGAATGCTGAAGAAGGTGTCCCCCCCCCCCCCAGCCCTTTCTCTCCAGAGATGCTGCCTGACCAGTTGAGTTACTCCACCACTTTATGTCCATCTTTCATTTAACAATTCATTCCCTTGAATTCACATTTTACCTCCCAATAATAAGTATTTAATTGCACATGAAAGGGGAAAATGGGAGGAAAGGTAAACTGGGAGGAAGTGTTGAAGTTTTGTGGCTGTGCCCAGCTTCAGAATCAAACACTTCCAGATGCCTTGACTTGATGCAAGGTAAAGACCCTTATTCTGGCCTGTAAAGCACGTTGACTCAGAAAGAGTCACGCACAATTAGTGACACTTCTATATCCCTAAAAGCAACCTGATGGTTTTTCTGAATATGTCTGCCTAATTACCATACATGAATATCATGGGCAATTTTGCACGGAATACGTGTGTCTATAAAATTCCCAAATGTCCTTCTGAGAGGACTGCTGTTACCAGCAGACAGTAAGGGCTGTTCATCCCATTATCCCAGTTGGATTCAGGCCAAGATCTTTGAATAATTTTCAGGCAGTCGCATCTATTTTTACATATATATGAAGTATAAGTAATAATAAGTATAATGATCCTAATAAATATGAGTTTCAAGGGTGCACAAGTTTTATCTACACCAAAACTTCTGCTTTTATAACTGTAATTAAACTTTTTTGCTTAAATTGACAGCAATAGTGTGTTTGTTTTCAGTTAACATCAACATAACTCCAATATCAAATATTAAATAGTTAATTGTTTTGTTTTGAAACTCTAGTTATGTTCAATGATTGTCACACATTGATACAATAATTAACAGCAATCACACAAATTAGGCTCCATATACGTACATCTACCAAAAGTGAGGAAATGTATGTTACTTTCCTAAAATATGATTCCAAGTAGACTTAAGCTGTCAGATTATTAAAAATGATAAATCCAGCCAAAAATGGCAGGAGCAACATTGGCCACTATATATATAACTTCCTTCAGCCGCAATAAAGCCTTTGTCTCTAACAATTAAGAGAGACTGTGGATCAACTTCTTCAAATTGGCTGCCCACAAAAAAAAATTTTCATCTGATATTGCATGCAAGACATGGCACTGACCAATGCATCCACAACAGAACCAATCTCATGAAACCAGGCAGAGACATTGCCCCAACACTTCCATGAATCTTTCTTGCTACGTTGGTGCTTCTTATCCCGACCACACATCTCATGGAAGGGCAGCTAATCTTTCAAACCAATGAGAAACTGTTCAACCCAAATTGACTTCACACGGTGGCGCAGCGGTAGAGTTGCTGCCTTACAGCGTAGGTGATCCAGGTTTGATCCTGACTACGGGTGCTGTCTGTATGGAGCTTATATGTTCTCCCCGTGTCCACATGGGTTTTCACGGCATGCTCTGGTTTCTTCCCACACACTCCAAAGATGTACAGGTTTGTTGGTTAATTGGCTTTGGTAAACATTTTCCCTAGTGTGTAGTGTGTGCTAATGTAATGGGGATGGCTGGTTGGCACAGACTCAGTGGGCGGAAGGGCCTGTTTACATGCTGTATCTCCAATCTAAACTAAACTAAACCAGAGCTCACTAGTCAAGATGCAACATGCAGATGATGCATGAAATTGCGCATGCTCTGTGCTGTTTAAAAAAAAAACTTCCCATCTTTTTTCAGTTCCAATGCTTGGTCAAAACTCTTCTAATGCACGTACAAATACTCTCCACTTCTGCCTCCACCACCCTAACAAGGTGTGAGATCCAAATCCTTACAACCCTCTCGGTAGCGATGTGCACCACCTTTAACAACAATGTTCATTCTTAGTGTTCCTTCGATTCGAATTGGGGATATTCACTGATGATTGTATGTTGCTGAATTCCATTTGTAATTCTTGTTCAACTGTAGCCAATGCTTCCATGCAGCAGGGCCAAGACCTCATGAAAACATAGGATGATAAATAGAACGTAACAGTCACACCACAAAATGCCAAACAATGACTTTTGCAAACAAATAAATCTGACAACCTACTCTTGATATTTAATAGAAATATCAATGCTGTGTCTCACACAATCAATACCACAGGAGTCCCAATTGATCTGAAATTCATCTGGAACAGCCACATACATACGATAGCTACAAGAGTAGATCAAAAGCTAAGCACCTTGCAGTGGCTGTGTCCACATCATGGTACCTCATGATGAAACCTATGTTAGTGTCATCTGCAAACTTACCAACCATGCATGGTACCTTCTCAACTACATTATTGGTATAGATGACAAACAAGCATGGGCCCAGCACCAAGCCCTGACAACACCATTAGTCATGGGCCTCCACTCCAAAAAAACAACCTACCACCATCACCCTCTGCTTCCTATCTTCAAGTCAATTATATATCCAATTTGGTATTGGTGTCTGGATCCCATGCGATCTAACCTTTAGAGCCTACCATGTGGTATCTTATCAAAGACCTTGATGAAGTCCATATTAATTACTTATAGTGCACTGCCATCATTGATCTTTTGGCTCAGTACTTCTAAAAAATGGAATCAAATTTATGAGACACGATCTCCCACCCACAAAGCCATATTGACTTTCTCTCATCAAACTGACTTTCCAAATGCGTACATAAGTTATCTCTCAGAATCTCCTCCAGTAATTTACCGGCTCGTAAGATCATAAGAGATAGGAGTAGAATTAGGCCATTTGGCCCATCAAGTGTACTCCGCTATTCAATCATGGCTGATCTGCCTCTCCCTCCTAACCCCATTCTCCTGCCTTCTCCCCATAACCTCTGACACCCGTCTGGTCTGGCGACAGATGTCTGGTCTATAGTTCCTAGGTTTTTCTTTGCAGTCCTTTATAAATAAAAGCTCAACATTAGACACCCTCCACTCTTCCAGTAGCTCACCCGATGCTCCTGCGGTTTCTTCTTGGGCTTCCCACAAGTGATCTTGGACATACCTGAGCAGGCCGCTGAGATGCTCTGCTCTTGCGAGCTTTGTCGTCCACTTTGACAGGAACATGTAGACTTCAAACTCTTATTATCACATTTCTGTAAGCCTTCACCAGATGGACGTCACATTGCCTGAAACAACCTATTCTAATCAAGTTTTACAAGCTTCTGCCTAATAGCGTCACATTTTACCTTCCTCCCCAATTTGGAACCTTAACTTATGGACCAGTTTTGTCCTTTTACATAACTATTTAAAAATTAGTATAACTCTGGTCACTGGTCCCAATGTTCTCCATCATTAACACTTCAGTCACATACCTGACCTACTTCCTAAAAGTAGGTCAAATGTTGCCCTCTCCCTGATGGGACCATCTTTTTATTGCCTGAGGAAATGTTCCTGAACACACGTAACAAATAGCACTCCATCTTAGCCCTTAACACTCCAGTAGTCTGAGTTTATATTTGGAAATGTAAAATCTCCCACTTTGACAACCCTATTATTTTTGCAACACTTTGCAATTTCCCTGCTTACTTGTTCCTCTAATTTAAATGGACTATTTGAGGACCTATAATACAATCACAAAAAATGTAAACATCTTATTATACTAATAATGATTTGACAATCTTTGTATTACTTCCTCATCCCCAGCCCCATTCATAAAGCCTCACTGGATGATCCCACACTAATTTCATCTTGGACTACAGCCATGATGATCTCCTGAGTCAAAAAATCAACTACCCCTCCTTTCGTTCCTCCACTTCTTTTCCTACTGTAGCTCCTGTAACCCAATAGAATAACAGATCAGTGCATTTTAAAGTGATGAAAGTAACAACTATAAACAGTAAGTAATTAACATATGAGAATTCCTTAATTAAAAAAATCATATTACAAATAATTGCCCTTTAAAGTGAGAGGGGCAAAATTTACAGGAGACGTACGGGCGAGGTTTTTTTATACAGAGGTCAGTGAGTATAGAGATACAGCGCAGAAGCAGAATCTTTGGCCCATCGAATCCACACTAACCAGTGATGCCTACAAACCTGTATGTCTCTGGAAAGTGGTGGAAACTGGAGCACCCAGAGAAAACCCACGCAGTCACAGGGAGAACGTACAAACTCCATACAGACAGCACCCACAGTCAGGATCGAACCCGGGTCTCTGGCGCTGCAAGGCAACAACGGTACAACAACTGTACCACTGTGCCACTGAGTACGCTACCAGTGGTGGTGGTGGAGGTAGATACGATAAAGCCATTTAAGAGGCTTTTAGTTAGGCAAATGGATATGCAGGGAATGGAGAGATATGGCTCATGTCAGGCAGATGAGATTAGTTTATCTTGACACCATGTTCAGCACAATAGGTCCATTCCTATTATAATGGCAGTTTCTATACCTTCTCAAAGTCCAACTTCGATAGCATTACTTCTCTGGAATGTGATGGAGCTATAGTTTATGCACTCACCAAAATCTTATGATAGGAAAAACGAATCCTCCAGATGTTGCTTTTGATTAATTGGTCTTTATTGAAGTAATACAAAACAAAGAAATAACTCATACATTTCCGTTCTCAATAGCTGCTCCATTCATGGCATATAAATGATATAAGATTATCATCTTATAAGAATGTGGCATCTCGTGTCTCGTATGATGGTAAGATCGTGTTCGTGAGATGATGGTAAATGCTGTTAGCCTTCACATCCCTCGAGACAAACTAAAACTCAAATCTATGAGTCTGCGCTAGTCTTTTCCAAAGTAGACACACCCCTCTATGTATCAAATCCCACCTACAAAAGTACAGACAGATAAAAACTGAAAATATTAGACATGGCTATAATATACTGAGAAGCTTAATGGCTCCTATCTACCGGTCCCTAATTATTCTACGTATAAAACAAAGCAATTACCAATGTACAATAAAACATATACTATTCTACTGTTCCATGTTCTAAAAAGTTAGCCTGGTGAACTCTTTTAAATACCCACCTGGCACTACTGATGTTCATTTGAGGGATTTATTTTCAAGCTAAACTATGTTTCATAAAAGTGTAATCAAATATACATTCACAATGTGGTATATAAGATGATATTAGGACAGATGACAAGGTCTGTTCTAAGAAATGTTCTTAGAAAAGGATTGGTGGTTGGACAGAGAAAGTTCTGGCGAGAATGTCAGGTGTCTGGGCTAAGAGAGTACTAGAGGTTAAGTCATTAACCCAAATCATTAATACAATTCCCCAAGAAGAGCTAAGTTCACCTGGAGCATTTTCAGCAGTTAATGAAATGTAGGAAAAGAAGCTCGTGGAAATGCCATGGCTTATCCATTAGAAGAATGGAGCAGGAAGATTCAAATGGATTTTACTCTTCCCAATATTTCCATGTTGTCAAGTAAAATGTTTAAACTACTATGTGAATTACACGTTATGTCCTATATTCCAAATGAACAGACTCAATCTGGCACAGGCAATGCTGCTTTAATCATAGTGTGGAAATAAGGAATTGCAGATGCTGGTTTACCATGAAAGACACAAAATGATGAAGTAACACAGTGGATCAAGCAGCACCCCTCAAGAACGTAAAAATGTGATGTTTCATGTCTGGACCCTTCTTCAGACACAACTGAGTCTGAAGAAAGGACCCCTATCGTCTACTTTCCATGTCACCAGGGATTCTGCCTGACCCACTGAGTTCTGCACTTTTTCAGTCTTAATTATAATGCTTTTTAAAAACAAACATTGCTGTTTGCATGGAGTGAATGAACGGATGTTGTTAAATGCTAAGCGAGCGTAGGTCAGTTAAACCTGCATTTGTCCAGTGTTGTACAGTTGCAGCATAAAAAAAAGTAAAATCAGACAGTTTTCTGAACAATCCTTCTGTTCTTAATAGCAAAAAAATGATTTTACTAATCCAGAATATCATGAAAGTGTACACTTTTATCATACATGTACATTTCACTGCTGAGTGCATTTGTCCAACATTGCCCTTTTTTTAACATAAACTAAATAATAAAATATACAAGTGTGTTACCAATTGTAACTTGTTCCCCTCTGCCAGTTCCCACTGGCCCCTGTGAAGACCTCAAAGCCTTGAGGTTGCAGCAAGAAAACACATTTACATTCATCCTGAAACTGTTCTGTTGCAGCAGCTCTTCTTTCCAGCAAAGAACTTTGAAGGGCCACTGTTTCGAAAGGTCACAGAAGGATGAGTTGCAAGAGCACATCATGTTGTGAAAGGTTTTTTTTCTGCATTTATTCCCATCCTAGTTTGTCTCCTTCCCTCTCCATCCCTTCCCTGTGCCAAGTTTCAACTCCAAAGTGCAATTTCCTGCTGCCTGTCTTGTCTCAGTAAAGGTCACTTTGAATGGCAAGCTCAGATCCTTTACATGCTCCCTAATCATTCCAACAGCAGGGAAGAGATAGAATAACATCTCACCCACTGCTCTGAGAGATGGGACCACTCTGTGCTTCCAGTCCTCCAAAGCAAGAACTAAATGCCCTTTGTTTCCATGGCAACTTATACCTTTTCCATTTCAATCTCACATGCACGCGCGCACACACACACGCGCACACACATACAACCCCACACACTCACACGCACACACACACAACCCCACACACTCACACACACGCACATACTTGCTTTTTTGCATTTCAGACTCAATAAGATTAACATTTCTCAAGTAGATTGAAGGAAATAAGATAAAAGTTCAACAAATGCCAAGATTTACAACCAGTTAATAAATAACAAAGAAATCACTTAATGAAATATAGCATTGTAATCAACCTTAATTTCCTTCATAAATCTCTACCAAATTAACTAATGGCGGGTAAGAATATATCCACCATCCATTTAATGTTATTAAATGGCAGTCTGCAAATTATATGCAAAAACTGCAGCAGAACTCAAAAGATTTAGATGTTCTCATTGCTTATAAAACAGTATGCAGAAAAAAAAAATATTAATAGCTCATAATTTTCTCCATGTTATGAGGTATGATGTTGCTCTCTCTGAAGTTATTCGCTCTTTTGTACTAAACAGTGACAGTCAGCATTTAATGTGTGCGGCTGTTACTAAACAATTTGTGGGCAGGAGATAGTCAGGAGGAGATGGACCATATCACACCCAAGTTCATCAACATTGCTGCAGAGGGAGTGTGGCCAATGAGATGACAATCTACCACAGTCCTGTGTCATGATTGCTTCACAACTATGTTGATGGTCCATGAAGAATTAGATTAAATTGCTGGTAGATAGCAGAAAACAGAAATATGCCAGTGCAGCTATCCCACTGGGATTAAAGACTCTCTTATGAGGGGATTTTAACGTTTTTAATGTTTTTGCTGTGCAGCAATGTGTTAGATAAGTGGCTTTCAATGGGAAATTGTACAGAGGGATTCATCCAACATTAGCAGACACTGAGGCACCCTCTAAAAGCTACTTTCAATCAGCATTAGTTGCTTCTGGAGGGGGGTCACCTATTTCTTGTGAAAGTTATGTTATCACATTATGAGAGTAAAATCATAAAGATACATCATAGCAGTAAAAGATGAGTACCTCAAACAGCATTAGTCCAGGTGAAAGGTTATTGTCTTGAAATATAAACTTTGTCATTGACCAGTTGCTGACTGATTCACTGGGTATTTCCAATATTTTATATTTTATTTTGGACCGGCCCAGAAATTATGCTTCATCTGGTGAAATACATCATAGTTGTGCCAACTGGAAATTAAGATAACGCCACCCAATTTTATAAGTTAAAAAATAGACCATTGCTTGACAAAAATATCCAT
The DNA here is from genome assembly GCA_963514005.1 of Raja brachyura. Next base: position 46,411,929 of record OY740781.1, on the reverse strand, counting down.
ACAAGGTCACAAGAAATTAATGACAATGAAGGTGTTTTTTTTGGTCCATTGTTAAGGTGCTGTATAATCCAATCCAGTTGGGTTTTACGGGGCTGGCAAAGAAGAGGGCCATTCAATCCGCAAGTGAAGCCGCAGAGAAAGCCACTAGGTGGCTTTGGATTCAGAGGGCTGATCCGTGGGCGGTTGCTGCTGGGACGCAAGTCGGGGCTTGATCAACCCCGGCTGGGTCGCCTGGGCAAGGGTGTCTGATGTTGTGAGACCCGATGACCCCAGGTCACATCACTGAGGATGTGTCCCAGCGCATCTAGAAGATGTATCTTTCACACTGGAGTTACCTGCTGCAGTATGAACAGAAATGGAGAAAAAAATAAGATATAATTTCCTTCTTTCTGTCTCCTCAGTGCAAAAGTGCTGTCTGACTTTATGCTGTGCAATATTAGTTGTCCTTAAACTATTTTGACACCAAGCAGGCTTGGTGACAAATCATTGTTTAGAATGTCACTTTGACTGGTAAAAGAAACATTCTGAGGCTTAAGAGAGTGCAGATCTGGAATCTATAGCGAAAAAAGCTGCTGGAAAAGCTTGGTCGGTCAGGAAGCGTTTGGTGTCTGTGGAGGGAAATGGACAGTCAATGTTTCGGGTGAACCTTTAATCTAGTCTGAACGTGTAAACGAGTCGTAGCCAGGATTGGGGCGTGGTAGTGTGTGTGTGCGCGTGTGGCGGGGGGGCGGGCAGGGGTGGGGGGCGGGGGGGGGGGGGATGTTGGCGGTGGTGGTTGCAGTTGAGGAAGTCAGTCTGAAGAAGGGTCTCGACCCGAAACGTCGCCTATCTCCTTCACTCCTTAGATGCTGCTGCACCCGCTGAGTTTCTCCAGCTTTTTGTGTAACCCTGCTGCCTCACTTATTGAGTTACGATGTGTAAACCAGCATCTGAAGTTTTTTGTCTTGAAATGTTCAATGAAGTAACTTCTCAGATTTAGCTGTGTGTGATTGGCATTAAAATCATAAGAGTTAATTTTTGGAAAGAAAAATAATACTTCTTTTCATTGGAACAGACTCAGTATGTTTCATAGCTGGAACTCATCACACGTTCAATTTCTCAAACCAGAATTAAACCATTTTATCTTATCGCTGCATATTTATGCCGGGGCTTCAGAAAAAGTGTTTGAATGAGAGAAATGAGGATGGGGAGTGTTTGATCGGCCTACAATAGTCCTTAGACCATTATCTGCCAACCAATCCCTTTTCACCTATCAGGTTATTAACATTTGCCCCACCTCTTTATATGACTAACTTCTCTTTTACTTTTTAGTCCAAATGAAAAACCTCAGCCCAAGATGTCATCTGTCCATCTCCCTCCATAGATGCTGCCTGACCAACTAAATTCCTCCAGCAGCTCTTATTTTTTTTGCTAAATGAAACATTTATTTTGTTCACAGCTGCAACCAGTGCTTTAGTTTAGTTTAGTTTAGTTTAGAGATACAGCACAGAAACATGGCCTTTGGCCTACCGAGTTTGCGCCAACCAGCAATCCTCGCTCACTAACAGCATCCTACACACGCTAAGGACTATTTACAATTATATCAAGCCAATTAGCTAACAAACCTGTATGTCGTTGGAGTGTGGGAGGAAATCAGAGCACCCGGAGAAAACCCCCACAGATCAGGGGGAAGAACGTACAAACTCTGTACAGACAAGCACCCATAGTCAGGATCGAACCCCGGTATCTGGCGCTGTAAGGCAGCAACTCTACTGCGGCGCCACTGTGCCGCCCTTCTTAGTGATTGGAATGGAGTGGAGTGGAATAAGAGGGCAGATATTCTTGTTCTTAATTTAAAGCATCCTGATATTTTAATCGTGAAATAAATTCTTCCTTTCCCTCTTGGCAATTAACAATTTTTAAAACCTTGAGCAGTAAACTATTTAGTTTTACAACAGGAAGCTATGCATTCCATAAATTTATTTGGAGACTCTGTAAACAGCAGAGAGGACTGGACAAAACGAGTTTCCCCTTGGCCATTCTCCCCAGCATTGCGCCAGCTGAGTGACCTTGATGTGAGGGCCACCTTCTGGCTTCAGCAGTGACAGCCACGTTTCGAGGTGGCAGTGAAATATAGAGGAGCCATCAGCAAAGCTGTCGTGGTGACAGCCATCCATCATCAAGCAGCAGTCAGCCCATAATGGTCTCCGTAATGAGGCTCTCTTCCTGAGAGTCCCTGTCTGGAACCTGTCATGTACCAGGTGAGTGTGGAAGGATATTTTTTTTTCAAACACACGATAAATGCTCATCTGTACCAGACTACACAAAGGAGTTGAGAAATAATTAATCTGCTGGTTATTTTGTTCTGCCCGCTGTTCTGAATCACATCTCTTTACTTAACCCGAAAATCTCCAGGTTGATAGAGGTCGATGAGTTGCCACATCCAGACACCAGGTACATCTGTTGTGCTTTGGAATTTGACTCAGTTAACTCACCGGTGGAAAACGTTCCAAGTGATTTAATTCAAGAAAGCAAACGTCTGGACTGGTGGCGGTTCAATGTGACCATTTATTAATTTGATCGGCTCAGTTGCAGCGCGACAATAATGCTGCCAACAAGACTTTGGCATTCTGGTCCAGCCTAGGCATACAGCAATATTAATAATAATAATAATAATAATATTAATATTTTATTTGTTACTGCTTTGTGAATTATACTCAAATATAAATATCAATGGTTTGATTCTCATTAAATCTTCCAGCAAATTAATTTTAGTTTCCATATTTACAGTCGGCTGATAATTTCTCTCCTTTCCTTTCGTCTTAACTAGGTGGCTCGTGATTTCCTGTTCCCTTTCTGCTGCTTTCATTGTAAGTGCAACAGGATCACTCTTTATTGTTGTGAATGGGATTCAAGCTGAACCTCACTTTGAAACGATGTTAAGGGGTGAAAACCCGGAGGAAACCTACGCAAATGTGCAAACTCCACACAGAGTACCCAAGATCGAAACCGAGTCTCTGGTACTGTGAGGAAGTGAATCTACCCACAGAGGAAGTTTATTTTTTCCAAGTTTGAACTCATCTTATAGAGTTGTGCAACAATAAGAATGCCATTACCCAATGTAACACAAATCTGTCGACCACCAAAGAGAGGACATAGAAGAGCAATTATACAGGAAATCTGTAGAGGTCCAAGAGCTGTGTCAAGAGGGATTCAACAAAGCAAAGTTTTCTTTAACTTATTTTCACAATCTTAGCCTCACTGGCAAGGCCACTGTTTACTGCCCAACCACAGGTGAAAGTGAAGAATGATCCACCTTCTTCATCTGATTCAATCCTTCTTGTGAAGGACCCTCCAAAGTGCTGATTAGTTATGAGTTTCAGAACTTTCATCCAGAACTGATGGAGGATCAGCAATATATTTCCAGCTCAGGATGTTGTATGATTTTGTCTGGTCTCTTCATGGTGTTCTCATGCACCTGTTACCCTTGACATCCTTGGAGGTAGAGCTGATGGGTTTGGGAGATGTTAACAGAGAATTCAAGTGGAACTGCCCTGCGTGTTGTAGATGGTACACGTGCCAGTCACGGAGGGTGGTTGTGGGAGCTTCAAACAAGCAGGATGCTTTTATCCTTTAGACTTTACTTTAGACTTTGGAGATGCAGCATGGAAACAGGCCCTTTGGCCCACCAAATCTGTGTCGACGAGCGATCACCCTATACACTACCACTATCCTACACACTAAGGACAATTTACAAAGACAATTAACCTGCGATTATTAATACTGCATTCACCCTGGGAAGCAGAGTATATTCCATCACACTTCTGACTTATACATTGTTTGGCAAAATATTACAGTCAAAGGCAAAGGCAAACTGTAGGACCATGCCTTCCCCTAACAGCAGGCCTGGACACTGCTACCGAGCTGCAAAACATTCCCCCACAAGGCAAACTGCTGAGTCCGACTCATACCCGTGGGCTAGAGCGGAGGGTGAGGAGAGAGCATCAGGTCTCAGGAGCTTGTCAACCGGTTTACCATTCTAGATGGTGGCGATGGCAAACACAAGGAAACACAGGTGCCAGTAAATGGAGTAGGGTCTTACTTAGAAACATAGAAGCATAGAAAATAGGTGCAGGAGTAGGTCATTCGGTACTTCGAGCCAGCACCGCCATTCAATATGAACATAGCTGATCAACCAGAATCAGTACCCTGTTCCTGCTCTCCCCATATCCTTTAATTCTATTAGCCCTAAGACGGGGGTTCCCAACATTTTTTTGTCCCGTTTACATCTGGCAACTTTAATAGCACATAACAATGTTATTTCAATTATTTATGAACAACTAATGATGAACAGAACCAAACACAGTCAGTCAATGAGAAAAAATATGTACAAATCCAGAATCAACAAATTTACCCCAGGTTGGGAACCCTTGCCCTCAGAGCTATAACTAACTGTCTCTTAAATACATCCAGTGAATTGACCTCCACTGCCTCCTGTGGCAGAGATTTCCACAGATTCACAACTCTCTGGGTGAAAAAGGTTTTCCACATCTCAGTCCTAAATGGCTTACCCCTTATTCTTAAAATGTGACCCCTTACTTATGAGGTTGGCTGTGGGAGCGGTCCCCGGAGCAGGAGGAGTGAGCAGTGGCCAGATTAGGCGAGGGACGATGGTTCATGGTTTGATGTGACTGGATCGAAGAGTCGGTGGAGAAGGCTGCTGGAGGACCTGCAGCAGCCTGGAGCTTGATTGGATTGGGCAGCGCTCCAAGGGACCGGGGACAGGGATCGGATGCGACGTGCAGCAGCACAGGATAATTTTGCTTGGCCAAGTCGACCCTGCAACGGTGCCAGGGCAACGAGCCAATTCAAGAACAGTACATTTGTAACAACTTTTACACTTGAATCTTGAAAAATGGTGCCAAAACATGGTGACTATTGTTTACCATCCGAAACACTTGTACTTAACTAAGATTGTGTTTATGTATAGTAATAAATTTATTATACTATATGCAAAATAGGAATTTCACTGTGTCTCGGTACGTGACAATAAGGTACCATTGAATTATTGAAGAGACATTTTTTAAAGTATATTCTGGAGACTTTTTTTGACTGGTATATTCCTGGTTTAACATGAAAGGAAGTTTTTTCTGGATCAAGTTCTGGGGAAAGATGCAACCAAATGTCAGGGAACACTTTGGAAAGAGCTATCGTCATATCTAACATAGTCTTTGGATCAACAATGGAAAAGAGTCAGGAGCAATTTAGGGAAAACGTTTGAATTGGAGGAGAGGCAACCTCAGTTGGATGAGATGGGAAGCAGCCTGGGTTACCTGGCATCAACAGCTGGCAGTCACAATTGTAAAAGACTGAATTGCCTTCACAGAGGATATTGTTTGAGTACAATCTAGATGCAATCCCAAGAGGGGAAAGGTAGGGGCAATCTAAGCAAAACGCACTGGTTGATGAGAAATAGAGAGCATAAGATGAAGTAGAAGAGGGAATTGTATGACACATGTCAGGTTGATAAAACAAGTGAGAATCAGCTGAAAATGGAAAGCCCAGTGGACTAAGAAAGACACAGAGAAAATGAGAATAGATTGACAACTAACATAGAATGAACCCTAAGAAATTTAAGATATATAAAAAAATAATACGAGAATGTGTGTGGCTGATACGGACCCAAGAGATTATATATATACTAGACTAAGTGGGACCCGTTGGGTCCCGTTCTCCCAGCGCAATATTCCACCACTCACCCGTTCCCCCAATGCAACCGGTTCCCCTAATGCAATATTCCACCACTCACCCATAGCCCTTAACTGCAGAGGCATGGCTCATTTCCCCTCATCCCCCAACACTCCCTCCCCTCCTCTTCACCCTCACTCTTCTTTCCCCTCTCCTCCCCTCCCCAACCCCTCCTTCACCTCTCCCTCCGTCTCCTTTCCCCCACCCTCAGTCACTCCCTCCCTCCCTCCACAACCCCTTTCCCCTCCTCTTCCTCTATGTCCCTGGCTCCCCACTCCTCACCTCCCCCTATCCCACTCCCCCACTGAACACAATGTTTAAATAACATTGAACAACAATCTTTGCCCTCTGCTCCTCTCCTCCCCCAATCCCTCCCTCTACTTACAACAATGTAACAAATCTCTCATTGCACTGATAGTCCTGTCATTTGTTAACATTGTAATGAGCAGGGCAAGTATTTTATGTAGGGTTACACAAAAAGCTGGAGAAACTCAGCGGGTGCAGCAGCATCTAAGGAGCGAAGGAGATAGGCGACGTTTCGGGTCGAGACCCTTCTAATTTTATGTAAATTAGATCATTGTGACATCAAAAGCTGCTAACTGTCAGTGCAAGTTGAAGTGATTTTTGTCAAACTGGATTTTCTAAAGTTTAAAATGTGAATAACTTGTAAATTATAACATCAATCTGAACGAAACTTGATACAACACACCACAGGACAATGGTGAGTAAGGTGGTCCAAAAATTGTAGTGCTCTTGTACCAACTTGGCATAATTTCAGTACCTCACGGACAGACAGACAGAAACAAACAAGATGAGAGTTTTAGTAATTTATAGATATATATATTTATCCCCCCCCCCCCGCCGTACATGTGTATATATATTAGAATTAGAATGCCTTTATTGTCACTCAAACAAACAAAGGTTTGAACAAAATTTAGTTCCCTGCAGTCATAACAGCAAAAGCAAACAACAACAAAAAAACTATTAACACAGTTCCACACAAACATCCATCACAGTGAATCTCCAAACACCTCCTCACTGTGATGGAAGGCAAAAGTCTTATCTCTTCCCTTTCCCCCCCATATATATACACTAGTCTCACCTGCCTGCATTAGGTCAATATACATCTAAACCGATCCTACCCATGTACATATTTAAATGTTTCTTAAATGTTATGATAACACCTGCCTTAACTACCTCCTCTGGTAGCTTGTTCCAAAAACACACCACCCTTTGTTTTAAAAAAAAATGTTCCTCAGGTTCCTGTTAAATGTTTCTCCACACCGTAAACCTATGTCCCCTGGTTCTCAATTCCCCTACTTTCAGCAAGATCTATTCCTCTCATGATTATGTACACCTCTATCCAACCAGGGGCACCGGGGAGATGGCAGCCCTGCCGGCAATCTGTTCGTTTTTTCTTTCTTTTTGTTATTTTTAGTTTGTTAAAAGTTTTGTTTAAATGTTCTTTGGTATGTTTTATGTGGGGGGAGGGGGGAGGGGACAGGGGAAACTTTTTTTTCAAGTTCCTACCTTCCCGGAGATGTGATCAATTTTTGGATCACATTCTCCGGGCTCTACCATCGCTGGAGCTGGAAGCCGCCTCGGACTGCCGTGAGCCCTAACGTGGGGCGCGGACTTAACATCAGAGCGGATCCATTGCCTGAGATCGCTCCAACCGCGACCACCGTGGACTTACCATCAAGGGCTCGCAGTCTCAGGAGAGGCTAGTCGGGAGCTCAAATGCCGCGGAAGGCTCGACCAGCCCTGACGCGAGGTTCGATCGCCCGGCGCAGGGGAGCTGACAATCCCCCCGATGCGGGAGCTGAACGCCTCGACGTGGTGGGCCTGAATGCAGCCGGCTACGGGAGTCAAGATCATCCCGTCTACGGAGGGCTTGAGGCCCTCGACTGAGGAAGAACAAAAGGAAGGACTTGAACTTTATTTCGCCTTCCATCACACTGAGGAATGTGTAGGAATCACGTTGGTGGACGTTCATGTTAAAATGTGTTTTTGACTGATCTGTTACCTTTAATTGTATGACTGACCTGGCCAATGAACTTCCTCGAATGTTGCAAAACATACTTGGCGAATAAAGTGTGATTCTGATTCTGATTCTGATAAGATCACCTCTCATCCTCCTGCTATCCAGGGAATAACGTCCTAACCTGCTCAGCCTCTCCCTTTAGCTCAGGCCCTCTATTCTTGGCAACATCCTCGTAAATCTTCTCTGCACCCTTTCCAGTTTAGCAACATCTTTCCTTTATGATGATGGTGACCAAAACTGAATACAATACTCTAAATGTGGCTTCACCAATGCCTTTTACAATTGGAACATGACCTCCCAACTTCTATACTCCATAATCAGACTGATGAAGGCCAATGTGCCTATCTAATTAATAATAACTTTTTATCTGCTAGCTCGCAAAAATTGTGTAGCATCCCACAACTCCTTCCTCTCACCAAACCCCTCTCCCCCCCCCCACCACCACTCATCACCCCTCGAACCCCAGGGGACAAAATATTGAGATTTGAAGACCACAATCCGATAATTACTAAATCAATTCATTTCTTAATATCACCAATCTGAAATTTGCACAAATAATGAGAGCGTTGATTTAAATGCAGAGTGACCTTTAACATTGTCAATGGTTAGAAGGCATAGCTTTAAAGAGAAGGGCAAAGTTTAAAGTAGATGTGTGGGAGGGTTTTTCACACAGAGGATTGTGGGTGCCAGGGGTGGTGGAAGTAGATACAATAGTGGCATTTAAGAGGTTTTTAGATAGGCAGATGGATATGCAGAGAATGGTGGCTGCATGTGGATCAAGTGCAGACAGATGAGATTAACTTATTTTGGCATCATGTTCAGCAAATACATTATAGGCTGAAGGGCCTGTTCCTTTGGTGTACTGTTCTATTTTCTAAAGCTCCTGTTATACATCAATCTGCTTGATAATCATGAATATACTAACATACTTATGTACACTCAGATGCAACAATTGTCCATAATTATTTGCAGGCTGCATCTCCACAATCAAGCACCAACAACACGATCACATGCTGATGGAAGAAGGCTCGACTTCTGAAACTCACATGAACAGCAGATAGCATCACAGAGAGATTACCAAACACTCACTCGCAGAATTTTAATCAGGGTTTCCATTGTGAGATTTCACCGCTTTACTATTTAAACCAGCACCATTGAACAATGCATCCTGTCACATTTGCTATGCGTTCGGGCTGCTCTGTTCCCCTACACTACAAAAGTGACTTCACTTCAAAGGTCCCCCAGTTGTGAATCACTTTCAGGTAGCATGTCACAAAAAGCATTTTATTTTCCTTTCTTCAGTGAAGTACAGCATGTTTGACATTTGAGCTGGCAGATACAATATCCTGATTGGTTGCTTTTGTAGGATGAAACAAAAATTGTGATTCAAATAACATATTTACCCATGCAATTGCAAAGAAGTAGTCATTCTGACAAGATGTGAGCCTAAATAATTTTCCATGGTAGGTGACTGCAACAAGTTGGCTTTATCAATATCCCTTGGGGTACTTTGGTTGGGAAACTCAGTCGTTTCAGCTGTGTAAATGCTCTGCCCACCGAAGAAAGCCAAAGGGTGGCCACAAAGTCAAAAGCCACAAAGGTGGCCAGGCGAGGACAGGGACGTTGGTTTGTGGGCCAACCAGGTCAAAGGTGACAGAGGAAGGCCCTGTTGCAGCCTTGGGGCTTACCTGGATCAGATCTGCTCCAGTACACCGAGAGCATGGGCGAACTGAACTTTGGAGTTTTGAAATGGCACCAAAGCATGGCAGCGCCTGCACGTGTTAATATGCAAAAAGAATTGCAATGTACAGTTGACAAGTGACAAATAAAGCACCATTTAACCATTGAGTTGGGGTTTCTATGGTGAATGCCCAACCTCCTTCCTCCCCCCTCCCCATTATCCCTCTACAGGTTATATAGGAGTTCAGAGGAATTATCCCTATTGACCTTGATGGGCACAGTTGCAATAAAACTAAAGGAACTCTGAACTATCCAGGGCAAAGTAATCCCAATGATAAGATCACATCCACAGGATTAACAGTCCTCCACCATCAATCAATGTGAGTGCATACCAGCTCCCAGATTCACTGCAACAACTGACTTCATAAACATGGTTGGTCAAATCTTTAACCTCTACCAAGTTTTACTCAAAGTCACATATATTCCTGACCTGGATATCTATTTTCATGACTATCTGAACCAAAGAATAGAAATGCCCATCCCAGCACCATTGTGTACGTATCATTATCTTACAGAATGCCACAATTCTAAAAGAAAATTCCACCTTTTAGTCAGCAACAAGCATTTGGCCTCGGGCTTTTGATTTCTAATCATCAAAGCCAAATTTTGATTTCTAAAGTTACTGTGGAGCATTGTGAGAACCATCATAAGCTTGTCACTTCCTTCCATCCCGTCCATTTTAATGGTGTGTGGCATCAGCAAGACTGGAAGCATCATCAAGGATACCTGCCACCCTAGACATTCCCTTTTCTCTCTTCAATCTTTTGAGTTAAGTTATAGGATCTTGAATACTTGGATGTCCAGACTTAAGAACAGCTTCTTCCCCACAGCTATCTGACTCCTGAAACAATCACCACTTTCATAGCCCATTCCTGGATATTCTGCCTGGTACTCTTAAAACTACGTCAATTAGTTATTCTTTTATTGTACTTCAATATTCTTTTGCACCACTTGGATTTTGCATTACAATCTTGCACCATTTTGCTGTTTTACACTTGCAAATGTATGTATTGGTGAATGTACCATTGCTGTATTTATACTGTTGACTCTGTGAGCTTCCTGCGAACAAAAAAATAATTGCCTAGTATATACTAAGATGAGCATTTAAAAATTAATTGCATCCTAAGTGATATGCAAAGATTTTATATGTATTTTATGATGTTTTTATATGCAATGTATTTTTATGTAATGTTGTCCCTTGTCTGGACCTTGAGTCTGAAATTTGTATTGTTATTATTATTATTATTATTATTATTATTATTATTATTATTATTATTATTATTATTACATATGACAATAAACTGATCTACTCTGAATCTGCATTTCCATCTTGACACCATCTTGATGGTGACAGCAATCAAATGTTCAGTGTAGATTACGTCAAGTTGATTCAAGTTTTTAATAATTGTGAGTAATCTAATCTAATTTACTTTATTAAAATGGACTGGAACATGGAGTGCAAAATGTCACCATTTTGAGACCAGGAATTCAGAAATGTATTAAACAAACATTAAAATAAAGTCTTCTGGAGAACAATACAAAAAGACTAAGTAAAATGTAGGAGGATAAACTTATTGCAAGGTTGTGGGATAGGACTATTCAGAAGAGACAATATGAAGTATGATAAATTATACCAATTTTTAAGGAGTTGGAGGAGCTGAGAGACCTGTGTGTGAACACATGCAAATTTGTCAGGTTGAGAGGACAATTTGGGAAGATTATAATTAAAGCCAAGGGATTCCCAATTCCATCATTGGGGACATGGTATACAAATACAAAGAAATTATGTCAAACTTTGATAAAACATGGAGTAGTCCAGTGCTGGTCACCATTTTAATTTCCGGGCACCATATCCTAGAAGGATAGTTTGGGCATAATTTTCAAATTTAAATCAATAAAAATTGAGAATATATATATTTTTTAACGCATAGTTGATGTCAAGATCAACAACTAGTTCTGAAATGGTATAACCAGCTTGATGAATTCCATAGAAAAATACAAAATGCTGGAGTAACTCAGCGGGACAGGCAGCGTCTCTGGAGAGAAGGAATGGGTGACGTTTTGGGTTGAGACCCTTCTTCAGCTGATGAATTGCATGTCAGCCTGACCCTGTTTTTTAATGTTTACCAAAATCATAGTCATGGAAAGATGCAATTTGGAAACAGGGACCTGTACCCACCATATCCACACTCACCTCACACTCTCATGTACAGTAATTCTACATCAATCCAAATGTTTAAAATTCTCATCAACTTTTCCCAGATTCTCCCACTATCCTACACACTAGGGGCAATTTATAATTGATTATTACCATCTCAACCAGCGCATTTGTGGGTTGTGTGAGGAAATGGGAGCACCCAGATGAAATCCATGCAGTCACCGGAAGAACGCAGATTTGTCACAGGCAGATTGACTCCAGGTCTCTGGTTCTCTGAGGCAGCGATTCTACGAGCTGCATCACTGTGCTGTCCTTTCATATAAAATATGTTAATTTATTGGTCTGCAGTTTTGTATCAACAAAATGCTTTTTATTTTGTCTCACATAAAGAGGGAATATATGGAACTATTTATGATATTACTGTTGTCAGTATTTGAAACAGGGGTTTAGTTATGAGCCTCTGGGTTATAATATCATTTAACAATGTCAGAGATACACTTCAACTCACAGAGGGTAAAAGGTCCACTGACACAGGACTGTTGATATAAAACCCGAGAGAATATCAAGTGTTAATCTCTGAAACATATGATATTGGTACTCATTGATTTCACTTAATAAACACCTCAAAGTACACAATCTTCAATAATACCAGTCTAAACTTATGAAAAAGGATTTGTGTTAAAAAAGCAGCAACACTTAAGTGTTTGGATAATAAGCTTTTTTTTCATCTTAGCAGTTGCTCCAAGTACTTCCAATTTACAGCATAAATTATTGAAAAATGACTTGACTCAGGTGTTGTTTTTAAAAATTAGCATCATTTGAAATTGAACCCTCGTGTAAACTAGTGTATCATTGTCACTCAAGGTACCCATTATTTTTTTTACTCAATTCCCCTTTTACCAATATATATTTCTCTCCACTGTGGCTGAATAACATATGTTGAAAGACTCCTTCTTTATGATATTTAATAGTACCTCTGATAAAGTAACAGCTTGCTCATGGCATCATAAAGAAGCTTAACAGCCCTCCTCACAAGTGTCTATGCATAAACATTGTTTTAATAAAATGGAACATTGGTTTCTCTCCCTAATTTTCAGTTGCATTACCAATTAAACACACTATGCACCGTACCAGAGAACTGAAAGGTTAACTATGCTACAGGTCAGAATGGAAGTCACCCAAAATGAATTTTGACAAGTGGTATCAGATCTCCTGGAGACAGTAGATTCAAACCCTTCTCTCATCAAGCAGACTGCGCCGCTGCTACAACTAGACCAATACAATGCTTTTGCTGGTGACAAGCTGAGTTTATTATTGTCTATTCACTATCATTAACAGAAGGAACGGCTTTGCCCACTGGCCAGAAAGCAGTGCAAAAATGATTGTAACTCAATATTTTGTTTCAGTGTCACTCAAAGAATGTGTCTTTCCTAAACCTGTAACATAGCAAAGAATATTATTAGATCTCATGACGTCTTATTGGTGAAATAACGTTTCTGTGTCCCTTCTGCTGATTGTCACGTCAGTCACCGTCTGCCAAAAATCTCATTTATACATCGGGAGTAACAGTGCAGTAAGGAACAAATTGCTCACATTAAGGTACAAAGAGAAAATTCTTCAAAGACTCGGCAGGTTTGGCAGCATTTGTGCAGAGAGAAATAGAGTTATGCCCCTGTCCCACAGGCTATTTTTTTGGAGACTACAGGTGACTAAGCTGTCACCTGTATGTTCGTGAGTAGTCTCCTCAGTCGTTCAAAGAATCGTAACGTTTTTTCTGGTCACCGCTGGATTTTGAAATGTTCAAACTTTTCGCCGACAGTTGGCGACCATTGGCTTGACGCCAATGAGTTTAGCTTGACCTCTCCTGACGTAGGTGCTGTCGTAGGTTGTCGTCAGGATGACTTCGGTTGTCGCTGGTGCTGACTTCGGTTTTTTTGTTGTTGTAAAGTATGATTCTATTTAAATTTTATGTCGAAGGGGGGTCCAGTCGTCAGTTTTTTCGGTGACCTGCTACGACCATGACAGTCGCTGGCAAACGCCTAAATATAGCCTAAGTGGGGCAGGCCCATTAACTTTTCAAGTCAATGACCTTTTGGCTCATCAATCTGTAATACTAACTCCATGACTCTCTCCCCGGATGCTCCCTCATTTCGCTCAGTACTTCCAACATTTTCTGCTTTAAAAAAAAATTCAGATTTCTGCAGCTTGCACTCATTGAGATGTTGGAATTTTGGTTTCAAAAATCAATCTAAAAAATGGGATCAATTTATAAATAACACATGAACCATGTAATAAAATGGTTGGTATGGATTCAGCTCTGTAACCAAGTACCTTTAGCATATTCTTAAACTTCCACAAAAATGGATGCTGCTCACTAATCACTTACAACAAGTGGGTCTAATTATTCCGAAGCAGTAGATAAATGTTTTCTTTCTCACAACACAGGCATATACCAAATCATCCCATCCTTACTCACGGTAAGCAGAGCTTGCAGGCAAAGCATTGGGAGGTTGGAAGACAAAGAAGGAATGAGTGATGTTGTGACTCATGGCCATTTGGTGACTCTTGAAAGTATTTTGGTTGGTTTCTGGTGAGAAAATTATTGGATTCTTAGGAGGCAAACTGCAGGAGTTTAATTAACAATTCATTGCCCAATAACTCACCATAATGGAAGGATTAAACTGAACAGCATAGAATTTTAATGAGCATTTACCATTTTGTTGTCTTGTAAAACATAGGAAAGGAAAGGTTGCTCTTTTGACATGAAGAGTCTTACAGTATAGTTTTTTTAATTTCTGGAAACACCATATATACTTTGTTTCTTAACTGTTTTAACAGAATAATTTCCTTTGTTTTTTTAATGGTTATTTATGACTGGGGAAGATACGTTTGTTGAGTTCAACGTGATGAGGCACCCTGGGGTCAGAGGTTGAAAGAAAAAGCAGGAACAGAGAGATGGTAATTTGGGGCAATTGGAAGGGCAGGCACTGGAACTGGGTAATGGGAGGAAACAAGATATGATAGTGGGAGGATGATCCTCTCCAAAGCTTAGGTTAGGTGAAAGGCAAACTGCATGAAAAGAAAAAACATGTAAGCAAAGTATATAGGCAAGATTAAATCACATTTAAGAATGGCATATTTGGAAAGAGACAGATTGGATTGCGACACATTGGAAAAGTTAGTAAACAAAAATGCTGGAGAAACTAAGCGGGTGAGGCAGCATCTATAGAGCGAAGGAATAGGTGGCGTTTCAGGTCGAGACCCTTCTTCAGATTGATGTGTGGGGGTGGGCAGGAAGAGGAAAAGAAGAGGCGGAGACAGTGGGCTGTGGCAGAACTGAGAAGGGGAGGGGAAAGGAGAAAGCAAGGACAACCTGAAATTGGAGGTGAATGTTCATACCACTGCGGTGTAAACTACCCAAGCTGCTCCTCCAATTTGTGGTGGGACTCACTCTGGCCATAGAGGAGGCCTAGGATAGAAAGGTCCGATTTGGAATGAGAGGGACAATTGAAGTGTTGAGCCACCAGGAGATCAGGTTGGTTATTGCGAACTGAGCAGAGGTGTTGGGTGAAGAGATCGCCAAGCCTACGCCAGGTCTCACCGATGTAGAGCAGCTGACACCTAGAGCAGTGGATGCAATAGATGAAGTTGGAGGAGGTGCAAGTGAATCTCTGCCACACCTGGAAAGATTGCTTAGGTCCTTGGTTGGAGTCAAAGGGGGAGGTAAAGCGACAAGTGTAACATTTCCTGCGGTTGGAAAAGTTAGTTTATTGTTTTCTTTCTGCTTGCCTTCTTTTCATTCATGCTCAGTTCTTCACACTCAGCATCCCTTTGCACAACTTCAAAATTATCCAAATACCTCTGGAGGACAAACTATGGCTTGTTGACCAGATGAAAGCCCAAATTCTGGTTATCTTTTCTAAAAAGCACAGTCAAATTCAATTTTCACTGTAGTTTTATAATCCCAGGAATGACAGTTAGCAGAAACCATGCATGGTTTATTTGCACAGGATGTGCATTAAAGCAAAGCACAATTAGGTCCAATTAGGACTGTGAAACCCCAGATGCCTGGACATGAGTCAGTCACTCTGGAAGATCGCGAGGGAGCGGCCACAACTGTGATTCTAAGCTGTGAATCAACTGAACTGTGAGTCTGCAATGTACTCTAAGTCAAGTCAAGTCAAGTTTATTTGTCACATACACATATGAGATGTGCAGTGAAATGAAAAGTGGCAATGTTCGCGGACTTTGTGCAAAAAACAAACAAACAAGCAAACAATACTTGCAATAAATGATTTTTTAGCCCTTAATAACAATGCAATGAGTTGTTTGGCCTGCCCAGCCTGTGCTTGAAACTGCAATGCAAAATTGGAAATGAAATGACAATGCCATGAGTTCTTTGGCCTGCCCTGCCTGTGCTTGAAACTGCAATGCAACATTGGAAATGAAAAGGCAATGCCATGAGCTGTTTGGCCTGCCCTGCCTGTGCTTGAAACTGCAATGCAATGAGGTCCGACTGTGTTTGGAAGGAATAAATGCTTTGTTACGTCCGACTGTGTTTGGAAGGAATAAATGTTTTGTTAGGTCCGACTGTGTTTGGAAGGAAAACATGCTTTGTTAGGTCCGACTGTGTTTGGAAGGAATAAATGCTTTGATAGGTCCAACTGTGTTTGGAAGGAATAAATGCTTTGTTAGTTCCAACTGTGTTTTGAAGGAAGAAATGCTTTGTTAGCTCCGACTGTGCTTTGAAGGAAGAAATGCTTTGTTAGCTCCGACTGCATTTGGAAGGAATAAATGATTTGTTAGCTCCGACTTTGTTTGGAAGGAATAAATGCTATGTTAGGTCCGACTGTGTTTGGAAGGAAAACATGCTTTGTTAGCTCCGACTGTGTTTGGAAGGAATAAATGCTTTGTTAGCTCCGACTATGTTTGGAAGGAATAAATGCTTTGTTAGCTCCGACTATGTTTAGTCCAAAGGTCCTGATCTTTCCGTGACTTCCGTTTAGTGGACAGGTCATGCTGATTGCTTAATTTCCGGTGTGTCACGCTGATTGCTTAATTTCCGGTGAGTGCAGAGGTCACGCTGATTGCGTAATTTCCGGTAAGTGCAAAGGTCATGCTGATTGCGGAAGTGCTGCTGACTGCGGAAGCCCCACAGTGGAGAGGTCGCGCTCAGCTGTTTGTGTAGATTCAAGAAAGTTTATTGTCATATATATGGTGTGTGAGTCAGTGTGAGTGTGTGTGAGTGTGTGTGTGCGTGTGTGCGGGTGTATGTGGGTGTATGCTAGTGCTCCAGAAAGCCCCCCCCCCCACCCCCGCTGGCTAGAAATATTGGAATTGGTGGAGAGATGGAATATTGCATTGGGGGACCAGCCCTCCTGTGTTAAGCTGGGACCCAACAGGACCCACAGTCTAGTATTTTTATATAAATAGGATTTGTTGCCATTGAAAATTATTTGACAATTATTGTTTGCCAAACATACATGTTTTCTCACTTGTAAGTGAGCCATAAAAATTATAATTAATTAACTGTGTATCCCTTTGGGATGTCTAGATCTTGTGAAAGTGATTGATAATATAGCCATTCTTTTCTTTGAATACATTTGCAACATGAATTGACTGACATGTAATATCTGGCATTACCATTTTCATATTTTTAATATTAAATCTTAATTTCACACAATTTAAACCTTTGCGCACAGATGTCCTGTTTTCATGTTTTTTAACGCAATTATTTTCTCCATGCATGTGTCTTTCCTCAGTTGTTTGGTAGATAATTTACGTGAAATCAGCTGTTAATGTCTCCTTCACAAAATGTCCTGGGCTAGATTGAATACTTGACATATAATGAATCATGGCTAAGATCTCATACCCTGACACTCCCACTACGATCAATCGCTCATTTTACTTCTAAAATTTTTTTGCTCATCTCTCTGGGTGAGCTAAGTGCATGCAGCATGTATCAGTAACATAAAATTCATGATCCAGCATAAGAATTTAGATAGATTCATAGAGTCATTGAATGATACAGCATAGAAACAGGCTCTTAGGCCCAACTTACCCATGCCGACCAAATTGCTCCCCTCTATACCAGGCTCACCTGCCCACATGTGGCCCATATCCCTCTAAACATTTCCAGTCCAAATGTCTTTTAAATGTTGTTATAGTGTTTGCCTCAACTACCTCCTCTTGCTGCTCATTCCACATACACACCATCTTCTATGTGAAAAAAAGTTGCCCCGCAGCTTCCTATTAAATCTTTCCCTTCTCACCTATGTCCTCAGGTTCTTGATTCCCCTACTCTGGGTAAGAGACTCTGCATCTACTCTGTCTAACTCCCTCATGATCTTAAATACGTGTACAATCTCCCTATAGTTCAGGCCCAGAAGTCCTGGCAACATTTTTACACTCTTTTCATCTTAACAATATCTTTCCTATAGCTGGATAATAAAACTGAAGACAATACTCCAAATGTGTAGGAAGGAACCAGATGCTGATTATCGATGATAGACAAAAAATGCTGGAGTAACTCAGTGGGACAGGTATCATCTCTGGATAGAAGGAATGGGTAACATTTCAAGTTGAGACCTTTCTTCAGACTGAGAATCAGGGGGGGAAGTAGACATAGAGATATGGAAGGGAAAGGTGTGAAAATGAGAGATCAAAGGGGATGAAGTTCAAGGGGATGCTTTCATGAGAAAGTTAGAGCTCTTAAGGATAGCGGAGTTAAGGGATATGGAGAGAAGGCAGGAACAGGGTACTGATTGTGGATGATCAGCCATGATCACATTGAATGGTGGTGCTGGCTCGCAGGGCCGAATTTTCTACTCCTGCACCTATTGTCTATTGTCCATTGAAAATGTAGAATTGATTGTTGCTAGCCAAGGGGAAGATGGTATTCCAAATGTGGCCTCACAACTGTCTTGTACAATTGTAGCATAACCTCCCAATTTCTGTACTCAAAACCCAGATTTTGGTGAAAAACCCAGTTTAAAAAAAAATCCTTTGGCCATTTTATGCCTGAAATCATGTCCAAAAATGTAACCTTGGTGTTTTTAGTTGGCATCTTGCTGTAAAACATGATTGTTAAAGGTGTGACCTTTGACCTGCATTTTCTCCTCTGTAAAATAAAGAGTAAATCCTGCAGCGAGTCAGTTGTTATGTTATTTCTTGGAAGTCTGTCAACTCTTAAAGAATTCCCGCCATGACTGCACCGATATGTCAATGTAAAAAGCTGCAATGGAAGAGAGGAAATATGGGACAGTACAGAGAAACAAAATACAAACAATCATAACAGAATGGTCTGACGTAATAGACCACCATGCTGTGGACGGCCCCACTTCACTGCAAGTGCAGGCTTATTAAGGGGGTGGTCATGATCGGTGCATCTTTTACTGAGGTGGATTTTTTTTTTAGATTAATTTTATTTAGTGATCTCTTTCCTGCTGATGTTTGTGAGCAAAATTGATGCACAGAAAAATGACTTTGGCAGAGGCTATTAGCAAAACGCCAATGTTTCAATGGTGGTTCTCTGTCGTTTTTCTTTATTTTACATTGAGTGAAAGTTGCAGGTTGGAGGTTATACTTTGAACAACCAAGCAGTCAGTAACAGCTGGGGGATCAAATTATTCAAAATGCTTCCAATCCTGGTCAAACACGCATACTAAGGTGACCAGAAGAACCTAGGGCAAGTTGCCACTGGTCACTAATTAACCCAGTACAAAAAGACAGCATAATCTAACATGTGCTAAATTGATTTTATGCACAAATTATGCATTCAGATCACATACAATTACATTTAATTTCAACTTTGTTGTTTTTAATTCACAGCAGAACAAATATATAAAGGAAAAGCAGTACCTGCAGATGGAGGATTTGTTGCCTTTTGAAAAGTTTTAAAATGTTGGCATGCCAAACATTCAATGTACAAATGTAATTCATCTCAAAACAGTTCACCCTGCTGGTAAATGTCACTCCTATGTAATGTCACAATGATGAAGATAATGTAAGATTACTCCATCATCCAGTAATGCCTAACATCTCTCTGTATACTTTACCGTGGGCAATCTTCATAACTTTTCTGTGACATAAATCGAACAAGACAACATAAAATTCAGAATAAACCAGAGAAAGGTACAGGTTCTGACTCTTCATTTATATCATAGAATCATCCAGAATGAAGGAAATTATCCTCAACTCCGAGGGAATGCCTGAGGAGAGGAATTTGCCTTCTGTGACTGTGTGGATGGGACTGATCTCAAGGCCTCACTATCAAGGAGGTCCCACAAAGCATGTGTTTCATAAACACCAAGTAGGCCTTGTCTGGTGTACCTACTCTGGGGCACTCTGATGGCTGTTCGATGGCCATCTGAAGAAGGGTCTTGACCCAAAACGTCACCCATTTCCACTCTCCAGAGATGCTGCCTGTCCCGCTGAGTTAAGGGCCAGTCCCACTTGGGCGTTATTTGCGCGTCATTTACGCGACATTATTTACGCGTCTCTACATACGATGCACGCATGGCGTGCATTACGCGCGTATGGCGTGCATTTATGTGCGCATGACACGTGGTGAGACGTGGTGGCATAGGCAGTGACGTGCGGTGGCACGCAGTGCCCCAGGATTTTGGAATTCTCAAAATCCTCGCGCGCCACCTGCCCAAGTGGGACAGGCCCTTTACTCCAGCATTTTGTGTATACCTTTGGCTATTTGATACTTTGTACTGTCATGTTCCTTTCTGTTTTTTAAAGTTAGGAACGTTCAGAACAAATTGAAATATATTTAATTTTTTTAATAATGCTCCTTTGGCATTATCCCCACCTTGCGCAGCCAGTCCCTCGGTGTGTCCCTCCAACAGTTTTGCCACTTTGTTTAAAATACTTGGAGGAAATTACTATAGTTGGCCAAGTGCCAGTTAATCTCCTGAGGTTTTTCAGTATTCTTATATATGAAATACCTGTGTGTTTTCACCTTAGCTGGACACCTCAGTTCAGTTGAATTTAACCACATTTATTCAGTTCTAACATAAATCTATTTACCTAAATGCTAATAACAACGTGGATTAAAACTACAGCTCCCTTTAGAATATTTAATAGGAAGTGAAATTACCATATGAATAGATCTATCCCAATGACACAGCGAAAGTGAATATTTTACGACCTATCTTGTTTGAAAAATACATATAAGGTAAGGCTGCCAAAGTCAGCAGATTACTTTATAAATAAGTACATTGCTTGTAAATCGAAATATTAATAAAATGCACTTTAAGCTGACGTTTTATTAAGAAGATGGTTCTTTTGAAAAGGTGGGAGCATAATAAATATGCATGCATTTGTTCATGCATAAGATAGTTGGAGTTTCAATATTGAGTCCATTGGACTATTGTAAATGTTTTCTATGTTATGATTGAAATGCTGTACATAAAAATATAAATCCATCTCCCTCCCCTGCAAACACCCCAACTCCAGCAACCTTCACTCAACCTCAGATAGTTATCTTGAAATGTATTGTTCAACTTAATAATCGTTTTGGTTCTGGCAAAAAAAAACTAAAGGCTATTTTTCTTAAGTATGATGACTTCGTCCAGTAGTTTGGGTTGTGATCTCCTGGCATAATACTGTTAATAGCCATCTGGCAAACATACAGTAGAAGCACTATTAACAGAATGCCTTAGAGCTATGTATTGAAAGAAAATGTGATGTTGCTGCAGGCAAAAACCCATTCCCTCTGTTATATCTCTAGCTGGCGTGTCGAGCTTCACAGCAGAGCAACACGTTTCATACTTTGCACTTGACAACAAATAAGACTTGTTTTGAAACTCTCCTCTAATGCCTGTCCTTGCAACTTTTGAGACCCAGATTTAATCCACATCAGGCATTTAGAATGAGTATCTCATCTCTCTCTGACAGCTGGTAACTAACACATCCTCCAGTTTGGTAGTTTTCATAAGTCCTTAGAGAACAAGAAACGAGAGTCTAGAGAATAAACATGTCATACTAGTTCAGGTGAGAGTGCTTTAATGTAAAACACAGAGTAATGTAGTGAGAGCCCAGTGCTGGAATGATCTATGTTATGGTTAACTTGGAAGAATTTAATGTTGTCAGTGGGTAGAATATGAAAATGTTCAATTCCCCAAGTCCTTCATTAATAAACAAAAGAGATCATATTTTGACACAATCTTACAAAGTGCAGCATCCATCACAACATAGTGTGCAGTCCTGCTATTTCCATTCAGCTACTTTCATCTGGAGCCAAATAAAAATCATGGGATCTATGGATTTGGCCACTCAGACAATATTACATTACAAATAAAAAGGAAGATAATACAGTTTGGACTCCAGGTTCCATATTGGATGTGGGATACAATCTTTGACCCATTCGAAGAAAAATAGGTTTAATTTTATAAATATTATTTGCTCCCTATACTTTCTTATGAGGAAGCTAACCTGACCATAATGAGTTTTAAGCTATAGAATCTGTAAAGTTGAAGCACTGCAAAACATTAACCAACATTTTTTTTTGCTCATCAGAGTGAAGGATTATGAAGGAGCCTATTTATCAGTTTGTCGAGGCCCACATTGATGCTTTTCAAATTCAAATATTTAAAAACAAAACCCTGATTTATTAATTTTTCTTGTAGTGGCAGCTCCACTTAAGTAGGAAAAACACAGAAGTATATTTTTAACCTTCAAGTAGCAAGGAGCCTACCCAAAGACAATCAATGAAGTACAGTAATGACTTTGTAAGGCACATGAACTGTGGCTGTGGATGGAAGAACGTTAAAACTCAGCTGATCTGAGTAAGATTGAGAAGGGTTTTGGTGAAACATTGATAAACGGTTTGTTTGAAAAGTCACGCAAAGGACAATGTTTTGAAAATGGATCTGTCAGTCAATACTATAAAAAAAATATGGTCAGCAATTATCAGATTTTATTGATCTATTTATTTTAGCTGTATAAGAAATCTTTAGCTGCATTATCCTAGGTTGAAAACCCAAAGTAAATGAACAACATGCTTTATTAAATGGAGTACAATTCATGCCTGATTATATATTTTGATGTCACTGATTCCAATACTTCCTTCATATTTCCATATAAAGAATTGTATTCATGAATTGGTATTATTGACAGTGGATTCAACCTGAAATTTTCCAGGGCCATCAATTGTTAAATGAAAATTATACATTGTCAAAGAGCAACTAACTAATTTTCCAAATGTATAATGAATTTTCTTAAATGATGCAGGACATTTTAAAATTCAGAAATATAGCAGAAATTCAGCAATTTATTTTTCCTAAACCAGATGACGTTCGTCCCTATTAAAGCTAGACACTCATTATTGGGTGAAGAAGGGCTGTTTGATATGATGTTGTGGTCTGCCACATGGTGAAAGGTCAGACCACCTGGTTTCAGCTGCCAAAGGTTAACGTTACTGAAATGAAAACTTGACTTAAAGCAGCTGTCATATTTAACCTTGCAGTAAAAATAGGAAAGTGTATCTGCGGCAAGATTCATGTTGATGCCACAAACGATAATGTCAGTTTATTAATACAAATCACTTTATTAATTGCAGGTAACAGTGAAAGCCAATACCAGGGATCTCACTACAAATATAAAGAAGATAAATGGTTTAGAGTTTGCACTTTTCCTCTGATGAAATTGCATGACCAGAGATTACGTGAAGAATGTTCAAGGTTTTACTATTTCAAGAAGGGAAGGACAAAAATTACTTATCATATCAGTAAGTCTGCCTGGTATGTTGTAACATGAAAAAAATAAAAAGCACATGTTTTTTTGGTTATTCAACTCCAAATTAAATAATAATCAAGATGCTTCATTAAGAGATAATAATACAAAAGTAAAGTTCCAACCAAAAATTGATAGTCTCCAAAGAGATACATTTTAAAGAGGATATTAAAAGAGAAGGTGATGGGAGGGTTTAAGGGAGTAATTCCAGGGGTGGCACCCCTGATACAGTCAAGATGGCGGTGGTGGCAGACAAAGGAGAAGATGGCTGCCGGTGTGTGGGTTGTGAGCTTGCCTCCCCGCCCTTAGAGGCACTCTAGGGGTTCCGAGGTCGGCTGAGAGAGGCGTCCCAACACACGGAGTAGAGCGGTGGCCGCTGGAGGCGATGGGACAGGGTGCTCGCAAGATGAGGTATCAACGGAGTGCGCTGCTGGAGGCCCTGTATTAGCCGAGGGATTGTGTGGATCGAGCTCTGTTGAAGAAATAGAAGTGTGAAAATGCACACCACCAGATTCAGGGACAGCTTCTTTCCAGCTGTTATCAGGCAACTGAATTGTCCTACTACAACCAGAGAGCAGTGCTGAACTACTATCTACCTCTGATGTCCCTCGGTCCATCCTTGACTGGACCTTGCTGGGTTTACCTTGCAGTAAATGTTATTCCATTATCATGTATCTATACAATGTAAATGGATTGATTGGAATCATGTATTGTCTTTCTGCTGACTGGTTAGCATGCAACAAAAATATTTTCACTGTACCTCGGCACACGTGACAATAAACTAAACTGAACCCCACAGAGGTCAGAGGAGCGCAGAGGATCTGCAGCAGCCTGCAGTGACATGAAGCGGTGGAGCAATGATGGAGGACATTGACATCATCACCAGGCCTGGCTAACCTCTGCAACACCCATGCGATGCTGCCGACAGGACAAGGGGCTTTTAAAGCTCAGATAAGGCTCAATACTGTTCAGAACTTGAAACTTGGACACAAGGATGCGTTGTAAACATGGCGACTATTTGAGTACTGTCTCAGTGAAATCTACTAATCATTGCACTCCTGTATTTATGTATGATTGTGCTTATGTATAGTAAGATTTTACTGAAATGTATGCAAAACAAAGACTTTCACTGTATCTCGTCACTTGTGACGATAAAGTACCATTGAACCTGTACATTCGCTGCTAATTAAGGGCGACCTAATTGGCGAGTTTAGAAGAGTTTAGGAGAGTTTGAAAAAATGTCATGTTGAAGACCTCCTTCGACTATGTAGAAGACCTCCTTCAACCTGCTTCGACTATGTTGAAGACTAGCCCTCGACTAGCTTCGGGAAAATTGGACTCCGAATAGTGGTAAGTGAAGACGACGTCCTTTGATCTCCTTCGACCTCCCTTCAACTATGTTGAAGACTATCTACGACTGCCTTCGACTACGCTCGATTATCTACGAATAACATGCCGACCTATGATGACCATCTTCGACTAAACCTACAAGTAAAAAAAGTATTGTTTTTTTCCATGGCGACCTTTTTTTACTCGCGGGCATTTTTCAACATGTTGAAAAATACGTCGCAACCTAGCTGAGGCCTCGAGTACACGGGGACTACTCTCGAGCATGAAGGAGAGTTACAAAGACCTCCTCGGACCTCGTGTCGACCATGCTGTGAGTATGAGTCGAGGGCAAACTCGTCAGAACTCGCGGATTAGGTCGCCGTAGTGGGACAGCCCCTTTAGCAGGTAAATGAAAGGGGGATGGAAAGGCTGTAGTGCAGGAGAACGTGACGTCAATAGAGAGGGGAAAATACGTAGGTTTTATAAAGTAATTTAAAATCAATGCTGGCATGCAAACAGATTGCTCAGCCACAGCTGCAGGCCTTTAAGTGGGCTTGGATCACCTGCTGGCAAGAATGGGTGAGCAGCATGTGAAAATTACACACTGCTAACATGTTCTCAGCCATTAACTAAGCTAAATTTCCATAAAGGCGACACAGTGGTGCAGTTGGTGGAGCTGCTGCTTCACAGTGCCAGAGATCCGTGTTCATTCCTGACTGTGGGTGCTGTCTGTGTGGAGTTTGCACCTTCTTCCTGCGATTATGTGGGTTTACTCTGGGCACTTAGTTTCCTTCCACACCTCAAATATGTGCGGGTTTGTAGGTTAATTGGTTTCAGTAAAAAAAAGGCCCCAAATATGTTGGGAGTGTATGTAATATGTAGGACAAGAAAGTTGGCTAACATAGAACTAGTGTGAACAGGGGATCGATGGTCAGCATG
Organism: Raja brachyura; assembly: GCA_963514005.1. The sequence goes on along the minus strand of OY740781.1, from coordinate 46,386,250 downwards.
GACTCGATAGGCTGAAGGGCATGTTTCTGTACCATATCTCAGAAACTGAAGTGTACATATGGCACCGGAAGTTAGAACCATCTATTGTACTTATAAAACTATGAATAACCTACGTTCTTTTCAAAGTCAGAATAAAAATGCAAAGCTGATCTACAGCACAGTGTGCCAGAAGTATTTTAATGAAATTGTAGCTCACTTATCAGATTATTTTTAATGATAATTATTTAAAGATTTCAGATTCACCTCACAGGATGAATTTCGATTGCTTACTATTCTGCAATATAATCAAATTGATGAAATTACCATGCTCCCACACCTTTCCAATAATATAAATGTAATCCCGATAAACAACTGCATGGAAGATCAGATTTTATAGACATATAACAATCAGTAGCCATTCTCAGCATTGGAACTGGTAATTATGCTAAAATAGTGCCATTTAGCTGCATATTTTGACTTTGTAATTCCTAGTAAAATTACAATAAAATTCCTAGTTATTGAAGACACCTTTGTAGTAATACCTTACTCCAAAGATTCCATCCCCGATTTTGGAAAACAGCTCTATTCTAAAGTAACCAATGATATTCATAGATAATGACTCATCTGTACCTGGATACTATATAATCAAAAAAACAAGTGGAATTATTCCAAGTTTATTATCCCAGCACCAATGAAAATTAGCCATTCCGTCAACTGAAAAGAAAATGTAGTTCAGTGTCATAAATTGCACTTAGCCATTTTTAACTAATGCAACATTGATAAGGAAAGGAATCAATTTTGCATGTTTTTACTTTGCAATCTTTAAACCTATATTTTTGTGTCCTTTACTTTCGGGAAGGAAGCCATGGTCACATATAGACTCAGCTAATCATTAGCATTAAGGAGCTTTCAGTGGGTCTTGCTGAAATCATTTGCTGTGTATTAATGACACATTTACAATTTATACATGTACAAGCATGGGATAGATTCAAGGTGCTGAGATGACTTGGGGGACAGTTTGATTAAATATTCAAACCTTGTTTGTTTAGCATTTTGATGGAGATTGTGAAGGGAAGTTTATCAATACACAAGGAATTCAGATTTAAAATGTATTCCAAACAGAGTGAAAAAAAATAATGCTATCTCTGATGCTCCAGATGAACACACATAATCGAAGCAGAATTGTGGTATTAACAAAAAAAATGTTCACTCTGTTCAAATGTACAAAATTGCTAAATACTTGAAATACAGGCTTCTCACTGAATCAGAAACTATTTCACTATTTTCTGATGTTTAATGTTCAGATCAATAAATATTCTCCACTGACAATTTTCACCAAATCATTTTCCACTGTAGATACCTCTTCAATATTTTAAATCTGAATTCCTTCTTCAATCAGAAACTGCTCTACAACTGTCCAGCTTTTAATATTCACGTCAATACAGATTATCCGCTGTTAAATTTCACCCGGAAACTACCACATGCTTAGATATAGCAGGTTACATTTTCATTTATATGCTAATGATGGTAGAAAGATATGCGTATCAAATGAGTTTCTAATATTCTTCTTGGTATTAGTAAACATGGAAATATTGTCCCCAAACCTTGTACTCAAATATGGACTGTAGTTTGTGTTTTATTGTTTGATGCCCTACTTAGATTGATTTATCTAAAAGATGATTAAATACACTAAAGATGATTTCAGAAAAATGGCATTTTCTATCAGGAGTTCAAAGAACAGGAGCACATTCTTGACGATAGTCTATGCATTTATGATGATTTGATGCCCTAGACAGATAATTTTTTACAGCTATTTTGTATTTTATCTTTAACTACAATTAAATGATGTGTCTAAGACAACTACACTTTTTCCAAATGTTTCTCTGTATCAATGCAGAATACACATGCACAATAAGATATGTTTAAAAATCATAATTTGCCGCTGAGAATAGTATACTCTGCAAGGGTCAGTGATTTCCAACTAACATGGATTCATGCTGGTTATCATTTATCTATTGTCAGTTGCAAGAAATACTTTCTTCAGAACCTCATTCATCAGAACTTAATGAAGCATAGAGTAAAAGATTATTCCATAACCAGGAAGAAAAACCCATGTGCTTTAATGTTTGTTTGTTGGAGGGGGAAACAGAGGTCTTTCCTTTGGCTTCAGAGTATCATCAAGGATTTCAGACTAACTTTTGCCCAAGTATCATTCTTTGTGTTAGGTCCTGGTGTAGCACCTAACCTCCTGTATCACTGGGCTTCAGATCAATAAGGAAAGAGTGAAAGAAGAATGCAAAGATAATCTAAAGGCTAATGGGTATTCATTTCAGAAAAGGTATTAAACATGCTGGAATATATCAGCAGACACGGCAGGACAAAAAATTCATCGCAACAACCCAATTTGCTTTACTCTATAGGATACATTCTCCACCCGAACAGTGAGCCATGCTTGAAGGTCAGAGAGACAGCTGCAACACTATAGATTTGAGTTTTCATTTAACTTAATCCCAAAGCAGGGTATGGTTTGCCACTCAATTTAACGTTGTTGTGTGTGTTCACATTGAGAGCAGAGGCAGTTTCATTCGGATTTTTGGCAAGATTCCTTCTAATAAATTGAAAATACCATGTAGAGTTGAAATGCAATTTAGTTTTTTTAAATCAACTTTTAATAGTATTGGTAAATATATGAAAAAATATGTCATTAAGCTGGAAAGAGTGAAAAGCATATCATTAAGTTAGAAACGGTGAAGAAATGATTCACCAGGATGTTACTCGGACTCAAGGGATTGTGTTATAAGGAGAGGCTAAATGGACTAGGACTTGTTTTCCTGGAGTGTAAGATGCTGGGAAGTGACCTTATGAAGGTATTCAAAGTCATGAGGGGCATAGATAAGGTGAATATTTACTGCCTTTTCCCAGGGAGGAGCAGTCTAGAACTGGAGGACATAGGTTAAGGTGAGAGGGGGAAATATATAAAAGACCAGAGAGGAAATTTCTGGTGCCGATATAAAACAAGCTGCCAGAGGTATATTGATGTTTAAAAAGCATTCTGATGGATAGGAAAAGTTCGAAATGATATGGTCAAACACAGGCCAATGTGAAAAGAGCATATCATACTTATTTTATTTCCACTCTATCTACTTGTGTTGCCATTGTCGGGAAGTTATGAGCCGGAAAAGTGACCTATGGACATCCCAAATTAAAGCTTACCGTTGATAAAACACATGTATCAGATCACCTGTGTTGCCATACAATCACTGCACACTTGTACTTTGGCCAGAATCAGAGAACCACTCTCTCTGACCCTCCACAGATGAGAGTTAGACAGCAAGGTGGACTGGGCCATTGGTGAAACTAGATCCCAGGTGACATGAATTGAGGTTCTGCCCCCGCCACAACCTGAAAGACATTGGGGGTAAAGCTAGGAATAGAGTCTCACCATCTATAGACAAGTACATGGAACAGTGCAGCAACGGGAACATGAAGCGAAAGTAAACTAATACCCTGTCTGCCTGCCCATGACTCATATCCCTTCATTCACTTCATATCTATGTGTCCACCTCAACGTTTCTTCATTGTCACTATCGCATCTGCTTTCATCACACCCTGGCAGCATATTCCAGGCGCCCACCACTCTCTGTCAAATACTTGTCCTGCACATCTCCTTTAGCCTTTTCCGCTCTCACCTTAAAGCTATGCTCTTAAAGTATTTATATGCCTGCGCTGAGACAAAGACTCTGACTGTCTACCCCATCTACGCCTCTCATAATTTTATAAACTTCCACCAGGTCTCCCCTCAGCTTCCAACACTCCAAAGAAAACATTTGTTCAACCTCTGTGTAGTTGAATACTGGTGTACTCAATGACTTGATTCATGAAGGCCAGCCTTCTTTACCATAGAAACTGAGCTTTTTTTATGTCTATTTTCAAAGATATGTAAAAAGTATTATAATAGCAGAAAATAATTAAAAGTAACAAAATTATTAAAGTTACAATGCAATTAATTAAAAACATAATAGATCACTCACTAATGAGTAAAATACATTAAACATTGGCTGCAGCAGGTGACTTCTAGCCTTTATTATGTAATCAATTTGTGTGGGACTAATTAGCTTTCATCAATTTGTTGTTGGTCTAGGTTGGGCTTTACTATGTTCTGTTAGATAACTGGGGACTGTAAATCCATGTTAATTTGGAATCCAAAAGAAGCTTAAAAATGAAGGTCTTCACAACCCCCACCACAAAGTAACGCATTGAAGTCCATTTGATCCCAATAATATTTTAAACCAATATTTGGATAGGGTGCACATTGTTAAACTTAGTCCTTTTCTCCCAACTCCATCACCTTGCTTTGTTACCTCACAAATGGCATTTTAAGAACTGATCTAACCATTTTCTTAACGATATAGCTAGCAAAAGTTATTAGATTTCATCAAAGTTAACCCATTTATTGAACTTATGCGGGAGCAGTATGTATTTTTGGTAGTAACTATGACTAGCATTGGTATGTCACATTAAGAAAATTGTTTGAATCATAGTGCTTTTTATCCAGCAGCTCTTTAAGAGCCTTTAGCAATATGATTGATTGATTGATTGAAAAATACAGCATTGAAACAGGCCATACTGATCATTGATCACATCTATTCTATACTGTCCCACTTTTGCATCCTACACGCTAGGGGCAATTTGTTCAAATCCTTTAATACCTCTGGGCTGTGAATTGACAACAGTGCAGGAATTACCAAGGTGCAGTGGCATAGGGGTTCTCAGGATTCACAGTCCAGGCAAAGTTGCCGTTCACAGGCTGTTCGTGGCCATAACTCAAGGACAACTGGATTTATAGGGTCAAAAAAAGATAGGTTTGACCATAAGAATAGTCCAGGAAGCAAATGTAAGCAGTGGGCGGGTCAAGATGTTATGTTGCAATCAAGCAATTTTCAAGTTTTTTGAGAGAGCCCCACCTATTGCATTTCAGCAGCAAAACAAGTAGAACTCTTGGCAAAATTCAGTCAATAAATGCAATTTCTGTTGTTTGCAAGAACTCAGGAAATCACATTAGATAAAGTCTATGTGGATGAAAGCTCAGGTTGTAGTCTACTCTTTGTAAGACACCTAAGTAGTAACACCTATGCAGACCTAAAGATAATTTAGCAAACCAATACACACATAGGCCACAACTGAAATTCATTCACCATTTAAATATATTCCAATATCTGAATTCTGTAGTTTGATTTTTATTTTCATTTTTGCCTGTGGAAAAAATAATCTATCATATAGATAACCTGAGCAATTGATCACAGCTGTAGCCCTCGTTTACTTTATACAAACTTGCATGAATGCAATGCAAATGCATTGAAGTATTTCGAAATAAACTTTTCAAAGACTTGGTAGCCATACATGCCTCAAACTCCTTCAATATCCTTGTGGAATTCCATTCTGACTGCTAAATGTATCTAATGGTGCAGATGATGTTGACTTCTTGTCGATCACACTGGACCTTATGACACGGAGCTACTGAAACTGACGTAAATAACTAGACCTCCAGTGAAATGCTATGCGATGCAGGAGTTTGTGTTTTCCTGACATTTTGCCTGGAATTCAATAGTGAAGCACAGTCCATCCATTAAATTGGGGGATCACAACTGGAAGCCTACACAAGGACTGACATGGATCTGATATCCCACTGATGAGGAGGTAAAGGGCAAAGTAAGTTACTTTATTTTTTTTTAAAGTTTTACTTTTGTTCAATGTTTTAAATTATTAAAGGTTCTTATGTATTTTGGTTGACCTTTTTTTTAAAATAAAACTGGATATTTTTAGTTATTTACTCCAGTTTTATAGTTCTTCTCCCTCTGGATGTCAGAGCTAATAAAAACTATTAATATAATTGACAGTTTGTACACATGGAAAAGGTCAGCTGACTGACTGATTGGGTCCAGCCACTCTCATCAGTCAATGGGCCAGTGAGATAGTCCCTTTGCATCTGGCCTAGGTAGGTTTAAAAGTGTGGGTTGAGTATGGGTAGACCATGGGGAGTGAATCTAGGTGGTTGGACCAGGTCAGCCTGATCTGGCACAATAAATTCTGCATATATTTTAGTCAAATAGTAACTCTACTTCAGGATTTGTAGGATTGCACAGTGTATGACAATTTTCTAGATAAGTGAATCTAGGGAAAATATTTCTATTTCTTGGTTTGAATTTACCTCATTGTCACTTTCGTCTAAATTTTAATCATCCATTCCACAACTCCTAAATCAATCTAAATACACAAAGACTTTTGGTTAGATGAATTGTGCTATGCAACACACAAAACTAAATTGACAATTAATGCATTGAAAAGAAGCCACTGCGGCTTTAAATGAAAATCTGCACTACTAAAGAACCAAAGACCTACGTTCTTAGAGAAAATAAATTGCAAAGATCCTCAATTCAGTATCTGTTCTGATAGATCCTTGCCTCTGAAGCAGAGCAGTAATCAACAAATTACATTCAGCACCAGAACTTGGAGCAACAAAGACAACTACCTCCTCTGCTTTCGCTGTCCGCTGGTTTCACCTGGATCGGCCTGTTCATCTGTGAATACAAAGAAAAAGCAATGGTCATTTCTAATCCCTTGTCATAAGATTACAAGTGAGTCACTTCAGAAGTATCACATGGCATGTTTGAGTGACAAAGCATTTCCTGGCTTTCTTACAGCTTGGAATTATCAATGTAATGAACGTAGCAAAAATTTGTAAGCAACTTTGCAGTACATTTAGAATTATTTAGTGAGTCTAAGAATAGTTATTATTAGAATTAGTTATTCTAAGAATAAATACATAAGGGTTGTGTGATATAATTTATACTTTACAACTAAAATAATAGGAGTCAAAAGATAGATCTAAATTATTTTTTTCAACACCAAGTATAAACTTGTTATATTCCACATCATATTTGCATTTGAATTACAAATTAGTCGAATAAAATTAAAATCCATGTTAAATACATGTTTTGAATGGAATTATTGTACTACGCAAGGCTAAAGTTTATTATTGTCACATGTACTGCGATACAGTGAAAAGCTTTGTTTTGTCTGCTATCCAAATAGATCAGATATACTATACATAAATACAATCAAGTCAACAGAAGCACAATAGATAGAGCAAAGAATATAGTTCTCAGCATTGTAGCACATCCGTTCCATAGAATTTCCACAATGGTGAATTGGACTATTTCCTAGTTATTGGAAGGAGCATTCAGAGGCCTGATAACAGAGGGGAAGATGTTGTTCCTGACTCTGGTGTTTACGCATTCAAATTCCTGTACCTTCTGCTGAATGGGAGCAGGGAGAAGAAGGAAGGCCATGATGGGACAAGTCTGTGTTTATATTGGTTGCTTCTCTGAGGCAGCGTGAAGTGTAGATGGATTCAATGGTGGGAAGTCTGGTCTGTGCGATGGACTGGGATATATTAACAACTCTGCAATTTCTTGTCGTCCCGTGTGTCAACACTCACATCACAACCTCGCGAACTGATGCCTTGCAGCAACAGATTTTGGAAAAAGGGAGACCCATACTTCAGAGATTAATAAGTCTTTGCTGGCATTGGTGGTACAACTTCAACAGAGTGCAGGTTGAACAGAGTAAAATGTGTTAAGTGCGGGAGTTCGGTGGGAGGGGAAGGAGGTGAAGCTTTGTGTTTTCAATATTTATGGTCACAATACAGGATGCTAAAAACATACATTAAAACATTGGCAACCAAGGGGCAAAAGCCCAAAGGGAGCTTCATTATTAGTATCAATGGAGAAACATTGGAAAGTAAGGTCAAGAGACCAAAGACTGATAATCTAGTGATGTGATGGTCTTCCATTGCCTTTTTGTTGGTTGTTATCTTCTAAACCTCTTTTCCAAAGTTCCAGAGTGGGTGCTGTGAAGATGTTTCCCCTACTGGGAGAGTTAATAATCAAAGGGTGAATTCCCAGAATATAGGTTCAGTCACTGAAGGCTGAGTTCAGGATGAATTTCTTCATGCAGTGAAATTTTTCATTTTTAGAGATACAGTTCCGGAAACAGGTCCTTCAGCCCACTGAGTCCGCACCGACCCATACACTAGTCCGTAAATCACCCCACACACTAGCACTATCCTACACACACGAGAGACAATTTAACCAAAGCTATTTCACTTATAATCCTGTACGTCTTTGGAGTGTGGGAGGAAACTGAAGGACCCGGAGAAAATCCACATAGGTCAGACGTAGAGCATACAAATTCCGCACAGTCAGCACCTTTGGTCAGGATTGAATCTGGGTCTCTGGCGCTCTAGGGCAAAACTCCACTGCTGCGCCACTGTGCCGCTCAATGCATTTTCAGACTATAGGGGGATCATGGATTATGGGGATAGGGCAGGAAAATGGAGTCAAGCCTAAAGATCAGGTCAGCTGTGATCTTAATAAGAAATGCACCAGGCTGGAGGGCTTGAATAGCAAAGTGCTTCTACTTCTTACACTTTAATGCCAACTGTGAAGCTCACAGCTAGGAAAATGCAGAACAATGACTCTCCACATTGACAGTTCACAAATTGGGCAATGCTGTGTTGTTCAAAATCCAGAGAGAAGACAGAAACTAAAAAACTACTGGAAGATCACAGGTATAACCATAAATGTGCTGGACAAGCATTGGTAGGTAGTAAACAGAAAAGAAAGAAGAAATAAAATGATAAAGAATAGATGTTCAAAGAAATTACGATAGGAAATTATTGTGATTTAAAAAAACGTTATAACAGATGAAAACTGATACCAGGAATCTGTTATAACGTTTTTAAAAATCACAATAATTTCCTATCGTAGTTACTTTACATTGCTATGACTTCAATACTGTAAATTGTGAATAGCTTTTCAATTAATATTTTTCTATTATTTATGTGTGTCACACATTCACAGCAAAAATTACATATGTGTCATGTTCTGAATCTTGTTCTGCACTGATGATGAAAGAAGTGCTTTTTTATTACTTCAACTATTAGGTTACCATGGTGATACTATTTTTCAATCTGGCTCGGTATATTTCGGAGTTACAAGCAAGATGTTGAGATTAAAAAAATGAAATGATCGAGCAATCAGAAGATGCAATCCTCCTGCATGACCTACTGTAACACTTTAATGACACGCAACAATTTCTTCAGATGCGCTGTAGAAAGCATCCTATGGGGATGCATCCTAACATGGTTTGGGAACTGTTCTACTCAACACCACAAGAAATTGTGGATGCAGTTCAGTCCAGCACGCAAACCAGCCTCGTCCCCCACATGAAATCCATCTACACTTCACACTGGCTCAGGAGAGCAGCCAACATAATCAAGGACCACTCACACATTGGTCATTCTCTCTTCTCCCCTTTTTCCATCAGGCAGAATATACAAAAGCTTGAAAGCACGTGCCATCAAATTAAAGAACAGCTTTTTGCACATTATTATCAGACTATTGAAAGAACCTCTCGTAAGCTAGAGATTATACCTGATCTATTCTCATTGCAGCTCTTGCACTTTTTTATATCTGTCCTTTCTCTGTTGTTGTTCATAAGTCATAGGAGCAGAATGAGGCAATTTGGCCCATCAAGTCTAGTCTGCCATTCAATCAGGTTTATCTATCCTTCCCTCTCAACCCTATTCTCTTGCCTTCTCCCCATCATATTTGAGCTCCTTACTAATCAAGAACCCATCAATCTCCGCTTTAAAAATACCAAAGACGGCCTCCACAGACATCTGTGGCAATGAATTCCATAGATTCACTGCCCTTTGGCTCATGAAATTCCTCCTCATCTCCTTTCCAAAGGCACGTCCTGCACTATTTTGTAATGCTGCATTCTGCACTCTGTTTTCTTTCTCTTTTTGAACAACCTGTTGTCCTCATGTATAGTTTGATTGTATTCATGCAGACAAAATAAAGTGTTTCTCTATCCCTCCGTGCACATCACAATAATAATAAGTATGCTGTGGTGGATGTTTGTGTTACCTTTTTATTGTGTATTGTGTGTTCTTTTTTGATTGTACTGCTGCTGGCAAGTTCATTTCACTGCACTTTATTGTGTATGTGATGAATAAATCTGATTGATTGATAATAAACAATCTTAATAATTACACCGGATAGGGAGTTATCCCAGTTCTGGGAAGAAATAGGCATATGAAGTGAGTTTTGGAAAACTGAGGAAGAGATTTAGATAGTTTCCTGTACTGAGTCTTCACACTAGCCAAGTGATTTAATGCACCTGGACACAGATGCAGGTTAATCTCTCCTTCAATGCCTCACACACGTGAACACTGAATCTTGTTAGTGACACTTGTTTTTCGTCTCTGAAGAGAGTGAGTATCATAGTAAATACAAAAAATGTCAGAGACACACATCTGCTCAATTAGCATCTGTAGAGGGAAAATAGAGAAATACAGATCTGCTGATCACGGAGTAATGTAGCACAGTAATGGGCCCTTTGACTAACCACATCTGTGCCGACCTTCTCACCATCCACACTAATCCCATTTGCCCACTGAATATTTCCAGAGGAGTCCTGTTTTCATTTTAGGTTTTCAGCACCCACGGCATTTTGCTTTTGTATTTTGTTAGTTCTACAAGTTGAAAAGATAGACCGTTGTCGTGTGACTGGCTTCCTGGGGATGCGAGGGAGTGATCCACTTGAATTTCAGATGATCAATGAAGAGCTTCACCCTTTTCAGCCTCACAAATACGACATGTGAAATGCCACTTCTATACACAGATTGAAAAATATTCATTGGGCTTCTAAATCCTTGAGACTTTCTATTTCTTCCAAGATGAAAAAGACAACCTCTGACAAAAGTACAGAAGCCTAATGTTTACATAATCTTGACATAAAGCAAGAAGCCCGCACATCAGCATGACAGGCTTGGCCAGTACTATTGCAGCTGTTACATACCATGTGAATAAGTAAAAAAAGATGATGTATAATTACCTTTATAAAACTGATAGGCACTTTGATTATTTCACTCACTGATAATTATGTTGTGAGACAGATTCTGTTAAGTAGTTAATTCTAATTGTAGTCTGGAACAATCATTAAAATGACAGACGTTAACTCTTCATGGAGCTGAGGGTTACCATTCAGCTGAAGATAGAGGCTGTCCATTATAGGATATACTTGGATGGTGTTCAAAATTCCATCTTCCACTGGAGACAAACGGATGGTTAAATGTACTGCCGGCGTGGGTATATAATTTTAGTCAGGGCGAGTCAGCCAGAATTACTGTCCACTGTTGATTTTGTCATTTTTAAATAATGGTGCACAGTAAGCAATACTGAAATAGCCCTGCTTGCAGCAGTAAAATAATGACAAATGTTAAACCATTCTCTCTTGCAAAGTCAACGGGGCTTAAATAAATCTGTATGCCCCTCTTATCTAAAGCAGCTATCAATCATGGTGCAAATATGCCTGAATCCTACAATTAATATTTACAAGTTAGTATTGTTCATTTGACACTCTCAGTAAAGTAGATTTTATTGGTGTTCAGACCAATTCTCATCCCCAATCATCCATTCTAATGACTTCCACCGCAGAACAAAGGGCTAACATCTCCCTCCCTTTTTTCATTGAGTCTCTGATCTTTTCATAGAATCATAGAATCATAGAAAATAGGTGCAGGAGCAGGCCATTAAGCCCTTCGAGCCTGCACCGCCATTCAATATGATCATAGCTGATCATCCAACTCAGTATCCTGTACCTGCCTTCTCATCTCGGTCCTAAAAGACTTCCCCCTTATCCTTAAACTGTGACCCCTTTTACAAGTCATATCTTGTTTTACTTTCACCAAGAGACAAGTCAAGAGTGGTTCACTGTTATATGTACTGAACATGGAACAATTAAGTTCTTACTTGCAGCACCATAACAAGAATGCAAACACAATACTTTTAAATGACATTTTTTTTAAATCAATAAAATTAAAAATAAAGCACTATTAGTACAAAGATGCCTGAAGTCTCTAACACACCCAAAACAGTTTCTAGTTCATTGATTAGTTGGTGTTTGCAGTGTTCAAGAGCCTGATGGTTGTTGAGAAGGCGATGTTCCTGAACCTGGAGGTCCTGGACATTTGTTTCTACTATTAAATGCTGATAGACCCTTTATCTTGCTGGGTCAGTTGGACCAACACAGTTGTGCCGAAGCTCTGTTTCCACACTCAGATACATTTTCCTATCTATGTTCACAGAGTGAGTCAGAAACTCCGTCTCATCCATCTGGTTCTTGACTTCCCCTACGCTATGTAAAAGTCTGTACATTTATCCTTTCTATTGCCCCATTTTACTCACCTCTGTAAGATCACCCCTCAACCTCCTGAGCTCCATGGAATAAAGTCCTGTTTGAAATGAATAGTCTCTGAATCTGGGCTGAGCCTAATTTGATGCAGGTACAGTGAAGTTACTGCGATGAAACTCTAGGAAGAGTCTAGCATTGAAAGAATAGCTGTGATATGCTGTATGAAATCTAGAACTTTCAAGTTTGCACCGAATTCCACATGTGTCCTCACCACCTTTATCATGATGGCAGTAAAAGCCAGCATTGCACAACAAGAAATTGTACCATTATTTATGTGGAAAGCTGAATTTAGCTCAAAGTAAAATGTTTTGATAAGGGTTCCTGCCACTTATGTTAAACATAACCACTTGAATCCTGACCTGTATATTTCAGACTGTATAAAGCTTCATTTCATTCCTTGTGATTTTTCTTGGGTCCAAATTGAAGACTTTTTACCATAAGATGAAACCTCCTTGGTAATACTGACTGACATTTTCCTTGAGGGTTGCTTTAAATAAAGAAGCTTTTCTGTATTTACATCCAAGATCTGGCCATCTGGGAGTTCAACTACTTAACATACATTCAGCACAATCATAAATTCTTTGGATCACAATTAATTGTGGAAAAGAATTGATTAAATAATACGATTCTTATCTGAAAGTGTGTTTTAAGCACAGATAATTAGCTTCTTTACCCTGGCCCCTAATCCTACTTGAGGCTTTGCTATATAAATGAATAAGTGTGAACCATTTTGAAATCAGTGCATGCGGCCCCACATAAAGTACAGCTTTTAATGATCTGGGATTTGATAATATTTAAATTCTTTGGTTCAGGGAATCAGACTGGTCATAGTGGTTCATATTGTAACAAGAGAATCTATAACCAAAAAGGGATTTCTATTAGTGTTGAATGCAATTTGTGGCTGTGATTCCATTACATTCAAAGAGTCTTTTCAGTACATTAAACAATTGGCTTTACAAAGCTGTCGGGTCATTTCTTTTCATACAACAGTGTTTGAATCATCTAATCTTAGTTCTATTTAAAGTGATACTTAGGAGGTGGCACAATGGTAGAGTTGTTGCCTTACAGTGCCGGAGACCTGGGTTTGATCCTGCTTATATGCGCTATCTGTACAGAGTTCGTATATTCTCCCTGATTGCGTGGGTTTTCTTCAGGTACACCAGTTTCCTCGCACACTCCAAAGATGTACAGGCTTATAGGTTGATTAGCTTTAGTTAAAACTAAATTGTCTCTAGTGTGTAGGATGGTGCTAGTGTACGGGGATCGCTGGTCGGTGCAGACTTGGTGGGCTGAAGGCCCTGTTTCCACACTATATCTCTCAAGTCTAAAGCCTAAAATGATGCAAATTAATGCATTTTAGACTTTCAGCTCTTAAAAACTGAATTTAACTTCAATACTCAGTGCCCATAACTAACCTTCTTAATAGTTTTGATTGATCAATTTGTAAACCAAGACAATAAAAACACATACCCTGCTCTTGATTTTAATTTGCATGGAGGAACTGAAAGTTGGTTGTCATGTCACTGGCAAGTAAGCTCAGGGTTGTGGCACCAGGCTGGCCTCTTGCAGCTAGGTACAGTGAAATTCTTTGTTTTTACATGTAAAGTACACAAGCGAGTCGCCACAAATATGCCAACAAAGTTACAAGAAGTTACTCATCCCTGCTTCATTCTCTCTCCCCCCCCCCCCCCCCCCCACCCTCCATCGGGTCCCCCTTAGTTCTCGGCAGCCCCGCCATGCTTCGTCCCCCTTTGTTGATCACTGCTTCAGAATGATCTCAGTTATGTGGGAAAAGAAATGCTAGTTTTGGCCTGAATGTTTTAGGCTTGCAGCAAAGGGGCAATCAACTGTCGTTCACAACCATAATGTTGATCTTCAGTAATCAAGTATTTAGTTATTTATGCACAGATTCATTGGGTGAATTGTCCATACCTAACTGCCCCTGAACTGAATGAAGAGTCAATCATATTGGTGGGTAAGCACATATAGGCTAACTTAGATAGAAACATAGAAACATAGAAACATAGAAAATAGGTGCAGGAGGAGGCCATTCGGCCCTGAATGGATAGTAATGAAAAACAAAAACTTGTCACAGACCAAAACGGAGACCTAAATCTAGACTAATAAACCTAGACCTAAACCAAATGACTAGAAGAGTCAAATAGTGTGAAATAGTTAGTTGTCTGTAGACACAGTCACCAAAAAAAAGAAAAGCTTTTGACTGTCCCTTGGTACACATGACAATAATAAACATAAACATAAATCTAATGACTAGAGGAGTTGAATAGGGTGAAAGAGTTAGCAGTCTGTAGACACTGTCACCAAGAATACTTTCAAAAATTGACTCCAGGCAGCAAAAGGAGGGAGTGCTGCTTGGGGAGACTGTTTCATTGAATCCCAGTTTATACACATGTGACAACCTATCTTTGGCTTCGCTCGTACTTTTCCTGATCAAACGCTTCTGGAAATAATGCCTTCAAAAGACCGTGCTACATATAAGCAGCACTTCCGTAAATGTGCATGCCGAACACGTGTATCTTTAGGTGTTGCGGAAAGAAAGCTCAGGAGGCAGCCTCCTTCATAATCTAAGACTACATTTCTTAAAATACATTATGATTATCTGCAGTTTGTGCAAATAGGTGGAAGTACATACAGCTACATAGGTGCTCCAGGGATCTGTGTTCAGGTCTCTTTTGACTAAGCATAAATTAGTTAGATGATAAAATAGAGGGAATAATATCCAATTTTGTTGAATCAGAAGTCAAGGAAAATTGTCACAAAGATTTTGGAATGTAGTTCAATAGAGACTGAAAGAAGTGTTAGGAAATGAATGATAAAGATGAATCTGATCTTAATGTTGATTTCTGGAATGGAAGAAAACTGTGCAACAAATGCAGAGGCTTCTAAAATGGATAGCAAGTGAAACAATGTATTTAAAAAGACAAGTGTAATTGTGAGTTTTATTCTTACAAGTACAGCTGACTAAAATGTGGAGATGATGAATTGTTAGAATATAACATTCAGTTTTGCTTTCTTATTAGCGCAAAGTAATCGGAGCTGTGGAAAATATTCAATTAGATATTACCACAAATTTAAGCATATATTTCAGAGAGCCATAAAAAACATTAGTGTAAACTCGAGCAGATAGGTTAAGGGAAGAAACTCCAGAAATATTCAAATAAATAATGAGTTTGAGAGGCTGTGTAGGAAAAAATAAACAAGCAGTAATGGATCAAGAATAAGGGGTTGCAACTTACGATGGGTAATAAGGTAATACAGAGCAAGGCAACTTAATTCATGTAAATTTGTTTCATTCCATTCGTTCTAATTTAATTCGGGATATTACTCAATGAAATACATTTGACTTGTGAAGGTGATCACAAAAACATTTAAAAGAGTGTTACATAAATATACTATAGAATTAAGGGATGATGGGCAGGACAGCAAGGGAAAGGATTTGAAGAGCTACAAAACCTTCTGGGATAATTAAAATTCTACAGGAGTTAACATAAAATTAAAAAATTCTGGTGTGTTCTTAATTTTAGTAACCACACTTCTTGTCGTCGTTCCCGCAGCTATCTAAGCTCTGTTCTAGCATTCCCATCCCTTGATTCTTACCTCTTTTTCTTTCTTTAGAAGATACCATAAAATCTACCTCATTCATCATTCTTTACATCTCCTTATAGGGTTCAATATTAAACTTTATTCTTAAGGTCCTGTGAAGCACATCGGAGCAGTTTACCACAGCAATGTTCCTATTGTGGTTTTTTGCAGATAAAGAATAAGAAGCTGGCCATTGATCTTTAGGATAATTGAATGCATTTTTTAGTGCAGGAAGGAACTATACCAGTTGCGGGTGCTTCGGTCGCCCCGACAGATGGTTCCACTGCCCCGACCGCGGGAGAATAAAGAGGGAAGAAGATTGGACTTTATTGCTTTCCATCACAGTGAGGAATGTGGGGAATCCACTGTAGTGGATGTTCATGTTAACTTTTCAGGGGATATGGTGAGAAGGCATGAACGGGGTACATAATGTTGATGATCAGCCATGATCACAGTGAATGACGTTGCTGGCTCGAAGGGCTGAATGGCCTACTCCTGCACCTATTGCCTATCGTCTATTGTCTTTTATGTAGTTATGTGTCATTGCTTTTTTTTAGTATGGCTGTATGGTAATTCGAATATTACTGTACCTTAATTGGTTCACATGACAATAAAAGTCCTTGAAACCTTGAACTGCAGATGCTGGTTTAAACCAAAGATAGACAAAAAAAAGGGAATAACATGGGACAGGCAGCATCGCTGGAGAGAAGGAATGGGTGACCCTTCTTCAGACAAATGTAATTTTTCATGAGTTTGGAAACCAGTGCTATCAGCTGTGGGTAAAGAGACTACTTGGGCATGACTTAAGCAGCTTGCGAGATCAGGGATGGATAAGCTTCAACAAATAATCAAGCATTATGCCTTATGTGGCAGCAACATTCCTAGGATAAGATATTAGTTGGGAAGGTTATAAAGGTCAAACAGCAATATAACTATAGACTCTCAAAAATATATGGTTATGGGCCTGTCCCACTTAGGCGACTTTTTAGGTGACTACACAAGACTATGTGGTCGCCACATGGTCGCCGGTGGGCTTGTATGGTCGTGAGTAGTCTCCTCAGTTGTCCAAAGAGTCATAGCGTCTTTTTGGTCTCCTAAATATTTTCGACATGTTGATAAATTTTTCACGATAGTGGCGACCTTGGATTTGACGCCACATGAGTGTAGGTTGACATAGGTGCTGTCATAGGTTGTCGCCAGATTAATGTAGGCAGTCGTCAGGATGTCGTAGGTTGTCGCCAGGATGTCGTTGGTTGTCGACAGGTGACGTTGGTTGTCGCAGGTCATGACTTTGGTGAATTTCAATGTCATATTTTCCAGCAGTCGCCTAAAAAAACGCCTGTGGGACAGGCCCATTAGTCCAATCGCCGGTTTTTCGGCTATGACAGTTGCCGGCAGTCGCCCAAGAAATCGCCTAGGTGGGACAAGCCCATGTCATATTATCCATTTCAATATCTCCACGCCTCCAATTCCTTTGCTCTTACAGAGCATAAGGCAGGCAGCGCAGTAGCACAGCTGGCTCACTATACGAGTGACCTGTGTTCAACTGTGCTGTCTATGTGGAGCTTGCACAATCTCCCTGTTACTGTGTGGCTTTCTTCATGGTGCACCAATTTCCTCACACATCCCAGAGATGTACAGGCTTGTAGGTTATTGGGCCTCTGCAAATTACCCTGAGTGTAGGAAGTGGATTGGAAAGTGGGATAGCATCAAAGTGTGAACGGGTGATCAAATGGCGGGGTGGACTTGGTGTGCCAAAGGGCCTGTTTCCAAGCTGTCTCTCTAAAGCTAAAAATCTAAGAACATAGAAGTGATTAACAGATTCAAAGACTTCTGGTGTTTGCATGATTGTTATTTTGTTTGCTTAATTTATCATGTTTTTATACATAGTATGCTTATAATTGTGTGAACCAAAGGAGAAAAAGTGATATTTAAAGTTCAATATTGTCAATATGGCTGGAAAAATTAGAAATTGTGAACATGATGATCTGTTAAAGCTCTTGTCGAATATTGGTATAACTAGTTTTGTGATATTCGTTGTTTAAGATAGCAAATATAAAATAGACCAAAGAAGTAGTCCAATACTGGACTTCATGTCCATTTATTCCCATATCTCCTTTACGATTAGGCAGAAAGTGTAACAAAGATCATTCTGAACTTTGATCAGGATTTTCTAACATGCCAGTATAAGAATTTCACAATTCTCATTATAAACATATTGAATGCAATGCAGCTCAGAGCCATTGCCAAAGCACTAATTTGTCACCAGCCACATCAATCAATGGGATTCGTTAAACAAAACGTTTAACAAAATGTGACACAAACAACTGAAACAAAGTATGGTGTACAATATGCCAACTTAGACTTAAAATTTTGCAAATGATTCCTTATTTTGGGATAGTACAAATCAAGGTAATTTTGTACATCCTTTTATTACAATGCAATTTAGATTGTAACCATGAGTTGGAGCTAAAACAAACTGACAATTTAATAAATGGTTGATGTCCTTCATGATCGATAGTGACCTAAGCTCATCTGACATCAATAAATTTACTTCCAGGAAACAAAATATTCAACTGGGAATATGTTGCCGGTTTGAATGCCATTTATTTCTCAGATGAAGTGAAGAATATCAATTGCACAACACAAACACAATGCTCTATGGTGATTTAAGTCACTGAATGTGAAAATACCCAATTTGTCAAAAGGTCTGAGTGACATCGTCAGGAGCAATAAGTAATAAAGACAGGCAGATTGTGCTTTGCATAACGCACTGAAGTACTGCAAGTCCAAAATCAAATAAAATAACACATTATATTGCCTGGATCATTCAGGAAGTTCCTTTGGAACTACAGTGGAATGACTTGTATTTCAGATGATGCCATTCACAAAATTACAAGTTGTTGGAAGTTTTCATGGTCATCAGTACAGTTTAGTTCGGTTTATTATCACGTGTTTCGAGACACAATGAAAATCTTTTGTTGCGTGCTAACCAATCAGTGAAAAGACAATAGATGATTACAATTGTGCCATTTACAACATGATAAGGGAATAACGTTTAACATAGACATAGAAAATATGTGCAGGAGGAGGCCATTCGGCCCTTCGAGCAAGCACTGCCATTCATTGTGATCATCGCTGATCGTCCCCAATCAATAACCCGTGCCTGCCTTCTTCCCATATCCCTTGATTCCACTAGCTCCTAGAGCTCTATCTAACTTTCTCTTAAATCCATCCAGTGATTTGGCCTCCACTGCCCTCTGTGGCAGGGAATTCCACAAATTCACAACTCTCTGGGTGATAAAGGTTTTTTTCACCTCAGTCTTAAATGGCCTCCCCTTTATTCTAAGACTGTGGCCCCTGGTTCTGGACTCGCCCAACATTGGGAACATTTTTTCTGCATCTAGCTTGTCCAGTCCTTTTATAATTTTATATGTTTCTATAAGATGCCCCCTCATCCTTCTAAACTCCAGTGAATACAAGCCTAGTCTTTTCAATCTTTCCTCATATGACAGTCCCGCCATCCCAGGGATCAATCTCGAGAACCTACGATGCACTGCCTCATTCACATGGATGTCCTTCCTCAAATTAGGAGACCAAAACTGTACACAATACTCCAGATATGGTCTTACCAGAGCCCTATACAACTGCAGAAGAACCTCTTTACTCCTATTCTGAAATCCTCTTGTTATGAAGGCCAACATTCCATTAGCTTTCTTCACTGCCTGCTGTACCTGTAAGCCAACTTTCAGTGACTGGTGTACAAGGACACCCAGGTCTCGCTGCACCCCCCCCCCCCCCCCCCCTTACCTAACCTAACCCCATTGAGATAATAATCTTCCCCCTTGTTTTTGCAGCCAAAGTAGATAACCTCACATTTATCTATATTATACTGCATCTGCCAGGCATCTCAAGTCAAGTCAAGTCAATTTTATTCGTCACACATACGGGATGTGCAGTGAAATGAAAAATGGCAGTGCCTGCGGACTTAGTGCAAAAAACAAACAAACAACCAACAAGCTACAAACAGAAAAATCTACCCACTCACTCAATCTACCCACTCACTCAACCTGTCCAGGTCACCCTGCAACCTCCTAACATCCTCTTCAAAGTTCATACTGCCACACAACTTTGTGTCATCCGTAAACATGCTAGTGTTGCTCCTAATTCCCTCTTCCAAATCATTAATATATATGGTAAACAGTTGTGGCCCCAACACTGAGCCTTGCGGCACTCCACTCGTCACTGCCTGCCATTCTGAAAATGACCCGTTCACTCCTACTCTTTGCTTACTGTCTGCCAACTAATTTTCTAACCATGTCACACCCTACCCCTAATACCATGTGCTGTAATTTTAGTCACCAGTCTCCCGTGCGGGACTTATCAAAGGCTTTCTGAAAATCTAGATACACTACATCCACTGACTCCCTTTCATCCATTTTACTTGTCACATCCTCAAAAAAATCCAGAAGATTGGTCAAGCATGATTTTCCTTTCATAAATCCATGCTGACTTGGACTAATCCTTTTACTGCTATCCAAATGCCCCATTATTACCTCTTTAATAATTCCAGGATCTTTCCCACTACTGAAGTCAGGATAACAGGTCTGTATTTCCCCGTTTTCTCTCTCGCTCCTTTCTTGAAAAGTGGGATAACATTAGCTATCCTCCAATCCACAGTAACTGATCCTGAATCTATTGAACATTGGAAAATGTTCACCAGTGCGTCCACTATTTCTAGAGCCATCTCCCTGAGGACCCTGGGATGCAGACCTTCCGGCCCAGGGGATTTATCATCCTTCAGTCCCATTAGCCTACCCAATACAATTTCTAGCCTAATGAAAATTTATTTCAGTTCCTCTACCCCCTTAGATCCTCTGTCCTCCAGTACATCTGGGAGATTGTTTGTGTCTTCCGTAGTGAAGACAGATCCGAAGTACCTTTTCAACTCTTCTGCCATTTCCTTGTTGCCCATAATATTTTCCCGCCTTCAAGGGACCCACATTTGACTTTGCTACTCTTTTTCCCTTAACATATCTGAAGAAGCTTTTACTGTCCTTCTTTATATTCCTGGTCAGCTTCCCCTCGTACTTCATCTTTTCAGCCCGTATTGCCCGTTTTGTTTCCTTCTGTTGTCCTATGAAAGTTTCGCAATCCTCTGGCATCCGGCTACTCTTTGCTGTGTTATACATAATTTCTTTTAGTTTTATTCTATCCCTAACTTCTCTTGTCAGCCACGGTTGCCTCCTATTTCCCTTAGAATCTTTCTTCCTTTCTGGAATGAAATGACCCTGCGTCTTCCAGATTATGCCCAGAAATTCCTGCCATTGCTGTTCCACCGTCATTCCTGCTAGGATCCCTTTCCAGTCTACCTTGGCCAGCTCCTCTCTCATGCCTTCATAGTCCCCTTTGTTCAATTGCATCACTGGCACTTCCGATTTAACCTTCTCCTTCTCAAATTGCAGATTAAAACTAATCATATTATTATCACTACCTCCAAGCAGTTCCCTTTACCTCGAGTTCTCTTATCAAATCCGGTTCATTAGACAACACTAAATCCAGAATTGCCTTTGCCTTTAGTACAAGGTAAAACCAATGACGTTTGATCAACTAGTTTCCAGTTTAGTGAGGTTTTAGCACAAACTTGAGTTTTGCACATCTCTGTATAAGTTGGCTATTTAATTTTATTAGATAAGCCTTGTTAACACAAGAAGGTATGAAATGTCTAAAGTGTGAAAAGAGGGGAAAAACTGCTGATTCATTTTCATCTAACAAGCTTCTTCAGTCTGGCTCACATCTGTATGGCAGATGTGTATCTGCTGTTATTAAATAGTCGCACATTATGATGTTACAAATTTCTCGACTAAAGCCCTCTTCCTGAGAGTCCAGCCATGATGTCTGGTTCCTTGCGAGAGAAACTCTTGAAATGCTGGATTTTTGTTTCACTGGATCGTAAATAAAAAGTTAGTCCAAATGGGAAAATAACTGAGGGCTGAGAAATGGAAAGTGTGGCCACACTGATTCTCCTCATCTTCCCAAGATGTTGATACCAATCTGCCTAGCAAACTGGTGTTAGAATACCTCTCATTCTCCATGTGTATAGATGGACATGGGCACAAAGGAATTAATATCGGAGTTTTCTCACAAAACTTAAATTAGAACTGAGCTACATCTAAAGAAGATAAATTGAAGAGGAACGGGATACATAGAAACATAGAAACATAGAAAATAGGTGCAGGAGTAGGCCATTCGGCCCTTCGAGCCTGCACCGCCATTCAATGTGATCATGGCTGATCATCCAACTCAGTATCCCGTACCTGCCTTCTCTCCATACCCCCTGATCCCTTTAGCCACAAGTGCCACATCTAACGCCCTCTTAAATATAGCCAATGAACTGGCCTCAACTACCTTCTGTGGCAGAGAATTCCAGAGACTCACCACTCTCTGTGTAAAGAATACAGGGTATACATAAGGGATTAACCTTATGAATGTATTAATCGAATTTAACTGGAAATTGGAGGGGAGAAAATAAACATATTTTTGGTGGCAAAATCTCTGGCTGTAAGGGCAGTGACATCAGTGTTAGAATTAAATATATCACTAAATCTAAAGGCAGGTTTTTTTTAGATATTTTCTTCCTCCAGCATTGGCACACTGATTATATAACCTTGAGCAACTCACCAAGGTTTCGCACCGCAACTTCCAGACTTCCACATTCTTCTACCTCCAAGGGTGAGGCCAGAAGGTGCATGTAAATGACGCCATGATCTTGTCCGGGCCACACACCATCCTTATATAGACATACACCATTCTTTAAAAGACAGAAAGTGCTGTCGCTCAGTTGGTCAGGCAGCGTCTATGGAGATATTTGATAGGTGACGTTCTGGGTCAGGACCGTTCATTAGAAGAAGGATCCCAACCTGAAATGTATATTCTCCAGAAATCCGGCCTGACCCGCTAAGTTACTCCAACACTTTCTGTCTTTTTTGTTTAACCAGTATCTGCAGTTCCTTGTGTCTTCATACACTATTCTTTCCCCATCACCATGATCGTCTCCAGTCCACACATCGCCCTAACCTAGACCTACACTATTCCTTTTTTCCCCCATCACCAGGACAAAAACTATGTAACTCCTGATTCAAGAATACTGCTAGCATACCTTCACCATATAGGTAGCAGATTTTCTATGGGTTATGGATAGCGGACGATCAGCCATGATCACAATGAATGGCGGTGCTGGCTCGAAGGGCCGAATGGCCTCCTCCTGCACCTATTTTCTATGTTTCCAGAAGAAATTCTCCACTATTCTGTCAGTCATAGTCATAAAGTCATACAGTGTGTAAACAGGCCCTTCAGGCCAACTTCCCACACCAAACAATCTGTCCCATCTACACTAGTCCCACATGCCTGCATTTGGGTCATATCCCTCTAAACCTATCCTATCCATGTACCTGTCTAATTGCTTCTTAAACATTGTGATAGTTCCTGCCTCAACCACCTCCTCCGGCAGCACGTTCCATACACCCAGCACCCTTTGTGTGAAAAATGTATCCCTCAGATTCCTATAAATCCTTTCCCCCTTCACCTTAAACCAATGCCCTCTGGTTCTCGATTCCTCTGTGCAAGAGACTGTGCGTCTACCTGATCTATTCCTCTCATGATTTCATACACCCCGATAAGATCCCCCTCATCCTCCTGTCCTCCAGGGAATAGAGTCCCAACCTGCTCACTCTCCCTATAGCTCAGACCCTTGAGTCCTGGCAACATCTTCTCTGCATCCTTTCCAACTTAACCTCTTTCCTATGTCACTTAGGTACATCCACTCTAAGTATGAATAAAATAAGTTATTGTGAATAAACACCGATAAAGATGCTTATATTTTTAATATATATGGTATTAACAACAAAATCATGTGGTGAAGGATGTAGGCAACATCTGCATTGGACTACAACTGGATTGCTGTCTGCCGTTCCAAACACCATTTATACATTGAATGATAAAGCCATGGGAAAATATTTCAAATGGATTCACTCAGATGCTTCAACATTTAGCAATAATGTCAGCCATAAAATCCTAAAGACAACTTCACTGGAGCCATTTCAGGGATGGATCTCATACAACTGTTTAAAATAACAAAAATGTTTTAAAATGTGATATGAAGACTATTCCACTGTTACAAACTGTTACTATTCCACTGTAACCAAACCAAATTATTCCCACAGGAGCAGAGCCTCAGGTTAGCTTAGAAGTCAAAAGAGGAGCCTTGTAAGATTTTTTTCAAGAAATTAGCTATTAAGCAATATTGTTTAATATTGGAGCTATTTAATATTGGGGCATATTGGAGAAAGTGAAGGTGAATCAATTTCAGCCTTTAAAAATTATGTTGAATATGGACATTAAAGAAACTAATTAAATGGTACAGATTAGAAATGGGACAAGAACAAATAACGTAGCAAGTCCAAGGATTTGCAATGGATGAGTCGTCTGCTCGCTACAACAGCCACACCATGGTACTATTCTGGATGGTATCAATGCAAGATTGCAGTTGGTAGCGGCATCTGTAGTAGTCCCTCAGGGGCATTTATAACAGTTGAACATATGAATTAAGAGCAGGAATTGTTCTGTCAGCCCCTCAAACTGACTCCACCCTTCAATACGATCATGGCTGATGTGACTGTAACCTCATCTCTGCATTCCTATCTTACCATGGTATCCTTTCACCTCCTTGCTTATTAAAAATGCAATGGCGTATCTGCCACTGATGTGGAGTGGTGGGGGGGGGGGGGGGGGGGGGGAGAGATCTGGGTGGCAAGGATGTCATGCATTGTGTTTTCCATCACAGCCACGTCATTAATCCTGGATGTTACCTGGATCTACTTCTCTGGCTTTACCTTGCGCTAAACGTTATTCCCTTATCATGTATCTATACTATAAATGGCTTGATTTTAATCATGTGTTCTCTTTCTGCTGACTGGATAGCATGTAACAAAAGCTTTTCACTGTACCTCGGTACACATGACAATAAATTAAACTGAACATACGTATAAAATGCACATCCAGTTTTCCGGATGATTTCACCTACTCCGAAGAAGGAATGCGTATAAATATATTTCCATGCATTGATTCTGATTATTTTTGTCCCTACTGTTCATTGGATACATTTACACTGTCCACGGTTTTGAGAAGAGAAACTTATAGAGGAGAGGTTAGTTAGGTAGTGTATAACAGCCCTTAATGTAGGCTGGTAAGACCAAATTCTGGCTTTGTACAGCTGATCCAGAAACACTAGTAATGAATGATGCTACTGGTGAATTAAGTCAGATGTTGCAATATTACTTGCAGTCTGCTATGGGCTTCATGTTTACAAATGCTGTAAAGGTCACAACCACCCTGCACTTCAGTGTTTAAGATCATTGCAACTGCCACTGGGGAGTTCCGTACCATAAGCCAGTCTGCTTGCAGTCACAGATGCTGTTGCAAGTCACAAGGCAAGCCACAGATGCTACCGCATGTCAGTTCATTTGCTTACCCACTGAAAATCTCCTCAGCATTTGCAATGGGAACATATCAAGATTTAACGAGTCAGAGGTATTAATCACTTGATCACCCCTGCCCTCTAATTTCACCTCATTGCATACTTCAATAAGGAAAAAAAAGGTCTAATTCTCAAGCCCATTTCTCACCTCTTGTACTGAGTTACACAAGTGAATGACCATTTTAACAAAACTTATCACGATGCTTTTAGAATGAAATAGTTAATTGAAACTCAACACCTTAAACAAAGAAGATCCATGATGATCACTGTTGGCACCTCCAAGCATGAAAGACGCCGTCATGTATTCCTCAGTGAAGCATTGCTAAAACAAATTCCGTTTTTCTACTTAGGTGGTTACAGGAATTTAGAAAGAAAACTTTTAAGGGGGCTCTTCAGAATCTTTCAGCAACAAGTTGGGATCCAAGATGTGACCAGAACCACCAAAGCAGCAGGGTCTAGAAATGGATACAACAGAAACCTCATTGTTTAGTTCAACAGACACATGTTGGTTGTATATCAGAGGCTCCATTAACTGTCAAGTTTGTCACAACCAATTCTCGCAACCCCTTCCGTACCTATTGCAATGGTGTCATAATCAACTGGTGGCTCTCTTTGAGCATTAGCTCACATCATTAACTCCAGCTCATTTGGGCCACATTCAAATCTTCTAAAGGCAACATATATCAGGATGGATGACGTAGTCAATGTTAGTCCAGACAAGAAAAACAACACACCAGGAAAGTGACTGTTTCCCAAATGTTCTGGGAAACTTGCTTATTCTATTCAGTAGTTGTCACTATGTTCTTCACTGAAGCTTGATGAAATTCAAGGACAATTAAAATTGTATTCCTACACCATAAGGCTACTGCAGTCTGGCCTTGTCCTGCCACCATCTCTCTTCCAGCTTTCTCACCCTTACTATAATCAGTCTGATGATGAGCCCCGACCCTAACATCACCAAAACATGCTCTCCAGAGATGCTGCCTGACCCACTGAGTTGTTGATTGATTGATTGATTCTTTCCTCCAGCACTTTGTGTTTTTTGCTCAAGATTCCAGCATCTGCAGCTTGTGGTGAAGTTACTGACGATAATGGCGTTTGGAAATGATTATAGTTCAGTTTACTATTTTGAGTGCTATGTTCAGGGAATTGGTGAGATGTTTGGTTATTCATTTACATGATCTGAACATCACTGGCTAGACTATCATCTATGCCTTACCCCAAAAGCTTTGAAGCAATTTCAGAGGGCAGTTGTGAAGTAATCGTATTCCTGTGGTATTTGATATCCCATTTAGGTCAAACCAATATCACAGTGCCAAATGAACATCTTGAACGATCTTACAATTTTATAACAGCCATAATTATTGATGTAAGGTTTTTTTTTTAATCCCAGGTTTTTAATGACTTAGATAGCTGTAAGATGCCAGCTACCAACCCTGTCTGCAGATCAACAGTCGAACATTGGATCCTTAAATGGAAAAAAAAGCAATAGCTAGAAACCCACAAGAAGTCAGGCTGAGAAATGAAGGTAATTGGTCAAATTAAAGACCCTAGTTTAGAACTGGAAATAATCTAATATCTTAACCAATCCTTTAATAATCATGTGCAGAAAGGAACTGCAGATGCTGGTTTATTCCAAAGATAGACTCAAATTACTGGAGCAAGTCAGCGGGTCAGGCAGCATCTCTGGAGAAAAAGGATGGGTCTTTTGGAATGGGATAAAGACCCATCTTTTTTTTTCCAAAGATGCTGTCTGACCCGTTGAGTTACTCCAGCACTTTGTTTCTACCCTTAATAATCATGCATTGAAATCCAAATTACCTCAGTGCATGGAGCTGTGACCATGGGTGAAGAAAAGTGAGTGAATTTACAGCAAAAAGTATTCTGTAAAAAAGGTAAGTATGGTGCTGAGGAATTCAGTGCAAACAGTACAGGTGAGAATAGACTGGATGATATTACGGTCGGGAACAATAGGATAATTTGCTCATCTCTAGAATTTAAACTATAAATACTACAAACTGCACACTTTATTTGTCAATACATTGATTTCTTATTTCTCATGTTGGACAATATGTAATAGCTTTTAATGAAAAATTAATGGAATGACTTTTTTATTTCTTGAGTAATTAAAATTGATGTAAAGTGTCTCAACTAGATTCATTGGAGTCTTGCCATTAAGAAACCCTTGCAGGGAGCTTTGAATTATGGTGTTTGACTAAAAGGACTAAAATTGTCAGATCAATTAAAATACGCTCAGTTGTGCTACTTCAGTTCCGTTTATTACGTTTTAATTCCCCCCCCCCCTTTCAGCTGTCATTTACCACCAATCAATCTTTTAGGCCACAGAGGGTTACAAACCTCTGTTAATGCTAGCTGATAGAGATAAAGTCTGAAATCATATGGGCCAGTGTGAGGGTGACTTCTAATTTATTCATCATTTCTAAAATTATTTTAGAATCATAGACTCATACAGCACAGAAACATTTCCTTTGGTCCAACTCGTCCATGCCGACCAAGATGCCCCATCTAAGCTAGCCCCATTTGTTTGAGTTTGGTACTTATCGCTCCAAATCTTTACCACCGATCTACCTGTGAAAATGTCCATTAAATATTGTTATTATACCTGCATCAACTACTTCCTCTAGCAATGTGTTCCATATACCATACCTACCACTCTTTGTGTGAAAAAGTTGCCCTTCGGGTTCCAATTAACTTTTGACCTTTTTAACTTAAACGCATACGCTTGCTCTTGATTCGCCTACTCTTGGATAATGACTATATGCACCCACCATGTTTATTCCCCTCATGATTTTATACATGTCTATAAGATCATCCTGCCCTCCAAGGAATAAACTTGAAGGCTGCCCAATCTCTCCCTATGGCTCAGGTCCTCAAATCAAGGCAGCGTCCTCATAAATGTTCACGGCACCCTTTCCAGTTTTATAGCATCTTTCATGAAGCAGTGACCAAAATTGAACACAATATTCCAAGTGTGAACTCACCATCTTCTTGTACATCTATAACATAACCTTCCAACTTCTATACTCAATCCCCTGATGATGAAGGGCAATGTGCCAAAACCCTTCTTCACCATTTTGTCTACCTGTGACACCACATTCAGAGAACCTTGAACCTGTACTTCTCGATCCCTCTGCTCCACAACATTCCCTAGGACTCCACCATTCACTGTGAAGGTCCTGTCTGGTTTGGTGTCCTAAAATACAATACCAAAATACAACAAATACTGCAAAGTACAGTGAATGGTGGGGCTCTGGGGATTGTTGTAGAGCAGAGGGATCAAGGAGTGCAGATGCATGGTCCCTTGAAGGTGGAGTCGCAGATAGATAGGGTGGTCAAAAAGACATGTGGCACATTGGCTTTCATCAGTCAGAGTACTGAGTATGACATTGGTGAAGCTACATTTAGAGTATTGTGAACTAATAATCCACACCATAAGTTTAACCATCTTACCTAATAGGCCTCTTACATTGAAATAAATACAATTTAACCCAACCATCTTCACTCGCACCCTGTCATGCTCCTAGCTATCCTGTCTACTGTACTTGCTGTTATTGATTTATGTATCGACTTTGAGCCTCACAACTGTCTCACTACTTTACTCCTCAGAGCACAGGAGACTAAGGGGTAATCTTATTGTGAGAATATATGGGGTGAATGCTCAGAGTATTTTACAAAGTGTAGGGGAATCAAGAACCAAGGGACATACAGTATGTTTAAAGTGAGGGGGGAAAGGTTTTTTTTTTTTTTTTTTGAATATATACATATAACAAATAATATAGCATTTTTTTCCAAATATAGTTGATACATTTAAGGAAAGGTTTAATAGGAATCTGAACCCCCAAAATAATAAATATTGAGAGAACACCAAGTGAGGCAAGTGCATTTGAATGACAACTCAGTCTGAATAAATCTTTCCACCAGCGAAAGAGTGACTCTAGCCCGTGTTTTACGTTGTACCATTCTATTTTCCAATGTTATATGAATAGTCATCGAGTCATACAGCACAGAAACAGGCCCGTTAGTCTTACTTGTCCATGCCGTTCTAGGTGCCTATCTACACTCTCCCACCTGCTCGCATTTGGCCCATACCTCTCTAATCCTTTCTTCTCCATGTATCTGTCCATATACATTTTAAATGTTGTTATAGTACCTGCTTCAACTACATTCTCTAGCAGCTCATTTCATACAACCAACACCCTCCATGTGGAAACGATGCCCCACAGATTCCTATTAAACCTTTCCCCTCTCACGTTAAATCTATGTCCCTCGGTTCTTGATTCCCCGACACTTTGTTAAAGACTCTGGGCATTTACCCCATCTATTCTCCTCACAATCCTATAGAGGTGTATAAGATCACCCTTCTCCTGTGCTTTAAGGAGTAAAGTCCTAGCCTGCCCAACCTCTCCCTATAGCTCAGGCCCATGAATCAAGTCAACGTCCTTATAAATCCTCACTGCACTCTTTCCAGCGTATTGCCATCTTTCCTAAACCAAATGCTTGTACAGCCAGAACATAACATTCCAACTTCAATACTCAATACGCTGACTGATGAAGGCCAATGTATTGAACGTCTTCTTGATCACCCTATCTACTTCTGACCCCACTTTCAAGGTACCAGGTACCTCCACTCCAGGATGCCTCTGCTCTGCAACACTCCCCAGGGCCCTGCCATTCGCTGTGAATGTCCTGCCCTGGTTTAACTTCCCGAGATGCATCACCTTATACTTATCTCCATTAAACTCCATTAACCATTCCTCAGCCCACTCGCCCAGCTGATCAAGGTCCAGCTGTAATTTTTGATAACCATCTCCATTAATTATGATACCACCCACTTCATTGTCATCGGCAAACTTACTAACCATGCCTTCTACACTACATTCTCATCCAAATCATTTATATGAACCACAAACTGCAATTGGCCCAGCACCGATCTTTGAGGCACACCACTAGTCATAAGCTTTCAGTCTGAAAATCCGTGTTCCACCATCACCCCCTGCTTCCTTCCATGGGAAGTCAT
Organism: Raja brachyura; assembly: GCA_963514005.1. The sequence goes on along the minus strand of OY740781.1, from coordinate 46,355,774 downwards.
TTGTCTATCTAGTCGGCTAGCTCTCCCTGGATTCCAAGCATTCTAACCTTCCCACCATGCAGAACCATGTAGAATCATGCCCATCATGCAGAATCTCATCGCATGCCTTCCTGAAGTCCATATAGACAATGTCTATGGCTTTGCCCTCATCAACCTTTTTGGTTACTTCTTCAAAAAAATCAATCTGATTTGTAAGACACAATCTCCCATGTACAAAACCATGCCGACAATCACTAATCATTCCATGTCTATCCAAATGCACATATCATCCCTGAGAATCCTCTCCTGTAACGTGCCTACCAGTCACTGGTTTGTAGGTGTTTGTCTTTCCCAGGAATAGTTCAGCCTGTTTGTAACCCTCTCTATGTTTGTGAGATAAACAAAATAAAATGAATGCCTAAAGCGTATAATTCAAAACACCGTGAAAGATGCAAAACATAGCACTAATTGGCAGCTTGGTAACGTTAGACCTATAAATTCAGAGGCCAGTAAGTGAAGCATGCACTAATTGTCAATGGCTTTGAAATGGTCAGAAGTGAGTTTATATGTGAAGCTCAACGCAGAGGGAGCTGCAGGGAAATTGTTGCTTATTTATTGACAGGGTGTGGACATTACTGGCTGGGGCATCAATTATTGCCTATGTCCAACTGCTCCTGGACTGACTGGCTTGCAAAGCCATCTCAGAGGGCAGCTGTGCAGAGCAGTGAAATAGATACGTCAGGAACTGGTTCATTTAGTTTTGGATCTAATACTCTAAAGGTCAACAGGATGATAGTAGGATATGGTTTTCTGACTGACAGGAGCTAAAATAATTCACTCCTGTGAATTGTCTTTTGCGAATTGATAGGGTATACGTGGAATTTATCAAAGAATTCTAGGTTTGTCAACAAACAATCACATTTCGAACTATATTGATTTAGTTATCGTCGGTCCACAGTGCCAATGTAATTGGACAACAAATTCCAAGAGTGAGCATTCAGGAACATTGTTAGCTTACCAATAGGAAATGGCCTATTACAAGATCATTAGCAACAAGCTATGGTCTACTGCATGTCCGGCTTGTTTAAATAATTATCCCTGTAATTTTCATCATAGACAACTGGTGAAATGTACTTGTAATTGAAAAATCTATGAACAAATTACATTTTTTAATTATGTCTCACTGATGTGGTAAATTATATACTCCTTCATAAGAGCATTTTTATGAATGTAATTATTAGGAATGTGAATAACAGGCCAATAACACTTGATATTATTGGAAATAAGTACATTTGCAAAGGACTGTATCTGAGGGATTATTAAGGAGATGCTGTACTATCTAGTGCCCTAGTTATAGAGTCATTGAGTCATGTAGCACGGAAGCAGGACCTTTGGACCAATTTGTCCATGCCGGCCAGGATGCCCCATCAATGCTAGTCCCATCTGCCTATGTTTGGAGTATATATCTCCAAATCTTTCCAAATGTCTTTTAAATGTTGCAATAGTATCTGCCTCAAATACCTACCTCCTCTGGCAACTCTTCTCATATACCCACCACCCTATGAATGAAAGATTTGCCCCTCAGATTCCTATTTCCCCTCTCACCTTAAACTATGTCCTGTGGTTCTTGATTCCCCTATTTTGGGTAAGAGACATTGCATTCACCCTATGTATTCCCGTCATGATTTTATACACTTCTTTAAGATCGCCCCTCGGGCTTGTGTGCTCCAAGGAATAAAGTCCTAGCCTGGCCAACATCTCCTTACAGCTCAGGCCCTTGAGTCCTCGCAACATAATATTCCAAATGCTGCCTCACCAACGTGTTATACAACTGTAACATGGTGGTGTCCATAACAACTGGTTTCACAGGGGTTAGCGTTCAAATCTTCCCATCTTGACCATTATCCGTTTTTGGCAACATTTTAAAATATATTAGAGCATAGATCATAGAATAGTCATTACAGCACAAGAACCGGCCCCTCAGCCCGCAAAATATGTGCTATACATGATGCCAAGACCAACTCTTATCTATCCCTGCATAACCCTGCATAAATCGCCTTTAAACTTTACCCCTCTCACTTTAAAGCTATGTTGGGAAGAAGCTAAAGTGTAAAAATCTACCCTATCTACATCTTTCACTGAACACTTCAATTACATTTTACTGCTCTGCTTGAAGAACAATCCCAACCACCCAACAATAAAACCCTCATCCCTAGAATCATCTAGAACATCTTCTTGGAACCATCCCCAGGATTTTTACACCCTTCCTGAAGTATGATGGCCAAAATTGAATGATGCAGTTGTGCCTGAGCCAGTGTTTTATAAAGGTTCTTCGTAACTTCCTTTTTAGAATCTGTAATCATTTTTCGAAGTTCAGAATCCCATATGCTTTTATCATCTTGGCATCTTCAAGTGGAATCTTGAAAAACAGCATCCTCAAATCTACATTTGAATGTTCAAAACTCCAAACACCTCTGCACCCACTCCTGCATCCCTTTTAGAATTGTATCCTTCAAATTATACTGAGCTAAACTGTGTGTTACCAATGGAAAGCGGAACAGAAAACTGTCACATCCTCTGTTGTGGATGAGCTCATCTCTGTGCCTTGTGGCAAACTCCATTCATGGAACAATGATTTACTGAGCTGAGGATCCTACAGCCCCTCAGCTTTTTTATCAACCATGGTTAGTGTAAGCAATGTTTTCTCTCTCATCTGAACATAGTCAATGAGTTGAGTCAAAATGGAAGTGAAGTTATTTATTTTATCTTAACGTTTATTTTGGTGTGTTTTTTTATCTTAACGCTTTAATGGATTTCTGGTATTTTAATTTGTTTTTGAATTACATTGCCATTTTAACTTTGATTGAATTGATTGAAAGATGCAGCATGGAAACAGTCCCTTTGGCCCACCGAGTCCACGCTGACCATCGATCACCTGTTTACACCGGATGCGAAAGTGACCTGTTTACACGGGTGACTTTCGCATCCTCTCCGATAAACTCGGTGCAATTTACAAACTACAATTAACCTACAAACCCCGGAGCACGGTGGAAACCCAGGTGGTTACAGGGAGAAAGTGCAAACTCCACACAGACAACACCCGAGGTCCGAATCGAACCCAGTTCACTGGTGCTGCAAATGCTGCCAGTTATTACTTAACTTTATTCAAGAGTAATTCAACAGTTTTTAAACACATTTGATCATCAAGGATACTTCAATAGGATTTGCCTACGGACTCTCCCCCATCTGTTTTTGTAGTTTTTTTTCTCCCGCTTTCTTGCATTTTTATGTATCACTCTTTTCTGCTGCACAAAACCTCTTCACTATTCCATCTACATCAATATTTCCAAATTGTGATTTTCAGAATGGGTGACAGGATAGTTCACCTGAAATGTTAATTGTTTTCTCTCTCTCCACATATGCTGCCTGGCATGCGCGTTGTTTAGATGTTTTCATGTTTCTAGCATCTACAGGATATTGTTGTCGGGCTTCAGTGCTCCTTTAGCTTATAGCTCTTCTGCCCACTACACCTCCTGCAATGTTCATGCTGAAAGAGCACAAGGAAAGTGTGCATTTTGATGGAGATGAGCAAGGCATATTTTCTTTACGCAAAGAGTGATGGGTGCCTGGAATGCACTGCCGGGGACATTTTAAGAGGCATAATGTGTAGCAGACAAAATGTGTAGGAGGGAACTGCAGGTGTTGGTTTCCACCGAAGATACACACAAAATGCTGGAGTAACTCAGCAGGACCGGCAGCATCTCTGGAGAAAAGGGATGGGTGACGTTTCGGGTCGAGTCTGAAGAAGGATCTCGACCCGAAACATCACCCATTCCTTCTCTTCAGAGATGCTGCTGGCCCGTTGGGTTACTCCAGCATTCTGTGTCTATTTAGAGCTGCAGGAGGATATGCAAGGAAAGGAAGGAAATGGTTTATGTGAAGGCAAAGGTCGTTAGTTTAACTTGGCATTATGCTCGCCTGGGACATTGGGAGCCGCAGAGTCTGTTCATGTGCTGTACTGTTCTATATGTTCTGACCACATAACATCACCAAGCTGTGTTCTGAAAGCACAGGAATGATGAATTGCCCTGGCAGGAAGGTTACACAAAAAGCTGGAGAAACTCAGCGGGTGCAGCAGCATCTAAGGAGCGAAGGAGATAGGCGACGTTTCGGGTCGAGACCCTTCTTCAGACTGCCCTGGCAGGAAGTCGTTTTCAAGTGCTATGTCCCTCTATGCAATTCCCCCTTCTTATTCTCAAAAAACGGCATTAAACTACTTTCCACCTTCCTCTGCATGCTGAAATGGAAGCTTGTTTTTTTCCTGTCACGCCCTTTGGTCTTGCATTACTTCAAACCTTGCGCCCTTTGCCTCCGTTGGGTGAACTAGCGGAGGTTACGCCAAGCAAGGAATGCATGCCTGGAAACGGTGTATCTAGAAGTTCCAGCAAGACACAAAGCGCTGAAGAAACAATGGATTCGGGAGCATCTGTGCAGGGAATGGACAGGTGAGGTTTCGGGTCTGGACCCTTCTTCATATTTCATTCCCTGCCAGATGCTGCCTGACCCACTTGAGTTCCTCCAGCACTTTGTGCTTTGCTCTAAGATTCCGACATCTGCAGTTCCTCATGTCCCAACGTCTAGGGAGTTGTTGGGGAACAAAGTTGCGAGAGACGCAACAGTCCGCAGATGCTGGAATCTTGAGCAAACCAGTGCTGGAGTAACGTAGCGGGTCAGGCAGCATCTTTGGAGTGAATGGGCAAGGCGACCTTTCGAGTTGGGACACTTCAGAAATTTCCAATTGCGGCAGGCCGGTGATATTTTTTATGCATGTTTTTTCTGCGGCTGTGTACTCTCGGAGCCACAGTCAGGCCAAAGTGAATTGCACCATCTCCACCAGTCGTTATGTGCCAGAGAGGCTGGATAGGAATAAAGCATATAATCATAGCGTCATATGGTTATACAGGGTATAAACACACATCCAACTTGCCCACACCGACCCATACCCCATCTACAGTAGTCCTGCCTGCCCGCGTTTGGCCCATATCTCTCTAATCATGCCCTATCCATGTGAGTGTGAGATAATCCTGACACTCTCCCCAAAGAGGAGACGCCAAATACAGCAAGACCAATGTATCATCGTCTTCTCCTTCAGTCTAATTTATGCTGAAGTGCTGACGGTCGTTTCATAGCAAGCCGGTACCTGATGCATCAAACAAGACGTCCCATTAATTTCCTCATCACCACAGCCCAGACCCGCCGTGCACTTAAAATATTAATTTGGCTATGGAAAATGGGCATTAAATTTTTAATAATGTCAAACTCATTTGAACCAAACCCTGGGGGGAATTGCGTTACAATTCGGATAAATACAATGATTGATCTCTGGTCAGAGTTCATCTGGTTAGCGTCCGACGGGCTGCTCTGTGAAGCTGTCACTCGCCAGCGGAGCCCCCGATATTCACCCTTTGATATTTACTTGAACTCAGCCATAGTCATTATTCTCCCTGGACTGACCTCAACTCGCCCGAAGTGATAGATCACCCGCGGAAGGGAAAGAAGACAACTCGCCCAGGGCTGCACTTGAATGGCTTTTGATTGAAAGAGATTTTAATTGGACAATAACTGAGGTCATATGCAAAAATAATTACCAGCTTCAAATTGCCATTTACTCTGATATATTTGGGTTATTTTAATATTTTAATGGAAAAGTTAATGGTTAGCAAATACAACCCCGGTGCAGTATGACATTTTAATATCTTGTTAAAATATTAGCCTATTTTCTGCAATGCAACAGGGATATGTTTAGCATAAAAGACGGTGGCTTGCTTTGTACGGTGCAGGGGGTTTAACGCTTTGGGCGCCAAGCATGTTACAAATTCCCGTATCATTGTACCCCGAAGCCTCATATTTTAAACGCCGCATTTAGATTCCAATTCATAAGACGGCGATGGAAGGACGCGACAGGAGGCAACACTTAAAATCTCCACATAAACCGCCTCCCTATTGACAATGAAATAAATGTTTCAGTACTTCAATGCAATATTTTAATTTATTACTCTTCCAAAGCAATAGTATCTCCTGTCCGATCCACGAAACAATCCACGTAGATTGTAACATTCCTGTGGGGGGATTTGGTGGCATGCATTCAATTTCTGGACAATTTGGGTTTGAGTCATTTTGCGTGGCTTGACTGCAGGAGTTGGGACTCAAAGAACAGTACTCTGCAGTGCTGGAGAGCGGCAACTGTTGGTCAACTGAGAGTCAGCATCCTAAATTGCAGGGAAACGCATGCCTCTCCGATAACAGGAGCACCATGGTATGTTTTTTTAAACCAGGAAAAAGGGGCAAATCTGGCATCATTATTTGTGAAATGCAGGAGTATATCTTCTGCAGTTCCTTCCAACACATCTTTTCAAATATCATTGCCAATTCTGCAGGTCTTCCACTATTTTCCCATTCCTTTATTTTTGCGATGGTCACTGATCCTTTTTAAATAAAACATCTGTTACCCTTTTAAATGTAAAATGTTTTATTCCACGTGTTCTTTCTTCTCACTGCCTGCCACAAATGTGAAATAAATATTTGTCACACTGCTCTCCTGTTTAAACATACTTAATGTTAATGATAATGATAGTCCCCAATCCTTCCGTTCCCCCTTAATGCTCAGATATTTATCACGAGAGTTTTTTGCACTAAAACTTCTCAAATTGTTCAATGATCCCATCCACTTTTTAAGATCTTTTGTAGACACCCTGCACCTCCCTTTCCCAATTGCATTATTTTTTTCTGAAATTAGAGAAGCATCGAAACACATTTTTTCAGAGGAGCATTAGAATGCAGCAGAGGGGAAATGATACAAGGTATAAACAAATAATCTGCCATTAACGTTTACATTTTATGAGGATTAAATGTACCACCTGACCAGCCATTTTATTTTGTTTTAACTTTTTTACAACAGAAAACAACGAACTAAATTCCAAAGTGTGGCTGGGAAAAAAAAACTTGCAGAGGATTTTAATATATTATTTTGATGCCACTTCATAGAACTTCTGGGCTTAGTACTGGTATTATCTTCAGTATTGGCACATCAAACGGATGGTAAAGCACAGGGAAAGGTTTCCTTTCATGTGCCATTGCTCAAGATAATACTCTTACTGAAGCACAGAAAGCAGCTGCAGGCTATGTAAACACTAAGATTCACAAACACTGTTCTTAGTTCATGACTAATATCTGTTTGCTGAAATGTTACTGTTAGCTGGCATATTCTGAGCTAGGCTATGTTAATAACTCTTCACTGAAAAATAATAGAGGTCGCAAAATCATTCTCATCTAAAAAAAATAGGGAAAGGCAGGAAGAACAAAGAATATACAGAAAAACAATCATTTTTCCTCCCTTTCTGAGTGTGTATGCCAATATGTTTTTTATATGTTATTTGGTTTAAATATATTATTTTTGCTTGGGCAAATCACAACAAGTGTTTATAGTTAATATTTTCCCTGAATCTCCTTTCCAATTTTAAGGTAAAATGTCTGTAATAAGAGTGTCCGAAATCGTATTCTAACTGCAGAAATTCCAGTGTAATATACTCTGATGGATACTTTTCTCTGATCTATTTGCTGTGATGATTGTTTTAAATGTTCTACTTGTTGTCTAAGCTCAATTTACTGTACCCCTCCCTCAAACCAAATCTTCACAAATCTTCCAAATCAAATGGATCCAATTTTAGTGACCCCACAGTTCATGTAAAGGTATTCAAATCACAGATTTACTCTATACTAAGCTTACATCAATGTTGGAGTTCACAACTTGAGTTAGAGATTTGTGGGCTCCATCTCACTATGGTACTCAAGCATATGTTTAAGTGCAGTGCTAAGGAAGTAACATCTTGTCATAAGTGCAGTCTTTCAGAGGAGAATTAAACAAAGCTCTTTATGCCAGTTTTAATGGATAATGTAATTCTAGCACAAAAAATTCTGTTGGGGTTGCTGGTGTCTTACATTTGGTGACACAATGATGGCAAACTACCTCTCAATCCCACTCCCTTCCCCGCACTATCCACACTGTCCACCATCCGCCATTTGCAATTAGTTTGATTTGCTCATTTATATAGGTTACAATGTACAACTGTATTCCTGATGTTAATTCTCAAGGGACTAAAACTTAAAGCAAAAGGGCAATTCAAAACAGATGCTCAAATACGGGTCATAAAATGCCTTAATATCTTTGGATGGGCTTGCAAAGCTTTCCAACTCATTTATCTGAGCTATAGGGAGAGGTTGTGTAGGTTTGACCTTCATGCCTTGTAGCACAGAGCAGGAGGGCAATTTTATTAAGGTGTATAAAATCATGAAGGGATTAGATGGGGCGAATGCACCAAGCCTTTTACGCAGAGAGGAGAATTAAGAACCAGAGGGTGTAGGTTTAAAGTGAGATGGGAGAGATTTAATAGGAACCTGAGTGGCAATCTTTTAACTGAGAGGGTGGTGGATATATGGAACGAGCTCTCAGAAGAGGTAATTAAGGCAGGTACTAACGCGACATTTAAAAGACACTTGGACGACTCCATGGATAGAAAGGGTTTAGAGGTAAATGGGTCAAATGCAGGTGAATGGGACTAGATGGGGTAACTTGGTCGGCCTGGACGAGTTAGGCTGAAGGGTCTTTTTCAATGCTGTATGACTCTATGTCTTTATGTCTGCAATCTTTTCTTTTGCTGAAGGAGATTGGACACAAACGTCACAGTAGAAATTAAAGAAAAAAGAAACTCAGGCCTAAGCTTTAGTTCATGACATATGCTGGAGCAGTCCACCATTGACTCTGTTGCCAAAGTTACACTTGAGAACGTTATGAGGAAGGTTACATCCTGCACCATTTTGTGGCACCAGCTGAAAGCCCAGCATTATCGCTGCAGTGATGGCAGGTGGCAGGGCACAGCTGAATACTGCTTTCCCTGTCAGTAAATGTAGAGTTTTGTCTCAGTAGAAAACGCTGCTCGGCTCATGTCTCTTTGTTGTCTTAGACTATGAAAGACAGATCCATGTGACCATTTGGAAGGTAGGTGTAAAAGATTCTCAATGTATTTGATGGAACTTTGCTGGATGCAGTCAATTGTCAAATGCTTTGATGTACTGTCCTTCATGTAAAGATTACGAACAAATCATGATTGAAATTCAGCCTCAAAAATGGTGATCTGTTTCAAGTTTTTATCTTTATCCCTTTTCAAGAGCACATGGAGAAAATGTATAAGGAAGACTGGTCACCTGCAGCTGATATCTTTTGTTATATTCAATCTTGTTTCAAAAGAACCTGTGATGTGTGTTACCTACTAGATTTTAGAAACATCTGATTGTCTGCAACAATCTTTACCCTGTCATCTACAGCTAACTAAGCCTCAACATGAATTAAAATACAATTGTCTCACAGAAAATTTACTGACCATTTGTTTTTCAAAGAAACTTCAAAAACATACTGAAAAGAAAATCAAAGAAGTTAAAGCAATGAATCTAAAATTAAAATATATATAATGCTGGTGATATTCGGCTACATTGGTGGAGAATAAAACAAAGCTAATGTTTCAAGTCAAATACCCTTTGACAGAACTGGGAAGGAGACAAAACAATCTTATTGAGCTGCAAGGAAAAATAGGGGTGGGAGAATATCTTTGATCGGATAAAACTGGGGTGACCATGGGGACAATCTGTGAACAATATTAAACACAAAATCTTGGAGCAACTCAACAGGTCAGGCAGTTTCCCTGGAGAACATGGATAGGTGATGTTTCAGATCCACAACCTGCTCCGCAAGCTTGTGCTGGGTCTGCAACTGTCTTCAAGCTGCATTGGGCCTTCTTCCTTCCTGAACTACAGCTTTCCCTCCATTGTAGTAAGCGAAGCCCTTGATCACACCTCATCCAGTTCTTGCACCTCTGCTCTCACCTATTTTCCTCCAGGACAGAACAAAGATAGAATTCCTGTGATCTTCACCATGCAGCCCACCAGTCTATATATTCAACAAATCATTCTCCACAGCTTCCACCACTTTCCAACAGATTCCACCACTGCCAGACAAATCGTTCTATCTCTTTACCTTTCAGAATTTTACATGAATTGTCCACTTTGTGATCTTCCATTCCCACCAACCACTCCTTTTTACTTTCCCTTGCAGGTGATGCAACATTTGTCATTTCCAACTTTGCAATTCCCACTATCCAGGGACACAGAGTCAGAGAGTCTTGCAGCGTGAAACTGCAAATGGATTGATTGTAATCATGTATTGTCTTCCTGCTGACTGGTTAGCACGCAACAAAAAGCTTTTCACTGTATCCCGGTACACGTGACAATAAACTAAACTGCAACTGAAACTGGAAACAGGCCCTTTGGCCCACACTGCCTGCACTGGCCAACAATCTAAACAATCTTTCCAGATGAAGCAGCAATTCATTTGCACCACTTCCAATCTGCATTTCGTGTCCATGACGTTATCCCCTCTAAATTGGTGAAACCAAATTCAGATCGGGTGATCATTTTGTGGAGTACTTGCGTTCAGTTTTCAGGGGCAACCCTAAAAGCTTTCCTGTGGCCAGAGTTACTTTGATTCCCTGTCCCTTCCCACACCAACCTACTAGTCTACCCTCCTGCACCGTTACAGCAAGGGCAGACATAATCCTGAGGAATAGCACATTGTCTTCTGCCTGGGCATGTTTATTTTAGTTTATTGTCACGTGTACCGAGGTAGAGTGGAAAGCTTTTTTTTTGCATAATATTCAGTCAACGGGAAGACAATATATGATTGCAGCTTTCTGTATGCAAGGCTGAATGCCACAACATCAGGGCACTTGAATTTTTGTGACATTATCCCTGCTTGTTTGTTTCTGTCTTAATTTTCTCTGGAGGTGGTGAACATGCCCAGCCTGACCTCGTATGTGTATCCTTCTGCTCTGCATGTTGCAGCTCCTACATTCTTCTGCCAATGTTTATTTTCTCACTAACTAACTGCTCCCATTACATCATAGACCAGATAACCGTGTTTACAACTTATCCCTGTTTTTACCCTTCCAGAAACACCCCCTCTCTCACTCCCCCTACAGCTCAGATGCTGTTTAACTCCTCCCCAGTTCAGATGAAAGGCCTTCAGTCTGGAATGTTAACAGTTTCTATTCTCTGAGAGTGGTCAAGAGGAGGTTGCTTGCATTGGAGGACTTTAGGTATGGAGTCATACAGCTTGGAAACAGGGCGTTCAGCCCAACCTGACCACGCTGACAAACATGTCCCACCTACACTAGTCCCACCTGCCTGTGTATGGCCCACATCCCACTAAACCTATCGTATCCATGTATCAAGTATGCAAAATTGGATTGGCTGGACTTGCTTTCCCGAGAGGGAAGGAAGCTGAGGGATGACCTAATAAAAGTATATAAGATTACGAGAGGCATAACAAGTTATGTAATCAAAATCTTTGTTTCCATGGTAGGGACATCAAAAATAAGGCATGACCTGCTGTATATTTCTAGCATTTTCTGTTCTATTCAAAAACACATTTAATTAAACATTAAGACATTTTAGCTTAATGGAAAGAGATTATATGTGTTGCCATGGAAAGTCGACCAAAGATTTAAACACAAGTCAAACAAATATAGATTTAAAAGGTTATGACATGTTAATAATTAGCAAAACTTTTATATTAACTCTGCTAATGCATTATTACATTCTGCCAGAAATGTGAAATCTAGGGTCAGATGCATTGCCGTACCAGCTCTAATTATAAAATGTCATAATATTCACTAATGCACTACACTGTTCAATAGGGAAGTCAACTTATAGTTCTGAAAAAGCAACAAAGGATAGTGCATGTTAGCCTCAGTGGGATTCCGAACAGAGGGAGCATTTAGCAGCAGAGCATTTAACACTCTCCAACAAGAATGATTAAGCATGTTAACAGTTTGTATGTATGCACACGAGGATTTGATAGGTGTATTTAATGTGCGTAAATTGCAGTCAGTACACTTCTCCACCAAGTAAAGACCAATGTAGCTTATAACCCAATGGTATGAACATTGCATTCTCCAGTTTTAGGTAACTACAACACCCCCCCCCCTCTTTCTTTTACCACCTCTCTCTTCCCTATGGCCCACCTGGACTCACACCTACTTCTCCGCTCCCTCTCTTCTCCCACTTACATACCTTCCTCTAGCTTCACAAGTGCAACTTTTCAATCCTTTTGTCTCACACATTCTGTCTTCCTGTATCCATTTACCAGGCTTTGCCCATCCCCTCCTCTCTCCCAGCTTCTTCGCCACTCCACCACATTGTTCTGACCCGAAACATCATCTATCCATGTATTCCACAGATGCTGTCTACCCATTGAGTTATTCCAGCATTTTGTATATTTTTTTGAAGACCAGTTCAATAGAGAATAGATGAGAAAGTCAGAATAATCATCAACCTGAATTGTTATTCTTTTGATCATCTCTCCACAGATTCTGCCTGACCCGCTGAGCATTTTACCATTTTATGTTATTAAATACAGATCTATGCCAGCAAATAATGCTAGATTTAATGAAATGAGAGATTGACAAAAAATATTAGCTTTTGTAACAACCCTTCAATATAGGGAATCTATAATGTAGAACTTACAGACATAAATATGCTAAAAATCAACATGCTCTGATTAAATTAAAAAATCATGCAGGAATGACAAATAAACTTCAAACTGCAAAGATAAAAATAATTGCCTCCACAAATCATGCACAGAGTATGGATAATTGGTTAATTTGGCTGATAATCAGAAGATATAGAAAGGAATAGAAAACAGCAAAGTGGTTCAAAATATAATGAATTAAAACTAAATCAGACTCCTAATAAACAGAAATTAATTCATATTTATTAATGATAATCAAGTAAAAATGATGAACACCACGCAAGAATGATAACAGAAGTAAAATCAATGACTTTGATAGAAATGAGATAAAAGTCCAAATCAAATAAATGTGGCTCAACACATAAGGGATCAACAGTGACAGAATATTTATCCCTGAATGTTGAATCAAATCAGGTACAAGATTTAGGAGGCAAAGACCATATAACCATATAACCATATAACAATTACAGCACGGAAACAGGTCTTCTCGGCTCTTCCAGTCCGTGCCGACCATTTATTTTCCCCTAGTCCCATCTACCTGCACTCAGACCATACCCCTCCATTCCCTTCCCGTCCATATACCTATCCACTTTACTTTTAAATGTTAAAATTGATCCTGCCTCCACGACTTCTGCTGGAAGATCATTCCACACAGCCACCACTCTCTGAGTAAAGAAGTTCCCCCTCATGTTACCCCTAAACTTCTGTCCCTTAAAAGACAACAAAGACTTTGTTGTCTTTGTTGTCCCTTAAAAGCCAACAAAGACAACAAAGATGGAGAGCAATGGGTAAGTATCAACAAATTATAACCGAGACAGTTTGGTTAGCTGAATTGTGAAAAGGGGGAGATAATGGCTATGGGCAATTTCACTTTCAGTTACCTCACCATCATTGTGGACACTTATCAAACTTGAGAAATATCTGTACTTCAATATATTAGAAAAGAGAAGCATTTGGACTCAGAAGGAAAAAGTCAACCTCATTGATTTGCTGAAGTCACATCTTAGGATTACAATTAAGATATAACATAATGAACCTTGGCTTCCAACTGGCATTTTACCAGGATTCTGATGAAACTCATTAAATGAATTTTAGTTAGGCTAATGGGAATTCAGATAAGAATGCTATTAGTTTATTATTGTCATGTTTACAGTGAAAGATTGTGTTTTGCATGATTTCCAGTCAAATCATATATATGATTACAATCAAATCATACTTAAATACAACAGGTAGTGCAAAGGGAAAAGTAAACAGAATGCAGAATACAAAGTTACAGCTATAGATAAAGTGCAGATAAAAAATGCAGGGTGATTAAGAGTTTGGGGCAGCGTCTTTAGTTAATGAGAGGCTTGTTTGATAACAACAGGGAAGAGGTTTTTCCGGAATCAGATGGTCAATGCTATGGAAAGATTTTCTTTAAACTGCAGGGAAATGCAATGAGCATTTATTGGAGCAGTTACATTGGAGTTAGGGGGGAAAACTAGGTGAAGTCTCTTCAGTACAGGAACTATTGTTGCTTCTTAATTAGAGCAACATTTTATGAATTTGTGGGGTAGTACGAGGAGGCATAGATTCAAATTCATGAAGTATTCAGACTTGCATCCTTGAGTCCTTCACAAGACTGACAATTGGAAAGATATCTCAATTGAATAGCGGATACATAGTCATAGAGTTATAGAGTGATACGGTGTGGAAATAGACCCTTTGGCCCAATTTGCCCACACTGGCCAACAATGTCCCAGCTACACTAGTCCCACTTGCCTGCACTTGGTCCATATCCCTCCAAACCTGTTCTATCCATGTACCTGTCTAACTGTTTCTTAAACGATGGGATAGCCCCAGTCTCAACTAAATCCTCTGACAGCTTGTTCCATACACCCACCACCCTTTGCGTGAAAAAGTTACCCCTCGAATTCCAATTAAATCCCATTCACCTTGAATGTATGTCCTCTGGTCCTCGATTTCCCTACTCTGGGAAATAGACTCAGTGCATCTATTCATCTCATGATTTTGTACACCTCTATAAGATCCCCCCTCATCCTCCTGCGTTCCATGGAATAGAGACCCAGCCTACTCAACCTCTCCCTGTAGCCCACACCGTCTAGTCCTGGCAACATCCTTGTAAATCTTTTCTGAACCCTTTCAAGCTTAACAATATCTTTCCTATAACATGGTGCCCAGAACTGAACACAATATTCTAAATGCGATCTCACCAACGTCTTATACAACTGCAACATGACCTCCCAACTTCTATACTCAATACTCTGAGCCTTTTTGACCACCTTATCTATCTAAACCACTTGATCTATCTAGCCAAAAGCCTTTATGACCACCTTATCTATCTGCAACTAGATCTGCAAGAAACCATGCACCTGTACTCCTAGATCCCTCTGCTCTACAACACTACCCAGAGGCCTAGCATGTACTGTGTAGGTCCTGCCCTTGTTCGACATCCCAAAATGCAACACCTCACACTTCTCTGTATTAAATTCCATCAACCATTCCTCCGCCCACCTGGCCAATCGATCCTGATCCTGCTGCAATCTTTCACAACCATCTTCACTATCTGCAAAACCACTCACATTGTATTATCAGCAAACTTGCTAATCTTGTCCTGTATATTCTCATCCGAATCATTAATGTAGATGACGAACAGTAACGGGCCCGGTACGGAACCCTGAGGCACGCCACTAGTCACAGGCCTACAGTCCGAGAAGCAACCTTCCACCATTACCTGCTTCCTTCCCTGGAGCCAATTTGCTATCCATTCAGCTATCTCTCCTTGGATCCCATGCGATCTAACCATCCATAGCAGCCTACAGTGCGGACCTTGTTGAACGCCTTACTGAAGCCCATGTACAACATCTACAGCTCTGCCCGCATCGACTTTTTAGGTCACGTCTTCAAAAAACTCAATCAGTTTTGTGAGACACGACCTCCCACGTACAAAACCTTGCTGACTAGACCTAACCAGCCCTTGCCCATCCAAATGCCTGTATATCCTATCCCTCAAAATACTCTCCAGTAACTTACCAACTACAGATGTTAAGCTCACTTGATCCCAGCTGCCTATACCTGTCCCATGCATCCTTCTTATTTTTTCACCAGCACCTCAATTTCCCTCATCAGCCAAGCTTCCTTATGTTTGCCTGCTTTGCCCTTCACTCTAACAGGGATGTACATAATCTGTGCTTTCGTCAGTACACTTTCAAAAACAATCCACTTGGCCGATGTTCCCTTCCCCTCAAATAACCTGCTCCAGTCAACTTTAGCGAGAGCTTCTCTCATACCCTCAAAGTTGGCTTTGCCCCAGTTGCGGATTTTAACACATGGACTCTCTCCGTACCTATCCATAAATTATCTGCATTTAAGAAGTAACTAGATACAGCAATTGGTGAGGAATGCAAGAAACCTATGATTGCATGAGTTAATATCGGATGAAATATGATGCTCATTTGTAGAGAAGTTTTGGTGCTTGGTATGTTGGAAATCCATGCCAGTTGAAAGCTACTTTACTTAAACATGTTATTTTGTAACAAAATAGTACATGGAAGGTGGGGCCAACTTCATTTTCTTAAAGAAAGACAGAAAATGAACTTAAAAATTGTTGGAAATGAAAGGTAAAATTCACCACATGCATACAAGCTCATGATGATGAATTCAGTAATGTAAATGTTCCAGCAATTCTATTATTTACTTACTCAAATTACCTTTTTTTTTAAATCATCAGGAGAGGTTGGGAAGGCTAGGACTATTCCTTGGAGCGCAGGTGGATGAGGGGTGATCTTATAGAGGTGTACAAAATCATGAAAGGAATAGATCAGGTAGATGCACAGAGTCTCTTATGCAGAGAATGGGAATCACGAATCAGAGGACATAGGTTGAAAGTGAGGGGAGAAAGACTTAATACGAACCTGAGGGGTAACTTTTTCATGAAGGTGATGGCTGTATGGAACAAGCTGCTGGAAGAGGCAGGTAGTATCACAACATTTAAGAAGTATTTGGATAGGTCCATGGATAGGGCCAAATACAGGCAGATGGGAGCTGTGTAGTTGGGACATGTTGGTTGGTGTTGGTAAGTTGGGTTGAATGGCCTCTTTCCACACCATATGCAGTATTAATTTCAGATTTAACAGTTCCAATGGAAGATACTGATTCCCATTATAATTGCACTTCCCCAGGGCGATGGACCAACAATCATGCCATTACCAAGTGAGAATCACTGCAGTCAAACAAATGACCATATTTAGAATTTCTAATTGAAATTAAAAAAAGGACAGAATGTACACATTTAATATTTGGAAAACTATAATTTATTTTGAAAACATTCAGATAATTAGTCAAAATCTTTTCCATTTATTCAATTTTTGATCTGCACCTCCTTCAGAAGACCAGGATTGATTGCCCATCCCTTAGTGGCCTTGAAAATATGTGGTGATCCACCATCCTGAACTGCTGCTGATGAAAGTACAGCTATGGCGAAGGGAATTTAATGATTTCAACCCGGCAACATAAGTGAAAGACAGGTGTCGTTTTTCTTTGTTACTGAAGAGAACAAGAAACCCTCCTAATTGTTAGAAAATGTTGTGTAAGTTTTGTGGGCCATCCTGATAACTCACTCTGCACATGTGTGCCATTTAATTTTACCTCCTTATCAATCCAACAAGGGTGGAAGGAAATGAAATGAGCATGAAGGGATAGGCAGGACCTAGGTTGGCGATTAGTCTCACAGTAATTGTAATGTTTGTCATACATTATTTAAATAGACAGATTAAATATCTGATTCTTTGTGTAAGAAGAATAAAGAAAGAGATAATGCATGCAGTATGCTCCCCAAACTGTCAGTTTCATTTAAATATATTGTTAGATAAGGTAGGAGTTGACAGATAATTAACAAGAGTTAAAATTATATTCTGGAGTTCAGTTTATTTAAATTGTGGCAATGTTAGGGTAATCTTTGCCAAGCTTTTTTTTTTCGGTGATAATATCACTTGGGTAGAATCCATAACAAAAATGGAGTCTTAACTGACCATGGGGTCAGTCCCTTCTACTTATAATGTTGATGGATAAATGGCCCAAATAAAATAGTGTAGTTAGGAACTGCAGATGTTGGTTTACACTGAAGATAGACACAAATTGCTTGAGTAACCCAGCAGCATCTCTGAGGAAAAAGGATGGCTGGCTTTTCGGGTTGGGAACTTACTCAGACACATTCCGAAATGCCACCCATCCTTTTTCTCCAGAGCTGCTGCCTGACCCGCCGAGTTACTCCGGTACTTTGTGTCTATCTTCCAAACAAAATAGTAATGTATGGAATTTCATGAGTGGAATGATTTCGTCTTGCTACTGTGGCAAGAGCGGATCCTGCTCCGCTCGTTGCCTGCGCAGTACAAATGATTTTTTGGGCCAACTTTCAAGCATTTGAATGGGCTCAACTGTGGATAGAAATGTGACTTCAGTGAATGTACAAGAAAGAAAGAATGAAGAAAAAAAGAAAAGAAAAACAACTTTATTTGCATTATACAACTTTGATCTTAAAACTGTCATCAGTCACTCTAATCCATGCTTCCATTAGCGATTCTAATACAGACTGAGTTCCATTTGTGGGCATCACATATTTCATAATATGGCTGATATAGCCCTGTGTGATGTCATTACAGATGATTACAACATCATTAAGGAAGTGTATTACAAGGTGGTTTGATAATTATATCAACTTGTCAGGAAAATACTTCAGAATATTGTTAGGCTTTATATAAAGAAAGCCATTTTCTTGGAGTAAAACATTCTTTTCAGAAAAGAAAGAAGGGCATTAAGATTAACAATGAGACATTATCTCCTTAATTATATATTCCATACTAAAGAGGACAAGGTTACAAAGTTAATCATAAATATGGCCAATGCAATTCTCTGACAGAACATTAATGCCTCTTTTATCCAATAAAGTGTTATTGTTTTAGCTGCAAATTACAGTGGATTTATGAAAGTCACAGTAAATCTATGTGAGATAAATTAATCTGTATTGACTGCTCAATGTAGGTCAGCCTGGAAGATTGGAGATCACCAGAGTAAAACATGAAAATACACAGCATATTACCATGCCAAATCTCCAGATAAGAATTTTCAATAAATGAGATGCTTTATTGAACTACAGCCAGAATAGTCCTTGCTTGCTGACCTAGATACATTTACATACAAGATGTAACGCTTTTAAACCTCAGTTTATTACAAATGTTAATGCTAAAGCTAAAACTTGTAATTTGAAATAACCTAGAGCAAGGTAAGAAATATTAATTAAAATGTTTAAATTTAGGTAAAGTTTCATTGGCAATAATTCAGACATTGCCTTCGATGTAGATTTCACATCAGGTGTTTCATTTTATTTTGACTTATTTCAGCTTATTTCTAAACTTTGACGGACTTCAGGCAAGTCGAAGGAGGAAAAAAGGAATTTTGAAGAAGCTTTATAGTCCTATTAAGTCCCATAACTGATTAAAATCCCTATAGGATTTATCTTTCACTCATGGAATGAGTTGCCAAAACCTAAAATGCCTTCAGTGTGACAGGATTAGTAGCAAATCCTATGAGAAGTGGCTGGTATATCTGATCCATTGTATGGTGGGACAATGGCCAAGAGGATTTTCAAGACTGCACCTTTTCTATTTTACTTCTCAATAACATACAAGGGATCTAAAAATAACTGCAAGGGTTACCCCATCTTGTTTTCAATTCAATTCTAATAGAAAATCAAGGGATTTAAAATCAGCTGTGGTTTGTTCCTTGCCGATTTTGAAGAACTAGCCACAATAACGTAATTATCTTTAAATTTTTCCCTTTTCTGGTCAGATTCCTTCAAATTTCTTTTGTTAAATGAGGTGATCATGGATCGAGGACAATAATCTAATGCAGAAACCTAGGTGATTTTTTTGCTCTCTAATCAAGGGCACAGTGACCCATTGTACGGACTTGCCGGACTTTGTCCCACCCCCACCTCTGTTCCAGCTTTCTTTCCCCCACTTTAATCACTCTGAAGAAGGTCCTGACTGAAACATTGCCCATCCATGTCCTCTAGAGATGCTGCCTGACCCACTGAGATACTCCACCACTTTGTGTGTAATGGCCCATCATACCATTACTTTAATAAATAAAAATTGATTCAGCATACTCTGGTTATCATTTTTTCCGTTAGCCTTAGCTGACATGGTTCAGCTATCAAGAGAGCTGCAAACCACATGATGTGATTCAGACGGATTTGGGATTTACTGAGACCAAAGCATTTGTAGCATAAAGGTATTCTAATTTGGAATTCACTCCTAATGCCTCAATCAATAAACTGCTACTATGATAGGAAACAAATTGGCCAGTGGAAGACTAGCAACCAATTATGCAGGGCTTGTAATGCGTAAAATATTCCACCCTGCATTTCCAAAACTGTTATATAAACTTGGTGATCCTGGGTTTGAGACTAAATAATTTATTTGGAGGTACAAATAATTTTTTTGTGACAACAATTTCATTTAAAACAGTAATCATGCAATTACATCAAAATCTCCAGAGAAAATAATAGCCCAGTGTGTTTTGTGTAAAACCAAGGCAATAAAGATATACATATTTATATAAACGGTAACATTGTTGTAACCAACTATGATAAAACAACACAATAACGTTGCATATCTTCTCTCAGTGTTTATTTTAATTCAACTGTAAGGTGATGTTACAAACTCGAGCTATGCTGTCACAATTGACAACAACACTAATAATATAGCACAATAAAGATGAAAGTAAAGCCTGAAAAATGAAAACCTGAAATAAAAACAGATTGTTGGTAATATATAATGGAATGACACATCCTGCATCTAGCTTGTCCAGTCCTTTTATAATTTTATATGTGTAGAAACATATAAAATTATAAAAGGACTGGACAAGCTAGATGCAGGAAAAATGTTCCTAATGTTGGGCGAGTCCAGAACCGGGGGCCACAGTCTTAGAATAAAGGGGAAGCCATTTAAGACTGAGGTGAGAAAAAACTTTTTCACCCAGAGAGTTGTGAATTTATGGAATTCCCTGCCACAGAGGGCAGTGGAGGCCAGGTCACTGGATGGATTTAAGAGAGAGTTAGATAGAGTTCTAGGGGCTGGTGGAGTCAAGGGATATGGGGAGACGGCAGGCACGGGTTATTGATTGGGGGTGATCAGCCATGAACACAATGAATGTTTTATTGTTTCTATGATGATGCCCTTCACCAAAACAAGAACATTGCGTTTTTTTTCATGTTGATTGGTTCTGCAGTTACAATGAGCCAGATCTTACAGCTTGCAGCCAGTGTGTCCTAATTAAATAGCTGTATACATGATAGTAAGTCCAAGCATACCACACATGCTACGAAACAGATATTCCAGACTTTCTGATGAATGTCAGCATGGGTTTTATAGATTAGAAATGGTTCAGGATCTGATATTTTTTCCCAGGTTAGAGATTTCTGAAACTAAAGGGCACAGGCTTAAGGTGAGGTAAAAGATTTAAGATGAACGTCACAGGCAACTTTTCCCACTCAGAGGGTAGTTCATATCCAGAATGAGCTGCCAAAGGAAGCTGCAGAAGCAGATACAATTATGACTTTCGAAAGATACGTAAAAATATTTATGGATAGGAAACTTTTAGATCGATATGGACCGAATGTAGGCAATATGGGGGGAAGCTTAGAACGACCTCTCCAGAATGTCAAATTGGTCATCATGAACAAGGTGGGCCGATGGACATCCTTCCATGCACTAAGACTCTATGATCTGTTACTGGTTCCAGTGGAGAGTATGGAGCTTATGTTTCATTGCTTTAAAAAATATTGCTCTTTAAGTTATACTTTAAATGATTTATTTTTTATGTTAACTTTTAAACATATTTCAAAATTGCGTTCAGCAGTTTTACATATATCCATGTTATTAATATCTGAAGAAGGGTCTCGACCCGAATCGTCATCTATTCCTTCTCTCCAAAGATGCTGCATGTCCCGCTATGTTACTCCAGCATTTTTTGTCTATCTTTGATTTAAACCAGCATCTGCAGTTCTTTCCTACACATCCTATCCATGTTATTAATGTTTACAGGGGTATCGTAGGAATTTTCTCACTAAACCAGCAAAAGTGTTTGAACCATACTGTCGGAGTCTGGGAATCTTCAGGCCAGTAAGATAGGCCCTCTGTACCTGGAGTATAAAACTGATAGCATGGGAACATTGTGATCAATATGTAACTATAGATGGAGGTTTATATCAAAGATAGACACAAATGCTAGAGTAACTCAGCAGGTCATGCAGCATTTCTGGAGAAAAGGAATAGGTGACGTTTTGGGTCGAGACCCTTCATCAGTCTGACCCACTGTTGTTAATCCTGGCCAAATTGGAGAGGCTAGGACGTTAAAATTGAGTAAAGGCTTCTGGGCTGCTAGGCCATTTGGTCAATTTAAAAGTGCTTTCTGTAGAAATGGGACAAGCTGCATAGTGGTGCCAGTTTGTCTAGAGCCTAGATCAGAGCTGCAGGAAGAATTGGGAACATCTGCAGACCCTGGCAATTAGGAGCAAAATGCATAGAATGGATTGTATGAATGAAAACCAGACATACACATTGTAAATAATGTTGCAAAGCTTTACTTTGCTGAATGTTGATTGGATTAAGTATTAAGCCTTGTCTGGTTTTCTTGCACATCAGGGCACTTGTTGCGATTAACGTTTCCTCTGAGAAACACTGTTTGAATAAAATGTATTAGCCACTGTATTATTGGGTTAGGGAAATGTCTGTCATATATGGGTTAATCGATATCTGTAATTGGATTGTAAAGAGACCACCCCCATGTGGTTCGGCCCCTCGAGGCCCGGGGACCTATAAAAGTCCACTGCCATGAGGTCCTGTGTCGTTCTTCTGGGCGAACACTTAGGACTGTGTGACCTTCTGGAGTGTCTCTGTTTGAGCGAGGCCAAGTGGGCTTGATCAGGCAGATACAAGGATCAAAGCCACAGTGGTTAGGTACAGTAGTTGAACTGTAATTGTGTTTTGTCAAAATAAAGTTTAGATGCGCAAGTGCTTGACTCGGTGATTTTTGACTGAAACTAGACTGGGGGGAAGCTTAGAACGAGCAATTTACACCGTTCCTACAGAATTGTGATAATTGCCCATTTTTTCCGTTTTTTTTAGTTCTGGTGTCGCAGATTGGAGAAAATTATAATGATAAAGTTGGACAATGAAAGCAAGTCATTTCAAGAGTCAGAACAGAATATTTATGCTCATTGAAAGAGGATTTGCTGGTACCTACAGAAGAACATCCCAGAAACAGTCTTCCCCTGAGTAAACACTTCCAGGAAAACTAAGAATAAAGCGGCATAGCCATGACTTAAATAACGAACAACTAGGTTGACATAGTAATGCAGCTAGTAGAGCCATTACTTTGTAATACCAGAGACCTGGGTTTGATTCTGACCCACGGGTGCTGTCTGCATGGAGCTTGCACATTCGCCCTGTGACCACATACATTTCTTTCAGGTGCTCACAGTTTCCTCTTAGATGCCATAGATGTCTAGGTTGGTACATTAATTGGCCACTGTAACTTGTCCCTATATTGTTAGGGAGTGTTAGAATCTGGTGGGTGTTCATGGGAATGTGAGGAGATTAAAACATCAGATTAATGCAGTATTGGTATAAATGAGTGGTTGATAGTTAGCAAAGACTCAATAGGCCAAAGGGCCTGTATTGTGTTGTATCTTCCAATCTCCATTGTCAAGTGGATCATCGTGTACACATAGCAAACAATCCCCAGTCCTTTATACACTAGCTTGCTATTCACAACTAAATGTTCTACCTATACATTGGCTGGATAGATTTTGATGTGTAAATTCCTTTCATCATCTCTAAAATAATAATCATTTCGTTTTTTTCTTCGTTATACAACTGGTGATCTCTAGCTTGAAGACATTATGTGTTCTTTCCAACCCATATAAAATTATTTAAAAAATCTGCTCCACCTGGCCTAACAGTGGAAAAAAAACCTTAAATATATTGCCATGAATACACTGCTTAGTTCTGTTGTTGTCACGACAGGTAAATCAAAGGAGAGTTTCAAAATGACTAGGGGCATCCCAAAAGATGGCAGAAATCCCATTAATGGGCTTATTGGGAATTACTTCAGCCAGGAAACATACTTGTTAACAATGTACCTTTTCCATTTCTGACATAGCACAAACTCACACCTCATTGAACAAGAGTGTAATTTTTGGCACACACAAGGAACTGTGCCAAGGGGTTTCTAGAATCTGCACTAATCTTAAAGCTGTGATGCTCAGTGGATTCGGAATTTATTAACCTTTGCACAACCAGCAGCATGAATGCTTGTTGAAAAAACATTTGAGTACAGTACACCATATTTCCATTGTTGTCAGGATTATGGCACAAATGGCTGCTAGCATTTTTTTTCTCCCATTAATTGTTTAGTTTATTTATTGTCACGTGTACTGAGGTACAGTGATAAGTTATAAATAATGTCCCATCACATTAAGCTAGCATCCGTCAATTTGATTTTCAATAATGGTGAAGATGGATTCAACTTTGTCACCTATTACATAATGGAGCAAAATTCAAACTGTTGCCAATATTCTTATTTGCCATCTATCTGTGCAATTGTAGCCTGGTTTATGTTTGTGTTTATGTTCTGCATTATAAATATGACATTTTTGTGCCAGTATACTCTACCAGCTACCTGGCTGCTCTGCAGTAAACCACTAGTCAGACAAAATGTGCACATCATTGGTCCAACTGGTCCATACATGCATTAAGTCTGTTCCTCATTGAATGAAAATAATATTTTTTCACTTTCTTTTAATTCTTAGAATTGCTTTTAATTAATTTACATCAGTTATAAAATGTATTAGTTTAATCTTTTTAATATAACTTTTGTTAATTCCTTACATTATTTAAATGTTTTACACAATGCTGAGAAATATATTCTGCATTCTGTATCTTCCCCATTGTTTTATCTGCTGCATTTGAGTTAAACTTGATTATATTTATGTATGGTACATCTGATCTGTTTTGATAGCATGCAAATCAAAAGCTTTTCACTGTACCTCGCTACATGTGACAATAATAAACCTATACCATTACCTGAATGAGCAACATTCACTACATTTAAACAGTACTTTGTTGAGCACTCTGTATTTTAAGATTTGGGCAATAAAATTAGGTCCAATCGTTATTCTTTCCTGAATGTTCCTTAGAAGCTGTACATTTTTATGGCTTTGAACTCCTTTCTTATTCTGGTGAAATTTCAATGGGATATTTTCAGTTCCCTTAATTAGGCAAACTTCAGTCTAAAATGTGGCATTTCTTCAGTCTATATGATGATGACAAATTGGAGGGAATAGTGACAACTAAGGGCGCCTATATAAATAATAAGAAAACATATCTAGATTTGCAGAGTAGGCATATAATTGGTGAATAAATTTAAATATAAATAAGTATGACGTATGATCTTGTTTGATGAGAAAAATGAAGTTGTATGCATCTGTATTTGTAAAACAGAAACTTAAATGAGATAGAGCAACAAAGGACTGAGTGAGTACAAACCAGCAAAAGTTGTGACACAGATTAATGAACCCATTTGGCGCAGCAGTAGACCTGGGATTAATCCAGGTGCTGTCTGTATGGAGTTTGTACGTTCTCCCCATGAACTGTGTGGGTTTTCTCCGATATCTTCGGTTTCTTCTCACACTCCAAAGACGTAAAGGTCTGTAGGTTAATTGGCTTGGTAAATGTAAAATTTACTGAGAAGCGCGGAGGGGTATGGAGTCGTGCGCGGTATCGCATGGAGCTTCGAAATTTTGTAGCGAACGAAATCTTCGAGCGCCACCGGCCTGTCGCGTAACTGACGGGCAAAGTGGGACAGGCTCAAGACCCTGGTGCAATGCAACGTCTCACCTTTCAACAGCAGCAGTAGTAGGCAAATGATCGCCGAGCTCGGCCTGGGGCTCACGGCCGTTGCAGATCCGGTCCGCCCCCACTTCTACTCCCAGAACAGGGCCAAGAAAATTGAAGATAGACACAAAATGCTGGAGTAACTCAGCGGGACCGGCAGCATCTCTGGAGAGAAGGAATGTTTCGGGTCAAGAACCTTCTTTCAGACTTCAGAAGAGTCTCAACCTGAAACATCACCCATTCCTTCTTTCCAGAGATGCTGCCGGTCCAGCTGAGTTACTCCTGCATTTTGCGTCCATCTTCAAATGATGTCACGCGCTCCAGACGGCTGTGCGGACGCATGAAGACATGTGCGGGACTGTCGTGCCTCAACGCTAGATGCAGGAAGATTGTTCCCGATGTTCCCCGATGTTGGGGAACTCCAGAACAAGGGGTAAGGGGGAAATCGTTTAGGACCGAGAAGAGAAAATCATTTTTCACACAGAGAGTGGTGAGTCTGTGGAATTCTCTGCCACAGAAGGTAGTTGAGACCAGTTCATTGGCTATATTTAAGAGGGAGATAGATGTGGCCCTTGTGGCTAAGGGGATCAGGGGGTATGGAGAGAAGGCAGGTACAGGATACTGATTTGGTTGATCTGCCATGATCATATTGAATGGCGGTGCAGGCTTGAAGGGCCGAATGGCCTACTCCTGCACCTATTTTCTATGATTCTATGATTTTCTATGAACGCGACCACGTAAGTGGGACAGGGGCTTAATTCATTACACAGACAAAAATTTACACTTACTCCATTTACACTTCATGCTGCCTCAGAAAAACGGACAACATAATCACATTTTTTCACCACAGTTATTTCCTTTTAGAGAGTCATAGAGTGATACAGTTGGAAACAGGCACTTTGGCCCAACTTGCCCACACTGGCCAACATGTCCCAGCAACACTAATCCCACCTGCCTGCGCCTGTTTCATATCCTTCCAAACCTGTCCTATCCATGTACATATCCAACTGCTTTTATTAAAAAAATGGGATAGTCTCAGCCTCAACTGCCTCCTCTGGCAGCTTGTTCCATACACCCTCCACCCTCTGTGTGAAAAAGTTATCCTTCAGATTCCTACTAACTCTGTGCATCCTGTTTCTCTCTGCTTCTTTTATGCAGAAAGCATGAAAGATAGATCAACCATGATTGACTGTGTAGTCAATGGCAGTGTAGACGATAGGCAGAATGGCCTAATTCTGCTCCTATCACTTATGATCATATGATCTTATGATCTGATGTACCATCCGTCACTAGGAGCTTATTCTCTTCTGTTATCGGATATCTGAATGGTCCTACCATAAACTAGGGTATAGTCCCAATTTTCCAACCTACTTCATCGGACATTGGACTTTTTCTCTGCAATTGTAAAGCTACAATGATAAAACACTATATTCTGGTATTTTTTCTCTTTACCTGTGAATTTGTGTATAACTTGATATTATTCATGTACAGTACTATCTGGTTTGATAGGCTAGTATACAAACAAAAGTTTTTCACTGCACCTCGGTACATATAATAAACAATATGACCATAATAAACCAAGACCTATACCGAGTTATACATTTACGTGTAATGTTATCTAAATTAATGTCATCAATGAATCCATGAAAGTACAGCTATTTTTGATTCTGGCAGTGGTTATTAAAGTTAAATAACTGAGGAATTTACCCAAATGGTAAAAGCAAGCTGGATAAAACACAATACAAAGTTGTATCTAATTCAGTCAGTGGGAGAAATCAAAATTACTCTACAGAACTGCTAATAAAGGGCCTTTCCCACTTGGGTGACCTAATCCGCGAATCCAGAATAGTGCCTTCAACCTTCCAGCTCGAGGGCACTCACCTGGAAAGCCTCGAGCTGGATCGACCGGCCGCGTTGAAACCGCGAGCTGGATCGACTGAACCGCGAGCTGCATCTACCGACCGCACACACACACACACAAACACATCGCGAAGGTGGGGGCCAGGGACAGCGGAGGAGCGCTGTCTGCGCGATGAAGGGGAAGGTAAATGGCTGCAGGTTGGGGGGGGGGGGGAGAGGAGGGAGACAGAAGGGGAGAGAAGGAGTGGAGACACTTTTAAGAAGTATAATAAAGTTTAGCGGGCATTTTATCTGCCGGTCGGTCTTCCTGGGTCGTGAAACTCCAATGAGCCAATCAAAATGCCCGGTCAGCGAAGGAGATGGCCTACGGCTGCCTTTGACTGCTAGTAAGTAAATCGCGACCCCGCTCCACTGCACTACAAGTGAAAAAGACCCATGCCGACCAAATTTTACTCGCAGAACTGTTTTCAATATGCTGCAAAATGTTCCGCGACCTAGCTGAGGCTGCGAGTAGGCAGAAACCTCCCTCGAGCGGTAAGGAGAGTTCCAGCGACCTCCTAGGACCTCGTGTTACCATGCTGCGAGTTTGAGTCCAGGGAAAACTCTTCTGAACTCGCAGGTTAGGTCGCCCAAGTGAGACAGCCCCTTAACATCTCATCCCAAACAGCATCATTCACATGGCCTTAAATGACTTGCAATAAAACAGGCATCTGCTGAGCTCCGTGGAATTTAAAAGTAACTGATTTGTCTCATCCCTCTCCCCGGCACTGAACCGATACATATATCCCATATTTGGCTCTTTGATGTTACGTTTGCTGCTAAACAAATGTCACAAGGCCAATTGTCAGCTGTTTGCATGTTGCAAACAGCATTCTGGCATGACAACATTTTTTTCAAAATCAGGTCCCAGATTCACAAATGGACCGTTTAAGCCATAAAACTCATAACTATAATCAAACATGTTATTTTTGTCGAAGAGTTGATGTAGATGCGGTAAATTATTACCAGCAGATGTGCTTAAACCAAGGAGTTAGTGTACATAACCTATGCTCAAGTGATCGCTTTGTCACATTAATTAAAAGCACTGATGGCAGGGATATGTTCCAATAGGGAGAAATGACTTCAACCCTGCTTTTATAGTGCTCGCTACCTTGTGCTGAAGGCCTGTCTGATTACTATTGTCCCTGAATAAACAGAAGACCACCCGGTTGCCAAGCAACCAACCATGTACTTGTCTTGCAAACGCAAGTGACAAAAGCCCAAGCATGATGTGTGTCATTTCTTTGAACCACCACGGACTATGTGTGCTCATGTCACTCTAATCTAATTTGTAGTTTTATAAAACGTGCACAAGCACAAAGAAACTATTCCACCTCCTCATCTATTATAAAAGACACATATTAAATCCATAACCAAATGGCCCTGTCAAAACTTAATAAGTATATTTAACCCCTATGAATGTGAATGCAGATGACATTTGGCTTCTTCATTTCTATTAAAATTCTTTACAAACTTCTCAGGCCACCACTTTAAACAATGCCAAAATAAAACAAGATCTGTTTCATTTTGAGCAAAAAAAGAACAAGGTTTGATTCAAAGAAATAGATCAGTGGATTATTTTAAAATAGTATTGATTGATATAAAGGTTGCCTGAATTGCAGTATGACAATGGTGGTTTAATACATTTAAATGGGTCTTCTATTTCCAATGATAAAATTATCATTTCTAACCACTTTCCAAGATCAATATATTGCTGGAAGAAAGTGTAATTAACTAAAATTATAGCATATAATTACGCTGGGATAAGAGAACTTAACTAAAATCATAGGTAGATCACAAAATGATGTAGTAACTCAGCAGGACAGGCAGCATCTCTGGAGAGCAGGAATGGGTGGCATTTCAGGTTGAGATCACAAAATACCATGGAAAGGCAATACTACAGCCACTGTAGAGCCTGCATAACACTAAAACTTGACTCCGATAATACTGCACACAAACGTGTTATTCTTTATTTCCCCTTGGATAAATGTTTCACATCAGAACCTTAAACTCATTATATACACCCTCCTTGCTGAAATGCATGTAATTGAAATTGTTGGCATAATCTATTAGACCATCTAGTTTTGCAACACTTGCACCTTCAGAATGGTGAGAAGGAATTATTTTTGTCAGAGGGTGGTGAATCTGTTGAATGCATTGCCACAGATGGCTGTGGAGGCCAAGTCAATCGATATTTTTAAGACTGCGAATGAGAGATTCTTGATGAGGAAGGGTATCGGGGTAATGGGCGAAGGCAGGAGAATGGGGTTGAGAGGGAAACATAGATCAGGTATGATTGAATGGCGGAATAGACTTGATGGGCTGAATGGCCTAATTCTGCTCCTCGAACTTCTACATTTATGAACATAGCTGGATATACTGAGGAAGGTGGCATTGGAAGATACAGAGTGCTGCAGTAGCTCAGCGGGTCAAGAAGCATCTTTGAAAAACATGGATAGGTGATGTTGCAGATCAGTACCGTTTTTAGCTGAATTAATCCAGCACTACGTGTCATTTTTTGTAAACCAGCATCTGTAAATCCTGAAGAAGTGTCCTGACCGAATGAGTCAATTGATCTGCTTAGAATGTGTTTGAGGAGAATTTTTTCATTTTTTAGGAGAGATTACACATGAAAAATTACTGATAGATTTTATTGGAATCTTTTGTGTAGGTGGTGTAAGAGCTGAGGTCATCACGATCAAGCACCATCTCTTGACAAATATGTGGGTTGACTTTCAACACACCCATGGAGTGAAGAAAATAGATTCCTCAGTGACATGACATTCTTGAATAGTTGATGCACAATAATCACATAGACATTTTTGGCTCGATTTGGAAAGGAGTTTGCTCAGTTCCTATGATTCATATCAGGGCTACACAAATATGAGACATAACATATTTAATCAACTCCACTGGAAAAAATGTTTAGACCACATTTGCACATGACATTGTGTAGAAAGATGGCATACCATATCATTAATATTAAATAATGAGTCATTTTTAATTGTAATGTAGTGTTTGTACACCATTTCATTTCAACATTTTGTACTTAGAAGGAAAGCACTGGTGAAGTGACATTTGATGAACACCCCAATGACTACACAAGGTTTTAACATTGATTGGAGTGGGGATATGGTATAATACTCCTATTGCTCCAAGCATGAGGTTCTGTCCATGATATTTTTTACAATTATGTGAGGAATATTGTCCAAATTTCAACAACTGACATTACATTTATAAAGAAAATACCCCAAAAGATTTTTCTGTGAATGGCCAACTCACACATAAATCTAGAAAGTTTAAGGCACATCAGTTTTATTATTTCCACATTTTAAGATCAAATTAGTTTGCTTCTTTACAAGTTATATTATTCTTGAATTTAGAATTATATATGCCCTGTAGATTATAATAACTTCCTGCTAAATATTAATCATATTTCATGAGAAAAACATAATTTGGAGTTTTTTATTTTAAATTTCCAAATGGAAAATGTATGTTAAAGATTACATAAAATGTACATTTATTTAGAAAGACGGGCTGATTAGGGATAGTTAGTGTGGTTTTGTGTGCGGGAGATTGTGTCTCACAAACTTTGATTGAGTGTTTTGAAGAACTAATCAAGAAGGTTGATGAGGGCAGGTTTGCAGATGTACAGGTTTGTTTGCATGCTATCAGGTCAAAGAAAAGACTATACATGAATACAATAAAGTCACCAATAGTACATGGTTGGAGGATAAAGGGTACAGCATTTAGTGCAGGATATAACATTGAGGTCCGATAAAATCTGATTCAACTCTCATATTGTCTACCGATTTACAATTTATGAGATGCACAAATTATTAGCAGATTGATTGCAATGTGAGGGGTTTGCATGCCTTTGGTTACAAGCAGTGTGGCATCCCAAGGTATTCTGCATGGCTATGACTCAATGTAGGTGAGGTAGGACTGATAATCTCTACTCCAGAGGTGGAATTGCATTCATGAATGTAAGCAGGTTTTTAAATTATACAATGAAAACTGCACAGATAAAGATTTTTTAAAACTGTATATAAGTTTATGTATACCATATATAAGCTTATCCAACATGTATTAGCCCTGAATTTTCTAAATGCCGTATATACCTGGTATGCACTGCCCGAGAGAGTGGTTGACCTGTGTCACTGGTAGGGTTTGAGAAGAGTCCAACCAAACACTTGAATATTGAATATTGACCTCTAACTTCAAGTAACCCTTGCTTTCTCTCTCTTTCCACCCATCCCTAACCGAGTTCTCTGATTAGTTTCACTGTCCTCATGATTACATTTTACTGATTGAATGCCTCATT
Source organism: Raja brachyura (assembly GCA_963514005.1). Next base: position 46,323,979 of record OY740781.1, on the reverse strand, counting down.
GTCACTCAGCTAACAATGATCCATTATACATTTTCCTTGCCCTACTTCGCCTTTGATCTCTCACTTTCACACCTTACCCTTCCATATCTCCGTCTCCTCCGTCTCAGTCTGAAGAAGGGTCTTGACTCGAAACGTCACCCATTCCTTCTCTCTAAAGATGTTGCCTGTCCCACTGAGTTACTTCAGCATTTTGTGTCTATCTTTGGTGTAAACCGGCATCCGTAGTTCCTTCCTACATTCTCAAATCACATTGCCAGAGAAGCCCAGGGACCAAATGCTGGGAGATGGGAATGATATATATGGGTATAGATAGGTATAGATGGGTATAGATGATATAGATGGGACCGAGTGGTCAGTTTCCATCCTGCACCACCTAGAAGTCTATGCTATAGAAAATTCTGGATTATTTTTTAAAGCTGAAGAATTAATTATAATGGGGCAGATCTCACAGGCTGAGTGTATTGATTCCAGAAAGACCTCCCGAGGTTCAACCTTTTAAATAGCAGAAAATCTCAGGCTTTTCGTACGTTTCATGTCAAGCATAGAATTAATAGGGGGAGGGGCACTGAACGAGAGAGAGGGAGAGAGACATGGAGAGAGTGAAACAGGCCCTTCTGCTCACTGAATCCATTTCATCCATCAGCCACCAATTGTTACACAAATCTTTTCCTAACTTAATTTTCTTGCCCCACATTCCCATCAAATTCCATTCCCCTTCCCCTCACTTCCCAGATTCTTCCAGTCATCAAATTGCCAGAGGCAAGTTAGCCTGCAACTCAACATTTTATTTTAAAAGTGGGAGGAAACCAGAGGGCCAAGGAGAAACCCACGTGGTCATAGAGAGAATGTGAAAATCCCACATAAGCAGCACAATGAAGGTCGGCATTGAAGCTACAGTAGGTTGTTGGCGCTATGGTGCAACATTACTACCAGCTGTGCCAGCGTGCTGCCGAATCTTTGACTTCCTGACAGATTCGAAAGATTGAAACCATCAGTTCACTCTGCTGTTAGAGTTTCCATGGAGACTAGCAGCTGAGCACAGACATGCTGGGATTCTCAAGATTATGCTGGGATCATGCCTCTCACATCCCTTCAGTGAGGACTGTAGGTCTAGGAATTGAGGCAGAAGTCAGAGGAAAGCGTTGCTTATTTTGAAAGAATCCCACTTCATTTCATTCCCCTCTCCCAACAAATGGCAATAATTATTTTATTTTCGATTGTGTGCTTTAATTGTAATGGTTTTAAGATGCTTCTCATTGTCAGGGACTTTGCAAAACTGCTAAAACTCCTTCATTATGCTGGACGATTTGCTTGGTCTGAAGCACCAAGAATAACACAGCATGAGGTCCATGTCCTTACACTGCCTGCAAATACATTGCCAACTCATCACTGCTCCACCCTGGATGTCCCAGAGCTACACAGTGGTGCAGCTATTACAGCTGCTGCCTCACAGCGCCAGAGAGCCAGGTTTGACCTTGACCTCGGCAGCTGTCTGTGTGGAGTTTGCACTTTCTCCCTGTGACCGTGTGGGTTTTGTCCAGATGTTCTGGTGTCCTCCCACATCCCAAAGATGCACAGATTTGTAGGTTAACTGGCTGCTGTAAATTGTCTCTAGTGGATGCAAAAATGGGATAATAAAGAACAAATGTAAAGGGGTGATCGATGGTCAGTGTACACTTGGTGGACCTAAGTGCCTGTTTCCATGCTGTATCGCTACACTAAACCAAACCACCATTAAAATCACTACAAACTCATGTTCATTGATCTGATGGAACCAGAACAGCACAAGTGGCCCCAGATTCAGTAACATTTTTAATTCCTCAGCAGGTTATGCACGGGTAACAATTTTACTGACTTCTTTTACAACTTTATTGAAATCTTAAACCTGAATTCAAATAATAAAGTAAGTATTTTTGACAGCCAGGCCAGAGCTTGTTTGTCCCTGACTGACATTTTTATATTAATATTTATTGAGCTGGTGTGCTATGAGTTGTTTGCAATGAAAGATGAAATATGAATGGAAATTGCTCTCAGTTCAGGAGACAACCTTGTGCATACAGGTCCCTTTTTAATGTTTCAGTACCATCTCATCCATTAAATTCAACTGACTTGGATATTCTCAATGTAAGTATTGAGATCCAGCACTACAACATCCAACCACAGCCATTAATTCTAAATTTGCATATAATTCCTAGGCTTATGGGCCTGTCCCACTTAGGCGACTCTTTAGGCGACTCTTTAGGTGACTGCCCGGGACTAATTTTAATGGAATTCACCTGCGACACCTGATAACAACTTACGACAACCTATGGCAGCAAAAATTGTTGCCACTGTCGCCGAAAACATTTCAACATGTTTAAAATTTTGCGGCAGTCGCCTGTAGTCGCCCCAAAAAATCACCTAAGTGGGACAGGCCCATTAGGAAGTTTGGCATGTCTCCAACAACTCTCACCAACTTCTACAGATGCACTGCAGAAAGCAATTTATCGGGATGCATGACAGCACGGTCTGGGAACAGCTCCATCCAAGACTGCAAGAAATTGCAGAGAAATATGGATGCAGCCCACACCATCAGACAAACCAACATCCCTACCAACAAAGAGAGAACAGTCCTGAGCTACTGTTATAGAGTCATAGCTTTATAGAGTTATACAAGGTGGAAACAGCTTGTTTCATACACCCATCACCCTCTGTGTGAAATGTTTGCCCCTCAGGTTCCTACTAAATATTTCCCCCTCACCTTAAACCTATGTTCCATGGTTCTCGATTTCCCTACTTTGGGCAAGAGACTCTGTGCGTTTCCACGATCTATTCTTCTCATGATTTTGTATACGTCTAGAAGATCATCCCTTATCCTCCTGCTCTCCAAGGAATAGAGTCCCAGCCTACTTCATTGGAGGTGCTCGGACTATCTTTGATCAGAATTTACGGGACTTTATCTTACACTAAACATTATTCACATTATTCCCTTCATCATGTATCTGTACACTGTGAATGGCTCGATTGTAATCATGTATTGTCTTTCTGCTGACTGGTTAGCATGCAACAAAAACTTTTCACTGTTCCTCAGCTCATGGAACAATAAACTAAACTCAAACTCAAACGAGAGAACTTTGCTGGGAATTTGAACAAAAATCGATCTGATGGAAGATCTCAGTAGATCAAGCAATATCATAGGGATGGTCAATGGTCAACATTTTCAGTCGAGACCTTGCATCAAGACTATTTTACTTGTAAGTTTGCCACTGGTAAATAATTAATCATTTTGTTCACTGCTGGATCCCAGTACCTTGACTGCGTGTCAGACTATGGATTCAATACACCTGATGTTATGCTTACAAATAGACCCCATTTTTAACTTCTACCCCTCCTCACTAAAAATTGCATTGTGAATTTTGGACAAACATAGAAGGTGTCTGTCTCATCTTCCTAACTGATGGTGGAGTTTAGCCATACAAGTGGTAAGCAAGATTATATTTATCCAAAGACAGAGAGATATGAATCACCCAAAGCTATCCGATGTCTATTCATGGGAAAATTATGTGCGAAAGATGGGCGAATATTGATATTGAATGCAGATATTTGCTTAGTTCCAATGCACAAGATCGTTCCAATGTTGATGTCAGATCTTTGAGCTTGAATATTTGACAACAACATTGGAATTATAATACACTATGAATTTTTAAATCTTAACTTTAAGAATCTAGGCATTTCTAAACAAGGCTTTATTTCCATTCCTCATGGCCCTGAGATGGTGTTATCATGCTTCCTCTTGCACCACTGCCGTTCACCTATTGTTCCCTATCACCTTTTCTTTTGAACGTTGCTGACTGGCATCCCAAACAATGTTAATGGAGGCAGAAGCCTCATCTACATCAAATCAGGTACAAGTAACATTGTTTCTTCCCCTAATACATATTAATAAAGCACTAAGGTTTTCATGAACTCAAACAGATATATGACCACTTCTACAAGCTACATCTTCTCACTTTAATAAAAGCTAAATAAAATTCAAAAAATATGTTCAGGTCTTGGTAACAGTGAACTGAAGATTTTCTGGAATGCATCTTGAACAGGTGACTTTCTTATGTGAATCTACAAGAGAGGTTGTGTATTCCTCCAACAAACTGGGTAAACCAAAGTCTAACCAGTACTGACAACAAACATTGTTCCCCAGCTACCAATTCCATCACTTTCTGACAGCTTTCTGGAGCTGAACTGGGTTATTTACATTGTTACCATATTTAATGTAGTTTAATCATAGGAATGTATAGCGTAGAAAGAGCTACTCTGCCCAATGCATCATGCTGACGAAACATGGAAGCTGCACCTACTTCCAGCTCAGGGGCCATTAAAACTTAAGGCTCTTCAAATGATCATCCAGATACTTTGGAGAGGAGATTTCTATCACACCATCCTTTCAGGCCACGAGTTACAGACCAAAACTATTGGTTGAAAGGTAAACATAAAATCCTTAGCTACTAAAGCATCTTAGAATTGATTTACACCTGTCAGTATTCTGGCAGTGGCCAAGGTAATGCATTGTATAGTTCTCATATGTTTAGAGCTACAGCATAGAAATAGGCCCTTCAGCCCACTGAGTCCATCCTACACACTAGGAGCAATTTTACAGAAACCAATTAACCTTCAAGCCTGTACGTCTTGGGATGTAGGAGGAAACCGGAAATTCCCATATGGTCACAGGGAGAATGTATAAACTCTGTACAGCCAGCACCTGTAGTCAGGATCAAAGCTGGGTGTCTGGCACTGTGAGACAGCAGCTCTACTGTTGTGCCACTGTGCTGCCATTAAAAACAAAAAATGTTCATCCTGATTCAAATATAATATAATTTTCTCTTTACATATTTTTACATTATTGACTTAGGAGGAAAGCAACAGACCCTTTACTCCATACTCCTGTATTCTGTGCCTCAGTCCACACCTCAAGTATTGACTATTCAAATTCACTCCGGGTTGACCTCTTTCATTCTACCCTCTATGAACTTGAAATCTTCCAAAACTCACCCCTCGGCCCTCTGCTTCTTGACATACTGGTTTCTGGTTAGTTTTAAAAATTCCCATTATTGTTCTCAAAATCCTTCATGGTCTCATTTCTCTCCAATCTACTGCATTTAATATTTAGCGTTGGGGTGAATGGCCTTCCTTACTAAGATATACTAATATCTGTCACCCGTTGGTTAATGACGATGTTACATTGGATTATTGTCTCAAATCTTTGATTGATCAGGTCAGTATCATAACCACTCCATTACTGTAAGATCTGTTGAGCAAAATCTCAGAAAAAAATAAAATATAGTTATAGAATCATAAGCACGGAAACAGCCGTTTCAGCCCAACTTGTACATGACAACCAAAATGCTCCATCTACACTAGTCCCATTTGCCCATGTTTCGCTCATATCTCCCTAAACCGTTCCTTTTCATGTATCTTTCTAAATGTCATTTAAATGTTGTTATAGTACCTGCCACAAATGCTTCATTTGGCAGCTTGTTCCATATACCCACCACCCTCTGTATGAAAAAGTTGTGCTTCAGATTCCTATTAAATCATTCCCCTCTCATCTTAAACCTATGTCCACTGGTAATTGATTCCCCTACTCTGGGTAAAAGACTCAGCACGTTCACCTTGTGATTTTATACACCTCAATATACACAGATATGAGTATTAAAGTTAGACACAAAGTGCTGGAGTAACTCAGTGGGTCAGGCAGCATCTCTGGAGATAAAGAAACGTCACCATTCTTTTTCTCTAGAGATGCTGCCTGACTTGCTGAGTTACCCCAGCACTTTGTGTCTAGCTTCAGTACACACAGTACCAGCATCTGCAGCTCCTTTCCACACACTGAGTTGTAATGTGATCCGTTTCATCACAAATATTCACTTTATGTAATAGACTAAATTGTGAAGGATTTTTACCTATCTTATGGCTGCCCATGATATATCCACAGTTTAATACAACTGAATTCTGAAAATCCAACTGTATTAATATTCAAGAGATGCTATACAGGCACGGAGATAATTAACAGTGATTGCATGCATTATCTGAGAAAGCCTCAATTATATTTAAAAACATGATTGATATATAAAAGGCCTAAAACATACTGGTGCTGTAACTTTTATGAATGTTCTATCAAAAATTCAGTGCAATATCAAAGGTTGGAAAATGAAATTCAGGACATACGCATAGAAGGTTAACCAGTAAATGTTATATTGATTAACTCATTTAGGGAGTAGCTCTGAATAGCAAGCCAAGAAAATAAATTAATAGTGACAGGGTTAAACTCGTGGCATGGATGTTTATATATTTATTGAAAAATATGTGCCTATCTCATTGCCATCCATTGGGAAAATGTAAACTAGTACATTTATTAGATATTTAAAACATGTGTTTGGTTTTGAGTGCCAGGAAGACATAACAAAGACTTTAACTTCCTTGAAAATATTTACTGTATTTGCCTCCCTCCTTCTAGAAGTTATAGCTTTAACAAGCTATACAGAGCACAATGGGTTGATATGTTTCTACGTTGAACCAAATTGTAACATTAATATCACTCAGCGTTCTTATTTGGACTGGAGAGGTCTGGAAGATTATGAAAAATTAAATTTTAAAAATGGTGCATTGAATGGGTTTGTGGGATATCAATCACACTTTGTGAAACATATTATTAGGCAGACCACATACAGATTAATTATTAACTGTGAAGAATATTTATTGCATATCTGTGTACAAAAATATAAGCAGTACTTCACTGCTCATTATATTATAACTTTTAATTTGATTCACTCCACTTTGGCAGTGTTCTTCATTGAAATAAAGACTGCAGAATGAAAGCAGCACAAGGCATGGTCTTACGGGTCAGTTATGCCCACCATAAAACGTCCAGGTTTGTTATACAATAAAGTTATTATCTACCGAGCCATCTTATCTCAGTTGATAAAATGGTCCAGTCCACCTCCATTAATTAACACACCATTTGGATCTTTAAAAGACTAAATGATGAATAAGGTTATTCCCTCTGCACAAGAGACAGCATCCCTATCAATTAGTGATTTTCAACGATGGTTTAATTAATAAAATTGATCAGCAGTATGCAGAATTGAGATTTTGTTTTACAAGATACTATTTAAAATCAATGATATCTCTGAGGAATCTCATCAGTGGATCCTATTCCTAAAGGTTAATTAAGGTTTGAGAGCGAATGGGAGGCCAAGATTGGATGATAGACATCGGCAGTTGCCCAGATCATTAAGTGCTAATTAGGTTTGGAACTCTATTGAGCGCAAGGCTCTCCAGTGTTTTACAGTTGCTGGTATTATTGTGTGAAATGCCACAGGTAATGTTGACTATCCCCAAATGTGGAGTCAATTCCTCTTAAGTGCTCTATCCATCTGCCTTGAAATTTTATATACTGCACACAAAATTTAAAAAAATCAATTTGAATGCAGATGCAGGCCGATAATACCAAATGGTGACGGCTTCTTGGTGTTTTCAATTATTTCTGAAGATTGGCATGACATACTGGAGTTAAACACGGATGATAGCTTCTACTTCTTCTAAATTCGCACTTAGAATCCCTCAACTGAGACGTCCAAACTGATCTCATGGAGCAGTCTCCTACTTTTTGCAGCCTGGAGAGCTTGCATTTTTACCATTATGCACTAAACATGGCTAGGTTTAGGGCGTTAGGGTGGCACAGTGGAACAACAGTGGAGTTGCTGCCTTACAGCGCCAGAGACCTGGGTTCAATCTTGACCTCGGGTGCTGTCTGTGTGGAGGTTGTATGTTCTCCCTATGACGCGTGGGCTTTCTTCGGGTGCTCCGGTTTTCTCTCAGATGTGCAGGTTTGTGGTTAATTGGATTCTGTAATTTGTCGCTCAAGTGTAGGATAGATCTAGTGTATGAGTGATTGCTGGTTAGTGTGGCCTCGGTGGGCCAAAGGGCTTGTTTCCATGCTCTCTAAGCTAAGTTAACACTAATGCTCAATTAGAATCCCTTGGGAAAAATACTGCATTAAAAATTAGTCAGAGTTCTGAATAAAGACTGGAAGCCCTATTTCAGTTGTGCACTTCAACTAAACAGAACATATAAATGTGATTGTGGTGAAGAATTGATGGTGTAGACTGCCCAACACCAATGGATTTTCACACACCATTTCTATTTTGGAACTTTTGCCCAACCTGCATCATTCTTGAACTCTGCATCTTGCATATAAATTGAGATTTTGAACCATCTCCTGCTGCAGAGGGATCAATGTTAGACTTTGAGAATTAGTGGTCTGCACATTGAAACCTCAGTCCAAATTCTCACATCTTTGAGAATTCCAAACAACCTTGAGATTAAAATTCATGTCTTGTTTAGCCCCACTTCAGTGGACACTGAAGGCCAATCATTCTCCTATTACCTTGTACATCTGATGTGCAGATACCATAATACTTATTTTGGCCTAAGACTATAAATGCTATGTTTAACTGAGACTATGAAGAATAGTCATTCTAATTGTATGTCTGTACACTGGATATTGATCTTATCTACTTGTGGTTCTATACTTACTTTGACATTAAGCCATGAGCAACTGGAATGCTCACTTTTTTTCTGAAACAGTTAGACAAGTACATGGATGGGACAAGTTTGGAAGGACGTGGACCAAACGCAGGTAGGTGGGACTAGTATAGCTGGGACATGTTGGCCAGTGTGGGCAAGGATCTGTTTCCACAATGTAACCATCACTCTATAACTTTCTCTATGACTCTATGGCTCATTGTGTCCTGGTGTATGAGCAACGTATTCAACACACTTTGATGTGTTTTGTATCATTTTGCAACAACAGTGGTCTTTATATTAATGCAACTTTTTCAACATTAATATAGTTATTGCAGCTTAACTGAAATAAACATCGTACAAGTATAAAAGAGAGATAGATTATCCCATTCACTGTTTCTCATTCTGAACTATCACAATACTTTTTCAAAGCAATCTTACTCATTGCAGCCAAGCCACTTTTATTACAATGCAGATACTTATAAATTGGAAAGGGGGGAAAGAATTAAAAGATGTCACCTGAAATATCAATGAACAATTATGCAGGAGTTATTCTGTCCAATGTACATTTTTTAAGCAAAATAGTTTGATCATTTTAATATATTCAGATTTCCCATCTAAAAGCAACATTAATTGTATGTTTTCTGCCTGCAGCCATTCTAATTTATTTTTTGAAACTTTTGTTAAACATGCTGTGAATGGCAGAGATCTGTTTATAATAATGTTGCTAATATAAATTGAAGACTTGTATTATAGCTGGTTGAGAGATTCAAGTTCCTTGCTGTTAATACTGCCAATGATCTGTCATGGATCAACCACATTGATGCGACAGCCAAGAAGGCACACCAACGCCTTTCCTTCATGAGGCTGAGAAAATTTGGCACATCTCTAATAATTCTTATAAACTACTACAAATATGCCATAGAAAGCATACTATTGGATTGCATCAAACCTGATTTGGGATCAGCTATGCCCAAGACTGCAAGAAATTGGAGAGAGTTGTAGATGTATCTCAGTCCATTACAAACCAAACTTTCCACCATTGACACTGCTTTGAAAAAGCAGCCAACTTAAAAAACCTGTCCCGCAACAATCAATTCCTTCTTCTCACTAGTCCGTTCCAACATGAGGTACAGAAGCTTGAGTGCCCATATCACCAGACTCAAGAACAGTCTCTTCTCTGTTATCCATTAACGTTTATTTTCAGATGGGAGCGGACTTTGTATAAGCCCTCTGGGCTTCCCTTCCCTCCCAGCACTGTATGGTATTATAAATTAATTGTTTGTCTTCTTTTAAGACATGGTGCAAATAAACAATAAATAATAAACAATATCTGCTTTCTGAACGATCCTTCCATAAGTTATAGTACTGTCCGGTTAATCTCAATCCCATTGTGGATCTTGGACTTTATCTATACAAGTTTCATAACAATAGGATTTCAGTATAGGAGTAAAGATGTTCTTCTGCAGTTGTATAGGGCTCTGGTAAGACCACGTCTGGAGTATTGTGTACAGTTTTGGTCTCCTAATTGGAGGAAGGACATCCTTGTGATTGAGGCAGTGCAGCGTAGGTTCACAAGATTGATCCCTGGGATGGCGGGACTGTCATATGAGGAAAGATTGAAAAGACTAGGCTTGTATTCACTGGAGTTTAGAAGGATGAGGGAGGATCTGAAAGAAACATATACAGTTATAAAAGGACTGGACAAGCTAGATGCAGGAAAAATGTTCCTAATGTTGGGCAAGTCCAGAACCAGGGGCCACAGTCTTAGAATAAAGGGGAGGCCATTTAAGACTGAGGTGAGAAAAAACATTTTCACCCAGAGAGTTGTGAATTTGTGGAAACCCCTGCCACAGAGGGCAGTGGAGGCCAAATCACCGGATGGATTTAAGAAAGAGTTAGATAGAGCACTAGGGGTTTGTGGAATCAAGGGATATGGGAGAAGACAGGCACAGGTTATTGATTGGGGACGATCAGCCATAATCACAATGAATAGCGGTGCTGGCTCGAAGGGCAGAATGGCCTCCACCTGCACCTATTTTCTATGTTTCTATGATACGCTACAATGCTGCAAAATGCAATTCTGTACTCTGTATCTTCCCCTTTGCTCTATCTATTATACTTTAGTTTGACCTGATTGTATTTATTTATGGTATATCTCATCTGTTTGGATAGCATGCAAAACAATGTTTGATCTGATATGTGCACAGGTAACCCATCACACAGGATATGGAATCAGAAATGAATCAACTGCAGTATCTTACCTCCTCTAGCTGAGAATGAAACATGGGATTTACAATCTTTTTTGATAAATGGCTTCCCTGGCCTTTGTATGTTCCAGCTCAACATTAACGAAGTTTCTTCTTGTGTGCAGTTTTGGTCTCCACGTTTGAGGAAGGACATTCTTGCTATTGAGGGAGTGCAGCGTAGATTCACAAGGTTAATTCCCAGGATGGCTGGAGTGTCATATGTTGAAAGAATGGAGCGACTGGGCTTATATACACTAGAATTTAGAAAATGAGAGGGGATCTTATTGAAACATATAAGATTATTAAGGGACACTTATTAAGACACATTGGAGGCAGAAACCATGTTCCTGGTTTTGGGGGAGTGCAAATCCAGGGGCCACAGTTTAAGAATAAGGGGTAGGACATTTGGAACGGAGATGAGGAAAAACATTTTCACCCGGAGAGTTGTGAATCTGTGGAATTCTCTTCCTCAGAAGGCAGTGGAGGCCAATTCTCTGGATGCTTTCAAGAGAGAGTTAGATAGAGCTCTTAACGATAGTGGAGTATAGGCATATGGGGAACAGGCAGGAACGGGGTACTGATTGTGGATGATCAGCCACGATCACAGTGAATGGCAGTGCTGGCTCGAAGGGCCAAATGTCCTACTCCTGCGCCTGTTGTCTATTGTCAATTCACTAAGTTTTCTGTTAGGTTGGAGTTGCGGCTCTCATGATCAAATTTCCTTGCTCTTTATTGTTCATGAGAAAAGGAGAAATTTGGGAAAGGGTCGGCAGCCTACTTTCATATTCAACCGCCAAGCAACTGATCTCAGAATAATATGATTGCAATCTTTAAAAAAAAAAATGACAGCGACAAATGTGCCTGGACTGATGGGGCCTTACTTCCAGCCTGTCCGTTGAGACGAGAGCCAATCATTTTGTAGTTATAAGTTTACATCGCTCATTAATTCTCCCGGGTGAAGAAGCTATTTTACAAGCATAAAGTATTATGATTCCATTGATTTTGATCATGAATCATTTTTTGCTGTTCTGATTCATAAAGCACTGACTGAATTAAACCTCGACTTTCTTTGCCAGAGCCTGAGCAGATGACTCCAACGATATTACTGTAATGATGACAAACGTCAGCCCCAAAGCCAAGTCATCTACTCAATTGCAGAAATGTTTCTCTCCAAATCAATTCTGCTGGAGGAATGCGAGAATTATACATCTACAGATATTTGAAGTGTATGGGCAGAGAAGGTTGCTGTAAAGCTGCTGTCTAATTTCAATGCCAGTCTCTCCACCCATGATCTACTCAGCAATTTCAAATCAATTTCATGTTGTGAAACAAACATGCCCCAGAAGCCTCACCACACTTGGGCTTCAGTTGCCACTGGGCCTTGGAGCAAACTGATTCACTGCAATAAGACTAAGTGGTTTCAGTGCATTCAGTTCGTGTTTTTTGCGAAATAATAGTATAACATTTTGCACTAAGATTTCTGTACTGTGTACAACATTGTTCCTATAAAAATGCTGGTTCCATTTTTTTCACTGACATCTGCAAATTAACCAATGGCACTTTTCTTCAAAAGTATGATAATTGGGAAATTCTCGCATAGTTATCCCCGCTCTTTTGCCAATCCTTGGTGTGATTTAGAGGGGTTTGTTGGATGGCTGTCGCAGCAGGGAATGAGTTATTAAATTGTTGTGGCACTTGTAACCTTGCACCAGCTGGGCATTGTACATTTCCTTGACTGGATATTGAACAGTCTGGCCTGAGACTATGTTAGGGAGATTAGTTTGACAGGCAGACATACTGTAGACTGAGGGTACACAAAAAGCTGGAGAAACTCAGCGGGTGCAGCAGCATCTAAGGAGCAAAGGAGATAGGCAACGTTTCGGGCTGAAACGCTTCTTCAGACTGAAGAAGGGTTTCGGCCCGAAACGTTGCCTATCTCCTTCGCTCCTTAGATGCTGCTGCACCCGCTGAGTTTCTCCAGCTTTTTGTGTACCCTCGATTTTCCAGCATCTGCAGTTCCTTCTTTAACAATACTGTAGACTGAATTGTGTCTCTGCCAGGTGTACTAGTGTTGCTGGGTGGTGGGAAAAGAGGAAGGATGAGAAGATGTTTTGAGGAGATGCTCTGCTGAAGGGTAGTAGGAGGATCAAAGTGGGGATGCCACACCAAGGATTGGCAAAAGAGCGGGGCTAACACTGATATTTGGAACAACAAAGAATTGCAGAATCTGGTTAATACACAAAAGGACACAAAATGCTGGAGTAACTCAGCGGCTCAGGCAGAACATGGATAGGTGATGTTTCGTGGCGGGTCTCTCAGATGAACAGGTTGTCATTCAGTGGTCTCATTGCCTCACTGGATAATGGGATGTTCACAATAAAGTTTCGGGTAATGGGCGGCAGTTGACACAGTGTGTTGAAAGGTGGATTGGTAAGAGGGTCAAAATTAGGCAAGTGATTTGCTTAACTGGGTCCCAGTCCAGCACTGTTCTTGGAGGAGCAAATTGTCTCAGGAATGCCTTTTGTGGTCCATAAGGATCATTGCCCAAAGGGGAATTACGTCATCCTATGCATCTCTTTCAGAAATTGCATTAGGGATACAAAGGTGACTCATGCTTGGAATTATCCTGTCAAACTTCTGAAATGAAACAGAAATGGATGGTAACGAGTTTCAGTCTTGGAAGGAAATCAATTTTCTATTGCATAACACTGAAAAGAATAGTGCTCTGCAGTTGAACTTCCAGGCAAAAGAGTTTTATGGGTATTTGGAATGAATTTATAGGTTAACATCTTCCCTCAGCAAAGTTGCAAAAGCTAAAGGTTCTATCCACCAAGAGGGGGGTACAACTGGGGAAATTCAGTATGTTTCCAATAATGTCAGCATGTCTCAGATGCACTGTAGAAACCAGCTGTAGCTACTGCATCATAGCTTGGTTTGGGAACATTTCAGCCCAAGACCGCAAGAAATTGCAGAGATTTGTAGATCTATTATCCCGTCCATCACACAGACATTACTTCTGACCTATGACTGCATCTACATGACACGTTGCCTCAGAAACGCAGCCAACATAATGAAAGGGTTTTCCCACCCTGGTCATTCCTTTTTCTCCCTAGTCCAGTCTGGCAGAAGTGAGAAAGCTTTCACCGCCAGGCTCAGGAACAGCTACTTCCCCTCTTATATCAGGCTTCTAAACAGTCCTTCCATAAGCTCCAGTCACCTCTAACCCATTGTGGACATTTGATCTTGTCTATGGAACTAATGCACTGCAATGGTGAGAATTATATTCTGCACTATGTATCTCCCCCTTCGCTCTATCTATTGTCCTTCAGTTTGATCTGATTGTATTTATGTACAGCATTGTCAGATCTTTTTGCAAAGCATGCAAAACAAAGTTTTTTTTACTGCAAAAGAAAACGTGACAATAATAAACCTAAACCTAAATAGAAGCACAGCATTGGCCACTCTTCAGTCTTCCGGCACCTCACATGTGCCTGACAATGATTCACATATCTCAGCCAGGATTACTTCAATTTAGTTGAGTTTAGTACTAGTTTAGAGATACATTGCGGAAACAGGCCCTTCGGGCCACCGAATCCGCACCGACCAGTGATCCCCGCACATTAACACTACCCTATACACACTAGGGACAATTTTAAATTTTATACCAAGCCAATTAACCTCCAAACCTGTCGTCTTTGGAGTGTGAGAGGAAACCAAAGATCTCGGAGAAAACCCACGCAGGTCATGGGAGAACATACAAATTCCGTACAGACAAGCACCCATAGTTAGGATAGAACCCGGGTCTCCGGCACTGTAGGGCAGTATCTCTCCCGCTACACCACCCTGCTGCCCATCTCTACTAATTCACTCTCCAGCTTCCCACAGTGTCCTTACATATGTATGATCAGCCATGGAAAAGTTTAAGACAAGGAAGGACAAATCAATTCTCCTCCTGTCACCACGAGGAAAATTAAAACATGCTTTTAAAAGAAAACTCTTGATCATCTGCTGGCAGTGATATTATTGCCTGCCATTAGATACAGCGGTTGGCTCAGAAACTGGGTACTCGTCAGTCGATCCTGCAGTTAAAATGGTTTCAGATTAACTGGGACATGAGAGGGCAGGAATAGGACATAAACCCTCAGTTCCTGCACTGTTTTTGTTTGATTGGGAAGGAGATCGAGAGATGCTGACTTGTACAGATAAAATAAACTAACTTCTGTTTGATTACAACTAGGTGTTTCAACCAAAATTCATAAGTGTGCTCCCCAAATGCAGACGACATTAGCCTTTCCCTTATAAAGGATGACTCCTTTACCAGCTTGCGATTTACTGTAGATTTAATGTCATTTAGAGCTCATTTTTATGTTTACCTGTAGGCTGATGTGGAACTCCATACTTTGTCCTTTGGGGAAATTCCACCTCAGGTTTGTTGAATATTCATCAAACAAAATAATTTGGCTTCAGAATGATCCTTATGGCATGATTTCCCCTAATTAATCTTTTTTTTAATTAGCAGCATTTATGTTTTAGGAAGTCCAGACAAATTTCACATGCCCTATGTATAATACAATATGCAAATTCAAGTTCTAAAGGGAAATCCACACTTTTTATATTTTACAATGATTTGTGGCAATGAACATTATGAGTTGACATGCATTTATACCAATAGAGTCAGACAGCAGGGAAACAAGCCTTCGGCCCAACCTGCCCATGCGGACAAACATGCCCCATCTACACTAGTCCCACATGTGGGCGTTTGGCCCTGTGGCCTCCAAACCTGACCTATCCATGTACCTGTCCAAATGACTTTTAAATGGTGTTATAGTACCTGCCTTAACAACCTCTGCTGGCAGCTCATTCCTTTATACCCTCCCCATGTGTGTGACAATGTTGCCCCTCAGGTTCCTCTCTTACCTTAAACCTATATCCTCTGGTTTTTGATTCCAATAATCTGGATAAAATACTGTGCATTCATCCTAGCTGTTCCCTTCATGAACGTATGCACCTCTATAAGATTACCCCTCATCCTCCTGATCTCCTGAATGCTAACCATTTTAATTTCCCTTCCCATTGCCATTGCCAGACTGGCCTTCATGTCCCAGGCCTCCTCCAGTGCCAGAGTGAGGCCACAAGTCAGCTTACAACTCATTGGAATGAACATTGAATTTGCCCATTGTAGGTAATAACCTCCACTCCTTTTTATCCCCTTTTTCCTCCTGTGCCCCACCCAGGTGCACACTCTTTTGTCCCACTAACCCCCCCATCCCCCCCAGCTACATCATGTCATGAGTGATAGGAGTAGAATTAGGCCATTCGGCCCATCAAGTCTATTCTGCCATTCAATCCTGGCTGATCTATCTCTCCCTCCTAACCTCATTCTCCTGCCTTCACCCCATAACCTCTGACACCCGTACTAATCAAGAATCTATCTATCTCTGCTTTAAAAATATCCATTGATTTTGCCTCCACAGCCTTCTGTGTCAAAGAATTCCACAGATTCACCACCCTCTGACTGAAGAGATTTCTCATCTTCCTAAAAGAACATCCTTTAATATCCTTTTCTCTGACGTTATATTTCACGCCTCCTCTCTTCATATCTGATACCCATTTGTCACCTTTTCATCTCAAGCTTTTGTCTGTCCACCTGTCGAGCAAACCTGCTCACCTGTATCCAGCTGTCACTTGTCAGGCTTTGTCCTGCTCCAACTCTTTTCCAGCTTTCTCCCCCCTACTATAATCAGTCTGAGGAGATGCTGCCTAACCCTCTGAGTTACTCCAGCACTTTGTTATTTTTTTGTACACCAGCATCTGTGGTTCCTTATGCCAGCATGTTTTGTTATTGTCAGCAGTGCACAGATCTTTGAGAATTCTCATAAACCATATAGTTATGTCTAGAAATTTGACTTAAATTACTTCTATTTCACCAAACTTTAAACACATAACAGAAAGATTGAAGGGATGGATTTATTCATACATCCTTTCATCCCCGGAGCCAAACTGAATTGACACAAACAACTGATTCTCAATCTGCTGAACTTAGTTCACTTTTACAAAAGTGGGTCAACTACATTACCTAGAATTAAAGATTAACTAACATCTAGTGTGACAATGTAAACATAAATAAACATTCCCAAAAAATATTATTTGGAATAAATGTGATGCTAAATGTAAAATATTTAATATAATTCCAGGAGGTTTAAATTCAAGACTATGTCTTGCTTTGCAGAGAAAAACAAGAACAAATGCAGATTAGAAACTTGTTTCCACCAATCTTAACTATGGGTTCAATTTTCAGCCACATGTGAGCGTCTGGGGAATTGATGCTGACTAACAAATGGTCATCACACTGACATGACCGACACTGTTGAGTGTCAAGCCCAAGTCTTGGTATAACTTGTTGAAGCTTCCAATCAATAAACATGACAAACTAATGGAACCGACTTACTTCTGTGAGTTTAAGCAGAGAATATGTTGTGAGAATTTAAAATAAAATAAATACTGGAATGTATTTAAGACCCTTGACATCTCTCAGAATATCTCAAAGCACCTCTGACACATGATCTGCGTAAAGTAATTAAAACTAATTTGCTGAGAGGAATCTCCCACAAATATCATCATATCCCACAAATATCCTCAACAAAATAGAGAGAGTACAGAGGAGATTTACTAGAATGTTGCCTGGGTCCCAGCAACTAAGTTACAGAGAAAGGTTGAACAAGTTAGATCTTTATTCTTTGGAGCGCAGAAGGTTAAGGGGGGACTTGATTGAGGTCTTTAAAATGATGAAAGGGATAGACAGAGTTGACGTGGATAAGCTTTTCCCATTGAGGGTAGGGAAGATTCAAACAAGAGGGCATGACATGAGAATTAAGGGACAGAAGTTTAGGGGTAACATGAGGGGGAACTTCTTTACTCAGAGAGTGGTGGCTGTGTGGAATGATCTTCCAGCAGAAGTGGTGGAGGCAGGATCGATTTTAACATTTAAAAGTAAAGTGGATAGGTATATGGAGGGGTATGGTCTGAGTGCAGGTAGATGGGACTATGGGAAAATAAATGGTCGGCACGGACTGGAAGGCCGAGAAGGCCTGTTTCCGTGCTGTAATTGTTATATGGTTATATTATATGGTTATAATGATCAGATAATTTTAGAAATTATAAGAAATAAGCAGAGGCCTATGCACCACAGAATGTTTTGTGCTGCTTTTGACTTGGAAGTGCTTGGTTCTGAGTATTAAACATATAAATGAAGCTTTTACTGAATGGGAGAAATGACTCCAAATAGCAGACGCAGAAATTTCTACTGGAAGAAGAAAAGGTGCTGAATGTATCAAACAAATAAATGCAGCTTTTTGAGAATGCAAAAAGGAAAGGAGATGGATTATTTTGATTACAAAGGTTTATTTGACAAATTAAGTATATTCTACTGGGTACAAATTGTTCATTGTCACTAAAAGGTTAAAACATGAAGGGGCATTTAACAATATTGAAATTTAGAAGAGAGAGATAAATATATTTTTACATGAACAATAATTGACATGCAGAATTCATTGCATATATAAAAGACATAACCAAATGCCAATGTTTTCAAAGCTTTATCTCTGTATGCTGTCCCATCAGAAATGTCTTCCTACTGTTGAGTAAATTAAATCCATTGTCAAATAGTCAATAGATGAAGGAGTTGATGTTGGCAAGGTACACTGAACTAGAAATTCAATTGAATAACCTTTTGTTTTCCCTGTGTTCTGCAATTGAAAATGGATTCTATTGTGGAGCACAAAGTGATAAGAAACAGTTCGCCACACTCCAGAAATCCAGTTGGACACTTACTTGAGTGAGTGACTCATGCAAACCTATAATTAGTTTTATAACATTTAGTTAAAATGTGCAGCTGAAGATTGTCGTCAGAGGGCTATGACTGAAAGTCATTGATGTCCCCTGCAACTGTCTAACACATCCATTTTGGTGCACTAGAATTTCTGGCCCACTATTTTAAGGAAGTGGGAATGATGATTAAAAAAATTATGTCTTCCACAGAAAAATAAACTTAAAAGTAAGCATCAAATGAGCAGTGCAATCTCGACTTACGACATCTACGTTTAATTTGCAACCTTAAATTTGAATTTGAAGAGGATAATTGAATTAAAATGTTAGTAAGTCAGTTTAAATACAAAACTCCTTTGTGGTTCTCTGCACTCTGACTGGCGTGATATAATCTTTACATATAATCTTCTCTAGCACATGGAGATTCAAAGCACACCAAGGTGAAGGGGCAAGTTCTGGAACAGTGCAGCAAATATCAAACTTGTCACAGCTCACTGATATGAGACATGAGGTTTATTCAAATCAACCAGCTCCAATCCTGATGAAAACAGCATCAGGTTAGAAGGTGAAGGTTGAGCAAGTATGGCAGGAAAGACTGATTGTCCTGCCCCAATCTGCTAATATTGTCTGTTTATTTTTCAAATATTTCACATTTAAGCTGTTTTCTTTTTTATAGTTCAAAAAAAAATTTTGCTGACATAAATCACCCCACAGCCTGGAACAAATTACTAGGAATGGTACATATGTGAAGAGATTTGAATAATAATAAAAATGCACTGCTGACAACATGAGCAATATAAATAGTTACTTGTAATCATTGTCTATGACAATATTCTCACATTTGGTGAAAGTGCTGTATGAATGTTAATTAAAACATTTCAGCCACTTGTAAGAACGTTTTTAGAAAGTGAGAAAGGTCAATCATCAGGAAATGGCAGAAGGTTTTACAAGTAATGTTGGGGCCAAGTGATGGAGATGGAGCAGTGGAAAAGGGATGGTAGTTGGCAACAAGAATTAGATAAGTGTTTCAAGGTTTAGGGGAAATAATTGGGCCATGGAAGAATGGGATGGTGGCAGAAACATAATGGTAGGAGGTCACTTGTGGAGGGTGGTGTACCCCCAATGATAAGGTGGACAATGTCAAGATTTCAGGGGTTGGAGGGAGATCGGTGATTTGGATGGCTATGTTGGCAGGACCTAAAGTATCGTGGGATTTACCATACTGTCCAACTTTACTCAACGCCAGTTGTGTGAGGCATATCAAAGGGTAGTCATACTTCGGACAACTTGGTTTAAATTCCCCCTAAAATACTCGGTAAGGAGTGTTTCATGGCAGTCAAGAGATGGAAAGTGAGGAACAAATGACACCATCTTAGGAGTAACTGATGCAGAAATTGTATGAAGCATGCAAGGATAGATTACCATCAACAATCAAGTAAAATTTACAGAATGGTGCACGATGACTTAGAAACCTCACCAGCTTTGTCAGTCTCGGGAGCGCACGTACCAACAGTTACTGTGGCAGATGTAAGATTGGCCTTCCTGATAGAGAAAGCAACTGGCCAGAATGGAGTCCCTGGCTGTGTTCTCAGGACTCGGGTGGCCCAGTTGGCAGAGGTATTCACGGACATTTATAACCTCTCACTATTCCATTTTGAGGCCTCCACCTGCTTCAAGAAGACCATTATCGCCTTAATAACTGTCGTCCAGAGGCTTCACCATCCACCATAACATCCACCATCTGGAAGTACCTCGAGACTGGTGATGGCGCACATTAACTCTAGCCTCCCAGCCAGCCTTGATCCACTGCAGTTTGCCCACTGCTGTAATAGGTTCACAGCAGACACCATCTCCCTGACTCTAAACTCACTCAGGAACACCTAGATAACATGGACATTATCATAATCATAATCATTGTAGATTGGTTATGCAAGTCAACCTACCATATACAAGTTAGCATCACTAACCCCACCCCACTGTAACATTTATACTAACACTTACTTCCTGCACTGCTCAGTTTGAGCAGCAGTTAGGATGTTCTGACAACTAACCATCCTCTATGCTGTTAAAGTCTATGTGCTATTTAAAGACGACTTTGGATCACATTGTGTGTATGAGTGCTGTCTACATGGTGTCAGAAGTGGGATTCGAACCCACGCCTTCAGTCGGAGACCAGACACAGGTGCCAAAGTGAATGCAGTGTCAATCAACCTCTACAACAAGATAATAATTAACGATCAGCTGATCTAGGACAGCACCACACGGAGCTCCACACGGAGCATGCTTACGGAGGGGAGGTGTTGGTTCCACTGGGTAGACCCATTTTCAAATGTATATTGGAAAAAACCACAAGGAATCTGCCTATGTTTTGAATTCCAACTCTGTGACTCTGCTGGGCAACCATGTTTGCCAGAAACTGGAGCTGATTTCCTTTGACAAAATGGTCCACAAGCTGATGATGTCGATGGACCAGTTAAAAGAATACCCAGATCTGTTTGATAACAAATTAGGCAAACTGCCTGTGACCTACAATATTTCTACTGACCCCAATGTGCCACCTGCCGTTCGTGCACCACACCGTCTGTCACATGCCATGAAGGACAGAGTTGAATCTGAGTTCAAAAATTTGGTCTCCTTGGGTGTGCTTGAAGCAGTCAGTGACCCCTTCGACTGGGTCTCAATCATGGTTGCCCCACATGCACAGCCTCGCACCTTATCAGCAGAGGCAGCCTCTTCTGCAACAACCACCACCGGAGTTGGCCTGGACGTCGGTGGCGGCCAACATTTTCGAATGGCGTGGACAGCACTACCTCGTTCTGGTTGACTCTTTCTCTAACTGGTATGAACTCGACCCGCTGACCTCCCTCACATCCTAGATGGTCATCCTAAAACTAAAAAAGCACTTCTCTACGTTCGGTTCACCCGTTCGCTTGCAATCCGACAATGGTAGACAGTTGACCAGCCACGTGTTCAAGATTTTCACAAACCGATGGAACTTCCAACATGTCACGAGCAGCCCTGAGTACCCACAGAGTAACAGACCTGCTGAGCGTGCCGTTAGAAGCGCCAAACAACTGTTAGAGCGAGCGCACCTAGCCAAGTCTGACGTGTATCTCGATCTCCTGAATCTCAGAAATATTGCCAGAGACGGATCGTCAAGACCCCAAGTCCCGATCGCACAGCAACAGCTGACCCCCCGGGTGCTGAAGCCTGCCACTATCAAGAAATGTATTCAGGAGAGGCATGACATCCAGAAACGATCGTATGATAGATCCAGCAAACCACTAAAGACTCCACTGCCGGACCAGGTCGTTCGTCTACAAACTTCCATGGGACATTCCCGTCTGGGTACTGTTGTCGGCCCTGCTGATGAACCACAATCTTACCTTGTGGACTATGGGGGAGCGGTTTACCGGAGAAGTCGCCAACACTTGCTTGCTGTGCGGGAACCACATCCTCCACCAGCTGGACGCTATGTTCCACTGCTCCAGTTCCAGCCGCCTATTGCTGGGTCTTCTACCCTTCCCAGCATGCTTTACACCCCTCCACGTCCTGCGGTGGCGACTAATCACGGGGTTTCCCTTTCTGCATGTTTCCCCTTTCGGTCACCACAAGCCTCTCTGGCGCCATTCTTGCCTCCGGGCACTCCGCCTAATCTTTCAGCAGAGGGAGGAGAGGGTTTGGTCCGTACGCGTTCGGTCCATGTTAGTAGACCACCGGATAGATATGACGAGTATGTTTAACTCCATGGCATGGATGCTCTTTACACTTAGTCTTTAGGGGGAAGGATGTAGATTGGTTAAGCATGTCAACCAATCATATACAAGTTAGCATCACTAACCCCACCCCACTGTAACATTTATACTTACACTTACTTCCTGCACTGCTCAGTTCGAGTAGCAGTTAGGATGTTCTGACAACTAACCATCCTCTATGCTGTTAAAGTCAATGTGCTGATTAAAGATGACTTTGGATTACATAGTGTGTATGAGTGCAGTCTACAATCATAATGCTACTTTATTAGCCAAGTATGTTTTGCAACTTACGAGGAATTTGATTTGTCATTTGGCATCGAAGTTAGACTCCCTTCATCACCACAATCCTATCCAAACCCATCTCCAATCTCGTGGAGCTAGGTCAGCATACTCCTCTGCGACTGGAACCTTAACTTTCTGACCCACAGACCTCAATCAGTCAGTCACAGACCCACAGACCTCAATCAGTCAGGCTAGGTGACAACACACCCTCTACAATAACTCGTAACTCTGATGCCCTGCAAGGATGCATCCTCAGTCCCCTATTATGCTCTCTAAGCACTCATGACTCTGTGCCCATTTGCAGATGACTCCACTGAGGTGGCCAGATCATGAACAATGATGAGATGGAATACAGTAGGAAAGTAGAGATCTTAATAACATTGTGTCAGGACAAGAACCTCTCCCTCAATGTCAGCAAGATAAAGGGGCTAGTTCTCGACTTCAGCATGCATGGTGGAGGACATGCCTCAGTCAGCTTCACAGGTGCAGAAGTAGAAATGGTTGAGAGCTTCAAGTTCTTTGGCGCTAATATTAGCCAAGGCACACCAATGCCTTCACGTCTTCAGAAGACTGATGAAATTCAGACTCTCACAAACTTCTATAGGAGCACAACAGAAAGCATATGTTCGGGTTGAATCACGGCTTGGTTTGGAAACACCTCTGTCCAAGAACGCAAGAAATTGCAGTGTTGTGGATGCCGCCCAGTGCATCACACAGACCAGACTCCCCACCATTGACTCATCTACACTTCACACTGTTTCAGAAAAGCAGCCAATATAATCCAAAATTTGTCCCATCCTTCTTCTCCTTTGGGCAGAAGATACAGAAGCTTGAAAACATGCTCCACAAGACTCAGGAACAGTTTCTTCCCCTTTGTTATCAACCTTCCGAATGGTCCTCCCATAAGCTAGGTACTGTACGATTCACCTCTATCCCATTGCTGACGTTAGCTCCTGTCTCCAAAACTGGTACGCTGCAATGCTGAGAACTATATTCTGCTCTCTGTATAATTTCCTTTGCTTTGCCTTGTCTGTCAGTTTGGTTTGATTGTATTTATGTATAGTATTATCTGATTCGATCGGATAGCATGCACTGCACCTTGGTACACATGATAATAGTATACCTAAACCTAAAGCCTAATCCTAAACCTAAATGATGCTGGGCAAAGTCAATTTTCCATCATGTAATGCTGAAACAAAAGTGTTACCTGATGGAATTACTAGGCAATATTATGACATACATTATATGATAATTACACGAGAAGAAGATTACCAGAAATCATTTATTGCATTTCTGCTGAAGTTCAGTGAGCAGGAGATTAAAGTGAACATGTCATGTCAGAAACCTTGGTTTAATAGACGAATGAATGATGCCACAAGATGGCAGAATGGGGTAAAGCGAATTTTGTATTTTTGCTTGCATGAGAGTTCAACAGGAAAAAATCTGTTAGTGTTTGAACGTTAAATACATGCAATTGGGGCCAATATTTGCATTGGTTGTTCATATGTTATTACCACTGAGGTTACTGTACTTCAGCTGAGTTGCAGAAATTGCTGCAGGGGCCATTGTTCATTGGTTATCATTTAGATGGACACATTAAGAAAGGGCACCCCAATCTTGCAGAGAAACTGATTAAATATTATGTGAGATATCCAAGTGCTTGTTTTTTTTTAAAATCAGTTCTGAAGGAAATTACACTTCTGCTCAAGGGTTGACGCAAATTTGCACTACCAAACGATTACTGGTGAGGTTATGTCTTGTTTGGGTACATATTCCAGCTGGCAACTCAAAGGGATTTAAAAACATATATATAAATGAAGCACAGAAAGAACTTTACTGAGGGGTGTACTTTACTAACATTAATTTTAATATTAAAATAATAACACAGGTTAATATTTGTACTGGCAGGGTGATGCCTCCTTTCTCCACTTCCTATTAATTCATAACATAATTAGTTAGCCATTTTACAGATGTTTTTTTACACCAAAGACACCAAACTTATTAATCGGATGAACCTCTATAATGATTACTATTTCTCTTAAAGACCTGCTGTAGGCCAAGTATCCTCAGCAACATTATCAATCACCTTCTGTTACTGCCAAATTAATGACACCAAAAATGGAGGATCCCTGCATTTGTCAGAACTGCTTAACCCTTGCCAGCTGAAGTTTACAGGCTTTGGATGGCGCCAGCCAGTCTAGGCTCAGACTGGTATGCAGGATGGTGAGGGATCCAGGTGTTCTTGTTTCTGCTAAATTGATAAAATGTATAGCAGTTTTGCAAACAAATATTAAATGCATCATTTCAATTGGATCACTGCAAGGGCATTGTAAATAGTATAAATAATGTTGCGAGACAGTCATCCTTTCTATGTTTTCCCTGATTTGTCACACATGTGTTGAAAGCTGTGATCCTCACTATGAAATCAATTCTGCTTTTCATTTTAATGGGTCTGCAGCTTCATTAATAGTAAAATGCCTGCCAAACTTTATTATACATCTCCCCCTCCCTTCTCTCTCCCCCCCCGCGTTCTCTAAAGGACTTACCTTACACTGTGGCAGCCGTTTACCTTCTTCTTCATCGCAGGTGTGAATTTCAAACAGCGCTCCCCTCTTTCCCTGGCCCCCGTCTTTGCGATGAGTGTGTGTGTGCGTGTGTGCGTGCGTGCGTGCGTGGTGTGTGTGTGTGTGTGTGTGTGTGTGTGTGTGTGTGTGTGTGTGTGTGTGTGTGTGTGCGTGCGTGCGTGCGTGTGTGTGTGTGTGCGCGTGCGTGCGTGTGTGGTCGGTCGATCCAGCTCGCGCTTTCAACACAGAAGGTCGAACCAGCTCGAGTCTTACCAGGCGAGTGCCCTCGAGCTTGAAGGTCGAAGACACTCTTCTTAACTCGCGGATTAGGTTGCCCAAGTGGGACAGCCCCTTTAATGTTTCAGGTTCTGAAGTTCTTCAGGTTTCAGGCCTGAAACTAACTCTTCCTCTCTTTACACAGGTGCTGCCGAACTGATGAGTGTTTCGAGCATTTTCTGATTTTCACCAGATAAGCATTCCTCACTGTGTGAAAGTTTGACAATGTTAAGGGCCTGTCCCACGTGGACGACTTTTTAGGTGAGTGCAGGAGACTCTGCGCTCGCCTCATGATCGCCACATGGTCGCCAAAAATTCGCTGGTGGTTTCTGGTGAGTCTCCTTCATGGTCGCGAGGAGTAGCCACAATCTGGGAACTAGTCGCGGCCTCAGTATGGTCGAAGCAAATTTTTCCACATGTTTTGTAACCAAATATTGGTCTCCATGGCGAAAATCTAAACTTTTGTAGTCGTAGATGCCATTGTAGTGGGATCGCCATGTAGTTAGTTATAGGTAGTCGAGGTAGTCGTATGTAGTTTTAGTTAATCTCCTTTACTGATTGGGATTTTTCATTGGCTCCTTGGGGGAAAAAAACGTAAGCACGAGTTTTCAGAACCAAGGATAACCGACCAGTAATGTTAAATGCCGGCCAAACTTCACAACTGTGTATCTCTGGCTTATTAAAAGTTGTCTGGCTTCTTAAAAGTGCCTCCACTCCTTCTCCCCCCTTCTCCCCTCTACGCTCTTTTAAAGGACTTACTGTACACTGTGCTAGCCGTCTTAACCTTCCTGTTCATCGCGGTATGTGTCTGTATCACCTTGGCTTTGCACCGTGTGAATTTCAGACAGCGCTCCCCCGCTTTCCCTGGCCCCCGCCTTTGCGATGTGTTTGTGGGTGTGTGTGTTCCACTCTTGACACTCGCCGTTCCGCTTCCCGGTCTTTCAGCCAGTGCTGCGAGCTTAACACTCGCCTGCAGTCCGCTGAAAAATCACCAAAGTGGGACAGGCCCTTTACAGAATGATACAGGCCCTTTGGCCCAACTTACCCATGCTGACCAACCCAACCCATCTAGCCCCACCCTCCTGCTTTTGGCCCATATCCCGCTAAACCTATCATATTCATGTACCTGCCCAAATGTTTCTTAAACGTAGAGATTGTACCTGCAAAAGGATAATGTTGATTTGATAGAATGAGTACTTTCCAGCACCATGCCTTCCATGTTGCTATAATTTATGAATAAACAATTGAATCATTACCTACTCTTCAATTTCTCAAAAAGAAAGATCTTTCTATTAATGAAGCTGAAGACCCATTAAAATGAAAAGCAAAATTGATTTCATAGTGAGGATCTCAGCTTTCAATACATGTGTGACAAATCAGGGAATTGTCAGGGGAAAACTCGGGAAACTGGGAGAGCTCTTGAATTACCTCGTACAGTGGGACAGGGGCTTGATGCACAGTTTATGTTATTAACAACCTCAAACTTCAAAATTAAAATAAAATCACAATAAAACTAAGTTAATTCATTACTCTCTGGACTTTCATGGTGCCAGATGCGATTTTTCCAGTCTATTGGATATTATTCCATCAATACGCCAATACACTACTAATTCACCCTTTCTATAAAATTCTTACACGGTAACATAATAAATGTTACAGTAAATCCTGTAAGCTTAAAGGAAGTGTGGGGAATAGCCCAGGTAAGTTTCAGAACAGCATGGAAAATTTCAAGGGAGTAGTCAACCGAACCAAATGAGTTATAAGGCAACGTGGGAAATGCATTCTCAATGACTTTGATGGGACCACAGGAAATGAGGCGCCAATGATTTAGAAGAGAGCCTGGGAATCTAGTCTCCAGTGAACAAAAGGGCGAACAGGAGCCAAAACAGAAGCAGAACTCAATGAGCCAGATGCTGAACCACTGGGATTTTGGGACGTTTGGATGATAAATTATACAAGTTTTAATGTATTGCAATGAAAGAAACAGAGAGACATGCTGCACAATTGACTAATAATTGGGCAGAAACATCTAATAGTGAGAAAAATCTTGCATTTAAAAAATGATTCTGATTTAGTGTAATGGTTTCAATTTTCGCACTGTGCTTTTACATGTTTTTGCCAAGATTTACTTACATTTAAATTTTAAATATTAACTTTTTAAAATTTGCTTCACTTTTTAATAACTTTGAGATGTCTCCCTTAAAAACAACCGAGGTGGCTGACAAAACTGTGGAGGTACTCAGGTGAGTATTTTGGCATCACCAATACACCATAGGAAGCTCTGCTGGCACATTATAGCCATGCAATAATAGTGCTTGAAAGCTCAGGCCAGGAAGATCGGCCATTCAGTTAAGGTTAGTGCAGGGTGCTCAGCAAGATCCAACCCATTAGTTTTTTTTTTAATCAAATGGGACTCAATACTATTTCTCATTCTTTCTTTAAGCTCCTTAGAGTTGAAATTATCAGTTATGTAAACATTTACATTAAAATATTATGCATTTTACAGCCCAGAATTTTTAGATAAAAATGTGATACTTTTTTGGCAATGGCTAAAAGATACCAGTTCAAATGCAATTAATAGTATTCTACGTTGATCACTCTTTTTACAATACTGTTCAATGAAATACTGGGAATAATATCCTTTGGTGGCCAGCTTGTTGTAAGCATCAAGAACCATTTATGTGTTATCCCAAGCAAAGGGTTTTCTACTGGTTTCAGAATGAGTATTAAAAAAGAGCTGAAATCTTCATCAGTTTCAATTTTCATGAGTTCTAAGGAACCAAATGAAATTTAAACCTTTGATAGGTTTGATATAGAAACATAGAATCATGGAAAATAGGTGCAGGAGTAGGCCATTTGGCCCTTCGAGCCAGCACCACCATTCAATATGATCATGGCTGATCAACATTCCAACATTCCCGTTCCTGCTTTTTCCCCATATCCCTTGATTCCATTAGCCCTAAGAGCTAAATCTAACTCTCTCTTGAAAACATCCAGTGAATTAGTCTCCACTGCCTTCTGTGGCAGAAAATTCCACAGATGAGTGAAAAAGGTATTCCTCATATCAGTCCTAAATGGCCTACCCTTTATTCTTAAACTGTGACCCCTGGTTCTGGACTCCCCCAACATCGGGAACATTTTTTCCTGCATCTGGCTATTCCAATCCCTTAAGAATTTTATATGTTTCTATAAGATTCCTTCTAAATTCCAGTGAATACAAGCCCAGTCGACCCATTCTTCCAGATATGCATATGCCCAGGATTTTATTCGAGTCCCATTAAACAAAACACAACTGGAATGCATTTTTGAAAAAAATAGGTTGCATTATCCAAAGCTCTTTAACATATTGCACCAGGGCATGCTCTAGGTTTTGCTGAGTTGCTGCTTTAATCCTTTTTGGCTTTGAATAGAATTTTTCTCTTTTCAATGGAGGTCACCATAATTTCCTAGGATTCATATGGTGAGTGTACGTTACCCTCATTGAGTCTAAATTTCTAACATCTCCAGATTATTTTAATGATACATCATATTTTCAATTTTAATTGTGAAAAAAATTAAAGAATTGTTCACAATTTGGTTGAAACTGAACTTATCAGTATTAAAGGCAACAAATTGACAAATCTGGAGCCAGAAATATACAGCATGGAAACACAGACCCTGGGCCCAGCAAGTCTACACCATCAAGCACCAATGTACATGCATCCTGTACTAATTATATTTCATTAGAAATTGCCAAATTGCCTGTCTTTGGGATTTGAGGAAAGTTCACCACCCAAAGGAAACACACATGGCCATACAACTCCAATGACCCATGTGCAATCCTGAGCTCCACCTGAAAATCCACACAGGCGGCAGCATGAGTAGCTAGCCGTAGTGCCACTACCTCTGCGCTGTCTGTTGATGCAAGAACATTTATCATTCTGATAGTGAACACTAACAGCAAGGACACATGTTAAGGATTATCAACCCGGGTTAAAATGAGATTTTGGTGGAAGTTTTTTCAGCTGAGAGCTGGCAGTTTTGTGAAGGGACTAGAAAATGACAATTTATTGCTCCAGGATGCAATTAGATACCATTTTGGAGGCTGAGGAGTTGGGGGATATGAAGAACTAGCGATGCAGCTTTTACAAGTGAGACTCTTGATGACTTTTCATCCACTTTCCATCCTTACCTGCCTTCCTACTTTACAGTTTTCTGCTAACTACCACCTAGCTCAGCTCAAAAATAAAATGACTGAGTATATGCTTTCCTGTCTTTATATTAGTGGCTTGGTATTGCATTGAGTGGTGTCTTTAGCCTTTGATCAAAGAAGCTTACCTAAATCTCTAATACTTATTAAACAAAGGATTCCAGTGAAATGAGTCTGCTTTGCTCATCGCAGACTTACCTTGAACTGAAATTTCAAGTTTTGCTCAGGTATGGTCAAACAGAACAGCTCAGCAAAATCAGATTCTTTGAACAATCAAATATTCATCCTTTTTTACTTCAGTGAAGAAACACTGTGGCATTTTTCAAAGGGATTTATAATAGAATTCTTCATTTTTGTTCCACATTTTATTTCTGTTCTCCTTGATCATTATTCAGTATGAATACGTTTTGCCCAATGTAATTCCCAAAGATTTCATTTAAAAAATATAACACTGGTATCTAAAAAAGGAGTCTGATATTTAAAGGAGTTTTCAAGTATACCATCGACATTTACATATATCCTAATACTCCCCAAGCTCCTCCAGGCATTGTGTCCTTATGCCACTATCTCAATCATATCTCTCATTATTACTTGATGTCTTTGGAATCTGTAATTAAAGTTCTGACAGTTTTGACAGCAAACGGTCATTTATTTATCAATTGTTCGTCATATTCAATTAAAATAATATTTTAAAATGCAATGTTGAAAGATTCCACATAGCCACGAGATTACAACAACTGAAAACGATAAAGCGTATTTTGTGTTGAGGATAGATGGTAAAGTAGATTTGTACATTGTCCTTTTACCACAGAGGTTTGGGGTTGATTCCAGTTTAATCTACATATGCGGAATATTCTTGAGGCGTTCGAGAGATGAGATAATGCACCATTTAAATGCAAGCCTCTTCCTTTCAAACTTACAGGATGAGGGCGTCTTTTCTTCTTTGACAGTATTACAGGCATTTTAGTGGAATGAGTTTTGATGATATCAGCATGACAACCACTGGGCTATAACACAAAAGAGCCCACAATTCAAGGCCAAGTGCACAAATGAAAATAGTTGGCATTCCAAATTATCTTTGGTGCAGCCTTTTGAGATAGAGTGCAAAGCAGAATGTAGTCGATGCCCCAAAAAGGCAGCCAAAATCATCAAAGACCCACAACATCCTCGCCACACACTCATCTCACCATTGCCATCAGGAAGAAGGTAGAGGAGCCTGAAAATTGTAACGTCTAAGTTCAGGATCAGCTTCTTCCCTACAGCCATCAGGCTATTAAACACAACAACAAATAAGCTCTGAGCTCTGAACTGCAAAATACTATATTATTACTGCACTATATTTGTTATTTATTGAACTTTGTTTTCACTTCCGACGTTATGTAAAATGTTTACATATTCACATATTATGTTGTGCTGCAGCAAGTAAGAATTTCACTGTCCCATCCGGGAGATATGACAATAAAACACTCTTCACTCTTGAACTGTGTGCAGAAGTTCATCTTCCAGCTGATTTTGAATACTCAGTGTTGACATTGAATACACGTGGTCTCCTGTCCCATTGGCCAGTGTTAACATCTTTCACTTAGTTGAGTACAAATTTCATTCAATAAATTAATTTGAAAATATTCCCGAAATAAAAACCTAAATATTGGCTTAAATTTCTTCATACTGGGAAGTGAATGTTTAAAATCTGACACATAGTACTGACATCAGCCCATTTGTATTCATTTGTGGGTCAAATTAATATCAAAATATCTAATGGAGAGAATTGATGCACATTTTTCATTATTAGTGAAAATGGTACTAGTTTTGCCCTGCTTCTGCATTTTTGTGGCAGAAATTCGAAAGTTCATGCCTACTTTAATATTTGGAATGATATGGCAGTACCCTGTTCACAAGATAGAAAGCTGCATCTTCCTTTGTCAGGCATCCATAAGTTTTAAACTTTTAGTCTATTTTTGATAAAGAGATATGCAAAATATACAAAAGGAAATTCTATCTATCTTTATCCCTTTATTTTTTTTAATCATCTCTCAGTTCCATGCATCACTCCACACAGTAATCTGCTGTCAGGCAAATTTAAAGCTTTTCTTTAAATGGCCACTAGGAAATTGTTTAGTTTGACATACCTTGCTTTGATGCCTCAGCAAAGATTGCATGTATGGTTGAGTGTGGGCAGTCATCTGTGTTTACCTCGGATGAAAATAAAGTCGACCTTTTGATATTCATAGATTAAAAAAGGATATACATCAAAGTCTTATGGCTATTACAGTGCACTCAGATAATCTGTTTTCCCATTTGATCTCAATGATATTAAAGGAAGGATTTGTTTTTCCTTCTTTGAATACTGCAATGGAATTATTGACAGCCATCTAAGAGGGCAGATAGATGATAAGGTGTCATCTTTCAGTGCAGCATGATGGAGGTGCCATACAAACAAGGCCTGTGTGGTGACTGGAGCTTTTGTACAATTCTCTGACTCGAGTGCGTCACCTCAAAAGCACACAATCACTCCTATGTAAAAGGACAAAGGCGGCAAATGAACCCTCTCACCACAACCCAGAAGTTCCCTGAGTTATGCACTGTCCTGACATGGAGGTATACGGCCATATTTTCAAAGTCTCTTGGTCTAGATGGTGCAACGTATTGCCTGACTCCACCACACAAATTGCACAATTACCTCAGGTGTGGTTGAGTTTGCACTTTCTTCCTGTGACCACAGGGCTTTCTCTTAGGTGCAATGCTTTCCTTTCATATCTCAAATACATTCTGTTTTGTGGATTAACTGGCCACAGTAAGTTATCCTTAGTGTAGATGGGTGGTAGGAGAATCGGCGTGCTCATGATGGGCATGCGAGGGAGAATGGTTTACAGGAACATAAATGGGGGAGTCAGATTGATATAATTGTTTTGAGAACTGACATTAACTTGATGGGCTGAATCGCTTCTTTCAATGTTGCAAGAATAAATCATGAAATAATTTTGGCGAAGTTGCTGTTAAAAGATATGGTCCAGATAATTGCAGACCGAACCGACAACTGAAAAACAAACATTGAATGGATCACTGTGCCAAGAATTTCTGGACCAAAGTGTCTCATTTGATTTTCAACTTCTATTGGTTCAACACGATCAGGGCAGATTCAGGATAATAACCTTTATAACCACACACAAGTGCAAGGGTCAAGAAATAATAACAATGCTCGATTTTAGTTACTGAGCTGGACCTGTGCCAGACAACATATAAAGGAAGCTGCATCATGACATGAACATAGTGTGGAGGTACGAATAAATTTGACAACGATGGCAATCACTTGGATAAGGCCAGGAGTGTTCTCGGCAATGAGACATCACAGGTCAGTATGAGGCAGTATTAGAACAAAAAGGTGAGTACTGGGAGAAAAGGAAAAAAACATTGCGGGTATATGAAGCTTTAACTGAGAACTATAATGGTTAGAAAAATCAAGTCATCACTGATCGATAATGACATAGTTTTTCTGTGTAAAACAGCATCTGCAGTTCCTTGTATCACCAGTGACAAAATTAATGTTCTGGAAATATATCAAAGAGATGCAGTAATGTTCTCTTCAATTGATCTATCTTGTACTTCTGCTTCCTGTACTGATGTGGTGTGAAAATTGATAAAAATAAAAATAAAACATTAATAAACAAGTCAAAGACCATTTATCGAAAAACTGACATGCATATTCCCTGACTTTGAATATGCTGCTAAGTGCCTTGAATGGAGGTATGTGCGTTCACGAGACAATGGCACAATTGCTCAGGGTTAAAGCTGACATCCCTCCTGTGGATCATGATCCCTATTTTGTCACTGCTTATTGGAGAGAGGCTGACTGCAAAGAAAGAGCAAGTGAACATCTTTATAGAGGAACTAATCCCATGACACACTGAACTGCAGGGGATGAGCATGGCTGGTAATTCACACCATTCATACAGAGGAGATTGGAAAAAGGGACAAACATCAAATTAATTCCACCTTTTGCTCTGGTCTGATGTGACGGTTGAATGAGATGGGGTTTAATCTAGTTGTGCAACTTGAGCATCAAGAGGCTAATGTAAAAAGTCAATTCCCATAATTCCTTGGCGTTCCCGAGAAATGCAATTTAAGCTTGTCCATACAAGGCTTCTAGATTTCATAAGGTCAATTTTATTTTTAAAATGTCACCCACACGGAAATGTTTGAGGCTTTCATTGTCAAGCCGTATGCTGATGCTCATCCTGCCTATGAATAAATAACTAGCAAAATAAATGCAAGTACTGCTCTTGCCCTGTGCCTTCTAATTTGAACATCTATCCTGTCTGTACATATATTTGTCCCGGCAGAAAGTGGAATACTTGCTTGGGTATTAGGAGTGTAATCTATATTATCCATTTTCTTCAGATGGGCTTATAAACCTGGGTTTTAGAATTTTATTTAAATAAATATTTTTCTGCAACAATTATAATGCTGGGGGAATCAAACTGTTTTTAATGATGTGGGGTTCAAAAACACTAATATTGTTTTGGATTCAGGAAAATATATTTTGGGCAGTAGAGTATTCGGGTGGGAGTCTGCGTTTTCCACATACCTTGCCAAATTTAACAACAACTTTTTCAAGATATTTTCTTTTCCCTTGACAACCATCCAGATTGACAAGCTGTCTGTCTGCTGTGCTGAAAAGTGGCAGCGAGGCTGTGGTTGAGTAATTCTTACTTTCTGAGCCAGGTTAGGCATCAAAGGTCAGGGGGAGATGAGATGCTCAGAAAATATAGAATGATGCACGAACGATGTGGAGGCTTTGGAGAGTGTAAAAAGAGATTTACCAAATTGCTACCTTGGTAGAGGGGTATTAACTACAAAGAGAGGTTGGACTGACTTGGATTGTCTTCTCTGGAGCACCGGAGATTGAGGAGAGACATGATAGAAATATTCCCATGTGTATAATCAGCCATGATCACAGTGAATGGTAGAGCATGCTCGAAGGACCGAATGGCCTACTCATGCCCCTATTGTCTACTGTCTATGTATGAGAGGCATAGATGCGGTGGACATTCAGAACCTTTTTGCCAGGGTGGAAATGTCAAAGACTTGAGGGCATAACTTAAAGGTGAGAGGAGCCATTTAAAGGATATTGTGTGGGACAAGTTATTTTACACAGAGTGGTTAGTACCTAGAAAGTGGTGGAGGCAGATATAATAGTGGTGTTTAAGAGGCTTTTTGATTGGTACTTGGAAATGCAGAAAATGGAGGGATATGGATCCTGTGCAGGCAAATGAGATTAGCGTATTTTAGCATAATGTTCAGCAAAGATATATAGGCCGAAAGGCCTGTTCCTGTGCAGTATTGTTCTGTGTTCTATTTTCTCTGCAGGAATAAATTATGCTGAGGGGGTAGTGTTGATGGGGTAGTGAGGACATGTCATCAGGGCATCAAAAGGAGACAGGAATTGGCTTGATCATGTCAAAGTCAATTTCCTGGTTTATAAGCAGTACAGCCCATGGAGCAAACACTTCTTACTATACGATACGATACAATATAATATTTATCCCAGGAGGGAAATTGATTTGCCAACTCATAAAAAAAACAAAACACATGAAACATGAAATTAAAGTGATGAGTGCAAAGGGTTTGGGGACTTGCTAGCGCCTGCCGGGGGCTCTAACATCAAGACCCGGAGCACAACCTTGTATCGCCCGGTATGGCCTGAATGGCCGCGGGACTTATTTACCAGTCTCAGTCTACTCCATGGCAGAAGGGGGAGGAGTTGTAAAGTTTGATAGCCACAGGGAAGAAGGATCTTCTGCGGCATTTTCCCCTGCATCTTGGTGGAACCAGTCTGTTGCTGAAGGTACTCCTCGGGTTGACCAGTGTGTCATGGAGGGGGTGAGTTGTATTGTCCAGGATGCTCCACAGTTTGAAACATAGAAACGTAGAAACATAGAAAAATAGGTACAGGAGTAGGCCATTCGGCCCTTCGAGCCTGCACCGCCATTCAATGTGATCATGGCTGATCATCCAACTCAGTATCCCGTACCTGTCTTCTCTCCATACCCCCTGATCCCTTTAGCCACAAGTGCCACATCTAACGCCCTCTTAAATATAGCCAATGAACTGGCCTCAACTACGTTCTGTGGCAGAGAATTCCAGAGACTCACCACTCTCTGTGTAAAGAATGTTTTCCTCATCTCGGTCCTAAAGGAATTCCCCCTTATCCTTAGACTGTGACCCCTTGTTCTGGACTCCCCCAACATCGGGAACAATCTTCCAGCATCTAGCTTGTCCAACCCCTTAAGAATTTTGTAAGTTTCTATAAGATCCCCCCTCAATCTTCTAAATTCCAGTGAGTATTCAGTTGAGGTGCATCCTCTCCTCCAAGTCCACCTCCCATGAATTCACCTCGTTTTCATTGAGAAAACTTTTTTTTTAATTTTATGCATTCTTGCCATGTAGTTGGTGTTGGTGGCGGCAGCATTTAGTGTCCATACCCTCATTGCCTCTGATGGCCAGTGGCTGCTGAGAGCTAACTACTTTGGTAGGACTGGAGTCAAACATATCAGACCCGGTAAAGATAGGAGATTTTCTTCTCTATAGGGCTCTAGTGAACCAGGTTGCATTTTACAACAATCCAGTGGGTTTTGTGGTTATTATAACGGAGACTAGTTTAAATTTCAGATTTGTTTTAATTAATTCAATTCAAATTCCCCAGCTGCCGTGCAGAAATTCAAACTCATGTTTTTGGATCAGTGGTCCAGAACTCTGACAGTGCTGCATCTTAACCATTACACCCCCTGGAATTCCAACTCCATATCTGAAAATATAAATGGAATTAAAATGGAGACAACTAGATGGTGTAACTACTTTAGTTACATACTCAGAGTCCATTGGTCATGACCTCAGTTACCCTATAATCCTTCCCACCTCCTCCCCAACATCCCGCTCTCCTCATCTACTCTATTCCCCTCCCTTTCAAACCTGCTTATTTTGCCTCTTAAACTGGAGATTAATTTTTGCTGTATTTATTTATTTTTACCTGCCCATTTGATCCCAATCCTCCCTTCCTTGGAGGCTAGCACTCATACATCATAGGTGCGGAATGAGGCCATTTAGCACATCGAGTCTCCTCTGCCATTCAATCCTGGCTGAGCTATCTCTCCTACTCAACTCCATAACCATTGACACCCTCACTAATCTAGAACTTGTCCATCTCCACTGTTAAACATATTGTCAGCGGGAGTTGGGTGGGAAACATTGTTACTCACCCCACTCCTACGAACAACTATAAGTGCACGGGTCGAATTAAACCATGGGCGGATTTACTGCAATGTTTCTCTCTGCTGTCCCAACAGTATCTTTTAATTAGTCATATCACCTATGTTTATTAATGCATCTGTTTTACACACCTTCCATACTGAACAGTAGAAGACAGACACAAAATGCTGGAGTAACTTAGTGGGTCAGGCAGCAGCTCTGGAGAAAATGAATAGGTGATGTTTCGAGTTGAGACTCTTAATCAAACTAAGAATCAAGGAGGACATTGGAGGTATGGGAAGGTACAGAACCCCTTCCTGCCTCTTAGTCTGATAAATGGTCTCGACACAAAATATCACGATTCCTTTTCTCCAAAGATGTTACCTCACCCCGCTGAATTACTCCAGCATTTTGTGTCTATCTTTGGTGTAAACTAGCATCCACAATTCCTTCTTGCACATATTGAACAGTACTTTCGCAATGTTTAAGAAACATTTAGACAGCTATATGGATCAGATAGGTTTGGAGGGAATGGGCCAAACGCAGGCAGGTGGGACAAGAGTAGAAGGCCAGTTTCCAAGCTGTATGATTCTATGGCTCCATGACATCAATAGAGAGCATGGGCTGAAACTAAGAATGTCAGTTTCACCAGAACCTGACAACCTTGTTCAGTGAATCTTTTAATGAGTGTCCTTGCTCTTTTTCCAATGTTAGGGTGACAATTCTGTTTTAATGTAAATAAATATAATACAAATATAATATAATATAATAAAGATAATACAATATCTGGCACTTACTCCAGCTCCTTATTAGATGCTTGTCTATTTAACACTGACATAACTGAGACTGCAGATGCTGGAATCTGGATCAATAAACAACCTGCTGATGGAATTTTATGAAACAGGCAGCATCTGTGGAGGGAAGGACAGCCATTGTTTTGTTTAGTTTAGTTTAGTTTAGAGATACTGCGTGGAAACAGGCCTTTTGACCCACTGAGTCCGTGCCAACCAGTGATCACCCTGTACACTAGCACTACCCGACACACTCATGACAATTTACAATTTTAAAGAAGCCAATTAACCTACAAACCTGTACGGCTTTGGAGTGTGGAAGGAAACTGGAGCACTCAGAGAAGATCCATGCGGTCAGAGGGAGATTGTAAAAACACTGTACAAACAGCACCAATAGTCAGGATTGAATCCGGGTCGCTGGCACTGTAATGAAGCAACTCTGCAGCTGTGTCATCGTGTCACCCATTTGTTGTGGGGCGACTGTCCATTTTCCTCTGCCAATGCTGCCTGACCCACCAAAATCCTCCGGCAGTTTAGTTTTTGCAATTGATATTACCGAGTTGGTCGAAACAAAATCTGGTTCAGATGTCTACGGTTCAACGATTGTCCCTGTTATACCATCAGTGGCACTTAAACTTGGCTGATACTGCACTACATCTCATGTTTGAGTATTTCTTACTTTTGATCCAGTTGCCTGTTCGATAATTTGCCTGACGCATATTTTCGGGTCAGATTCCAATTTCCAACTTACCAGAGTTAGATTCAATTTTCATAAAAAGTTTAAAGGGGCTGTCCCACTGCGGCGACTTAATCCATGAGTTCTGAAGAGTTTGTCCTCGACTCATACTCGCAGCATGGTCGACACGAGGTCCTAGGAGGTCTTTGTAACTCGCCTTCATGCTAGAGAATAGTCCCCACGTACTCGAGGCCTCAGCTAGGTCACGGCGTATTTTTCAACATGCTGAAAAATGCCCGCGAGTAAAAAAAGGTCACCATGGAAAAAATCGATATTTTTTTACTCGTAGGTTTAGTCGAGGTAGGTCGTAGTAGGTCGGCATGTTATTCGTAGGTAATCGAGGGTAGTCAAAGGTAATCGAAGGTAGTCGAAAGTAGTTGTAGATAGTCTTCAACATAGTCGAAGGAGGTCAAAGGAGGTCGAAGGAGGTCTTCTACATAGTCAAAGGAGGTCTTCAACATGACATTTTTTCAAACTCTCCTAAACTCGCCAATTAGGTTGCCGCAGTGGGACAGGCCCTTTAATCTTGCTCTGCAGCTCTTTGAATAGTTTTATACTCTTAGTTGAAGTTTCATTTTGCTTTGTTAGACTTCTTCAATCTACATCAAATAATCCCAATCCTCTACAAAGCTGACGGTGGGCTCTTCAACCTTAATAGGTTGAAGGCCAAGAGCAAAGCCAGTAACACCGCCATCATGGAGTTTCAGTACGCGGACAACTGCGCCATTGCAGCACACTCTGCAGAAGACCTCCAGGGCATCCTGAATGTCTTTGCCAAGGCATACAGAGCCATGGGCCTAGCCTTAAATATCAAGAAGACCAAGGTCCTACATCAACCTCCACCCAACCAGCCGTCTACCCAGCCCACAATAAAAATGGACAACAACACTCTTGAAAACGTTGACCACTTCCCCTACCTTGGCAGCATTCTTTACCCAAAAGCTGACATCAACTCTGAGGTCAACCATCGCCTGAGTTGTGTCAGCGGAGCCTACGCCAGACTCAGGAAAAGAGTAGTTGAAGACCGAGACCTAAAGGCTCAAACAAAACTGCTGGTCTACAGAGCCATTGTCCTCTCCACCCTGTTGTATGGAGCTGAGTCATGGACTACCTACATCAGGCACCTGAGAGTCCTGGAACAATACCATCAAAGATCCTAACGAAAGATTCTGTGGATCAGCTGGGAGTACAGACGCACCAACATCAGCATTTTGGAGGAAGCCAACATGACCAACATCAACATAATGCAGCACCAACTTCGATGGACTGGCCATGTCATCCACATGTCCAACATACGTCTCCCTAAACAAATCCTATATTCTCAATTGAAGGAAGGTCGGCGAGCCCCTGGCGGGCCAAAGAAATGCTTCAAGGACAACATCAAGAACAGTCTGAAAATTTTCCACATCGCATTGAGCAAATGGGAACACATTGCATTGGACAGGCGCTCCTGGAGGAAATCCGTGCAGGAAGGAGCTGCACGTCACGAAATTAAACTACGCCGTGTCACAACGACAAAGCGACAGCACCGTAAGGAGAGAGAGAAGGGGGCTCGACGACTACCAACCACCGCCAGTCTCCACTGCCCACTTTGCACCAAGGTGTGTGGATCACGGATTGGCCTCTACAAACATCTGCAGACCCACAAGTAGACGACCCTATGGAGAGGACAGTCATACTCGTTTAGAGTGACCGCCGATGATGACATCAAATAATGCTTCTTTGCTCATTTAACTAAAAACGTACTGTCGTGGACAAATTCTTTGAAATCATTTTAGTCAATCTTGAGATGTAAAAATGCATCGAGTTTCTATAAAACTATTTATTTCACAGGGGTGTCATAATTTCACATGCATGAACTTCATTATCTTTGCTCAGACTGTTACTTTGAACAAAACAAACTCATTTTTATCCATGCTAAAATAAAAGTCTGGTAAATATAAATTATGTGAATTATTTTTTTCAGTGCAAGTGAGAGGGTGGTCTTTACCTTTTCTATACACAGTGCTGTCGTATGGTTTAAAACAAGAATTCTGGGGAGAAGTGTGCAGTAAAATTGAGGGCAATGTGGTGTCATCATGCCCCAGATATACATTAAAAAGTGAAATCAATGC
Source organism: Raja brachyura (assembly GCA_963514005.1). Next base: position 46,283,395 of record OY740781.1, on the reverse strand, counting down.
TAATCCTTCTGCTATCCAGAGTGATGAAAAATTGATGATTACATAATGATGTTTCTCCACTATAGTGCAATCTCTGAATCAGGTGCATTGTAATGGATTTAGCTGACAGTAACAACGTTGCAATATATGAGTTTTAAAACCCTTAGTGATCACCGTTCAAATCCATTTGAGGAGGATGGGTTGAGAGTAGCACAGGAGATGGAGTGTTGGTATTATCACAGCAATAACATGGGACCAAGTGGCTGCTGGTTGGACTGCTGGTTCTTTTTTTCCAGTGGCGTTGTCCTTCATTGTAATGAGCATCTGAAATCCATATCATTTAGGTTTTCTAAAGGATCATTTCTAAAGCTGTTACGTTGCAAAATAACACAATACTGCACAGGGAAGTGTTCCAAAGGTTTAATTCATGTCTCAGGCGCTGATCCACATCTTCCAAAGCTGTTTGCTCTTTTGCAATTGTAAATGGTTATGGGAAGAAAAACGTGGATAAGTGTCTGACAGCCAGACCTGGAGAATATTTAGCTAAAACCCATGAATATTATTAAACCAGCTTTGGTGCTTGCAAATCCTCAAGAAGGGGATTAAAGGGGGTTACTATATGCATGGCTGTCTGTCACACATATATCATGTTGATAACAACATATTGTCATATAAAACCTCTGCTTATATAAGATAGAAGTTCTTAAACCGTCAAAAGAGCACTGAAATATGCTGATACATTCAAATATCTACAGCATAGCACTAAGCATCTCTTGTAGCTCTATTTCCTCATCGTCTTCACACACACACAGAAAGCAACTTTGACATTTGATCATATGAAATAAACGTGTTCACTCTTTCCTTTATGAGCAGCGGTTCATAAATAGTTAAATTGAACACAACAAAAAATGTGCAGATTTGAAAATGTAAATAATTAATAATTTTGTATACCTCGTTCAATTAGCAATTTGGAATCTGAAAAGCATTATTAAATAAAGAACAACTAAATTTTTAACCATGACGTCAGGATTGCAAAAAAATGAACATGCTTCTCATGCCTGCCCTCAACTTAAGCTTTTTTTTCTCTCTATTGCTATCACTATGATTCACTGGACTAATTGTAACTTTGCAATTTCTATCAATGGATGCGAATTGTGTTCAGGTATTGCGTATCAATCAGAGACGAGGTGACTGATCTGGGGAGTGCAATGAATGGACAGTGTCTCTATGAATAAAGACTTCCAACTAAATAATGACTTGGCTCCAGATTTAAATCTTGGATTTAATAAAATAAAAATAAAATATATTCATTAAATTCAGGATTCCGAATTTATCAAATAGGAATGGAAATATCTTTGTTAGTGAGCAAAATATGCAATATTTGAGAGTAGTCATACAGCTTAGTTTATTGTCACGTGTACCGAGGTACTGCAAATCTTTTGTTGCATGCTATTCAGTCAGCGGAAAGTTTCTTTAGGTTAAGGTTTATTATTGAGATGTGTACCGAGGTACAGTGAAAGGCTTTCTTTTCCGTGCTATCCAAACAAATTAGATTACTATACATAAATATAATCAGGTCAAACTCAAGTACAATAGCCAGAACAAAGTTGAAGATTATAAGAGTACAAAAGATAGTTCTCAACATTGTAGCGTATCAGTTCCGTAAACAAGGTACACTGTCCATTATGGGTTTGCGATGAAATGGACAGTTCCCTGGCTTATGGATAGACCGTTCAGAAGCCTGATAGTAGTAGTAGGCACCCCTCGGTCATGACTGACCATGGGTGATATAACCATATAACATATAACAATTACAGCACGGAAACAGGCCATCTCGGCCCTTCAAGTCCGTGCCGAACAACTTTTTTCTCTTAGTCTCACCTGCCTGCACTCATACCATAACCCTCCATACCCTTCTCATCCATATGCCTATCCAATTTATTTTTAAATGATACCAACGAACCTGCCGCCACCACTTCCACTGGAAGCTCATTCCACACCGCTACCACTCTCTGAGTAAAGAAGTTCCCCCTCATGTTACCCCTAAACCTCTGTCCCTTAATTCTAAAGTCATGTCCTCGTGTTTGAATCTTCCCTATTCTCAAAGGGAAAAGCTTGTCCACCTTAACTCTGTCTATCCCTCTCATCATTTTAAACACCTCTATCAAGTCCCCCCTTAACCTTCTGCGCACCAGAGAATAAAGACCTAACTTATTTAACCTATCTCTGTAACTTAGCTGTTGAAACCCAGGCAACATTCTAGTAAATCTCCTCTGTACCCTCTCTATTTTGTTGACATCCTTCCTATAATTGGGTGACCAAAACTGCACACCATACTCCAGACTCGGTCTCACCAACGCCTTGTACAATTTTAACATTACATCCCAGCTTCTATACTCAATGCTCTGATTTATAAAGGCTAGCATACCAAAAGCTTTCTTTACCACCCTATCTATATGAGATTCCACCTTCAAGGAACTATGCACGGTTATTCCCAGATCCCTCTGTTCAACTGTATTCTTCAATTCCCTACCGTTTACCATGTAAACATGATGATGGGTGACCATGTAAACATGGGTGATGCATCCTGGTCGGACGCAAGCCTAGGCGATTGCATATGGAGGACAGGCTATTGACCATGCAGCACGTCCCCCCTCTCCACATCGCTGATCGATGCAAAGGAATAGCAGGGCCATTACAGTTTGGCACTAGTGCCGTCGCAGGAGCTGCCAGAGCGAGGTTGTAGACAACGACGAACTGCCTTAGGGGGTCTGACTCCGGATTTTCTTAAGGTTTACTCCTGGAGCCTTTTCCATGACTGGATATGGCCACAAGGCAGTGGAGGTTTTAAATCAGAGTATTCCCTCTCCCAGATGGACTGCCTTCCCAGGCTGATGAGCCCTATCTGCCCGAGACTCGTGGGGGCGGGAGCGTCTACCTTCCCGTACAGGTCTATAGCACCTGCCCACTGCCTGATACCAGAAAGGACAAATCTGTTCCTGAACCTGATGGTGCGTCCTTTCAAGTTTCAGTACTTTCTGCCAGATGGGAGCAGGGAGAAGAAGGAATGACCAGGGCGAGACCAGTCTTTGATTATGTTGGTTACTCCTCCGAGGCAACGTGAAGGGTAGATGGAGTCAATGGTGGGAAGGCTGGTCTGTGTGATGGACTGGGCTACATCTACAACTCTCCACAATTTCTTGCAGTCTTGGGCAGAGCTGTTCCCAAACCAAGCTGCGATGTAAGTTTGTAAGAATCATTGCAAACATGCCGACTTTGTATCTGCTTCTGAAATTCAGCTCCACTGAGTTCCAAAGGACAGAATTTCAACGGCGAAGTATAATATGATGACACTACTGTAAAGCACGTGACTTTTACCGCAACAGTCGTTTACTTTATTCTCAATTTTCTTATCAAGCATGGAAAATGCGTGTAATTAGATTCCATCCTATAATCCAGAAGAATAAGGGAGGGTAATGACTGGGTACTTAAAGAAGCAGCAGGTGACTAGTCTTTGCTGGGACTACAATTATTCAGTGTGTTTCTAAACAACATGATAAAAGTAAGACATAAAGCGCTAGAGTGACTAAACGGGGCAGGCAGCATCTCTGGGGAACATGGATAGGTGACGTTTCAGGTCGAGGGGCACTGTACATGGGGAAAATCAAGTGGGTACACTATATAGGTTGTGCAAAGAGCATAAAATACCAGAGGGCAGAATATAGTGTTATAGCATAGTTGCTGAGTTCAATATCCGCAATGGTGTAGATTGGAAGATTGAGATCACACCCAAGCTTATGGGCGTACAGTTCACAGAGGGGAAGAAACGGTCCCCGTATCTGGTGGTATGTGTTTTCAAGTTTTTTATTTTCTGTCAGACAGTAGAGGAGAGGTGAGGCAAATAAAGGTACTTGATTATGTTGACTGCATCCAAGGCAATGCGAAGTGTGGGTGGAGTGAATGGTAAGGAGTCTGGTGCAGAATTAATATTTCCATTATTTTCTATTGATAGTCTATTAATCAAAGTTGTAAAGCACAGTATGGCAAAGATGGATGTACTACGGTGGATCACAGACCACAATCTTATTTTAATGATCAAATAGGCTCAAAGGGCTAAATCTGTTACTCCTGGTTTAATGATGATATGCTATTCATACCCCTCATTTCCAGGGAAACTGGCAAATGGCTTGATCTTCTTGTGAGTACTGAAATATACACTGCTGACATTTAAACAAAAATCCTTTCAGTGATTCATCGCAAGAGGCAAACTATTTGTTTTGATTCTAAAAATATACTGCACACAGGAACTTAAAAGCAACACGGGAAAAGTTTGAATGCCTTTGAAGCCAGTTCTTACAGAAGATCACAAATTCATCTCTTTCATTTACTTTCTCAACACAGGTGATGCTCGAATATGCTACATGCTATGTTGATGCTACCCATTATTCCCTGTCACCTAAGAAGGCACACACGACAAAGAACATATTTCTGTTATATTTCATTCATAGCTCTCAATTAATTTTTTTAATTAATTTGTCAAAGCACATTCAACCCACATTGTTAAATGCTTATAATATGCTTTTCCATTTCTGGAAGAATGCAAGGGTTATCTATGGTAAACAGGCAATGGCACCGAAAGATGCGTTTAAATTTCAAATGAGCTTTACCCCCAAAATGCTTCCTTGGACACCAGTGAGTTATATCTTAAAATATTCCCCTGTGTGATAATGTGACACCACTGCTGGTTTCACAGCGATTTATAAGTTCATCATTCAGATGAAGGAGATGAATTGAATGTAAGAACTAACAAATTCTCCTCCTTTTTGTGATGTTATGAAGCTTTTTATCCCATGACTGCCTTGAACCATTGTTGGTATCCTAAAATCCTTTCTAGGATCTATACATGCAGCCTCTATAAGTCACAATACCAGGCTTGATTTTGATACCCCTCATAGATTAGCGGTGATTGCAAACCTGTGGTGCCACATTGCTGAAACATGTTTTATTTATCATTTGTCTTTTGCTGCATTAGAATCAAGACTCACCAATATTGTTCTTATTAATGGTACAAATGTACAAGCATGCAACTTTAAATATTCTTACAAACTATTTGAAAGTAACAGCAGGAAATATTTTGTTCTGCATTCTTTAACCCATTCTATCTCGACATTTCTAAACTGTTGAATTTCTCATCGCTCTTATTCCTTAATTTCAGATACGATAAGTATAGCTCTTCCTTTCTTCACAATTTCTGTGGGCTAATCAATGGTTCTTTGGAAAGCTGTTGGCCAGCTTAGTTCTGTTCCCAGTCTGCACCCCCCTCCCCTCATGGCATCTCCCATCCCTCCCCACTGGACTTACTACTGGTCAATTGATGTCTCACAATTTCCCGAACAGAGGGGTCAGATAAACTTCATTTGCATCCTCTCAGCTTTATATTGGTGCATGTGCCCTATTCCAGATCACCAATCTTCAGTGAAGGGAAGACGTGTATAATTTTAGTTTTGTTGTAGTTTTATCTCAATTAGGCAAATGTACTTTTCTAATTTAATCAATATTTCATTTATTTCAGTTTATTACCAATCATGAGAAAGGTTAGGCTGCAGTGAAAAGGCCACCCGACATCAAGACTTGTCAAAAGGCCATTGCAGCTATCTGTGGCAGAACCTAAGATTCCTCTGCCTGCAGTTTGTTCATCCTGCATCAACATTCACATTGAATTAAGAGCTGTGCAGCTGCTATAGGCTTTTGTGAATATTTGGCTTGTAGGGGAAAAGGTGGGAGGGCAGACTTTTAGCCAGGACTCAGCTCCGTGGGTACTCTGTTCAAGTAAGTGTTACTTTTTTCCTGAAACTCTGATAAGGACAAGCCAGCTGACTAAGAGAGGTAGAAACAAAGAACTGTCGATGCTGGTCTATACCAAAGATAGACACAAAGCGCTGGAGTAACTCAGCGGGTCAGGCAGCATCTCTGGAAATAAAAAGGATGGGAGACGTTTTGAGTCGGGACCCTTCTTCAGTCTCCTGCGTCTATCTTTGTGTTCATCATTGACCAAGAAAGGTGCTGCCCTGTGATCTAACCTGACCACTGTGCATTCATAGAGGATCTTTCACATTTCTTTCAGGGATTCTGGAAGCCCAAGGAACGGGGCAGCGATTGTGAACAGCAAGATCCTTCAGCAATGCTATGTGACAATGGGCATCATATCATACCGTTTCCTGTTGGAATGGCGAGTGAGGAATAAATATTGACAAAGGAGATTAAATGCACACAAACACTCTTCCAACAGGGATCGATGAAGATCAGGCATGGGAACCCTGCTGAAATATTCTACTCCTTCCTCAGCTTACCATCCTTACCATCACTGAGGTCAAGCATGATGGCCTTACAGCCATCCTGGTTAAGATGAACTCTTTCAAAACAGACTGGTGATCAAACATGGTGCCTCCGTGGTCAGTATGGCTCTGTTTTCACTGCATCGCTGACAGCTCTATTAAAATATCAGCCGTGGGCAACATGAACAGAGGCTGTGTCTTTTGTTTCATTAATTATTCCACTCAGCTGCTTGCAAATTCTCCTAGGAATCCTTAGCCCACTTTATACAGATGGCAGTAAAACTTCCACTATTGTTACAAATGCCACTGTTAAAAATGACTTCATTCTCTCTCTTGATAAAAGGGACCAACTGAACAAAACGTGACTATAATGTATGCCTGAACATTTAATTGTAATTTGGCTCCGCTGGCACATGAAATATCGATAAGGAACATAAACACTTGCAACATTTCAAGGCTTCAACAATCTCAGCAAAATAAATAGGGAAACCCACACACAAAGTACAATTTATTCATAATGATATGCTTTTAAGTACCAAAGTATGGCAATGTTCATGAAATTAAAAAATGTTGACAACATCAACAAATTTACAACATGTAAGATGTTACAATGAAAATACAGTATTAGGATAAACTGATTTATAATAACAATCTGTGGTGGTGAATCTGTGGATGCCAAGTCAATGGATATTTTTATGGCAGAGATAGATAGATTCTTGATTTGTATGGGTGTCAAGGGTTATGGGGAGAAGGCAGGAAAATGGGGTTCGGAGTGAGAGAAAGATTAGCCATGTTTGAATGACAAAGTTGACTTGATGGGCCAAATGACCTAATTCTGCTCCTATCACTTCGGACCTTATGAACCGGATGAGGTTTAAGTTATTATATTTGGGAAGTTATTGTTGGGAATTGCCATGGATAGTTGGTGCAATGCGTCAAATGCAGTCTTGATGCAGTCAAGAACGATGTTGCTGTACTGAGGGATAGCCAAGTCTATCCCTCATTGTTGGCAGCTGATGGGAAGCGGCTGTAAAGTGGGAAGCAGCTGTAAAAGGACAGCTCCGCTGGGGGGGGGGGGGGGGGGGGGGGGGGGGAAGAGTTCCTTTCACAGCGTGTGGGGAGTCTGGCCCGGGTCAGCACGGCCTGGGCTGCACAAAGTAATAAACTTTGCTGGGCCACCAGGGTTAAAGTTGTGGGGAGGGCAGGAGCGTTGAGAAGGAGGGGGATGGGGATCATGCCAGCAACTCACTCAGTAGCTCGGGTGGCTGCGAGCGGCTGCCAGGATCAGACGGTGGTACCGGCCGCCACCTCAGCGCCTTTTGCTGGTCGGCCCACCAGCCAGCCACTGTGTCCTTTGGCACAGGCACAACCGGTGGAGGTGGTTCACATCTCTTATGCGTAAGTGACGAATAAACTTGACTTGACATGACTTGACTTGGAGGTGGTGGGTTGCTACTGGGCGGAAGGCCGGATGCTCCATCCTGGGCTCTCTCTCTCTCTCTGTTATGTGATCTCCCTGAGCCAGGAAGTCCCCGTCCCTCAGACCTGAACCGCACAGCGCATTGTGGGACAGGCGAAGATGGAAGCTCCCCGCTCCTCATTACCTCATTGAAGGAGTTTCACATCTTCCTTTCAACTGACTAAACCAAACCCTTGATCCTATCCTGCCAGCCTTTTTCAAAATTTAGCAACTCAAATGGGGGTGTGTCTTCATCGCAGGTGCGTCTTCATTGCCGGGAAATACGGTAATGTTACAAAATATTCTGCCTTTGACCTTTTCGCAGCATAGTTTATAGAGCCTGCGAGTCTTATTTTTAGGGTCCTTAACCAAAACGTCAATTTTCCATGTTCTCCAGGTGCCTGACGCTGGATGCTGCCTGACCCGCTGAGTTACTCCTGCACTTTGTGCCCTTTTATAGTTTGCAGGTAACTGGTGTAGTTAGGATAATGATCAATTCTGACACCCAGGACATCAGAAAAGGGACATTTGGTTTGGGTATTAAGATCAAACAGTACTGCTGACTGAATCCGTGTCTGGTTTTGCCTGTATAGACCTCCGCCAGATTGAATCAAACAACACCATGGTTCTGGACACAACTCATTGACTGTGCCCATAAGGTCATACCGGTCATACGGTTTGGAGACGGACCACCTGGCCCTCCGACAGTGGATGGAGAGGACAACTAGAATGGTCGTAGTACACCTTCTGCGTCTGTCTTGTATGCTGCAGACGCGCCAGAACCACCTTGGGCTCGCAGACTTGTGGCTGGAGCAGCTGCTTCACAACTGGAAGAGTAGTCCTGGTCTGTCTCACAGTCGCTGAGCCAGCGAACCGAGTGTGGGATCACGTGGATTGGTGCGGAGATTGTGAAGACCCAAAAACATGTCAGACCCGGCCCTGCTGGGCCTCTCCATGAGCTCCTTTGCACTGCGGACAGCTCGCTCAGCCAGCCGATTCGACTGGGGGTACCCGAGACTGCTGGTGATGTGCCTAAAATCCCATTCCTTTGCAAAGTCCTTGAAATGCTGGCCTGTGAATTGGCCACCATTGTCAGACATGAAGGTTTGAGGTACCACATGGAACGAAAAATGCCTCACAAGATTCTTGACGACCGCCGCAGATCGATCTCAAACCACCCTGGAGTATGAGTCAACCAGGACCAAGTATTGGTTGCCACACCAGTCGAAAATGTCAGTAGACACCATAGACCACGGCAAGTCGGGAACCAGGTGCTGCAAAAGGGGCTCTTTCTGTTGATGTGGAGCCATGCTGTTGCACACGGCGCAGGACTGCACCCTCTGGCGTATATAGTCTGACATGGCGCGCCAGAAAAACATGCTCTTTGCTTGTTGGCTGTTGGCTCATTGGCTCACTGGATGGATTTAAGAGAGATTTGGATAGAGCTCTAGGGGCTAGTGGAGTCAAGGGATATGGGGAGAAGGCAGGCACGGGTTATTGATAGCGGACGATCAGCCATGATCACAATGAATGGCGGTGCTGGCTCAAAGGGCCGAATGGCCTCCTCCCACACCTATTTTCTATGTTTCTATCTTTCTGTGTTGCACCGTAGCTTCAGTACCAGGATGGCGTGATCCGTGTATGGCGTCAAAGAACGTCTGTTGGAGTGAAGCTGGGATCACTGCCTTGTGGCCCTTTTTGATAACCCCACCTTCATTGTCAGGGGGCCAGGTGGTTTGTCTCCAAACCCAGAAGGAGCATGAGTGTATGGGCACGGTCAAGGAGGTGTGTCCAGAACCAAGGTATTATTTGATTCAATCTGTCGGAGGTCTATACAGACAAAACCAGACGGATCAAGTCAGCAATACTGTTTGATCAACAAGTATCTCAGTTGGTGATGGGGCAAGGTTGACAAATCAATTGCTTCGTTATTCTCTTTCAGTTTTGCATCTGGATAGCCATCACAGTGGAATTCAGCTCCACTTTATGAGCTGTTTTACTGTGCTGTTCCTCATTGCTTTTACTGCTATCCTATCCCATTTCATGTACCAATTGAAATCCCCAACTCACATTCCCATTTCTCACTCCATCTTGATGTTCCTGTTTAAAACCACTGGACACTGTGCTCCACACCACTTCTTCCCACTACTGTGTCACCATTATTGTCAGAAGCGGGCAGAGTGGTTGCCCGTCTCCTGACTAACACTTGAGAAACAGGCACTTCCGTCTGCACTGAAAGACTCTTCTCTCCCTTGAAAACGTTTCTAAACCACAATGTCAGGAGAAGAAAATTTGATTTTCTGATACCAGATGAGGGCAAGTTTACATTGGGTTCTATTTGTGGACTTTCGTCTTTTCATAATTATTGATTCAATTTCCTTCCTGTCCTTTCCAAATATTCTTGAGTGCAGGAGTGGGAATAGTGACTGCCTATTTTTCTCCACATTCCAGAAGCAATGTTGCACCATGTAAAATTATCTTAGCTCCTATCTATTAACTTGGTCAGGTTGGCAGAGTGTTATTCCTTCACAATAAAATAGGATATTTTGTACCTTTCATTTCCATCTTTTTACAGACTGCAAATTAAACTACCAAATTGTGATATATTGAATGTAATAAATAACTGCCAAAGTGACACATTATAATAGGCAAAGAAAATCACAAAGCATGGATATGTGTTAAGCTTCGAGCAGACGTGGACAAGCTTGCACATAAAGCAATTCAGAGCTATATCGTATTGTCCTGTTTGCACTAATGCTTCCATTACGGACCATATCTCTTTTAAACAGATGTTGTATAACAAAGAAACGATTCCTTCACAAAATATGTTACTTAAATAGATGTATTATCAAGGCATGTTCTTTTAAAAGATCCATTATATTACGAGGACATGCCTCCTTAAAAATATCCATATTACAATGCAAGTCTTCTTAAACAGGTGTTGCCATTATCAAGGTTTGTTCCATTTAACCAGACATTCTCCATTAGCAGGGTGCCAATTATTTGGTCGGTACTATTATATATTTGAAGTAAATGTCTGTGGGAAATAGCAAATCACACAGAACACTGATAAATGCACAACTCGAGGCCGAGAAATGTTCTGCTTGGATCAGGATTATGCCCGGATCAGAATTTCTATAAATTGCAGGTGACTGCAAATCTTCCCTGCAAAGCTCATTTAATCATTCAACCATCAATTCAATCTCAGCAAAAACCAACAGCAATCACTTAGCCGAAATATATACTTTACATGAATGTGATTAGATTTCTACAATAGGTGAAAATCAGCGTTAAGAGTATTCACTATGCAGAGCTTTAAGTACATGATATGCTTACTGCAGCCCAGGTAAAATACAGTTCTTTAGTACACGGAGATCTACACCAGGAATCTATTCAGATTAATTCATGCTTCAGGCCATTAAAAATGTAGGCCATTGTAATCAAAGTTATATCACTGTTTGACAACTGGCATGAACAGCTCCACCACACTATCAGACAGAAACCAGACACAAACTCATCAACAGAGTGAGGAAGAACATTAGGTCACTACCTCTTCCCTGACACAACATTGTCACAAGTAGGAGTGACAGGCAATGGGAAATTCTTTCACCTCCACTGGACCATTAAGTTTATTGCAGGGTGGAATATTTCCAATTAAGTTCTTGGAAATGCCTCTCAGTCTCATCAGCTAGGCAACCCTTTCGCTCTCTCACCACAATCCCTGCCCACTCACACATTTTGAAATTGCTGTGAATAAATGTAAGGAGAGATATTCTAATTGGGGGGTTAATGAACATGTATTTACCCATTACATTTCTATTTCAGTCATTTGTTTGTCAATTTCATGACACCCAACATACCCCCAGACATGGAACCCCTTTGTTGAATTTATAAGTGATTTCATGATTGGGAATCAGTCTAAAAAGTATTGGACTCATGGTACATCTTGCGGAAGTATAATGCTTGTCCCTGAAAAAAAATGTTAGATATTGAATTACATGAATGTGATTGTTTTTCATAAAATGTATAATTGTCCCTTTTTCATACCACATTGAAGGGAAAAATTAAGGTAGAACGATAACATTAGGGAGATTAAAGGGCCTGTCCCACTTGCCGATTTTTTTCGGCGACTGACGGAGCCATATCAGTGTCGCCAAAAGATTTAAAACATTTCGAAATCCAGCGGCGACAAAAGAAATGTTGCGACACTTGAAAAACTACTGCGCGTCATATGTCATCACGCCGCTTCACCACCGCATCATGGCACAATTTTTTTGGTGACCTGATACGTCAGTCAATGATGCTGCCAGCTGCCGAAAAAATTGCCAAGTGGGACAGGCCCTTAAAAATGTCCATCTTGAAACATTATCTGAGGTTTTCCAGGAAGTAAGACTAAGTCCCAAAGACTTACCCTGGCCTAGGGTGGATATACAAAAACATGCTGTCCTAGGAGTGATCAAGGGTGGAGAAATGGATAAAGGGTTTGATCTCATAGATTTGGATGACAAAGACTGAAAGAGATGCAAAAAGAACACAAACGCCTCCATGGACTGTTAGTTTATCTTGGCATCATGTTCGGAGCGGACATTGTGGGCCAAAGGGCCTGTTCCTATACTGTGCTGTTCATTGTTCCATGTCTGGTTCATCTTAATTAACTTGCTGAATATGTAAGCAACTTCATTTATTGGGATTCAATCTAAAATGTCTTGGACTCTGCATCTTTTGTGCCATTATTGGGAATAATAGGGAACAATGTCCAGTGATGCATACACCAGGAAACCCTGTCAGCTGCACAAGGGTAAACCTTGACAGGAAGATCATAAGGTCATGTGATAGGAGCAGAATATGGCCATTTGGTCCATTAAGTCTACTATGCCATTCTATCATGGCTGATCTATCGCTCTCTCCTAACCCCATTCTCCTGCCTTCTCCCCATAATCCCTGACACCCATACTAATCAAGAATATATATCTCTGCCTTAAAAGTACCCATTAACTTGGTCTCCACAGCCTTCTCTGGCAAATAATTCCAAAAATTCAGTACCATCTGACTAAAAAATGTCCTCATCTCCTTCCTAAAGGAACGTCCTTCAATTCTGAGGCTATGGCTTCTTGTCCTGGACTTGCCCACTAGTGGAAACATCCTCTCCACATCCATTCTATCCAAGCCTTTCACTCTTAGGTAAGTTTCAATGAGGTCCCCCCTCATTCTTCTAAACTTCAGTGAGTACAGGCTCAGTGCCATCAAACGGTCATCTTATGTATACCCACTCATTCGTGGGATCATTCTTGTAAACCTCCTCTGGACCCTCTCCAGGGCCAGAACATCCTTCCTTGGATATGGTGCCCAAAATTGCTCACAATACTCTGAATGAGGCCTCACCAGCGCCCTATAGAGCCTCAGCATTACATCCCTGTTTTTGTATTCTAGCCCTCTTGAAATAAATGCGAACATTGTGTTTGCCTTCTATTTTACCTATTCGACGCAGATTAACCTTTTGGGAATCCTGCACCAGCACTCCCGATTCCTTTAATTTCTGGATTATCTCCCCATTTAGAAAATAGTCTAAGCCTTTATTCCTTGTATCTTGTGAAATCTTCCGAGCACTGCAATCTCTACTTGGAAATGGTTGCAAGTACAATTCAAGTCAGGAAAACAAAAAAAACAATTTTCATTTATGTGGCACATAAATAACTGAGCGATAAATGTCCATGCCAATCAGTTTTAATATCTAATACTTTTTAGAAAGTTACCACATTTTACATTTAACCTTAATCAAAATGCATAATATATTGGATTAAAATATCTTTGTGCTTTGTTCCTTCTTGATTTGTTGTCTGTGAAAGTTCTTCATTGGCTGCTACGCCAGCATTTCTTAAAATTAATGAATGAGATAGAAACATCGAAAATAGGTGCAGAACTCGGCCATTCGGCCATTCAAGCCAGCACCGTCATTCAATATGATCATGGCTGATCATCCAAAATCAGTACCCCATTCTTGTTTTTTCCCCCATATCCCTTGATTCCTCGATGACGACATAATTGGCTTGGCCAATTATTTTCAAAGTTCCTTGCATGAAATGGCAAACCCAGAATTGTCTCAGTCATGGTTTCACCACTGCAAACCTCAGGTGTTGATCATGAGGTAGAGTGCCATTGTAAAGTGGAGAACTTGCAATAGAAGATAGACACAAAATGCTGCAATAACTCAGCGGGCCAGGCAGCATCTCTGGAGCGAAGAAATGGGTGACATTTCAGGTTGATACCCTTCTTCAGACTTGCAATAGGATAGAAACAGCAGGTTATTGTGAATTGAGGAGTTTAAATAGAGTATGTCCTTTAACCAGGGCGGTTGAGGAATTTTTCATTGTGGACATACTCTTTCATTGACACTGGGGTGAAGAAAGATAACATTTCCAGTGTTAAGAGCCTCTGACATTTCAACACTCGGTAATATGATTTTGGTTGTCCTGATTGCTGCAAAAAGTCAATCGAGCCTACACCTAAATATAAACATGAAGCAAACGTATACTTAAAGTAAACAGAATACAACAGTTTTTTATTTCTGGATCGTCCAGAAAGACAAGCGGCTGTAAAGTAGGAAGCACATGGAACAACTTCATTCAGGTTTAAACGTTGTTCCCTTGGATTCTGGTATTGAAAATAAAAGTGGATTAAATTATCGGTTTGCTGCTCATAAAACCAGTATCTGCATGTGCAAGATTACTTTGATCGCTCCATTGATCAGGATGAAGGTCTACGAAAAAGCTGGTCTATTCAAGACGAGTTAAATCAAAAAATGGTGAGAAGATGCATCTGAATTGAGAATTCTGTGATAGTAAGAGAAAAGGAACTGTAGGAAGGTAACAATTTTCTTTGCTTTTAAATGTTGCCATAAAATGAGTTTTATGTAGAAGATTATAGCAGCATGATCATTTCTAAATACCCTCCTAACAAGTCTGAAGAAGCATCCAGACCTGAAACGTCACTTAACCATGTCCTCCAGTGATGCTGATGACCCATTGAGTTACTCCATCATTTTGTGTTCCACACAAGATTCCAGCATCTGCAATTCCTTGTGTCTCCAAACAATCAATGCCGGCAGTGTCTCAATTAGGGAACATGAACAAAACGAACATCTGAGGAAAATGGGTTTTGATTCCTAAGGCAATTGAAAGGTGCAGCATGTAATATTGCTTTAAACTTTAACAACAAATAGATTCATTCTTTATTTAATTTTTGATTTACAAATAATTCCCAGTCACTCAACTAACAAAAACCCTACTATTCTGTGGCACAATTATGGTACAATGAAGGAAGAGGACAGCAGATGGAATAGGTATTGAATTTCCTGACTGAAAGCCAGGAATCACTTTAGAGTGTTTTTAAACCGAGATCTTCCATTAAAACTTAGAACATAGAACATGGAAAAGTACAGCACAGGAGCAGGACATTCGGCACACAAAGATGTTGCCATACATAATCAAGTCAAGTCAAGAGTCAAGTCAAGAGAGTTTATTGTCTTGTGTCCCAGATAGGACAATGGAATTCTTGCTTGCTGTCAAGTTACTGTCAAGTTAAACAAATGTTGATGTCAAGTTAAACAAGCATAATGTCAAGTTAAACAAATTTCCTCTGCTGACACATGATCCTTATCCAACCATTCCCAGAACATCCATTTGTCTGCCTGAAAGCCTAGAGATATGAAAGGGTAAGGTGTAAAAATGACAGATCAAAGCAGATGGTGATTAAGAAATGTGGAATGATTAATTGTTAGCTGAGGGAAAGGTGACAACGAGGCATAGTCAGTAATATTTAATCAGGACAGTTGAACTAGTCGGAGACCTAGGATGGGGGAAGGACGGAGAGAGATGGAAAACAAGGGTTACATGAAGTGATAGAAATCAATATTCATACCATTGGGTTGTAAGCTGCCTGACCAAAATATGAGGTGCTGTTCTTCCAATTTGCATTGAGCCTCACTCTGACAGTGGAGGAGGCCCAGTACAGGAGGGGCAGCATTAGAATGTGGAGGGGCGGTGGCGGAAGTGGTTTGCAACTGGGAGATCACGTAGGCCTGGGCGGACTGAGTGGAGCGCCAGTTTGTTGTGCACTACTGCTTTAAGGAGATCACCTTAAATCTACACTCCAGGAGTGGAGAAT
Source organism: Raja brachyura (assembly GCA_963514005.1). Next base: position 46,267,459 of record OY740781.1, on the reverse strand, counting down.
TTCCTCCATCCCACAGGAGCATGGAGACAGCGCATACGCATTTCAACATATTGCAGAATTCTCCGAAGCCCATTCAAAGAATGTCCTTACAGAGAGCTCACTGACAACTGGTTAAAAGTTCCTGAATGCTCTCTCTGACCTCCATGCACAAAGAGCATGCCGGCAGATAGCACTGCTCAGGTCTGTTTGACTTCCCGGGAGCACACTCCCAACTTCCTTCCATCATCACTGCAATCAACATTCATTAAGTAGCAACACTCCCATGTGTATTGGTACGTGCCTTTAAAGTCCACCTGCAGAGATTGCACCTGCTGTGTGTGGTACCGGGAAATTGTAATAAGTCAGTATGTGACTATGCACTGAAACAGTATCACTTTCAGTGTGACTTTACGCAGGGAAATCCAACAATATCGTTCTTTGAACTCTGTAATGGATATTCTCGTTCTTTACAAAACTTCCACAAATAGCATTTGGTTTGACTCACGACGTTGTTTTAATTCCAAAAAAAGGTAGTGCTCAACAACTTCTAAGCCATAATGTTACAGCCAAATGTAATAAAAAGGAACTGCAGATGCTGGGTTATACTAAAGATAAACCCGAAATGCTGGAGTAACTCAGCGTGTCAGGCAACACCCCTGGAGGCCAAGGATATGTGACGTTTCAAGTCTGAAGAAGGGTCCCTGCCAGAAACGTCGCCTTTTCACTTTCTCCAGCAGTGCTGCCTGACCCGCAGAGTTACTCCAGCATTTAGTGTCTATCTTTATTATGTTTAGATATACGTTGACCGCACCCATCTTTTATCCCATTAATTTCTCAATCCTGCTGTTCCCATTCCATTGTTAAGACTGCTCGTTCAGCACTAAAATCCATAGCTTTTTCCAAAATGTTCATTTCCCTCTACAGATGCTGTAAGACCTCCTGAATTCTCTTTGCAGCTTTCCTTTTTGTTATTCTCCAGGTTCCAGCATCTGCAGTTATTTGCTGGGATCTGTACTGGGACCTCTGTTCGACATACTGTAAATGTAGATGGGTTGGTGGGTACGTTTGCAGACGACATAAAGATTGTTGGGGTCGCAGATGATGAGAAAGGCTGTCAACGTGTACTGAGGGATATAGGTCAACTACAGAAATTAGCAGAGAAAAGGCAGATTGAATTTATTCCGAACAAGTGTGACACTTGGGAGGTCGAATGTACGAAGGTAAGAAGAAAATATACAATTAATGGCATGTCCCTTAACTGCAATGATGTACAGAGGGATCTTGGGATACAAGTCCATAGTTCCCTGAATGTAGCAGCAAAAGTAGATAGGCTGGTTCAGAAGGCATATATAATGCTTTCCTTCATAGCTCAGGGAATTGATTCTAAGAGACAAGAAGTCACGATGCAGATTTATGGGACTTTGGTTAGGCTGCAATTAGAGTATTTTGTGCAGTTCTGGTCACTCCATTACAGGAAGGATATTTTTGGATTTGGAAAAGGTGCAGAAGAGATTTACTAGAACGATGTCTGGATTTGAGGGTATTAGCCACAGTGCACAATTGTACAATCTTGGACTGTTTTCTCTGGAATGCTGGAGGTTGCGGGGAGACCTGTTAGAAGTATGTACAATTATGAGAGGCATAGATAGGGTAGACTGTCAGAGAATTCGAAAAATACAAAAAATAGTGGATATAGCTTTGAGGCGAGAGGGACAATTTTTCAAAAGAATTGTGCAGGGCAAGTTTTTTTTCACAGAGGGTGGTGAGTGCCTGGAATGGGCTGCTGGGGATGGTGGTGGAGATAGACACTATAGCATTAGCATATTCGACGCTTTCCGATAAGCACATGGTTCTATCAGATAATCACACTTTCGGATAAGCACATTTTGGATGTTTTTCTCGATAAAGGAACTATGTCTATGCATTTTGTTGTTGTTCTACAATAAAATAGTAAGATTAAATGAGAACTTACCAGTTTGAAATTTGATCTTTATTTTATGAGGAGTTACGATGAGGGATTACGTGAAGACCCCGCCAGCACGCATGCGCGACATTCTTCAAAGCAGTGGTGTGAAATCACAGATAGCAACGTAGACTAATATAGTAAGATAAGAGAGAACTTCCATACCAGTTGAACTTTATAATAGAGGGTTCTGGGAGCGGAGGGCACGTAATCCCTCATCGTAACTCCTCATAAAATAAAGATCAAATTTCAAACTGGTAAGTTCTCATTTAATCTTACTATTTTACTTCGGAGTCACGTGAGTGACTACGTGAAGATTTCAAAGCTCTGTGATTTCATGCCCTGGAACGAGTCCAAGCTCACACACTGCCATGCTAGTGATGGAGGATGAACGTATTTCAGACATGATACTGTGCTGAAAAACAAAGAAGGTATTTAATCATACCTAAAATGATATGCCCCACATTGGGTAAATCATGTAACAGAAACTTAACATATTCCCCCTGCAAATGTCTCAGGAGCGGCCACGGGTTTATAATAGAAGTGCTGAAAAGTCCGTTCACTGCTCCAACCCGCTGTAGCAAGGATGTGGTCCATATGAACTCCCATCATCCTAGCCGCCGACGTGGATGCAGCCCTGGTGGAGTGAGATTTAATCATCAGTGTCCAACTCCGCTGCACCCAATACCACCCTAAACCAACTCGAAGTGGCTTGCACTGTGACCTTATGATGAGGGCGTTTGTGGCTTATGGGTAAAGTCCTCTCCGTGCCCCTAGATTCTTGGTTCCTTCTATATCGTAAAATATATGTCACAATGCAGAGACGACTATCTGCAGGGTAGGCCAGAATGATAATTTTAGGCCAGAGGAACTGGGTCGATATAGTATGAGTACCCCTGTATCAGAAAGGTTATCTACCATAGGTAAACCCATGGCATACATACTTAGCATAAAGACTGGACCCGTTGTGCTGTTATAAGTGCCATAAACATAACCATATTATATGTAGTTATCCAGAGTGAGCCCCGATATAGGTGTCCATCCTCGAAGCATAGTAAATTCTATGCCTAAGTCCCATGAATGGGTGTATCTGGCCCTGGGGGAATAGAATTAATACCCCTCATCAGATTGATACCAGTGGGTGTGATCCTATAGGTAGGTGATCACTCCCTCGGTCCAGGTTAGTAGGTAGGGCACTCCTTGCAAATTTAATGGCACTGTAGCTCAAACCTTCATGGAATAAAGGGTGGCCGAGTCATATGAAGTGTTTGTTCTAAAGCAGAACACTCCCATCTTCTGACATATGTCAGTGCTGTCCCTGGTGGACTCCCTGCACGACGATGTGATGACATTGATCGTCCTGTCGGAGAGTCCGAAGTCCAGAAATGGCCTGTTCAGAATCAGCATCAATAGGTTCATGCGATCATGGCATGGATGACTTACCCGTCACAGGGTGTGCCAACAGGCCCGGCCGTTTGAGGATCCGAAAGCAGTGTTCTGCGGCCATCTTTGTACTGCTGGGGACCATGGTTGGGTAGGCCAGTCGGGAAACCCGAAATACCCGTTGCGGAGTCTATTTAATTATTTGTAAGACCCGACTGATGAGGCAGAAGGGGGGAAATGCATAGCAACAATCCCCCCAATGCAGCGAGAAACATCCATCGCTGCTGGCCCCGGGTCCCGATCCAACATCCATTCAATGTTGTCGTTGAATTGCGTGACCTGGTGTTCGCCACCGTATTTGGTTTACCTGAAAGGTAAGTGGCTGAGATCCAAATCTCTCTATCCAGACACCAGTGCCAGATGTAATTAGGCAATTCATCACATGATATCGATTTTATTCCACACATATGATTAATATAGGCCACCCCTGTGGTATTATTAATTTGTAACCGTACATGCAACTGGTGCATATCTAAGCAGTGGGCCCGGAGTCCATGAAATGCTCCCAGCATTTCTAGATAATTAATCCCTAGTGCTCCCAACAGGGTAAATCTTGTGCACTCCATCTGCCACCACAACTAGTGGTGGTATTAGCTGCTCCCCACCTTTAACACTGGCATCAGTCTGTAATGTAACCGAGGGATTCATGATAGTGATGGGTTTGGAACAGAATTGAGCATTTCCCATCCACCAATTTAATTCAACTCTTGCCTTTTCTGATAACTTCATAGGCCTGTCGAAATGGCATGCATGACTTTTGAGAGCTATAATTTTAGCTCTTTGTAGGTTTTGATAATGTAGTGGTCCGAATTGCGCTGCGGGAAAAGCAGCCACTATCTTCCCAGTTACCATGGCCACCTGCCGTATGGATGGATCCCTGATGCCAGTAAGGCTTCTGCAAGCTTCTATCAAGTCCACCACCTTGTTCGGTGGTAAGGTGGTAGACATTTGCACCGAGTCAATGGTGAACCCCAAGTAATCCATGGTAGTAGAGGGTTCCAACTTTGATTTATCTGGATGTATGATGAACCCCAGCTTTTGAAAGATATGTTTTGTGGCTAGAACTGCCAATGTAGCCGTTTCCAAATTCTCCCCGACAATGAGGATATCATCAAGGTAGGCCATAACAGTATGATTTTGTTTCCTTAAATAGGCCAAAGCTGGTTTCAATTATTTGGTGAACAGCCTGGGTGCTGATGATAACCCATTGGGTAAGGCTTTATATTGCCATAATTGTCCCATCCAGATAAATTTAAGGTATTTCCTATGATCCTTGTGTATTGGTACTGAATAGTATGCATCTTTGAGGTCAATGCATGCCATGTAGTACCCATTAGCTATTAGCTGTCTGGCTGTGTCGAAAGTGTCCATTTTTGAAATGAACATACTGAACAGAAGTATTCAGTTCGGTCAGGTCTATGATTATGCGGCATCCGCCATCTTTTTATTTTTGGTAAATATATTAGATACGAACTCCTGTGATTCTCTGGTGGTTCTCTCAATTACCCCTTTGCTAATTAGTCTTAATAGTTCAGCATGGCCCGCCGTTCTTTCTTTTTGTGAAAGTATAAACTTTCGGCTAGGCGAATGCTGGACCGGGGTAGGGAGTTCGTAAATGAATTCAATTTTATAGCCCTGAATACTTCCGAGTATGTAAGGATCAGAGGTAAAAGTGCGCCATACTTCATAAAACAAGTGCAACCGGCCTCCCCCATAAGATGAATTTAGACAAATGATGTTCCTGGGGGAGGCAGACCCACCTACCTCCAAGGTATTGCCGGTGTTGCGGTCCAATACCACCGTTATTTCTTCTGTTGAGTTGCTGCGTTGTAGGGGTGGCGCATTTTCCAAGAAGGCCGGGCTGGGCCATGGCCTAAAAAAGGCTGTTGTGCAGGTGGGCCGGCCTTCGAGCTTTCACCACCGGACGATCTGTTGTGATATCGCTGTCCGGTGGGTGTGTAGGGGTGCTGTTGCTGTTGGTAGTGCGGTTTGGAGGTACTGGGTACCTTTATCAGGCCTATGGCCTTCGCCTCTTCGTCCAGGTCTTTCACCTGTTTGGGGAGGTTATCTCCGCACAGCAGATTTGGTGGTTGAGCGTTACCTGGTTTGCATAACCCCGCAATTTTGGGGTTGAGTGCCGGTTTGATAATGCTCTTCCTGTAGTTATTTCTCAAACTGTGTGTTACACAGTAAGGCCAGAGCATCCTGTAATACTACCGGTAGCTCTATACCCACCGCTGTACTGGCCACTGCCGTAATTCCGGCGGTCAAAAGCTTCAGGATCCTCTGAAGTTTGACTCCTTGCCCTCTAATCGTAGGGCTCATGTTCCCCCAAATAGGGTTATTCACCGCGGGAACAATCAGCGAGTTACAATTTTCAGGAGCAAGATACTTATCAGCTGTAGCATTGATGGCTTGCTCCTGAAGCTGGTTTGTAGTCATATAATTGATACTAGCTGCCAGCTTAGGGTGGATAGGTAGACCTTTTTGAGAAGGAACTGCATGTTTGCTTACCATATCCAGTAACTCTTCTTGCACCCCTGACACTGTTGGTTGTTCAGCCAACTCCCCCTCTTCAGGGTCAGCCCAGTTCTGACCCCCAATGCTCCCCTGCGAAGAGGGTGAGACATTAGGCAGTCCATAATAGGATCCTGCCGTGGGCCTGCGAAGAGGCCCACCGTGACCCTGCCCCTGCAAAAGCAGGTCACGCTGGAGCAATAGCTCCACCATCCGCTCCATGCGGGTAAGACGACCTCCGTCGCTAACAGCGAACGGGGTGTCCTCGGGACTGGACCCAGCTGAGTCGGCAGTCCCGTCCGGCTTCCGGGTGGATTTACCGCCTGTCCGTGGCGAACCAGCGGCCCTCCCGGGCGAGAAGTCGGGAGCTGCAGGTAGCACCTGCAGCTCAGGAGAAGCGGCACGCTGCTGGCTGCTCTCTATGGCAGCAGCTCGTGCCGCTGCTCTCGCCGCGCTCACCACTCCGGTGAGTCTTACCTTTCGTAAGTTTTGAAAAACTTACGCTGGAGGTGCCCCGCTCCTCCCGACTGTCGCTTCTGCATGCGAACGACGATATGTCGCGCATGCGTGCTGGCGGGGTCTTCACGTAGTCACTCACGTGACTCCGAAGTAAAATTAGTGACAATACATTACAAAGCCTGAGATAAATCTGGAACAGAGTTCCACCAGTGCCAATATCCTTTCTCTTAAGAAGTTGAAACAGGGAACTGCAGATGTTGGTTGACAAAGAAAGTAATTCAACTGGTCAGGTAGCATCTCTGGAGAACATAAATAGGTGACATTTCGGGTTAGGGTACATTGGGAACACCAAATGGAGTAGATGAGGTTAGAGGAGGTGCATGTGTACCTCGATCTCACCAGGAAAGATTGCTGGATAAAGCAGAGGCTGGAAGTGTTACATCTCCCGCAGTTGCAGGGGAAAGTGCCTGGAGAGGGGGTGGTTTGGGTAGGAAGGGATTAGTGAAACTGGGAGTTGCAGAAGATGCAGTCTCCGCAGAAGGTGGAAAGGGATGGGGATGGGAAAATGTGAATGGTGGTGGAATCCGGTTGGTGGTGACAGAAATGTCAGAGGATGATGTGTTGGATGTGTTGGAGGCTGGTGGGAAGAAAGGCGAGGCCCAGGAGAATATCCCGACTCTGTCTCCGACCGGAAGGCATTGCAGAGGGTGGTGAAAATTGCCCAACGCATCACCGGTTCCTCGCTCCCCTCCATTGAGTCTGTCCAAAGCAAGCGTTGTCTGTGGAGGGCGCTCAGCATCGCCAAGGACCTCTCTCACCCCAACCATGGACTGTTTACCCTCCTACCATCCGGGAGGTGCTACAGGTCTCTCCGTTGCCGAACCAGCAGGTCCAGGAACAGCTTCTTTCCGGCGGCTGTCACGCTACTCAACATTGTACCTCGGTGACTGCCAATCACCCCCCCCCGGACACTTATTGTTATTTATTCAAATCATTTGCTGTGTCGCTCTTCCAGGGAGATGCTAAATGCATTTCGTTGTCTCTGTACTGTACACTGACAATGACAATTAAAATTGAATCTGAATCTGAATCCTTTTTCCTTCTGGGAAATGGGGAGTGAGAGCAGAATTATAAGACACAGAGGAAATGTGGATGAGGGATCCATCTATGACAGCAGTGGAGAAACCTCATTTACATAAAAAAGAGGACATCTCAGATGACTTAGAATGAACAGCCTCATCTTGGGGCAGATGCCACAAAGGAAAAGTGAGAGATGGGGATAGCATCTTCACAAGATGCAGGGTGGGAGGAAGTAATCATTTGTTTTTGAATATTTTGCAACAACAATCTTCTGGCAAAAATCTATCATTGAGAAGTTTGGATTGAGATTCGCAGACAGCAATAGTCTCCGAACATAAATTTTCAATTCTGCATTAAGTGAGTCCCTCCTTGCTACTTTCAAGTCACCAGTGTGTACAGAACCTTTAAACACTTCCCCTTCAATTGAAAAAGTGAAACGCACATGCGGACAGACACACGTGGATGAGCGCACACATGCACACACAAGCATGCACACACGCATACACAAATATGAATGGCTTACAATGGAATAAAAGAGATCTAATATCCTCTGCAAAACTGATCTGCTTTGCATTTGCCTTACACGTGAGGACAGAATGACATACATACCAATTTCTACCCTGCAGTTTCCACATTTAATGTTACAATTTGGCACCTGCACTGCTCTGCTACTGATTGAAAGGTAATGTTTAAATATTTCATGTGGTGAAACTTTGCAAAGATGGGAAGTCCGAGACAAGGATTTAGTACTAGCATTAACTTCCACCCATCATCTCCTCATCAAAATACAAAATAAATTAAAGGCCTAAATGTACAAGAGGTTTTGATATCAGGAAAGCATCAGCATGTTGTTGACTTATTTTTTTAGAGATACAGCAAGGAAATATGCTCTTTGGTCCACAGAGTCCTCGCCAGTCATCCATCACCCATTCACACTAGATCTATGTTATCTCACTTTCGCATGCATTCCAGACACACTGCGGACAATTTTATAGAGACCAATTAACCTTACAAACCTGCACATCTTTGGAATGTGGGAGGAAACTGGAGCATTCGTAGGAACGCACGCGATCACAGGGAGAACCGAAGGTTGGAGTCAAACCCGGGTCTATGCCACTGTGAGAGTTATGGGCCAAGTGGGACTAGCTCAGGAAGACCCCTTGGTCAGCTTGCATTGGTTTGGGCGAAGGGTCCGCTTTCACACTGCATCCCTCTATGACTATGATATTCTGATTTACATAGAACATAGAACAGTAGAGCTCAGGAACAGGCCCTTCAGCGCACAATGTCAATGCTAAACATGATGCTGTCCACCTCTTATCTGCTCGCACATAATCCATTTCCTTCTATTCCCTTCACATCTATATTCCTTATGCAAAAATCTCTTACATGTCACAATTGTGTCTACCTCCCACGCATTCCAGGCATGAATCAATCTCTGTAAAAAACTTGGCCTGCACATCTCCTTTTAACTTTACCCCTCTTACCTTAAAGCAAAATATGTTCATGTTTAACGCAGAATATCTGGGAATAATTGGAATAGGGAGGTGGATGCAGAAGCAAAATTAATCCCAGAGTGATATTAAGTTTAAGAATATCTTTGCATCTGATATTTGGTGTAAAAAATTTCTCTAATCTTTCACACACATTGGCAGGTTAGAATTAAATTAACAACACTGTGCTGTTAATAATTTGGAAACATGGTTGGCATCTCACAAAAATATGGTAATGTTACAATCGTGTTGCAAAACTTTAATTTGAAGGGCTGCAGAATTATTCAAATATGCTGCCAAGTACGCTGTAAGCTTTTAGCTTTGCAAATTGTAATCTTCTTTGACTGTTTGTTTGTTACTTAATTATCCTCTGGCAAATAACATAACAACACGCAAGTCGCCCATATGGGGCTGCTCTGATAAAAAAAAAAACACCCAAAAGCCAGAAGAGACAAAATGGATATATGAGGCAAGTCAATTAATTAGAATGTATGTCCATCTTCCTGGTGTTGGCTCAATGCGTTTTCAAGCAAAGGATTGTGGGATTGAATTACTGTGTTTCCAACAACACGGCTGTAAAGGATTTAAAGTGTAATCTTTAATGACAGTTCCTGAACTATTAGCATACACAAAATGATTAACCCACAAAACATTCTTCGCCATGCAAGCCCAGGTTACAGTCTAATGTGCTCTGCTTAATCCATCATTGGAGCATTAAATGCTCTGTGATTTTCTGCAGTTTACAAAGGTGGGTCTGAAATTGCCTGCACGTACAAAACCTAGCAGGTAGTTTTTGAATAGAGGAAATGCTACCCACTGAGTACTTCAGAAAAGGTATAACTAATATTAAAGTCCACATTTTCTCATCTTGCCCACCATTTTCTTTCTCATCCTTTGTTTGGTAAAACAAATTCAGGGCATGAGTTTAGAAATACAAGTTTAACAATTATGTGTGTTCACTATCTGACATTAGTCAAATATAGATTTTGAAAACATTAGGAAACACCTCAAGAGTAACAACATCACATCCTATGTAGCCAAGGTCATCATATAGGAACTAGAATCTAACATTTACTCAGTCTGCATGGATACTGAGGGAATCTAAAAGCTCCTGTATTAATGAGAAAATCTTTTCATCATCCTTCCCACTTATTATCTTTTGTCTGTCAACAAATAATAATTCATATATTTTCAATAAATTTTACATTTGTTGAAATTATGGAAACATAACCGTAGAACTAGCAAAATATTGTCTAATAACTGGACTGGCCTTACTTAATCTAATGTTACTCACATGTTGTGCAGAAGAGGTTTATCAGAACGCTGCCTGGATTGAAGGTTATTAGTTATAAAGAGAGATTGGACAAACTTGGATTGTTTTCTCTGGATCATCAGAGGTTGAGGGAAGAAATGTGCGATGTACAACAATTATGAGAGGCATAGATAGGGTCAGAGTCTTTTTTCCAGCATGGAAATGCCAAAGACTAGAAGGTTCAACTTTAAATTTGAGAGGGGGAAAGGTTGAAGGAGATGTACAGGGTAGCTTTTCTTTAGACAGAGAGTAGTGGGTTCCTGGAACATGCTGCCATGGATAGTGGAGGAAGCAGATACCATAGTGTTTTTTTAAAGAGGCACATGGATATGTAGGGAATGGAGGGAAATAGATCACATACAAGGAGAAGAGATTAACTTGGCATCATGTTTGGTACAGACATTGTGGGCTAAAGGGCTATATTGTTCTATGGCCTATGTGGGTCTCAAACATGATACAGAGGACCCTGGATACCTATAAAGGCATATTTTGTTGTGACTTTAAAGACCTCTATTTGAATTATCCATGTTGAGAACCCAAAATATGTCTCTTTTATATACAGTAACCAATGTTCCTATTATCCTGCATTATCCCACACTCAGCTCAATTCTTCATGCTAGCAATCTCCCTCCTCCCTCAAGACTGTGACTCATAGACAAAATCCCTCCTGCCAACAATATCTTGACATGAACTAACATCCGTAGGCTGGCAGTGAAAGGACATAACTATCTCCTGGGATTAGTTACATTACAAAAGTGCCGGTAATGTTAAAATGCAAAGAGGTAGATGAATCCCCAGGACATGTTTCGGTTTATCCCGGCACATCGTGGAAATCAGAGGCAGACTGGACACTGGTAAAGATATTGGTGTCGTTATTAACCACGGGTGAGGTACCGGATGACTAAAGGGTGGCAAATGTCGTGACTTTATTTAAAAAAGAGTTGCAAGGACAAGCCGGAACTATGGGCTGGTGAACCTAACATCAGTGATGGGAAGGTTACTGGAGGGGATATTGAGAGAGCGAATCTATGCATTATAAAGAGCAATGGCTGATTAGACATAGTTACCAAGAGTTGCCATATCATGTTGTAATTGTACATGATGTCAGTGAGACCATGTGTGAAATATGAAGTCATGGTGAACTACAGATGCTTGCCTCTTCAGTAAAACAGTAAATACTGGAATAACTCAATGGGTCAAGCAGCATCTCGGGAGGGAATTAATCTTTTGGGTCGGGACTCTTCCTCAGAGGCTTCTTAAATGAAGAAGGATCCCGACCCAAAACGTCACCAATCAATTCCCTCTAGAGATGCTGCCTGAGTTACTCCAGCACATTGTGTATTACACAGCTGGAGCATGTGTCACTATGCTAGAGGAAGAATGTAGTTAAACTGAAAACAGTGCAAACAAATTTCACAAGGATGTTATTAGAACTGGAAGGTTTCAGTTATCAGGAGAGACTGGAAGGGCTAGGATTTTTTCCTGTACCTTAGGGGCCTGAGGAGTGACTTGATCATGCTATACAAAATCATGAGGGACATAGAAAAGGTAAATAGTCACAATCTGCTTCCCAGGGTAGAGGAATCCAGAACTAAAGGGCATGGATTTAATATGGTCTGAGGAAAGAGCTCCTTAGGACCTGCCACCTGATACCCAGGTGGTGTTTACAGATGAATTTGCTTCATCGGGTAGTTGCTTTTAGGTCAGCCTAGAACTGTAAAGTCATGGAATCATACAGTGTGGAAACAGGCCCCTTCGGCCTAACTTGCCCACACCAACCAACATGTCCCATTTACACTAGTCTCACTTGCCTATGTTTACTTATTTATCTCTAACCCTGTCCTATCCATGTACCTGTCTAAATGTTTCTTAAACATTGTACTACTAGCTGCCTCAACTACCTTCTCTAGAAGCTCGTCATATACACCCCAACCGTTTGTGTGACAAAGTTACCTCTCAAGTTCCTATTAATTCTTTCCCCCCACCACCTCACCTTAAACGTATGTCCACTGGTTCTCGATTCCCCTACTCTGGGCAAGAGACTCTGCGTCAACCTGATCTATTCCTCTCTTAGAAGTGAAGTAGCCCGTAAGAAGTGAAAACCATATGGCAGGAAAAGCCCTGGTAGGATCGTATCTGATCCTGAGCAGTATCCGTTCCTTCTGACCCCTTCAGTGACTGCTCATCTCTATTGGAATTGTGGCAAAGCAAAATGAAAGGATATTCACCTGATAGAGTGTGTTAAGAGTTCCTGCAATCCCTCAACTTCCTCCATTATACATGAAGTCTTCACAGGGTGCCTCTTCTCTCATTAATATTCTTACTCATGGTTATGCGCCATTAAATAAATTGAACACAATTAAAAGCTAAACTGCATTAGCCTTTTACTGGCTATTAAGGGAAGCACCAAAGAACAAAGAGCAACGAGGGAGCTAAAGTGAGTTCAAGTGTAAGACTGCGTGGTAACCTAAACATAACACAGAGATAGAACAAGCAGGTCCTGTCTACATAGCTGAGTGACTACAAGAGACAACAATGAAAGTAGAGCCTTGCATATAAAATAAATTTATAGTAATGAGAGATTTAAAGCAAGAGAAAATACAATTTTGCATTTACAAAGCCACTTTCACATCTCCTTCAAGAAGTCCTATAGCACTTTGGAACTAATGAAATACATCAGCAGTACCGTTGAGAGGTAGGAAATGTCCACTAAATAGCAATGTGATTATGAACACAATATATGGCCTCAAAATATTGCTATAGTGATAAATACTGTCTGGAATGTCTTACATCAATCTGAAAGAGCATAATCTCATCCACAAAGTGGTAGGTTGGACAGTATGGCACACCTTCAATTCTTCTCGAAGTATCTAGTTTTGAGATATGTGCCAGTGACACTGAAGTCTTCTGATCTTTACATGCTTGAAACATGCTTTCAACATGGGAGGTGAGAGGGAAAAAAATGCTTTTTGCGCATTATATTTATTTCTTGAACTGTGTTGTATGAGAATGCAAAATTGGAAATTGTGCATGAGGAAATGAGTTGTTCTTTTGATCTCAAATCATACATAGACTGTAAGAAGCAATATACTAAACTGACCAGCCCCGTTTCATGACTTCCTGGGCTTGTTACATTAGGTGCATATAAAAATAATTTAAAATAATCCAGTATAATTTGGTCGATAATTTACTTTCATTGAATTTAGAATCATCTATTTCTTGTGATAATTCTAATTTCTTCATTTTCGAGCTGAAAAATTCTCAAGACGAAGGAGAAAAAGAAACCAGGTTGTCTGAAAATTGATTGTACTTGACAAAGGGAAGTGATATAAAAGGATATATGAAGATGATGGATAAATATGGTTAGAAAGTACATCCAACATAGTCTCCTCACACAAATAATTGGTTCCCTGTTGCAATATTATCATTTCAGTCTGAAGAAGGGTCTCGACCCGAAACAACACCCATTCCTTCTCTCCAGAGATGCTGCCTGTCCCGCTGAGTTACTCCAGCTTTTTGTGTTTATCTTCAGTTTAAACCAGCATCTGCAGTTCCTTCTTACTCATTTCAGCACATTCCTTAAAATGAATGTGCAACCAAGATTGTGCAGTAACTTGGGAGATTATTGCACCCACTTTTTTAAAGCCCACTGTTGCCTAGCTACCGGCTGCTTGGAGAAGGCAGTTTTCAATTAAATCTGGGGTTAAGCCTTTTTCTGCTGCATTTCATCCATTCCAATTCAACTTGTTGAAGATATGATGCTTTTAATTATGATTATGCTTGTCAAATTGAGAAGTAATAAATGTTTCACGTATCTGTTCCAACTAAACAATATGATTTGAATATACATGTACACACACACACACACACACACACACACACACACACACACACACACACACACACACACACACACACACACACACACACACACACACACACACACACACACATGATATCATGGTCTTGCCGGGTTGTTATTAAGTGAGTCACTGCCTGAGCCTGCCAGACCTCAGGAAGACTTTGGGCTCTGCGTAAAGGTGAGGCTGTCATCCAGTAAATCTGCCTGCTGCCTCCAAATGTCAGCTGCAAAATGTCACACATGATTTGCATGCATTAGGCAGGTAATGGATGACAAGAATTCAAAACCTCCTAAATGATTAATGATTTTTGGGTCATTCTTTTAAATTGTTTCAATGGTCTATAGTAATTCTGGTGACAGTAAGCTAGATACCTGTGTCTGTTATGACAAGACAATGAAAATGCCAGACACTGTCATCTGAATAATAAATGAACCTCAGATCTGACAATCACTTTTGCACTCTACTAACCCTCCACCCAGAAGAATGATTCATACTTAAAAGCTTTTAAAATTCTTAAATTATAACTATAACTTTTTTCTTTATTTATGTTATATTCAAGTTAAAATATTGTAAATATGGAAAATCACTCCTCTTGTAACAATCATCAATTCTCATAACTCATTTTGTGGTTTGTATCATTTGAAAGCAGAGCTCAACTGCTGCTCTGCTGAGCAGTTCAATCAAGGTCCTTGAAAATAACATCTCATTTCAATAACGTTATTTTTTTATGTGTACATGTTAGGAATGATGTTGTGAGGTTCCTCTCCCCAGAACAGACTTAAGTACACTTCTAAACTATTGAACCCCCTAACAAAATGTCATATAACCAATCTCCACATTAGAGTGAAAACTAGCAAAAAAAAACCTTAAGCCGTTTAAACACAGCAAAATAGTCGAGTTTGCTGTTTCACGATGTATTGTGAAATTTACAGTTTCAAATTGTTTGCAATCAATAGAAATAAAAACATATTAACCATACAAATAGATAAGTGAGATTTTGAACGTTCTTTTAGTTTTTTTGGAGATACAGTGTGGAAACATGCCCTTTGGCCTCTGAGTCTGCACCGACCAGCGATCCCTGTCACACAGCACACACTACACACTAGGGACAATTTACAATTTTTACTGAAGCTAATTAACCTACAAACATGTACGTCGTTGGAGTGTGGTAGGAAACCGGATCACCCTGGTAAAACCCATGCGGTCACAGGGAGAACGTACAAACTGTGTACAGCAGCACCCACAGTCAAGATCGAACCCGGGTCTCTGACACTGTAAGGCAGCAACTCCACCGTTGTGCCACTGTGCCTTCCAGAAACTTTGTATTGAGCAGTATAGGTTTTCTATTGCGATTCCTGACCAGGTTTGCAGAGTGCTCTGTCAATGATCTGCTGGTGGAAGATGGCTCACATTAAGTGTGTTCCATCTGACAGCTGGTAAGCAGAGGACAAAAAGTGAAGCTGCTACACTGCTGCAATTTGAGAAACTCGCTTATGTTTGCAAACGCTGAGTATGTAAGAAAGGTTATTGTAATATCAGGTCAATTGTTTTACTACAGTAAGTAGGGAGGACTTGCATCTGCAGACTGCAACCATGGTGTAGCCAGAATGGGGAATACAGTAAACCCTTGTTATAATGAACCATGGGGTAGGGGGAGAAATGGTGTCCGTTATTGCTGATTGGCCACCGTAACTGAGTACAGTATTATCATTGTACAAGTCGTAGAAACAAACAAATGCAGTTGTTGGTTAATATATAAAAAGGGCACAAAGTCCAAGAATAACTCAGCAGGTCAGGCAGCATCTCCGGAGAACATGGATAGGAAATGGTACCCTTCTTCAGATTCTCAGACCAGAACTAGACCTGGAATCCAGGAGAATTAAGGGCTCTGGCCTGTTAGCAGCTGGGGGAGAGGCATGGATCATCGTGTTAATGGTCACGGACTGTGGTTGGCAGGAGTGCTGGTAAGGATCGCGGTGGTGGTGGTGGCAGGCATGGCCTGGAAGCAGATGAGGAAGCTGTGTGGACCGGCAGTAGGTCCAGCCTGGAAGCAGCCCGAAAGACGGTCCTTTTGATATGTCTCTTCACCGACTTGCAAACAGTTGTAAGGCTCGGGGCCTCAAAGAAAAGCAGTCCCTATTTTGTTATGTTACGAGTGATAGAATGGCACTTAGTACAAGCAAAGTCTCAGTCAAGTTCTGGATCTGAAGCGGGATTGGGGTTGTGGGGAAAAGGGACCAGGGCAATGAAGTTAATGTAGCAAGTCCCTGCTACCACCCACCAAGTAGCCTGGGAAATGCTGCTTCCTCATTTCATGTAAAAGATGAATATCCATATCTGAACAAGAACAGGATGCCAAAATGCTCATAGGTGTATAGTATTTAGTGTGTATATATATATTAAAAAATCTTCAACTTAATAACTTGATCTTAATAACAGCAGATACATGTGATAAGCACTGACGTTCTCTGAACGGAGATTAGCCAAGAAGTGAAGAATCAAAAACATATAAACACTTATTGAGGACATAAAGTCTTACCTCCATCCCGAAGCATTCACTAGTAATGCTTAGGGTAGGGTATTGGTAAAGCTCAACAAAATCTGCACCAGTTTGTTGAGCTTTACCAATCATCAATAGTTAGATACAATTAATTTCTCTTATCAGTAATTAGCTCTTAATCAGATTTACTGCTTTTCACTTTTGCAATGTTATTGATCCTGAATGTGTTGCTCCCATGTGGGATAAATTGCTCTTCAGCCGCTTGCCATAAATACATTGTTTGGTATTAAATCATGTGTCAAATTTAATATTGAATCCAATAACCATGTGTCTGCCAACTTTTAAAATGGTCCATTTATACACAGGTAGTTTCCAGAGCTGGTACAAGGAGAGATGTTTGCTTTTATTGTTCAATGCCTCTTACCAATGCCAAATCCTACTGCTCATTCCTTTGGACAATATGGCAGAGATGAAAGGACCTTTTAACTTTCTGTTTCAAGTTTTTTTCCTTTTAAAGATTTGGTATACCGTATTGTTACACTGAAGGCTTGTTCAGTTTAAACGCTGTTAATATAATAATTGCAGTGTTGATATGTGTACTGAGCTATTGATAAGTTTGGAATATACGTAAGCGACATTTCAGAACAAAGTGTCAAAATGAAGCCATGTTTCTATTTTGCTCAAAAACCTTGACAAGAAGTCTTCAAGTTGAAAGATTAACTCTCTTTCCCTTTTATACAGTTGCTCTCTGATCTGCCAAATGTTTGCAACATTTCCTGGCTTTGCTCCAGGTATCCAGCATTGCGGGTTTTGTTTTTTGATATATATTTTTTTTATTAAAAGTAACCAATTATAATGCTTTTAACAACTTTTCAAACATCAACTTAATTCCATTATTTTACAGATAATGCATTAGTAATTCTTCTTATACTCTATTTTTTTTTTAGAAATATAGATAGAAAAAGAACAGAACAGTTATAAATCATTAAAGGTGTGGTTAAATAATAATTTGATTATATATAAGAAAGTGAAAAAAAAAAGGGAAAAAAGTTATCAAAAAAAAAAAGAATATTATTTTGTTTAACTTTCAAGTTCCTTCCCCATCACAGCCCCTCTCCTCCCAATCTTGAGAACACCTCCAGCCCACCAGCTCGTAACAGCATTATTATAAAGAGTCTTATCCACGGTGATATACAATAAGCATATGTTATTGAGATGTGGGCACTGGAAAGATGCTTCTGAAATTTTCGTCAATGGAACTAAATTTCAAAAATAAATAAATCTGAGCATATCAAGAGATGGCAAATTCCTGCTGTGAATTTCTGAGCAGGCCAATTTTCTGTTCCTCTTCATTGGTGGTTAGACTTTTTTTTAAACCATCCTTATTTCATACACTGGAATACTCTGCCTAAATCCCAAAAACCTACCTCTCAGTGCAAACATTTGATTACCTGCCCTAATATATATATATTGTCATTTTGGCCTCAGGACATTTTACCATATTAAAGAAAACATACAGAAGCAAGTAGGGAAAGGATGGGGTAGCCGCAAAATAAAAATAATATCTTGCAATAAAGCTAATGTCAGTGAAATGTCGAGTAGGTTAGGCCTGAAACATTGGAAATAAACAAATTGTAAATTAATCAGTGCTCAAATGACAAAAAACACTCAGAGGACGTGATTATGGGGTGAATTAGGTCTGTACTCATGTAAAAGTTAGTTATTGGATTAGTGAAGACCAAAAGGCACATGAGAGTAATAGGTCAATAGATAATGACAATCGCAGACTTTTAAAAGACTGTTAGGAAGAAAAAAAACATTTTTTAAATGCAAAGGAAGGACACAAGAGATTTTTCAAAGGATTTTGAAAGTGATGGAATAAAACAGGAACTATTAATGAATGAGTAAACTCTAAAGATTAAGGAATTTCATAAACGACAGAATTTAAGGATACAAGAAGACAAGGTAGCCAACTGAAGAAGGGTCTCGACCTAAAACATCACCTATCCATGTTCTCCAGAGATGCTGCCTGACATTCTGACTTACTTACTCCAGCACTTTGTGTCCCTTTTGTGTATTAATCAGCATCTTCAGTTCTTTGTTTCTATTCTATGGTAGATGCACACAACTGCCTGGGAAATATGTAGAAAACAAAGTACAAGTGCACAAATGGTGAAATGCTGAATAAAAATGCAGCAGACGAATGACACGCAGTTGAGAATGTTAAAGTAAGTCACAAAAGCAATATCACAGGTTTTAATCACTAACTTTCAAACATCCTTGAATATGGACTGTGCTAAAAGACTGCAACTGATCCAACTTTCCATTTTGCTTAAGACCCTGTGTTTTTTTCATTTAGTGACAAATCTGCCCTTGTCAAAAGCCTACTTAAAATAAGATTACTAGAATGGTCTGTTTAGTGTGCTCAATTTTGCCACCTATCTCACCGCTTGCAAATAACATCCTTAAAACATTTCTTTCCCATCAGTAAGGGAGGAAAATTCAATATATTTTAAATGGAAATGCAATTGGAACAGAATGCATGAACACTCAGCAACAACGGTTCTACAAATATCGTATCTCATCCAAGTTGCATTTCCTGCAAAATGCACCACGTTCTACTTTACCATGTATTGTTTTCTTACCACTATTTCGGGTCCCTTTCTTGTCCCTTTCAAAGGGCGGCATGGTGGCGCAGCAATAGAGTTGCTGACTTGCAGCGATGAGACCCGGGTTCGATCCCGACTACAGGTGTTGTTTGTATGGATTTTATACATTCTCCCCATGACCGCGTGGGTTTTTCACCGAGCTCTTCGGTTTCCTCCCGCACTCCAAACGTGTACAGGTCTATAGGCTAATTGGCTTGATATAAGTGCAAATTGTCCCTAGTGTGTGTAGGTGTGTAGGATAGTGTTAATGTGCTGGGATCGCTGGTCGGTGCGGCTGAAGAGCATGTTTCAGCGCTGCATCTCTAAAACAAAACAAAACAAAAAATCATCTTGTTGAGGTGAAATCTGCCATCGATATGTGTAGCTGGGCTGCGAGCTCAAGGAAAATGTAACGCAGGATAGGCCACAGCAACAATTATGTTCCTGCCAGGTGCAACCACCCATTAAGGTTCTCCTCCACATGAGGTAATGTAGTGCTTTCATAGGGCATAGAATGGAATAGGGCACAGAGGGGAATAAACTAATCTGCCTTGCTGTTTAGCTGAATTCAGGCCTATCACTGGAATGGTCAAGAAGTAATAGTTCATGGGGTCATAGTAAAAGTAAAACCCATAGTAAATTTCAAGTCAATGGATATTTTTAAGGCAGAAATGGATAGATTCTTGATTAGTACGGGTGTTAGGGGTTATGGGGAGATGGTTAGAGAACGGGGTTAGGAGGGAGAGATAGATCAACCATAATTGAATGGTGGAGTAGACTTGATGGGCTGAATGGCCTAATTCTGCTCCCATGAACATAAACAAAGTATTAGAAACTATCTTAAAAGGAGGAATTAACTTGTTTTGATTTTAAGAGTTGGATTACAGAAGTGAATGGGACAAAGGGTGCCCAGATAGAACCTGAGACCAAATATCGTTTCTCAACAGATTGGCCTTGACTGTAGTCTGAACTGGTATTCCTCTCAATACAATTGCTCCAGGATCCTTTGAATACTGTTTTCAAGTGCCGATAGCTTTAACCTGCAGCTAAATAACTCTCTTATGGATTTTAACAAAAAGAACATTTGAAATTAAAATAAAAAATCAAACGTTTTTAAATTATTGGAGCAATTTGATAACAAAAAATACCAGCAGTTGAATAAAGTTTAAACATGCCACAACAGAATTGACAACTTTTGTAAGGGTGCGAAATGGACACAATGCAAGAGGGACGTATCAGGAAAGATTCACGGCTTACACGCTGATATTTATTTTGCATTGATGGAAATCCATCACTAAACTCTAAAAGGATTAAATGTTTCAATTTGTGACCCATAGGAATAACGTGAACAAGTATGTTATTTGAAAAGGAAACACACTGGTGTCCATTTACATGTATGAATTATTACTGGAAATCAGACTTTCCAGTGCAGTGGGTAATCCAGTCACACTCTGGGCCTTCAACTGCATCTGTGCCTAATCATTCAAAGCATGCCAAAAGTAGGTTCAGGGAAGAATGTTACCAGACTTGTCACTTACTAGGTTTTGTCAATGAACACTCATGACATGCAAAACATTTGTCTCTTAGTACACACTCATTAATAGACTCTGTAATATTTACAACCGATTGAATCTCTTGAATGACACTCCTCTTGCTTGCTGTTTCAAATTTCACCGGGTTTGGGCTCTACTATAACCCCAATGGAATATGGGGTACAAGAAAATCAAGTCAAGATGACAAGGCTAAAATGAAAAAGAAGAGAAAATCAAAAATCAAAATGTGATTATCCCATGGAATCACAGATGGGAGTCAATCACGGGCGGTGCTCAAAGTTCATTGTAGCATAACTCGCAGACAGTTCCATCAGGGAGAAATCCATTATTATTATCGTGACTGCATTAATTCCTCGTTATCCTCTGCAGATTGATCTTAAGGTGTCAATGTCGCAGAATACAATAGCTCCCCTGACTGTAATGATATTGTGGACACTTTTCAATAATGTTCTCTTTGGTATTAATGAGAGATATGTTGGCAACTCGTCATCATGATCTCTCAGAAGATTGTTTGATGCATATGATGTGCCTGTTTTCCTTCTGGAGTATTTCATTACAGCTATAGGATTCAATTTTAAAGTTAGCTAATATCAATAGCATTTTAAGACATGAAACGATCTCCTAGAGCTTTGCTCAGTTAGTTCGTGCCATACAATGCAGTATTCCATATCAGGAAACCCTACTGAAACACACATCAACCTGAAATATTAACCACTTCTCTTTCCACAGATGCTGTGTTTTCTTCCCACCTTTTATGGAGACATAAGGAACTGCAGATACCAAAAAAGACACAAAGTGCTGGAGTAACTTTACCCGTCAGGCAGCATCCTTGGAGAACATGGATGGGTGATGATTTGTGTCAGGACCTTTCATCAGTCTGAAGCACGGTTCCAACCCACAATGTCACCTATCCATGTTCAGTGCCAATGCTGCGTGACCAGCTGAGTTACTCCATCACTTTGTATCTTTTTTTTCTACCTTAAATTCATATTTCTAAAATCTGATGTTTTTCTTTGTGTTCAGCTTTTGAACCTCACCCAGCCATTTCCTTACTCATAGCAATCTTATCATCTCTACAAAATCATTGTGCTTATCTTTCAAGGTCAGCATAAGGACTTGGGGGTGACTTATGAGCAGGCTCAGCATGTGAAGCTGAGGTTTGTGTGCAGGCAGTGCACTATTTTTGAGGCACTGTGCTGTTTAGGTCAAGGAAACATTATCACTGCTCAGGCCCGTGTGACTGAGAGGAACAGGACTCGCTTCAAGATCCATCAGTCCCCCAGAGAAAGGCTGCTTCGTACTTTCCGTTCATCTGTGCCATGAGTCCACCTTGGGGAGAACAGTGCATCTCTGTGGCAGGCTCTGAGTGTCTGGTGCCACCTATCTGTGCTTTCACACAGCTGAGCAGAGAGCAGTCGCAACTCAAAACCAGCTGTGCATCAGAGGAAGTGCAAATATGAACCTCTCCACCATCAACCCAGAACTCTCCAACACCCCCTCCCCATAGCCTCATGTTGCATACAGAATTCCGATATTTCTATTATTTGTGCTTTCGTAGAACACCACTACTTTTATTTGTAAGAAAGAATTGCAGATGCAGGTTTAAATCGAAGGTAGGCACAAAATTCTGGAGTAACTCAGCAGGTCAGGCAGCATCTCTGGAGAGAAGGAATGAGCGACGTTTCGGGTCAAGACCCTTCTTCAGTCTAAAGTATTTCACTTATTTTGGGTGTAAGTCTGAAAGTGTTCAACCTGGATTTTTTGTTTTCTGCTCTGGATACCAGGTAGCTGCCAAATTCCCATTTCTTAAACACTCGATGGAACAGTCACCCATTTAAATTTACAGAGAAAATGAGTTTAGCAAAAGCCACACTTAATAGGAGTAGCCACTTAACAGGTAATGGAATATACTGTACTCTCAATTGACCTCCATGCAACATGACATAAATAACTGGATCCCACTGGGCTTTCACATTTGTGTTTCCATCTGCAACATCATTTATTTTTGTATTGACACAAGTAGTTAAAATCAAAGAATTGCTTTGACATGACACCATATTGTGATGCAAAATCAGTGTACGACATTTAATTAAAGGCCACAATTCCCATCATTGCCATAGAAACAGTACTTATCCTCTATTTCAGCATCCATCTTTTCTCAACATTAATGTACTGAATGGTGTTTATTAATACTTTATGATGAGGCCCATGCATATTAATTAAAATGTGCATTTTGACCTTTAATTGGCAATGCTATGCAATTATATTCAACATTATTAAGGTAACATAAAGAGCACTTTGGGGATGGTAAATGTAATAGTAAATCAGTTACTCCAGCATTTTGTGTCTATCTTCAGTTTAAACCAGCATATGCAGTTCCTTCCTACAATAAATCAGACAGGTCTTGGTGCTGGAACATCAATGCAATATTATTTTAAGTAATTTAATCAACTTATTAATAAGCATTAAGAAGTATTAAGTATATTAATGAATACGTAATAGAACATAGGAACAGATATAAGCTATTCATCCTCTCAAAGCTGAAATACCATTCAACTAGTTATTGGATCAAATCTGTTTCACCCGAAACCAACAAAAATCAATTAATCACTGTCTTGAAAATGTCATGAATCCAGCTTCAGCATTCATTTAAGGCAGCAATCTGGATTTCCACCACCCCTTCCATAAAAAAAGGAACTTCCTGATTTGCTTCTAATTGAATGATTGCACGTTTTGAGATCATATCATTTTGCACAACCACAGAAAATTGTTTTGATTTATCTATTTCATTAAATTAGAAAATCTCATGATGAAAAATGAGGTTGATGTACCCCGGGCCACAATGAATGGGCAGGTGAGCTTGCACTCCATTCCACACCCACAGACCAATCACCCTGCAGCTTGAGCTGGTTTTTGAGGTGTGGAATTAAACTTCAGCGCAGTATGCAGACGGGATGTGACTGAAGCTTTGTACAATTGAAGCATTAAACGTACATCCAATTCCATAATAAAGGACTACATTCCATTTGGATTCTTGATTACTTCCTGTGCCTAGGCAAATGCTTTTCATCATCTTGGATATTCATTCCCTTTTATCCCACCTGAGTCATTTTTAATCGTTATCTGATTTGAGATAAATGCCATTATACATTCCCGCTATAAAGTGTATTTACCTTTGAAATACTCCTTTACTTGTCTCTGTCATTTTTATTTTCATATAACAGCTATATAGGTTATTTAATCATACATGCTAATCTTTTAGTTTCCTTTGCTCTACAAAATAACATCTATCTCCGATTAATTGAGCCAATATTCCCAGCCCTGTGCAGCTCAAGATTTCCAGAAGTATTTGTGTAAAAGCTGGGACTGGGTTGCATTAGAATGAGATTCACTTCAAATGTCTAATCTAACCATTCAATGTTTTCACAAAAAACATCCAAGAGCAAGCATTAATGAAAGGTTTGTAATTTATACCCTGAACCCAATCTCATTGTCAAGCAAATATGGTAAGAAAAGCTATGGAACAGACCACAATCCAAAACGAAGATTTTCATGGATGTTGAGGGAAGAGATTGCCGGGTCCCCACAATTGTCGGGTGGAAGGAGGTAAGTGCTGGTGAGTTCGTGCAGAGACTGAGATCTAGGGAAAGGATGTTCCAAGCAGAGGTCCGAGAAACAGGAGAAGCTGACAAATGTCAGAAGTGCGGGATTGCAGGGTAATTGGTTGTGCAAGATAAAAACATTCTGGCTTTCCTGGTTTGCTAGCTAATTTATAAGGGAACTTAGCCAGCAGATCCATATATTCTTAACACCATTCAACTCACTATGTAGATCCAGCCTTCCTCAACACTGTTCAACTCATAGAGATGCAGCGTGGAAACAGGACTTTCAGACCACTGAGTCTACACCGACTAGTGATCACCCTGTACACTAACACTATCCTACACACTCGGGACAATTTACAATTTTACCAAAGCTATTTAACCTACAAACCTGTACTTCTTTGAAGTGTGGGGGGAAACTGGAGCTCCCCGAGAAAACCCACATGGTCACTGGGAGAATGTACAAACTCCATATTACAACACCCGTAGTCAGGACCTGGGTCTCTGGTACTGTAAGGCAGCAGCTCTACTGCTGTGCCACTGTGCTTCCCACTCACTAGGTAAATTCTGCCCACCTCAACAACATTCAACTCACTGGGTAGATCCAATCCACCTTAACAGATTCACCTCACTGAGTAGTTTCAACCTTTCTCACCACTGTTCAAATTACTACATAGATCAAACCCTCCGTAACAACATCCAACTCACTGGATGGACTCAACAAACCTCGTGGACGTTCAACTCAGTGGGTAGATCCAGCCCTGCTCAACACTGGTCAACTCACTGAATAAATTCAGCCTTCTTTAGCACCTTTTAAGTGTCGGGCTTCCCAAGGCTAGATGGAGGGTAAGGATTTTAACAGAACGTCGGAGAAAGGAATGCATGGACCTTCCCTAAAAGGGTAACAGTTATGTTTAATCTTTGATGAAAGATTGGTCACCCAAAGGCACTCCAACATATGTCCCACTTCTGTCACAATCAAAAGTAAATGGCTTCAGAGCAGACTGGGTACCTATTTCAATTTGTTTCAACATTCTCAACTCTCAGCTATTGTAGTTTGGTAGTTAAAATTACATCCAGTCTTAGTTCTTTAAAGATCAATTAAAACTGTAACAGGCTGACATAAATGATCACAGCTACAATAAAAAGTCTTTGATATGTCTTAATTTTTAAACAACAGAAGAATATATTAAGGAGCAAGAGATGATGTTGATCACAATTACTTTTCATATTAATGAGTCTCATTATTCCACTTAGCAAACAGTCCTTGCATCTCAGTCTAGGATTTTTTTTGTTGTTTTATAAGTATTCTGCTCTGGTTGTATAACACAACAGCAATATAAACTCTGCTGAATGTTTAATGGGATGTCCTTTTAGCATTTAGCCATAGGTGCTTATCTCTAGCCCTTGAGTGATTACAAGATTTTATCAATTGGACTGAAATCCTTTTGTAGAGCAATTGTTTGCCACAACAGAACTTCCCCATTTTGCTCACTGGCTGAGCAAAATGCAGCAAAGTTGTGATGCTGCAAACATTAAGACCAATTACTGCAGAAAAGGGGACCCGCTGGAAGGCTCGGCGGACCGTGAAACCAGGAGGAAGTCACTGGAGATATTGGATGTGAGGAGCAAGAGCCTGTGGGAGGGTGAACCAGGGTAATGCCTCCAGCGCCTTCATGGTCGGCTGCAGGAGGCACCCCTAGGACACAAGGATGACCAGGTGAGGAGAGGGATGTTGGTTCATAGGCTGATTCTGTCAAAGGAGATGGTGGAAGGCTCTGCATGAGCCTGGGTTAACCTGGATCAGGAATTGTTCCTGTAGACCAAGCGCGCGGGCGAACTGGACACGGTGCCAAAACATGGCGGCGCTGCATGTGTAAAAAAGCAAAAATAATTTCATTATGCAGTTGCACATGTGACAAATAAAGAACCATTGATCCAATTTTATTTTATTCCAAACTAATTATTCTAAACCTTTTGAAATTCTCTAGACCAGTTATTGCCTTAGTTCTGAGATTGTTGTCCTGATTGTTCCTTTGCTAAGCTGCAATAAATATCTTTTTAGGATATGTAGGAGCCATTCATGCTTTGGCTAGTTACTGTTGGCATAAATTATTATTTTGTCCAGATATTTCTAGCGGTATTATTTTGAACACTTGTGGGCGGGCTTTGATACGTAGATGAAAGTTACATATATCATACCAGGGGAGGGAGTGGCCAGATCAGACCAGCCACGGGATTCGGAGAGAATACAGTTCTTACCAGAAAGCAAGAATGGAAAGCTACAATTTGTATAAGAATAAAGAGGATCTGGTACGTTCACCTTTTTGTCTGTACAACTACTTCAATAAAGAACTAATTAGGCTGGAAATAACGAACGGGAGATCCGTATTTGCTTGTCTGCGATGGCAATGGAAAGTTGCATATTGGAAAAGTTTGAAATTGCCATTATAGGATAGTTATAACACAAATACCAGTTAGATTCTCAAATCTGATCAACAACACTAAATGGCCATCAATGCCAAGCTATGCCAACAGTTCAAGTGCATGAGTATTATTGAAGGCAAATGTTGTTTATGTTTTCAATGTAAGTAGTCAGAAAAAAGATAGCATGGAAACAGGTTCTTCAACCCATTGAGACTCTGCTGACCATGATATCAAGAACTCATTCTTGCACAAATCGTACACTAAGCCCTTTTATTGACCCTACATTTCTATTAAAACCCCCTCTCCATCCCAGATTCTACCACTCATCTCTGTAGCAGGGGCCAGTTAGAGGCAAATTAATCTGCCGACTTGCACATTTTTATATGTAAGAGGAGACCAGAGCATCTGGAAGAAACCCTTATGCTTAAATGAAGAACAAACAAACGTCATGTTGAGCACCAGCAGGATGTGGGCAGCCGGCAAGCCTGCGCGGGCTTCAGGCAGCCATGCTTCGGCTGGTGCCGACACCACGCCGCAAGTGCCCTTAGTGGCAGCGGCTTCAGCTCCCGCTAAACGGAGGCGGTTGAACACGCCCGCGCGGGAATCGCGCAGTTTTGCCTCGGCGGCTGTTAGCGACAACTACCAGCACCGGCTGGGCCTCGATGAGGTGCGGGCCGATGATAGGAGCCCGGTTTTCTTTTCAGAGCCGGAGGACTCCGACCACCTGAGTATTCAGGGTGAAGGGCGTATTGACCGTATGGAGCGGCTGCTGGAGCTCCTGCTTCAACGTCAACTACAGCAGGGCAGCAACAGGCACAGGGCGTCGTCACCAGCCTCTACCATCAGCCTGGAGCAGCAGGAGGAGGAGGTTTTGGTGGATTCCATACCACCTCCGTTGGAGGTGCCAGCGGAGGATCTTCTGGATGTGGCGACCAAATTTGCGGCCCCACATTCATCTGGACTTCCTTTAAACGCAAAGCTGGCAGCCACTGTGGACTTTCTTAACAACCAGCAACTACAGGAAGAAGTCCTCATTCAGGCAATGAGCCGTCACAAGGCTCCATCCAATTGCAACTCCCTCAACGTGCCTGTGGTCAATACGCCGAAGCTGGGTCACTGAAGCTTTGTGGCAACAACTCTACTCGCTGCACCACTGCACCTTTCTTTGTAATCTAGAATCATAACCAAACATTTTACAATTTCAAGCATTCTAATGAGCATCAGCTTGGATAATAGCATTTCTAACAGTACAATAATAATAGGCAGACTGCATAAAAGAACTTCAGACACTGGCTTATACCAAAGATGGACACAAAATGCTGGAGTAACTCAGCAGGTCTGGCAGCATCTCTGGAGAAAAGGAATAAGTGATGTTTCAGGTCGGAACCCTTCTTCAGACTAATTATGAAATTATAAAACTGGTTAAGTGTTCATGCTCAAATATTACTTTCCATTTTTGGAGAATATGGACCAAGCGCAGGGGCAGGTGGGACTAGTGTAGCTGGGACATGTGTAGCTGGGACATTCACACAGAGAGTGGTGAATCTCTGGAATTCTCTGCCACAGAAGGTAGTTGAGGCCAGTTCATTGGCTATATTTAAGAGGTAGTTAGATGTGGCCCTTGTGGCTAAAGGGATCAGAGGGTATGGAGAGAAGGCAGGTACGGGATACTGAGTTGGATGATCAGCCATGATCATATTGAATGGCGGTGCAGGCTCGAAGGGCCGAATGGCCTACTCCTGCACCTATTTTCTACGTTTCTATGTTTCTATGTTGGCCGGTGTGGGCAAGTTGGGCCGAAGAGCCTGTTTCCACACTGTGTCACTCTATGACTCGATGACATTCCCATTTTACCATGTCCTGCAGACTTTCCAGAAAGCCACTCAACTTCCACAAATTAATCAACTCACACAAACAAACCATCTCTTGCAGAACTAACTTTATTGTAAATTAACTTGAGGAATTGTCCCCTTATATTTGAATCTAATACTATCAGGGCACAACTTGGAAACAGAACTGGTGTCTATAAGGCACACCCAATCTATAGGAAAATATGTAACGTGTCCATTAATCCAGGGTAAATCTACTAATCAGTTTCTCCAAGTAAAATAAATAAATAAATAAATAAGCAGATCAAATCAAAACTTTTTCACAATATTTTAACTAATATTTTAATAAATTTCTTTATATCAAATTCTTCATTGAACTTCTTTTGACATAAAACTACAGCTCTTTGATGGAACCTTTTGCCTCACAAGAATTGCAAAAAGATGCAACTGAGCTGAGTGAAATTAAGATGCGGTCAAAGTCCGCAGGAATTTTACTGGTCGTCTTGCACAAATTATTTATTTCCTTACCACGCAAGGCAGCAAGGATACCCACATCCTTTCAGAAGAGCCATGTAAACAAGTTTTAAGCTAATTATTTATTCAAGGCAAATAGACATAGACAATAGACAATAGGTGCAGGAGTAGGCCATTTGACCCTTCGAGCCAGCACCGCCATTCACTGTGATCATGGCTGATCATCCACAATCAGTACCCCGTTCCTGCCGTCTCCCCATATCCCCTGACACCGCTATCTTTAAGAGCTCAATGTAACTCTCTCTTGAAAGCATTCAGAGCATCGGCATCCATTGCCTTCTGTGGCAGAGAATTCCACAGATTCACAACTTTCTGGGTGAAAAAGTTTTTCCTCATCTCTGTTCCAAATGGCCTACCGCTTATTCTTAGACTGTGTCCCCTGGTTCTGCACTCCCCCAACATTGGGAAGATGTTTCCTGCTTCTAGCATGTCCAAGCCCTTAATAATCATATGTTTCAATAAGATCCCCTCTCATCCTTCTAAATTGCAGTGTATACAAGCCCTATTCTTTCAACATATGGCAGTCCAACCATCCGGGAACAGAACATGGGTTGCTAGCTTTTGACACCTTGATGGTTAATAAATTTTCCAATACATGGGAGGCATTACAATAAGCCACCATTATGCATCTTCACTCTTAGTGACAATCGAGCATATATTAACATATATATGAAGCCCTAATCATGAAACTATTTATAGAAAAAAAACATGAAAAAGAAAGGGAAATCAATTTTCTTTGGCTTTTGGTTCCAAACCCAAACAATCTCCATATATTCATGGAAACACTGAAGCCCCATATGAAAACAAAAATCAGGCGAAAAATAGCATCATGGATTCTGTTTTAAATATTCTGTTCTTGAGGATTTGATACTATTCACATGAGAAAATAAATAAAATATTTTATAATTTGAAGCAGGACAAAACTGGTCCAGAGTTCCTCTGAAAACGTAAATCTATTTTTGCATGCTGCCTTTACTTTGTGGTTGTGAATTTTCAGCAATTTTGATTATCGTAAATATGTAATAACTTTAACAAAACGTCATTAGAATTCATCAGGAATGTTCACTGCTTGTGCGGGCAGAGTTTAAATTCAATACTAATTGATAAAATCGAACAGCACATTGTTTTGAAGAAAACCATTTTCATTTTAAAATGTCGCAAAGGGAATTCTCATCAGAGCAAATGATCCTACTTTATTCTACTTACAAACTCTGTTCTCATAAAATGATTTAAATGAGTCCAATGTCTAGACTCAAACAATAAATGAAGACCATTCGTATGGTAGAAGCAAAATCTCACC
This sequence comes from Raja brachyura, assembly GCA_963514005.1. Next base: position 46,236,957 of record OY740781.1, on the reverse strand, counting down.
CTTTCATTTTGTACTGGTGATTATTGTAGTAAACCAACTAATGAGAAAAAATCACATTTAGAATAATATGGCGCTAGACAAGGCTCTGAATCAAAATGATCAATAGTTCTTATGTGTAAGAAGGAACTGCTGATGTTGGTTTAAACCAAAAATATAGACACAAAATACTGGAGTAACTCAGCGGCACAGGCAGCATCTCTGGAGAGAAGGAATGGGCGACGTTTCGGGTCGAGACCCTTCTTATGTCCTCTGTTAAAAAGTATAGGCTATTATTGAGACGTATTCACAAATATATGCTATCCACAATCATTTTGTGACTTAATTTCTTCACAAAACAAGTATTTGAGGTAGTAGATCAAACCTATAGAGAGATTTAAGTATGTCTTATAATTAGATTTTGGCTTTATGTGCCAATCATAGATTTGTCAGCCATTCAGATAAACGGCATCTTTCCTGACAAGATTATTGAAGAAATATCTTTGCATGTACATTTGCTGACATTTACAAGACATCCTTGTGCTTAATCCTAGCTCGTAACTCTGTACCCTATCACAGCGAAGGGGGATGCTAATCAAACTGGAGGGATATAGCAGAACATCTGTTTAATCAGTGCACTCACATTTTGCCTGGATATTTATTTCCAGTCTACTCTTTCTGTTATTTGAAAGTTTTGTGTATAATTTAACAACGAGCTACATTTTATTATGAAAAAAGAACCCTGTCTCGGAATTGGGAACTGAATTGATCTGGGCAAGTTATGTGCTCCAAATAAATGGCAACACCTCTTCAAAAGGACCAAGTGTGAGAAATGTTGACATCGGCTGTTAGTTCTCTTGATTAAAAAAATATCCTTGGCAACATCACCAAAAGAATACATTATAATATAAAGAAACAGCCACTCCCAGTTCTAGATGTGTCAGAAGGAATGCAGATGCTGGTTTAAACTGAAGATAGACACAAAACTGTGGAGTAACTCAGCGTGTCAAACAGCATCCCTGGAGAAAAGGAATAGGTGACGTTTTAAGTCATCAAGATGTTAGGACACTCCTAGTCCTATCTTACGTCCTCTCCAAATACCTTGGCAGCAAATTAAGTATGAAATAAAAAAATATGGTAGATAATTAAAAGACAAACTTTTGGCCTATTTCTTCTCTTTCTGTGGGAAATAAGTATTTTGAAGGGTATATTCATTTTTTAGACATTCCTTCTTAGTAACAATTTTTGTTTTTAAATTTGGCCAAGTTTTACAACTGTTTTCTTTTGGTTCAAACAGAAAGTTGGTTATTGGTGCTGTGTGGGTAGTGGCCCAGGCATAGCAATGTGAAGCAGTGTCAAGTGCAGGGTTAATATATGGTAAAGCAAATCACAGTCAAGTTGAACTGTTTTCTAATCTGATAGTTACACATGTTCACTTTCCAACAGACCAATTCAAAAGCAAAGCTCGGTTAACATTTCTTTCTTTACCTAGAATTGTTTTTTTCCCAAAAATGATCTGCTGGCTTTGGACTGCTGTGAGATCAATCTTATTCCTCAAAACTATACCGGGCTGGGTCTTTGAATCCCTCATGCTTTATAGTTGAAGGGAATAATAAAGCATTTAAATCTTCCACTGATTCCAAAATGTATTTAATAATAATTCCTAGTAATTCCAATCTTTTGGTTGAAAGGCGCAGCCAGCTGTTTACCTTAGCATCTTAGATATGTTGTGATAAGGGCATTAGCACATAGCCTATTTGTTTCCAGACCTGTTGTTCAATGTGCAAACTGATTTAGAAAATAGCCTGCATTTTGCAGCAATGTCCACAATCAGTACAAGCACTGTTAAATACAGAGAGCAGGATGATGCTCAATCTATCCTACTCCTTCAGGGCAGCGCAGTGGTGGAGTTGCTGCTTTACAGCGCCAGGGACATGGGTTTGATCCTGACTGCAGGTGCTTGGTGTCCGGAGTTTGCACATTTTCCCCATGACCTGCGTGCGTTTTCACCAAGATCTCCGGTTTCCTCCCACACTCCAAAGCCGTACAGGTTTGTAGATTAATTGGCTTCTGTAAAATGTTAATTTTCCCTAGTGTGTAGGATAGTGTTAGTGTGTGGGGATCGCTGGTCAGCATGGACTTGGTGGGCCGAAACGCCTGTTTCCGCGCTGCATCTCTAAACTAAACTAAAGTCTAGTGTTGAAATGGCTCAGCATTCAACAACATCACGAACTTCGGTACAAAATGCTGTAGTAACTCAATGGGACAGGCAGCATCTCTGGAGAGAAGGAATGGGTGATGTTTCGGGGTTTTGACCCATTCCTTCTCTCCAGAGATGCTGCCCGTCTCGCTGAGTTAGTCCAGCATTTGTGTCTATCTTCGGTTTAAATTAGCATCGGCAGTTCCTTCCTACCCATGAACTTTGGTACATTCAATAGACACCCACTCAATTATATATACATGGTGCATCTCTCTAAGGACAAATTAACTTTTAATGATTTGGCAAGTCTTAACTATTGCCAAACAACCTAGCAGGTAGTGAAAAATTACTTTTAATTTAATTCCTATAGATTTTATTTTTAATGATTTTTTTTCAGTTTATTTTTCTCTCCCTTAATCCCATTCTTCCATTCTACATTTTATGTTGTGTACATGATTTTACATTGAATTAACTATTAAAACTTACACTTGAAGGCCATTGCTACTACAAACGTCAGTGGCAACTCAAGCACTGCTTTACTGCCCTAATGCATTTTCTTCACAGCACTGTGGTGCGTGTAAAGTATAAGGTTCTTCTGGGGTTGGAGCCAGATGCAGGCTGGAGTGGGCCTACAAGAGAGGCCTGGTGAACAGCAGTCAGATCAGTGATCAATGCCAGATGGCCAATGAAGAGTTGAGTGGTGAGATTAGTGGGTGGGGGTGGAAATCAATACCAGACCGTTTGATGACACTGGGCCTCTGCTTGCTGGCGTATAGAAGGATGAGGGGTAACATCATTGAAACTTACCGAATAGTGAAAGGCGTGGATAGAGTGGATGTGGAGGGGATGTTTCCACTAGTGGGAGAGTCCAGGAGCAGAGGTCATAGCTTCAGAATTAAAAGATGTTCCTTTAGGAAAGAGATAAGGAGGAATTTCTTTTGTCAGAGGGTGGTGAATCTGTGGAATTCATTGTCACAGAAGGCTGTGGAGGCCGTCAATGGATATTTGTAGGGCAGAGATAGATAGATTCTTGATTAGTAAGGGTGCTAGGGGTTACAGAGAGAAGGCAAGAGAATAGGGTTGAGTGGGAAAGATACTGTAGATCAGAATGACTTGATGGATCGAATGGCCTAATTCTACTTTCACTTATGAACTTATGATGGTATGCTCCAGTGCAGAGGAGAAAAGTAACCTAACCCAAAGCATACCCAGCCCCACAATCAGATTCAGAACATAGTGCCAATTAAACTAATGGGTTCTTCTGAGAATACCCTCAATAGGAGGACCTCAAAACAATGCAACCTAATGTTTCTAATGACATTCTAAAGAATCTCTGCATGCGGATTTACACAATTTGATATGCGTTTGGTTAAGGAATTGTGTCAGTAGCCTAAGTGTGATTCATGACCAGAATTGCCTGGCTAAATTTTATAATAGTGTAGTTTAACTTGAAAATTGTCACTATTCTAAATAGCCAATTTTCATTCAAATAGTGTCAATCCAGGACAAAATTAGAGCAAAGAAAAATATACCAGTTACCGGTAGATAGTTTATAGTTTCTCAAAATATAGTTCCTCAGCATTGTGGCGTAACATTTCCAGACAAAATATCCAGTGTCAGCAATGAGGTAGATTGGAGAATCATAGTTTATAGAAGCTGTTCAGAAGCATAATAACATAGGGGAAGGATTTGTTCTTGAGTCTGCGGGAGCATGTTTTCAAGCTTTTTTATATTCTGCTTGACAGGAGCAGAGGGAGGAAAGAATGACCGGGGCTGGAAGGTCCTTGATTATGTTGCATGTGTTATTCAGCGATAATTATTCTGTCCATTTAGTTGAGGGGCACTCTACTCCTTGCCCTAGTCACATGGGTATTATCCATCCTGAATGGGGCACAGCATCATATGTATTTGCTAAGAATAGAAATGCCAGATGGCCAATGAAGAGTTGAGTGGTGAGATTAGTGGGTGGGGGTGGAAATCAATAGAAAAGGTCTGTGAACAATTGGAAGTATGAGGATCAATGTGTGGTATAGTTAGCCTCCGAGAGAAATTTAATCTTCGCATTGGCTATTGGAGCTTCAAGGAGGACGCTATTTATGGAAGAGTCATTCTTGGGACTTGGGTATGCGGTGAGGCTGGAGGAAAATGGCCTGTTAGGCTATCGTTACTTCAGCTCCACAACTGGTATTCCATGTCAGTCCGACTGGATAAAAGCAGTAGGTTTCCTTCCCCAACTGATGTTAGATTTTAGCCACTCTCAAGTCTGCCCTCAGTCAACACAACACAAAACTGCCTAAAAATGGGAATCGGTCGATAATTTTCAGCAGCGAAGCCACAATGATGGCTGATGTAGAAATAGGCATTTCTTTTGATGCTTTTCTCTGTTTAAAGTACATTAAAAATGGCATAAGCAGGGGATTACACCACATCTGGTGTATCAGGCTTCCCCTGACATTGGCAGAGTTTCCATTCCAGTCACTACAATATCATTAGGAGGCAGCTCTATTGAAACTAACTATTTCAAAAGGGATTAACAGTTCCCATAATGATTTTGAGGAAGGAAATCGGGCCACTTGATTATTGAAAAGCTGTGCAATATATGTCAAAATGATATCTTAGTGATGGAAATGATGCCCTTGTAATGTGAATAACATCATCACCAAGTTCTAACCAGCAGTTTTAAAGGAGTGTCATTTTCATTAAAATGTAATTGGCAAATCTTTTCTTCCTGGGGAAGCCAGCTGTTAATGTCATATACAGTGTTACATTGTTGCCATGTGTATTTGCAATCAAACAAAATGAATTGCCATTTTTTTGTCACAAAGACAGCGGGCCCTTTAATAGCTTTCCATTGTATAACAAAAACGTGCACAATAGTTCATAAGCATTAATTTAAACATCAAAGGACATGAAATAAAGAAATTCTGCTCATTATTTCAGCAACGCAACAGTTACACTGTATAAGAATATAATTCACAGTTAATTTACCCATAAGTGAGCAAGTAACTATTTGTTTGCACGATCTAGTCCAACAGTTACGCTCATTCTACATTGATTAAAGCCTGTAATTTCTAAATTAATACAGTGATTTTAAAATACTGTATTAATAAGTGCGAAAATTTTGGGGAGAAAAATTATATTTTGTTCAAACAATCTGCACAATTCTCTGAGAGAAATGTTAGTGGTTTGTTTCATTACAAAAGCATGTTGAGATATTGAAATCAAGCACATGGCCACTATGCCACATTTTAACTCCTTTCTGGGGGTTGTTACAATAATGGCTTGTAGAGCACATGATTTTATGGCCTTTGAGCCAACCTGTGCTTGATGAAATACCCTCCGCTATATGCAGACAGATAGTGGTGTTTAAGATGCTTTTTGATAGTCACATGGAAATGTAAGATATGGAGGGATATTGACCGTGCACAGGCAGATGGGATGAGTTCATCTTGGCATCTTGTTCAGAACAGACATCATGGGCCGAAGGACCTTTTGCTGTGCTATTCTTTTCAATGTCCTATGATATTGGTGCAAGCTTTCATGGGCGGCACGGTGGCTAAGCGGTAGAGCTGCTGCCTTACAGCATCTGAGACCCGTGTTCAATCCTGACTACGGGTGCTGTCTGTCTGGAGTTTGTATGTTCTTCCCGCGACCTTTGTGGGTTTTCTCTGGGTGCTCATGTTTCCTCTCACACTCCAAAGTCATACAGGTTTGTATGTTAATTGGCATTGGTAAAATTGTAAATTTTTCCTTGTGTGTGGAGGATAGTGTTAGTGTATGGGGTGTTCACTGGTCAGCGCAGTCTCGGTGGGCCAAAAGTGTTTCCTCGCTGTATCTCTAAATTATACTAAACTATACTTTACACTGTTTCAAGATTGTTATGGGCCTATCCCACTTAACCAATATTTTCAGCGACTGCCGGCACCCGTCATAGGTCGTAGCAGGTCGCCAAAAATTTTCAACATGTTCAAAATTGAGCAGTGACCAGAAACACACTACAACTCTTTGGGCGACTGAGGAGACTACTCACAACCATACAGGCGACACCCTGGCGACATGTCACAGGGTGAAACCTGTATGGTCGTGAGTAGTCACCCAAAGAGTTGTACCTTGTTCTGGTCGCCACTGGATTTTCAACATGTTGAACATTTTCGGCGACCTGCTGCGACTATGACGGGTGCTGGCAAGTCGCCGAAAAAATCACATTAGTGGGACAGGCCCATTACTTTACCTGTTGCATTCAAAATGGTGGCCTAATCAAACAATACTCTTCTTTATTGGTGACTGGAGCACTTCAGATACCATATACCATTGTGCCCAGCCAGGCAAAATACTGAGAGCTTAAATAGTTAATTATCATTGTTATGCCTATTTCTTTTTTCAAAAGGCAACTTAAATATAAAGTATAACCCTATACACACTGAAGCCTTTTTTTAAGCCACATTTTCTAGTGTGAGCGAGGGAAACTAATATCTAGTTTGACTGAAGATTATTAGATGTTTGAGAATATATATTTGGTGCTCTTTTACATTCTATCTATTGGATTATGTTAATCTTGTATAAAAAGTTAGCTGCTAATAAATTGACACTTTTCTTTAAATGAGCTGAGAAAGGCTACATGAACATTAGGTGAAGAAATTATCTGACAAAATCTATTTGAAAATATTGCCATAATTGAATTTTGCTAAGACTTCAATTTATTTTATTTTTATAATTGGATTGCATGATAGAAGGCAAAAAAATGGATGTTGTTTTATTAATGTACCAAGATAACGGAAAGACTCTCTTGCCTTACTGCGGTGTGCATAAATGGAATTTAATCAAAATCATGACAGAATTAAGTAGTTCTCTATTAAACTGTGCAATTATTTTTGGAAAGCTTTCTAATCTAGTCAACTACCTCAACTCATCTGATCATCACCTTCCGTCACCAAGAAGGCCATTTGCTGTCTGAACCCATTATGACCTCCAGGGGAAAGGTAAAGATTTTCAATTAGGCTGTGAATCAATTAAAACTTCAGGCACTCATCCCATCAACATATGAGGAATTTTGTTTGATGCAGAACCGCCAGTCATTGTGCCCCAAATGGTTTTTAAATGTTAATCATGTCATAGCAGCAAAGAGCTGCCAATCACTGAGGAATGGGGAGAGCCTGTTTAGTTTAATTGAAGCAGTGTTCTGTTTATTGGCTGACAGGGTTGGAATTTAAAATGATTAAGGATAAACATTTCAAGCCGCTTGTCTCGGGTTCTCAGGAGGTTTGAAACAGCGCAGGTTTTCTGAGTACTGAAGATCTCTTGCAGAAAGTAAGCTACAATAGGTTCAAGGGATTATTGCCTCACCATGGCTTTAACATAGACCCACTTTCTCCTCCAGCATTGCACTTTGAACATTTACTGCTAACTGGTCTGTCTATTGACAATTAACTTGCTTTTGCTTTCATTGTTTCCTCAAAATGTTAGATTCTGAGCATAGACTCGACAACCATTTCGACGAACACCTGTGCAGAGTCCACCAAAGACTACTGCATCTCTCGGCTGCTAATGATTTCAACTTCCCTTCCTATTCCCATACTGACCTTTCAGTCCTCTGCCTCCTCCATTGCCAGAGTAAGGCCACACGCAAACTGGAGGAGCAGCACCTTGTATTCCATGGGTAGCTTACCACCCAATGATGTGAACAATGAATTCTCCAATTTTAGGTAACTTCCTACCAAAGCCCCCCACAACCCACTCCCTTTCTCCCTCACACCCACATTTTTCCTTTCCCCCCTCTCCTCTTCTGTGCTCCACCTAGACTCTAACCTATTTCTCCCCACTCCTCACCTCCTGCTTGTTTACCTCCTCTAGCTTCACAATCCGCCACTCTTTCACCCTGTCTCATACCTTCTGTTTTTATCTCTGGGCTTTATTCCAACCATCTGCCTATCAAAAAACACCCCTTGCCTATGTCCACCCATTACCTGCCATGCATGGTCCTGCCTCTCCCCTCAATCAGTCTGAGTTACTCCAACACAATTTGTCCTTTAGGTGACTTTGGTGTCTGCTAATGCCAATCTGTTTTTGGTAGCAATGATAACAGTAGCCTTTGGTGATTCTCAATTCCCTCCTTCCTTTCCACTATTTTTAGTGAAAACTAATGCTCCAAAGATAGACAAGTCAATTTGTCTCGTGGATCTCCAAATTAAGGACTGAATCAGTTTAAGTTCTACTTCTTTCTGATTCAATCACCGTGGGTAGATGGTGTTCTGCACAATTCGGTTTGCAGGTACTATCATACAGTTTTGCAGGTACTATCACAATGTTTAAGAATAATTCTTGGTGCGGAGCACCAAGGCAAATTCCTTGTATGTGAATACTTGGCCAATAAACTTATTCATTCATTCATTCATTCATTCATTTAGACAGTTAAATGGATAGGACAGGTTTAGAATAGTGAGATATTAAAATATGTTTGTGTTGAGAGTAACCTGGCTGTCTCTGACTTAGAACCACAGAATATTACTGTTATCGAGCAATGGCAGAGGCAAAGGTTGATCTCTACTGAGTGCAGTAGAGATATCTTTCTCTAATTACAAAAGACACTGGTAACCCTGACCTGGGTAATTTTGTTCAGCTTTGGTCCCTTCAAGAAGGGTATTTCTGCAAAGGGGGACATTTTAAGGATAAGGGGGAAATCTTTTACGACGGAGATGAGAAAAACATTTTTCACACAGAGAGTGGTGAGTCTCTGGAATTCTCTGCCACAGAAGGTAGTTGAGGCCAGTTCATTGGCTATATTTAAGAGGGAGTTAGATGTGGCCCTTGTGGCTAGAGGGATCAGGGGGTATGGAGAGAAGGCAGGTAAGGGATACCATGATCATATTGAATGGTGGTGCAGGCTCGAAGGGCCAAATGGCCTACTCCTGCACCTATTTTCTATGTTTCTATGTTTCTACAAGAATGTATGCAACATAGGTTTACCAGATTGATGCATGAGAGATATGATAGGTTTGGGTGAAAGACCTATTTTTACTTCGGTTTAGAGAAACTAAATGTAAAAAGAAATCTTCAAGGGCTTGAAAGGATAAATGTGGAGCTAGTGTTTCCCTCTTGGGAAGTCCAAACCTATGGTAACAGTTTTGAAATAAGAAGTCAACTGTTCTGAGGAGTGGTTGGAAGAATTTTTTTAAACCACTGGATGTTGATTTTTGTCCAAGAGGATTGTGGAAGCTCGGTCACTATGTCCATTCAAGACACTGACAGATTTTTAGATATTAAGCAAATTGAGGGTACACAAAAGGCTGGAGAAACTCAGCGGGTGCAGCAGCATCTAAGGAGCGAAGGAGATAGGCGACGTTTCGGGTCGAGAATTGAGGTTAATGTAAGAAAGCGGTGCTTTGGTAGAAATGTCAGTCATGATCTTACTATATGGCAGAAGAGGAAAGACAGGCTGAACGTTCTATTCTTCGTTCTATTCCTTAACCTGTTATGTTTAACTCAGGCTGCTGCATGAGTCAGCATTTGCATGAATACAACAGAGCAAAAAAGGAGAAAAAAATCATTTTTCCACAACTGAAATAGCACGTGAGTATTGCTATTCTGTTCTGTGCAAGTAAGATGGTATATCTATTTTGTGAAGTATTGACAATGAATGCCTATTCTTGTAACATTTAGATGCAAGGGTTTTTACAGTAGTCAAATGAAAAATATCCTGATGATTTTTCTGAAGTGGATCCCAAGCACTGTGGCGAACTGACACAAAGGATACTGTGATACTAAAAGTACTGTAAAGTATCATGTTATACATTAGTGAGGTCTGCTTAAAAGAAATACATTTTATTTGGTTATTCTATGGCAGAGAATTTTGTAGAATTCGTGAAGAATCGTTCACTTCAGGAACTTACCCTTCAAGTTTTATCCCAATAACTTCAAAAGAATTATGAAGAAAGAGAAGAAATAATAACTTTTGCAATGCAAGGTAATTAGCGCGAATGCACACCCATAGTGCACAGTAAAACAAAATTAATTGTAGTTATTGAAATATATAGTCGCTGTATCTGCACAAAATCTGAATAAGCCTTTGTGAGTTTCCAGGACAGCCATGGGAATTACAAAAACATTACTTAGTTTAATTTATTATTGTCACAAGAACAGTGAAAAGCTTTTGTTTGCATGCTATCCAGAAAATACTATACACGAGTGTAATCAAGCCGTCCACAGGTAAAGGTAAATAGTAAATAGTAAAGGTAAAGGTTTATAGGAATCTGAGGGGTAACTTTTTCACACAAAAGGCGGTGGGTGTATGGAACGAGCTGCCAGAAGAGGCCGTTGAGGCAGGGACTATCGCAACGTTTAAGAAGCAATTTAGATGGGTCCATGGATAGGACAGGTTTAGAGGGATATGGACCAAACACAGGCAAGTGGGACTAGTATGGATGGGATATGTTGGTTGGTGTGGGCAAGTTAGGCCGAAGGGCCTGTTTCCACACTGTATGACTCCATGACTTTACGACTCTAAACCACTAAATGTAAACGAAGGATGATCAGCATATGGAATGATTATCCGGATAGGATACTGGAGCAGAAAACTCTGGCATCGTTGAGACTACTGCTGAATGTTATGAAGGCAAAACTGATTCTTTCACATAGGATGGATGAGCTGAATGGCATTGATGTACTGCTGTTATTTTGAAATCAGATGTTCAAGACCAGAATTCAATAAATGAAGACCAGCACTTGTCATGACATGGGTAATCAAAATAGAAAGTTAAGCAGTTCTTCTAGTTTCCCAATTGAGGTATTAAAGAAAATATTCAGTGGCTGAACCATATTATTTCTCATAAAGAAATGAATATTCTTCGAATAAATGGAAGCAATTTAAAACCATTCAATCTTGTGAATGCATGTTAGCGTTAACAATATATCATTCTACAATGTTCTAAGGATAACGGAATCTTAAAGGACCCCGAAAGCCATCATTTTTTCATCAGCATGCATGCACAGGATGATGTTAGTTGTTTTGGCAAGTAAATAACAAGAAACAGCAATCACTGAGCTGTAAGCATGACTGAAAAAATCTAAAAGGGTTTGAATTAATACCGGTGGCAAGGGTTATGGGGAGAAGGCAGGAGAGTGGGGTTCGGGGAGAGAGACAGATCAGCCATGATTTAATGGTGTAGTAGACTTGATTGGTCGAATGGCCTAATTATGCTCCTATTACTTATGACCTTATGACTTTATGAATGGGTCTCAGGAGATCAAGAGGGGAGTTCCTAATAATGCATGGCCCAAGAAAAATATTTCAACAGTGAATGAAATGGTGGACGGTGGCTGTCCACAGAGCCACAGTGGCTAGGAAGATGGAAGAAGGCTACAGCAGGAAAGGACTCCCAATCGTCATGAAGACTGTGCCATTGCACCCGGACCTGTGTCTGTCAAGCATCATGTGTGGCTTTTGTTGAGGAGGTGGGGGGATCTTGCCAGAGATTCCCAAGAATGCACCATGGCAAAAATAATAACTGCTGGTCAAGTGAGCAGTATACATGAATAAATCATTTACTGGATGAGCTGGGAATGTTTATTTTGCATACATATCCACACAGGAGAGTCTTAAAGGCCTGTCAACTTGGGCGCCATTTGTGCGTCATTTACGTGACATCCTAAAAATTGGTGGCGTATGCAGTGACGCGCGGCGCCCCAGGATTTTGCGAGGCTCAAAATCCTCGTGTCCCACCTGCGTGACGTATCCCTTGTGCATGCTGATGCACTGATGGCGTACGCTGACATACTGATGGCGTACGTGTAGCGCGTGATGACGCATGGTTACGCACGGTGAAGCATGAACATTGCCTATGCTGGTTTATTATGCGTCAACGTCTGTAACTGTGCGCTGCCCGTACACCATTGGTGCGCCATTTATACGTCATTGAGTGCTGCACCATGTGACCACCCGGGTATAAAGCGCGCGTAGTTTTGAAAAACTTTCACCATAGTATCTTTGATTTTCACTGTGAAAATCCTTGCCACGGAGATCGGACTAAGTACGAACGACATCGCAAATGGCTCCCAAAAGAAGCAGGGCCCTCAAGAGCATTTGGCGTGCAACTGTCATACTGCTAGATGATGTTTGTGCAACTGTCGCACGTCAATCACTACCGGCCTAATCAGAATCCCGATCACACTTTATTCGCCAAGTATGTTTTGCAACATACGTGGAATTTCATTGGCCAGGTCAGTCATACAATTAAAACTAACAGATCAGTCAAAAACCCATTTTAACATTAACATCCACCACAGTGACTCCTACACATTCCTCACTGTGATCGAAGGCGAAATAAAGTTCAAGTCCTTCCTTTTGTTCCTCCTCAGTCGGGGTCTCGAGCCCCCGTTGACGGGATGATCTGACTCCCGTAGCCGGTGGCGTTCGGGCCCTCCGCGTCGAGGCGATCCGCTTCTGCATTGGGGGGGATTGTCAGCTCCCCGGCGCCGGGCGATCGAACCTCGCGTCAGGGCTGGTCGAGCCTTCCGCGGCTTTAGAGCTCCCGACTAGCCTCTCCTGAGACTGCGAGCCCTTGATGGTAAGTCCACGGTGGTTGCTGTGGGAGCGATCCCAGGCAAAGGATCCACAGAGCCCAGAGAATGTGATCCGAAAATTGATCACATCTTCGGGTAGGTAAGAACTTGAAAAAAACGTTTCCCCCGTCCACTCCCCCCTCCCCCCACATAAAACATACCAAGAACATTAAAACAAAACTTTTAACAAACTAAAAATTACAAAAAGAAAGAAAAAACGAATAGACTGCCGGCAGGGCTGTCATCTCTCCGGCGCCCCTGGTGGTCTGATGACGTGCAAATGACGCCCAAGTGGGACAGGCCGTTTACACATATTTATGTCTTACATGATAGTGGAGGTTACATTCTGACAGCACTAATAAAAGACAAAAGAGCAAGGATTAAATACATCTAAAATTGCAATAATGTTGTTTTGCTTTAAAGGGCTGAAGGGATTTGCAGATAATATTGTAGGTAATTTATGTTAATTTCTCTGTCAGAGCCAGTAACTTGTTTTCAACAATGTTTTCACTGGGAGAAGTATTCAATTCTCAGGAACCAACATGTCAGTGACAACATCTTTCACACCTTTAATTAGATTAGAGTACTTTGCCGTATAGCCGTATTGATGCAAGGCCAATACTATCAGCTCTCTTTTCAATTAGGTGAGTAAGATCAATGTTCCGGTCTACAACATGTAACTAATATTTTGTCAACTAGTTGAGAGATTAGTTAAGAAAACTAATCATTTTGGATAATTTCTGGTCTAAAATGTCAAGACAAATATCAACCCAGCCTCTAAAAACGACCACAGTTCAAGCCAGTTGATGGGCTTCACGTTTATTTCCTTGATTCATTGGCATTATGTTTGATCAAGTTATCACTTTTTTTTCACATATTTGCCATGAAGTGTTTTTATTTTATACCTAAATGGAGATTAAACATGTCTGTTTGCACGTTTTTGGAATCAATTAAGGTTTTATGAAAAAGAACAAAACCAGTCAATAAAGCTATCACAAAGCAAATTTACCGCTGCACCATAACCTTATGCAGGAAAATAAATCCGCATTCATTATCTTACCTTGTCGAGAAGATCAGAAAATGCAATTCAAACAAGGCAACACCACTATTCGCCCCACTCACCGTAATCACCTAACACTCTCCTGCTCCCAACGCTCTTCCAGCTTGACTTTCTCCTCCCGCCCCCACCAAAACCAGTCTGAAGAAGGGTCCCGACTTGAAACGTCACCTATCCACATTCACAAGAAATGCTGCCTGACCTACTGAGTTATTCCAGCACTTTTTGTGTCTTTTTCAGAAAATATTCCCAACAGGAAGAATGAGTAGAAACTAATTAAGTAGCTGGAATGAAAAAAAAAGATTAACATAGTGGGATTTTCAGGGATTTTGTATTCATTTGATAGTTAACTTGTTTTTGGAGGCAGTGCAGAAAAAAGCCCAGATGAGAATGATTCTTAATAATAGAGGGTAGACAAAAATGCTGGAGAAAAATAATAGAGGTATCAGCAATGAAGAAATCCTGAAAAAGCTTGGGCTTTTCAGTCATGAAAGTACCAAATTCAACGCCAACATAAGCGCTAGTGGACTACTTCAACCTCTTCCATGCTGCTTGAACTATCATAATGCTAGAGCATACTGTATTCCTTTATGTAGACACAAAATGCTGGAGAAACTCAGCGGGTGAGGCAGTATCTATGGAGAAAAGGAATTGGCCACGTTTTGGGTCGAGACCCTTCTTCAGACTCAATTTTCCTTTCATGGATTGTCCTTAGGGTCTTTATTTAACCAGTCTAGAATGCCATGATTTAAAAATTCTTACTCTTGATTTCAGGTCTTTCCAAAGATATGACCTTCCGTATTTCTGCAACTTCCTTCTGACCCATGTCCTTTTCAGATCTGTCTGCCCAAGTTCTGGCCTCTTGTGCATTCTTGAGTTTCCTCAGTCAGCCCACTGGCAGCTGCATCCCGGATGAAATTGCTTCCTCGTAATGCTCTCTCCTCTCCCATGTCCCTGTCAAATTCATTAACTTTATTGTGATCTGATTAATGTCTCAGATTTTTGTTGCCTACTATTTTATGGGATCTGGAAGTTGGGCAGGAACAGAAAATTAAGATACGCATCAAATACAATCTAACCAAAATATCTCAAAAAATAAACAGCCTACTCCCATTCCGATGTTCCTATTCCCATGACATAAGTCTGGCTAAAAAATAATGTGTAAAATCAAATCTCAAACCTGCATCCTGTGCTCACATCTAATGAAGCTCCGTATTCCCAGCAGAACCTTATAATTTTATCCTTGAATGTCACTCATTAAAAAATGTTCTAATCCCTTGAAGTGACATCCCTCACCATAATAAATACAAAATCTAATTAAAGCATATTAAATTAAATATTCACTGAACAATTATTAACTGTATCAGGCAGTGCACCACAAATAAAAATTTACGCAGGAAAAATTACAAAAGTAAATACTTAGTAATTCAGTAAACCGTTTTCAAACAGTTAAACTTTTCAATATTTCAGGAAAGTACTTGTGAAAATCAAATGAGAAAGGGACTGCAGTCTGTTACAATGAAGAGTCAGTCGTTAAAGGGTTAGTTTAAATCAATAAACTATTTTCAAACTATTTCAAGGAAATGTTGATCTAGTGTGACAAGACTGTTTATTTTCATTATAAAATGTGAATAGTGGGTCCAACGCCATGCTGACTGAGCTCATCACTGTCCCATGCACAGCACTGGATAGCAGGCTGGTGGTGCTGTAGCATTGATGCTAACAGTCTGGCAGCATTGTTAACTTCTGCAGCTCTAATATCATGCTTAGGTTGTGCACACACCAACTTCGGCATCACGCCAGGAAACCAGACAACGAACTTCTCTTGCCGTGCAGGGCTACCTTCAAACGATAAATGACAGTGGGTGGGGTAAATGTGGTTCTAGGTGATGAGCGCTAAATGGACAATAGCAAAGAAGCAGATGGCATTACATTATACTTGATTCCCCTTCCCATTTTAAATACACGTCGGTTACCATGTAAAATGGGTTGCTGATTCATGAATGCCCACTTTGTGTCAATTTCACCCTCCAAGTGCAGTAAAAGGGTGGATACTAATCGACAAATGTTTCGGCATAATTGGGAGTGAGATTCTGCCACAAAGTCGCTGCAACAGAAACCTGGCATTTGGATAAAACCTCTCACTTTTCACACAACTAGGACTTTACCGCAAACTCCCAGTGTAATACAGCACTGCAATTTAGTTTCCTTCAGCATCCTGTGTATTATAACTGTGGCATTTAGTAATTAATTCCCATTGTAAATATCTTTTAAATTCTAGGAGTCATTAGCAATGTGCACTGTTCGGAGTGACATATTCAGTGAGCATTACATTGAAGGTGCATAGAGGCTTTTGCCCACATGGAATACAATGATGAGTAAATCAGAAATTTATTTATAAAATGTCGCCTTTTTCTGTTCAAGTTAAATGTTTTCAGTGTCATTAAATTAAAATTATTTCTATTAAAGTGTAGAGACAGGTCTTTACACAGAGGGATGCTGCAGCATGGAACGCTTTGCCACAGGGAACAATTGCAGGAGAGAATAGTGCAGCTGCAATGAGAAAATTGGATAACTATTTGAAGTGAAGCAAGATAAAAGGCTATTGGGAGAGGACGGAGCATTGGGATTTGTTGGAGATTGCTCGAGCAAAGAACCAGCATTGCCAAAATGGCTTCCTTCCACTCTAGAAACATTTATGGCTCCATGGTCCCATGATGAATGTGATGACATACATTATCACTTATGTCACTGTGACCAACCACCTATTAATCTATTATGCATCTATTTCCCTGCATGCAGAGATGTACAACCACATCAGGAGCGAAAGATGGAAATAATAAACAAGCTTTCCATGAAATTATTTATATATTCGAATGCATTTCAAATTATATTTTTCCTTGTAATAGTTAGCTTGGTCGCATCGCTGCATTTATCTATCCATGTTTGTCTTGTTTGAATTCCTCAATTTGCTTCTCTCATCTCCAGTTACGGGTTGCTTTGCCTCAGTACTCCAAAGAATAGTGACTGAGGATTTATTTTTTGATGCACATCTCTTCAAGCTGCAGAAAGCAGGTTGCACAATCTCTGCTACACCGCAGCATCCCTGCATGAAAAGATCTCTCTCGACACTTTAATAAAAGTAATTAATGATACCCCAGAAGCATTTAGTTTTAACATAAAAAGTGATATTTTATGAATACATTTCTGATTTACGTTGTTCTGAAAGCTACTGTTTAATGTTTCTCGCAGAAAAGAGGATTTTAGCTAGAAATTGTGATACACCACATAGATGCTGTAATCATTGCATATATTACAGTGTAAATAACTTTGTGTAACTTTGCAGTGTTGTTGTTGTGCAAAACACATGTCTGACATTCAATAAAACCAGGATCCGTTCTAAATTTGATTGAAAGTTATACAGTGTGACTGACATTATATAAGCTCTTTCAAACTAGATTAAAAAATGAAATCTGGATTTCTGGAAATGAGGATCTTGTGTAAAAGGGATGAGGGGGGATTGGTGATAAGAGACAGTGGCACAGCTGGTAGAGCTGCTGCCTCACAGTGCCAGGGACCCGGATTAGATCACAATCTCAAGTGCTGCCTGTGAGGAGTTTTCACATTCTCCATGTAGATTTCCTCCAGGGGCTCTAGTTTCCTCACACATCCCAAAGATGTGCGGGAATGTAGGTTAATTGGTCTCTGTAAAATCTTTCCCAATGCGTTGGAATGGGCGATAAAGTGGGATAGCACGGAACTAGTGTCAATGGGTGATCGATGTTCATTATGTAAATGGTGGGCCAAAGGACCTAATTCCATGCTATATCTAAACTAAATTAAACTAAACTTGAGTGTGTAGGAAGGAACTGTAGATGCTGTTTTACACGGAAGATAGGCACCAAATGCTGGAGGAACTCAGCGGGTCTGGCAACAGCTCTAGAGAAAAGGATTTGTTAACATTTTGTTTCAGAACCCTTTTTCAGACTAGAGGAAGGAGGGGTGTGAGTGAAACTGGGACGTATGAATGAATAAATTAATTAATATTTATATAATTTATATTGTTATCTATTCTGGCCTATTCCTACCTCCAGTTATTTGTCCTGGCCTTTTCCCCAGCTCCAGTCACCCCCTACCCCCACCCCTACCCCTCTACTTTCAGTCTGTAGAAGGGTTCCGACCTGAAACGTTATCTATTCCATCCCTCCAGTGACATTGCCTGCCCCGCTGAGTTGCTCCAGCACTGTGTCTATCTTCAGTATAAACCAGCATCTGCAGTTCCTTCCTACACATTTTGTCTGACTGAGCAACAGGGCGGGAACAGAGATGGGCTTGCATATTAGACGTTTTAATGCATGTGTGGAAGCCAAAGGGTGATTGAACAGATCAGGTATAGGTCCTGTCGGAGTACCACAAAGCAGCTTTGCTGATACTACTGCTGAGTTACCAAATCCAGCAAGATGGTTGAGATCAGCTTGTTCCCATCTATTAGAAAGTCATAGCACTCAATTTGAAGTTAGCACAACCTTCAGTTGAATGAGCAAAATGTTATTTGAAGGTCAAAACTACAGATGACACCTAGAACTTGATCTACCAGCCAGCTATGATCATTGCCCTCCTATATGCTCCTGAGACCTGAACTGTCTATTGTAAGGCATCTCAATGCAATGGAAAATATACCACCATAGTGTTTCTGCAAAATCCTCCAAATTCATCAGAAAGAATGAACAAATATCACTGTCCTCTTCTGGGCCAGCATCTCCTGAATCAATACCTTCTGTTGGCTACATTGGGCAGGTCATATTGTTTGCATGCCCAACGCCAGAGGTCTGTATCTGACACTCTGTTTGGAGCACTGTTTTGGATAGAGATTATCAGGTGGACACAGAAAAAGATTGGAGGATGTTTCAAAGCTTCATTGAAGAAATGGACAATCTCCACAAATTCCCAGCCCATGGCCACTCAAAGAGGAGACTTAACATTCAGGATAATCATGAGAACTTGAAGACATGATTCATGAGTGCACAGAAGTGGTGGAAGGAGTGCACCACTCATAAACTGCCCACCCCACCGCTCGATCCATGGAACTGTGTCTGGTTGCTACATTGGCTTAGTTAGCCACAAAGTAAGTAATCCTTGACCCCAAAGCGCCGCAAGAAAAGAAGAAAACGTCTCCTCGTAATATGTTTCACTGTTATTTCTGATTCAATGAGGAAACTATCCGAGCTCTTGGGGTATTGAAATATTGAAAATAGAAATTACTTGCATGTATATAAAGTCTTTTACCATCTCATAACTTCCCAACTGCTTTCTGATCAGGACAATGTATTGAATCGTAGTCATGTCTAACATTGGAAATATCAGTGAAGATAACCAAGTTCTCTGTTTGTTTAAGGGATAATGGTCTGGCAGGGCACGGACCTCCACTGCTCTTCTCCAATATAGAACATAGTAAGATCCTTTCCATTTCCCAGAGCAAGCATGCGGGCCCCCAGTTTAATATGCAAATATAATTCTAATTGTTCAGCATTTCCTCAGTATTTTTAAGCTGCTGGATTCTGTGCTTGAATTTGGAGTTGGACCTGAATTTTTTTAAATCAGAAATGGAACAATTATTAACTGAGCCACATTTAACTTTTTGTTGCTGTTACATTTACAAAAAAAACACAAATGCAACATTATACTTTAATTAGAAGTACATTGTGAATATGGGACTGAATATTGTTATGAGATTGATTTTCTGGTCGGAAGAAGGGTCCCAACTGGAAGCGTCACCCACCCTTTATTCTCCAGAGCTGCAGTGTGACCCACTGAGTTCTTCCAGCACTTTGTGCTTATCTTTGATATAACCATATAACCATATAACAATTACAGCACGGAAACAGGCCATCTCGGCCCTTCAAGTCCGTGCCGAACAACTTTTTTCCCTTAGTCCCACCAACGGATGTAAACCAACGGCTGCAGTTATTTGTTTCTTGATGTTCTCGTGTGCCAAACAACTGTTCCCCTGCCTTCACGTGGTAATATTATGACATTTCAATTAGCAATACAGAGGTCAATTATTCAATAGCTTTTGATGAGTTTATGAAATTGAATTTTTATAAAATTTGATTATTTGCTGAAATGGGAAAAAAAACCTGCCAGATTGTTGCAAAAACGCGGCAGGTTTAGTTTTTAAGAAGGAACTGCAGATGCTGGAAGGTAGACAAAAGTGCTGGAGAAACTCAGCGGGTGCAGCAGCATCTATGGAGCAAAGGAAATAGGCAACGTTTCGGGCCGAAACCCTCTTCAGACTTAGGTTTAGTTAGGTTCGGCAGGTTTAGTTATTCTGTCAAAGGATGTGGGCAAGAGGTTGGCAATTTAATCACCATCCCTGATTGTGCTTGAAAGTGAGTCTGTGTGGTTGAAAGTAATTCCACAGTACCGTTAGAAAAGAAGTTTCATGATTTTGACTCTTGAACAATAAAGGATTGATAAAATATTTCCACGACAGATGAATGTTTGAATTGGAAAGGCATTTGCAAGCAGGGGTACGTGCAATCTGCAACCTTCTTTGTGCTAAAGCCTGAGACTGAGTGGCTTCCACTGAGAAGCCTTGACAAGTAGCTGCATTAAATTTGTAAACGATCTACACCACACTTACAGTGGGCTGATGGTGATGCAAACGAATGATGAAGCCAGAGGATTGAGTGCCAATCAAGCAGGTTGCTTTGTCCTGAAGATTGTTAAGCTCCTTCGAGGTGTTGTTTCATTCACACAAGCAAAATACATTCTTTCGCACTTGGTACTTGTGCCTTTGTGCTTTGAGACTACAGAATATCAGTCTTCAACTTGCTCTTGCAGACAAGGTATTCATGTGCTGGTCCATTTAACTTTTTGGTTATTGGCAGCCATCAGATATCAACATGATAAGCTAAAGCGTGGCAATAGAACAGATTGAGAGGTATGGAGTCATATAGTTGCACTGCATAGAGATGAGCCCTTTAGCCCACCACACCCATGACTATCTCTATCCCAAAGATTAAGAAATAATTAGACAGGTCCATGGATTGGATATTTTTAGAGGGAAATAGTCCAAATGCAGGCGGGTGGGACTAATGTAGTTGAGACATGTTGGCTGATGTGGGAAAGTTGGCTGAAGGGCCTGTTTCCATGCTGTATGACTGTGAATTAAAACACTTTCCCTTCCCCA
Source organism: Raja brachyura (assembly GCA_963514005.1). The sequence continues at coordinate 46,215,978 of OY740781.1, read as the reverse complement.
TCCCTTTAAAGCTCCTTCTCACCTTAACCGTAAGTCTTTTTTTTTGATACTTCTACCATGGGGAAAAGATTTTGATTATCCACACTGTCTATGTCTTTCAAAATCTGATATACCTCTATAGGGTCACCCCTCAGCCTCTTACAATGCAATCTCTTCCATTACTAAAGTTCTCATTCAGGCAACATTCTGGTGAATCTCTGCTGCACTTGCTCCAATACAATCATTTTCATTTGTCATCCAGGTTAGAGCTGGAATACTATGATTGTGGGGCCAGCATGTGTCAACAGTGCTCGCCCGTGTTGTCCATCAGTGGCACAATGATCTCAGTCATCACCGGAGAAGTATGCTGTTCCCCTCTATGGTTGGTCGCCGCAGTGGGGCAGGCCCTTAAAACTCTATAGTGGTGTATTCCTTTAAGTGCTGTATAAGGACAGCGACTTATTTTGGTCGGGGGCCTGCTTCCCTGTGCATGACGCACATTATTTCTTTCATAGAACAATATGGCAGCAGTGCTGTCAAGCATCACGGTTGATTTTGCAGCTTTGAGCAGTTTGGCCTTGACTTCAAATAGTGCTGTTCATTCAGTGTGGTGAATGCAATTCCTAAAATTACACACAGTTAATGTGTGCAGCCATGGAAAAGATTGGGTAGCATGCTACTTACACATACAAAGTCTCTCAAATATATTTTGTCCAATGTCACTGGAATAAGCTCCTTAGCAGCAGCATTTTAACAAATGTTTTACTGTCTCCTGATTGTCTGAGCGAACCAATAGGTTGCCATAAAGTTGCCATCATTTCTCAGGGCAACTGCAGATAAGCACTAAACTGTGACCTTGAAATGTTGATGCATTTCAAGAATAAATGAAAAAAACATCCCCGCCAAAAGCAGATGAGCTGGTTGTTCATCTTGCAGTTATCTTTGGGATTTGGCTAACTGTAAAATGCCAACAGCAGTCAGCGATGCAACAGTCACTGAAATTCAAAATAATTTGCTTTGCTTTAGATATTTCCAGGGTGGAAACAGGCCCTTTGCCCCACCGAGTCTGTACTGACCAGCTATCACCTTGTGAAGTCGCACTATCATGCACACCTGGAACAACTTACAATTTACAGCAGCCAATTAACCTGAACCCATTTTCAATGCTAAATTCCACAATCTACATTTCTAAACTTTAATGGGCCAATGCCAGTTTCCATGCTGTGCAACCCTATGATCCAAAATTTGTGGTTGCTAAATATGCTGAAGATGCATAGTTACGAAGGAAATAACTTGTGAATGTGACAAAAGATAGCTAAGTGAGTGAGCAAATGTCCAGCAGAGATAAAACACTCCTTTTTATATATTTCTCATGATAGATATTTTCGCTTTCCCACATTTTACCCCAATATTATATCAATGTTGAAGTGTTTGCAGAGAACTGAGATACCAAGTGATTTGGGTATCCTCATGCATGGTTTGCAAAACCACTGGAGGCAGATATAGTAAGTAATTAGGAAAAATAACAATGTTATCATTTATTGACAGGGAAAATACATACAAAAGTAGTAAAGTGATACATCAGTTCTGTGATGTATTTCATACGATCATAAGACAGAGGAGCAGAATTAGGCCATTCTGCCCATCAAGTCTGCTCCTCCATTCAATTATGGCTGATCTATTTTTCCCTCTAAACCACATTCTTCTGCCTTCTTCCTTTGACACTCTGACTAATCAGGAAGTGTCAACATTTATATATAAATGAAAAATAATTTATATTTAAAAGGATATCTATTGACATCATGTCATAATTATTCTTAAATTATTCTTTTGGAATCTCCTTGTCAAGTTGTACAGATGTTTTGCAGATGTTTTAAATGCAGAATCTTATTTTACATTATTTAGAAGTAGTAAATATTTACAAAATAGTATTTATAAAAACACAGTTGAAAACAATACCAATGATATACTCCCTGCCTTCTTTGGAGACATAGAAACATAGAAACATAGAAATTAGGTGCAGGAGTAAGCCATTCGGCCCTTCGAGCCTGCACCGCCATTCAATATGATCATGGCTGATCATCCAACTCAGTATCCCGTACCTGCCTTCTCTCCATACCCTCTGATCCCCATAGCCACAAGGGCCACATCTAACTCCCTCTTAAATATAGCCAATGAACTGGCCTCAACTACCTTCTGTGGCAGAGTTCCAGAGACCCACCACTCTCTGTGTGAAAACATTCCTTCTCATCTCGGTCCTAAAGGATTTCCCCCTTATCCTTAAGCTGTGACCCCTTGTCCTGGACCTCCCCAACGTCGGGAACAATCTTCCTACATCTAACCTGTCCAACCCCTTAAGAATCTTGTAAGTTTCTATAAGATCCCCTCTCAATCTCCTAAATTCTAGAGAGTATAAACCGAGTCTATGCAGTCTTTGTTCATAAGACAGTCCTGACATCCCAGGAATCAGTCTGGTGAACCTTCGCTGCACTCCCTCTATGGCAACAATGTCCTTCCTCAGATTTGGAGACCAGAACTGCACGCAATACTCCAGGTGTGGCCTCACCAAGACCCTATACAACTGAAGTAGAACCTCCCTGCTCCTATACTCAAATCCTTTTGCTATGAAAGCTAACATACCATTCGCTTTCTTCACTGCCTGCTGTACCTGCATGCCTACTTTCAATGACTGGTGTACCATGACACCCAGGTCGCGCTGCATCTCCCCTTTTCCTAATCGGCCTCCATTTAGATAATAGTCTGTTTTCCTATTTTTGCTACCAAAGTGGATAACCTCACATTTATCCACATTATACTGCATCTGCCAAACATTTGCCCACTCACCCAGCCTATCCAAGTCACCTTGCAGTCTCCTAGCATCCTCCTCACAGCTAACACTGCCCCCCAGCTTAGTGTCATCCGCAAACTTGGAGATATTGCCTTCAATTCCCTCATCCAGATCAATGGGTTGGCACTGTATACTTGCAGTCCATAATCATGCTGAGAGTCTCACTGTCATTTTCCTCTTGAAATGGAGGCTGGCCACATACCAACATGAAGAGAATAACACCCAGACTCCAGATATCTACTGCAGGTATTTGTGAAACTACATCCGGAGTAGTGTATATATTGGTCTCTACATTTAAAGAAGGATGTTAATACATTACAAGTATTTCACCAAACTAGTATGGCATGAGTGGGTTGGGTTGCTGTGTGGGGGAAAGATTGGACAATTCAATCTTGTATCCACTAGTTTTGAAGAATGACATATAATATGATTGAAACATAAAAGGTCTTGATGAGGTTGATGTGGAGAATCACAAACTGGCGACCACTGTTTTAAATAAGGGAATGGAGATAATGTGATTTTTTTGTTGTTGTTATAATTATTGGTTCTCTCTTTTGCAGATGGATTGGAAGCAGAGTCTTTGAGTGTTTTCAATCCAGAGGTATTTAAAAGGTAACAGGTGAATGTATATAATGCTACTCAGCCCTGATTAGATTAGATTAGTTTATCGTCATATACACCAGGCTGCAATTAAATTCCGTGTGAGAAGCTCACAGAGTAAACAGTACACGTACAGTAATAATAAATACTACAATACATTAATGAATGATGAAGCAGGCTTGAGGTGGTTTAATCTTCTCCTAATTTGTCAGAAGTTATAGAAACATTTCCTATCATAGCAAAATGTAATTGGGAAAGAGTAAAGGAACTAAAAGGGCAATTGTTCTTGATTTAGTTTAGTTACAGATACAGCATGGAAGCATGGATACACGCTGATCATTGATCACCTGTTCACATTAATTTCATGTTCTCCCACTTTCCCACTCCCGACACACTGGGGCAATTTACAGAGGTTAATTTACCTACAAATCCGCAATCTTTGGAATGTGGGAGGAAACTGGAGCAATCGGAAACCTAAGTGGTCACAGGGAGAATTATCAAACTCCGCACAGACAGAAGCTGAGGTCAGGATTGAATCCGGGTCTCTGGCTCTTGTGAGGCAACAGCACTACCAGCTGTGCCACCCCAAACAAAAGTATTTTGTATTGCCACTGTACTTTCAAAGATGCACCTTCAAAATACAATTTATAATTAATTTATAATTATGTCTCAGCAAAACATCATTGGCAAAACTAATTTCTAGAACTATTAGATTTTTATAGTAGGATGAATAGTTTACTGGCCCTGAAGGTAAACTGACAATGAAACAACTGGCCAGATATCAACTATATTTCAGAACCATACCATCGGCATCCTTGGTGACCTGATCAGTTAGAACTTGTGAATTCAGCCATTTGTTTCATCTGTTTCATTTGCTCCTCCAAGCCTGGACTTTTTTTGGACAAGTGGGATACATAAACTTTTGAGATTTATTAAACCCACATGGAAACAAGACATATGGTACAAAACACAGATTGAAAGAGCCAGGTAAATTGGAAAGATGACTTGCTGCCTGTGGATCTTAAACTTACGGGAGACTGTGTATTATGTTTACTAATCTCCCAGGCTTCCCTAACACATTACCTTTAGGGAAAATTATCCCTTGCATAGTTTTAATTTTAACTCTTGATTAACACATTGAGGAATGAAGAAAACATTGGGAGAAATTCTGAGAATAAAGAGGAACAGGAAAGGAAAATTACCATCTGGTTTAAATAATGATAAAATATGATACAAGTTACAATATTCACAACAAAAAAAAATAAATCATGGTACAATCAGTTGTTTCTTTCTGTATTATTAATAAAAGTCACAATTTTTTTAAATGTATACACCAATCCACACGATAATAATTAAGTATCTTAGAAATGTATCTTTGGTCTAAATTGTCTACTCAGCCATAAAAGTATCAATGGTTCTGCTGAATGCTTAGATATTATTGAAGTTAGCTTTTTCCATTTATGTGAATGGAGTACAACATAGCAAAGATACTGGGGACTGAACAGTTCATTTTAATTTATTGTGTACCAAGGAACAGTGAAAAGCTTTTGTTACGTGCTAACCAGTCAGTGGAAAAACAATGCATGATTACATTCGAACACTCCTCTCCTGTGTACTTCTTTTGTAAACTCAAATAGGTACTGTAGGAACCATTTATGCTTGTCAGTATATTATAGTCATCATGTCTAGATATTTCTAGTTCCTATCTGTGTGTACGCTGGTAGGTTCGATTTAGTTTGCCTTAAGTGATGGTGAGGACAACTGTTTTTACCATGCTCACGTTCACGATCATGTTCACGAGACGTCATATGGAAGAACCAGTTAGTAAGAATGAAAAGTTATGAATTATTTCTTTGTTTTGTATTACTTCAATAAAATACCAATTAATCTAGAAACAACGACTGGAAGATTCGTTTTTGCTATCTGTTAGTGCGTAAACTATATCTCCACCACATCCCCAAGTAGTAACGTTAATTAAAAGTTGGACATTGAGAAGTTTAGAAATTGTCGTTACAGGTACTGAGGTAGTAATTGGTAAAGCTATGCCAGGTAGGGTGCTGATTGAATTTGTTTGCTTCTGAAAATAATAGGGGTGTCCCATTTACTCCAATAAACAGCACCATAATACTACTGAAGCGATCAGAAACAGATTCCAGTGGAAAAGAGGCATCTGGGGCAGTGGAAGTGAATGGAGCTGGGGGCAGTGGAGTGTGGGACTGAAGACGTGCCAGCGGGGAACAATGCAATGTATTCCCTTCCTTTTGCTTTATTACCTGAGGCCAGTTTGTAACTGCACCTCAAGTATTTGCAAGTCACCCTAGTGAATATCAAGTCACTCTCAAGCAACAGAGCACTAAACCATCAACTAACTGTCAACTTTTCACAGTAAACCTGCACATGCATTGTGAGCCACATTATTGACACTATCAGATCGAACAAATGGATTATGCAGCCACAATTTATCATTTGTGAGAAATACATGGGTCCAATCTATTTAAAGAAGTTAGAGCGACCACTGCCCAAATCTGATATCTTCGACAGGCCCATGGCAGGTAAGGATGTCTGCAAGAGGACTTTGCAGAGACCATCATTTTGTATTTTCATTGGTCTGATATATAGATGACCAATTCCATATTTTTTTAGAACAGGGCATAAAACACATGATGTCTCCAAAGTTTTATTTCCAGTTTACTTTAACAATAATTTGCAAAGAAAATAATTATGTAGAAAAAGTCAATGAGGTGAATATGCTCACATTTTAGTCAGCAACATTTTAGTTTGGATAATTATTGGCAGCATAATGTAATGAACAAAGGTAAAACACAGTAAAAGAAAGGATAGGCCAGTACAACATGTTAGTTTACTAGTCTGGAAAAGGATCTCGACCCAAAAAGTAATCTGTCCTTTCCATCTATAGATGTTGCTACACCTCTTTGTGTTGCTACACCTCTTTGTGTTTTGCTCACGATTCCAGCATCTGCAGTTTTTTTGTGTCTCCAAATTAATTTATCCGTTTACTTAATTTATTTAAAACAAGACATTGTCATCCGATTGGACATTATTGCATTTTTAACGTCAATAACCTCAAACTAGACTAAGGCTTAAAAGAATAAAACCTTTATAATATTTTACTTTCTTCAACACGGGAACTCAATAAAAATTCAATTTGAAATGTTATCAATATTTCAGTTGCAGTTCTTTGTGAGACACTAAAGGAGATGAAGGTGGTTTGTAGTTATTGCTCTACAAATCCTGCATTGTTTAAGCACTAAAGCAAAAAAAAAGTTCCACAAATTTATAGTATTGCTTTAAACCCCCCCCACCCCCCCCCCCCCCTATTACAATTGTAATAAGGTAACCCTTGAATACAAAAGGAAAAGTTTTCAAATGTGCTGTGAACTATTTTTTTGGAAGTTTTTCTTATCTGCCACAGAATTATTTTGATTTTTTTAGCCTGACAACATCATAATTCTATGTTTTAATATATGGTCATAACAAATCCCTGAATTCCAGACTATTTGAGATTAATCCTGATGAAATTGCATTATATCAAAAAATGAAGTTTTATTGTAAGTAACTTTTAAAATTATTTAGTTCAAAATGTATAATATATCGTAGAAATGGTGGATGTTTCTTTTGAACAAGTTCAATTGACATTGGATAGATGTGATTTTTTTTTCTACTGCTCTGCCAAATGCATTTGTTATATATGACCTCTCAAACATTTGTGATGTTTTGAGTAATCATATTGGCCAGCACCTGACCAATTATTTTTCAGCAAACTATAATACAATTGCTGAAAATAGAGATACTTTATTGTCACATGTACCATGAAGGTACATTGAAATTATTTGCTTCCCGCATGCACAGTACACAAAAGAATTGCCACAAGGCGCAGACAAAGTTACAAAGTACCCTTAAATATTGTTGGTCACTTCTTCATGTTCCCCCCCCCCCCACCCACCTCACCCACCCACCCATCCACCACCACCACCACCACAGGTCCGTCTTGTTCTCGGCATTCCCCGACGCCGGGTTCCCCCTTTGTTCTTCGTGGCCTGTCTCGATGCGACCAAACTGACTGGATTGTATTCATTCGACTGTTTAAGTCCAGCAGGACAGAGAAACACTTCAGATTCAACACTTTAAACCTTAACCCTCATCCTGATTTACCAGATGGCCATGGCTCGAAGCACTGCACAGTAATGCAATCAGCAGACGCTGACTGGTTTGCAAGCAACAAAAGCTTTTCACTGTACTTTGTTGCACATAGCAAACTAAACTAGAGATACTGTCTCACTTACTTCAGTTCAATCCAGACTTCCAGTGCTGTCTGTGTGAATTTGCACATTCTCCCAGTGACTGCATAGACTTCTTCCATGTGCTCCGTTTTCCTCTCAAGCAGTGCTAGTTCAGAGGTTAACTGGACATTGTAATTTATGATAGATTAAGATTTATTATTGTCACGTGTACTGATAACTAGTGAAATGCTTTGTTTTGAATTGAATTTGATTGGAATTGAATTGAATTTCCTTTATTGTCATTCAAACAAGTTTGAACGAGTTTTCGTACCATGCAGTCATGACAGAAAAAAAGCAACAAGACACACAATTAACACAATTTAACACAACCATACATCACAGTGAATCTCCAGGCACCTCCTCATTGTGATGGAAGGCAAAAAGTCTTATCTCTTCCTTGCTTGTTCGCCCGCTGCATCGAGGCGATCGAGGCTCTCGATGTTGAAGCCCCCACCGGGTGATGGTAAATCCCGCGGCCGATTTTATGCTCCGCGAACGGGCCAATTCGGGGCGGAAGAAGCTGCTGTTGCGGGAGCTCCCGAAAATCGGTCACCAACCAGGGACCTGCGAGCTCCCGATGTTAACGTCCACAGGGCTCGCGGCTGAAGCCTCCGAAGTCGGGTCACAGCCACAGCGCCACCACAGCCTCCAAAGTCAGCCAGCTCCGTGATGGTAAGTTCACAGGCTCTGCCACCGGAGCCCCCAAGGTCGATTCCGGTTGGAAGCCGCCAGCTCCACAATATTAGGCCTCAGCACAGACGGAGATACGACAAGGAAAAGGTCACATCCCCGTTGAAGGAAGAGATTCAAAAGTTTCCCCCACCCCCCCACATATACCCAACAAAAAATAGACTAAAACATATATCTACCAAGACAAAAAGAAAACAAAAAAAGGAAAGACAGATGGACTGCAGGCGAGTCACAGCTGCTTGGTCAACGCCGCCACTTTTCATGTTTTCCAATCAAATCAGATAATACTATACAAGAGTACACTCAAGCCAAACTCGAGAATGAGTGAAGAGGTAGGGCGAAGAGAGAAATACCAGAGTGCAGAATATAGTTTACAAATGGGAAAGAGTTTTAACAATGCAGAGTGATTGTATGAGTGATAGTAAATCCTCTTCTGGGACCAGTAAGCAAAGAGTCAACATGCTCTGGCGCCATCTTGTAATGCTGGTGTTTTTGGGAAAGTGGAGAGAATAGATCACAGGGAAAATTAGTAGGGAATTGTATTGCTTTGAGCTGGCATGGATTTGGCGTACTGAATAGTTTCCTTCCATGTGTAAGAAGGAACTGCAGATGCTGGTTTAAACTGAAGCTAGATGTCAAAAGCTGGAGTAACTCAGCGAGACAGGCAGCATTTCTGGAGCAAAGGAATGGATGACTTTTCAGGTCAAGACCCAAAACGTCACCCATTCCTTCTCTCCAGAGATGCTGTCTGTCCAAAGAATGGTCTCGACCTGAAACGTCACCCATTCCTTCTCTCCAGAGAATGTTGCCTGTCCCGCTGAGTTACTCCAGCTTTTTGTGTCAGTCTCCTTCTATGTCAGACAAAGACTGGTGGACTAGTATCTGAAGGTGGGTCATCCTGTGGACCACTTAGGAAACATCAACCTCAAACCTTAAGGGCTGGGTAAGACCATGGGACACCAATGGCAGGTGCAATTAAGGAACAAAAGTCTTAACGTGTGTGCCCAGTTACAGCTCTGTAGCTCACAGATTGACTGATGATGGTTCTACTTGAAAAACCATTAGATTTTCTGCTCATTACGCAAAGATTCAAAACCCCATTCAAATCAGAATTAGTGCAAACTCTGTAATTTCTCACCATCTTCCACCTAATTCACTAATTCCTCCTGGTATCCTGTAGCAGGAGTAACTGGCATTGCAAATACTTCCACAGCTGCTTGAGATGATATGATCTTCAATTCATTTACTTAGTAGGAAGCTTTAACAAGGCCAGATGCTGTGTTTTTTTTGTTCATTTCCAGCTACTACAATTGCATCAGACTCAATTTAACTATTCCATATGTTGGTGCGGAGAGTAGCTTGCTTTTGGTTAAAAGTACTTAGAAGAACAACAGGCATGATTCATTTGGAAATGCAAGTAGCCCAGCACTAGTTTACCTGTTGGGACTATTTCTAATTTCCTGTTGAGTAACACTGGCTCCCTTGCTGTTTTATTCCATCTTCTGGTACTGCTTGATTTCATCAGAATGCTCAACGTAGGCAATGAATACGGTACATTTATTTCACAAGAAAGATGGCACTGGGACAGTGATAACATTATGGGCTAATTCCATTCTTCAATGCTACTTGCAGGGACAGCTGGCTGTAATCTAGTTGTTATAACCACCCTGGAATAACAAGCATTTGGTAATTTTGGGATTTTTTAAATGATCTAAATGCTTTGTGGTGAGCAGAGAACACAAAAGTTTCTTCTCTTCATATGTAGTGAACTAATTTGGAAGCACTTGAAGTTATCATTGTTGGCTGCAGAAATACAATAACTCTTGATTCTTGCAAGGGTGACAGAGTGACACAGTTTGTTTATGTAACCGGGGCAGTTCTGAAATGCAAGCTTTATTTATTTATGTAGTTAATTATTCATTTTTGTAAGATTTATTCATGAATCTCACCATAGGAGATTGGCCAGGAATACTGAATAGCTTTTGTTGTATTTCTGTGGAGAATTATAGAAAAAAAAATGTTGTCTATATTATTCAGATTGCAAACAACAGTATTCTGTAATATCACTCTAACCGATGCATGGGAGTGACTGTTTCCAGTTGTTGCGGGAGCTGAATTGATGGCGGAGGCACTATGGAGTACTGTTATTAATCTGAATAACACACAACTCACCCCAAAATGCACGAGTAAATAAATACCTACTAGTGTTTAAATGTGGCATCTAAAACTATAAGCAAAGAGTACACACGATAACAATTCTGGGAGTGGTCCTCCGTCACAGGAACCTAGATGATGAATACCTCTGCTCTGTTATTTGGCTCTTCCCTAATTTCCCTTGTGTGATCCAAGGAGATCTAGATAACCTCCAAGGAGGCCTGGATAGAGTGGATGTGGAGAGGATGTTTCCACTCGTGGGAGAGTCCATGACCAGAGGCCATAGCCTCAGAATAAAAGGACGTACCTTTGGAAAGGAGATGAGGAATTTCTTTAGCCAGAGGGTGGTGAATCTGTTGAATTCATTACTACAGATGGCTGTGGAGGCCGTCAATTGATATTTTTAAGGCGGATATTGACAGATTCTTGATTAGTATGGTTGTCAGGGGTATGAGGAGAGGGCAGGAGAATGGGTTTGTGAGGGAAAGATAGATCAGCCCTCTGTGGCGTAGACTTGATGGGCTGATCGGCCTAATTCTACACCTAGAACTAATGAGATCTGAGGCTTATTCAGAGAATAGATCAGGGGTTTGGTTGTTTCAGACTTGGGTCAGAGCCTCAGATGAGATTGATGGGAGGAGATAGGTTAGTACCATAAGGTGAGACTGTTTAGAGAACAGATCTATTAAAATGTTGTGTTCTGAGGGTGCTCGAGAGAAGGCCGTTTCCAAGAAAAAGAGTCCTAACTTCAAAATCTACACTCTAAAGTTACTTTGCAAAGCAAACTATATTATTCCATGCTTGTACTGTTTGATGCCTGCCATTGCTTCAAGAGTCATTTGTGTCTTGAAGAAATATCACGACTGACATTTTGGAATGGTACAAAAGTTCATAATTCCTCTCTGGAAATAACTGACACTTACGATGAGGAAATATTGCTATAACTTCTGCACTCTGGAGTTATAACCATGTACTATTTCAATTATTTTAGATCACTGGGATGAGGAGGTAGTGAAATGAATTTAAATGTAAAATACTTTCAGCGGAGCTGAAAGAGAACTGTGATTGTCATTTTCCTAAATGAACCCAAACGCCTCCTATTCACGTCCTCCAGAGATGCTGCCTAACCCGTTGAGATACTCCAGTGTTTTTGTTTTTCTTTTTTTTAAACCAACATCTGCAGTTCCTTGTTTCTACATTTTACTGCTCCACTGCAAAATCTCCACAAGCTATGCCTATAAGTCCTCCTCTCTTGGACAGGTCTTCTGCAAGACCCTCTCTCACTATTCCTCCACTGAGATTCTTGCTCCTTTCCTGCTCTACGACAGAAGAATCCCATCCCAAAATGTTACCTATCCAGTTTAGTTTATTGTCATGTGTATAGTGAAAAGCTTTTGTTGTGTGCTAACCAACCAGCGGAACGACAACACATGAGTACAATTGAGCTATTCACAGTGTACAGATACATGATAAGGGAATAACATTTAGTGTAAGGTAAAGCCAGTAAAGTCCATTGAAAAATAATCCGACCGTCCCCGGTGAGGTAGATAGTAGTTCAGGACTGTTCTCTGGTTGCAGTAGAATGGTTGAGTTGCATGATAACAATTGGGAAGAAACTGCCCTTGAATCTGGAGGTGTGCGTTTTCGCACTTCTATACCTTTTGCCCGATGGGAGAGGGGAGAAGAGGGAGTGGCCAGGGTGTGACTCGTCCTTGATTATGCATCTATCCATGTTCTCTAGATCCACTGAGTTACTCCAGCATTTTGTATCTTTTTTTGTAAACCAACATCTGCAGTTCTTTGTTTCTACATTGTCTTTTCTTGATGTCTGCTACACTGCTCTGCTACATGTAAATACTGAGGTTATAAAAGATGACATTGCAGCAAAGGGTTGAACTAGGATTTTTTTCTGACTGATGAATTAAGAAATGAAATTAGTGTCAATCAGTCAAAACACAGATCCCATTAGGAAATTGAATCAGTGTCAATTAACCCAAATAATTAGGGAGTTTGAGACAAATATTTCCCACAATAAAATAAGGACACATTAAGGATGGTCAAAAATTGAAATAAAATAAATTGAAATTCAACCAATTGAAATAAAATAAAAATGCCAGGAAAGTGTATCACTGAGGAGTACAACTCTAACAAGTGAATTTCAATGCAAAGTAAATATCAGGTAATTACTTCACATTGAAATTCGCCAGTGAGCCAAATACAATGAATGTGACATGAGTCGAGATCAAAAAAGATCTGATCACATTTAAGAAAGAAAAAGAAGAGATGGAGGATAAAGCTATTGATCTAGATTTATTGTATCTATGACATTAAAACAAGTTTGTGAAAGGCAGTTATACATTGAAGTCATTAGAAAATGAATAATTGCAGCGCACTGGGCAGCTAATATAAGTCTTATATATGAAAAAACAAATTTGGAAGAACTCCAGAAGATAGATACACAAAGCTGGAGTAACTCAGCGGGACAGTCAGCATCTCTGGAGAGAAGGAATGGGTGACCCAAAACAGCATCTGCAGTTCCTTCTTACACGTAGAAGAACTCCACATTAAAACAATCATGATTTTTTCTCCCCCTCTTTATAAGGATCATATATATATTTATATTCATATGTGTGTGTATAATTGTGAGTATGTGGGTATATACACTGAATTACTATTTTATTATTTATTTACTTATTTGTTTTTTTTTCTTTTGTCTTTTCCTTTTTCTTTTTTTTCTCTCTCATTTATTATATCGTTTACAGTGTATTATGTTTACATATTCTGTTGTGCTGCAGCAAACAATAATTTCATTGTTCTGCCTGGGATATATGAAAATAAAACACTCTTGACTTCATGATCACATTTCATGATCACTTTTTAAAGCATACGTTTAAAAAGTGGAGTTCATACATGACCAACCCCTTTAAATTTGAAGGATTTGTTAAAGACCATGTAATAGTAAAAATACATTAAATCTTCAGAAGATCTTTTGAAAGATAATGCACAGAAGACTCATGGCTAAGAATTTATGAAATCAGGGAGACTTTAAGAGCAAAATGTATAATAAGCTTTCCACAATACAGACAACATTAAAAGAGTTATGGACTGGCAAAAGATGGCACGTGATATTTCAGAAAAATTAGTGGGAGGGCCAATATCGCTCACTATCTACATGAAAAAAATTACACTTAGATAATCAGAAGTGCATTATTTACATTAAAAAATAAACTTGGAAATGAGAAATGTAATTTCAAAATGTGCATTCAATGTCCGATTGAGGTGCTTCAGTTGACATAGAAGATGATAACAACAAAATACAGGAAATTGGTCAAGTGATTGGCAAATAAACATATTGGAAAGGTGGAAGGTAGACAAAAATGCTGGAGAAACTCAGCGGGTGAGGCAGCATCTATGGAGAGAAGGAATAGGCGACGTTTCAGGTCAAGACCCTTCTTCAGAGTGATGTCGGGGGGGGGCAGGAAAAATAAAGGGAGAGGCGGAGACAGTAGGCTTGTGGGAGCGCTGGGAAGGGGAGGGGAAGTAGGGAGAGAGCAAGGACTACCTGAAATTGGAGGTCAATGTTCATACTGCTGAGGTGTAAACTACCCAAGCGAAATATGAGGTGATGTTCCTCCAATTTGCGCTGGGCCTCACTCTGGCAATGGCGGAGGCCCAGGACAGAAAGGTCAGATTCGGAATGGGAGGGGGAGTTGAAGTGCTGAGCCACCAGGAGATCAGGTTGGTTATTGTGAACTGAGTGGAGGTGTTGGGCGAAGCGATCGCCAAGCCTGCGCTTGGTCTCACCGATGTAGAGAAGTTGATGATTTAAAAAAAGATGGTATGCTTTTGCAGGCCCATTTCTCAATCAAAAGTAAATAGCTGGATTTGTAGAGCAGAGGGATCTGGGTATTATGATAACCAGGGTACAAAAGTAGCTGAAGATTTACAGAACAATGTGAAAGCAAACAAGTACTGGACTTTAATTCTAGAGGGATATAATTGAAAGGGAGGAAATTTAGGTTAATTTAGAATCTTTATTAGAGCACACTTGGAATATTGCATCTCCATTGTATGGGAAAAGAATAAACAAGTACCAGAGAAACTGCAACAGAATATTTACTAGAATGATTTAAAAAAAACTGTGAGTATGCCTTCTAGGCCTGATGAAACAATTTTTTCCGAGGCAAGAGACAGTGAGCAGTGACCCGATAGAGTACTTTGAGATTATGGAAAGGATTGATAAGGTAGTCATAGAGGCATGCTTCCACTAGAGCTGTGACTAAAACTAGAGGCTGGAAATAAAAGATAATCATTGATAAACCCACCAGGGGATATTCAGGAGAAACTTCCTCACCCAGAGGGGAACTTGCTGCCATGATTACCAGTTAAGACAAATAGCATAGATGTGTTCAAGGGGATGCCAGATTAATACATGAAGTGAGAATGGAACAGAAGGATTTGTTAATTGGATTAACTGAAGAGAGGTGGCAGGGAGAGGAGGGGGAGCCGTATGTGGAACATAAATACCTGTTGGACTGAATAACCTGTTTTTGTGTAAAGATAACAGTGACTATGTAAATCATCTCATTACTGGAATAATTTTTGCCCTCTTTTACTTAGTCGTGAGTACTGTAGTTGGAGGGGTTTGACTCAGAGAATGATATTTGTAATTAAAGCATGAGCCTCATGAGTAAGGTATAAGCAGACTTAAAATGTAATTTATGACTTCAAAAAATCTGCTAACAACAATTTTAATCAAGTTATTTATAAATACCCAAGATATTTATACATATGCTAAGTTTTACTTTCTTTGAATAAATTCATTACTTAATTTAAATTAATTTTTTGGTTTTCTGTTATATTTGCTGTATTTCAGATCCCTTGATGAATGACGTGCAGCTTAATGTGAAACAGAGAAATGTAATCCAAGGGGGAGCCAAGCAGACCGAACACAGTACTTTGTGCAAGTAGGCACACTTTGGTAAGGATGCTAAAATCAGATCTATGTCCAGTATTGCAAAGAGGGGGAACACCGTTTTGGCATGGTGGCGCAGTGATAGAGTTGCTGCCTTACAGCGCCGGAGACCCGGGTTCGATCTTGACTACAGGTGCTGCCTGTACGGAATTTGTACATTCTCTCCATGACCTGCATGGGTTTTCTCCGAGATCTTTGGTTTCCTCCCACACTCCAAGGACATGCAGATTTGTAGGTTAATTGGCTTGGTATAAATGTAAAATGTCCCTTGTGTGTGCAGGATGGTGTTAATGTGCGGGGGATCGGCACGGAACCTTTGGGCCGAAGAGCCTGTTTCCAAGCGGTATCTCTAAACTAAACTAAATAAGAGTTCATGCTCCACATCGCCAAAGACAGCTGTGGAGGCTAAGTCATTGGTCATAGCCTCAGAATTAAAGGTTGTTTCTTCAGGAAGGAGATGAGGAGGAATTTATTTTGTCACAGTGTAGTGATTCTGTGGAATTCTTTGCCACAGAAGGCTGTGAAGGCCAAGTCAATGGATATTTTTAAGGTGGAGGTAGACTGAATAAACTCTAGATTAGTACGGGTGTCAGGGGTTATGGGGAGAAGGCAGCAGAATGGGGTTGAGAGGAAAAGATAGATCAGCCATGATTGAAGGGCGGAGTTAACTCAATGGGTCGAATGGCCCAATTCTGCTCCTATGACATGAATAATATAAATTACCATTTTATGATTTTGACTGTAAAGTGTGTGATGTTAATCTTACCACTTTCACAAATGGTGAGCAGGTTCAGGGAGGGGCTCAGCTTATTAATGGGTCAACTGCAGTGTTGAAATGGTGGAAACATGATTGTGCCAAAATGGAAAGATAATTGTGATATTGGGATGAAGAGGAGATCTAAGTAAGGATCTTTGTGATCCTTCAAAATTCACCAGAAATCTTTTATTAATTTTACCTGAACCGATCTTAATAGATGTGGTTGCTCTTCCTAGCTCCATGCTCACTTCAGCATAAAGATTACATGGGTTTTATAGGCAACTAGCTGTCTCCAAGCCTGAAGTTAGACAAAACTCAGCGGGTGCAGCAGCATCTATGGAGCGAAGGAAATAGCCAACGTTTCGGGCCGAAACCCTTCTTCAGCCTGAAGTGTCAGACCCAGTGGAGGTCTTGCACTGCATTATGTTCTCCTCCACCCAATTAAAGGTCTCATGTGATTTTGGACCGAGGCAGATTCTTGTTGGTTTTCGATGCCCCCACACGGTCAGATATCCTGACGACTCTCATTATGTATTCGCAAAGGAAGCTACCTGATAATGTAATGGAGGGCAACAGAGAATTCTCGAGTAGGTCATTGATTCCTCGAAAGTCCTGAGAAACAGAGACCTTGGTGTATATGCATCAGCATCCCTGAAGACAGTGGTAAGGTCCTGTGGCTGGAGAGAAGACAATGGTGTTTTTTTTAACAATAGGAAGCAGAGATGACTTAGGAAAATATATGGCAGTGATTCTCACATCAGCAGTAGGGAAGCTATTGAATAGCATTCTTAGGAAAAGGATTAACTCGCATTTGGAAGACAATTGGCTGATTAGTGTACTAGCATAGATTTGTTTATGGTAGATCATGTCTTATGAACCTGATTGCATTTTTGGGGAGGTAACGGAGGTGACTGATAAAGGCAGGTCAGTGGATGTTGTCTACATGGACATTAGCAAGTTAATTCCCAATGCCCCACATGGTAGGCTGATCCAGAAGATTAGGATGTATGGTGATTTTGTGTTTTGGATTCAGAACCAATTTATCCAAAGACAAAAATGTAAATGTAAAGATGTTAGAGGGTAGCCATTGAATGGTGTTATTCTGGCAGGAGGTCTATGGCTAGTGGAGTACCAAGGGATCAATGATAGGACCTATGTTTAAGAAGGAATTGCAGATGCTGGAAAATCGAAGGTAGACAAAAATGCTGGAGAAACTCAGCGGGTGAGGCAGCATCTATGGAGTGAAGGAAATAGGCGACGTTTCGGGTCGAGACCCTTCTTCAGATCTATGTTGTTTTGTGATATATATAAATGACTCAGCCAAAAAGGTAGCTGGGATGGTTAGTAAGTTTGCAGGTGACACAAAAAATAATGGAAGTAAAGAAGGCTGTCAGAGACTACACCAGGATATAGATCAGTTGGATGGAGTGGATGGAGAAATGGCAGGTGCTGTTTAATCCAGGCAAGTGTGAGGTGTTGACTTTGGGAGATCAAATGGAAGGGGTAAATATACAGTTAATAGCAGGAACCCAACAGTATTATTGTGCAGAGGAATGTTAGGGTCCAAGTCCATAACAGTTGTGAATCTGTGGAATTTTCTGATACAGAAGGCAGTGGAGGCCAATTCACTGGATGTTTTCAAGAGAGAGTTAGATATAGCTGGTAGACAAAAATGCTGGAGAAACTCAGTGGGTGCGGCAGAATCTATGGAGTGAAGGAAATAGGCAACATTTCGGGCCAAAACCCTTCTTCAGACAGATATAGCTCTTTGGGCTAACGGAATAAGGGATATGGGGAGAAAGCAGGAGTGGAGTACTGATTTTGGATGATCAGCCATGATCATATTGAATGGTGCTGCTGGCTTGAAGGGCCGAATGGCCTACACCTGCACCTATTTTCAGTTTCTATAAGTGGAAAGTGGCAACACAAATAGATGGAGCAGTAAAGAACCTGCATTGCATGCTTGCTTTCATCAATCAGGGCTTTGAGTATAACAGTCATTAATTCATGTGCAGCTTTATAAAATCTCAGTTAGGTCACATTTAGACTACTGTGTGTGATACTGGTGCATTGCAGGAAAGAGGTGAAGGCTTTGGAGAGGGGCAGAAGAGGTTTACCTAGATGCTCACTGGATTCAAGGGTATTAGCTATAAGGAAAGGTTGGAGTGGTGGAGGCTGAGGAGAGACCTAATGGAATTTATAATTCATATATAAGGTGGACAGTCAGAGTCTTTTTTTCCCAAGGAGGAAATGCCAAATACACGAGGGCATTGCTTAAAGGTGAGAGGGGGAAAGTTTACAGACGATGTGCAGGGCAAATTTCCATACAGTTTTATACAGTTTTTTAGAGTGTTAAGTGGTTGAAATGCACCGTTAGGGTGGTGGTGTAAACAGATACAGTAGTGACATTTAACAGAGCTTTAGGTAGGCCAATAAATATGCAGAGAATGGAGGGATATGGATTAGGTGAAGACATAAGGGATTAGTTTAATTTTGTATAATGTTCAACGCATATATTGTGGGCGAAAGGGCCTCTTCCTCTGCTGTACTGTTCAATGTTAATTGTTCTAAGTTTTATCAATACCAATGCTGTAAATAACTGTAATTGAACTCAAAATGTCTGTGATCCCTGTTATTTCCTCATGTAAATTGGTAACAGTTCAAGATCAGGGATAAATTCACAGAGCATGAGAGTTTGATGTCATACCAAAAAGGAGTGGTAATAAAATTTACCTCACACAATAATCCTGCAAACTGTTTGCCTTTTTCAGAATATACTACTGACATCAAAAGGTAAGGATTTGGTACTGCAACAGAATGTTTCTTAATACACATTATGAATATAGCCGATCTATCCTTTGTTCTATGGTGTGAATACAATCCTGAAATATTTACAAAATCTCCTGCACTGGACTACAAATATAAAGCAGAAGATATTTACCCATCACTTTTACTGATATGCATGACATGCTCATGCTTGTTATTTAGGAGTTTTGGGGATTTGAAGTTGGTTTTGCAAAATCTTCCAACATATGGACACCTGAAAAAATAAAGTATTTCTGACAACGCTAGTTAAGATGAACCTAATAATGAGTAAGGTGTCATTTCTCAATGACTGCCATCCGGTGGCATGAACATCTGTGGTGATGATGTTGTTTTGATAAGTTGGTTATAGAGCATATCCGCTCTTACTTTAACAAGAACCTGGACCAATTTCAATTTGGCAAACACCACAATAGATCAACAGGTGATGCAATCCTGCTGCCTCTTCACTCTACACTGGACATTTACATCAGGTTGTTGTTCATTGATTACAGCTCAGTGTTTAACACCTTCCTGCCCTCCAAACGTGCTACCAAGCTCAGGGGCTGGATCTCTGCGCATCTCTGTGCAACTGGATCCTCAACTTCCTCTGCAAAAAAACACAATCAGTACAAATTGGCAACTGTGTCTCCTCCTCGATAACCATCAGCACAGGGGCATCTCAATACTGTGTGCTCAGCCCCCTGCTCTCCTCACTCTATACCCAAACAGTGTGGCAAGACATTGTTCTAACGCCATCTTTAAATTCACTGATGACACTACCGTTGTTGGATGAATTACAGGTAATTACAGATTATAGGAGGGAGATCGATCATCCAATTGAATTATACCAGAACAACAACCTTACTCTCAATGTCAGTAAAACCAATGAACTGTTTATTGACTGTAGAAAAGAAAGGTCAAGGATTCACAACCCTGTCTTCATTGACAGGTCGATGGTGGTGAAAGTCAACAACATCAAGTTCCTGGGCATGCATATCTCTGAATATATGTCCTGGACCCAGGACATAGATACAATCGTAAAGTCCATCAATGCCTCTACTTCATCAGAAGATTGAGGAGATTTGGTAGGTCAACAACTAACTCTTGGACTTCTACGGATGTATGGTAGAGTGCATATTAACTGGCTGCATCATGGCCTGCTTCGGCAACTCAAATGCCCAGGAATGCAGAAGATTACAAAAGGTGGTGGACACTGCTCAGTCCATCATGGGTACTGACCTCCCCACCATTGAAGGGATCTTGCCTCAAAAAGGCAGCCAACATCCACAAGGAGCCACTCCACCCTGGCCATGTTCTCATTCCACTCCTGCCATTAAGAAGACGGTATAGGAGACTGAAAATAGTGACCTCCAGGTTCAAAAACGTCTATTGAACACTACAAACACCAACTAAACTGTGAACTAGGGATTTTAGGCTTTATTTTTGTTTTTGCAATAATATTGGGTTAATTACTTAGTTAACTTTTTTTGTTTGTATATTTTGTTACTATTGAGTACTGTGATTTATAGACATGTTATGCTGCTGCAGTTAAGAATTTTGTTGTTCTATTTCGGTACATATGACAATAAAGCACTCTTGACTCTGCATAATTTAGAATTCTTGCCCTGAATCTCGCTGTCTAATCTCCTTGAGAAGATTTTTTAAATCCAACCTTCTTGGCTCGGCTTTTGCTCATTTGACCTAATGTTTCTGTCAGATTTTGTTTGATAATATTCCTTTGAAGCATCTTGAGATTTTTTAAATCATGTTCAAAGGACTGTATAAATGTTAGTTGTTGTCTACTTCAACAATTAGTACCAAAAGTGGAAAAAAAAATCTGTCCTAGGGATCCTGAATCCTCTGCTATGGATATAAAATTGACACGGTGCAATATGATAGTTATTGCCTGTTTTACACAATGCCAAACATTTGTTTCAATCCCTTACAATTTGATAAGAGGTACATGCTTTACAGGAAAGGACCAGATAGCAGGCAGACCTCCTCTATGCAGAAATTTGATTCAATGTCTAGGCATGAAACTGTTAGTTTGTGTCTAAATAAAATCAACGGAAAATAACAGCAAAGTTTTACTTGTGTTAATCAATGTGACATTTCAGCCGCAGTAATATTAATCTCACAATTTCTTTGACAAATAGCTGGTGAATGTGACAGATCCAAGGAATGAATTGCTAATTATCATTGAACAACAATATGGTTAAATAGACAGGGTGAGGAAACAAAAAAATGTTTAACCTTGCTAAGATATTGAAGCGGTTTCAGACACACATAAAATGAATTACCTCAGGAAATTTCCAATTTAGATTGCTGGTGAGAATTATTAAGCATGGTTAATGCTCTTAAATAAGAACATGGTACTTTCTGAAATGGCATAACAAGAAGTCAAAGCAACAATTTATTTATTGCTAAGTGGAAATGAGTGTAAGCAAACAGCTGATGAGAAAATTAAACTTCAGTTATTGACTTTTTACAGTGACTTTGTTTAAAAGATAAACTTCAAAGTCATAAATGCACAATTACAGGCATTATGCTCATTGGTTGACCAGTACAGTTTCTTAACACATAACACAATTAGATACTTAAAATAAATTAAAGGGGTCTATGAGAAAAAAAACAGAAATGTTGGCTGTGTGGAGTTTGCATGTTCTCCCTGTGTACGTTGATTTGTCTGAGCAGTCCAGATTCTACCTACATTCCAAAAATATGCGGGTTTGTAGGTTAATTTGCCTCGGTAAATTACCTCTGGTGTGCAGGGAGTGGGTGCGAAAATGGGATGTTATCAAAGGATGGTCAGCATGGACTTAGCAGGCTGAAGGCCTGTTTCCATGCTGTTTATTTCAATCAATTCAATCAAAAAAAAAATGTATTATGCTTTAAAAAAAAAAGCAGAGACATTTGGTGAATGGACAGCCAAATCAGTCCACAAGGTTAAGAAAATATTGGCAGAGTCCATAAACATTCATAAATGACACGAGTCTGAACTTCTTTGATCTGATTCTGAGATTCAACCTTACATTGTTTCAAAGATGGACTGGGAATCACTCAGAAGAAAATCCCTCACTCCAATTGTGACCACAAAGTATATTGGAATTTTGAAAATACACTCATCCGCATCAATTGGGTGTAGACTTAGCTTGAAGAGAAGGTGCAGGGAATCTCTGTAATGTCCAATTCATGCACGTAGCACTTCTCTCGACTCTCACAACCCTATTTGCTATGGCAATTTCCTACTAATATAACATTTACCCCTGGGTTTTCAGCTCACTGCTATGAATGCTGCACTCATTGCTGTCAATCCGGCAGGCTGGCATGAAAACTGCTGAAGAAAAATAGAATGTTTTTGCATTTAACTTCTGGGGATATCTGTGAGCTTGTATGATTCTTGCTTAAGATCTCTGTCCTGTGCCCTTTCTCCTCTCTCCCTCCTTGCCTCACACATTCAGATATACACAAACACTCATCCCTTAGGATCTAAGTATACACAGAGGCCAAAGAATGTGACTAGCGGATTTGAAGAGTAATTTCCAGCAGCATTCTCGATGAGGTTAATTATTCAATGTTCCGAATGTGGATGAAAGCAAACCTAACAGACTTTCAATTTTCCTTATATTGCTCCGTGTTTTCTAATAGGGTATAATGAGTTCACCCTAGAGCTGTAATAGCTGTGTTTACAGCAGAGGCATCAATACCACAAATACCTCTATGAGAACAAGTCAACATTATAGGCAACATGTGGCTTTGTAAGGTCCTGGTATTTGTTAAGCAGAGATGTGTTGTTCAACCAGTCAGAGAGTTGATATAATGAGTCAGGCTCCACCGCTGCTCTTTAGCCTATTGATCTTAACCTGCTCAGAAGACTTGTATTCCTGACGGGGCTCAATCGAGCCTGTGCCTATAAACTCATCTTGGCTGGGGTTATAAATCCTGCTGGCAGACATAAACATTGATACTATTGACCTATCAAAGATAAGGCTGATACCATCACCCGAGTGTGACGGATGTTCTTTGACCATGTTCCAGAGCATTCTAATCTTCACCGCCACAACCTGAGCAACAGGACATAAAACGTGACACTTTTCCTCTTGATAGTTTTCTTTCTCGTTTCTCCTCTAAACACCAGCATTGTGTAGGCCCTTTGTTTCACGCATTGCTGGTATCCTCGTATGTCTCATTCCAGTGTTGAACCTCATGTTCTTTGTCTTCAGCATACTATTAATTTCTAGGAGGAGGATCCACCTGACATCACATCCAAGATTCAACACACACTTCTGCGGCAGTCCCTCCAAATCAAGGGTGATTTACTTCCATTCCAGTTTTGGGGTTCCGAGCCGGCTAATAAGGTCAATATGGGAACAAATAGATTCTTCCACAGTGGTCATCAATACCACCCAATTAGTTAGAGGAGCAAGATATTTCCTCCTCTCCAACATAGAAATACAGGTTTCAAAACCCTTACTTTGGTAGATACGAACCATAATCCTGCTTTCATTAATTGCTTGTTATACTTACCAAATGTGACACTTTCATTAAGCACTTTCTTCCACTCAGCTTGTGACAAAATATATGCATCAACTACAACAGTGGCCTACAAATAAAGGTTAAAAAGATGATACTTTTTCAACAATTCTGTAATTACTCAACCTGAATTTCATTCAAATCACAAGCACAAGGACATTTTGCAAGATTATTTTTAGGGGATAGGCATACTATTAGTGTCACGCAAGAGGTTGAAGACTACACCCTTTATTAACAATGGAGCCAATCTTGTTGATAGAGCGTTTGGAGCCAAATTGGGTAGCATTGGGAGAGGTTTTCTGTACATCAGGCCCGAAGTAGAAGTACCTGTGGCTGGAAATGTTAGCTGTGGTCAATATGGAAGTTGGGAGTTTAATATTGGACACCTATTCAGAATTGCGTTAAGGGCTGGGATTATGCGGTCAACAACTCTACTTGCTGCTGAGCTCAAATAAAGCTTTTGGCCACAGGATTTACCTGGCACTGGAGTGAAGGAAGAATCCTTCCATTCTGACTAATTTGTGGATTTGTTTTGAACCATTGCAATCAGCAACACTGCTAGTCAATGGGCAGATACTGTTTTCTCACTGCTTTTAAAAATATTCCTTGGTTTATGGTTAGTAATCAGAGAAACTTGGAACTGGAAGCAATAATCCACGTAACAATAATTCTCCAGAATGCAAAATAAAGATTGAATTGTGTAGGAAGGAACTGCAGATGCTAGTTTAAACCTAAGTTAGGCACAAAAAGATGGAGTAACAGCGGGCCAGACAGCATTGATGGAGAAAAGGAATAGGTTGTAACGGCGCCTGCTGGTGCACGCATGTATCGAACCCGGCGTTCGGAAGCCGCGGTCACGTGACTCAGAAGGGGCTGCTGTTTTTCGCGCGGTTTTGCTTTTGCGCGGCAGTTGCATGCTGACCACTGTTGTGGTCAGACGTGTGGTGTAAGAACCTGTGAGCCTAGAAGCTATTTTGTGAATAAAATAAGTTACAAAACTTAGTTGTCGTTCTTGCGACCGCCAAATTGGTGACCCTGACGTCTAGCCGTTGTTAGACAAATAGATCATGCAGGAAGACTACGTTCTCCCAGAATTGGCCGGCACACGGCAGGGCTCACCGGGCTTCAAACTGCCATCGTTTCGGCCCGATCAACCTCAGGTGTGGGTCGTCCACGTTGAGGCACAGTTTCACCTGCACCGTATAATTGCGGATGACACTCTGTATTTCCATGTGGTGGGAGCTTTGCCACAGGATTGTGCCTTGAGGCTGTCGCACTACATCAGGGACCCGCTGACGATCGGCAAGTATGAGGGGCTGAAAGCCCTCCTGCTCCACACTTTCGGTCTCCGTCGTAGAGACAGGGCAGCAAAGATATTTCATATGGACAGCGTTGACGATCGACGGCCATCCACCATCATGGCAAAGATGTTAGCCCTGATGGATGGGCACCGCCCATGTCTGCTCTTCAAACAGGCGTTCCTGGAGCAGATGCCCGACGAAGTCCGACTGATCCTCGCCGGAGCTGATTTCAGCCACCCCCTGCACCTCGCGGAGAGAGCCGACGAATTGTGGGCACACAGATGGCGGGACGTTTTTTGCCTTCACCCGCTTCCCTGTCACAGCGCGGGTGCAACCGAGGCGACAGCGGGAGGTAGAAGAAGCCCCGCCCAGCGCCGAAGAGGAATCGCCACTTCCAGTGGTATACAGCAGACGTCGTTGGTGCTACTACCATCAGCGTTATGGCACCAAAGCCCGAAGATGCCAAAGCCCCTGTTCATTTCAGGGAAATGCCTCGGCTGGTCATCCATAGAGGTGAACGCGATCGGCCCAAACGAATGCCTCTACATCCATGAATGCCATTCCGGCCACCGTTTCCTGGTAGACTCCGTTGCCATCACCAGCATTCTGCTGCCAAGTGCCCGAGATACTCCCGTCAGTAAGGGATGCTCGCCACTCGCCGTTATAGCGGGCGTACGAAGGTCCGTACAGGGTGTTAAGGACTGGTACCTCGACATTTACGTTGGACATGGGTGGCAAGGAGGGGTTCGTCTCCGTGAGCCGCCTTAAGCCAGCAAACGTCGACGAGGATAGCCCGGTGACAGTGGCCACTCCGCGGCGTAGAGGACATCGGCCTTTTTGCCTCCCTTTGCACCTGTTACCCCTGGTAATGTTTCACCGGTCCCCGTTGTTACGCCGGTCCCTCCTTCGTGTCCGTCGCGTCCCTCCGGTTCTGTTTTGTCGGCCCCTACTGTTACGCTCGCCCCGCGACCTCGGACTACGAGTTCCGGTCGAACCGGAGCGTTTCTGTACCGCGGATTCTGGGGGGGACCAATGTAACGGCGCCTGCTGGCGCACGCAGGTAATGAACCCGGCGTTTGGAACCCACGGTCACGGGAGGGGTACGGTTTTTCGAGCGGTTTCGCTCTCGCGCGGCAGTTGAGTGCTGGCCACAGTTGTGGTCAGACGTGTTGTAAGAACCTGTGAGCTAAGAAGCTATTTTGTGAATAAAATAAGTTACAAAACTTAGTTGTCGTTCATGCGACCGCAAAAAGGTGATATTTTGTGTCGAGACACTCCTACAGACGCTTTTTGATTGAATTGAATTGTATTGAATTGTACATATGAGATTAATGGAAAAAGCTCAAATATTATATATACTTTATTTTAATATTTGGAAACCCATTGAACTTTTAAATGCATGTTCTGATGGAATTTAGAATTAGTTTCATTGCCTGAGAGATTATTAAGATGTAATTATGACCTTAAAAGCTCATTTAATCACATTCAACAGTTTCAATGGCTTTTACAATGAGGATGCCGCATAAAAGGTTAGAGTCATGTCAATTCATTGATTGGATTCACTGTTTCTCAAAGTTGGCGGCAGAATGTCACACAGATGAGCGGAGTATCACTTAGAGCAGCATTAAACTAGGCATGTGCAGAGCTTCAGTTTAGTTTACAGATACCGAGCGGAAACAGGCCCTGCGGCCCACCGGGTACGCACCAACCAGCAATCCCCGTACCCTAACATTCTCCTACATTTTGAAACACAAGGGAGCAATCTACGCGGTTACTGGGAGAGCATACAAACTCTGTACAGACAGCACCTGTAGTCAGGATCGAACCTGGGTCTCTGGCGCTGTAAGGCAGCAACTCTACCACTGCACCACCGTCCCTCCTCGGTGTTCTTATCACCAATGACAATGATTGAAATCATGCTACCTTCTACCATGCTACCTTCATGCACAGGTAGCAATTAACTGGTTTTACCGACTATTAACTAGAAACCAATAAATGTTTTTAAAAGCTGCCTTCAATTGCAGCATGCATCCAAGAGAATGTGACCACGCCTGACACTACCATTGTTGAAAAAAAATCACCATGGCCAGTGTTTAGCCCATCATCTATAGCTCAGTTCATTCAAAGGGATAACAAATGTAAGCACAGATGTAAGAATCCACCTAACTCTGCCTTCCATCGACTTCTATTATCTCTTCTATTGTCGACTTCTATTATACTCTGATTCCAGAGGCTTTGCAACTGTGATCTGATCCAGCAGTCCAATCCAGACATCTCCTTTTCTGCCTCCGCCATCTTCTCTTATGTAATTATTTAACTTGAATGAGTAATAAAGATTAACATCAACATCTAACGAAGAAGCAGGAAAAATGTTTCCAATATGGGGGAGTCCAGAACCAGGGGCCACAGTCTCTATAAAGGGGAGGCCATTTAAAACTGAGATGAGAAAAAACTTTTTCACCCAGATGGTTGTGAATTTGTGGAATTCTCTGACATGGAAGGCAGTGGAGGCCAATTACCTGGATGAATTTAAAAGAGAGTGAGATAGAGGTCTTGGAGCTAATGGAATCAAGGGGCATGGGGATAAGGCAGGCATGGGTTACTGATTGTGGGTGATCAGCCATGATCACAATGAATGGCGGTGCTGGCTCAAAGGGCCAAATGGCCTCCTCCTGCACCTATTTTCTATGTTTCTATCTTTTTCAGCTGGATTCTGGCATTCTCGTAATGTGTCAAAGCTGAGGAAACTCAGGCAAGAGATGTGTTGTTACATTCTAAGACTCAGTGGGTACATGAGTATCAGCTGTCAGTTGCACTCAACACTTCTCATTTGTATTCATTGACTTCAACATGCAAAGATGGATACAACTACTCCACAACCTTCTGGTATCCAATTAGCATTGGTCACATAGGTAAACATTCCATCTTACACATTTTCTGCTTTCATTAATGATTACTCAGTACTCTGCTACATGGGTTTGGCATTGTGGTCCTTCAAGGTGCTGATAAGAGAATTGTCTTTGACCAAGCTGGTTTAGTTTATTTTACTGTATTGTCATGTGTTTAGGTACAGTGAAAAGCCTTTGTTGCTTGCTAACCAGTCAGTGGAAAAACAATACATAATTACAATCGAGCCGTCCACAATGTGCAGACACGTGATAAATGGAATAATGTGAATAATGTTTAGTGCAAGATAAAATCCAGGAAAGTACATTCAACGATAGTCTGAGGGTCTCCAATGAGGTAGATAGTAGGTCAGGGTTACTCTCTAGTTGATAGCTGGTGGTTTGACAAGTGCTGAATGCAGAATTTATGATCCAGACCAACCAGATGTAGACCAGCCAGAGCTTCACAAAGCCCTGACAAGATTAACTTTCTTTGACTCTTCAGTGTTCGCAGTTTCTTAATCTATTTTCCTTCCAAGATGTATAAACTTATATTGATTTTAAATTCCTATAATTCTTTCTCCTTGCAAGTTTGATCAATTTCTTCTGTTTTTCAACACTGGGCCCCATCGTCTTAACTTTCTCTTATTGTCTGGAGACTCCATGTCTGGGGAGTTTAACTAATTTGCAATGTGTATTCAATTTTTGGTGCTCTACATAAAATGTACACATTTGTGTCTCTGTCATGATTCCTGTGTTGCAATTTGCCTCCCTACAGTTTGCTGGACCAATGTGAGCCCCCAGATTAGTGCTCGCAGTTTTCACTCTTTTGGCCAATTCCATACACATCGTTGAACTTCCCTACTACGTTAGGCCAATGTAGAAACCTGGAACAATAGTCATTGCTGAATTGGCTTGATATTCCAGCTCTAAACCCAGAAATTTGATAGTATATCGCAATTCATGTTTCAGCAAAGTGCAAATGATAATTGATTCAAACTAGACTATATTGCGTTTATGATCATTTGTAGGGGAATTATAGACATTGACTGAATGCTTCAAGTTGCTGCATCAGGAAAAAATTAACTGAAGAGGGACACAAAATGCTGGAGTAACTCAATGGGTCAGAATGCATCTCTGCAGAAAATGGTTAGGTGGCATTCTGGGTTGGGACTCTTAGACACAACAAGCTGGAATAACTCAGTGGATCAGGAAGCATCTCTGGAAAAATGGAATAGGGGATGTTTCTTCAGATTGAAGAAGGGTCTCAACCCGAAACGTCACCTATTCCTTTTCTCCAAAGATGCTGCCTGACCGGCAGAATTTTGTGCATTTCGTGCATTTTGTGCATTTCTATCTTCCCTGCAATATTGGGGCTGCCAGTCTTCCTTTTTAACCTCCATGATCTCAACTTACATGCAAGCAGTGTAGACATGGTGTTAAATGAAAGGGAACTTGCAAGTAATTTTAAAAAGACATTTTGACATTACTTTCAGACTTTGATTGTCTTCCTTAAAACTAATTTCTACAGTTTAATATTAAATGACAGAATTTGAATCAATTGCTTCATCAGCCTGATCTGGCAAGCATATTATGCTGGCCTGATAACAGTGGCCTTTCAAATTGGATTTAATCCAACTCGGTATGACTCCCTATTAAATTTTTCAGTTTAGGTTGTCAGGATTGGAATATATTTTATTTATATTTGACATTAACTGTCATAACAACGGGGTGTAGCCAGAGGCAACTGTAATTAGCACGCATGTCTCATGAATTTGCGAATAGACTGGTATCCAATTACATAGCACTTTTACTTTATAATAATAAATGGTCTTTCATGAACAATGGGATTCAATTCCCTTCATGTACAATATAATTCTTTATAAGCTGGGTTATGATTTCAACACACTTTGTCATCATGTTTGGCGCACAGGGACACAGGGACAGGTTCCCGGAGTAAAGCATCCAATCCTTTAAGCATATCCCATAATTTCATATGATTACAGCGGATCTACAGTAGGCTGGGCTCAACTGTGCCATTTGTATATATCCCTCTATTCTTTGATGGAATCATAGAGCTATTAAACACAAAAACAGCCATTTGAGCCAACGCTTCCATGGTGGCCAAGTTGCTGAACTGAGCTAGTCCCACTAGCTTGCGCCTGGCCCATATCTCTACTTGCACACGTGTCTTTCTTTTTTTTTTTTTTTTTTTAAGAATAATTTTTTTATTTGAAGTATAAGTACAAGTGTAAGTACAAATATAAGTACATATAAGAACAACGTTCTTGTTAAAGAGATAGGTAATAATTACCATATTTTCTTATATATACTTCTAAACATTTTATTGTAGTTTTTTTAGTGAAAAGTAGGAAAGTGTGAAAAATGGTTAACATAAAAATAGTTATAAAGTAACCAAAAGAGAAAAGTAAATAAAATAACAGTGGTATATTCTACAAACAGAATTTATATAATAATATATCCGTGATCAATAATGTATTATTCTTCGTTCAATCCTTTGTTCAGGTCTCGATCAGGTCCACAAACAGAGTCATATTGGTCCCTTAAGATATTTCACACGTGTCTTTCAAGTGTCTTCCACTTCCTGCATCTACCACTTCTTCCGGTGGCTTGTTCCACAAACATCTGTATGATAAAGTTTATCTTTATGATAACATTTCCTCCTAAGCCCCTTTTAAGTGTTCTCACTTTCACCTTAAACCTACGCCTTAGTCTATGTTTTAGGGGAAACAAAAACTACTACATGATCACTAACCTTATCTATGCATGTTACCTCGCTAGTTTCCTCCTTCCAGTTTGAAAAGATCCTTTTTATTCGAATCATCTGTTTTTGTAAGACAAAGAGTTTTCAATCCACTCTAATACCCTTCCTCTGACATCATTTATGTACCATCATCCTGTGTGGCACCTTGCCAAGTACCTATAGAAATCCAAGTACACTGCATATATAGTGCACTTCTGACAACTGCCCCAGTTACATCCTTAAAGAATTTAAATAAATTCATAGAAGGTAGAACAACACAGAAACAGTCCTTTCCATCCATCATTTGAGCCAGCATTTATCTCTTTAATCGAATTTACTCTTTGTCCACTTTCCCATAGCTTGGGTACAATTCAGAGATTATCATCCTTGCTGTTCGGATGTTCAATTTTTTTCCTGAGCTTTTTTTAGCCTCCTTCCCCATCCTAGTTATGACATTAGTGCTTGTATGGACAACAATGGTTGATGTGGGCTTCGTAGGCTGAAGAGCCTGTTTCCATGCTGTCTCCTTAAACTCTAAAACACCTCTGGATTCACCCTCCCATTCCTTAACATCGTCAAGCTTCAAGTGTTATTTTCTTACATATCGCCAGGATGCTATTTCAAAAACTCTCATGTATACTTAAGTTAACTGGAATCCTTTGTGAGCTATTTCATATTTAAGGTTTTCCAATTTCTCTTGATTTCTTTAAACCTCATTTAATCTGCCATTTTTACCTATACACTGGCTAGGTGTTCAGAATGTAATTGCATGTGTGCTCCTCAGTGCAAATCGTGGCTACTGTTCCTATATTCGTGCACATCAGTGATTGTGTGCTGTAAATATTGGGTGCTTTTAGACCTACTCATCAAACTTCATTGACACCCATTCTGTCACACATTTATGTCAAACAATTTGAGAATAGAATAGTGACCAAGCCAACTATGATAGGAACATGCTTTGGAAATGCATTACTTTTGAAAATGCTCATGATCATCCAACATTATATATGACCATTAATAGTTTTTAAATATTCTGTGGATCAGCAAAGATGAAGAGTGCCTCATTCATTTTTAACAGCAAGAGGCACTGTGTGTACTGAAGGAGTGCTGCAACATGGGTTTTATATATCCAGCCATGGTGCAAATCCAACAGAACACAGAATCCAAATTAAGAAACCTCTTATCTATAACTAGGGAAAATGACATCTGTTTAAAAAAAGGACCATCCCGTTAATGACATGATATAATTCAACTGCACAGAATGGAATACAATCATTCATTTCTTCCGATGAATTGTTTGGGTCTTTTACATATAAATGAAGCTCATATGTTTCCAATATTAGCCCCGTATATATTGTACGAATAAAGGTACTGAACTCAGCTTAGAAATGTATGAAGAATGCATATCCTTTACAGTAGATTTGTAATGCATTAAAACATGTTTCTTTTTAATTTCCAGAAGATGTGGCCTAATGGAATATTTCTCTTCTTTCTTCCAAATTCAAAGATGGTAAAAACTATATAATAAAGAAATTGTTCAATCTAAGTGAGTTCACAAAACTAAAGCAACACTGTAAAAGTAGCCAACAGGCCTTGACATTGGTGAATCTGATGCAAAGCTCTGTACTGCTCCTCATTCAAACCTGAGTGATTTGCTATGCGAGTCTCATTCAAAGAGTGAGCTTTTTGAAATAGTAACCCTTTAAGCATCAGGGGAATATTTAAAAGGTAGTTAAACATTATTGCATCTTGAGGAATCCTATTTTAATATTCTTTAAATGACATTTCTCCATCTTCCAAGTTTAGAATCAGATCCCACTAAAGATGCCATACAAGCAAATAGTGTGGTAAAGAAGGTAGATGGAATCCTTGCCTTCATTGCTAGAGGTATTGAGTATCAGAGTCAGGAAGTCATGATGCTGCTCTAACATGCCTGTTTCCCTGGCAATCACTGCTGGACTGCTTATTATTAACTCCACTTGGAATAAGACATTACATTTTCTTAAAACCTCTTATAAACTAAATATTGGTAGTGACGGTAAACTGAAAATGTAAAATCTTTGGACTTCATATAGAAATTAAAGGGTTCCATTTTGCGTATATTTTACTGAATAAATCTAAACTATCACATTAGGGATGGCACATTGGCACAGCGGTAGAGCTGCTGCATTACAGTACCAGAGACTCGGGCTCGATCCTGACTATGGGTGCTGTGTGTATGAAGTTTGTACATTCTCCTTGTGACTGCATGGGTTTTCTCTGGGTGCTCCAGTTTATTCCCACACTCCAAAGACGTACAGGTTTGTAGGTTAATTGATTTAGATAAATTTGTAAATTGTCCCTAGTGTGTAGGGTTTGGTCTTTGGTTGGAGCCGAATGGCCTGCTTCCACACTGTTTCTCTAAAATCTAAAGTAATCTAAAGTTACAATCATTCCTGTTTCTTTTTATATGTATTTATAAATATATATCTTGAAAGACAAGCCAGTCAGTCAGACTAGCTGCCAGGTGGAGTCCTGCTATAAAATTGAACATATTCCTGTGGTGTTAAAATAATACGACACTGATCAGAACTGGTTTGGAAATCTCACCCCAGTGAAGTTCAGAAATGATTTTGCTGCAACTAAACATATCTTGAATTTACAATACTGGAGATTGTAATTAACAAAGTCAATTCCTCAAGGATACAAAATATAAGAGGTATAGAGAGGGCACACAGTCAGAGTTTTTTACCAGGGTGAAAATGTCAAAGACGAGAGGATATAACTTTAAGGTTAGCGGGGCAAAGTTTAAAGAAGATGTGCGGGGCTTTTTTCTACATACAGGGTGGAAGGCGCTTGGAATACACTGTCAAGAGTGATGGTGGAGACATAAACAACAGTGGCATTTAAGAGGCTTTTAGATAGGCACATGAATGAAAGGATATGGGTCATGCACTGGCAGAGGAGATTAATTTATCTTGGCCTCGTGCTTGGCACAGACATTGTGGTACAGACATCCTGTGCTGTACTATTCTATGTATTCAGGAACCTCCAACAACCTGTTCATAATCCCAGGGTTCTGAATGCCTTTTGGGCAATTCTCCACCCTTCAGTAGATAACAGTAATTTCAATAAAGAAACACACATACAGTAGAAAGATTTTAACTGCAGTGACTGAACGAACACGATGTAAGGTTTACTGCTGATCCAAGAATTCATTGTTGTTGGGCCATTTTACATACTTCCCAGACAGAAGGAGGCAGATCTTGGATAATATGCAAAAGAATTGTCACAGAAGGAAAGCAAGCATAAGTTGTTATGTGACATAATGGCACAAAGACAGAAAGAGAATGGATTCAAATACTAAATAGACAAAATGTCATATAATTTGTCACAGGCATCCAGTTTAAGGTCAACCGCCATAAACTCGAATGTTGCTTCCATCTCTGTCATGCCCCGTTGTCGGAAAACCAAATCCAGCAGGAGTTGAAAGAAGATTTAACCTAAAGACTTTACAGGAAAGTTTTAGATGAGTGTGAACAGATTCATTGAAGGTATAACATTTTGATGTGGTAAAGAAATTTAAATGAGCTAGGAACTAAGTATTATTATATTTTATCTGATCTTGCAAGGCAATTAAAATAAAATCTTATAATTCATATTTTGTCCTGACCATTTCTTCCTTCCCCAGTGACAACAAGATATTTCAATGATCCAGAACTGGAAAGGTTGCTGATGTTAACTCATTAAAATGACAGCTGGATGAAAACAGACCCATCAAGTAGGTCATTGGAATAGATATCTTACATCCAGAGATCTGACATGTTGAGACTGTTTTTAACAGAAACATGGCACTTAAAGTACAGAGTAAGACAAGATCATTATCATCAAATTCATTCTTTCCACTGATTGTATATAATCCATTTTAATCTGGAGTTTGCTCAACTATTAATGCGAATTTTCCACAAAGATGTTCACGCACAGTTAAAGGCAAATGATGCAGATTTTAAGTCGCTGTATTTCGCTTTACATATTTTACATCCATGTCAATCGACTCCATCAACTCCACATATTTTCTCATTTTCATTTACAACTGGACATAAATTTTCCTCAGGTAAAAAAAAATTATTGGCATCTATCTGGGGAAATGCTGAAAGTACGTCCAATTTTCAACCCCAGTCTAATATTCCCCTTTAAGACCAAAGGCTTGTTTACAATTGCTTTTGTCCTGAGGCTGACATACACACAACACAGCACAGCCCAAGGAATGAAATGCAACACAAATCACGGTGATACATCTGCTGGCATTTCTAATTATTTAGTTCACTGCTGCTGTCATTCCCTAATAAATAGTCATCTTTTTCTTAAGAAATGTGAGGTTAGGTACTGACTGTACATCAAAATGGAGTGAATTGTTTAAAATTGCCCTCCATATGAATGTCGGGATTTTGTAATTTGTATTACTCTATGTACTGTGGATATAGATTACCATTAGCTCTAGTCAGGATCAAATTAATGCCTGTGGCTGAAATTTGTCAAGGCAAAGGCAGGTATGTGTGAGCCGCATTGTGATACATTTTTCCCAGGTGGTAAAATTGCTGCCAGTGGCACATGATTGAAAATTGACAAAATCCCCTGGTTAGGGCTGCCCGTCACGTTCCGCTGTGCTGGTGCACAAGACCTTCTTGTCCCATAATAAAATGGTGGGTCTACATGATGCATTAAAAAAAAATCTATTGAAAATTCCAGTGTAGCCTTCAATTTATGTAAAGATTGCTATTAGATTACAAATATTTGAATAACCTTGCTGAAATATTTTTTTCTTAAATCTGCCACAAACTGAGAGTTTTAAAAAGAATCAGTCAAATTTAACTTGAACAGATCAGATAACATTTGTCAAAATTAAAAAGAAAAACATTAACATATCGGAGCATTAAGTCTGCTAAGAAGAATAGTGTCATTTTCTAAATGTACTTCCAGATGAGAAACTTTTAGGAAATTTGCCAATGCCTTCATAATATATATAATAGATTTTATGCACAACCAGTAAAAAACATAGAATGGAGAAACAAAGAACCCCTGAGGCTGGTTTATACCAAAGTTAGATACAAAGTGCTGGAGTAACTCAGCGGGTAACGCAGCATCTCTGGAGAAAAAGAATGGCTGATATTTCGAGTTAGGACCAATATCTGAAGGAGAGTCCTGACCCGAAACGTCACCCATCTTTTTGCTCCAGAGATGCTGTCTGACCTGCTGAGTTACTCCAGCACTTCAATACAAAACATTATTTTTGCTGTCCTCAAACATAGAACATAGAACAGTACAGCACAGGAACAGGCCTTTTGGCCCATAATGGACATTTCCACCCTGAGAAAACAGTTCTGACCATCTACTCTATCTGTGCCTCTCATAATTTTATATTCTTCTATTAAATCTTTCCTCAACATCTGACATTCGAGAAAAAAACAATCCAAGAATACCCAATCGCTCTGTGTAACTGAAACCTCCAATCCAGGCAGCATCTCCAAAGCTTTCACATTTCCTGCAATGGGGCGACCAGAAATACATGTAATATTCCAAATGCGGCCTAATCAAAGTCTTATAGAGCTGCATCATAACTTGTGACTCTTGTACTCAAAGCCCCTAGCAATGAAGACAAGCATACCATATGCGTTATTTACACCTTATCTGTTGCACACCACTCCAGTTGTGTTGCCATCTTCAGTGAGCTATGAACTTGGACTCCAAAGTTCCTCTGCACATCAATGTTGTTAAGGGTCCTGCCATTAACTATATGCTCTCTCCTTTAATTCAACCTCCAAAAACGCAACACATTGCACTTCCTTGAGTTAAACTCCATCTGCCATTCCTCTGCCCATTTCTGCAACTGATCTAAATCCTACTGTAGCTTCTGACAGCCTTCCCCACTGTCTGCAACTCCTCCCATTTTGGTGTCATCAGTAAACTTACTTGCCAACCCATCTGCAATTATGTCTAGGTTATTTATATTTATATATCACAAACAGCAGAGGTTCCAGCACAGATCCCTGCGGAACTCTATTGGTCATGGTCCTCCAGCTACCCTCCACCAGAACTCGCTTGTCTTCTATAAATAAGCCAGTTCCGAATCCAAATGACCAATTCATCATGAACCTCATACATCTTAATCTTACAATACGATATGGTATGATACGATAAAACTTTATTCATCCCCAGAGGAAAAATGGTTTGTCCACAGTCACAACACACAAGGTACACAAAAACTTGAAATTGAAAGTGAAAACAAAAAGAAAAAGACAAGCGAATGTTGTCTGGCTGCAGTGTGCACAGCGCCTTCACCGGAACAAATGAACAAACAAACAAACAAACAAACACAGACTTATCACCTGGGCAGAGGATTCTAAACTAGAGTGTTCACCCTCCCCCACACCGGGTCCTCCATTGCTCTTCACGGCGGTCCCCCCAAGCCATTGTCTTCCCCACCCCCCCTCCAGCTCATCAACTGCGAGGCACCCGCTGCCGCCACTGAGTTTCCTGCTGCCGATCTTCTAGATCAGTCTACGATAAGGGACCTTCTCAAAAGCCTTACTACACAATGTCCACCAACCTACTTTCATCAGTCTACTTTTTCACCTCCTCAAAAAATGCAATCAATTTAGTGAGGTACAACTTGCTGCATTAGCCCATTCTCTTCTAAATGGAGGTAAATCATATCTCTCAAAATTCTCTCCAATAGTTTCCCTACCACTGTCATGAGACTCACCAGCCTATAGTTCCCTGGATTTTCTCAACTTCCTTTCTTAAACAAAGGAACAACATTGGCCAATCTCCAGTCCTCCAGGACTCGCCCTGTAGCTAGATAAGAAAGAAAGATCCTGGACAAGGCCCCCAATCTCCTCTGCGGCCTCCCTCAATACCCTGGGATAGATCACATCAGGTCCTGAGGACTTAGAAACATAGAAAATAGGTGCAGGAGTAGGCCATTCGGCCCTTCGAGCCTGCACCGCCATTCAATGTGATCATGGCTGATCATCCAACTCAGTATCCCGTACCTGCCTTCTCTCCATACCCCCTGATCCCTTTAGCCACAAGTGCCACATCTAACGCCCTCTTTATTATAGCCAATGAACTGGCCTCAACTACCTTCTGTGGCAGAGAATTCCAGAGACTCACCACTCTCTGTGTAAAGAATGTTTTCCTCATTTCGGTCCTAAAGGAATTCCCCCTTATCCTTAGACTGTGACCCCTTGTTCTGGACTCCCCCAACATCGGGAACAATCTTCCAGCATCTAGCTTGTCCAACCCCTTAAGAATTTTGTAGGTTTCTATAAGATCCCCCCTCAATCTTCTAAATTCCATCGAGTACAAACCGAGTCTATCCAATCTTTCCTCATATGAAAGTCCTGACATCCCAGGAATCAGTCTGGTG
Source organism: Raja brachyura (assembly GCA_963514005.1). The sequence goes on along the minus strand of OY740781.1, from coordinate 46,177,978 downwards.
AATCTTCTCTGTACCCCCTCTGTGGCAAGGATGTCTTTCCTCAGATTTGGAGACCAAAACTGTACGCAGTACTCCAGGTGTGGCCTCACCAAAACCCTGTACAACTGCAGTAGAACCTCCCTGCTCCTATACTCAAATCCTTTCGCTATGAATGCTAACATACCATTTGCTTTCTTCACTGCCTGCTGCACCTGCATGCCTACTTTCAATGACTGGTGTACCATGACACCCAGGTCTCGTTGCATCTCCCCCTTACCTAATCTGCCACCATTCAGATAATAGTCTACCCTCATGTTTCATGTTTATCTACCTTAATGTTATTCAAGACCCCCAGCACCACCTCCTTCTCAATCTCAAACTGGCTTAGCATATTTGTATTCTTCACACTGACCTCGCTGTCCTCCAAGTCCTTCTCCTCGGTGAATACAAATGCAAAGTCTGACCTACATTTACCGATTCCAAGCATAGATGCCCTCCTTTATCTTTGAGCGGTCCTACCTTCTCCTTGGTCCCTTTTATCTTTAACATACATATAAAAAGCTTTTCCTTAATCTGACTCACCAATGACATTTCATGGCCCCTTCTGACCCTTCTAATTGGCCACTTGAGTTATTTCCTCCTCGCTTTATATTCCTCATAAGCCCAGTCTGATGCCACCTTCTTAAACCTGACATACACTTCCTATTTCTTCCTAATGAAGTTTACAACATCTTTGGTCAAGCACAGTTACCTTACCTCACCTTCCCTATCCCTCCTCCTTACTGGAACAAGCTGATCCTGAACTTTGATTCGCTAGTCTTTAAATGAATCCCACATGTCCTCTTTGGACTTACCCAACACCCACCATCTGATCCCAATCTATCTTCCCTAACTCCTGTCTAATAACATTATAATCTGCCTCACTCCAATTAAGTACCTTCCACCAACACCCAGACCTATTCCTATGCAAGGTAATCTTAAAATGTATGGAGTTATGATCACTATCCCTAAATTCTTCTTACATTGCAACAGCAGTCACCTGGCAGGCTCGTTTCCCTATACAAGGTCCAGTATGTACCCTCCCCGAGACGTACTATCCACTTACTGTTTAAGGAAACCGCCTTGGGTGCACCAAACAAATTCTGTCCCATCTAATCCTCTTGCACTGAATAAATACAAATCAATATTGGGGAAGTTAAAGTCATCCACTACAATAACTGTGTTTCTTACATCCTTCTGTAATCTGTCCACATGTATGATCCTCTATCTCCCGCTGGCTTTGGGTGGCCTATACTACATATATATAAGCCCATTAGAGTAATTGTTCCTTGCTTATTTTTTAGTTCAATCCATAATGCCTCAGTTGACGTGCCCTCTGTAATGTCCTCTCTGAGTAGCACCGAAACCCAGGCACATTGAGCTGACAGTCGTGTCTCTCTTGTAGCCATGTTTCTGTAATGATTGTGTCTATGTTGTAAAATGTATTTTTTGTGGTACAACCTTTGTTCGAGCTGACTCATATGGAGATAGAATTATCACTGGTCTCTTAAGACATTATCTTGATGTGGTAATATCACGGTTTTCTTTTTTTTGTTAAATACAGTCTGATTTAAAGGAAAACTTCACCACAATGTACCAGATTTGCCAGGGAGGCACTGACCATTTCTATGGTCATCTAAATGAACCTAATTTGGTTTTCTGCTGATTTCTGGACTAGAGTGAATTGCCAGAAGATCATCTCTCTTAACATTTGAATATCAATATGTTCTGAAAAATGTCAGATGATGAAGATTAGTAAAGGGAACAGTTAGTACTAGATTCAAATTAAAACACTTCGCACTCACAGGATGTTACCAAGAAATATTTTGTGGAATGGAAATCAACCCTGTGAGTATATTAGATTGGAGATAGACACAAAAAGCTGGAGTAACTCGGCAGGACAGGCAGCATTTTTGGAGAGAAGGAATGGGTGCCTGAGGGATAAGGGAAATGAGACATATAGATGATGATGTAGAGAACAATGAATAAAAGATATACAAAAAGATAATGATGATAAAGGAAACAGGCCATTGTTAGCTGTTTGTTGAGTGAGAATGAGAAGCTAGTGATTAGATTAGTATTAGATTGTTGTTCTCTTTTGTACAGGGTTGAGTGTATACCAACTTAACCAAGTAAATGCACCTTTATAGATTTTACTTCAGAGTCACGTGAGTGATTCCTTGAGGAAGACCCATCAGGCCACATGCGCGTCAGTATGTCAGCCGCACTGGCACAAGCACCAGACTGGCAGGACAGCGCTCCTGCCAGCGGTAAGTTAAACCTAGAGGTAAGTTTGTTTTTACTTACCAGGTTTTTTCAGGCAGAAGCCTCTTTTCACAGAGGTTTTCCTGTCAGTTTCGCAGCCCAACGAGTGTGCCCGTTATGGACTGTGGGGAAACCCAGTCCGACCGCGGAAGCTGTTAACCGGCAAATAGATCGGGTTGCGAGATAAGGAGCCGCTAACAAGGCAGTCAGCGGCTTCCAGCCTGCGGGGATGCCTGCAACGGCAAGAAATTCAAGCCAGAGTCGCTGACAGTGTAGTCAGCGGCTCCCAGCCTGTGGGGATGCCGTTGGAACGGCAAGGAAGTAACGCTAGTCACTGACAGTGGGGTCAGTGGCTCACAGACGTTGGTCCCCAGGCAAGGAATTAAATGGAATTCATTCAGCCCTATTTGGACTCAGGTGAGTCAGGCTACAAAGGGTTTCTCTTTATGATAAAATTTATGTATGTCACAGTGCCTATTCTGTTTGTGTCCACTTTGGCCTCCCCTGAGTTACAGGGGTTGCTATTGATTTCTTTATTAACTTAAACCATTAAATACATGCAAATCAATATCATGCTAATGCATTTGATTATTCACTCATCCTGAGTCAATTGATGCAGTGAGTCGCCGAGATTTCGATATGTGGCATGAAATCACAAAGCTTTGAAGTCTTCACGGAATCACTCACATGATTCAGAAGTAAAATAGTAAGATGCAATGAGAGCTTACCAGTTTGAAGTTTGATCTTGATTTTATGAGGAGTTACGTTGGTGATTACGTGCCTGCCACGCCCAACCCTCTCTCATAAAAGAGCATCTGGTAGTTCTCGAGTCACGCATCTTATTATGTCACTTCGGTGTTTGTTATTTGTGATTTCATACCGCTGCTTTGAAGATTGATGCGCATGCGGCCTGACAGGTCTTCTTCACGTAATCACCAATGTAACTCCTCATAAAATCAAGATCAAACTTCAAACTGGTAAGTTCTCGGTTAATCTTACTATTGTATTTGTTATAATGCAAGCTGGAGATGTTTTTAGTTTAGTTTAGTTCAGTTTATTTTGGAGATACAGCGTGGAAACATGTCCTTCGGCCCACTGAGTCTGTGCCGGCCAGTGATCCCCACACGCTAACACTATACAACAAACACAAGGGACAATTATTAGTTTACCAAGCCAATTAGCCCCCGAACCCATACACATTTGGAATGTGGGAGGAAACCGGAGTTCCTGGAGAAAGCCCACGGAGGTCACAGGGAGAATGTACAAACTCTGTTACAGATAGAATCCATAGTCAGGATCGAACCTGGGTCTCTAGCACTGTGAGGCAGCAACTCCACTGCTGTGTCACCTTGCCACCCTCTGTTTTGTTTTGCATCTTTTTCAATTGTGGACACCACTTGCCCATCATCCTTGCTCTCACTGAGGTTATTATGTCTATCAGACCATGTAGGAATTGGTCCAGGCCAGACAACATGTGGATGGCAGGGTCAGATGGTTAAGGCTCACCATAACCTCTGTGCTTAATAACATGGTCATAAATGTATGGGTTGGCAAGTGCAAGATTGCTCTGATCACTTTTACAAATGTCATTTTATTTAGTTAACACATAAAAAGTGCACTTAATCAAAAAATTCATATTAAAACTACTCTTTTAAAGATGTTATGTTGCAAGTGACAGTGAGACCTTCCAGTCAATCATAAGGATGTGCTTGACAAAATTAAGACAAGAAAAGCTTCTCGCTGCAAGATACAAAGCTCACTGCCGTTTCAGTCTGCATTCAGATAATGGTCTCATGGATGAGTAAGAAATCTGAATTTGAACTGAAGTGATTGATTCTATGTTGGTTTTATCTCTAGACTGAAGATCAACCACTGTATCATATAACTGCAAGATCAGAAATTTTCACATCAATAATATCTTACCCAGCACCCGAAAATGGTCCTTTTCATGTAAATAAATATTCACGTTAACGGTAAGCTGTTTAATTTAATGGTAATTGCCGTGAATAGTATGTAAACTTTTGGCAGCAAATACATTTCATGCTCAATGAACAATTTGCAAATAGCACTAAAATTATTTTACTGTAAAAATCCAGAGTTTCATAGTAATTATAGACTTACTTCTTGAAATATGCTGACCGATTCTGCAGCGGTCGAGGCAGATTCTTATGCTTAATTGGAGTGGTCATTATGTCATTGATTTACCACTTTGTTTGAATAAATGTGGCAAATAATTGTGAAGTTTGAAGAGCAGTTGCAGAATTACTATTTATTTGCAGCATATAAAGCAAACCCTTTGGTCCAATAGCATCTAAGCAAGCACACTCCCATCCTCTTTGCTCACCCTACTTATATCCCTATCTCCCCCACCTCATTATTTAGAATCTCATTCATTGCATTAATCTATATACTTACTCTATGCACAGACCATTCATATTCTAATATGTACAGGGTACATAGTGCAGGAATCACCATCTACCACCAAATAAAAATAGGAAGGTGATCATGTAATGCAGAATAGTAGCAGACAGAAGCTAAGAATGAATATTGATGATCCAAGGTTATGCTCTCACGTGTCCCTGGAATCCATCCAATTAAAAAAAAATGCATGGACCAAAATCAAGGAGGATGTTTCAACATTCAAATATACTAGTGACTTTCATTTTGAAAGAATGGTTGTACATACAGAAGAAATTATATTAAAAGAGCAGTGCTATCGGTTTGGTGATAAACTTGGAATGCAAACAAATATCACTGTGTCACACGATGACTAAAACAACACCCTTGGATGCGATTTACTAACAACCTCTTGATAATACCCCAATATATTTTTCAGCACTCGGTTATGTAAGCCTCAAAATGTAATAATGCTCATAGTGACTCCTTAGGAAACATCAAAACTGTGATCAAAGCATTATACTATATTAAGACGTGGAGCTTCTTTTTAAAATATGTTCAGAGTGTCAGATGAAAGATGCCAAAATCTATCCAGTTCCTTGTTAAAATCAGTCGTAAACCTATGAAAGCATGATTATGGAAGCCAACATTCAAACTTGGAAGCAGTTGGATAATATTGCACGATTGATTTAGGTTATGATTTTGCTATTTCTACAAAACCAACATGAAGGCACCATAATAAATATAACTCTCTCACAAGCTATACAGTAGTTACACATTACTGTTATTGAAGTGGATTCTGGTCATTCGGGCAAATATTTAAAGCTCAAGAATGGTATACATGTTCCCACATTGATTCGGGGGATTTTATTACGCTCTAAGATTTGGTTGTACCCATTTCACATAGCGATTCTCCCTGGGATAAATCCGAGACATTACTTCAAACCATTTTGCTACATTTTCAGTACTTCAAATAGACCTTATTTGTCATACTTCACTGAGTTATGCAGAGGCCCAAGAACTGGAGTGCCAGTGATTTTGTATAATGATCCCATATTTGGAACAAAATATGAATGTAACAAAATTCACAAGAGAAAACTCACAACATTAATATCACAGTTTTGATGTAACATTACCGACTGCATTCACTGACAGCGGAGTAATGTTATCCTTTTATATTACGGGCATTTATATCATTTGCATCTCAAATTATACTATATAAGCGTTTGTGTTTCCATGCACACTCATGCAGAATATAACTGCAAAATATCAAATATTATGTTTTTATGGAGTTAGCTCAAAGAACAGGGAGAATAAAGTTGTGCAGGTTGAAACGTTCACTCTCTTTGAATTAATTTAAACCTTTTCTTGGTTTGATTTTAAAGCAAAGACTGGACTTTAGAGATACAGTGTGGAAACAGGCATTTCAGCCCATCGAATCTGTGCCTACCAGCAAAGCATCACCCCTTACATACAATATCACTATCCTACACACTAGGGACAATTTACAATGTTACCAAAGTCAATTAATCTACAAACCTGCACGTCTTTGGAGTGTGGGTGGAATGTACAAACTCCGTAAAGACAGCACTCAAAGTCAGGATCGAACCTGGGTCTCTGATCGGTAGGGCAGCAACTTCTCCACAGTACTGTCCTAAGCTTTACAAAGGTTTTCAAAACCCAAAGGTTTTCTTATTTTTGTTGCAAAGATGAAGTGATGATCGATACTTACAATAATAATAGCTGGACAATTTACCAAGAATGAAAATTGATTACAATCATTTCATGATACAATGGCCCAAATTTAAATGCTCGATTATTTTGCGTTTGTAGCCATTTAATCAAATATAGTAGTTGGAAAATCAAAGAAAGGGGTCCTGGAATCCCGTTCAACATATCAATGTACTATTTTGGTGAACCCTCAGCAGATATGCTGATTTTCCTCATTTATTCTGGTAAATCACATCTCAGATTCCAGGCCATGTCAGGATCTGAAACCCCATAGAGTTCAATGGGATTGTAAGTTTAAGGGTTAGGAGGCAAAGAGAAAAGTACGTTAGCATGGTGGTGCAGCAGGTGAATGTGCGGTGCCCCTTTTCAAAGGAAATTCTGTGTGGAATTTGCACGTTCTCCCTGTCACTGTGGATCTTCCCCATATGGGTTGTTTTCCCTCCATAGCTCAAATATGAGCTGGCAGGATAAATTGCCTTTGGCGTAGGAAAGTGACAAAAAGCATCAAGTGGGAGTTGACGGGGCGCATGAGAGAGCATACGCTGCAGGGATACTGAGAAATAGGGACGGGGAAAAATGGGATTTCCTGCTGGGCACCAACATGGACTAAATGGTAAAAATAGACACAAAATGCTGGAAGAACTCAGCGGGTCAGGCAGCATTCTGGAGAAACGGAATAGGTGATGTTTCGGGTCAGAACCCTTCTTCAGTTGTGTCTATCTTCGGTATAAACAAGCATCTGCACAATTCTTACCAACACATGGACTAAATGGTCTCTTTCCATGTCCTAATAAGTAATTTAAAATTAAAAAAAAATGTTGCAGATATAATAATGTAAACGATATTTATGTAACAAGTATACTGATCGTAAAGATTTAGAACGCTGTGGGTCAAATGCAGGAAAATGGAAACAGGCCTATATGCCAACTTGGTCAGCATGGACAAGTGGGCAATGGGCCGGTTTCCACCCACTATAATTCTATGGCTCCAGTTTAGTGTTTTTGATTACGTTTTTAATTTGTTTTCATTATACTTAAAAACGATTCATTTTTAAATATCTATGAACATCTTGGACCTTACACAAGACATACTTAAAAACACATAAAGGACCCTCACAGTTTATGCAACAGACAAGAAGGTGAGCGGGGGATGATAATGGGGAACTAAAGCAGTTATTCTGAATTGGGCCCCTGGTCAAAAAGTTCCATGTACCTGCCATTTTACTGCATCGTTTGGATTAGAAGAATAGGTTTAATTTAATTATGGATCTACTCAAAGTACAGATTAAGTATGTTTGAGTCCATCCAGCTTCGGAAGCCACGGACTCCGGTAGGGAAGCGGCCGTTCCAGGTGTCCCAAGCCGCTGTGAGGACTCTCCCGACGCTGGAGCACCAACACCCGGCGAGAAGGCCTAAAACATCGGGCAGCCGACTGCGGAGGCCTCAATAGGCCCGACTATGGGTGGACTTGGGGATGGGACTGGACTTTGTGCCTTCCCCCACAGTGGGAACCATTGTGAGGGGATGTTTTTATGTTCATTATTAATAGTTGATCTGGGTCTTATCTTTATCTGTGTGCTGCATGGCAAGTCAAATTTCACTACACCAATTGGTGTATGTGACAATAAATGTCCTTTGTCTTGTCTTTGCCTTTGTCCTTGTCTTATAAGAGACCAGCTTCAAATTGTGGATTTTTGATGCAAAGATATTGCAATTAAACACCGGCCCAGTGCTTAGACCCTATGTGTCATTTTAAAAAAATGAATATGGAACCATTGATATATCCAGTTTTCTCCTGACTTCAGTGTCTAGTCAGTGTGTAGGAAGGAAAGGCAGATGCTGGTTTCCACCAAAGATAGAAACAAAATGTTGGAGTAACTCAGCAGGACAGGCAGCATCTCTCTATAGATGGAACGGGTGACGTCCATCCATTCCTTCTATCCAGTGTCTAGTCAGTATTTGGTTACTAGTGAATACAGTCTCATTTAGCTTTATTGCCTCTGGGACCAGAGTAAGAGTTGACATACTCAGGTCCCATATCTCCTGTGGTGTGTCTTTCTTTATTGAGACTCTTGCCTCAATTATAAATATCTAATTGAGTATATTATTTAGTTGATTTCATTTTATATAACAACCTGAAAAACGGATAGATTTAAATGCAAAGACTTATTTCAGAGGGTGCAAAACTGCGCAACACTATCCCTGCCAAGAGCTGAGGTGGAGGGGTTCAACGTTTTACAAAAATTATGGAAAAGAGTTACTAATACACTGATTTGTTTAATTAACATTCTTTCATCAGTTAACATCACTAAGTTGTAGAGGGTATAGTTACTCACAGTGGCGCAGCAATAGAGTTGCTTTTACAGCACCAGGGGCCCAGGTTCGATCCTGACTATGAGTGCTGTCTGTACAGAGTTTGTACACTCACGCTGTGACCTGCGTGTGTTTTCTCCGGGAGCTCTGGTTTCCTCCTAAACTCCAAAGGTGTGCTGGTTTGTCAGCTAATTGGCATGGTAAAAATATAAATAGTCCCTAGTGTGGGGGGGGGGGGGGGGGGGACTCAGTGCGCCAAAGGGCTAGTTTCCACACTGTATCTCTAAACTAAACTAAGCATAGACAGTACGGACCAACATGTCCAGGCAACTAAAGTGCCTTCCTGAGCAAAACCCATTTGCTCTATGTGATCTTACATTGTTTCCTGACTTGACAACCAAACTATAGCATGCAGTTCATGCCAATGGGAGGCAATTTCTGCCAGTTTCTAAATAAATGAATCTCTCTTCAATGCAACATGCACAATCCATACAAAATGTCAGAAATGTTTTTTCTGCAGGTGTGACAATCCCGAAACACACCAAGCAGATAGCTAATGAGAAATCAAAATGAAAATGCTGACCTAACAAGTAAATATTTATCACCCAGCACTACATACTAATTCATCACCAGATAATATTTTTTCTATATTGACAATCTAACAGAAATAATGTAGCTAATACCACAAAAGGAAAAGCCATATAGAAAAATATATCCCTGGCTAGTGAGAAAGCTTGTGAAAATGTTAGCATATTCCAAGTTGGTTTACCACTTGAAACAACTTTAAACATGAATAATGTGATGCCAATGTATGAGGCTGCATTTGTACACTTTCTATACCAATCTTCTACTTTCATATTTCAATAAGGAAGGAAAATAACAACCCAAAGCTTTTTGCAGCTATGATGCTTTTTGAAGTAAAGATATTGTAATTTCTGATAAACGGAGGATAGTTTCTATTTAGCAATCTCCAATACAATGAAAAGATCTCAGGATTCTGGAAAAATGCCTCCAATGCTCTCTATAAGATACTCCGTATTCTCTGGAAGGACAAGTAAACCAACATACATGGCTTTTCCCCAGCCAACATCCCCAAAATACACTCGACCCACTAGATGCACTCGGCCAGGGGCAAAGGCCAGGCCACAATGTTCACATGTTTAGTTTTCATAGTTTACAGCATGGAAGCAGACTCTTCAGCCCGCCGAGCATCGGTCATGTATTCACACTAGTTCTATCTTATCCCACTTTCTCAGTCACTCCATGTACATTAGAGGCAATTTACAGAGGCCAATTAATTTACAAACCCACATGTTCGTGGGAGGAAACTGGAGCACCAGGAAGAAACCCACCTGGTCACAGGGAGAATATGCAAACTCCACACTGACAGAACCCGAGGTCGGGATCAAACCTGGGTCTCTGGCGCTGTGAGACAGCAGCTCTACCATCTGTGCCACTGTGCTGCCCTTGATATATGGCACCAAAATCTCGAAACTATTCTGGGCTCTGTCATGAAACGAGATTACCGTGATGACAGAAAAGAGTATAAAAGATTCAAGGTTAAGGCCCTGTCCCACTTACGTCGGTCCCACTGAGAAGCGCGGAGGGGTATGGAGTTGTGTGCGGCATCGCGCGGCGCTCCAAAATGTTGTAGCAAACAAGATCTTCGTGCACCACCGGCCTATCGCGTAACTGACGGCCAAAGTGGGACAGGCCCAAGACTCTGGCACGACACAACATCTCACCTCCAACAGCAGCAGAAGCAGGCAAACGATCGCCGAGCTCGGCCTGGGGCTCACGGCCGTTGCGGATCCGTATCCGCCCCCACTTCTACTCCCAGAGCAGGGCCTAGAAATTTGAAGATAGACACAAAATGCTGGAGTAACTCAGCGGGACCGGCAGCATTTCTGGAGAGAAGGAATGGATGACGTTTCAGGTCAAGACCCTTCTTTCAGACTGAAGAAGGGTTTCGACCCGAAACATCATCCATTCCTTCTCTCCAGAGACGCTGCCAGTCCCGCTGCGTTACTCCTGCATTTTGTGTCTATCTTCAAATGGTGTCACGCGCTCCAGACAGCTGTGCGGACGCATGAAGTCGTGTGTGACCTTCGCGGGACCGTTGCGCCACAACACGACCACGAGGTCGCGTAATTAGCGTGCCAAGGACACGTAAGTGGGACAGGGGCTTAAGTCTTTGCTGGCTGATTTTCCAAAGTTTCAATAGGAAGTCTGGACAGACTGCCTTACAACACTAGAAATTATAATCCCGACCTTTGATCCTGTCTGCATAGAATTTATACGTTTTCTCTGTGACTGAATGTGTTGGGGTCAAGGAAAGAGCATTCACGTCACGGCCCTGTTTCCACCAACCTTTCCACCACTACGCGCAAGACGTCATTGTATGCAGATATCGAGAAGTGTGTTCAGATCTGGCTGAAAATTTTCTAATCTTGTGATGTGGACTCGATAAGAAGACTGAATGTGTTTCGTCGAGGTACTCCCACATCCCCAAGATGTGTGATTTGGAAGAGCAACTGGAGATTTGTAAATTATCCCTTGCGGGCAGAATCTTGGGGGAATTGCTGGGATTGTGGGGAGAATAAAAAATGAGAGCAATGTAAGATAAGTTTAAATAGGTCCGCATGGAGTCGATGAGCTGAAGGGCCTGTTTTCCTGCTGCATCTTTCTATGGTCCCCATGCTCATCCTCAGAATAGAGTCAAGAGATATTGTACCTCTACTGAGAGAGTAGATGGAGCGTCAGTTTGCCATCACATCTCTGCAAGGTTGCTTTTTCTCATCATTGCTAAAGACTATGGTCAAGGTCTTTATGTTCTATTCCCTGCAAAGGGATTTAACAACAACCACAAAGATGAATTGACTCCAGAATGTTTTTTATTTCAGTTTTATTTGTCATATTATCAATGAGCAGCATAAAATCTCACATTATAGCCCTTAAATTTTACTGTCAGCGTGTCTTATCTCATCTTTAGCTAATTTCATGTTTTCAAGACAATACAGGAAGCATTGACAAGATATTCTTTGTTTCTCATGAATTTCAATTGATCTGCTGGAGTCGATAGACCTGAATATATTTGAATTGCCCAGATTACGGATGGTTCGTATCAAAGCAGAAAGAAAGCTTGCATGTGTTATGGAAAAACATCTACCATCCATCTGTTTATTAAATTTTCATAGTTATCAAGAGCATATTCTTAGAACTGGAGCCCCGTCACACTATTTCCCAACCTTCTTTATTTGGCTTTTAATAAATGAGTTAGTTCTGCCTTTTAGTAGAACTTTCTGCAGAGATTATTATGTTTCTCCTTCAATTCCCCTTTAGGGCTCTAGGGGCTAGTGGAGTCAAGGGATATGGGGAGAAGGCAGGCACGGGTTATTGATAGCAGACGATCAGCCATGATCGTATTGAATGGTGGTGCTGGCTCGAAGGGCCGAATGGCCTCCTTCTGCACCTATTTTCTATGTTTCTATGTTTCTATGTTTCTAATATCTGACACCGTCTTTTAAAAGTGAGACCAGCAGGCAACGGTTTCTTGGTAGTGTCAATATTTACAGGGCACTCCTAGGTACAGTATGTGCATGGATTCCATAGAGTGTTTATGTCAATATTTGCAAGGGTCCACCAGCATGTGTCAACATTTGAAGAAATGTCCATAGGGGTGATGGAAGAGTTCTCAAGTATTGTGCCAGCAGTAATGGAATGGAAATCAGAAGAAGCGTTGTCCTGCATTCACTGTTTCCAAGGAGCTTTGATAGTGGAGACATTCTTCTGCGTGATATTTTCTTCTGGTTCATCTTTCACTTGCTCTATTTAATCATGCCTGGTGAAAGCTTTAATGTTTGAGATGCAGTTTAATTTAGTTTATAGATACAGCACGGAAACAGGCTCTTCGGCACACCTATCCTACACACACTCGGGACAATTTACACTTATGCCAAGCCAATTAACCTACATACCTGTATGTCTTTGGGGTGTGGGTGGAAACGGAAGATCTCGGAGAAAACCCACACGGTCATGGGGAGAACATACAAACTCCGTACAGACAGCGCTCGTAGTCAGGATCGAACATGATTCTCCGCGCTGCAAGAGCTGGAAGGCAGCAACTCTACCACTGTGCCGCCCTAAGTTCCTCTTGGGGTTTTCTTTTGCAAGCAACTGAATCTAATTGCTTGATCCAGAGCCAATCTTTAATTGCAAATGGGAGAATTCAATTTGTTACAGAGAGTGTGAATTTATTCAGAGGTTGCCCCGTGATTATAGATCAGATACACACCATTTAATGAGGCACAGGGAATGCAGACATTCTCTGCCTCCAATGCCAGGTTAAGATTAACAGTGAGCTTTCTATTTTCTTGCATTTACATTTCTGCAAAACTATTTATCCAAACTTCACAAACTTTAGGATAAATGAAGCTAAAATGATACGCTAAATGCAATGTAATTGCAGAGTAGAAGAGCAAGACTGAAACTTTTCCAGTTTATAAAACGTAGTTTTGGGGACCATTCCAACCTCCTTGGCTGAGAAAAAGAAGAATGATCATCCTCTTGCAAGTGCTACTCTTGTGCAGATTGCTGGATTATCCACACATGAGCAGCTCGCGTTTATTCTTGTTGCCACCTTCTCACTTTGAACAGGAGTGTCTGGTATGAATTGGCCATCTGAATCATTTTAACATGCAAACCAGTCACAGACATTAATGTCTTAAAATAGTTTGCTCTCTTTTTTGCTTTGTGTCTACCTGTTAGCGATTGATGTTAATAACCGCCAAGGTAAACTTCTGATATTAAGATCTGCTTATACTTCTATTTCAATTCAGCATCATGGCATTTTGATTGAAGTGGTTGAAATATAAATCATGGAAACATGCCCTTCACCCTGAGCCCATGCTGGTCATTAATCACCCATTCGCACTAGATCTGTTATCCCACTTTTGCATCCACTTCCTCAAGTCAAGTCAAGTCAAGTCAAGTTTGTTCGTCTCATACACATACGAGATGTGCAGTGAAATGAAACACACTAGGTGCAATTTACAGAGGCCAACTAACCTACAAACCCACATGGCTTTGGAAGGTGGGAGGAAACCGGAGCACCCAGATCGGACCTGAGTCTCAGGAACTGTGAGGCAGCAGCTCTACAAGCTGTGCCACAAAGACACATTGCTTATTCTCTCCCTTATTCGCTAAGGGGCGGGAACCTGTTTTTGGAAATTGCCTCTTTATTGTTTGGGATTATAGACTCTTCTTCTCCATGGATTGTCACCTTGTCGTGGTGAAGAAGCTTGTGTGGTCCTGAGAGCAATGCCATCTGGAGCTATACTCCTGATAGGGCCACCCATGGTGGTAAGGTCGAGGGGGAGGTCTCTGACAAAGAGCAATCCAACCAAGACCTCAATGGTGGAATGGGCGGAGGACGATGGCTGACCTTAGTGGAGCGTCACAACGGCTGGGAAGGCTGCAGCAGAAAAGGTCGTCTTGGACTCCATTCCACTGGATTCTGACCCAGATCTGTCAAGGACTGTGTGGTGGCTGTTTGTACACCAGTCTCCCCACGTTAAATAAAGTCACGCATCAGCGTCCTCCATATAGGGAATAGCACCCTGGAGACACCCATGGTCAGCCACGACTGAAGGAGGCCTAAAAAAAGTTATAGACTCTGAGGGAAGTAATCAAACTGAAAAATTGAGCTGTTTCTTTCTCTGCCTGAGACTTTCTGTATCACCTGTTTCCATTTGAAGCTGGAAATACTCTGCAGCAAATCACCAGCACAAACATGCCTACTGTGAGCCACAATGAGTTAGTATATTACGTTTGTTGATTCACAGTCTAATGCCTAAAAATAACTGCACTCATTCACACCGATCATAGCGTATCCTTGCCACCCAGCTTCACTGCCATTAACCCGAGGGGAAATAAATGTGGACATTGCTCCGCAAGCCAAATAGCCTCAATTGAACGAGAAACAGAGTCGGCTCATCAAGCTGATGACCATTTACCAAAGCCTCAATTCATAACAACTTTGGGATGATGCAGAATTCTCTGATGCTCCTGGAACTTAATTGAAAGTTCAGCTCCATCAAAAATTGCAAAAAAATGACCCAAAACATAGGTGTTTAACTAATAGCAAAACACAAAGTGTTAAGTATTGGTAGCAGGTCAGTCAGCATTTCTGGAAGTCATGGATAGGTGATGTTGTGGGTCAGGACTTTTTTGTCAGACTGACTATAATAGGGGTCAATAATTGGGTCAAAGTTCAAAAGGTTTTAGGACTCTAGGTCTTTATTCCTTGGAATGCAGAAGTCTGAAGGGTGATCTAACGAGGCACATAAAAATGAGAGGGGAAATAGATAGGGTGATTCCTGATTTCCCCCCATATCCCTTGATTCCCTTAGCCCTAAGAGTTAAATCTAACTCTCTCCTGAAAACATTCAGTGAATTGGTCCCCACTGCCTTTGTGGCAGAGAATTCCACACATTCACAATTCTCTGGGTGAATTTTCTTCCCCTCATCTTGGTCCTCAATGGCCTACCCCTTATTCTTAAACTGTGACCTCTAGTTCTGGACTTCCGAGAACATTTTTCCTGCATCTACCCTGTTCAATCCTTTAATAATGTTATATGTTTCTATAAGATATCCACTCATCCTTCTGAATTCCAGTGAATACAAGCCCAGTCGACTCATTCTTTTTTCATTTGTCAGTCCCGCCATCCCGGGAATTAACCTGGTGAACCTACTACGCTACACTCCCTCAATAACAAAATTCCATTTATTTCAAAGGAGAGGAGTAGCTGTGAGGGAGAGGTGAAGATTTCAGATTATTTATATTCTTGAATTAATGGAGTTAATTTGGATGTTTTAAATAATTTAGTGCATTTGAATCTATTTAATTGCTTTAAGTGTTTTCTAGTACTTTAAGAATAAAAATGGTTATTTTAATCCTTTTTAAAAATAATTATAATTGGTTTGGAATGCCGATCAATATTCATCAATGCAAAAGATATACCAAGTATTTAGGTAGTCTTCGCAGCCTTTAGCTATGGCCGAGCTGGACATCAAATGCTCTCTGGGAGAGACTCTTTGTATTTTCAGGAATAAAAGGCTTTTCGAATCTGAAGTCAGCTTCAAAGATCAAATTTCCACGGTAAGTTAAGGCATGTAAGGGCAATGCATAAAAACGGCATTCACCATTGAGAACGAATGACTAGCGATGAATATTTTGTGCCTGTACACTCATTTTATATGTTGGCTATTCAGCCCCTTGTGTCTGTTCCCCATCACCCGACAACATATATTTTCAAATGTTTTCAGCAGTGCATACCTTTTGTAACAGTATTAATGTTATAGATGAGACACCACCCATCTTATTTCATCAAAATTAGATCTGTTTAATTTAGAGGTACACCATGGAAACAGGTCCTTTGGCCCACCAAGTCCACACCGATCATCGATCACCGATCATCCGTTTACTAGTTCTATGTTATCCATTGTCACATCCACACACTAGGGGCAATTTATAGAAACCAATTTATAGGAACCAATTTCGGACATACTGAACCCGTAGTCAGGATTGAATCCAACACAGATGGATTCATGGAATATGGGAGGAAACCAGAGCACCTGGAGGAATCACCATGCAGTCACAGGGAGAACCTATAGTCAGGATCAATTCTGGGTCTCTGGTGCTGTGAGGCAGCAGCTCTACCACTTTGCTACTGTGCCTATTGGTTCCTTAACTTTATTCACTCTTGATCAGGATACTGCGTTGATCAATGTCCATTCTTTGTTCGGACAGTAGTCAGATTCTTCAGGTGAGTGTAATGTACATATTCTCCTATTTTGAGCATTTATGTGAAACATATAGTGTGGACCAACTTATGTTGGTTTTCAGAAGTGTGAAGCCCCATGTACAGAATTCAAAACTTATGGGCCTGTCCCACTTACTCGACTTTTTCAGCTACTGCCGGCACCTGTCATAGGTCGTTGCAGGTTGTCACAAATGTTCGACATGTTGAAAATCCAGCGGTGACCAGAACAAGGTACAACTCTTTGGGCGACTACTCATGATCATACACACTTCACCCATGTCGCCAGGGTTTTGTCTTCATGGTCATGAGTAGTCTACTCAGTCGCCCAAAGAGTCATAGCGTCTTTCTGGTTGCCGCTGGATTTTCAACATGTTGAACATTTTCGCCGATCTGCAACGACCTGTGATGGGTGCCGGCAGTTGTCGAAAAAGTCGCGTAAGTGGGACAGGCCGATCAGTATCACCGTTAATCTTAGCCACCTCAAATTATTCCTCAACCAAAGTACATACCTTGAGGCAGTATTTTTATTTTGGAATCCGGCTGCAGGAACATTTGGATTACATTCATTGAAGTAATAGGAGTCAGACTAGTTACCAATACAAACCTGTAGGCAACTAAGCAGAGATAAGATCGAGCACTGAAGATCTTATCTTAAACCTTACAAATTAAAATATACAAATCTCTGCTTTAATCAAGAATTATCCATTAATACCAGAGGATTGTTTAGTGTTAGGAGATTGCTAAGCGGTCAGCACATGCCATTTTACAGTAATTCAGAAGATAAACACAAAGTGCTGAAGTAACTCAAGGTAGCATCTGTGGATAGAAGGAATGGGTGATGTTTTGGGTCGATACCCCTCTTTGTTAAAATAAGAGGTGATTTCAATTTATAGATTCCAAGAAAGGTCTCAACACAAATAGTCACCCATTCTTTCTAAGCAGAGATGCTGCCTGTCTCACCATTACTCTTGAATTTTGTATGTATCTTCAGTGTAATCCAGCATCTGCAGATCCTTCCCGTGCATTACAATAATTCAGAGCAGATGTATGTTTCAAATTAAAGCAATCTTGTAGTGTTCAATCTTCTCAGACTGCTTTGAGTCAATCTAGAAGAAAGACACGGTACGATGTTCATCAAACATTTTAGTGATTAACTAAAACATTCAGCTGTTAAGTGAACATTAAAGTTCTATGACCCATAAAAAGAAATGTGAGTGTCCTTGCACCACACGAGGTGACCAGGAACATTGGGATTCAATCTCTTTGACTACAGGAACGGCCTTTAAAAGTTTCAATGAATAAAACAAGTTGTTTGAACTTGAAGAGATATGTTGCATCTTATAGTTTGATTGATAATCCAAAATCTATTCCGAAGCTGCTGTCTGTTTGAGGGTTGAAAGATGCATGTAAATTTTATTGTGTGACATTTGAGCTCATGGCAATCAATAACGTGACACCTGTCATATGAGGTTTAAGCACATGATGTGGCGTTTGCCTCCTGTTTGCAAATGTTCTTGCCTTCACCTCAGTTGCGTGGCTCCACGACAATTACCCCGAATCATGTGTAGGTTTATGTTTCCGATTGAAAGGAATAACTACTTATGAATCAAAAAACATAAAATAGATTAATGAGATTTACTTATATAAAAAACCCTCGTCTCCTTGCTTGTCTCGATGTCAACGAGGAACTTCAATTAATAAGGTCGTCATCCTTCCATTATTGAATGAAATCTCAGAATGTATGGCAAATTACAAAAAAATATAATAAAAATAAAACCAAAATGACACCAAAACCAAACCAAACTGACTCTCACATCCCTCCACCATAGCCCATATTCAGGAAGGCTTGGTTCTATGCTCATGAAGCACCAAGGTTGCTCTTGAATCAGCTTGTACGTGAAAGCTGAGCTCTTGCTCATTGCACCAGTGTGGAGTTTGCCACAATGGGATGCCAGCAGGTTGGCTGTTTTGTCTTCTGTGCTTATAGTTGCAGTCATCTGGAAAGCTCCTTCCCTCCAACCGCTTGTCATCCGAATGCCATTGAGTCTTTTGGGTTTCAGGAGGTGATCACAGGGCATGCAACCTCTGAACTGCATATGGACAATTTTTAGGTGGCTTGTCCAGTTAAGTTTCTTGTCAATGGAGACCCCCCCTCTCAAAGGCGCTGAAGGTGAAAGACACAGCTATGGTCACACCATTGAATGGCAATGGTAGACGTTTATAGGTTTGGTGAATCAACAATAATCTGTAATGATTAAAGGAACATCATTGATAAAGTAGCTGAAGAGAGTGGGTGAAGGCTGGAACTAAAGTAGTGTCCTGGGACTGAGATGATTGACCTCCAGCAAGCACAGCCAATTTCCCACAAGTGAAGTATGATTCCAGCCATCACACTGTCTCCCTCTTGATGCACAAAGATTCTGGTATTATCAAGGTTTACGATGCCACATTCAGTTAAATGCTGCCCAGATGACAAGGCAGGTCATTCTCACCTCTCTCCTGCAAATCAGCTCTTTCATCTAAATTACACTGATGACCATAAGACCATAAGACATAGGATCAGAATCAGGCCATTTGGCAAATCGAGTCTGCTCCACTATTCAATCATGACTGATCTATTTTTCCCTCTCAGTCCCATTTACATGCCTTCTTCGCATAACATTTGACGCCCTCACCAATCAAGACCTTATCAATCTCAACTTTAAAATTACCCAATGTCTTGGCCTCCACAGCTGTCTTTGGCAATGCATTTCACCACCCCCTGGCTAAAGAAATTTATTCTTATTCAATACCAAATTAAAAGGGGGATGTTCAGAGGCCTGGAGCTGTCACATTGTGATAATTGAGAGTAGATGGATTAGATTTGCCTTGCTTTAAGCAACAGGATGTACCAATGCAGATTTTCACATTACCAGGTCAATGGAAGTTTTGTAACTGTACTGGACCAGCTTGGTTAGAGATGTACCTCATTCTGGAGAACAAAACCTAAGGGGATATTGTGCTCACGTCCAGCTTTGGTAATGTCAGAACCTGAGATGGGGCCAATACTTAATGCTTGGTTGTGGGCAGTGTCAAATGATCAGTAGGTGATAGGATTCTGGTTGGGATACTGCCAAACCAGTGTGGAGTACGATTGGAGAGTGGAGGCAGCATCTACTCAGGCGAGAGGTGCAAGCTTACTGATGGGTTAAGGCGGGATGGGGCTGGAGCAGAGATCCCAAGAAGTGCCAATGAGCATGTAGCTTAAAGAGGATCTACCTGAGTTCGGTTAGATTATGTGTAGGAGAGAGCTACATACTGAAGAAGGGTCTCGGCCCGAAACGTTATCCATTCCTTTTCTCCAGAGATTCTGCCTGTCCCGCTGAGTTACGCCAGCATTTTCGTTCCTTGACTCTACTCAAGATTGGCCCTTCCGAGTCACAATAAACACACAACTCACACGTGCTATGTAAGCTTGCTTCTGGAGGAATAGCTTGCAGATGACACAGGCCAAACCAAAGCAAAGTAAGATCCTAGAAGTGGAATCCAGAAATGTGTTACACATCATTGGACATTGTTTCACACTGTATGTGCCAGATTTGTTATGTTGTAGCTGTGGCAAATGCACACGATTATCCATGATGAAACCACCTGTTTAAATTAATCCTACATTTACAGGAAATAAATGTAACGATAAGATGCCCTAAGTGCTTAATTCCATTGCAGGAAGAAATTTGACTTTACCCATGTATTCAACCTCAGTGACTACAACATTAAATCCTATTCCCTAACAACTTACAAATATACTCACAGACCTACCATCACTAGCACCCAGACACAACAAATTCTTTGAGCTTTTGAAGCATAATCAGCATTTAGAATTGCACTCTCGTGCAGCCCAGGAGATCTTAGACAAGGAATAAGATGGGAAAGATTATAGATGAAGGCTGATGCAAATATATTCCGAACCACCTAGTTATTGTCAAACCTGACTGAAAGCGAGCGTGAGTTCTGCGAGGATGCAAAATGGGGTGAGGATAAAATGGGTCAGGGGAGGATTAGTGTAAAAATGAAAGCTTAATGGCCAGCCTGTTTCTGAACTGCATCGCTCTCAATGACTCTTAAAAATCATAATTTTTGGAAAAACAGGATTGTATTGTCACGTAAACATTGAGCTACAGAATCCACTATTATATAAATAAGCATTTCATAGGCTGGCGTTAACATCTGGAAAATGATGGTCTCTCTCTCCCTCCTTAATTTCTCTCTCTTGCACTCTCCATCTCACTTTCAATCTTGCTCTCTTTCTCTTGTGTTTCTCTATTTGCATCAATTTCAGAAATTGTGAGCAATTTTACATTGACTTTGATATTCACAACAGAATGAAATATTTGGTTGTGAATTTAAAAATAGGAAGAACAATCCCTGGCAACATTGTTACAGTTTCTGGCATATGGCACTGTGAAAAGTAAATGTTGAAAGTCTATTTCTGCTGAATTAGCAGCGGCAACATTTGGAGACCAAATTCTTGTTACAGATAATTCATGCCTACGGGCATCCCAATCTTCAGCTATTTTTTGCTATAGTAACATTATTATTGATATTGGTCTATAAATTGTTCATGTGCTACATGAGAACTAAGTGAAATTCCATTATCTTTTATATACCTTCATCCAAAGATGAGATATAGTAAGGTGTTCACAAGGCAAGTAAGTGAATACTGTCCAAAGTGGATTGTTTCACTGCCTTGTAAGGCAATATGCAGCATCCCTGTGATATGAAGATCAAACCAATAATGCTGGCAGTACAGATTAAATAATATTTGTACAGGGCAGAACATATTGTTGGGACCTCCATATCCAACATGGAAACTTTTCTTAAAGGTTTCCTTTGATTGGCCTCTTCTAGCCTGGTTATTTGCTTGGATGAGAAGCCATACAAATCAGTTGCAACTAAATTATTCAGATTAAAGTGGAATACCATAAGACATAGGAGCAGAATTAGGCCCTTCAGCAGATTCTGCCATTGAATCATGACTGATCCATTTTTCCCTCTCAACCCCATTCTCCTGGCTTCATCCCATAACATTTGATGCCCTCACCAATCAAGAATCTATAATTCTCCATCTTAAAAATACCCAATGGCCTCCACAGCTGTCTGCAGTGATGAATTCCACAGATTCACCATCCTTTGGCTAAATAAAGTATTACTCATCACCATTTTGAATGCATTTCTATTTATTGTGAAGCTGAGCCTTTTGGTTCTAGACTATCCCAAGACCAGAAACATCCTTTCTATGTTCACTCTATCTCAATCTTTCATTATCTGGTAGGTTTCAATGAGATCCCCCTCATCCTTCTAAACTCCAGTGAATGCAGGAGCTGAGCTTACAAATACTACTCATATGTCGATCCAATCAACCCCGAGATCATTCTCATAAACCACCTCTGGACCCTCTCTAAAGATACGTGAGTCGTGGTCTACGTCACCTGTCCAAAATGTCCATAATCTTGGGGTAAATGTCCATTAGGTATCCTAATGTTTAAGAAAGAACTGCAGATGCTGGAAAAATCGAAGATAGACAAAAAATGCTGGAAAAACTCAGCGGGTGAAGCAGCATCTATGGAGAGAAGGAATAGGCAAGGTTTCGGACTATCTGAGAAGGGTCTCAACCCGAAACGTCACCTATTCCTTCTCTCCATAGATGCTGCCTCACCCGCTAAGTTTCACCAGCATTTTTTGTCTCCCTAATGAGTCAATTATCTCTTTCGGAGCTCTGTATATTTATTCTATGTAATTATTTTAGACATTTCCAATAATTATATGATATGGATGCAGATATATTATCTGAAGCTAGAGTTGCAAGTGATGTTCTGCTGCCGCTTTTCATACATATTCCAAATATGTTGGGATTAACATTTGACTAACAAGGTATGATATTTCCCACACCAACTTGCAGTTTGTTTTACTGAGATTAGATTAGATCAGGTCAATATTATTCTTTGATCAGTTGACTATCATTAGGGATTTTCAAACATCAATGCTGATCTAGGGTCATTTGAAGAAAAATTCACTCCTCAAACATTTGTGAATGATTGAGCATTTACAACACGATGAGGTAACGCAAACAATTATACAAATTGCACCCAATTCAATGTTAAGTGTTATTTTCAAAATGTAGGAAGTTGATTTCACTTTAGTCCTGCACAGACAAGGAAAATAAAAGTTCAATGAACAGGTCAAAAAAAAGAGTTGCTGCAACATGTTGCCATTGAAAAGATAATGTTCCTATTTTGACACACATTGAAAAATACTCTCAAAAAATGTATGTCAGCAACATGTGGCACCAAGTTATGCCCAAACCAAGCTCCCTCCCTTGTACCTTGTACCTTCCGAAGAGTCCACCAGGGACTATATTGGAAGTTGGACAATTTTTTTTTTGTACATTTATCAAGCCAATTAATCAAGCCAATTAACCTACAAACCATTACGTCTTTGGAATGTGGGAGGAAACCGAAGATCTTGACGAAAACCCACGCAGGTCACGGGGATAACGTACAAACTCCGTACAGACAGCGCCCGTAGTCGGGATCGAACCTGGGTCTCCGGTGCTGCATTTTGCTGTAAGGCAGCAACTCTACCGCTGCACCACCGTGACTGCCATTGACTCCATTTACACCCCTCGCTGCCTCAGCAAGGACACCAGCATAATCAAGGACAAATCGTACCCAGGCCACTCCCTCCTCTCTCCTCTCCTATCGTGTAAAAGGTATAGAAGTGTAAAAATACACACCTCCAGATTAAGGGACTGTTTCTTCCCAGTTGTTATCAGGCAAGTGAACCATCCTACCAACTAGAGGGCAGTCCTGAACTACTATCTACCTCACACCATCTGTGATCGGACTTTATTTGCTTTATCTTGCACTAAATTCTATTCACGTTGTTCCCTTTACAATGCATCTGGACAAAGGATGGCTCGATTGTAATCATGTATTGTCTTTCCGCTGACTGGTTAGCAAGCAACAAAAGCTTTTCTCTGTACCTTGGTACACGTGACAATAAACTAAACTCAAACTCATTCCAGGTATGATCTAGATTTTCAAATCTATTTGCAAACAATTGGACTGAATTATGACAGTCCATTTGCCATATGGCAGAGAAGATCAATCAGGAGGGCAATTTACCCTAATGAATGAAGGGAAAGGATGAATCAATGAAGAGTTACCTTTGGGCAGCCTTGGGCAATACAACAGAGCCTTGCATTTGTAAAGCCTCTTAATGCTGCAGAAAGACCCAAAGCAGTTTACTTTCTGAAGACAAGTAGAAAAGCCAATTAAAACCTGATTTAGAGCTACTGATAGTTTTTAAATTCTAAAATACTAATCAGCTTAGTCATTGTAAAAACATGGCGAGACTAATACTGGGCTGAAATCTGTATGCAGCATATACCTTTTAATTCAAGTATGGGGAGAAACGTTTAAGTTTTGAAGATCTTCCAAATTTAGCTCGGAATAGGTAGCTAATTGTAAAAGTCCAAGAAATTACCAGACATTGGGAACTCAGCAACCACAACTCTTGTATTAGAGTTTGACCTTGCTCCATCTACACCAAACATTCTGCTCTTTACTGAATCGGGAATGAATCCAGATCTGCTTTGAATGCAGCACAACATTCATGATTTTGTTCATGATTTATTGATTTTGTGCTATTCCTTTAATGTTGGCGATTCACTGGGTATAGGGTTTAGAGATGGAATAAATGATATTTTATCCCCATAAATGATTCACCCGAGTTAATATTTACAACACTAAATAGCAGTCAATTCTATGCAGTTACTGAATTTTAAGTGAAAATTTTCTTTCTCAAACTTATAAACTCTGTTTCTGGCTTTTTACACTCTCGCTAATTTCTTATCTGAACCAAATACCATCTCAATTTATCCCTGTTAATGGGCAATAACAATAAAATAACTGGCCTTAGAACATAGAGCATAGAACAATACAGCACAGGAATGGGCCTTTCAATCCATAATATTCGTGCCGAACATGATGTATATATGAACTGATCCCATCTGCCGACACATGATCCATATCCCTCCATTACCTGCAAATCCATGTGCCTGTCTAAAAGGTTTGTTCAGTGCCCTCCATAATGTTTGGGACAAAGATCCATCATTTATTTATTTACCTCTGTACTCCACAATTTGAGATTTGTAATAGAAAAATCACATGTGGTTAAAGTGCACATTGCCAGATTTTAATAAAGGCTATTTTTATACACTTTGGTTTCACCATGTAGCAGTGTTTATGCATAGTCCCCCCATTTCAGGGCACCATAATGTTTGGGACACAGCAAAGTCATGTAAATGAAAATAGTCATGTTTAGTATTTTGATGCATATCCTTTGCATGCAATGACTGCTTGATGTCTGCGATTCATGGACATCACCAGCTGCTGGGTGTCTTCTCTGGTAAAGCTCTACCAGGCCTGTACTGCAAACATCTTCAGCTTATGCTTGTTTTGGGGGCTAGTCCCCTTCAGTTTTCTCTTCAGCATATAAAAGTCATGCACAATTGGGTTCAGATTGGGTGATTGACTTGGCCACTCAAGAATCAACCATTTTTTAGCTTTGAAAAACTCCTTTGGTGCTTTAGCAGTATGTTTGGAATCATTGCCTTGCTGTAGAATAAACCGCTGGCCACTGAGTTTTGAGGCATTTGTTTGAACTTGAACAGATATGATGTGTCTATACACTTCAGAATTAATTATGCTACTACCATCAACAGTTGTATCACCAATGAAGATAAGTAAGCCAGTACCTTCAGCAGCCATACATGCCCAGGCCATAACACCCCCACCACCGTGTTTCACAGATGAGGTGGTATATTTTGGATCCTGGGGAATTCCTTCTCTCCTCCATACTTTGTTCTTGCCATCACTCTGTTATAAGTTAATCATTGTCTCATCTGTCCACAAGACCATTTTTTCCAGAACTGTGGTTGCTCTTTTAAGTACTTCTTGGCAAACTGTAATCTGGCCATTCTATTTTTGCGGCTAACCAGTGGTTTGCATCTTGCAGTGTAGCCTCTATACTTCTGTTCATGAAGTCTCTGTGGACAGTGGTCATTGGCAAATCCACACATGACTCCTGAAGAGTGTTTCTGATGTCGGAGAGGTGTTTGGGAATTTTTCTTTATAATAGAGAAAATTCTTCTGTCATCAGATGTGGAGGTCGTCCTTGGCTTGCCAGTCCCTTTGCGATTAGTAAGCTTACCAGTGCTCTCTTTATTCTTAACAACGTTCCAAACAGTTGATTTTGGGAAGCCTAAGGTTTGGGTGATGTCTCCAACACTTTTATCCTTGTTTCTCAGTCTCATAATGGCTTGTTCGACTTTCATTGGCACAACTTTGGTCCTCATGTTGATAAACAGCACTAAAAGTTTCCAAAGGTGATGGAATGACTGGAGGAAAGACTGGATGCTGAGAGCTCTCCTACACCTGCATTAAGGAGGCAATTAAACACACCTGAGAAATTGTGGAGTGCAGAGGCAAATAAATAAATGATGGGTCTTTGACCCAAACATTATGGAGGGCACTGTAAATGCAACTATGGTATCTACCTCCTCCACCACCACTGCTGGCAATGTGTTTCAGGCCCCCGCCAAATTTGTGCAATGCACTTGCCCCGATCATCTCCATTATATTTCCCGCTTCTCATCATATAGCTATGCCATCTAGTGTTGGACATTTCCATGGTAAACTGGGTTCTGACTTTCTATCCTATCTACACCTCTCATAATTTACCTCCAATGTTCCAGAGAAGGCAATTCAAGTCCATCCAACTTCTCCGTGTATCTGAAACCCTCTAATCCAGGTAGTATTCTGGTAAACCTCTTCGGTACCCTCTCCATAGCTTCCATATCTTTCCTGTAATGGGGCGACCAGAACTGCGTACAATACACCAAATGCAGCCTAAGCAATCAAGACTGCATCAAGGCTTCCTGACTCTTATATTCCATGCACCTAGCAATGAGGGCAAGCATAGTTTATGCATTATTTACCACCCTCTCGATTTGTGCTGCCCTCTTGTGTAAGCTATGATCTTGGACCCCATAATCCCTCTGCACATCAGTGCTGTAAAGGGTCTTGTCATTAACTGTAACCTCACTCCTTACATTCAACCTTCCAAAGTGCAACACCTCTCAATGGCTTGGTTTAAACTCCAAACCCCAGTGGGTACATCACCACAGAAGGGGAAATTAGCCCTGGCTCCTGAATATTGACAAATTGGCTATTTAAAGTGTGACTCGCCTGATTGATTCTCCCCTCCACAGTTGAACAATTTGCCCACACTCAATGTGCATGCATAAATCTGAAGTGAGTACCATTTCTGGTTGCAAGAAATACAGGACAATGCTATTTAGTCCCCATGGAACAATATCCAAGAAGACTCCATGTTGAAAAGAGTGCAACTTATTCAGAGTGTAACTGATCATTATAAATGTTGACACAAGGGACTGCAGATGCTAGTTTATGAAAAAAGACAGAAAGTGCTGGAGTAACTCAGCGGGTCAGGCAGCATCTCTACAAGAGATGAATAGATGACGTTTCGGGTCAGGACCCTTCTTCTATCACCAGAGATGCAGCATGACCTGCTGAGTAACTGCAGCATTTCGTGCCTTTTCGGCATAAATGTTTCCAGATTTGAAAATCATCTGCAATAAATTATCTGATCTTATCTTGGGTAACTGCTCTACCAAAGTACAGCTGAGAATAGGAATGAATCTGGAGAAATGTTTTTCCCAATTGAGTGGAGATCAGAATTCGGGTCAAGTTTCATTGATGAATAGCCTACTGAAGCTTTTAGTTAAGTATCACATATAACAATGACCAGGTTATGAAGGTGCTGAACCATAAGTATGATAATACTTGCAAAGAATTGATGCCTCCATAAGAGGGAAGGGAAAATAAATGAAAGGAAAATAAAATTGTGAATTGCTTGATGGGATTATGTTTTCCCTGATTAATTTTCCACATTATTAAATGCATTTTAATATTTCCCACACAGATGCAAATGGAACTATCAACGTGACAAGGACCACATTAATTAGTAAATGTTAACTAGTAAATTAGCAATCTCCAGTTCAAGGAAAGAGACAAAATGCTGGAGTAACTCAGAAGGTCAGGCAGCATCCGTGGGGAACATGGAGAGGTGCCATTTCTGGTCTGCACCTTTCTTCAGAAACGTCACCTGTGCATGTTCTTCAGAGATGCTATCTCACCCGATGAGTTACTCCAGAATGTTGTGTTTTTCCTTGGTAAACCAGCATCTGCAGTTCCTCATTTCTACAACCCCCAGAATAATACTTGAGGGAATGTAAACAAAACTTTGCTCGGAGTATGAATAACTCATTTTTAGGGGTTAAACCTACTATTAATATTCATCATAATCTTCTTGAAGGCAAAGCCTGTAAGAACTATTTGCTCCTAATCTGGGATAAATTCAGTTTACTGAAAAATATATTCTGTATTATTTAGTCACCAAGTTATTGGCCTTCTAATTGTCAACAATCATTTTGTTCTTCAATCAAAACCAAGTCAACAGTTTTTATTCTCATGGAAGAAGAATCCAAACCACAGAATGCAATCCTCAAAACAATGCCACAAATCCCAAAACACCAGGTAATAGGAAAAGGAATTTGGTTTGTTCAGTCAATATATACCAAAGGCTCTTCCGATCAAATAATGGTAGGATGAGTTGAAAGTAAACTGCAGTTAATACGTAATGGAGTGTAATAAATATCTGAGACAGTGCGTTTAAGGCATGTGTTCAATCTCAGGGATTCAGTGGAGATCTGACTTGCTCGATATATTTTGTGGACAATAAAAAGATGAAAAAAGGTTAATAAAAAAATCGCTATTTAAAAAAGTAACATAAGAGACACCAAGGAGTAGAAAATTCTGCTTCCTGTCTAGTAATTTCATTTGATAAGGACTCCTCAAAGCAGACAACAAAGCCTATTACGCCATGATATGATTTTATTCTTGAACTTGTTCACTCGAGTGAGTTTTGTAACTTTTTTAATGTGCTTTGTATCAAATCTATTCAATTGGTGTTGAAAGTGTTATCTAGTGCATTAGCAAGCAATTAATCTCCCCACAACTCGAAGCAGGCGGGTGAGATTTTTTGCCATTATATCTGAGGGGTTAGCGGGACAGAGTGTTTAGGAAAGATAATCCATGAAGGAAGAACTGCTCTGACCAACTAATATCAAGCAAATACACCTACTCCACTTCAAATTGGTTTTACATTTGGAACCAGCCGGGAGATGAGAACCTGAAGACTTAATGAAAGCATTTTTGCAATGGAATCATGCAATGATGCAATAGTTTTTATTTTACATTCTGTATATTGTCACATAATGCTTCAAAATAAATGGATTTCAGAATGCTGTTCCATATAACATCTTGATGAAACAATTCATAATTACAAGCATTTTCATATTTTATGAACCCAATGCCCGTTCAAAAGTGTGAAATTTTCAAGTTGAGCAAATGTCACAGAAACATCTTAATATTTAATGTCCACTACAACATGGGATAGTCTGAAGAAGGGTCTGGACCTGAAACATCATCCATTCCTTCTCTCCAGAGGTGCTGCCTGTCCCAGCTTTTTGTGTCTATCTACAGGATGGAGATGGCAATCCTAACGGCCTGCAGACATTAAATACCAAATATCTTTGCACCAACACTGAGCACTAAGCATTACAATGTATAATAATATCTGAAAAAAGTCATGGAGGGAGGCAGTATGACTAAGTACATTTATTCATACACTACATTAGTTCAGTGATGACAAGCATCAATTTAAATTATTTTCAGCATTAAAAGAGTTAAATCCATCTATATCTGTCATATGCACTCATTAGCAGGCAGATGTATGTATGCATGCATGCATTAGTAGAGGATAAAGATATTTTTTGTGTGTTACACTGCACACAGGTGCACTGCATTGGGGATATAAAACCAGCAGTCTGTGAAAGAGTTCCTTTAACATTTATCACCCTTACTCATCGCCAAACCATCAGTCCCTTGGGAATATAAATGCTAATTCTGTTGATGATTTACGCAGCTCCTTTGGGACCAGGATTACAGCAAATCCTCACTACAGAGAATAATTTTGCTTTTCCATAGTGTGATGCCTTTTAATTGTACCCGTCTAACGTCTTTTCCTCTCTTTATTGTTATTAATGGAGCAGTGTAGTTTCTCCAGCAGAGATTTGCCATGTGGGCAGCTTATTCCTGTCCTGTATCTTCCCAGAATGCAAGGTCCAATGTATCTGGAGAGATGCAGTTGTGTTGAATTCTATATCAATGATAATGTTTGGACACAGGGTTCTGATGCTGGACCCAACAATGCATTTCCTCTAGTTTTTCAGCAGAGTTAAAGTGATAGTCACAAAATGCAGCTCACCTTCTGACACAGATGTCACTCCTGGGAACTGATTGAAAAACGTAGACTGGGCGATCATTTCGCTGAACACTTTCGCTCAGTCCGCCTGAACCTACCTAATCTCCCGGTTGTTAAACCCTTTAATTCTCCTGCCCATTCCCACACAGACCTTTCTGTCCTCGGTCTCCTCAATTGTCAGAGTGAGGATAAACACAAATTGGAGGAACAGCATCTCATATTTCACTTGGGCAGCTTACAGCCCAGTGGTATGAATATTGATTTCTCTCACTTCAGGCATTCCCTCTCTCTCTATCCCTCACCCACCCAAGTCGCACCTGCTCCTCGTTTTCTCCTAACAGTTAACAATGGCCCATTTCCTTTATCATCATTACTTTTTTGCAATATCTTTAATTCACTGTTGTTTATCTCCCTACGTCATCATCTATATCCCTCATTTCCCTTTCCCCAGACTAGTCTGAAGAAGGGTCTCAACCCGAAAAGCTACCCATTCCTTCTCTCCAGAGATGTTGCCTTTCCCGCTGAGTTACTCCAGCTTTTTGTGCCCAATTGATTCACTTGTCTACTTTTAAATATATAACAATGAAATAGGCCCTATGGCCCACCAACAAGCTGACCACCAATCAGCCGTTCAAGCTAGTTCCATGTTATCCCACCTTCTCATCCATTGCCAATCCAATTAGGTGCAATTTTAGAGGACAATTAATCTACAATCCAGCATGTCTTTGGGATGCTGGAGGAAACCAGAGGACCCAGAGGAAACCCATGTGGTCACAGCTATAATGTGCATACTCCACACAGACAGCGCCTGGGTTCAGGATCAATAGCCGGGTTTCTAGCACTGTGAGGCAGCGGCTCCACCAGCTGCACCACTGTGCCGCTCTCACACACCTCACTCGTGCTTGAACACAGTGTAGTGTTGAGATGCCATTATAACGTGAGCAGATAGACATTAGTTGCTGTGACAGCCACAGAAAACCATTGGATGGGGTTGAGCATATCTTTCTTTACATTGCATGTCTCTGCTCAAAACGGAAAGTCTGCTGTGAAAATCTTGACAGTAAATCTTGCCAATATTGCTCATGCCTTTACTTTTAACACTGAAATCTGTACTGGTGAACAGTTGCATGCACACATGTCAGTTTGAATTCCTATCCGCAATATTAAAAAAAAAGAAGTCTTGAAGCATCAGTGGCATCAACCTGGTCTGAAATTTCACTAAATACCTGCTGATAAATTTCTTGATCAAATTAGTATTGTTGTATTGTTTTAGGGCAGCACGGTGGCGCAGTGGTAGAGTTGTTGCCTGACAGCGCTTGCAGTGCCAGAGACCTGGGTTCGATTCTGACTCCGACCATTGTCTGTACGAAGTTTGTACATTCGCCTCGTGACCACGTGGGTTTTCTCCGAGATCTTCGGTTTCCTCCCACACTCCAAAGACATATAAGTTTGTAGGTTAATTGGCTTGGTATAAATGTAAATTGTCCCTGGTGTGTGTAGGATTGTGTTAATGTGCAGGGATCGCTGGTCAGTGAGGACACGGTGGGCCGAAGGGCCTGTTTCCGTGCTGTATCTCTAAACTAAACTAAAGCTAATGAAAAGCCGCACAATCATATCCTAGAGGCTTTTAATTTCCTTTGAAAAGGATGTAATAACCTCATTTGGAAATGCAGCATTATGTATATTTACACATTCACATTGTCATCTCATATTTAAATAACTATGATTCTCAGAATTTTAAATAGGTTGCCTCCCTTCAAACAGATGTTGTACAGCTGCGCTTATGAAAGCTTTGCCATACAGGCTTTGCAAAGAGACAAGATAGGATTATGCATAAAATACCAGGTACCTGTCAGTGATCAAACAGCCAGTAAACAATCAAAAGAACTACAATAAAACATGAGATTGAAGAAGCCCGACTGGATATCAAAACTCCAGAATAACATTAAATCAGAAGACAGATCCTGTGCCCACAACACTTTTGAATGAAATTTAATGCGGTCCATGGTTTCCCCTTTCATAATGAAGATTCTATTTGTTGGCTTTCATCGCCACTGTGCTTCTTGCAATCATGTCCTCATTAGTAAGAGTGTTATAATCACTGTAATATTAGCCGTTCCTAATCAGTGGATATCGAATGGCATGGCTGATTAGAATGTTAGATTGTTATCATAGAGTGATGAAATAATACAAAATATAAACAGGGTCTTAAGCCCAATTCGTCCGTGCTAACCAAAATGACTATTTTAGTCCCATTTGCCTGCGTTTGGCCTTTTTTCCTCCAAATCTGCCCTATCTCTGTACCTATCCAAACGTCTTTTAAATGTTGTTATTGTACCTGACTCAATTATTTCCCCCTGCAGCTTGTTCTGTATACGCACCACCCTCTTTGTAAAGAAGTTGAGCCTCAGGTCCCATATACTGTAAATCTTTCCCCTCTCACCTTAAACCTATGCCCCCTATCCCTACCATTCCTTGACCCATTTCCGACATTTCCCTACCATTCCTTGGCCTCACCATCTCTATTGCTGGTGATACACTCCTGACGGACATCCACTACAAACCAACTGACTCCCACAGCTACCTGGACTACTCTTCCTCCCACCCTGCTTCCTGTAAGGACTCCATCCCCTATTCCCAATTCCTCCATCTATGCCGCATCTGCTCCCAGGATGAGGTGTTCCACACCAGGTCATCACAAATGTCCTCATTCTTCAGAGAACAGTGATTCCCCTCCCCCACTATAGATGAGGCTTGCACCAAGGTCTCCTCCATACCCCGCAACACTGCCCTCTCTCCCCATTCCCCCACTCACAACAAGGGCAGAGTCCCCCTGGTCCTCACCTTTCACCCCACCAGCCGGCGCATACAACAGATAGTCCTCCGCCAGTTTCGCCACCTCCAACGTGACCCCTCCACTCGCCACATCTTCCCATATCCCCCCCTGTCTGCCTTCCGCAAAGACCGCTCCCTCCGCAACTCCCTTGTCAATTCTTCCCTTCCCTCCCGCTCCACCCCTTCCCCGGGCACTTCGCCTTGCAACCGCAAGAGATGCTACACTTGTCCCTTCACCTCCCCCATCCACTCCTTTCAGGGACCCAAGCAGTCCTTCCAAGTCCGACAGAGGTTCACCTGCACCTCCTCCAACCTCATCTACTGCATCCGTTGCTCCAGATGCCAGCTGATCTATATCAGTGAGACCAAGTGGAGGCTTGGCGATCGTTTCGCCGAACACCTCCGCTCGGTCCGCAATAACCAACCCGACCTCCCGGTGGCTCAGCACTTCAACTCCCCCTCCCATTCCGTATCCGACCTCTCGGTCCTGGGCCTCCTCCACGGCCAGAGTAAGCAACACCGCAAGTTGGAGGAACAGCACCTCATATTCCGCTTGGGGAGTCTGCATCCTCTGGGCTTAAACATTGAATTTTCTCAATTCTGTTAACCCTGGCTGCCTCCTCCCCTTCCCACCCCTCCCTCAGCCCTCAAGCCCTGACATTCCTTCTCTCTCCATCTCTCCCCAACCCAAGTCGCACTAACTTCTCATTTTCACACTACAGACAGCTTACAATGGCCTGTTTCTTTTATCATCGATACTTTTTTGCATATCTTTCATTCATTGTTCTTTATCTCTCCACATCACTGTCTATATCTCTCGTTTCCCTGATCCCTGTCTAGTCTGAAGAAGGGTCTCGACTCGCCTATCTCCTTCGCTCCTTAGATGCTGCTGCACCCGCTGAGTTTCTCCAGCTTTTGTGTAACCCTCGATTCACCAGCATCTGCAGTTCCTTCTTTAACCCCCTAGTTCTTTGTTCCCTTTCCCTAGAAAAAATAAGACTGCATGCATTCAGCTTATCTTTGGACCCCAAGATTTTATACACCATCATAAGGTCACTCCTCAGTCTCCTACACAACAGAGGTGGAGGCAGATACAAGGCTGTTTGGGTAGGCATATTGTTATGGAGGGAATGGAACAACGTGGATCATATGCAAGATTAGTTTCTCTTGGCACCATGTTCTGCACAGACATTGTGGGGGAAAGTACCTACTTTTCTATAAATAAAGTCCAGCCTGCAAAACCTCTCCCTATAAATCAGGTATCGATTTACCTGAAAGATCAAGTGTAGAATGTAAACTACTGTGGGTGATTGCTGCCATCTTACGCAGCAAAAAAGGAGCCACTCTGAAATAAGCTTGGTAGTTTTGTTTGGTCGCTCGGAGTATAGGTAGAAATCACCTAGATACATTTTGCTCAATTTCTCACTCACATTGAACCGCAATGAGACCAAGCGGAGGCTGGGCAATCGTTTCGCCGATGCTGCTTAGATGCTGCTTAGTTTTCCTTAGATGCTGCTGCACCCGGTGAGTTTCTCCAGCTTTTTGTTTAACCGGCAAAGGTAGCATCTTGTTCAAAAAAAGGAAAGGGGGAATTTTGCTCATACCCTTCAAATTGTTAACCTTCATATACACACAAATCCAATTCTAATTTATTTTGACAATACAATATCTAAAAACTCTGATTATTCTTTATACATAATCATTTTCAATAATACCTCAATTAATTCAGCATAGTGGTGCAGCGATAGATTTGCTGACTTACAGAGCAAAGGACCCAGGTTCGATCCTGACCATGGGTGCTTGTCTGTACGGAGTTCATACATTCTCCCCGTGACCTGCATAGGTTTTCTCCGGCTTCCTCCTGCACTCCAAAGACATACAGGTTTGTATGC
This sequence comes from Raja brachyura, assembly GCA_963514005.1. The sequence goes on along the minus strand of OY740781.1, from coordinate 46,143,256 downwards.
TAATTGGCTTTGATAAAGCTGTAAATTGCCCCTAGTGTGTGTGAAGGATAGTATTAATGTGTGCAGATTGCTGGTCAGCACTGATTCATTGGGCCGAAGGGCCAGTTTCCGTGCTTTATTTCTAAATTATACTACAACATTTCCCTGAAAAATTATTGTGGTTTGTTGGTTTGCTGGCAATTTAATCTATTTAGATTAATTTGACTATTTTCTGGCATTACAGTGAAATCCCTTTCCTATTTCATGAGTACATTAATGAGTGTAATTTGGGTGTGGACATAAAGAGAATGGAGAACTTTGTTTTGTCAAAACTTCTTTCCTGAAATCCACATAAAATCTTAACATCACTTTTTCAAATAGTCTGCTTTCCTCATTGTCTGCTCTGCATCAACACTTGATGCAAATAGCTTAATAAATCTCACAATGGCTCGATTTACTTTAATGGAGGCTACGTGCTTCCATTTCCTTGTAAAACTGTTCTAGGAATCTGTGCGGTGAGGAGTGGGATTGGAGCTAAGTGGTTTCAACTCCAGTTCTAACATCCCTAAACTGATTGCAATTGAAAAGCAAAATGACTGGGCGTGTAGTGATTGAGATGGATCTGAATGGAAGGAAGCATATTTATAGCTTTCGAGGCATTGATGTCAAAGATTGGGACTGACCCCATCAACAGGTCAAAAGGATGGTGCCCATGCCTCAGGATGTTTCAAAGCTCTTTGCAGCCTGTGCAACACTCTCAGTGTAGTCACTGTTGTATAGTAGGAGAGGGAGCAATCAATTTATTCACAGCAAGCTCCCAAAAGCAGCAGTGCCATGACTAGATATCAGTTTCACTTGTGTTAGCTCAGAAAAACAATCTCAGCCGCGACAATGGAGATGACTCCCCTGGTGTTTTTTTCTAAAATAAAGCCTGAGGATATTTTACAGCCTCTGAAATAGCAGTTTGGTCTTAATTTATTGAGTCATTTGCAAGCATTCCCTCAGTAACACACTCAAGTGTCAGCCCAGACATTCCTCTCGTTCAAGGAGTGGGATAAAATTCACAATATTTGTTTCCTTTCTAATATCCCGTTGTGCCAGCAGTTTCTGTTAGATTGCTAAGGCTTCTTCCTTTATCTTTGACTCAGATGAGGTAGTTCCCTTCCAGTTGAGCTATAGCACGCAAACTTTAGCATACAGACACAGGGGAAAGTAATCAGAGAATGAGTGGGGGATAGTGAGAGTGGTGGGAGATTTGAGTTAATAATAATTTTACATAGGATTATCTAAAATTTCTACTTATCTTTTCAAGTTACAACATTTTAACCTATGTCTGCAGAGTGCAATTTTTGAGATCTTTTCATTCTGATTTTTGCATCCTTGAAGACGCAGAATTATCTAAAATTTTGCACAGGATTATCTAAAATTTCTATTCATCTTTTAAAGTCACAAACATTTTTAGCTCTGTCTGTGGAATGTTATTTTTGAGATATTTTGCATTCTGATTTTTGTACCCTGGAAGACAACAACTTGAGAACATGAGCAAGAAACAAAGTACTGGAGGAAATCAGCCGTTCAGGCGACATCTGCAGAGGGATGGATATACGATATTTCAGGTCAAGGCCCTTCTTCGTGTTGATGGAGTAAGGGGGAGAAATCTGGTGAGCGATGGGTGGATACAGGTGAAGGGTGTGATTGGAGTCAGTGACAAAGTCTGGACATAAAAAGGAAACAAAAGGGTATCAGATAAGGTAAACAAAATTGCTGGAGAAACTTATCGGGTGCAGCAGCATCTATGGATCGAAGGAAATAGGCAACGTTTCGGGCCAAAACCCTTCTTCAGTGAGGTCTCAGATTAGGATCATGTGATTCCTAAATCTTTGATATTCATTAGTAAGCTATATTGAAACTGTATTTAGGGGGGCACAGTGGTAGAATTGCTGCCTTACAGCGCCAGTGACCCGGGTTTGATCCTGACTAAGGATGCTCTCTGTGTGAGTTTGCACTTTCTCTCTGTGACTGTGTGGGTTTTCACTGGCTGCTCTGGTTTCCTCCCACACTCCAAAGGTTTATAGGTTAATTGGCTTCTGTAAATTGTAAAATTGTCCCTAGTGTGTAGGATTCTGCTAGTGTACGGGGTGATTGCTGGTCGGTGCAAACTCAGTGGGCTGAAGGGCCTGTTTCCTCACTGTATCTCAAAACTTTAAAGTCTAAAATCTAAAGTTTAAAGAAATAAAATTAATGCTTTATAAAACAATTCTCAGTAGCATTAAAAAAAATACAGTTCGATTAATAGTGCAGCCATTTGTTCTGCTTATCATCTTTGTAATACATTTTCCTTCATGTCCTTTGTGATTTGTTAACAATAGCAGAATCTCTGCGCACATTAGTAATCTTTGCATTAGTGCATATCTTCAACAATTTGAAATTTTTAGCTGTTCTAAAGAAACATCTGAAACCTACAACATTAAATAGATTGACTGCCATGTGGACCAACTGCAGGATAGTTATTAGGCATGGAAGCAAATAGACAATAGACAATAGGTGCAGTAGGCCATTCAGCCTTTCGAGCCAGTACCGCCATTCAATGTGATCATGCTGATCATCCCCAATCAGTACCCCGTCCCTGCCTTCTCCCCATATCTGCGGATTATATTGATTTATACCTCAGTACCTAGGGAGAATGTGCACGAAGTGCACAAACGCATTCCTCTCCTTCCTCAGTATATCAGTGACATCAGTACATCGAAGTCCCTCACCCTGAGCACAGGATCCCACCAGGGTTGTGTCCTCAGCCCCCTACTGTACTCCCTGTACACACATGACTGTGTGGCTAGGTTCAGCTCCAACTCTATAATCAAGTTTGCTGATGACACTGTGATGGTGGGCCTGATCTCCGATAACGACGTGAAGGCCTACCGGGAGGAGGTGGTTGATCTGGCACTCTGGTGTCAGGACAACAGCCTCCACTTGGATGTCAAAAAAGCTAAGGAGCTGATCGTGGACTTTTGGAGGGCACAACATCCGAGGACGTACACACCATGGAAGATAAAGGGGGATTCTGTGGTTAGGGTGAGCTTCTTTAAATACCTGGTCGTCCACATCTCAGAGGATCTGACATGGACATCACACGCTGCCGCACTGGTGAGTAAGGAAAGGCAGCGGCTTTGCCACCTCAGGCAATTGAGGAAATTCAGAGTGTCTCTGAGGATCCTCCAGTGCTTCTACTCAGCGGCTGTGGAAAGCATCTTGTCTTGAAATATCACAATTTGGTTTGGGAACTGCTCAGCCCAGGACAAAAAGGCTCTGCAGAGAGTAGTGTGTTCGGCCGATCGCACCATGGGAACTACACTCGCTCCCCTGCAGGAATTATCCATCAGAAGATGCAACTCCAGAGCCAACAAGCTCATGGGAGACCCCTTCCACCCCAGCAACAGACTGTTCCAGCTGCTACGGTCAGGCAAACGCCTCCGTTGCCATGCTGTGAAAATGGAGCGGATGAGAAAGAGTTTCTTCCCGCAGGCCATTAGGACTGTAAACTCCTATCTCACCAGGGACTAATTTTTACTGTACAAATTTACTGTTGTGTGGTGTCTTTTTAAAATAGCTGTTTTTTCTTTTTTTTTCCTCCCACAAATATGTAATATGTGAATATGTGATTCAGTTTCATTCTGTTTTGTAGTTGTTTTGCACAATCCACAAACATTGGCACTTTTCATTTCACAGCACATCTCGTATGTGTATAAACTTGACTTGACTTGACATGTTAACGTTTCCACTGATTAATGATTCCAAAGATAGATTGGAACTTGGATCATTTCTGGAGCTTATTTAACACTACTTTGGAGATATTATTTTGTTACAACTTTTTTTTAAATGCATCATGCTCATTTGGGAGGTTTTACCATACAATAGTTCCTATTCAAAGGAGATGCAAGGAACTGAATATGGTGATTTAAAGAAAAAGCCACAAAATGTCTCAGTGACCCAGTGGATCAGGCAGCATCTGTGGAGAACATGGATTGGTGATGTTTTGGGTCGGGACTCTTCTCCAGTCTGAAGATGTGTCCTGGCCCATGTTCTCCAGAGTTTCTTTTCAAATGCAAGTTTCTTTCTTTTAAAAGAACAATTGAATGTATAACAGCTGACAAAGGACTGCAAACCTCTCTTTGGCTGTCACTGGGCTGCTATGGCCTGCATAGAAGGTTATCGGCAAAATAGCAGATAAAGGCAGTTCAGCATCAGTCGGAAGAAGGGTCCTGCCTCGAAACGTCATCTGTCCATTCCCTCCATAGATGTTGCCTGACCCGCTGAGTTCTCCAAGCAATTTGTTTATTGTTTGGGTTTCCAACATCTGCAGTTTCTTAAGTCCCCGGTACAGCATCGGTGCTTGTTTTCCCTCTGTCTTTTCGTCTTTCATCATGTAGAACTTCAAACATAAAATAATGTATTTGGTGCACATCAAAACAAACCCGTCATCTTTGTGGCTTCAACATAATTGCTTTTTGGATCCCTGAGTTCCCATAACAGTTGCTGTTGAAAAAAACCCTCCTTTTTCATCTGCCAACGTTTTGAAAAAAAAATCATCCTGTCCTGCTTAAATCGTGTAAATGTCTCACTTACTGTCCGCTGTTTGCTGACTGCACAATAATCGTGGAGTTTTTGTTGGATTTTCCAAATACAGGTGTAAACCTGATTTTAATAAAATCCCAAAACAAATAGTATTTAATTTATTTTTAAATCAATTACAAGACTTATTTTGAAAAATGTATGCTGGAAACATTGCATAAGAAGCTGAAGAAAAGACCACTTTATTTTTGCTCCAAGTCTGAGCTTCCATTAAACCTATTCATTCCGATAAAGCATAAAAAACGAATCCTGGTGTTTTGGCCAATATTTATCCCTCAATCAACATCACCAAAATTGTCACATCACTGATTTTGTTTGGAGTTCCTGCATGCAATTTGGCCGTCAAGCTTTCTGCAAGTCAACCAGAAGTGTCCAGCAGTAATACTTCATTGATGCTAAGGTGTTTTGGGATGTCATGAAGTTGACAAACCTATTACAAGAATGGAAGTTGCTATTTCTCACAGGCTGGCAGAGCACCAAGGGAATGTACTAAGTTAAACTATGTTCAATTCCACATTCTAAACCCATGTGATGAATGCAACAAACAACCTGTCTACATATAAATTGATCCAACCAAATTGGTAACAACACTGAGGAGGAGGATTTCCTGGTAGGTATATGGGATGGTTAAATGAGCCAATATGAAGAGGAACCAACTAGAGGGCAGGCCATCCTAGACTGGGTATTGTGTAATGAGGAAAGTTTAGTTAGCAATCTTGTTGTGCAGAGCCCCTTGGGCAACAGTGACCATAATATGGTGGAATTCAAAAACATGTTTTTTGTGCAAAAGTTAGATTTAGCTCTTAGGGATAATGGAATCAAAAGATATTAGGAAAAAGTATGAATGGGGTACTGATTTTGGATGATCAACCATGATCATATTGAATGGGGGTGCTGGCTCAAAGGGCCGAATGGCCCACTCTTACATCTATTTTCTATGTTTCTATGTTACACTGTGAAGAACGTGCTTTCTCAGTTGAGACACAGGCTTAGTGAATAACATTATATATTGTGCCTAAAATAAGGGCAAGCTTCTCTTTGTTTGCAATTTAGACTTTGGGAATCTTCCTGGTAGGTGCCTATTGTTTTGATCTTTATAGTATTTGTTAGGTTAGGTAAGGGGGAGGTACACTGGTCACTGAACGTTGCCGTGCAGGTACAGCAGGCACTGAAGAAAGCTAATGGAATATTGGCCTTCATAACAAGAGGATTTCAGTATAGGAGTAGAGAGGTTCTTCTGCAGTTGTATAGGGCTCTGGTCAGACCACATTTGGAGTATTGTGTACTGTTTTGGTCTCCTAATTTGTGGAAGGACATCCTTGTGATTGAGGCAGTGCAGCGTAGGTTCACGAGATTGATCCGTGGGATGGTGGGACTGTCATATGAGGAAAGATTGAAAAGACTAGGCTTGTATTCACTGGAGTTTAGAAGGATGAGGGGGATCTTATAGAAACATATAAAATTATAAAAGGACTGGACAAGCTAGATGCAGGAAAAATGTTCCCAATGTTGGGAGAGTCCAGAACCAGGGGCCACAGTCTTAAAATAAAGGGGAGGCCATTTAAGACTGACGTGAGAAAAAACTTTTTCACCCAGAGAGTTGTGAATTTGTAGAATTCCCTGCCACAGAGGGCAGTGGAGGTCAAATCATTGGATGGATTTAAGAGAGAGTTAGATGGAGCTCTAGGGGCTAGTGAAATCAAGGGATATGGGGAGAAGGCAGGCACGGGTTATTGATTGGGGACGATCAGCCATGATCGCAATGAATGACGGTGCTGGCTCGAAGGGCTGAATGGCCTCCTCCTTCACCTGTTTTCTATGTTTCTATGTTTCAAGTAAAATCATGTTACAGCAGTAGGAATTTTCACCCAGACGCCAGGGCATATAATTTTTGATTACCTGGATAAAAATGCGGCAAAAGAGAATATGTGTGTGAATAGGCTCTGAAACAGAATCAAATTGGAGCTCATAGGAATTTTGTTCTTCGGGAATATTCTTCTCATAGAGAACTACAGAACCAGATGACATAAGTTTAAGGTGATGAATTAAGTAACAGAGTACACTGGTTTAAAGTGAGGGGGAAATAATTTAATAGGAACCTGAGGAGAAAGCATTTTACACAAAGGGTGGTGGGTATATGGAATAAGCTGCTGGAGGAGGTAGTTGAGGCAGGTGCTATCACCAATAAGAGACATTTAGACAGGTACATTGATAGGATAGGTTTAGAGGGTTACAGGCCAAGCATGGGCAGGTGGGACAAGTGTAGATGGGGCAGGTTGGTTAGCATGGGCAAGTTGTGTCAAAGGGCCTGTTTCCACGTATGACTCTAGGACTATTAAGGCTTGCATTTTTGATACATTTTGCTGCATTTAAATGTATTTTTGAGATGACAGAGCAAATAATTACAGTACATCTGACAGCTGACAATATAGGTTTTATTATATATGCATTTCAATATGGGGGAAGATAGGGCCAGGGAATTGTCATCTGCAACTAACGCTTTTCCCATAGCTAGCCTTACACAGAATGACAAATTTCTGTGGCAAATTCAAGGTAGCTTATCATGATCTGATGCTACACATCGGATTCATTCATAATGCTCAAGCATTGCTTTCTGTATTTAACCATAGATCTATAGGTTATACAAATCCCAACTATTATTTCCTTTCCCTGGATGTTCCATGTAATTGCTCTGTCAGACCAAAGAGAATCAAGCAACACATTAGCTGGCGTTTATTGACAGATTTTAGATACATTTCACCAGCAATAGATATTTTTGTTTGTAAATGTAAAGTGGTGCCGACATGGAGCTCAGCGGACAGACAGGCTGAACCAAAACAAATTACCGTGCAACTTTGGGCTTGCACCAAGCTGCAAGGATTATTGTTGTAATATTTATTGTAACTTCTAATATTTCAATCTTTTTGCTCTCTTGTTGGCTATAATTGGTTGGACTATCAGAAACTGGTTTGGGAATTGGAAGATGTTAGTTAGTCAAACAATGCTGTTACTGTGTGACATTTTCTTTTTTGAGCCCATGGATCTCAATAAGCTCTAGCTATTTTTTATGTGTGAAACTAGACAGTAATAATTGGTAGTTGTTTGACTCACTCAGGCATAATGATTAGATTTCTCCCACATATAAGTTGTATCCATGCATGTACATTTTCCAGCAATAATTACTAATTAGTGATCAGTAGTAGTGACCTTGGCTTATCTTTTCCTACTCCTCTTGTGTGCAAAGGTGCTAAAACAATGATAACATCCAAGCTATTGATCCAGCTAAGATAATGATTGGATATTGCACCGCACTGTTCTGTATAATTTAATGCAATGCAAAATGATACACCCGCAAAGATCAGAAAATGAGTGCTATGGAATTTATGGTCAAAGGGTAGAGTTACTTCCTTATAACAACATGGACCCGGGTTTGATTCTGACTAAAGGAGTTGTCCCACTGTGGCGACCTAAGAGTTTAGGAGAGTTTGAAAAAAATGTCATGTTGAAGACCTCCGTCGACTATGTAGAAGACCTCCTTCAACCTCCTTCAACTATGTTGAAGACTAGCTTCGACTTGCTTCGACTAGCTTCAGGAAAATTGGACACTGAATAGTGGAGAGTGAAGATGACCTCTTTCGATCTCCTTTGACCTCCCTTCGACCTCCTGTCGACTGTTGAAGACTATCTATGACTACCTTTGAATACCTTCGACTACCTTCGATTACCTACGAATAACATGCCGACCTACTACGACCTACTTCGACTAAACCTACGAGTAAAAAAAGTATAGATGTTTTCCATGGCGAGCTTTTTATACTCGCGGGCATTTTTCAACATGTTGAAAAATACGCCGCGACCTAGCTGAGGCCACGAGTACACGAGGACTACTCTCGAGCATGAAGGAGAGCTACAAAGATCTCCTAGGACCTCGTGTCGACCATGCTGCGAGTATGAGTCGAGGGCAAACTCGTCTGAACTCATGGATTAGGTCGCCGCAGTGGGACAGCCCCTTAAGTGTGCTGTCTGTACGGAGTTTGTATGTTTTCCCTTTGACTTGGGTTTTCACCGGGAGCTCCAGTTTCCTCCCACACTCCAGACATACAGGTTTAAAAGTTAATTGGCTTGGTAACATTGTAAATTGTCCCGAGTACGTGTGGAGGATATAGTTAGAGTGTGGGGATAGCTGGTCGGCACAGATTCGATGGGCCAAAAGGCCTGTTTCCACGCTGTATCTTGAAACTAAACTAAAAACAAAGTAACAGCATTATTAATAGAGTTTGGATTTTGCCATTAATGTCATGTGCCTTTTCATGCCTTTTTTGATGATTTCAGGAAGAAACCCTTTTCACGATTGAGTGCCTAAATCAGCCTTTTTTGCCGTTGTAACGTAATTTACATGAAAATGTACACCACCGGGGCGAAATCTGGCTGTAAGTGGGTGTTAAGTGGTGATTGGAGAGGGGTGCGTGGGAAAGGGGCCAGTCTTTGCAAACTGGAATCATGCTGTGGGTAGGTGTGAAGTGTTGGTTGTGGTTACCGGCTTGGACATCCGGTGGCGCTGTTGATAGCTGCCTCCACCTTCAGTCCGGTATCTTTTTGTTTTTTTGTTATGTTTGCAGAGTGTTTTTTGTGGGTTTTTTTGTCTTTATGTGAGGGGAAGGGGGTACGGTAAGGGGGATACCGTCGTTCAGTTGCTTCCTGGAGAGGATGCGAGTATTATTCAAGTAGCGTCCTCGCCCCCCTCCTCGTGGCCTACCTACTGGATTGGCGCGGCCTTTCCTGCCGGGACCGACCAGAGCTCCAGCAGCAGCGGCGCAGTGTTGGATACATCGAGGAGCGGACGATGCCTTACCGGGGATCGCCGTTTGGAGCTCCGGAGTACTGGGCCTGCTGCACCGACATCGCGGAGTTCTGCGACTCCACCTGGCTCAGCCTGTGGACTTCGGGAGCCGCAGACTCTGGTGGAAGGTGGCTGACTTGGAGGTCCAGGCCGCTGAGGATGTTCTCCGTCGGGGTTCGGTGTCGGGGTTCCATCGTTCCCGGCGAGAGGGCCTGAGCATCGGGCCACCCGTGGCGGCGACTGTGGGTGCTCGGGAGGCCCCGACCATGGGTGAACAGCTGTGAAGATCAGTGGGGAGGTTGGCTGGACTATGGTACCTTCCTTAACTTTGGTGCTGCTGTGGTGTTGTGATGTGTCGTAGACTTCTGTGTTTTTATTCTTTTTTTTCTTTTGTCTTTAATTATTTATTTTTATGTTACATGACTGTAAGGAAAATCCATTTGGTTGTCTCTTGTGAGATAATGACAATAAAGTGAATACAATACAATTAAGTTTCTGTTTATCGAAACTGTAGAACTGTAGAACTGTTCAGGTCGTTGGTCAGCTGACGATTGTCCAAGGAGCGGGGGGGTTTCCTCTTATAGCTTGTGATTTCTTGCAAGCCCTTCCACACTGAAGAAGATTCATTTGCTGATAACTTGCTCCTCAACTTCTCAGAGTACCTTTCCTTGGCAGCAATGATTTCTCTTCTTTGCTTGTACTTGGCCTGCCTGTGGAGGTCTGCATCCCTGCACCTGTAGGATCTACCCCTGCAAGCGTCAAAATGCCTAATGTCAAGCCAACGCCTTATAAAAAAGTGAACGATTTGGTGAGAGTGTATGGGAGTGATATATTCTCTACAGACAACTGTGTGCTGTTTTGCAACGCATGTGAGAAAGCAGTGAATCATGAGAAAAAAATATTTCATCTCCATGCATGTACAGACAGCTAAACAAAAGTTGGCGGCAAAGAAACAGAAGGTAGGAAATATGCAAGCTTGTCTCCTCACAACATTTACTGCTGGCTCCAATTGCAAATCTGAGTTTTCCAGTGATCTGTGCAATGCATTCGTTGGTGCTGGAATTCCACTGTGGAAATTGGAAAACAAATCTCTCAGAGGTTTTTTTAGGGAAATACACAGAGGAACATACACCAAGCGAGTCATCATTAGGGAAAAATTATGTTGACAGGAACTTCAACATTGTTGTTCAGAAAATTAGAGATGAAGTTGCATGCAACAAAATATGGATCTCAATAGACAAGAAAACTGATGCTGTGGGGAGATATGTTGTCAATGTGGTCATTGGTACACTGGAGGCAGGTCAACCATCAAAGGAGTATTTCTTGACATCGGAAGTATTGGAGGGCAAAGAGCTGAACTATTGCTCAGTTGTTTACATCTTCACTTGCTGTACTTTGTACTTAAAGTTCCTGGCGATATAGGTGAAGACATGCAAGGAAAATGTGAGGGTGATTTTAGCTAACAATGATCTTGAAGAAATACAAAACATAGCTAAAGTTCTCAAATGTAGTGGTAATGCACAAAATATCGACATGAATGTAGAGTTTGTAGCTTGTTTCAGGTATGCACCAGTGACCTTTTTATGCCTTTTTTGTCAATAAATGCCTTTTTTGTGCCTTTTTTGTAATTTTATTATGCCTTTTTGCCTGCCTATTTCAGAGATTTTTAGCGCCTAAAAATCTAACACCTGGCTCTAGTTATTAAGATATACAATGTTCTGTTGATCCACCTGGCATGAAGTTGTTAATGCGTAAGAATTACTGCCATTCAGCAACATTGAACTAATGTGAACAGGTAACTGATGGTCGTAATAGACTTGGTGGGCTGAAGGGCCTCTTTGCATTATCTTTCAATAAATCAATCAAACAATTGTATTGTAATCAAACAGGTGAACAGTAAATCACAATCATGAATTCCCACTGACAGCATGCCAAGAAGGAAAAAGCACCCTTTTTACAATTCACTTTTAAAATACTTTATGAAGTATTTATGCACCTGCAAGATGGCACTGGAGCATGGCGACTCTTTGCTTGCTCTTCCCAGAGAAAGATCTACTATCATCCGATACAATTGCTTTATTCCTTTAAAATCAGTTCTGTCTGTAAATTATATTCTGCACTCTGTATCTTCCTCTTTGCTCTCTATTGCACTTGAGTTTGATTTGATTGTATTTATATATGGTATATCTGATCAGTTTGGATAGCATGCAAAACAAAGCTTTACACTGTACCTCAGTACATGACAATAATCAACCTAAACGTATTATGTTAAGATTAGAGTGTAAAAGTATAGTTGAGCTAGATGTTGAAATACTATAGGTAAGTGTTATTAATTAACATACAAAGTAGAACAGGGTCCTCCATAGCTGAATAAGACTGATGCAGTGCTATAATCCATTGTGATCACAGTTCTCATATATAACACAATAAGAAAAAAACATCAATAAATTTAAAATATATATTAGAGCATATTTATGTGAATAAATTACACTCAATATACTTGAAATCTGTTACTTGATCTTGAAACTTTGCTAAATACTAATTATTGCTCATCATACCAAATAACTCAGGCAATATAGCAAAAGGTTTTAAAGGGTTTTCATGGAGATCCTAGTTTGTGAAAAGGTTAAGCTCACTCCCATTCCAGTTTAATCTTTGGAGAAGTTTGCAAGCCTGTGTGTGTGTGTATATACACACACACATATATATATATATATATATATATATATATATATATATATGTATATACATATATATATATATATATACATATATATATATATATATATATAACAAGGCAATCACAATAAATGTTAATAACTTTCTCATTAATACTTGGGCAACATTCAAGCTAAACTAGCTCTTTCGGTCAGTGTTTGAAAATACAATCCCTTGTGCTTTTCTACATTTTTGGGAGAAGGGCGGTTCCACCATCCCTTTTTCTCCACAGATGCTGCTTGACTAATGAATTATTCCAGCAGATTACCTTTTGCTTCAGATTTCAGCATCTGCAGTCTCCTGCATTTGCATAGTGCACATATTCATTTCAATCCCAATGAACAACTGAAACAGTAAGATAAGTGGATAATTTAAGGTCTTTTTCTTTTGTTGATAGAGGAAAGATTAACCATGACGAGGAAAGAAAGCCTTTGATGGAACTGAAGTTTAGTTTAATTCTCAGTCCCACACCCCTACTTCCACCTCGGACCGACACCCCCCTCCTCCAATCATCGTGTTGAATCATCATGTCCTGCCCCCCATTGCTTGCAGAACAACGTCCAATCGGCGCTCTCGATCAGCAGTCCTACCCCCACTGTCTCACGGAAAGCGGCGATTTCACTGGGTTTTAAAATCCGGATTACAAAATATTGGAGGGGGATCGTCCCCCACCTCTCAAAACAGAGGGGGGGAGGTGTCCCCTCTGGCCCCCCCGGGATTTCCGCCATTGGTCCAAGGGTCACCAATGGGGTAGGTGGAAGTTCAGGTCTGCTCTCTGTTTGTGGTAGGAAGATTCAGTTGCCTGATAACAGAGAAGCCCATGAGGCAAATGGAAAAGAAACATTCTGCTAATTGGAGTCACCAGCTGCCTAGTTAATGAATTGGCAATGTTTGTTTTCATTCCATTCCACCCATTTGCCAGGTAACCATGATGATGAGCCAAGAATCCACACACCACAATTTTGTTTGCGCAAAATGAAAAAGCTGCCGATCACATCCCATACTGGTTTGGTACTGAACATCATCAACTTCGCCATCTCTGGATATATTGTGGCCACTAAAAGGTTAGTGTAATTGCCTTGTTAAATGGACATCTGAAAGAAAGCATATCCTTCTTCATCCCAGCTGTTGTGCAGTCATATTGTGTGAACTCGAGCCTCCTAACTTTGATGTGGGAATACTGCAAGCCAAGATACTTTGCAATTTGCAATATTGTGTGGCGAGACCTATTCTGCAGTTGGAGTCTGACTGCAGTTAAGTTAATTTAATGCATGAAAAACATTTTATATATAATTAACATGCAAGGCCGAAAAGGGTCCTCCACAGATGAATACGATTCAGACGCAGTGCTGAAAACAGTTAAAATAAACTCACAAGAGAACGATTTCAGGGAAATTTTCTCACTAGTTTCTAAACATTTTCAAACAACACTATTTAAATAATATTATCAAAATATGCAATGTTTGCTTGATACCTATTATTACAACCATGTATTATGAGCTACTAGCAGCTCAGCTTTCTATCAACATGGATTTGGGGTTAAATTCCCCATAGATTTTCCAATGCAAGAAGATTCTTTCATGTTTCTACATTCTGAATTTTGCTGTTCTAACAAAATTCCATTGACTTAAAATGTTAACACTGTTTCCCTCTCCTTAAAAAGCAAATATAAGCTAAAGTTACTAAGTTTTCCTTGTATTTTATAATCTATCTTCAAATTTTCACCAGCTGAAATATTTTGCTTTTGTATCCGTGTCCATTTGAATAACTGGGGTTCACCCAAAATGGCATTTGACATTACTGGAATTTTCTAACCAAAATTGCTAATCTGTTAAAGGATTTGTGTAGAAATTTAGAAACGTGCAGATTTTTTTCCCTGAATCTCTTATGTGTAATCCATAACAGAATGATTTTTCCTTGCACTATTTTTACATCTAAAACTACTAGGCATTTGAAGAATCTAAACTCAATTATTTAAATAGCTTACAATCTATTATCATACTGCACATACTAGATTATCGTGAAAAGCAATCAGGGTTGCTGATGTCCTCCCGAGGAAGGGAACCCCCTCCACTTTATCTGATAGGCTTCTCTGCATCTCCAAGACCAACAACAATGTGCTTCATAAGGTCATAATGTGTGTTCTAACTGCTCTCTAAAATGGCCTAGCAAGATCATCAGTTCAAGGGTAATGAAGGAACACAATAGGGGTTGCCCTATTCACATCTAATGAATGTATAATCTCTGTTGAATGAATCCTGAACACAAGAACGCATACTTAAAATTGAAATCAAGCCATTTAGGAGTGAAATTTAGAGCTCCTTACAAAAAGTTGTGGAAACTGGGTTCAGTCAACATTTTCAAGACTGAATTAAAGTATCAAGATATCTGGGTATAAATGTTAAATGCAGATAGTTATTTATCATAAGTAGAGCTGAATAAATTTGATGGGCTGAGTGGACTACATTTGGCTTTATGTTCCCCATGGTATGCGAGAGATAATGAAATTCTGTAAATGCTGACTGTGCCCAAGAGTTTTCTTTCTTAGACAGTGCCTTATGATTTACAATTACTTGCTTTCATCCTAAGGTGGCTATTGAGTTAGGAACTACAAACTGTTCTCTCGATAGGGCAATAGGTGGTCTGATAGACCAGGGTGGTGGATGTACAGAACACACTGCCAGATGATGTAGATGAGGCCGGGACTATCCCAACATTTAAGAGGCAGTTAGACAGGTACATGGATAGGACAGGTATCGAGGGATATGGACCAAATGTCAGCAGGTGGACTAGTGTAGCCGGGACATGTTGGCTGGTGTGGGCAAGTTGGGCCGAAGGGCCTGTTTCCACACTGTATCACTCTGTGACCAGGTATAGTTTGTGTAGGAGTGCATGACGCTTACACAAGGCTTCTGTGGGCTCCAATTTCATGGCCTCGAGGTTCTCCATCCATGCTCTTTCTCTGTAGAAAGGAACTGCAGATTCTGGTTTAAACCGAAGATAGACACTAAATGCTGAAGAGATGCTGCCTGTCCCGCTGAATTACTCCAGCATTGTGTGTCTATCTTCATGCTCTTTTTCTGCTTTGTGTGGTCAAGGGCCAGATATTCTCGGGAGACAATGGGATGTTACACATCTTCAGGGTAGCTTGGACCACATCTTTGAATGCTTTTCTCTGTCTGCTGATATCTGTTTCAGGAGTCTAATGGCAGCCATGCAAACATAGCTGTCGGTCGAATCAGGACCTTATTTGTAGGAGATGAAGAAGCTGTTATTGATTCACTTTTCCTTCGGAGGATTTGGAGGATTTTGTGGAAACGGTATTTCAGTTTGTTATTTTCAGGTTATAGTATTTTTCCAGTTCCATGTGTTGGCTGGTTTAGATAGTTTAGGTGTCAGCAGCCGATTGTGCAGAAAGTTATTGTGCAACACAGTGTAATAACAAAGACCAAAAGGGAGAAAGAGTGAAAATTGAGCTTGGAGATCCAAGTGTAAACACAGTCTTGCTCGGGCTAATTTGTTTTGAAACACTCAGTTTAGGATGTCCCATGATACCATCCAAAGAATACAAGTTAGTTATTCCAACATCTCAGCCAGTAACATTCTATCAACCCTAAAAGACATTTGGACAGGTACAAGGATAGAAAGATTTAGAGGATCATGGGCCAAACGGGAGCAGGTGGGACTAGTGCCAAAGGGCATGTTTCTGTACTGTATGAAGCTATGACTCGAAACACCACACCTGAAAAAGTATATCTACTATAACTTACTTTTTGAGACAGGAGTATAAAAAGGCACCCAATATTAGTAGTTCTCACAATGGACCAAAGTGTTTTGAATTCATAGTCACATGGAGGGAAAATTCCTTGCAATCTGTCAAGTGTCATTTATTTCTGTGATTGTCGTGCTGACTCTGTGAAATTCCATTTTTTCATTTGGAAAGTAAGTGTTAAGAGCGAGTTGGACTTGTCACATAGTATTCAAACCATCATTGCATCTTTAATGGAGAGTGGCATATGTTATATACCGGGCCCCACACTCTCCATATCATTAGTTTTCTGCTGCAGCCCTGTGGTTGTAGAGCCCCCCCATGGTGACTGCTCAGCTTCCAAACTCCGACAACATAACTCCTACAAACAGACCACTCACTCATTATAAAGCTGCTCCATTCCAATCCAGGACATTACTAGATCTCATGTACAATTTGATTCACTTCAAGGACACAAAAATTGCAGTAATTCGCCACCCATTGTAAAGTTCGTAAGCAATAAGTGAATATAAATAGCTGAGAACAGCAAATTGGAAAAGTCTCAAAGCACAAAGAAAGCAACATTCTTACGTAACAACTGATTGCATAAGTTTATTGTTTTTTTTAAACATTGCAACCTCACAAATTCTGTCTCTTAACTCAAATATTCTTAGCTTTATTACTGAGAGTAAATAGCAATACAGGGTAAATTGTGTAGTGTTTATTTCTAACACAACTTCAGTTGTTCAATGCACAACAGTGTATTACAAGAGGAATGGACTGGCAGTCTGCTGCTCTTGGCTGGATTTGAATGACTTACCATTTACATGAAATAACAGGTGATATTGGTTTTACACCCCACCTGCTTTCTTCACCAGTGACCAAATTATTCCCAAATGTTATGACTTTTAATCTGCTGGCCTCATTAATCAGTTGAGTAAAAGACAGATGGTAGTTGACGATTCTTCCAAAATAAGTCAAAGTATAAAATAGTGCACTGCTCTATAAAGTAATATAAGTGATTTTCAATGCTGGCTAAGGATTGCGGATTTGCCCGAGGCTATTCCAGACTGTTTGCAAACTTGGTGCTATTTTAGATTTGAGAAGAGTTTTCGATTAGATGTCCACATTTTCACCAAAATATATTTTTTCTTTCTTTTTCTCCTGCCATAACTGATCTAGCCATGCCTTTGTTACTTCAAGTCATTTCCCAATGGACTCCAGGACTGTCTTCCTCAGCCCCTATCTCAGAAAGCTTGAAATTATCCAAAACTCTATCTTCGATCCCCTAACTAGCAACACCTTGTTTATCCACATGCTCCTTGACTTCCAATAGGTCTTGATTAGTCTGAAGAATTGTCTCGAAGCAGAACAGCACCTATCCATGTTCTCTGCCTGACCTGCTGAGTTACTCCAGCACTTTTTGTCCTTTTGGTTAGACCAGCATCTGCAGTTCCTTGTTTCTACATCTTCATTAAAACAGGTTATGATTTCAAAATTCTCACTGCTGTTCTCAAATGCCTTTATGATCTGCCTCTCTTTATCTTCTGTAAACTTTTCAAGACCTAAATTTTAACACAAAATCTAGGCTCCTCAAATTTTAGTCATAAGAAGGCTTGACTTTAATAGCATCAACACTGGAGCACACCAAGAGCTGCTTGCTGATTGTAGTTTTACCAGCAAGTGACTTAGCAAATAAATTTGTCCCCCCTCACCCCCACTGCAGCACCAAAGATCCATGAATTCAGTTAATGGAAAAAGAATAACATCTCGTACTTCTGCTCTCAAGCCATTAAACTCTGTAATTTCTTCCCAAAATCTCTCCTTCCTTTGTCAAGATGCTCCTTAAAACCTAACAGTTTGAGCACACTTTAGATCCCTGGTGCTTTGTTTCACAACACTCAGCTGAAACACTTTGTTTGGTTTAGTTGAGTTTATTGTCACAGGTACCAAGGTACAGTGAAAATATTTTGTTGCTTGCCAACCAGTCAGTGGAAAGTCAATACATGATTACAATCAAGCAATCCACAGTGCACAGATGCATGATAAAGGGAATAATGCAAATAACATTTAGTGCAAGATATAGTCCAGTAAAGTCCGATTAAAGATATTCTGAGGGTCTCCAATCAGTTAGATAGAAGCTCAGGAATGCTTAGTTGTTGGTAGGATGTTCAGTTGCCTGATAACAGCTGGGAAGAAACTGCTGAGTGGTTTTACTACATTAAAACTTGTTTGCTGCGTTATGGGTTCAAATCCCACTCTTGAATTGGGTTATATAATTACTCTGATGTAGAATTATAGGTATGCTGCACTGTCAGAGTCTGTCTTTCAGATGAATAGTTAAACAAGATATTAATTTTCCCAGGTGGATGTAAAAGATTCATGATATTATTCCGGAGGAGAGCAAGGGTGTAATCCCTGATGCCCTGGCCAATATTCATCTATCACTGCGCATAACTAAGAACAGCTAATCTGGGCATTACCACATTGCTGTTTGCGGGAAATTGCATTATGTGAAGGCTATTTTTTTTTTAAGTAATTCATTAGCTTTAAAACATTTACATATTTCATGGTTACGAAAGGCAGCATATAAATGTAACTATTTTTTTTAAACTTTTCAATCATTGTACCAGTGCATAATGTCTGGTTTAGGGCTGTGTATGCACATGTGTGTATACTGGATAGGAATTTAATCAACATACATGCTAATTATATAGCAACTAATTCAGAGCAATTGAAGCCTTCATTAAATCATTTGAATGATTTTCCATAATTTCATGCAACGGTTTAAGATTGTGCTGATTCTCTATGCTAAGGCTGGCTGCCGTTCAAGATTTTTTTTTAAAGGAAATCAGAATGGAAGTTTGAAACTCTACGTCAGCTGACCTTTTTATAAATTGTCAGCAACACAGATGTTAATGTAATTGGGTAGCCAGGGAGCAGAATAAATTTTTATCCACTCTGTTCAGTGATTCTTATCACACATCTATATATCTTTGAACAAAATACAGAGGAATATGCTAACTGAATATATATTTATGAATATTACTGTGCAAAATAGAGGTCTATAATGGAATCTTTATAATTATAGATTGCCCTTGTGCACATCAGCAGTGCTGACATTGACAGCAGTAATGCAAGCTGTAATTATGCTGTAAATCAGTGCAAACAATAGTGGAACAAGTTGATTGTAGACTGCCAGAAATTTTCTGGAATCCATTTATTATCCCAAGTTGGACAGTATCTGCAATTTAACTGCTTTTTGTTGCTCCCGAAGATGAGGAAAAGTAATATTACAGATATTTCTGCTTTCCACCTTGGCACTGTACAGGATTACAGGAGGCAGGATACCAGCAAGGATTTTCTCTACCAGTGCACAAGATCTGTAAATGGATCCACATTCCACAGTATTGTTTTATGCCTCCTCTCAAGAACTCAGTCTGTTCAATGTCATTCAGGTGATATATGGTGTCACAATGGTGTTACTGAACTTGAACATCTCAAAGGCCTGGATTAATAATTAGGAGAACTTGAGTTCTTCTCACTATAGTTTGATAACCTGGTTTGTTATGTCCTCTTCAGGTTGAAACTCTGAATGGAGATTTGACCTCAGTCATATGACAACAAATACGACCATGAGACATAACAGCATAATTAGTCCATTTGGCCCACCAAACCTACTCCACCATTCATCTCCTTCACTCCTTAGATGCTGCTGCACCCGCTGAGTTTCTCCAGCTTTTTGTGTAATCCACCATTCAATCATGGCTGATCTATATTTCTCTCTCAACCACAATTTCTAGCCTTCTCCCCGTAATCTTTGATTCCCTTACTAATCAAGAACCTATAAATCTCCGCTTTAAAAATACCTAATGCCTTGGCCTCCATAACCGTCTGTGGCACTGATTTCCACAGATTAATCACCCTCTGGCTGAAGAAATTGCTGTTTATCTCCATTCCAAAGGTACTATACATCCTTTTATTCTGAGGCTATGCCCTCTGGTTCTAGACTCTCCCATTATTATAAACATCCTCTCCCACCCACTCTACCTAGGCCTTTCATTATTTGTTCAAATGGTCAGTTACAGAGGGAAGACAGGAGAATGGGGTTGAGAGGAAAACATAGATCTGCCATGATCGAATGGCAGTGCATACTTGATAGATGATTGGTCGAATTCTGCCCCTATGACTGATCGTCTTATGTACCCAGTTTTGGAAATGGAGTTCAATGTGCAGCTGCTACTACTCTGCTCATTTAGCACATGCACACAAGGAAACCATTCCTAATTCCTTACTTTCCCTTTCAGGACAATGTGATAAATAATAAATACCAGCCATGCTGATAATGTTCATGTCCTGGGAATGATTCTTGTCAAAAAGCTATTTTTTTCTTGTATCATGTCCATTTTTATCCTTCTGATTCTTTGACATGGCTCTGTCCATTTTGTCTTTGCATAGCTCAGGCAATTTTGCATTCACTGTATTAGATACCATTTCTGTTTCTATAATCTAATTCTAGGTGAGAAATTGCTTATTTTTATACAGAACGTAAGATGCAAAAATAATGTTTGGCTTTCACTGAGCTGCTGAGTCTCTGAGGAACATTGAATGTTCGTGAGTTGGACTGGGTTCCATTATGCGTGATTGATTCAGAAGAATTATAAGTCAAGCATTGAAATCAAAAGAGTAACCTATTTACACTTCTTTCACTTTTGATCTCAGGTTTTAACAAGCACCCTGAGAATTAAAAGAATATTATTAGAATTCTTACTATTGCTAGAAAATGGAATGAGGCAGATGGAGCAAAACTTTACCTTGTCTCCCATTACATAATGACAACAATCTAACTATTTTCTTTTAATTAAAAACGGACTGGTCAAGCAGAAAAAAATGGGCCCTTATGAAAATACATCCGCTCTACCCCACAAAACATTAGGCCTTTCTTTTTCAGAGCTTCACTGATTTTTCCCCATACTTATTCATGGTTCTTTCAGACTCACCTCAGTATGTTTATCAGGTTCAGAAGAGGCAATAGACTATGAACAAATGAGATTAAATTCATTTTTATTTGAGATTTTATGTGAATCAAACCAATGATGCTCTAAAAGAATAGCATCTTGAATAACAGAAGCAGGAATAAATGAACCTGGAAGATTTCATGAAAATGCCTTTCTGATATTGTGATATCATCGCACTGCAACCCCGGCCATCCTGCTTCTCCGCAATTTTTTTAAAATTATGAAATATTCATCTGTGAATGAGCACTTTTTGATATGTACCCTTTCAAAGCAGAAATAGGTCATTTTCTACTCAATCTGCTGCAGCCTGCCGAGTTGCAATTACTTGGCAGTTGCTCAAGTGGTGCTTGTTAAGAGAAATTTTGCCAGAATTGGTGATAACCATTTTCTGTTTGCATCTGCTGCATTGATTGCATCAGTACTTGAAATCCTTCCATTGGCAAAACCTTATTTATCTTGCCTTATCCTGTCAAAGCAAAGTACTTATGTTATTGTCCCAAATTTTCACAATTTAATAACCATGTCGTACCAGATTTTTAAAATAAATATTTGAAAGCTCAATAACTTATTTTGAATCCATTAATAAAACCCCCTGAAGATATAATTGAATGTGGAAAGAGAAATTAATATAGGCAATAGCTGAAGGGTGGCAGATTGAATATTTTGAAACACAAATCAGTACAAAGACAATAAAATCCAGTAGACACAAAATGCTGGAGTAACTCAGCGGGCAGGCAGCGTCTCTGGAGAGAAGGAATGGGTGATGTTTCGGGTCGAGACCCTTCCCTCCAAAGATGCTGCCTGTCCCACTGAGTTACTCCAGCATTTTGTGTCTACCTTTGATTTAAACCAGCATCTGCAGTTCTTTCCGACAAATAAAATCCAGTAATTGTTTTGATCATACATGAAAAGGTAAATAATTGAAAGTGAACTCTCTTCTGATACTGCCTCAGATTGAAACAAGTCATTCCCAACCCAGCTTTCTGACTGACCCAAAATAGCTTCTAATAATATATCCACTCTATTAAAGTGAAGAAGAAGTCTGAAGAAGTCTCAACCCGAAACGTCGCCTATCTCCTTCGTTCCTTAGATGCTGCACCCGCTGAGTTTCTCCAGCTTTTTGTGTAACCCCCTATCCACTCTATTAATTTATCTGTACAGTTACACCCAGTAACATTGCCAGATCACATGATATGCTGAAAATCTCATCCATGTTTTTTTATCTCTCCGTCATGATTCCTCTTCAGCTTTTCTCTTGACACCTTGAAATCATCCAGTACTTTAGACCCCATTGCATTACTTGCACCAAAAAGTCATCCAATACCCTTGCTTATTTATGTAATCAGTTTATGATCCCCCAATGGTTCAATTTTTAAAATCTCATTCTTGTTTTCAAATACCGCCATGGCCTCAGCTTCATCGCAATAACCCCCATCCAGTTGTCAGCCTCCTAAGAAATGTTCCATTTCCAGATGCGTGAATTCCCAACTGTAACTGATTAAACATTACTATACCTTCTTGAATTCCTTCCTTTTATCTCATAATCTCTTTACCTCTCTTCTTTTGTGACATGTGTGGTTCATCCAAATATCTCCATATAATTTGAGGTTTGAACTTGAGAGGCCTCAGTAAAGAAATGGAGCAGAAGGTGGTGGTAAGATAATGTAAGGTCTCTATAACCTTTCACTTTCATCTTAGTACAGTTGGAATGGCTGTTAGGGCAATGGTATGCTCCCCCTGGAGGATATGGAAAAACAAGGAATTTTCCAGAGTCCCAGGGAGTGTGTCCAGCTGCTTCTCTCGACAGACTGCTTGAAGGAATTCGAACTGGAGCGGGATCCTTTGGGATCATCCAGGATGTTGACTGTATCATAGGTTGGAGTTTCAAAGAGGTGATCACACCTAGGCAGAAAGAAGCTGGGTGGCCACCAGGAAAGATAAAGAGAATGGGCAGAGAGTACAGAAATTCCCTGTAGCCATTCCCTCAAACACAAGCATGCTATTTTGGATATTGTTTGGGTGGGTATGCATTCAATAGAAAGCAATAGTGCCAATAGAAATAAGGAGGGTAAAAGGGGAGGGGGGAGGGGGGCATGAGATAGGGTTGGCAGGGACGATGAAAGAGAATACGTGGAGATTTTATGTATGTTAAGGGAAAAAAACTTACAGGGGAGAGAATAGGGTTCCTCAAAGACCAAATTCAACATCATGCATGGAACCATTGGAGATGGGCAAGTTCCTTAATAAATATTTCTCCTCTATAATACTCAGAAAAATTAATAAGGATGTCTTGGGCATAGTCTGCATTACAGTACAGGAAGTGCTGGATGTCTTAAAACATACGAGGTCAGATAAATCCCAGGGGCGTGATCAGGTATATCCAAGAACACTGTGGGAAGCTAGAGAAAAAATTTTGGGAAACCTGGCCGAAATATTTGCATCATTGTTGGCCCCAGGAGAGGTGCCAGAAGACTGGAGCATGGCTAATGTTGTGTCATAATTTAAGAAAGGCTGCAAAGGAAAAAGAACTAGCAATTATAGAACAGCAAGCCTATCATCTGCCGCAGGCAAATTATAGGAGGGATAAGATTTACATATATTTGGAAATACGGGGGTTGATTAGAGGTAGTTAGCACAGCCTTGTGTGTGGGAGATCTCACGAAATTAAGTGAGTTTTTTTGAAGTAACCAAAATGGCGTATGGGGACAGGATACTTCATGTAGCCTAGATGAACTCCAACAACGTCTTTGATA
Source organism: Raja brachyura (assembly GCA_963514005.1). Next base: position 46,119,571 of record OY740781.1, on the reverse strand, counting down.
AGGTTCTGCATGGAAGGTTAGATTGCACAGGATCTAAGGAGAGGCAACTAATAGGATATGTAATTGGCCTGTTGATAGGATGCAGAGGATGATTGTGTAAGATAATTTTTCAGGCTCCATGCCTGTGACTGGAGGTGCATCTTAGGGGTCAATGCCATGCTCATTGTTGTTTGTCATCTACAGTATATCAGTGTTTTGGATGAGAAGGTACAAGGCATGATTGGTAAGCTTGCATCCAACGCTAAAATCACAGACAGTGAAACAGACTATCAAGAACAGCTGGGTAAGTGGGTTGAAGAATGGCAATTTTAATTCAGATAAGTGCAATGTGTTGTCTTTTAGGAACTCAAACAGGTGAATGGTATGGGCCTGGAAAGTGTTGTGGAACAGAGGGACCTCAGATTATAAATGCATGATTCCCTGAAATTGTCAGGGTGGTGAAGAGGGCTTTTGGCATGCTGACCTTCAAGGCATTGAGTATAGGAGTTGGGATGTAATGTTGCAGTTGTATACGGCATTGGTGAAATACATTTGAAGTATTGTGCACAGTTCTGCTGCAGGAAAGACATCATTAAGCTGGAAAGAGGGACAATCTTTTCACCCAAAGGATGGTGGTTGTATGGAATAGAAACATAGAAAATAAGTGCAGAAGTAGGCCATTCGGCCCTTCGAACCTGCACCACCATTCAATATGATCATGGCTGATCATCCAACTCAGTATCCTGTACCTGCCTTCTCTCCATACCCCCCCGATCCCTTTAGCCACAAGGGTCACATCTAACTCCCTCTCCTAGAACTGATCCTGGAGGAATACCAATGGTCCAGATGTACAGCCAGAACACCCTTCCACCACAACCCTCTGCCTTTAGATTCAGTTCAGAATCCAAAATACCAAAGCCACTGTGGACTATGCACCTACCAGACCTACTAACTACCTACCAGAGCAGGTAGTTATTGCAGGTGTTATAACTGCATTTAAAAGACACCGGATAGGTGCATGGATAGGAAAGGTTTTGATTAATATGGGCCAAATACAGGCAAATGGGACTAACTTAGGTGAGGCATCTTGGCTGCCATGAACAAGTTCAACAGAAGGGCATGTTTCCCTGCTGCATGAACCTATGACTAAAAGATTTACAAGAATGTTGCCTAGTTGTCGCAAGAGACTGAATTATTGGACCGAGAGAGGTTGAGCAGGCTATTATAGCCTGCCGAAACGTCACCCATTCCTTCTCTCCAGAGATACTGCTTGTCCCACTGAGTCACTCCAGCATTTTGTGTCTATCTTCGATTTAAACCAGCATCTGCAGTTCTTCCCTTCACATTTTTTCCTTGGAGTGTAGGAGATTGAGGGAGTGATTGTACAAGGCACAAAAAAATCATGAGGGGAATAGATGGTGTGAATGCAAACTCAAGGGCACAGGTGATGAGGGGAAAGATTTAATAGGAATCTGAGGGGCAACTTTTCACACAGTGGGTGGTGGATATATGGAACAAGCTGACAGAGGAGGTAGTTGAGGCAGGTGCAATAACAATATTTAAAAGACATTTGGACAGCATATGGATAGGAAGAGTTTAGAGGGATATGGATCTAATTCTCTTTGATACTGTTAGATGCCTTGAGGTATTTTACTGCAATGATGTTATAGGTACCATGCAGAGCGATTGTAATTGTGGTAATGCATTGCTCTTTAACCTGTTGTCAAGAGGCAATTTTGAATCAAAACTCTGCAACTCACCAACATGCTTTCAACAATTAAATAGCCAATGGGGGGGGGGAAGGGCTCCAGGAACCTATACACACACTCAAAGATGGAATTGCCTTGGATATGCTTATCAACCACAAACTGAAGAATTTGTAACTGTGCAAGGAAACCTGCCATCATGAATACACCACAATTGCAAAAGACAGTGTTCAGTCAATTCAATTCATTTATGGTTTCACCAAGAAATGGCAGAGAGTAATTGATACAATAAAAGTGCTGAAAACAAATAGGTTGCAATGCTGAAGACTTGATCTTCAGAACCAGCTGCGTGGCTAACTAAGGTGGTTCAGTACAGTTACAAATTTTGCGTCTATCCAAGAGTGCGGGAAATCACCTAGATGTACCCTGTTCATAAAATTGGTCTACTCTCAATTGCCAGCAAAGACTCTTTCCAGCGTATATGTTGCTGGAGAGGTAATTTCCATCACAGTTTGACCTTGAGATGTTGGTGCTGGGTTTTGATTATTACTGCTTTTGCCATTGCAAACTCAAAAAAAAATGAAAAGGGTTGTTTTAAAAGGTTGCGTTTGTGATACCAAATGCATCTTGAAAAAAATAAAGTTTAATGAGCTGCATTGCAAATATTAGCAGTAGCATTTGCAATAACTTTTTTTTCCCTGCATGGGAAGTTTTCGTCATCCTCAATCGTCTCTTCTTTTTCCAATGTGCAATTCTTAAAAACTCAGGAAATTATTACTTTCTCATTCACTTAACTCTCTTATTTGCTGATGTCTTGGCCCTATAATTAGACTTGTTATTATTTTAACAGCAACATAATCATTACAACATTTAGGAACTTCTCTGTATTTCCAATGGTAACAAATACATTCACATCACAATGCATCAGCTGTCCAAATATTCCTTTGAAAAAATATGAACTGTGAAGTGAAAAGTGTGGGCTTGCAAATTTACCAAGAGTTTCAAGTTGCCAGCATGGCTTCATAAATAGCAAAACTCATTGCAGTAATAAAAAGTAGCAACATAAAAGTGTGCCCATAAAAAAGATTCAATCTTTTGAAAGGTACAGTTCATCTGTAGTTATTAGAGAATTATTCAACCAATAATTCTACAACTGCACCAAGGTTGTGTGAATTTTCAGAGCTCACATTCCTCCCTTCTCCACAAACAGTTGTCTGTATAACTGATGTATATTACATCAATTCTAAAGGGAGAATATGGTTCTAAGAATTCAGGCAATAAATGTGGCTACGGTTTTAGAAATATTGGCTGAATGATGCTCCAATAACTCTGGATACACTGTACCTGAATATTTGTCTGAGCCTCTTCAATATAAATTCAGCAGAGAAACGTGCTATGACAGTAGCATTTCTAATCAAAGATATTAGTTTCAACAATGAGCATAATAAAGGTTGCTTTAATGAGTCTCTCAATTTTCAGGTTTTAAAAAGCCAGCTGTAGTCTGCTTGAATTGGTTTCTTTTAAAGGTCCATATTATCAATCCATTACCTGGCATGGCAAGATTAATTGGAACTTCCCAGGCCTATTTATTTTGTTTTGCAATCCATCTTCCTGTACAGATTACTTTTGTTGTTTTGTCAATTTTTATGTGAGATGAGTTTTGATTGACTGAAATGGCCATTTGTTGAGACACCGTGAATCTGACAGACATAATATAATCTCATTATACTGGATGGCAAAGGTAACTGACTGATACAATAATTCATGGTTAATGACCTTCATGATGTTCATCAACCTTACTTTGCCACCTAATTGTGTGATGATGGAACTAAATTGGCAATATTTGCAAAATAGGACCTCTCTCTTATTTATTGTTCATAATAAGCTTAATGAGCGTAAAATGAACTTAAAATAATAACTGTTGTAATATGATATTTTCTGCTATAAACCATTAGCTTATTCGTCATCAAAGATACTGCAATTAGTTGATTAAAGGTCAGGCTCATTATAAGTGTTTCCTGGTGTGTGGAAACTTTACAATTTTGATTTGCCCTGTGAAAACCTGTTTGCTTTACTGAAGAGCCCATACTGTGTGTGTGATGTGCACTGTTTTAATGTCTTCAATATTTGGCTTAAAATTGTCTGAAATTATAGCACACATAATGGCTGAAGAGTTGAAAAGACAGGATTCAAAGTAAATAGATAATTCTTTGGATAGAGTGTCTTTGAACTTCCCTTCATGGACGATGCCTCTTTTATGCTTCTATGCCGTCAGGTTCCCTTGTGTGTTGCAATGCAAAAGATGTGACAAAAAAGGACGTCACATTACAAACTCACAACCGTAGTTGACTCACATTGCAATTGTGGGATAATCTACTTTCCATCTATTAGTGCCAACTTGAAAATTTCTTTGACAAGGTACAATGTGCTCTGGCAAGGTTAAATCAGAATTAGGACCGACATTTGACTCTGTAGCGATTTAAGATGAACTTGACAACTTTTCATTGTATGCTCTAAAATGTGTTTTACAAACTACAAAACAATTTAGATTTTATTTTGAAGTCACGTGAGTGACTACGTGAAGAGCCTGCCAGCCCACATGCGCAACAATTTGTCGATGCATGGCACGAGAATCGGAGCAGTTCAAAACTGCTCCGACAGGTAAGGGGAAATTTTCTTTCAGGAATGGGCCGCTGCTCCGAAAATAGGGGCAGCGGGCCCGGAGAAGCTGGACAGCTTCTGCAGATGCCGCCGTAGAGGCTCCGTGGAGCTGGCGGAATGAAAGTAACAGCGACCGGCGCGGCCAGTATAACGAACGCTGTGGAGGCTCCGAGCGAGTTGGCGTTTAAAAAAAGTAACAGCGACTGGCTAAGGCCGGGTCAGCATACGCTGTGGAGGTTCCGCAGCAGCTGGCATTTTTAAAATAACAGCTGCCGGCTGAGGTTGGTTCAGCAAGCACTGTAGAGCAGCAACTACTGTGGAAGGAGAAGCTGATGGTTATAAATAGCGGCTGCTGCGGAGGCTCAGCAGGAGCTGGCGGTTTATAACAATGGCTGCCGCTCGGCCGGGTCTGTGTCTACCGTGGCAGAATGGGGCTCCACTGGAGCAGGCGGCTGTTTGGAGCATCTGACCGGCAATGCCTGTACAGATTGATGCTCCGAAAGGGATTCAGCCAGAGGCCTGAGGAGGCAATACCTGGTTCAGGGTTGCATTCGATTTCCTCTCCTAAGAATCTCCGTTGAGGCTCCAGAAGGGAGCAAGGACCTCCTAGCTCAGGAGGCATTTACAGGCTGTGTCTGTCAGCCCTCTGTGGAGGCAACACCTGGTTCAGGATTGCGTCATGATAATTTCCGCTCAGAAGAGGGAAGTGTTGGAGAATCTTACATATGTGACTCCATCTATGCGGATATCGATAAGGAAATCGAATCCCTGAACTAATGGGGGATATGCTTCATTTTAATCAAATGAACAAAATATGCTCCGTGCACCGGTGGCATTAACAGGTGGCACCAGCCAAATGCCTCTGGCAACACCTGGCTCAGGGTTGCAGTATTCCTCCCACTCTGATGATGGGAGTATTGGAGAATATCACAGAGGTGACTCCGATTATGGGAATATTAACAGGATATCTGAATCCCATAATTTATCGATGATATGTTGGAGCCACCGGCTCTTGTCACATATTTTCCATCCCTTTGGGGATAGGAGATTCACTGGAGGAAGATCTGGCTAAAAGTATCCGGGACATATGCCAGTCCACATAAACTGCCAGACTTTTTGAATTTTCCATACGTCAATTCTATCAGTTGAGATATCCCAGTGATGATATGTAGGCAAAGAATTATGTCAGCAAGTCCAAAATCCGCTCTGGAATCATTACGGACTTTTTCAGAAGATGGGTCTCATATCTCGGAAGTGCAGAAAGCTGTATTAACAGTTCTCTGTAATACAGTTGGGGCTGTTGCCTTCGCAAAATGCTATAAGGCATGAGATAATTCCCAAAATGGGTCATTTTTACAGGGCCAGTAATGTGCAGCCTGCATAGTATCTCTTCAGAGAGGACTTAAGTAGCAAGTTGAAGACTTGCAGGGGTTAGGCGGCTGCAGGAGTAGAGTACCATTCTATGTGGGTAAAGGTCCAGTATTCCGGTGGGTTTTCACCCTGTATTCATGGAGCAGGGAGCACCGTTGAAGCTCCAGAAAGGAGCAGTCGGGAGCCAATAGCTGGCCTCGCAAGAACAGGCTTGCAGTATGGCAGGCATGACCTGTCCAGTGAGCCCCGCTAAGGCTCCAAAGGAGCAGCTGGCCAAAGGAACAGCCTGTCGATCCAAGCTGGGAGAAAGAATCTGGCAGCACGATCTGCACAGTCAGCTCCAGCAAAGGGTCCAATAAAGACAGAAGGCCGCAGGAGTAGCATGTCGAGGCAGGCTTGGAGTTATGGCAGGCGTGGCCTGTTCAGTGAGCTCCGCTAAGGCTTCAATGGAGCAGAAAGAGTTGAGGAGCGGCGTGTCAAACCAGGCTGGGAATAACTGGTAGCGTGACCTGCACTGTAAAGCACCAGCAAGGCTCTAAAGAAGCTGTAGGCCGAAGAAGTAGTCTGTCCCATTGGGCTCAGGAATGCTGGCAGGCGTGTCTTGCACATCAATATCGCATTTGAGCTCTGGAAACGATCTGTTTGGCAAACATGGGGCTGATGATGTGGTCAGAGGAGTCTGCAATGTAACTTCGCTGAAGCTCCAACAAGCAGGTCGACCTGGGCTCAGAGACGCTAGCAGGTAAGGTCTCTTTATTAACCGCCGTAAACTCCGAAATGGAGCAGTCTGTTGGCCCAGGTTTGGATTCACTGGCAGCATGGGCTGTCTAGTACTTTTCACTGTCTCTGGAGAGATCAGGTTGATGCAGAGACATTGGTAGGGTGCCTTGCATGGCAACCTCTGTAAGCTCTAAGTTGGAACTGGCTGGTCATATGGATCATATTGACCAGGGAAGCTCTGCCTCAACATCTGTGATTGAGGTCATCAAGCTGCTCTGAAGAGTGAGGTAGTTTGAGGTTTCCCTCAACACATGTTTAATTCTTTCAGCTCAGTTAGTAGAGTTGCCAGTTCGTCGGAAACGTCATTGCCATCCTCTCTGGGATAGGTAGTTACCAGCAGAAAGCAGGCCTGGCATGTAGCATTTCTTATCTGACCTGCAGGTTCATGTTGTGAATAAAAAAAATATATATACAATAATCTGTAGGCTCTCAATACCAGTATTCCGGATTGAGTGGCTGGTCGAAGACGGAGTGTTGCGCACACTGGCGTATTCCCACATCAACTGGATGTTGTGTTTCAGCACTAGTCATCAAGATCTGATTATGTTATGAGCAAAATAAATAAATAAATAAATGCACCTTCCGCGGCAAGAGAAGCCAAATGTTTCCTCCGTATGGTCTATACAGGGAATGATGGTTATCCAAGCGGATACAGAGACGTCTCAGTGGTCTGCCCAAGAACAAGAGGGGTATATTTCTGATATTTTCTCGAGGTTGTAGCAAAGTGGAGCATGCCAAATCAGGTTAGGATTTGGCTAATCTGATCATGTGTCTCGTTACCCACTTTAAGATGGATAATTGTTCTTCAGCAATTTAGCTGATTCAGAGGATGAGGGCCACCATCGATCTTGAAGATGCATACTTTGCCATATCTCTTCACGAGGGGCACAGATATATCTGGTGTTTTGATGACAAAGCCAGTGGTGTGAAGTTTAGGCTCTACCTAGGGGTTGTCTTCAGGCCTAGGCTGTTTACAAAGATTCTAAAGCTAATGCTGCGCTACTAAGATGAAAAGGGCATTGTGTCATGGAGTTTATAGATGGCACGAAAATTTTGTAGCTGATAAGACTCAGGGGTTTATCAGTTGATGCCTCTTAAGATATTAACCATATAACCATATAACAATTACAGCACGGAAACAGGCCTTCTCGGCCCTTCCAGTCCGTGCCGATCATTTATTTTCCCCTAGTCCCATCTACCTGCACTCAGACCATACCCCTCCATTCCCTTCCTGTCCATATACCTATCCACTTTACTTTTAAATGTTAAAATTGATCCTGCCTCCACCACTTCTGCAGGAAGATCATTCCACACAGCCACCACTCTCTGAGTAAAGAAGTTCCCCCTCATGTTGCCCCTAAACTTCTGTCCCTTAATTCTCATGTCATGCCCTCTTGTTTGAATCTTTCCTACCCTCAATGGGAAAAGCTTATCCATGTCAACTCTGTCTATCCCTTTCATCATTTTAAAGACCTCAATCAAGTCCCCCCTTAACCTTCTGCGCTCCAAAGAATAAAGACTTAACTTGTTCAACCTTTCTCTGTAACGTAGTTGCTGGAACCCAGGCTAGTAAACATGCTAGTAAATCTCCTCTGTACTCTCTCTATTTTGTTGACATCCTTCCTATAATTAGGCGACCAAAATTGTACACCATACTCCAGAATTGGTCTTACCAATGCCTTGTACAATTTTAACATTACTTCCCTACTCCTATATTCAATGCTCTGATTTATGAAGGCCAGCACACCAAAAGCTTTCTTTACCACCCTATCTACATGCGATTCCACCTTCAGGGAACTATGCACAGTTATTCCTAGATCTCTCTGTTCCACGGCATTCCTCAATTCCCTACCATTTACCATGTACGTCCTATTTTGATTTGTCCTGCCAAGATGTAGCACCTCACACTTATCAGCATTAAACTCCATCTGCCATCTTTCAGCCCACTCTTCCAAATGGCCCAAATCTCTCTGTAGACTTTGAAAATCTACTTCATTATCCACAGCACCCCCTATCTTAGTATCATCTGCATACTTACTTATCCAATTTTCCACCCCATCATCTAGATCATTGATGTACATGACAAACAACAGTGGACCCAACACAGATCCCTGAGGCACCTCACTGGTCACCGGCTTCCAACCTGACAAACAGCCATCCACCATTACTCTCTGGCATCTCCCATTCAGCCACTGTTGAATCCATCTTGCTACTCCGCCATTAACACCCAAAGATTGAACCTTCTTAACCAACCTTCCATGGGGAACCTTGTCAAAGGCCTTACTGAAATCCATATAAACAACATCCACTGCTTTACCCTCATCAATTTCCCTAGTAACCTCTTCAAAAAATTCAAGAAGGTTTGTCAAACATGACCTTCCAGGCACAAATCCATGCTGACTGTTCTTGATCAGAACCTGTTTATCCAGATGCTTATATATATTATCTCTAAGTATCCTTTCCATTAATTTGCCCACCACTGACGTCAAACTAACAGGTCTATAATTGCTAGGTTTATTCTTTGAACCCTTTTTAAACAATGGAACAACATGCGCAGTATGCCAATCCTCCGGCACTACTCCCGTTTCTAATGGCATCTGAAATATTTCTGTCAAAGCCTCTGCTATTTCTACACTAACTTCCCTCAATGTCTTAGGGAATATCCTGTCTGGACCTGGAGACTTATCCACTTTTATATTTTTCAAAAGTGTCAGTACTTCCTCCTCTTTGAATCTCATAGTTTCCATAGCTACTCTACTTTTTTCCCTTACCTCACAGAGTTCAATATCCTTCTCCTTGGTGAATATTGAAGTAAAGAAATTGGTCAATATCTCCCCCTTCTCTTTTGGCTCTGCAGATAGCTGTCCATTCTGGCTCTCTAATGGTCCAATTTTATCCCTCGTTATCCGTTATTAAGGATGAGGCAACATGAAATTTAATAATGCCAAATTTCCAATGGATGGATTTAAGAGAGAGTTGGATAGAGCTCTAGGGGCTAATGGTGTCAAGGGATATGGGGAGAAGGCAGGCACGAGTTATTGATAGCAGACGATCAGCCATGATCATATTGAATGGTGGTGCTGGCTTGAAGGGCCGAATGGCCTCCTCCTGCACCTATTTTCTATGATTCGATGATTCTATGAAATTTGCCTACTCATTCAGAGTGTCCATGGTAAAGGTGGCTGAAAGAAGTTCCTATTTACTCAAAGTCATGAGTGATGGCTAGCTCAGCCTATTTCTCATGCAGCTAGCTCTGCACAATTGTATGGGAATTTGTGGAGAAGACATGTGAGCTACTTTTAAACAGAAGTTGCAGAGGTTGTGTTTCTTTCAGTTTGCGTTCAGAGAAGAGATTATGTTATAGTACAATTGACACTGTGCTGCATCATGTTGTTAATAACCCATGTCTTTCTACCATTTATGGTTTTATCTGTTTAAGTGTTTCGCACACAGATTGGGTTACTGCATGAAACCACATAGCTTTGAAGGCTTCACATAGTCACTCACGTGACTTCAAAATAAAATAGAAAGATTAAACGAAAACTTACCGTTTGAAGTTTGATCTTTATTTTATGAGAAGTTGAAGAGAGGGATTACGTGCCGTCCACTCCCAACACTGATTCTCATAAAGATCATCTGGTAAGTGTAGGCTCGTTAATCTTTCTATAGTTTAAGTTCTGCAACTGGTCTGTGGTTTCATACAGTTGCTCAGAAGATTGACGTGCATGTGGGCTGGCGGGCTCTTCATGTAATCCCTCACTTCAACTTCTCATAAATTAAAGATCAAACTTCAATGGTAAGTTTTCGTTTAATTTTTCTATTACCATTCATAGTTAAATACATTTTGAAATTGTAGAAATGTTTAATGCAGTAAAGATAAACTATTTTGGCAGGGGAATGGAAGAGTGTGCAGAGATATGGCAGGAAATGAGGAGCAGACAAATGTGGAAGGAAAACGATGTCTCCAGGCACACGGGAGGTACGCAAACTCAATCGCATCTAATTTAATACATTACATCTGACAAGTAAGGCTGGTGTACTGAGGACATGTGGGAATATGAAAATATTACTATCACAGAGGTGTATTTGAAAGATAGGAAGGACCAGCAATGTGGTAGGATATAGAATCTGCAGATAGGACAGGGGTGATGATAAAGAGGACGTGACAGTACACTGTTGGTCATCACTGCTGTAAGGAGGGAAGACAGCAAAAAAAAAATTTAAATCAGGTCATCTTAGAAACAAAAATGGAGTGACCACTTTGCTGGGGATTTACAACATGCCTCTCAACCATCAGCTGGTGATAGAGGAGTGCATATTTGGACGAATCATAGAAAAATTAAAAAATAATAAGCTTATAACAGTGGGGATTTCAACCAATATTAACTAGGATAGACACAAAAAGCTGGAGTAACTCAGCGGGATAGGCAGCATCTCTGGAGTGAAGGAATGGGTGACGTTTTGGGTCAAGACCCTTATATTGAAATTGCTTTCCTCAGGACCTTAATTTCCAGCAAGAATCTCATCATAGAATGATACAACATGGAAATAGGCTCTTTGGCCAACTTGCCCATGCATAGGAAAAGGGAAAGTACAATGGGATCTGGGGGGTGTCCTTGTTCATCAGTCAATGAAAGTAAGCATGCGGGTACAGCAGGCAGTTAAAAAACGAATGGCATGTTGGCCTTTATAACAAGAGGAGTTGAGTATAGGAGCAAAGAGGCCTTCTGGAGTTGTATAGGGCCCTAGTGAGACCACACCTGGAGTATTGTGTGCAGTTTATGTCCCCTAATTTGAGGAAGGACATTCTTGCTATTGAGGGAGTGCAGCGTAGGTTGACAAGGTTAATTCCCAGGATGGCGGGACTGCCGTATGCTGAGAGAATGGAGTGGCTGGGCTTGTATACTCTGGAGTTTAGAAGGATGAGGGAGAATCTTATTGAAACATATAAGATTATTAAGGGTTTGGACACGCTAGATGTTGGGGGAGTCCAGAACCAGGGGCCACAGTTTAAGAATAAGGGGTAAACCATTTAGAACGGAGACGGGGAAGCACTTTTTCTCACAGAAAGTTGTGAGTCTGTGGAATTCTCTGCCTCACGGGGTGGTGGAGGCCGGTTTTCTGGATACTTTCAAGAGAGAGCTAGATAGGGCTCTTAAAGATAGCGGAGTCAAGGGATATGGGGAGAAGGCAGGAACGGTTGTACTGATTGGGGATGATCTGCCATGATCACATTGAATGGAGGTGCTGTATCGAAGGGCCAAATGGCCTATTCCTGTACCTATTGTTTATTATCTAGTGTCAGTGGTAGAGATATTATTGGGAAATTGTTAAAGCCACGATATATCTGCACTTAAGGTGGCAGGAATTGATTAGGATAGCAACTCCGGGTTTATTAAAAAGTTTTGTCTGTCTACAGTAATACAAACTGTCTAGTTGCACTAAGAACTGCAGGCATTTATGCACTAATATTGTTTATTTATTTTATTTATTGAACTTCTCTTATTTTTTATTATTTTATCTATGAATACTGTGTTTACAGAACTGTTATGCTGCTGCAAGTAAGAATTCTCATTGTTCTGTTTTTGGCACATATGACAATTAAATAGTTAGCTCAATACAATGTGCAAGTCTGGATGTCATATCATGGGCAGTGTGTGACTGCACCAGAGGAAATGTTGGAAAAAAAAAGTTTGATAAAGGTTGGGATGGTGTTTTAGCAATATGGAGAGGCCGTATATAGTAGATCTGTTTTCCTTGGATTGAAGGAGTTGAGGGGGGACTTGATTTAGGTAACAAAATCAGGTGTTGCATAGATGGAATAGATAATGAAAAAGGTTTCCCATAAGAAGAAGTGCATGACCAGAGGGCATACGTTTGGAGCAAAGGGTAGGAGATTTAGATATGAAGAATTTTGTTTTTCACCCGGACAATCATTGAAACCTGAACTCATTGTCTGAAGAGGTGTCGGAGACAAATACTCGCATGATATTTAACTAGTATCAGGTGAACAATTAAAATCCTATGGCATTGAATCTGTGGGATGAATGCTGGGAAATTGAATTGTTTTTATATTTATTTAAAAGTTAACACTAACACAATGGGGCATATTTTCATGCAGCAGACTCCATGACTATAAAAGCCTATGAAGTTAGCTCTATGATAGTCATAGTGTGGAAACAGGCCCTTCAGCCCAACTTGCCCACACCGGCCAACAATGTTCCAGCTACACTAGTCCCACCTGCCTGCACTTGGTCCATATCCCTCCAAACCTGTCCGATCCATCTACCAGAATAACTGTTTCTTAAATGCTGGGATAATCCCAGCCTCAACTACCTCCTCTGGCAGCTTGTTCCATACACCCGCCACCCTTTGTGTGAGAAAGTTACAACTCAGACTCCTATTAAATCTTTTCCCTTTCACCTTGAACCTATGTCCTCTGGTCCTCGATTCCCCTACTCTGGGCAAGGGATTCTGTGCATCTACCCGATCTATTCCACTGATGATTTTATACACTTCTATAAGATCACCCCTCATCCTCCTGCGCTCAAAGGAATAGAGACCTAGACTACTCAACCTCTCCCTATAGCTCAGGCCTTCTTGTCCTGGCAACATCCTCGTAAAATGTGATGTGATATTGGACAGTGCAATAGACTCATAATAATTAATGATAGAAAGCAAGTTTGGAAACTACTTTTCTTTATATAAATACATCTGCTGTGTCTAATTCCTCGCTATAATCAACTTTTCTCCACAATGTGTGAACCAAACATGAGCGAATGGTTATGCTTTCACCTAAAAGTGATAATTCAAGTGGTCCACTTTGGATTTAGTTCCAGTTTAGTTTATCAGTTTAGTTTATTGTCACGTGTATCGAGGTACAGTGAAGAGCTTTAAAGACTAATGAAGAATGCGGGCAGCTAATTTATAGTATTAGTTGCAATCTTGTGCTTCTTGGTGAAAATATTTTGCAGTTAATATTGACTTGGTTCAGCACACATGAATTTTCATTATTTTGAGAACGATGTGACAATGTTAAATTGGAAAAATGACAAAAAATCGTGAAGCCTTCAGTGAAGATGATGATCTCTTAAACACAAAAATACTGAAGATTGAATATATTAAAAAAGCAATAACCAGTTTGAACGGCTTCAGGAATGATTTTTGTAAATCTACAGCTTTGGGGTTAATGTATTGACAATGGTTTGTCAAACTGTCAACCCTGGAATGACCCTAATGAGAAACAGTTTAATCAGTTTAACAATCCACTCTGTTGGTCATTCGCAGTCAGCAGGTTTCCAAATTCTGGAGCGGGATGCATTGACAATAACACACTCAGTGCTTTTTCTCAAAGCTAAGCAGTAAAGTTATTTTGGTAAAGTTTTAATTGAAACCAGGCTTGGTAAACAGTGATTAATTGGTAAGGTTGGCTGAAGTTAACGTTAAGAAAATAATAGGGAGTGGTTATGGTTGTAAATTATATAAATCAGGGCGGTTCGAGTACAAGAAGGATTATTAAATAACGTGCAAATTCAAATCAAGGAGGAGTTCAACTGTTGTTATGACAATTTAAAAAAATGGTGCAATTACATAAGTTGATGTAGGGTGTTAGCTGGATTACAAGCAGACATATCACAAAAGAAGAAGACTACAAATAGCTGACTAGGATATGTCAGATGCCAGAACTAATACACTGTGAAAGATGGAACTGTTTTAAAGTACCAGTAAAACTTGTTAGCTGATCAAAAGAGATTTTCTGTTTTTATAGTGTGTTCCCCTGAGATCGAGATTTAAACAGGAACATCAGGATTGCTACCTGTAGCTTTGCTATACAAACTAACAGAGGCTTTTTCTAGGTGCATAATCTAAGCCTCAAAATGAAATGTTATTGAGACACTACACTAAATTGAACCCAACTGTGCTGTTGTAATTCCAACTGAATTATGCCATGATGAATAACACTTGCATTTCTATGACAACTAATGAGATCTCTGAAAAATGTCTAAAACAACTTCACCTATGCAGTCCCGACACAATAATTTTGAATTGTACTGATGATAGGCATACTTGGCTGCCACATGTAGCCTCTAAAAATAGCGACAAGATGATCAAGTTATTAATCTGTTTTTGGTGGTGTTAGCAGAAGGAGAAATGTTTGTCAGGGCACCAGCAGACTTTCATGGTGTTCATCAAACTATACCACTGATTCTTGAAAATCCATCCCAAAATTCTGAGAGGTATAGATAGGGTAGACAGTCAGAATATTTTACCGGGGTAGAAACGTCCAACACTAGAGGGCATTGCTATAAGGTGAGAGGGGGAAAGTTTATTGGAGATATGCAGGGCAATTTATATTTTACACATAATGTAGTGGGGGTCTGGAACACATTGCTGGGGGTGGGGCGGGGGGGGGGGTGCGGTGGAGGCAAACACGATAGTGGCATTTTTAAAGAGGCTTTTAGACAGGCACATGGAAGTGTGGGAATCAAGGGGTCTGGGTCATCTACAGGCTGATGAGATCAGTTTAACATGGCATCACATTCGGCCCAAACATTATGGGCCAAAAATCCCATTGTTGTGCTGTACTGTTCTATATTTATGTTAAGAAGGTGGTGCCGACTAGATGTTCAACCAAGCAGCGGAAATAGCTTACTCTGAGTATCATAAGATAGACACCAAAAGCTGGAGTAACCCAGTGGGACACGCAGCATCTCTGGAGAGAAGGAATGGGTGACGTTTCAGGTCGAGACCCTTCTTCAGACGGAAATCCATTTCGCTGAAGTCAATGTAATGAACGTCAAAGGCAAAGCAGAATGTGCCTTTACCATGTTGTGGAGCTACTAATGATGGGTGGATGTCCAGGCATATATTGGTTATAAATATGGATTACAAGATGACTTTGGAATTCTTGCCTTGACCAAATACAGTTGATAAATACGTTGCCATGTCTTCAATTAGAAATAACTAATGCTGTGGCAGTGCAACCACAAAAAACAAATAACTGTCCTGCTTTACTGCAGAAAATGCAAACAAATTGAAAACTGTAGATCAGTTGAAAAGCTGTACATCAAGCTGTGTTATTTAACTCCGTTGGATGAGCCAACAGTTACATGGGTCCTTGTAATCAATTGGTTTATGAAGGATAACCTCAAGGACTAAATTAGGCGTCAGACATAAAAACCCTAGAAAATAACCTAAATTACATCCATTATTTCTACAGTGTTTTGCAAAGCCAAAAAGGATTAGAAAGCAAATGGAATCTCGCAAATTGTGTTCCAGCTATGCAGTTTGGGAAACACTCCAAACTAGCATCATTCTATTTAAAGTTCCTAATTACTTCAATAAATTACTTCAGCTGAAGAATATCCCATTTTGATTCAAATACATATACTTGCCAACAAACAGCTATGCATGGAAGGGTGATGGTTAAAATATTTCAACTTAACTTCTGAGATACATGTTCAAATTTAACTGAGACAGATAAACTGTAATTCGACTGGGCCGAACACATTTAGACAAATTAAACTGGATTTTTTAAAGGATATTTCCATCAGAAGTGTTTTGGGCCAGAAACCCGGGTTCAATCCTGATTACGGGTGCTGTCTGTAGGGAGTTTGTACGTTCTTCCTGTGACCGTGTGGATTTTCTCCGGCTGCTCCAGTTTCCTCCTCCAAAGACGTACAAGTTTGTAGATTAATTGGCTTTGGTAAAATTATAAATTGTCCCTAGTGTGTAGGATAGTGCTAGTGTACGGTGTGATCGCTAGTCAACACAAACTCAGTGGGCCGAAGGGCCTGATTCCTTGCTGTACCTCCAAAGTCTAAATCTCTAGAGTCTAGATAAACTGTTGTTGAGCCAGACTTTCTATGTTCATTTGATTGTCGAGTGGAAATGACTGTAGTTTTTGCAGTTTGGATGGTATGTGCATATTGTTAAGCCAGAACAAATGTAGCTTGGGTAGCTTACAACCTAACTATATGAAACAGCACCTCATATTTTGCTTTGGATGCTTACAATCCAACGGTATGAACATCACATTCTCCAATTTTGGCTAACTAACCAACAACATCCTCCCTTTTATTCCCCCCCCCCCCCCCCTCTCTTCCTTGTACACCTGGATGCACACTAATTTCTCCCATTATCCAGCTTCCCTTTTTTTCTTTCATCCTATATCCCTTCCTTTGGCTTCCCAATGTACTCCTCTTATTTTCTTCCCATCTCTGGTCTTTGTCCACCCATCAAAATCCCCCCCTCACCTCTGCCTAACCTGCCCCACCTCTCTTCCACTTTTCTCCCCCCTACTACTATCAATCTGAAATGTTACCTACCCATGATTTCCATAAATGCTGCCTGACCTGCTCAGTTACTCCAGCACTTTTGCCTTTTTTTGTAAACCAGCATCTGCAGTTCTTTGTGTCTGAATATAGATGTAATTGCATTTAAGGATGTCATACAGTGCAGGTCCTAGCATTGCTGGACATTGACATTTGGTACCAAGTAACTAGTAAAACTTAGGTTTATTTTACTGGCTCTTTTCTTTCATCGTGATTCTGTGTTCAACTTCTCTATCCTGTTCTGTTTTATCTATGTACAATTCAACCAAAATTAATGTAATTTTGAAGCACATCGAGGCAAATCCAATATACTAAGTTCCAACAGGGGAGCGACATCGAAGAACAGATTGGTTTGAGTTCGGATCAACAGATCTACTTCCATGCTTTGCAACGAGCTTGATTAAATATGTTCATGCTAGTTTATTTTTGTGGGTTGCCATCTCTTCACTGATGTACCATTGTTTATCCTCCACCAGTTTTCGTGTAATTGAAAGTGACTATTTTTTAACAATTTAACACATTAGTGAACATTCTTTGATTTCAGCCATTGCTTCTATCTACCACCAACCATTTCACTGCCATTTCCCCAGGACAATATCTGACTTCTTCTACCTGCACTAACCTCCTGTGCAAAGAATATCTCTTTTCAGGAAATTTAGTTGAATCATGCTCGCTATGTGTTATGTTGTGAACAGAACTGCCGAGAGACTATGTGCATTCACTCTACCTATTCCTCTCATGGTCTTATACACATCTATAAGATCACCCCACATCCTCCTGTGCTCCAAGGAACAATGTCCTAGATTGCCCAACCTCTCTCTACAGATCCTGACACTATCCTCGTAAATCTTCTCGACACTCTTTCCAGCTTAACAACATCTTTCCAATAGCAGGGTTACCAAAACTGAACACAATAATCCAAATGTGTTCTCACCAATGTCTTGTACAACTGCGACGTAACATCCCAACTTCTATACCCAATACCTAAAATCTCTTTAGATGTCCCTTAATATTATCTGCCAGAGGTATCTCCTGCCCCCTTTTAATTACTCTGTCCCTGGCCTTCCCATGTTGGCCATTCGTTCAGTGATTCTAAATAAATACAGGGGCACTTGAATTCTGTACCATTTGGACCAGGTGTGAGGATCTGGAAATCCACTGATATTGTTGAAGGCCAACACATAAGATGGGCAAACCTCTGCTGCCCTTCCAACAAAGTTGCAATAAGGACCCAGCAGCAGGTCCAAAAAACCTCACTGCCTGTGTTGTTTACCCCCTCACAGGCTGGTGGAACCGTTAGGTTTTCCCATCATTTTTAATTCATATTTCCCTCATTTCTACAAGTATTATATATTTTTAATTATCTTTACGAGATTACAGTAATGAAAATTTAAAGTGGTAAAGAATAGTAAGATTGAACGAGAACTTACCAGTTCGAAGGTTGATCTTTATTTTATGAGGAGTCGAAGTGAGGGATTTCGTGAAGAGCCCGCCGGCGCGCATGCTCGACATACTTCAAAGTAGCGGCGTGGAATCACAGAAACCAACAATAGAAATGACTTCGCATAGTAAGATTGAAGGTGACTAAGATTACCAGATGAAGGTGATTGAGGGTTGGGCGAGGAGGGCACGAAATCCCTCACTTCGACTCCTCATAAAATAAAGATCAACCTTCGAACTGGTAAGTTCTCGTTCAATCTTACTATTTCATTTCGGAGTCACGTGAGTGACTTCGTGAAGACTTCAAAGCTTCTGTGATTACACGCCCTGGACCACGTCCATGCTGACACACCACTACCAGGGATGGATGGGAGGAACAAACTTGCTCAATAGTTCATACTGCAAAACAAGAGCATATTTATGAATAACAAATCAAAAACCCCTCATGCGGGGACATCTCCACGTTCTAGACCTGCATTTAGCACGGCTTCTGCGAACTGTAGAGGAGCAGCAACAGGCTTGTTATAAAAACGCTGGAACACAGCTTCATTAGCCCATCCTGCTGTGGCGAGAATTTGGTCCATGGGCACCTCCATGACCCTCGCCGCTGACATCGATGCAGCCCTGGTGGAATGAGACTTGAACACATTAGTGTCGATACCTGACTTACCCAAGACGACTCGAAGCCACCTGGATATCGTCTGGACTGTCACTCGATGATGAGGTGTCTTATGAGTGACAAGCAGGTATCTCTCCATTCCTCTGATGCGTGCCGTCACCTTGACATAGTGGCGGATATGTGAGGCTAAACATAGCCTAGCATCTGCGGGGTATGCCGGGAACTTCAGCTGCAGCCCTGTGCACCCAGGTCTATGCTGCTTTAGTAGCTCGTCAATGAAAAGACTACTTCTGTAGGGGTAGAAGTCATTCTGTCAACACGAAGTTTATGTAGTGTCTGTACCCTCTGAGCTGAAGTCAGCGCTAGTAACATCACCAGTTTCATGGTGAGTTGGTCCAGTTGGAGCCCTTCCATGGGAGACCACGTCCTGAGCAGGGTTAATACGTCCCTGACATCCCAGGTGATATTATAGCGTGGTGTAGGCGGATTCATATTGAATATACCCCGCATGAGTCTGGACACTAGCCTGTTGGATCCTACCCCAATATTGAGGTAGAATGATAGCGCACTTCTGGCGCTGTTGATGGCACTGTAACTTAAGTGTTCATCATGGTGCAACCCCGCGAGGAATTCCAGGACGTCGGTTATTGTCACGTCATCGTACGTGATGCGAGAGCGGCTGCAGTAGGCTTCCCACTTCTTAATATGCGAGCGGTATCTTCGCCTTGTGGACTCTCGACACGACGCCCCGATGGTATCCATGGTCCGAGCCGAGAGGCCGTATTGGACTAACGGCCTGTTCAGACCCTGCAAGCCAACAAATTTAAATAGCCATGGCAGGGATGTGGCTCCCCTGAGACAGGGTGAGTAACCAATTGTGGGCAACCCTTCAAAAGGACCCAAGGTTCGTTGAGCATGTCAAAGACCACCGGATACCAAGGCTGTGTGGGCCAGTCGGGTATAATAAGGATGCCCTTGGCAGCATCTGCCTGAATCTTTCGCAATACCCGACTGATGAGGCAAAACGGGGGGAAGGCATAGAAAAACCAATTCCCCCAGTCCAGCGAGAATGCATCTAGCGCTATTGCCCCAGGATCTGGTTCCCATGAAACGTAGGTTGGTACCTGATGGTTCAACCGTGACGCAAAAAGGTCAATGTCCGGTTTACCAAATTTGGCTGTGACTTTAGAAAAAGTCTCAGGATGCAACATCCATTCAATATTGTCATTAAATTTGCGTGACCTGGTGTCCGCCACAGTATTAAGCTCACCTGGCAAATAGGTAGCTGAAATCCAAATGTCTCTTTGAACACACCAGAGCCAAATTGAGTTAGCCAATTTGTCACACGAAACTGACCTGGTACCACCCATATGGTTTAAGTATGCCACTGCTGTGGTGTTGTCTATTTGGAGACGGACATGTGCTCCAACAAGCTTGGAACAATACGCACAAAGTCCGTGGAATGCTGCCAGCAACTCCAAATAGTTAATCCCTTGAGTCAACAACATCGTTGATTCAAGGGTGTCCCATCTGCCCCCACAACTAGAGCAATTATTCGTGGCTCCCCAGCCATTGGAGCTTGCATCAGTCTGCAAATATACCACCGGATTAGCCTCCCTGATAGGCTTGAATGAGCTGCTAATGTGACACACCCACCATTGCAACTCATTTATCGCTTCGGGCGGCAGCTGCATGGACCGATCATAATGACCAGCGTTCTGTTTTAACGCAGCAATTTTAGCTCTTTGCAAATTCTGATAATGCAAAGGTCCATATCGCGCTGCCGGAAACAAAGCTACAAGCTTCCCAATTATTGTAGCTGAATGCCGAATCGATGGTATATTGGTGCGGATTAAATCTTGACACACCTGGGTAACCTCCTCAATCTTGTTAATTGGAATGGTAACCCTCATGCTCATAGAGTTCACCATGAACCCTAGGTAATTAATCACCTGGGCAGGGCAGAACTTTGATTTCTCTGGATGGACAATAAACCCTAATAGTTGAAATATATTGACAGCAGCTGCAACACCCTGTTCAGCCAATTCCAGGGTGTGGCCCACAATTAAGATATCATCTAAGTAGGCCATAACTATATGGTGTCGTTGTCTCAAATAAGCCATAATTGGTTTCACTAATTTAGTGAACAATCTAGGGGCTGTGGTGAGCCCATTAGGCAAAGCCTTGTACTGCCAGAGTTGCCCCATCCAGATGAATTTCAAAAAGGCGGTAATACCGGCCGTGAGGAGCTTCAGGATCCGCTGCAATTTTACCTCTTGTTGACGGATAGCCGCACTGATGTTGCCCCATATCGGCGTATTGACCACAGGCACGTTGAGGGAGTTGCAATTGGATGGAGCCTTGTGACGGCTCATTGCCTGAATGAGGACTTCTTCCTGTAGTTGCTGGTTGTTAAGAAAGTCCACAGTGGCTGCCAGCTTTTCGTTTAAAGGAAGTCCAGATGAATGTGGGGCCGCAAATTTGGTCGCCACATCCAGAAGATCCTCCGCTGGCACCTCCAACGGAGATGGTATGGGATCCACCAAAACCTCCTCCTCCTGCTGCTCCAGGCTGATGGTAGAGGCTGGTGACGACGCCCTGTGCCTGTTGCTGCCCTGCTGTTGTTGACTTTGAAGCAGGAGCTCCAGCAGCCGCTCCATACGGTCAATACGCCCTTCACCCTGAATACTCAGGTGGTCAGAGTCCTCCGGCTCTGAAATGAAAACCGGGCTCCTATCATCGGCCCGCACCTCATCGAGGCCCTGCCGGTGCCGGTAGTTGTCGCTAACAGCCGCCGAGGCGAAACTGCGCGATTCCCGCGCGGGCGTGTTCAACCGCCTCCGTTTAGCGGGAGCTGAAGCCGCTGCCACTAAGGGCACTTGCGGCGTGGTGTCGGCACCAGCCGAAGCATGGCTGCCTAAAGCCCGCGCAGGCTTGCCGGCTGCCCACATCGTGGACCTTGCCGACGCATGGTCTCGCCCACCCATCCATGGGGGGCTCGGCGACCGTGACGAGACCCGACTCAACCGACCCGTCCCGGCGTCGAGAGTCGGGGTGTGCCGGCTGGACCTCACAGCCGCCCCGGGTCTCGCCCTGGAACCTGACCGCTCCTCCGTGTCAGGCAATGCCTTAGCCCTGGTAGGGTTAGGCTTCTGGGCTCCTGCCCTTCCCCTACTCGGAGGGCTGAGTGGAACAGGCCGTGCAGCCGCACGCACCCTGCTCAAGGTCGCCAGCGAGCCCGCTGATGACCTGACTGCCATGGCAGGGTCCTCCTGCTCTGGCGGCACACCACACTCCTCCTCGTCGAACTCCTCCAAGCTGTGGTGTGCTGGCGGATCTGGACCTGTAACCACAGGGCTTACCCACATCTCCGCCTGAGTCCCGGCCTGCGTTGCAGGTACTGCCGATGGTAAAGGCCCCGGAACTGTTGACCGGCGAACTCGTCCTGACGTCCTCCGGCCCTTGGAACTCCCATCCATGTCCTTGCTGCAAGACATAACCAACAACAAGGACCACCAACTAAAGGTAGAATACTCACCTCCGTGGCCCCTAATGAAGGGCTGGCGAGGAGCGCGCTCCACCGCCAGCCGTCGCAGCAACGCGGTACGACGATATGTTGAGCATGCGCACCGGCGGGCTCTTCACGAAGTCACTCACGTGACTCCGAAATGAAATTATCTAGGCAACTCAGAAAGATCGAGAAGAAGTGGGTGGTTGATCATGTCAATAATATTGCAAAGGCAAAATAGGCAGAAGTTTAAGATTATATCGGAGCATCCCTGGACTAATTTCTCCTTTTGCCCACTTTTTCTGTATATCGTACTTTCTATTAAATTTCTGCATACTGCGTGAATATGTGATTGGGACAAATAACAAATCTGTCTCTGCACTCACATTCCCAAACACTTGGTTTATTTTAATATTTCTTGTATGTCTACTTCTTCCTGTTGTCTTTATTTTCCCATTAATATTTTTTCCGCACTGGGAACTTTTATTCAGCATCCTTGTTTCTTTGCTTCTCCACCTCACTATTCCACTTACTCCCTTCCTTTGTGAAAGTGTGTTCTTTTCTTAGCTCACTCCTTCTGTAAAGCCCTTAGTCCTCACCCGAGTGAGAGTCTTACAATTTTTGCATTTTCTCTTCCTCTCATTGACTGATTCTTACAATTTTGGCCCAGAGTTTCCCTTTGACTGATGCATTTCAAAAGACAGGAGTGAGGCATGACAGGTAGGGCAAAGCCAATTGGAAGAGAAATCAGAAGCCGATTCATCAGCAGAGAAGTAGACGTGTGCAGTTGATTGGAATAGTCCAGGTTATGAGCAATAATAAAAAAAATTGAGCCTGAACTTTTATAATTACAGAATAAGATTAGAAATTAGTTATAGAGTCATGGAAACTAGACCCTTCAGCCCAATTTGCCCATGCCAATCAACATGCCCAATCTACACCAAACCCACCTGCCTGTGTTTGGCCATATCTCTCTAAACCAATCCTATCCATGTACCTATTTAAATGTTTCTTAAACATTGCAAGAGTACCTACCTCAACTCCTTCAGCAGCTCATTCCACACACCCACCACTCTTTGTGTACAAAAGTTACCCCTTAAGTTCCTATTCAATCCTACCCCCTCACCTTATACCTGTGTCCTCTGATTCTCGATTCACCTACTCTGGGCAAAAGACTCTCTGCATTTACCCTATCTATTCCTCTCATGTTCTTGTACACCTCTAAAAGATCTCCCCTCATCCTCTTACGCTCCAAGGAATAAAGTCTGATCTTGCTCAACATCTCCGAATATCTCAGGCCCTCGAGTCCTGGCAACATCCTTGTTAAACTTCTCTGCACCCTTTCCAGCTTGACAACATATTTTCTGTAAGATTGTGACCAAAGCTGATTACAATATTCTAAATGTGACCTCATCAATGACTTATATAGCTATAACATAACCTCCCAACTTCTATACTCAATATTCTGACTGATGAAGGCCTATGTGACAAAAGCCTTTTTCATTACCTGTGATGCCACTTTTAAGGAACCATCTAATGGCACTCCTAGTTCCCTCTGCCCTACAACACTCCCTTGAACACTACCATTCACTGCGTAGGTCCAGCCCTTGTTAGACTTCCCAAAATACAACACCTCATTAACATTCCATTCCATTAACAAATACAACATTCCATTAAGCATTCTTCAGCCTATCGGCCCAACTGATCAAAATCCCGTTGTAGTTTTTGACAACCATCTTCACTGTCTACAATACCGCCCACTTTAGTGTGATCTGCAAACTTGCTAATCGTGCATCAATTTCCCAAAGGAAATGTGCACAAAGATAGTTTTGTCACACACCAAACATTTACATCCAAACGTCTTGTTTCTGTAATCTGATGAAATCATCATTGTTTACATATGTCCATCACAGTGTGACAAAAAAATCTAGTTTACAAGCCAATAGTGACTGGTGAAATTTACTTCCAGGTATTGAGGAGTAGCAGGTCCAAAGTCACTTGATACCGAATTCTACACAAGTTTAAAGCAATTTGTCAATAAGCTAAACTCATTCATTTATTTATCAATACGACTGTCGTGTCTTCCTGACGCCAGCTCCCATTGGTCCACTCTCTAAATCAAGCTTTACAAATTAGACGATCGGGCGGTAAGGACAAAGATTTTGTTCTCTCCACAGCTGGCTAAACAAAACATTTGCTCTTTGTACTGATTAATTACCATCTTAGGTGATTGTGAAGTGTGAAATCATTATTATTGCAGGTGTGTAAAGACTCCTCAGTTCCTTGCCATTTCTAACAATTAATTCAGAATTTCACCAAAGGACATTTAGAAGGAGGCACTCATTGATTGGTGAATCTTTGAAATCTACAAGATATATACAGCAAAAAACCAATGCAGCAAACTATGTCGTGTATTTTATTTTAACGGCACTCTAAATGTAATGAGATAAGGTGTGTAAAGTCAGGCCTTGCCTGCAATTACAGATTGTTTGATCATTATGAGGTTCAGTGATCCCAGTTGATTCAAAGGAGAAACTGATTTGTGTTCATCCCACCCTCTCAGTCTGACCTTGAGCAGCTCTGTAGTGGTCGATAACCTATAATCTCTTGGAATTACTTTGTGTTATTTGGGAAATGGGAGAAATGGTAGAGAAATAATAAAGCATTGATAGATTTTTAAACTATTGAGGATTAATAAACTGTGATTAATTGATGGTGGTCATATTATAGGAAAACTAACCATTTACAATACACACTGTTAAGAATCTGATAGTTTTCCATTCTGGCTTTAAGCCATGCTTCAAATTACAATTTTCCAGGCATTCTACATTAGAGTTAAATAAACATAAAGGTGCAATTAAGTTTCAGCTATAACATATTATTTCAGTGTGATCAACGTACTTGTTCAAGAGTAACTAAACAAGGGACACTGGAAAGAAATGAACAAAGAAATCATTGCTCGATTTGGCGCTAATAGCTACTATATTGAATTACGTTCCCTATTTAAAGAAAGACATATTTTACTGTTGGTTATCTATCTTTATATTTAACAAAATAAAAATTGAAATGTACACTATGTACGTGACTGTGACCTTAGCATGATCTCCTCTCCACCATTATATAACACCTCCATCTTTGTTAAAGTCGTTTGGTGAGATGTTCATTTTATGCTCATTGAGCTAAGTGATGCTGGTATTGGCAAATTAATCACATCATTTTTAGGCACTCAATGCTGCCATTAAATACTCTTTGGTCATGAATAACAAAGGTGGGTGTAAGGTCAAGCTCTTTCTATTTCACCTCCAAAATCAGTGTGAGTCCCACCTTTCAGATACTCTAAATTTATTAATTTTCAACAATGCAGATCGATGAAGGCATCATCATATTCAGGTGGTTAGGAACAAATTCCATAATGTAAGGAGGATATTATCAGTGATGTATTGTGAATGGTCAACTTTCTTTCTTTCCCATTGATAAAATCTTAGTCAATCAGATATAAAAATTGCATCAACTTGATATTTTCATGTACAATTACGGAAGTCCGCAAACGAAAGTGAGATTTGCAATTTATTTTGAACAAAAAAATATACCAATGCAATTTCAATAAAGAATGATTTCTCAGTTTGAAACATATAAGATCCTAAGAGAATGAGAGACTAGATGTGGAGAGGATGTTTCCCAGAACTAAAGGTCACTAGTTAAAAGTAAGTGGTTGTCCATCTGATACAGAGAGGAAGCAAATTTTGTTCTCTAATCAGGTCTTGAGTCTTTGGAGCTCTCCTGCTAATAGGGTAATGGTAGCGGTGATTAAATTGTATTAAGCAAGGGGGTGAAAGTTTATTGTGAGTAAACTCGAGCATGGTGTGGAGATTGCAATTAGGTCAGCTGTGACCTTATTAAATGATGGAGTAGGCACAAAGGTTGAATTGACTTACTCCTGAACCTACAGTGGTTCAATCGTACTTCATTGGTAGAGTGAAACTCCTTTTTTGTGCACACAATTCAGTAAAAATCTTACTAATCAAAGGCACAGTCATACTCAAGTACACAAGTGTACGAATAGTAGATTACACTGAGTCAGTACACAAGAATCGCCACGCTTTCCAGTGCCATCTTGTACCCTTTAAGTTAATAAGTTCTAGGAGCAGAATTAATTCATTCAGGCCATCAAGTCTACTCCCCCATTCAATCATGGCTGATCTATCTTTCCCTGCCTGACTATGTTACTGATCAAGAATTTTTCTATCTCAGCCTTAAAAAATCCATTGAATAGGCCTCCAAAGCCATCTGTTGCAAATAATTCCAGATTCACCACCCTCTGATTGAAGACATTCCTCCTCACCTCCTTTCTAAAGGAATGTCCTTTTATTCTGAGGCTATGGCCTCTGGTCCTAGACTGTCCCACTAGTGGAACCATCCTCTCCACGTTTACTCTATCCAGGCATTTCACCATTTGGTAAGTTTCAATGAGGTCCCCGTTTAAGTTCAAAGTTGTTAACACATTAGAGTTTTAACTTGGCCATGAAGGCCCTTTGTCCTGGTGGCAGCATTGGGTCAGAATTGCAGGGTTTTCCTGACCAGAAGTAGCTGTTGGTGGCCTCCGCCACTATTTTGCTGCTTTGAGCCACTGCAGGCGGCATACAGACAGTACGATCGGCCACTTGGAGCAGTGCACGTTCTATCGAGCCCCAGGCTGCCACAAGCCTTCAGCGGCCCACTCCACCAACGCAGTGATCCGGCGATGATGACCCGCGAATGCGCCTTCTCTCTCCTCATGTAGCCATGCCCCGGGGCATCTCCCGCAGCCGACCACCTTGAAACATCTAGAACACCTCCAAAGGTGCAGAAGACAGGCCCCATCCTACTCACCGGCAGTGCTCCTCTCTTCTATCCACCGCCACTGCCATCTTGAATCATAACATTAGTGTCAAATACCCTTAGGATGCTCCATTCTATTTTCCAACTCAATCCATATTGGTGTTAACCATGGCTACATTATTGTCCCAACACTTTTCTTCAT
Source organism: Raja brachyura (assembly GCA_963514005.1). Next base: position 46,092,153 of record OY740781.1, on the reverse strand, counting down.
CTTTCGTATTGCAATGTTGCACTTCCAATGAGTTTCCTACTGGCTTAAGTTAAACTACAGGACAAATCAAAAACGTTGCAACTCCATAGCTATGATCGATGATCAGCGTGGACTTGATAGACCAAAGGGTCAGTTTTATCTGTCAATGATGCAATGATCATTATTTATTCACTGAAACATATGGGACAATGGACCACATAAACCAAAAGTTCCTCATCAACTTGCGTTCAGCATACAACACTGCAGTCCAACAATTAAGGTCTCCAACAATACCTTGGAAATCATGGACCATAGAAACATAGAAAATAGGTGCAGGAGTAGGCCATTCGGCCCTTCGAGCCTGCACCGCCATTCAATGTGATCATGGCTGATCATCCAACTCAGTATCCCGTACCTGCCTTCTCTCCATACCCCCTGATCCCTTTAGCCACAAGTGCCACATCTAACGCCCTCTTAAATATAGCCAATGAACTGGCCTCAACTACCTTCTGTGGCAGAGAATTCCAGAGACCACTTCTCATATCTCAGAAAATGAAGACCTCAAACTTGGCCAAAGCAATTTGGTCTAAACAATGCCTTCATATAGTATAGTTTCAATGCCTCTCACCTTAAAACTATACTCTTTCGTCTTAGACATTTTTCCCTTGGCAGAAAGATTCTGATTGTCGACCTTATCTATGCTTCTCATAATTTATGTACTACTATAAAGTCTCCCGTCGACCTCCAATGATCCAGAGAAGACAATCCAATTCTGTTGACCCTCTCTATGTAGCAAATACCCCCTCATCCAAGCTGCATTCTGGTAAACCTTTTCTGCACCCTCCAAAGCGTCTACATCTTTCCTGTAATCGGCCAACCAGAACTGCACACAGTCAGTTTATTATTGTCACATGTACCAACCGACAGTGAAAAACTGTGTTTTGCTTGCTATCCATAACCAGGGTGTATGTGGTCCTTGATTATGTTGGCTGCATATTGACCCGTTTATTACATGCGAATGGCACAGCATACATGGTCTGGCCTACTCCTGCTCCTTACAAATGACCTCTGCTGAATTCTCTGCTAGCACCGTCACTCCCAATATTTCATCACATTCTGCTGTAATAAATCCTATAATGCTATCAGGTTGCTGGGTTGTTTGTGTTCTATCACAAATTTGCATGATAGCGAAGGGGGGAGGGAAAGAGATTAAGATGATGACTCGCATCTAAAGAACGACTGCTAAATTCTATCCTAAGTGTTCTGAAGCCGTTTGAGGCAATACTTTCCATGAAGTCTTCAAAGTGGATGCTTAAAATCTTCAACGACAGTAAAATCTAAATTAAAAGGCAGATACTAGAGTGTGTAAATCTCAGAAAATATAGATTCTTGACACTTTTAGTTACTTTGTCTTTCCCGGATACTTATTAAAAGTAATAAAGTGGAAGTGACTCATATGACACATTTCACAAGGTGACCCTTACTTTCATTTCATATTTATGAGTTTTGTAGATGGAAGATGTAAGTCCCAGGGCCAAACATAAACAGTACTGAATCACTAAATTACAACGCAAATAGCACAACTCTCCTCTCATACAAATAAAATATTTGACAATTGGAAAGATATGTAATGTCAATCTCATTGGGCAAACCACTCTGCAGCTTGTGCAAGGTACAATTTGCTCAGTCTGCTTACTACATTGTGTCCTTTCCTGTCTGAGCTGATCGTAACTGAAACTTGCTTTTGTCCAAACAACAATCTGATGGGCTACAGAAGGTCAAATTTACTGGAGAAATGAAGAAATGATTAGCACAATAAATCCACTAGGTTGGATCCAAATGCAGATTTCTGATGCCCTGACACCAACCCAAAATCATTTCTTGAACATTCTAAAATGCCTCACGAACAGTGATATGATTAGCGAACAGACACAGCACAGATAAGTTCAAGATTTCAAGGTGAGTTTATTGTCTAAGTATCTCTAAAGTCTGAAGATAAGTGACTTCACAAAATTTGACCAAATGCAAACCAACCTTATTAAAGCTAAATTTGGTCTGATTTTGCCTAAATTTACATTCCCTCTCCTTAGGGCTAGTATAAATCCAAGACTTATATCAGAACCAATTCATGTTCATTTTGAATTTCTGTTTACTTTAAGAGATATAGTATGAAAACAGGTCCTTTGGCCCACTGAGTCCGTGCCGATCAGCGATCTTCTCGTATTATCCCTGGGGAAAAAAAACTGTGCTGAAAACTGGGCAGAAAAAGGAGTTAAGTTATTGACTTCAGGAAGTGACGTGTTGTACACAACCACTCAGCATAAATGGTGCAAAAGTGGTGATCATCAAGAGTTTCAAGTTCTAGATGCATTAACAATTTCTCCTGGATCCACTACATTGAAGCTGCAGCCAAAATAAGCACATCAAAGCCTCTTCTTCCTCAGAATAAGGAGATTTGCCATGTCTCCATCGATTGTTAGCTACAGATGCACTGTAAAAAGCATCCCATCGGGCAATGATTCTGCCCAGGGTTGCAGGAAACTGCAGTGAACCGTAGATGTAGCCCAGTCCATCGTACAAACCATCTCCACCCTGTCAACTTCATCTGCACTTCATGCTGCCTCAGGAAAGCAGACAAGATAATCAAGGACCATTTTCATCCGTCATTTCTTCTTCTCCTCTCTGCCTTCAGGCAGAAGACATAAACACTTAAAAGCACAAGCCACCACATTCAGAAACACTTAAAAACACAAGCCACCACATTCAGGAACACTTAAAAACACAAGCCACCACATTCAGGAACAACTCCTTTGCCACTGTTAGAAGATAATGGAGTGGTTCTCCCATTGGTGGCATGTAGTTCCGATCTTCCAACCTATCTTTTCAGACATTGCACTTTTTTTTACAATTTGCACTTTCTCTGTAACCTTACTGTTTATTGCCATGATTGACTATGTCATGCGGAAGACAATGAACAAACCTGACTTTAGAACACCGTGGAGAACAGGTATCCACTTGACAGACCGAGATTTTGCCGATGACATTGCTACTAGCAGAGTCGAGACACAACCTTCAAGAGATGACAACCTCTGTGGAGGAGAATGCATCAAAGGTTGGATTGAAGATCAGCTGCAAGAAGACTAAGACCATGCAGAATGGAGACCAGCAGCCAATAATCAACGGGGAACCTGTGAAAAACGCCACAATATTTACCTATCTTGGCAGCATGCTCACAGTAGATGGAGATGTAGAAGTCTATATCCCGAATTGGTAAAGCTGCATCAATCTTCAGACTAATGCAGCCAATGTCGTTTGTGGCAGGATATCCAAGATGCTAAAAGTCAAGATCGTTCAGTCCATAGTCCTTCCTACAGCCCTCTAGGCCAGAGAGACATGGAAAATCGATGTGAAGATGTTAAAGAAATTGGATGCATTCCAACAACGCTGCTTGGGGAAGACCCTGAAGATTAGCTACAGAGACCACATTACATACGAGGAGACCTACTGTGAAACTACGACAGTAGGTCTCTCAGCCAGGACATAGAGGTGCGCAGGATGAAATTTGCAGGACATGTACTCATTTCTCTACGCACTACCAGTTATATTTATGTATGACATGATTGTACAGTATGTATAGTATTATTTGACAGTACAGCATGCATACAAAGCTTTTCACTATAACTCAGTACCGGCACCAATAATAAATTTATACCAATAAGGTCACCACTCAATCTTCTATACTCCAAGGAAGTATGTATTAGTATTCCTTATATGTATTAGGAAGAGAATTAATACTTATTCCTAGTATTATTATTTCCACTATTAAATTGAGACAGTTCTCACGTAGTGACAATCTTAGCTGCATTGTTATTAGATTGCTGAGAGTGTTTGTGCTTATTGGGGTCCTGTTCAACTATCAGGCAGTTTTCTTTAATCGTAAGTGAGAAAAACAAAAAATTGGTTTTAGAAATATTTGCCAAGCATTTTCCAAATACTATTTCATAAAATCTAGAATATATATCAGAATGGTGAGAGGCAAAAGTGAAAGTAACTCAAATATTCAGATTTGAGGATAGATTCAATTCTTACAGCTGAAATGTCAGCTCTATTTTTCCTTTTTAAAGGTTGGCAGACCTGTGAATATTTATGGTATCTCTACTTTGATCTCCAGTATTTTCTGTTTTTCGTCTTATCTCGTTTTAAGTTGTTGCCAATCTCATTTAAGTTGAAACAAGTGTAATTGTGATCGAAAACTATCTTCTGAGTGTTAAAATAACTATGCCATTGTTTGACCTAGCAGTAGTTCAATTCAAAGCCAGCATGCTCAGATGTTTATTTCGATTAATGGCACAAGCATACAGGCAAGACATGTTCATTTTTAACCTGTGATTTTTGTTGGCTGCTATTTGTGATCAATCGATATAATTGGCACTGAGGCACAGAGAGATGCAGCTCTGCAGAGAGGCGATACTTCTACAAGTAATTTTTCTTACTTAGAACTTTTGAGTGGAAGAAAACAGGGAATAAGGAAGGAGGTAGCTCACTTTTAAAATCCGCCAGGTAGGGTAATTCATTATGAATCTGTTCAGAAACCATGTGGCAGAGGCACCTTTGACACCAATGATCAATACTAATAGAATAGATCAAAAGGACATGGTTGTGAATACTGAAAACATCCATCGTACATTGGCAATTAAACTAAGAAAGGCTGAGCTAACAATAATAAGATGAGCAAGCAGTCTGCCAAGCCTGAGACCCAAAACTAATTTTGCACAAACATAGGATCTGAAATGGAAGGAACTGTAGCTAGACATAACTTTTAACTTTTGATGTTTGCTGGTTACTGGCTACATAGACAATAGGTGCAGCAGTAGGCCATTCGGCCCTTCGAGCCATTCAAAGTGATCATGGCTGATCATCCACAATCAGTACCCCTTTCCTGTCTTTAATCCATATCCCTTGATTCTGTTAACCCCAAGAGATTTATCTAACTCTCGTTTGAATGCATCCAGTGAAGCAGAGAAGTCCACAAATTCACAACTCTCTGGGTGAAAAACGTTTTCCTCATCTCAGTTCTAAATGGCCAACACCTTATTCTTAAACTGTGGCCCCTGGTTCTGGACTCCCCCAACATTGAGAACATGTTTCCTGCATCTAACATGCCCAACCCCTTAATAATTTAACATGTTTCTATAAGATCCCCTCTCATCCTAAATTCCAGTGAATACAAGTCTAGTCGCTCCATTCTTTCATCATATGACAGTTCCACCATCCAGGGAATGAACCTGGTGAACCTACGCTGCACTCAATAGCAAGAATGCCCTTCCTCAAATTAGGAGACCAAAACTCCACACAATACTCCAGGTGTGGTCTCACTAGAGCCTTGTACAACAGCAGAAGGACTTCTTTGCTCCTACACTCAACTCCTCTCACCAACATTCCATTAGCATGCTTCACTGCCTGCTGCACCTGCATGCTTACTTTTAGTGATTGTACAAAGACACCCAGGTTTCGTTGTACTTCCCCTTTTCCTAACCTGACACCATTCAGATAATAATCTGCGTTCCTGTTCTTGTCACCAAAGTGGATAACCTCACATTTATCCATATTATACTGCATCTGCCATGCATCTGCCCACTCACACAACCTGTCCAAATCACACTGTATCCTCATAGCATCCTCTTCACAATTCACACTGTCACCCAGCTTTGTGTCATCTTCAAATTTGCTAATGTTACTTTTAATTCCTTCATCTAAATCATTAATGTATATTGTAAAAGGATGCGACCCCAGCACCGAGCCTTGCGGCACCCCCACTAGTCACTGCCTGCCATTCTGAAATGGACCCGTCATCCCTACTTTTTGTTTCCTGTCTGCCAACCAACTTTATATCCATGTCAATGGATCCATAGCCATGTCCCCCAATACCATGTGCTCTCATTTTGCCCACTAATCTCCTGTGTGGGACCTTAACGAAGGCTTTCTGAAAGTCCAGGTACACTACATCCACTGGCTCTCCCTTGTCCATTTCACTTGTAACATCCTCAAAAAGTTCCAGAAGATTATGCAAGCAAGATTTCCCCTTCATAGCGAACATAGAAATATAAATAGTTGTTACTTACACCTAATATTTTTCATACCCTTCGTCACCTACTTTCAGCAGGGAAATCATTGTTATCAGATTACAGACGATCTTGTTCTATAAATGGGTTATACTACATTTTAAGCATGTTCAGGAAGGAAAAGATGAAATGTAAACTCGGTTCCAAATGCTCTGCCATTATAAATAAATAATTTGCTTGATCATAAGCAATTCAGCCCCTCAAGTCTACTCCACCATTCAATAATGGCTGATCTATTTCTCCCTCCTAACCCCATTCTCCTCCCTTCTTCCCATAACCCGTCACCTGCACTAATTAAGAATCTCTGCCTTAAATAAATCCACTGACTTGGCCTCCACAGCCTTCTGTCGCAAAGAATTCCACAGATTCGCCACCCTCTGACTATTGAAATTCCTCCTCATTGCCTTCCTAAAAGAACTTCCTTAAATTCTGAGGCTATGACCTCTAGTCTGAGACTCTCCTACTAGTGGAACCATCCTCACCACATCCACTCAATCCAAGCCTTTCACTATTATGTATGTTTCAATGAGGTCCCCTCTCATTCTTCTAAACCCAGGCTCAGTGCCGTCAAAAGCCCATCATATGTTAATCTATTCATTCCTGGGATCATTCTTGTAAATTTTGGTTGACAGACACCTGCATTTGTAATTACTTACGAAATGACTACAAAATATTCATTCGATTAATGGCATCGTCCCGAAAAGGACCAGACATAGGTCAAAAAGGTCTACAACTGTAAATTAATTCTCAAGCTCCCACACTCCCCCACTCTGGCTTGCTTAGATCAGATTTGACACGGAGAGGAAAAAAACCTCCCTTTATAAACATTTAACAGAACTGTAAATCTAAAGAAAGAATGTGCTTACAATGTTGCTGCATATACTGTGTGGAACTCCCTGGGGCTTCAAATTCTATTATAGAGCCTTGGTTAGTGGATTTATAGAGTTTGCATGCTATTTTACATTAAGCGGGTTAACAGCTGCTTAAAAACTAATGTATAAATAACTTGTATTTAAACATATTAACGTATATACTGTAATTGAAAATCTGTGTTCATGTTCTCTACATGGTGACACAAGAGATGGCTTATTGGTCAAGATTCCAGCATTGGTAAAGTGCTGGAGGACTCAACAGGTCATGCAATATTCGTGGAGGGAAATGGACATACAATGTTTCAGAACGGGACCCTTCTTCGATCATCGGTCCATCTCCCCCTGAGATGCTGCCTCTGGAGATTTCTGAGTTCCTGCAGCACTGTTTTTGTTTTTCTGCAGCATGGTGATGATTCAATTTCTCAAGGTGGAAATGCCTTGGTCATGGCCCATGTGCTTCATTCCTATCATATCTTTGGGATAAAGCAAAACGGGTTTCAACTTAACCATTGCATCAGCAAAGCTCTCTTCCCTTCTTCCTTCTCATAATTTAATTTAAACTTCTGTCATTTCTTTTGTCCAAATAAAAAATTATTCTTGAATTTAGTAACTGCCAGTTGCACCTTTAAATCTGCCATGTGCACAAAGATCACTGACAGAATTATTTTCAACATAAGAAACTGACCACGAATTGATGAGATTATAATTGAAAAAAAGATTGAATGCCTTGAAGAATGAAACGGAAATACTTTTTGCATTTACAGTGCACCTAGATTAGATTCATGGCTTTTCTTTTGCTCTTTGTAGTAAAATATATTCAACACTTCAAAAGACCCAGAGTGAGTGAGATCCTGATCAAACCTTTCACCCTGCAGAATTGGCTCGCTTATTTTTGGAAATCCTTTCCGAGGCAAATCATGGAAATAAAGCATCCTTATTTAATCATCAAAGGATACAAATTACTTTTGTTTGGACACCAATCTTATAGAATTACTACACCATATGAATATTGATTTCTCTAACTTCAAGTAACCTCGGCATTCCCTCTCTCTCCATCCCTTCCCCACCTAAGTCACACCAGCTCGTTTTCACCCAACAAACAGCTATCAATGGCATGTTTCCTTTACTTTTTTGCATATCTTTCATTCATTGTTCTATATCTCTCTACATCATCGTCCGTATCTCTCGTTTCTCTATCCCGTGACTTTCAGTCTGAAGAAGTGTCTTGACCCAAACGTCACCCATTCCTTCTCTTCAGAGATGCTGCCTGTCCCACTGAGTTACTCCAGCTTTTTCTGTCAACCTGCACCATGTATATCTGTCTCTTGTTTGCTTGTACCATATCCCTCTACGCTCCTTTTATTGACCATCTTCTTTTCTCCCTTTCATTGTATTTCAACATCTTTCATTTTGTCCTTTGCTCCATCTCTGTCCAGAGCTTTTTTTCTCTTTCTCCTTTTTTGTACACCTATGCTGTGTGTCTGTTTTTTTTGCTGCTAGTGAGGAAACCCCAGAAGGGCTTCCTAAGTGCTATTTTTCTAGTTCTTTGATCTAAAGTAATATAATATGTACAGCACATATGGCTGCACACAGTAAATCATATGTTTTTGTACATTGATTTTTATTCCCAATTGGGGAGATTGGGAGTTTTGATAAATCATTTTGAAATGCTTGCTGCTTACCAGTATACCAGTGGCTCAATGAATTATGCTGGACTGGTCCTTAGTGCTACACTGATGACAGCATTTTGTAGATAATTGTGAGCAATATTTGAATGCTGCCTTCACAAACACTAATTAAATTCTCAGCTAGAATACTAAAAGGCGGGTGACGATAAGGTGTCATTAAATGTTAATAACTTGATAATGTTTTATTTGACAAATCAATGAATGCTGAAGAGTATGTGAGAGTAATTTAGGCATAGGATTCTCAAAAACTGTTCAAAATCTTGATACAATGTTTATTTATTTTAATAAATAACTATTGCTGTTTGAGCAGCTATATGAGATTTACTACGAGGAAGTCCCATATGAGCCAGTAGTCTGTATCTTTGCTTGCATTGCCATGGGCTAACAGCAGCTCTGTATTAGCAATATTGCCAAATGAAATCTATTTAAATCTGAACAATTTATACCAAAATAAAGCATTTGAAAAATACTTTACTGAAAATCATTTCAGATCTAATATTGCCTTAACAGTGTTGAGATGCACTGTGATGAAAACAAATGGGATACAGGGCCCTATTGTCCGTTTGTTCCATGTGAGAATGGAATGGCATATTGTTGTCACAGAGTTTCATCCTCAGGAAACCTTCAGAATGAACAATATATTTAATAAATTGGGGCTCTCTTTTCCATTGAAGGCAAGATTACTTGTCAATATAGTAATTCCATCATATCAAATCAAAATCAAATGTCAAAGTAACACTGATAGACACAAAGTACTCAAGTAACTCAGTGGGTCAGGTAGCGCCTCTATAGGAAAAGGATGGGTGACAATTCAGTTGGTTCTGCAACGTGGCACTCAAAGTAACCATCATAACCAACAGTCCGAATAAAGTTCCCAACCCGAAACATCAGTGATCTATATTAACTCAGAGATGCTGCCTGACCTGCTGAGTTATTCCAGCAGTTTCTGTCATTTTTTTTGTAAACCAGCATCTGCTGTTCCTTGTTTCCACATCATAAGTACACAGCATACTGATGTCCTCAACATCACCCTTGATGTGTTCAATCTATATGTAAATAACACGCTGCCTCAAAAAAGCAGACAATATCATCAAAGACCAATACCACCTTAGCCCCGCCTTCATTTCACTCCAAAGGTCAGGAAGCAACTGTAGCAGCCTGAAAACCATGACTACCAGGTCAGGAAGCAACTGTGCCACCCTAAAAACCATGACTACCAGGCCAGGGATGAACACGCACAAGGTGTGAGGCGAAAGGATTAGAAATTGCGAATTGTGAAACCAGAGGATTGACAAGATCCAAATTGTTTGGGAATGTAGGTGGAGAGGGAGGGGAGAGTTACGTGCAAGTCAGCCAGGGGAGGGAGAGTTGGTAGTTGGTGGGGAGGGTTATGGGGGAGAAACGGGATGGTGGGGGGGGGGGGGGGGAGGGGGGGTTGTGAGGTGTTTTGTAGAGGTTACCTAAAGATGGAGAATTCAATGTTCTTGCATAAACAAACCTTATAGGTCAAACTATAAGTTATTGTCAACTTGTTAGTTGAATGATAGAGTGAATGAGCCTTGTGCTCCCTATTAGAAGAACAAAGGTTCAACACTAATTTCTTGACATTAAGAAACTAGTCATTGCTTTGATATACATTACAAATTAATGTAAACATTATATTGCAAATCTTACATGAACAATTCACAATTACACTTGTTGGGTTGATTTTGAATTTAATGGTTTAATATGTCTCAACTTTCTTTTATTTTCTCCTTTTTCTTCTTATCTTGTGGTAATCCCCTCCCACCCCCACCCACCCACTATGGTGAACATTTCCACTCTTGCACTGAGGGTTCCGAGGTGACAATAGACAATTGGTGCCATTTGGCCCTTCGAGCCAGCACCGCCATTCAATGTGACCATGGCTGACCATCCCCAATCAGTACCCCGTTCCTGCCTTCTCCCCATATCCCCCGACTCCGCCATTTTTAAGAGCCATACCTAGCTCTCTCTTGAAAGTTTACAGAGAACCAGCCTCCACTGCTCTCCGAGGCAGAGAATTCCACAGATTCACAAATGTGTGAAAAAGTGTCCCCTCATCTCCGTTCCAAATGGCTTGCCCATTATTCTTAAACTGTGGCCACTGGTTCTGGAATCCCGCAACATCGGGGACATGTTTCCTGCCTCTAGTGTGTCCAAACCCTTAATAATCTTAAATGTTTTAATAAGATATCCTCTCATCCTTCTAAATTCCAAAGTATACAAGCCTAGCCGCTCCATTCTCTCAGCACATGACAGTCCCGCCATCCTGGGAATTAACCTTGTAAACCTACGCTGCACTCCCTCAATAGCAAGAATGTCCTTCCTCAAATTAGGGGACCAAAACTGCGCACAATACTTCAGGTGTGGTCTCACTAGGGCCCTATACAACTGCAGAAGGATCTCCTTGCTCCTATACTCAACTCCTCGCGTTATGAAGGCCAACATGCCATTCGCTTTCTTCACTGCTTGCTGTACCTATAATAATAATAATATTTATTGTCATTGTACAAGACAACAAAATTTTGTTGGAGCAGTCCTCCAGCTGCACAGGAATATGAGTATAAAAATATGTTAAAAGACTATAAACATATAGGAGTATGGGCGGGTGTGTACATGCATGCTTACTTTCATTGACTGATGAACAAGAACACCGAGATCCTGTTGTACTTCCCCTTTTCCCAACTTGACACCATTTAGATAATAATCTGCCTTCCTGTTTTTGCTACCAAAGTGGATAACCTCACATTTATCCACATTAAAATGCATCTGACATGCATTTGGCCATTCACCCAACCTATCCAAATCACCCTGCATTCTCATAACATCCTCCTCACAGTTCACACTGCCACCAAGCTTTGTGTCATCTGCAAATTTGCTAATGTTACTTTGAATCCCTTCATCTAAATCATTGATGAAGATTGTAAATAGCTGCGGTCCCAGCACCGAGCTTTGCGGTACCCCACTAGTCACTGCCTGCCATTCTGAAAGGGAGCCGTTAATCCCCACCCTTTGTTTCCTGTCTGCCAACCAATTTTCTATCCATGTCAGCACTGTACCGCCAATACCATGTGCCCAAATTTTGCCCACTAATCTCCTATGTGAGACCTTATCAAATGCTTTCTGAAAGTCCAGGTACACTACATCCACTGGCTCTCTCTTGTCCATTTTCCTAGTTACATCCGCAAAAAATTGCAGAAGATTAGTCAAGCATGATTTCCCCTTCATAAATCTATGCTGACTCTGACCAATCCTGTTGCTGCTCTCCAATTGTGCCGCTATTTCATCTTTTATGGTTGACTCCAGCATCTTCCCCACCACCGATGTCAGGCTAACTGGTCTATAATTCCCTGTTTTCTCTCTCCCGCCTTTCTTAAAAAGTGAGATAACATTAGCTACCCTCCAATCCTCAGGAACTGATCCTGAATTCATAGAACAATCAAAAATGATCACCAATGACGAATTAAGTCTGTGGAATTCTCTCCCTCAGAGGACGGTGGAGTCTAGTTCTCTGGATGCTTTCAAGGGAAAGCTAGACAGAGCTCATAAAGATAGCGGAGTCAAGGGATATGCGGAGAAGGCAGGAACAGGGTGCTAATTGTGGATGATCAGCCTTGATCACATTGAGCGGTGGTGCTGGCTTGAGGGGTCTAATGGCCTACTCCTGCAACTATTGTCTATTGTCAAAGTCATTACTGGAACTGCAGATACTTAAACAGATCAGGCACTGATGAAGTTAATGGTTTGTGAGGTGGTCCACTTATTCACCATCTACTCAGTGCCTCTGTGTGTTCCCAATGCATGGCTTCCTTTCTTAATATCATCCCAAGTTTTCATTTGTTAAAGAAGGAACTGCAGATGCTGGAGAATCGAGGGTTACACAAAAAGCTGGAGAAACTCAGCGGGTGCAGCAGCATCTAAGGAGCGAAGGAGATAGGCGACGTTTCGGGTCGAGACCCTTCTTCAGACAGAAGGGTCTCGACCCGAAACGTCGCCTATCTCCTTCGCTCCTTAGATGCTGCTGCACCCGCTGAGTTTCTCCAGCTTTTTGTGTAACCAAAGTTTTTATTGCTGGTTTGAGTTATCATGGGCCAGAGGTTCCCAGATACCAGTGGGCATGGTGCATTTCACAAGGCTCTTGGAATATTGAACAACATTAACCACAACCCTACCTCAGCTAATATGATATACAGTGGAGTATTGTTTGCATTACATACTTCAGTTGAGCATTATTATGGCCTGGATAACTAATATTTCCAATTATTCATTTATTGCATTATTTATTATTGTATTTTTACTTGTGTGTTACTATGTTAGTAGGCCAGTAAAGCAGCAGCATGTAAATAATTCACTGTTCCATTGCTGATGACAAATGATCCCTCTTGACTCTTGATTTCTGTAACAAAACTTCGAACACCTCCTTGAATCGTTTTGTCTGACTGTCTGGTAATCTCAGCATCAAATTAGTTACTCAGCAATTTTTGAATGTGCACACCTTTCTATCTGCAAATAAGAGGTTTGTGTCCAAAATGTTGTGACACTGATCTCTGACTTTGACAGGAAATGTATTAAACGCTTGTAAAGTTAATACATTCATATTTTCTCTTTGTACAAGGGACGTACAGAAGCCACAGTTTAACTAAACCTTCTCAATAGCAAACTGATAAGATTGGTTTGTAAACCTATTTTTCACCACTCTTACTGTTTAATAAAATTCTGTTATTTTAAGTTGTTGCAACCACTTCAGACCCCTCAGCCACCCCTACCCCTCTAATATGCAAAGGCATGTAAATTACACAATGAATGGTGCAAGAACCTGTCTACATTATGCAATGGCCCTAATTCTAAGTCAGCCGTTCATCCATGATACAACTCAACAATGTTACTTTGATAGAAACAAGGAACTACAGATGATGGTTTATACCAAAGATAGACAAAAAGTGCTCGAGTAACTCAGCGGGTCAGGCAGCATGTCTGGAGAATATGGATTGGTAACGTTTTGGGTTGGGGCCCTTCTTCCAGCACTTGTATCTTTACAGCAATAATTTACATTTACACATAATAAAACGCCACCAAGATAAACATAAAGGAAAACTAGAGGTATGAAAAGGTGCAGAACAAATCAGAGCTGGCACTGATGACTCAGGGAGGTAGAGCCCACAATGGTCCATTGTTGGCTGAGGACGAGATTACAATGAAGGGATCCCAAGAGTGGAACTAGCAAGACGACTAGGGTGGGGGAGGGATGTATGAATATCCAGTGGTATGAATATTGTTGTCTCAAATTTCAAGTAACTGTTGCATTCACTCTCTCTATGTCTGTTAATCAACTAAATTGATTTAGTTAATAAAATACAATAAAATCCAATACCGTTTATTGTCATTTGAACCTCAAATGTAGTTCAAACGAAATTTGGTTTCTGCAGTCATACAACAAGAAAAAAAAATCCAAGACACACAATTAACACAAAAACAAACGGGAGAAGAATGGAAAAGAGGGGAGAGACAATGACTTTGCCTTCCATCACAGTGAGGAGGAGATTCACTGTGATGGAAGGCAAAGTCATTGTCTCTCCCCTCTTTTCCATTCTTCTCCCGATGTTAAACTGAACCATGTCCATCTTCTGAGATAACTGTTGTCCTCCAATAGCAGTCTCTCAAGTAACCCATCTTTTCCATCCTTCTACAAACGATGATATCAACAATCTAAGTCATAGAATTCTCTCTTTGCACCTGTCATCGTCTTGACTTTTCTGTTATCCTTTAAGATGTGTCTTAGGATCTTTATCCCATGTACTCTAAAATAGAGAGGGTACAGAGGAGATTTACTAGAATGTTGCCTGGGTTTCAACAGCTTAGTTACAGAGATAGGTTGAATAAGTTAGGTCTTTATTCTCTGGAGCGCAGAAGGTTAAAGGGGGACTTGATAGATGTCTTTAAAATGATGAGAGGGATAGACAGAGTTGATGTGGACAAGCTTTTCCCTATGAGAATAGGGAAGATTCAAACAAGAGGACATGACTTTAGAATTAAGGGACAGAGGTTTAGGGGTAACATGAGGGGGAACTTCTTTACTCAGAGAGTGGTAGCGGTGTGGAATGAGCTTCCAGTGGAAGTGGTGGCGGCAGGTTCGTTGGTATCATTTAAAAATAAATTGGATAGGCATATGGATGAGAAGGGTATAGAGGGTTATGGTATGAGTGCAGGCAGGTGGGACTAAGGGCAAAAAGTTGTTCGGCATGGACTTGAAGGGCCGAGATGGCCTGTTTCCGTGCTGTAATTGTTATATGGTTATATGGTTAGATGGTACCCTCATCTCCATCTTTGAACAGTGTCAATTTAGTTGATCCCTGTGAAGTGCCTCAGTATGTCTTCATATGTATTTATAGCAACAAATCAAAACAATTCTGTCAGTGCTTTATAAATACAATTTATTGCTGTGAACTCATTGGAAATCTCCCAAGCATAAATTTACTTTTAGAATTATTTTCGATGTTTTAACTTCCTCACTCTGCTGAAATATATTTTTATTTCCAGCTCTCCTGATGCAGAGTTTTGCATGAAAGAGCACATCTCAGGAACTTGGTTAGTTGCCTATTTATGAGTCCATGCTTTCTGTCCATTGAAACTAATTAATGGAAAATCATGACCCATAAATCGGGCATGTATCTGAATGCCTGGGAGCACTAATGAGGAGAATTTACCTCTGTCATTCTCCAGTGTATTGCAGAATATCTTATTTACTTCCCATTTAAATTATAAGACGAGGAAGGATCTGGGAATGTTATGTGTAGGAAGCCACTGCAAATGCTGGTTTAAAATGGACACAAAATGCTGGAGTAACTGAAGAATGGTCTCAACCCGAAAAGTCACCCATTCCTTCTCCCTAGGGATGCTGTCTGTCCCGCTGAGTTACTCCAGCATTTTGTGTCTATCTGGGAATGTTATTATTACTTTTGACACAGCACTGAAAACTGCCTGTTGGCCCTTATCCCCTTGTACATTTTAAATTTTAATAGAAAGACCATTTAGATGTGGTATATTAAGTATTTGTTCTAACAACACACCCCACCAATTTTTGAAATTCAATCTTGTTCCCCAATAAAGATCATGGGAGTAGAAGTTCACTGTCTGATGTATATATTGAAACAGAGATCTAGTAATGTAAATGCACTGAATTAGGCTTCTGAAATTCATTTTCATTGAATTCACCAGTGCTGCTATTGGAATAATGATGCAAATCCTAAAGACTCATCAACTATCCTGCTGTGCTTTGGTACACTGGTAGAATGCTGCCTTACAGCACCAGATACCTGGGCTCGATCCTGACTATGGGCTCTCCCTGTGACTAATTGGGATTCCTCCAAGTGCTTATGGGCCTGTCCCACTTGGCAATTTTTCAGGCGACTGTCAAGTCGTAGCAGGTCGCTGAAAAACCGACCACCGTCAGAGTGGAACCCACACAGACATCGCTTCCTTCATCAGCCAGTTATGCAGGCAGGGTCAGGGCAAGCGGGGGAAGTGCTGTCTGAGTGAAATTCACATGGTGCAAAACTACGATCAACATGAAGGTTGGCGCTGTAAGTAAGACAGTGAAAGCACAGTGTATGGGAAGGGTCCCTTAAGTCCTTTAAAAGAGGGGGGGAGAAGGGGTGGAGAGAAGGAGTGGAGACAACTTTTAAGAAGCCAGAGATACACAGATGTGAAGCTCGGCAGACATTAACATTACCGGTCGGTTATCCTTGGTTCTGAAATCTACTGTTTATAATTATTTTTCCCAATGAGCCAATGAAATTCACCGGTCACCAAATGCAGCAACCTACGACAACCTACGCCCTCCTGGCGACCCACTACCACTGCACGAGAATTATCGCTACTCTCCATGGCTTAAAAATTCTGGTCGTCGCTAATTTTTCAATATGAATGCCGTTACGACTTGTTGCGAGTCTGAGGGCACTCCTCACGACCATGAAGGCGACTCTCCGGCAGCCACCCACGAACATGTGGCGACCGCATAGTCTCCTGCAATCGCTTAAAAGTTGCCTAAGTTTCCTCTCATATTCCAAAGACGTGCAGGCTCGTTGGTTAATTGGCCTCTTAAATTGTCCCTTGTATGTAGGATAGAACTTGTGCAACAGGTAATCGTTGGTCAGCGTGGACTCAGTGGGTCAAGGGGCCTGTTTCCACACTGTATCTCCAAATTAAACTAAAACCCCTTTCTTTTGAAGGTGAGAGCAAGCATTGTGGATGAGTTCTACTGGTTCAGTCCAGATCAGATCTCAGCAATGCAGCAAATTAGTTTTACTTGTGATTGTTGACGATCATTCCTCATACATATATAACTTGTTACTTAGATGATAAAATATTCTGATAAAAATATTTATTGAGACTCAAAACCCAGTATTAAATTGCGATCTAATCCTCTTGTTCCAATATGCTTTAATTAGTAGACTCAGATAGATGCGCTGGATTAAAAGTGTCTGGACCAAAAAGCTCTCGGTTGTATTCCTGAGTCTATTTAATGAGCTTCCAGAAAAAATTATTTTGCATACTTGAAATAACTCATGCAGTTTATTAAATGGACATTTACTTCTAATTTGCAGTGAAGGTCAGCAGTTTTAAATGACACTACTAAAAATTAATATAAGCTTTACAATGAGACTTGTCAAGTATTTGGACAATGCAGTGGCATTGTACATGCAGTTTTATAAAATGAATGAAAAGAACTACATATTTTATGTACATGATTGCTTCAAACATGCTGCTTCTGCAGTGTTCTGTCCACTAACCGCAGTGCCTCAGATATGAGTTTGTGTCACATGCTCCTGTCCTATCAAGATTTAAACAAGCATCTGACAGAGCACGATGTTGATACAATCTGTGAAGCTGCTGAAAAGTCCTGTTCATGCCAAGTACAATAGGAACCACTGCTCAACAGCTGCCTAATTTGCTTGAGTGTTAATTCAAGTCAGTTTTAATGAAAATGAAAAGAACAACTGCTACTCGGCATGCTAAATGCTGGAAATGGAAGGCGAGTAAAGGGGCTGTCCCACTTGCGTGACCTAATTGGCGAGTTTAGAAGAGTTTGATAAACGTAGAAGACCTCCTTCGACTATGTAGAAGACATCCTTCGATTATGTTGAAGACCAGCTACGACTAACTTCGGGAAAATTGGACACCGAATAGTGGAGAGTGAAGACGACCTCCTTCGATCTCATTCGACCACACTTCGACTATGATGAAGACTATCTACGACTACCCTCGATTACATACAATTCATATGCCGACCTACTACGTCTAAACCTACGAGTAAAATAAGTAGCAATATTTTTCAATGGCGACCATTTTTACTCGCATTTTTTATTGTTGAAAAAAAACACCGTGACGTAGCTGAGGTCTCGAGTGACCACTCTCGAGCATAAAGGAGAGTTATGAAGACCTCCTACGACCTTGTGTCGACCATGCTGCGAGTATGAGTCGAAGGCAACCTCGCCAGAACTCGTGGATTAGGTCGCCCAAGTGGGACAGGCCCTTAAGTCATTTGTGAGCCCTGAAAGAAGAAGAGGGGTTCATGTTTCAGGGTAATCCTCCATTACCAAATAAAGAATTCCAATGGAAAATTAAATTGGTAATTTTCCAACACTTTCTTTATTTAGAAGGTTAAAGGGGGACTTGATAGAGGTCTTTAAAATGATGAGAGGGATAGACAGAGTTGACGTGGATAAGCTTTTCCCATTGAGAGTATGGAAGATTCAAACAAGAGGACATGAGTTGAGAATTAAGGGACAGAAGTTTAGGGGTAACATGAGGGGGAACTTCTTTACTCAGTGAGTGGTAGCTGTGTGGAATGAGCTTCCAGTGGAAGTGGTGGAGGCAGGATCGATTTTATCATTTAAAAATAAATTGGATAGGTATATGGACAGGAAAGGAATGGAGGGTTATCGTCTGAGTACAGGTAGATGGGACTAGGTGAGAATAAGTGTTCGGCACGGACTAGAAGGGCCGAGATGGCCTGTTTCCGTGCTGTAATTGTTATATGGTTATATGTAGTATGACTCAAAACATTAATTGATTTTTCTCACTAACATCTTGCTTTTCTCTAATATCTGACTGTTGGCGCACATTTATAAATCTTTGCTTAGAAAACAGTTTTATAGAAATGTGAGTACATTGTGGGCTCCTTTTTTTCCCCTTGCACCGTTCATCCACTGATTCACCTTGGCAACCCTTCCTCTCTCCCCACCCCCAAGATATAAATATAGAATAGATAGTGCTGAGGGGCACCAATGCAGAAAGCCAATCTTCGAACGGGATTAGATGTGACGTGAATCCTAACAAAAGCTAGTTCATGTGCTTGTGGCACGGAGTCTTTGCGTCAAGTAGCAGAGGGTGACATGTAACAGTTGCTGGCAAAAATGTTTTCATATTTACATTCGCAGAAAGCACAAACATTTTCAGACTGCACTGCTTCAATGCTCAGATGGATACTGAGGTTGTAAACACTAGAAATTGTGGCTTCAATGCAGCTCAGTGTTGCTAAATGCCTAACAGGTTGCCAAGAACTTTAGTAATTGGTACAAGATTTCAATAAAGCATGAGCAATACTGGGGTTTTCACGTTTTTTTTTAAATAAAGCAGTTCAATTAATCATTTCATTCTGTGGTTTAATCTGAACCAAAAGAGAAAACATTTTGCTCCAACATGGATTTTAAACAAACTGATTAGCCTACTATAATGTATTACCTACCCTCTCCTGGTGAGATTTCACAGAGGATTGACCATGTTAAATGTGCTGAGCACTAGGAATGAGATAATTGGGGAACATTTTATGCTTGCAACAGAATATCACATTAAGTATACAGCCTGGCCAGAAATCCTCCATCATGGCAATAAATGTGAAATGAGACCGTGCGACTCAGGAGGGGTTCGTTTTGCCTGAATTCTACACAGTAAAAGCAAGTGGAAGTCCTGAATGCCTTGCAGACTTGGGAATAAATGGGAAGCATTCTGCCACATTTGTGTTGTCTGAAAGGGGTATGAATAGCAACAGCTTTGGTCTGTCTAATTTCTATACAGTTGGAATGAAGAGCGCGATGCTGAACAATTCAAAGGTTGTAGGTTGAATGTTACGAAGTGGGAATGATTAGGGTGGGATTCTGACTGTCTGCTTGCTGCAGAGTGGGAAGGGAAGGGTGGGAGCCTGATCTTTTTGGCTCCTTTGACAGAACACAGGAAGCCACACAAGGGGCATTTTAGCAAGACACTGATCAGGAGCTGGGAGCTCTGCTGCTGAAGCTCGTGCTGAATTATGAAACTGTTCTTGTCTGCAGGTTCACCTTAAGCCGCTGCTGAAGTCAGACTTCAGACAGCTCTGAGATTTAGTGGGATCTCTCAGCTGTCGCCTTTGTTCTTAAAGGGATATTATTGCCTCGTAAAATTATCACAGAGACAAATTATCAGTTTATTAAAGAAAAGCAAGCTGCAGTCACAGGACTGTCAAAGTAATTATCCCATTACATAGAAACATAGAAATTAGGTGCAGGAGTAGGCCATTCGGCCCTTCGAGCCTGCACCGCCATTCAATATGATCATGGCTGATCATCCAACTCAGTATCCCGTACCTGCCTTCTCTCCATACATGTCAACTATATCTACTGTAACTACCTTTTCTCCACAAAAGACTATTTGAATAGCTGACATTTAGTGAAACCACACTGCAAAAGATGCTACTCCAGGAGGAAGAGTATCTTCTCCATCTAAGACAGTTCCTTCGGGTCAAGGATGACTTGCTTCTGCATCACTTCTGTGGGTTTGAGGTGCTGGATGGGGCCAATATGGGATCTGTAGAAGGCACTGAGTGTTGGAGTAGCTCAGCGGGTCAGGCAGCATCTCAGGAGAACATGGATAAGAGACGTTTCAGGTTGGGACCCTTCTTTAGACTTGGGATCTATAGACTTTGCTGTGGATGGAGAAAAGGTACCTGCTAGGGGAAGTTGAATGAGTGGCTTCTAAGATTTGAGGTTCGCAGACTTATCCCAGCCATGATCACCACGAGTTGATCAAATGTTAATTGTTTTAACCTAGAGACTTTGAAAACATTCTTAAAGTAACTCCTCTGCTCTCTTGGTAATCTTTTGCCATGGCAGAACTCAGAATAGATTACTTATTTCAAGGGATGTGTCCCATGCATTGTAACTGACCGAGTATGATTAGGTACAGAGCAAGACCGAAGATGCTGGAGTAACTCAACGGGTCAGGCAGCATCTCTGGAGAAACATAATTGGTGATGTTTCGGGTCGAGACCTTTCTTCAGGCCCTATTCACCTATTCCTTTTCTCCAGGGATGCTGTCTGACCTGATGAGTTATTCCAGATTGTTGTGCCTATCTTCAGTGTAAACCAGCATCTGCAGTTTCTTCCTACACATACAGAGCAAAACAACTTTTTATTGAATAATGGGGTGTTAATTCTAATTCAGGACTGTTGATAACTTAACTGAGGTCATCCAGGGATAATGACTCTTGCCAAAATGGTGCCATGGTGGGCTCCACAGAGACACGGTTGCAGCCTAAATCCTTGCATATTGTTTAGTTTAGAGGCATAGCATGGAAAAAGGCCCTTTAGCCCGCCGAGTCGAACTGCGACCAATGATCACCCAACACACTTTATCCAACACACAAGGGATAATTTACAGAAGCCAATTACCATACAAACCTGCATGTCTTTGGATTGTGGGAGGAAACCAGAGCACCCAAAGAAAACCCACATGGTCTCAGGAGGGACTTACAAATTCCGTACCGACCTGTAATCAGGATTGAACCTGGGTGTCTGGTGCTGTAAGGCAGCAGCTCTACTGCTGTACCACTGTGTCTCCCTAGAAGCCCGCAATGCAGGCAAATGCCTGCATCCACTCTACCTGCTCTTGGGAGAATGGTTGCCTCTCCTGGCTGAGACTGGTTGCTTCTCCTGCTCTAGGCTTGGAGGGACCATGATCCAAGGCGGAGCCCAACCCAGGAGAGTATTTGTGTGCTCGTCACAGAAGTGGATCAGCTATCACACATTACAATTGCTGCACACTTTTAAATCTCTACTCCTACAGTAAAATTTCTTCCTTTAACTATGATGTCTTTACACTGTGAATGGCTCAATTGTAATCATGTATTGTCTTTCCTCTGACTGGCTAGCATGCAACAAAAGCTTTTCACTGTACCTCAGTACACATGATGATAAACTGAACTGAAACTGAACTGATTCCTGAACTGAGTCAAATTCCTCACCTATGGATGAGAAGGGTATGGAGGGTTATGGTATGAGTGCAGGCAGGTGGGACTAAGGGAAAAAAGTTGTTCGGCACGGACTTTAAGGGCCGAGATGGCCTGTTTCCGTGCTGTAATTGTTATATGATTCAGTTACCTCTCTGGTGCTGGGAGATGCCTATTGTAGGTAGCCCATGTCTCTAAAATATAAAGGATGACAGGGATCATTGCTGCCAAGTCGACCCAAATTGTTTTTCTTTATGTGATGGGGAGTAGGGGGAGGGGGTATAGTGATTTAGAAAGCTCTTTAAACATTGAAAAATTCATTGGTGCCCATTAAAAGCAGCTTTGTCAGGCTTCATCGAGTATTTTAGGAGTAGCAAGTTCCCAGTCAAATTCCTCACCACTGCCAGCACTTAGCAAAGCAGCTGACAGCTCATTAGTCAGTCCTTAAAGATACACACAGAACAGCGCCACCACTCTTCCAGCTACATGAATCCAATGAAAGGTTATCCACTTGAAATATTAACTCTGATTGTCACACCGTCAGATGCTGTCAGACCTGCTGAATATTTCCGGGCATTCCGATTTCATTGTGGAGTTTCAGCAGTATTTTGTTCTCTAGATTACTGAAAATTGTGTTTACTTCAATGTATCTTCACCAATTATTTCTGAGAGCAGGAGGTGAGACCCCAGGTTTACTGACATCTCTGAGAGGCAAAGAGATCACATCTCCCTCAGGTGTGGCGACTTAAGTCAAAGGACCAGAGAACTTAAAACTGCATGCATTACATTCAAATATATAGGACCGGAAATTTAATTTAGTAGAGAGGCGGACAACTTTTTATTGAAAAATGGAGTGTCCGTTCTGATTCAGGACTGATGACAACCCTGGCATTAATAATAACTTGCCATAAGGTTGGCAGGGTGAACTCTCTTGGGACATGAATGCAGGCTATGAATACTTCCATATTGGAGATACCTGCAATGTAGGGAATTGTCTGCATCCACTCCATCTCTTCCTGTGGGCTGCTTGTAAAATAAATAAGGTCTGATCCTGTGGAGGAGAGACTGCCAATGACCAACATAATGCAACAGTGATCAGCAAAATGTGAGATAGGGCATATGTAACAGCTGCAAGATGGAATGATCTGGAGGTTTGGATGGTGAGAGTGAGGTTGACCTTGCTTTCCACTGAGTAAACACATTATACGCAAGGTTTCCGAGGCTGCAGATGTGAATGAGGACTGCCTTGTGGAAACACAGCCGGTTTGGCCTTCCCTCCCCACACCCCCATCAGTCTGAATAAGAGTCTCGACCCAAAATGCCACCTATCCATGCTCTCTGGGGCTGCTGCCTGACCTGCTGATATAGTCCAGCATGTTGTGTCCTTCTGCATAGACATAGTTCCTCTAAAAAGTGTAGATATGTTGGGTATAAATGCAGGAATAGCAAGATGGATTCAACAGTGGCTGAATGGGAGAAGCCAGAGGGTAATGGTGGATGGCTGTTTGTCGGGTTGGAGGCAGGTGACTAGTGGGGTGCCTCAGGGATCTGTGTTGGGTCCTTTGTTGTTTGTCATGTACATCAATGATCTGGATGAAGGGGTGGTAAATTGGTTAGTAAGTATGCAGATGATACCAAGATAGGGGGTGTTGTGGATAATGAAGAGGATTACCAAAGTCAATAGAGTGATTTAGGCCGGTTGGAAAAATGGGCTGAAAGATGGCAGATGGAGTTTAATGCTGATAAATGTGAGGTGCTACACCTTGGCAGGACAAATCAAAATAGGACGTACATTGTAAACGGTAGGGAATTGAAGAATACAGTTGAACAGAGGGATCTGGGAATAACCGTGCATAGTTCCTTGAAGGTGGAATCTCATATAGATAGGGTGGTAAAGAAAGCTTTTGGTATGCTAGCCTTTATAAATCAGAGCATTGAGTATAGAAGCTGGGATGTAATGTTAAAATTGTACAAGGCATTGGTGAGACCAAATCTGGAGTATGGTGTATAATTTTGGTCGCCCAATTATAGGAAGGATGTCAACAAAATAGAGAGGGTACAGAGGCGATTTACTAGCATGTTGCCTGGGTTTCAACAGCTAATTTACAGAGAGAGGTTGAGTAAGTTAGGTCTTTATTCTCTGGAGCGCAGAAGGTTAAGGGGGGACTTGATAGAGGTCTTTAAAATGATGAGAGGGATAGACAGAGTTGATGTGGACAAGCTTTTCCCTTTGAGAATAGGGAAGATTCAAACAAGAGGACATGACTTTAGAATTAAGGGACAGAGGTTTAGGGGTAACATGAGAGGGAACTTCTTTACTCAGAGAGTGGTAGCGGTGTGGAATGAGCTTCCAGTGGAAGTGGTGGCGGCAGGTTCGTTGGTATCATTTAAAAATAAATTGGATAGGCATATGGATGAGAAGGGTATGGAGGGTTATGGTATGAGTGCAGGCAGGTGGGACTAAGGGAAAAAAGTTGTTCGGCACGGACTTGGCCTGTTTCCATGCTGTAATTGTTATATGGTTATATGGTTATATGGTTATATGAACGTGTCTCCATATACAGCATGGGTGGATAAGCCATTGTGTGTCTTCTGTGGCATGATCCTCCTTGAGTGCCTGCGGTGCCCGGGAAATCTTTTGTGTGAAGATCAAAGAGACTTCAGGTGCTGGAATTTGGAAGGAAAACAGAACGCTGGAAGAGCTCAGCAGGTCAGCCAGCATCGGTGAGATAAAAGGTATATGCTGTCAATTCAGGTCAAGACCTTGCATCGGGACTAAGAGGAAAAGGGAAAGATTGCCAGTAAGCAGAACTATAAGCTGGATACAAGCTTGTAGAGAAGGGTGGAAGCAGATAAGTGGAGGGATGTTAGGCAGAAGGAATCAGGTGAGGGGTGGGGGGATGGAATAGGTGAACAAAAGTAGGTGAAACCAAGATGGACATGCAAGTGTGTGAAGAATGCTAGGGATTGTTGGCTAATGGAGTTCAATGCAGACAGGGTAAGGTGTTGCATTTTGAGATGTTAAACCAGGCTGTTTTGGGTTGGGATCCTTCTTCAGACTAATTGTGGGGGGCGGGAAAAGGACTAGTTTACAGACAGCTCTGATGCACAAAAAGATTTCACATCAAAATGAAAATAGTATGTTAACAACTGACATTCAGCCACACAGAATTGTGCACAAAATTACTTAAAACCTCTAACTTAATTTTCGCATATTCAACCCCATTCTTGTTCATTATTGTGTCAATTAATTTGTGGTCTTTAAATTAAAATAGGAAACATTCTGATTCAGTTGGTGCTGAGCAATGAGAAGTCACAAATTGTCATCTAGTCTGCATCAAAGAACGCCACAAGAGAAAGGGACAATTGGTGAGGCCAAACGCAGACTGGGCACATCGTTTCACGGAACACCTTCGCTCAGCCCGTGTGAACCATCCTGATCTCACGCTTGCTGGACACTTTAATTCTCCTTCCCATTCCTACACAGACCTTTCTGTCCTCGGTCTCCTCCATTGTCAGAGTGAGGCCAAAAGCAAATTGGAAGAACAGCATCTCATATTTCGCTTGGGCAGCTTACAGCCCAGTGGTATGAATATTGATTTCTCTCACTTCAGGTAGCCCGGCATTCCCTCTCTCTCTCTCTCTCTCTATCCCTCCCCCACCCAAGTTGCACTAGCTTCTCATTTTCACCCTATAAACAGCTTACAGTGGCCTGTTTCCTTTATCATCGTTACTTTTTTGCATATTTTTCATTCATTGTTCTTCATCTCTCCACATCACCATCTATATCTCTCATTTCCCTTAGCCCTAACCAGTCTGAAGAAGGGTCTCCAGAGATGCTGCCTGTCCCACTGAGTTACTCCAGTTTTGTGTCTATCTTCAGTTTAAACCAGCATCTGCAGTTCCTTCTTACACAATTATTCAGCATTGGATTGCCATTAGCAACAATGCTTATGGACAGGAAAGAAAACAAAAAAAAAATAAAAAAATCAGACTACCCATTCCCACTCGCCCTCATTAGTGACTCTTGATTAGAAACAATTGTGAGCAATGACATCCAATGAAGAATGTTGCCAAGTTTACATGTGAAGCATGCTGACATTTAAATGGCCTGCCAGCAGTCATTGTTAGAGTGAATGGCTGGAGATAGCTGAGGAAATACAAAACGGCTGGGGCAGTAATGGCATTGTGCACCAGCTGGAGACTCTGACATCTGGAAAAGGAATAAAGGACAAGCAACTTTGAAATGCTGACCCATTACTTTGACTGTCGAACTGTCAGCACATGTGCCCCAGAAAATGAATACCAACTGCAGATGAAACGCTCAGTCTCAGCACCATTCACTGAGTGGGATTCACTGCCAGTGCTAAATATATTGTAGGCCAAATGGAAAAGCTGACATCAGCAGCCCGAGTGTACAGAAACTCCAGTGTATGGTGGAGAGTTCCACAATCCATTCAATATGTCGGAAAATAAAGTTCAGCAGGAGGTCACAGCAAAAGAGAAGGAAAAATAAAGCAAAACAGCTATTTCTAAAATCAACAACTTTAGAACTTCAGAAGCAAACACGTTCCATCCGAATGTTGAAAGAACCATCACTGAGCGCTTCTCCTAATGCTGTTATTGACTTGCTGTATTGATTGCTGAAGGCCAAATGTAGTTCAGTAATAAATTAGGATTTTTTTAATGTACTTCTATCAGTGTTTTAGTGTTAACTGAATGTTTCCCTGCTGCAACATATCCTATCTTAATGAAGCACGCATTGTAGTAGTCTCTCAGGCTGAAAGAAGAGTCTTGGTGGTGCCAAAGGCTTTGTGAGGCTGTCTGATGTACGTGGGAATATCTCAGGCAATACAAGGCTCATTTTATGGCTATTTTATATTCTGCCTCGAACAAATGACAAGGCAGCAGATTAGTTTAAAACAATTTTTCTCCAAAACAAATTGCAATGGTAGAGGCCTCTCGCACTGAGTGTGACTCCATTTTGTGGAAACTTGGGTAATTATGAACTACCATCGGTTACTTTTCATCAGCACCCTGAACATTTTCATAGTTCTAGTTTCCCTCTCCCCGTCTCTCAGTCTGAAGATGGGTCTTGACTCATAACGTTACCTATTCCTTTTCTCCAGAGACGCTGCCCTACTTTGAGTTACTCCAGTGTTTTGTGTCTATCTTCAGTGTAAACCAGCAGCTGCAGTTCCTTCCTACACACACACACCATCTGATACATTCAACTTTATCAGGCATCATGTCTGGCAAGGACATTGGGGGACGAAGGGCTATTCCTTTGCTGTGCTGTTCCATATTCTACATCCTGATGGTAAGTGGTGGGTAAATCGAGGAAAGGAGTTGATTGGAAGATGAATCAGGTGGAGAAAAGGGCAGAGATAGTAATTAAAGCTGGAGGTAATTAGCAGAGAAGACCATGGGGTTTGAATGGTGTAATCTGGTCAGAATGTATGGTTGGGAATGAAATATAGGTCTGGTGTAGGGACGGTGGTTGGATTGGAAATTGCAGGGATAGACATAAAATGGGGAACATGGAGTAGGGAGTGATGAAGGGCAGATGGAGGAAGTGAAGGAAAGGAAAGGGGTAAGGTAATGGGGCTGGGGAGTGGGAAAAAAAAAGATGTTTACTTTGGGAAAGCAGGGGGACAGAGCTGGGCAGATTAAAAAAGGGCGAGGGAGGTTGCCTCAAATTGGAGAATTAAATGTAGGTAACCAAAGTGGAATGTGAGGTGCTGTTCTTCCAGTTTGCATGTGACCTTACTCTGGCAAAGGAAGAGGCCAAGGGCAGGCAGATCCTCCAGTATAAGAATGAGACCATATCACACAGAAAGAAACATCCCTATATTTTGCTTGGGTAGTCTACAACCCAACATGTGAGAATTATCCACTACCGCATACTACTGCCCCTTATTCTCTGCCCAGCTTCCCCAACCATCCCCCTCCTACTGTATCCCTCTTTTTTCACAGCCCTCACTTCCCACCATCTAGTTCCTTGCTCCTCCTCCATCGTCTTCATCCACTCATCATCAACCCCTCCTTACACCAGTGCCGCTATTTCTCTCCCTCACCCCCCCCCCCCCCCCCCTTGCTCCCATTACCCACCATCTTTGTGTCTGGTTTTCACTCCCCACTTTTCCTTCTTATTATATTCATAATTTCCACCCCTTTAGTCATCTCACTTATTGCCTCCAACCTTTGTTACGGTCTTCAACCTTATCGTCCCCACGCGACTCATCTGCTAATCCACCCCTTCTTAATTGATATCCACCTCTCACTTGCCAGCTATTGTTCCATGTCTTCCCTCGATTCCATCAGTCTGAGGAAGGGCACTGATCCAAAATGTTTTCTGGCATTTTCCTCCACAAACGCTGCCTATCCTACTGACTTCCTCCAGTGGTTTGTCATTTGTCCGAAGTTCCAACGTCTGCATCTCTTGTGCCATCTTCAATTGTAGAATAGTTGAGCACTGTGAACCTTGGTATTCCCTGAAGAGTGATTTTATGAAGCCCTACAGTTCGATATATAGATGTTTCCTCAGCTTTAGACCTGGCTACTTCAATGAAAACAAACATTTCAAGAATAACTCTCTGACCTCCAACATTAATATTGCTCTGACACATATTCCACAAATGAAGATTTGATACCACCTAAATTAGATTCATGTTCAACTATTTTGTGTTAGCACTTAAATTGCAGAAAAACAACTGAATAGCCGATAGACAATTTGTTTGCATAATATGGAGTCCATCACCAAACAAAATTAAATAACACCACCTTAATACGAGCACTAGTACTGAGAGACAAGGCAGTGGCCCAGTCGTAGGAGCCCTTTTACTTTCATTTTATTATTGTGTGTAGTTGAAGGATTCCATAGAGGAATCTTGCAAAACAGATTTATTGCTTTTATAATGAACTATTTGGGGGCAAAAGAGTTAAGAGTTAAATCGTTTACTCCAGTGTCACCATCTCAATTAACCTAATGAGATTCCACATGTGTTTATCCTTTAGGTCAAACAATAGTTCCAGATTTAGCTATTTTTACTCAGGCATTTCCATAACTTGCTTTCAATGTTCTTAAAATAAGTGATAAGACTCTAAAGTGATATTTATTACATGGAACTTGATGGACTTCATAATGCACAAACAGGCTATTTGGCCCAACATATTTATGCAAATAATAAAATCAACAAATGCAGGAGATACTCAGCAGGTCAGGCAGCAACTCTGGAGAGAGAAACAGTCAATATTTTAGTTCATTGAACTTTGGTATTCTCTAGAAAGAGATGTCCTAGCATTCAGCATGGGGGAGGCACAGTGTTAGAGTTTCTGCCTTACAGCACCAGAGACCTAGGTACAATCCTGACTACAGTCTGTATGAAGTTTATACTATCTCCCTGAGATTTCCTCCCACATTCCAAAAATATACAGGTTTGTAGGTTAGGTGTCTTCAGATTGTAAATTGTCTCTAGTGTGGAGGATAATGCGAGGGTATGGGGTGATCATTGGTCAACATGGGCTCATGTTACATGTCTAAAGGTTAAACTTTTATCAAAACTGGAAGAGTGAGAAAACAAGTATGTTTTAAAATGCAGACATGGGAAAGATCCCAGAGAATAAAAGGGATGCTTGTGATGGTGTGCAAATTTCCAGCATCTGCAGTTGTTTTGCTTTTCAGTCATGGCTCATATCTGTGCTTCAGTTCCACACACACACTTCTTCCTTCCTTACTGGATCACTCAATCTTCATATTTGCCAAATTCCTCCCCTTGTCCATATCTAGATTTGCTTTGAGGAATCTACACTATTACCTTACATCACTTACTGCATTTTCAGCTCCACCCTCTCACTATCATTAGGCAAATACGTTTCTCCTGAATTCTTTATTTGGTTTATATGTGACCATCTTATATTTGCATCATTTCAAATCCATATATCCACATCTTGGGTATTAAATTCCAACATTATTTTGAAGACTTCAAGCAGGCCATCCTTCGCCTCTTATTTCAACAGAACATAGATGCTGCCTAATCACTCCTTCTGAACCACTCAGCTCAGAAGAATGAAACTGAAACTATCAGACATATAACCCAGTGATTATAACCCAGTTGCTTCTTTGTTGCCGTGGATTTTGAAGCAACTGGGTCAGTGTTCCCGTGGATTTTGAAGCAACAGC
This sequence comes from Raja brachyura, assembly GCA_963514005.1. The sequence goes on along the minus strand of OY740781.1, from coordinate 46,062,028 downwards.
AACAAAGAGAAGCAGGAGAAAGCACTGATTGGCTCTAGCCCAAGTGGGAGGAGAGTTCTCAGTGAGTCAGAGGGGGAAAACAGTTGAAAAGGAGAGACAAAGCACAGGCAGACTTTACTCAGTGTTCCCGTGGATTTTGAAGCAACAGCAACAAAGAGAAGCAGGAAAAAGCACTGATTGGCTCTAGCCCAAGTGGGAGGAGAGTTCTCAGTGAGTCAGATAGGGGAAAACAGTAAAAAAACTGAGGAATTTGGTTTGTAAATTAGGCAATTTAACAGTTAATATAAGCAAGGCAGCTCTTGGGGAGCGGCATTGAGGGAAGTGCCCTGTGAGTAAAGTGTGAGTCTTTGGCTCGAGAGTCTTCGGAGAGGAGGCTGCGCAAAACACTGGATAGGGAGAGACCGAGGCAAAAGAAGATGTCAAGTAAGCTGATGCAGTGTGATACTTGCAGTATGTGGGAGGTCAAGGACACTGCTGGTGCCTCTGGCTGCTACAAATGTGAGAAGTGCATCCAGGTACTGCTCCTGATGGACCGTGTTGGAGAACTGGAGAAACAAGTGGATGACCTCAGGTTCATCCGAGAAACTGAGTCGTTCCTCGACAAGTCCTTCAGTAAGATTGTTACACCCAAGGCACTAGAAGAGAGAAGGTGGGTGATGGAGAGAAAGGGAGGAAAACATGGAATGCAAAGGTCCCCGGGTGTTGTACCTCTTGTGAACAGGTTCACCCACGTGGAAGCTGCCGGGATAGAAGACGGTATCTCACTGAGCAGCGGACTGGCTTGCAAAACAAAAAGGGCTGTTGAGCCAAAACCAAAGAGGCCAAAGTCGGGCAACGCCATTGTAGTTGGAGACTCCATTGTGAGAGGTACGGACAGGGGGTTTTGTGGCAACGGACGGGATTTGAGGATGGTGTGCTGCCTTCCTGGTGCCAGGATCCAGGATGTCACGGACAGAGTGCAGACAATCCTCAAGGGCGAAGGTGAACAGCCAGAAGTGGTCGTGCATGTTGGCACAAATGATGTTGGAAAGAAGGGGATGAATATTTTGCAGCGGGACTTCAGAGAGCTCGGAAAAATGCTGAAAAGCAGGACTTCCAGGGTTGTTATCTCCGGTTTGCTTCCAGTTCCTCGTGCTGGCAAGAGCAGGAACAGGGAGATGCGGGACCTGAATGTGTGGCTGAGGAACTGGTGCAGGGGGCAGGGATTTAGATTCTTAGATCACTGGGATCTGTTTTGGAGTAAGGGGGAACTGTACAAAAGGGACGGATTGCATCTTAACAGGTGGGGGACCAGCATTCTGGCCGGCAGGTTTGCCACTGCTACACGGATGGTTTTAAACTGAATAAGGGGGATGGGGTGTCAAATGGGATAGTCGAGGACGGAGTTAAAGGGAAAGAGAGTAAAGGGATGGTTAATGACCCCAGAATTAATGGGAAAGAAAGCTCACAAAGGGATAGGAGAGTATGGCCAAGTGTAATAGGGATCGATGTGAAAGGGGCCACTTGTCAACATAATTGTATAAGGAGTAAGAGTGTTGTAAAAACAAGCCTGAAGGCTTTGTGTCTCAATGCGAGGAGCATTCGTAATAAGGTGGATGAGTTGAAGGTGCAGATAGCGATTAATGACTATGCTATAGTTGGGATCACGGAGACATGGCTCCAGGGTGACCAAGGCTGGGAGCTGAACATCCAGGGATATTCAGGAGGGATAGATGAAAAGGAAAAGGAGGTGGGGTAGCGTTACTGGTGAGAGAGGAGATTAATGCAATAGAAAGGAAGGACATTAGCGTGGAGGATATGGAATCTATATGGGTAGAGCTGCGAAACTCTAAGGGGCAGAAAACGCTAGTGGGAGCTGTGTACAGGCCACCTAACAGTAGTATTGGCATTGGGGATGGCATCAAACAGGAAATTAGAAATGCGTGCAACAAGGGTAACACGGTTATAATGGGTGACTTCAATCTGCATGTAGATTGGGTGAATCAAATTGGCAGGGGTGCTGAGGAAGAGGATTTCTTGGAATGTATGCGGGATAGTTTTCTCAACCAACATATGGAGGAACCAACGAGAGAGCAGGCTATTCTAGACTGGGTATTGAGTAATGAGGAAGGGTTAGTTAGCAGTCTTGTTGTGCGTGGCCCCTTGGGCAAGAGTGACCATAATATGGTTGAGTTCTTCATTAGGATGGAGAGTGACAAAATTAAGTCAGAAACAAGGGTTCTGAACTTGAACAAAGGTAACTTTGAAGGTATGAGATGTGAATTGGCCAAGATAGACTTGCAGGTGATTCTTAAAGGGTTGACAGTGGATGTGCAATGGAAGGTATTTAAAGACTGCATGGATGAAGTACAAAAATTGTTCATACCAGTTTGGCAAAAGAATAAATCGGGGAAGGTGGTGCATCCATGGATAACAAGGGAAATCAGGGATAGTATAAAAACAAAAGATGAGGCATACAAATTTGCCAGAAAAAGCAGCCTACCGGAGGACTGGGAGAAATTCAGAATCCAGCAGAGGAGGACAAAGGGCTTAATTAGGAAAGGGAAAATAGATTATGAAAGGAAACTGGCAGGGAACATAAAAACTGATTGCAAAAGTTTTTATAGATATGTGAAGAAAAAGAGACTAGTTAAAACAAATGTTGGTCCCTTGCAGTCAGAAACAGGTGAATTGATCATGGGGAACAAGGACATGGCAGACCAATTGAATAACTACTTTTGTTCTGTCTTCACTAAGGAAGACATAAATAATCTGCCGGAAATAGCAGTGGAACGGGGGTCAAATAATATGGAGGAACTGAGTGAAATCCAGGTTAGCCGGGAGGTGGTGTTGGGTAAATTGAACGGATTGAAGGCCGATAAATCCCCAGGGCCAGATAGTCTGCATCCCAGACTACTCAAGGAGGTAGCCACAGAAATAGTGGATGCATTAGTGATAATTTTTCAAAATTCCTTACATTCTGGAATAGTTCCTGAGGATTGGAGGGTAGCTAACCCCACTTTTTAAAAAAGGAGGGAGAGAGAAAGCGGGGAATTACAGACCAGTTAGTCTAACATCGGTAGTGGCGAAACTGCTAGAATCAGTTATTAAAGATGGGATAGCAGCGCATTTGGAAAGTGGTGAAATCATTGGACAAAGTCAGCATGGATTTACGAAAGGTAAATCATGTCTGACAAATCTGATAGAATTTTTCGAGGATGTAACTAGTAGAGTGGATAAGGGAGAACCAGTGGATGTGTTATATCTAGACTTTCAGAAGGCTTTCAACAAGGTCCCGCATAAGAGATTAGCATACAAACTTAAAGCACACGGTATTGGGGGTTCAGTATTGATGTGGATAGAGAACTGGCTAGCAGACAGGAGGCAAAGGGTAGGAGTAAATGGGTCCTTTTCAGAATGGCAGGCAGTGACTAGTGGGGTGCCGCAAGGTTCAGTGCTGGGACTCCAGCTATTTACAATATATATTAATGATTTGGGCGAGGGAATTCAATGTAACATCTCCAAATTTGCGATCTCGAAAGGATTTGAGTATAGGAGCAGGGAGGTTCTACTGCAGTTGTACAGGGTTTTGGTGAGGCCACACCTGGAGTATTGCGTACAGTTTTGGTCTCCAAATCTGAGGAAAGACATCCTTGCCATAGAGGGGGTACAGAGAAGATTCACCAGACTGATTCCTGGGATGTCAGGACTTTCATATGAGGAAAGATTGGATAGACTCGGCTTGTACTCGCTGGAATTTAGAAGATTGAGGGGGGATCTTATAGAAACTTACAATATTCTTAAGGGGTTGGACAAGCTAGATGCTGGAAGATTATTCCCGATGTTGGGGGAGTCCAGAACAAGGGGTCACAGTCTAAGGATAAGGGGGAATTCCTTTAGGACCGAGATGAGGAAAACATTCTTTACACAGAGAGTGGTGAGTCTCTGGAATTCTCCGCCACAGAAGGTAGTTGAGGCCAGTTCATTGGATATATTTAAGAGGGCGTTAGATGTGGCACTTGTGGCTAAAGGGATCAGGGGGTATGGAGAGAAAGCAGGTACGGGATACTGAGTTGGATGATCAGCCATGATCACATTGAATGGCGGTGCAGGCTCGAAGGGCCGAATGGCCTACCCCTGCACCTATTTTTCTATGTTTCTATGGAAGTCAATTGACCCTTCTAAACCAAGGACCGTCGGTTTGTAAAGAAATGGAGGAGTCCATCAGAGTCAAAGTGGGTAAATTCATGACAAATCAGGTGCCAGTAGTTGGAGGTGAAGTAGCTTTGTAATCAAACATGTCTTTCTCACTGAGGATGCTTTCATGTTGGCATTTTGTCACCAAAAATGAGATGACATTTACAAGTGCCAGGCATGGAAAAGGTTCAATTGTTTGAGACTGAATTTTGTTTATAGTTTCCTCACAATCTCAATGAACGTATTTTTCATAGTATGAAATTAAGTAGTTCTTGAAAAAGATTTTTGACTTTTTACTCATATCAGAAACGGAAATATGGAATATCACTCCTTTTTCAAATTCACGATTACATGTACATCCATCCCATAATTTAGCATAAACACATTTTGTTTGTTAATACCAAAACAGGCCATTAGTTCTTTGGTATTTGGAGAATGAAAATATTTATTTTTTCAAAAGAATTGGAAGTATTGGGGAGATATTTTCTTTCCAATACAATTCTAATGTTGGTGAAGTGTCGAGGTTCATGATACAACAATCCTGTGATGTCTGAATTGAGCAGCACATCAAATGTGGATTATCTATTGGTTGTAATAAGTTATTGGATAGTTAAACTGGTTTATTTTAAATGTGTTAAGTATGGGTTTGTTTAAAGGGGGAATTACAATTAGGCAAAGGTCCAGGAGAAGTTCCAGGAATTCTATATTTAAGTTTATCATTTTAGTCATGTTGCCTCTGAAGCATGAGTAAATAGGAGGGATGCCATTTCAGGGACTGAGGTGCCTAATGTGTATGGGCTTTTATTACATTCATTCCACCTTTTATAACAGGTTGACACTTAAGAAAATGTCACTTGATCCCATCAACAACACACCATGTACAATTTGTTTCACTCAACCTAACTGCTGATGGATGTGAACAACCACAAGTAATATACCCAAAAGATTTAAAAAAACCTAAGGGAACCAATCCCACTGCTCAAATGCAATTTAACAACAAGGTGCGTGGTTAGAAACAAAGAACTACAGATGGCATGTTGGCCTTCATTACGAGAGGATTTGAGTTTAGGAGCAAGGAGGTCCTACTGCAATTGTATAGAGCGCTGGTGAGACTGCACCTGAAGTATTGCATGCAATTTTGGTCTCCTAATTTGAGGAAGGACATTCTTGCTATTAAGCGAGTGCAGCGTAGGTTCACCAGGTTAATTCCCGGGATGGCGTGACTGTCATATGATGAACGACTGGGCTTGTATTCACTGGAATTTAGAAGGATGAAAGGAGATCTTACAAAAACATATTAAATTCTTAAAGGATTGGACAGGCTAGATGCAGGAAAAATGTTCCCAATGTTGGGGGAGTTCAAAACCAGTGGTCACAGTTATAGGATAAGGGGTAGTTTATTTAGGACTGAGATGAGGAAAAGCTTTTTCACCCAGGGGAGTTGTGAATCTGTGGAATTCTCTGCCACAGAAGGCAGTGGAGAACAATCCACTGGATGTTTTCAAGAGAGAGTTGGATTTAGCTCTTTGGTCGAAGAGAATCAATGGATATGGGGAAAAAGTAGGAGCGGGGTACTAATTTTAGATGATCAGCCATGATCATATTGAATAGTGGTGCTGGTGTGAAGGGCCAAATGGCATACTCCTGCACCTATGTTTGTATGTTTCTATGCTGGTTAATGCATAAAAGGATACAAAGTGTTGACTGCTGCAGACTGAAGAAGGGTCTCGATCCAAAACATCACCTGTCCATGTTCTCCAGAGATGCTGCCTGACCAGATGAGTTACTCCAGCACCTTGGGTCTTTTGGTGCATGGCTAGTTGGGCTCAACATTGATCAGTTTTAAATAAAGCAAGTTAAAAAATAAATACTGCATGTGAAGTTCTTGAATCTGTTTCCATATGTACAAGATTTCTTGTTCATTCATCTTTATGACCACATGACAGCACTTCACTGTTAAACATTTTTTTTTAAATGGAGCTGATGGCACTCAGTGTAGTGAATGAAAGAGTGAGGGTGTGGGATGTTCTGTGTACCTGTAATATGAAGTGGCAAAGTTGAATTTATCGGAGGTGGTCTTGGAGGAGAGGATGCTCCTCAAACTGCGGAGCATCCTGGACAATACAGCTCACCCCTTCCATGACACACTGGTCAACCTGTGGCGTATCTTCAGCAACAGACTAGTTCCACCAAGATGCAGGACAGAACACCACAGGAGATCCTTCCCTGTGGCTATCAAACTTTACAACTCATTCCCCTTCTGTTGTAGGGTAGACTGAGACTCCCCTCCCCCCCCGCCCCAATCTTTGCATATCCTCCAAGCCTTTCCACTTGTCACTTTAATTTAATGTTTCATGTATTTTGTGTGTTTATGACTGTTGGCAGATCAATTTTCCTTCTGGGATAAATAAAGTTCTATCATATCGTATTGTAACTAACCTTGAATGAAGAAGTTCTGCCGGTTAATTACATAAATAAATATGCACTCTTGCTGTACAATGCAGGCTTTGGGCAAAATTTCAGGAAAATGCTATCTGGTTCAAGCAGCTCATAAAAAGCTGATGGTTATTCTTAATGTTGTTATGCTGTTGCAAATGGAAAACAGATTGCTGGAATGCGAATGTACATCTCAGTTGCATAATTCATTGGATGAACTTGGGGTCCATTGCAAAGCAGAATGGGATTTTGCCAAAGTCCTCCAATGAAAGCCAACATGGCAACAGCCTTGGGAAAGGATCTGAAAGAACAACTGATGAAAGGTCTGATGAAGGGTCTCAACCCGAAATGTCACCTATTCATTATGTCCGGAGATGCTGCCTAACCCACTGAGTTATCCAGCATTTTGTGTCTTCTGAAATAACAACTGTTGTGCTGACTATCTATTAAACCTGGGAATTATTGACAATTACAAATTTGGTCTGAAAGAGGTCACCAAGGCAAGTGCATTCACATTTGGCATTAGGTTACACTGTGCATCGTAATACGGCCACATTGGGTACTTGATGGAGCATCATAGTGGGGAAACATACAGGGAATAGGTCACAATCGTGCACTTCCCAACAACACAGATATACTCCTTTATTTCTGGAGTAGCAGTATAGAAGTCCTCAAATAGTGTTTGCTCCCAGGCCCATGAAATACAGTGGCTTGGAAAAGTTTTCATACCCCTTGAACTTTTCCACATTTTGTCACGTTACAACCACAAACGTAAATGTATTTTATTGGGATTTTATGACCAACACAAAGTGGCGCATAATTGTGAAGTGGAAGGAAAATGATACATAGTTTTCAATTTTTTTTACAAATAAAAAGCTGAAAAGTGTGACTTTAAAAAGTATTCAGCCCCTTTTACTCTGATACCCCTAAATAAAATTGCAACCAATTGCCTTCAGAAGTCGCCTAATTAGTCAATAGAGTCCACTTGTGTGTAATCTAATCTCAGTATAAATACAGCTGTTCTGTGAGGGCCTCAGAGGTTTGTTAGAGAACATTAGTGAACAAACAGCACCATGAAGCCCAAGGAACACACCAGACAGGTCAGGGATAAAGTTGTGGAGAAGTTTAAAGCAGGGTTGGATGGAGCCAATTACAGGGCAATCTTAGAAGAAAACCTGTTAGAGTCTGCAAAAGACTTGAGACTGGGGCGGAGGTTCGCCTTCCAGCAGGACAATGACCAAAAACATACAGCCCGGGGGGGGGGGGGGGGGGGGCTGAATACCTTTGCACGCCACACTTTTCAGTTTTTTTTATTTGTAATGAAATTTGGAAACCATGTATCATCTTCTTTCCACTTCACAATTATGCACCACTTTGTATTGGTCTATCACATAAAATCCCAATAAAATACATTTACGTTTGTGGTTGTAATGTGACAAAATGTGGAAAAGTTCAAGGGGTATGAAAACTTTTGCAAGCCACTGTATATCAATCAACAAATACTGGTCACCCAAGTCACTCTGATCATACAGCATTCAATGTTTAAAAAATAATTAAAATGTGCATTGAACCAATACACATTTTTAATGCTTGTAAACAGTGCAAGGTCCTTTTGATTTTCACTTAAAAATGTATCAGTCTTCTGTGCATATATTTATACATCCTTCCAGATTTTGAATGATGACACATTCGGGAGCGGACGATGCAACATGGTGATGCCTGGTCTGCAAGGTTATCAAAGCAGCTACAAGCTTCAGACTGGTACACAATTTGAAAAGGCCATTAGACAGGAATCACTGAACAATTGTAATGATTTTTATATTATATCATTACAATGCAAAAACTGATGCTGTTTCCTTGAATGCTGACAGGAAAAATAAGAGCATTATGCATTTGTCTGCAGGCCAGGCACCGAATAGGAGTTTTCAAATTGCAATATACTGACTACCACAACTCTTCCAACACTGACAGCTGAAGAGGAGGCCACATCTGTCATTCTAAATTGGGCAAATGTTACGGTACAGTAGAACAGATAAAATGGTCCCTAAATAAATATATTGCAAAAATATATTGTAATATTTTTGATATATTGCAAATATATTACAATTTAGTCCTTTTCCTTTAGGAACACAGCTTCAAGTGTTGTTGGAAAATGTCAACTTCAACCAAGAATGTTCCAGGCACACAACTAAACTAATGGCTAACTGGAAGAAAAACAATCTATCTTAACTAAAGGAAAAGCGATGAAGCAATATGTGGTCAATGTATTATATTCAGTCGTGGTATGATTACATGTTCTTGTGCATACAATGAATAGGGCAGGTTTGGAGGAATATGGAGGTCCAAATGCAGACAGGTGGGACTACTCTAGATGGGACGCGTTGGTTGGTGTAGGGAAGGGTCCGTTTCCACACAGTATGATAAGTTATCTATTTTAGATCAAGAATCAAATTAAAGGAAAGTTACATCTCCTTATCCTTTGAAGATTTCCTCTCATTAAGTTTATTAATGGGATCAGTTGGAGTTTTAGAATGCATTGATAGCTTTCATAATTATTTTTTTTAATGTCATAAATGACCAGTCCTATTTAATACAGTGATGGAACTTGGCGTAATAGGGCTTAAGCACACAGGACCTGGTAATTAATCCATTCTGACCACTGAATTACCACTATTTGAAGAGTGCTGTACCACGTCTAAGTTTATAAAAATCCAATAGAGAAAATGAATTGGTAAACAATACATCCAGTTTTAAAGGAAACCCAAATTGGTTTGAAGTTATCAGATTCAGGTTGAATCCTGACTAAGGGTGCAGTCTGTATAGTTTGCACATTCTCCCTGTGACTGCATGGGTTTCCTTCAGGTTCTCTGGTTTCCTCTCACATTCCAAAGACATGCAGATTTGTAGGTTAATTGGCTTGTAAATTGTCCCTAGTGTGCAGGATAGGGCTAGTGGTCGGCCGGCCGAAGGACACGTTTCCCCACTGTATCTCTGCACCTAAAATTTAAAAAAAAAACAAGGAAATCATAGGCTTCATGCTTGGAGAACAAATAGTAGCTTCATTACATAATCCTAAAAGGATTGACATTTAACGAGTCTAGGCTTAATGTCAATGTAAGCTACAAATGTTTAAATTATGATATGACCTGTTATGCACTTGTACATATGATAGAAAGGAGCAGGATATTACTAATGCAGGTGTTTTTCTTTGGTATTCCAGTTGATAACTAGACTCAAAACTTGTTTTTATGAATAAATCTCACAGAATCAATGGGCATTACTTTAACTCAATTCACCAGGTGGGAAATTCACGGTGCATGTGGAATATCGATTTAATGCTCAACCCCATATTATTCTCTATTGACTTCAATAGTGACTAAAATTGCATGGAGCATACAACAAGCATTGCACCTGTTCCCATCAGTTTCCCAAAAGACAAATTAAGTTAAAAATAGTTCCCATTATTATTATTGCCTGGGGGAAGTTAGAGAAATCTCCAGGTCAATCTTATATTCAAAATACTAAATATTTCAGCAATGCTGCTCAAGCTATGAGGTCCATCAGCACAGACCATAGAAACATAGAAAAATAGGTGCAGGAGTAGGCCATTCGACCCTTCGAGCCTGCACCGTCATTCAATATGATCATGGCTGATCATCCAACTCAGTATCTCGTACCTGCCTTCTCTCCATACCCCCGATCCCTTTAGCCATACTACAAGTGAACTGATACTTGATCAACAAATTCACTGCATTAGTGATTTGGTGTTATATTGCACACACACAAACATGGGTGAATTTGGTAATCATCATGCAAATTTGTGCAATCCCAATCTCAGATCTAATGCGTACATTGGGCAGGAATTCACACTGCTAGTAGATCTCTAGTTTTAAATGACAATAAAAGATGTATTGTTGAATGCCCAGATTTATTGACAGATTCTGAGCATTGAATTAATTGTTCATTCTATCACCGGACTCCACACGAAAGCCAGTCCGTGTGATTTTCCAACATCACACTGTGGAATGGTCTCTTGACACCACAAGACATAGGAGCAGAATTAGGCCATTCAGCTCATCAAGTCTGCTCCGCCATTTGATCATTTCTCTCTCAACTCCCTTCTCCATGTAACCTTTGATGTTGTTACTAATCAAGAACATGTCAATCTCCGCTTTCATGCTGACGGTGGCCATGAATTCCACAGATACACAACCCTCTTGCTAAAGAAATTCCTTCTCATTTCCATTCTATACCATGCCAGTTTAGGTCTAACAAATGTTCTCTGGAGATGCTGCCTGACCTGCTGAGTTACTCCAGTACTTTTGTGTATTAACCAGCATTTGTCGTTCATTGTGACTAGATCATATGTAGGATCAGAGAGCATATTAATTTCAGTGCAGTTTGTCGGGCTGCAGATTTAGGAAAACATGATTGTTTTAAATTATTTTAAGTTTATGTTTTTCAATACTTCGGACTTTATTGTATTTATTGTGTTTATGGCTGTTTTGACCGACTAGTTTGTGTTTTCATGACTGTTGGCAGATCAATTTCCCTCCTAGGATAAATAAAGTTCTATCGCATCGTATCGTTTATGTTTAGCAGTTATTTTTTTTCTTCTATTTTAATATTTTTAATCATTTACCTCAACAGTTTTTATTTATTTTTATATATCTCTGAATGATTGAAGCATTTAAAAAACTTAAAAGAATTGTGTTTTTTTCCAGCCCACAATTCTTTAGGCAGAGGCACTGTAGATTAACCAAATGTCCACAGGCACCTCAAGGTAAAGGGCCTGTCCCACTAGCGCGCGATTAGACGCGACAAGCGCGACAAATTCGGACGCGGGGGTCGCGTGGGGGTCAGGCGATCCCGGTGCGAGTGAAGGGCCTGTCCCACTAGCGCGCGATTACACGCGCGACGTCCGAAGGAAGGACGTTATTTTTCATCACGTGACGATGTGCATGAGCATGCGCGTTGCACGACGTCGGGCAGTGACGTCATCACGCAACGCCACGCTGAAGACGCACAACGTCAAAACGTCATCACGTTAATCACGTTCTGCGCGACAGGATTTTGCCGCGCGTAATTTTTTGAGCAGTGTCGGTTTTTGGACACTACGCGCGATGTCGACACCAGCTACACACAACTCGACGAGACTCCGGCGATCGCAGTGGGACAGGGTCACGCGAGGCCGGGCGACTAAAGCGACCACGGTAGGTCGCGCTTGTCGCGTCTAATCGCGCGCTAGTGGGACAGGCCCTTAAGTCTTCTTTAGTTTTGATTTGATTTGATTTGATTTTATTACTTGTCATTCGAACCTCAGAGAGGCTTGAACGAAACTCTGTTTCTACAAGCCATACAAACAGAACAATTCATAAAAAAAACAAACAATTCAATTCACACAAACATCCATCACAGTGAATCTCCTCCTCACTGTGATGGAAGGCAAAGTCTTTACTCTCCCCCGCACCATTTCTCTCCCGAGGTCGAAGCCCCAGGCGGGCGATGTTAAATCCCACGGCCATTGAGGCCGCGCCGGGCCCAAAAGTCACAATGTAGGAGCCCCCGGCGGGCGCTGGAATGTCCCGCTGGAATGTCCCGCGGCCATTAAAGCCGCGCCGGGTGATGTATGGTTCCGCTCCGGGTTGCTCCAACCCTGCGACACGGGCTGGAGAAGCCGTGTTGCGGGAGCTCCGGAAAGCGGTCTCCCACCCGGACCCGCGAGCTCCCGATATCTCGACAGTCCACCGGTCTGCAGCTGCAGCTGGAGTTCCGGAGTCGGGCCGCAGCGGCGAGCCACCACCGCTCCCCACGCTCCCAGGCCGGCCAGCCCCACGACGGTAAGTCCGCAGCTCCGCAGGCTCAGTGACTGGAGCCCCCAGGTCGCCCGGTCGGAGGCCACTCCATGGTGCTAGGCCCCAACGACAACGGAGACCCGACAGGGAAAAGTCGAGTCTCCTGTGCAGGGAAGAGATTTAAAAGTTTCCCCCTCCCCCTTCCCCCACATATACACAATTAGAAACAATACAAAAAAAACACGAACAACTACATTTAACTAGACAAAAAATTAAAAAAAGACAGACAGGCTGTAGGGGCCGCTGCAACGCGAGTCGCGCCCGCCCATGTTGCCAGAGAACCTTGCATTATTCAAACTACATTACTGGAATTGAGGATCTTCAGACCTTAGAGATGCAACATGGAACGGGCCCTTCAGTCCACCGACTCTGCACCAACCAGCAATCATCCCGTACACTAGCACTACTCTACACACTAGGGACAATTTGTAATTTACAGATACCTATTAACCTGCAAACCTGTAATTCTTTGCAGTGTGTGTGGGGGGGGGGGGTGGAATTGGAGTGCCCGGGAAAAACCCACATGATCACAGGAAGAATGTACAAACTCCATACAGACAGTACTGTAATCAGGATAGAACACAGGTCTCCGGCGCTGTAAGGCATCAGCTCTACATTGTGCCACACTGTCCCACCCTTTTAGGCTGTCTGCAAGCAAACTAGCTCATGCAGTGGAGAGATCACGTGATAATTCTAGGAATGGGGACTGGGGAAGTATGGTCACGGTATATGATCTTCGAGGGGTTTAGAGAGTGTACAGAAAAAAATTCAAAAATAATGAGAACACAGAAGTCTTTATGAGAAGGGAATGACTTTGAGGTAACTTAACATTTGCAAAATTGTACTGATTGTTAAACTTGATCCAGAGAAATCATGAACAGTTAATGGCTTGAAGGTTAGTTATAATTTAAGCAATAAGAAATTATGATTAAATAAGCAACTCAATCAGACAAAAGGATAAACAACATTTAGCACATATTGTATGATGATATTGTTGATGCAATTACGTAATCATATTTAAGGAGCAAAGCAAACGTATTTCAGAAGGAAGTGCACATTAATGATGAAATATTTTAGGTAGATGAAAATCATAATTCCTCCCAAAAAGCACCCCAAACCAAATTATAGATGTGATAAACTAAAATGGTTAGGGAAGAATGATGATTTTAATTTACCTTTACATTTTTCATCATTAATGTGCATCTCCTTCAGTTAAATACATTTATTATAGTTGCTTCATATATATAGTGTAACAGTTTTCCTGTACAATATATGCAACATGTCTCTTAATCTTTTTTATGATTTAATTCCTTATTTATTCATAATTTCTCAATACTTAAATTCTGACTAACTTTGTTTATCTCACTGCTTTGTACAGCCACTTTATACAGGTTGAGGAACACCCACTGTGAACGCATCCTTGCGGGGCACCAGTCTTGGTGCTCCTGTACCAATGGCTACTGGGGCAGATGCAAGATCAACCGTTCTGGAAGTGAATCTGCAGAAAGCACCTGGTCTGGATGCAGACCCTGTCCGTGTCCTCAGGACGTGTGCGGATCAGCTGGCAGAGGTAGTGTAGCCATCTATAACCTCTCACCATGCCATTCTGAGGCTTCCACTTGCTTCAAGAAAGCCACTATCATTTTGGTGCCAAAGAAAATAACTATGACATGCCTTAATGACTAATGCCCAGTGGTTCTGACATCCACCGTCATGACATGTTTCAAGAGACTGGTGATGGCGCACATTAACATCCTCTCAGCCAGCCTTGATGCACTGCAGGTTGTTTAGCATTGCAACCGGTCCACAGCAGGCGCTATTTCCCTGGCGTCAAAGTTATCTCTGGATCATCTGGTTAACAAGGACTCCTGCAATAGAATCCTATGGATTGGTTATAGCTCTAACTTCAACACTCTAATCCCATCCAAACTATCTCCAAGTCTCTGGATCTAGGAATCAGCACCCTGCTCCGCCGCAGGATCCTTGACTTTCTGACCCAAAGAACAGAATCATTGAGGATAGGTGATAACATCTGCTCCATGATAATTCTCAACACTGGTGCCCTGCAAGGATGCGTTCACAGTCCCCTATTATACTTCCTAGATATTCTCAACTGTGCTGCCAAATGCAGCTCTAACTCCATCTACAAGTTTGCAGATTACATTGCTGTGAGGGGCCACATCGTGAACAGGGATGAGAAGGAGTACAGGAAAGAAATAGATAATATGGCACAAGTATCTGGAGTAACTCAGCAGAACAGACAGCACCTTTGGAGAGAAGGAATGGTATCATATTGTCAAGGGCAATAACATAGTGTCAGTAAGATGAAGGGGCTAGTTATCGACTTCACAAAGTGTGGTGGAGTACATGCCCATATCAGCATCACTGGTTCTGAAGTGGAAATTGTTGAGAGCTTCAATATTACCAATGATTTGTCATGAACCAACCACTGACAGCCAAGAATGGTCATGTCCAAGAATCTCCGTCCTGTGGAGATTGAGGAAATTCAGCATGTCTCCAATGACTACATTTCTATAGATGCACCAGAGAAAGCATACTGGTAGGTTGCATCACAGCTTGGTCATAGCACCGCCAGACATTGCAAAGAGATGGGGATGCATCGCATTCCATTACAAAATCAAACTTTCCACCATTGACCATCTTCACATCATGCTGCTTTAGAAAAGCAGTCAATATAATCAAAGACTTGTCTCACCCCAGTCAATCCTTTTTCTCCCTATTCCCGTCTGGAAGAAGATACAATGACTCAGGAGCCATTTATTTTCCCTCTATCAGGCTTCTGAATGGACAGACAACTGAACAGACTTCCATAAAAGTTAGGTACTGTCCAATTCACCTCTATCCCATTGGATGTGGTCAATGGAACTGATGCCTCACGGTGCTGAGAACTACATTCTGCACTCTTCCCCTTTGTACGACCTATTGCACTTGATTTTGGCTTGTTTGTATTTATGTATAGCATATCTTATCTTCCTGATAGAATGCAAAACAAAGCTTTTCACTGTACCTCTGTATATATTACAATAATAAACCTAAATCTAAACATAAGGTTTCTTGAAGAACTCAGCAGGCCGGGCATCATCTATGGAGGGAAATGGGCTAATTATGTTTCAGATTAGTTCCCTTTTTCAGATATTAAGTGTGTTCCTAAAAGAAAACCCTTTAATTTCATGTTCTAAAAGAGTTGCAGATTAGTCACTCATTAATCAAGCAAACTGTATTCAACATGGGTCATAATAGAACAATTAAATTTTGATGACATGTTACCATACGAATAATGAAGAGAGTAGTTCATGGTGTACCAAACATTACCCTTGCACTGGCTGGTTTAATTTAAATAGCAAAGCCAATAGCAGGCTTTAGTATGAAGAAGGGTCCCAACCCAAACCATTATGTAATTTTCTGCTCACAGATGCTAAATGACCCAGTGAGTTCCACCACCACTTTGCTTTTGCTCAAGCTTTCCGCATCTTCAGTCTTTTGTGTCCCCATTATAGTTTGTACTATAGTAGATTTGATGTGTGTTATGTGCAGCGCGTAAAAGCAGATTTTATCTTTCATGTTATGGCTTGGAACCCAGATCATAAAGGTGAAAGGATGCTCTGCTAATCCAGCACATTGTCAAGTCCCCATAGATTTCAGCTGTCATTCATCTTGCCACTTACTCTTATTGCAGCAGTATTGTAATAGGAATTAACGCCAAGCTTCATAATACATGCATTGACTGGTATGATACTTCTTGCATAAGTTACAGTGAATGACAGTTTTCTTTCTGATGTCTGGCATCATATATTATTGACAACATGTCATTGGTTAATTCTACCCACTCCCCACCTTTTAGTTTAGTTTGGAGATATAGTGCGGAAACAGGCCCCTCAGCCCACCGGGTCCACGCCGACCAGAGATCCCCGCACCTTAACATTATCCTACACCCACTGGGGACAATTTTTACATTAACCAAACCATGAACGTTTTTGGAGTATGAGAGGAAACTGAAGATCTCGGAGAAAACCCATGAAGATCACGGGGAGAATGTACAAACTCTGTACAGACAGCACTCGTAGTCAGGATCGAACCCGGGCCTCCGGCGCTGTATTCGCTGTAAGGCAGCAACTCTACCGCTGTGCCATCGTGTCTGCCTCCATTTTTAATACTTGCTGAATCAACATATTATCAGCATTCTCCCTCCACTTTTTTTGCCAACCAGCACTGATTAGTATTCAAAATCTGAACCATTCAATTGCTGGAGATTTTCAGAGATTCACACACCCTGACAGTGGTGATATATGACACCTTCACATTCCTAAACATCCCACTAATGAAAATCAATTACAGAAAATGGAATTCACTTTTGTGTAAACTCTAATCTTCTTCAATGGTGTACCGGACCATCAGAATGTCAAAAAATAAATTTATATTTTCTTTTAATTTTAAGTGGTGTGGTTCAACACATTGAGAGAATCGTGCTTCTGATGTTTGCATTTTTCTGTGCTTTTTATGGAAATTATCTGAAACAATTCTATGTAGTTGAAAAGATTTCTATGTAGGAGGCAGAGGGAGAACATGGGCCTAAGTTATATTCCAATGGAGATAGACAATTGGCACAATTTCAATCTAATTTGTTTGAAATGCTGCTAATTGGCACCTCTAATGCAAAATGAACCATATGGATAGCTTAGGACTTACCAACTTATGTTTTTGAAGGACAGATACAGAACTTTCAGCCAAGGCTCTGCATTATTGACACACATTGGAATTATTGACACACATTGGTTAAACCAGCCAACGTGAATGCAATAGACTTAAGTATGAGGCTATTTGATGCAGGGAATATTTAATGACATTTGACTGTATACTGGTGGAATCGAGAGCCAAATTCAAAAGTTTTTTTTAAAGATCTAATTTGAACTTTTATTTTAAAAACATTTACTATTTTATAATTTTCTTTTTAATTTTAGGAATGTTAGCACCAGTAGCACCAGAAGCATAGCTACCAATTTAGTATTGTCAGGCTAATTACAGAGACCTCAAGTGTACTGCTCGTCCTGTGAGACGAGTCTTAAAGACACATCATTGGCAGAGCAAAGGTTTGTTTTGTTACATTTTTGATATGTTCTTTTGAAGATCATTGTGTACATTTCCTCTTTAAGGTGTATTATACTTCTGAGCATGCTCAGTAACCATATAACCATATACCATATAACAATTACAGCACAGAAACAGGCCTTCTCGGCCCTTCCAGTCCGTGCTGACCATTTATTTTCCCCTAGTCTCATCTACCTGCACTCAGACCATACCCCTCCATTCCCTTCCCGTCCAAATACCTATCCACTTTACTTTTAAATGTTAAAATCGATCCTGCCTCCACCACTTCTGCTGGAAGCTCATTCCACACAGCCACCACTCTCTGATTAAAGAAGATCCCCCTCATGTTACCCCTAAACTTCTGTTCCTTAATTCTCATGTCATGCCCTCTTGTTTGAATCTTCCCTACCCTCAATGGGAAAAGCTTATCCACGCCAACTCTGTCTATCCCTTTCATCATTTTAAAGACCTCAATCAAGTCCCCCAATCAAACAGTAATTTGAGCACAGCAATAAAGAAAGCAGCTATTGTTTACACTGCTAAAATACAAAGTTCTGGAGTAAAATATGAAGTTAGAGAAAGGGATATGGATGGAGAGTGGAGGAGAAAGAGTGGGGTGGAATAGTTGGGGAAATGGGTGTGCATCTGGCTGGGACACAGGGAAGAGAGAGGGGGAAAGAGGGGGTGTTTACATAAAATGAAATTATTTAATGCTCAAACTGTGGGTTTGTATGCCAATCAAGTGGAATACGAGCTGCTGTTTCTCCAGTTTGCATGTGGTCCCACTCTGACAATGGAGGCAGCTCAGGCTAAAAAGGTCAGTGTGGGAATGGGAAAGGGAGTTAAAACGGTTAGTATCTGGGAGATTCAGCAGATCTCGACTGACCAAGTGCAAATATTTGGTGAAATAGTTGTCATTTGGTCTCGCCAATGTAAAAGAGCCCTTATCGGGAGAACCAAATTGATGTCCTCCAGAGAAGCTGCTTGACCCGCTGAGTTACTCCAGCACATTGTGCTTTTTTTGTAAACTAGCATCAGCAGTTCATTATGTCTCTATTGGCTACACTTTCAGGAATAAGTCTAATTAATCCTAAATGTCCAGTCATAGTCTATATTTCATTATCTACTTATTCTCAATATCCTTAATATATTACTACTTCTTAAATCCATTAAAACCGTAGCTTTCTGAGGTTCCATGGATGAAAGAGCCTCACCAACAGTAAAGCTAGTTTTCCGAATGAACTTAACTGCTTTCTCACTGCATTCACATCTACTCCTGCTCTCATGCTCCCATTGAGGTGAATATAATGGTTAATTTGCACACAGAAAAATAACAGAAAAAGCCCAAAGTTAACATTCTTTCAATGGTCTTGTTAATATTCATAATGAACTAAATACTTTATTAAATATTATGATTTTTTAGGAAAGGAAACTACCCAGTTGCACAGCTGTTAGAGCTGCTGCCTCACTGTGCCAGAGACCCAGGTTTGATCCTGATCTTGGATGCTGTCTTCACGGAGTTTGCACATTCTCCTTGATTCCACCACTACCCCTCCCCCCCTTACAATGTCTAAAGATGGATGCCGACCCAAAATGTCACCTATCAATTTTCTCCAGAGATGTTGCCTGACCTGCTGAGTTACTTCAGCATTTTGTGTCTCTCCTTGTGACATTTGGGTTTTCTTCGGGTGCTCCCTTGGTACTTCCTCACACGTCCCAAAGATGTGCAGGTTTGTAGGTGAATTGGCCTCTGTAAGTTGCCCCTTGCATGCAAGGAGTGCCTGCAAATGTGGGATGAGAAAATAGAGCAACGTGGAAGGTGGTGAATGCTGAGATGAAGGGATAATCTTCCCTCAAATTCACATTGAATCTCGATGTCTTCTGAAACGTGAATTCCCTGTATCCTTCCTGAATCTTTATCTTTACAATGTCCTTTGTGAAGTCCGTATAAATGATGCACAAACTTCACATTAAAACAAAATAGAATGGTGACTGTCCATTGAGTTAATTCCCACAGAATTTAGACAAAGGAACTAAAGAAACAACCAAGTGTAAATTTCATCTGTCTGGTTACCCTGCTGTGACAGGAGGATATTCTGTGCCAAGCTGAATGATTGTGCTTGGTTGATGAAGAGAGAGTCACAATGGATGTTACATTTACTATATATAATATAGTCTGCCATAGCAATTTCTGATGCACCTGCAAGATGTATTTTAAAGCCCACAGCAAGGTACAATACCAACTATTTTTACATCCACTATATTTTGTATTTTGTCTTGTCAGCCATTAATAATTGTATTTGCCGTATTATTTAAAAAAAAACATGTATTGGTTTGCATTTGGCATTATGGACTTGATATGCCTTCGGACTTTCTTCTGACATAGCCATCCTATGGTTCAATGAGATTCGTACCAGGTCATTAACACTAAATATTTTATGTCATCATGTCAGTGCACCATATTTTGTTCTTTGGTCCAACTTGCTCATGCCGACCAAGACACCTCATCTACACTAGCCCACCAGCCCTGAGTGACTGAGCTGCCAGCCCACCAGCCCTGAGTGACTGAGCTGCCTGCCCACCAGGCCTGAGTGACTGAGCTGCCAGTCCACCAGGCCTGCGTGACTGAGCTGCCAGGCCACCATGCCTGAGTGACTGTGCTGCCAGCCCAAGAATCCATTCGGCCCACAATGTCCATACTAGCCCTCTGGAAACCAGTCCCTTCAGCCCACAACACCCATACTAGCGCTCCAGAAAGGCCCCCCACCCCCACCCACTGGCCACCAATATTGGAATTGGTGGAGAGGTGGAATATTGCATTGGGAGTCCAGCCCTCTTGTGTGAACATGGGATCCAACGGGTCCCACAGTCTAATAAGAACTAAAAGCAGAGCACTATTTCCGATTTTACTAATTTCATAAAAATCATTGGAATTTAATGCTGTCATTTTGTGGCATCAGTGCACGTCAACAATTGTAACCATTCTGTAACAGAGCATATAATGCACCATTAGCAACAGAATTGATTAATAATCACCAGTAATGGGCCTGTCCCACTTGGGCAACCTAATCCGCAAGTTCTGGCGAGTTTGCCCTCGACTCATACTCGCAGCATTGAAAATAGAAACAAAGAAAATAGGTGTAGGAGTAGGCCATTCGGCCCTTCGGGCCTGCATGGTCGACACAAGGTCGTAGGAGGTCTTCGTAACTCTCCTTCATGCTCGAGAGTTGTCTCCGCATACTCAAGGCCTCACCTAGGTCTTTTTTCAATATGTTAAGAAATGCCTGCGAGTAAAAAAAAGTATTAATGGAAAATAATCTATACTTTTTTTACTCGTAGGTTTAGTCGTAGTAATTCGTAGTAAGTCGCCATGTTAGTCGTAGGTAATAGAGGGTAGTCGAAGGTAGACGTAGATAGTCATAGTCGAAGGCAGGTCGAAGGGAGATCGAAGGAGGTTGTCTTCACTCTCCACTATTCGGTGTCCATTTTGATGAAGTTAGTCGTAGCTAGTCGATGCAAGTCTTCAACATAGTCAAAGGAGGTCTTCAACATGTCATTTTTTTCCAAACTCTTCTAAACTCGCCTATTAGGTTGCCTTAACCGATAACATGCCAAAAAGACTTACCATTAGAAATCAAGTGTCTCTGCTAAGTTACAACTGTCGTTTTGATTATCAGGTGAAACTGTAAACGTGTCTCCATGACACAAAATATAGTTAGATACATGCTGGAGATGTAATGACAACAGCAAATCCACATTTTAGACTGACAACTGATCTTTCTTTGCCGTATAAATTATGTTTAACCTGAAGGACCCTGAACCATTTTTACTATCTTTGCCTTCCAAAACTGCTAGCAATGAAGCAAACCTTGCCCCACATTATCCTTTCTTTCTGGGCTGAGGGCACAGTGTATTTACTGAAAAGCATGGTGAAGAAATGTTGTAGATGCATTTTGAAATAATACAATATAGTTCCCCTTTATAATAATAACGTATTAGCAGCAGATTTCAGTGCTTGTCCGAGAGTATCACAGGACAATGTGTCCTTTTCAAAAACAAATTATTGTGCAGTTAGCAAAGTATTTAGAGTTTTGCTCTTTACGATGTCCTAAGTTCCTAAACATTACCAAACAACAGCCACCTGGAGAGTGAATTACCACAGATAATGTTTCAAGCTTATAAACTAAGATATTCAAGGGATATGGGGAAAAAAGCAGGAATGGAGTATTGATTTTGGATAATCATCCATGATCATATTGAATGGTGGTGCTGGCTCGAAGGGCCGAATTGCCTACTCCTGCACCTACTTTCTATGTTTCTATTGTACCATATGCATTAGCATAGATAATAGTATATTGGTATGCTTTCTGACGGGTTTGCTGGTTTTTCTAGATTTAGGTTTATTATTGTCATGTCTACCAAGGAACAGTGACATGCTTTGTTTTGCATTCTACCAGGACATATTTAAGATGAAATGAGTGTAAAGGAAATTCAAAGAGATGAATTAACTCTTAACACATCTGTGTATACATAGATAGCAAAATGAGAAGAAATGAAACAAACCAAACACAATATAAGGTGTATTCCTAACAATTTAAAAAACATTATTATAAATGCCAGCAACATTATTTGATAGTCTGTATGCAAAGGAAATGCCATTCAGAAAGGCCCAGTCACTGACTAAGACCTAGACAATCTCAGAATGATAGCAGCTCCATGCTGAGGAGTGTATTACGCCAAGACTGTCTAAAAGTACCACCTTTTAAAAATGAATACAGCCACTAGAATGCAGACTAATCTTCAACAGTGAATCTTTCATGAAAGGCCACAATTGTGTTGGAGTAACTTAGCAGGTCAGGCAGCATCTCTGGAGGATCTATCCATGTTCTCCAGAAATGCTACCAAACCAGCTGAGTTACTTCAGCACTTTTTGTATATTAACCAGCATTAATTCTTTGTGTCTACCCAATTATTTCATGGTTCTATCAAAATACAAAAGTAAAATAATATTTGCAAGGAAACTTGAAATACTTAGCCATCGGCTTAATAACTAGTACAGCACTGCTTGTGAGGTTAGTGGAGACATGTATTCTCACAACTGGAGGAGTACTTGAATCTGCAGACAAAGTTCCACACAATGGTGCTTGGTATGAATTAGTATGGACTTGATGAGCAGAGCATTTCTGTGCTTGCCCACATCTAGGATATAATTTACTATTTGAGGTCATTCATACATCATCAAATCAGTGGTGGCCTCTCTGAAGAGAAAGTACAATTCATTCCATTATTCACTCATTTCCCCAAACCCCTCGCTTCTTTTCCCTCCTTTACAGGTTTTAGACTTTTTAATCTGTCCCCACATCTTCAGCAGTCAGCATGTTCTGGGTCCTTATCACTCATAAAAAAAGATCTCCTCATACACTTTTAGTTAATATCTATCACTTTACATTTTCAACCTCTAGTCATCTACCTTTAGAATCAGTTCTTGTTTTATTTGTTCTATCTAAATGTTCCATGATTTAAAGGTCCTTTAATAAATATCCTCATCCTCACTGTTTTTAGATTTAGATTTTCTTATCTCAGCATATAGTCATAGAATGATACAGTGTGGAAGCAGGCCCCTCAACCCAACTTGCCCATGCCAACCACGATGTCCCATCTGCACTAATGCTATTTGCTCGTGTTTAGCCCACATCCCTCTAAATCTTTTCTTTCCATGTACCTATTTCATTTCTAGATCAGTCCAACAATTATCCCAAAATATTATTAAAAACATATTTTTTCCCAGTATAAATGTTAAGGTGTATGACCCAGACATCTATTGTAGGAGACAAGCAAGGTTGGAAAAGTAAGTTTAAAGGAAATGATATAATAAATAGCCAAGTACCTATTGTTTTTTAGCATTCTACAGCTTGAAGACTTAAAATGGAATGATAGGAATGGGCACCAAAATTAAGGTACAAATAGCTGTAAAGAGCATAATGTAGTGTTGAACCAGTATTATTAGCATTGCATGTGTCTGAATACAGTAAAATATTTGAGCCTTTGCAGGGTCCCACATGGAGTTGTGAAGAATGGCTTTGAAGACACTCTTGCGTTGTGCAGATATCTGCTGATCTTGAAACCAATTTCCCACAAACAACAAATATGCAATAGTAAACTAAAAAGATGACAGTTTAATGGTATCCTTTTTTCCTTTCCTTTGTGCAATAAAGATTTTTGGTTTTGGTCCCCCCCCCCCCTTCCAAAATTTTTACTGCACAGAATGTTTCTCTTTTTACCCATATCCTGTCAGCAGGCTGGACTGACAAGTAGTGTTTATAGAGAGGGGGGGGGGGGGAGAAAGAAGGCAGTTTGTGAAAATATCTAGCTTCTAAGCTGCTTTACACTGTTCTGTTCTTCTTTGTTCCCCCATCCCTCCCTCCCCCCCGCCACCACTTGCGATTTCATCACATTATTCATCATAATCATAAAACATTCATAGGCACATTTGACCAATTCAAAGGCCCTCATGGGAGATCTTGCAAGGGCTGGGAGGTTATAATGAATGTAAATGCCATGTGTTTAAACTGCACAATGCACCAATTGCGACATTATGATCTGCACAATAAGCAAACCAAACGATATGATACTTTTACCCACAAGAAAATCGAGCGGCTTAATGGGAAGTTTTATCACCTTTGCAACCTGAACTCAGAAGTTAGGGATTTTGTTTTTCATTTTTACTATGAGAAAAATTAACAGTACATTAAGAAGCTCCTTTTAATGTTAGAAGAAAAAATTTAGGGTGCAGAATTATTTTGACATAAGGAATTGTTGCAGTAACTGTGGGCTAATAACATTATATACATATGTATAGGAATATAAGAAATAGAATAAGATGGATATTTGTCCACTTGAATTTGCTCTATCATTCAAACAATATCATAGATGTTCATTGACTTCACTCCCATTTTCCAACATGTACACCACTATTATTTGATTTCTAAGAAAAGCGACATGAATTAACAACAAAGCAAGCACACTATTTGGGCTGGGTTCCCCAATAGATCAAAATAGGACTAATTGATGCCAAATCCTATTACAAAAGTAAGTAATGTAAAGTATGCCATGAGTAGAGGTGGCAACCTATCAGTACTTATGAAATCAGAGGCATATCCCCGCCCAGTATAATGTTGCACTCACCCGCGCCTCTTGTATTTGAGCAATGTGGCTTATAAAGAATCCCTGAGCAAAGTCCCCAAACCGCTGCATGCATTCAAATCCTAGCTTCACAGCCATGGAAACAAATACAGCAGCAAAATAGGAAGAGAGAGAAATTTAAGAGTGGTACTACCTCCCTGCATGATATTTGTTTGAAACAACATGTTGGCATTTAAAAGGAGTTTTAACATGTCCCCTCAAAAAAATGTCACGTTCTATCATAGCATCATTGTTGAGTAACAGGTTTTATTTATTTGGCCAGAATGAATGTCATAGAGTCATACAGCATGGACACAGACCCTTTGGCCCAACTCGCCCACACCAGCCAATATGTCCCAGGTACACTAGTTCCACCTGCCGGCATTGGGCCCATATCCCTCTAAACATCGATAATACTTTTGATTACTTCAAAAAACAAATAATCATTGTTAGGAAAATACAATTGTAGCTTGGAACAGTAGCATATCATTTATTTTTAGTGATATTCCTAATAGATCAGATTTTAATATATAGTAGCTCTGTAGGTAAATATGCATACGTATTTGGCAAAATAAACTCTGTGTTCATGTGAAAAGTACACTTGGTTCCTTCCCTATGACTTACATGAAAAGAAAAATGAAAAAAATCACAAACATTAAGATAAATCAAAAGTTATTTGATTGCATGAGTAGGCACACAAAATAGGTCTAAACATTTAATTCAATGCAAACAAATCTCACTTCACTGCATATCACTGCAGCTTATTTTTCAGCATCTTCCAGATTATACACTCAAATATTAGGCTGATTGGACCAAAATTAATATGTTTCTATTCACAAGGCAGAAATGAATTCAAACAAAGAAAACCTACTTAAAGGCAAATTCTGAAAGGCGAGGATAATATAATAAGAAGGATAAATAATAAACATCAGGTACCTTTTCTCCTGGTCCTTGTAATGCCTTTACAAACACATTAGGGGTCAGTAGATATATCCACAGATAATGGTTTATTTGCAAGGCAGTACAATGAATCGGTACACATTTTAAGACATTGAGCATTATTTGAGACTGAATGCCTGTGACAATGTTACATTGCTGTATAACAGGCATGTCACATGGGTTCTGCCCAACAGGTTCACAATATGAGCACTCATGTATGCAAAACAAACAGTTTTTTTCATGCTTAGAAATATATTACAATGGAATGGAGAAAAGGAATAGGTGACGTTTTGGGTCGAGACCATCTTCGGGGGGGGGGGGGGGCAGGAAAAAGAAAGGAAGAAGCAGAGACAGTAGGCTATGTGGGAGAGCTGGGAAAGGGGAGGGGTCTGAAGAAGGGTCTCAACCCGAAACGTGACCTACTCCTTTTCTCCATAGATGCTGCCTCACCCGTTGAGTTTCTCCAACATTTTTTGTCAACTTTCGATTTTTCCAGCATCTGTGAATATTACAATGGAATGAATTTCTATGTTGCCCATTGCTTCAGCAGTAGGAGTGTGCAATTAACGTCTCAGTGGATTGTATAGAGGTGTAGAAATAATATAGTTGACTTTGCTGGCACAGGACTGGGTGCTATATTTTTATTTTATTCTTGGGACATAGATCTCATTGGCAAAGTTGATTATGTGGTGAAGTCCCCCATGATAGGTTGATCCAGAAGATTGGAATGCAAGGGATTAACAGTGACTTGGTCGTGTGGATTCAGCATGATTCCATTACTGATGGAAGACACAGGTTTGCAGTGGAAGGACAATATTCAGGCTGGAAATCCGTGAACAGCGGTGTTCCCCAGGGACCTCTGCTGGTTGTGCTATATATATATATATATATATATATATATATATATATATATATATATATATATATAAATTACTCTGGACATAATTGTAGTAAGTTTGCAGATGACATCAAGATTGCTGGGGTCGTGAACTGTGGGGAAGGCTGTCAAGGTATACAGAACTCCTGCAGAAATTGCTGGGTAAAATGGCAGATGGAGTTTAATCCGAGCAAGCGTGAGGTATTGTACTTTTGGAGCTCAAATGCTAGGGGATACTATACATTTAATGGCATGACCATTAACACCATTGATATACAGAAGGATCTCGGGGTCCAAGTAGATATCTCCCTGAAAGTGGCGACACAAGTAGATTGAGTGGTAAAGAAGACATATAGTATGCTTTCATAGGTTGGGGCATTGAGAAAAGAGTCAGGAAGTTATGATGCAGCTGTATAGGAGATTGGATAGGCTGCATTTGGAGTATGGCTTGCAATTCTGGTCACCCTGTTTCAGGAAGGATGTGGAGGCTTTAAAGAGAGTGCAGAGGTTGCTTAACAGAATGATGCTTGGATTAGGGGGTATTAGCTACAGGGAGAGAGACTTGGATTGTTTTCTTTGGAATGCCAAAGGTTGCAGGGAGACCTGAGAGAAGTATATAACATTATGAGAAGCATAGATAGGGTGTAAAAATCAAATACTAGATGGCATAGTTTTAATGTGAGAGGGGCAAAGTTTAAAGGAGATGTGCATTGTAGCTGTTTTTACACAGGTAAGTGCCTGGAATGCACTACCGGAGTTGCTGGTTAAGGCAGATAGGATAGTGGGATTTAAGAGTATATTGGAAAATGCAGAGGATGGAGGAATATGGAATATGTGCAGATAGATAAGAGATGGTCTTAGCATCGGTCTTGGCATATGCTTTGTGGGCTGAAGGGCCTGCTCTTGTGCTGTACTGTTCCATGGTCTATTTTCATTGATCTAAGAACAAGTCACAATAGGTAAAAATGGTCAGCGTTGCCAGCTAGGAATTGCAGCCAGAAAGGCGTCACAGACGTACAAATGTTGTGAAAGGAGTGGAGCAGGCCTGCGAGTATTAACATTTATCTTAAGCCTCACTATTTCAGCACACCAATGGGATTTATTGTCTATTGATCAAAGGCGAGTCCCATGGGACCACAATCCAATGTAAGGCACAGCTTTCTTGAAAATGTGAACAAATAGCAGGGTGTTATAGCAGACCGAAAGGTCTGAATGACAATAAAGGTAATTCATTCATTTGTGTTGGGGAGAAGTGGGAGAGCAATTAAAAAAATCAAAATCACAAATCAAAATAATACTGTCCTTCATGTTTATTGTCAACTTTTCCATCAATTTTTTTTATTGTAAGCTTTCATGTTTACATTCTTACATTATTTTATTGCATACCCTTACGTAATAGTGAAAAAAAAATCACCCAAGGACATTGCTCATTCAAGTACAATATGAAAAGTGCTTGAGGATAATCACAAAAATAACCAATAGGATGTCCCAATAAAATAATTAATATGATTCTTAAAGATTTCTGGGTCAAATCTTCCAGCATTATCAACATTTCTGCAGAACCCTAATGGGGTCCTCGGGGACAAATTAACGCCATAGCATTATTGAAGATATAGAAATTGAGACTGAGTAAGAAGCATTGCAAAAGATTTAAATGTAAGAGTTGATGGTCATTACTTGTGCAATAATACTCTCTCACCCTCTCTCTTAATATCTCTCTCCCTCTCTCTGTCTTCCCCCCTCTCTCTCTCTGTGAATCCATCCCATCAGTGGCATTTTTAAGGAGTGACAAAGATTGGATTGCAAAGGTGTTAATTCTGGCCAAATTGGAGATGCCAGGACACTAAAATCAAGTAAAGGCTTCTGGGCTGCAGAAATGGAACAAGCTGCAGAATGGTGCTAGTTTGTCTAGAGCCTAGATAAGAGTTGCAGGAAGAGAATGGAAATCTGCAGATTCTGACAATTAGGTGTAAATTGTATGGAACGGATTGGGTGAATGCAAACCAGACATACTGAAGAAGGGTTTCGACCTGAAACGTTGCCTATTTCCTTTGCTCCATAGATGCTGCCTCACCCGTTGAGTTTCTACCTTCGATTTTCCAGCATCTGCAGTTCCTTCTTAAACATACACATTGTAAATATTGTTACAAAGCTTTACTTTGCTAGATGTTGATTGGGTTAAGTGTTCAGCCTTGTCTGGGTTTCTTGAATATCCAGGCACATGTTGCATAATTCATCTCTGTTAACTTGCATCCAAAAACTTCGTCAGATACATTGTATTAGTCACTGTATTATTGGGTTTGGAAAATGTCTATCATGTACTGTGTTAATCGATATCTGTTATTGGATTGTATAGAAACCACCCCCATGTGGTTCGGCCCCTCAAGGTTCGGGGACCTATAAAGGTGCTGTGTCGATCTTCTGGGAGAACGCTTAGGACTGTGTGACCTTCTGGAGTGTCTCTGCTTGCACGAGGCTAGGAGGACTTGGCCAGGCAGATACGAGGATCAAACCCGCGGTGATTAGGTATAGTAGTGGGAACTGTTATTATGTTTTTCCAAAATAAAGCTTAGATGCGCAAGTGCTTGACTCAGTATTTTATTGAATGAAACTAGACTGGGGGGAAGCTTAGAACGAGTTATTTACAAAGGGAATACACCAGTCACTACAATAAGCTTTGTGTTTGATCTGGCATTCTTGCAAACCTGTCGCAGCTGAAAAGTGGGTATAGTTTTTGTCACTCGGCCTGAAGTCCAATCAATTGTGCTGCTCAAAAGCAACAACATTCACAGCTTTCAAAGAAGCATCTGAAGCAAACAATTATAATATTATAATGGAACTCCACTCTTATACATTTATTTGAACATATTTATCTCTAATAATCTGCTAACAACTAGTAGATATACAATTTTATTTGCTGTTACATTCAAGTAAATTTGGGATAGGGAGAGATGGTAAGATATGGAGAACATCTGATTGTGTACAGCAGCTTATTGTGTACTGTGATAGAATGGGTAATAGCATCAAAAGACAGATATTGTAGTATCAACCTATTTTTTCAAAGCAGAATGCTGACATTTATTTTTTTAGCATGTATTATTCAAATATTTTTAACCTAAATAGATATATCAAACATAAAATTGGCAAAAGTGACACAAGTAATTAATAGTTACATAAAGAAACAGGCCGGGTACATATTAACAATTAAAATGAGTTTTTTAGATGTATGGATTGTTGAGCTCATTGCTTTTTCAGTAAATATTTTTTCAGTACGCTTTTGGGATTTATTGATATGCAAAATAAGCACAAGAGATATGAATTTTTCTGAAAAGTTTAGGTTTGTTGCATCTAATAAGCTCGTTTCTTTTCAGAAATCTTTTATTTACATATTTAAGTCCTTTGTATTAAATCAATTTAAAATGCAGCTTGTTGGATATAATCAAGCAAAAACGTAGTTTGTCAGGATAGAAGGCGGTCCCCACTTGTTTCAACAAGATGGGAGATTAAAATAAGACACATTTGCTGCTCATCAGAAAGAAGTATTAATATCTTCCCTGGTTCAAGATGAACAATTTAAACTTTATAGTAAGCAAAGGACAAAGTGCTGGAGGAATGCAGCAGGTCAGGCAGCATTTGAGAAGGGAACGGATAGGTGACATTTTGGTTTAGGACTTTTCTTCAGGCATTTTGTGTCCTGGCCCAAACGTTCCTTGTCCATTCCCTCCCCTAGATGCTGTGAGACCCATTGAGTTCCTCCAGCACTTTGTCTTTTGCTCAATGTTCCAGCATCTGAAGTCTTGTCAGTCACTAACTTAATAATGTTTCTTTGTAATTTAAAGTAAAACCTCAGAAACATTTTTGCTTATTGCTATCAGAGCTCCCATGGATTTTGAAGCAACAGCAACAAAAAGAAGCAGGAGAAAACACTGATTGCCTCTAGCCCAAGTGGGAGGAGAGTTAGAAGTGAGTCAAAGGGGAAAACAGTTGAAAAGGAGAGGCAAAGCACAGGCAGACTTTACTCAGAGCTCCCGTGGATTTTGAAGCAACAGCAACAAAGAGAAGCATGAGAAAACACTGATTGGCTCTAGCCCGAGTGGGAGGAGAATTAGAAGTGAGTCAGAGGGGGAAAACAGCTGAAAACTGAGGAATTTGGTTTATAAATTAGTAAATTAGGCAATTTATCAGTCAATATAAGCAAAACGGCTCTTAGGGAGCGGCAATGAGGGAAGTGCCCTGTGAGAAAAGTGTGATTCTTTGGCTCGAGAGTCTTCGGCAAGCACGCTGAGGAGAGGAGGCTACGCAAAACGTTGGAGAGGGAGGGACGAAAGAAGGAGATGTCAGGCAAGCTGATTCAGTGTGATGCTTGCAGTAAGTGGGAGGTCAAGGACACTGCTGGTGCCTCTGGCTGCTACAAATGTGAGAAGTGCATCCAGGTACAGCTCCTGAAGGACCGTGTTGGGGAACTCGAGAAGCTAGTGGATGACCTCAGATTCGTCCGAGAAACTGAGTCGTTCCTCGACAAGTCCTACAGTAAGATTGTTACACCTAAGGTACTGGAAGAGAGAAGGTGGGTGACGGGGAGAAAGGGAGGGAAACTTGGAATGCAAAGGTGGTGTACCTCTTGTGAACATTGAGTTCCTCCAGCACTTTGTCTTTTGCTCAATGTTCCAGCATCACCCACTTAGAAGCTGTCGGGACAGAAGACATTATCACCCTGAGCGGCGGACTGGCTTGCAAAGTAAAAAGGGCTGTTGAGCCAAAACCAAAGAGGCCAACATCAGGCAACGCCATTGTAGTTGGAGACTCCATTGTGAGAGGTATGGACAGGTGTTTCTGCAGGAACAAATGGGATTCAAGGATGGTGTGCTGTCTTCCTGGTGCTAGGATCCAGGATGTCACGGACAGAGTGCAGAAAATCCTCAAGAACTAAGGTGAACAGCCAGAAGTGGTAGTGCATGTCGACACAAACGATGTCGGAAAGAAGGGGATTAATATTCTGCAACGTGACTTTAGAGAGCTTGGGAAAATGCTGAAAAGTAGGACCTCCAGGGCTGTTATCTCTGGTTTGCTTCCAGTTCCTCGTGCTGGCGAGAGCTGGAACGGGGGTTACGGGACTTGAACGTGTGGCTGGGGAACTAGTGCAGGGGGCAGGGATTTCGATTCTTAGATCACTGAGATCTGTTTTGGAGTAAGGGAGAACTGTACAAAAGGGACGGATTGCATCTTAACAGGTGGGGGACCAGCATTCTGGCAGGCAGGTTTGCCACTGCTACACGGGTGGTTTTAAACTGAATAAGGGGGGTGGGGTGTCAAATGGGATAGTCGAGAATGGAGTTAAAGGGAAAGAGAGTAAAGGGATGGTTAATGACCCCAGATTTAATGGGAAAGGAAGCTCACAAAGGGATAGGAGAGTATGGCCAAGTGTAATAGGGATCGATGTGAAAGGTAAGATGCGTACGGAATTAAAAGTATTGTATATGAATGCGCGAAGTACAAGTAAAGTAGATGAGCTTGAGACTCAGTTACAGGTTGGTAGATATGACATTGTGGGGATTACTGAGATGTGGCTGCAGGAGAATTGGGTCTGGGAGCTTAATATTCAGGGTTATACATCCTATAGAAAGGACAGGCAGGTGGGCAGAGGAAGGGGGGTAGCTCTGCTGGTGAGGGATGGAATTCAGTCCCTTGCGAGGGAAGACATAGGGACTGATGAGGTAGGGTCACTGTGGATTGAGTTGAGGAATTGTAAAGGCAAGAAGACACTAATTGGTGTTATTTACAGACCCCCAAATAGTTGCCTGGATGTAGGGTGTAAGTTGCAGCAGGAGTGGCATGTAACAAAGGTAATGCCACTGTGGTGATGGGGGATTTCAATATGAGGTAGACTGGGAAAATCAGGCTGGTTCACGACCCCAAGATAGAGAGTTTGTAGAATGCCTCTGAGATGGCTTCTTAGAGCAGCTTGTAATGGAGCCGATCAGAGAAAAGGCAATTCTGGATTTAGTGTTGTCCAATGAACCAGATATGATAAGAGAACTCGAGGTAAAGGAACCGCTTGGAGGTAGTGATCATAATATGATTAGTTTTAATCTGAAATTTGAGAAGGAGAACGTTAAATCGGAAATGGCAGTGATGCAGTTGAACAAAGGACACTATGAAGGCATGAGTGCGGAGCTGGCCAAGGTAGAGTGGAAAGGGATCCTAGCAGAAATGATGGTGGAACAGCAATGGCAGGAATTTCTGGGCATAATCCAGAAGACGCAGCATCATTTCATTCCAAAAAGGAAGAAAGATTCTAAGGGGAGTAGGAGGCAACTGTGGCTGACAAGAGAAGTTAGGGATAGAATAAAACTAAAAGAAAAGATGTATAACACAGCAAAGGGTAGCTGGAAGCCAGAGGATTGAGAAACTTTCATAGGACAACAGAAGGAAACAAAACAGGCAATACGGGCTGAAAAGATGAAGTATGAAGGGAAGCTGGCCAGGAATATAAAGAAGGACAGTAAAAGGTTCTTTACATATGTTAAGGGAAAAAGAGTAGCAAAGTCAAATGTGGGTCCCTTGAAGGCAGACACGGGTGAAATTATTATGGGCAACAAGGAAATGGCAGAAGAGTTGAATAGGTACTTCGGATCCGTCTTCACTAAGGAAGACACAAACAATCTCCCAGATGTACTGGAGGACAGAGGATCTATGGGAGTAGAGGAACAAAGAAATTTTCATTAGGCGAGAAATAGTATTGGGTAGGCTAATGGGACTGAAGGATGATAAATCCCCTGGGCCTGATGGTCTGCATCCCAGGGTCCTCAGGGAGGTGGCTCTAGAAATAGTGGATGCATTGGTGATCATTTTCCAATGCTCAATAGATTCAGGATCAGTCCCTGTGGATTGGACAATAGCTAATATTATCCCACTTTTCAAGAAAGGAGCGGGAGAGAAAACGGGGAATTACAGACCAGTTAGCCTGTCTTCGGTGGCGGGAAAGATGCTGGAGTCAATTATTAAAGAGGGAATAATTGGGCATTTGGATAGCAGTAAAAGGATTAGTCCAAGTCAACATGGATTTATGAAAGGGAAATCATGCTCGACTATTCTGGAATTTTTTGAGGATGTGACAAGTAAAATGGATGAAGGGGTGACAGTGGATGTAGTGTATCTAGACTTTCAGAAAGCCTTTGATAAGGTCCCACACGGGAGACTGGCGACTAAAATTAGAGCACATGGTATTGGGGGTAGGGTGTTGACATGGATAGAAAATTGGTTGGCAGCCCGAAAGCATAGAGTAGGAGTGAACGCAAGGCTCAGTGTTGGGGCCGCAACTGTTTACCATACATATTAATAATTTGGAAGAGAGAATTAGGAGCAACACTAGCAAGTTTGGGGATGACGCAAAGCTGGATGGCAGTGTGAATTGTGAAGAGGGTGTTAGGAGGTTGCAGGGTGACCTGGACAGGTTGAGGGATTGGGCAGATGCGCGGTAGATGCAGTATAATATAAATAAATGTGAGGTTATCCACTTTGGCGGCAAAAACAAGGGGGCAGATTATTATCTTAACGGGGTTAGGTTAGGTAAGGGGGAGGTACAGCGAGACCTGTGTGTCCTTGTACACCGGTCAATGAAAGTTGCCGTGCAGGTACAGCAGGCAGTGAGGAAAGCCAATGGAATGTTGGCCTTCATAACAAGAGTATTTCAGTATAGGAGTAAAGAGGTTCTTCTGCAGTTGTATAGGGCTCTGGTGAGACCACATCTGGAGTAATGTGTACAGTTTTGGTCTCCTAATTTGAGGAAGGACATCCTTGTGATTGAGGCAGTGCAGCGCATGTTCACGAGATTGATCCCTGGGATGGCAGGACTGTCATATGAGGAAAGATTGAAAAGACTAGGTTTGTATTCACTGGAGCTTAGAAGGATGAGGGGGATCTTATAGAAACACATAAAATTAAAAAAGGACTGGACAAGCTAGATGCAGGAAAAATGTTCCCAATGTTGGGCGAGTCCAGAACCAGGGGCCACAGTCTTAGAATAAAGGGGAAGTCATTTAAGACTGAGGTTAGAAAAAACTTTTTCTCCCGGAGAGTTGTGAATTTATGGAATTCCCTGCCACAGAGGGCAGTGGAGGCCAAATCACTGGATGGATTTAAGAGAGAATTAGATAGAGCTCTAGGGGCTAGTGGAGTCAAGGGAAATGGGGAGAAGGCAGGCACGGGTTATTGAAAGGGGACAATCAGCCATGGTCACAATGAATGGCGGAGCTGGCTCAATGGGCCGAATGGCCTCCTCCTGCACCTATTTTCTATGTTTCTATGTATCATTGTCTTTCAAAGATGATTATTTATTTTCAATGACAAAAAAATCAAAGGTATTCGAGATATATGTATCTGTATTCTCCAATTTATGGTCACATGAATTCATAGACCACATTTGATTATTATTGTTACATATTTCTCTGTCGGTGACAGGCCTTTCGTTGATCACATATCGCAGGCTAAGGGCACAGGCAAAATCCAATGCACCAAAATAAGCGATGCTGCATCAGAGACAATATTAAACATCCGTTTACCCTTTGCACACTTTCCCTCTGTTAGTTTTGTGTCCAGCAGTATGACGTGTGACACGCCCAAGAACAAGTTATACCATGAAACTCCATGCATGAAAATTGAAGTTTAATCATCTGCAGACCTGTGTCGCAGGTGATGGATGCTTCACACATTGCAAATTATTAAATCCACATTTTGCCTTGTAATATAATGTGCAATAGATATCTCTTTGCAAGAATGTTATGTAGCCAGTGGCTATTTCCTGCAATAACGAAATCAGCATGGCTCCATTTATAACTGGTATTTAACAAAAATAAATTTGGTTGGTCTACATTTAAGGACAAATAGAATGTTTGCTTCACTATTCTCAAATAACTATGACATTAACATGGGTGGCATGGTGGTGCAGCGGTACAGTTGCTGCATTACAGTACTTAAGACCCGGCCTGAGATTATGGCTATGGTTATGCTTGTCTGTACGGAGTTTGTACGTTCTCCCCGTGACTGCGTGGGTTTTCTTTGAGAATTTTGGTTTCCCCCCACACGCCAAAGACGTACATGTGTGTAGGTTAATTGGCTTGGTATATTTGTTAAAAAAATTGTCCCTGATGTAAGATTGGGTTAAAGTGCGGGGACCGCTTTTCGGTGTGGACTCGGTAGGCTGATGGACCAGTTTCCACTCTGGATGTCTAAACTAATAAAAGTAAACATAATTATTAATTGTGGCGAGTGAACAAACAACTTCCTCTTACCCTCTGCCACCCCTTCCACCTCCCATATACCCCTCCCCAATTCAATGTTCTACATTGTAGAATGTGCGCATTCTCTGAATGCGAAGTGCTACCTCGGCAGGGTGTGATGGATTGGCCTTCCTCTGACAGAAGAAATTATAAGGGAAACTAGCTGAGACAAGATCCAAGTTAGTTGGCAATATCACTGTAACGCTTCAAGCCACAATTGCAGGGCCATCTCACAAGGTCAGGTCAAGATGTTGGAGGAAGTACTGTGATTGACTCAGTGAAGCAAGTTCTCCTACCTGGTAGACTGACTAATGAGCTTCTCATAGCCAATCTACAGCTCCTGCCATTCATTAGACAGCTGCAAAATATAAGCAACTGCTAAGCGGTTGTGACTTAAACTATGTTTAAGAAAGAACCGCAAATGCTGGAAAAATCGAAGGTAGGCAAAAATGCTGGCGAAACTCAGGGGGCGAGGCAGCATCTATGGAACGAAGGAATAGGTAACGTTTCGGGTCGAGATGTCACCTATTCCTTCGCTCCATAGATGCTGCCTCACCCGCTGAGTTTCTCCAGCATTTTTGTCTACCTAGGAGTTAAACTATCATGATTTCATACCTAAATGATAAAAAGCTAAATATCAAAAAGATTACTTTTGCAGTTCTCTTTTGCAATTTGGATATGGAAAGCCTGGGTCAGAATTTCTGTATCGTGTACCAAATAATAATATGTTTATTATCATTCTCTAATAGAGTTCCTTACTCCTTGATTCAAGATGGAAACTTCTACCATAGCAAGGCCTCCAATGATCACAAAAGCCAAGCATATGGCTTCTCCATGATACTGCCGTATCAATTCTAACCCATGATCTCTATTTTATTGCAGATCTGTCCCCAGTCTTAAATAGATTGAAATGACCAATCGCTGAAATTATTAAAGACATGCTTAGATATAAAGCTACAGCGACTACAAACTACAACCACATCTGGACCAAGCCTTAAAGTTTTATTTTGATTCCCGACCTGAGATCTGTGCGTGTAGGATTAGATGGTCAGCTTCTAATTTAGAGCCACAAGAGACTACAGATAATGTAACCTGGCACAGAATTTCAACTGCAGAAGGAATTTAATGGGTTAAGGGCCTGTCCCAATTGCAGGCGATTGCATGCGTCTGGCGTGACCAAATGTGGTCGCTTGAGGCGTACGGGCTGCGCGGGGCCGGTCCTACTTCGAAGCGCGGAGGCGTAGAGTTGTGCGAGGCTGGCCCCGACATCGCGCAGGGCTACGAAAATCCCGCACTGTCTGAAAATTTTGCGCGGCAACGGCCTGTCGGCCCGCAGGTGCATTGAGGGCGTACGCAGGGTCTTGATGGCGTACGCCTAACGCGTGATGACGTCACCGCCCGGCGTGGCGTTGTGCAATGTCATCACCATGCAACACCCAAATTCAATCAGCCCAGCTGATTGGTGAGTATGATGCGAATTAAGTCACACAAAAATTTAGCGCGTACTTAGGGCGAACTCCGCTTCCGTTTGGTCGTGCCAAACGCATGCAATCGCATGCAAGTGGGACAGGCCCTTTAGGCTGATTCTGTGGAGGGAGAGGGAAGACCAGTGTTTTAGGTCTTGATATCAGTGTCCTGATATGGAGTCTCAAGCCAAAACATTGACCACTCCTCTACCTCCTGACCCATTTGCTTTTTGTTCTAATTTAGACAGAACTTTATTCTTTTGGACAGGAATATAACTTAAGCCACAGAGGAAAAATAAATCTATTAAAGCCATCCAGACACTAGAAAAAAAGTGTTAAAAGTTAGAGTCCAGAACCAGGGGTCACAATTTAAGATTAAGGGGTAGACCATTTAGGACTGTGATGAGGAAAAACTTTTTCACCCAGAGAGTGAACCTGTGGAATTTCATTTCGGAGTCACGTGAGTGACTTCGTGAAGAGCCCGCCGGCGCGCATGCTCGACATATCGTCGTACCGCGTTGCTGCGACGGCTGGCGGTGGAGCGCGCTCCTCGCCAGCCCTTCACAAGGGGCCACGGAGGTAAGTATCTTACCTTAAGTTGGTGGTTCTTGCTATGCGATGTTTTCTTGCAGCAAGAACATGGATGGGAGATCGATGGACCGGAGGATGTTTGGAGAAGTCCCCGGTCAACAGTTCCGACTGCAGCGCAGGCCGGGACTCAGGCGGAGACTGGGGTAAGCCCTGTTTTACAGGTCTGGATCCGCCAGCACACCACAGCTCGGAGGAGTTCCAGAGGAGGAGTGTGGTGTGCCACCAGAGCAGGGGGACCCTGCCATGGCAGTCAGGTCGTCAGCGGGCTTGCTGGCGACCTGGAGCAGGGTGCGTGCGGCTGCACGGCCCGTTCCACTCAGCCCTCCGAGAAGGGGGAGGGCAGGAGCCCAGAAGCCTAACCCTGTTAGGGCTAAGGCATTGCCTGACACGGAGGAGCGGTCAGGTTCCAGGGCGAGACCCGGGGCGGCTGTGAGGTCCAGCCGGCACACCCCGACTCTCGACGACGGTACGGGTCGGTTGAGTCGGGTCTCGTCACGGTCGCCGAGCCCCCCATGGATGGGTGGGCGAGACCATGCGCTGGCAAGGTCCACGATGTGGGCAGCCGGCAAGACTGCGCGGGCCCCAGGCAGCCATGCTTCGGCTGGTGCCGACACCACACCGCAAGTGTCCTTAGTGGCAGCGGCTTCAGCTCCCGCTAAACGGAGGCGGTTGAACACGCCCGCGCAGGAATCGCGCAGTTCGCCTCGGCGGCTGTCAGCGACAACTACCGGCACCGGCAGGGCCTCGACGAGGTGCGGGCCGATGACAGGAGCCCAGTTTTCTTTTCAGAGCCGGAGGACTCCGACCACCTGAGTGTTCAGGGTGAAGGGCGTATTGACCGTATGGAGCGGCTGCTGGAGCTCCTGCTTCAACGTCAACAACAGCAGGGCAGCAACAGGCACAGGGCGTCTTCACCAACATCCACTATCAGCCTGGAGCAGCAGGACGAGGAGATTCTGGTGGATCCCGTACCACCTCCGTTGGAGGTGCCAGCGGAGCAACCCTTGGATGTGGCGACCAAATTCGCGGCTCCACATTCATCTGGACTTCCTCTAAATACAAAACTGGCAGCCATAGTGGACTTTCTTAATAATCAGGTGCTGCAGGAAGAAGTCCTCATCCACGCTATGAGCCGTCACAAGGCTCCGTCACACTGCAACTCCCTCAACGTGCCTGTGGTCAATACGCCAATATGGGGCAACATCAGTGCGGCTATCCGTCAACAGGAGCTAAAATTGCAGCGGATCCTGAAGCTCCTCACGGCCGGTATTACCGCCTTTGCGCGGTCGGTGGACGGGGACGAACTGAATTTGGACCAGGAAGATGCTCTGGCCCTTCTGTGCGCGACCCAGCACGAAATCAACGGGTTCCGCAAGAACAGCATCCGCCCAGCGCTCAACCCGAAGTTTGCAGGATTGTGCAAACCACCGCCGCCGCCAACTCTTTGGTGAGACCTCTCGAAGAGAGTCAAAGAGCTTGACGAACAAGCCAAGACGGTGGGGATCATGCGCTCTCAGAGTGCCCCACACCGTCAGGCTCAAAAGCTCCATACATTCGCTCATGAGGGTTTGCCAGTACCTCGAGGAGGACCCACCCTCTAGCTCCACAACGACAACAACACCAGACCAGCACCAAGGGTCTTTTTTAGGACAGGGTTGGCAGAGACCTTGGTGGGAAACGAAGACGCCGCGCCCTCAAGCCAACCCAGCACCTCCACGGCCACCCACACATGTCAAGGACCGCCGGTAACCACGGAGGTGAGGGGGCCTGGTTTTCTCTTTTCTCTTTGTTTAACTTCACATGTTGGTGGTCGCCTTCGGTTGTTTTTGGGTGCATGGGTAAATTTACTGGTGACGAGTGTGTGTTGCAGAATATTCAGGGGCATAAAATTGAGTTTATTAATGGCGACATTCCTCCATCCCAGCACATGCCCGGTCGAATGTTTAAATTATATGCTGCAGAACAGGTAGCAGGTTACAAGGAAATTTTAAGGATTGAGAAAATGGTGCATGAGCCAGTTGAATTTGTTTCGAAGATATTCACTAGACCTAAGGAGGATGGAGGCTGTCGTGTTATTATTGATCTAACCCGTTTGAATACGTTTGTAACATATACTCATTTTAAAATGGATACGTTTGAAACAGCCAAATCATTGGTTTCTCATGGTTGCTTTATGGCATGCATCGATTTGAGGGATGCATATTATTCAGTATCCATCCAGAAATATGATAGAAGGTTTTTGAAATTTATCTGGATGGGGCAACTTTGGCAGTATAAGGCTTTGCCTAATGGGCTCACTACAGCCCCTAGATTGTTCACTAAATTGGTGAAGCCAATCATGGCTTATTTGAGACAACGACATCATATAGTAATGGCCTATTTAGATGATATCTTTATTGTGGGCCAAACCCTGGAATTGGCTGAACAGGGTGTTGCAGCTGCTGTCAATATATTTCAACAATTGGGATTCATTGTCCATCCAGAGAAATCGAAGTTCTGCCCTGCCCAGGTAATTAATTACCTAGGGTTCACGGTGAACTCAATGAGCATGAGGGAAACCATACCAATTAACAAAATTGAGGAGGTCACTCAGGTGTGCAGAGATTTAATTGGCACCAATATACCATCGATTCGGCATACAGCCACAGTAATTGGCAAGCTAGTGGCTTTGTTTCCGGCAGCACGATATGGACCTTTGCATTATCAGAATTTGCAAAGAGCTAAAATTACTGCGTTAAAATGGAACGCTGGTCATTATGATCGATCAATGCAGCTGCCGTCCGAAGCAATAAATGAGTTGCAATGGTGGGTGTGTCACATTAGCAGCTCATTCAAGCCCATCAGGGAGGCTAATCCGGTGGTATATTTGCAGACTGATGCAAGCTCCAATGGCTGGGGAGCTACAGATAATTGCTCTCGTTGTGGGGGCAGATGGGACACCCTTGAGTCAATGATGTTCTTGACTCAAGGGTTTAACTATTTGGAGTTGCTGGCAGCATTCCACGGACTTCGTGTGTATTGTTCCAAGCTTGTTGGAGCACACGTCCGTTTCCAAATAGACAACATCACAGCTGTGGCATATTTAAACCATATGGGTGGTACCAGGTCAGTTTCATGTGACAAATTGGCTAACTCAATTTGGCTCTGGTGTATTCAAAGAGATTTTGGATTTCAGCTACCTATTTGCCAGGTGAGCTTAATACTGTGGCGGACACCAGGTCACGCAAATTCAATGACAATATTGAATGGATGTTGCATCCTGAAATTTTTGCTAAAGTCACAGCCAAATTTGGTAAACCGGACATTGACCTTTTGCGTCACGGTTGAACCATCAGGTATCAACATACGTTTCATGGGAACCAGATCCTGGGGCAATAGCGCTAGATGCATTCTCGCTGGACTGGGGGAATTGGTTTTTCTATGCATTCCCCTCGTTTTGCCTCATCAGTCGGGTACTGCGAAAGATTCAGGCAGATGCTGCCAAGGGCATCCTTATTATACCCGACTGGCCTACACGGCCTTGGTGTCCGGTGGTCTTTGACATGCTCAATCGAACCTTGGGTCCTTTTGAAGGGTTGCCCAGAATTGGTTACTCACCCTGTCTCAGGGGAGCCGCATCCCTGCCATGGCTATTTAATTTGTTGGCTTGCAGGTTCTGAACAGGCCGTTAGTCCAATACGGCCTCTCAACTCGGACCATTGGATACCATCAGGGCGTCATGTCGAGAGTCAACAAGGCGAAGATACCGCTCGCAGATTAAGAAGTGGGAGCCTACTGCAGCCGCTCTCGCATCACGTACGATGACGTGACAATAACTGACGTCCTGGAATTCCTCGCGGGGTTGTACCATGATCAACACTTAAGTTACAGTGCCATCAACAGCGCCAGGAGCG
Organism: Raja brachyura; assembly: GCA_963514005.1. The sequence goes on along the minus strand of OY740781.1, from coordinate 46,020,229 downwards.
CGCTATCATTCTATCTCAAGATTGAGGTAGGATCCAACAGGCTAGTGTCCAGACTCATGCGGGGTATATTCAATATGAATCCGCCTACACCACGCTATGATATCACCTGGGATGTCAGGGACGTATTAAACCTGCTCAGGACGTGGTCTCCCATGGAAGGGATCCAACTGGACAAACTCATCATGAAACTGGTGATGTTACTAGCGCTGACTTCAGCAGAGGGTACAAACACTACACAAACGATGTGTTGACAGGATGATATCTACCCCTATGGAAGTAGTCTTCGTCGTTGATGAGCTACTAAAGCAGCATAGACCTGGGTGCACAGGGCTGCAGCTGAAGTTCCCGGCATACCCCGCAGATGCTAGGCTGTGTTCAGCCTCACGTATTCGTCACTATGTCAAGGTGATGGCACGCATCAGAGGAATGGAGAGATACCGGCTTGTCTCACCATCAAGTGACAGTCCAGACGATATCCAGGTGGCTTCGAGTCGTCTTGGGTAAGTCAGGTATCGACACTAATGTGTTCAAGTTTTACTCCACCAGGGCTGCATTGACATCAATGGCAAGGATTATGAAGGTGCCTATGGGCCAGATCCTCGCCATAGCAGGATGGGCTAATGAAGCTGTGTGTCAGCGATTTTATAACAAGCCTGTTGCTGCTCCTCTACAGTTCGCAGAAGCCGTGCTGAATGCAGGTCAAGAACGCGGAGATGTCCCCGCATGAGGGGATTTGATTTGTTATTAACAAATATGCTCTTGTTTTGCAGTATGATCTATTTGAGCAAGTTTGTTCCTCCCATCCATCCCTGGTAGTGGTGTGTCTGCATGGACGTGGTCCAGGGCGTGTAATCACAGAAGCTTTGAAGTCTTCACGAAGTCACTCACGTGACTCCGAAATGAAATAGTAAGATTGAACGAGAACTTACCAGTTCGAAGGTTGATCATTATTTCATGAGGAGTCGAAGTGAGGGATTTCGTGCCCTCCTCGCCCACCCTCAATCACCTTCATCTGGTAATCTTAGTCACTTCAATCTTACTATCCGAAGTCATTTCTTTTGTTGGTTTCTGTGATTCCACGCCGCTACTTTGAAGTATGTCGAGCATGCGCGCCGGCGGGCTCTTCACAAAATCCCTCACTTCGACTCCTCATGAAATAATGATCAACCTTCGAACTGGTAAGTTCTCGTTCAATCTTACTATTCTCTGCCACATAAGGCAGTGGAGGCCAATTCACTAGATGTATTCAAAAGAGAGTTAGATATAGCTCTTGGGGCTAATGGAATTGAGGGATATGGGGGAAAAAAAGCAGAACAGGATACCAATTCTGGACAATCATCCATGACCATATTGAATGGCAGTGGTGTTTCGAAGGGCTGAATGGCCTATTCCTGCACCTACTTTCTAGGTTTCTAAATATCACATGTTTTGTGTATCAAGTTAGATGCCGAACAGTTCTTACTTCTCCTCCCATAAACAACATGCAGAATGTTGTTTACTATGGGCAGGAGGGTGATATAGAACAAGTAGTTGAACAAGGCTTGAAGTGTGGCTGGCAAGTGCCACGCGAGGGCCATATTAGAGAGCTGCAATGCAGAGATGTTGTCACAGTATAAGACCATGAATGTTCTCATTCCTCTCTGCGCATTCACTCTTCTGGTCAGCATCTCACAGTGAGAGTGTTAAATTAGTCCCAGCGGAGTCTGACCGCATCTTGACAAAATCTGTGCCATAGATTGAATCATGTGCTTGCATGAAGTGCATTTCTTCATTGTGTACTTGGGTACAAGGCATTTCTTTGTTTTGTTGTCTAATCTTTTCTCTGAAAAGGTCTGTAAGTTGGTATTGTGTGAATGGATTGCCCATCAGCCCTTTACACCATATTTCTATGATATTTTTAAATTATTTTTTGGCTAGAGAACTGAGCTCATGAACACGATGAACATTGATTTTTAAATTACAAAAGAGGAGGAACTATATATGCTTATTTCAGAAAGTTAAAGCGCATGAGAGATTATGATCTGTCACAGAGTGAAAATGCTTGAATGGAGTACTTACATTAGTTTTCGGCATTGATATTAATGGTCAATGTAAAATAATACCCTTATCACTGGCATTTTAACTAACATTATTGCATCATGAGGATGTTAACCACCTGAAAATTATTTTGCTTTGGCTCCCCTTCCTCGATGCACAACACCATGAGTTGGTTAGTGTTGCTGTTCTATGCGGCTGAGGTGTGGCCTGTCCAATCTCATGCCTCTGAAATAAGTCTTTGAAAATATCTGTCTGCAAGTTGAAATAGACTTCAAAGACTGATATTCCACCTGGATACAGTGCTCATATTAAGTCAATTATGTCAGGGCAGCAATGCCAAAACTGTCACGAGTATTACATCTGTATTACATTTTAATACTAGTGTACAGTATTACATGTATTAAAGTTGGAAGAGTTTTACATCCAGCTTAAGCGCAAGTCCAACTCCTGGCTACACTGTGTCGCAGCCACAACATGGATGGATTTTCAAGAACATCTCCAAACTTGTGGCATTTGCCACAGAAAAGAACTGGGGCAGGAATCACAGGCGAATGCCCCCAATTCCCCTCCGAATCATCATTCCTTGTTCAAAATCATAGAACTTCTGACCTCGCAAGTGCAAGTTTGTGAGAGTACCTACAACATGGATTGATTCTGGAAGGCAGTTCATCAACTATTTCTCAAAGATATTTATTAATGGACTATGGATGCAGTCAGACCTGGTGAGTATTTCTAGCATTTTTTGTTTTTATTTATATTTTGAGTATTTGCAGTTTTTTAACTTTATTTTGCTAGTTATTGCTACTTTTACAAGCAACATCCATATTCTACAAACAAATATATTTTTAAACAAACATTGAAGGGCACAGAATTGTAAGTAGTTCACATTCCCATGGGAGCAATCTAATACTGCCACGGTGGGAGGAATAATTCCCATAAATTCCACAGAAGTTTAAAAACACTTCTGAAAATATATGATCAGGCAAAAAGACATGTCCACTCAGTGATGTCTATTGTCCTGCATGGAATACAGCTGCAAGAATACACTTCATCTCAAGACTGTTTGATCTTTTCCAAGTAAAAATAACTACAAAATGCTCAAAAACATGCAATGTCTGCAAAAATTAATGACAATATAGTCGTATAGACATTCTTTTGCAATTATCTCTCAGGACAATTGTGGAAAGACTAATTTTATATAGCACCTCACATGACATGAGGAATGAGGGATATTATAAAGGACAGTGAAATACCTTTTCTAAGTTGCTGTCATATTATGGGAAACCTGGCAGTCCAGTTGCTTTATTTTTATTTATGGAATATCAGCAGCTCCGGCAAAAAAACTGCATTTATTGCCAATCTCTGTTTGTCCTTGATCAGATTGAGCCTCCTTGAATTGAAACAGTCCTTATGCTGGTACTCACACAGTGAGGTCGAGTCGGGGCATTGAGGATTTACAACAAGCATGAATGTAATTCCAAGTCAGGATGCTGAAGGACTTGGGGAGGAACCTGTGGTTTGTGGTGTTATATATGCCTATTACCTATGACTTCTCCACAGAGAAGGTTATGGGCATGTGAAAGCATATCTTGGATAGCATAGACATGAAAATGCTTTGTATCTTGCAGATAGTATAAACTGCAGTTATTGAACCCTAGAGCATGAATATTTAGTACAGTGGATCAGATGCCAGTCAATTTTCCATTTTTTTTCTGGATGGTTGAGCTTCATGAGTGCTCTAGATGTTGCAGTGATCTGGGTGATCACAAAATATTCCATCACACTCCAAATTAGGCCTTGAAGATATCGAGCAAGCTTCAGGCAGTAAGAAGTCAAGTTGATCACCATACGATACCCAGTTTCCAACCCGTTGAGGTCATAAGAAATAGTAGAATTAGGCCATTTGGCCCATTGTCTACTCCACCATTCAATCATGGCTGATGTATCTCTCCCTCCTAACCCCATTCTCCTGTCTTCTCCCCATAACCTCTGACACCTGTACTAATTAAGAGTTGATATTTATGTTTATATTAACCTTGATATTTATGTAGTTGAGCTAGCTAAGGGTGATCCCAGGATGTTGATGATGGGTAACATAGCAATTGTAATTGTAATACCATTAAAGGTGAAGTCTAACTACCAAAGTTTAGGTGGTTAGGTTCCGTCCTGTCATTACCTGTGATTTGTATGAAACAAATGTATGAAGAAGGATCTCAACCTGAAACATCACATTCCTTTTCTCTGGAGATGCTGACTACCTGGTGAGTTACTCAGGCATTTTTTGTCTATCTTCTGACACAAATGGTACTTGTCACTGAGCAGTCTATGTCTGCATGTTATCCACATCTTTTCTAGGTGCTTCATCTGGACCCAACCAATTCCAGTTGTGTTATGAATGGAAGTGAATACTCTGCAATCACCAGAGAGTACTTCCACTCTGGCATGTTTATGGCATTGAATAAACAGCCAAAGGTAGTTTGATCAAGGATACTTGCCCTGAGCAGTGCCTGCAGCAATCTCTTGGAACTGGGATGAATGACCTCCAATGAAATTTGTGATAGAGGTGAAGCCAAGCAAAGCACTGATCTTAATTTTATTTCCACTAGATTACTTTGGTGTTACACCTGGGTATATGTTGAGAGGACCTGGCAAAAGTAGATTGGGAGCAGATGTGTGTGAGCAAAACAATATCTGACAAATGGGAGTCTTTTAAAAAAGTATTAGCATGAGGTCAGGGACAATGTGTTCCGGTAATGTGAAAGGCAAGGATGAGCAGGTTAGGGATGTTTGGATGGTAAATGTTTGATCAAAAAAGCAAAACAAGCATAAGTATAGGTAACTCCAGATTAGGAGGGCAAAGAGATTGTGAAGTATTTTGGCAGGTAAGATTAAGGAGAATCTTAAGTTATTCTTTAGGTATATTAGGAGTAAGAACATAGCTTGGAAATAATAGGTCCCCTTAGGGACCAAAGGAGCGATCTATGTGCTGAGTCAAGACATTTGTGCAAGATTCTAAATGAATATCTTTCATTTGTATTTACCAAAGAGGAGAGGGTTGCAATGTTGATGGTCTGGAAGAGGAAGGAAGAGTGTGTGAGCAGGACGATGGGGCTCAGGCAGCAGGGAGTGTGGACAAGGCGGGAGAGCATACCGCAGCGCAGGATTACCTGGTCAAACATCATGCAAGCAGACTTCCAGCGCGTGCGGTTCCTTGTCCAAGCTGTCTACGATGCCCTACCAAGTCCAGCAAACCTTCACGTCTGGGGCAAGAGCGAGACACCTTCCTGCCCACTTTGTTCTGGAAGAGGATCATTAGAACATCTCCTCAGCAGCTGCCCAAAGTCTCTTGGGGAAGGTCGCTATCGGTGGCGGCATGACCAGGTGCTCAAGGTGGTTGCTGAGAACATAGCCACTGCCATCTGTAACAGCAAACACCATCATGCACCAAATAAATCAATCAATTTTGTCAAAGCTGGAGAGAAGCCCCGACCACAACCAAAAACAAGGACGGGCCTCCTCTACACAGCCACTGAATGGCAGCTGCACGTCGATCTGGGCAAACAGCTGAAGTTTCCACAGCACATCACAACAACATCACTCCGGCCAGATATGATCATCACCTCCGAAGTGACAAAACAGCTGATCATTCTGGAACTGACAGTGCCCTGGGAAGAACGTATTGAAGAGGCTAATGTGAGGAAGCACGCAAAGTACCAGGAACTGCTGGAGATGTGCCAGGACAGAGGCTGGAAGACATACTATGAGCCGATAGAGGTGGGCTGTAGAGGCTTTGCAGGACGCTCACTCTGCAAAGTCCTCAACCAGTTGGGCTTTACGGGGCTGGCAAAGAAGAGGGCCATTCAATCCGCAAGTGAAGCCGCAGAGTAAGCCACTAGGTGGCTTTGGATTAAGAGGGCTGATCCGTGGGCGGTTGCTGCTGGGACGCAAGTCGGGGCTTGATCAACCCCAGCTGGGTCGCCTGGGCGAGGGTGTCTGATGTTGTGAGACCCGAAACACCCGATGACCCCAGGTCACATCACTGAGGATGTGTCCCAGCGCATCTAGAGGATGTATCTTTCACACAATGGTCTGGCAAATGTCGACATTACAAAAGAGTTGGCATCATATTCACGGGATGCATAAAGGTTGATACATCCCCAGGATTGGATGAGATTTATTCAAGGATGTTATGGCTAACAATGGTGGAGATAGCTGGAGTCTAGAAATAGATTATTAGATCTTCATTAGCCCTAGTTAAGATAGAAGACTGGAGGATAACAACAACAACGTTTCTGTTTTTTGCTTTCCCTTCATTTAAAACATGACAGGAGAGTCTGACATCAGTGATAAGAAATTGATTGGGGAGAATTCACACAGTTTAGATGCCATGTTACAGATATACAGGATACAAGTGAGACCATACACAAAATATTGGCATATTGTGTGCACCTTTAGTCAGCAAAATATATGATTAAATTAGAAGGGGTACAGAGAAGATTTACAAGGATGTTGCTTGGACTGGAGGTTAAGGAGAGAATAGTTAGTGAAGGACTGTTTTCTCAATAGTGAAGGAGACCTAGGGGATGATTTTAGAGGTTTATAAAATCATGAGGAGCATAGATAAGGCTGGTGTAAGATGATGCATTTCGGAAATCATTTTGGGAAGAGCCATAAAAAGAAAAATAGAATCACTTTGGAAAGTTGATGTATCGAGATCTAGGGGTCCAAGTTCAATGTTCCCTGAAAGTAGCAACACGGGTTAATGGGATAATAAAGGAATGTGGCAAGCTTGTCTTATCATTTGAGGCTTAGGGTACAAAAGTTCGAACTTTATGCTGCAACTTTATAAAGCACGTATAAGGCTGCACTTAAGAGGATGTTGCGCAGTTCTGGTCGCCACTTGGTATAAAATATAAGGTTGCTTTGGAGAGAGTGCAGAGCGAATACCTCAAGCTGTTTCCTGGATTGGAGGACTTTAGTAATGGGGAAAGATTGGACAGAAATATATATAATGTTGGAATAACATCCCTGGGAATTATGAACTGACAACATTTCTGTTTGGAACCCTTCATCAGACTGCTTGGCTTGGCTTCGGCCCGGAACACCACCTGTCCATGCTGTTCAGGGATGCTAATGCAGCATTTTGTCTATTCTTTGGTATAAACCAGTATCTGCAGTTCCTTTTTATTAAAGATTGCATATACTGGGTTTGTCCGCTCTGGAGTGAAAATGCTAAAGAAGTGACTGATGGAAGTGTACAAGGTCAGATAGATTTTTTTTCCCCATGGTGTGGGTATTAAAAAAAAGCATTGTTTTAAGATAAGAGGAAGGGGTTTAAAGGGGATTTGAGGCGCTTTGAGAGAATGTTGGAAAACACTTCAATAGGAAAAAAGCAAAAGGATATGGTCATATTATGATCATATGGAATTAGGGTGAATGGACAAAAACGTCAGCATGAATCTGGTGGGCAGAAGGACCATTTCTGTACTGTACAATGCAATCACTCCATAGGAGCTTGGCCATTAAGACGAAGATGAAGATATTTCTTAACACAACGTTTAATATGAGATTCTTTACCTCGGGGGTTCAAAACATTAAATTATCACGGAATAGAATATCAATCATTATTGGTGGCAATAAATTGTGGTAGAATACCTACCTGGCCTTTGATAACCTCGGGGAAAGAAATCTGCCTCCTATACTTGCCCTGACCTATACTTGGCTCCCAACATGGTGACTCTTTTATTTTGTTAAATTTTTTTAATTAGAAGTAACTACATAATAAAAAGCAATTTGTTCGTTGTAGACATAATAACAAGCATTTTGTTCATTGTAGACATATTATCAATATTATTTATATTAACAATTGCATAATAATTGTACTATATATTTAAGTTTTTATAAAGATAGAAATTAATAGAGAGTAAACAAAAGGAGGAAAAGTTGAGAAAGAATGGAGTGTTCAATAGATTATGCATCGTTGGAGATATATCCGCGTTTTATGAAATGTAATTCGTCATCTATTCTTTGATTCAGGTTTCAGTCGGGTTCTCGTGCCGAACCAGTTTGCTCCTTCAAATAAATGGGGACCATATCATTTTAAATAGTTCTTGTTTGTCCATTAAGACAAATCTTAATCTTTCCAAATATAGGGTCTCTGACATTTCGGTAGTCCACATTTTAATTGTGGGGGTTATAGGACCTTTCCAAAATTTTAATATTAATTTTTTCCCAATTATTAAACTATAATCAATAAAGGTTCTTTGATTCGAAGTAATGAATTGATTTTGTTCTATTATTCCTAATATTATTAATTTTGAATCTGGGACCAGTTTGGTATTGACGACTTCCGAGATTATCTTTTTTTAAGGACATTATATCCATAGAGGGAGTGCAGAGAAGGTTCACCAGACTGATTCCTGGGATGTCAGGACTGTCTTATGAACAAAGACTGCATAGACTCTGTTTATACTCTCTAGAAGTTAGGAGATTGAGAGGGGATCTTATAGAAACTTACAAAATTCTTAAAGGGTTGGACATGCTAGATACAGGAAGATTGTTCCCGATGTTGGGGAGGTCCAGGACAAGGGGTCACAGCTTAAGGATCAGGGGGAAATCCTTTAGGACCGAGATGAGAAGGACTTTTTTCACACAGAGAGTGGTGGGTCTCTGGAACTCTCTGCCACAGAGGGTAGTTGAGGCCAGTTCATTGGCTATATTTAAGAGGGAGTTAGATGTGGCCCTGGTGGCTAAGGGGATCAGAGGGTATGGAGAGAAGGCAGGTACGGGATACTGAGTTGGATGATCAGCCATGATCATATTGAATGGCGGTGCAGGCTCGAAGGGCCGAATGGCCTACTCCTGCACCTAATTTCTATGTTTCTATCTTAAGAATTTCCATCCAAAAAATATTAATTTGTGTGTGCGTTAGGTTAGCCTCTAAGTGTTGACATTTATCACAAAGAGGGGAAATACATGGGAAAATTCTATTCAATTTGGTTTTTGAATAATGCAATCTATGTAATACTTGAAATTGTATTAAAGAATGTCTAGCATTTAACGAACAGTGATGTATATGTTGTAAGCTTTCATCCCAAATTTCTGGCCTTACTGTTTGACATAATTAGTTTTCCCATGATTGCCTATATAAATCCATCTTGGGTGCATCGTTATCTAATAGAATATTATAAATATAAGATATCAATTTTTCTGTGTTCGGATGTTTATTCAAACATTCATCAAAAATTTCTATCTTTCTAATTCTATAGTCATGTGTATTTTACTTAGCATAGTCTCTGATTTGTAGATATCTAAAGTAATCCTTTGATTGAAGCCCATAAATTTGTTGTAATTCCTGAAATGAGAGAAATGAATTTTTCCTATAGTGATCACCCATCTTTGTAATTCCATGATTTTTCCATTGTAAAAAAACCTTATCCATCAATGAGGGTTTAAATGCAGCATTGTTTACAATAGGAAGAGATAGTGGTAAATAATCCAATTTTAATGTTTTCTTTACTTGTTTCCAAATGCGTGTTCCACTCTCTATTATAGGGTTTTCTTTATAGGTTTTTTGCTTAATTTAGTAACATCAAATAGAATCGACCCAATTTCAAAAGGTAAACAATCTTCCTTTTCCATTTTTAACCAATCTGGTTGTTTGTCCAATTCATCCAAGCAAAAATTCATATTTTTAATATTAACTGCCCAGAAATAAAACATAAAATTTGGTCATGTTAAGCCTCCATTTATTTTTGATTTGCATAAGTGTTTCTTGTTTATTCTGTGGTTCTTGTACTCCCAGATAAAATTGGTGACTGTAGAGTCAACCTTTTTAAAAAAGTTTTTGGGAGATATATCAGGATTAATTGAAAGAGGTACAATAATTGCAGGAGAAAAATCATTTTTATCGCATTAATTCTACCCAACATTGAAATAGGTAATGTTTTCCAATACAAAATATTCTTTTGTAATTTATTCAGTAAAGGCGGAAAATTAGATTTGAATAAAGTGTATCTCTTTGTTACATAAATTCCAAGATAATTAAGTTTTTCATTTACTATTTTAAAAGGGAAAATATATGGTTTATTTCCATTATTGGCATGATTTTGCTTTTATTCCAATATGGTGACTCTTAACTGACCTCTGAAATGGCTTCCTGTCACACCATTATAGATGCCCATGGGGCTGGATGCTAAATGTCAGACCTGTACACCCTGCGAGTGAAATTGGAGGGCATAGATCTATAATCTAAAATCAGAGGCTATAGGTTTAAGGGGAAAGATTCGAAGGGGACTTGAGGAGCAACTTTCCCACACAGAGTGGTGGATATGTGGAATGATCGAGGCAGGTATAATTACAATGTTTGAATGTTGGATAGCTAGTTGGACAGAAAGCCTTAGAGAGATAATGGCCAAACCTAAGCAAATGGGATTCGCGCAGGTTTGGCAACTTGTCTAGTATGGGAATGTTGGGCCAAAGGGCCCATTTCTGGGCTGTAAAACTGAATAAATGTTCTAATATTTAATGCTGTCAAGAACAAATGCATCTGAAATAAGCAGATAATGAGGCGAGATGCAGATGGCAGTGCTTGGTCCTAATATTTAGGGTGATGTTTCATTTTAATACATTATTTTTTTTAAATGAAGCATTATTTATTTACACAAAGAAATACTATAGACTTAAAACAATATAAACTCAAAAAAGTACAAGGCTTTTTATAGATATGACCTGAAGAGGTTTTGTTCTTTAAACTAACTGAAGAAGGGACGAGGCCAAAATGTCACTTATCCATGTTCTCCAAAGATGTTGCTTGACCTCAAGAGTCAAGAGAGTTTTATTGTCATGTGTCCCAGATAGGACAATGAAATTCTTACTTGCTGCAGCTCAACCAAATATGTAAACATAATATAAAACGGAAGATAAAAGTTCAGTGTGTCTATAGACCATAGATACACAGTAAATGAACAGATATAGTGCAATAATAATAATAGACTGTTATTGTTCAGAGCTTATTTGATGTTGTGTTTAATAGCCTGATGGCTGTGGGGAAGAAGCTGTTCCAGAACCTGGATGTTACAGATTTCAGGCTCCTGTACCTTCTTCCTGATGGCAACGGTGAGATGAGTGTGCATGGCCAGGATAGTGTGGGTCTTTGAGGATATTGGCAACCTTTTTGAGACAGCAACTGCGATTCTGGATTCACAACTTTCTGGATTCTTTTCCGCTCCTGGACGTTCAAGTTGCGGAAACAGGCCACAATGCAGCCAGTCAGTATGCTCTCTACTGTGCACCTGCAGAAGTTTGAGAATCCCTCTTGACACACCAACTCTCTGTAATCTTATCAGGAGGTAGAGGCACTGATGTGCCTTCTTTGTAATTGCATCGATGTGCTGGGACCAGGAAAGATCTTCAGAAATGTGCACACCCAGGAATTTGAAGTTTTTGACCCTTTCCACCATTGTCCCTTTATATAAATGGGATTGTGGGTCCCTATCTTTCCCCTTCCAAAGTCCACAATCGGTTCCTTGGTTTTACCTGCTAAGTTACTCCAGTACTTTGTATTGTCTAGTATGTGAACCAGCATCTCCAGTTCATTGTTTCTTCATAATTGTGTTTCTGCTCTACCTTTTTCCCAGCTAAAGGGTTACGCTGCCAAGCCTCAGTGATTCTGTAAGATATTGTTTTGTCTTAATGAAAAGACTAAATTGCAATTAGTACCTCTGTGACATATGATAGCACTCTGCCTGAATCTTTCCTCAGGACCTGTGGTGACAGATACATGTCGATATTAATTTGCGAGCTTAAAGCTTTCCTTCATGATAAGATTCAAGAGCATCGTAAAGGCATTTTATCTGCTTAAAAAGGAAAACGTAGGACTAGGATTACCATTTTGAAAATCAGATCTTCCAAGGTTTCCAATGACAAATTGTTGGTAGGCGATATTGAAATAGCTTAAGGAGGTGCAAAATGAGAAAAGCAGGGTGACAGAATGATTACAGATTTGTGGAGTTGTACAGAATGGAAACAGACCATTCAGCCCAATTCATCCATGCTGACCTGTGAGCACTTTCTGTATTAATCCCTTGACATAACTCTTAGTCTATAACCATCTATGCCTGAGCAATTCAAATGTTCATCTCGATAAGTTTTAAATGCTTTCAGTGACCCATCTTCAATCACTTCCTCAGGCAGTGCACTCCAGGTGCTTGCCACACTGAGAGAAAAAGATCTCCCTCTGAAATGATCAAAGGAATATTCTGAAAAATGCTGGAAATCTTGTGTAATACTGGATATTATGATTTTTCTGTGTTGCACTCAGATTGAATTTTCAAGGCTGTTAAATCCCTGGTCTTAAAACAAGGTGCTGTTCCTCAAGGCTGTGGAATGTTATATTCTAAATTACAAGAGGAAGATTCAGAGAAGCAATGGCTAAAGCAGATTAAAAAAATGTATTCAATTTTTGATTTGAAAGGGACTAAACAAATGCAAATAATATGAATATTATAAAAGAAAGAAACCTATATTTATGTCCTACATCATAATGCCCTTGGGACATCTCAAAGTGCTTTCTAATTAATGCATTACATTTGAAGTACATGTACAGTTGTTTTCCAGCCAAAATGAGGAACCAGTTCTGAACAGCAAGATTTCACTCCCAGCAAAATAAATGGATGACTAATCAATCTGTCCTTTTCGCATTGGTTTGAGCAAAGCATGTTCACGAGGACAATTTTGTTCTGTTCTTCAAAGAGTGATAATTTACATTCAGCTGAGAAATCAGATAGAGTATTGATTTATGAGCCTAGATTTTGTGATAGCGATGATGGCAAGGCCGTCACCACTCACAAGCATACCAAAATAACTCAGAGTGAACTCCAGCTATTTGCTTTTGGACACAAATGCAGAGATTCTGAAGTTACTATCCATTTTGCTTTGCTTTTATTCTTATATAAGCTTAAAACCATGGATACCTCACGAAAAGATACAGCATTAGAGCCCATGAAAGATGTTCACACCATTTTACCAACTGGAGAGTTACTAAACTCAGCAGAAAAAGTTAGGTTGGAGCAGTTCGGTACATCTGCATTACTGATATTGTGATGAGTCGCCGTTATCAGTAATCACTTTCTCTGGATCTTAATAAATGGAGGATTTATAAATGGAGATTTATTGAAACTTTTTCTCTTATCCCTTACATCACTCCCTCTTAATTTCATCTTAGCTTTCCTTGTGATTTAACTTTGAGCTTATATAATTTTATAATTAATGAAGTATTTTCAGTTATGCCTCCTGGTTGTGCATGTTAGTAAGAATTTTTCCACTTGGCTGGTTGAATACTTTTACTTGCTCCACTCACGCACGTCACCGATCCCCTATTGGGAAGTATCTCTAAATATTATGTGCCGCTGTTCAAAATTCCACAGAGGTCTGTGGGCAGCTGCCACACTGATGAACAGCAAGCTCCAGTCCTCTGCCATTTACTGTAAAATCCAAACCATTATCTTATGCGAGGACTGGAATACAAAAACAGAGATGTAATGCTGAGGCTCTATAAGGCACTGGTCAGGCCACATTTGGAGTACTGTGAACAATTTTGGGCCTCATATCCGAGGATGTGCTGGCTCTGGAGATGGTCCAGAGGAGGTTTATATGAATAATTCCAGGACTGAATGGGTTAGTATTTGATGAGCGTTTGACAGCACTGGGCCTCTATTCACTGGAGTTTCGAAGGTGGAGGGGAGACCTCATTGAAACTTTCAGAATAATGAAAGGCGTAGATAAAGTGAATGTGGAAAAAATGTTTCCACTAATGGAGGAGTCTAGGACCAGAGGTCATAGAATTAAAGAGGGCTCTTTTAGAAAGGAAGTGAGGAGAAATGTATTTAGTCAGAGGTAAGTTAATCTGTGGAACTCATTGCCACAGAGGGTTGCTGAGGCCAAATCAGTGGATATTAAGGCAGAGATAGATCCATTCTTGATTAGAATGGGTGTCAAGGGTTATGGGGAGAAGGCAGGAAAATGGGATGAGATCAGCCATGATTGAATGGCGGAGTAGATTTGATGGGCCCCAATTCTACTCCTATAACTTGTAGTTAAGATTGCCGCATCTCCAAAACTGCAACATTCCTTCACTTTTCAAAACTGTCACCGCCTTAGTCCAGATATGCCCACCCTCCTGTATGAAAGGCAACATTGCTACACTGAGCACCGCTGATAAAGCAAGGATGATCACAGCAGATATATTTATATTTATGGTGTTTAACAAGTATTGCAGTGTTATTTTTATAATGGTCCTTTAAAAGGATTGGCAGAAGACAAGGTGGGTGAGTGGAAGAGACATTAAAGTGTCAGGGAAACATTTGCCTATTTTTGTAATTTCTCATTCTTGAATCAATCATTCAAGAACTATTATGACAATGAAATATTAACATCTCTTCATCCCAATGAAAAAATACACTGGTTTAATAATTATCAGATTTATCTACATCAGAGACATATTAGATATCCAATTTACAATCATAAATTGTGAGATAGATCATAAACCATGTAACAAAAGGCTCATTTATTTCCTTTGTGAGTGAAGGATTGGTTGAAATAAATTATTTATTTACAGGAAAATTGGTTGAAGCATGATTGGTTACATAATTATGACACATAAATTTAACACTAAAATCACTGAAGGTTTGTTGCAGGTGCTTTTCTCGTGTACACCCTATCATCCAGCTTTCCATTTGTGGAAAAGCGAAAAATTAACAACAGTACATCAATTATCATTTGATTAGCTCCAGTGTGAGATTTATCTACCACAAAACCGTGCATCATGATGACTGAGGATAAATCTCAAGTCTAATTCTTCATACGAGACTAGATGCTTAAAACCTCATAACTGTCAGCAATTTTGGAATGTATTCTTCTCATTTGAAACATACCGAAAAGTGAAAGGCTTGGATAGAGTGGATGGGGAGAGGATGTTTCCACTCTAAACAATCACTGCCTCAGAATTAAAGGACTTCCTTTAAGAAGGAGACGAGGAGGATTTTCCTTAATCAGAGGGTGGTGAATGTAGAGGCCATGTCAATTAATATTTTCAAGGCAGAGATAGGTAGATTCTTGTTTAGTACGGGTGTAAGGGGTTACGGGGAGAAGGCAGGAGAATGGGGTTATGAGGGAGAGATAAATCAGCCATGATTGAATGGCAGAGTAGACTTGATGGGGCCGAATGGCCTAATTCTGCTCCCATCACATGCCCTTATTACAATGTGTTTGTATGCTCACATCTGAAAGAAATTTAATCTTGCCGCCTGTAGTCCAAGTCACTTCTTTTTATTTAATTGGAGTGGGAATAAAAATATTCAAATTAACTGCAATACAGTTAAACACCATTTTATTAATGCACTGCAGTTGTACGTGGAATTTCAACCAAAATATCATCACTCAGTCCTTGCTTCTCCTCATGAACTGGGAAATTATACAAGAGCTTAGCAAAAGACCTTGTGAGTCTCCATTCCCCCTTTTTTTGTCTATTTATGGTGCCATTATCCAAGTACTCTCTCTACAAAATATGTTTACCACACTGGGGATATAACTATTTATTGCAAAAGTAGGCCAACGAGTCAAGTATTTTATCCATTAATGGATTATAAGTGAATAGCTTAAAGGAAATAATATTTGGAAGGGCAAAACTATTATTTATGCGACTGAAACATTTGGCTCTTTCCTGCCTTTCCACAGGTTAACTTAATAAGGTGCTGCTGTGTTGAATGTTATAATATTAATTACTTGCTCTACTGAACAAACAAAAAATTAGTACGTTGATACTATAAACGTGATAAGTACTCAAGGATAAAATGCTTTAAAAAAAAGAATTCTGTTCTACCTCAGCAAAGACATTGCATCCTATTTTGACCCAATATTAACTAATTGCTGAATTTCATGTTTTCTCCTAATGTATTCACCGCTAAACTGGTGCTCATTCAACATTCCAGGCGTCATTGTTTTCAACATACAAAGCTATGAAAATTGGTTTGTCAAGCATATTTGTTCAAACACAAACTGCCCTTTTTAAGAGTTGGCTAGAGTTTTCCACAATCTATCAAACTGGTGATCATAGTACAGATGCTCCCCGATTTACGATGCTTCAACTTTACGACGGTGCAAACGCTGGGCAACGGCAGCGAGACGCACGTTACTTCCGGTCACGTGATCAAATTGTATTAAATGAGTTTGACATAATTTTTTCGATTTACGATGCGTTTATCGGAATATAACCCCATCATAGGTCGAGGAGCAGCTGTATAGCTCATAGAGGTAGTGTATGACCTATTAACATTAAATTAATATTTCTTTTCATGGATATATTAAAACAGCATTTTAATCTATTTTGTTATTCATTGCTACCTGTATTTTAACTCCATCTACCTTCTGTAGTTCCATAAATATTAATAACCTTGTTTAAAATAATAATAAACTGCAAAAGGTTTAAGAACCCAAGAAAATGGAACAGGAGTAGGCCCCCTGATCCCTCAAGCCTGCCCTGCCATTCAATAGGATCATGACTGATCTACCCCAGGCATGAACTACTCTTTCATGTCAGAGCTCCTTTGCCCTCAAATCCCCAATGTCTTCACCTTGACTTTAAATACTCTAAACAATCTAGCCTCCAGAACTCTGAAATTGTGAATTACAGAGATTTACCACCAATTGAAAGATGACATTTCTGGTTACTTTGGCTCTGTGACCGGCCCTTATCATGAAACAATGACCCCACATTCAAGAATCTTCCACTAGCAAAAAAAAATCTTGTCACCTCTCCTGCCATACCTGCATAGATCTTCACTAAAATCACCTATCATTCTTCTAAAGAATATACACCCAGCCATTTAGTTTTCTCATTTCTTTAATTTGTAAAACAGCACTTGCAGTTCCTTGTTTACACACTCAACCTGCTTAGCCTCTCTTGACAGGTCAATCCTCTCACGCTCGGAATTTACCTAGTGAATTTCCTTTCCTAGTGTTGGCCGATTGGCCTAGTGACTTTCTTCAAATATGCTTTCGTAAGGGGTTCAAAACTGTGTTAAGTCCTCCAGGAGTGGCCTTGCTAATACCCTGTGCAATTGTATACAGAACTTTCTATATCTAGATTCCAACCTCTTTGCACTGAAGGCCAATTCTGCCAGCTGCCCTCTCAACTGCTGCACCAACCTGCTCATTCTGTGATTCATGCACAAGAACACCTCTGTACCTCTCTCATTTGTTGTTTCTTCAAAACTCCACTGCATGATTTTCAGAGTTAATGATTAAAAAACAATTAAATACACATCTGGAGAAAAAATATATATAAAAGTCTCTGGAGACACGGAACTGCGGATATTGGAATTGTGAACAAAATACAAAATTCTGGAGAAATTTAGCAGGTCAGGCAATACCTGTGGAGGGAATGGACCGATGACTTTTCAGGTTGGGACCCTTTTTCATTCGGACATCAGTGTGATGGTGACAGAGGAAAATCGAGAAAGGGGAGAAAGATAGATAGGGTCCAAGTAAATTTGAGGACAGGATGGAGGTCAAGAGAAAAGTTGATGAAATCAATGAGTTCTGTATTGTTTGGAGGCTGAGAAGGGGAGATCAATATTGGTGATGAGATCAATGACAATGTTCTTCTGTGGGGTCATGGTCAATGGGTAGGTATGAGGACAGGTCAAAGAGCGGACATCTGGTCTAAGTATGGTGGAGGTCAGCCTGACAATGGCACTTCCTTGATCAATGGGTTTTACGACAATGTTGATATTGGTACTGAGTGAGCGGAGGGGTGTGCATCCGTAGGGGATGAGCTTGGCGTGGGTAAGAGGAGTGGAGAAGTCGAGTTAGTTTAAATGTTTCTCAAGCTTATGTGTTAGTATTTTCATTTGAGACAAAATCTATGGCTTCATGTTGCACTCCAGAGTCAAGGCTGATACTTTGGGCACCCTATTACACTGTGGGAGATGCTGTCTTTTGGATGAACTCTTAAACTGAAGCTTGATCTGGTCTCTCATGATAGATTTTCCATGACGTGCAGGACTTATCTTGGACATTGTTTTCTCCATCACTTCAAATCACTCCTGCAGATTACTCAATTGTTATCCTATTGTTAATTTTGAGAACTTTCTGTGCATAAACTATCTAAATTACAGCAGTGCTTATATTGCAAATTAATTTGTCATATTAAGGTTTAAGACATTCTGAGAGGGACTATACAAAAGCAAGACATTTTTTTTCTAGTCAAATCCCTTTCCAAAGCTTTAACACAGGCACTTACCAAACATCCTCAAATTGACGTCTAGTTTAATTTAGTATATTATTGTCACATGTACCAATGTACAGTGAAACAATTTTGTTGTGTGCTATCCAGTCAAAAGGACTATACATGTTTACAATCAAACTGCAGATGCTGGTTTAAACTGAAGATGGACACAAAAAGCTGGACTAATTCAGCGGGTCAGACAACATCTCTGCTGAAATGCTTCAGGTTGAGACCCTTCTTCAGACTGATAGTCAGGGGAAAGGGAAATGAGAGATATCGAAGAAATGAATGATGTCCACAATGTAGGAATAACAGATAAATGGTACAACATTTATTGCAAAATAAAGTTAATAAGGTCCGATTAAAGATAAATCGAAGGTCTCCAATGAGGCAGATGGGAAGTCAGGACCGCACTCCAGTTGGTGAGAGGACAATTCAGTTGCCTGATAACAGCTGGGGAAAAACTGTCCTTGAACTTGGAGAAATGCATTTTTAAACTTCTGTACTTCTTGCCTGATGGGAGCAGAGAGAGGAGGGTGACTGGGGTAGACTGGTCCTTGAGTATACTGGAGGCCTTGCCAAGGCAGCATGAAGTGTAGATAGAGTCAATGGAAGGGAGGTTGGTTTGTGTTGTCTGGGCTCTTTGCAATTTCCTCCTTTCTTAGGTTGAGCTATTCCCAAACCATGCTGTGATGCATCCTGATATAATGCTTTCTATGACGCATCTGTAGAAGTTGTGGAGGACCTGCCAAACTTCCTAAGCCTTCTAAGGAGGTAGAGATGGAGTGTTTTCTTGGCCATTGCTTTGATGTGGCTGGTCCATGACAAATTGCTGGTGATATTTCAAAGAACCTGAAGCTTTCAACCAGCTCTACATTGGTGCCATCAATGATGTGTGTACTGCTTTGCTTCCTGAAGTCAATCACAATTTCCTTTGTCTTTCTAATGTTGAAGGGGAGGTTGTTGTCTTGGCACCAGGTTACGAGAATCTCAATCTCTTTTCTGCACTTCATCTCACCATTATGTGATATCCGGCCCACAACGGTGGTGTTGTCAGCAAACTTGTAAATTGAGTTGGATTGGTACTTGGCTGCAGAGTCATGAGTATGTAGGGGGCTGAGAACACATCCTTATGAGGCATTAGTGTTGAGAATTATTGTAGAGAATGACTAGTCACCTATCTTTACTGATTATGGTCTGTTGGTCAGGAAGTTGAGGATCCAGCTGATGTAGGGAATGCCGACTTAAAGCTCCCATGAGTTTGGAGATGAGCTTGATTGGGATAATGGAATTGAAAGCAGAACTGGGTGTATGAATAAGAGTCTGACGTTGGTGTCCTTCTTATCCAGTGTTCCAGAGATGAATGTAGGGCGTGGGTGATGGTATTAGCTGTGGACCTGTTGCAGTAGTAGGAGAAATGCCATGGATCAGGATTGCTTGGTAGACTGGTTTAATGTGTGCCATAAACTGCCTCTTGAAGCACTTCATGATGGTGGATGTCAAGGCCACTGGATAGTAGTCATTAAGGCATGAGATCTTTGGCAAATCTTGCTTTTCTTTCTAACCTGCTTTGAAAGGAAACTGGGTCCTGGGATAACTCATCTGACTAAACTTTTCATTTATGTTCTGAAGCAACATTTCCCACCTTGCTCTCCACCTTAGCAAGTCTGGCTCAATTATATAAACTATGTTTCATTGCAACAGGGTGTCATTAAAAACCTTGATATTGGACATAAATATGAAAAGCTATTAAATTATATCCTGAAACGTCTCTTCACAGGTTAATACACAGAATAAATACGAGACACCTTAATATAAAATATATTCTTCATATTTTCCACGTCTCTCACATTATAATCACTGTTTCTATCTCACACTTACGTTGGTGACGCTGTATTTAAATTTATTTCATAGTTTTTGCTATTGATAGTTAAGTCACTTGAAGTCTAAGTCTCATGGGTAATTGAAGTATGTACTAATATTAATTTGGGAAAGCAGGGGTGGAGAGATGTTAGCATAAGTTGCAAAACATTTGGAAACCAAGAACAGCAGTTGCTGGTTTACACAAAAGTACACAAAGTGACAGATCAGGCAACATGTTTGGAGAACATGGATAGGTGACGTGTTGTGACCTTTCTTCAGAAACACCACCATTTTAATTCTCAGACCTCATTTCAGTCATTTAAATTTGGCTTGCACCTGAAGCCGGTGGCATTGTGATGAGAGATATTGAGCAGTGATCGTAGGTTGAACACAAATAGTTAAGAGGAAGGGAGAAGCATTGAACAAGGTAGGCCTTGTGGGAATTAGGAAATATCTTCAGATTTCATTGGAGTTAGCTTTGCATCATGTCTCAAGTGATCATTCTTGTGTTGGGCATTCTTGCCCTAATCTGGAGCAGTAAAGCAATATAGGATGGAGTTATGAAGACAAGATAAACATCCATTAGTAATATAAACAACCTACGTGGACTATTATAAATGAGTCTACAGGAAAAGATAATCTTATTTTGAGCTATGTTAGCTGATGTTAAACTGGGCAGCAAATCCAACAGTGGTTTGAGTTTCAGAGTATAGAAGCAGAAATAAAACAGATGGTTCCTGCATCTGATAAGTATCAGTGATCTTTTTGGAAAGTATGTCTGCTCTAAACTATTTCAGGCTCCACAATGAAACCTCACAATCTAAAATGCTCAAAGTCTGCTCATCAATTGCAAATATCATTTGGACGAGGTGCCTAAAAAAATAAATACGAGGACAGTAGTAATAGAATCATTTTGCTATCAAATTCACTGCCTTCATGGGGGACGTAGTGGTAGATGCAAGAAGACATTGTAATTGATTATAAACATAGGAGGTTAATGCTCCTGAATAAACTTAACCAGTAGTTAGATACTCATGCCTACTTAGAATAATATTCCTTCAGGATAAAAAGCTGTATTGATCATAAAATACTTTGATTGGACTTTATTTACTGCATAATTTCTTGGATCCATTAATACCTCAAATTATAAACATTAATAAACTACATTATAAAGATTACATTTAATAGCATTCATTTTCATTAGGAAATAATTAGTAATTATAGAAAGAACATTGGGACAGCTCAGATATCAACAAGACTCGTCTCAATGCTGTACTCAAGTGTGAATAAATACTTGATATGATATATAGTGAATATACAGTGCCCTCTATAATGTTTGGGACAAAGGCCCATAATTTATTTATTTGCCTCCGTACTCCGCGATTTGAGATTTTATTATTTTTTAAATTTATTTTTTGTTGGAAGTACAGTATTGTGGTACCCAAGACAAACATACACATTACCATTCTTGTACAACTTCTTATTTTTAATTTAATAATAAGAGCAGTGAAAGAAAAAAGGAAATAAAGGGTGTCGAGATAGACAAGCGAGTAGAAACAGATAGCGAAAGTGACAGAGCAGAGATAAGAAGCTAAGAAGATTGAAAGAAAAAGAGAAAGTAGAAAGAAAATAAATTAGGAGAGATATACCTATTCCGTATCTTTACCCATCCGTCACCCGGTTCTGAACCATTTAATTTCTAAGGTTATGTTATGTTGCACCATATGCTTGTAAGAAGTCGATAAAAGGAGACCAAATCTTTAAGAATTGGTTTATTTTGCCTAGTAGGAGGAATTTCATTTCTTCAAGATGTAGCATTTCCGACATATTTGAAATCCACACTTTGAACGTTGGCATGGTTGCATTTCTCCAGAATTTGAGTATACGTTCTTTTGCCATACCATACCATACCATTAAACCATAATTAAAGAGAGCTTCTTGGAACGTAGTTAATTTATGTCCCTCTTCCATTGATCCAAAGATAATCAGTTCTGTATTGGGGTTCAATGTTGTGTTGAATAGTTTTGTAAAAGTTCCAAAGATTTCACTCCAAAATGTAGGAAGTTTTATACAAGAGACAAAGGAATGTGCTATTGTGGCATTTTGAGTTAGACATTTATCACAAATGGGGGAGACATTTGGAAATATTTTGTTAAATCTGGTTTTCGAGTAATATCTGTGTAAACTTTAAAAATTGAATTAGGTTATGCCTTACATTAATCGAACATTTATGTACATATGATAGATTTTTTTCCCATCTGTCGTTTGGAATTTTTTATCAATAACTTGTTCCCAGTCCCTTCTAATTGCCTCCAATTTGAGATTTATAATAGAAAAAAAACACATGTGGCTAAAGTGCAGTGTCAGATTTTAATAAAGGCCATTTTTATACATTTTGGTTTCACTGTGTCGAAGCTGTGTTTATACATAGTTCCCCCATTTCAGGGCACCATAATGTTTGGGACACATGGCTTCATGGGTGTTTGTAATTGCTCTGGTGTGTTTAATTGCCTCCTTAATGCAGGTATAAGAGAGCTCTCAGCACCTAGTCTTTCCATAACCGTCGGAAACTTTTATTGCTGTTTATCAACACGAGGACCAAAGTTGTGCCAATGAAGTCAAAGAAGCCATTATGAAACTGGGAAACAAGGGTAAAACTGTTAGAGACATCAGCCAGACTTAGTAAAATCAACTGTTTGGAACATCATTAAGAAGAGAGCACTGGTGAGCTTACTAATCGCAAACGGACTAGCAGGTCAATGAAGACCTCCACAGCTGATCACAGAAGAATTCTCTCTATAGTAATGAATAATCCCCAAACACCCGTCTGACAGATTAGAAACACTCTCCAGGAGTCAGTTGTGGATTTGTCAATGACCACTGTCTGCAGAAGACTTCATGAACATAAATACAGAGGTGACACTGCAACAGGCAAACCACTGGTTAGCCACAAAAATAGGATGGCCAGGTTACAGTTTGCCAAGAAGTACTTAAAAGAGCAACCACAGTTCTGGAAAAAGGTCTTGTGGGCAGATGAGATAAAGATTAAGTTATATCAGATTGATGGCAAGAGCAAAGTATGGAGGAGAGAAGGAACTGCTCAAGATCCAAAGCATACCACCTCATTTGTGAAACATGGTGGTGGGGGTGTTATGGCCAGGCCATGTATGGCTGCTGAAGGTACTCGCTCACTTATCGTCATTGATGATTCAACTGCTGATGGTAGTAACATAATGAATTCTGAAGTGTATAGACACATCCTATCTGCTCGAGTTTAAACAAATGCCTCAAAACTCACTGGCTGGCGGTTCATTCTGCAGCAAGATGATGATCCCAAACATACTGCTAAAGCAACAAAGGAGTTTTTGAAAGCTAAACAATGGTCAATTCTTGAGTGGCCAAGTCAATCACCCAATCTGAATCCAATTGAGCATGCCTTTTATATGCTGAAGAGAAAACTGAAGGGGACTACCCCCCAAAACAAGCATAAGTTAAAGATGGCTGAAATACAGGCCTGGTAGAGCATCACCGGACAACCTGCAACTGGCGATGTCCATGAATCAGACTTCAAGCAGTCATTGCATGCAAAGGATATGCAACAAAATACAAAAAATGACTACTTTCATTTACATTACATTGCTGTGTCCCAAACATTATGGTGACCTGAAATGGGGGTACTATGTATAAACACTGCTGTAATTTTGACATGGTGAAACCAAAATGTATAAAAATGCCCTTTATTTCAATCTGACAATGTGCACTTTAACCACATGTGATTTTTTTTTCCTATTACAAATCTCAAATTGTAGAGTACAGAGGCAAATAAATAAACAATGGGTCTTTGTCCCAAACATTATGGAGAGCACTGTATACAAATCAGTGCACATATTAGAATTTAAAGTAAGGGCCAGTGGTTATGTTGCAAAGCTATGTCTACATGCTTCAGTTTAATACTATTGGTTCATGCCTTCATGCTTTGCTGCTCCCGTCAAAGTGCATATCATTAGCCTGACGGCTAAATGAAATGGAAATTCATGCTCAAAATGTTCATCAGTCGAGAGACTTGGTACATACTGCGTTTTTAAAAGGACTTTTCTTCCTTTTTTTTGCAAGTTTTGTCTTCCCCTAGCATTTCCCACATTATTGTTTTAGTAAAATATTAAATAATTTCAGAGAAAAAAAAATCCAGTCATGAAGATTGGGTCATGCCCGATAATTATTTAAAGAGGTGATTGTGATGTTTAATCGGAGTACTTCAGCTTTTCATGCTATTTCTTCTCAATTGATCATTAGATGTTGTAACAGAGATGATGCAGAACCTGGCAAAGCAGCAGTTAGTTCTAAAATGCATAATAATTGTATCTATATATCAACATTAAATATCATACTGCAAGTTTGGACTGCAGCTGAGATTTAGTGAATGAGACCCCAGCAATCAAAAATAAAATCAGAAATGTTGGAAGCTATTGGACAATGTTTGTGGCATCATGATCGATACATATTTTGGGCTGAAGGAATCCTTCTCGTGCTGCTTTGCTCTATGTTCTATGTTCGTGATGAAGGGTCTGAATCTGACACTGTAACTCTTTGCTCTCCACAGAAGCTGCTTGGCCTGATGAATGTTTCCTGAATTTTTGGTTTTTTAGTTAGGAAATCATTCAACACACCAATTGATTATGATTTTTTTATACATTAAGATAAGCGACATCTGGCAGACATGCAATCCACTTTTTCAGCTTCTGGAAAGGACTTTGATTTATCAGTTTTCAGTTAGATATTAGCACACAAATCATGATATTAGCACACAAATCATGAACATTTTGTTTTCCCCACTGATACTGGTTGATCTTGCTTATTTTTGTTTCTTCATTACATTATTTAGAAGCTTGACAAGGTAATCAGAGGGGAATGTTTCAGGAGTTGGTTCCACAACACTGAATTTAGGTTAAATAGCATTTAGCTGTGCCAAAGTACATAGAATAATAAATACATGAATTGAAGGAATATATCATGATGATCAGAATGTCTAAATGATATTTAGCTTGGCTGTGGAGATACAGTCTGGAAACAGTCCCTTGGCTCACTGAGTCCACACTGTCAGACATGCGTACACGCGTTCTCCTGCCTTCGAATCCAACACATTAGTAGCAATTAACTTACAAACCTGCACTTCTTTGGAATTTCCGAGGAAACTGGAGCACCCAGAAAACATCCACGTGGTCACAGGGAGAACGTACAAACTCTGCAGAGACGGCACCGGTAGTCAGGATCAAACCCGTACTACGAGGCAGCAGCTCTACCGCTCTGCCGCCCAAAGTGCCTTATAAAGCAACATAGAATAAAACTGAACAGTACAGCACTGGCCCTTCAGCCCACAATGTTTGATCCGATGAGGTCGATAGTAGTTCAGTACCACTCTTTAGTTGTGATAGCATGGCTCAGTTGCCTGATAACAGCTGGGAAGAAACTGTCTCTGAATCTGGTGTGCATTTCCACACTTCTATACCTTTTCCACACTTCTATTCTCTGGATGCTCTAGTTTCTTGCCACGTTCCAAAGACGCACAGGTAAATAGGCAAATTGGCATGCAAATTGTCCCTAGCCTGTTGGATAGAATTGGTGAATGGGTGATCATCAGTCGGCATGAAGGGCCTGTTTTCACACTGCATCTCTAAAAACTAAAAAGATGACTGATGATGATCACAGCCACATCTCCTATTCAGGCCAAATAATCTCTCCAAACCTACTGCTAAATACAAGGAAAGTCTAGTGTGATGAGTTACTGAAGGTCAACATACCGTCATATCCGAGCACGCACAAGTGTCAGTGAGAGAAGGATATTAACAGAGGTTGACTGATGTCATATAATTTACAGATGGGAAAACAAAATGACCATCTGGGATTATTCCATCCATTTTACTGCCACACAAATATGATCTGGAATCCTACAAATAAGTTTTCTATTTGTTACATTTTAAATACAACCCGCTATTATAGTTCAATTATTTCATGTTGTTTTTGCTTCATAACTAATCAGGATTCCAGGAATCGGACATAAATCTCTATCACCCACGTTTGGTAGCCTACTTATTTAAAATCAGCTGGGACATGGTCAGCATTTATTGTGTGTCCCTGGTGTTCACTGATGTGGAAATCACACACAGGCAAAGACTGAAAGGGACAGCAAACTTCCTTCCCAACAGGACACCTACGTGCAAACCAGCCTATCTCTCCCCATCAACTCTATCTTACTTCACGCTGCTTCGGGAAAGCAAATATAATCAAGGACCACTCACACCCTGATCATTCTCTCTTCTCTCCCGTCAAACAGAAGATACTAAAGCTTAAAAGTATGTTGCACCAGGTTCAAGAACCAATTCCTCCATTCTGTTATCATTTTAATTTTTGCATTTGAGTATAGGAGCAGGGAGGTTCTACTTCAGTTGTATAGGGTCTTGGTGAGGCCACACCTGGAGTATTGCGTACAGTTCTGGTCTCCAAATCTGAGGAAGGACATTATTGCCATAGAGGGAGTGCAGCGAAGGTTCACCAGACTGATTCCTGGGATGTCAGGACTGTCTTATGAACAAAGACTGCATAGACTCAGTTTATACTCTCTAGAATTTAGGAGATTGAGTGGGGATCTTATAGAAACTTACAAGATTCTTAAGGGGTTGGACGGGCTAGATGCAGGAAGATTGTTCCCGATGTTGGGGAGGTCCAGGACAAGGGGTCACAGCTTAAGGATAAGGGGGAAATCCTTTAGGACCGAGATGAGAAAGAATTTTTTCACACAGAGAGTGGTGGGTCTCTGGAACTCTCTGCCACAGAGGGTAGTTGAGGCCAGTTCATTGGATATATTTAAGAGGGAGTTAGATGTGGCCCTTGTGGCTAAGGGGATTAGAGGGTATGGAGAGAAGGCAGGTACGGGATACTGAGTTGGATGATCAGCCATGATCATATTGAATGGCGGTGCAGGCTCGAAGGGCCGAATGGCCTATTCCTGCACCTAATTTCTATGTTTCTATCGAGCCATTACATAGCTAGAGATTGCCAATAGACTGAGGGCCCAAAATGGCCCTCTGTAGGATGAAATGCGGTGGTGTCAAAGATAGAAGCATTGGAATATATTGAAACAAACCACATTGCCAAAGTCTGAGGTATGATCCCTCATTTTAATTGAAATAGTTAATCTCAGCACATGGTGTAATATTATGCCAAATGTGCTCAACACTGCGAGTTAATTGTGGTCTGTTTTGAGAAATTTCAGACCAGAGTCTCTCGGTGCCGAGTGGATGTTTGGCTCTCAGGGAATAAAGCATCTGTCTCAGTTGGGATTGACAGCTAATGTAATCCCTTTGATCACAAGAGAGAAGTTGCTAATTTGACAAGATACAGGAGGCAATGAGGACCAATGCTGTAATGTATCTTCTTTCAAAACACTACCTTTGTATATATTTTCTATGATGCAAGGGAATGTCATAGTAGAGTGTGTGGGAATAAGTAGTGCACATATGACAATGATAAGTTTTAAGCATTTTAAGAATGCGCATTTGTGAAAATACATGCAATAAGTGTCGATTTGACAGATCCTACCAAAACTAATCGTATTTATATTTTTGTGCATGCCACTCATATGACATGTACAGGACAGATGTTATTTAGAAATAATTAAGACTGTTCTTTTAAAATGAGATGCAAAGTCCAATGGATTGGGAGACACAATATGAGATTTGATATTTAATTTAACCAAGAAGAATGGAATGTTAGACAAATCATTACTTGTTGAATGACAGTAGATATCTCCGATTTTAATTTCAATTTATGTCAATGAGGCATAATTGTGATTTCAACCATCATCTAACATTCAGTCAATACGTCTACAGGAGAATTCATTAACTATTGAGAGTTGTTTTTTTAATTATAGAATTTTAAAATGCACTCTGTTGAATATATTAATAGATTCTTGATAAACAGCCAACATGTGAGCATTAGCCCATTAGCATAGAACGCAAGCATCTTTTCCCACTCTTGAACTTGATGGATTGGCAGCTCCGCTAACAAGGTTCTTCGTCTTGAACATACATCATAGCATTTACGCAGAATGTTTAGTTCTGTGCAATTTCTGAAATTGACACTTGAATTCCATGGGTTGACATTGGAATAACATTGCTGCTGCAATAGCTTGATGAAAGCTTGTGTTGGGTACAAGTCTTTGTGGATTAATTCTACTTTCACCATGTTTAATTCTCAGCAGTAGCTCAGCAATATCAATCTTTGCCTTGGTTCGGAAGCTGGTGGGTTCAAGCACATGACCTAAAACTTCTGTACAGTACTGAAGGAGTACTGTGTTGTCAGCAATGCAGACTATCATATGATTTGCTTTGTGTAAAATCCTGTAGATAGACTTAAAAAAGTTTTCCCCGTTATAATTTATAGGTATGTTACAAAACTTACTTTTAGCGGCGCTGCAGTTCTGCCACTGCCTGTGTGCGCGACTTTGGCGCCTTTGAGAGGGGGTGGGTTTAAAATGCCGTTTACTCCTGACCATTCAAATCGATTAATATCAGGGGATTTAGTTGCTGAAGAGAAATCGCTCCGACATTTGTTTTATGGAGTTATTTTTAAACTGCGCTGGATAATTTAATTGCTAGAGTGAATTAAAAATCATCTTCTGAAGCCGTGAACGCCGACAACGGGACGGATCTCACGTAGGGGACAAAAGGTACACAGTTTATTTTTGCATAAAAACGTGCTTCTTACGAAGCCTTTAATCAAAATTTCATGTTGCGAAAAAGGGACTTAGAAAATATACGAACTAGCAGTATTTTTCCTGCCGACTGGGGATTAAATTCACCGCAAACCACAACGTTCCAAATGATCACGTTCCACAAAAACTCACTCGCAAGTTGATTTAAATGGCCATTAATTTACGGGAATTAAACACTAAATTCCTTCAATTTGGCCTATAAATTCATGACAATGAGATTTAAAAATCATGTTATATTGTGAATTCTTGTGTGAATGTTATTTGGACACTTAGGCTTTTAAAAAATGTTAACCTTTGCTTAGGAACTGGATAGATGTTTAGATCTAGTAATTGAATTTTGTAATTAGCTACAATTAGGTAACTAATTATATGCTTTAATTTCAGGTCATCCAAGTATGATTGTTTCATATTTATTTCAGAATGCTTCAATCTATAATAACTGAAAATTTAATTTAGTTCTCTTAATTTTTAAGAAAGTCATGGGCTTTTGACTGTCCTTGATCACAGCTTTTGAGTTAAGTCAATGGAAAAGCAATAGGGAACAAGATGCTAATTTCCGAGTATGAAAATGGCCATAACTTTAATACTGAAGATATGAAAGTGAATTAGGTGTCAAATTAAACTTATTTTTATGATTTATCTGATGGAATAAATTGCAGACTTGACCACCCCCCCCCCCCCCCCCCCCCCCATTTCAGGTCCTTGGAGATGATGGTGCCAAGGAACTTAAAATACTTCACTGATGTGACTGTGGAGTTGTTGATGGTGAGTGGGAGCTCTTCTACAGTCTCCTGAATCAGTACCCCATTCCTGCATTTTTCCCCATATCCCTTGTTTCCGTAAATTGTCGTATGTGTAGATAAAATAGTGTTAATGTGTGGGGATTGCTGGTCAGTGTGGACTTGGTGGGCCAAAGGGCCTGTTTCCGCACTGTATCTGTAAACAAAACGTAGGAGATCGCTCCAGTGTCCAGGTCAATATATACCCCTCCATTGACATAACTAAGAACAGATTACCTGCCATTCCCAAATGACATTTATGGGACCGTGATTTTCATAAATGAACTGTAGCATTTCCCGTTTTGGAATGTCCACGCTTCAACAATAGTTGAACTTTGTGTCATGTGGTTTGGGATGTCACAAGCTCGAGAATACACGAGATACATTTCTACTGTGTGTAATCTCATGTGGCAATACACAAATGTTAGTTTGTGATTATCCATCAATTTAATATTTATTTAATTATAGGCAAAAAGGAAAGAATATCCCACATGATAAATGTGCTAATGCAATGGAATTAGAGTTCAAGCAAAATAAGTCTATTTATGAACACCATCAATTTGCCAAGGAACTATGCCCAAAATGTAGATGAAATCTTGAATTATAAAACAAAGAAAAATTGAGTCATTTTAAAAAAGGAAAGTCAGAAAGGATTTTGAAAGTCATATTGATAGCTCAAATCATTTTCACCCTGTCACAGCCTTCAGTAGAGTATCCAAAAAATGGTCTAAATTGTCCACCTATGGCTGCAGTTATCTCTGGAGGTTGAGAGAATTATGCATTTTATGTGATGCTTATGTTTGAACCTTCATTATCCAGATATTAAGCATGTAATCATTTACAGTTGGTCAAATGTTCAATAAGGGAAAACTCCTTCACTCACAACAATGTATTGATCTAATGCTGACAAAAATGTGAATGTGGATTTGGATACATTCCGGGATGTAGGTGGTGGAGGAGAAATTGTCGAATTATCTCACAGCTGAATTAAGACTAATGAGTGTTGATAGATTGGAAATAATCAGTCAAAGTCCTGATGAGTTTGAGGATTAAGTGTACTTGTTTCTTGGCGAGTATGATTTTTGTATAAAAGGCAAGTTTTGACCTGATTTGATTGAGAGTTTAGAAGTGTGGGATAAGATTTTGTATTTTCTTACGATAAGTGAGCTTCTTGAAATTCATAATACTCCATGTAGAGAGAAGGCAAGCTCTTGATGTGCTCACCAACTAATTAATGTTACACTACGAACATCATCATTAAAAAGTAACATTTGTTTGGATGGACTTAAATATATCCTACACCCAGAAACCCAGAGGAACAATGCAACTGTTGAAGTGATTTATATAAATTGGATAAATTAATTTCCCTTTTGCACTTTCTGAACCATAAGTTGTATTCAGAGCGGGACCACTGATTGCAGTAGAATCTTCTGTTAGCAGAGCAAGGTGAATACAGTAAGCCAAGGTATATTCCCACAGGCAGAGATTTGCATTTCTTTCTAGGAGTTTACGTCAGCTTGCCTGTCTTGAAACCAGACACTCTACTAATTGACTAGATACTGTACGTTTACGGGGATTACTTTGCTTATCATATGGGGACTGCAATATATCAAATGTCAATAAAAATACAGCCGCTCCACTCTGGTAAGCCAACAAAATTGAAAGTCTAAAATTGCTGCTGTTCTAGCCATGCAATCGCAAAGTAATTCCATTCTTGAATTAACGTGCTATTTTATGTTGTCTACTGAATGGCACAGTGATTTTAACTCGATGAACTCATTTAATAATAAACCTGTGGGCTTAACTCCTAACTCCATGACAGCACATTGTCATATTTTATGCAGCTCTTTTCCACATCTTTAATCATTTCTACAAGAATATTTATTGGAAAAATGTTGAGATGCTCAGTCTGCCTTTCATTAAGCTTCAGCTTTGAGTGCACACAATTCAAAACTATCATTTTTGCCCTGCATGTAAGAATGATCATAGGTAAAAATATTCACTATTGTTTTCCCTTATTTTTCCTGGGTTCGATTCATTTTTATGCACAACATTCCATTTGTGGATAGCATGCTTGCGTGTAAGTACATAATCTGAATTATGGCATCTATAATGTGCTGTGCGTGCTATTTAATTGTACACACTGACAGCACATTAGACTTATACATTTCCTCTAATCCAGGATGAAATTCAATAGACCATTGAACAAACTGAACTCTGGGGTTTGAAAAGTAGAAATTGAATTTATATAGTTTCACTTGTCTACAATGTTTTCCAATATGATCAATGTTTTTCGGTAGAAAACTGTGGCAATCAATTTTCACACAACTAGGTCCAAAAAAATGTCCAAGAGGTAAATGAGCAGTTACTCTGTCTTTAGACATCAAATATGATGAATGGTGGTCAGAGTACCAGGGTAACACAATCACATTTATTCCTTCAAACTATTGAATTTCAATGGGAACAAATATACAAAAATGAGTATAATTGGGTACAATTTATCTTCAGTCGCCAAAGATGAATTTCTGTTTCTACGGTACAGCATTTCTTTAGTATTTTATTGAAATATTAATATCTTATAGTGAGAATTACAGAACACAGATAAAGGCCCTTCAGCCCACAATTTGCAAGAATTACAGCTATTAGCATTTGGTCCATGGTCTTTCATGTTCATTCAGGTAATTTTTTTAAATGTGAGTGTACTTGCCTCCACCACCATTTGAACAATGAGCTCAAATGAGTAACCACCATCTGAGTGAAGAGATTTTTCTACAGATCCTCTCTAACCTTCTTACGCCTCACCTTAAACCACTGGTTTTAGACACTCACCAGGCAAACATTTCTTGCTATCCATCCTACCTACTTGGAGTTGAACACCAGGGCTCAGGTTCAAGGTGAGCAGCCAAATATTGGAAGCCTCAGGCACTATTCATGTGCAGTTCATGGCAGGGGGTGGAGTCGCTTGACTGGAGGCTGAGAGAAGGATTGGCATATCAGCAGAAAGCAAGCAGGTAAAACTTTGGACAATAGGGAACAGAGAATTCATGATTGGGGTGAGGGCTGTGATTTATGACACTACTTTGCATGACAAAAGGAAGAGAAAATAAACGGGGAATTGTGGACCAGGGAGATTGATATTGGCTGTTAGGAAAATGTTCAAATCCAAATATATGAAATGTGGTCCCCATATAATCCAATATGCAAGGCTCTAAGTAATCCAAATCATAGATTACAGTCCATTTCACACAATGGGACTGGAGGCAAAAATGCTCAAAGAGTGTTAACGTCTTTTGTTTGCCCTGCCCTCTTTGAAATCGTGGGTCATATTGGAGAAGGATGGTTGAAGGAGGGGTGGGGGGGGGGGGGTGTATCTTTGTGCCAGATTCCTGTTCTAGTGGTAATGCGGTTGGTCAATAGTTCAATATATCTCTCCTGAAAAGTTAGGATTTTTTGCTCAAGTATTAATCAAAACATTCCTTGGCTCTGGTGAGTAGAAACGGCCAACACAAAACTTCAATTCAATTCAGTGCTTTTGCTGCATTAAGCATTTAGAATACAATATTAATCACATTATATTTATTTTATTAGACTTCAAACCTCAATGGGGGGTGAGGAATTGAGCACAGAACATCACTTTCTTTTACGATCGATATGCGGACAGGCGAATAAAAAGTAATCACATTGATCATTAAATATCCCAGCATTTGATATTGCTGCCTTGAGCTGAGAGTTTCATTTCTAGTCAACTGGCTTCTGTAAATTACCTTCTACTTCATAAGCTGGCTGTGATAAGCAGCAAAATAAAACCCCAACATTTCCCTTTTATTGAAAAACAGGAGGAAAATTAGTGAACTGCCAACAAAATCATGGAAGCTTGTACTCACTCACAATGAGAGTTCATTAACAAAAAAAAACTTGCAGCCAATCACAGTATACTTGTCATAATGATCCTTTAATGCCTCTCAAGCAGATAATGAACCTCTTAACTGCTAAAAATGTTTTTAAAATTTGTTGATCCAAGAGTGAAATTTTGAACATGGAAAGAGATGTGTCCAATTTGAAAATCTAGATTTACCTCTGTACCCCTCCATTTGCTAATAGCTTTTGTTATGTGGTAACTATAACCCTATATCCAGCATTGGTCATCAGACCTCAAATGAAGACTGATTAAGTGATTTTTCAAATGTCAGGACTGTTCATGACCAATTAGCATTGAAGTTAGGAAGACATTGACAGTTCAGCTATTAAAAGAATTTGGTCATTTGCAAAATTATTGTACAGGATGTAAAATACAGCAACACTTGCATTTCAATGTCTTTCCATTGCATTTGAATGTGATATGTGTGTACAGATAAGGCGAGGAATTAGGCACCATTTGAAGCGTTAAGAATGCAATGGATTTTCTGCTGTTGGTTGATGATGTTTGGGTTCAAATAAATTTGAATAGCCCAGTGCCACCCAGAAGAAATGCAGCCCTCACTGGAGTATATCCTCCACTCCCTATCTGTTGGCACTCCATGCCTATGCAAACTGCAGCAATTCTTTAAGGTTTTGGCAATGCAGGCAATCCCATATAGATTACAACATTCAACCATTACCTAACATATATGAAGCAATGCAGTTATCTGAACAGGGTATGGAGCAATAAAAGAGAGATGAATCGTATCAACCGGAAACATCACCTATTCCTTCTCACTTGAGATGCTGCCTGACCTGCATTTTGCATCTATCTTTGGAGCAGTTTAATAATCTGCACACAAGGTCCACTCTCCCTTTTGCACAATTGGTTAAATCAGCCATCTACCGGGAACAAGGTCCAATGGAAGACGAAGACCCTAGGCTTGACACCAGATTTTTTTTTTCCAGCTGGGGGACAGTTGGCATGCTACAATTAGCCCCAGCCTCCTCTTGGGGCCGTTCACTCCTCCTGATTGCTATCCGGCGACCCGTGCTGAAAGTGCACATCCAAATGTCAGGTGAGGACAGGAACCGTTTCATCCTGCCAGCACTCACTGTCAAGGTTAACACATGAAGAAATGCATGAGGTATGAGAGGGCAGCTGGTGGCATTGGGACTCTGCCACAGCAGAGATCAGAACCTCCATGAAAAGAAAAAAAATGGACAATAAAGCATTCAACTCCCTCAGAACATTGCAGCCAATATATCACAAATGCTACAAAATTAATTCATATGCTTCTCATTAAAAAAGGCTGATCTTTTTTTTCCAATTCTGCGACAGGATGGCCTGCACTTATCACTGAGCATTGGATTTTCAGCATGTTTAGATCTAAATTTAAAGGTTGAAATAAAATATCGCAGAGATTCAAAGTGATCAAATGCAGGTTGAACTTATTTAATAAAATGTAACACAATCTCGATGGGATCAAGTCCCTATGAACTTTTTTTTTTTTTTAATTATAAATGGTTTGAGATTACTGGAGTAACCTGGTTATATTACCGTCTCTGTGACATGATGCAAACCAGCAATTATTTTCTGTTTATTATTTATACATTATGTAGTGAAAAGCAGAAATCTATGCAATTCTCAAGTACATTTCTTTACCAAGGGAGTTTTAATAAACTGGGATCCGAAAAAATTCTCCACCAACAGGAATTATCCCTTACGGAAAGGAATATGATTGTCATTCTTGGCATTCAGTCCCAGTCAGAATAAATTAATGTTATATGAGCAGAATTAGAACATGTGGCTGACCAAGTCTACTCTGCCATTCAATCATGGTTGATCTATCTTTACCTCTCAACCCCAATCTCCAACCTTCTCCCCATAACCCAACACCCATACTAATCAAGAATTTGTCATCTCCACCTTAAAAATATCTATTGACTTGGTCCCCACAACTATCTGTGGTAATGAATTCCACAGATTCACCACCCTCTGACTAAAGCAATTCCTCCTCATCTTCTTTCTAAAGATATATCCTTTTATTCTGAGGCTATGGCCTCAAGTTCTAGACACTGCCACTCGGGGATAGATCCTCTCTACATCCAAAAAATACTGGCCTTTCACTATTCGGTAAGTTTTAATAACTCACTGTGGGACATCCCCAAGGTGGTCCCTTGGACGCAATCATCTTCAATTGCTTCATGATCATGTTCAACCTATATAGTCCAACTCATTTCTCGAGTAAATAAATCAATTAATGGCTGCATGTTTCATGACCTGGATGACTTTCAGGCCAACACTGATGAGTGGCACTCAACATCAGCATCATCTATGCAACTGTCAATGAATATCTCCAAGAAAATAGCTATCTCCTCTGCACCTTTGCTAGTCCCAATCATCAACAGCCTTATAATCAGCATTTACAAGTGAATGACATTTGACATACTGAAATATAAAATTATAATATTCAAGAGATCAGGCTACATCTGTGGGAAGAGAAACAGTGTTAATGTTTTGGGTCTGAGACTTTTCATCAAAATTGATGAAGGTTTATTGACCTGAAATGTTAACTCCATTGTCTCTTTACACGCATGCAGCTGGACCCGTGGATCATTTTAAGCATATTCTGTTTGCATTTACAGGCAACTCGACTGGACCAGTAACTTGGATGATTTGGCAACTCGAGCAGGAGGACACCTGGTCTGGTCTGTGACCGCCGCACCTTTTCCCAAAGTCAGGCCATGACATATAAGCCACGAGTTCGGATTGTGATGGAATACTTTATATGGAATATATTTATAGACAGTGAAAGCATAGTACGTGAGAAGAAAAATTCCTTTATATCTTGGGCCTGTCAAGTTTGCATATTTTGTAAATAGCAATATAAATTAGCGATGTGGCCAGAGGACATCATTGTACAAAGGGCAGTAGCACTCTGTGGAAGGACTTGTTCGCCACTAAATTAAAACATTTTAGTTTGAAGCTCATGTTTGAATACATGTCATACTATTATTGGAAGCAGTCCAACAGACCCAAGGTCCACCTGGGAAAACATTACAAGGAGGAGATAGAGGTTTAGTTTTTGTTTAGTTTGATACAGCGCGGATACAGGCCCTTAGTCTGCATCAACCCCCGCACATTAGCACTATCCTATCCTAGCACTATCCTATACACACGAGAGACAATTTTACATTTTATACCAAGCCAATTAAACTGTAAACCTGCATGTCTTTGGAGTTTGGGAGAAAACCAAAGATATCAGAGAAAATTAACACAGGTCCCAGGGAAAATGTACAAACACCATACAGAGAGCACCCATAGTTGGGATCGAACCCGGGTCTCTGGCGCTATAAGGCAGCAGCTCTACTGCTATGCCACCGTGCTGCCGTATCCTCTTTTATGTGATATGTTTCACACACATTTTCACTGCTTTCTGCTCTGCACATCGCCAGGAGACATGGCTGTTCTGAAATGTAACGGAGAGCTTCATTCCCAACTTTGCCCTTCACCCCGAGTAAGCACTAACTGTTGTGAGGTTCTGCTCTGAGCAAACTGAGTGGGGCCTGCCACAATGCATCACCCTCAAGGCCAGTGATTTAGGTGATAAGGCAGTCTTAGAGCCAACTCTCCCAAGCAACCAACTGCAAAACGGCTAGTATAATCACAAAGGGTCCTTCAACTGTTCACTTAATTTATTATAGATTTCTACAAAGGGTCTATAAAGAAGCCAGCAACTTCAGTTATAACACTATTCCTTTTAATTCAGGAAACAGAATGGCAGAATAAGAGGCCTTCTAACATTAGCAGCGCAGTCAGTACTTTCAGCTCAATACCATTAGTGACCCATATCTGAAGAGTATTGACATATCAGTTTTGACAGCAAAAACTACTAACCCTTCCCCCGTGTGCTCGTACGCGTGATTATGCTAGAAAAAAAAACACAGCAGCATTTTTTATCCTCTAGCAGAATAGATTCTCAATTTCAGAGCAGTGAAACTAGTGAAGTATTTGACAGAACAAATCCATTATTAAAAGTGTCTCCTTATCATCCAGTTGATCAAGGATTCAATGTATGCATTTCTTTATTTATTTTCTCCCATCTAACATAATTTCTGCAGAACAGCTGTAAAACAAAGAAATAAGTTGGTATGGTCTGAAGCACACCACAGTCCTAAGGGAAATTTATGTTGGGACAACGCAGCAATTTACTGAGAGTAAATGTATGCACACTTCTGTGATTTTAATACAATTAGTTTTCTTAACTTGAAATTGGAACCATCGTAACAGGCAATTATTATGTAATGTTTGGTAAATTGAAATGTCTCTATTTAAGCTTATGCTTTCTTAAAGCCATGCAATTCACCTCTTCCCATCAGGTTTCATTACAAAAAGTTAAGGTAAGTATCCTTTGATATTTAATTTGAAGGGGTTCATTCCACTCTCACTGACAATAAGGCTTCAATTTTAGCCTGGAGGTGAACACTGTGTGAAGGGATAGTGAGGGTAGAAAATGGGCAACAGCAATTGAGAGGGGAAATGATGGCTGGTGTGAGTTTGACTGCAGAGTCCTGTTATGCCCACATCCCATTTACCCCACGTGATAAGCTGGAGAAGTTTCAGATGCATAGCCTGCTTCAGGAGGTTGAATGCAATTAGGGTGGATATTTTGTTTGCCTGAATGTCATGCAATAATGATTGGAGTGAGTGTTCCTGGTCATCAGTTCAATGGATAATGAATTTGGTGGAATGCTTCCTTGTTTATGATCAGTGATTACTGCAGTTGAAGGGGTTGAGATGCAAAGGTGGTTGATATGCACATTGCATTTGGAAAAGCAATGGTGGAATGTGTGATGCTCCAATTTCAAGGGATGGAGGATTCAGCTGAAGTCGATTGGGACTGGGTGAAACTATGGCATTGATTTCAGAGTGATTGGATTGGGAAGAAGATATTAATCAGGGCATCCAATATTATTGGGAGTAGAGGTTCAGGCCCACGTATCAGTGAATAATTGATGACAGACGAGAGGCGAAGCAGATAAAACCCAATTCTATCCTCACCTGTGTACAGTCAATGGAGAGCGCTTTCAGTTCCTGAACAGTATTTACATCTCTAACTCAATGGAGTAAACACTAATTATAATACGCATTCTTAATACTCCCAAGCTTATTATCTGATGGGTGATCCTGCTTAAATCTGCAGCTCTAACCCAAGTTTTCCAGATATCTTTAACTCTCTACTTTATTAATATTGCCATGGGCAGCATATTGTCAAAGCATATGCCAATTCCCCCTTACCCTATGTTCTTGAGATGCCAGTGTTCAGTATTTTGCCTCCCATTTTTGCTACAATCCAAATTCTGCATTTGATGGCAGTTCCCAGAGAGAGCGAAAAAGGCTTTCATCCATAAATATGGAAGATTGCAAAAACCAGTTTGCTGCTCTCTTTTACCATTTGTTATTTTATTGCCCCATTTTTTGCATGGGGCTAAAATAAACATTTAAGCCATAATTTCCCTCTGAGGCTTTAATAAAGAGCACCAGTGAATATTCAGTCAATATTTTTTAAATGTCATGGCCTTAAAGTTATGGAACATCAGAATTAAAGAATGGAAGACTTTTCCATTCCTAAATGCCACCTTCTCATTAACAACAAAATGAGCATGAATAACTGAATGTGTTAGTTGAAGTTCAATTTAATGAGAACCATCAGAAGTGATGGATGCCATTGTGTGCAAAATTAGAGCACATGGTATTGGGGTTAGGGTATTGACATGCATAGAGTACTGTTTGGCAGACAGGAAGCAAAGAGTAGGAATTAACAGGTATTTTTCAGAATGGCAGGCAGTGACTAGTGGGGTGCCACAAGGCTCGGTGCTGGGACCCCAGTTGTTTACAATATATATGAACGATTTAGACGAGGGAATTAAATGTAACATCTCTAAGTTTGCAGATGACACAAAGCTGGGTGGCAGTGTGAGCTGCGGGGAGGATGCTATGAAGCTGCAGGATAACTGGGATAGGTTGGGTGGGTGGGCAGATGCAGTATAATGTGGATAAATGTGAGGTTATTCACTTAGGTGGCAAGAACAGGAAGGCAGTGTCAGATTAGGAGAAGGGGAGGTGCAACAAGACCTGAGTGTGCTTGTACGTCAGTCACTGAAACTAAGGATGCAGGTATAGCAGGCAGTGAAGAAAGCCAATTGTGGCCTTCATTGTGAGAGGATTTGAGTTTAGGAGTAGGAGGTCCTACTGCAGTTGTACAGGGCCCTGGTGAGACTGCACCTGGAGAATTGTGTGCAATTTTGGTCTCCTAATTTGAGGAAGGACATTATTGCTATTGAGGGAGTGCATCGTTGGTTCACCAGGATAATTCCTGGGATGGCAGGACTGATGTATGATGTAAGAATGTGTCGACTGGGCTTGTATTCGCTGGAATTCAGAAGGATGAGAGGGTATCTTAGAAAAATATATAAAATGCCTAGAGGATTGGACAGGGTAGATGCAGGAAACATTCTCCCAATGTTGGGGTAGTCCAGAACCAGGGGTCACAGTTTAAGAATAAGGGGTAGGCCATTTAGGACTGAGATGAGGAAAAATCTTTTCACCCAGAGAATGATGAGGAAATGATCGGGATCTGTGGAATTCTCTGCCACAGAAGGCAGTGGATGCCAATTCACTGGATGTTTTCAGGAAAGTTAGATTTAGCTCTTGAGGCTAAAGGAATCAAGGGATATTGGAAAAATCAGGAACAGGGTGCTGATTTTAGATGATCAGCCATGATCATATTGAATGGCGGTGCTGGTTCGAAGTGCCGAATGGCCTACTCCTGTAACTATTTTTCTATGTTCTATGTTTTCTATGATTAATCCTAATGACATTTGAACCTACATTTCAGAGATCAAAATCTCCCTGCTTCAATTTACATCACCTTCCAGTTCCTCCCACAATAAAAACAGTGATACAGAATTTAAAACAATGCATAAAATTGGTTTCATTTTTCTGAAGAAAACAGCAATACCATCTCCAGTGCTCTCCATTCCCTGGATGCAGAAATTCCCAGAAAGTTGTGAGGTGTTTTAAGTGCGTTGCGATAGAATAAAATGGGCTAGGACTCAATTCTACTGTCGTCGCCCACCCCCCCCCCCCCCCCCCCCACCCCCGACAACAGTCTGAAGAAGGGTCTCGACCCAAAACTTCACCTATTCCTTCTCTGCATAGATGCTGCCTCACCCGCTGAGTTTTTCCAGCATTTTTGGCAGATCTTGAGAAAATGGAGATAGAGGCATAGATTAAGGTTAAAAAAAAAACCTAGGGATTGAGATAACTGGATGCTTTGCCATCCACGAGGTCAAAAGTGTGTGGAAGTTTAGCATCCATTTCCCTGTATTTGAACATTCATTTCCTTTCGTTGCCAACTTTTGCCTATTGTGGTGATGATAGGGTGTATTGTCAATGTTGCTCAATTAGTGCAGGGCACGACTTTTTCTACATACTCGCAGATAATTCACCCCCATTTAGAGTAAATAAGCTGCACTACGCAAGAAAGATTGTTTTTAATTTGTGACCATTCCACAGAGATTTATTGTTTTATGATTATGTTTTTTTGCAATCTGTCACAGCCAAGCTTCTAAAATATGACTGACTTTAAATTATATATGCAAGTGTGCACCACTGTCAACAGTAAATCAATACCCTATTTATACTAATCTATTTAACCTTAATTTACACCAATCAATGCAGCCAAAGCTAAAGGAGATTACTTTTTGAAACAAGATGGGAAAGCTGCAAAACATTGTTCAGCTCTTTCACATTTATGAACACCAAAGCCATTACTTTGGTTTGAATCCTGCCTTGGCACCATAAATACACAACAGATATCATCTGTCAGGCTTTAGATCCACCACACTCCTGAACAATTCTTGGCATGAGTGCCAAAATGGAAGATCAGATAGTACAACGATCTAACTTCTGATGTTTGAGGCAGCAACGTAGGTAAGCCAAGGAAATGTTCCACTGATAGAAACAAAGCACAAGAGATTTAACAACGTATGCCCTAACACACATAGGTTTTATTTATTATTATCAAAACCTCCCCATTTGGTAATGGTGAAGAGCCAAAATAGTACAGCTTGTTCTGCTACAGAATCAACCACTCACCCTGAATGGAACTGGTTTAGTTTTAATACTGATGTCGTCACCGTGACCAAACCTCATTCGATTAGATTAGTATGAATATTGATGGCTCAGGTTCTCAGTGACATCATTTCATTCGATTAGTAACTGTCCTAGTTCTGAGATTCAAAGATACCTTAGAAAGTGGTTACTGAGCCTTTGTGTATGGCAGCGTAATCATCAGGATTTATACATCGTCGGCAAACATTTACTAATGACTGTTGCACGCACTTATATTTTAGTATTCTGTTTCTATAAAGAAAGCATTAGATTAGTGAATTCATCATGGGGTTGGGCCCCAATTATGCTCAATATCATGAAATGCTTGAGCAAATATGTAATAGAAATATTTCTGGACTCATTGTATGTCATACTGAATACTCTCTGGTGCTGGGGGAAATGCAGAAATATTAAACCAAGGTCACACAGCAATTAAATTAAATGCTACTGACTGAATAAACTTTAAAAAAAAATCATTTCCATGCTCCATTCATTGTTAATAAAACAACGATTGTATTATTGTCAACTCTCTGATGACTTCTGATTACAAAATAATTTTACTCCATTGTCAGTGAATACAAAATGTGTATTAAATTGTGGGAATTTTCCATTCATACGATAGCTTTGTAAAACAATAAGCCGAATGCTGATGAGAAGTATAACTGTAGTCTAAACTATTCTTGTTGATAGACACATTTTGTTTGACTTGTTGGGAAAATGGGATGAAATGAGAGCAAGGTTGCTTAAAGTTTTAGGGAAGGTGAATCGGAATTTAGTAATGGTAAGAAGGAACTAGTAAATAAATAGTAGTAAAGAAATATTGGAGACACCCAACAGATAGTAAGATGGGCAGCAATGGAATAGGGCAGGAATCTCGGCAACGTTTTCATATATTATGTAAATCAGTAAGAAAGAATAAAACAGGGATTGCTACTAAATACATCCTTGGGCACACAGATGAAATGGTAATCCCTCAAATTTCTTAGCTTCATGGGTTTACATGCGAACATTTACAAGCAATTCTGCTCCTATTACTATTTGCCATTCCCAACATCTAGATTTTGTTGTAAACTTGCAGTAGATATCCTTCCTCACTCTTTACGATACCACTAATTATAGCATAATCTGAAAATGTACTCGATGTTTTAACTACATTGTCATCCAAATAGTTAATGCATAAAACAAACAGCAGTGGACCTAATACTGACCCCTGTGGCACACCACTGGTCACAGGCCTCCAATCAGAGAAACATCTCTACACATCTACCCTTTGACTCCTACTCTTAATCCAAATTTGAATCAAATTGGCTAGCTGATCTTGCAATCTAAACTTCCAGAAAAGCCTACTACGCGTGTCCTTGTTAAAGGCCTTGCTAAATCCATATAGACATCATCCACTGCCCTTCCCTTATCACTCTTGTGACTTGGGCTCAGCCATATTCCGAGGCGAGCTCTAACCTCCACAAAAAAAACAGGAGAAAAATTGCATAGAAAATAACTTAAAGTACCAATGTAACATAGAATTCGTAATGCAATATCCTTTCTTAACATTTGTATAGCTAATTACTGCTTTCTGTGCAAAATTCAAATGCAAATCTATTATTATTGCAGTCAAAATTAAAAATGAATTGGTCTGTTATGGTTGCTTTTTTCTGACAAATTATTTTGGCAGACTTTGATAAATAACCCCTTTGAATTCTGCTTCCTGTTTGATGAAAGACCATTCCCTGTGTTTTACCACTCCAGCTTCCACATGAAAAGGTCAAACCTTAATTAACCAGCATTAAATTCCATTTCAGGCCTAATGGGAAGCTTACATCTAAAGAGACTTGCACTGGCATCAGACGAATGTTAAAGACAGCGAGGAGGGGAAAAACAAAACAAAATGTCAAAGGAACCGAGCAATTATTTTTAAAATGCATTCTCCAGCCATGGACAAATGATTAAGAATTATTTCAAAATCCTTTATAAAATAAGGAGATGTCTGTATGATTGAATGTCCCCTTCAAAGATCCTGTCATCACATTTACATACTACATGCTGCTGACTAATTGAACCCTTTTGTAATTCTGTTCCTTCATTGCAGCTGCTCTCAAACCCACTTGAAGTCAGAGGCCTCCAGCCTTTCATTAACTGAAGAAGAATAAATAGCAGACACATGGACGGCTTAAGCAAGCATTATAGGAACTGGGGAGAGCATGAAGGAAGCAGACGATGGCAGCACAGATTCTGGCCCGCAAAGATTATCAAATGTTGGAACACCAGGTGTGGCCTTTAATGGACAAAGCCTTGTTTCATTTAGCAATGGGAATCGCAGTTCACCAACTGCTGAAGCTAATTACCTGTCATGCACAAAATCACCCAAGACATAAACTGCCATAATTTCTGTATATTCAGGGCTGCCTGGCACATCAGCACAGTAGTACTGCTTTGTCAGAAAAGTGCCAAAATACTTTGAAACCCATTTCAAGTCATCATTGTGGAATTCACCATTAATTTAAATTATGTGCAAATTATGCGCTGTTGTGTTATTTTAGAATTTCTACCCAAATACCAGCCAACCTCAACTATTTATAATTCTGTTCCAGGAATTATACACAGTCTATATATAGTAACCTTCATGAGAATCCTAATAACCATTTCTTAGGATATTCCAAAACAAAAATGATTTGTAAAATACACAATACAAAAACTTTATAGCTCCAAACAAAATTCATGTCAAACATTACTGGGAGACCAAAATACATGTAAAGATGTCTTTTCAGCTTTGGACTAAGTCTGAATGGAAAAATGCTCACCAACTTAATTTGCTTCTTTTTTG
Organism: Raja brachyura; assembly: GCA_963514005.1. The sequence goes on along the minus strand of OY740781.1, from coordinate 45,975,598 downwards.
AAACAATTGTTCTAGACCATCAGAATCTGTCTGTTGCATCTTCAAAATGTATCACTGAAGAAGGGTCTCGACCCAAAATGTCACCCATTCCTTCTCTCCAGAGATGCTGCCTGTCCCGCTGAGTTACTCCAGCTTTTTGCGTCTGTCTTCACTGACAAGCAAACACTTACCCCACTAACATGCACTGTTGACATGAATTTGGTATTTGCTCCAGTTTTGCAATAATAACTACCATGTGTATGGCATCATAAGCAGAACTAAATGTCCCAAGACAGTTCACAGTAGCATCACGAAGCAACATTTGAGATCGTAGAGCAGATGAACAAAAGCTTGGCAAAGGAGTAGGAAGGAACTACAGATACTGGCTTATACCAAAGAGAGAGACAGTGCTGGAGCCACTCAGCGGGTCAGGCAGCATCTCTGGAGAAAAGGAACAGGTGATGTTTTTGGTTAGAACCCCTCCTCGGGCTGGGAGTATCATTAAAGAGAAGGACGAGGTGGGAAGCGAGAATGTTTGGGATCAGACTTTCAGAAACAGAGTCTGTATAACCGATGGCATTATCAAGGGTGATCCAATTAAACTCATTGATTATTTTATTGTTTTTTCATGCAGCCGACACTCATAACCTGGGAACTGAATATTCAGGGATATACGTTTTATCGAAAAGACAGACAGGTGGGCAGAGGTGTGGGGTGGCTCTGTTGGTAAGGAATGAAATTCAGTCCCTTGCGAGGGGTGACATAGAATCAGAAGTGGATAGAACTGAGAAATTGTAAGGGTAAAAAGACCCTAATGGGAGTTATCTATACGCTCCCCAAACAGTAGCCTAGACATAGGGTGCAATTTGCATCAGGAGTTAAAATTAGCATGTAACAAAGGTAATGTTACGGTGGTTATGGGAGATTTCAACATGCAGGTAGACTGGGAAAATCAGGTTGGGACTGGACCCCAAGAAAAGGAGTTTGTAGAATACCTCCGAGATGGATTAGTCGAACAGCTTATAATGGAGCCTTCCAGGGAAAAGGCAATTCGGGATTTAGTGTTGTGTAATGAACCAGATTTGATAAGGGAACTCAAGGTAAAGGAATCATTAGGAGCTGGTGAGCATATGATAAGTTTTAATCTGCCATTTGAGAGGGAGAAGGTAACATCGGAAGTGTCAGTATTGCAGTTGAACAAAGGGGACTATGGAGGCATGAGGGAGGAGCTGGCCAAAAGTTGACTGGAAAGGAACCCTAACAGGGATGATGGTGGAACAGCAATGACAGGTATTTCTTGGAATAATCCAGAAGATGCTGGATCATTTCATTCCAAAGAGGAAGAAAGATTCCAAGGGCAGTAAGAGGCGACCGTGGCTGATAAGGGAAGCCAAGGACAGTATAAAAATAAAGGGGAAAACGTATAACATAGCAAAGATGAGCGGGAGGCCAGAGAATTGGGGAACTTTTAAAGATGAACAGAAGGTAATTAAAAAGATAAAAAAAGGGAGAAAAGAACAAGTACAAAGGTAAGCTGGCCAAGAATATAAAGGATAGTGAAAGCTTCTGTAGGTATGTGAAGAGGAAAAAAATTAGTGTCCCTTGAAGACAGAAACAGATGAATTTATTATGGGGAACAAGGAAATGGCAGATGGGTTGAAAAAGTACTTTGGTTCTGTCTTCACTAAGGAAGACACAAACAATTTCCCAGAAGTATGGACAGAGGATCTGGGGTGATGGAGGAACTGAAGGAAATTCACATTAGGCAGGAATTGGTGTTAGGTAGACTGAATGTACAAGGGACTGAAGGCTGATAAATTCCCAGGGCCTGATGGTCTGCATCCCAGGTTACTTAAGAAATGGCTCTTTAAATCGTGGACGCATTGGTGATAATTTTCCAATGTTCTATAGACTCAGGATCAGTTCCTGTGGATTGGAGGGTAGCTAATGTTACCCCACTTTTTAAGAAAGGCGGGAGAGAGAAAAGAGGGAATTATAAACCAGTTAGCCTGACATCGGTGGTGGGGAAGATGCTGGAATCAATTATAAAAGATGAAATAGCCGCACATTTGGATAGCAGTAACAGGATCTGTCCGAGTCAGCATGGATTTACGAAAGGAAAATTAAGCCTGACTAATCTTCTGGAATTTTTTGAGGTTACAACTAGGAAAATGGACAAGGGAGAGCCAGTGGATGTAGTGTACCTGGACTTTCAGATAAGGTCCCACACAGGAGATTAGTGGGCAAAATTAGAGCACATGGTATTGGGGGTAAGGTATTGACATGGATAGAAAATTGGTTGGTAGCCAGGAAACAAAGAGTAGGGATTAACAGGTCCCTTTCAGAATGGTAGGCAGCGACTAGTGTGGTGGCATAAGTCTCGGTGCTGTGATGACAGCTATTTACAATATACATTAATGATTTAGATGAAGGAATTAAACGAAACATTAACAAATTTGTAGATGACATAAAGCTGGGTGCAGTGTGAACTGTGAAGAGGATGCTATGAGGATGGAAGGTGACTTGGACAGGTTGGGTGAGAGGGCAGATGCATGGCTGATGCAGTACAATGTGGATAAATGTGAGGTTATCCACTTTGTGGCAAGAACAGAAGGGCAGATTATTATCTGGATGGTGTCACATTAGGAAATGGGGAAGTACAATGAGACCTGGGTGTCCTTGTACATTAGTCACTGAAAATAAGCATGCAGCTACAACAAGCAGTGAAGAAAGCTAATGGCATGTTGGCCTTCATAACGAGAGGATTTGAGTATAGGAGCAACAAGGTCCTTCTGCAGTTGTAAAGGGCCCTGGTGAGACCACAGCTGGAGTATTGTGTGCAGTTTTGGTCTCCTAATTTGAGGTAGGACATTATTGCTATTGAAGGAGTGCAGCATAGGTTCACCAGGTTAATTCCCAGGATGGCGGGACTGTCTTATGATGAAAGAATGGCGCTTGTATTCACTAGAATTTAGAAGGATGAGAGGGGATCTTAGAGAAACGTGTAAAATTATTAAGGTATTGGACAAGCTAGATGCAGGAAACATGGTCCCGATGTTAGGGGAGTCCAGACCAGGGGCCACAGTTTAAGAGTAAGGGGTCGGCCATTTAGAACTATGAGGAAAAACTTTTTCACCCAGAGAGTTGTGAGTTTGTGGAATTATCTGCCACAGAGGGCAGTGGAGGCCGATTCATTGGATGCATTCTTAAGAGAGTTAGTTAGAGCTTTAAGGGCTAGCAGAATCAAGGGATAAGGGGAGAAGGCAGGAACGGGGTATTGTGGATGATCAGACAATGATCACATTGAATGGCGGTGCTGGCTCGAAGGGCCGAATGGCCTACTCCTTCACCTATTGTCTATGTAACTATGTATAACCTGGAATACCAGTCTTTGTGCAAGGCACACTACCTTTTAATGTTATGTTAGGTAACAGTGCAGAATGCACCAAAGTAGACTTAAACTGTCTGTGCTGGTACTAATGGCTCACCAGAGCTTCCTTTCATCTGCCATCTAGATCTTTCAGTGCAATTTCTATTCCTCTCCAACTCCCATGGGAGCAAGCATGGACCATCGATTACCCATTCACACTAGTTCTATGTTATCCCTCATTTGCATCCACTCCCTACACACTAGGGGCAATTTACAGATTACAATTAACCTACAAACCAATAGATCGTTGAGAAGTGTGAAGTCATCGGATTATCTGGAGAAAATCCACACGGTCACAGGGAGAACGTATACATTCTACACAGATAGGATAGGTTTGGAGGGATATGGACCAAATGCAGGCAGGTAGGACGTGTAGCTGGGGCATGTTGGCCACCGTGGGCAAGTTTGGCCTGTTTCACCCTTTGACTCGGCGACAGATAACACCCGAGTTCAAGATCAAACCCAGTTCTCTGAAACCATGAGGCAGCAGTTCTACCAAATGTATCAAATTGTATACTGAAATAATCACTAATTCCTCAAATTTGTCTCCATGAGAGCAGAGTTTACTAGAAGTAGTTCTCATGAAGCCCACTTTTGGGAACTACCACCAAACCATTGAGAGAGAAAACTGTTTTATCAGGCGTGAATCAGCAACATCACCATTCAACCACCAAACACTTAGCAGACCTAATAACGACACGGAACACAATGAAGCCTACTAAGCCTCCAAAATAATGCTGTAGTCATAATGAGTTTCAGAATATTGTATCCAGCTGACAACAATTTAGAAAGGAGCTCAAAGTTAATGCAAAAGCTATAGCATGGCTTTACTCGGGTGATGCCAGGGAAAAGAAACTTCAATTGAAACCAATGAGTAGTGAACCCAAGGTATATTCTCTGGAGTGGATATAACCAAGAGATCGATTAGAAGTGTTCCCAATTATGAGAGAGCGGTCAGAAAATAAAACACATGCTCCAGGTAAGGACAATTCAGGGAATATCTATTTTCTTTTAAAAAAAAGGGCATTGAGAACATCATTGTTTGGAAGTGTAAAAGATTGCCAAGCCATTAAATACTTTACTAGAAATATTTAAAAGTGCAGAAGCTATTGTTTTTTTTTAAAATGATGTAAGATATTTGGAGAAAAATCATAAAGATCGAAGTAGCAGACACAAAGCAATCACCAGGAACACAATGAATGTTCTTATGAACCTTTCAATTCCACTACTTAAAAGTGCACGTACCTAATGGTGTGCCTAACGTACCTAATTTCTATGTTTCTATGTGTACTCAGATTGTGTAGACCAAATCCATTCTTGCATAACGCTGCATTCATAGCTACCTATAATTTGCATTATTCAAATGAACACCAATGCTCAAACACAGTTTATTGCTATTTAGAAGCGGTCTCACTCTCAACTTGTCTGATCAAGTTTTCTTGCATTGCATTATGAATGTATAACAAAAGTTTTGTTGGTGTTTTAGTTTTAACAGCAAGAAACTGCCCCCTCTGCATGAAGTAGGCAGGCTGCGGTTATAGTTTCAGGTTGGGGCTTACAGCTAACATCCAGACCTCAGGTAACATTAGCCGCCTGGAACTAATCTGTGAACCATGATATACACAGGCAAAGCAGCAAGGGAAAGCAAAACAGATTAAGCAATTATTTACTAGTATCCATCTTAATCAGATCCAATCTCGTTCTTTAAAATAAAATCAAAAGGAGTGAGTTAAAATAAAGAAATTGCTGGAAATAAAAAGATCAATAACAAAATTAGTAGTCAAGCTATGACATGGCAACGTGTCTCAATTGCCGTTTGTTATATATTCGGTCTTTACAGTTCTATACCAATTAAAAAGAAATCAGTCGTCTGAAGCTAATACGAATGAAACAGAGCGGTGAAGAGCTAAGTATTGACTCGTGACTTGATTTACCTTGTCTTCACTTTTACACTTTACAACCTTGCGGTGTTCTGTCCTGCTGGTCTTGGTCCTTCACAAGTTTCTTAATAATCTGTTTTGTTTAAATCTATTCCTGTGCAGTTTAAACAGGCCAACATGTAAATCAGGCAGAGGGGCAATTGCTGCAGCCCGTTGTTAATACAAATTATTCTGTGTAAGCAAGTGACCATTTTACTGCCCAGTGAAGTGATAATTCACACCAGCAAAAAAAATTAAAAACAATGTGCATGTGAATTATCATCTGGCATTTAGCAGTATATTGGAGAATTAATTTAAAGGCTACCTACCATTCCAGAAATTGCTTACTCTTCCATAGAAGACAGCTACTTCAGCAGCCTCACACTGTTCCAGCAGTACCTCTTGGTGCGAAAAGAACTCATGACTCTCTTTATCCCTTGTTAGTTACTGACCTCTCAGAAGTAAACCACCTTTTTCCCATTATATACGGTTGTGTGTGAAGTGGATTCAATTTGGAATCAGAGTGAAGGGGTAAATCTTGGCCATAATCTCCATTAAAACCATGGAAAACCACTTTTGTATAAGGAAGCTTTTACATTGTAACAAATCCTATTGCAGCACCCTATTAATTATTTAAATACCACCCAACATTGAAATCAGCAGGCAGGCTATAGTACTTAACGAAGTCAATAAAGATCAAGTAAACTCCATTAAGTTCTATAACTCACAAATGGCCACCTGGGTCCATACACCTGTTATCAATCTCTGAATCCATTTCTTGATTGACGTGTTTCTCCATAATTATTAAACTTTAAATTCAATTGTATCTATATACATTTATTATGTTTTATTCCTTCATCACTGTTTCTGCAGAAGCACATTACATCCTGGGTTTTACCATCTTCTCCCCTCATTCTTTCCATGATTTTAACTTCTTCTCTCAATTAATAATTCATTCAGGGGTTTTGCACACATCAGTCCAATTTATTTTAAACTTCTCTATTCTAGTAACTTAGTGGTAAAGATATGTTGTTGTAAATTTTAATGAACTTTGAGACAATGTTAGATAAAAGCTGGAGCCAGGCCTTCAGCTATTTTCAAAGGGATATATTGTACAACTGTGAGTGAACGAGTTATACAAGTGGTGAATCTGTGGAATTATCTGCCACAGAAGGTAGTTGAGGCCAGTTTGTTGGTTATATTTAAGAGGGTGTTAGATGTGGCCCTTGTGGCTAATGGGATCAGGGGGTATGGAGAGAAGGCAGGTACAGGATACTGAGTTGGATGATCAGCCATGATCACATTGAATGGTGGTGCAGGCTCGAAGGGCCGAATGGCCTAATCCTGCACCTATTTTCTATGCTTCTAACTCAGTATTGCCCCCAATCTCTGTCTTACCTTGGGGTGCCTGGTTAGCAGTTTCATCTTGTGAGCAGGAACATTAGACAACTGTTAAACGTGGATCAAGATTCAAATGGCTCTTCTGCACTCCAAATGTGAATAGATGGTTGTTTATACACGGATCTGAATTGTGAGGGGAAAAGTCAGCCGCTGCAAAGACCCTACTTAATTTTAGTTCCCCTAAAACTAATAAAAATCAAGCAAGTTCAACATCACCTGTATAATTCCCAAGTGTAAATTAGACTGTTCCTTGTAAATGGATTCCACTACACTTTAATAGTTGTTAGGTTAAAAAAAAAATTGCAAGATGATGAATTAGATTATTATCCATGAGATGACTTTAACAGGGCCACATTTCCGATTGGTTACAAAACCAAGTGGAATTAAAGTTGATAACATGAATCAAAACACCATGTGGATGGAAATGTCACAAATTCAATGCTTGAAATTCTAATCATACATCCTTCCAAATGTTCTCTCTTAAATAAAGTTACAAATTTTCTTTGCAACTCAACAACTTTGTTTTTAAAGTAATGTTAACTTTTGTATTTTTTCAAGAACTATGTTCTAATGAAGACAGCAATGGAATTTGTTTTGTGACATATTATAACTTTTGTTTGTGGTATTTAATAAATGACATTGAAGAGAAAGTTGTAACCCCCCCCCCCCCCCCCCAAAAATCAGATTCCATCTGTTTAAAAATGACGCGAGTAACCTACAAAAGCAGGAGAACAGAAATGCCAGGTGTGTTGTACCATGGTAAACATTGCCAGGGCATGACCAGTGGAAATAATAGACTCTTGTCTATAGAATTGTTTTTCCACATCATTCTCAGTGAAGGAGGTGATGGTCTCAGACATTGGTAAATGATAGAAAATGACAAAATGGGAGATGCTTCGTCCAAGACAGAAACCCAGGAAAGAACAGAACTCCAGCAAAAAAAATCTATGCGCCCTTCTCCAGAAAGTAAAACCTCTCAATGACTTTGTCAAAAATCTACCAAATTTTACAGTTTTGATTGTCAGCACTTTCTTTTTTTAACATTTCATTTTTGAACTGTTTCTTTGTTTCTTTTCTCTTCTGTTTAAGGGCATTGTTTCCTTGACAGCTTTAGTCTTCACCTTGAACAGTTTTCTTCACCTCTTCATTTCCCCTTCTATTTTCTTATGATTCCAGTTCAGATGGTTTATTAGCTCAAAATCTTGACGAAGAAGGGTCCCAGGCCAATGTTTCATCTATCCATGTGGAAACAAAGAAGTGCAGGTGCTGGTTTAAAGTGCTGGAGTAACTCAGCAGGTCAATCAGTATCTGTGGAGAACATGGTTAGGTGATGTTTCAGGTCAAGACCCTTCTTCAGACTGATTGTTGGGGGGAGAAAAAAGCTGGAAAAGGGGAGTGGCAGGACAAAGGACGGCAGGTACTAGGTCGTCACAGGCAAGGGAGAGGTGTGGGGTTTGACAGACAGATGCTTGCAACAAAGGCCAGAAATGAGAAAAGTATGTGCGAGACAAGTTTCAAGCATTGCGGATTGTGAAACTGGAGGAGGCGAATTAGTGTGGAATGAGGGTGTAGTTCCTTGGAAAATCTTCTATGTTTCTCGACATGCTTCCTGTCCCGCTGAATTACTCCAGCGCATTGTGTTCTTTTTGGCCAACCTCAGCCAACCTCTTAGCTGGTTCTCTCTCTCTACGAATGCTGTCTGCTTTACTGAGTCTGCATTTTCTGATCTTGTTTTAGATTTCCAGCATCTGCAATTGTTTTGTTCTCAACATTAATGTGTTTTGGACTGAGTTATTAGCACCTCCCTGGATTAATCTCTCATCTTTAGATGTAAATTGTAAAATCTAGATAGCATTTCTTACTAATGAGATTGTCATTCACTTTTGTAATCTTTTTCCTGTGCGTTTCCCATGTGTCATATAATTTGCCACTGATTAACCTGCCCTTCCAACCTACAGTCCCTAATGAGTATTTAGATTGCCTTTCTGACATTTTTAAGCTTACCAATTCATTACTTTGAAAAAGGACAATGTGTTGTGGATAAAGGAGAACCAGTAGATATATAATAGCGATGTCATGTTAAGAGAGAAATCAGATGGACTTTCAACATCTCCAAGTTTGCAGATGAGGCAATGCTGGGTGGCAGTGTGAGCTTCGAGGAGGATGCTATGAGGCTGCAGAATGACTTGGATAGGTGGGGTGAGATGGCAGTTGCAGTATAATGTGGATACATGTGAGGTTATCCACTTTGGTAGCAAGAACAGGAAGGCAAATTATCTGAATAGTGGCAGATTAGGAAAATGGGAGTTGCAATGCGACCTGGTATTCTTGTACATCAGTCACTGAAAGTAAGCATGCAAGTACAGCAGGCAGTGAAGAAAGCCAATGGCATGTTGGCCTTCAAAGCAAGAGGATTTGGGTTTAGGAGCAAGGAAGTCCTACTACAGTTGTATAGGACCCTGGTGAGACTGCACCTGGAGTATTGTGTGCAGTTTTGGTCTCCTAATTTGAGGAAGGACATTATTGCTATTGAGGGAGTGCAGCGTTGGTTCACTTGGTTCATTCCCGGTATGGTGGGACTGACATATGATGAAAGAATGGATCGACTGGGCTTGTATTGATTGGAATTTAGAAGGATGAGAGGAGATCTTATAGACACATATAACATTCTTATAGGATTGGACAGGCTGGATGCAGGAAAAATGTTCCCCACGTTGGGGGAGTACAGAACTGGGGTCACAATTTAAGAATAAAGGGTAGGCCACTAAGGACTGAGATGAGGAAAACCTTTTCACCCAGAGAGTTGTGAATCTGTGGAATACACTACCACAGAAGGCAGTGGAGGCCAATTCACTGGATGTTTTCAAGAGAGGGTTAGATTTAGCACCAGGGGCTAATGGTATGAAGGGATATGCGGAAAAAGCAGGAACGGAGTACTGATTTTGGATGATCTGGGTAGCCTGCTGCCCCAAAGTCGTAGGCCCATTGTTTCTATGTAGAATCATAGTGATACTGTGTGGAAACAGGCCCTTCAGCCCAACTTGCCCCCCCCCCCCGACCAACATGTTCCATCTACACTAGTCGCACCTGCCTGTGTTTGGCCCATATCCATCTAAACCTCTTCTTTCCATGTACCTGTATAAATGTTTCTTAAACATTGCAATATGAGTCGCAGTACTGGAGGGTGTTGAGAACCTTGTGTCCTGGGGTTAAGACAACAACCTTTCAATTAATGTCAACGACGCACACCAACGCCTCTACTTCCTTAGAAGGCTTGGAAAGTTTGACATATCCCCAACAACCCTCGCCAACTTCTACAGATAAGTCATAGAAAGCATTTTATCAGGGTGCATCACAGCTTGGTTTGGGAATAACTCCATCCAAGACCGTAAGAAATTGCAGCGAATTGTGGACACAGCCCAGACCATCACACAACCAACCTCCCTTCCATTGTCTCCATTTATACCTCACGCTGCCTCAGCAAGGCCAGCAGCATAATCAAGGACGAGTCGCACCCTGGCCACTCCCTCTTCTCCCCTCTCCCATCGGGCAAAAGGTAAAGAAGTGTCAATAGACAATAGGTGCAGGAGTAGGCCATTCGGCCCTTCAAGCCAGCACTGCAATTCAATGTGACCATGGCTGATCATCCACAATCAGTACCCCGTTCCTGCCTTCTCCCAAGTGTCAAAATGCACACCTCCAGATTCATGGACAGTTTCTTCACAGTTGCTGTTATCAGGCAACTGAGCCATCCTACCGCAACCAGAGAGCCGCCCTGAACTACTATCTACCGCATCGGGGACTATCTTGGATCGGACTTTACTGGCTTTACCTTGCGCTAAACGTTATTCCCTTATCGTGTATCTGTAAAATGTGAATGGCTCGATTGTAATCATTTATTGTCTTTCCGCTGGCTGGTTAGCTCACAACAAAAGCTTTTCACTGTACCTCGGTACATGTGACAATAAACTAAGCTGAACTAAACTGCAATAGTACCTGCCTCAACTACCTCCTCCGGCAGCTCATTCCATATAAATATCACCCTCATTGTAAAAAAAAAACCCCTCGGGTACCTATCAAATCTATCCTCCATCACCTTAAACCTCTATCTTCTGGCACTTGATTCCCCAACTCCGGGCAATTGACTTTGTGCATTTACCTGTTTTATTCCGCTCAATATACAACAAACATTTTAATTTTATTTCTGTCCTCAGTTCCTAAATGATAATATACATGATTCATGCCAATAGCACCTCACCTTTTATTTATCTAATTTTACTTCATTGTTCGAATCTTGAGAATAATAAGAAACTGAAATAATTCTGTCTTTAACTCATGGAAAAATAAATTTGTATTAATGCAGAGGCTTATCTGATTTATTTCAAAATGCTGCACACTGTGAATTGTTCTGAAGTGGAGTATTAATACCGGTGCCCAAGAAGAGCAAGGTGACGTGCCTCAATGACTATCGACCTGTGGCACTAACGCCTGTGGTGATGAAGTGCTTCGAGAGGTTATCATGGCGCAAATCAACTCCTACCTCGACAAAAACCTGGACCCACTGCAGTTCGCTTACCGCCACAACAGATCAACGGTGGACGCGATCTTGCTGGCCCTCCACTCCGCTCTGGACCACTTGGACAACAAAACTCATATGTCAGGCTGCTATTCATTGACTACAGCTCGGCATTTAGCACAATCATCCCCTCCAAGCTGGTTACCAAACTCGCAGAACTGGGTCTTTGCGCATCCCTCTGCAACTGGATCCTCGACTTCCTCATCCACAGACCACAATCTGTTCGTATTGGTGGAAATGTGTCAGACTATATAACAATCAGCACGGGAGCACCTCAGGGCTGCGTGCTTAGCCCCCTGCTGTACTCACTCTATACTCATGACTGCGTAGCCGGTCATAGCGCGAACTCCATCATCAAGTTCGCTGACGACACCACTGTTGTGGGACGTATCACTGATGGGGATGAGTCCGAGTATAGAAGAGAGATCGAGCAACTGTCCATATGGTGCCAGCACAACAACCTGGCCCACAACACCAGCAAAACCAAGGAACTGATTGTGGACTTTGGAAGGAGTAGGATGGGGACCCACAGTCCTGTTTATATCAACGGGTCGATGGTTGAAAGGGTCAAGAACTTCAAATTCCTGGGCATGCACATCTGTGAAGATCTTTCCTGGTCCGAGAACACAGATGCAATTATTAAGAAAGCTCATCAGCGCCTCTACTTCCTGAGAAGATTACGGAGAGTTGGTCTGTCAAGGAGGACTCTCTCTAACTTCTACAGGTGTACAGTAGAGAGCTTGCTGACTGGTTGCATTGTGGCTTGGTTCGGCAACTTGAGCGCCCTGGAGAGGAAAAGACTACAAAAAGTAGTAAACACTGCCCAGTCCATCATCGGCTCTGACCTTCCTTCAATCGAGGGGATTTATCGCAGTCGCTGCCTCAAAAAGGCTGGCAGCATCATCAAGGACCCACACCACCCGAGCCACACACTCATCTCCCTGCTACCTTCGGGCAGAAAGTACAGGAGCCTGAAGACTGCAACAACCCGGTTTAGGAATAGCTACTTCCCCACAGCCATCAGGCTATTAAACCTGGCTCAGAACTCTGAACATTAATATCCCTCCATCTGTTATTTGCACTTTATTAATTTATTAAGTCATGGGTGTATTTATGTTTAGAATTGTAGTCAATGCCTTCTATGTTCTGTTGTGCTATGCAAAGAAAGATTTTCATTGTCCTGTCAGGGACACATAACAATAAACTCTTTTGACTTTGACTTTGAAAATGCATCCCAAAAAACAGCACCTATTTGCAATTAACAGGATCCAACAAGCATTAAGGAACGTCAGGGTCAGTTAGGGGGTGGCACAGTGGTGCTGCTATAGAGTTGCTGCCTCACGGCGGCAGGGACCCAGGGTTTAAACTGACCACAAGTTGCAGCCTCTAAAATGCAGCCAACATCATCAGAGAGCCACACCACACTGGCCACAGTCTCATTTCACCTCTGACATTGTGGAACAAATTATAGGAGCCAGAAAACTGTAATGTCCAGGTTCAGGATCAGTTTCTTCCCAACAACCATTAGTCTATTAAACACTACAATCTCCAAATAAGCTCTGAACTAGATAGACCTGGGGCATAGTTTCTTTGTTTTTGTACTATTATTATTTGTTTATTTTTTAAATATATGTATGGAACTTTTTGTTGTGGTTTATTATGGCATTTACAGAGTACTATGTTTACATATGTTGTGCTGCTGAAAGTAAGGATTTCATTGTTCCAGTCGAGGACATATTATAATAATCTTTACTCTTGACTCTCAAATGAAATTTCAGCTAAAGAATAAACCTCTGAAAATTTAGTGCTGCTTCTATGCCGCACGTACACTGGTTTAGATTAAGCACTCAAATCCAAGAGTGTGTTTGAGATCGCCACTTTCAAGCAGAAAGACATGTGAACTACAATACAAGTCAGGTTGGCACTTTAAAAGAGTAAGAGGAATATAGTATATCTGCATGACCGACTTTGTTAGATTGACTCAATGATAGTTTTCAAATACACATAAACAAAGAAGCTAATAGAAAGGTCAATATGAATTATAACTTTAATGTTAAAATTGATAAAGCATCACTATACATTGGCTTCTTATTGTATATCCACAATAGTTATATAAATTGGTACAAACAAAACTGAATACTACTATATTGTCAATTACATTACCTGAAGGAATTTCCTAATTGTGTGCTTCCAATGGGAAACATTTGTGCAGCAGAAATACAATAATTTAGATGATTAGAGGATTATGTGCAGTTCTGACACAAATTCATAATACATACTTTGTAACAAGTGGAACTCCCTACTGGATGTCAAATTTGAAATTAATCTTCACCTGTTCTCTTACATGTTCAAAAAATTACACCTTTACTCGGTGTTGCTTTCACATAAACAAATTGTGTAGGTTCTTTAAACAAAATAGTTTACAGCTCCATTAGTTTTCCCTCCACTACTATCACCTCCACAACTAATGCTATCACCAACACCAACTGACAGGGAACAAGATGCCTGTCCATAGAAACATAGAGAACATAGAAAACATGGAAAAATAGGTGCAGGAGTAGGTCATTCGGCCCTTCGAGCCAGCAGCGTCATGCAATTTGATCATGGCTGATCATCTAAAATCAGTACCCCGTTTGTGCTTTTTCCACATATCCCTTGATTTCTTTACACCTAAGAGCTAAATCTAACTCTTTCTTGAAAGCCTCCATTGTCATCTGTGGCAGCGAATTCCACAGATTCACAACTCTCTGGGTTAAAACGTTTTTCCTCATCTCAATCCTGAATGGCCTACCCGTTATTCTTAAACTGTGATCCCTGGTTCTGGACACCCCGAAAATCGGGATAATGTTTCCTGCGTCTAGCCTGACCAATCTCTTAAGAATGTTATACAGATATGTTTCTAAAAGATTCCCTCTCATCCTTCTAAATTCCAGTAAATACAAGCCCAATCGACCCATTCTTTCATCATATGTCAATCCTGCCATCCCAGGAATTAACCTGGTGAACTTATGCTGCACTCCCTCAATAGCAATAATGTCTTTCCTCAGATTTGGAGACCAAATGTGCACACAATACTCCAGGTGCGGTCTCACCAGGGCCCTGTACAACTGCAGTAGGACCTCCTTGCTCCTAAACTCAAATCCCCTTGCAATGAAGGCTAACATGCCATTTGCCTTCTTCACTGCCTGCTTTACCTGCATGCTTACTTGCAGTGACTGATGTACAAGCACACCCAGGTTTTGTTGCACCTCCCCTTTTCCTAATCTGACACCATTCAGATAATAATCTGCTTTCCTCTTCTTGCCACCAAAGTGGAAAACCTGATATTTATCCACATTATACTGCATCTGAAGATCTGAAGCAAAGCAACACCACTTTTGAACATCAGGAGTATTGGTGGGGATCCACAGAAAGCCATTCAGGTCCAAGAAGCGGTTACTAGCCTGGGTACATCCACAGAGGTGATGACACTACCTCAATGGGGAAGAACCACAGCGCCATCTGCAAGACAAAGGAGTGTACCTCAGTCATTTTGGTCTGGGGTATATTTTGAACTTTCCATATACCTTTAGAAAGGCACTAGAGCCTTGGGCTTGTCAGTGATAAGTAACAGTCATGCCACAAAAGTGTCAGGCAATGACCATTTCCAATAAGGGAAGGTCAAACCACGTCCCCTTCACATTCAATGGCATTTATGTCCATTGACTTCGCCACTTCAGATTCCTGGGGTTTCACCATTGCCTTAAGTAGATCAGGCAAAAAAATGTAGTGGTGACAAGAGCAGATCAGAGGCCGGGTATTCTGCAGGAAGTGACTCACCTCCTGACTCCTTAATACCTATCCACCATTTATGAGGTGCGAGTCAGGAGTGTGACCGAATATTCTCCATTGCTTGGATAAGTGCAGCTCCAACAATACTCAAGAAGCTTGACACCATCCTTGCTAAAAGTAGGCTGTTTGAGTGATCCCTCATCCATAATCTTGAACATTCACTACTTCCGCTCCTAATATACTGCTAGTAGGATATACATCAAACATTTTTGAGGCTCCATTGAAAGCGCACGTTAAACTCCCAACATCTACCTTTTAGAACATCCAGCACAGTGTGCAGTGGGAACATAATTTCCTTCAAATGTCCTTCCAAGTTGCACATTATTGTTAGTTGAATCTATATCATTCCTCGGTCAAAAACCTGGAACTGCATAATGGTGCAGTTAAAGTGCTTTCAATGTGGTGTAGAAGGAAGTGTTTTGCCAACAACTTTTCAAGGACAGATAGGAATGGATAATATATGCTGATTATGCACACATCTCTTAGATGAATTAAAATGAAAAGAACCTTTCTGCAGTTAAATATCAGCTGGTGGCCAATTAAAGCTCAGGGGAAGGGATGGTTAGATCTCAAAGCTAACTTTGCACAGATTGGAAGCCACAGTAGTTTCAAATAATGCATAAGGGAAACTGGTGGGACCTGATTCAAGATGCTGATTCTGGTTTATCTGCTAAATCAGATGTCTTTTTAAGATGCTCAGGAATTGGACAGGATTGATTTCTGCGGGGGCATTAGTATCCTCGGACATTGGACCCTCAGATACAAATGGAATGTTGGCACCGTGGTAGAATTGCTGCCTTACAAACCCGGATTCGATCCCGATTATGGGTGCTGTCTGTAAAGAGTTTGTATGTTCTCCCCTTGGGTTTTCTCCGAGATCTTCGTTTTCCTCCCACATGCCAAAGACGTACAGGTATGTAGGTTAATTGGCTTGGTGTATGTGTAAATTGTCCCTAGTGCATGTAGCATAGTGTTAATGTGTGGGGATCGCTGGTCGGCGTGGACTCGGTAGGCCGAAGGGCCTGCTTCCGCACTGTATCTCTAAAACTAAACTAAAAACAAACTAAGTGTCAGTCTGGAAGACAAATCTATTGTGCTATTTACTGCTTCTGGGAAGGGACAACTTTGTCCTTTCCAGCCACAGGCCAATATCCTCTTCCTGTGATAGGCACCTGAAATGCTTGAGGCAGTGTTTGTGCTGGCTTTAACTAGGAGAAATGCTGGAGGCAGCAAAGGTTATAAACAAACAGAAACTAAATTTCTATTCACAATTAAATAATGATTGATGAAGTGTTATTGTCACAGTCACCATCTATATCTATATCTATCTATCTATCTATTACTAAAACTCTCATCTTGTTTCTATATTTCTATATTTGTTTGCCAGTATGTACATACCTATATTTGCGCAAAAGCGGTACACCATAGAGCTACAATTTTTGCACCACCTTACTCACCATTGTCCTGTGATGTCAATTAAACAGGTTTTATTCAGATTTAAGTTATATTTTACGCTATTAACATTTTTAAACTTTACAAAAACTATTATTTTCCACCAGCAGTGTTTCATCCCACAATGACATCACAATGGGATCTTATTTACATAAACTGCCCATCAGCAGTGTTCCACCCCACAATGACATCACAATAAACTGCACGTCAGCAGCGTTCCACCTCACAATGACATCACAATGGGATCCCGAATTTCATTTACATTTAAAAAATATCTTGATTTTCATTGTGGGGGGGTGAGATAGGGGGAGGTGATGAGTGGGGGAACAGGGAGATAGAGGGAGAGGAGAGGGTTAGGCAGGGGAGAGGGGTTATGGAGGCAGGGTGGGAGTGACTGAGGGTAGGGGAAATGAGAAGGAGGGAGAGGTGAGGGAGGGAGTCGGAGAGGGAAGGAGGAGAATGGAAAGAAGGAGGGTGAAGAGCAGGGGGTGAGTGCTGCGGCATGATGGAGGATGGAGGAGGATAAGGATAAGAAGAGGGATGGTGAGGTAATGGAAATATTAAAGGCAAAGTTATTAACTTTAACTTAATTTCTGCCGTTATTGCTGGCCTGTCACAGAAATGTGTTCACAGAAATAGCGGCAATCTATACAGGAACAGCATGATTACAAATATGCGTGGTTGTCTTCAAGAACATAACCTGGTAAACTAGGTCTAATTTTCTGAGACCTCTTTTTAATGTTTCTAATATTTTATATATAATAGATGAAGCCACTAGCTAGATATAATTCCTTTCTTTATAGAATACAGCATTTAGAAACATGTCACTAACCATGCATCAATTCATGATATTATCATTTATCAGTCAGTCCTACTGTTGATGCTGCCATATGAAAATTTCCGAATGTGTGCTTTTGAAGGTGACATGGTGAGTCTAGTGTCATTAGTTAACATGAGAATGAATTAGTTTCTTGTGTTCAAGTTCTTATCAATTATATTTCATTATGAAAAAGTGCTTTAGTTTTGCCTGACAAATTGAAACAAAACTCATGCATGCAGAGCTAATCAGGGCCAACTAAATTTCTTTATCAGGCATTGTGATGGGATTATAAACCATTTTACTGCTAAATGAGTCTCAAGATATGTAATTTACTGAATGTTGACCTGAAGTGTCTGATTAAAGAGCCTGTCCCACTTGCCGATTTTTTTTGGCGACTGCCGGGGTCATGTCAGTGTAGCCTAAAGATTTCAAAATCCAGCGGCGACAAAGAAATGTTGCGACACTTAAAAAAACACTGAGCGTCATACGTCATCACGCCACGTCACCGCCGCATCACATTTTTCGGTGACCTGATACATAGAAACATAGAAAATAGGTGCAGGAGTAGGCCATTCGACCCTTCGAGACTGCACCACCATTCAATATGATCATGGCTGATTATTCAACTCAGTATCCTGTACCTGCCTTCTCTCCATACCACCTGATCCCTTTAGCCACAAGGCCAAAATCTAACTCCCTCTTAAATATAGCCAATGAACTGGCCGCAACTACCTTCTGTGGCAGGGAATTCCAGAGACTCACCACTCTCTGTGTGAAAAATGTTTTCCTCATCTTGGTTCTAAAGGAATTCCCCCTTATCCTTAAACTGTGACCCCTTGTTATGGTCCTCCCCAACATGGGGAACAATCTTCCTGCATCTAGCCTGTCCAATCCCTCAAGAATTTTGTAAGTTTCTATAAGATCCCACCTCAATCTTCTAAATTCTAATGAGTACAAAACGAGTCTATCCAGTCTTTCCTCATATGAAAGTCCTGACATCCCAGGAATCAGTCTGGTGAACCTTCTCTGTACCGCCTCTATGGCAAGAATGTCTTTCCTCAGATTTGGAGACCAAAACTGTACGCAATACTCCAGGTGTGGTCTCACCAAAACCCTGTACAACTGCAGTAGAACATCCCTGCTCCTATATTCAAATTATTTATCTATCAATGCTAACATACCATTCGCTTTCTTCACTGCCTGATGCACCTGCATGCCTACTTTCCATGACTGGTGTACCATGATCCCAGGTCTCATTGCATCTCCCCTTTTCCTAATCGGCCACCATTCAGATAATAGTCTACCCTCCTGTTTTTCCCACCAAAGTGGATAACCTCACATTTATCCACATTATACTGCATCTGCCATGCATTTTCCCACTCACCCAGCTTCTACAAGTCACCTTGCAGCCTCCTAGCATCCTCCTCACACCTAACACTGCCCCCCAGCTTCGTGTCATCTGCAAACTTGGAGATGTTGCATTCCAATTCCCTCATCCAAATCATTAATATATATGGTAAATAGCTGGGGTCCCAGCACTGAGCCTTGCGGTACCCCACTAGTCACTGCCTGCCATTCTGAAAAGGACCCGTTTACTCCTACCCTTTGCATCCTGTCTGCCAGCTAGTTCTCTAACCACATATACACTGAACCCCCAATACCATGTGCTTTAAGTTTCTATACTAATCTCTTATGTGGGACCTTGTCGAAAGCCTTCTGAAAGTCCAGATATTGCACATCCACTGATTCTCCCTTATCCACTCTACTAGTTACATCCTCGAAAGATTCTATATGATTCATCAGACATGATTTACCTTTCGTAAATCCATGCTGACTTTGTCCAATGATTTCACCACTTTCCAAATGTGCTGCTATCCCATCTTTAATAACTGACTCTAGCAGTTTCCCCACTACCGATGTTAGACTAACTGGTCTGTAATTCACCGTTTTCTCTCTCCCTCCTTTTTAAAAAGTGGGGTTACATTAGCTACCCTCCAATTCTCAGGAACTACTACAGAATCTAAAGAGTTTTGAAAAATTATCACTAATGCATCCACTATTTCTGTGGCTACTTCCTTGAGTACTCTGGGATGCAGCCTATCTGGCCCTGGGGATTTATCGGCCTTTAATCCATTAAATTTACCCAACACCACTTCCCGGATAAACCTGGATTTAACTCAGTTCCTCCATCTTATTTGACCCCCGGTCCCCTGCTATTTCCGGCAGATTATTTATGTCTGCCATGTCCTTGTAAATTGGTCTGCCATATCCTTGTTCCCCATGATCAATTCACCTGTTTCTGACTGCAAGGGACCTACATTTGTTGTACGCCAGTCAATGATGCCGGCAGTCGGCGAAAAACCGCCAAGTGGGACATAGAAAAATAGAAAATAGGTGCAGGAGTAGGCCCTTCGAGCCTGCATCGCCATTCAATATGATCGTGGCTGATCATCTAACTCAGTATCCCGTACCTGCCTTCTCTCCATACCCCCTGACCGCTTTAGCCACAAGGGCCACATCTAACTCCCTCTTAAATATAGACAATCAACTGGCCTCAACTACCTTCTGTGGCAGAGAATTCCACAGATTCACCACTCTCTGTGTGAAAAATGTTTTTCTCATCTCGGTCCTAATAGATTTCCCCCTTATCCTTAAACTGTGACCCCTTGTCCTGGCCTTCCCTAACATCGGGAACAATTTTCCTGCATCTAGTCGGTCCAACCCCTTAAGAATTTTGTAAGTTTCTATAAGATGCCCCCCTCAACCTTCTAAATTCTAGCGAGTACAAGCCAAGTCTATCCAGTCTTTCTTCATATGAAAGTCCTGACATCCCAAGAATCAGTCTGGTGAACCTTCTCTGTACTCCCTCTAAAGGGACAGACCCCCTGTACTCCCTCTAAAGGGACAGGCCCTTAGAATTCGTTAGCTCACACAAGGCATAACAACTCAGATATTCTAATTGTTTAATTTAACATTGGTTTTAAACTATTTAAGTTACATAGGATAACATAACTATTAAAAAAGCTAGAGAATAAACTCAAGGGAAGTAAAAAAAAAAGTTACCCATTGGATTGGATGAGTGAGTGTATTTCTGTGTTGGAACAGCAGTGGGAGATTTAAAAAAATAGCCATTAGATTAACGAAATGCGCAGCTACAAAACAGAAGGAAGCATATAGCGGAGTGGCCTATTGGGAGTGACTGTGTTGGGAGAAAGGCTGTGTTTGAGGGTAGACACAAAATGCTGACAGAGCTCTTCAGTAACTGAAGTAACTAAAGGCTAGCATGGTGGCGCAGTGGTAGAGTTGCTGCCTTACAGCGCTTGTAGCGCTGTAGATCCGGGTTCGATCCCGACTACGCATGCTGTCTGTATGGAGTTTATACATTCTCCCCGTGACCACGTGGGCTTTCTCAGAGATCTTCGGTTTCCTCCCACACTCCAAAGACGTACAAACATGTACATTAATTGGCTTGGTGTATGTGTAAATTGTCCCAAGCGTGTGTAGGATAGTGTTAGTGTGCGGGGATAGCTGGTTGGCATGCACTCGGTGGGCCGAAGGGTTTGTTTCCCCATTGTATCTCTAAACTAAACTAAGCTCAGTATGTCAGGCAGCATCTCTGGAGAGAAGGAACAGGTGACGTCTCGTGTGGAACGTTTCTTCAGACTGGCCTACTTCAGACTAACCAGCATCTGCAGTTCCATCCTACAAACCAGCATCTGCATTTCCTTCCTACACAAGTGTTGGGGATAGGTGTGAGGTGTATCGTTTTTGGAGGATTAATAAGACTAGTGTAGGCACAATGAATGGTAGGATCCACAGAAGGACTGAGGAACAAAGGGAACTTAGTGTATATAACCAAGGATCCCTGAAGGCAGAATCACTAATAGATGAGATGGTTAAGAAGGCATTCAAGATAACATGTCCTTATTAGCTGAAGCAAGAAAGTTAAGAGCAGGAAGGTTATGGTGCAACTAGATATATCATTAGTGGGCATGGATTTAACATAAGGGGTTGGAGATTTAATGGGGATTTGAAGCATTTTTTAGGCTGGAACACACTGCCTGAGGGGATAGTTGAGGCAAATATTCTCACAAAATTCAATAAATATTCCAATGCATACTTGAAACTCCAAAGGCGTAGGAGGCTATGGATAATGAAATTGTTATAAATAGGGACTTCATGCTGGGTATGATCACCATGGAATAAAGGGCCTGTTTCCATGCTGCATGACTCTCTGATTCCCTGAGAAGGGTTGAGAGCACAGTGGGAAGAAAATACACCAAGTGCTGGAGTAACTCAGTGGGTCAGGCAACATCTCTGGAGAACATGGATAGATGACGTATCAGATTGGGACAACTTCAATGATTCCATTATATTTTATTGTCATGTGTACCTTGGTACAGTGAAATGCTTTGTTTTGCATCATATAGCAGACCTTACCGAGGCAGTATTGAATTGAAGTGAATCCATTATTGTCACATGTGACAAGTCACAGTGAAATTCTTTGCTTGCATACCCAAGGTACATAAGTGTCACCACGTTTTGGCATCAACAAAGTTACAAAACTTCACAGAACAGTCCTATCTACTGCCTGCCACTACACATGGCAGCAATACCCTTCAGAGTACTGTGATTGTGTTCCTACGAGCAGCAAGGTTTGGTGGTCTTATGTTCCTAGGAGGGATTCCAATCGCATCAGTTCAATGTTGGTCATGTTTTCATGCTGATCGGCAGAGTGGCCAGATTGTGTGGGAGGTGAACAAAATGGTTGATTGAACAATGTAAACGCTCTCACCCCATGGCTGACAAATATTGCTGTCAAGACACCAACAAATGAATTTAGTCACACTCACTTATTGAAGCTGTGTTTTCTAAGATCTGGAACTCCTTCGTAAAATGAGGCTGTAAAGCCTCTTGTCAGGACTTCAATTGACAACCTGTTTTCCACAAGTGGTAGGATAGTAGATAGAGAGGAAAAAGATTAAGGTGAGAGGGAAAGATTTAATTGGAACCTGAGGTGTAACCTTTTTATACAGAGGATAGTGGGTATATGGGTATACGTATGTGGGTATACGAGCGGGCAGAGGAGGTAGTTGAGGCAGGTACTACAATAACATTTAAAAGACATTTGCACAGGTAGGTTTAGAGAGTTATGAGCTAAACTTGGGCAGGTGGGATTAGTGTAGCTTGGTCGGTATGGGCAAGTTCGGTCAGAGTCTGTTTCCATGCCACACGACTCCATGACTCTATGCCCTGCCCCTTGTCCCCATTATTGATAAAACAATAAAGTCAACAGTTTTAAGGAAGGTTCTGTACCCGTTTCAGATAAGTTCCATTTATAATGCCAACCACCTGTTTTAGTGACTTAAGATTCATCACACTGGCTTTGTTTTTTGGAGATTTGTGTTGATCTTAAGCTGTTTGAATTAATGCCTGATTTAGGTTTGGAAGATTGTCTCAGTGATATTATTTATCTGAATATATCTTACCTTCTGAAAAAGGTTCTCAACCCGAAATGTCACCCATTCCTTCTCTCCAGAGATGCTGCATGTCCCACTGTTACTCCAGCTTTTTATGTCTATCTTCGGTTCAAACCAGCATCTGCAGTCCCTTCTTACACATTATTTATTTAGTTGTATCTTATAATTAAAGTGTGCTCTTTGGATCACACTCTGCACAGATTCAAGGTAGTGGTAACATTGTTAGGAATATCTGCTGCGATAGTGCAGGAAGTAATGAAAAATGTTAGCCTTCTTTCTGAAGTCGGGCCAATTGTATTTTTTAATGCTTGAAATTTGAATGTGGATGTTGTTTCTTTAAATTATGTGTAAAGGAGCTGACTTGGTTATGAGCCTTCACAAGCAAATTCATTATATATGTCAGCAAAAGTCAAGTTGCATTTATTTCAGCTGAACACTTAACATGGCAACTCCCTCGAGAATGTGAAACAAATATACTTTGAGTAATTATATCTGATTCTTCTTAAAACAAGTGTATTTAGATAGACATCACAGTTAGGTATTTAATCATGTCCCGTGCAGAAGTGATATAAAAACCATAAACCCAGCAGTATATCTGAATTATATTCTGGAGTAAATTATATTCCAGGGAAAAGATTTAATAAGAATCTGAGGGGTAACTTTTTCACACAAAGGGCGGTGGGTATATGGAACAAGCTGCCAGAGGAGGTTGTTGAGGCTGGGACTATCCCAACGTTTAAGAAACAGTTTGACAGGTACTTGGATAGAACAAGTTTGGAGGGATATGGATCAAACGCAGGCAGGTGGGACCAGTGTAGCTGGGGCTTGTTGCCTGGTGTGGGCAAGTTGGGCCGAAGGGTCTGTTTCCAAACTGTATCACGCTATGACTATGAGTAATCACTAATTGTGCAAAATACATATATTACTTTGGAACTATTTTCTACAATGTATATGAATGAATATAAAGTCAAGCAGCAGCAACTCAATTTGTCTTGCTATCAAATATCATCTCCTCTACATCGCCTAGATATTGAGATGCTGAAACACGTTCATCGCAAGTTGCGTGCAAATTTACTGAGATTCACCACACATATCTACAAGTAAAGAATTGATGTACAATATGAGCAATTCTACCAGTTCAGAATCAGAGTGCTGATGCCAGTGCTTAAGTCCAGAAGGTTACAAAGTTGGGAGCACCATGTTGTTGGCTGTGGTGCCTTGAAATCACGCTGCATGTTATTCCAGGGACAAATGAGTAAAATGAGTATGATGAGCCAATAACCAATGCAGAACTGAAATATTGATAATCAGCACCCAAATTTCCAGTCTGTACAAGCAGTAAAAAAGGCTTCACATGAATGACACTGTCAAGAAATTTATCTTTAAAGCTTCCTTGCTTTCTTCTCCATTGATCAGATTAAAAGCACAATTACAAATAGCAGAATTCATACTTCAAATCTGATCAATTTTCCTCCCCCTGACCAGGAAATGCTAATGTTACGCAAAACATTTTATAACTAAGTCAAAATCCACTAATTCATTCACAAACTATAGATGGTCTCGGGAAACACAGGGACACAAGAAACTGCAGATGCGGGTTTACAAGAAAAGGCACAAAGTGCTGGAGTAACTCAGCGGGTCAGGCAGTATCTCTGGAGCTCATGAATAAGTTACATTTTAGGTCAGGACCCTTCTTCGGCCTTCAGAAGATTCTTTTTAGGACTCATGTAGACTGAAATCCTGAGATGGGAGACATGGGACTCAAACCATTCTGTTGGTTCATAAGTACCAATATATATATGATGATGATTTATATACTGATAAAAGGACAGGAAAAGGCCAATCAGCCCCTTAGGCATTATCTATTATACATTGCCCGACTTGTACATCAACTTTGCCCATCTATTCTTCATTTTCCTTAACCAACAAAACTCTATTAAAGTCAGTGTTAAAAAATTCATTTGAGCATTTTCACCTTTTGGACAAAGTATCCATTCCCCTTTGTATAAAAATACACTTCGAAATACCCAAACTCCAAATTTAAGTGTTGCCTCCTGTTGTGAATTGTTCCAATAAGAGAAATAGTTTGTTGGTATCTACCCTTTTGAAACTCCTTAACAATCTAAATATATGGTGGCACAGTGATAGAGTTGCTCCCTTACAGCACCAGAGGCTTAGGTTCGCTCCTGACCATGGGTGCGGTCTGTGTGGAGTATGTACATTCACCCTGTGACAATGTGGGTTTTCTCTGGGTGCTCCAATTTCCTCCCACATTCTAAAGACTTGCAGCTTAATTGGCTTCCGTAAATTGCCCCTAGTACTTGGGATGGGAAGGTGGGATAACAGAGAACTAGTGTGTGGGTGGTCGATGGTTGGTGTGGATTCAGTGGGCCGAATGGCCTGTTTTCACGCTGTATCTGTAAACTAACCTAAAGCCAGATTCAATCAGTCCTCAGCCTTCAATACTCAAGGAAAACAAACAGTCTGGCCTTGTTGTTACCATTTCATTGAGAATTGTGTTGTAACCTTCCAAGACCAGGATGCTATTCTTAAGTGTTGTTGTCTAAACATTAAGGCAGTGCCCTGAATGGGTTCTGACCAAAGTTTAGCACAGTTGGAAATATATTAAGTGAATAGGATAGGACAAGACAGATGGAATATAAAACGACAACATAGAAAGCCATCCATTTAGATGGAAATCAAAAATAGAACCAATGTGTTTATGTGGGTGAGGCAAGGCGAGATGATGATGGTGACCTTGTAACTGAACTACACAAATTTAATATGTCGGCACAGCAAGCAATAAGGAAGACAAATGACATATTTTGTATTGAAAGATGTTTTGAATAGAAGTGTGGAAATATCTAATTCCAATTCGATAGAACCCTAGCGAGACTGCACCTGGAATATTGCATATGACCGGCCTCTCTACACAAGAAAAGAGGAACGTGATTGAGGAAGTTCAGCTTCCTCCTTTCAGCCAACATTGCCATCCAGTTTTGGATCATCAGCAAACTTGGACAAATTGCACTGATCTCTTCATCCAGCTTACAATAGATATTGAGAACCGTTGAAGCTCAGCATCAATCTTTGCTGCTGTCCATGAAGTCACCTCAACCCAAAGTGACCAGTTCAATGATACTTTATTGTCACATACACCTAGGTACAGTGAAATTCGTTTTTATTTGTTTTTAATCTGCAAAATCATACTGCAGACTTCACCTAGGAATATACAAAGAGTCGCCACGTTTCAGGCATCGACAACCTACTCCTATACCTACTCTTTATTTTTTCTGTGCAGGAATTACTCCAGCATTTGCTGGAAGATAGACACAAAATGCTGGAGTAATTCATGGGACAGGCAACATCTCTAGATAGAAGGAATGGATGATATTTCGGGTCAAGACCCTTCTTCAGACTGAGAGTTAGGGGGAAGTGGGCAGCTTACACCCCAGCAATATGAATATTCATACCTCTGGGGTGTAAGCTGCCCCCCTCTCCCTATCCCTCTATCTCCCTATCCCTCTAAACCTTTCCTAACCATGTACCTATCCAAATGTCCGTTAAATGTTGTTATAGTACCTGCCTCATCTACCACCTTTGTCAGCTCATTCCATATATCCACCACCCACTGTGAGAAAAGGTTGCCCCTCAAGTTCCTATTAAACTGTTTCTCTCTCACCTTAAACCTATGTCCTCTGATCCTTGATTCCCCTACTGTGACTATGCTTTAATTCTAACCAGTCCCCTCATGATGCTGCTTGGCCCACTGAGTTGCTCCAGCAATTTGGGTCTAAATTTGTTTAATTCCTCTGTGATTTATTTATTCCCCTGTATAATATTTTCTTATCTTGCTTTGTAAGGTGTCTTTGTTAACATAAGCTAATATTTGTCCTTTAAATGTATCTACAAAAGCTTTTACAATGTTTATTGTGGCTCTTACTGAACTACCCACATATTCTACATTCCCTTTCCTTATCAATACCTTGTTCTTCCTTTACCAAATGAGGTCTGACAATTCTTTTTACAATTGTGAGGATTAAGAACAGAGATAAACTATTTTATTTGAAACTTTGTGAGTGCCAGAAACGTGGCCACTCTTTGGGCACTATCTCGGTGAAGTCTACTATTACACTACAACCAGTGCACCTTATAACCTATCAATGATCATGCTTATCAATACTATGATTTTACTGGATTGTATGCAAAACAAAGAATTTCACTGTACCTAGGTGCGTAAATGTAACAATAAAGTATCATCATCATCATCATCATCATCAACTACTCCCATTGACAGAGGGACAAATAACTAGGGGACTAAGAATGAAGATGTTTGTCAAAAGAACCAAAAGTGACACAAGTGATCTGTGGAGGGAAATGCAATTGAAATGATCAGAAAGGTGCCAGGTTTCAATTAGAAACTAATCTGCTTGGCTATGGGGAGAAGGCAGTGGAGTGTGGCTGAGTGGTCTTGCTCTTCCATTGAGCCAATATGGACTCATCAATGATTAATTCTTGGTAGAAATAGAAGGTTTGTGGCTTCAGAGACTTGAGTACGGGGTTAATCTGGTACATTTTTGTAGTAGATAGGGAATGATTTCAGGCATAATCTACCTCAGCTGGTGGTTAGATGTGATGGCTGTGCTGTGTTTCCTGAATCATATCTGTGAATGCACCCTGAAATATTTAATTATCCAAAATCTATATTACTAAAAGTAAGATCTTGACCACTTCCTGTTTTCTGTTTCATGATTTTTGAAAACACGCTGCCACTTACGGCTGTGATTTTGGCCATCTTACTCAGAGTCCCCCTTCGCTGCGCAGGACAAGAGGATAATTCCCATTGATGAAAAATAAAAGAGTTATTAATGTTTTAAAAATGTTGACATTCTCTCTGCTGCCCCTGCTGGTGGGAGTGGGGAGGGTCTATAAAACCCGGAAGTCTTGTGCCACACTCAGTCTCTGCAAGATGGAGGAGCTGTGGATAACACTGAACACATATCTACTCAACTGTGAGTGCCCTTAATGTGGTTTGAAAATGAAATTGTGGTTGGTTTGAAATGCTGCACTGCAAAAAAACTCGTTGATGTTGGTGGTGGTAACTGCTTTGAAACGCGGCACTGCAAAAAATGGTTGTTGTTGGTGGTGGTAACTGTTTTGAAATGCTGCACGGCAAAAAATGAATGTTGTTGGTGGTGGTAACTGCTTTGAAATGCTGTATTGCAAAAAATGGTTGTTGTTGGTGGTGATAACCACTTTGAAACGCTGCACTGCAAAAAATGGTTGATGTTGGTGGTGGTAACTGCTTTGAAACGCTATACTGCAAAAAAATTGTTGTTGTTGGTGGTGGTAACTGCTTTGAAATGCTGCACTGCAAAAAATTGTTGTTGTTGGTGGTGGTAACTGCTTTGTAACGCTGCACTGCAAAAATGGTTGTTGTTGGAAACTTGACAACTTCCTGTTTGCACTGTATATTGATTTTAGATAAAACGCTACCACTTACGGCTGTGATATTTGGCCATCTTACTCAGTCCCCCGCCGCTCATCAGGTGCAGAGGATTCTTCGCATCAATGAAAAATAAAAGTGTTATTATTGTTTAAAACAATGTTGAGAATCTCTCTCCCGTCAATCGTGCCATGAAGGCCACGCCCCTTCTGGTTGGAGGGGGGAGGGATTATAAAACCAGGAAGTGTGGGTGTAGCTGAGTCTCTGCAAGATGGAGGAGGGAAAGGTCACAAGTCTGTCTGAGCTGTGAATCAAATGAACACACTGAATGTCTACTGAAGTGTGAGTGTGGTGTTTATGTGGTGTTTTGTGTGGTTATATAGTGGTTTTATGGTGGATTCACCCTGCTTGAAATGGTATCAAAATGCATTTGAATGTGGTGGCCTGGCACCATGCATGAAATGGTATGAAACTGCATTTGAATTTGGTGGCCTTGCACCCTGCATGAAATGGTATGAAACTGCATTTCAATGTGGTTGTTTTGCACCCTGCTTGAAGTGGTATGAAACTGCACTTGAATTTGGTGGCCTTGCACCCTGCTTGAAATGGCATCAAACAGCACTAGCATTTGGTGGCCTTGCACCATGCTTGGTGGCATGAAACTGCACTTGAATTTGGTGGTCTTGCACCCTGCTTGAAATGGAAGGAAACTGCATCTGAGTTTGGTGGCCTTACACCTGCTTGAAGTGGTAGGAAACTGCACTTGAGTTTGGTGGCCCTGCACCCTGCTTGAAGTGGTCGGAAACTGCACTTGAATTCGGTGGCCTTGCACCCTGCTTGAAGTGGTAGGAAACTGCACCTGAAATTGTTTGCCTTGTACCCTGCTTGGAGTGGTATGAAGCTGCAATTGAATTTGGTGGCCTTGCACCCTGCTTGAAGTGGTAAGAAACAGCATTTGAATTTGGTGGCTTTGCACCTGCTTGAAATGGTAGGAAACTACATTTGAATTTGGTTGCCTTGCACCCTGCTTGAAATGGAATTTCAAGGAATAGCTGTGAGTCAACTGCTAGACCACCAGCCGTGAGTGAGCTGCCAGCACATCAGGCTTGTTTGACCGAGCTGCCACCCCAACAATCCATTTGGCCCACAATGTCCATAGTAGCCCTCTGGAAACCAGTCCCTTCAGCCCACAATACCCACACTAGCGCTGCAGAAAGCACCCCCCTCCCCCCACAGGCCACTAATATTGGAATTTGTGGAGAGGTGGAATATTGCGTTGGGGGACCAGCCCTTCCGTGTGAACATGCGACCTAACGGGTCCCAACTAGTCTAGTATAATGATATAAATTTGCTCTATGTACAATAGTTATTTCTATTCAATTTCCTAGTACTGTTTAGGAATGTTATCATTTTCAAACTGCTACATTTGCCTACATTGTATCTGTGCCTCAAATTCTAGAGGATGTAAAGAAACAATGAAAACTGACTTATTTCTTCAAGTTTGAGTGTCACTTATCCTCAGTTCACTCTTCTAGCAGAAATCATCAGTTGTAAATTTACCTGTTCATAATAGTTGGGACAGGAGGAACTGTGAGCAAAGGTAACGCTGTTCAAATCAACCATATTATCCTGGATGGCCATAACCAATCTCAACCCCTCACCTCCGCGTGCCTTCCTCACCACTTTACTCCTACTTAACAAAATCCAAGTGTGTGAAGCAGTCAGACATCCATGCAGCCAACACTTTTTGAATGGGGCCGCAAGTGGTTCATGGCTACATTAAGGCTACTCCATTTACTTCAGGTGGCTCCGTTGAGTTATGGTTGCTATCATTAAAACCAAATGCTCTTCTCCCCCCCCCCCACAGGACTGGTCAATAGCATAGCCTCTCATTACTGTTTAGGGGATTCATTTTCCCTTTGCATAGTTACAGCATATTAAACAAAAATGGCATTTTATTTGGGCTTTTTTTTGCTGCATTGGCAATTTGCACCAGCATGCTTGCAGTTAGGTCATGTCATGCATTATAGAGGAGCCAATCAAGATAAACCCGTTATAATCTGCTGAAGCATTTGTTTAGCTACTAAGTGTTTAATGTATTCAAACTGTTGGCTAATTCTCAGGCGTGATGCGCATATTTGAGCATTTTTAGCTGCAATCGGCTCAAAATACACATGAAAACTTTGCGTTTATAATATTTATAGTGAAAAAGCACCTGTTTTTCTGGGAACTCGCGGCCATTTTATTATATCACATCTCTCATAACTAAAACCTACATCTGAAAGGCCCATTGAATGAGCCAATATGATGAAGAGAAATACATGTCAGGTCAAAGTTATCTGAAGAGTTAGAGACCTTATGATTAAGGTAATGAAAAAACCATTACTCAAAGCAAACCTATAATCTCTCCTCACATGTGTCATCAGGAAGGCTACTAATAAACTTATTCACAATAACAACTACAACTTCCATCTGACATATGTAGAAGCAAGGAACAGAAGATGCTGGTTTACCAAGTAAAGACACAAATGCTGGAGTAACTCAGTGGGTCAGACAGCATCCCTGGAGAATATTAATAGCTAATGTTTTGGGTGGGGATCTTTCTTCAGTCTGAAGAAGGATCCCAACTTGAAATGTCACCTAACCATGCTGTCTGACCCACTGGGATACTCAAGCAATTTGTGTCTTCCATCTGACATATCATGTTTAACATAGCAAAATAGCTCAAGATGCTTCATCAGAATATTATCCAACTAAAAGTATGAGGCTAAATCACATGAGATGTTAGGGAAGTTGACCAACATCTTGTCCATAGGGTATGTTTTAATGAGCATATTAAAAGAGAAAACAGGACAAACATTTGGCGAAGGTATTCCACAGGTTAGAGCCATGACACTCATAGCTAAAGTTTAGTTGGGCTTCGAGTGTCATGGTCCTAATGAAAAGGAGTGTTATCCCCTTAATGAAATGAATGAATAGCACCCGATATGAGTTGGGACACAGACTTCATTTTACAGTGGTTAAAGTAAGGGAAGCAAGGCAGGATTCCATGAGAATTGTAAAGACCAGAGGCCACAATGGCACAGGTAGCTCGTGTTGTCCCTACTTTTGCTCCTTTCAATGCCAACATAAGGGAACCTCAATTTCAGTCACTTGCAGACATCCCAGCAGAATTCCAGGGTTCTTGTGACCTGACTATGGCCTTATCTGCAGATTTTCTGGAAGATCACTGTAGTGCATACTTGTAGCCCAATGACGTTTTAGTCAATTCAAATGTACTTGGCAATATTATTTTTATTCATTCGACAGGATGTGATTTATTTTATTGCCGATTCCTAATTGCTCTTGACTCACTGCAGGCTCTGTGGTGTAGGCATTTCCGCAGGGCATAGCATAGCAGGGTGGCATGCACTTCAGAAAGTAATTGAAGGCAGCTACAAAACTTTAAGTCTCGAGTCACAGACTAGGAAAGAGCTTTCTTACCAACTGTTACATTGCAGATTTATTTCATTAACTGCTACCAACCAGTTGCTATGCCCTGTGGAAATGCTTACACAGCAAAAAAATACAGTGAGTCAAGTGCAATTAGGAATGGGCAATAATTGAAGACACTTTTTCCAACTGCTTTAGTGATATTTGTATGCATCTCTTTGATCATTTGTCCAGTGTACTGGTCCTCAAACATAAATACTATGTTTATTAAAATACCCCAAAGAAGCGTATGTGATGAAACAGTCAGGATGAAGTCAAGGCACAAGAGACTGCAGATGCTGGAATCTTGAGTAAGAAGTAAACTGGTGGAGGAACTCAGCAGGTCAGGCATCCTGACCCGTTAAGGTGAAGTCTATATGTTTTATTCCATAAGTGATTTAATTATTTGGGACTGCTCCATTAACGCTACATACAAATTCATTACACTTATTTAACAATCATGCTTGCTAACTCAGAGAACTTAATATTGAATTACATCTGGTTAGTTCATAACCACTATTTTCTATTGAAATATTTTTGCTTTCACCAAGTTTATTATTTAAGACAAAAAAACCTATTATAAACTGACGACATTCACAGCATTAAACACCACTCTGATTTAATATGTAAACAATATAACTCACTCCCGGGGAATTTTGATTTCTAGTCACCTGCTCTTTTGTTATTTTTCACACCCATTCTAGTTGTGAAACAAAATGCCGATTACTTTTTCCTATAATCTCCATTGGTTTCAAGGTTTATTTTGCAAGGTCACAAAGGAGAATATGAGGAGACCCCTATGATCTATATTAATTTGTCTGTCCAAGATGTAAAAACACCTAATGTTTTTTTTAAAGATGCCATGGTGACACGGAGTCAACCGTGTTGATGAAAAAGGGAAGTAACAAAGAGCCAGATAGGTAGACTGATTAAATTTAATTTAGATTTATTAAACTGCATTGTAGAATTTGAATGCTAAATGGATATATTTAAGGCAGAGATAGATAGATCCTTGATTAGTACTGATGTCAGGGATTACGGGGAAAAGGCAAGAGAATGGGTTTAAGAGGGAAAGCTAGATCAGCCATGATGGAATGGGGGAGTAGACTTGATGGGCCCAATGGCAAAATTCGTCTTGTCTCACATAAATGTACTGCTTGCTGACACAGAGATGTACAATTATTCTGCTCTAAAACACCCCATAGCTAGTTTGTATCTTGGTCCAGTCATTATTGAATTAA
This sequence comes from Raja brachyura, assembly GCA_963514005.1. The sequence goes on along the minus strand of OY740781.1, from coordinate 45,942,552 downwards.
GTCTATAAGGGGACATATCTCTACGGTAAAGTTGGTATTGTCAACTCTGTCTCAGTTGGTAATAGCCCTGCATAAAAAATCAGAGGGTTGTGGGTTTAAATTCCTCTCCAAAGGCTTGAACACAAAAAATCAAGCTGCATTCCTGTGCCGTACTGAGGGACTGCTGTAGTAATAAATTGCTGTCTTTTGGACAAAATGTTATATTGAGACCATCCCTGCTCTCTAAATTGGAAGTAAAAAATCCGATGACACTTTCCAAAACAAGTGCATGGAAATTATGCTGGTATTCTGATCTATATTTCTTCTTCAAACTATATATCTACAGGCTGTCTGATGTTAGCCAAGTTGCTGATTGGGCAATTTGCTCTGTGCAAAATAATGCCGAATTTGCCAAATTTTGCAGTGGTTATGCTTCATTAGATTTGAGGTATTTCCAAAATCATGATATTTATGTGTTTAGAATCACCTCAAATACATGATATTAAGGCGAAGAATTCAAAATTCTCATCACACAAACCACTAAAAGTAGGAATCAGTCAAGCAAATGTTTAATGGTAACACATTAATATTCCTTTTAAAGAAGTTCTTAACAACTGTAAGTCTTGAAGACTTGTACCTTTAAAATCTGAAATACATCCATCCATCTGCCATTTAAAATTATCTGTTATTGCACTTGGTTCTTCAAACCTTTTTAAACGGATTTGTTCAATCCCCATCTGTGCAATTTATGTGATGTGAATATTGTTTCTCATGTAAAATATTCATGTCAATGACCCTTCTTAATTTTATCTTCCTTGTGCTAAATATCTCCCTTAGCTTTAAAACCTTTTACCAATTGTGATCATCTGGTTGAAATTTACTTTTTTTTAAGTTTTAGTTTTAGTCTTAGTTTAATCAATTGCACAATGAATAGCTTTTGCTGCGTGCTAACCAGTCAACAGAAAGACAATACATAATTACAATAGATCCATTTACAGTGTACAGATACATGATAAGGGGATAACATTTAGTGCAAGGTAAAGCTGGCAAAGTCCGATCAAGGATAGTCCGATGGTCATCAAAGAGGTAGAGGTTCAGCATTGCTCATTGGTTGTGGTAGGATGATTCAGTTGCTGATAACAGCTGGGACGAAACTGTCCCTGGATCTGGTGGTGTGCGTTTTGGTGTTTGTTATTTTTTTGTTGTTTTGTTGTACCTTTTTTTTTAATTGAGACAAGACAAGTGTACTGTGTTTCTTCTGATAATTAAAAACAAATGTGTGGTAAGAATTTAATTATTACGTTTTTGGTACAGACAACAATTAAACATTCTTGACTTGACTCTATCATCTCTGTTTTTTGTGATAGTCTTTCTTTGATAGCACCTCTTTGTGGTGGCCCACATGTTTATTAACCGGGGGGGGGGGGGAAGAATGTACTGGTAGTTTTGGTAGTAGGCAAAGCTAGACTTAGATACACATTGATCCTGGAAAATGAAGGCAGCCTATAACTGTGCCTTGACCTCAATGAGTTAATCTAGCAACTGCTTTCATGACATACTGTAAGACCCATGACCTGAATGAATTTAGGGACTGCAGTCTCTCTAAGATTCCCCCGTGGGGATACGTAATCATGCCAATGCCAGCTGTTGGATAAGCAGGAACCAAGAAGAGGTTTTCCAATCATATTAATTCCACAGATTTTTCTTCAAATTGAGCATATCTTTTTTGTGTGTGGTCAATTTCAAAATAATACCATGGGAATTAAGCCTGCTACCTACACCATACATTTTCAAAGAGTCCGACACCAATCATTGGATCTTATAAACAAAGATGCTGTTGAAAACTGATCACAATTTTCAAACTCTGTCTTGGAACAGAATTTGCTGGTATGCCAGAGTGTTAGGCCAGTGGTCCCTCAAGCTGGCCACATTGTGCCAAATTTATACCCATGAAAACCTGTGAAGACCCGTTTTTTCTCTTCCTGTTTTAATTCACATCAGCAGAAATCACACTGGACAGACATGTGTATAAATACATAGAAGTCCCTTGCCAGAATATACATACATCGCTTTGTAAAGCACAAATACTAAATGATTCTGACAAAGATTGAACCCGTAATTCTGTTTGTTCTGCTCTTTTCACTTGAGCAATTAATTATGTTTCACGCGCGTTTGGCAATGTGAGTGTATTTTAAACAGCAGCAATTTGTAAAGGATTAAAAATAAAAATAAACATTATTAATCAAAATTGTCATCTCTGCTGTGTTGTGCTTAAAAACATCCCCAGGAACCTACAAATTTGTAGCTGAATCATACAAATCCTTATCCTCATCATTCTTAATTGGGGTTCAAGTGATTATAAGCACAAAGATGGCAGGAGCAGCTCAGTTAATTAATCAACCTATTACTAACTAGGTCAATAATGTATTTTAACCTTTCACCTATTTGAACCCTTAATCACTCTGCCCGATAATATTGCTGCAGTTTTCTTCTTCCTTACCATCTCACGCCCCAATCCCTCACTTCCACCCCCTTTGGTTTTGGGAGGAGGCAGATTTTGAAGGTTTAGCATCTTTCTTCACAAGCAATATATAATATTGCAGCTAAGTTTCAGCGATTCAGCAAAGCTGATTTGCTATCTGTTTCTTGCAAAGTTTAGTCTCTCATCACCAGCAGGTATGCTGACAGCCTTAATTAGTCAACAGGGTTACGATTGCCCACAGCTCTTAGTGTGGAAGCATAACTGTGGTTTCTGTACTAACCCAAATAACTCAGACTTGCCTTCGCTGGTATTCCAAACAACAAGCCTAAACTTAGTAATCAACACAATTAAACTCTGGGGCAGTTATTTATTCCTTGTTTCCAGGACTGACAATAAGAGTTAAGGGTTATTTTGAGGATGGCAAGATATTACTATTGGGGTGACGCATGGATTATGACTGCGTCCTTGGTTATTTGCGATCTTTGTTAATGACTTAGATGAAAAGATGTAGCGCTGGAACATGATGATGCCATGAAGATCCATCAGTTAGCTGCACTGCATTGGCCTGCAGGTTGCAATGCGGGAGTCGTGAATGGACAGGAGTCCCAATGCCCATGTAACTGCTCTCCCGCAGGACACAACATGGAGCTCTTGCTGAGAGGAGAGACCAGTTCAACTTCACAACTGGACACTCAGTTGTACACGGTTGTGGCTTGTTCATGAACTGAACTGTGTACAAAAATGAATTTCACTGTACCTCGGTACATGTGACAAATAAAGTGCCATTGAGCCATTGTAGTGCCACACCACCTGAATGGGGACTTCAAGGGAGATGTTTATTTTTATTCTGCTCAATTTCAATTATGTAAATACATTTAAAGCTGAATCCGTTATTTTATTATTATATGTTTTTTATTAATAATCTATTTCAACTTTTTAATGTCATAGAATCATACAGTATGGAAACAGGCCCTTTGGCCCAACTCATATTTTCCCGGCATATTTGTTTTTCTCATTCCCATTGACTGTTTGGGGACCTGTAGTACACTCCCAAGAAAGTGAACATCCACGTTTTTATTTTTCTGCCCCATCCATATAGCCCCACTGGATGAACATCAGTAATGTTATTTTGGATACTGCTGTGATGTTCTCTTTAATCAGTGAAGCAAATTCCCCTCCTCTTTTACCCCCACTTTTATCTCTTGTGTAGCAGCTGTACCCTGGGACATTAAGCTGACATTCCTGTCATTCCCTTAGCCAGCTTTCTGTAATGACTATATCAGATGACTTTGATCAGAATTTTTTTTTTTAAATGGTAAGAAACTAGAAAACATTGAGATATTACTTTTTAATACCATCTGGTGAATTGTAGCAATAAGCATTCATGTACTGTAAGGAAATGGGAAGGCAAATGCTATGTGAGCCTTTACTGGAGTACAAATATAAGAAAGTTGTGCCTCTGGGCTTTGGTGTTTTCACATCTGGAGTATTAGGCAGTTTTGAACTCCTGTTGAAGGAAGGGTATTCCTGCCTTGGAGGGATGCAATATATTTTCAGCAGTTGATTCGTTGGATGATAGGTTTGAGGAGTTCAGTTCAGTTTAGTTTATTGTCACGTGTTCCCAGGTACAGCGAAAAGAGAATACATGATTACGATCGAGCCATTTCCAATGTTTAGATACATGATAAGGGAATAACGTTTAATCTTGAGATTGACAGAAATAGTGGACATTTCATCCACCAGGAAAGTCTAGAAATTATAATCCCTTGGTCAAATATGTAAGACATGAAAAATAAATGTATTTACTGAGAGTGTTGTAAATCTTTGTAACACTCTATTCCACTCTATATAGATGTTCAGTCATTTACTTTATTCAGATTGCAGTGGATACATTTTTTTTACTGGAAGGAAATCAAGGTTTGAATTTAAACCAGAGACAGAATCAACCAATATCTTTTCAAGTAGCAGAATAGGCTCAAGTGGACAACTAGGGTTTCACAACTATCCATTTCAGCATGTTACTCTTAGAGTCTTACATTCCTCCAATTTTGTTGACCCATTATATTTGCTCTTTCAGGATAGTGCAGTAACATTGACTGGTTAAAATGTCTGAGAAAATGTTAATGAGTAAAATTCAATCTTCCAAACTTTACTTTAACATAAATATTTCTTACAAAACTTAATAGGGACGGAAGTTTCATTTTTTATTTGCTTGAAGTTTTACGCCAAAGAATGGCACAATGCAGTTTATATTTGGACACTAATAAAGTAACACAGACTGCTGATTTATGAACCTTCCAGAACATGACATGACTATCAATCTGCTCTTTCTCAGAATTCATAAAACACGCAAAATTAAGAAGGCGAATTATTCTGACAAGAGGTAATTGTCTGGAAATGTTAACTCAGTTTCCCCTTCCATGCCTGATCTGCTAAGTATTTGCCAAATTTTCTGTTTACCTTTCAAATTTCCAGCATCTGTAGTATGTAACTTTTGGAATGCTGCGTTCAGTTAGATATAGGGGAAAGATAATTCTTACAAATCCAACAGTCAGCATTTGCTTTTGTTTTGAAAAATCATCCTCTGGAAGGAAGAAGGAGTATGTTTCATCAGACAAGTCAGCTTACTGCTCCCCCTCCAATTCCTTATATGTAATTTCTTTATTTTTTTTATTGTGACTATCATTTTCCTCCATATGTAAAAAAGGTAAAGAAAGCTGCATTCAAACTAGAATCAATGTACCAAAGCCTGACACATCAATCTATATTACCCATCAATGAAATGAGATTCTGTATAATGTCCCTGATATTTTGATTCATCCTTATGTAAAATGTTATTGCCTCAATATTTTTTTATATTTTCAAAGTTTGAGGAGTTTGGCTCATTGCCTGGAGCTAAGGTTGTCAACTTCAAAGTGGATTCAAACTCCAGAGACAGAATCAAGTGTAGATAGTGTATGGCCCTACAGGATGGCAATTGCTTTGATAATATGAAATAAGGAGAGAGTCTGTAAAAAAATCAAATATTATAAATGATGCAATGTGCCAAAAATACAACTCGAGATTTCATATAAGCTCTAAACTATTTATTTTTAATGAATAAATTGCAAACATGCACAAATAAAAAAAGTTGAACTGCAATTCTCATTTCAGATCTGCTGTGCACTTGCTTTGAAACTATCTCATGGTAAGTATTCCAAAGATGAGCTTTTGAAAAGAACTCCATGATGCATTCAGGGGGATTGAAGCAATGCCTGCTGTGCACTAAGTACATTTCCAAACAAAGTGCATTTTTTTTCCATTTTACTCGAAGATATTGTGCATCAGGAGAACATAAAGTGCTGTGGAATAAATAAAATTCTCATCCATGAGTAATATTACGAAATTGGGGGATCAGTCTGGAGAATCTGAATGTTGGAGACTCATGGGGAGATGCAAGTAATAGGTGGATATAGGTGAGGGTTTTTTTTGATAGGCAGATGTTTGGATAAACGCCAGAGATGAAAAGTATGAGAGAGAAGGATTGAACAGTTGCGAATTGTGAATTTAGAAGAAGAAATCCAGGTGGAAGGAGAGGGAATGGGGAGAAATCAGTGAGGGCCCAGATGGGGCACAGGGGAGGGGATGGGGTGGTTGAGGAAGTGATGGGGGTAGGGGTATTGTAGTTACCTCCAATTGGAGAATTCAGTATTTATACAGGTAAGCTACTGAAGCAGAGGTACTGAGATGTTGTTCCTCCAATTTAAATGTGGTCTCACTCTGGCATTGGAGGAGGCCCAGAATAGAAAGGCCAGTGTAGGGATAGGTAGAGGAATTAAATGGATAGCAACCAGGAGATACGATATGATATGATACACTACGATAGAACTTTATTTATCCCAGGAGGGAAATTGATCTGCCAACAATCATAAAAACACAAAATACATGAAACCATCCATCCATGATCCTAGTAGGCCTTGGCAGACTGAGCACAAGTGTTGGGCAAAACGTTCTACACTTCGTCTCGCCGATGTACAGGAGGCCACATCAGGAAGATTGGATGCAGTAGATGAGGATAGAGAAGGTGCACATGAACCTCTGTCTCACCTAGAAGGACTTCTATGGGCCTGGGTGAAGGTGAGGGAGGAGATATAGGTGCACATGTTACATCTCTTGCAGCCTTTAGTAAATATGGTTTCCGTTCTGCTGCCATAGACGGTCCCTCACCTTCTATGGGTAGGGCGGCATGGTGGCGCAGAGGGGGATTTGCTGCCTTCCAGAGTCAGAGCCCTGGGTTTGTTCCTGACCATGGGTGCCTGCCTGTATGGAATTTGTATGTTCTCCCCGTGACCCGAGTGGGTTTTCTCCTAGACCTTCGGTTTCCTCCCACAGTCCGTAGCTGTACAGGTTTGTAGGTTAATTGGCTTTGTATAAATTTAAATTGTCCTTAGTGTGTGTAGGGGAGTGTTAATGTGCAGAGATCGCTGGTCAACTCTGACTTGGTGTATCTCTAAACTAAACTAGAACTCTGTGTACCATAGTTCTACTCCCCCTCTCCCTCTCCCTTCCCCCCCCCCCCCCCCCCCCCCAGATGGAACAAGGATATAATTCCCCTTTGACACCTTTACAGATCAAAAATATATCAATCTCTGCTTTAAAAATACCCAATGATGGCCTCCATAGTCATCTGTGGCAATGAATTCCATAGATTCACCACTCTTTCTCTGAATAATTTCATCCTCATCTCCATCCTGAATGTACGTCCATTTATTCTGAGGCTGTGCCAACTGGTTCTGGACTCTCCAGAACCTTCTCTGGACCCTCTCCAAAGGCAGCACATCCTTCCTCTGTTATGTGGCTCAAAACTGCTCACAACATTCCAAATAGGTTTAAGGTGAAGGAGAAAATATTTAATCGGTGGGGTAACCTTTTCACACAAAGGGTGGTGCGTGTATGGAACAAGCTGCCAGAGGAGGTAGTTGAGACTGGGACTATCCCAACGTTTTAGTAACAGTTAGAGAAGGTACATGGATAGGACAGTACCTGTCTGAAGAAGGGTCTCGACCCGAAATGTCACCTATCTCCTTCGCTCCTTAGATGCTGCTGCACCCGCTGAGTTTCTCCAGCCTTTTGTGTACCATGGATAGGACAGGTTTGGAGCGATGTGGACCAAGCGCAGGCAGGTAAGACAAATGTAGCTGTGACATGTTGGCCGAAGGGCTTGTTTGCACGCTGTATCACTCTATGATTCTAAATATGGCCTCACAGGTACTTGATAAAGCCTCAACGTTACATATTTGTTTTTATATTCTAATCCCTTCGATATGAATTGCATTTCGTATTGCATTTGTTTTTTTTAACCAGCAACTCAACCTGCAAATTGACCTGTCATACTTGATCATGTATGGTCATGTTATACCAACTGAGATGTAACACCTGTCCTTATGCCTGCTCCCACACTTCCTCTCTTCCAGTTTGATTCCCCACACTTCCCCCCAACACTTCAAGTCTGAAGAAGGGTCGCGACCCTGAACATCACCTATCCACGTTCTCCTTAGATGCTGCCTGACTCATTGAGTTACTCCAGCACTTTATGTCTTTTTCCTCTACTGTGTCGATAGATTCTCAGTAGTGGAATATGTTCCCTCTGGGAACATGCTTTACGGAACACAACCCATGTTCGGCTTTTGGGCAGCGGGTCAGAAGGAACCTCAACAATTATCCCAGCATCTCATACACAGACCTTCCATGGAAGGACAATTTCTCTTAAGAAAGGTCTTATCAATAGTCTTGTTGCCTGTGTGACAGCTACGCTGGAAGAGTGAGGTCTGGTCAATGTGCCACTACAACCATTGCGCATAAATTAGGAGAAGCCTGAAGGGCGGCATGGTGTTGCAGTCGTAGAGTTGTTGCCTGGGTTCGATCCTGACTACGGGTGCTGTCTGTATGGACCGGCACGTTCTCCCCGTGACCTGTGTGGATTTACTCCAAGATCTTTTGTTTCCTCCCACATTCCAAAGAAGTACAGGTTTGTAGGTTAATTGGCTTGATATAATTGTAAATTGTCCCAAACGTATGTAGGATAGTGCTAGTGTACGGTGATCGCTGGTCTGCGCGGACTCGGTGGGCCGAAGGGTCTGTTTCCGCGCTGTACCACTAAACTAAAGTAATACCCTTGAACTATTTCCTTTTAAGTTGTAAATGAATTATATAAGTAACAGGAATAACATGGTTTGTTACAAAATTATTAATTTAAATGCACTGTATGACATAGATAAGAACTTAAAAACATTTGTTTAATTAAGTATATTTTAAAATTGGATCAAAAGTACCCACACATTTAGAAAGTTGTCATCAGCTGGCATCTTTATACTTGCTGGGTAATACTGAGATTTTGGCAAAGGTTTTAAGACTGAATCATTGTTTAAAACATCTTAACTACCTAAATAAGCTCAAAGACTGATTTATTTACTTTGCAGCAGCATACACTCAAAGACAATTTCCTTGATGTCCACATTGACAAATTATTTCAATTAGAGAGGTTAGAAAGGACCAGAGGTCACATTTATATGTTATGCAAGGGCAGAAATAGATCAGGTATTATTAGATCATTCTTTAAATAGATGACCTTGAGAACAAGTTTCCGGTTCTTGAAGTGAATGTTGTACACGTTCAAGAGAGAGTTGGACCAGTTCCTAGTTAAAGCCAGAACATCAGTTTCCAGATATTTTTTCCCCTTTAATTGGTAATTGATTTTGATCTGGTTTTTCACCTTCCAAACTACATTATGATGACTTCTGGAGAAGAGAGTGCATCTGTGTTCTGGTGCCTGACATGGTGCTACTAATATATGACATTATATGTTTATTAATGGACTGACTTTTTGCTCAGAACTTACTGAAATTCAAAGGGCAAAATCTGTCAATTTGCATCATTGGTGGATTGCAAAGAGAATAATTTGGAAATACAAGGAATTGCAGATGCTGATTAACCAAAAAAAGGCTCGCCTCCACTGTCTTAAAGGTGGCTAAAAGTGAGTAAACAAGACCTTAAAAGAAAGACACAATGAGCTGGAGTAACTTAGTGGGTCAAGCAGCATCTCTGGAGAACATGGATTGGTCACGTTTTGGGTGGGAATCCTTCGGAAAACAGTTTTATTCACTCTGTGCCAGTTTAGACCTAGGGCAGGATCCGATATCACGGTTTCAATGGAAATTGTGACCCAAGAGTTTGGGAGACAAAAGGAAGTGGCTCTTTAAAAAACATCAATAACTACTCTAATGTTTTTATTTAATTAAGTGTGTCTTTCTGTGGTTTTAGTGAAGTTTTTAATGATGACATTTCATTTATAATAGTTATCATATATCTCTGAACATTCAGCACCTATTAAAATTAATAACAATTTTATAGGCAGCATGGCTGCAGACCTTGCTGCTGAGTTTGTTGCAGGGGACATGTCGAGGGCAAGGCTTCTCCACAGCGACTCTGTCATCTTCCAGACCATGCTGCTGGACTCTGCAGTGTCGAGCCAGATGCAGCTCTGCATCTGGCTGAAGTAAGTGCAGTGCTGGATGGCCCAGTACCAATTCTCTTCTTTCCACTAATACATGAAACTCATTATGTTTTTTTATTCCCCTGATATTCTATCTATCAGATTCTGACATGCCTTGTATTTCTGCTTCTCAATTTACCAGAAGTAGTGACATTGACTCTTAAAATCGTGCTGCGTGATAGGTTGTTCTGAGACTTCAAGCCCACAATAAAGAGATTCAGAAGTAGGCTTTCTAACGCCTATGTTACCAAGATAACCGTAGCTGCTGTTTTTTCACATGTTGATACAATTCATGATCTTCATGTAAAAGATACCATGTTTTGCACGTTAATAATTTCTAGCTATTGTCTGGTAATTTTTTGTCTCATTTTTTTTAGATAAGGTATTTCCGATGAAAAATGATTGGGGCACAATATAAGTACACCCTCAGAAACTGAAGACATCCATAAATTCAAGCTACTTTTTAAGCTGCACAAAGCATTCACAGCTGCTCACTGCAGAAGAAGGTCTTAATTATGTTTCTGTTACCATAGCAATGTTTGATAATAAGCAGTGTTCCTAAAACAGGATTTCATAACAGTGCTCTAATCTCCACAGTAGAGAAGACAAACATATTATTTTAAAAAGATACATTTTGCGTTCCCCAAATATTGTCATGTTTTATAAGCATGTGCCACTTGCCTTTTCGTTTATTTTATAATTCTAAACATATTATTCAAAGCACAGGAGTAAAATATCTCACAAATTGGTGTGTTTCTTTCTCACTGAATATTACTTTAAGATGGGGAAAAAGGAGAGCAAAGCCTATTCTAAAATGGGACCTATGCCTTTTCCTTGTAATCTCTGCTGGAAGAGAGCATTAACAATTGTTAAATGATATAAATTGAATATTAAAAAAATGATAGCCAGAAAAATAACAAAAATGTATTTAGCTGCTTCAAAACAAAATGAGAGTTTGTTATCCTTGTATTAAATGCTTTATCCAGATGGTGACTCCTCACTTCCTGTGTATCATTACTATAGAGTTGAACTGGTATGACTTGTGGGGAGAAGGCAGGAGAATGGGGTTAGGAGGGAAAGATAGATCAGCCATGAATTAATGCCAGTGTAGACTTGATGGGCCGAATGGCCCAATTCTACTCCTATGCCTTATGACTTATCTTATGAAAGTTATCAGAGAGTATTTAAACTTAGTAGCACCCAGACCAACTCACCTTAATTCAGGCACACAACAGTAGTCCATTTTAATAACTGACAGCTGGATTTTTAAATATTTATCAGTAATAAACTTTAGGCCTTAGAGATAGAGTGTGGAATCAGGCCCTTTGGCCCATCGAGTCCACGCCGACCAGCGATCACTGCGTACACTAACAATATCCCTCACACTAGGGACAATTTACAATATTACCAAAGCCAATTAACCTACATACCTGTATGTCTTTGGAATGTGAGAGGAAACTGAAGCACCAGGAGAAAACCCACGCGGTCACAGGGAAAACGTATCAACACCATACAGACAGTGCCTGTAGTCAGGATCGAACCTGGGTCTCTGATGTTGCAACTCTACTACTGCACCACTGTGCCACCCAAATGGACTCAATTAACTAAATCACAGTGTGTGTTTGAATGCAGTTTGATTTCTTCCTCAAACCTAGGCTTTGCAAACCAGCTTGAACCACCTCACAACATTTTGAGTCGATAGAGAAATATCTCAGTCTGTTGAGAGAAATCTGTTGCCTGCCCCTTTAAGTGTGATCTGTCTTCTATCACATTCCAACTTGTTGCTTTTCCACCTCTTGTTAGCGTGGCACAGCCAACTGCCCGGTCAGAAATTATGACTCCTTTTTCATCTCAGGGCATCTCTGCTTGTCCTCCAACTACTGTAACCTCTTTCACTCGACATGCAAAGGTCAGCTGGTTCTGTCCACTTAAGTAATCGCCTCTCCACCTTTTCACGTAGAGCATCAATTGCCTTATGCCTCTCAGTCAGAAGCCCAGAGAGATCTAGCAAGAGTAATATAAATAGTGCACTCAGAGTGAAGCAAACTGAACCGGAGAAGAGAGTGACACTGAAAATTAAGATTCCCAACGCTCAGGAAGATTCAATCATTCACCCAGAGAGTTGTGAATCTGTGGAATTCTCTGCCACAGAGGGCAGTAGAGGCCAATCCACTGGATGTTTTCAAGAGAGAGTTAGATTTAGCTCTTAGGCCTAACGGAATCAAGGGATATGGGGAGAAAAAGGAGGAACGAGGTACTGATATTGGATGATCAGCCATGATCATATTGAATGGCGGTGCTAGCTCGAAGGGCCGAATGGCCTACTCCTGCATCTATTTTGTACGTTTCTAATCCTTGGTTGTGGGGGAGTCAGAATACGGGTCCTGCTTTGAAACTAGAGCCGATGCCCAAGCCGCATAAATATGCACAAGCACTGAGAACAGCATTTGCAGCAGATGGTAAAAACAACAATCGATCCCATTGCCATCCTAACCAGCAATATAAAACAAGGTTAATGATTATCACAGAATATTCTGGAGCATGTGGCAGGCATAGAAAAATGTGCAGACACTGGCCTACAGAGCCTTTAATAATAGCTTGCCTATCTTCTCAGGTGAACAGAGACTTGCTATTGATGCCTGGGGTGCTAGACATGAAGGAAGAAGCATTCCCTCCCCTTCCAAGCCATTGATCACACTGCCTGAACTTCCAGATTTCATTAGCCATCAACGCGCAGCCAGAAACCAAGATCCAGAACAAAGTGTGCGGCTGCATTCTGCTCACGCGCGCTGCTCAAGCTCTTAGGATAATGGCCCTAGTGTGGCCTCTAGCCAGATGTCTACAAATATGGCAGAAAGGAAATAGCACCAAGCTGCCCAAGCAAAGGCAATAAAGGGGCAGCCATTTGGAACACTCTGGGAGAAATGTTTGAGGAATGGGGGACAATCTGGGCATTCTAATGGGAGTGGGATAGACAGATGGAAAATAATTTATTGGAAGGAACTGCAGGTGCTGATTTAAACTGAAGATAGACACAAAAAGCTGGAGTAACTCAACGGGACAGGCAGCATCTCTGGAGAGAAGGAATGGGTGACGTTTCGGGTCGAGATCCTTCTTCAGATGAGCTTCAGGAAAAGAACTGATGAATTAGCCAACTGGGTGCTCTACAATAGGGTCACCATAGATTTAATGGCCTGAATAGCCTCCTTTTGTACCATAACGTCTATACATAACTAAAGATCTGATCTTGTGCTCTTCCGGTTTGCGCGGTTTTTATATTTGCGCAAAAGCGGTACGCAATATTGCTACAATTTTTCGCCAACTCACTCACCGTTCTCCTGTGCTGCGAGTGCAACAAGTTCTGATCGGTAGTATATTGTAAAAGTTAGCAAAGTTTCAAAATCGTAAAAATCGCGAGTGCGTAGATCTCCTCTCCTGCCAGTCAGCGCCGCACAGATTAGTCTCTTCTGTCATTCCCCGGACGGTCCACCCCTTCCTGCACCATCGCATCTTTATTGGAGCTGAGGGAGGCCGGCAGAGGTGTCCAACTGAAGGTCTCCAACCGGACACAATTTTAGGAGGGACCAGTAGCGGCGCAGCGATGTCGCCAAACGGAAAGCGATGAATTTGATCCCGGCTGAGGAGAGTGTCCAACACCCACTGTGAGTCCCAAACGCATGCCATCGCAACACCCCACAGTTCCAACCCTTTTCCCCTGGTCCCCCTCGAGAGAGAGAAAGAGATGAGGGAGGGATTGGGGGAGGGGGGAGGATAGGGAAAAGAAGAGGGAGGGTGAAGAGGAGGGGGTGAGAGTGCTAGGGATGAGGGGAAATGAGCTGCGCCAGTGCAGTTGGGAGCTATGGGTGAGTGGTGGAATATTGCGTTGGGGGACCGAGCCTCCTATGTGACAGGGACCCAACGGGTCCAACTTAGTCTAGTATAATTATAAAATTGTAGGTAAGTCCATGATCAAAGGCTATCAGCACTTGGATAGCAATTATAAATATACTGGTTCGTCGGGCAAATGGGAAATTGATATCATCAAAGACTGACAGGAACTGGGGAAGGGGTCCACATGCCACAAAAATCCAAATGAATGAGCGTTCATTACAATTCAGTATGTTTCAAATATTAATGCTACTCTATCTACCTCGAATGCACACTGCAGCCCGACAGTCATTGTTTAAACAAACCATAGTGTTGCCTCCTTACCAAACTCAAAAGAAAATATTAAATTGATATTCCTTTAGCACTAATATATTAACCAAAATAAATATATCTTAATATCACTTCATATTTCATAAAATATAATTTATATTTTCTCTTTGTCCTCTCTTCAAACTTTAAGTATCGCCTTAATAAACATGTGTTATATGTTCACCACTGTTTTAATGTCCTTTCTATAATGTGGTGCTTGAAACTGCATGCAGTGTTTGAACTGTGGTCAAACCATTGTTTTTTTTTAAACAAATTCACTATTACGTCTTTATCCTGTAGACCCAAAATTTTATTGGGCAGTTTATAGATCTATCTCCATCAGAAATGGGTAAAGAAACAGCAGTCTTACATTTAAATAGCTGTCACATAATTTTCTATATAAACTAACTAATAAAGTACTTTGGAGTTGTATTCATCTTTTGAATGCAGGATACTTGTCAACCAATTTGTGCGCAGCAAACTTCCTCTAACGGTAATGTAATAATGAGCAGATAATCTATTTCAGTTATCTTCGATGAGAGGTAGATGCTAGCCAGGACATCAGGGATAACTCTCTTCTCATCTTTGAAAGAATGTCATGCAATCTTTTACATCTACCTGTGACAGCAGTTGTGCCTTGATTTAACATCTCATTTGAAGTACAGCAGCTCTGACAGTGCTGTGCTTCCTTGGTTCCTTAGTACTGCACTCGACTGTCAACCTAGATTTATATGTTCACTCTACTTTTGCACCATCAGAGCATTATGTATCTGAAGCCACTAAGTCTCCAAGATCATCTACTATTATTTCTCCCTTGAATAGCACTTTCATTTTTTTGTTCTCCCTCCCAAACTCTTAACATCTCAGAATTCTCCAGATTATATTTAAATTGCTAACGGTTTGTGTATACAATTAGCACTACCAAATCTACCAAAACTTTGTTGTTCTCAATATTTATCAAATCTTCTATTTTTATATCACCTACACATTTTGAGTATATGATTCCTATGTGTTTGGGAAGCACAGTGTCAAACTATTATTCAATCTGAGCAACATTTACTTACATTAATTTATTGATTTATTTCTGTCGATCAACAATATTTAATTTAATACTCTGTAAGTGTAAAAGTTATGAAACCATGTTAAATAGGTCTTTGTTAAAGAAGGAACTGCAGATGCTGGAGAATCGAGGGTTACACAAAAAGCTGGAGAAACTCAGCGGGTGCAGCAGCATCTAAGGAGCGAAGGAGATAGGCGACGTTTCGGGTCGAGACCCTTCTTCAGACTGGTCAGGGATCAGGGAAACGAGAGATATAAACAGTGATGTGGAGAGATAAGGAACAATGAGTGAAAGATATGCAAAAAAGTATTGGTGACAAAGGAAGCAGGCCATTGTAAGCTGTTTGTGGTGTGAAAATGAGAAGCTAGTGCGACTGGGGAGGGGGGGGGGGGGGAGATGGAGAAGGAATGTCAGGGCCAGAGGGCTGAGGGAGAGGTGGGGGGGAGGCAGTCTGGGTTAACAGAATTGAGAAAATTCAATGTTTAAGCCCAGAGGATGCAGACTCCCCAAGCGGAATATGAGGTGCTGTTCCTCCAACTTGCGGTGTTGATCACTCTGGCCGTGGAGGAGGCCCAGGACCGAGAGGTCGGATACGCAGTGGGAGGGGGAGTTGAAGTGCTGAGCCACCGGGAGGTCGGGTTGGTTATTGCGGACCGAGCGGAGGTGTTCGGCGAAACGATCGCCCAGCCTCCGCTTGGTCTCACCGATGTAGATCAGCTGGCATCTGGAGCAACGGATGCAGTAGATGAGGTTGGAGGAGGTGCAGGTGAACCTCTGTCGGACTTGGAATGACTGCTTGGGTCCCTGAAAGGAGTGGATGGGGGAGGTGAAGGGACAAGTGTAGCATCTCTTGCGGTTGCAAGGGAAAGTGCCCAGGGAAGGAGTGGAGCGGGAGGGAAGGGAAGAATTGACGAGGGAGTTGCGGAGGGAGCGGTCTTTGCGGAAGGCAGACAGGGGGGGAGATGGGAAGATGTGGCGAGTGGAGGGGTCACGTTGGAGGTGACGAAACTGGCGGAGGACTATCTGTTGTATGCGCTGGCTGGTGGGGTGAAAGGTGAGGACCAGGGGGACTCGGCCCTTGTTGTGAGTGGGGGAATGGGGAGAGAGGGCAGTGTTGCGGGGTATGGAGGAGACCCTGGTGCGAGCCTCATCTATAGTGGAGGAGGGGAAACCCCGTTCTCTGAAGAACGAGGACATTTGCGATGACCTGGTGTGGAACACGTCATCCTGGGAGCAGATGCGGCGTAGACGGAGGAATTGGGAATAGGGGATGGAGTCCTTACAGGAAGCAGGGTGGGAGGAAGAGTAGTCCAGGTAGCTGTGGGAGTCAGTTGGTTTGTAGTGGAGAATAGGTCTTTCCTTGGGCAATCTTGTACTGACTGTCACTGTTTAGCCACTCATTTCTATATGTCAAGTTATAGATTTTAAGCAAGAATAAAAATAAAAAAAACACAATTACTTAACAAGTCGGGCAGCATCTTTGTAGGGACACAAGAATTAATGACACAGATTTTTACTAATTTAGGTCTACTACTTACACTCTAAGGCATTCTCCATTCCCAATAGCTTTTCTCAGAATAAATCATAATCATAGTCTTCCTAACTCAAGGTGGCAATGTATTTGAATGCTGGATGTGGTCACAACCAGGCCCATCCACAAAACAATATGTTTAGCAGTATATGTGAGTATCTAACAGGTAGATACATGAATTACATTGCCAAAAGAATATATATTTCTTGAAATTAAACTAAAACTTTTACAAGCATCATTTCAATAGAAAGTTACAAATATATATTTTTTAAAAGGTTGGTTATCTTTCACTTCCTCCATCCCTTCAACCTTACAGTCGCCATTTAAATGTATCTTCAAATCTGGTGCATAATCTGGTAAATTATTTTTCCCCAGCATGGTTCATCCATGAATCAAAACCTTATTCGATTATTGTTGAGACACACAGTCAAAGAGAGTTAGAGAGAGCGAAGCCTCTGATTCCACACAGAATCAGGGCCTTTAGCTCAACTCCTCCATGCTGACCAAAATGTCCCATCTAAGCTAGTCCCGTTTGCCCCTGTCAGGGCCATATCCCTCTCAACTTCTCCTATCCATGTACCTGTCCAAATTTATTTTAAATGATGTTATAGTACATGCCTCACCTACCTAATCTGGCAACTTGTTATACCCAATACCCTCTGTGGAAAAAGTTGTCCCTCAAGTTCCTCTTAAATCTTTCCCCTCTCACCTTAAACCAATGTCCCATACCGTGGGTATAAGACTATGGGCATTCTCCTCATGATTTTATAGACCTCTAAGACATCACTCCTCATCCTCCTTCACTCCAAGGAATAAGGTCCAAGCCTGCCCAACCTCTCCCTATAGTTCAGCCCTTAAGTCCTTGCAAGATCCAAGGAAGACTTCTCTGCTCTCTCTCTCTCTCTCCAGCTTAGTGACCTTTCCTAATGAAGGGCGACCAAAATTGAACACAGTACTCCAAATGCGGTCTCACCCATGTGCAACTGTACCATGATATTACAACATCTATACTTATACAATGTACAAAAAAACGTATTTACCACCCTGTCTCTCTGTGACACCGCTTTCAGGGAACCTTAATCCCTCTGCTCTATAACACTCCCCAGGGCTCTACCATTCACACACCAGCATTCTAGTGTACAGCAAGCCCCCAGCAAACTCCAGGCCAATATTTAAAATAAATGACCATATTAGGTCCAGATGTGGGGGCATCGTGCTGAAACATTAACTTTGATTCTCTTTTCATGGATGTACAGCATTTTCTGTTTTTATTATGGATTTTAAATGTTTGCCTGAACTTGAGTAATTATGGCATTCACACCACTTTCAAGTGTGCCAAAGAGTTTTGTCAAATTTATTTTTTAAATGCTAATATATCTGAAAGAAGCCACAGCTGGGTACACCCAAGCACACTTATCATTCACATGCAATAAAATAAGCATCTCCAAAGTGCTCTGTGAACATTATACAATTCATATTAGCATAAATATTGACATCAGTGAATGAAAGAATGCATTAATAGAAGAAAGTGAAGTGATGGGTTTTAGAAAATACTCCAAGATCTCATCAGCAATTCAGTACTTTTCCATCTTGTTCCCTCCAAGACTATCCCCTATTATTTTTTCTTGCCACATTGCTCTTCTCTTTATTTTGCTCTGGCTCTTGTAGAATGTTAAACACCAGGTTAAATTTCAAGGCTGACAATGTTTTAATATTACAAAAAATAACTGCACTACCAGCACCAATAATTAACATTCATACAAGGAAACACATTTTAGGAGGAATAAAAATAATATCTTCTGAATTTGTTTACAGTGGGGACAACAAAATTAACATTCAAAAAACAAAATCTCATTAAGAAAACTCAAGAAAACTAAGTAAAGAATTGACTCAAATTTTGTCATTAGGTTTAACTGAACATTGACAACCATTTATTCCACTTTAACATTTTAATGGGCTTTTTGGACTGGAGGTTCTCTCAGCCAACTATTTATTAATGTTATGTCCTCTGAGGAGTATCTGAGGAAACAGTGCAAATGTACAAATCAACAAAGCATTTGCACTAAGACTGCAAATTCATTAATGTGAATCCATGGGTCACAACTGGGAAACATTTAATTTGTTCAGATTTTGCACCGAAAGCAAAATAAAGAGAAGGAAATACAGATGGCATCAACAGAAAGAGATAAAATAGATAGGAAAATAAATACTATCTATCTAAAGGTTTAAAATACTTTTTTAAAAGCTCAACATTCTTAAAATTTCATGGAATATCCTAACGTAAAAGCTCATTTTCAATGTGAAAGAGAATTTTGGAGTGATTATGATTTAAAATACTGATAAAAAGGGATCTTTCCAATGAATAACCAAAGCCTACTTTATCCTTTGATCGTTATGTGCTTGCTCTACACTGGGAAGAATAATACAAACTGGCCAATTGCTTTCCAGAACTCAAATGTTCACCCCAATCTGACACCAAGCTGCCCGTAGTATTTTCCTTAATTCTCCATCTGACTCACACAATTACCTTCAGCTGCTAAACTGTTCTAAAGCCAATCAGCCTAAGTATATTAACTTTTCAAGTCACATCATTACAGCCTCTAGATTTAAGATTGACCTCAACAATTTCAGGAAATGTTTCTGCAGTTTCCTATCTGGACTCATTTTTCAGTTCCTCTAATAAACCCATTATTTCATATTTTATAACAACGTAGAGGAAGGGCATACAAGACATATTGCTTATGCCGGTTTTGAGAGCAAACTCATTTTTCTATTTATTTCCCAGTGTCTTATTCTTTCACAAGCCCAACCCAGTGATTCTCTTATCCTCCACCTGCACATGGGGCAAGTTATAATGACCAATTCACCTAATGAACAGCACACCATTGAGCTGGATGAAACTGGAACAAATTGACGTGGATACAGGAACAATGTGCAAGTTATGAGTCAGCGATGCTACATGCAATGCTAATGTGCTGCCCATCCTTCTGCAGTGTGCTCTCATCCTATGCATTGGAACACAAATGTTTATTTGTCATATGCACTAAATATGAATTGGAACATTTAAATTCTTCCTTGCTGCAACTTTACAAGACAATAACAACAGAAAATAATATATGATAAACTAATAGTTATTCAAAGGAAACTAAAGCATGATAATGTAGAACACAAAATTTGTGGAACAACCAGAATAGTCCTGTTATAGACTGATAGAGCCATACAGTGTGGAAACAGGCCCTTTGGCCTAACTAGCCCACACTGAACAACATTACACTATGCTGTTATTGTGTAATTTCTGCAGAGCCAAAGTTATGCAGCAAGGAAACAAGCCCTTCATCCCAACTGCTCTAAGCCAACCTGATTTTATAACTGAGCTGGTCTCGTTTGTCTCTGTTTGGCCCAAATCCCACTAAACCTTTCAGTGATCTATGTACCTGTCCAAATGTGTTTTAAACATTATAATTGTACCTCTAAAGCTTCCTCTAGCATCGTGTTCCACATACCAATCACCCTCTGTGTGAAAAGGTTGGTTCTCAGATCTGCGTTACAACTTCCCCTCTCACTTTAAATCAATGCCAACTAGTTTTCTCTCCTCAGAGAAAATGGCTGTAACCATTCACTATATCCATGCCTCTCGTGATTTTATATACTTTGAAAAGGTTACCCCTCAGCTTGTTGCATTTCAGGGAAAAAGATTAAGCCTATCAAGTTACTCCTTATAATTCAAGCCCTCCAGTCCCACTATCATCCTTGAGAATCTGTTCTGCACCCTTTCCAGCCGGTTTTATGACAATTTTCCTATAACTTGGTGACCAGAACTGTACACGGTATTCCAAGTGTGTTCACATCAATGTCTTGTAACATGGCATTCCAACTCTTGTGCTCAATGCACTGACTGATGAAGTCAAATGTGCCAAATGCCTTCTTCACCACTTAATCAACATGTTTTTCCTTTGGCATCTGAAAACATCTTGTTAGAACATAAGAGCATTAACTCGATACGTTAACACCTGGTCAGCATAAACTAGTTGGTCTGTTTCCATGCTGTATAACTCTGTAACTCTATAATTCTATGCAGAGAATGGTGAGGAAAAAAAGAATGAACTAAGCAAAAATTCTGAATAAATGAAAGGCCTCAGATTACATGATATCAAGTCTACTCTGGTTATTCCATGGATGCTGTTGAGAAATTACAGCATTTTCTGTTTTTATTTTAGTATCCATAATATTTTCCTTTTGAAGAAGACATGCTAATAGGACTGGATAAACTCAGATTAAAGAATGCCTGTGTGAAATCCAAGCCCTACCAGTTGTGTGGCTGTGAATTCTATGCAAATCAACACAAGATATTGACACTGGAAAGGGAATATTTCAGGGGAATTGTCTTTTCTTCAAATTTAACTTTTAATTTTCAAATGTAGACAAACTTGGGTTGTGAATGTTGAGAATCTGGACTCATTATCCGGATTATCCGGAATCTGGACTGAATTAAGGGACTGAGGTTTAGGGGTAACATGAGGGGGAACTTCTTTACTCAGAGAGTGGTAGCGGTGTGGAATGAGCTTCCAGTGGAAGTGGTGGCGGCAGGTTCGTTGGTATCATTTAAAAATAAATTGGATAGGCATATGGATGAGAAGGGTATGGAGGGTTATGGTATGAGTGCAGGCAGGTGGGACTAAGGGAAAAAAGTTGTTCGGCACGGACTTGAAGGGCCGAGATGGCCTGTTTCCGTGCTGTAATTGTTATATGGTTATTATTTTTTATGTCCTGTTCTGGGCAACACAAAAGTGAATGAGATGTGCACCACAAATATAATGTTGCTACCTTCTACACATGCGAAACACACTAATCACACTCTGATAAGACAGCAACCTAACTCTGAATGATCTTTCTACATAGAAAATCTTACCTTTTTTTGACTCATCTAATCCAACAGAGTTTGGAAAAATGAAGGGGAGGGGGGGGGTCTCATTTAAACCTACCAGATAAGGAAAGGCCTAGATAGAGTGGACATGGAGAGGATGTTTCCAGTTATGCGAGAGTCCAGAATGAGATGGCACAGCCTTAAAATAAAAGGACGTACCTTTAGAATGGAGATAGGGGTGCATTTCTTTAGCCAGAGGGTGGCAAATATGTGTAATTCATTGCCACAGACAGCTATGGAGGTGGATGATAGGTATTTTTAAAGAGCAGATGGTTAGGTTCTTGATTAAGAACAGTGTCAAAGGTTATTGGGAGAAGGCAGGAGAATGGGCTTGAGAGGGTAAATGACCGGCCATGATTAAATGGTGGAGTAGACTCGATGCACTAAATTGCCTAAATTCTGCTCCAATGTCTTATAGCCTTTTGGCCTCATGGGCTGCCATCAGGTTACCCTGGCCACAAACAATTTGTCATTCCCAGCATGAACACCCAAAGTGCTATGTATTTTCTTGGGCTGATCAAGTGACAAGATTACATGACTTAATAAAATTTATGCATATCTAGTTAACAGCCATTTACAAGACTTTGGATTGTGTTTTGCCATGTATGTCTTCTTATAGGTGAAGTCTTTAAAACCAATTTTCTTTTCCACTGAAGTCAATTTGGCGTCTATTACACCTGACTGATCTGATATCACCTGTTTTATAACAATACATTTGAAAGTTCTGAGATAATGTTGTAATTCGCCATGTGAATTGAAATATGAAACAGGAAAGGAATGCACTTTACATGCTTGTTATATTGTGCAGGTTTGCCTTCTCAATGTAAAGGTGAACCTTTTGCTTTATTTCTCAGTGATAAAATTATATCGTGAAATATAGGTATGCAAATATTTAATACATCCTTAATTATTTTTTACTATATTTATCAAAGCTGTTAACACATTTAAAATAAATGGGTTATTGGTTCAACCAAAATAGACAACCAAAATATTTTGCACAATTACATTAAATTCTTGCAGTGTGATGGATGAAAATGTTCAAGTTGAATCTAAAGGTTCTGTTAATACAAGGCAATCAGAAAAGCAAGCTCCAGCGGTGATTGAGTGACAGGGTCAACAAAAGCACTTTTAGTTAATATTAATGTAATGTGGGGAGAAATGAAATAAATACATGAATATATTTCTTGTTGAGATGAATGCTAATTTTTCTGCCCTAACTCATCTAATGCAAATAGCGTTATTAGTGCCTGAAGGAATCTGTCAAGAGTCCAAGTAAGACATTGTCATCCCGCACATGAAACATTTGCTGCAATGTGGTCATTTTAAATTATAATAAGGGTACAGTTGGTAATCCATCCACTGAGAAAGAGGACACTACAAAGAAACTTGATATTGCTGGTCCTGAGGTGGACAAATATGCCTGCTATCCCTTCACAATGGTGATTCAGTGAAGCCTTTTGTGAAAATGACATGATCGGAATATTTGGGCCTACACATTCCTAGTTTCCTATGAAGATGTTATCTTTGCTGAGAGTCTGCCAGATGGTTCTCCATAGGGAGGGAGGGAGGGAGGCAAAACTAGTCACTGATCACACAGTCTGTGTACACCTCTTCGCAGCCAGACAAATTTCCCTAACTGGCTTCATGGTTACCTTGTATCCTACAGCTATGAACTGCTTCTTTGGACAATAAGAAGCTGTGCCAAGCATCTCGAATGAAGCTATTGTGCAATTCAAAGGCTTATTCTGTGTCAGTGATATTGTGCAGTGGCTGACCAATGAATAAGAGATTTGGCAAATCATCCAACACTTTTCACAAAAGCATTGGTGAAAAGAAGAGCTTTTAAAATATTGGTGCATTGTCACACAATCAAGCATCAAGCATGTCTGAAGAAGGGTCCCAACCCTGAACCTGATGTACCCATTCCCGCCACAGATCCTCCATAGGACAGCATGATAGTACAGTGGTAGAGTTGCTGCCTTACAGCGCTTGCAGTGCCAAAGACTCGGGTTCGATCCCGACTACGGGTGCTGTCTGTATGGAGTTTGTACGTTCTCCCAGTGATCTTGTGGGTTTTCTCCGAAATCTTTGGTTTCCTCCCACACTCCAAAGACGTACAGGTTTGTAGGTTAATTGGCTTGGTGTATGTGTAAATTGTCCCTAGTGTGTGCAGGATAGTGTTAATGTGCAGGTATCGCTGGTCGGTGCGGGCTCGGTGGGCCGAACCGCCTGTTTCCGTGCTGTATATCTAAACTAAATTAAGATGCTGCCTGACGCATTGTGTTACTCTTGTACTTTGTGTTTTGCTCAAAATTCCAGCATCTGCAGATGCCTCTGTTAAATTATTGTTTGGAGGTAAACTACTATTACTATTTTTGGTTTCCATTTACCCTTTACCCCCACAATTTATATAGTTGAACTTTTTGTGCAAGTTTTCTGCCTTCTAGGATATTTTCAAAACATAAGCGGAAATAAACCCAAGTTGACTCTTGATCAGAGCCATTCTGCACTGACTCTTCGGTCAACTTGATTAAAGAAACTAGTGCCTAATGCAATTTTTTTCACTACCCAGTAGTGCAGCTACAAAAGTAATATTACTCAACATGAGTCGTGGCACAGTAGCACAGAAAATATCCAGATTCAGACCATGTTAGATACAAAGAATTTCAAGATACAAAGAATTTATTAGCCAAGTATGTAGGTTATAAGCATAATCTCCCTATAGGGCCAGGAAATGAACTACAGTGTCATTTAAATGTAACAATGTATTCAAATGAAGCCATAGGGGAAACCCATCCACTTAGGATACTTCTTTCATTCATCTGCGATAAGCCTTTGGTAAGATCCATGGGGTGTGAAATTGTTAAAGGACTAGAATTTAGTTTTTTTGTGATTTGGTATTTTAATGTGCTGTTTTTCAATGAAACATGTTGCCCTTTTAAAAAAAAATGTTTTTATTTCTTCTAATTGTATGATGGGTCAGTGTCCTCTATCATTAATGCACCTGCCTAGGAGCTGTCAGTGTCAATTATCTCCTTTTACTTCTCGGAGCTTCGCAGTTGAACACATTGTACTAGTTGGCATATTAAGATTAATTATTAAGGTTGAGACATCACTATTTCAAAGTTGTACTCATAAAGTTGAACAAAGGCTTGGCAAGATGGCAAGATTCAGGCAACTGATTCATCTTACCAGAACCAGAGAGCAGTGCTGAACTACTAGACAATAGGTGCAGGATTAGGCCATTTGGCCCTTCGAGCCAGCACCGCCATTCAATGTGATCATGGCGTATCATCCCCAATCAGTACCCAGTTCCTGCCTTCTCTCCAAATCCCCTGTCTCCACTATCTTTAAGAGCCCTATCTAGCTCTCTCTTGAAAGTATCCAGAGAGCCGGCCTCTACCGCCCTCTGAGGCAGAGAACTACTGTCTACCTCTTTGGTGACCCTCGGACTACCCTTGATCAGATTTTGCTGGATTTGCCTTGCACTAAATGATATTTCCTTATCATGTATGAATACACTGTAAATAACTTGATTGTAATCATGTATTATCTTTCAAATGACTGGATAGCATGCAACATAAGCTTTTGACTCTACCTCGGTACATGTGACAATAAATTAAACTGATGGTTCTGCCTACGATTGCCACAAGTGGTGCCTGCAAAGCCTTCCGGAGAGTAAGGCGATGGGATTACCTAAGTCAGTAAAGCCTGCATCATCAGATGTAGGAAGAACGGCAGCTAACCTGCACCAGAAGACAATTTCTCAACTGTATTTCCATCACTACTATGGTCAGAAATGATTAATAGGTTTCCAAAACCTGGAATGTAAATATTTGATGCACAGACGCCAGTTTGCTAGCACTTTCAACTTTCCTTGAATATCAAAAGAAACATGACATAGTTGCAATAAAAATATTAAAATGCTGGAGATATTCAGCAGGACAGGCAGTGTCCGTAGTGAGAAAAACAAAGATGTTTCAGGTCGACGACATTTTATGGCGACATTTCGGCTATTTTTTCTATATGTAAAGAAACTGCTTTTTTGCTGCATATCTTGAAACCATAGGTGGCAACCATGCAGCACATTCGGGAAGTTCTTCAGTGGATATGCCTTTTGCAGTTAGCTAGTGTTTCAGAAATGTATTATGAGAGCGTTGGAGAAGTTAAGTGCCTCAGGCCTTTGATTTTTATGTGCGGGCTGAGAATCAGAATGCCTCAGATGCAATAGAAAAGCTGTCCAGACTAATGCACAATAAGGTGTCAGGCAATGGTTTAAATATCTTACACCACATACTTGGGAACTGTAACTGGTTAACAGGATGATTAGGGGGTCATTTACGTATCCGCATTGAATGTGCACAGTGAACAATATCAACTATTCTTTTTGATCAGCAACTTCTTTTTGGGGGAAAGGTCTCCAAAATGTTAAACACAACTCTTCGTCCTCAATGCTGCACCTCCTTCAATTTGTCATGTTTAGGCACTAAAGAGCTTCATCATTTGGCCTCAACAAATCCCATTTTATTTATTTAATCTTCCCTTATTTTGCCAGCTATTTCTAATATCTGGTAGATCATTTAAAATAACTCAAAAGGCTTGCCGTCTTTGAAGTGGCTAAAACAATGCCTCCGTGACTTTAAGTCATTGTATCAGAAGCAGTATTTTAAATGATCCCTTATTTTACTCCATCCACCTTTGCTACATGATGGTGGGACAGGAGTTTGCATGAATAAGTAATTTGCAGGCAATTTCACTAAACCCCTTGGGTAACTTTAAATTTCAATGACGCAGAATGCAAACAGTGGTAGAACAAACACACCTCAAACAATATTACTTTTAATTAAAGTCAGTGGGCCAAATCGTTCAGCTGATCCATGCAAGCAAGTCCCAGACATGCACGGATCTGATTTAGGTTTGGGACTCACTGTGTGACAGATGCCAACACATCTGCCACTTCTCTCCATCCCCAGCTTCTATGCACTGATCCAGGTGGTCTCCAGTCCTACTGGATTCTTCCAGTATTGTGCTGGCAACCAGCCCTTCAACCCTGGGCCTGATTTAGGCCGGAAAGCCTATTCATTTCAATTGAACATTCCTGACCCGGAGAATGAGGAAGGTATATTTTAATTAATTTACTTTAGTTTAATTTTCTTTTGCTTTGAGGATATTTTTAAATGCTTTTTTGTTAATTAAATATCTTAAAATAATTTATATATTTTAATTATGTGCATCCGTTTTAATTAGTTTTTAAATGTTTCCCAATATCAGAGACATTCACACCTGCAATTGATAAATATCCCAGCTTTGACGGGAAGTTTGGGCTCCAAGCCCACACTCTCGCCTCCTCTCAATGGCTGTCAGGACCTCCCAGGGTGATGCCAAAAACAAGTTGAGGGCTATTTTCTCTGAAGGCATGAAATATCTTGCTGACTAGCTCCCATTGTGGAGGGCGAATAATGAAAGACCCAGATACAGTGAATGTGCAGAATGTATTTCCTGTAGTTGGAGTCTAGGGCCAAAGTGCACAGCTTCAGAATAAAAGGACATATCTCTAGGATGGAGATAAGGAAGAATTTCTTTAGCCAGAGCGTGGTGAATCTGTGGAATTCATTGCCAAGGACAGCAGTGGAGGCATTGGGTACTTTTAAAGCAGAGATTGTAAGGTTCTTGATTAGGAAGGGCATCGAAAGTTATGGCGAGAAGGCAGAAGAATGGGGTTGAGGGGGAAAAAATAGATCAGACATGATTGAATGGTGGAGAATACAAAATGGGTGCAAATTGCCTAATTCTGCTCCTGTGTCATGGTCTTAAATGTCAGTGGGATCAGCTCTTCAACTCTGCACCAGGTAAGCTTGTGTGGAGAGTTGAATCCAGACACCAAGCCAAGTTCAATACAGTCCAACCCAATGGAAAGGGAACTGAATAGATTATGTTACAGGTTATTAATCTATGTCCAAGCTCTACACGCATAGCAACATTGAAATTTAGCTCTACTGACTATGGCTTAACTTGAGGGTTACACAAAAAGCTGGAGAAACTCAGCGGGTGCAGCAGCATCTAAGGAGTGAAGGAGATAGGCGACGTTTCGGGTCGAGACCCTTCTTCAGACTGGTCAGGGATCAGGGAAACGAGAGATATAAACAGTGATATGGAGAGATAAAGCAAGAACAATGAGTGAAAGATATGCAAAAAAGTATTGGTGATAAGGAAAGCAGGCCATTGTAAGCTGTTTCTGGTGTGAAAATGAGAAGCTAGTGCGACTTGGGGGGGGGGGGGGGGGAGATGGAGAAGGAATGTCAGGGCCCGAGGGCTGAGGGAGAGGTGGGGGGGTGGGGGGAAAGGAGCAGTCTGGGTTAACAGAATTGAGAAAATTCAATGTTTAAGCCCAGAGGATGCAGACTCCCCAAGCGGAATATGAGATGTTGTTCCTCAAACTTGCGGTGTTGTTCACTCTGGCCATGGAGGAGGCCCAGGACCGAGAGGTCGGATACGGAGTGGGAGGGGGAGTTGAAGTGCTGAGCCACCGGGAGGTCGGGTTGGTTATTGCGGACCGAGCGGAGGTGTTCGGCGAAACGATCGCCTAGCCTCCGCTTGGTCTCACCGATGTAGATTAGCTGGCATCTGGAGCAACGGATGCAGTAGACGAGGTTGGAGGAGGTGCAGGTGAACCTCTGTCGGACTTGGAATGACTGCTTGGGTCCCTGAAAGGAGTGGATGGGGGAGGTGAAGGAACAAGTGTAGCATCTCTTGCGGTTGCAAGGGAAAGTGCCCGGGGAAGGAGTGGAGCAGGAGGGAAGGGAAGAATTGACGAGGGAGTTGCGGAGGGAGCGGTCTTTGCGGAAGGCAGATAGGGGGGGAGATGGGAAGATGTGGCGAGTGGAGGGGTCACATTGGAGGTGGCGAAACTGGCGGAGGACTATCTGTTGTATGCGCTGGCTGGTGGGGTGAAAGGTGAGGACCAGGGGGACTCGGCCCTTGTTGTGAGTGGGGGAATGGGGAGAGAGGGCAGTGTTGCGGGGTATGGAGGAGACCCTGGTGCGAGCCTCATCGATAGTGGGGGAGGGGAAACCCCGTTCTCTGAAGAACGAGGACATTTGCGATGACCTGGTGTGGAACACGTCATCCTGGGCTTAACTTGATCCTAGTGGGTGCTCTGTCCTGTGATCTGACAGCTTTGCTTTCCCTGTTCCACCTTCTCAATATGGGCATACATCTTTTGGGAGGGATAATGATAGTGTAAAATGTGTGACAGTGAACTGCCAACCCACTGTACAATTTCATTTGAATGAGTTTTCCTGGTTCATGTATTCTATTGGTGTATGTCATGGATTCGTATTCCCATTTAATTACAGAAGGGACTGGCTATATGCAAAGCTTCACTGCTGGGTTCTTGGTAGGGCAAAAGCTATTCTCATAGATTTTATAACCTAATGTGAAATAATGCTCCAAAATAGGTTTTTAACCCATCCATCTCTCGGTTTATCTGTAACTTATGCCAGTAAGAACAATCATCTAGATAAACTATATTAATCTGTCTTCATCGTCACAACATCTACCATCAGCACACAATGAAGTACACAAAAAAAATTAATAAATATTATTCCACCTGAATAGTAACATATTTTGAAGAAATGTAATAAATACATCCCAGGATTGAAACGCAGCTTAAAAATTGCATTTGATGTGACTTCATATGATCATTTCAATGGCTTGACATTTGCAAATAACTCCAATAGTGATCAGTGTGGGGAAAATCCATGGAGATTTCCCACTGCAAGATGCAAAATTAAGGTCTATATTAAAGGCAAAATTATAAATGTAGTCAAAATCGAAAGCTGTACTTCATCTATTTTTATATATGAACTTTTCCTCTTCCCAATATTTTCAGGTTTCTTCCTTTGCGGCTGCAGAGTAAAGATTTCATAATGGTAGTGACAGTCTTCCATTAAAAGCATGGTGACTGTGAGTTCTGTGGTATTCACTCTCTACCCAGGAAGAAGAATGTCAGTAATGTTCTCCAGAGATGCTGCCTGACCTGTCGAGTTACTCCAACACTCTGTCTTTTTTTTAATGTCAGTAATTACTGGCACCGCTTATACACATGGGAGATCACAACTCACAGACTGAGGGGGACGAGATGGTGATCTCCCAGTTGAGCCTGCTGCTGTGAGAAAGGTGGCGGCCTGTTTTGTTCAGGACAGAACTGCAGATGCTGGTTTAAACCCGAAGATAGACACAAAAAGCTGGAGTAACTCAGCAGGACAGGCAGCATCTCTGGAGAGAAGGAATGGGTGACGTTTTGCATTGAGACCCTTCTTCAGACTCAATTTTCAGAAATAATTTGAAGAAGGGTCTGGACCCGAAACATCACCCATTCCTTCTCTCCAGATAGGCTGCCTGTCGCGCTGAGTTACTACAGCTTTTTGTGCCTATCTCCGGCCTGTTTTGTTCTCTGGACAAGGATACTGCCTCTGCTCCTTATCCCACAACAGTAATAGCTGGAGACAAAAATTAGAATTGTATGTTGCTGTTGAGTGGATCGCTTGATGCCATTCAAAAATCATTCAGTTCAACGCATCGATACTGCAAAAAGAAAAGGATTTGGGCAAGCAAGTGTTTATACAAACAAGCTAATGGACAGAAGTTCCCAGGAGAAGTGTTTACTGTGCTCATGTGCATTTTAACTGCAGCACATATAGCAGTGTAACAACAAAGTATTCTATTGGAGGGTCCCTTGCTGTGAAAAATCACATGATGTGAAACTACTTTGAAACTATGTGATAGCCACATGGATCATTTCTCCACTACATCCAATTTGCTGTATGCCTTAAAATGAAATCAATCTACTTGAGCCTTTAGTATGCGAATTAAAATATTGCATTGGCGGAGAATTTTGCAGGTAACTTGAACTGCGACAGAATCCCAGATAAGGTTGGAAATATTCTTGCAACAGGCTGAGACTGTGTGTTTGATCTACATTTGTAAAACCATTTCAAATTTGTGGTAAGGCCAGTGATCAATATTCTAATCCTAGTTACCGTGATCAATTGTAGTAATAGACTTGACAAACAAAGTCAAGAAGTTCCTGTTTTTTAGACATTCTTGAAAGCCTATAACCACTTGTTCGAAAAGGGATGGTGAGCTATCACTTTGATGAGTGCATGCT
The DNA here is from genome assembly GCA_963514005.1 of Raja brachyura. The sequence goes on along the minus strand of OY740781.1, from coordinate 45,911,679 downwards.
CAGAACATGATTTTTGAAAAGGTGGAATATAAAAAAACATAAACCTGTTTTATTTCCTGTGGAATAGGGCTTGGTTGGTGCAGCGTCGGAAAACATAATCAAGTTGAAATCTGAAGAAGGTTCCCGACCCAAAATGGCACCTATCCATTCTCTTCATAGATTCTGCCTGACCCGCTGAGTTGTTCCAGCACTTTGTGCTTTGCTCAATATTCCAGCATCTGCAGTTGTCTCCATTGAAACAAAGATTATTAGTTGCTGCTTCCAATTATGCACTTATGTTATTCTTCTTAACTTAGGATAGGTCATGATAAAATGGTCTCTCTTATATGTGACATGTGTTTTCAGGTTATCTATTATTTTTATTGTTTGATTGTCTATCACTTTTTTCTCTTCTGTTCTGGTTCCATCATCCTAGTATTTATATTTCCAGTTTATTTTAACCTTGATCTGTTTCCGCTTCAGTTTCATCACCTATGTGGGAACATGTGATTGATATAAAACAGTGTCCTTGTGCTCAATGTATGGTCGTTGTTGCCCCCATTCAATACCCTCCCCTATTCATTTGCTTCCTTTCTCCATCACAGCCCCTCAACATTCATACCAGTGATTCAACCACTTATATAATTCTCCATCGTTATATAATTCTTGCCTTTTAAAGTACGAACTGAAACTTTGTATCTTTTCTTCCCTCATTTCCAATGTCGTTCACCTTGGACTTAATTCTCCATTGATCCTCTGCACTCCCATTCATTTGCTTCTTTTGACTCTAGTCTCCATTCACTCGCATAAGATTTACACGCTTTTATCTTGGTGGACATTTAGTTTTTGAAATATTTTTTGCGAAAAAGCTGTTCAGCAAAAGGTATGTGAAAAATTATCCCCTGTGTACAGCTCAATGGGCTCAGTAAATCCGAACATTAGGCGCAATGATAACACTCAGTGCAATCTCATTTCAGCCAACTTACATCATGCTGGAAAAAATACAGGGATTGGTTTACAAAGTAATTATTTTGTTATAAAAGATTAGGTAACGTTGGATGAGAGAAATACAACTCTCAAGAAATGTGGAGGAAGGAGCTGCAGATGCTGGTTTAAACCGAAGATAGACACAAAAAGCTGGAGTAACTCAGCGGGACAGGCAGCTGCTCAAGAAATGCTGCAATGCTGTACCATATGTGGTGTGCTGGAAAGAGAGGGTCAATCAAACCAGAGAATGCATTGACTTGAAAAGCATAAAGTGAGAGTAGTCGAAGATAGACGCAAAATGCTTGTGTAACTCAGCAGGACAGGCAGCCTATCTGGAGAGAAGGAATGGGTGACGGTTCAGGTCAAGACCTTTCTTCACCCGAAATGCCACCAATCCTTCTCTACAGAGATACTGCCTGTCCCGCTGAGTTACTCCAGCATTTTGGGTCTATCTTAGGTTTAAAGCAGCATCAGCAGTTCCTTCCTACACAAGTGAGAGGAGTCATTGATTCATGGGGAGATACAGCACGGAAATGGCCCATCATTTAATGAGTCCACACTGACCATTAACCACTGACCATTAACATATAAACGGTACATAGACTGCATGCAAGGTTAGCAATAACCTCAAAGTGGGAAGTAGAAACATTTTTGAAAGATCAGGAATTTGAAGACAATGGGAAACTGACAGAGAGGACGTGAGATAAAGTGGCCTATTCCTGCTCTTATGTTATTGTTAATCTGGATCAATGGAGCTGTAATGCGGCAGAACTAACTGCTGTGTTGCCGGAACGTGGTGAGTAAAACAAGAGTACTGATTTCTTTTTGAGACTTACAATGTCTAAGGAGTTATAAATTGAAAACTAAGAATTCTGTAAAGTAATGATTATATGAAGTGTGACAAGAAAGCAATAGTCAGTCAGGATCAAGTATGAAAGCGGGGTTTGTTTTATGCATAGCCTTTATCAGACTTTGCAGAAATCAACAGCCCAACGGGAATTACATTAACTTTTGACATTAGTGAATAATTGTTTAGTGGGACAACTTATTTTCTTGAATTGTTCTTTGATAAAATTTAGTATAGAACATTGTACATGTTATATATATATATATATTCTCCTTGTCAGGCTTCTGAATGGTCTTTAATATGCCTAATTTTTTTGTATTGTGTCAGAGATCATTGAGCTGTATACAGAACTATATTCTGCATTCTGTATCTTTCTCTTTCCCTCTCTCTTTGCTCTACCTATTGTACAAGTTCGGCTTGATTGTATTTATGTATTATATTGTTGGATTTGATTGGATAGTATGCAATACAAAGCTATTCGCTGTATCTCGCTACATGTGACAATAATAAACTTAAACCTAAATCCTATATCAATTTTATTGCATGGAGGGATTTTGTGAAAAAAACATCCCTCTGGGATATGGACTGTGCCCATTTTTCCATCTTCAGTTCATATTGTAGCAATGTGAATTTTTTCACGATGTCTTCATTTTTTTCATAAAAAGTGTCATTATTTTCTGAATGTTCAGTTCATTTTACAACTCTGTGCTTCGGTTTCCAAAATTGTGAACTGAATAAAATTGCGATTTACGAAGAAAAATAATCATAGACATTTCTGTTATGATGTTTATTGTCACATGTTTTTGATGTGGTTCCTGAAAAGGTCAATTTTAATGCTATCACTGATTTCATTGCCGTCACTGCACTCACTGAAGTCATTTCTTTAATACGTTTCAACATGCCCTGCTTTTAATTAGTCTTAATTAATTATGCTGAACGAGAGGTCACCACATAGGGGGCTATTATTATTTTTGCCTTTCTTTTATCCAACCAAACAAAAATGCATATTTTAGAATTTAGATGTTGCTCTCCATGATTCACAGAGGAAATTTAAAGCCACAATGTTTATGCTGGACATGAGACCGAGATAAACTAATATCATCTGCCTGTGCAGGATCCATAATCCCCCCCCCCTCCCCATTCCCTGCATATTCGTATGCCGAACTAATTACATTTTTTTTTGCAAAGTACAACCTTTCATCTTTAATATCAATGCAGCAAATGGTTGTGTGTGTCACGTTTTTATCAAGTTTATTCAAGTTTCTGTTCCCAAGGTTAAAGATGGGAACACTGTAATTTTGACACCTTGTTTGAGCCCAACATCAACAGTTTGCACTTAACTTAAACCAGTGTTCAGTCTGAACTGATGTTTCATGCATGATATCAATCATTTAGAAAACATACAAATTTCCTTTGTCAGTAGTGACATCAAGTACTTTAGTTTAGAGATATAGCACAGAAACAGGCCCCTTCCGCCCACCGAGTCCGGACCAAACAGTGATCTCCGCAGGCTAACACCTTCCAACACACACTATGGACAATTTAGACTTATGCCATGCCTATTAACCTTCAAACCTGTACGTCTTTGGAGTGTGGCAGGAAACCGAAGATTTCGGACAAAATCCACGCGGTAACGGTAAGAACACACAAACTCCATACAGACAGCACCCATAGTCAGGATCGAACCTGGATATCCAGGGCTGCAAGTGCTGTAAGCAACGACTTTACCGCTGTGCCACCGTGCCGCCCAGGAGCAGTATGGATAAGTACAATTGGAAAACTTTAACTGCAGCTGGAAATGTCAAGGAAATATTATGGATGTATTATATTTTGTCCAAATATAACCTTTTATTTGGGATGTGGCATTTGGAATTGGACTTTGGTTCCTTGCTTTGGCCCTGGTCCTAGGAAACTGAGGTTGCTAGTACATCTGTACTATTGAATTGCCTGCGAAAATACAGAAGAGGCAGAATCAAAATGCATGTCATACAGCTCATCATTTAGGCTATTTGCACATAACAGAGGTTTGTTTTCTTATTTTGACAAACAGGCATAAAATCAAAAGGCAGACTGGCCTTGTGAAACATTTGTGGAGCCCTTTTGATCCTCTCTGGTTCAAATGGGAAGATTAGGTCTGAGACATTAATGTATGCCAAGGGCCACATTATCATATAATTTGCATCTGGGCGGGCACTGCTGTATTTTTCAGTATGAATGAATGAATACCAAATAATGGTCTTTCCACAACAAATACTTGTTGCAAAACCCAGTAAACATGGGAATGGTGCCAATGGTAAAAAATATATATTAAACACTGCCAAATAGCACAAGAGTGTTGTGGAATATTTTTGCTTGGAGGCCATTAAGCTACTAAAAATGCATTCTTATTGGTGTTGCTGTTAAATTGACACTACATCCTGTCAATAAGCATGACATTTTACCTTCAATATTAAGTATTGATTTTTTTTTTCAGTTGTCATTTGTTTCAGTTCAAGTGATTAAAAAGTAAAACTCTGTTCTAACCATTGGGATTCATGAATGAGAGGCCTTCCCATGTGGTGTTAAGCTTTCCAGTAGATTGTGTGTCAGGCTTGGACCTCAGTGTATTCTTGGTTGGTAGATCTGAATGGGTGGTGGAAAGAGGACAATAATTGGTTTAAATATCCTTCTACATGAGGAGGGCAAAAAACCCCAACTATTTTCCAAACCATACATCTACCAGTAATTAATTGTGTAGACTATTGTGGTTATTGGAGATTAGGACTTCCTCACACCTAAACCCAATAATGTATATTCGCAGAAAAGTACAGAAAGGAATGGCATTCCTATTATGACTTGGAAAGGTAATTTTCATGGAATAAATACTTTAATTGAGCCCTACACTTGAGAAATGTACATATGTGTCCATGAGCCTGGAGTCCGTTATAGATATATTATCTATGTGGGAATTATTTCATTTACTCTCTATCTTCTGTATATCATGGAACACATTTGTATCTTGCAAGCCAAAGTAGGAGCTTTTGATTATTGTCTTTATCTTAAGAATGTCATGAATCTTATTCTGAAGTATTTGTTTTGGAATAATACCATTGGACTTCAGACGGCACACGCAAGAATAGAATGACCTTGGCTGGGGTTTTCATATAATGGAGAGCACGACTTGTTGCTCTGGGCTGTGGAAGGTCATGTGAAATAGCCTGTAAAAGAGGGCTTAAGGGACAAAGAGCAAAAGCTGATTCCATAGAATTTTGCAACTAACAATTAACCAAGTGTAATATAGTGAAATTTGTTCAAAAATTACAGATAGCTAGACTTGTAGCAGAGTAAACACTATTAGTTTCATGAAACACAACAAATTATCTTTTTATCAAGGAAATGATAACATTAGAGAAATATCTTTTGATCCATGAATAAAAAATTTCATCCTCTAATCTAATGTCATGGTTTGCTTGAAGCATTAACTGCTTCCTTTCTTCAACTGCTCTGAGGTTTTAGAAAATCCCAATATTCTTTCAAGTTTTACTTGTATTCTCATTATAGATCTCTCCTCTTTCTATCAGTCATCCACCTCCCACTGCCACGTCCCTATCACCCCGCCAAGTCCACTCACGGGTTGCTGTGCTGATGCTTTTATACATTAACGGGTCTCACATAAAACATTCAATATATGTTTTGATTAAAAAGGTGAAGGGCAGCAGGCAATTGGCAGGTCCCAAAAAGTAGAACAAATAAAGGGTCATAAGAATCCTATTGCAAAAGTCCAGTTCAAATATATAATCTTGAATTTTAAATTTCTTGGGAATATGTTAATTTTTAACTAAATCATTCAAAATTTGTTTTTCCAAAGTTCACAATCTTTGAAATATGTGCACATCTATAATACATTTAAATCTCTGCTCATGCTCCAGGTTTCTGCTCACTTTATATTATTTCGCTTTGCTAGCTCTCTAGACCTCAAGTACTGATACCTCTTGTTACTTACATGGAAGCGTTTTTTATCAAAGGTTGTGGATAAATAAGGAGCTGCAGATGCTAGTTTACAAAAAACGACACAAAGTGCTGGAGTAACTCAGCAGATCTGAAGTACAGATCTGGAGAACATCGATAGGTGCTGTTTCTGGTTGGGATACTTCTTCAAATTAATGAAGTCTGAAAAAAAGGTCCTGACCTGAAACGTCACCTACCCATGTTCTTCATAGATGATGCCTGACCTGCTTAGTTACTCCAGCACTTTGTGACTTTTTTATTCAAAGTTTTGATAGACTTAAAATTAAGAAGCAAATGAAAGCAAACCCAGTTGAATTGAAGATGGCAATTCAATATTATTTTGGGGGCATGTGGGGGTTACTGTTGAGTGATTGACTAATATGACTCATACCATTTTTCCTCTGGCCCTTGTCTCTAAAAACACATTGATTCCAACTCGGCCCAAACGGGATTCAATAAAACTGTTCTTTTAGAGAGTGGAAATAGTTTGATAATTAAAAAAACAGAAAATGGCACTCAACAGGCTAGGCAGTATCTGGCGAAAAAGAGACAGGGTTAATGGTTGATAATAGGTCTTCACCTTGAAATGTTAATGCAGTTTCTCTTTCCACAGATGCTGCCTGATTTATAGAGCTGTACAATATAATGAGGGGAATAGATAGGGTGAATGATAGGGAAATCAAGAACCAGAGGACGTATGTTTAAGGTGGGAGGGGCAAGATTTAGTAGGTCAATTCAGTTTAGTTTATTGTCAGGTACAGTGAAAAGTTTTTGTTGCATGCTATCCTATCAGCAGAAAGACAATACATGATTACAATTGAGCCATTTACAGTGTATAGATACATGATAAGAGAACAGTGTTTAGTGCAACCTAATGCCAACAAAGTCTGATCAAGGGTAGTCCGAGAGTCACCAATGAGATAGACAGTAATTCAGCACTGGTCTCTAGATGTGGTAGGAACCGGATTAAAATTTTAAGAAGCAACTTTTTCACTTGGAGGATGGTGGGTATATGGAATGAGCTGTCAAAAGAGGTAGTTGAGGCAGGCAATATAAAAGCATTTAAAAGACACTTGCACAGGTACATGGAGAGGAAATGTTTAGAGGGATATGGGCTAAATGCAGGCAAATTAAACTTGTTTAGCTGGGGCATCTTGGTCAGCATGGTTGAGTTGGGTTGAAGGGCCTCTTACCATGCTGTATGACTATGATTTTATGACGCTGAATAATTTCCATACTTTCTGTTTTAAATTCAGAATTCCAGCATCTGTGCTTTTTGGAGTTTAGCAGATGGAATATAAAATATTGTGAAGACTAACAATAACTAAATACATTAATAGCGATCCCGTGTAGAGCCCCTTTATAAGAAACACTAGGATACATACATATAGAAAAAGTAGCAAATAAAATATTCATATTATAATTGGACTTATTTCTTGTGGCTTTGATTTAAACAAGCACATATTAGGTTTAGAGGTGGTATTAGAACAGAGAAGCTCTAAGACTCTAATCTAGAATGTAATGTTATACTTCAATGCACTCTGCTTCCCCGGTACGCTGTTAATAATAACATTCATCTAAAGGGTATACTTCAAAAGTTTTGGAGAATTTGCATAATAAGAGCACCTTATTCTTCTCCGTGCAAAATTTAAAAAAAAACACCTCTTACATTGAAAAACCACCAAGGCCACACATTCTTATTTTAAACAAGGACATGAATACAAAACCCACAAAACTAGAGGGTGGCCTTTTGGTCAAAGGTTATGCTATTTGTCATTAATTATGGTCCATGTCTATTACCAGAGAAAGTGACTTTTATTTCAAGTTGCTTTCTTTCAGCAATGTACTGCAAATTTGCAATCACTTGCATTCTCAGATCTAAAATGCATGGACACAAATTAAAATTCCACGATTACTGTACAGACAAGATAGTCATATTTCCTCTCCCTGATTCTAATCATAAAACATGAACATGTTTATATTTAAGTAGAAACAGGGAAATGCAGATGCTGGTTTACACAAAATGACAAAGTGCTGGAGTAACTCAGCGGGTCAGGCAGCATCTCTGGAGAACATGGATAGGTCACGTTTTAGGTCGGGACCCTTCATCAGTCTTTCTTTAATTTGGACTCCTCCCCCCAGCTGCAGTCTTTCCTGTCACCATTGAGACTGGGAGGTAGAGCGGTGCTGTTACAAACACAGAAAATCTTTCAATTACATCCTCTCAATTTCATAGACTCGCAAGGAATTCACAGTTCTGGGCTGCCCATTTGGACAATTTGAACTTTGTCAATAATTATAATTAAGAGTATGCATCCCAAAGATGGGCGCGTATGCATTGCTTGCTGCACTTTACTGTCAGACAGTACTTCAACCAAGGCTATAGTGCCGCTGACAGTTCAGGCAGAAACAAATGGTGAAGGGTTTGATTCTAAGCACCGCACCCTATGGGCTTGATAATCTAATGCTCTCCTGCTTGGAAATGAGGGACAGTGCAAGCAACCTCAAGTAACAGGTGGCATTACCCATGTTCACAGAAGATGGAGTATGTCATTACTGACAAGTCACAATTCGTTTCTCTGACACAGCAGTTCATATTCACTGCACCTGAAATTGTGTGTTTACATGAAACAGAATCCATTATTTGTATCCGTCCTTTTCAGTTCTTTCTTGGTTTCCTTCATTTCAGCTCCATCTCCAGCACAGCTGTGCAAACTTAACTCTTTGAAGGGCAGAACAACACTTCCTAAAAACTACCTTTAAAAAAAATTAAAGAGCTATGTGAAAAGCTGCCCTGCTGGGAAACTCCATACAACTCTTTAAGTGTTACTTGGTACTGTTCCTCATTAAAAATTTACTCAGCATTTTCTACACATGCATGTGGCTAAAAATATTTTGAAAGCTGCAAAGCACATCCTGTTCTCCAGGGGTTTATTTGCATATAGTATATAAAGGAGTGTCAGAAATCTAGACAACGGAGAATTACTATTTAAGGAATACCCTTTCTTCTTTTTTGGGTGACCTTATTATCACATTGAAGTAGTGCCGTAATGTTTCAAAATATCCCCCTTTCCTGTCAGCTGCTGAGAAGCCACACAGCAAAATGCAAAAGCCACCTATGCATTGAAGAGCAAAAAAATAGCAGCAGTGATGGCAGTTACAATTCTGCAGAAAATTGAAAGCTAATTGCTCTGATGGGTGTCCTTTCTAAAAATGCAATGACCCAGATATTTGTTTTTCCTCTCTATGTTTGATTGATGGTCGAAGTCCATCGTCAGATTTTGTCTGAAAAGGTCCTGTTGTGAGGAGTCCAGGAGCAAGGATCCCTTGCTGCACCTTTAAAGGACCTCATCTGTTGTTTAGCTTTAGGTTTAGGTTTATTTTTTCACGTGTACCAAGTGAAAAGCTTTGTTTTGCATACAATCCCTTTACAATACGATACGATAGAACTTCATTCATCCTATGAGGGAAATTGATCTGCCAACAGTGATAAAATACAAGAAACATGAGATTAAAGTGACGAGTGAAAAGAATTGGGTGGGGGGGGGGGGGGGGAGGGGAGTCAGTCTACCCCATGACAGAAGGGGGAGGAGTTGTAAAGTTTGATAGCCAGAGGGAAGAAGGATCTCCTGCGGCGTTCTGTGCTGCATCTTGGTGGAACCAGTTTATTGCTGAAGGTACTCCTCAGGTTAACCAGTGTGTCATAGAGAGGTGAGCTGCATTGACTAGGATGCTCTGCAGTTTGAGGAGCATCCTTCCCTCCAAGACCACCTCCCATGAATCCAACTCCTCCCCCGGGATGCAGTCAGCCTTCCACATTAAATCCGATAATACTGTACGTAAATACAATCAAGCCAAACTCAAGTATAATGGGTAGTGCAAAGTGAAAGATACAAAGCGCAGAATACCGTTCTCACTGCCTGGTCCACCTGCACATCATCCTCTTCCACATTTGCTTCCACCTATTCTTTCCACCCCCTGCCTCACCCTTCTCTCACACCTCATTGTACTGGCTATCTCTCCTCAACACAGTTTACAACATCTGCAGCCTCTTGAGTCTCTGCCAGCGGGTGTTCCATATGGATGGACACCAGTCAAATAACATAGAACTGAGCAAACATCAGGCCAATCTTGTGGTTCGATCATCAAATAGTTTTAAAATTCATGGGTTATGATGTGGAAAATGAGGGAGAGAAAGAAAGTGAAGGAGAAAAGCTGTGTAAAGTAGCCTTCTTCTCACATTGCTGCTCAATTGTTACAGGTTTCTATAACAAAAGCAAACCATTGCAAGTTCAGGATTTTTACATTCACAAAGTAAACTCTCTAATTAAAATAAATGTTAGCACTCCTGTGATAATTTTACATCATACCATAGCCAACAGCTGCTGTGTTAAAGTTCTGTTGTTAAAAAAATATCTGTAAGGAGAATTTGTACATCCTTTTGCTGACCGACAAATGATTTCTCTTGTTGATTTCACAAACACACAAAAAAAGTAATGTTTTTTATGACATGCTAATGCTAATATTCATGCATTCACTGTTTCAATTAGATTATTCAAATACTTTTTTACTTCTTTCTTCATTATATGAATCATCTGTAGTTAGAAAGTCCCATCAATATATTTACATTGTCCCACTGATATTTTATTTAATCACATATGTGTTCCATATTTTTACTGTTTATTGTGTGACTTTGGTTTTGTTCTGTCCCTCACAAGTAATTCCAATTTTTGTACTTTTATGCAGAAATTCTGTCTGAATTAGCAGATGGTCATAATCAGTGTCAAGGCAAATGGTAATCAAGACATGTTGTCATATCCCAAATCCCAGTCATAACTCATCAGGATATTGTGAATAGCACTGTTAATATTGCCATTTGCTTTGACATGGATGCAGGCTCATTACAACCGATTACTGCATTTTTTAAATCACTGAATATCGAAGATGCAAACATATTGTGCTCCCTATGTATGTATATTATAATATATAATTATATATGATGATGGATTTATTTAACACTGATATTTATTTGACAACCAAACTAAAGCCAGAAAACACCTTCTTCCCTGCAAGATTTTGTTATGACATTCAGCTGGTCTTTGTATTTGGTGAAACTGTGAAGATTAATTTTAGAGGAAACTAATCTTGTCTGATCACAAACTTTTCAGAGAGCCAAAGCAAGAGATAAACTCATGTCTCCACCTTGATTCAGATATCTCTGTACCACAATATTCCAATACTGGAACTATTGTTCCATCATTACAAGGAAGTATGGTGTCCCCAGAGATTAGTTAGAATATCCTTCCAAGAAAACCCAATGGTCAATGGTACTTTATTTGTCACATGTACCGAGGTACAGTGAAATTCATTTTTGTGTACAGTTCAGTACAAGTATCACTATACATAAGCACACAAATAAAGCTTGGATAAACCTCAGATACAGTACACAGCCATTAGACAATTCCCTTTCCCACCATCTTTCCCAATATTAACTTGCCAAAAAGAAGTATGCTGTGTATTGTATTTCAATTGATACAAAGTTTATTGAGCGGACAGAGAAGAATATGCCAGATATTTGTACTTAGAGCAAATTCTTCACCCAGCATAAAACTGTGCATAATCATGGATCAGAAAGCTTAAAAGAAATGATAGATAATAAAATCTCGGTGACGGGCATCACTGGGGTAAGAGCCTGAAAACACGGAATGCCGTGCAGACACGATACACGTTTCACTGCTGAACTGCCTGCTCTTCTAATATCCATCTTTTTTGTTCCGTCTTTTTTTTTTATCTGTGCCAGGTGTCTGCTCGAGAATGAACTTAAATGCTTGGCAACACAAAAGAGATATCTCTGGAGTGCAGCATGCTCGCGTACAGCCCCCACCCCCAAAACTCTCATTATTGTGTGAGACCATGTGCTCCACAGCAGCCTGTTAATGAGACATGGCAGATACAGCAGGCTCACAACTCTCATTCTCTGAAAGGAAGCATTTCCTTATTAAGCTCCATCTCATTACTTTCAGCTTCAGCCATTCAATAGACAATAATGAGGAAGTGTAAGTGCTTGCTCGCTCACTCGTTCTCTCTGACTCAGATGGAACAACATGTGTAATCATCCCCGCACACATTTCTTGCACACATCTTGCATCTCCCATTGGACATTCTTGCTGTTTGATTCTAAAATGTAATTCTTCATAACAGCCCTGAATCTCAAGAGGTCAACAAAGACCAAACTGACATCAAGACTACTGCTCTGTTTTTCTCTCTCACTGTAATACAATAACTATTGCATTTACATTACATAAAATATGACAAAAAATATCTTATTGCCTAAATATGCCAATGTTTTATATTGAGCAATATTCACATATGTAAAAGTTGTCAAAAATTAGGTCTAAATATAGATCAAGTCAAAAGACTCCTGATATATATGCTGTGCTTAAAAAACGATTCAGAAATAGTGTATTCTCTTTATCTGTCATTACCGTATTGGTATAAAGTAGAGTCCAAATAAACCATCAAACTATCAGAAGTTGCAGTTTTTCCAGACCGGCTGCAACTGAGAACGGCCTCATGTAGTTTACAATATGCAAATAGCAGATGTACATATTTTTTTTTATTTGATTTACTTGCCAAGTTAAAAATTAATTTCCAAACTTTAAAACCAACCCATCAGCCAGACTCTGCTGAATGGTGAGGACATTAGATATACAAAAATTAATTTAGAAGCTCTAGTCCCATCTCAAGACTTTGTTGCAAGTCTAAAAGCCCACAGTTCCTGATCAGTTGGTTACAAAAAAAAACTTTATTTCAGTGGATTTATTTTTTTGTGTTTTAGTATTATTTAATGACTTTTTATAAAATTATACGACCCATGGTTCTGGTGGTGGCCGTTTATTAAACACATGGGCAGGAATCTACCAACAGCTACATTATCCTGATCAGTCGAAAGTACTAGTGTTAATCTTTAGCAAAAATAGACTGCTGCCAGCTTATATTTTTGGTGCACCAGGGATCCAGTAAAAGTAGATGACAGCTGAAAGTATACAAAGGGACAGTATAGGTTTTATTTTACACACATGCATGCACATGCAAAGATCGGTCTTTGGGGTCTTAATTATGTAAGGCTAATGCCCACCAATTACTGTGTAAACTAATGATATGGCTTAACAATGCAACAGTGAAGTGCCCAGTGGCCGAGTACCTCCTCCCCCTCCCCCTTCAAATGTGATTATGTTTCTGGAGATTTGAGAATAACAGACTATTACATCAGATGAGTAGTCTAAATAAGGAGGGTATTTTTTTAAGTTGGAGGGCTTCTGCCTAGCAGTGACAGCTGTTGACTTAAATACATCTCTATAATGGGAATGAAGCAGGCTACGGGAAAGCTGAAGGCTTCTGTATGATAATAAGTCTTGACAAAAGCCACACAGCCCCATGATAGTAGGTGGCTACACACTGCATGCATAACGATTCACACTCCTAGCTACCAAGTATAAATCTTTGACTCGATGCTGATTAAAAATATATGTGTATAAATACAAACGCAGTGAAAATCCAGATTGGATTAGAGGTGGCACACGGGTGGTATTAATCTAAGAACTTCAATGGCAAATTATGTTTCTCCCATTGTTAGTCTGCTGGGAATAACCCTAATACAGTTTTATTCATTATAATTTATACATATCATTCTGTACGAACTACCAGCCCTTATCATCCATCCATACGGATATGCATACTATGTATATTGATCTCACTGTGACTGGCGTCTGACTATGACACGGAATAATGGAATCATAGGCTTTAGTGGGGTTGTACGTTCTGCGCTCAAATATATGTAGAAGTTACATTTCCCTCCAATTATGGCGGGGTTGTGGGGGTGGGGAGGCTGGCGGAGTTAGGAAGAATTGGAGAAATGTTGCAATAGTCAAACGCAGCCCGTCCTTGAAAGCAACGCATGGGCCATTTTGCCTTTCAGCCCTGCACCGTCCTGGTTTGTAACACGCCAGCTTGAACTTGTCAGCTTGTTATAAAATATGTATTTCGAGTAGCAAAAGTAATCGATGAGGGAGGATATCAGTGCTGATTGCATAAATGACTTTTGAAAGCCAGCCTTAAAATGCCCATAATCACACTACAGTCTTCCTCAGTGAAGTCCAGGAAAACACCCAGGGCTGTCAACGTGAAACACTCGCATCCCCTTGAAGGAAAATAACAAGCTCATTGTTATCCACGTGGTTCGTTGTCTTAAAGGCTGCTCATCTGGGCATCACTCCTGTTTTAGAAAGACGTCAAGTATCTCCACCTATGTGCACGTTGCACTCCACGCCAGCTGCCGTTAGACTGTGTGTGACACAAGAGGACAGGTTGCGGATCTGCAACACAATCGCCAGTCCGTTGGCCACGAATAAAGCCACTTCCCTTTGCTTTTATCTCTCTTTCTTAAGACTGCATCAAGTTCAACGTGCGTCCCGCACTCTCGTATCCCCATACAATTTAAAATAAATGAATATTTCATACTACGACTAAAACTGCAGTGAACGACTTTGACTTTAAACTTTTACTGCGGAAAATCCAAACTGCAGCCCCGGGAGATGCGTCAGCACTGCACACACAGAGAGGTAAGAGTTCCGATCTATCAGCCAGGTAAGAAAACTTGAAAGCATTTCTGGAACTTACCCCAGGTAATGTCTTCTGTTCATGCAACGCACTTTGGGCCTTTAGAGCGGATTCCCTGGCACAGTACGTTAGGAAGGCACAACCTAATCATTTAATTAAAGGGAACATAACATTAAAAAAAAGCACTGTGAATATAATTTTGCCGTCACTTCTTCCATCAAAATGATCTGAGTGATGATTATTGTTCCAACAAACCCAATGTAGTCAGTGTGAGGTGCCAGGCCAGTAAATCACGTCTGACTAAATTACCTTTATATGGTTGACTTATAGTTTAAACATATGGTTTAGTTAACATATCTCGGTACATCTTTTGAAAATGTGTGCACTCTTGTCAGGTCAGTGGCTGAACAATGGATTGTAAAGGCACCATAACAAGACTGAAGACATTATAACTAATCCCAGGAACTCATTCCAGTATAGGCACAAAATGTACGCTATCGTAAATACAAATCTTATTCCAACAAAACACACACTGTCCATACTTTTGTTTACGCTTTTAAGTCCGCATTTGGAGCAATATTCCAAATTTGGATCGAAAAGTAAACTGGAGCCCAGTTGGAGAGAAATCTACTGCCCTTTGTCATTAACTACTAAGGCTGCGACAGTTATCTTTATATTAACAGAAGCCGGTGGTGTCTGCACCAGTGCCAGATGTGGGCTGGCAGTGGAAGTTAACCCGCAGGAGTTGTCACTGTTGATGCAGAACACACCCCCAGCAACTTAGAACTCCGCAGCTTCCGAATCAGGCGTACAGAGCAGACAGACTGGAGGGAAAGGAATGTACAAAGGGCAGACATGGCTTATTTGCAGTGTGCGCGTACATAATTTATTATATGAAAAAATAAAACAGCATGATTAAAAAATAAATCAAAGTCTCATATTGCAAGCAGACACGAACAAAAATTGGATGCTACACTTTTATACTGTTCTCAAATGGGGGGGGGGGGGGAAAGCAATCGCCAATCTTAATATGATCAGTAAATAATTATTATCTAAAGGCTTAAAGAACGAGTGTTTGGAATCACATCACTCATATCATTGAAATTTCAATCCATGTTATTGAAAATAGCATGCAGTCTTATCCGCGCCTGTGAATGCGGCCGTTGAGCTCATAAATATTGCATTTTAAATTACAGATAACCTAAGGCCCTTTTCATATCTTACTTTTACCCCCCTCCCCCCCCCCCCACACCCACGACACCGCCTCCCTCCAACACGCAGATTTACTGTGCACCTGCACACCCTTGTATGCTTTTCTCTCATATAGCCCGGCGGCAGCAGCTGGGTCATTTCGCCTTTTAAAATCAGGACTACAAATCCTGCAAGTTATTATTCCTATGTGTGTATGTGTGTGTGTGTGTGTGTGTGTGCGCGCGCGCTTCAGTGAGTGAGTGAGTGAGTGAGTAAGAGAGAGAACCTCGCGTTTAACCCCATTTACGAACCCCCCTCACTGAGTTGCAATCGTTACTATCACCCCCCCTCCCCAACCCCCTCCCCCACACAGCCCCAGCGACAAATCATTGCAGCTCCAAAAAAAGTTGTATTTTGACGAAACTGTTAGTGCGAACTGTTAACTCCAGCCAGCTGCCCCGTCCTTAAGTCTGTCTAACTCACCGGAGTGTTCTCTGTCATTAAATTAAATCTAAATATATATATATATAGGGAGAGACGGGGGGGGGGGGGAGAGAGATTTTTTTTTTAAACGAGAAGGGATGCTGACGGAACCAGAGTTCGCCGAGGGATCTGAAATCACAAGTTCTTTCAATCGGTGCGAAGTGAACAGTGGGGAAGAAGAGTGAATTCCAGTCTTCGGCTCTCCGCTCCTCCCGGGCTTTCTCTAAATTAGGGTCGCAAGCCACTCATTGTCTTTGCAAACGCTGTCTTTTACATGATGTTGTACTTATACAGTGGAGAGGGAGCTGGTATTTCCAGCAGCGGCTATAATGCTATCCTTCAGCACCACCCCACAAACTGGCCAGACCTTAACATTTGCATCACAACAAACAGTAGCACAAAAAGCCATTCTCAGATTGCACCGAGTTTGGAGAAGCACTAAGTTGTTCCCTGGCTATAGTGGGGACCGGGAGGGAGGGTGGGGGTGGGTGTTGGGGTTGGGGTGGGGGAGGCGGGGAGGGATGGAGGGTGGTGGGGGGTGGTGAATGTGCATACAGACCCTTGTGCATGCCGGTGAAGCGGTCCTTTAGCACCGTGAGCTCGTAGATCTTGCCAAATTCCTCAAAGAGGGGCTTGAGGTCCTTCTCCTCCAGGTTGCGGGGGATCTGGCCGATGAAAAGTTTGATGGCGTCGTGGTCCTTCATGGGGATGGTGCTGTTCTGGCTGTGGCTGAGTCCGTTCATAGGCCCGTTGACAGTGCTGATTTGGATGTTGTTGTTAAGGCTGTCTGCTGCCTGCTGCACGCCGTTCGTTAACGTGGCCATCTTTCTCCCACACTGCGTGACGTCAGGCAACTTTCCTTTACATTGACTCCGCCGTTTAAACAGGCTGGATGGGCTCAAGGTCGGCGCAGACCCGGGGTGGATGAAGCAGCCCTCCCCTCCCTCTCCCTCTCTCTCTCCCTCTCCATTCAGCGCCACCACAACCCCAGATAGTGGTAGCTTCCAACAACCCAGCCATAAAAAGCCAGCTTGCGCACGTTCGCTTTTTTTCCCCCATCCTCTCCGCTCCTTCCTTGATATAATAATAAATCCCTACCCTCTTTAGTACATGATATAAAGAAGGGAACAAAAAAAAACAGCCTATTTGACAGCAATGAATTTATTTCTGAGCAATTATTTGCAGTCGGGATTTGCTGCTGAAATGCATTCGAGATTAGGGATGTGATTTGAAAGTACACCATAATATGTGAAACATTCTGCCTATTTCCGGCTAGTTATTGTATGTGGTATTTTACTGTATTTTCTTTTTCACTTGAAGGTGGCGTGAGGAAGTCCGGACTGATTCTTAGAAAGCGTGCGATCCGGGAACAAAGGGAAACCGTCCCAGCCTTTGAAAGCTGCGAGCTGCTTTACTGGGGAGGGAGGGAGGAGGGGGGGGGGAGGGAGGGAAGTGAGTAGTTATTGGCGAGGCTGCTAAAAGGGACACATCAGTTGATGAATATAAGACATCGGAGACGATAATACTTTAAAAAAAAAAAAAAATTTCGACATGATTGCAGGTCGCTTAGGTCGACTTTATATATTTTGGGCAGAGGGCGAGGAAGAGAGATAGTGAAGTCAATTAACTTGTGTTTTTTTTAAATAACACATTGGCGCCTTCTTCCCACATCTGTGTCACAGAAAGCCGTCAGATATGTCTCTCTCCGTCGAACTACTCAAATCAAACACGTTCCGTAGTTATTTATCGGGGCTATGGTTAAGAGAGAGGGGAACGAGTGTGAGAATGAGGGTCGCTTGATTGGGGGGGGGGGGGGGGGGGCGCATAAGGGGTTAGTCCGCTTTCCACTGTTTGTATTTGTATTAGGGATGGGGAGATATATTTGTTAACGCACCTGGCACCTGCTTTTCTGAGCTTATAGGTAGAAACCAGAGATTTGAACATGAGATGCCGTCCCTGTAAGTCCAAATCTTTCTAAAACAATCATGTCCCAGAACAACCCAAAGCTATTGGCAATCATAATCATTTCTGCTATTTTATATACACATTTATTCATGAACTTTTCGGTTTTGGAGGACTAGGGAGGGGCGAGTTGAACAGACGTGTACAGCAGTTTTAAACACATATATATATATATTTGTATTATTAAAGAGGCTGTCTTTGTCGGGTCCGCTTCAGCGAATGGATGCAAAGCTTTTTGGAAAATACATGATTAAATCCAACCAAAGCAGCTTTCTGAAACCGTGACGTTCAAAGTTAAAGCTTCTGATCTGAAAGTGCGCGTTGGGGGTGTTCTAAAATACCCCATCCCAACTCTTGAAATAAGCCATGCCAGTCTAATTTTGTTTACATATATATATCGTTATTTTTCCGGGGGTTTACTTATTTATGGGCTGCAATGGACAAAAGATTGGATGTTTGGAATTTTCCACAAGGTTGTTCCTATTTAGGGAAACCACTTTTGTTTCCTTGTTCCATTGTGCCAACCCAAATTGTTGGCTAGTTCTCCAAGTCGGTGATAAATATATTAAAAATGAGGTAGCTAATTAAAGTGCAACTACAAAGCGTCAGTGGCGGATTGGGGATGAGGCTGTGGATAGTCGCTATCCAACTAGCTTTTGGCAAAGGCTAAATAACAGAATAGGGAAAAGAAACTGAGAAAAGACCGGTTTCCATGATCCTCTGGTCGCTCCGGTGCAATTGGACTGGTGCTGTCTCTATCCAAGGTGCTGAAATCAGACTCTCTGGAATGAAAGCTGTCATCACTTTGCCGCTTTGCGCGCACACATGGGTTGCTAAGAAACGCGGTCTCCTATACTTTATCTTCCTTTTGTGATCAGCACGGCACACACAAATTATTAACAACAATTACAGTCGCGATTCATCCGAGTTTCCTGACGGCAAATCTGGTCAAGTTTCATCGTGGGGAGAGAAGAGACCGAGAAACCCCATCCCCACAAGCTGGACCGAAATACCTAGAGTTCAGAGAAGATTGGAGAGCTACCGTGCAATTTCACGCTAACAGACTTGTGCTTTTATTTCTCTGCTGGAGAAGTCTTCCAAAAGGACCCATAAAAATGGCAATATATTTACACGAGAACGTCTTGTTGCAATATGTCCTGTTCCTTAATTTTTTTTTTCAGCGCGCCACATCGTTTTAACATCGCAGATTCTTGTACCCAAACGGCAGCTACTGTGGGCTGGCGTCGAGGAAAAAAATGATGTTTCCCTAGTGATGAGCTGCACGCATTTTTTTGATTCTAGCGCGCCTCTTGACTTTCTGCGTTTAAAATAGCCTCAACGTTTAATTATCCTTCGACAGTAGAACAAAAGGTATAATTGCACATTCATAATTAACAATCAGATGCTGCTTTCAGTCGGCCGAATACCTTAGAAACAAACACTTTAAAAGGACATGTTAAGATTCACAACAATTTATCTTGGTTAGTCCAAGCGTGCTGAAACAATTGGGGTTGACATTTAGAAGCATCTCTTTTACTCGATTTAACGGCGTGCAAGTCTTTTTTCTGTCATGAAATGGTCCACGTAATGCGAACCGAGTGTGATAGGTTTACCGCTTTCTCTAAAGGTGCAATGTTCCCCAGAATGTGCAGCAGTTGTAAAGCGTAAGAGTGCGTTGCTATTTTCCAATTTGCCGGCGTTTATCTTCAAGCGAGACGAGAAGCTGTGGTAATTACAAAGTTTTTAATTCGATCTATTGAAAATGAATCATCAATGAAACTCCATTACTTTATTTGCATTCATCAACTCCAAGATTGTAATTCAACCTCCAAATCACATATATTGGTTAAAAAATGCAGCGTTTTGTCTCTCTTTATATCTTGGGCATGATTATAAATGCCAAGAAGGTTGATGTGAATAAATGATAATGAGCAAAGCTTATTCAGATCTCACCCAAACGGTAGAATCATGTTTTTTTTAGGATTATCGAAAATTAACATTGCAAGTCAACTGTGCGATTAATGAATTGACATTGAGAATGCATCATAGAAATCTACACAAATTCAGTTTCTTGCAAAATGAGTTATACACCTAAAAGTGGGATTGCTCGTTTTTGTCTATTACTATTCATGGTGAAAGATACTTTTTTATTAAAATATTCATCAGATTATGCTGTTTACAGCTGATATCTATCAATTTGATATATGTGACTCTGTCGATGTGATTCAATATGAAAGTTTCTTTGTGAGCATTACAATGCTCCTCACATAGTCAGAAAAATACTAGTACTTACTGTTCCGTGTGTTTACTGAATAACATTGGGTAGAAATTGAAAGCATTACTGGAATATATAGCGAGATGTTCTGACCTTCAATTGGAAACTTCTTGGAATAAACATTGTGAATGAAGGTTTGTCTGTGGCATTGCCTAACAATGCGAAAGCAATTGCAGTTTGTGTGCTGAAATACAAGTGGAAGAATTTTCTCATCATTTGATTGAGACAATAAAGTTGAACGGCTTAATCAATTAGCTTTTATAAAAAAGAGAATCTTCAAATAAAATCATTTCAAGTACATATGGCACTGGGGTAAACCATAGTCTCAAAATATTTGATTATTATAAAAGGAATAGACTTTCATCCATAATATATTGAACTGTATTTTACCCTACTTTAAAAATAAACTTGAAGATGTTTTAAGAAATGACTGCCATCAAAATCTTTAAGCTCTGAATGCTAGGTTGCTTATCAGCATTCTCCTGTTAGGAGGTCATCTGTTTTTATTTTTCTCAACCAGACTTATTTAAAAAAACAACAACATTGTGTTATCTCTCCTTTGATTAAAATATGGTTATCTAGATTCTGTTGTCAAGGATGGATTGTTGCACAGACTTTATTTTGAACCATATAGTTGAAATATATTTTCAATCCTTGAATTAGGCCTGCTTCTTTTAACAAAGGTATAAATACTATTAACCTTACAATACTCCTGATGTTGGCACATAACTTCAACGGAATCATTAATTGCCAAAACATCAATGATTGTAATATTGATCAATAAATATAGCAGCTGTATTTTGAATTAAAAATATATTTTATAGGCAAGATCTACATTGATTGTTGTAGTACATAGCAAAATATACAATTTTCACCAAATTAATTCTTACAGCAATATATTAGAAATGTCTAGTGCAATAGAACAATATTTGAAACTGTTTTACTTGATTAGCGATTGTTATTTTTCTCTTAATGTATTTGTTTTAAATACCAAACTTGCTCTCAGATTTTGGGATTTGCTTTTTTCCAATTGTTTAATATAATTATTTCAAAATCATGTGCATTTAGTTGAATTAAGAAATTGGTCCTAACATTTCTCCCAAAGAATATCATATAGTGAAAACCCAGACTGCTTATTTTCCTGCATTTTGTCAGGAAAGGTAGATAATGTTCTGTAAGATTGCACAAAAAATAGCCATTCATTTGTTGAGAATGATGCAAGCATATTTGCAATGGATACAGATTGCCACTCCAACATGCCATGTGCCATTGTTGAAATTAGCAATTGCCTAATTATATAATCATATACAAGCACTCTCATCTCAGAGTTAGGATGTAATACGGCAAACCCTCATTCTGGTGGTTTCCATCCATAAAGTAGACTGGCAAAACAGAATAATACTGAGTGTTAAAGAAGGAACTGCAGATGCTGGAGAATCGAGGGTTACACAAAAAGCTGGAGAAACTCAGCGGGTGCAGCAGCATCTAAGGAGCGAAGGAGATAGGCGACGTTTCGGGCCGAGACCCTTCTTCAGGCTGGTCAGGGATCAGGGAAACGAGAGATATAGGCAGTGATGTGGAGAGATAAAGAACAATGAATGAAAGATATGCAAAAAAGTATTGATGATAAAGGAACCAGGCCATTGTAAGCTGTTTGTGGTGTGAAAATGAGAAGCTAGTGCTGAGGGTGAGCTGCATTGTTGGAAGTCCATCCGCCCTCTCTGGTGGTGACAAGGGACAGCACTTTTGAAGAACGAGTTTTCCAGTGTGCCAGTAACCAACAATTAGAAAACAATTAGAATTTGGATCATAGGACAGTACAGCACAAGAACAGACCCTTTGGCCCACAATGCCTATACTAATGAAGATGCTAAGGCCAACTCTTATCTCTATACACATAATCCATATCCCTCCATTCCATATAGCGCTGCAGAAACTGTGCACCTTATCCCCCCCCCCCCCCCCTTTTTTGTTTTGTTTTGCACTGAGTAGGAGCAGCTTTTAATCTCATTGTACATGTGTATAATGACAATAAAAGGCATTTTGATTCTGATTCTGATATTGCCACCATTGAATCTGCCTAAACCACTCCCCCCATCAACGTGTTCCAGGCACTCACCACACTCCATGTTAAAGATAAGGGGGAATTCCTTTAGGACCGAGATGAGTAAAACATTTTTCACACAGAGAGTGGCGAGTCTCTGGAATTCTCGGCCACAGAAGGTAGTTGAGGCCAGTTCATTGGCTAAATTTAAGAGGGAGTTAGATGTGGTCCTTGTGGCTAAAGGGATCAGGGGGTATGGAGAGAAGGCAGGTAAAGGATACTAAGTTGGATGATCAGCCATGATCATATTGAATGGCGGTGCAGGCTCGAAGGGTCGAATGGCCTACTCCTGCACCTATTGTCTATGTTTCTATATTAACAGCTATCCCCACTCCTTTAAACGTTGTGTCTCTCGCCTTAAAGTACTGCCCTCGAGTGTTTGATTTTTCCAACCTAGGAAAAAGATTCCGACTGTCTTCTCTATCAATGGCTCTCATAATTTTATATACTTCTATGAGATCCTTCCCCCAACCTCTAGGATCCCAGAACAAACTGTCCAAGTCTGTCCAACCTCTTCCTGTAGCTAATATTCCCTAATCAAGGCATCATTCTGATAAACCTCCCCTGCACCCTTTCCAAAACCTCCACATCATTCCTTTAATAGGGTGACCAGAAATGCACGCAATACTACAAATGCAGCCCAACCAAACTCCTATATAGCTGCATTATAACTTCTTGATTCTTATACTTAATGCAAACTTCTCTAACTTCAGATAGCCCTTGCTTTCTCTCTCCATCCCCTCCCCCTTCCCAGTTATCCCACTAGTCTTACTGTCTCCGCCTACATTCTTTCCTTGTCCCGTCCCCTCCCCTGACATCAGTCTGAAGAAGGGTCTCGACCTGAAACATCGCCAATTCCTTCTCTCCATAGATGCTGCCTCACCCGCTGAGTTACTCCAGCATTTTTTGTCTACCTTCGATTTACCAGCATCTGCAGTTATTTCTTAAACATGTAATAAACATCAATTATAATGGAGATTCACGAGACTGCAGATACTGGAATCTGCCAGTCCAGATGAAGGGTCCTGACCTGAAACATTGACTGCCCATTTTCCTCCACACTGTTGCATGATATTTGGCTTAATTATGTTGACATCAGGCCTGTACACTGTACTGTATACAGTGTAAATTTGTATACACTGTAAATGGCTCGATTGTAATCATGTATTGTCTTTCCGCTGACTGGATAGCACGCAACAAAAGCTTTTCACCGTACATCGGTACACGCGACAATAAACTAAACTGAACTAAATTTGTTTCCATTTTTTTTTTGATTTGCGCAGAGGTTCATAATTGGCAACAGTTTGCTTTTATAATTTTTTCAGACAATTTGTGAGATTACTGATGAGCAATAAAACAATAGGATGCACAGGATTTGTGCAGCGGGTTCATACTTGATTAACTAAACTGGATGACGTAGTTTCTCAAAATGATGTGCAGTACAGCAAAAAGCAACTTAACTTTTAACGTGAATTTATTCATTAAAATATAATTTTCAGCTCTCTGATCGTGATTAATCTACTATTCATTTGTATCACTGTCTTGCAGATGAGCTGTCTGGCTGCTCAGGTGGGGCAAAATTATCCCATTTGAATGGTAGAGGAGGATACTAATAATTATTCCTTAACCAATGCCATCAACACAAATATATAAATGATACCTGATTGAACTATAAAAAAGCTATCTACCAACAATGATTCCATTTCAAAATATACATATTTATGTTAAAGATTTTGGGGTAATATTTAAGGATATGAAACTAACTATTAAAAGACAGCAGACACAAGGAACACAAGATGCTGGTTTACACAAACAAAAACACAAAGTATTGGAGTAATCTTGCAGGTCAGGCAGCATAATTGGAGAACATGCATAGGAGATGTTTCAGGTTGGGACCATTCTTCAGACTCAAATTCTTTTTCATTGTAAAGATTGATCATCTAGAGTTTTTTTCTGTTGATTTCTGAATGGTGGAGGGTGGATGAATGAATGGGTATACAGAGATAATTTTACAGATCCAACCCTCTGCAGAGCAAGACAATATGAACCAGAGAATTTAATCCATTCTATTTCTGTCCTATTTCTGGTTTGTGCTCCTCAAGCACAAAGTTGGTAAATTTACCCGGTGGAGTATAACTAATCTTCATGGTAGCAATTAAGCACATCAAGGGGAAATTAATTTTATATTAGAGAATTAAAAGCATCAAGTTTACCATTCAACTACTCAACGTTAAGCTTCAAATCAGTATTATAACCTAAATAAAATATTGTTTTATAAAGTCAAATAAATAATTATGGATCAATTAATGTGACATATACATTACAGTAATTTTAGCCAGAGGATCTCTTCACCTACATAGCAATGTTAAAAGCTGCAAGATAGCAACATTAGGCAATGCACCCATTTTTGAAAAAAAAAGATGAGCCAGAGCTACAGATATATTAATGGAAATTTCCATTTGTTATCAAAAGACGCATTGGGTTTTATCAAAATCAGTTTTTTAATACCACTCATTTTTAACCAGTTAGCAAAGCTGGAATATTATCTTGCTTCTGGAGTATCCTACTGGTCTTGGTCCAGATTACAAGATTCAAACAGAATAGTTGTTATTCATTTTAATGATTATTAATTTTATGACCTTTCAAAGTTTATGTTTTATGAATGTGGGACTAACTTTTCTGTAGCTATCTGGTGTATGTAAATTTTCTCTTTGGGAACAGAGATGTTTGATTGATCACACTATTCTCTGAAATAAATTTGTAGCTCTTTTGTTCTATGATGTGTTTCTGCAGTTTTAACCAAAACTTATTTTTTTCAATGGTGCAGAAAGAAAAGATTGACCATTTTTCAAAATCACTACCTGAACTACATATATCCACTGCACAATTTAATCTATGTTTCATCTTGCATCTTTTAATTCCAAATGCTGCTAAATCTAAACAAGATCTATTTTCTCCACTCTCAATGTAATGCTTAACCCTGTGTTGTATTTGACTGGTTTCTTAAGATTAATTTGATCAATGGCATGCAACTTTTTCAATGACTATGTCTCCTGCATAGACACCCTGAAAGTACTGCAAGCAATGTAGAATAGAACTTACCAATCCAGTTCTGATGCCGAGTTATCCACCTATAACACAATCTCCATTTCTCTCTCCCAACAGATAATGTCCTGCTAATTATTTACAATATGCTCTTTTACTTGAGATTTCTGGCAATGGCTGTATACCACATAATTTCAGCTTGTTTTTGTTTTTTCTTCTCCTTTGCTGTTACAGAAAGGTAATACATTACCTGAGGTACTTTGCTCAATACCTCATATCAGCAATTTGAGGTTTGTAGATGTACAAATGTACAGGTTTGTAGGTTAATTGGCTTCAGTAAAGATTGTAAATTGTTTCTAGTGTGTTGGATAGTGCTCGTGTACATCGATCACTGGTCAGTGCAGATTTGGTGCGCCGAAGTGCCTGTTTCCGCGCTGCATCTCAAATCTAAACTAAACTACACTGAACTAAATTATTTAAGGAGAATGACCACCTCCATAGATTGAGTGCATGCAGGAAAAATTAGTAAAATTGGCTTTTGCAGTGATGCCTACAATTAAAGAATAAACTTTCTAAGCTTCCATGATAAAGTATGGTTGAGGAAATCATATTCAAGTACATTTTTTTCCCTCAGACTTTGCAAGGGAAATTCCTGACTCTGACCTTGAACTTAATGATAACTTGAACAAAGCGTTTTCTTGTTGCAGGCACCAATGGAGAAAATGGCCCTTTTATGGAACTCTGGATCATCCCCCCAGCTCTGAAGCAGCCAGTCAGTATCTTTACAGGCTGCAGCTCGATAGACAGCGGCAAGAGAATATAGGTGGAACTATATGGTTTCTTGCATACAAGTTTAAAAACACTGTCTCAGGACAGGTTGGTACAGTGGCGCAGCAGTAGCGTTGCTGCCTTATAGTGCCAGAGACCCAGATTTGATCCTGATTGTGAGTGCTTGTCTGTACAGAGTTTGTACTTTCTCCCCATGACCTGCGTGGGTTTTCTCCGGGAGCTCTGGTTTCCTCCCACACTCCAAAGACATACAGGTTTGTAGGTCAATTGGATTGGTATAATTATAAATTGCCCCTAATGTGTGTAGGATAGTTTTTATTTCGCTGGGATCGCTGGTCATTGTGAACTGGGTGGGCCGTAGAACCTGTTTCCGCGCAGTATCTCTGCACTAAACTAAACTAGTCTATCAAAATATGATACCTGCCATTCAGTGTTGCTTTACAAACCAGTAGGATGCAGGCAGCTGAATTCACTTTACCCATAGAGCTACCTGCCAGTTCTTTACCCTTGTCCACCTATCTCCAAAACATTGTGACACCAGGCTACTGACCATCAACCACCAAAAATAAAGTCTGAACAGCATGTAGAGGAAAGAATTATATATTTTTTAAATTAATGTACTGCAATATGTGATATACTGATGTGACACTTCAACTTTCAGAAAAATTAAAGTCAAATTTCACAAACAAGATGAAAACACTTGTGGGCATTCAAATCAAAGTATACTTGTATGTTTATCATGCATTGAAGGAATATCAGTTTATTTGCAAGTTGGATCAGGGTGTTGTACTAAAAATGGACAGTGTAAAACATTCCAATCCAAAGCGAATACTGAAAATAACTAGCAGGACATCATTTGTACAGAGAGAGAAATGGAGTTAGTGATATTGGCAGATGACACTACATCACAACTGGATTGATATGTCCAATTCTGCATTGTTTTCAGTACTGCCCACTGATAACCCTTGTGCCATGCGACAAACACAACTCTGAGCATTGGTGCCCTGTTTGTTGCAGGAGTGCTGAACTCAGGGAGAAAGAGCATTTTCATCAGATATGCCAAGGTACAGTCCTTCATGTATTTTAATGCTGAAAGGATCTGCAAGCCAATCTACTAGATATTTATTTTGGATCTTACTGAGAAATTTCCTTTTGGCTGGTACAGGCAATGGAAGTATATTTTCAATGATCTCTCCGGTTGATGTTCTGCTTCTTGATGATAGATGCGCTGCCTCAATAAGATGGCATCTGTCATCACCATTGGTCCATTCCCTTTTCTCATTCGTCCTATCTGGCAGAAGATACAGAAGACTGATGTCGCACATCACCAAGTTCAGGAACAGCTACGTTCCTACCACTACGAGGTTCATGAACCAACCCATAAAACCTTAATCCTACCATGATAACTGAACACTATGGATCTCCTCTTGCAGAATTTTATGTGTAATTTAAGTTTACTTAATGTAAAAGTAGTAGCATGGTGGCAATCCTGACTACGTGTGCTGTCTGTAAGGAGTTTCTACATTCTCCCTGTCACCTGTGTGGGTTTTCTCTGGGATCTTCGGTTTCCTCCCACATTCCAAAGACCCACACTCCAAAGACATAGAGGTTTGTAGCTTTATTGGCCATGGTAAAGATTGTAAATTGTCACTATTGTATGTAGCATAATGTAAGTGTGTGGGGATTGCTGGTCGCTGTGGATTCGGTGGGCCTAAAGGCCTGTTTCTGTGCTGTATCTCTAAACTAAACTAAGCTAAAATGTGCAATTGATGTTTTTGTGTGTTTGAGTCTATGTGTGAAACTGCTTCAAACAAAATATTCATTTTACCTGTACCTCACAGTACTTGTGTATATGGCAATTAACTCAACTTGCCTTGAGTTGCATATTGGACAGGAAGATTTTGCTGCCCCATTATGCCTGGACAAAATGAGGCTGAGTTGGTGTTCTGACAGATCTTCAATGCGATGTGGATGCTACCAACTACACTGTGGACCTGGAAAAATCCAGCGATCCTTTAAAAATATATGGTCACAATTTTTTATCACTGAGCTGTAATTTCACATTTCAATTTCAGAGGCTGCTCTTCTGCAAATGACAGCAGTGGTGAATTGAATTGAATTGAATTGAATGCCTTTATTGTCATTCAGACCTTTCGATCTGAACGAAATTTCGTGCCTGCAGTCATACATATATAAAAATAACAATACCATACAATAAACACAAAATTAACATCCACCACAGTGAGTTCACCAAACACCTCCTCACTGTGGTGGAAGGCAAAAGTCTTAGGGTCTCTGTCTTTCTCCCCTCCTTATTCTCCCTCTGCGCTGAGGGGATCCAAGCCGCCGCCACCGCTGACGCCGGAACGCCGGAACACCGCCACAGGGCCCGCCGCCGGAACGTCGCTGGAGCACCGCAGCTCCCGAAAGCCAGGCCGCCGCTGGAGCACCACAGCTCCCGAAAGCCAGGCCACCGCTGGAGCACCGCAGCTCCCGAAAGCCAGGCCGCCGCTGGAGCACCGCAGCTCCCGAAAGCCAGGCCACCGCTGGAGCACCGCAGCTCCCGAAACCCAGGTCGCCGCTGGAGCACCGCAGCTCCCGAAACCCAAGCCGCCGCTGGAGCACCGCAGCTCCCCCTTGGCGTGATATTTGACCCAGCATTGAAATTTGACAAACAAGTCAATGCCGTGGTAAAAGCTAGCTTCTTTCAGCTTCGCACGATAGCTGAAATAAAACAATTCCTCCAGTTTGATGACCTCGAAAAAATAATCCACACATTTATCTCCTCCCGCCTAGATTACTGCAACTTACTCTACACGGGCATCAGCCAATCATCCCTGTCCCACCTACAACTGGTCCAAAACGCCACAGCGAGATTCCTGACGTCACCCGTAAAAGGGACTACATCACCCCGATCCTGGCCTCTCTCCACTGGCTCCCTGTGCGATTCCGAATAAATTTCAAGGTCCTCCTTTATGTCTACAAAGCCCTTAATGGGCTTGCCCCCACCTACATCAAAAGTCTGCTTACCCACCACACCACCTCCAGGTCCCTCAGATCGGCCGACTTGGAGTTACTGAACATCCCGCGGTCTAGGCATAAACTCAGGGGCGACCGCGCCTTTGTGGTTGCAGCTCCTAGACTGTGGAACAGCATCCCTCTTCCCATCAGAACTGCCCACTCTATCGACTCCTTTAAGTCGAGACTTAAAACTCATCTTTACTCCCAAGCCTTTCTTGACGTCCTCTGAGCGAGGGTTATATGTATGTAGTGATGTATGTATTTAATCTATGAACCACTGTTGTATAACATTAGTACCTCCACCAATGTAAAGCACTGCCCAATGAGAGTTGTTTTTTTAAATGTGCTATATAAATAAAAGTGACTTGACTTGACTTGACGCATAGTAATGTCCAGTTCATAGTGTTTGGTATGTTGTTTCAAGCATAATGTAACAAAACAAAATTAACAAATATAACAAAAATATCAATTAGATTTCATATTCCATGTCAACAAATAATCCTAATTCAATGAAAATGAATGGATCTATTTCATGATAAACAGTTAAACATACAGTTGTTGAAAGTTTGATATCTAGGGTTGTGCTGAGTTAGCTGGTGTCAGTTGAATCAATGGTGCAGCAGAATGGATTCCTGAACAATTAATTTATGTTGCTCTTCAGTGAATTTTCCTGGAAAGAGCATCCACATTTTTTTTTCTGGCCTGATAACCATACACCATTCATGATCGCTGTTCATACTCAAAGTACGGACACTGGGAAATGGAAGTGCCAAATGGAAACGTAGCCTAGTATGAACCATGACTTTCCAAGGAGAACTAAAAGTACACGGATAAGCAGATACTTGGATACATCTACTGTACATTACCATTTAAAATTAAACATCTGCCCTTTTATGTCCTTCCTTTCCTATATCCAGAGAACCAAATATTATTTCCAGGTGAAAACAATATTCAACCATACTTTTAAATTTTACTAAGCATCACACTCCTCTCCACCCAGCAGAACAAATGGGGACTGGATAAATAGTTTATGTGACTTCCTTATCAGTCCACATGCATGACCATTCTGGACATCTTATTCATCATCATCTTATTCATTAAGTGCACTCTGATCTATACCTTCCTTTACTGTTCCGAGCAAACACAAAGTTAGATGAAAGAAAAGGATCCCATTATTCCATAATACTTATCACATTTTTCTCGACTTAATATTGAGTTCAGCAACTTCAAATGACCATTATTTTATTTCCCTAAACTACCATTCTTTTGCAATTAAACCACTCCCAAATTCTACATTAGAGACTCATTTATCTTAATTTCCTCTGCCCACACTAATCTTCATAATACTTGTTTCCATCACTGCCCTTTTCTAGTCCTCATGCAAAGCATTTAAATTATTTTGTGACGTTTTCTCTCCACGCATGTTGCTTGACCCACTGAGTATTCACAGCACTTCCTATTTTCACTTTGGATTTCCAGTATCTGCAGTGTTTTATTTCTCCATTAAATAAGAAGGAATTATTGTTTGTAAATTATGGAATTTTGAGTTTTTGGCAAGATTGCACTACTTATCAGAATGATTTTTCAACAAAAGTAGAAAAAATGCCAACTTTAGAATTTATAATTAAGGTGACCTTCATCCAAGCCAAAAGACCTTCAGCGCTCACAAACTGAAAGCATGAGACCTTGAGTTTTCTGCCCACATTAATTCTATAGGTACACTTAGGTTTTGTGCATACAATATTCTGGAGACATTGGCGCAACTGATCTGAAAATAGACCACATCAAGTACACCTAACTCCCCAATGATCCTTTATGCATTGTCTCGAAATGTCCCTGATCATCAGATACATTTAGAGATAGATGAAGCACATTTAAATAAATAAACAAAATATAATTGAAAAATTCACGTTAGTAAGTAATAGGAGCAGAAGTAGGCCATTTGGCCCATCAAGTCTACTCCGCCATTCAATCACGGCTAATCTATCTCTCCCTGTCAATCCCATTCTCCTGCCTATAAGAAATAAGTAAGTTATTTAAAAACACCTTAGCAAGAAAGCATTAACATTAATTAAAGCATATAACAAACCTCATTACTTTTGAATATCAGTTGTGGCCACCTTACTGTAGGAAAGACTCCATTAAGCTAGAAAGAATGCAGAGAAGATTTATGAGGATGTTATCAGGCTGTGAGGGTCATAGCTATAGGGAAGGTTTGGCAGGCTAGGACATTATTCATTGAAGCGCAGGAGAATGAGGGGTGATCTTATAGAGATGTATAAAATCAAGAAGGGAATAGATAGGCTGAATGTGCAGTTTTTTACCCAGAGTAGAAGAAGCAAGAACAAGAGGACAGAGGTTAAAGGTGAGGGAGGAATAATTTAATTGGAAACCAAGAGCCGTGTTCACGCAATGGATGGTGGGTATATGAAACAAGCTGCAAGAGGGAGCTGCAATAACATTTGAGGCAACTGCAATAACATTTAAAATGCATTTAGATGGGTACAGGTCCACCACCGATTTTCCAGCACCCTTGGTTCTAGAGCCTTGCTGGATTGTCCGTTTTGTTGGACCAAAAGTGGTCATGGCATCGGGGGGCCACAAAATCGGCCTCGGAAGTCAGGTATAGGAACAGATTTGCCATACCAGAGCCCTGACCGCAGTGGGCAAAGTCAACTTGCCGATCAGGCATCAAAGTCAGCTATGGAACGGATCTGCTGGCTCCGGCCGGGCTGGAGCTTTAGAGCCCCGGCTGCATGGGGCAAAGTCAACCCACAGATCGGCCG
The DNA here is from genome assembly GCA_963514005.1 of Raja brachyura. The sequence continues at coordinate 45,879,604 of OY740781.1, read as the reverse complement.
TGAAAGTCTTGATCAGCCGCCTCAACCAGCCTAGGAACTACACTTTCAGGGAGATTTCCAGGAGGGGATTTCAAGTATGCTCTCGTAATTTTGTCTAAATTAGAGGTGGTAGACTACCATTTTCCCAAAAATTGGTGGTGGACCTGTATATGGATAGAAAAAGTTTCGAGGGATAACGGTGAAGCAAGGGCAAATTGGATTGGCTTAAATGGGGCATCTTGGTTGTGTTAAACATGTTGAATAAAATAATCTGTTTCCGTGCTGTGTAACTCCAATTCTATCTAATTCACAAAACTGGGATTGCATTAGATTTAAGAGTCAGTGGTGAACCTGAGGGTGGAGCAGGAGGTTGGATCCACTTGTGTCAAAACTCCATTGTATTTCACATGCCCACACTGCAGTGCAAAGATCCCTACGTTCAGAATGCGCTGCCGCTCTGAAGACAGTCAGCATTATTCTCTTGCACAACCAGCTGGCTATTGTCATGATTCAACCCCATGCCCAAAGGCTGTATTTCAGCACTGCAGCAGTTTGAATTGAGCTGGTAACATGAGTGATTTCAAAATTCTGACAGAGTGCTCAACAACACTTACAAGACATAGCACAATCAGGAATTTGGGGTATTCCTTTAAACCTTTACGATTCCTTACAATAGGCTCTTGCATTAATTTGTGTGGTGCCTACATCGAAAGTTGAAATGTTAACTTGGAAGATTTAATGCTCAAATTGTTGTGAACATTTGATTTTCTAAGAAAAAAGCTAAAATTTGTTTGTCAGACCAAACAGAAGGAAATGAACGATGAATCGTGAGAGAGTATAACACTGAGGTTGTGTGAGGTGAATTGTAACATGCCAATTCCATGTGTATATTCTTGCCATCACCTTCAAGGCCTAGGTATAAAGAGGATGCTTAACCTGATGTGCTGCTGAAGAGATACAGTTGTGTCGATATACTGGTGACATCTTGGCTGAAATATCAAGAGCAGACATTGTGTTGTTGCTCTGGAGCTGATAGAGAATTGCGAACACACAAACTGTTTTTTGGCATTTGCCAGTCAGGAAAACAGATGGTATACTTATTGGATCCCTGCTATTGATTGCTGCAAAGGATCACTTGAAATTTGGGAGGCACAGTGGCACAGCGATAGAGTTGCTATCCAACAGCACCAGAGACCCTGGGTTCGATCTTGGACATCAGTTTTATTAGACTTTCTTGATCCACTCTCGATCAAGTGTTTCCTTGATATAGCTGGCGGTCACGGCCAGTTCTCCTCTCAAGTCCATCCCTTTGTTCCAAAGATATGATGACATCTGGAGTTGAGTGGTCCTGAAAATCCCCAGAACGGACATAGCAAAGACTGTTATTGGAGAGTGAGTGACAATTGAGCACACTGCCAATGACACCTTATGTCACTTTGTTGATGACTGAGTGCAGTCAGCATTGGCAATAATTAACCAGACTGAATTTGTTCGGGTTTTTCTGGCACGTTCAGTTTTTAAACACTAACTTCTTCACTTTTTACTCCTGTTTATATGGAAACACTAACCCATAGTTAAATACAGTTCCATATGTCCAGAATGTCCTCTATTAATTAACATCCTGATATTGGTTTTCCTGTTAATTGTACAAAGGAACAGAATTTAATCAAGGAAGAAACAGAACTGGAGAACTGAAACCAATTGCACCCTGTTAACTGACAGAAACACATTAAACAGTGTGGCCATAATATCCGAAACATCACACATACAGAAGCAAACCATTTAGCCCATGAGTCATGCATGACCTCATATCTTTGTTAAACGATTAAAAGATGTAATGATACATGCTTTATTCATTCTCTATGACAAAGCACACCATGCTCCATAGCTTGACTGTAAATAAATGGCTACAGTGGCATAGCTGGTAGAGCTGCTGCCTCACACCACCAGAGACTCGGGTTCGATTCTGACCTCGGATCCTGTGGTTGCGTGGTATTCCTCTGGTTGTTCTGGTTTGCATCCAAAGATTTGCAGGTTTGTAGGTTAATTGGCCGCTGTAACAACTGTAGCATTGTGTGAACATGTGAGGGATGGTTGGCATGACATCGGTGGGCCGAATGACCTGCTTCAAAGCTGTATTTCTAAACTAAACTGCACTAGATTTCTACAAATCTCTTGGTGTTAATATAAATGGATGACCACAACCATCTTTTATGGCTTACCCCAAGAACATTCTTAATAATTTTGGACATCTCCATCTTGGTCGTATGTGCTGCTGAAGAATATGTAATATCACCAATATCTTTGTTTTTAGTTATAGGAGCAGAATTATGCCATCCGGCCCCATCAAGTCTACTCTGCCATTCAATGATAGCTGATCTATCTTTCCCTCTCAATCTCTGCTCAAGAAATATCCAGTGACTTGGCCTCCACGGCCGTCTGTGGGAATGAATTCCACAGCTTCACCACCAACATCTTGTAGATTTCTTTAGAAATTGTACTTTCTCATTCTTGGCGTTTTCTTATTTTCTTGTAGCTCAGTACCAAGCCAAAAGGGCATCTCTATGGTATGTCAAATTTTATTTTATATCCACACTAACTTCTGAATGCAATCGGGGTGATGACAGCTGTAGGTCAAGTACATTAATCACATTTAGCTCTGTACCATCATTGCCCTTTCTGTAGTTGGCAGACTGTGTTTTAGGTCCAACTTTAAATGTGTGTGGTCACTCAAAGTGATTAGGCTGTTGCTCATGCATGGTCTCTCTGTATGTCAAATGCACATTTTCGGGAAAAAAAACTGTCTGTCAGGAGAATAGCTTCTGTAGATAATAATTAATAAAGTCAGATATTGTAAGAACATTAATCTTTGTTTGGCAGTATATTGCCCAGGTTTTGATCAAATAGTTTGTTGAAAAATTGCATGTGCACTGCCCGTTATAAGCTACCCATTGCACATGAGACCATATTTCCATCTCACAAAAGAATGTATATCAGTAAAAATTTCCCCTCTACATGTATAATTTACTAACTAATTCACAGTGTTAGCATTTTCGAGTTATCTGCATGATCATATGCACTCTTAGAACATCGGATAATATGTCAACAAACTATTTTTTTGATTGCTTTGAATTTTGTTTGCCCTTAAATGCAGGCAGCTAACAGTGATGAGGGAATTAATAAAGGTTTTGTTTTCAGACTTACAGTATCTTTTACAGAAGACTTTCATAAACCTCACCTAAAATTCATCTCACACAGAAAAGTGGTCTGAAAGTGATAATACGTGTGTTTGTTCCAGCAACCTGTTAACACAGCACAAGGTAGCATGGCTGGAAGAAACAGCTTCATGATTTTGGCTCTTGTACACTCTGCCTCAGAATATTGTTTTGCCTCGGGGTCCTGCAGCTGACACAGATAAAATATAGATAGATAGCTAAATGCAGCAATGTGGATGTAAGACAGACCCTTAACTTTATTCCAATCAAGTGGCTCTAGGTGTTAACTCTCATTGCCCTAGCTATTGTTAACTGCAAATTTCTGTTGTATGGAAAAAGACCAATCTCCTGGTTCAGGGTAACCTACTAACACCTTTATAAAATCACAGTTGCTATCCTGGGCAACGGCAGTCAATATCAGCGATCCAGATATGCACCCATTATCCAATGCATAGAATAAGAACCTCATCACTGCCTTGGCTTTCCTCAAAGACAGGAAACAGCCCTCAACAGAATCTACACTTGTCATGGCAAGCTGTTTACAAATGGAATAAAGTAGATATCCCAAACTGCATGAGTCCCAAACTATGGAACACATTTTAGCAATCTGCCAATTAATATTTGCTCAAATGGATATTTAGCTTTTCCATTGGCATCTAAAATACATTTGGAGAAGTGCAAGTACAGGAGAGGTTCTGTGGGATAGGTGCCAAACATGGGCAGGTGGGACTAGTATAAATGGGGCATCTTGGTCGGCATGGGCAAGTTAGGTCAAAGGGCCCGTTTCCATGATGTGCAACACTGTGACTCTATCTTGCAAGGCCATTGTAGAATGACAGACTGGATATCTGTATGTGAATTTTTACACTTCATATAAAAATTGCAAAACCACTACCAACTCAAATACCACTCTTCCTGACACTAATACATTTTTCACAAATGAAAACGGAAAATCCTAAAGAAATCATGCTGTGAGACACAATTATTAATTCTGTTGTCTCACTTACACTAGCCACAAACACACACACACAACACACAAAAACACACCATGCAGCCATGCCATTGCACACAGCGCAATCATTGATGGAACAGATTAAAATAATCTTCAGTGCTCATGTGTATTCATTTGGTATTTGGAAAAATACTGAATTTAAACCATTTAGTCATGCTCTTTACAAAATAATTCTGCATGTTATTAAAATGAAAGCGAGAATGAAACATGATGTTATTTTTGGCACAGGGATATCAACAATGTAGATCTCTTATTTTTTTACTAATTTTATTTTAAGAAATGTATTAGTGATGGAGCTAAAAAGGTAAGGACTGAAACATTGCATCACTACTTCGATAAGCCCATTAAAATGCAGGGATGTAGAGATATGGATCACGTGAAGGAAGAAGGAATTAGTATCCTTTGGCATTATGTTTGACACAGGCATTGTGGGCCAAAGGGCCTGTTCCTGTACCATACTGTTCAATTTTATAATAAATAAATAATGAATAATTAGACATATATAATTGGAACATCAAACAAAAATGAAATTAATTTAGAAAAAAGGAGATTCCCTTTCCTTTTGCCTCAGAGCCAAAACTGACTGAAACCAATTGGGTTTTACATCTTGTGCCAAGTTTAATCTGATAACAGATCCACGAGGCAGGCCCCCAGCTGAAATGTTGCAAATCTCAGCAGAATGAACTGTGCATTGGATTCAGAGTCATTTGAAAGATTTGATCATAAGGTCATAATTGACAGGAGCAGAATTAGGCCATTCAACCCATTAAGTCTGCTCCACCATTCAATCATGGCTGATCTCTCTCTCCTTCCTAACCCTATTCTCCTTCCTTCTCCCCATAACCGTTGACATCCTTACTAATCAAGAATCTATCTATCTCTGCTTTAAAAATATCCATTGGCTTGGCCTCCACAGCCTTCTGTGGCAAATCTATTGCAAATCTCTTGTGCGTTTTACTGTGTATGCATGGACATAATTAAGTGACAGTGCTAATGATTTCAGGTGGATCCGCCAGCATTAGACAGTGAGATCTGGCATTTTATGTATGAGATGCCAATCCAGAAAACAGGTTAAATGATGAGTATTTTAGCAGACGCACTTGACAGCACGTGGTAGCTGCTTTGTCCCTTCCTTATGTATAATGGACCACCAGATTTAGTATCTGGCAAGACACAAAATGCTGGAGTAACTCAATGGGACTGGCAGCATCTCTGGATAACATTTCGGATAGTTCTTCAGACTGAATAATCTGTCAACTTTGCCCATGTCATCATAGCCACCAATTTGCACCATTCATATGTGAACCATTGCCCAGTTACCTTTAATCATTGTGTCAAATTGTTCTAACACGTGTACCTATCATTCTTTACATTACTGAAGGTGGAGGTTATTATATAAACTGTTCTCAACCAATTTTCCTTCCAAAACGTTCCTCCCATATTATGAAATATTGAGAGAACCCTTGATGAGCCTTACACCAGTTAATTAAGTGCACAGGCTTGTGCCCACACCACACGTTTCGTTTAGTTTAGAGATACAGTGTGAAAACAGATCCTTTGTCCCACTGAGTCACACCAACCATCGATCATCAGTACACTAAGTCTATGTTATCCTACTTTTGCATCTAGGGGCAATTTACAGAACCTGCAAACAAGGATTTCTCCACAATGTGGAACGAAACTGGAACACCCAGAGGAAACCCACACGGTCACAAGGAAAAGATACAAATCCGCACAGATAGCACCCATGATTAGGATTGTACCTGGGTCTCCGGTGCTGCGAGGAAGCAGCTCAACGACAAAGCTAAACAGATTACTAGACAAACTCAATGAGTCAGGTGGAAAGAGATGGACAGAGGACATTTTGAGATGTGATCCTTCTTCAGCCTCAAAGTCCATTTCTTGTCCATTTCCTTCCATGGATGCTGCCTCTCCCACTGAGTTCTTGCAGTAGTTTTTGCTCAAGGTTCCAGCAACTGCCGCTTCTTACATCTGCTTCAAACATTTATATAATTTGTCATTAGAAAATAATGGCTGCTTTGAAAAGTCCACCAATAATCCACCTGATCATGTGCCAGCATCTGCATTTTCTTGTGCATGCTTCAAACATTTATTTAATTTGTCATGCGGAAAACAATGGCCGTTTTGAAAATTGCATCAATAATCCACCTGATATGATATTCTTCCTAATTTAAAATGAATTTTGCTTCTCGTCAACTGACCACGTTGTACCTAATCTTTTCTAATCTTTCAAATTCTTGAATGAATCTATTCCTTTTCTTCTTGTGGATGTGATGTCAGTTTTACAAAGATTTCTTCTTATCTGTAATTTTTCATTCCTTGTTTTGCTGAAACTAAGCTGAAAAGCTGTATTGTTCATTGACTGTCCTATAATAGTGCTCTACAGAAAGCCTTCACAGCTTAAGTGCTTGATGCATTCCTATCAATGGGAGAGATCAGTCCATTTATTTTAATTTCTCAGCTTATATGCTTCTTTTTGTGAAGTTTATGCTTTTGGCACTGCAGCTCTGTAAAAATAGTGACGAGAGGATTTTTATGTTAGTTTATTAAGAAACAACCCACCGTCATTGAAGACTCCAGCTTTTGCAGCTGAATGCTGAAAGTACGATGTTAATCTTAAACACAGCAGTTACTTGCAAAAGTATCAAGGTACAGTCTGATTGCATAGCTAGCTCTAAGAGTATTCTGAGCATGTGATTTCTCTGTCTATATATTGAGCCAAATTTCCAGCTGTCTGTTTCATGTGTGACCGAAACTACCTTTGAGAAGATTATTTACCCTATAATTACCAACACACAAGGATTTCTTTTTTAATCGGACAAAGTCAATAACTGAATATGATTGAAAGTTGAGGCTGAGCACCTCCTAATATCGATCATTCTTTTTCACACAGCGATTTGTATTAAACGATTCCAATGTTTCAAAAAAAATTCATGCATTTTAATTAAATTACTTTTGCTTAGGAGCAAATAATTCAACCTTAAAGATTCAAGTGTAGTTCTGAACAATAACGTTGTAAGAATGTTTTCAAGAGACTGAGGATTGTGAGTCTACTTGAGCACATCAGTCTTGGTCCTCCATTTTCCACTTCATGACAACCATATCCATATACATTGGTGTCTTTAACTGTTGGGGATTTTTCTTTAGCATGAAACATTTACCAAAGTAATGCTGTGTATTGAAACTTGCTTCCCCCATGTCTCTCTGCGTATATTTCAACCTTTCTGCATATTCAGTTACATTTGAATTCATTACTCTGGGTGGCAGATTCTGCTTTTCAAGATTCTCACCAGTACATGGTCCTGTGGAGAGAGCAGATAGGAAATGATACTTAGTTATGACTGAGATTCAGAAGAAGAAAATGTTGTCGGCATTCCTCACAGTTGTACCACTGGCAGCTGAACAAAGCTTTTTCTTCATTTGCTTCTCACTTTCTACCAGTTGGTGGTGCAAAGCCTGTATCAGATTTATCAGCAGCAAAACATGAACTGTGTTCCGATGTTAACAATGATAAGCTAAGAGAGACACAACAGCCATTAATGCATTCTACCCCAATATCAACCCCATTGTCTCCTATCCCCATCAAAATTGCAGTTTGCTGAAGAATCAAATTAATTCAGGTTTTGTAAATAAGGGGGTGTATTGAAATTGATGTACTGAATGGTTGAATAAGCAGGCATGCTTGTTAACTTTATGGAGTGGAATCTGACTTAGAGCCATTTAGAGCTTAGATTCATTTAAATTTAGAAACCTGGAAAAAAATCTGACGTTTATAAAAACAAATGAGATTTTCAATCCTGCTATGGATATGATTGTAGAGCCACCTGTGATGATAGCAAGTGGGTGTATAACGTTTAGAGAATCAAGGTATATGGAGATAATGTGGGAAAATGGCATTAAGGTAGATCAGCTGTGATCTTGATGAATGGCAGAACATACTCGAATGGTCAACTGGCCTACATCTGCTCCTTTTACTTATCTTCATATTTTTAGGCAGCCTTTTTTTAGGATTGAAAATGACCAGCTCTTGCTCTTGTTCTGTGTGGGGGACAGTGGCACAACTCATGGTTCCAGAATCCCAAGTTAAACCCTGACCTTGGGTGCTGTCTGCTTGGAGATTGTGTGTGCTTCCTGTTACTGCATGGGATTTCTCCAGATGCTCTGGCTTCCAGCGATATCCCAAAGGCGAGGAGTGAGGAAGGTTAATTGGCCACAGAAAATTGTACCTAGTGTGTGGGTAAGAGGTAGAATTTAAGGGAGAATTGATGGGAGTGTGGTGGGCCTAAAAAACTGAATTAATATAGGATTGATGTGAATAGGTTGGCTCAGATCGATGGGTCGATCGGCTTTTTTTCAATCTGTATCTCTCTATGGCTGAAAGAGCTTATTAAGGTAATGTGCACTCTACAGCCTGTGCCTCAAGTGGAGCAAAGATTTTTGACAGCGTGTGTGGACTTCAGAGATAGTTTGGGAGTTGGTGTGTCCCTTCCACCACATTACCATAAGAATTGCAATGCTGAGACTTTGTAAGGCTCTGGTCAAACCAGATTTGGAGTATTGTGAGCAGTTTTGGGCCTCATATCCAAGGAAGGGTGTGCTGGTTTTGTAGAGAGTCCAGAGGATGTTTATGAGGATGATCCCTGGAATGATTGGCATATAATGGGCGTTTAAAGCCACTGGGCCTGTACTCTCTGGAGTTTAGAAGGATGAAGGCGAGATCTCATTGAAACTTACGGAAAAATGATAGGCTTGAATAGAATGAATGTGGAGAGGATGTTTCCACTAGTGGAAGAGTCTAGGACCAGAGGCCATAGCCTCAGAATAAAAGGACATACCTTTAGAAAGGAGATGAAGAAGAATTTCTGTGGAATTCATTGCCACAGATGCTGTGGTGGCCAAGTCAATGAGTATTTTAAAATGTGGAGATTGACAGAGTCTTGATTAATAAGGGTGTCAGGTTTATGGGGAAAAAGCAGAAGAATGGGGTTGAGAGGGAAAGAGAGAACAGCAATGATTGAATAACAGAGTAGATTTGATGTGCTGAATGGCGTTATTCTGCTCCTAGAACTTATGAACTTATGAACTTATCCTGTCCAATATGCCTTTCTCGGGCAGTGATGCCATTCCCAAGTCATCGACTGCTGGAGTATGACAGAGGGGATACATTGAGTTTTGTCATTGTTGAATTGACTAGGTTGCTGCTGACTTTCAAGGTTCTGAAATACATGTTGAAAATTGGATTACCTGTTGGTTATTTCTTTTAACATGAGATATCTATTGTATACCAACCACCGTACAAACTTGAGAGAGCAATGCTTTAGACCAATGGCAAGTTCAAGATAACTTGAGACAAGAATCTTCTTCTTCGATAATAACACACCCACTCTTTAACATTTTGTACCCTGATGGTCACAATGTTGGTGAAATTATTAATAGAAATAACAATGTGTGTTAAATTTCAGGATGATATACAAATAGATTTCCTATTGAATAATTTCCCCGGTATGAATCAAAGAGTCATTTGAAATCTTGAGTATGTAGTCATTTATTTTTATGTGCTATAATATTCAGTTGATTTAGTTTAAGACAATCCAAATCCACCATGACAAAATAGTACTACCAATAGCGCGTGCCTGAAATAATTAGTTTAGTTTAGTTTATTATTGTCATGTGTACCGAGATACATTGAAAATATTTTTGCTGCTTGCTATCCATTCTAAGAAAAGATTATACATGATTACAATCAAACTGTCCACAGTGTAGAAATAATGGATAAAGGGTCCAACATTTAGTCTAAGATAAAGTCCACTAAAGTCCGATTAAAGATACTTCGGTGCTCTCCAGTGAGGTCGATGGGAGGTCAGGACCACAATTTAGCTGGTGAGAGGATGGTTCAGTTTCCTGATAACTGCTGGGAAGAAACTGTCCTTGAATCGGGATGTATATGTTTGCCTGATGGGAGAGTGGAGATGAGGGAGCGAGACTGGTCCTTGATTAAACTGATAGCCTTGCCTATTAGTGCTAACCATATGATAACAACTTATGGTTAGAGATACATGGTCCCACATATGCAACACGTACATATTGCATCATGATTTTTATAGATAATTACAATTTACAAGGATATCCCAGTGAAACCATCATGATTTTGCTTAAATCTAATAATGTGCAATACTAAATATCACTACTTTGATGTGGATTCTAACAACTTTTTCTCATAAATTATTTATAAAAAGTTGAGAATTATGCTATCCACAATTTCAGTTTCCAAGCATAGTTCTTGATAAATCAAATTCATGAATCATGACTGGAACAATAGTTTTGTAACTTTCAGTGCAACAATTTATACAATTAGTAGAAATTAATGTTAAAAGTAGAGTAAGTATATATTTTTTGTCAGTTCTTCACTTTGCAGAAAATGATCTTTGTGCAGCGCACTCTACGTAATGTGCATTATTATTATAAACGCAGAATATGTCAATTAAACACATTTAGCTCCCCTTCCATTTCTTTTATTATCAAAATTGCCAATAAATAATAAAGTTAATAGTTCTGTTAGGATAAAAAAAAGAATGTTGCTATTGGCTAAGTTTTAAGGACAAACACAAATTAGTGCTGCAATGAACGACTGGAATGCTCAAATTTAAATGGTGTGGGTTGTGGGGGGTGGGCGGGTGGGGAAGGCTGCCAAGTTTTTCCTTACAGCCTTAGCAAAGTCAGAAGATATCCCCAAAGTAACCGAGGCTCAGTAAGGAAAAAGTACCATGCAGTATTCCTCTCTGACATCTTCAGGCTATCAAAGCCAGGCCAGGAGGCCTCATGGACCGTGTTGCTTATAAAGACGATTGCCTTCTAAATTATGCAGTCTCTTTGGCATTCAACTCCTTCTTGAATTCAGGCAGAGAATCCACCACCAACCATAGCAGTGGGCGATGTACCCTGAGTCTCATTACCTCAGTGAAAGAGGAACTGCTTAATATCAGGTCTGCTCCTACATTTACACAGTTCACATTAATGTCCCCTGGTCCTGCTGAATCCATTAACTAGAATAATCTGTTAATAGGACTCTTATCCAATTTTCTAAATATCTTCTGAACCTTTTCAGGCTATCTCTGAATCTATGACATCCTGCAAACAAACTAAGTCTTAAGTTTATCTCAAACAGTTGAGTCTCATTAAACCTGGAATCATTCCCATTGGACTACTTCCAAGGTCGCTATGTCATCAATCATGTGCGAAAGACACACACTGACCAGTGATTTGTCAGAATTGTCTTCTATGATTTATGTTGACTGGCACCATTAATACAACATGATATCTTGTTACCTGCAGTTTCTCTCTTTATTTTGCATTGGTCATAACCCCTCAATGATCTGGGCACTATGATAACAGGATCTTTTTCTCTCTCAGTCTCTTCAGTGTTGCTTCCTGCAAAGGATATTACGATTGTGAATGAACCCACCAAAATGCACAATGCTACATTTATCAGTTTTCTCTGCTGCATTCAGACATATAGATGTTGGATATTTTGGGACATCAAACTTCGTATTGGATTTAATTCATTGGATTAATTTATTTAATTTCACATACAAGGAATAATTCACATTCCTTGTACATGAATACTTGGCCAATAAACTTACTTACTTACTTACTTTAGCCCTGCTTCATCTTAAACCTTTTACAGATCCTGACTTATTTTACTTACCATCCTCACAAAGTTACCAATACAAATGAGGGGAGAAAATGCAGCAAGATTGAACTGTATGGTGCATTATTAATAACATTCAAATGAAATTAAAACAATATTAAAATAAAAATATTGACTTTATTCTGTGCAGATTTCCCCATTAAGAGGATTCCAAACTAAGGGTCAGCTAGATCTATAGGAGACTGAAGCATAAAATCTACTATCCAAGGCTGGTTTATGAGGAAGGTGTTTCTGATTCCTGGGAAACACATAATCTTAAACAACCTATTTTTGGTTGTGGGTTGAACACATAAAATTTGTCTAGAATTTGAACTTGGTTTAAAATTAAAATTAGAATTTGTCTTGGAATTTGTCCACCTGACTCGTCGCCTTGTTGGGAATCATGCACCTGTACTCTTAGATCTGCAACATACTCCAAGGTTCTACCATTTATTCTGTGAGTCCTGCCCTGCTGTGCCATACTATCATATTTATCGGAGTGAAATTTTCCTTATCATTCCTTGGTCCATCATCCCAACTGAGCTAGATCTAGTTTTTGAAATCCCCTACCCTGGAAAAAAATGACTTTGAGGTGGATTGATAATTTAAATATATTAAAGAGGGTCAGAGACTTAGATTTAGCAGCCAAGAATTTAATCCCCTGTTGACACATACAGGATTCTGATCCCTGGTGTGACCTGGCTTCAAGGTGCGCTTGCAAAACCTACAAAGCAACAATCTAAAAGAAAAAATCTGCCAGTACTGGAAACCCAAAATAAAACAGAAAATAGTAACAATCATCAGAAGGATAAGTAGCAACTATGGAGAGAGAAACCAAGTCAATGATTTGGGTCTGTCTCTAAACAAAGAACCTGTCAAACAATTTTGCCTGGAGACTTATCCCTGATCGGTGTTGCTAAATATATTTAAGAAATGGAGTACAACTCAGATAATGCTATAGAAGTAGAAACAACTACAGCTTTTAAAAGACATTTTGACAGATGTATGAATAGCAATGGTTCAAAGAGATGTGGTCTAAATGTAGGCAAAGGGGCTAGCCTAGAATGACAAAGTGGTTGGCATGGACACATTGGGAAAAGAGCCTGTTTCCATGTCTGTGTAGCTTTATCACTCTATGACCATCTGGGAGCATCTATCCCATCTCTGTTCAAACAAGAATTGGACAGTTTTAATTTTGTTTATTTTTAAATATTAGACAATAGGTGCAGGATGTTAGGTACCCCCCTCTCTTCTCCTGGTGAATGCTGTGTACTTACCTTTCTGTTTCTCTGCAGGCCGTGGCTGGGAACCAGGATTCAAGGGTTTAAGAGCTTCTGTACCCGATTGGCCAAGCTACGTCAGATGACTCATCGGGAGCTTAAAAGGCAGAAGCTCCCAGAATTCTCTCTCTCTTCGTGATAGATCCCATGGAGGAAGAGGTGCCGGTCTGAGCTGTAGGAGGCCTGGCTGCACGGCACAGCACTTTGTATATTTGTCGCATACTTTTGTAAATTAATGTTGTATTGGGACGGAAGGGATGACCTGAAAGGTTTTGGGTATTTTGGTTGCAGAGTTAGGGCTATATAGGCAGGATTAGAGCCTTCAGTCCGACGGCCCATTGAGAGGCTGGCTGGAGCACACTTATATATTATTTGTTAGCCGATTCTGGTCCCGGACCGTGTTCTTAAAAATCAGGTTCAGGTTTTGTTTTAGTGTTACAAAATTAAAGACTGTTTTTTTAAAATCTAAACTTGACCCTGGTTTTGATTTGTTATGCGACTCTGAGGAACCAGCCTTCAGGAGTCGTAACACAGGAGTAGGCCATTCGGCCATTCGGCCTACACCGCCATTTAATCAGTATCCCATTCCTGCCTTCTCCCCATATCCCCTGACTCCGCTATTTTTAAGAGCCCTATCTAGCTCTCTCTTGAAAGCATCAAGAGAACCTGTCTCCACCGCCCTCTGAGGCAGAGAATTACACAGAGATATTATTATCTCAAGAGCACTCACTCTTTCTTAGTGGTTAATATTTTTGACTACCCATGTCATGACTCATAGTTATTCAAATAATAATTAAACTTTGTCATCTACATTGCTATCACTGAATAGTCATCATTTTAAACTGACCCATTAAAAATGGTCATAATGTCTTTGAACTTGGCTGGAATTACATTGTTAGGTACAGTGTGTGGAATCTCCCACAGGGAACAATTCCTGACCCAAAATAACTGAAGGTCACTTGTAATCTTTGGACAGGCTCTCTGGTAATTATAGAGGACACTTGACTTTGGAAAAATGGAAATTTGATATGTATGTCAAGGCTTGTCATAGTGACCTTAATGCCATCTGTTTCAATATAAATGTTACTTAAATATTAAAATAATATGACTGGGACATGGCAATCAATTGCTCTGTGATTTACTGCATGGGCCCTTTTGGCCAATTCAATATTATTAGTACACAAAGTGCTGGAGTAACTCAGCAGGTCAAGCATCATCTCTGGGGGTAGGACAATTCCTGCCATGGTTTTTCCTGCCTCTCCTCTCTTTCAGCTCCCTTCCCCCCCCTACAATTCCCCCTTACAGTCTAAAGAAAGTCCCAACCCAAAGCATCACCTATCCATAGATGTTGCTTGACCTGTTGAGTTACTTCCGCACTTTGTATCCTTTTGTGTAAACCAGCATCTGCAGTTCTTTGTTTGTACTACTCAATGTTATTAATATTCTCCTTCCATTCATGTGGAAGAACAATAGGAATAAATAGCACTTACAGCAACTTAGATCCTCCACAGTAGACCTATTAGGCAAAATCTGATTATAGGAACTGCAGATGATGGAAAATCGAAGGTAGACAAAAATGCTGGAGAAACTCAGCGGGAGAGGTAACATCTATAGATTGAAGGAAATAGGCGACGTTTCGGGTCAAGACCCTTCTTCAGACTGAAATCTGCAAAGGCAAAGTCTGATGCTGAGATGCAACAGCTGATGCTAGGTGAGATGCCCAAAACCCCACCTAAAGGCATGGGTTTGTGACAGACTCCCAGAATGAGAACAAGGGAAGGTGGAATAGCTTTGCAAGCAAAAACAAGGCTGAAAATAGTGGAGAAATAAATTTTGGGGAGATCCAGGATTTGAAGGGCACTATGTGTAGGAAGGAACTGCAGATGCTGGTTTACACTGAAGACAGACACAAAAGGCTGGAGTAACTCAGCGGGACAGGCAGCATCTCTGGAGAGAAGGAATGAGTGACGTTTCGGATAGAGACTGAACTGTCTCGACCTGTAACGTCACCCATTCCTTCTCTCCAGAGATACTGCTTATCCCGTTGTGTCAAGAACAGTCAACATGGATTTGTGCCTGGAAGGTCATGTTTGACAAACCTTCTTGAATTTTTTGAAGAGGTTACTAGGGAAATTGATTAGGGTAAAGCAGTGGATGTTGTCTATATGGATTTCAGTAAGGCCTTTGACAAGGTTCCCCATGGAAGGTTGGTTAAGAAGGTTCAATCTTTGGGTGTTAATGGCGCAGTAGCAAGATGGATTCAACAGTGGCTGAATGGGAGATGCCAGAGAGTAATGGTGGATGGCTGTTTGTCAGGTTGGAAGCCGGTGACCAGTGGGGTGCCTCAGGGATCTGTGTTGGGTCCACTGTTTGTTTGTCATGTATATCAATAATCTAGATGATGGGGTGGAAAATTGGATAAGTATGCAGATGATACTAAGATAGGTGGTGATGTGGATAATTAAGTCTATTTTCAAAGTCTACAGAGAGATTTGGGCCATTTGGAAGAGTGGGCTGAAAGATGGCAGATGGAGTTTAATGCTGATAAGTGTGAGGTGCTACATCTTGGCAGGACAAATCAAAATAGGACGTCCATGGTAAATGGTAGGGAACTGAGGAATGCTGTGGAACAGAGGGATCTAGGAATAACTGTGCATAGTTCCCTGAACGTGGAATTGCATGTAGATAGGGTGGTAAAGAAAGCTTTTGGTGTGCTGGCCTTTATAAATCAGAGCATTGAATATAGGAGTAGGGAAGTAATGTTAAAATTGTACAAGGCATTGGTAAGATGTAAGACCAATTCTGGAGTATGGTGTACAATTGTGGTCGCCTAATTATAGGAAGGATGTCAACAAAATAGAGAGAGTACAGAGGAGATTTACTAGAATGTTGCCTGGGTTCCAGCAACTAAGTTACAGAGAAAGGTTGAACAAGTTAGGTCTTTATTCTTTGGAACGCAGAAGGTTAAGGGGGGACTTGATTGAGCTCTTTAAAATGATGAAAGGGATAGGCAGAGTTGACGTGGATAAGCTTTTCCCATTGAGACAAGGGAAAATTCAAACAAGAGGACATGACATGAGAATTAAGGGACAGAAGTTTAGGGGTAACATGAGGGGGAACTTCTTTACTCAGAGAGTGGTGGCTGTGTGGAATGATCTTCGTGCAGAAGTGGTGGAGGCAGGATAGATTTTAACATTTAAAAGTAAAGTGGATAGGTATATGGACAGGAATGGATTGGAGGGCTATGGTCTGAGTGCAGGTAGATGGGACTAGGGCAAAATGAATGGTCGGCACGGACTGGAAGGGCCGAGAAGGCCTGTTTCTGTGCTGTAATTGTTATATGGTTATATGGTTGCTCTCACATGTTGTGTCTATATTTGAAGAGCAAATATCTGGTGGGATTTGAAGTAGGAGATGATTGAAGAAGTTTGGATTGGTTAGGCTATGTAAGGACTTGGAGGCAAGAGTGACAATTTTAAGCATTTTAAGAGTGTAAGTTCATGTATTACAGGTGCAGAAGGATCAATTCATGTTAACATATAGGCAGCAGAGTTTTAGATAGCCTCAACATTTAAACAGGAAGAACAAGTTAGACAAGTCTGAAGTGGGAAAATCATATCCAAAGTTGGAGAGGAGTGCTTTGGCACCTGATTAGCTGAGGCAGGAGTAAAACTGAATGATATTTAGAAGTCAGAAAGGTAACATTAGTTTGTTTTGCTTAATTTAGTTTATAGATGGAGCGTGTAAACAGGCCCTAAGGCCCACCGCGTTTGCGCTGACTGGCAATTTATAGAAGCCAGTTAACCTAGAAACTTGCACGTCTTAGGAATGTGGGCGGCAACTGGAGAAAACGAACACAGTTACAGGGAGAACGTACAAACTCCGTACAGACGACACCTGTAGTCAGGATCGAACCCAAGTCCTTGGCGCTGTCAGGCAGCAACTTTACTGCTGCACCACAATTGCTTTTGTTTCTCATTCTTTTTATAGAAGTGCATCACTTCACACTTCCGTATGTTGAATTACATCCTCTATGCATCCATCCATTTTACCATTCTATGTCTTTCTACAACTCACTAATATCTTCCTTGCTCTTTATTTCATTTCAACATTTTGAGCCATCTGCAAACTGCTCTTTGTAGTTAAATCCAGGTAATGAATATATATCAAAAAGTTCCACTGACCCATTACTGCATACTTATCTCCATTCTGGTATTCTGTGCATTACAATGAGGTGTGGATGGATGATATGTGGATTATACACTTTATCAGATTGCATGCATCAATTTACTTTTTCACTTGAATGAGCATATTTAGGGAGAAATAAAGCACTACATCAAAACCATCCAAATTGTCACAGTCAGCACACTCGAGTCCTGTTTCCCCATTTCCTTTACATCATCGACAGTCAACAATGTTAATCTTTTGAAACTAAAAGATATATCTTTGTTTCACTTCTGCCCCCTGTGGAGGCTATCAGCTTTACTGCTGAATATTATTTTTGCTATTTGGGGATTTACAATATTTCTTTCCAAAAGTGATCATGCTTGATGTGAATATAATTGAAAAGCTCTTTTGAGGGAAAGCTAAATTGTAGTAAGTCTCATGTGACTTTTTAAATGGCTTTATCATCAGCTTATCAAATTTCTGTTGATCAAGATCCTATTGTCTGGCAATATGAGCTTGGTTCAAAAATTCTGACAAGATCAAATTATTTGCAATCTTTATGTGATTCTTTTATCACGTCAAATATTTTATTGTTTTGTCTTACAAAATTAATAATATAAATATAAAAAGAATGGGAATGGGTCCAAGAACTGAATTCTGGCATTGATAAAAGTTATGGACATACATATTTACAATGTAGGAAAGGACTGCAGATGTTGCTTTAAATCGAAGGGAGACACAAAATGCTGGAGTAACTCAGCAGGACAGGCAGCATCTCTGGAGAGGAATGCATGACGATTCGGGTCGAGGCCCTTCTTCAGTCTCAATCTTCAGTCAGAAGAAGGGTATCGACCTGAAACACCACCCATTTCTTCTCTCCAGAGTAAGTAGGAGCTGCCTATCCCGCTGAATTACTCCAGCATTTTGTGTCTACTTACATATTTACAGTGCATGGTGTATTGTTTCAGAAATAGAAAGTAGTAAAATGGCTCAGGAAGCTAAAGTGATTATACTGCAACCCTGTTAGGTGATCATGATTCTCCTGCAGGTCCAATGTCATCATAACAGATTATACCTTTTATCCCAGATCATTAGTCTTCCTGACATAACCAAGAAAACACAACCATTTTATTGCTAACTTCAAGTCCTCAAGTCAGTTATACTTAATTTAAAGAGGCTTCCTCGGGCACTCCTCTGCCATTCTAATGAAGTTTGACCAACCCCACAGAACTTTTTCCCACTTCTTTTTACAACTTTCCACTGTAGTCCCAACATCAGTGCTCCTTTCACTGAATGTAATTGAATTAGTGAATTCCTTGATCAGACGGTTTAGCCCTTTTGTCAACATGTTATGTTAGTACAAGATGATAGTTTTGATATTCCAATCAAATTATACGTTAAAGCATTGCCAGGGTGTGGCAGCAGAAAAACAACAATTTCTGTTTGTGTTACATGGTATTTATCATCCAGAACCATAGTGCTTGAAAGAATTATTGCAGAATATCACAGACAACATATCATGTATATTGGAATGTGCTCATATAAAGAAGTATATGCTCTGGTCACATTTGAAACATTGAGGTAAACATTAACATTGACAGGGATGCAGATTGTATCATAAAGAAGCAGCTGCTGGTTAAACTCTCTGCACTAATTTTCCATATTTTTTTGTTTAGGAAAAGCTTGCAATCATCACAAATGGACACCGAGGGGATCTAGTAGCTTAAAGAATTGAATTGCTTGTGACAAACATATTTGCAGTGTATTATGAAATTAGTTTCTTTATACCTGCCACAGTATATTTCCTTTTATCCTTGCACTAGCAAGAGTAGGTTGGGTTTTACTGATTTTTTGGCCACCCTTAGGATAGTGGTGTGGTGCCTTTTTTTCTAAATGCTTCAGCTTTTTTGCATTGGATATGCTCCCATGACGTTGACAGATGTGAGGCTACCAGTGCTTAATCCATAGAAGATGAAGCAACATCGATATATTTTAGAGTTGAGATGGTAGGTGATTTGCTTTTAGTTTTCTTTTTAGTGATACAGCGTGGAAACAGGTCCTTTGGCCCATTGAGTCAACACTGGCCAGCAATCAACGTACACTAGTTCTATCCCACACACATGGACAATTTAAATTAATCTACAAACCTGCACATATTTGGGATGTGGGAGGAAACTGGAGCACCCGGAGAAAATCCATGCAGCCCTAGGGAGAACATACAAACTCCATACAGACAGCACCTGTAGTCAGGAACGAACCCAGGTCTCAGGCACCCTAAGGCAGCAACTCTATCTGTGCCACTGTGCTGTCCAAGGTTTGTTGAGGTCCTTTTAAGGGTAAGAAACTGGTCAATTCACTGCAACTGGCCTAGATTGCTCCAACACCTCCTCATGAAATAGACTTATACCTCACCTTTCCTAATAGTATGTTTCAGGTCAGAAGTTAAAATTGAGTCGCATTTTCAATGGATGGAAAATATACCAGAAGGAAGAGTATGGAGCTTTTCCAGTGTTCTGCCCAACATTTATCTCTCAATCAACACCAATAAAAAGCAGCTCAACTGCTCACTTATCTCACTGTTGCTTGTGGGACATAGCTATGTGCTAATTAGCTGCTACATTTGTATGCAGAACAAGTGACTACACTTTAAAATTAATCTTGGCTGTAAATGAAAGTTCTTTTTTTCAGTTCAGTGCCAAAATTGCATCCATCTGTGTGTCCAAAGCAGACTTCAACCATTAAATTATCATCCCACAAAATGGTTGGATGATAATTTAATGGTTTTTCTAATCATGATTCTTTGACACTTTTACTGAATTGGAGTCATGGTTTGGAAAACTTTGCCAAAAACCAGCCTGAGACTCACTCCAATCTGGGAATTGTTTGCCTGTAAAGGAGGAATGACAGATGTTGTTCATCTGTCTGATGGAGCTTGGCTTTTGGTGATTGAGAAAAGGCCATCAAGGAACCACAACACCTGCCAATTTCTAATTCTTCATTAAAAGGTTATCTGAGGTACAGTTTCTATGGAGATTTTTCTGCCATCACTTTGAGATGGCATCAGCGGAAAACCAAACAAATTGGAGGTAATTAGGCATATTTGAAATTTTGTTAGATTTATTTTGTTTCAAGCAATTTAAAAAGATGGATTTTATTGGTAACCTTGTAATGCACTTAACATTGCTCCTTGTTTACTGAAAATAAATGTCTGTTGGGATTTTTCGATAGTTTTGGATAGGAAAAAGGATGAGATCCTGCAGAGTGAATATAGGCAGTTAGGCAAAATATTAAAAACCAGGCCTTTGAGGTAGTAATCTCCAGATTACTCCCAGTGCCTCCTGCTATCTGGAATAGGAATAGGAAGATCGGACTGATGAATGCAGGACACAGGAGTTGGTGCAGGGGGCAATCTTTCCGATTTTTAGACCATGGGATCTTTTCTGGGGCAGAGGTGACCTACCAAGAGGATGGGTTGCATCTGAACTGTAGAGGAACCAATATCCTTGCAGGGAGGTTCAATAATGCTACTTGGAAAGGTTAAAACTAGAAATGCACGGGGTTAGGAACCAATGTAGTAGGTCAGCAAATGGAAAAGTGGTGGTAAGGTATTTAGGACCAGTACATCTCAAATGAAGGACAGGCAAGGAGAGGATTATGGTAAAGCTGATGGGCTAAAGTTAATTTATTTAATTGCAAGAATTATTATGGGGAAAGCAGATAAACTTAGAGTCTGGATCTTGGGCTTAGGATATGATGTTGGGCTGGCACTTGGGATATGATATTGTGAAAACATTATTGCGAGAGGAACACTTGCTCAATGTTCTGATGTTTCAATGTTTCCGATGTGCTAGAGAGGGAGGAAAAATAGCTGGAGGAGTTGCTCCACGAAACGGGGGAATGTCATGGTGGCACAAAAAGCAGAACTACTTGAGGGTTTGTCTACTGAGGCGATATGGGTAGCAAATGAGAATGGTGCAAGCAATCTAATGTGATTGTAGAATAGACACTTCAATAGCCAGCGGGAGATAGGGGAGAGAAATGTAGACAGACTACCAAAAGAATGCTGGATCTGGGGATGTAGGCAAGGTACTAAAAGTATTTTGCATCTGTTTTTTTCCAAGGAGCTGTTATCTCTATGTTGAA
Source organism: Raja brachyura (assembly GCA_963514005.1). The sequence continues at coordinate 45,858,100 of OY740781.1, read as the reverse complement.
CTACAGGAGGTTGGCATGGGCCTTGATGGGTATTTCAAAGACTAATGAACTTGGGACAGTTAATGGAGGTATCTTGATGACTATTTGTATCCCACGCGGTTATGGGGAAAATGTACAAACTCCATACAGACAGCACCCATAGCTGGGATCGAACCCGGGACTCCGGTGATGCAAGCGATGTAAGACGGCAACTCTACTGCAGCGCCGAGAAGTTGAGGAGGTACTGGATATGCTAAGGCATATGCAGGTACACAAATCTCCCTGGCATGATCAGATGACTGCCTCGCCAACAGTCTGTCTGTCCCTTCCTTCTTTGTGTTTTATTAATATGTGTTAAATGTATGTTTTTAGTGTTCTTTAGCTTGTTTTATGTGGGTGGAGGGTGGAGGGGATTGGCGGAAACCTTTTCTCATCTCTTATCTCGATGGAGATGCAATTTTGTATACAATGTGTATTGTATCTCCGTCCGCACTGTGGCCTAACATCAAGGAGAAGACAGCCTTTGTTGGAGACCGACCTTTGAGAGCTCCACCGTGGGGACTCTATGGGACTTTAACATCACGAAGCCCACAATCCTTTTACCAGGGATCGACCTTGGATCTCCAACCATGGGTGCTTGCAGACTTAACATCATGGAGCTCGCAGTCTCTGGTGAGACTGACTTCAGGAACTCCAAGCCGCGGGAGCTTCGACCGTCGCAACGCGGGAGATTGGATCGCACCGAAGCGGGGACTTCAACCACCGTCTGCGGGAGCTTCGATTGCCCCGATGGATGGGTCGACTGCCCCGATCGCGGGGGAATAAGATTGGACTTTTTTGCCTTCCATCACAGTGAGGAATGTGGGGAATCCACTTTGGTGGATGTTTATGTTAACTTTTTTTCTTGTTGCTTTTTCTTTCGTATGGTTGTATAATAATTTGCATATATACTTTAATTGGTACGTGATAATAAAAGACCTTTGAAACCTTTGAAATCTTTGATATTTCTGAAGACATTGTGGAAAGCTGGATAAAACCGATGGAGTCTTGGCTAAGATGTATGAATCATCATTGGACACGGGTGAAGTGCTGGATAACTGGAGTGTGACTAATGTTATGTCTCTATTTAACTGGAGGGTGACTAATGTTATGCCTCTATTTAAGAAAATGAAAAGCCTGGGTACTATAACCAGTGAGCCGAACACTTGTGGTGGGTAAATTACTAGAGAGGATTCTGATGATAAAATAAATGTGCATTTGAATAGATGGAGGGTTAATTGGCGATTTTGTATGTGGGAGATTGTGTCTTGCGAATTTAATTGAGTTTTTCAAAGTAACCAAGAACGTTGACAAAGCCAAGGCTATAGACTCTGTCCATGTGGACATCAGCAAGGTTCCGCACGGTTGGCTGCTCTGGCAGGTTAGATTGCTTGGGATCCAGGGAATGCTAGCTAACTGGATACAGTATTAGCTTCATGGAACAAAACTGAGGGTGGTGGTGGAGGGTTATTTTCAGACTAGATAGGGATAGGGATCTATCGCAATCGCTGCCTTAAAAAGGCTGCCAACATCATCAAAGACCCACACCATCCTGGCCACACACTCATCTCTCCATTGCCATCAGGAAGAAGGTACAGGAGCTTGAAATCTGGAACATCCAGGTTCAGGAACCGCTTCTTCCCCACGGCCATCAGGCTATTAAACACAACATCAAACAAGCTCTATACAGTCAATTATTACTATTGCACTTTATCTGTTTATTTATTGTATATATATATATATATATATATATATGATCTATGGTATATAGACACACTGAACTTTTATCTCCTGTTCTGTATTATGTTTACATATTCTGTTGTGCTGCAGCAAGCAAGAATTTAATTGTCCTATCTGGGACACATGACAATAAAACTCTCTTGTCTCTCGACTCTCTTGACTTGATACATGGAAATAGTAGTGTTCCTTTAGGGATCGGTGCTGGGCCCATTGCTCTTTGTGTTTTAATATCAATGATTTGGATGATAATGTACAACGCATGATTAGTAAGTTTGCAAATTACATTAAAGTAGCTGGTATCATGGACAGTAAGAATGTTTTTTTCAAAATTACAGCAGTCTCTTGATCAAGTGGGCTGATGAATAGTTAATCAAAATGAATTGAGTTTAATGCAGATAGGTGTGTTGTATTTTGGAAGTCAAACCAGAGCAGGACTTTCACAGTTAATGGTAGGGCACTGGAGATTGTTGTAGAGCAGTAGGAGTACAAGTATAAGTTTCCTGAAGGGGCATCACAGGTAGATTGAGTGGTAAAGAAGGCTTTTGATCCATTGACTTTCATCAAGATATGGAACACAGAAGTTTGGATGTTATGTTACAGTTGTGCAAGATGTTATTGAGTCTCGTTTAGAGTATTGTGTTCCGTTTCGGCCAACCTGCTATAGGAAGGATGCCATTAAGATAGAAGATTTTCGGGGATGTTGACAGAAGTCGGGGGCATAAGCTCTCTGAAGAGGTTGGACAGGCTAAACCATTAACCTTACAGTCAATAGGCTGAGGGGTGATATTAAAGATATAAAAATCATGAGGGGAATAGAGAGGGTGAATAGACAATATTTTACCCAGGTAGGGAAACCATAGGTTTAAGATAATAGGGGAAAGATTTAATAGGAACATAAGGAGGAACCATTTGACTCAGAAGGTGGTGAGTATATGGAATGAGCTACTAGAGGAAGTAATTGAGCCAGGTATTACAACAGCATTTCAAAGGTACATGGACAGGTATATGAATAGGAAAGGTTTAGAGGGATATTGTCAAAATGTGGGCAAATCAGATTAGTTTAGATGGAGCATCTTGGTTGGCATGGACGAATTGGGCCAAAGGGCCTATTGCCATGCTTTATGACTATATGTCTCCTTACTCTAAGTGTGCTATATTTTGGAGGTAGTTCATGGAACTTAACATCACAACATAAATTTATGGGTATTGTATTTCATTCTTTGTCTCTCCTCAGCAGAAGCCAACATCTCCTCCACCACATATGTTGTCAGAAAGTTACTAGAGAGTATTCTGTGGGATAAGATATACATGCAGTTAGATGGACAGGGGCTAATTATGGATAGTTAGTTTTGTACATGGGAGATCATCTCACAAATCTGATTGAGTTTTTAAAAAATGTAACAAGAAAGATTGATGAAGGCAGAGCACCAGATGTTGTATAGAGGGATTTCAGCAAGGCATTTGACAAGATTCAGCATGGTAGGCTGCTCTGAAGGGTTAGATCACATGGGATCCAGGGAGAGATAGCCAACTGGATAGAAAATTGGCATCATGGAAGGAAGCAAAGAGTGATGGTGGAGTGGAGATCTGGGACTAGTGGTATCCCTTAGGATTCGGTGCTGGGCCCATTGCTGTTTGTCATCTATATCAATGATTTGGTTGTGAACGTATAAGGTATGATTAGCAGATGACACTAAAGTGGGTGGTGTTGTAGATAGTGAAGATGGTTGTCAAAAATTGCAGGGGTACTTGATTGGTTGGGTGAATGGGCTGAGGAATGGTTAATGGAGTTTAATACAGAGAAGTGCAAGGTGTTCTGTTTTAGGAAGTCTAACCATGGCAGGGCCTACACAGTGAATGGCAGAGCTCTGGGGGGTGTTGTAGAGAAGAGTGCAGGTACATAGTTCCTTAAAAGTGGAATCACAAGTAGATAGGGTGATCAAGAAGGCTTTCAGTGCATTGACCTTCATCGGTCAGATTACTGAGTATAGAAGTTGGGAGGTCATGTTACAGCTGTACAAGACATTGGTGAGGCTTCCTTTTGAGTGTTGTGTTCAGTTTTGGTCACCCTGTTATAGGAAAGATGTCGTTAAGCTGGAAAGGGTGCAGAGAGAATATTGCCAGGACTCAAGGGCCTGAGCTAAAGGAGAGGTTGAGCTGGCTAGGACTTTATTCCTTGAAGCACAGGAGGATGACAGGTGATGTATAAGATCATGAATGACATAGATAGTGTGTGCTGCCAGAATAGATAGTTAAGGCAGGTACCATCACAATGTTTCCAAGTACATAGACAAGTACATAGGTAGGATAGGTTTAGAGAGATCTGGGCAAAATGCAGTCTGGTGCAATGACTGTAGATGGGGCTTGTTGGTTGGCATGGGCAAGTTGGGGCAAAGGGATTGTTTCCATGCTGTGTGACCCTATGACTCTATGGTCAGCAGAGCTTAGTTACACTAATGCGAGAAACTTGCACATGTTCCCCAAATAATTAAAATCCCTCTAAAACTATGCATACTAATATTTCTGCCATCTTTATTGTATGAAATACAAGGTATGAAAACAAAATGTCATGCTTTTAAACAAAAAAATTGATAACATTCTTAACTGGTTCCAGATAAATATATCATGTTATTCTTAGTCAGACACATACACAGAAATAAAATATTGAATAGAGTTTACACTGTTAAATTAACATAAAATTATATGTTATTACATCATTTATAATGAATTTCAGTTTTATATGTTCAAGTTATAGGAGCAAATTTAGGCCTTTCTCCGCCATTCAATCATGGTTGATCTATCTTTCTCTCTCAACCCCATTCTCCTGCCTTGGCCCCAGTCTATTTATCAAGTTTTAAACAACAGACAATAGACAATAGGTGCAGGAGTACGCCATTTGGCCCTTCGAGCCAGCACTGCCATTCAATGTGATCATGGCTGATCATCCCCAATCAGTACCCCATTCCTGCCTTCTCCCCATATTCCCTGACTCCGCTATTTTTAAGAGCCCTATCTAGCTCTCTCTTGAAAGCATCCAGAGAACCTGCTTCCACCGCCCTCTGAGGCGGAGAATTCCACAGACTCACCAGTCTCTGTGAGAAAAAGTGTTTCCGTTTAGAAGGAGTAAGTCGTTCTAAACGGCTTACTCCTTATTCTTTAACTGTGGCTCCTGGTTCTGGACTCCCCCAACATCGGGAACATGTTTCCTGCCTCTAGTGTGTCCAAGCCCTTAACAATTAAACTCCAAAGTTTACAAGCCCAGCTGCTCCATTTTCTCAGCATATGACAGATCCACCATCCCGGGAATTAACCTTGTAATCCTACGCTGGACTCCCTCAATAGCAAGAATTTTTATTGTATCTTCCTTTTGCATGAAAATTGAGAAAAAAATAGCCAGTTTTTATACAGAGCGTTACTAAAATTCAACAAGTATGTGGATAATTAAAATTAACCTTTTTGCTTACTAGCAACCCACAATCATGAAGCGGAGACTGAACCCATTTGATGAAACAAAGCATGAACATTGCAGTGGAAAATAAGAACAGAGAAAAAATAAAATTCAAGGTATGTGGTTTTAGATGGAATTTAGTCCTGTCAGGTTCTGTTTAACGTGTGATCTAACCACCGCAGTTTTCATAGAAAATCACAGATTGACCAGCCACATACTCTATTAGTACAGGTTGCAGGGCATAGGCTTAGCAGTGAAGCATATAGTCACAGATATAAGCTATTGTTATATGTGGGTCTCTAGGCTGACTCTGGGCATTTTTAAAAACGAAAAGTGATCTTTACTGATATGTTTGCTTCAATTAATGTTGAAAATGGCAAAAAAATATTTTACGTGAAAATATGCTTTCTGTTATAAATTAAGCATGTAAGTATACTCAAATCTGAAGACAGAAGCTGAAGGATTGGGTCTAATCTGTATCACCACCTTGGGTGGACTGTAGCATGAATAAAAGTTGGCAGCATCATCTTGTTTGCAACATGATTATTTGGTTGTAATTATGGAACGTTCATGTTTTCCATGTTGAATTAAACACAGTTTAATGGATTAACGCAATAACAAAAACTCCAATTAATCCAATTATCAAGAGGTAAGTAGGCTGGATTAAACAAAATCTTAACTATTGATTATTTTGTCACATTGCCATCCTCTTTCCTCGTGAGATCGGCAACATTCAGCAACAACCATTGTTATTTGTTTGCAGACAATGCCATATTGCAGAAGATGACCTTGTATGAAGGTTATCTATATATAGTGAGCATGTTTGCACAGTATGTATGCTTGGAAATAAATGGTGGCCTTCAAACTGAAAATTTTATTTGAAAATATGAAAAAAATAGTTTTCTTTTTGTTGCTCAAGCAGAACTTCAAATCATTTTAGAGGCATTCTAGTGCAAAAATACAAGAGAAGAGCAGGAATCTGGAACAAATGGATGTAGAACGGTACATGTAGGAAGGAACCCCAGATGCTGATTTACACCGAAGAGAAACACAAAATGCTGGAGTAACTCAATGGGTCAGGCAGTGTCTCTAGAGAAGAGGAACAGGTGATGTTTTGTGTCAAAACCCTTCTTCAGACTGAATCAGGGAAGAATGAAACGAGAGGTATGGAGAAGTATAGAACAGATCAGAGCCAGCACCAATGACTAAAGAGCCAACAGTGGTCCTTTGTTGGCTGTGGAGGAGGTGATAACAAGGGGTTATAAACCGTAAAACTAGCAGGACAACTAGTGGGGGAGGGACAGAGAGAGCTAAAATGCAAGGGTTACTTGAAATTACAGAAATCAATATTCACACCGCTGGTAAGCTGTAAAAACATAATAATTGGTAATAGTATCACAGGCATGATCATTCAAAATGGCTTCCCATGCTTAACATTCACTGACTGCCAGGCCATGTATGGCTCAGCAGTAACCTCTCATTCAAAAACATGTAGATTCAAGCTCAATTAAAAAAATGACTCCTACTTCTTCAACATCATGCTGAGAGTAGGCTGAACCATGACATACAGATGAAAAGTTAAAAGATGTACTTCCAGTTGGGTGTACAAGATCCATAAACATGAATCACAGAATAGTAGGGTGATCTCATTTTTTACAGACCACCATTTATTCATCATTCAACCTTAACTGAAAGGGATTATCAAAAAAATTATAATTGGTTGTGACTTTGCCGTGGCTAAAATGGGTTGCCAAATTTTGTATGTTGCAATTTGTCTGCACTTCAAAAATGCCTTGTTAATTTTTAGTCTTCCTGTAATATTAAAAATACAATATCAAGGCAAGATTTTTTAGCCCAGAATCATTCCAGGTTTTCTTCCCTCCTTTTCCCCCCCACTGGAAATGTTAAAGACTGGAGGGCATAGCTTTAAAGTGAAAAGGGCAATGTTTAAAGGAGACTAGAACAAGGAAAACCTGGAATGATTCTGGGGAGAGGGGGGGAGAGAGAAGGGAGGGAGGGGGAGGGAGGTGGTTGTGGAAGGAGGAGGGGAGGGGTGAGGTGGAGGGATGGGTGGAGGGGGAGGGGGGAGAGAGGGGTAGGAAGGGGTGAGAGAGAGTAGGGGGAGAAGTGGGGGATTCCCTAGAGAGGGAGGGGGGCAGAGAGGGTGGGGGGCATAGAGGGAGGGAGGGGCGGAGAGGAAGGGGGGGGGGGGCAGAGAGGATCTGCAGAGTGAGTTATTTACACATAGGTTGGTGAGGGCCACGAACGTGTTGCCAGGGGTGGTGGAGGAGGCGGATAGAATAGTGATATTTAAGAGGCTTTTAGACAGGCATATGGATATGCCTGGAATGGAGGGATATGGATTTGCAGACAGATGAGATTAGTTTAGTTTGGCATCATGTTCAGCACAGAAATTGTGAGCCAAAGGGCTTGTCCCTGTGCCGTACATTCCTTTGTTCTATGTTTATCATACCTCATGATCAGAAGAAAACAAAAGCAATCAACCAGATTTAATAATCTCAACAGCAATTCTTGTTGCCAATCTATTAAGGTCCAATCTCCTATTTAAAGCACTTCGGCAAGATACTAAAATTAATTTTAATTATTATATTTAGTTGAACCGTCACTTTCTATTATTTTACTTGCAGTCTTAACACATTTATACTAATTGCATTGTAAACGAGAAACATTTTCAAACTGCAACTATTATCAGCAAAATTATTTCCTCCAATTAGTAACACTTAGTTTATTCTATCTCATTGCGATCAGCAACCACGGTTAAATTTAATGGTATCATATAGAGGCACTAGCACATAATTCAGGCTAACATTTCAATACAGTTCTAGGTAGTGCTGCATTATCAGAAGCACTGTCTTCAGGATGATACATTCAAACAAATTTGCTTTTCCAGATGAATATAAAGTATCACAGGATGGTATTTGTCTGGAAACCCAATGTCCACTCAATCATTTATCCCTTAACTAGCATCATTCAAACTGAATATTTGGCATATCATCTCTGGAACACTTAAACAAGGACAACTATATTAGACTGCTATATATCACCTATCTCTGCTTTCAACACTACAATCCCATCCAAACTCATCTACAAACTCCTTAACCTATGATTCAGCACCCCCTTGGGTGTCAAGGGTTATCTGGAGAAGGCAGGAGAATGGGGTTAGGAGGGAAAGATAAATTAGCCATGATTGAATATTGGAGTAGACATGATGGGCCAAATGGCATAATACTGCTCCTATCATTTATGATCTTATGACCTTATAAACCCCATACGCTGGATCCTAAACCTTATGACCCACAGGCCACAATCAGCAAAGATAAGTGACAAGACCTGCTCCATAATAATTCCCCATACCGGTGCCGCACAATTATATGGTTTCAATCCCCTCCTATGCTCCCTCATGACTGTGCAGTCAAATTCAGCTCTAACTCCATCTACAAGTTTGCAAATGACACCACTGTGGTAGGCCAGATCACGAATAATGATGAGGCAGATTACAGGAAGAAGGTAGATAATTTAATAACATGGTGTCAGGACAACAACTTCTCCCTCAATGACAGCAAGACAAAGAAGCAAGTCATCAACTTCAGGAAGTGTGGTGGAGCACATTCCCCAATCAATATCAATGGTGCCAAAGGGGATTAGTTGGAAGCTTCAAGTTTCTTGCAGTAAATGTTACCATTGATCTGTCATGGACCAACCACATTGAAGCCTGTATTCAGATTACCAATACTTTTGAGATTTTAATTTATTTATTTTCAAACTTGAATTTTGTACGAGATTATACTGTAGTCACATTACTCTGAATCCTGAATTTACTCTGGACCAAATCCAACATATACATGCACGAAAACTGTATTTCACTTTCACACTAAAAGACTACTATTGTATTTTTAAAAAAAGTCACTAACACAGCAATTTTAACTTTCTTTTTCTGTTTAGGACTTTTGACAAACTAGAGACTGGATTGTGGTACTGAATGTTATTGGAGGCTATTATTTCAAGTGAAAATTCCACAAAATCTGTGATTCTCATCCTGGATTCTCCAGTGCTTGACTACATACTATTTCTATGATATTTTCTCTGTGAATGTGTGACCCACAGTGAGTGTAGCTGTACTTGCAGCACATACATCCACAATGCTCATGTAAAGTTCTTTGAAAGCCCTTGCAATCTGGTGCTGGGCGTATAAGAAATAAAAGCGGCAGTAGGCCATTTGGCTCCTTGTCACTGCTCTGCTGCTTACTGAGACCGCGACTGATCTTTTAGCACAGTGCCACATTCCTACAAGAAGCCGAGATCCCTCAATTCCTGTAATGTCTGACATACATCTTTAAGCAAATTTTTCACCTGTTACAATGACACTTCCTTGCCCGATCCACAAATGGTTCCCAGTTAATTCCTTTGTACAGTGGTAATGTAAAATATCAGACATAGTTGATCCAACACCACTTTTGGTGCCTCCATGAGGTGTTAACTCTGTGACTTTATTATTAAATCAAATATTTGATTGTAACTTTATGGAGGATTTTGCTGTGAAAAGTTGGCTGCTCTAGTTTTTGCATTATTGTTCTAAAATATCACCTTTTTAAAACAAAAATTTTGAGATGTCCTGAAAATGCGATGTGCACTCTCTTTATACTGGCTATATTCCCTCTCCACTCTCAGTCCTGATGCAGCATCACAACCTGAAACATTGACAATTCCTTTTCCTCCGCAGATGCTGCTTGGCCTGCTGAGTTCCTCCAACAGTTTATTTTTTGTTCCAGATTCCAGCATTTGCAGTCTCCTGTGTCCTCCTATGCCTCAACATAACCTTCTGCTTCCAGCTGATGCACTTTGTATTTCACTATTTTTGTATCATCCAGAATCTGCCAATCCTTCACTCAAATAACTAGCAAAGAGCTAATGCCGAGTACAGATCCTTGAGGGAACCACATCTCACATTGCACTAATTGGAATGCATTCCCTTAAGCTGACACAGATACCTCACAAGTGATTTTGTAAGTGTTTGTCTTTTATGAGTATTGCCATAAGTCTCTTTATTGCTGCTTGACTCCAAAGCCTCATCCTTTAGACTGCAACCTTCATAATAATAAAAAAAACATCCTGGATAATGTCCTAAAGTCTCCTGAGTGCAGCTTAGAACCAATGACTTTCTGATTCAACCATCAAAGTACGAACACCAAGCTATGCTGGCATTAGTGTAGATCCTCCCCCTCAGAATCTCATTTGCAATTTAATCAGACTCATGCCCTCTAAATCTCGTACACACAGAGTGCTCAGTTAAAGATGCAATTTCACTCTGCTATGATTTAAAGGAATTATTGTTGTTGGTCTATTGCTGTTGTGTGCACTGAAATCCAGCGGAAAGCCTTATTTTGCTTGCTATCTTTGCAAATCATACCGTACGTGAATACAGCAGAGTATATTGTTACCACTAGAATGAAAATACAGATACAATAGAAAATTGGCTTCATGGATGGAAGTAGAGGGTGATGGTGGAAGGGTGCTTATTAATATATGATGAGCGTTTGACAGGACGGGGCCTCTACTCACTGGAGTTTAGAAGGATGAGAGGAAACCTCATTAAAACTTATCGAATAGTAGAAGGCCTGGATAAAGTCAATATTTATACAATCTACAAGTATATCACTGAATTTATGACATTTTAACCCTCCTCTTCAATAGAAAAGAGTGAGGGAGTAGTTAGAAGTAGTGAGGTCTCCACTTTTTAACTGTTAGTTTGATGATGAAGAAAGTCATAATCATTGTGCTAAAATTAATTAAATTGTGGTTCTGGGGACACTCCATGTTGTTGGGTGCTCCATAGGCTTCCTTCCTCAAGATTCTAGAGAGGATTCAGTAAGTAATAAAGGAATCTTTTGACCATCAGCCTCAAACATTCATCCTGTAGTAACAAAATTAGGTGGGTGAAAATTTGTCTTTAATATTTCTATTTCTTAAATAGCTTCAGATCTTGGAAAAATTATCTAAGGAAAAAGTATGAGTTGTACATATCTCAACCCAAATGTGTTTTCAACTCTCAACCATATGTAAATTTAACTATGAGTTAAATATCAACTCTGATCATTCCAGGAAAACGTCTGGCAGTAATAAAAATTGTTATATATTACCAGCAGTTCAGGATACGAAAAGAGTCGAAGGGCAACAATGCAAAAAACATTGCAATAATGAACGTTTAATTATTTGACTGGAGACACAAGGAACTGCTGCTGCTGGAATCTTGAGTAAAACGCAGTGCTAGAATAACTCGAAGGATCAGGTGGCATCTCTGGAGGAAAATCTGGCTCACCCTTGGGGTTACTACAGCACTTTAAGTTTATCTCAAGATTCCAGCATCTAAAGTTCCTTGTATCTCCACTTTATAGTTTTACTGTTAAATGTCAATAGTCAACAGTCAATAGTGCTTTCTATTGTCGCAAATGATAATTGTTAACACAGTGAAATTATTTTTCTTACAAACAGTCCAGTAGAGTATCACCCATCAGCAAGTGTGCAGGAATAAGCTACTGAGCCATATGCAGGAGGCACCGTGTTTTGACGCCATCTTCAAAGACCACGTTCTAGTTCTTACCTGGCAAGTCCAGGCAAGTCCCAGGCTGTTGCAGCCCACTAACCAACTCCTTCCTTCAAAGCCCATCCCTCTCCTCGCCCGTCCTTTGTTCCCCTGGGAACATCCCGCAGCCGACCACGAGGGCGCTGTGGGCCCGACCCCAGTTCCCTCTCCTCTCCTACCTGCCTCGCTCCTTGCCCAGACGTAACGTCGAAGTATGTCTACTTTGAAGAAGTGCTCCTTCTCCCATTCCCTCCTGAGATGCTGCCTGACCCATTGAGCAGGCCTAGCTCTTTGCGTTTCACTAATTACTTGGCTGAATGTTGAATTGGATTAATTGCTTTTGGACTTCCTTCACAAAATCTGAACCTGTGCTAAATTTATGCATGCTTGAACAACATGAATATGGATTCACACCATTCCAGCTAGCTATTGAAAGTCTCATTGAGAACATTTGATGGATCACATTGGGGAAATATTGTACCAAATATTATAAAGATCAAGCATCTGCAAATAAAATTCAGGAATAAAGGAATGAAGTTACCATCTTGTGCAACCTGGTCCATTTAGGGGGCAGTGTTAATCATCAGGACAATATCTTTCAGCAATATATCTTTGCCCAGCACCTACGTTCAGTCTGCAGGAGTGACCTTGAGCTTCTGCTTGCCTTCCATGTTAATTTCCTGCCCCATTTCCACTCTGACATCTCTGTCTGTGCCCTCCAACATCATTACAATGAAGCCATGATGTTGATTGACCTGCATTTTTTTTCCAGACTTTTACGCTTCTAGCTTGGATTTCCAGTGTCTACAATTTTTTTGTAACATTTTCATATCTTTTGGTTCCCTGTTTTGTTTTCATCTGCTTTCCTAAATGCACACTTTAACACAATGTATGTATTGAAATCTTCTACTGAAATTCACTACCATCGGTTTCACATAATTAGAACAGTGGAGCACAGCCCACATGCTGACCATGAGGCCAATTTAAACTAATCTTATCTGTCTGTAAAGGGTCTATAGCCACCACCCCCCCTCCCCACCCCCTAACGTGCCCCCCACCTCATCCACTGCCTGTGCACATTGCCTGGGTAAATGCCACTCAAGTGTAAGTATAGTATCTGCTCCCACCATCTTCTCTGACAGCAACTTCGAAGCATCGACCACTCAGTGCGTGCAAAGCAAGTGTTGCAAATCTCTTTTAACTCTTCCCTCTTCAGAGGGGTGTGTGGGGACGGGGGGTTGTGGGGTGGGGGAGTTGTAGGGATGCGGGGGGGGGGGGTGCGGGGGGTTGTGGGGGATAGTTGTTGTGGGGGAGGGGTGGTTGTGGGGGTGGGGGATGTTGATGGCCGGGCTGTGTGGGGGGGCTGTGTGGGGGGTTTGTGGGTGTGTGGGGTGGGGAGGGTTTGGATGTGTTGTTGGGGGGGAGTGGGGGTGGGAGATGGGGGAATTGTGGGGGAGGGGGGGTTGTGGGGGCCGGGGGGTTGTGGGCGGTGGTGTGTGTGTGGGGGTGTGTGTGGGGGGTGGTGTGTGTGGGGGTGTGTATGTGGAGGGGCTGTGGGGTTGTGTGTGTGTGTGGGGGGGTGTGGGATGTGTGTGTATGGGGGGGTGTGTGAAGGGGTGTGTGTGGGGGGGTTGTGGGTGGGGGGCTTGTGGGGGGAGGGGTGTGTCGGCCGGCTCAACTGCACTAAAGATGCGATGGCGGAGGAAGGGGCGGAACGTCCCGGAAGTGACAGGGGAAGAAACTAATCCGCGCAGCACTGGAAGGCAGGAGAAGAGATCGACCTGCACACGCGCGTTTTTAAAGATTTTTAAACCTTGCTAACTTTTACGACATTCTACCGATCGGAACAAAACTTGGTGCAATCGCAGCATAGGAAAAGGGTGAGTGAACTGGTGAAAAATCGTAGTGCTATCGTGAACCGTTTTTGCGCAAATAGAATGACCGCTAAACCAGAAGATAACAAGATCAGAGTTTTAGTTATGTATAGATACTCTCCCATGCAGGCAACATTTCTTTTGTTATTTATTTTATTTATTAGAAGCAAATGTACAAAAATAAAACCAACGGCATATAAAATAATACAGTTATTGTACAGCTTCAATTTTAACATTTAGCTGTAGTCGGAAGAAAAGAAAGGAGAAAAAGCAAGAAAAAGTGAAATGTGCAAAGATAGAGCCCCTTGACCACCAAAGTGATTACCAGACTGATTCCTGGGATGTCAGGACTTTCATATGAGGAAAGATTGGATAGACTCGGCTTGTACTCGCTGGAATTTAGAAGATTGAGGGGGATCTTATAGAAACTTACAAAATTCTTAAGGGGTTGGACAAGCTAGATGCTGGAAGATTGTTCCCGATGTTGGGGGAGTCCAGAACAAGGGGTCACAGTCTAAGGATAAGGGGGAATTCCTTTAGGACCGAAATGAGGAAAACATTCTTTACACAGAGAGTGGTGAGTCTCTGGAATTCTCTGCCACAGAAGGGAGTTGAGGCCAGTTCATTGGCTATATTTAAGAGGGCGTTAGATGTGGCACTTGTGGCTAAAGGGGTCAGGGGGTATGGAGAGAAGGCAGGTACGGGATACTGAGTTGGATGATCAGCCATGATCACATTGAATGGCGGTGCAGGCTCGAAGGGCCGAATGGCCTACTCCTGCACCTATTTTCTATGTTTCTATGTTTCTAAAGTTGTGTAGCCAAAGAGTGAATAAATGAAAGAAAGAAGAGAGGAATAGAAAAAATAGGAAAAATTAAAGGACAAAAAGAGAAAGAAAGAAAAATGTGGTGATATACCTGCCTCACATCCCTCCCCACCCACCTCACCCAAGACGTAATTAGATTTAAATCCAAAGTTGTGTTGTACCGTACTATCCTTGTAATAAATCAATGAATGGTGTCCATGTCTTCGAAAAATGATCTGATTTCTCTGCCAAGACAAGTCTAATATTTTCAAGATGTAGCGTCTCGGACTTGTTTATAATCCACATCTTATGAGTGGAACAGATGTAGATTTCCAAAATTTGAGTATTCATTTTTTCGCCATTATCAGGCCATAATTAAGGAAACGTCTTTGAAATAATGATAGCTCAGAGCAGGCTTCTGACGTACCTCGAATAATCAATTCCGTATCGGGATCCAATTTTATTTTTAGTGTTTTTGAAAACATTTCAAAAATTCCTCTCCAGAAATTATGTAACTTTATACAAGAGACAAAGGGATGTGTTATATTTGCTTCCTGAAGAAGACATTTATCACAAATAGGAGATACATTTGGAAAGATCTTATTCAGTTTAGACTTTGAATAATAGAGTCTGTGCAGTTATTTTAAATTGAATTAATGAATGTGCAGGCAACATTTCAGTGAGCCTCTTCTGCACCCACTCCATAACCTCCACAATGTTCCTGTAATGATGAGTCTAGAAATGGTCTAAAAACTCTAAATACAGCTACAGCAGGAATTCTTGACTTTTATACTCAATGAGCTAAACATTAAAGTCAAGTATTTTTGTTTATTGTTTTTACCACCCTCTCTACTTGCACTACCAATTTTAGGAAGCAATAGACTTGAAACCCAAGATTATTCTGCCCGTCGTTGCTTTTAAGGATCCTGCCATTTATATATACTTTCCTCCTACATTATATCTCCCAAAGTGCAAGACCTCAGTGCTGCCTGGATTGAACTCCACCTGCCATTTCTCTGCTGTTATTATCAATTGATCTGTATCATGCTGTATCCTTTGTGAACCTTCCTCACCATCCACCTTTCATGTCTCCTGCAAACTGTTCAGAATAACATACATCTACACAACAACTTTTTCAAAAATAAAATTTGTAAGACACGATTACCCATGTGCAAAACCATACTGACTATCCCTAAACAGTCCCTGTCTATCCAAATGCATATATATCGTATCACTCACAATACTCTCCAGGTACTTGCCAACCACAGGTGCACTAGACTATTAGTAAGCAGGCTTTTACTTGCAGATCTTCTTAGAGAGGCACAACATTAGTCACCCTCTAGTGTTCTGGCACCTCAGCCGTGCCTAATGATGATTTATACATCTCAGCCAGGGCACCAGCAATTTATTCTCTAGCTTCCTCAGTGTCCTCAGATATATCTGATCAGGCCTGGGTGATTAAGCTACCTTCATATGCATTAGGACATTCAGCACATCCATGACCTTAATATGGATTGTCCTCGAGACAATTCCATTAAACAGTCTTCACGTTCCAACACGTTCCTCAGTCTTCATGTCTTTCTCCATGGTATAAACAGAGGAGAAATACTCAGTGATTATAGACAATAGACAATAGGTGCAGGAGTAGGCCATTCGGCCCTTGGAGCCAGCACCGCCATTCAATGTGATCATGGCTGATCATCCCCAATCAGTACCCCGTTCCTGCCTTCTCCCCATATCCCCTGAGTCCGCTATCTTTCTAGCTATCAAAGGTACTTATCAAAGATACTTACCAATTGCTACCTTTCTGATCAGAAAATGTTCAGTGCACTATATGGGCCATTTATAAAGCCTGTTGTTTTTACTTAATAATTAGGATAACATTCCTTGAGTACAAACAGTGATGCAGGTTTGTGACTCTGCATTGGCCACAAACATAAAACAATGCCAATGTTAGTGCAAAGGAGTCATTGTAAGAATATGTGAGGGTCAGTATGTCTATTCTTGTTTACAGCACTAAGTGTTGACATTCAATGCAATAATTATTATTTAACAGATCATATTTGTATAGGAAGGAACTACAGATGCTGGGTTACACCGAAGATAGACGCAAAATGCTGGAGTAACTCAACGGGTCAGGCTGGATCTGGAGAAAAGTAATAGGTGATGTTTTGGGTCCAAACCCCTCTTTGGACCACAGAGGGTGTTGCAGAACCCTTATTGGACGGAGGAGGAGAACATTTTCAAATAAAGGATATCTTGAGGAGGTTTAGTAGTGAAGCAGACAAGATGTGTAGGAATGGACTGCAGTTGCTGGTTTACACAGAAGATAGATACAAAATGCTGAAATAACTCAACAGGGTCAATATATATAATATGAGATATATTATATGTACTGTATATGACTAACAATACTTTGAATTTCTATAATCCAAGATGTATAATGTTTCTTTTATATCATTTCACATTACTTCACTACAGTTATATTCAATTGCTGCAGTAGTCCTAAAAAAATAAAAACACAGTCATAACACACTATTTTACATTGAATTCTGTTTAATTCACAGCACATTACCTATCCATTTAGGACAATTTACCATTCCCTCTGGAACTCCATGGTTAACTTATCCCTTCCAACCCGAACCACCCTTTTCCCAGATACTTTCCCCTGCAACTGCTGGAGATGCACAGCTGTCCCAATGAAAGATAGCTTGTGGGGAATAAAAAACTGGACTCTAAAAGCTTCTTTAGATATGTATCTGTAAAAAGGAAAAGATTAGTGAAGACAAATGTAGGTCTGTTACAATCAGAGACGGGTGAATTTATAATAGTAAACAAATAAATGGCAGAACAGTTAAATAAGTACTTTGCTTCTGTCTTCACTAAGGAAGACACAACCAATCTCCCAGAAATACTAGGGGACCGAGAATCTAGTGGGAGGGAGGAACTGAACGGAAGTGGTGCTAGGTAAACTGTTGGGACTGAAGGCAGGTACATTCCTAGGGTCTGATGGTCTGCATCCCAGAGTATTCAAGGAAGTGGCCCTAGAAATCGTAGGTGTATTGGTGATCATTTTCCAATGTTCTTTCGACTCTGGATCAGTTCCTGTGGACTGGTGGGTAGCCAATGTAATCCCACTTTTTAAGAAAGAAGGGAGGGAGAAAACGGGGATTTATAGACCATTTAGTTGTACATTTGTAGTGGGGAAGATGCTTGAGTCAATTATTAGAGATGTTATAGCAGCCCATTTGGAAAGCAGTGACAGGATCTGTCAAAGTCAGCAAAGATTTATGAAGGGAAAACCACGCTTAACTAATCTTATGGAATTTTTTGAGGATGTAAGAAGTAGAATGGATAAGGGGGAACCAGTGGATGTGATATATTTGGACTTTCAAAAAGCCTTTGACAAGGTCCCACACAAGAGATTAGTGTGCAAAATTAGAGCAAATGGTATTGGGGTTAGGGTATTGACATGGATAGAAAACTGGTTGGCAGACAGCAAGCAAAGAGTAGGAATTGAACGGTCCTTTTCAGGATGGCAGGCAGTGACTAGTGGGGTGCCGCAAGGCTCGGTGCTGGGACCCCAGCTATGTACAATATATATTAACGATTTAGACGAGGGAATTAAAAGTGACATCTCCAAGTTTGCGGATGACACATAGCTGGGTGGCAGTGTGAGCTGCGAGGAGGATGCTATGAGCCTGCAGGATGACTTGGATAGGTTGGGTGAGTGGGCAGATGCATGGCAGAGGCAGTATAATGTGAATAAATGTGAGGTTATCCACTTTGGTGGCAAGAACAGGAAGGCAGATTATTATCTGAATGGTGTCAGATTATGAAAAGGGGAAGTGCAATGAGACCTGGGTGTGCTTGTGCATCAGTCACTGAAAGGAAGCATGCAGGTACAGCAGGCAATGAAGGAAGCTAATGGCATGTTGGTCTTCATTGTGAGAGAATTTGCATTTAGGAGCAAGGAGGTCCTACTGCAGTTGTACAGGGCCCTGGTGAGACCGCACCTGGAGCATTGTGTGTAATTTTGGTCTCCTAATTTGAGGGACGTTACTGCTATTGAGGGAGTGCAACGTAGGTTCACCAGGTTAATTCCTGGGACGGCAGGACTGACATATGATGAAAGAATGGGTCAACTGGCCTTGTATGCACTAGAATTTAGAATTACGAGAGGAGACCTTATTGAAATATATAAAATTCTTAAAGCAATGGACAGGCTAGATGCAGGAAAAATGTTTTCGATGTTGGGGGCGTCCAGAGCCAGGGGTCAAGTTTCATAATAAGGGGTAGGCCATTTAGGACTGCGATGAGGAAAAACCTCTTCACCCAGTTGTGAATCTGTGGAATTCTCTGCCACAGAAGGTAGTGGAGGCCAATTTACTGGATGTTTCCAAGAGAAAGTTAGATTTAGTCCTTAGGGCTCAAGGAATCAAGAGATATGGCGAAAAAGCAGGAATGGGGTGGTGAGGTTAGGTGATCGGCCATGATCATATTGAATGGCGATACAGGCACGAAGGACTGAATGGCCTACTCCTGCACCTATTTTTCCATGTTTCAATACTTCTTCTCTCAACTTTGTCCAGGGACTTTGATAGTCCTTTTAGGTGAAGCAGAGGTTCACTTGCAACAATGCAACCTCATCTACTGTATCCGTTGTTCCAGGTGTGAACTCTTATATAGCATTTCACTTGCACTTTATGTGCAAGTGACGAATAAAACTGATTGTGATTGTGATTGCAATACTAGCGAGACACAATGTAGACAGGGCAATCGTTTTGCTGAACACCTTTGCTTAGTCTGCCTTGACCTACATGATCTCCTGGTTGCCAAACACTATAACTCTCCTCCCAATTCTCATACTGACCTTATGTCCATTATCAGAATGAGGCCAAATGCAAATTGGAGGACCAACACCACATATTTTGCTTGGGCAGCTTGCAACCCAGTGGTATGAATATTGATTTCTCGAACTTCGTAAACCCTTGCATCCCCTCTCTCTCTGTCTCTCCCCCACCCTAGTCATCATACTAGTTTCACTGTCATCCTGTTATGTTTCATTGTCTGTGTAATTTGTTACCATCGAGCCCAGAGCCAACAACGGACTGTTTCCTTAATCATAGATTTTTTTTGCATATCTTTAATTTATTTGTTTTATATCTCTCAATATCACTGTCTATATCTCTTGTTTCCATTTCCCTTGAGTCTGAAGAAGGGTCTCAACCTGAAACGCCATTTATTCCTTTTCTCCAGCGATGATGCCTGACCCGCTGAGTTACTCCAGAGGTTTGTGTCTATCTTCGATTTAAACCAGCATCTGCAGTTCCTTCCTACACAATTTACCTCCGTTGGTATTCATCTCACCACAAACTACCATGTTTACATCTCCCCTCCTTGTTACACAGAATCATTCTTTTCCCTTCTCATTTGAAGGTTTCAGACTTTCCTTTATATTTGTGAAGATTATCCTTAAACATTTGCATAAATACTTTCCTCTTATAACATTTATTAAATGTTTTATTTAGTTATAGATATAACTTTGGCTTTGAAATTCCCACAAATAAAAATATTTCCATCATGTTCTTTCATAAATTTAGGAACATTAACAATTCTGTTCTTGGTCCACAATTTCCTGTGAAAAGAGACTAAAACTACTCTCTCATTACTGAGGAAGCCATTCAGCATAATTTTTGTATACCTCATAAATGAAATGATAAAGAATCTTGTCTCAAATACCTGTATTTTTTTAGGACAAACTGATCAAACTTATTTGAGGCAGTTTTCTGGAATGACAATTTCAGCAAAAGCTATTTTATATCTGATACAAGGGTTAAGGTTATAACTGTTTTGCAAAGGACCCTCTCAAGGTTCTATAAACATGAACATCACCCTGTTGTTGTAATAACCCATTCCTCTAGTTGTTAATCCTAAATTATTTTTCTATATTTCATATCTCTTTGTTCATCTACACTATTTACTTATCTTTCAAAAAATAAGTGACCTTATTTTACAAATATGAAGTGCCTCACAGCATCATAATGAAGTTCTTAATCTATAAGTTTATTTATGTCTCCTTGATTTATGGTTCAGTCTTTCATTTGGCTGCATTTCCCTGATTTAATTTCATCTGCAGATTTCAACACCGTTCCTTAGCTAATGCTCAACTGATTCCATATCATATCTTTATTTCCTATTGCTGATGTTAAGCTTATTTGCTTCTTGAATTAGTTGTTTATTCAAAGATAGGAATTTCATTTGCTATCTGCTAGTTCTTTGCGAACATTTGATTTTATATTAGCATTCACTCATTTCTCTATTATCTCTTCACTGGCTACTTTGAATATCTTTGGGTGTAATCCATCACTATCTGATGTCTTCATAACATTTGATTAAACTGTCTATCACATACTTCCACTCTAGTTTAGATATTGTAATATCAATCATAACTTTGCCCATTACTTTCTCTCTTTGTTAGTATCTTTTGTGTGACTTGAAGCAAACTAACTTTTCTGTTGAAAGAATGTAAGCAATCCATTTGTGAAATGTGTGCAGACACAAAAGCTGGAGTAATTCAGGAGGACAGGCAGCATCTCTGGAGGAAGGAGGAATGGGTGGTTTTGGGTCAAGTCCCTTCTTCAGACAATGAAATGTGTGTGTTTCTTCAATTTGCCTTTCGTTGCTTAATTCAGTGCAGACTTTTATTGATCTTAACAAATCAACATATTTAAAAGTTTGAATATCCTTTTGTTCCAACATGAAAATATTAAAATAAAAATCATGCCTGATTTACGACGTGGTCTTGGGTGTTCCCGAAATGTGCTTGTCTTCACTAAGTTAGTTGTTCTGGTGGGAATGGGAAGGAGGGAGGAAATAGTCACTTCAAGCATTGTCTAAATACTCCTCCAAACAGGTCAATGGTGCATTTACAGTATATGAGTTTCTAGACATTGTCATTAATGTTACTCTTATCAAATATGTAGGAACTGATTTACCAGCATGTGGGTGTGAAAACACTTAGAGCAGTAACATGACAATTAATGCCTTAACATATTATAATTTATCATCCAACAATAATTAAAATTTGCCATTTAGAGGTTAGGCTGAATCCTTCAACTCTGTAGCTCCAAACGGCACTGAAGCTTTCTTCATAAGCTGATCTATTCCTGCAAAGATTCATGAATGTTACATCACATATTCGTGGAAGCTTAGCTTGGAAATTAAAGGTGAACTGATTAATCAAGCAAGTGGTAGAGCTGCTGCCCCACAGTACCAGATACCCACATTCGATCCTGACCTCGGACACTGTCTGTGTGGAGTTTGTACGTTCTCCCTGTGACTAGGTGGTTTTCCTCCGAGTGCTCCTATTTCCTTCCATATTCCAAAGATGATTCACTTTATAGGTCAATCGGCCGTTGTAAAATTGTCCCTTGTGTATAGGGAGTGGAATAACATAGAACAAGTGTGAATTTGTGATCAATGGTCAGTGTGGACTTATTTGGCCGAAGGGCCTGTTTCCAAATTGTATTTCTAAACTAAACTAAAAGAAAAAAGCTTTTTGTGTACTGAATCAGAGCTGTTTAGTTTAATCAAATAATTCCCAAAATCCTACAGTTTTTCTTGGCATAAAATAATTGGCAACGATGCAGCAAGGCAGACACATGGTGTATGATATTCAGAAATCAACAAAGTTTCATTAACACCAAAAGGTTGTAGAGAATACTTTAAACTTATAACATACTTGTGATATAGAAGAAAAGCATAAGGTATGACTGGAATGATAGCGAAAGGTCATGGGATGGGAAAATGAGGAGACATAAGGACATAATTGGCAGGATGAGAATTATTGGTAAATGACAAACAATGAAGGTCAGACAAAGAAAAATAAGCAATGGCAATAAATAGACCATCAACTGAGTGAAACTTAACCTGAACACAAGTCAAGCAATGGGATCAAGTGGAATAGAAACTCAACTGACACAACCAGATGAATGCAGAAGAATGAACACATGTTAAAGAAAAATAGGAACTTGAATTAAATGAGACTGAGCCTGTTAAGCCAATGGAGGTTAGAAAAGAAGTGAATGATTGCACAGCATTAAATGATTTAATTGGATTCTGAAGACAAATTAATTTATAGTGTAACATAACTCATCAGTTTGATTTAATTTATTCATTTGGAGACCGAGGTAAACTTAATTTATTTATTGCTATTATTTTTTCGGTTAGGCTCTAAGGGAAGCTTAATTTGTTGGTTGTAATAATGACTTATAGTGCAAGAGAAAGCAGGCACTGAAGTAAAAGTGTTAGGGTCCAGCACTGAAGAGAATTTCCAATAGAATTAAATACAAGACAACAACTCTTATGTGCATAAATATTACGGAAGTTATTTTACGGCAAATTTGTGATGGGATTCAATACAAAGCGGTTGAATTTGTTATTAGCAAGAGGTTTAAGAAATCTTAGAATCGAAGCAACTGCTGACTAACCTAAGAGTTATAGAGCCATAGAGTCACATAGTCTTACAGCGTGGAAACAGCCCTTCAGCTGACATTGCCCACACCGGCCAACATGTCCCATCTACACAAATCGCACCTGCCAGCATTTGGCCCATATCCCTTTAAATCTGTCCTATCCATATACCAGTATAAATGTTTCTTAAACGTGCGATAGTACCTGCCTCAACTGCCTCATCCGGTAGCTCATTCCATACACCCACCACCCTTTGTGTGAAAAAAGTGTGTTGAATCTGAAACAGGGGAAAGGCAAGCTTGACCAACATTGGCATATTGATGGGTTCATCAGTCGGGGTCTGAGAGAACCAAATAGTCCATCATTATTGTCAGTGGAACTCGAACCAAACAAAAAATGCTAACATGAAGAATGATGGGGAGATAAGTGTGAATTAATTCATAATTTATTCCACGCGCTAGGTTAAGTTTTGCCAGAAAATTCTGGCAGTTCTCTGCCAATGAGTTTGAACACATAAGTCCCGAACTTGATGCTCATAGTCTGCTTGTGATTTCCTGTCTCTTCTTCACTGTTGGTCTCTTCATTAGTCTCTTCATTGAACTCATTTATGGAATGTTACATTGTGACCATTCTGTGGCACTGACACCGGAGATACTTTGCAGCAGGGACAATGATTCCAATCAATTTCACTTATTTTTTGATGAATTCAGTTAGTTAAATGTTTGTAATTGATTTAAAATGTTCAGTATTAGTGTAGTTTTGTTTTGATAATATTTACATTTTTATATTTTAAATTGCACGTTGAGTTTTTATTATTTGTGGCTGTTTCTTAATCTGTCTTCATGTGGGAGACATTCAGAAACATTTATTTTTGGGGCCATGTAATGTGAATGGTCAATGGTTTCTTTATTGTCATGTGTACTAGGTACAGTGAAATACATCTTTGCATACAGCTCCGCAAGACTATCCTTGTATGTAAACACATTCACCCCGGTCAGTACAGTATGCACAGAGCAGTCCTCAGAGTCCATAAGCAAGAGGCGCCATTTTGGCACCATTTTACAGTCCCAGCTACAGCACAAAGGCCCATTGCAGCCGTCCCCTCCTCCATTTTAGGCATCCTGCAAACCATCATCCCCTCTCCACACCCGGCCCTCATCAGCCTTCATTCCCATGACCTCCCGCAGCCAACCTCCATGGCGCAGAAGGTAAGACACCCTGGTTCCTCTCACCAGGCCCTTTGTCCAGCATTCGCTACCATGTAATGCAGAGAGCATGGCCTAAAATACTATAGTGTGCACTGTTAAAAGACAAACAATACAGTCTATTATTTCAAATGTTTTGTGTGAGGGGCTTGTTCTGCATTCACCATCTGCTCCCAGTCTCTTAATGGGTTGGCATATATACGTGAAAAAACCCTGCTGCTTTATGGGGTTTTGCCATCAAACATTACACTGACACTTGGCAGAAAGTAGAGACAGGAGATTTGCAAAATATAAGTTCTCATTTTTTTCTCCGGATACAAAATTCTGGCCCATTATTGTTTTGTTGCTGAAAACATGTTTATAGAAGATGAGTTCTTTTTTTAATCATATTTATGCCCTTTAATCTTGAGTAAAATATTTCATTGAAAAATGTGCAGCTTGCACTGGAATTAAACGTATAAAACAAAAGAGAACCATTGAAGACACATGAAACTGTAGATGTGGGAACAAAGCACAAAATGAATTCAATGGGTTGGGTAGCATTCGTGGAACGAATGGAAGGCGATATTTTGATCAGGACTCCAGATTGATTGAAGTGGGGGTGAAAAAGCGCAAAGAGAGATGGAGGAGTAGATCAATGCCAAGCACATGATAGACACAAAACGCTGGAGTAACTCAGCGGGGAGAGAAGGAATGGGTGACGTTTCGGGTTGAGACCCTTCTTCAGATAAGTGGATGCAGTTGAGTGGGCAGAGACAGATTGGCAGATGGATCGAGTAAGTGACAAAGACTAGAGATTAAAAGACAAAAGGGAAGATAGACACAAAAATCTGGAGTAACACAGTGGGACATGCAGCATATCTGGAGAGAAGGCATGGGTGATGTTTCGGATCGTGACTGGTCTGAAGGGTCTCAACCCGGAATGTCACCCATCCCTTCTCTCCAGAGATGCCACCTGTCCCGCTGAGTTACTCCAGCTTTTTGTGCCCATCTTTGGTTGAAACCAGCATCTGCAGTTCCTTCTAACAAAAGACAAAAGGGTGTTGGAGAGGGGGATGAAGAGGAGAGAGGGCTATGGCTGGAATGGAATGCGGGAAGAGCCAGGAGACAATAGGGAAATGGAAGGATCAGGGATGGCAGATTCGCGTATGAAGGAGGGGGAAGGAGCATGGTGACTGGAGTGAGATGGTCGGAGAAAATATGTGCATCGTGGTGGGGGGACATGGGATAGAAAGGGGGTGGGTGGGGTATTACTTGAAATTGAGGAATTTATTGTTCATACTTTTGGGGTGCAAGCTACCCAAATATGAGGTGCAGTTCCTCCAATTATTTTCCTTTGGCTCCCCTTCCTCTTTGCACAACTCCATGAGTTAGTTGGTGTTGCTGTTCTCTACACCTGAGGTGTGGCTTTACCCATCCCTTGCCTCTGAAATTAAACTTTGGAAATATCTCTTTTAGCTTCCTCCGCTTACTCCAATTAGTCTGCAGAAGAAAATGTAACTATATTTATATGTTTCTATGGGTTATTGATTGGAGATGATCAAGCCATGATCACAATGAATGACGGTGCTGGCTCAAAGGGCCGAATGGCCTCTTCCTGCACCAAATTTCTATGTTTCCAGAACCATTGAAGTCTGGTAAAATGGACAGAGCAATGCAAGCAGATTTAATAATGAGAAGTGTGAACTAATGCATTTTAGAGGAAAAAGGAGGATTGATAAAGAGGCTCAATAACACAAAGATCTGGACTTACACATATTCAAATCATTGAACCTGCTAAGCAGTGATAAATCTATTTAAAACATATGATTAGATATATGGCTTTATTAATACATGTTTGAAGCATAAGACAAGAAAGTTAATCAAAAACCTTACAAACCATTGGTTAGCCTTCATTCATGTTCATTTCTGTGTATTAAGGGCCTGTCCCACTTACGAGTCCTTGGCAAGCAAATTACGCGACCTCGTGGTCGCATTGAGCCGCGATGGTCATGCTAAAGTCAGGCACGATTACATGCTTACGCACAGCCGTCTGGATCGCGTGACGTCATTTAAAGATGGACACAAAGCTGGGGTAACTGAGTGGGACCGGCAGCATCTCTGGAGGGAAGCAATGGGAGACGTTTTGTGTCGAGACTCTTCTTCAGTCTGAAAAGAAAGGCCTTGACCTAAGACGTCACCCATTGCTTCTCTCCAGAGATGCTGCCGGTCCCACTGAGTTACTCCTGCATTTTGTGTCTATCTTCAATTTTCTTGGCCCTGCTCTGGGAGTAGAAGTGGGAGCAGATCCGGACCGCAACGGCCGTGAGCCCCAGGCCGAGTTCGGCGATCGTCTGCCTGCTTCTGCTGCTGTTGAAGGTGAGATATTGTGTCGCGCCAGGGTCTTGGGCCTGTCCCACTTTTGCCGTCAGTTCCGTGACAGGCCGTTGGCGCGGAAAGATTTAATTCACCACAAAAGTTTTGGAGCCCCGCGCGATGTCAAGCACAACTACATACCCCTCCGCGCTTCTACGTGGGACCGGACCCGCGCGGCCATACGATGCCCGTACGCCTCAACACGACCATGAGGTCGCGTAATTTGCATGCCAAGGACACGTATGTGGGACAGGCCCTTTACACTTCACAAAGCAAAGTTTCTGCTAGATTATTGGGAGGTGCAACATGGATTTCGTACTAAGAATGGCAAAAGTCCTGGAGTAAATCAATGGGTCAGGCAGCATCTTGAGAGAACATTTTTAGGCCCTTCACGAATGTTCTCAACGTGATACATTGCCTATTTACAGTATGTTCTTCAAAAATACCGCCTGACTCGCTGAGGCACTCCAGCACTTTGAGTGTCTTTTGGTAAATCAACGTCTGCAGTTCCTTGTGTCTGCACAGTTCCAAAACTAAGTATCTTAAGATTTGCAATGAAATTTGATTAAGACCATTGGTAGAAACCTCAGAAAGCACACCACAGATGCATGTGATTCTAACATTTTCATTGTATGAACCCTTAACAGGAGTCATTCCACTGGGCTATCTGCAGGCCCCAGTCTTAATTAAAATAAACACTCTAATTTTCCATAGGTTTCCATGTTTGTTAAGATAGGAAGTATCATAATGTGTTTTACTCTGTATCTTCTAACTTGATTTGTGGTTTATCTCATGTCAATCTTGAATAAATGGTCCATATAAGTGCTATTCTAAAAGGTTTTAGTTGAAGAAAGAGACAACACCACAAAGAGTACTCAATCTCATTGACATGCGCCTGCCTGTTTTCCAGTCAAAGTATTTCTGGTTACCTTCTTCCCTTTATAATTTATTGCAGAACTATGTGACCATCATAAGCACTTCTACATAATCATTTTATAATTTTATAATTACATCAGTATTATTTATACCCCTAGGCAATGAAATGGATACGATGCACAGCCAACATTTAAAACTTGAAAATATACCAAACATCATTGTATTAATGAATGGTTTTCTGTAATTCTTCGACCTCTTTATCTTCCTATTAAATCAAATCCTTGTAAACTTCATCAATCTGAGAGGACTAGCCGAAAGGCCATTGACATAGCTTAAATTATCAATAATAATAATAAAAAATGATAAATTGCTGCAAAGTAAAGTGCATTTGTTTTAATAAGCCAGTTATTAAATCATCAATAATTATTTATCTTAGAACAGCTTTTGATTTATGTTGCCTATACCATAACCTTATTGAATTGATCAACCGAAATTGCCATGAATATTTAAAAATGACCTTTATACAGTTCAAGTGAGGTGAAAGAAAGCTATTCTTATTACAGAGCCTGTTTCTTTAGTCACCCTGCATCCTGCACAAACCTTTCAACATTTATCACTCTTGGAATGTGTCGCGTTACCTGATGTTTGGGAATCCATTCCTCTTAGGTTTCAAGTGCATTTTGCAGCAGCTATGTAGTTCAATTGCAATGATGGCCTGTTTCAGCAATCATTTGCAGTGAAATGTTATGGCCAGCTGCATGTTATGCAAACTGTGGTAAAACATATAAATCTTTGTTGATTATTAAAAACATGAAATAATCATTGCTAATTTATCATCAGTTGTCCATGAGGCAAGAGTTAAGAGTTATTCCAGCTTTTGTGTTTATCTTTACAATGGATTTTGGTTATAGTGGTCGGACCTCCCACTGGCTGACAATGCCACACCTGCCGTGCACCTTGTTCCCGGCTGCTTACAGCTCCCCTGCCCAGGCAACCCCCGGCCCACGTCATCTTTAACACCATAGGTTAGATATAGCTCTTATGGCTAACAGGATATCAAGGGATATGGGGAGAAAGCAGAAATGGGGTACCAAAACCACCAGGGCCGCCGTACAATTGGCAGCCCCGCCAACAGTTTTTTGTTTGTTTTTTCATCTTTTTTAAATTTTAGTGTGTGTTTAAAGTTTGTGTAATTGTTGTCCAGTTTGTTTTATGGGGGGGGGGGGGGAGGGGGAGGGGTAAACTTTTTTTCAGTTTCTTACCTTGCCGGAGATGCGATTAATTTTGGGATGGCATTCTCCAGTTGCTCTGCGGCCTATCATCGATGGAGCTAGAGGCCTCCTCGGACTGACCTTGGGCCCCACCGCAGGGGTTGAACTTACATCAGAGTCGATCCCTTGTCTGGGATCGCTCCAACCGTGGTCTGCGGTCTTTATATCGGGAGCTCGCAGTCTCGGGAGAAGCCGTGGATGTCAGGAGCTCCAATGTTGCAGAAGGTTCGACCAGCCCCGACGCGGGGTTCGATCGTCCAGCGTGGGGGAGCTAACATCCTTCCGATGCAGGGGCGGATCACCTCGATGTGGAGGGCCCGCCGCCAGCTACGGGAGTCAAGATCATCTCGTCAACGGAGGGCTCGAGGCCCCCGACCGCGGGAGAGCAAAGGGAAGAGATTGAACTTTTTTTCGTCTTCCATCATAGAGAGGATTGTGGAGGAGTCTCTGTGATGGATGTTTATGTTAAAATGTGTTTTGTGTGTTCCGTTGCTTTTTATTTGTGTGACTAACTTGGCAAATGAAATTCCTCCTATGTTGCAAAACATACTTGGCTAATAAAGTATTATTGTGATTGTGACTGATTGTGATTGATTTTAGATGATCAGCCATAATCTCAAAGGGCCAAATGGCCTACTCCTGCACCTATTTTCTATGTTTCTTTCTCCCGTACCACTTACCGCTCTGGTTGCCTGCAGCAGCATCATGTTGCTTCCTGGACAGACTCTGCCGCCATCGCCCCACACCTGCTGCCTTCCGTGGGCCGTGACCATTGACTCCGCTGATCCACGGAGTCAATGGTCACGGAGTGAATGATCCCTGTAGCGATCAATGGTCACGGAGAGAATGATCCCTGTAGACCGGGACCATCACTTTACCTGGATTCCAGGGTCAGTTCCAGACCAAGTCTGTAGAAGGGTCTTGACCCAAAACGTCACTTATGCATGTTCTCCAGAGATCTCCAGCTGACCTGCTTAGTTACTCCAGCAATTTGTGTCCCTTGGTGTATTAACCAGCAACTGCAGTTGTAAGTTGCTATTACTTGTACAAGTATAATGCCTTACTCAGTTATAGTGGCAACCGACAATAATGGACACTGTTCCTCCCCTATCGTCCGTTATGACAATGGTTTACTCTGTAAACATCATAATAAACAACAAAAAATAAGTATAATATATTTAAAAAAAACAATAATAGTGCAAAGATAAAAACTATGCCCCAAGTCTATGTAGTTTGGAGCTTAGTTGGATGCAGTGATTAATAGTAAGATTAAACGAGAACTTACCAGTTTGAAGTTTGATCTTTATTTTATGAGGAGTTACGATGAGGGATTACGTGAAGACCCCGCCAGCACGCATGCGCGACATTCTTCAAAGCAGTGGTGTGAAATCACAGACAGTCACAATGACTAATATAGTAAGATAAGAGAGAACTTTCATACCAGGTGATCTTTATGGTAGAGGGTTGGGAGCGGAGGGCACGTAATCCCTCATCGTAACTCCTCATAAAATAAAGATCAAACTTCAAACTGGTAAGTTCTTGTTTAATCTTACTATTTTATTTCGGTAGTCACGTGAGTGACTACGTGAAGATTTCAAAGCTCTGTGATTTCATGCCCTGGAAGCTCCATGCTCACACACCGCTAAAGTTGGGATAAGAGGATGAACGTAATTCAGACAAGACACTGGCTGAAAAACAAAAATAGGTATTTATTCATACCAAAACAATATAGTGTCCCATAAGGGTAAACTATCTGGCAGCACTCAAAATCCTCCCTGCATAAGTGTCAGTGGAGGTCACGGGTTTATAGTAAAAGCGGTGAAAAGTCTTTTCGTTACTCCAACCCGCTGTGGCCAGGATGTGGTCCAATGGTACTTCCATCCTCCTAGCCGCCGAGGTGGATGCCGCCCTGGTGGAGTGAGATTTGAATATGTTAGTGTCCACCCCCGCCGCATCCAGTATCACCCTTAACCATCTAGAAATGGTTTGCACCGTGACTTTATGATGGGGCTTCTTGTGACTAATGAGCAATGCTGTCTCCGTGCCCCTTAGATTTTTGGTGACTGTGATGTATCGTGAAATTAACGTGACGATACAGAGACGAGAATCTGCTGGATAAGCCAGAAATTCCAAAGTATGACCAGACACTCCGGGTCGATCTTGTTTCAACAGTCCCTGCACATAAAAAATGATTTTGTCATTGGTGATTGTCATAGCATCCAGATTAAGTTTGTGCAGGGACTGGACCCGTTGTGCCGTGATAAGTGCCATGATCATTACCATATTGTAAGTGAGTTTTGCCAGAGTGAGTCCCGAGTTAGGTGTCCATCCCCGCAGCATAGTCAAGACTGTGCTGATATCCCAAGTATGGCTATATCTGGCCCTGGGGGGATTGGAATTGAATATTCCCCTCATAAGTTTGGATACTAAAGGATGTGATCCAATTCCCAATTGGTCACTCCCCCGGCCCAAGTAGGATGATAGGGCACTCCTGGCACTGTTTATGGCACTGTAGCTCAATCCCTCATCGAAGTGAAGGGTAGCCAAGAATTCCAGCACTTCCGTTATGGTAGCGGTTTCATATGTGGTGTTAGCTGTGATGCAGAATCCTTCCCATTTCCTGATGTAGGTCAGGTACTGCTTCCTTGTGGACTCTCTGCAAGCTGCTGTGATGGTGTCTATGGTCCTGTTGGTGAGTCCGAATCCGCAAAGAGGCCGTTTTAAAATCTGCAAATTAACAGGTCCATGCGGTCATGACATGGGTGATGTTCTCCTGTTACGGGGTGAATGAGCAGGCTTGGTCTTTTATTGACCCGGATGCAAGGTTCTGTGGCCATCTTCTGTACCATAGGGAACCATGGTTGGGTAGGCCAGTCGGGCACCACCAAAATCCCCGATGCGGAATCTTGTTTTATTTTCTGCAAGACCCGACTGATGAGGCAGAAAGGGGGAAATGCATAGCAAAACAAATCCCCCCAATGTTGCGTGAAGGCATCCATCGCTACTGCCCCCGGGTCTGGTTCCCAAGCAACATATGTTGGTAGTTGGTGATTTAACCTAGACGCGAAAAGGTCGATATCTGGTGTCCCATAACGTTCTACAATATCTGAAAACACATTCCGATCCAACATCCATTCTATGTTGTCGTTGAATTTGCGTGACCTGGTGTCTGCCACTGTGTTTAGCTTACCTGGAAGGTAAGTGGCTGAAATCCAAATTTCCCTTTGCAGACACCAGTGCCAGATATTGTTAGCCAATTCATCACACGATATCGACTTTATACCGCCCATGTGGTTAATATAGGCCACCACCGTGGTGTTGTCAATTTGTATTCTAACATGAACTTTGTGCATATTTGTGCAGTATGCTTTAAGGCCGTGAAATGCTGCCAGCATTTCTGAATAGTTAATCCCCAAGTTTTTGAATTGGGTTAACTCTGGTGCACTCCATCTACCTCCACAACTAGAGGTAGTGTTAGTAGATCCCCACCCTTTGGCACTGGCATCCGTTTGTAAGATGATCGAGGGATTGATGATAGTGATCGGTTTAGAACAATTTTGGGCATTACCCATCCACCAATATAATTCGGCTTTCGCCTTTTCCAGTATTTTCATAGGCCTATCGAAATGGCCTGCATGACTTTTGAGCGCTGTAATTTTGGCTCTTTGTAAGTTTTGGTAATGTAAAGGCCCAAATTGTGCTGCAGGAAATGCAGCCACTATCTTCCCAATCACCCTGGCCACCTGCCGAATGGATGGGTCCTTAATGCCAATGAGGCTCCTGCAAGCCTCTATCAAGTCCTCCACCTTGCTTGGTGGCAACGTGATAGACATTTGCACTGAGTCAATAATGAACCCTAGGTATTTCATGGTGGTAGAGGGTTCTAATATTGATTTATCTGGATGTATAATGAAACCCAGCTTCTGAAAGAGATGTTTCGTGGCTGTAACTGCCAATGTAGCCATTTCCAAATTTTCCCCCACAATGAGGATGTCATCAAGATAGGCCATAACAGTATGATTCTGTTTCCTTAAGTAGGCCAAAGCTGGTTTTAATATCTTGGTAAACAATCTGGGTGCTGACGATAACCCATTAGGTAAGGCTTTGTATTGCCATAATTGTCCCATCCAGATAAATTTTAAGTATTTCCTATGATCCTTGTGTATTGGTACTGAATAGTATGCATCTTTGAGGTCAATGCATGCCATGTAGTACCCATCGGCTATTAACTGTATAGCAGTGTCGAAGGTGTCCATCCTTGGTTGGTTCGTTGTGTTGTAGGAGTGGCACATCTTCCAAGAAGGCCGGGCTGGGCCATGGCCTAAAAAAGACCGCTGTGCAGGATTGCCGGCCTTCGAGCTTTCACCACCGGCAGACCTGTTATGGTAACTCTGTCCGGTGGGTGTGTAGGGGTGCTGTCTTTGTGGGTAGTGAGGCTTGGTGTAGCCAGGAACCTAAGGCCTTGATCAGGCCTAAGGCCTTGGCCTCCTCATCAAGGTCTTTAACCTGCTTGGGGAGATCATCCCCGAACAGCAGGCTTGGAGGCTGAGTCTTCCCAGGCTTACACAACCCCGCAAACTTGGGGTTAAGCGCCGGCTTTATGATGCTTTTTCTGAAATTATTGATCTCATACTGGGTATTGCACAGTAGAGCCAAGGCATCTTGCAGTTCTTCCGGCATCTCAATACCCACTGCAGTTCTGGCCACTGCCGTAATCCCGGCGGTTAGGAGCTTCAGGATCCTTTGAAGTTTTATCTCCTGCCCTCTGCTCGAGGGGCTCATGTTCCCCCATAAAGGGTTGTTTACCGCAGGGACATTTAGCGAGTTGCAGTTTTCAGGTGCCATATATTTGTCTGCAGTTGCATTAATGGCCTGTTCCTGCAGCTGTTTAGTTGCCATGTAGTTAATGCTGGCAGCCAGCTTTGGGTGGATTGGTAGGCCCTTCTGGTTGGGCATTGCATGTTTGCTTACCATATCCATGTAGTCTTCACACACCCCTGACACAGATGGTTGTTCAGCCAGCTCCCCTTCTTCTGGGTCAGCCCAGTTCTGACCCTCAATGCTCCCCTGCAAGGAGGGTGAGACATTAGGCAGTCCTCAGTAGGAACCTGCCGTGGGCCTGTTAAGAGGCCCACTGTGACTCTGCCCCTGCATTAGCAGGTCACGTTGGAGCAATTGCTCCATCATCCGCTCCATGCGGGTTAGACGACCTCCGTCGCTATCTGCGAACGGGGTGTCCTCGGGACCGGACTCCGCTGAGTCGGCGGCCCCGTCCGACTTCCGGGTGGCTCTACCGCCCGACCGTGGCGTCCCAACGGCTTTATGGGCGAGAAGTCGGGAGCTGCAGGTAAAACCTGTAGCTCTGGAGAGGCGGCTCGCTGCTGGCTGCTCTCCTTGGCAGCTGCTTTGGCCGCAGCTCTTTTAGATTTTCGTGATTCCATTCCTGTACTATGTCGTCGACTCACTCCTCCGGTGAGACTTACCTGGCGTAAGCTATTTAAACTTACGCTGGAGGAGCCCCGCTCCTCCCGACCGTCGCTTCCGCATGCGTACGACGATATGTCGCGCATGCGTGCTGGCGGGGTCTTCACGTAGTCACTCACGTGACTACCGAAATAAAATTGGTTGTTGGGAAGGAGCTGCTCCTGAACCTGGACATTACAGTTTTCAGGCTCCTAGACCTTCGTCCCGATGGCAGGGGTGAAATAAGAGCATGGCCAGGGTAGTGCGGGTCTCCCTTGGAGGTAATCTTTGGAGTGGAACTCCATGACAATGCAAGCAGCATGCAAGTTTATTTCTAAATAATACTGCTGAAGTCAAGCTACCCATTAGAACAATGAGATGGAAATTCCATTCCAAAAATTACTACACTTTGCAGAGAACAACACTATCATGAAAAAGACTCAGCAATGAAGTGGGACCTGAAAATTTGCAGATCCTCACTAGGTAATATTTTCTGTAAATGGCTAGGATCTGGATTGGCTTATGCACAGGGTGAAACGTGTGTGGATAAAGCACTGGAATTCAAATGCAGTGAAAGAACTGCAGCAAAGGCATTCATGTAAGGCACACATGCTCAAAAAATGTGGCCCTGATAATATTGTGCTTACGAATATTTGTTTAATACATTTTTGTTAGTGTGTTACCTAGAGGACCCTGTGGTATTTCTGCCACTTGTGGACATCGCCAAGCTGTTAGAAAACCACAAAAGCCTTTTGTGTTTTTTTTTGCCCTTAGTACCCAGACACAACGTACTTTTGCAAACTCAATATCCATTTTTTTAACAGAGGTGCAGTATAAGAAAATGCAGCGAATATTTTTCTTGGTACTGATGGAAATATTATCTTGTCTCCTGAGGACATAAAGGCTCAGATGCAAACTGTGTTTTCTTCTTGTCTGTGTATATTATTTTTGCTTTGGATGGATGTGGGTGATCACAAATATTAACCTGAACTGGCCACGTTATGTGTATGCCATTGGAAAAAGTAAGACATAAAGATGTAGTCAATTTATTACATAAAGAGAGTTATTTTCATTTCTCCCTGCACATTTTTAAACTGAACCAAAAACATCAAAGTCTGCAAAGCAAATATTAAACTAACAATATTAATGAATTTGGGGAATATTTTCTGAACACATTGTATTGGTATAAATAGTATTGTAAATCATTTTCATTTCATCTCTGAGGAGCACCTTTTTAGGAAAATTTGAATTAAAAAATTATTGTTTTCTCATTTTTCTGCTATAACCATGCCAACTCATCAATCAATCAATCAAAAGAGTAGTCAAATGTTATTTTTACATTGAGTAAAATGTAGAATATGTTTGATTGCATACCAGGACAATATATATTCCTGTATTTGGGAGTGATAGACGGACAGAGAGCGTTTTGTTAGTATTATTAAGCTCCTGTGGCCTTGGCGTTGGTTTATTATTGTCACATATAATGAGATACAGAGACAACCTTTAGTTTTGCATGCTCTCCAGCCAAATCATATCATACATAAATACAACACGGGCTGCACGGTGGCGCCGCGGTAGATTTGCTGCCTTACTGTGCCAGAGAAAGGGTTCAATCCTGACCGAGGGTGTAGTGTGTATGGAGTTTGTACGTTCTCCCCATGACCTGCGTGGGCTTTCACTGAGATCTTCAGTTTCCTCCTACACTCCAGAAGACGTACAGGTTTGTAGGTTAATTGGCTTGGTATAACGGTAATTGTCCCAAGTGTGTGTAGGATCGTGTTAATGCGCAGGGATTATTGGTCGGTGTGGACTCGGTGGGCCAAAGGGTCTGTATCCACACTGATTCTCTAAATTAAACCAAACTAAACTAAACTTAAGAGGGTGGGGATTTCCAAAGTGCAGCAAAGATCGAGTAGAATGGTTCCAATGAGATTCAAGATTCAAGATTTAAGATTCAAGATTCAAGAGAGTTTATTGTCATGTGTCCCTGATAGGACAATGAAATTCTTGCTTTGCTTCAGCACAACAGAACAGAGTAGGCATGACTACAGAACAGATCAGTGTGTCCATATACCGTTATATAAATATATACACACATGAATAAATAAACTGATAAAGTGCAAATAACTGATAATGGGCTATTAATGTTCAGAGTTTTGTCCGAGCCAAGTTTAACAGCCTGATGGCTGTGGGGAAGTAGCTATTCCTGAACCTGGTCATTGCAGTCTTCAGGCTCCAGTACCTTCTACCTGAAGGTAGCGGGGAGATGAGTGTGTGGCCAGGATGGTGTGGGTCCTTGATGATGCTGCCAGCCTCTTTGAGGCAGCGACTGCAATAGATCCCCTCAATGGAAGGAAGTTCAGAGCCGATGATGGACTGGACAGTGCTTACTACTTTTTGTAGTCTTTTCCTCTCCAGGGCACTCAAGATGCAACCGGCCAGCATGCTCTCTACTGTGCACCTGTAGAAGTTAGAGAGAGTCCTCCTTGACAGACCGACTCTCCCTAATCTTCTCAGGAAGTAGAGGCGCTGATGCGCTTTCTTAATAATTGCATCAGCATTCTCGGACCAGGAAAGATCTTCAGAGATGTGCAATGATTGGAATTATTTGCATTATGAGGAGAAATTGAGTGGATTGGATCTTTCTTTTTTAGAATTTATAAGAAGGGATGGCGATCTCATTGAAACTTATAATATTCTTACGGGGTTACACAAAAATGTGTCAGGGGCCAGAATGTTTCCCCAGTCTGAAGAGACTAAGATATGGGACAGAGTTTGAAAACAAGAATTAAGCCAATTAGAACGGAGATGAAAATAAATCTTCTTCATTCAGGATGTGATAAATTTGGAATTACTTACCCAGGGAACAGTTGTTGCATTTACTTAAACACAGATTGATAGCTTTCTAGATATCAACGGAATCAAGAGAAATGGGAATATTGCTGGAAGATGTGCTGAGGTGGGAGTTTAATCATGATCTTAATGAATCACGGAACCGAAACCAAGGGCTGGGAATCTTATTACTGTTCTTATGTTCTTTAGTTTTGCCTACATTAGAGAAAGGTGAAGGAAACATTAAATGTAGGCAAAACCAAAGTGGCATCAGATACACCATAGAAATCATCCTGTCCAGATGCATCATATCTCGCTATGGCTTTGGAAAGGGTGCAAAAGAGTTTTACCAGATCAATGCCTGAATTAAAGGGTATCAGCTCTAAAGAGAGGTAGGACTGGAATGCCTACGGCTAAGGCAAGATTTGATGGAAGTAAATGGAATTATGAGCCACGTGGATAGGGTAGACTGCCTGGAGCAGTAGTGGAGGCAGGCATGAGAATGCCATTTAAAAAGCTTTAGATAAGCACGTGGGCATGCAGGGAATGGAAGGATATAGATTGCATGTAGGCAGATTAGATTAATTTATCTTTGCATCATGTTCGACACAGACATTGTGGGCCACATCCTATGCTGTACTGTTTTATATTCTATGTTCTGTGTTCTTTCTCTGAAGCTCTAGCAGTATATGTTGCACTCTGTTTAATTTATCTTTTGCACTACCTACCCACGCAGGTCAGGGGGAGAACGTATAAACTCCATACAGACGGCACCCATAGTCAGGATTGAACCCGGGTGTCTGGTGCTGTAAGGCAGCAACTCTACCGCTGCACCACCTTGCTGGACCAAAGCTCGAGTGATGAAGATCAAACCATACTGCTGGTGAAGTCCCTCAAAGATCGTATACAATAGCAATAAGCTTTCCATATTTCTGTCATCAACACCTTCATGATAAAGGATTACTATGTCTAAAGGGTCCTGACCCGAAACGTCACCTATCCATGTTCATCAGAGATTCTCCATTACCCACTGAGTTACTCCAGCACCTTGTGTTTTTTTTAAACATACCATTTGCCTTCCTAATTGCTCATTCCATCTAACTGTATAATTTCAGTGATGTGTATTAGCACATAAAGCCCCTTTGAGGATAAATGTGACCTCATCTCTCACCATTTAAAAATTACTCTGTTTCTATTTTGTGCCCCTCACATTTTTCCATATTGTTTTCAATTTGCCATTTATTGCCCACTCACTCAGCTTATCCATTTCCCCTTGAAGTCACTTTAGAATGTAAATTTTCTTTACATTCCCACCGTTTATTATCATCCTCTCAGCCAAATCATTGGTATAGATTGTGAAACGCTGGGGGTAAACCACTAATCCTTGTGGTGCCCTGCTCACCATTGCCTCCCAAGCTGAGAATGAAACACTTTTTCCCAAACTTCACCTTTTATCTGACCACCAGTTTTCAATCAATGTCAGTACAGTATCTCCAATTCCATATACCCCAAAATTACTGACTAACCTCCTGTGTTAGAACTAATCAAAAGCCTTCTAGAAATCCAAATATCCATAATCTACAAATACATATTCTAGGCATTTCTTCCCACTCTTGTAAAGACTCTATGCCCTACTCCCAATTCCTCCGTCTACGCCGCATCTGTGGCCAGGACGAGGTTTTTCATACCAGGGCATTGGTGATTGTAGATCAGTGTCACTCATGTTATGAGTCATGCTTTTGTAGTTACGCCCACTTGCTTTACAGCACTCTTCTCTGCCTGTTTCCCAGTGTGCAACAGCTAGGCACCTCACCAACAAAAGCAACCACTTCTTTCACATCCGATACCTGCCCTCCCATGGTCTACAGTGGCAGCTGACATATTTGATGGGCATGGCAAGCAGTGCCTAGTTCTCGTCGATTTATATTCAGAATGGCTTGACATTGATTTTCTTAGCAGCCCCACTTCCAGCAGAGTAATTTCAAAGTTATCACGCCATCTTTCTGTCCACGGATATCCGGGCAGACTGCTAACTGACAACGGCAGTCAATTCACCAGCCAGCACTTCAGGGAGTTTGCTAAACGTTGGAATTTTTACCACATTACCAGCCTGCATATCTACAACCTGAATATCTACAGTCGAATGGGTTGGATGAACGAGCTGTCAAAAGTGCATGCTCATGGAACATTCCCACAGAGCTAGATTTGATGTATTCCTAGATCTGCTGAACTTACGAAATATCTCCTGTGACCCCCATCTTGGGTTCACCCACTCAACGTTTGCAGTCGAGGCAAACCCGTGCCACAGTGCATATGGCGGATCAGGCATTGATCCCACAGGTGATTCCACCTGCGGAGGTTCAATCCAGGTTGCAACAGAAATGTGACAAGCAAAAACAATGGTTTGACAAAACAAGTAGGCCACTGCCAACACTATCCAAGGGGCAGGTGGTCTGTTTACAAACTGACAAAGGCCATGACCGTATTGGTGTGATTTCTGGAATTGCTTCTGAGCCACGCTCGTATATCGTCAGTGCCGATGGCGGCACCTACAGGCGTAACAGACAACATATCCTGCCTGTGAACAAGCCGGTTCCTCCTCCGTATTATCCAGACCGCACAAGTTCACTTCCGTCTGTGTCTAGCGGCACTCTTACGCCTATACCAGTACAACAGCCAATGGCTGCAACGGCTCCTCTGCCAGTGACGACTTCGCCTTCGTCCGTCTTAACCAAGCTGATCTCCTGGTGGCCCAGCACTTCAACTCCCCCTCTCATTCCCAATCTGACCTTTCTGTCCTGGGCCTCCTCCTTTGTCAGAGTGAAGCCCAGCGCAAATTGGAGGAACAGCACCTCATATTTCGCTTTGGTAGTTTACACCCCAGCAGTATGACCATTGACCTCAAACTTCTGGTAGCCCTTGCTCTCTCTCTTTATCCCCACCTCCCTTCCCAGTTCTCCCACTAGTCCTACTGTCTCCGCCTACATTCTTTCTTTGTCCTACCCCTCCCCTGACATCAGTCTGAAGAAGGGTCTCGACCCAAAACATCGCCAATTCCTTTTCTCCATAGATGCTGCCTCACCCGCTGAGTTTCTCCATGATTTTACGTCTACTCAGTACATTTTCTACTACTGACATCCTCAGAGTTTTTGACTCCAACAAATTAGTCAAAAATGAATGCGCTGATGTATTGATGTCGCTAACTCCTGAATTGCTTGCAAAGTGAGCTGTTACCCCATTCTTCATCACAGATTCCAGCACCTTTCCTGCCACTGACGTTAAGCTAATAGCATCCCTGTTTTACCTCTCCTTCCTTACATAAATTGTGGAATTATATTTGCTGCCCCAACAACAATTCCAGAATGTAAATAACCTTGCAATAGAATATACATCATCTATAAAAATCATATTTTTCAAAATTCAGGGATGTACATTTTAAGGTCTCTGAGTTTTATTAGCTTTCAAGCTCACCAACTCTGGAGATATTTTTGGACTAACAGTTATTTCTTTCAGTTACTCATTCTTGCTAGACATTTAATATATCTGACAGGCTTAGTGTGTCTTTTTTCTGCAAAGATAGGCATAGAGTAATTGTTTTATTTGTCTGCCATTTTTTTATTCCCATTATATAAATTCTGCTGCCTCGGTAAGAGGCCTACATTTGACCTCTCTGGCCTTTTCCTTTTTACATTCTTATAAAAGATCTTATAATGAGAATTTGTTGTTCTTACCTGTCTGCATCTAATCCTATCTTACCTTTCTTTAGCAGCTTCCTGCTCCTCAATTACTGAGCTCCAAAATGCATCCAATTTACAGGCCAAAAATTATTTCAGACAGCTTTATAAAATGTTCTTTCAATTTAATGCTGTCGTTGATTTCTCTGATCAACAAGGATGAATAAGTGGAGATATAAATGAATGGGGGATCACACCTGTAAACTAATCAGTCTTAATTTCTCTTTGATTTAGTTTAGTTTAGAAATACAGCGTGGAAACAGGCCCTTCGGCCCACTGAGTCCATAAGGCCCACAATCACCCAAACATGAGTTCTATCTTACATATGTGGGACAATTTGTAGAAACCAAATAAGTTACAAACGTGCACGTCTTTGGAATGTGGGAGGAAACTAGAGCACTCAGAGAAAACCCACGTGGTCACAGGGCAAATTTACAGTCTCCGTACAGACAGTACCTGTAGTCAGGAGAGAACCCAGTCTCTGGTTCTGTAAGGCAGCAACTACCACGGGACCACTGTGCCTCACTCTATAATACAATAAATGAAAAGAAGCAAAACCTAGTTCCTTTTCGGTGGAAGTCAAGTCAAAGTCAAAGTATCCTTTATTGTCATTCAGACCTTTCAGTCTGAACGACAATCTGAACGAGCCAGTCTCGTGCCTTGCAGTCATAACATAGAATAAAATAACAAAACACACAATGAACACAGATTTAACATCCACCATAGCGAGTCTACCAGGCATCTCCTCACTGTGATGGAAGGCAAAAGTCTTAAAGTCCTTGTCTCTTTCCTCCTTGTGGTCCCTCTGCGTTGAGGCGATTCAGGCTTCTGATGTTGTGACCCCGCGGGGTGATGGTAAGTCCCGTGGCCGAATCTGAGCTCGGCGAATGGACCGGTTCAAACTCCACAGCCCGGGGCGGACGAAGCTGCCACCCTCCAGTCCAGCGGACGAAGCTGTTGCCGCAGGAGCTCCGGAGAACCGGTCACCAACCTGAGGCCTGCGAGCTCCCGACTTTGTCGTCCACTGGGCCCGTGGTCCACTCGTCCATCCGAGGCTCCACCGCAACGCCACCACAGCCCCGAAGTCGGCCAGCCCCGCATTGGTAAGTCCTGGCTCTGCCTCCAGGGCCTCGAGGTCGGTCCCAGTTGGAGGCCGCCAGCTCCGCGATTAGGCCTCAGCGCAGACAGAGACGGAGACGGGGGATACGACAAGAAAAGGTCGCATCCCCCCCGAAGGAAGAGACTAAAAACAAGTTTCTCCCACCCCCATACACATATACAACTAAAATAAACTGAATAAACTAAAACAACAGGACAAACGAAAACAAAAAAAAATGAGACAAACGGACTGCAGACGAGCCGCAGCTGCAGGGCAGCGCTGCCATTTCCAGAAAGTGAATTTGTGTGAAAAGTGAAAAGTGTGGGGTCTTGAATTTAAATCGAGTAAAACTGGGGATGCACAGTGACTGGTGATTCGATGTCTGCTGATTCACTGTGCCTGGAGATTCATGGTGCACAGGATTAACAGTGATTGGGGACAAGATTCAATGTGCACAGGGATTCACTTGGATTGGGATTCACTGTGACGGGTGATTCACTGGGGGTAGTGATTCACTGTGGCTGGGGATTCACAGTGACTGGGGATTCACATTGCACATGGATTCACTCTATCTGGTGTTCACAATTGCTGATGAATCACTGTTGATGGGGATACCTAGTGACTGGTGATTCACTGTGATAGTGATTCACTTTGATTGTGGTTGCATTGGGAATCACTGTCACTGGGGAATCATTGAGACTGGGGATTCACTGTGACTCGTGCCTATGATTGATTAATTCGTTGTGACTGAGTATTCATTGCGATAGTGATTCACTGTGACTGGTTGCATTGTGACTTGGGAATCACTGCGACTAGTGATTTGCTGAGATTGCTGAATCACTGTGACTGAGAATAGTAAGATTGAACGAGAACTTACCAAGTTTGAAGGTTGATCTTTATTTCATGAGGAGTTGCGGTGAGGGATTTCGTGAAGAGCCCGCCGGCACGCATGCGCGACATTCTTCAAAGCAGCGGTGTGGAATCACAGAAACAACAACAGAAATGACTTGGCATAGTAAGATTTAAAGAGACTCTGATTACCAGCTGAAGATGATCGAGGGTTGGGAGCGGAGGGCACGAAATCCCTCACCGCAACTCCTCATGAAATAAAGATCAACCTTCAAACTTGGTAAGTTCTCGTTCAATCTTACTATTTCATTTCGGAGTCACGTGAGTGACTTCGTGAAGACTTCAAAGCTTCTGTGATTACACGCCCTGGACAACGTCCATGCGGACACACCACTAGCAAGGATGGATTGGAGGAAACAAGTTGACGAAACGAGGTTATACTGAAACAAAAAGAAGATTTGTTAATAACACAACAAATAACGCCCTTTTAATCAGGGACATCCCCACGTTCACACCCGGCGTTCAGCAAGGCCTCTGCGAACTGAAGGGGAGCAGCAACAGGCTTATTATAGAATCGCTGGAACACAGCTTCATTCGCCCATCCTGCTGTGACGAGGATATGGTCCATGGGTACCTCCATGACTCTCGCCGCCGACGTAGATGCAGCCCTGGTGGAGTGGGATGTAAACACATTAGTGTCAATACCTGCCTTATTCAGGACGATCCGGAGCCACCTGGATATCGTCTGGACTGTCACTCGATGGTGAGGTCTTTTGTGAGTGACAAGCAGGTACAACTCCATTCCTCTGATGCTCCTCGTCACCTTGATGTAGTAACGGATGTGAGTGGCTAAACATAGCCGAGCATCTGCAGGGTATGCCGGGAACTTCAGCTGCAGCCCTGTGCACCCAGGTATATGCTGCTTAAGTAGCTCATCGATAAAAAAGACTACTTCTCCAGGGGTCGACGTCATCCTGTCAATACGTAGTTTGTGGAGCGTCTGAACCCGCTGTGCTGAAGTCAGCGCTAGTAACATCACCAATTTCAT
This sequence comes from Raja brachyura, assembly GCA_963514005.1. The sequence continues at coordinate 45,814,407 of OY740781.1, read as the reverse complement.
AGTGAGTTGGTCCAGCTGTAACCCTTCCATGGGTGACCACGACCTGAGCAGGGTAAGTACATCCCTGACATCCCAGGTGATGTTGTAGCGTGGTGTAGGCGGATTCAGATTGAATATTCCCCGCAGAAGCCTGGACACTAGCCTGTTCGATCCTACCTCGATGTTGAGGTAGAATGATAGCGCACTCCTGGCGCTGTTGATGGCACTATAACTCAAGTGCTCATCATGGTGCAACCCCGCGAGGAATTCCAGGACGTCGGCTATGGAGACATCATCACAGGTGATGTGAGAGCGACTGCAGTAGGCTTCCCACTTGGTGATGTGGGAGAGATATCTCCGCCTGGTTGACTCTCGACATGATGCTCCAATGGTGTTCATGGTCCGGGTGGTAAGGCCATACTGCATCCATGGCCTGGTCAGAACCTGCAAGCCAGTAATTTTAGATAGGCATGGCAGGGGTGTAACTCCCCTGAGACAGGGTGAGAAACCAAATGTGGGCAACCCTCTAGAGGGACCCAAGGTTGACTAATCATGTCAGAGACCACCGGATACCAAGGCTGTGTAGGCCAGTCGGGTATGACAAGAATGCCTCTGGCAGAATCCATCCTGATTTTTTGTAATACCCGACTGATGAGGCAAAACGGGGGGAATGCATAGAAAACCCACTTCCCCCAGTCTAGCGAGAATGCATCAATCGCTAATGCCCCAGGGTCTGGTTCCCATGAAACATATGTCGGTACCTGATGGTTCAACCGGGACGCAAAAAGGTCGATATCCGGTTGGCCAAATTTGGCTGTAATTTGGGCAAATATTTGAGGATGCAGCATCCACTCAAAATTATCATTGAATTTGCGTGACCTGGTGTCTGCCACAGTATTAAGCCTACCTGGCAAATAGGTAGCTGAAATCCAAATATCTCGATCAATACACCAGCACCAAATAGTATAAGCCAATTTGTCACAAGAGACTGAAGTGGTACCGCCCATATGGTTTAAATATGCCACCGCTGTGGTGTTGTCTATTTGGAGACGGACATGAGTACCACTAAGATTAGCACAATATGCCCGCAGTCCGTGAAATGCTGCAAGCAGCTTCAAATCCCTTGTATTAGCAACATGCTAGCTTCAAGGGGATCCCACCTGCCTCCACAACTAGAAGAGCTGTCCGCAGCTCCCCAGCCTAGAGAGCTTGCGTCAGTTTGCAAATATACCACCGGATTGGGCACAACAATGGGTTTGAATGCCTTGCCAATATTGGACACCCACCATTGTAGCTCAACCTTAGCATCGGAAGGCAGCCCCATAGGTCTGTCAAAATGACCAGCGTTCTTTTTTAACGCAGCAATCTTGGCCCTTTGCAGATTTTGATAATGCAAAGGTCCAAACCGGGCTGCCGGAAATAAAGCTACGATTTTCCGAATCATCTTAGCTGTATGCCGAATAGATGGTATACTGGCGGATGCGAGATCCTGACATGCAAGGGAAACATCCTCCACCTTGTGAAATGGAATGGTGGCCCTCATTTGAATAGAGTCCACCGTGAAACCCAAATAATCCATAACCTGGGATGGGTGAAACTTCGATTTTTCTGGATGGCCTATAAACCCCAGCTGCTGAAATATAGTAACAGTTGCTGAAACAGCGCTTTCAGCTGCTTCCAGAGTGTTGCCAATAATCAGAATATCATCTAAATAAGCCATTACAATATGATGTTGTATACGTAATTTGGCCATAATAGGTTTGAGTAATTTAGTAAAGCCTAGGGCGGTAGTAAGCCCATTTGGTAAGGCCCGATATTGCCAGAGCTGATCCATCCAGACAAATTTCAAAATTTTCCGGTGATGTTTCCGGATGGACACTGAATAGCATGCATCTTTCAAATCAATACATGCCATAAAGCAACCATGCGAAAGCAGTGATTCGGCTGTCTCAAAAGGTGTCCATTTTGAAATGTGTATATGTTACAAAGGTATTCAACTGGTCAAGTCAATAATCACCCGACAACCTCCATCCTTTTTTGGACTAGTAAAAATATTGGAGACGAATTCAATGGGCTCGTGAATAGTTTTCTCTATCACGCCTTTTTGTTCCAAACGAAAAATTTCAGCCGTGCCTGCTGCCTGCTCAACGGCAGACAGCGTAAACTTCCGTTGAGGCATATGCTGGGATGGAGGAATGTTCCCGTGAATAAATTCAATAAAATGACCCCGAATATCCTTCCCTCTTGGAGAAGTCTTCCCCGAAATTTTTTGATTCTGCTGCAGGAGGGGCTCCAATATCCGCTCCATCCTGACCAATACGCCCCTTGAGCTAAAACCCGGGCGGCCGAAGTCCTCATGTTCTGCTGAACTGCTGGGGCTTCGTCCATCGGCCCGCACCTCATCGAGGTGAACCTGGTGCCGCAAAGTTGTCGCCGGTAGCCGCTGCAGCGAAGCTGAGCGATTCCCGCGCGGGAGGTACACTCAAACGCCTCCTCGGCGGAGCTTGGTCTCGCTGCCTCGGAGGGCAAATGCGATGGGAAGTCGGCACCTGACTTAGCATGGAGATCCGACGCCCGCGCGGGCTTGCCGGCTGTCCATATCATGGACCTAGCCGACGCATAGTCTCGTCCTCCCATCCATGGGGGACTCGGCGACTGTGGCGTATGGGCTCGTTGAAGGGAGGAGCAGTTCGCTGGGCTTAGTGTCTGCTGACGGTTCTCAGCTGCTGCTGACGGCGGTTAACCTCCCTGTGCCTACTGAGCTGGATGGCTCCTCTCCAGTAGCCGCGTCATGCGGCCATACGTCCTTCACCCTGAACACTGGGGTGGTCGGAGACCTCCGGCTCAGAAAGTTTGCCGGGGCTCCTTTCATCGGCCCGCACCTCTGAGAAGTGATCTCGGTGCCGGAAGTTGTCGCTATCGGCCGCCGCAGCGAAACCGCGCGATTCCCGCGCGGGAAAGGTGTTCAACCGTCTCCGTTTAACAGGAGCGGAAGCCGTTGCCACAAAGGGCCCTGACGGCTTGGGGTCGACTCCAGCAGAAGCATGGAGCGACGCCCGCGCGGGCTTGCCGGCTGTCCACATCGTGGACCTTGCCGACGCACGGTCTCGTCCCCCCCATCAACAGGGGACTCGGCGACCGAGGCGGGACCGTACCCAAGCCCCCCGTCCCAGCGGCGGGGTTTGGGAGTTGGATAGCAGATCTCACAGACCCAGGTCCCGCCGTTGCACCAGACCGCACCAAGGTGGCTGGTGGAGCCTTGGCCCGAACCGGGTTTAGGCTTACGGGCTCCTCCCCTGCCCTTCAACGAAGGGCTAGCGGAGGGGGGTCGGGCCGCAGCACGACCCCTTCCCCGTGGTCGCCAATGGCGAACTTGTGGCAGGGTCCCCCCTTTCGAGAGGCACCCCGTTCTCGGCTCCTGGAATCAGCATGGGAGCTGCTGCTCCTCGACTCAGCACAGGAGCTCCTGCTCCTTGAATCAGCACTGGAGCTCCTGCTCCTGGAACCAGCACTGGAGCTCCTGCTCCTTGAATCAGCACTGGAGCTCCTGCTCCTCGAATCAGCACTGGAGCTCCTGCTCCTTAAATCAGCACTGGAGCTCCTGCTCCTCGAATCAGCACTGGAGCTCCTGCTCCTCGAATCAGCACTGGAGCTCCTGCTCCTTGAATCAGCACTGGAGCTCCTGCTCCTCGAATCAGCACTGGAGCTCCTGCTCCTTAATCCAGCACTGGAGCTCCTGCTCCTTGAACCTGCACTGGAGCTCCTGCTCCTCAAATCAACACTGGAGCTCCTGCTCCTCGAATCAGCACTGGAGCTCCTGCTCCTTAAATCAGCACTGGAGCTCCTGCTCCTTGAATCAGCACTGGAGCTCCTGCTCCTCGAATCAGCACTGGAGCTCCTGCTCCTTAATCCAGCACTGGAGCTCCTGCTCCTTGAACCTGCACTGGAGCTCCTGCTCCTCAAATCAACACTGGAGCTCCTGTATAGCGGCGGGTCGGGCCCGGTAACAACAGGGCTCCCCGACTTCCACGCCTATTTCCCCACGTACCTGCAGGGAGAGAACATAACATACACCCGCCACAACAAGACACCAACTCACACTGGAGCTCCGGTGTATCGGCGGGTCGGGCCCTGTACCAACAGGGCTCCCCGACTACCACGCCTGTTTCCCGGCCCGACTCGCAGGTGAGCCGCTCAGAAAGGCTCCGGGATAAGTGGCCGGCGACTCCAAATCCAGGTTCCTGTAGGGAGAGAACACACTGCTCCCCCCCGGAAAAGGAAACACCAACTCTAGGGGGCTTAGCCTTACCTGAGTCGGCCCTCTGAAGGGCTGGTCAGGAGCCGCGCTCCCGACCAGCCGTCGGCAGCAATGCGATGCGACGATATGTCGCGCATGCGTGCCGGCGGGCTCTTCACGAAGTCACTCACGTGACTCCGAAATGAAATTCACTATGACAGTGGTTTCATTGTGACTGGGGAATCACCGTGACCAGCGAATCATAGAGACTGGTGAATCACTGTGATTGGTGAATCAATGTGATTGGGGATTCACAGCAGATGGGATTCAGTGGGACTGGTGATTCAATGTAAGTTGCGAATCTCTGTGACTCGTAATCCACTGTGACCGGTGATTCACTGTGACCAGTAATTCACTATACTACGGCACACAGTTCTTCTTCTTGCGTATGGCGTGCACAGCCCAAAGTTGTAGGACAACTCGTTCTATTTGATCTCATTTGATTGTGCACACCAGGTTGATTGCATTCGTCAAAACAGGGCAGACCACGTGAAGGTTGCAATCTTCCACCTCAGCACACAGTTATTTCCTGAGCACTAGTAATTCACTCTTCGTGATTCTCTGCACCTTTATTGTGCTTAGAATCCATATTATCCGCCGTGCAGAGTTAGTGCCCAATATACAGACTTGTGAAAGTTGCATTGTTCAGAAGCTGGCAGGTCGGGACTTAGACAAAGTACGGGAAGAAGTACAAAAGTTGCTTCAACACTATAAACAGGTAATTAGTTTTAAAGAAGGAACTGCAGATGCTGGAGAATCGAGGGTTACACAAAAAGCTGGAGAAACTCAGCGGGTGCAGCAGCATCTAAGGAGCGAAGGAGATAGGCGACGTTTCGGGTCGAGACCCTTCTTCAGACTGAAGAAGGGTCTCGACCCGAAACGTCGCCTATCTCCTTCGCTCCATAGATGCTGCTGCACCCGCTGAGTTTCTCCAGCTTTTTGTGTAATCCCAGGTAATTAGTTTTGTTTAGTTTAGAGATACCGTACTGACTAGCGATCCACACACATTAACACTATCCTACACACACTAGGGACAATTTACATTTATACCAAGCCAATTAACCTACAAACTTGTACGTCTTTGGAGTGTGGGGGGAAACAAAAGATCTTGGAGAAAGCCCACGCCGTCACAGGAGAATGTACGCTCCATACAGACAGCACCCGTAGTCGGGATTGAACCCGGGTCTCTGGCGCTGTAAGCGCTGTAAGGCAGCAATTGTGCTACTTTGCCACTATGCTGCCACTGATCCTGAGACACCAAGAATACTTCTCTTCTGCTCCTATCCCTAGGTTTTGGTCAGGGCATCTGCTGTGCCCTCCTTACAGTTCATAAATTATAGTCAGTCCACAAGGCAGACATTAAAATTTTACTGTGGCTCAAATTTAACACACAAACCAATGAGTTGCATTAATTCCCGCATCTCAGTCCGGGGGACTTACCCACTCAAGAAACCATGAACTGTCCTTGAGGTGGTAAAGTATTGGCACACCACTACCACCAGCTATTACCACAGTTTCTGAAGGCTTACTCGGGGGCATGTAGATAACGTGTATATACGTTGAATCTGTTTTCTGCAACTTTATCCTGTGTTTAGTTTAGTTCAAAGATACACCTTAGAAACAGGCCTTTCAGCCCACCGTGTCCGCACCAACCAACTCATTAACAAACTCCGTACAGACAAGGATCCATAACCAGGATCGAACCCGGGTCTCTGGCGCTGTAAGCACTGTAAGGCAGCAACTCTACCGTTGCACCACTGTGCCAGCCCCAGTTCTGGATAACAACACATATACCTCAGTTCCTTACGATAACTGGAAAAAAACTTGAGTTGACATAATATTTGTCATGCACTCTGGAAATCATGGGAGTGGCATGATAACATTTGGGAAACTCAGGTTCAAATCCTGGTTATGAACCATTTATAATAACAATATAGTTAATGTGAGTCTGAAAAAGGATCTCTACTCAAAGCGTCACCTTTTCCTTTTCTCCAGTGATGCTGCCTGATCCACCATACTCCAACTTTTTGTCTCTATCTTTAATGTGAATCTTATAATGTATTAAGCCAAATGGCCTCTCAATGTGCTACCATATTTAAGGTACTTAACTGTACAGGAAGACGACATCCCGGGAAAACTGATTTAAAATACGCTGCATTTAATTTACAAATGATTGTACACTATAGTGTTCCTTTGTTGAGGAGGTCAGCTCATTAGTTTACATTCAGACATATTTTCAATATTTGGCACAATGTAGCCAAGTGTAGAACAAATTATCCATCATCAGGTTTTTTTTCTCCCTTCCAGCGAAACAAAGCTATTCATTCGGCGTGTGGGTTTAATAATTCCAATTTTAAAACCCTTAAATTTTACTGAGTACTTCAAGAATTGTTTTACTAAAGCCATGTTTCTAAGCTTCTCCAAACTTGATACAAAATTTGGAATTGTAGGCATATTGTTGTAATAACAACACTGTTTCGTTGATGGACGTCCAGTTCACTTTTAATAGATGTACAGATTCCTGAGTTGTGTATCTGACCTATACCTTATACTTGTTATCATCTCAAACATTTGTCCACAGCCCATTTCTTTTAACACTCTGTACCAATTATATGCAGCATCGTGGCGCAGTGGTAGAGTTGCTGCCTTACAGTGCCAGAGACCCGGGTTCGATCCTGACTATGGGTGTTTGTCTGTATGGAATATGTAGGTTCTCACCGTGTTTTTTCTCTGGGATATCCGGATTTTTCCCTCACTCCAAAGACGTACAGGTTTATAGGTTAATTGGTTTGGTGTAATTGTAAATTGATCCTAGTGTGTGTAGGATAGTGTCAGTTAGCAGGGATCGATGGTCGGAGTGGAATCGGTGGGCCGAAGGGCCTGTTTCTGTGCTGTATATCTTAACTAAACAAAAAAATATCCCTAATAATTCTGCGGTTGGAAAGAAAAATACTTCATGTATGCAGACAATGTTGTCTCAAAAGATAATGTCCCATTTGAATCTTAAATGTAAAATGTCCTTTTAACTAAAATATCCTCAGTTTCTCCGTAGCTATCTTATGAACACCTATGGTCAACTTTGAGAATAGGACATACATTTCTTTATCAAATGTTCACTATAAGTTATTTGATTTAACGGACAGTCATTACAAAGCCATGCAGCTTCCTCACCCATGTCCAGTAGTGTGATTTGAAGCTCCTCTAGCTGCTCACTCATTGTTCAAAAGTGTTGAAAAAATAATCCTAAACAAATATATATATTTTTTCTTTAACAAATGTTAAAGCAGTAATCATCAATTTATTTGGGTAACTTGTTTGGGAAAATTGTGATGAATACTGTCCAACCTAACCAGTATTTAAACCCAAAGATAGGCACAAAATGCTGGAGTAGCTCAATGGGTCACACAGCATCTCTGGAGGAAAAGTATAGGTGACATTTCTGGTCGAGGCCAATCTTCAGACTCAACGTTGCCCTTGTAAACAGATAAAAAACACTATTCCACGCTTCAATATAATTTAAAGATAACTGCTTCACCCTTAACTTTCCTAAACGCAGCAGATTAATTTAGGAAAAGATATTTAAATAATATTTGTCATTTTTTTATTTATAAATATATTCACAGTCTCAGACTAGAACATTTTAAGTAAGTTCCTTCTATTGGCTTAGGCCATCTATTTTCTATTCACAAAATCATATCTAAATCCAGCTTTAATTGCCTTCTCCGAAAGTGCAGAATAATTGTGATGTCAGCTTCCACCTTCTTTGCTCCAACTTATGCAATCCGCTATCCATGGATATTAGCCAGTTCTCATCAGTATTCAAATGGTTTCTGCATCGTCACTTACTGTTGAATCATGCCTCTAATCATGACAACAATATTTGCACTTGCTATAATCTTTGCACTGTTTACTTCGCCGAATGTTTCTTCTGCATATTGTTTGCAATATTTTATTCCAACTATGTTTTATTTATAAATTCCTTACACTGTTATAATTATGTCCATAAGACCTGACGGTATACCAGCAAAATATTGCAATGTGGTAGAAATGAATAATATATATTAATAGCTAATTATAAAATCTGATTCATTAAAAAAAACCATCAAATCCTTCCTCAAGCATTGGTCTCCTATTTTGACTTTGTATCCTTAATCACCTCTTACAACAGGGAGGAGAAAAAAAAAACATTGACAGGAAGAGGGCTAAATGGAAATAGCTGGAAAATGGAAGCCAAAGCTGCAAATGGCAATTATCTTGCACAGTATCTTACATCTTAATTTTCCCAGGATAGGGTGCATACAGAATTCCTACTGATATCATGTTAACCTGATTTTAGTGACTTGGTGCGAACTATGCTATCATTGGCTCCAATTAAAGTCAAGGAAGATGCTTTGTGGATGCAATCAGTGGGGCAGGTACAACGAGGTCTTCGCAGTTGATGACAAAACAAAGCAAAACAAGACACATGAGAATAGGAAGAGCAGCAAGATCATTTGACCAGAAGGCTTCCATGTACCTGCAAATGTATGAGTGCCGGGTGATAGCAATCAAGACCCGAGTGCCAAAAAGAAATTTGATAATTTCATGAATATTGTCAAGATATAAAAATATATCAATAATTATATCATCAAATCCTGTTTTACTAATATCAGCACAAAACGTGTTGCCGTAACTCAGCGGGTCAGGCAGCATCTCTGGAGAACATGGATAGGTGATGTTTCAGGTCGGGGCACTTCTTCAGAAGATGAAGATATGTGAATAGGGCAGTGCAGTGGTGGGGTTGCTGCCTTACAGCGCCAGAGACCTGGGTTCGATCCTGACTATGGGCGCTGGCTGTATGGAGTGTGTACATTCTCCCTGTGACCGCTTGGGGTTTCTCCAAGTGCTCTGGTTTCCTCCGACACTTCAAAGATGTACAGGTTTGTAGATTAATTAGCTTCTGACTTGTCCGTAGTGTGGAGGATAGTGCTTCTGCACGGGGTGATCACTGGTCAGTGCAGACTCAGTGGGCTGAAGGGCCTCTATCCACACTGCAAATCTAACGGCTGAAGTAAAGTGTGAAGCCAAGAGACTGTGAGATAACAAGGAGAGATAAGGAGATAACAAGAAGATGCACAGAATGTGAAGTCAGGCAAAGGGATATAGGTGGAAGGGGAAAGTGTTGTTGATTAGTTTCCCAAAATCAGATAATTTGATGTTCATACATTGGGTTGTAAGCTGCCCAACAAAATATGAGATGCTATTCCTCCGGTTTGCGCGTGGCCTCACTCTTGGTGAGAAACATCAGTATGGAATGTGGAGGGGACTTAAAATGGTTAGCAACCGAAAGATGTATTTGGTAGCAGGAGCTTTGAAAATACTACGACATTCCAGCAATCTGTTTAATTGGGGATTGTTGGGGCACTCTCAAGGGATATCAGTGGTTTAACAAGACATGAATTGGCTGCGTACTCTTGGGATGAAGCAGCCACATTTTCAGGCCTTGCTGAGCTTTTCATTCAGATCTTGCGGTGTGGCTGCAAAGCTCTTCAGTAATTCCCCTCAAAAAAGCAGTAGTGAGCCATTTAATTGAACTATTGTAGCTTCTGGGTAAGGTACACCCAGAGAACATAATGAGAGTTTCTGAATTTCAATCCAGTGATGGTAATGTAAGAATGACCCATACATAGAACATAGAATATAGATCAGGTCAGCACGGGAACAGGCCGTTTGGCCCACAATGTCTATGCCGAACATGATGCCAAGGTAAACTAATCTTAAGCTAATCACATGATCCATGTCTCTCCATTCTCTGCATGTCTATATGTGTAGCCAAAGGCTTCTTAAATACCAGTATCATAACTGCTGCCACCACCACCCTTGGCTGTGCTTTTAACACAGAGAGTAGTGAGTGCTTTGATCGTGCTGTGGGTGTCATGGTTGAGGTCAATACAATAGTGGGATTAAAGAGACTTTTGGACAGGCATATAGATATGCAGGGAATCGAGAGATGTATGGATTGTGTGCCGGTAGATGAAAGATGGTCTGGCATCATGTTCAGCACAGTGGGCTGAAGGGCATTTTCTTGTGCCACACTGTTCCATGTCCTCAGGAAGGTGTTCTGATGTACATACAGCTTTCACATTTCTGGGTTCTGAAGTTGCCATGAGAGGAGTTTGGGTGAGCAGTTATGACGGATTTTGTATATGATACAAACTTCACTCATTGTACTCACAAATAAGAACAAATAACAGTGGGTGGCCAACTGACCAAAACAAACTGGGCTGCCAGGAGGTGCATACAGCTCACAATTTCTGACTTGATCTCATAGTCCTTGAAAGGATTTGAGTATAGGAGCAGGGAGGTTCAACTGCAGTTGTACAGGGTTTTGGTGAGACCACACCTGGAGTAGTGCGTACAGTTTTGGTCTCCAAATCTGTGGAAAGACATTCTTGCCAAAGAGGGGGTACAGAGAAGGTTCACCAGACTGATTCCAGGGATGTCAGGACTTTCATATGAGGAAAGACTGGATAGACTTGGCTTGTACTCGCTAGAATTTAGAAGACTGAGGGGGGATCTTATAGAAACTTACAAAATTCTTAAGGGGTTGGATAGGCTGGATGCAGGAAGATTGTTCCTGATGTTGGGGAGGTCCAGAACAAGGGGTCACAGTCTAAGGATAAGGGGGAATTCTTTTAGGACCGAGATGAGGGATAGGGATGTTAAAGATAGCGGAGTCAGGGGTTATGAGGAGAAGGCAGGAACGGGGTACTGATTGGGGTTGATCAACCATGATCACATTGAATGGCGGTGCTGGCTCAAAGGGCCAAATGCCCTACTCCTGCACCTATTGTCTATTGTCTATAGCATGCAAGCCATTCAATCAATACCATCTGACTTGTACTGAAACAGAAGCACCAAAGGCATGTCTCTTGTGAACCAACCAAATGGAAATGGCATGCCGTTGAATGGGAAAAAAAGAATCCTTGGCCACTAGCATTTAAAACATGCTGGTGGAGAACCGTAATTCTTGCGTATTTTTTGCTATTGAAGCTCAATGTTCAGAGTTGAGTACAATCAATAGCTAATGAGGTTACAAACTTAAACACTCAAGACCAAATGTCAACCTTTGTCACTAACATCTACATTGACAAAGGCTCTACTGCTGAAGAGGTAGCACTCCTCTTCTTTCCATGGATATCAGCTGAATTGTTGAATGTATTATCATTTTCATTTTACATACCTATGCGGTATCTTTCAGTTCACTCTTCAAACTGACATCAGATAACGTTTCACGTATTTGAGATCTAAGTTGCAGATCATCTGGCCTGATACCTTGCATGGGCCCAGGTAATTCATCCTGCAAGAAACACCTTATATAATGTTCTAAAATTGTTAGCAACTTGAACCAGGGCACCCCAAGCAAACAAAGAGCTTCTAGCACAACTGCTGCAAGCAATTTTAGTATATTCAGAATCAGCAGTTTAAAGCAATAGTAGAAACAGTTCCATATTGTTCATTTGAACTAAAAATTACCACAGACAAATCAAATATTACAAAAAACACAACCACAGGGAAGAATTGGAAATAAGTGTATTTCCTTGGGAGCTCCTCCAAACTATATCACATTCATTCTCTTGAAATGCTTTGTGACTAACAATACAACTGACAAATAAATGCATAGCCATCAATGAGACAATACATTTTCCATGTAAGTGTTCATGAATGACCCTAAATCATGACCCTTTCAGTTAAATTATTTTTTCTTCTGCCTGAAGCTAAATACAAAAAAAGATTCCCTCCACGAGGTTCCATTAAGGATAGAGTTGATGCCCAGGTTAGTTGGCACAACTATTTTGATGCGTCTTGGCTTCAAATTAATTTGAACAACTATAGGTCTTCTATTTTCAATGGTAAATTTGTACTCTCAAAGATTATTCTTCTGTTATTCATGACCACACGTGACATTATTATGTCAGCAAGCGATTCTAATCTTCTCATGGGTCACATACTCCCAGTGACCGCATGGATTTTCGCTCGATGCTCTGGTTTCTGCCCACATTCCTCAAAAATGCAGGTTTGTAGGTAAATTGACCTGTAAATTATCCCTCATGTGTAGGATAGAACTAGTATATGGATGATTGTTGGTCGGCGTAGACTGGGTGGGCCAAAGGGCCTGTTTCGATGCTGTATGTCTGTTTCTCTGTTGTGCTGGAAGATATAGCACTACCTTTAGTGTTAGGTTTAGGTTTATTATTGTCATATGTACCAAGGTACAGTGAAAAGCTTTGTTTAGCATGCACAATGTATCCTTTATTATCACGTGCACCAAGATACGGTGAAATTCTTTTTTTGCGTACAGATCTGTAAGATTTTTGCCATACATAGGTACAATCCCTGGTTAAGTACATAATGTATAGAAACAGCCTACCGAGTTTGTATGCAAGAGTTGCCAGGTTTTGGCACAATTTCACAGGCTCACTGCGGTCGTCACATACATCCGGTTGTCCTGCGAACTGTCATCCCTCTCCTCCCACTCCTTCTTCAACCTTTGTGCCCCAGGGGTACCTTCCGCAGCCGACTTTGAAGACATGGAAGACAAGACTCCCGGTTCTTCTTACCGGCCCATGTCCAGCATCTGTCGCCGTCATCGACTCTCTATGCCTCCTCTCCAGATCCTGGTTTTCGTGGGGTGAGCTGGGCCTGCTGTCACCAGCATCCTCTGCAGTGTGCACCCTACCAGAACCTTCTGCCGCACACGGCACGATCCAGACACAACAGATATACCATACGTAATCATGTGAGGAATAGATCGGGTAGATGCACAGCATCTCTTGACCAGAGTAGGGGAATTTAAGAGCAGAGGACAGATGTTCAAGGTGAAGAGGAAACAAATTAATAGGAATCTCAGGGGTAACTTTTTCACACAAAGTGTGGTGAGTGTATGGAACCAGCCACCAGATGAGGTAGTTGTGGCTGGGACTATCCCAATTTTTAAAAAACAGTTAGACAGGTACATGGATAGGACAGGTTTGGAGGGATATGGGCCAAGCGCAGGCAGGTGGCACTAGTGGAGCTGGGACATTGTTGGCCCATGTGGGCAAGTTGGGCCGAAGGACCTGCTTCCACACTATATCACCCTATGACTGTATGACAGATATACAGTACAATCAATTCAAACTCAAGTACAATAGATAGAGCAAAGGTCCACGACTGAGTGGGCGAGTCTAGAACTACAGGTCATAGCCTCAGAATTCTTTTGACTTTCTTTAATGATAAGAAATGTATTTCGTCAGAGGGTAGTGAATCTGCGGAATTCTTTGCCTCAGCTGGCTCTGGAGGCCTAGTCCCTGGATATATTTAAGGCATAGATAGATAGATTCTTGATTATACAGGTGTCAGAAATTATGGGGAGAAGGCAGGAGAATGGGGTTAGGAGGGAGAGATAGAACAGCCATGATTTAATGGTGGAGCAGACTTGATGGGCTGAATGGCTTAATTCTACTCCTATTCCTTATGACATGACCTTATGAACAAATCAGTAGTAATATTAATGCAAAGGAACCTGAAACTCTTAACCATTTCCACCTCTGCACCATTGATGATGGTTGGGGCATGTACTCCACCATGCTTCCTGAAGTCGGTAAGTAGCTCCTTTGATTTTCTAATATTCAGGGAGAGGTTATCACCCTGACATCATGTCACTAAGTTCTCTATCCTTTACCTCCTGTATCCCCTCCTGTACTCGGTCTTTTTATTGCTTGTGATTCAACCCCAGCACCCCACCCCCACAACTGTGTTGTCTGCATTTCATTGATGGATTTAGAGCTGAATTAGGCTGTACAGTGGTGAGTGGAGAGGAAGTATTCATAGAGCAGGCCGCCCGGCCAAACTGAGCAATCGGGGGAGAAGGGCCGTGGTCAGGGAGGTGACCAAAAACCTGATGCTCACTTGGACACAGCTCCAGAGTTCCTCTGGGGAGATGGAAGAACTTTCCGGAAGGACAACTTTATCTGCAGCACTCCACCAATCAGGCCTTTATAGTAGAGTAGCCTGACGGAAGCCACTCCTCAGTAAAAGGCACACGACCGCCCGCTTGGAGTTTGCCAAAGGCACCCAAACAAGATTCTTTGGTCTGATGAAGTGAAGATTGAATTCTTTGGCCTGAATGCCAAGCGTCACGTCTGGAGGAAACCAGGCACCACTCATCATCTGGCCAATACCATACCTACAATGAAGCATGGTGGTTGCAGCATCGTGCTGTGGGGATGTTTTTCAGCAGCAGGAACTGAGAGATGCACGGAGCAAAGTACAGAGAGATCCTTGATGAAAACCTGCTCCAGAGCACTCTGGACCTCAGACTGGGGCGGAGATTTACCTTCCTACAGGACAACGATCCTAAGCACACAGCCAAGACAATGCAGGAGTGGCATCGTGACAAGTCTGTGAATGTCCTTGAGTGGCCCCAGCCAGTGCCCGGATTTGATCCCGATCGAACATCCCTGGAGGGACCAGAAAATAGCTGTGGATCGATGCTCCCCATCCAACCTGACAGAGCTTGAGAGGATCTGCAGAGAAGAATGGGAGAAATTACCTAAATACAGGTGTGCCAAGCTTGTAGCGTCATACTCAAAAAGACTTGAGGCTGTAATCGCTGCCAAAGAAGCCTCAACAAAGAGTAAAGGGTCTGAATACTTATGTAAATGTGATATTTCAGTTATTTCTTTTTAATTACTTTGCAAAAAATTCTAAACTTTTATTATGGGGTACTGTGTGTAGATTGATGATTAAAAAAAAAGAATTTAATCAATTTTAGAATAAGGCTGTAATGTAACAAAACGTGGAAACAGTGAAGCGGTCAGAATGCTTTCTGAATGCACTGTATTCTGTGGTTGCTAAAGGCCCTGTCCCACAGTACGAGTTCATTCCAAGAGTTCTCCCGAGTTTGCCCTGATTCGAACCCGAAGGTTTACGGTAATGGCCACTCGTCGGTACTCGGGGCTCTCGTGGGCAATTTTCATCATGTTGAAAAATCTTCCCGAGTCTTCCCGTGCTTACCTGCCATTAGCGAGTCTTCCCGAGTACCTGCCGTTAGCGCTAAGAGATGTCCTCGAGCTCCGACGTACCCGCTACGTTCATTCTCTGTACTTACCACGAGTTTGATTTTTTTTTAAACTCGGGAGAGCTCTTGAAATGAACTCGTACCGTGGGACAGGGCTATGACTCTGCCTTCTGTTTACAGCAAATATACTAGTATCTTTGGTTTACAGGTCCAGTCCCTTTTGCGGTTGTTTGCACCGAGGCAAAGATTGTTATCCCTCGTCGCTATCTTAGCGTGGAAGAACATTTCTACTAATGATGCAGGGCTCTCATTTCTCCTAACCATTTAATCTACCAAATGTTCATGAGAAATATGAAAGATAGATGAATTCATTAATTGAGTTCCTGAAGCCATACCAAACAAATTCAGCTTTATACTCTTCATGTGTGAAACCTTAGCCTGGAAACAACAGAGACTATGCTAATATTCTAAGTGCAACTTGTGCATTAGAAAGATTTAATCTGGGTTCAGGTTTATGCTAGGGGTTGCTTTCCAGTGAAATGGATCTCATTCAGAAACTGCATTGGTACTTCCATGTAGAAAAAGGAAACACTTGTTAGTATATGTACGACTTTTCCAGTGTCAGACTTACCTACTCATGTCACCATTGATGTGAAACCCATTTTCAGTTTTATCAACATAAAGTCGAGCATTAAGCTGAAATCTCCGACATTGTAGGACAATTATAGCCCAATGAAAATGCATTGCGCTGTTTTGTTGCATTTTTCACCATTTGAAAAGACACATTGGGAAACCTGATTTGACAGTTTCTGAATGGAAACATTTAAAAAGTTCACAGAGTGTGCTTAAAGTAAAGGAATTGCTTTTTTCAGTAATTAATTGCTGAGACGCTCAATGAATGGGTCCTTTAGTAGCACTTCATTACTGGTGGTAGCAGTTTGACATTGACCGGCTGCAGTAGGTGACTTGAAAACATTCGGACATACTCGAGATGGTATCAGCCATGGACCCTGTTGTGGCGGCAGGTGAACTCAATGGCGGCAGTGGATCAAGGCTGCTTGGTGGACTGGATTTAATGAGTACCATAACCAGCCTCTCAAAGCACTTCATGACGGTGGATGTCAAGGCCAATGGATGATAGTCATTAAGGCATAAGATCTTGCTTTTCTTCGGGATCGGGATGTTAGTGGTCTTTTGAAGCAGGTGGGTACCTCAGATTGTAGTACGGGGAGATTAAATATGTCCGTGAATACCTGCTAGTTGGTCCGCACAATTCCTAAGGAGGTGGCCAGGGCCTCTGTTCAGATCAGTTGCTTTCTGTGGGCTCATCCTCAAGAAGGCCCTTTTAACATGAAATAGTGACCCTGGGAAAAGGCAAACTTGAGTCTGATGGGACAGATGTCATTGCCCCTTTGGCCTTCATCAGGTGGGGCCGCACTATTACCGGTGGTGTTGCCTGACTTCGCTTCGCAGCCAGTTATAGTATTCAGGCTCTGCCATGGTCTGCAGGCATCCAAATGATTATACTGGGACTCAAGTTTGTTCCATTGTTCTTGATCGCTTTGTGCAGATCATAACGAGCTTCTTGTGTCTCTCGGGATCAGTAGACTTGCATGCAGTGGTCTTGGCCTTCACCTGGGAATGTACCTCATGGTTCATTTATGTGGTTGGGGAACACTCAGATTGTCTTCTTCGGCACACATTCCTCTACGCACGTTCTGATGAAGTCAGTCACGACAGTGGCATAGTCGTTCAGGCTGCAGAATCCCCGAATATGGACTAGTCCACTGACTCAAAGCCATCACTTAGGATGTCATCAGTGTCCACAGACCAGCTGTGAACAATTTTCTACAGTGCATCTGCAAGAGTCATTGGGGACATCTCTCCCTGCGTTCCCAAAGGGCCGTTCCCTGTGTGACTCCCTGTTAGTTCTTCCATATCCACCAAATACATCCCTACCTGCAGAAGATGCAATAACTTATTTTCCCACCAGACGTCTGCGCTATTCCACTGCACTCAGTGCCGTTGCCTCTATACTTGAGAAATCAGATGTAGATTGATTGACCACTTTGGGAACAATCAGTCTGCAGGCATGGTCCTCAGCTTCCATTTGGTTGCCATGTTAATTCTTCCTCCCACTCTCACTCTGATCCAGCTGCCTGGGGTCTTCTGTACTGTCCCAACAAAGCTCACTGAAAGCATGAGAAACAATTCCTTATCTACCATCTGGGAATATTGCAGTCTTCCAGACACAATGTGTAGGAAGGAACTGCAGATGCTGGAGTAACTCAGCAGAATACGCAGTATATCAGGCGAGAAGGAATGGGTGATGTTTCAGGTCAGTCTGTAGAAGGGTCTCGACCCGAAACATTACCCATTCCTTCTCTCCAGAGATGCTGTCTGTTACTCTAATTGAGTTACTCCAGCATTTTGTGCCGATCTACCAGACCCAATATCAGATCTCAGTTGACTCACTGTCTCTATTAGTACCAGGTGTCATGAGTTCTGTTCTGGGATTATTAAGTGTATAGTTATTTCATTTTAATTTTCTGTCCACTGACACTTTTGGACCTGCTGAGCATTTCAGAAGGTCTGGTGCGTTTCATGGATTATTCATGTTACTTTGTGTTGGAACCAGTTGATGCTGGTTTAAACCAAAGATAGACATAAAATGCTGGAGTAACTCAGCAGGACTGGAAGCATCTCTGGAGGAAAGGAATGGGTAACGTTTCGGGTCGAGGCCCTTCTTCAGACTGACTGAGTCTGAAGAAGGTCTCGACCCAAAACATTATCCATCCATTCATGTTACTGTGTTTGTTTGTTTCTCCAGTAGTTTTTATTAACCTAGCAACCAAGTGGCTTTATTAACAGCTTATCAGCTCAACAACCCTGGTATTGCCCTGGAAGATATATTTCCTTTCTCATAACCATCCTTCACCAAACCCCTCTACAATTTAAAACAAGCTTGGTTACTCTCTTTCTCAGCTCTGACACATGATCTTTGACCTGAAATGTTATTGTTGTTTCTCTTTCCGCAGCTGCTGCCTAACCTGCAGAATGTTACCCACACTTTCTCTTTCAATTTCAGATTTGCAGCATTTACAGTTCTTTGATTTTAAATTTTTCCGAAATTACTATTCATTTTAATATGTTCAGTATTTATGCCAGAGCAACTTTTAGGTTTAGTTTTATGCTTATTAAAATTATGAAATGAAGTCTAAAACATGTTTTATACATATTCAATATAGTTCTTAGCATTGTAGCATCTTTTGTTTAGATTAGGAGACTTTCATTCCAGTTTTTACAGAAAAAAGCGTTATTGGAGCCTTTAAAATGTGCATTAATTACACTGTGTATGGGTGGGAGGGTGCGGGGATGCACGGGGGGAAAGTGGCACCTGAATATAGCAATGTTACAAAATTTTGAGATTTTAAAAATCAAGTCTGCAATTTATCCCATCAGATAAAGCATAACAAGAAGTTTAATTTGACACCTAATTTACTTTCATATCTTCAGTATTAAGAAAGTTATGGCCATTTTCATGCTCGGAAATGAGTATCTTGCTTCCCATTGCCTTTCAATTGACTTAACTCAAAAGCTGTGATCTGGAAAAGTTAAAAGCCCATAACTTTATTAAAAATTAAGAGAACTCAATGAAATTTTCAGTCATTATAGATTGAAGCATTCTGAAACAAATATTAAACAATCTTACTTGGATTACCTGAAATTAAAGTATATAATTAGTTAGTTATCTAATTGTAGCTAATTACAAAATTCAATGAGTAGATCTAAACATCTATCAATTTCTTAAGAAAAGATAAACTTTTTTTTAATTGCCTAAGTGTCCAAATAACATTCACACAATAATCCACAATATAACATAATTTTTAAATCTCATTTTCATGAATTTCTGGGCCAAATGGAAGGAATTTAGTGTTTAATGCCTGTAAATAAATGGCCATTTAAATCAACTAGCGAGTGGGTTTTAGCGGAATGCGGTGGATTAGAACGTTGCGGTTAGCGGTGAAGTCGGGGGGAAAAATACTGGGGGTTCATACATTTTTTGGGGACCCCATTTCGCAACATTAAAATAGTATTTATGCCTCCCAAAAAACCAACTTTTAATAA
Organism: Raja brachyura; assembly: GCA_963514005.1. The sequence goes on along the minus strand of OY740781.1, from coordinate 45,794,962 downwards.
AAAAATAAACTATTTACCTTTTTTTCTCCCCTACGGAAAATGCTTCCGGTGGTCTGCGGTCACGGCTTTTGAAGGTGATTTTTAAATTACTCTAGTTAACAAATAACTTAGAGTAATTTAAAAATACCTTAATGGATGAAATGTCGGAGCGATTTTTCTTCCGCAATTAAATCGCCCGACATTCATCGATTATCCTGGTCTGGTGAAAATCGTCACTTTAAGCCCGCCCCCCTCTGACAGGCGCTAAAGTCGCGCACACGGGGAGCGGCAGAAGTGCAGCACCGCTAAAGGTAAGTTTTGTAACATACCTACTGAATATATTCAAGTTACTCCATGGTTAATGAAAATTGTGGAAGAAGGTAAAAAAAATGAAAGTGAATTATAATTACTGCACAGCCTTTCTAAGTGCTGCTTCTCTCCAGATCTGAAGCAGTTTAATTAGTTTTGCTTCATCAGTGACTCCAATCAATCTGCATTCTGAGGTATAACCTGTGCAACTGAACAAAAAAACTATTGGCAAACATCTCAATGAAGACAAAGAAATACAATGTAAAGCTGCTATGTGGAATGAAACTGCTTAGACAAAGAAAATAATATCAGGCTGATTATGTCATTAATATGACCAAATAATTTTTGAATCTGCAGATTATATTAGCATAGTGCAGAAATAATCCTTCATTGCATAAGATACAAAGTAGTTTTGAAAAAGTTGCCTATTATATACTGTACTGTATAGAAGAGCTAGCCGTATTCAAAGCATGTCTCATATTCATTAGCCATACCATCCAGAGAGGTGGGAAGCATTTTAATTGAAACAAAATCACCTACAAGTTTAGGGTGGCAGATAGGTGCAGACAAGCTGCGGTCTCACAACTCCATAGACCCGGGTTCAAACCAGATCTCAGGTGCTCTCTGTGCAGAGATTTCATGTTCTTTCTGTGATCACTTGGATTTTCCCTGAATGCTGCAGTTTCTTTCTACATCCCAAAGGTGCGTAGGTTGGTAGCTTAACCGGTCATTATAAATTGTCCCTACTGTGTAGGTATGTGACAGAATCTGGCTGTAATGAGTCATTTGAATGTATGGTGGGATAAATGATTGAGATACATATTTAATACATAATAGGCATGAACGGCAAGGGGCGGTGTGAGTCAGGATGGTTGCCTGGAGATAAGATGAGTAGATGTCCACATTGATCTTAGACAAACTTGGAAGGCATTTAATTTTTGCGCAAAACTTCATCCTTGTCTCTGGGGCTTCACCGCTGGTACTGACTTTATACATAAATTCCTCCTTCTACTATCATTACAGACCTTAAGAATTTATCAAGCCCTCTCTCATCTCGACCATGTTCATTAAGACATCCATTAGCAAATTGGGTGTGTGCCTGATGCTCACCTTTGCATGGCTTCTACCAATTATCCAAAAGCTCTGGAATTCCGTCCATCATTTACTAGAGGTTGTCAGCTTCTCCCCACTCACAGGTTTACAACTATACAACTTTAACCAGTTTCTAGGCATCAGCTATTAACATGGCAAAATGGCACAGTGGTAGAGTTACTGCCTTACAGCGTCGGGTTCGATCCTAACTATGGGTGGTATGTGTACGGAGTGTGTACATTCTCCTTGTGTCTGCATGGATATTTTCCAGGTACTCCGGTTTCCTCCCACGTTCAAAGGATGTGCAAGTTTGCTGCTTAATTGGCTTCTGGAAATTTTCCATAGAAGAGAACTAGTGAGTGGGTGATTGCAGGTCAGCACGGACACAGTTGGCTGAAGGGCCTGTTTCCACACTGTATCTCTTAACAAAAAAAAAAGAAGTTAAACGAGTCATGAAACTGGACCCCTGTTGATTTGAGGAAAGGCAATGAAATGCATTGTTTCTGTTGCCTGGACTCTTGGAATCGTATTAGTGTCAAAGAACAGGATTTTTTTGTGTGCTTCACTCCAGCCTGGACAGCTGGGGCTTAATTGTACAAACCAACCCAGGTACACAAAAAAAACAACATTTTGCAGCATGGTTTGATTTTCCCTCTTATATAATAAATTCCACAGATCATATTTCAATTTCAAAATCATTATGTTAGAGTTCTATTTTAATAAAAGGTTTTTAATTACAATTGTAACTGTATTATGTTGAATGTATGAAACTCACCTGAAATTAATTCATTAAAAAATATATATTTTTGATATAAAAACATCCAAAAAGCATTCTGAGATCTTCCGGTTGCACGATAACATGGGGACTTGGCACAGCTGCATATTTGCAAAATGCTTTTAGTGGTAATTCCACAGGATTAACCCTAGGCTTTGTAAATGTGTTGTAATTCTAGAGAGATGTTCAGATTTCCACCTCATTAATTAGTAGTAGTGTAGCCTCGACACATGGATACAATATATGTGATTCACTGCACAGTCCAATTGGTAGTAAATAACAAGCATTAATCATATCAACAAAGTCAACAAAAGGGAACACTGAGAAGCACCTAGTAGCGAATGGTAATCACTCAGATATATTGTAACCAGGAGAAAGACAAAGGGGATTAGAAGTAGTCAGTGACAGTTTAAAACCACAGAAAGTATTGCAAATTGAAATCTTGAGGCAAGTGCGATGTATTAGATACATGCGCTCGTGCTGTTACTTAACGTGAGAATACTGTGACCTTCAGGTCTTTGCTTTTATGCTGCTTTTTTCTTTCCACACTCTGCACTGTTGCAGAGATAAGTCATGATACCATCTACACAGATTTACTTATCCATGAAACAAAGCAAATTTGCAGTAATAATGCAGTGGGCCCCCGTATCTTTAATCAGCAATTATGTCAGCTTTGTAGTTAGCAAATAATATCTTGAAATTTTGTGGGGCTGTATGGGAAATTGTGCAGTGGATCTGTGGACTTGCTGCAGTCTGAAAAATTAGACATTTGTCCCCATAGTTTTCAGGACTTATGTGGATCAATTACTGGTCAGCATTGATCCTTCACAAATTTGTAGCAGTTGGTTAAAGAGAATGTGTGTGTATTAATCGCTTGGGAGTGTGGTCTAAAACAAGCATTGGTACATTGAACATACTAATTAGGACCAACAATGCCTATTTGTGGGGATTAAATCCAAAAAAAGTCATTAAAATCACTTACATTTATCCAGTGAATTTTTTTAAGTTAGTACCAGAAGTAAATAAAAAGCAGGGTACACAAAAGGCTGGAGAAACTCAGCGGGTGCAGCACCATCTAAGGAGCGAAGGAGATAGGCAACGTTTTGGGCCGAAACCCTTCTTCAGAAGGTCCATTTTTCTTTCCCGAATATGCAGTCAAGAAGAACAGTTGTGCAGATCAGCGTGTCAGGCAGCATCTCCGGAAAAAAAGAATAGAAAGGTTCAGAAATGTTCCAACCCGAAAAATTTATTTTTTCTTTTCTTTTCTATTCCTTTTTTTCCAGAAATGCAGTGTGACTGCTGAGTTACTGCAGCATTTTGTGCCGATCTTTGTATAAACCAACATCTACAGTTCCTTCCTATACAGTAGTGCATATCAGTTAGTTTGTGCGGAGCTATTTTCCCGTCCTCATTTGCCCTCCTCCCTCATTCATTCCTCTGTCTTTCGAGACATACCTGTGGACCAACGCTACATGGAGATGGCAAATTGGCTAATATGTTGAGCATCCCAGCTTACAATGTTCCTCGTGAACCTGAGGCCTTTATCTTTAGACCCAAGATGAAGGTATCATGATCCCTTCTCAGCATTTTCTGCACAAGACCTATTTCCCAGCAAACATTTTTTTGTTGGATACAATTAGAGTCATATATTCATAGAATGACACAATGTGTTAACAGGGCCTTCAGCCCAACTTGCCCACACAGGCCAACATGTCCCAGCTACACTAGTCCCACCTGCCAGCATTTGGTCCATATCCCTCCAAACCTGGCCTATCCATGTACCTGTCTAACGGCTTCTTAAATGTTGGGATAGTCCCTGCCTCAACTACCTCCTCTGGCAGCTTGCTCCATACACCCACAGCCCTTTGTGTGAAACCTCCGATTCCTATTAAATCTTTTCCCCTTCACCTTAAACCTACAGTATGTCCTCTGCTTCCCGATTCACCTACTCTGGGCAAGTGACTTTGAGCCTCAACCTGATCTATTCCTCTCATGATCCTACACACCTTCATAAGATCACCCCTGATCCTCCTACTCCAAGGAATAGAATCCCAGCCAACTCAACCTCGAGCTTAGATCCTCTAATGCTGGCAACATCCTCTGTAAATCTTCCTTTCCAGAGTGACAACATCTTTCCTGTAACATGGTGCCCAGAACTGAACACAATACTCTAAATGTGGCCTCACCAACGTCTCATACAACTGCAACATGACCTCCCGACTTTTATACTAAATTATTTGGCTGATGAAGGCCAATGTGCCAAAAGCCTTTATGACCACCCGATCTACTTGCAACTCAACTTTCAGGGAACTATCCACCTGAACTCCAAGATCTCTCTGCTCTACAACACTCCCCAGAGGCCTACCATTCTGTATGGAAATCACAGACAGGGCGATTAATACTGACCAATTCCCAAGAGTGAACATTTTAGTTGTGTTCTAAAAATCCCAGGTTACCCTCATTGTGCACAGATCACTGTGTAGAAGGCCAGGATGCTGAGTTCATAAAGACAGAGGGGTGGGCAAGTAGTGTTAATGTCTATAGACACACTGAACATTTATCTTCCGTTTTGTACAATGTTTACATATTCTGTTGTGCTGCAGAAAGTAAGAATTTCATTGTCCTAGCTGGGACACATGTCAATAAAATTCTCTTGAATCATTCACCTTCCCTTTACTTCATTTTTCTTTCTTACTTATCATCTTAGTCTCTCTCTTATTTTGTTTCTCTTTCTCTTATCATTACTCAGCACTGTATTTGGTAACTAAATCACCCAATTAACAGATTTAGCCTTGCTTTGACATGACATGTTATTTCATTTTATTACTTTGTCATTACTATTGCATCCACTGCTCTATCCTAATGGGCCTGTCCCACTTACCCAACCTTTACAGGCGACTGCCGGCAACCGTCATAAGTCGCCAAAATGTTCAACATGTTGAAAATTCCGTGGCGACCAGAAAGGCGCTACGACTCTTTGGGGACCTCTCACGACCATAGGAGACCTCTCACGACCATACAGACGACCCTTGGTGACATGTTGCGGGTGACCTCTCACGACCATAGGAGACCTCTCACGACCATACAGCCTAAGAGTCGTAGCGTCTCTCTGGTCGCCACTGAATTTTCAACATGTTGAAAATTTTGGTGACCTATGACGTATGCCGGCAGTCACCAATAAAAGTCGTTTAAGTGGGACAGGCCCTTAAGGCGATTTTTTCGGCGACTGTCATAGTCGTAGCAGGTCGACTATGGACCCCCCTAAGACAATGTCTACAATAACCTACCACCTAGTCGACGTCATGCTAAGACAAGCTACCGACAACCGGTGACCCATTCGACGTCCACATGTGACCCCACCTGCGACAACCTACGTCTACCCGCGACAAGCTACGGCAAGGTTCGACACTGTTGGTGACAACTGAAGACAACTGAATTCAGTCGTCGGAACCTGTCGCCGGTTGACGTACATTGATGTAGGTAGTCGCCAGTGGAATTCACCAAAGTCAGTACCGGCAACAATCTATGTCAGGCTATGATCGTTGGTGTCAAGCCCACCATGTGCACCAAAAAGGTTTGACCATTTACAAATCCAGCGGCGACCAGAAAAAATGCACAACTCTTTGGCCGACTGAGGAGACCATCCTAGTCACCTATAGTTGCCTAAAAAATCGCCGAAGTGGAACAGGCCCATTACTTTGCAACAAGGACCAGGGAAATTTTTCAATGGAGTCACAGGAGACTGGAATCTTAAGCAAAACACAAAGTGCTCGAGGAACAGGCAGCATCTGTGGGGGGATTTGACAGGCAACATTTCGGGTCGGGAGCCTTCTTTAGAGTGATTCAAGCAGAAAATTGAAAGCTGGACAAGAGTGTTTAGAGATACAGTGCAGAAACAGGCCCTTTGTCCCACCGAGTCAGCGCTGACCAGCGATCACCCCACACATTAATGCTTTCCTACACACACGAGGGACTATTTACACATACTCCAAGCAAATTAACCTACATACCTGTATGTCTTTGGAGTGTGGGAGGAAACTGAAGATCTTGGAGACCCACGTGGTCACGGAGAGAACGTACAAACTCTGTAGTCGGGATCAAACCCGGGTCTCTGGCACGCCAAGCACTGTAAGGCAGCAACGCTACCGCTGTGCCACCATGCCGCCCTAGTGGGGGCAGGAAAAAGCCTGGCAAGTTATAAGTTGACTCAAAATCCTGGAGTAACTCAGTGGGTCAGGCAGCATCTCTGGAGTAAAGGAATAGGTGACGTTTTCAGATTGCGACCCTTCTTCCGATCCAGTCTTGGGGTCTTGTTGAGACCCCAAGATGCTGCCTGACCCACTGAGTTACTCCAGCATGTTGTGTCTATCTTCGATGTAAACCAGCATCTGCAGTTCCTTCCTACATAAGTTATGGGTAGATACAGGTGAGTGGGTTTGATTGGCAGATGGGTAGAGTAAGTGACAAATGCTTAAAGTGAAAGGGAGAAAAAAGGTGTCTGATAACAAGAGTGAAATGTAAAGCCAGTGGGAAAGATATGTTAGCTGTGAGATAAAATGGTGAAAATAGTTCAACTGTCATCAAAATAAACTTCCAGAGGTTGCAGTGAATCTCCAGTAGAAAGAAAGGAAACAGCAAATCTTATATGTTGTTAAATACGAGAGAGTCATGAACAACTACTCTAAAAATAGTATAATCATCTCATCTTTAAGTTTTAATTCAAAACAATCATTGCTTGTTTGTTCATATTTCAAGATGAAAGTTATTTGTCCCCATTTATTTGTGAGGGTCATTATTTGCCATCCTCCATTTCCCCATGAATATAGTGCACAGCACACATTCAACTTAAGATGGACCATGTTCCTTTTAGCAATGTTTGTGATAAAGGTTAGTGGATTTTTTCAGATGTAGTGCTCTTTAAATAACTTGTTTTGCAGGAGCTTGACGAGAACTCGCGGCATAGTGGCACGGCAGTAGAGTTGCTGCCTCACAGCCCCAGAGACCTCAGTTTGATCCTGACTAAGGGTGCTGTCTGTACAGAGTTTGTATGTTCTCCCTGTGACTGCGTGGATTTTCTCCTGGCACATCTATTTCCTCCCACATCCCAAAGACGTGCAGGTTCACAGAAAGGTTCACAGGTTTACAAATAATTGGCTTTGTAAATTGTTCCTAGTGTGTAAGATAGAACTAGAGTACGCTACCATTTACCATGTACATCCTATTTTGATTTGTCCTACCAAGATACATGGTAAATGGTAGCAAATTTGACCTGGGTGTAAATGCCAACACATGCAGATGGATCAAGGGCTTCTTAACAGACCGCCCACAGACTGTCAGGATAGGGTCCAATCACTCCCCAGTCCTGACGCTCCGAACAGGAGTGCCACAAGGCTGTGTGCTGAGTCATATTCTCTACACAATATACACTCATGACTGCACACCAACACACAGCACAAACCAGATCATTAAGTTTGCAGATGACACGACTGTGGTGGGGCTGATAAATAACAACAACGAGTCTGCCTACAGAGATGAAGTCCAAAAACTGACTGTCTGGTGCACTAACAATAACCTCGTACTCTACCCAACCAAAACAAAAGAACTGGTCATTGACTTCAGGAGGAGGAGAGAGGAACCTGCTCCTCTTTACATCAAAGGAGACATGGTGGAGAGAGTCACTGACTTTAAGTTCCTGGGCACATACATCTCCCAGGACCTTACATGGACAGTGAACACCATCACTCTCGTAAGGAAGTCACAGCAGCGGCTATATTTCCTGAGGACTCTGCGGAGAGGAAACGTCTCACAGCAGCTGCTGCTGTCCTTCTACCGGTGCGCCGTGGAAAGCATCCTCTCCTATGGCATCCTGGTGTGGTTTGCTAGCTGCACTGTGGCTGGAAGGAAGGCACTACAGAGAGTTATTAAAACAGCACAGAGCATCACAAACGCTCAACTACCCTCCCTGGAAGACATTTACAAGGCCCTATGTTTACGTCGGGTCACAAACATCACACAGGACTCATCCCATCCTACCAACCAACTTTTCACTCTGCTGCCCTCTGGGAGGTGATACAGGTCTTTGAAGGCCCGCACTTGTAGACTAATTAACAGTTTCTACCCATGTGCCATTAAAGAACTAAACTCAAACAGATAACACTATGGGCAAAACAACACAATTCAGGGTGCAATATAAAAATTTGTCTGCTGGAGTGTGCAATATAACGTGCATTATTTCTATTATCTATTACTTATGTTATGCATTGATCTTGCTGGTAAATCTGAGAGTAAATGGTTCATTGTGATATTGTGTTTTTGTTCCTTTAAATCTTTTTATCCTGTGTGGGCGGCGAGACTCTTGTCGCAGCGGCCTCTGCAGTCCGTCTGTCTTTTTTTATTTTTTGTCTCGTTTTGAGTGTAGTTATAGTGTTTTTTTTAGCTGGGTATGTGTGGGGTTGGGGGGCGGGATGGGGGAAACTTTTAAAATATTTTTCCTGTACGGAGGACCCGACTTTTTTTCTGTTGGGTCTCCGTTGCCATTGAGGCCTAGCACCGTGGAGCGGCCTCCAACCGGACCTGGGGCTCCAGTCACGGAGCTGCGGACTACTTACCAACGTGGAGCTGGCCGAGATCTGAACGGGAGGAGCTGTGATGGCGCGCTGCTGCTGCCCAACCCTGGAGATTCAGAGGCTCCAGCTGCAGGCCAGTGGACGGTAACCCTGGTGGGAGACCGCTTTTCGGAGCTCCTGCAACGGCAACATATCCCGCCCGAGATTCGGGGTTGAAAATGACCCGGAGCGGGGCCTTACATCGCCCGGTGCGGCTTTAATGGCCGCGGGACTTGCTAGGGCCCGCTGGGGGCTCCAACATCAAGACCCGGAGCGCGGCCTGATATCGCCCGGCTGGGCCTTAACTACCGTGGGACACACTTACCATCGCCCGCCGGGGGCTTTGACTCTGACATCGGGAGGAGAATGGGGAGTGCAGGGGAGAGATAAGACTTTGCCTTCCATCACAGTGAGGAGGAGCTTCACTGTGATGGATGTTTGTGTAAATTGTATTGTGTCTTGGTTCTTTTCTTGTTTGTATGACTGCAGAAACTAAATTTCGTTTGAACCTCAATGAGACAATAAACGGTATTGTATTGTATTGTATTGTATTGTATTGTATTGTATTTATTGTATACCACTGAAGGAGATAGAAACATAGAAACATAGAAAATAGGTGCAGGAGTAGGCCATTTGGCCCTTCGAGCCTGCACCGCCATTCAATGTGATCATGGCTGATCATCCAACTCAGTATCCCGTACCTGCCTTCTCTCCATACCCCCTGATCCCTTTAGCCACAAGTGCCACATCTAACGCCCTCTTAAATATAGCCAATGAACTGGCCTCAACTACCTTATGTGGCAGAGAATTCCAGAGACTCACGACTCTCTGTGTAAAGAATATTTTCCCCATTTTGGTCCTAAAGGAATTCCCCCTTATCCTTAGACTGTGACCCCTTGTTCTGGAGTCCCCCAACATCGGGAACAATCTTCCAGCATCTAGCTTGTCCAACCCCTTAAGAATTTTGTATGTTTCTATAAGATCCCCCCTCAATCTTCTAAATTCCAGCGAGTACAAGCTGAGTCTATCCAATCCTTCCTCATATCAAAGTCCTGACATCCCTGAGATGTACATGACATTTTGTTGTACAGTTGCTGTGCAATGACAATAAAACGGATTTGATTTGATTTGATTTGATTTGATTTGATTTGAATTGAGGAACGCAATTGAACAGAGGGATCTAGGAATAACTGTGCATAGTTCCCTGAAGGTGGAATCTCATGTAGATAGGGTGGTAAAGAAAGCTTTTGGTGTTTGGTGTGCTGGCCTTTATAAATCAGAGCATTGAGTATAGAAGTTGGGATGTAATTGTACAAGGCATTGGTGAGGCCAATTCTGGAATATGGTGTACAATTCTGGTCGCCAAGTTATAGGAAAGATGTCAACAAAATAGACAGAGTACAGAGGAGATTTACTAGAATGTTGCCTTGGTTCCAGCAACTAAGTTACAGAGAAAGGTTGAACAAGATAGGTCTTTATTCTTTGGAGCGCAGAAGGTTAAGGGGTGACTTGATAGAGGTCTTTAAAATTATGAGAGAGATAAACAGAGTTGACGTGGATAAGCTTTTTCCATTGAGAGTAGGGAAGATTCGAACATAGAAACATAGAAAATAGGTGCAGGAGTAGGCCATTCGGCCCTTCGAGCCTGCACCGCCATTCAATGTGATCATGGCTGATCATCCAACTCAGTATCCCGTACCTGCCTTCTCTCCATACCCCCTGATCCCTTTAGCCACAAGTGCCACATCTAACGCCCTCTTAAATATAGCCAATGAACTGGCCTCAACTACCTTCTGTGGCAGAGAATTCCAGAGACTCACCACTCTCTGTGTAAAGAATGTTTTCCTCATTTCGGTCCTAAAGGAATTCCCCCTTATCCTTAGACTGTGACCCCTTGTTCTGGACTCCCCCAACATCGGGAACAATCTTCCAGCATCTAGCTTGTCCAACCCCTTAAGAATTTTGTAGGTTTCTATAAGATCCCCCCTCAATCTTCTAAATTCCATCGAGTACAAACCGAGTCTATCCAATCTTTCCTCATATGAAAGTCCTGACATCCCAGGAATCAGTCTGGTGAATCTTCTCTGTACCCCCTCTATGGCAAGGATGTCTTTCCTCAGATTTGGAGACCAAAACTGTACGCAGTACTCCAGGTGTGGCCTCACCAAAACCCTGTAAAACTGCAGTAGAACCTCCCTGCTCCTATACTCAAATCCTTTCGCTATGAATAAGGGGACCTGATTTGAAAATTACGGGACACAAGTTTAGGGGCAATACGAGGGGGATCTTCTTTACTCAGAGAGTGGTAGCTTCCCCCAATTACTAAATAAACTAAAAAATTATATTGGAAAACATTACCAATATCAATGATTGGTAGAATAAATGCCATTAAAATGATTTTTTTGCCACAATTACTATATTTATTTCAAGCCATCCCACTATAAAAAAGTTGATTTCATTGTCAATAGCTTTATTTGGGATTATAAAAATCACAGAATAAGTAAAATACACTTATGTAAATCTAAGATAAATGGTGGACTAGCACTACCTAATTTCGTATATTACTTCTGGGCGGTTCAGATTAAGAATATGAATTTTTGGTTGGTACATATGGAACAGGACCCAGTTTGGTTAAGAATAGAAAAGGAAGATTGTTTACCCTTTGATATAAGTACAATACTCCTTGCTCCAAGGGTGGTACAAAAAAAAATTATAAGGAAAATCCTATAATTTTAAGCAATATACGTATTTGGAAACAAATAGTTAAGACTTTACATTTAGAAACTATGCCGCTTTGTTTACCAATTATGAATAATCCTCTGTTTAAGCCCTCGTCATTGGATGTGGGGTTTAGACATTGGAAAAATTTAGGAATTATAAGGATAGAACATCTTTACAGGAATGGGAAATTTCTCTCATTTCAGGAGTTGAAAGAGATTTATGGATTGCATGCAAATAACTTACTTAGATATTTACAAATCAGAGATTATGTCAAATCAAATACGCAAGATTATAAAAATAGAGAACCAGGTTTACTGGATGAAGTGCTTAATAAGCATCCAAACACAGAGAAATTAATAGCATATATATGTAACATCCTTTTGGACAGGGAAATACCAACAACAGAATCATTTCGACAAATATGGGAAAATGAAACTGGTTTACCGATATTAAAAGATTTTTGGGAAGAAAGCTTACAACGTATACATCGTTGTTCGTTAAATGCCAGACATACTTTGATACAATTCAAAGTATTACATAGATTACATTACTCAAAAACGAAATTAAATATTTTTTTTCCAAATATATCACCATTGTGTGATAAATGTCAGCACATAGAAGCTGATTCAACTCATAGTTTTGTAATATGTACAAAACTTAATAGTTATTGGACTGAGATTTTTTTAATTATTTCTATAGTTCTTAAGATTACATTAAATCCTGACCCAAAGCTAATAATATTTGGTGTTTTAGATTCAAATCAAACATTAACAGCAAATCAAAGAAATTTTCTTGATTATTGTTTAATGATTGGAAAAAAATTAATATTAAAATTTTGGAAGGGACAATTATCCCCTCCAATCAAAATGTGGACAGTGGAAATATTGGAGGCATTGCAATTGAAGAGAATTAGGTTTATCCTAATGGATAAACACGAACTTTTTGAACAAATATGGTCTCCATTCACTGATTATATGAAGGGGTAGCTGGGCTCAGCATTGAAACTCAACAAGTACCCGGTGGTAAAATCAAATGAAAAGGTTTAATCTGAGATTTATATACTTGTCTCTATATATATATTATTAGAAGTTGTTCCATTTATTGTTAAGATGTATACTGTTTTTCTATCTTTAAGTATAATAATTGTTTGTTAGTTATATGGATTTTTTAATTTTTTTGTTTTTGTTTTTATTTTTTTATTTTTTTTCTCTCTCTTTCTCTTCTCACATATAATCAAAATTCTAATCACTCTTTTTAAATTAAACATCTATTCTTTCTTTACTCTTTTTTTTCTCTTCACTATTAAAAAAATTGAGGCTTATATATATTGTTTTGTAATACTCATATAATTTTGGAAATATGTAATATGCATATTTGAAAAAAATATTATATTATTTGTAATATGTATGGCTTCTAATAAAAATATATACAAAAAAAAAGAGAGTGGTAGCTGTGTGGAATGAGGTTCCAGTGGAAGTGGTGAAGGCAGGTTAGTTTTTATCATTTAAAAATGAATTGGATAGGTATATGGACAGGAAAGGGATGGAGGGTTATGGTCTGAGTGCAGGTAGATGGGACTAGGTGAGAGTGCTTGGCACGGACTAGAAGGGCCGAGATGGCCTGTTTCCATGCTGTAATTGATATATGGTTATATGGTTAATAAAGTCAGTAAAGATTGATTTTCAATATAAAGTCTGGCTAAATTTCTGGAATAGTGTAATTTGACTAACAAAATGTCATGATCATGATCCACTGGAAATAATGCACTGGAAATAATGCATTTCCAGTGCATTATTTCCAGTGGATCATGATTATGACATTTTTTGAGTCAGATTACACTATTATGCATAATAATGATGTAATGCATTTCCAGTTAGGTGGATTTGAAAAAACAGTAGATAGACCCAAAAAGCTGAACTCAATGGGTCAGGCAGCACCCCTGGAGAAAAAAATAAGTAACATTTCTGGTTGAGTCAGGGGAAAGAGAAATCGGAAATATAGATGGTGATATAGAGATATATAGAACAATTGAATGAAAGATATGCAAAAAGTAACCATGATCAAGGAAAGATGGAGCACACAAAGGTCCATTGTTGGCCGTGGGCTAGGTGATAACACTTTTACAGACAGCGAAACTCAACAGGATGAGAGTGAAACTAGTACGACATCTAGGGTGGGGGTGGGACAGAGAGAGATGGGATGCTTCAAGGGTTACTTGTAGCATATGGATTACCACTTGACAGCACTGGATGCACCAAGGCAAACTTGGCCAATTAACTTATTCATTCATTATTCATTCATTAATTATTTCATTCATTCACTGGGCCAGTACTTGCTGGAGTTTAGAAGGATGAAGGGGGTTCTCATTGAAACTTACAGAATAATCAAAGGCATAGATAGAGTGGATGTGGAAAAGATGTTTCCACAGGTGGGAGATTCGAGGACCAGAGGTCATAGCCTCAGAATTAAAGGGTGCTCTTTTAGAAAGGAGGTGAGGAGGAACTTCTTTGATCAGACATTAGTTAATCTGTGGAACTCATTGCCACATAGGGTGTGGAGGCCAAGTCAGTGGATAATTTTAAGGCAGAGATACACCGATTTGTGATTAGAATAGGTGTCAAGGGTTATGAGGAGAAGGCAGGAAAATTGGATTAGGAGGCAGAGATCAGCCATGATTGGATGGTGAAGTAGACTCAACGGGCCAAATGGCCTAATTCTACTTCTATAACTTGTGAACATGAACAAATCTCCTCAGTCTTTCTCAACTCTATATTAAGCACTCTCAACATCTGTTACTTTTCTTTTCTAAGTTGCTCTTGTCTTGTATAACATGACAATCTCATTTATATGGTGGGCTGGTTGTGGGCTTGGTCACCAGTAATAGGAACTTATGACAATTTTTTTGGGTGGTCAGATAGAAACCTAACAAAAAAATAGGTGCAGAAGTCTGCCATATGGCCCTTTGAGCCATGTCCAATTTGAATTGATCATTGATCCTTACAGAAGCTGACTGCTAGCATAACCTTAAGGCAGAAGCGACAAAGGGTCTAGGATTAATTCCTACTTAATTGTGTCTCAGACCATATTGACTTGATCATTCTGTAGTTGTTGCCACACTAAAGCAAATCTTCCTTCACTTGTTTGACTTGGTTGACCTTGTTAATCCTTGATGTTAATTTGAATTGATTCATATTATTGTTTGCTAATTAACTTTTAATTTATTTACCTATGGGACTCAAATTCTCCATTGTAGTAATCATCTTGACTGGGTCAAATTTGTTCACATTATAATCCTTTAGATTATCATGATTTGGGGGTGAAGATTGAGACTGGAATCAAGTTCAAGTTCAAATTTATTGTCACGCACCAATTAATGTACAGAGAAATTGCCATGCAGTAATACAATCAAAAATAACACAATACACAATAGAATTTAACATAAACATCCACCACAGTGGAATCAACATTTTTTACTGTGATGGAATGCAATAGCGTTCAGTCAATCTTCTTCCTTTGTTCACTCGTGGTCGGGGCCATGAAAACTCTGTAGTTGCCACTACGGATACCCCGATGTATAGGTCCTCTCATCAGGATGATCGAAACTCCAATGTCAGTACGGAACAGAGTACACTCTCCGCGTCTTGGAGTTCCCGAATCGGCCATTTTCTAACTTGAGACCGCGGCTTCACGATGTTATAGGCCGCAGGCCGCCGGTCGGAGCACTTCTTCTGCCGATCCCCGGCAAGGGATCTGCCCGCTCCACAATGTTAAAGTCTGCGCCACGCCTGCAGCTGAATCTCTGGGCCGGTGTCCGAGAAAGGCCGCACCAGTTGTTCGGCCACGAAAGTGTCGAAGTTGAGAAAAGTCACATCTCCGTCGAGGTAAGTGACTGAAAAACGGTTTCCTCCTATTCCCCCCCACCAACCCCACACTAAAACATACATTTAGACATACTAAAAAACAAAAAAAGTCGTAAGGACGAACACGCTGCTGGCGATGTCGCTTGACGGCGCCACCGATGAATTTGGAGATTGTGCAGCCAAAATAATCATTCACCGTTTTCGGTACTCTTTGTACACAAATCATGCTCCTGCTCAATAAACAGGTCTTGTTAAACTAAACTGCTTCAATTAAATAAAAATAGAATGGAAATACACATCGAGCCAGGCAACAAGATGCCTTCTGATTTATACATGAGCTTGTTTTATCTCGGTACGTACCACATTAGTTGGCATAGGCTTGCTTGTTATCTCATTTTGGATCATCATCTAGCTTACCAATTCTGCACAACGACCCTGTATTATATTTTTATTCTTCAGTATCTCTGACACTTACCTCAGTCTCATCATTCACCTCTAAGATACTAGTGGACAACTGGTAATTTAAACTAATAAACAAAGGCACTTCAATTACACCAAATGCGATACTCTGCACAGTCGGGAAGAGAGTTGAACAAAATGTTCCCACTTACAGATGTATGTTCAATCAAAATGAATGTGCTTCTGTTTGGCCTGATGTACAAACAATGTGAATTATTATTTTGGCCACAACACTCACAATCCCCAGATGATGCCATTCTCAATCTCCTGCCCCAAATCATGATCTCTAACTCATTCTCTGGGGCTGAAAAAGAGAGAAACTGAATTTACATGATATATCAAGTTGCATTTCATGTTGTAGATTTCCCTGCTGACATAAAAAGGCACTGGAAGCTTTAATGTATTGCCACGTTTAAAGGCATGTTGGATAAATACTACAACCCTTAAAGTGAGACCAAATGACTTTACATATATTAGAGACCTAGCTTTTCTCTGTGACAATACTGGTGTTTAGAAAAATTAACCAGCACAGTAGCCTAGAAATCGAGCCACCCAGTACCGTTTCTTACCTTATATGTTAGTTGGGCAGCTGACAACCCAGATGTATAACCATATAACCATATAACCATATAACAATTACAGCACAGAAACAGGCCTTCTCGGCCCTTCCAGTCCGTGCCGACCATTTATTTTCCCCTAGTCCCATCTACCTGCACTCAGACCATACCCCTCCATTCCCTTCCCGTTCATATACCTATCCACTTTACTTTTAAATGTTAAAATCAATCCTGCCTCCACCACTTCTGCCGGAAGATCATTCCACACAGCCACCACTCTCTGAGTAAAGAAGTTCCCCCTCATGTTACCCCTAAACTTCTGTCCCTTAATTCTCATGTCATGCCCTCTTGTTTGAATCTTTCCTACCCTCAATGGGAAAAGCTTATCCACGTCAACTCTGTCTATCCCTTTCATCATTTTAAAGACCTCCATCAAGTCCCCCCTTAACCTTCTGCGCTCCAAAGAATAAAGACCTAACTTGTTCAACCTTTCCCTGTAACTTAGTTGCTGGAACCCAGGCAACATTCTAGTAAAAATGTATGATATAGTAAAGTATGATATTGATTTCTCTAACTTCACATGTTCACAAGTTATAGTAGTAGAATTATGCCATTTGGCCCAACGAGTCTACTCCGCTATTCAATCATGGCTGACCTCTGCCTCCTAATCCCATTTTCTTACCTTCTCCCCATAACCCTTGACACCAGTTCTAATCAAGAATTTGTCTATCTCTGACTTAGAAATATCCACTGACTTGGCATCCACAGCCCCTCTGTGGCAAGGAGTCCACAGATTAATTACCCTCTGAGTACAGAAATTCCGCATCAAATCCTTTCTAAAAGAGCGTGTGTGGATGGAATGTCAAAGGATGAGAAGCCGAAGCAAAGAAGTGGAAGCCAAGATACAGAACCGAAATGACGCCGAAAAGCCAAATAACCAAACGGACACAACGCCTAAAAGCCAGATAACCAAAAGGGCACACGCTTTAAAGCCAAATAACCGAACGGGCAAGACACCTAAAAGCCAAATAACCGAACGGACACGACAACTAAAAGCCAACTAACCGAAAGTCATGACGCTGAAAGGATACAAACCCGCTTGGACTACACACCAAAAGGACAATTCGCAGAATGGACATGACGTCGAAAAGCCACTGAATGGACATGGCGTCGAAAAGGCTGGGTTTTTTCCGCGATCCTGTCAGTAATTGGTCCAGATTGGGAGACAGGAGGGTTGGGGGGATTTTTAATTTTCATTTGCTGCTTTTGGACTTTTCTGAATATAAAATAAAACCCTGTGTGTTTGGAACTTTCGATTGATTTAACAAAATGATAATCCAAATTAGTTCCATATATAATTACACAAATAGTAATGCTGTAACAATTATATTTTGACTACCACAATACATACACTACCATGCGTCTTGAAGGCCAGTGGTCCTTTGGGTGTGAATTGAGAAAACAGATGAAAAAATATTACTGTTTTGTTTAAAGAATATCTTAACTCTCTGAGTCAGCTCAGTGATATGACTGTACTGGTCGTTTTGCACTCAGCGATTTCCTTCAGGTTGGAAAAGTGGGTCAGTTGTGGAGAAAACCTTTATCAAATGCATTGGGCAAAATGAAACAAATTTCGGAACCAGCTTTTGTTTGATCTAACTGACCGCATCAACTATATTCTCCATTCCAATAGGAAATACACTCAGGGTGATAGGGGAAATTGTAAAAGTATGCAGTATCAACAATTCCAGGCATTTGTACAGGTTTGTAACTGAAGGTGCAGGGTACAAAGGGAAGGAGATTGTGTTGAACTTTGTTAAAACATTGGTTTCATTAAGGCTGGGATATTGGGCATTGCACTGTACAGCGTGAAAGCACGGCAGAGAGCACAGACAAGATTTACTAGAACAGTGTGGGAAGGAACTGCAGATGCTGGTTTACACCGAAGGTAGACGCAAATTGCTGGAGTAACTCAGCAGGACAGGCAGCAAGCAACTCTGGAGAGAAGGAATGGGTGACGATTTTGTCGATGGAGAAGGAACAGAGGCAGAGGGGCTTCATAGTTTGACTTATCGTTGGACTGCTGAAACTTTCCTTTGCTTAAGGATTCCCTCACCAGTGTGAAATTCCTGAGTTTTCTCTGCATTGCCGCGGGTGTGCAGAAGAGTTTGTTGTTTCAGGTGTGAGTGGGTTGGCCCAGGCTCCAAGGCCATGTCTCATGCAGTTGTTATCCACGAGGTGCAAGGGTTTCTAAGATCAAGCCGTACCGCCAGAACAAAAGCGGAGGCTGCAAAAAGACGGTGGGCTGATTGGCCAGGTTTGATTAAGACTCTCGAGGCTATCCTTGGCAACAAGGGCAGTGACCTTCCTGAGTCCGAGAAGTGCCAGTTTGGGGACTTTTTGGAGTTCCTCAGAGAGAGAGTTTTTGAGTTTATGGGGTGTGTAAGGTTCTCAATCTAGTGTGTTGGTACATTCAGAGTAGCCACATTAAACCTAAACGGAAGTAGAGCAAGTTTTCGTAGATTTCAGCATTTATCAGTCCTTAGATGGGGAAATTTGCAGTGTGTTTTCTGCAGGAGATGCATACTGTTGACAGTGACGAACCTACCTGGCAACTGGAGTGGGAAGGGGGGGGTCTACATGAGCCATCTCAGCTTGAATTCGAGTGGCCTTTTTGTTGGCCCCGAATTTCCTGCCAAATGTCCTAAAAGTGCAAGAAGTTGTGCCAGGACATTTGCTCCATCTGGCCGTGAGCCTGGATGGCATGCCGTTGCATTTCATTAATGTGTACTCCGGCACGATGCAAGTCGGCCTACTTCAGGAGGTGACTGCTCTGTTGAGCACTATTGATAGGGGAGAGGGTGTCTTCCTTGGGGGGGACTTTAATTGCACATTTGAGGTGCAAGACCGTTCTGGTACTCAGTGTGCCCCTGCTGTAGCGAAGAAGCTGAGAGGTTTGATTGACTCCTTTGATTTGGTTGATGCATGGCAGAACCTCCACCCTGATTCCAATGCTTTTTCGCGGAGCTTTGAGGGGGGTGGTTCCCGCATTGATCGCATGTATATTTCCAGAGTGTATGTTTCCCGTGTCTCAGCGGCCTCAATGTGGCTGGTGCCGTGCTCAGACCACTGTCTAGTTGGTGTGGATTTTAATCCAGCACGCGCTCGGGCTGGGTCCGCGTACTGGCACTTTAACAATAGGCTGCTTGAGGATCGTTTTTTCCGGGAGTCATTCAGTCGGTTTTGGGTGAAGTGGAGAGAGCGGCAGAGGTGCTTCTCTTCCCTTGGGCAGTGGTGGGATGTGGGGAAAGCTCACATCCGTCTCTTTTGTAAGGAATACACGTGGGGGTCGACCGGACGGCGGGACTCAGTGGTCGAGAGGATTGAGAGGGAGATACTGGACGCAGAGACTCGCCTGGGTCGGGTTGGTGATGGCTCCTGCGAATGGGGAGAGTTTCAAGAGAAGAAGGAAGCCTTGAGGAGCCTGCAACTTGAGCGGTCCCGAGGCGCTTACGTGAGGTCACGGGTCCAAATGCTGCATGATCTGGACCGAGCTTCACCTTTCTTTTTCTCTCTGGAGAAAGGGCGGGGAGCCTGCAAGCAGCTCGTAGAGCTGCTCGCAGACTATGGTTCCTCTGTCACTGGTCCAGAGGGGATCAGTGCCTTGGTCAGGTTCTTTTATGGGTCCCTGTTCTCCACAGGTGGATTCAGCGGAGAGGCTCAGCAAGATCTGTGGGAGGGTCCACCGACTATAGATAGGGAGGTGGCTGATCTTCTTGGTGGCCCCTTATCATTGGAGGAGTTGGCTCGTGCCTTGCATCAGCTCAAGAGGGGTAAGTCCCCCGGGCTGGATAGGTTGGTGGTAGAATTTGCTAGGAGCTTTCTGGGATATCCAGGGGGGTGATTACATGTTGGTTCTGGGAGAGAGCCTGGTGACCGGGGAGATGCCTCTCTTGTGGCGTAGGGCAGTTGTTGTCTTGCTGCTCAAGAAGGGCGAACTCCGCATGTTGAAGAACTGGCGCCCGGTCTCTCTCCTATGTACAGAGTATAAAGTTTTTGCACGGGCGATGGTAAATCGCCTGGGCTCCATGCTGTCTCAACTGATTCATCCTGACCAGTCCTATACAGTACCTGGCCGGTCCATTCAAGTTAACATCCACCTCGTTAGGGACCTGATTCATCTAGCCCAGGGTACTGGTCAGTCAGCTGCTTTTCTGTCTCTAGATCAGGAGAAGGCTTTTGATAGGGTAGAGCATGAATACCTCCTCGGGACGTTGCAAGCGTTCGGATTTGGACCACATTTCGTGGCCCGGGTCCGGATTTTGTACGCTGCAATGGAGTGCTTTGTGAAGGTTAACGTTGTGTTGATGGTTCCCTTTCATTTTGTGAGGGGGGTCCGTCAGGGGTGTCCCATGTCGGGTCAATTGTACTCGGTCTGTGTGGAGCCATTCCTTTGGTAGGTAGACTCCCTGCCTGAGGAGATGACAATGTATGAGTGGAGCACTACGCACCTCCTCTATTTGGGGGCGTACCTGAGTCCCACTGAGGATGCTTGGCCGGCAAACTGGCAGGAGTTGCAGATGAAAGTGGTTGCCCGGCTGGGGCGCTGGTCAGGCCTGCTTGGAGTTCTTTCCTTTCAGGGGAGGGTGTTGGTCATAAACCAGCTGGTGGCCTCCATGTTATGGTACCGGCTGGCTACTCTTGTCCCGCCTTGCACATTTGTAACTGCTTTACAGAAGAAGCTGGTAGATTTATTTTGGGGAAATAGGAAGCACTGGGTTTCAGCAGCGGTCCTGAGTCTCCCGTTAGAGGAGAGCGGCCTGTCCTTGGTTATGCATGCTTACCCAGGTGGCGGCTCTCCATCTCAGGACTCTGCGGAGGTATATGTATGTAGAGAACCCCCCCAGATGGCACGCTCTGGCCACGTATTTTTTCCGTCGGGGTCATTGCCTAAGGGGGGTTTTGTGGCTCCCAGTAGCGGGCATCAGTCGACCCGCCCTAAGGGGCTTGGTGCCTTCTATCGTGATGTGCTAAGAGTGAGGAATTTGGCTGTTTTCAGCCAGCGTGTTGCTCCACGAGGGGAGGGGGATGTTGTGGCTGCGGCAGTGGCCGGTCCTCACCCTGTCATGGCGGATGTCAAGGAGAGGAGCGTGCCTAGAGTGGTTCTGACTGAGCTTTCCCCCTCTCCGTCAGATCTGCTCGTCGGGCCTAGGCTCCGGGATATTTCTCGGGCACCGGCTCCACACATTTTGAGCCGCCTTTCTGAGATGACCAGCATGCCATTTCGTGATACAAAGAGATGCGCACAGTACAGAATGTTCCTGCACATTCTACACCTCCTTGCCTTCGTTTCCCATCCCGACACACCATGGCGGACGGTGTTACCACCCGAAGGCGGGGGAGGTCCCAGTGGGGGTTCCTCTACAAGGGAGTTGTCCCCCTTTACATTGGGGTCCTGGGGTGGAGAGTGCTGCACAGAGCGGTGGTATGTAATAAACTTTTGAGTCGGTTCACGGGCTCGTCCGTCGCATATATTTTCTGCGGTGAGGAGGAGACCATGTTCCACGCGTGTATGCAGTGTGAGAGGTTACTGCCCCTCTACCAATATCTGAAGGGGTTGTTCCCCAAGTTCTGGTTGCATTTTAGTCCCACGATTCTAGTGTTTGGACATAAGACACGGAGTGAGGAGTGCCGATTGGGGGGGTGGGACTTCCCCGTCGGTTTGCTCCTGGGCCTGGCCAAGATGGCCATTTGCGGGTCCAGGCAATGGGCGGTCGATTGCCAGGCTAGAGTCGGCTGTCTGCCCCTCTTTCGGGCCTACGTCCGTGCACGTGTGTCCCTGGAGAGGGAACACGCGGTGTCCACGGGGACTTTGGAGACCTTCCGTTGGCGCTGGTCACTGCGTGGTGTTGAGAGTATTGTAAACAATGAATGCACTGTTGTACTATAATGTTTATTTGTTATAGTGTAATTTCTGATTATGTTTTGATGTGTTGTATCATTTGACTGTGTCGAATAAAGATTTTGAAAAGGAAAAAAAAGAGAGAAGGGAGAGAGAGAGGGGGAGAGAGAGAGAGAGAGAGAGAGAGAGAGGTCGTGTTTTCTTCTCAGCTCTGCAGTTGAGAAGGATTGGAGCAGCCTTTCCAGGATTTTGCCGTTGGAGAGGGCACAGACCCAGGGGGGCTTCATAGTTCAACTTATTGTTGGGCTGTTGAAGCTTTTCTCTGGTCTGGGGAGCCTCCATCTGTGTGAAGATTCCTGAGTTTCTCCACATTGTCGAGGGTGCGGTTGGCGTTGGCGGATTGCCAAGAGTGCCTGTGATCTCAGTGGGCTGAAGTTGTGCGGTGTCTTTGTCGTTTTTGGCTCCGCTTCTCTGCCCTAAAGTCATTTTGTCAGTGCGGCTGCCTGGCTTAATGTGAAGAAGGTACTTTTGCGTCCAGCGCGACTGGGATCGAGTTTCCCGTAAGCTGCTCTTGGCTGTGGACGAACCTGGGGACTTTCCTGCTTCAGCTGGAGGTTTCTGTTTTCTGCTGCCTGTCTTTGACTGTGACTGTCTCTGGGACTTAACTTGGAGCTGTGCTGCTGAGGGGCTTGGAGCTGGTTTGTGCCTCTGTGAGGATGGCGATGGAAGGGGCGCGGCCGAAGGTCCGGACCTACGCAGCGACGGCATCAGTGGCGGGTGCGAGGCCATCTGAGCTTGAGCCTCATGTTGACTTGGATGGGGACAGTTTTGGTATTTCTGTTCAAACTGGGCCTATGATGTCTAGGGGGGTAATTACGAAGGCCATGAATGAACTTCTTGGGAGGGGGGCTATTGTCTCTTCTGAGCTCGAAAGGGGAAAGGTGGAGATGATACTTAAGACCCGGGAGTGTGTGGCCCGAGCGTTGGAGGAGGGGATCTCAGTGGGGGGGGTCCACGTACAGGTGGATCCGTGGGTATCCAGGGTGAGACCGGTTCTCCTGCGGAGCTGCCCCACTTATTTTTCGGATGCAGTGCTTATTCCACACCTGTCCAAGTTCGGGGAGGTGCGGTCTAAATGTTTTCGTCTCTTGCATCCCGGGGGGGACCCGGAGGAAAAAGGGGTCTTCAGTTTCAAGAGGAGGGTGTTCATGAAGGTGGGTGAGGGGGATGGTGCCGAGGGGAGTTTTGAGGTGGTGCATAAGGGTGTACCCAGAACCGTGCGTTGGAGTTGGGGAAAGGCACGGTGTCATGCGTGCGGCGAATTTGGACATCTCCGTAGGGAGTGTCTTTTTCGCGGGGGCACTGCTAGAGGTTCTAGTGCAGTGGCCCAGGAAAGCGCTGCTGGCCCATCTGGGGTGGCTGGTCAAACCTCAGCGGCGCGGGGTGGTACTGCTGACCCGGCTGAGGTTGCCAGTTCTGCCTTGGTGACCCGGGGCGGCAGTGCTAAGCCTTCTGGGTCCAGAGGTTCCGCTTTGGGGACCCTGGGCAGTGAGAGCCCAAGCCCCCCACGTCCCCTACGTCTTGCGCCTGTGGCGGTGGATGAAGGTGGGGCGCAGGAGGAGGGGAGTGTCGAGGGGGGGTTTTGGGAGAAGCAGGGGAAGCATAATAAGAAGAAGGAGAGGGATAGGGCTGCCCGAGCGAAGAAAGTGCAATCGGGTGAGTTTGGCTCCAGTGTGGTGCAGACTGCACCTGCTGGGGCCCAGGGGGGAGTTGTGGTGGCTCGGAAGGGGGGAAAGAAGTCTAAACGTGTGGGTGGCAAAGTGGTTGGGGGTAATGTGGAGGCGGATGACCCTTCCCTTATGGAGGTTACCGCACCTCCGCATGCGAGTGGGACTAAAAGGAGGCATTTGCCTGGTGAAGAGGAGGAAGGGCGTGGGTCCAGAGCGAAGGGGATGTCTTTCTCCGGGCTTTCCACCACTGAGGTGGCTGAAAGTGGTCTTGACCCGGTGTCTTCTGGGTCGGTGGTTGGGCCTTCTCTTCATGGATCTACAGCGGGTGTCACCGGACTGGGTGCTGAAGTTGATTCCGGTGGAGTTGTGTCCACTGGGCGGGAGTCTGTCCCTTCATCTCAGGGGCCCTCTGAGGGAGTTATCTCGGCGGATGCTGTGGTTAGCTCCCTTGGGTGTGTACCCTCTGGGTCGGATGAGGTCCCCTCGTTTCAGAGGCCTACTGAGGGTGCTAGCACGGTAGGTGACGTGGTTGGCTCCTCTGGTAGTGTGCCCTCTGTGACGGGGGATGTGCAGAGTCAGGCTGAGGGGGGAGTTTCGGGGGTGTTGTCGTTCAAGTCTGTGCTCCATATCAGTGCCAGTGGAGGTGCTGGGGGGCGGGATGCCTCACCGGATGAGTTGTCTGGGGTGAGGTTAATGGCAGGTGGTGATTCTCTGGGTGATGCCTGTGGAGAGGGCACTCTGGATGATGTGGAGGTCAGGGCTGTTATGGGACGTGATCCTCTTTCAGACTCCGAGGGTGCCAGTGTTCCACAGGCCCTGGGGATGCCTCTTGTTGTTGCTTCCCCAGGCCCAGAGGAGGAGGGTGATGGTAGCGTGCAGGAGCCCAGCCATTCAGAGGGCTGCGAGTCTCAGGTAGGGGTGTTGGGACCCACCCCCAGCATTGATCCGGGTGGTCGTGTCATGGCTGTGGAGGAGGATAGCGATGCGGCCAGTGGGGGGGGCTCAGAGAGTGTTGTGTCAGACAGTTCTGGTCTTTCTGAGGTTGTTGATTCAGGTGCGAGCGGGTTGGCTGAGAGCCCAGACTCCAAGGCCGTGTCTGAGGCGAAGCTTATTGTTGAGGTGCGAGAGTTCTTAAAAATAAGTCGTGCTCCCAAAACATTATGGTGGGCCATTACAAGGAGATGGGAGGATTGGCTAGATGTGCGGGAGAGTCTCGAGGCTATCCTTAGTAACAAGGATAGTGGTCTTTCTGACTCGGATTTGGGGCAGTTTTGGGGTTTGTTGAAGGTCCTCAGAAAAGGACCTCCTGTGACTACAGGGAGTGTGAGGGTCACAATCTAATGTGTCTACACATTCACAGTAGCTACATTAAATTTAAATGGGAGTAGAGCGAGTTTTCGAAGATTTCAGCTCTTATCAGCCCTAAGGGAGGGGAGATTTGCAGTTTGTTATCTGCAGGAGACACATACCGTTGCTAGTGATGAACCTACCTGGCAACTGGAGTGGGAAGGGAGGGTTTATATGAGCCATCTCAGCTCAAATTCGAGTGGGGTGGCTTTTCTGTTGGCCCCAAATTTTCTGCCAAGCATTTTAAAAGTGCAGGAAGTGGTGCCAGGACGTTTGCTCCATCTGGCCGTGAGCCTGGATGGCATGCCGTTGCATTTCATTAACGTGTATGCCCCTAGCTCCGGCACGATGCAGGCCGGCCTGCTTCGGGAGGTGAATGCTCTGTTGGGCACTATTGATAGGGGAGAGTGTGTCTTCCTTGGTGGGGACTTTAATTGCACACTTGAGGTGCGGGACCGTTCTGGTACTCAGTGTGCGCCTGCTGTAGCGAAGAAGCTGAGAGGCTTGATTGACTCCTTTGAGTTGGTTGATGTTTGGAGGGACCTTCACCCTGATTCCACTGCTTTTTCGCGGAGGTCTGAGGGCGGTGGTTCCCGCATTGATCGGTTTTATATTTCCCGAGCGTTTGTTTCCCGTGTCTCAGCGGCCTCAATGCGGCTGGTGCCGTGCTCGGACCATTGTCTGGTGCGTGTGGATTTCAATCCAGCGTGCGCTCGGGCTGGGTCCGCGTACTGGCACTTTAACAACAGGCTGCTGGAGGACCGGTGTTTCCGGGAGTCATTCACTCGGTTTTGGGTGAAGTGGAGAGAGAGGCAGAGGTGCTTCTCTTCCCTTAGGCAGTGGTGGGATGTGGGTAAAGCTCACATCCGTCTCTTTTGTAAGGAATATACATGGGGGTCGACTGGGAGGCGGGACTCAGCGGTCGAGAAGCTGGAGAGGGAGATACAGGACGCTGAGTCTCGCCTGGGTCAGTTTGGTGAAGACTCCAGCGAATGGGGAGAGTTTCAGAGGAAGAAGGAGGTTTTGAGGAGTCTGCTGCTTGAGCGATCTCGAGGCGCTTATGTGAGGTCTCGGGTCCAGATGCTGCACGAGCTGGACCGAGCGTCGCCTTTCTTTTTCTCTTTGGAGAAGGGGCGGGGAGCTCGAAAACAGCTCGTGGAGTTGCTTGCAGATGACGGCTCCTCTGTCACTGATCCAGAGAGGATTAATGCCTTGGTTAGGTCCTTTTATGGGACCCTGTTCTCTGCGGAAGGATTCAGTGTGGAGGCTCAGCAAGATCTGTGGGAGGGTCTACCGGCCGTAGATAGGGGGGAGGCTGATCTTCTTGATGGCCCCTTATCTTTGGAGGAGTTGACTCGCGCCTTGCATCAGCTCAGGAGGGGTAAGTCCCCCGGGCTGGATGGGTTGACGGTGGAGTTTGTTAGAGCATTCTGGGACGTCCTAGGGGGTGACTATATGTTGGTTTTGGGGGAGAGCCTGGCGACTGGAGTGATGCCTCTCTCGTGGCGTAGGACGGTTGTTGTCTTGCTGCCTAAGAAGGGCGAACTCCGTTTGTTGAAGAACTGGCGTCCAGTCTCTCTCCTTTGCACAGAATATAAAATTTTTGCACGGGCAATGGCAAATCGCCTGGGCTCCGTGCTGCATCAAGTGATTCATCCTGATCAATCTTATACAGTCCCTGGCCGGTCCATCCAGGATAACATCCACCTGGTTAGGGACCTGATTCATTTAGTCCAGGGTACTGGTGAGTCAGCTGCTTTTCTGTCTCTTGATCAGGAGAAGGCTTTTGATAGGGTAGAGCATGAATACCTATTTGGGACGTTGCAAGCGTTTGGGTTTGGACCGCACTTCGTGGCCCGGGTCCGGCTTTTGTACGCTGCTGCGGAGTGTCTTGTAAAGGTTAATGGCGCGGTGCTATCTCCTTTTCATTTTGGGAGGGGGGTCCGCCAGGGGTGCCCTATGTCGGGCCAGTTGTATTCGGTCTGTGTGGAGCCGTTCCTGTGTCTTCTTCGGAGGAGGTTGACAGGCCTGGCCCTACCTGGCCCGCGGGTTGAGGTGATTCTATCGGCGTATGCCGATGACGTACTTCTTATGTTCACTGATCCTGGTGACCTGCGGAGGATGCGTGACTGCCAGGAGATATTCTCGGCTGCATCTTCTGCTAGGATTAACTGGAGTAAGTGCTCTGGACTTTTGGTGGGTCAGTGGCGGGTAGACTCCCTGCCGGAGGAGATGGCATTGTATGCGTGGAGTACCACGCACCTCCTCTATCTGGGGGTGTACCTGAGTCCCACTGAGGATGTTTGGCCGGCAAACTGGCAAGAGTTGGAGACGAAGGTGGTTGCTCGGCTGGGGCGCTGGTCAGGCCTGCTTGGAGTTCTCTCCTTTCGGGGGAGGGTGCTGGTCATAAACCAGCTGGTGGCCTCTATGTTATGGTACCGGCTGGCTACTCTTGTCCCGCCCTCTATATTTGTAACTGCTATACAGAAGAAGCTGGTGGATTTCTTTTGGGGAAATAGGAAGCATTGGATTTCCGCGGCGGTCCTGAGTCTCCCGTTAGAGGAGGGCGGCCAGTCCTTGGTGTGCGTGCGCACCCAGGTGGCGGCTCTCCGTCTCAGGACTCTGCGGAGATACATGTATGTAGAGAACCCTCCCAGATGGCACGCTCTGGCCACGTATTTTTTTCGTCAGGGTCGTTGCCTAAGGGGGGTCTCGCGGCTCCCGGTGGCGGGTGTCAGTCGACCCGCTCTAAGGGGCTTGCCTGT
The DNA here is from genome assembly GCA_963514005.1 of Raja brachyura. The sequence goes on along the minus strand of OY740781.1, from coordinate 45,766,861 downwards.
TTTCTATAGGGATGTGTTAAGAGTGAGGAATTTGGTGGTGTTCAGCCAGAGTGTTGTTCCACGAGGAGAGGGGGATGTTGTGGCTGCGGGTGTGGCTGGTCCTCATCCTGTCATGGTGGTTGTCGAGGAGAGGCGCGAGCCTAGAGTGGTTCAGATAGAGCTTACCCCTGCTCCGTCAGATCTGCTCATCGGGCCTAGGCTTCGGGATATTTCTCGGCCTCCGGCTCCGCATAATCTGAGCTGCCTTTCTGAGATGACCAGCATGCCATTTTGTGATGCAAGGAGACGCGCACTGTACAGGATGCTCCTGCACATTCTGAACCACCGTGCCTTCGTCTCCCGTCCTGACTCACCATGGAGGACGGTGTTACCATCCGAAGGCGGCGGGGGGCCCCAGTGGGGGTCCTTCTATAAGGGAGTTGTACCCCTTTATATTGGGGACCTGGGGTGGAGAGTGCTGCATGGAGCGGTGGTTTGTAATAAACTTTTGAGTCGGTTCACGGGCTCGTCTGCCGCATGTATTTTCTGCGGAGAGGAGGAGACCGTATTCCATGTGTATGTGGAGTGTGTGAGGTTACTGCCCCTGTACCAATATCTGAAGGGGTTGTTCCTCAAGTTCTGGCTGCATTTTAGCCCCACAATCCTGGTGTTTGGACACAAGGCGGGGAGTGGGGAGAGCCGAGTGTGGGGGGGGGACTTACCTGTCGGTTTGCTCCTCGGCCTGGCCAAGATGGCCATTCGTGGGTCCAGGCAGCGGGCGGTCGACGGTCTGGCGAGAGTCGGCTGCCTGCCCCTCTTTCGGGCCTACGTCCGTGCACGTGTGTCCCTGGAGAGGGAACACGCGGTGTTCACGGGGACTCTGGAGGCCTTCCGTCAGCGCTGGTCGCCGCGTGGGGTTGAGGCGATTATAAATGAATGTACTGCTGTACTACAATGATCTGTTCATTATAGTGTGATTTTTGATTGTGTTTTGATGTGTTGTATTTTATGATTTGTGTTGAATAAAGTTTTTGAAATGGAAAAAAAAAAAAAAAAAAAAAAAAAAAAAAAAGAGGTCGTGTTTTCTTCTCAGCTCTGCAGTTGAGAAGGATTGGAGCAGCCTTTCCAGGATTTTGCCGTTGGAGAGGGCACAGACCCAGGGGGGCTTCATAGTTCAACTTATTGTTGGGCTGTTGAAGCTTTTCTCTGGTCTGGGGAGCCTCCATCTGTGTGAAGATTCCTGAGTTTCTCCACATTGTCGAGGGTGCGGTTGGCGTTGGCGGATTGCCAAGAGTGCCTGTGATCTCCGTGGGCTGAAGTTGTGCGGTGTCTTTGTCGTTTTTGGCTCCGCTTCTCTGCCCTAAAGTCATTTTGCTCAGTGCGGCTGCCTGGCTTAATGTGAAGAAGGTACTTTTGCGTCCAGCGCGACTGGGATCGAGTTTCCCGTAAGCTGCTCTTGGCTGTGGATGAACCTGGGGACTTTCCTGCTTCAGCTGGAGGTTTCTGTTTTCTGCTGCCTGTCTTTGACTGTGACTGTCTCTGGGACTTAACTTGGAGCTGTGCTGCTGAGGTGCTTGGAGCTGGTTTGTGCCTCTGTGAGGATGGCGATGGAAGGGGCGCGGCCGAAGGTCCGGACCTACGCAGCGACGGCATCAGTGGCGGGTGCGAGGCCATCTGAGCTTGAGCCTCATGTTGACTTGGATGGGGACAGTTTTGGTATTTCTGTTCAAACTGGGCCTATGATGTCTAGGGGGGCAATTACGAAGGCCATGAATGAACTTCTTGGGAGGGGGGCTATTGTCTCTTCTGAGCTCGAAAGGGGAAAGGTGGAGATGATACTTAAGACCCGGGAGTGTGTGGCCCGAGCGTTGGAGGAGGGGATCTCAGTGGGGGGGGTCCACGTACAGGTGGATCCGTGGGTATCCAGGGTGAGACCGGTTCTCCTGCGGAGCTGCCCCACTTATTTTTCGGATGCAGTGCTTATTCCACACCTGTCCAAGTTCGGGGAGGTGCGGTCTAAGTGCTTTAGGCTCTTGCATCCTGGGGGGGACCCGGAGGAAAAAGGGGTCTTCAGTTTCAAGAGGAGGGTGTTCATGAAGGTGGGTGAGGGGGATGGTGCCGAGGGGAGTTTTGAGGTGGTGCATAAGGGGGTACCCAGAACCGTGCGTTGGAGTTGGGGAAAGGCACGGTGTCATGCGTGCGGCGAATTTGGACATCTCCGTAGGGAGTGTCTTTTTCGCGGGGGCACTGCTAGAGGTTCTAGTGCAGTGGCCCAGGAAAGCGCTGCTGGCCCATCTGGGGTGGCTGGTCAAACCTCAGCGGCGCGGGGTGGTACTGCTGACCCGGCTGAGGTTGCCAGTTCTGCCTTGGTGACCCGGGGCGGCAGTGCTAAGCCTTCTGGGTCCAGAGGTTCCGCTTTGGGGACCCTGGGCAGTGAGAGCCCAAGCCCCCCACGTCCCCTACGTCTTGCGCCTGTGGCGGTGGATGGAGGTGGGGCGCAGGAGGAGGGGAGTGTTGAGGGGGGGTTTTGGGAGAAGCAGGGGAAGCATAATAAGAAGAAGGAGAGGGATAGGGCTGCCCGAGCGAAGAAAGTGCAATCGGGTGAGTTTGGCTCCAGTGTGGTGCAGACTGCACCTGCTGGGGCCCAGGGGGGAGTTGTGGTGGCTCGGAAGGGGGGAAAGAAGTCTAAACGTGTGGGTGGCAAAGTGGTTGGGGGTAATGTGGAGGCGGATGACCCTTCCCTTATGGAGGTTACCGCACCTCCGCATGCGAGTGGGACTAAAAGGAGGCATTTGCCTGGTGAAGAGGAGGAAGGGCGTGGGTCCAGAGCGAAGGGGATGTCTTTCTCCGAGCTTTCCACCACTGAGGTGGCTGAAAGTGGTCTTGACCCGGTGTCTTCTGGGTCGGTGGTTGGGCCTTCTCTTCATGGATCTACAGCGGGTGTCACCGGACTGGGTGCTGAAGTTGATTCCGGTGGAGTTGTGTCCACTGGGCGGGAGTCTGTCCCTTCATTTCAGGGGCCCTCTGAGGGAGTTATCTCGGCGGATGCTGTGGTTAGCTCCCTTGGGTGTGTACCCTCTGGGTCGGATGAGGTCCCCTCGTTTCAGAGGCCTACTGAGGGTGCTAGCACGGTAGATGACGTGGTTGGCTCCTCTGGTAGTGTGCCCTCTGTGACGGGGGATGGGCAGAGTCAGGCTGAGGGGGGAGTTTCGGGGGTGTTGTCGTTCAAGTCTGTGCTCCATTTCAGTGCCAGTGGAGGTGCTGGGGGGCGGGATGCCTCACCGGATGAGTTGTCTGGGGTGAGGTTAATGGCAGGTGGTGATTCTCTGGGTGATGCCTGTGGAGAGGGCACTCTGGATGATGTGGAGGTCAGGGCTGTTATGGGACGTGATCCTCTTTCAGACTCCGAGGGTGCCAGTGTTCCACAGGCCCTGGGGATGCCTCTTGTTGTTGCTTCCCCAGGCCCAGAGGAGGAGGGTGATGGTAGCGTGCAGGAGCCCAGCCATTCAGAGGGCTGCGAGTCTCAGGTAGGGGTGTTGGGACCCACCCCCAGCATTGATCCGGGTGGTCGTGTCATGGCTGTGGAGGAGGATAGCGATGCGGCCAGTGGGGGGGGCTCAGAGAGTGTTGAGTCAGACAGTTCTGGTCTTTCTGAGGTTGTTGATTCAGGTGCGAGCGGGTTGGCTGAGAGCCCAGACTCCAAGGCCGTGTCTGAGGCGAAGCTTATTGTTGAGGTGCGAGAGTTCTTAAAAATAAGTCGTGCTCCCAAAACATTATGGTGGGCCATTACAAGGAGATGGGAGGATTGGCTAGATGTGCGGGAGAGTCTCGAGGCTATCCTTAGTAACAAGGATAGTGGTCTTTCTGACTCGGATTTGGGGCAGTTTTGGGGTTTGTTGAAGGTCCTCAGAAAAGGACCTCCTGTGATTACAGGGAGTGTGAGGGTCACAATCTAATGTGTCTACACATTCACAGTAGCTACATTAAATTTAAATGGGAGTAGAGCGAGTTTTCGAAGATTTCAGCTCTTATCAGCCCTAAGGGAGGGGAGATTTGCAGTTTGTTATCTGCAAGAGACACATACCGTTGCTAGTGATGAACCTACCTGGCAACTGGAGTGGGAAGGGAGGGTTTATATGAGCCATCTCAGCTCAAATTCGAGTGGGGTGGCTTTTTTGTTGGCCCCAAATTTTCTGCCAAGCATTTTAAAAGTGCAGGAAGTGGTGCCAGGACGTTTGCTCCATCTGGCCGTGAGCCTGGATGGCATGCCGTTGCATTTCATTAACGTGTATGCCCCTAGCTCCGGCACGATGCAGGTCGGCCTGCTTCGGGAGGTGAATGCTCTGTTGGGCACTATTGATAGGGGAGAGTGTGTCTTCCTTGGTGGGGACTTTAATTGCACACTTGAGGTGCGGGACCGTTCTGGTACTCAGTGTGCGCCTGCTGTAGCGAAGAAGCTGAGAGGCTTGATTGACTCCTTTGAGTTGGTTGATGTTTGGAGGGACCTTCACCCTGATTCCACTGCTTTTTCGCGGAGGTCTGAGGGCGGTGGTTCCCGCATTGATCGGTTGTATATTTCCCGAGCGTTTGTTTCCCGTGTCTCAGCGGCCTCAATGCGGCTGGTGCCGTGCTCGGACCATTGTCTGGTGCGTGTGGATTTCAATCCAGCGTGCGCTCGGGCTGGGTCCGCGTACTGGCACTTTAACAACAGGCTGCTGGAGGATCGGTGTTTCCGGGAGTCATTCACTCGGTTTTGGGTGAAGTGGAGAGAGAGGCAGAGGTGCTTCTCTTCCCTTAGGCAGTGGTGGGATGTGGGTAAAGCTCACATCCGTCTCTTTTGTAAGGAATATACATGGGGGTCGACTGGGAGGCGGGACTCAGCGGTCGCGAAGCTGGAGAGGGAGATACAGGACGCTGAGTCTCGCCTGGGTCAGTTTGGTGAAGACTCCAGCGAATGGGGAGAGTTTCAGAGGAAGAAGGAGGTTTTGAGGAGTCTGCTGCTTGAGCGATCTCGAGGCGCTTATGTGAGGTCTCGGGTCCAGATGCTGCACGAGCTGGACCGAGCGTCGCCTTTCTTTTTCTCTTTGGAGAAGGGGCGGGGAGCTCGAAAACAGCTCGTGGAGTTGCTTGCAGATGACGGCTCCTCTGTCACTGATCCAGAGAGGATTAATGCCTTGGTTAGGTCCTTTTATGGGACCCTGTTCTCTGCGGAAGGATTCAGTGTGGAGGCTCAGCAAGATCTGTGGGAGGGTCTACCGGCCGTAGATAGGGGGGAGGCTGATCTTCTTGATGGCCCCTTATCTTTGGAGGAGTTGACTTGCGCCTTGCATCAGCTCAGGAGGGGTAAGTCCCCCGGGCTGGATGGGTTGACGGTGGAGTTTGTTAGAGCATTCTGGGACGTCCTAGGGGGTGACTATATGTTGGTTTTGGGGGAGAGCCTGGCGACTGGAGTGATGCCTCTCTCGTGGCGTAGGACGGTTGTTGTCTTGCTGCCTAAGAAGGGCGAACTCCGTTTGTTGAAGAACTGGCGTCCAGTCTCTCTCCTTTGCACAGAATATAAAATTTTTGCACGGGCAATGGCAAATCGCCTGGGCTCCGTGCTGCATCAAGTGATTCATCCTGATCAATCTTATACAGTCCCTGGCCGGTCCATCCAGGATAACATCCACCTGGTTAGGGACCTGATTCATTTAGTCCAGGGTACTGGTGAGTCAGCTGCTTTTCTGTCTCTTGATCAGGAGAAGGCTTTTGATAGGGTAGAGCATGAATACCTATTTGGGACGTTGCAAGCGTTTGGGTTTGGACCACACTTCGTGGCCCGGGTCCGGCTTTTGTACGCTGCGGCGGAGTGTCTTGTAAAGGTTGATGGCGCGGTGCTATCTCCTTTTCATTTTGGGAGGGGGTTCCGCCAGGGGTGCCCTATGTCGGGCCAGTTGTATTCGGTCTGTGTGGAGCCGTTCCTGTGTCTTCTTCGGAGGAGGTTGACAGGCCTGGCCCTACCTGGCCCGCGGGTTGAGGTGATTCTATCGGCGTATGCCGATGACGTACTTCTTATGTTCACTGATCCTGGTGACCTGCGGAGGATGCGTGACTGCCAGGAGATATTCTCGGCTGCATCTTCTGCTAGGATTAACTGGAGTAAGTGCTCTGGACTTTTGGTGGGTCAGTGGCGGGTAGACTCCCTGCCGGAGGAGATGGCATTGTATGCGTGGAGTACCACGCACCTCCTCTATCTGGGGGTGTACCTGAGTCCCACTGAGGATGTTTGGCCGGCAAACTGGCAAGAGTTGGAGACGAAGGTGGTTGCTCGGCTGGGGCGCTGGTCAGGCCTGCTTGGAGTTCTCTCCTTTCGGGGGAGGGTGCTGGTCATAAACCAGCTGGTGGCCTCTATGTTATGGTACCGGCTGGCTACTCTTGTCCCGCCCTCTATATTTGTAACTGCTATACAGAAGAAGCTGGTGGATTTCTTTTGGGGAAATAGGAAGCATTGGATTTCCGCGGCGGTCCTGAGTCTTCCGTTAGAGGAGGGCGGCCAGTCCTTGGTGTGCGTGCGCACCCAGGTGGCGGCTCTCCGTCTCAGGACTCTGCGGAGATACATGTATGTAGAGAACCCTCCCAGATGGCACGCTCTGGCCACGTATTTTTTTCGTCAGGGTCGTTGCCTAAGGGGGGTCTCGCGGCTCCCGGTGGCGGGTGTCAGTCGACCCGCTCTAAGGGGCTTGCCTGTTTTCTATAGGGATGTGTTAAGAGTGAGGAATTTGGTGGTGTTCAGCCAGAGTGTTGTTCCACGAGGAGAGGGGGATGTTGTGGCTGCGGGTGTGGCTGGTCCTCATCCTGTCATGGTGGTTGTCGAGGAGAGGCGCGAGCCTAGAGTGGTTCAGATAGAGCTTACCCCTGCTCCGTCAGATCTGCTCATCGGGCCTAGGCTTCGGGATATTTCTCGGCCTCCGGCTCCGCATAATCTGAGCTGCCTTTCTGAGATGACCAGCATGCCATTTTGTGATGCAAGGAGACGCGCACTGTACAGGATGCTCCTGCACATTCTGAACCACCGTGCCTTCGTCTCCCGTCCTGACTCACCATGGAGGACGGTGTTACCATCCGAAGGCGGCGGGGGGCCCCAGTGGGGGTCCTTCTATAAGGGAGTTGTACCCCTTTATATTGGGGACCTGGGGTGGAGAGTGCTGCATGGAGCGGTGGTTTGTAATAAACTTTTGAGTCGGTTCACGGGCTCGTCTGCCGCATGTATTTTCTGCGGAGAGGAGGAGACCGTATTCCATGTGTATATGGAGTGTGTGAGGTTACTGCCCCTGTACCAATATCTGAAGGGGTTGTTCCTCAAGTTCTGGCTGCATTTTAGCCCCACAATCCTGGTGTTTGGACACAAGGCGGGGAGTGGGGAGAGTCGAGTGTGGGGGGGGGACTTACCTGTCGGTTTGCTCCTTGGCCTGGCCAAGATGGCCATTCGTGGGTCCAGGCAGCGGGCGGTCGACGGTCTGGCGAGAGTCGGCTGCCTGCCCCTCTTTCGGGCCTACGTCCGTGCACGTGTGTCCCTGGAGAGGGAACACGCGGTGTTCACGGGGACTCTGGAGGCCTTCCGTCAGCGCTGGTCGCCGCGTGGGGTTGAGGCGATTATAAATGAATGTACTGCTGTACTACAATGATCTGTTCATTATAGTGTGATTTTTGATTGTGTTTTGATGTGTTGTATTTTATGATTTGTGTTGAATAAAGTTTTTGAAATGAAAAAAAAAAAAAAAAAAAAAAAAAAGAGAGAGAGAGAGAGAGGTCGTGTTTTCTTCTCAGCTCTGCAGTTGAGAAGGATTGGAGCAGCCTTTCCAGGATTTTGCCGTTGGAGAGGGCACAGACCCAGGGGGGCTTCATAGTTCAACTTATTGTTGGGCTGTTGAAGCTTTTCTCTGGTCTGGGGAGCCTCCATCTGTGTGAAGATTCCTGAGTTTCTCCACATTGTCGAGGGTGCGGTTGGCGTTGGCGGATTGCCAAGAGTGCCTGTGATCTCCGTGGGCTGAAGTTGTGCGGTGTCTTTGTCGTTTTTGGCTCCGCTTCTCTGCCCTAAAGTCATTTTGCTCAGTGCGGCTGCCTGGCTTAATGTGAAGAAGGTACTTTTGCGTCCAGCGCGACTGGGATCGAGTTTCCCGTAAGCTGCTCTTGGCTGTGGATGAACCTGGGGACTTTCCTGCTTCAGCTGGAGGTTTCTGTTTTCTGCTGCCTGTCTTTGACTGTGACTGTCTCTGGGACTTAACTTGGAGCTGTGCTGCTGAGGTGCTTGGAGCTGGTTTGTGCCTCTGTGAGGATGGCGATGGAAGGGGCGCGGCCGAAGGTCCGGACCTACGCAGCGACGGCATCAGTGGCGGGTGCGAGGCCATCTGAGCTTGAGCCTCATGTTGACTTGGATGGGGACAGTTTTGGTATTTCTGTTCAAACTGGGCCTATGATGTCTAGGGGGGTAATTACGAAGGCCATGAATGAACTTCTTGGGAGGGGGGCTATTGTCTCTTCTGAGCTCGAAAGGGGAAAGGTAGAGATGATACTTAAGACCCGGGAGTGTGTGGCCCGAGCGTTGGAGGAGGGGATCTCAGTGGGGGGGGTCCACGTACAGGTGGATCCGTGGGTATCCAGGGTGAGACCGGTTCTCCTGCGGAGCTGCCCCACTTATTTTTCGGATGCAGTGCTTATTCCACACCTGTCCAAGTTTGGGGAGGTGCGGTCTAAATGTTTTCGTCTCTTGCATCCCGGGGGGGACCCGGAGGAAAAAGGGGTCTTCAGTTTCAAGAGGAGGGTGTTCATGAAGGTGGGTGAGGGGGATGGTGCCGAGGGGAGTTTTGAGGTGGTGCATAAGGGTGTACCCAGAACCGTGCGTTGGAGTTGGGGAAAGGCACGGTGTCATGCGTGCGGCGAATTTGGACATCTCCGTAGGGAGTGTCTTTTTCGCGGGGGCACTGCTAGAGGTTCTAGTGTAGTGGCCCAGGAAAGCGCTGCTGGCCCATCTGGGGTGGCTGGTCAAACCTCAGCGGCGCGGGGTGGTACTGCTGACCCGGCTGAGGTTGCCAGTTCTGCCTTGGTGACCCGGGGCGGCAGTGCTAAGCCTTCTGGGTCCAGGGGTTCCGCTTTGGGGACCCTGGGCAGTGAGAGCCCAAGCCCCCCACGTCCCCTACGTCTTGCGCCTGTGGCGGTGGATGGAGGTGGGGCGCAGGAGGAGGGGAGTGTTGAGGGGGGGTTTTGGGAGAAGCAGGGGAAGCATAATAAGAAGAAGGAGAGGGATAGGGCTGCCCGAGCGAAGAAAGTGCAATCGGGTGAGTTTGGCTCCAGTGTGGTGCAGACTGCACCTGCTGGGGCCCAGGGGGGAGTTGTGGTGGCTCGGAAGGGGGGAAAGAAGTCTAAACGTGTGGGTGGCAAAGTGGTTGGGGGTAATGTGGAGGCGGATGACCCTTCCCTTATGGAGGTTACCGCACCTCCGCATGCGAGTGGGACTAAAAGGAGGCATTTGCCTGGTGAAGAGGAGGAAGGGCGTGGGTCCAGAGCGAAGGGGATGTCTTTCTCCGGGCTTTCCACCACTGAGGTGGCTGAAAGTGGTCTTGACCCGGTGTCTTCTGGGTCGGTGGTTGGGCCTTCTCTTCATGGATCTACAGCGGGTGTCACCGGACTGGGTGCTGAAGTTGATTCCGGTGGAGTTGTGTCCACTGGGCGGGAGTCTGTCCCTTCATCTCAGGGGCCCTCTGAGGGAGTTATCTCGGCGGATGCTGTGGTTAGCTCCCTTGGGTGTGTACCCTCTGGGTCGGATGAGGTCCCCTCGTTTCAGAGGCCTACTGAGGGTGCTAGCACGGTAGGTGACGTGGTTGGCTCCTCTGGTAGTGTGCCCTCTGTGACGGGGGATGTGCAGAGTCAGGATGAGGGGGGAGTTTCGGGGGTGTTGTCGTTCAAGTCTGTGCTCCATATCAGTGCCAGTGGAGGTGCTGGGGGGCGGGATGCCTCACCGGATGAGTTGTCTGGGGTGAGGTTAATGGCAGGTGGTGATTCTCTGGGTGATGCCTGTGGAGAGGGCACTCTGGATGATGTGGAGGTCAGGGCTGTTATGGGACGTGATCCTCTTTCAGACTCCGAGGGTGCCAGTGTTCCACAGGCCCCGGGGATGCCTCTTGTTGTTGCTTCCCCAGGCCCGGAGGAGGAGGGTGATGGTAGCGGGCAGGAGCCCAGCCATTCAGAGGGCTGCGAGTCTCAGGTAGGGGTGTTGGGACCCACCCCCAGCATTGATCCGGGTGGTCGTGTCATGGCTGTGGAGGAGGATAGCGATGCGGCCAGTGGGGGGGGCTCAGAGAGTGTTGTGTCAGACAGTTCTGGTCTTTCTGAGGTTGTTGATTCAGGTGCGAGCGGGTTGGCTGAGAGCCCAGACTCCAAGGCCGTGTCTGAGGCGAAGCTTATTGTTGAGGTGCGAGAGTTCTTAAAAATAAGTCGTGCTCCCAAAACATTATGGTGGGCCATTACAAGGAGATGGGAGGATTGGCTAGATGTGCGGGAGAGTCTCGAGGCTATCCTTAGTAACAAGGATAGTGGTCTTTCTGACTCGGATTTGGGGCAGTTTTGGGGTTTGTTGAAGGTCCTCAGAAAAGGACCTCCTGTGACTACAGGGAGTGTGAGGGTCACAATCTAATGTGTCTACACATTCACAGTAGCTACATTAAATTTAAATGGGAGTAGAGCGAGTTTTCGAAGATTTCAGCTCTTATCAGCCCTAAGGGAGGGGAGATTTGCAGTTTGTTATCTGCAAGAGACACATACCGTTGCTAGTGATGAACCTACCTGGCAACTGGAGTGGGAAGGGAGGGTTTATATGAGCCATCTCAGCTCAAATTCGAGTGGGGTGGCTTTTCTGTTGGCCCCAAATTTTCTGCCAAGCATTTTAAAAGTGCAGGAAGTGGTGCCAGGACGTTTGCTCCATCTGGCCGTGAGCCTGGATGGCATGCCGTTGCATTTCATTAACGTGTATGCCCCTAGCTCCGGCACGATGCAGGCCGGCCTGCTTCGGGAGGTGAATGCTCTGTTGGGCACTATTGATAGGGGAGAGTGTGTCTTCCTTGGTGGGGACTTTAATTGCACACTTGAGGTGCGGGACCGTTCTGGTACTCAGTGTGCGCCTGCTGTAGCGAAGAAGCTGAGAGGCTTGATTGACTCCTTTGAGTTGGTTGATGTTTAGAGGGACCTTCACCCTGATTCCACTGCTTTTTCGCGGAGGTCTGAGGGCGGTGGTTCCCGCATTGATCGGTTTTATATTTCCCGAGCGTTTGTTTCCCGTGTCTCAGCGGCCTCAATGCGGCTGGTGCCGTGCTCGGACCATTGTCTGGTGCGTGTGGATTTCAATCCAGCGTGCGCTCGGGCTGGGTCCGCGTACTGGCACTTTAACAACAGGCTGCTGGAGGATCGGTGTTTCCGGGAGTCATTCACTCGGTTTTGGGTGAAGTGGAGAGAGAGGCAGAGGTGCTTCTCTTCCCTTAGGCAGTGGTGGGATGTGGGTAAAGCTCACATCCGTCTCTTTTGTAAGGAATATACATGGGGGTCGACTGGGAGGCGGGACTCAGCGGTCGAGAAGCTGGAGAGGGAGATACAGGACGCTGAGTCTCGCCTGGGTCAGTTTGGTGAAGACTCCAGCGAATGGGGAGAGTTTCAGAGGAAGAAGGAGGTTTTGAGGAGTCTGCTGCTTGAGCGATCTCGAGGCGCTTATGTGAGGTCTCGGGTCCAGATGCTGCACGAGCTGGACCGAGCGTCGCCTTTCTTTTTCTCTTTGGAGAAGGGGCGGGGAGCTCGAAAACAGCTCGTGGAGTTGCTTGCAGATGACGGCTCCTCTGTCACTGATCCAGAGAGGATTAATGCCTTGGTTAGGTCCTTTTATGGGACCCTGTTCTCTGCGGAAGGATTCAGTGTGGAGGCTCAGCAAGATCTGTGGGAGGGTCTACCGGCCGTAGATAGGGGGGAGGCTGATCTTCTTGATGGCCCCTTATCTTTGGAGGAGTTGACTTGTGCCTTGCATCAGCTCAGGAGGGGTAAGTCCCCCGGGCTGGATGGGTTGACGGTGGAGTGTGTTAGAGCATTCTGGGACGTCCTAGGGGGTGACTATATGTTGGTTTTGGGGGAGAGCCTGGCGACTGGAGTGATGCCTCTCTCGTGGCGTAGGACGGTTGTTGTCTTGCTGCCTAAGAAGGGCGAACTCCGTTTGTTGAAGAACTGGCGTCCAGTCTCTCTCCTTTGCACAGAATATAAAATTTTTGCACGGGCAATGGCAAATCGCCTGGGCTCCGTGCTGCATCAAGTGATTCATCCTGATCAATCTTATACAGTCCCTGGCCGGTCCATCCAGGATAACATCCACCTGGTTAGGGACCTGATTCATTTAGTCCAGGGTACTGGTGAGTCAGCTGCTTTTCTGTCTCTTGATCAGGAGAAGGCTTTTGATAGGGTAGAGCATGAATACCTATTTGGGACGTTGCAAGCGTTTGGGTTTGGACCACACTTCGTGGCCCGGGTCCGGCTTTTGTACGCTGCGGCGGAGTGTCTTGTAAAGGTTAATGGCGCGGTGCTATCTCCTTTTCATTTTGGGAGGGGGGTCCGCCAGGGGTGCCCTATGTCGGGCCAGTTGTATTCGGTCTGTGTGGAGCCGTTCCTGTGTCTTCTTCGGAGGAGGTTGACAGGCCTGGCCCTACCTGGCCCGCGGGTTGAGGTGATTCTATCGGCGTATGCCGATGACGTACTTCTTATGTTCACTGATCCTGGTGACCTGCGGAGGATGCGTGACTGCCAGGAGATATTCTCGGCTGCATCTTCTGCTAGGATTAACTGGAGTAAGTGCTCTGGACTTTTGGTGGGTCAGTGGCGGGTAGACTCCCTGCCGGAGGAGATGGCATTGTATGCGTGGAGTACCACGCACCTCCTCTATCTGGGGGTGTACCTGAGTCCCACTGAGGATGTTTGGCCGGCAAACTGGCAAGAGTTGGAGACGAAGGTGGTTGCTCGGCTGGGGCGCTGGTCAGGCCTGCTTGGAGTTCTCTCCTTTCGGGGGAGGGTGCTGGTCATAAACCAGCTGGTGGCCTCTATGTTATGGTACCGGCTGGCTACTCTTGTCCCGCCCTCTATATTTGTAACTGCTATACAGAAGAAGCTGGTGGATTTCTTTTGGGGAAATAGGAAGCATTGGATTTCCGCGGCGGTCCTGAGTCTTCCGTTAGAGGAGGGCGGCCAGTCCTTGGTGTGCGTGCGCACCCAGGTGGCGGCTCTCCGTCTCAGGACTCTGCGGAGATACATGTATGTAGAGAACCCTCCCAGATGGCACGCTCTGGCCACGTATTTTTTTCGTCAGGGTCGTTGCCTAAGGGGGGTCTCGCGGCTCCCGGTGGCGGGTGTCAGTCGACCCGCTCTAAGGGGCTTGCCTGTTTTCTATAGGGATGTGTTAAGAGTGAGGAATTTGGTGGTGTTCAGCCAGAGTGTTGTTCCACGAGGAGAGGGGGATGTTGTGGCTGCGGGTGTGGCTGGTCCTCATCCTGTCATGGTGGTTGTCGAGGAGAGGCGCGAGCCTAGAGTGGTTCAGATAGAGCTTACCCCTGCTCCGTCAGATCTGCTCATCGGGCCTAGGCTTCGGGATATTTCTCGGCCTCCGGCTCCGCATAATCTGAGCTGCCTTTCTGAGATGACCAGCATGCCATTTTGTGATGCAAGGAGACGCGCACTGTACAGGATGCTCCTGCACATTCTGAACCACCGTGCCTTCGTCTCCCGTCCTGACTCACCATGGAGGACGGTGTTACCATCCGAAGGCGGCGGGGGGCCCCAGTGGGGGTCCTTCTATAAGGGAGTTGTACCCCTTTATATTGGGGACCTGGGGTGGAGAGTGCTGCATGGAGCGGTGGTTTGTAATAAACTTTTGAGTCGGTTCACGGGCTCGTCTGCCGCATGTATTTTCTGCGGAGAGGAGGAGACCGTATTCCATGTGTATATGGAGTGTGTGAGGTTACTGCCCCTGTACCAATATCTGAAGGGGCTGTTCCTCAAGTTCTGGCTGCATTTTAGCCCCACAATCCTGGTGTTTGGACACAAGGCGGGGAGTGGGGAGAGCCGAGTGTGGGGGGGGGACTTACCTGTCGGTTTGCTCCTTGGCCTGGCCAAGATGGCCATTCGTGGGTCCAGGCAGCGGGCGGTCGACGGTCTGGCGAGAGTCGGCTGCCTGCCCCTCTTTCGGGCCTACGTCCGTGCACGTGTGTCCCTGGAGAGGGAACACGCGGTGTTCACGGGGACTCTGGAGGCCTTCCGTCAGCGCTGGTCGCCGCGTGGGGTTGAGGCGATTATAAATGAATGTACTGCTGTACTACAATGATCTGTTCATTATAGTGTGATTTTTGATTGTGTTTTGATGTGTTGTATTTTATGATTTGTGTTGAATAAAGTTTTTGAAATGAAAAAAAAAAAAAAAAAAAAAAAGAGAGAGAGAGAGAGAGAGAGAGAGAGACAGTCCCTGGAGAGGGAACACGCGGTGTCCACGGGGACTCTGGAGGCCTTCCGTCAACGCTGGTCACCGCGTGGGGTTGAGAGTATTGTAAACAATGAATGTACTGTTGTACTACAATGATTTTTTTGATATAGTGTTATTTTGATTATGTTTTGATGTGTTGTATTATATGATTGTGTTGAATAAAGTTTTTGAAAAGAAAAAAAAAGAAAGAACAAGAGAGAGAGAGAGACAGATAGAGAGATTCCAGCCGCTTAACCCCAAGCACCGTGGTAGATCAACACTTACAATAATAATCCGCTCTATGATCTTTGGCAGTGACTCCAAGCTGCTGCGATCTAATCACACGGGGTTTTATTTTATAGTCAGGAAAGTCCAAAAGTGGCGAAGGAAAATTTAAAATCCCCCCCACCCTCCCGTCTCCCCCAGTCAGTGATGTGATGGACGCGAGGGTCTGGACCAATCACTGACAGGGTCTCAGACAAATCCCATCCCCGGATACATCATGTCCGTCCAGCGGCTTTTCGACGTCTTGTCCGTTCTGCGTATTGTCCTTTCGGCGTGGAGTCCGTTCGGGTTTGTATCCTTTTGGCGTGTACCCTTTCGGTTATTTGGCTTTTAGGTGTCCTGTCCATTCAGTTATTTGGCTTTTAAGCGTTGTGTCCGTTCGGGTATTTGACTTTTAGGCGTCGTGCCCTTTCAGTTATTTGGCTTTTAGGCGTTGTGTCCGTTTGGTTATTTGGCTTTTCGGCGTTGTTTCCTTTCACTTTGGCTTCCACTTCTTCGTTTCGATTTCTCATCCTTCGACGACGCTTCCGGGTACCCTAAAAGAGTCCCCATTAATTCTGTGGCTATGACCTCTGGTCCTAGACTCTCCCACCAGTGGAAACATCATTTCCACATCCACTCTATCAATGCCTTTCACTATTCTGTAAGTTTCAATGAGGTAACCCCTCACCCTTCTAATCTCCTGCAAGTATAGGGCCAGTGCTGTCAAGCTCTCATCATATGCTAAACCACTAATTCCTGGAATCATTCTCGTAAACCTCCTCCAGACCTTCTCCAGAACAAGCACATCCTTTCTCAGATCTGAGGCCCAAATTTGCTCACAGAACTCCAACTGCGGGCTGACCTGCAGCTTCTCGAGCCTCAGCATTACATCTCTGTTAGCATTGAATTTGCCTTCCTTACTACCGATTCGACTTGCAAATTAACTTTTTGCGAGTCCTACACCAGAACTCCCAAGTCCCTTTGCACCTCTGATTTCTGTATTCTCTCTCCATTTAGAAAATAATCTATGCCTTTATTCTTATTACCAAAATGCATGGCCCTGCACTTTGCTACACTGGATTTCATCTGCCACTTCTCTGCTCACTCTCCTAACCTGTCCAAGTTCTTCTGCAGTCCTTTCTTCCTCTACACTGCTTGCCTCTCCACCTATCTTTGCATAATCTGCAAATCTCGCTACAAAACCCACAATCCCCTTATCCAAATCATTAATATACTTGAAGAGAAGCGGCCCCAGTACTGATCCTTGCGGAACTTCTGCCATCCATCCAACCCGCTATCCATGCTAATATCTTCCATTTAATACCACGGGCTGTCATCTTCCCTAGCAGCCTTTCGTGCGACAACTTATCAAAGGCCTTCTGAAAATCCAGGTAAACAACTTTTACAGCCTCCCCTCTGTCTGTTCTGCTATTAACTTCCTTAAATAGCTCCAGCAGATTCGTCAGGCAAAATCTTCCCTTCACAAAACTATGCTGACCGGCCTGTTTTATCATGAACTTGTAAGTACTGCGTAACTTCAGCCTTTATAATTGACTCTAAAATCTTACCAACCACCGAAGTCAGGCTAACCGGCCTATAGTTTCCGCTCTTCTGCTTTGCCCCCTTCTTGTACAATGGGGTGATATTCGCAATTTTCTAATCTTCTGGAAACATTTCTAACTCTAGTGATTCTTGAACTATCATTACTAATGCCCCCACATTCTCTGAGGCTATCTCCTTCAGAACCCTGGGGTGCAGTCCATCCAGGTGACTTATCCACCATCAGACCTTTCAGTTTCCATAGCATCTTCTCCTTAATTTCCATAGCACCTTCTCCTTAGTAATTGCCACTCCACTAACTTCCACCCGCTAACTTTCTAGGATTGCAGGCACACTGCTGGTGTCTTCCACTTTGAAGAGTGATGCAAAAAAGTTGTTCAATTCCTCTGCCATTTCTTGCTTTCCAATTATCACTTCTCCTGCATCTGTTGCTGTTTTTGGGATGTTTTTAAACATCCCAATCCTCTGGCTTCCCACTAATTTTTGCAATGTTATATGCCTTCTCTCTTGCTTTTATGTTGTCCTTGACCTCACTTGTCAGCCATGGTCATCTTATTCTCCCCCTGGAATCTTTCTTCCTCTTTGGAATGAAATGATCCTGCACCTTCCTAATTATCTGCAAATATTCCTGTCATTGCTACTAAAGCCCAATTCCAGTCAATCTTTGCCAGCTCCTCCCTCATGCCTCGGTAGTCCCCTTTGGTCAGCTGTAATACCAACACATCCAATTTCACCTTCTCTCTTTCAAATTGTGGGTTAAATCTTATCATATTGTGGTCACTACCTACTAGTGGTTTCTTTACTTCAAGTTCTCTTATTAATTTCATTTTGGAGTCACGTGAGTGACTTCGTGAAGAGCCCGCCGGCACGCATGCGCGACATATTGTCGCAACGCATTGCTGCCGACAGCTGGCGGTGGGGTGCGCTCCCCGCCAGCCCTTCATCAGGGACCGCTTAGGTAAGTGAAACTAACCTTAAGTTGGTTGGCCCTTGCTGTCTGTTTGTCTTTCAGTAAGGGCATAGATTGGAGTTTCGTCAGTATGTCTGGTCGAAGTCGTCGACCGACCGGCCCGGCGCCCTCATCATCATTTACACCTGGGGCCGGGAGAAAGGCGGGGAGACCGATGCCTCCTGCTTCCGCAGGTCGGGACCTGCTGACTCGCCACAGCTCCGAGGAGGAGTTCGTGGAGGACGACAACGGGGTGCCACCCGAACAGGTGGACCCTGCCACATTCAGGTCGCCAGCGGCGACCACGGGGAAGGGGTCTCGTGCGGCTGCACGGCCCCCCTCCGCTAGCCCTTCGAAGAAGGGCAGGGGAGGAGCCCGTAAGCCTAACCCGGTACGGGCTAAGGCTTCACCTGCCGCCGAGTTGCGGTCTGGTGCAACGGCGGGACCTGGGTCTGTGAGGTCTGCTACCCAACTCCCAAACCCCGCCGCCGGGACGGGGGGCTTGGGTACGGTCCCGCCTCGGTCGCCGAGTCCCCCATGGATGGGAGGACGAGACCATGCGTAGGCATCGTCCACGATGTGGACAGCCGGCAAGCCCGCGTGGGCGTCGGGTCTCCATGCTTCTGCTGGAGCCGACCCCCAGCCGTCAGGGCCCTTTGTGGCAACGGCTTCCGCTCCCGCCAAACAGAGGCGGTTGAACACTTCTCCCGCGCGGGAATCGCGCGGTTTCGCTTCGGCGGCCGGCAGCGACAACTACCGGCACCGAGATCACCTCGACAAGGTGCGGGCCGATGACAGGAGCCCCGGCAATTTTTCTGAGCCGGAGGACTCCGACCACTCGAGTGTTCAGGGTGGTGGGCGTATTGACCGTATGGAGTGGCTGCTGGAGCTTCTGCTGCATAATCAACAGCAGCAAGCATCCACCAACATCGACAGGCACAGGGCCGTCTCACCAGCCTCCATCGTCAGCGAACTACCGGAGGAAGAAGGATTTGTTGACCCTACACCAGCTCTATCGGAGCCACCAACAGAAGATCTACTGGATGTAGCGGCAAAATTCGCTGCCCCGGTCACAACTGGGCTTCCGCTTCACCCCAAGCTGGCGGCCACGGTGGACTTCCTTACGAACCACCAGCTCCAGGAGGAAGTCCTCTCGCAGGCTATTCATTGCCACAAACCTCCCTCCAACTGCAATGCCCTTAATGTGCCTGTGGTCAATACGCCCATATGGGGCAACATCGGCGTGGCAATCCGCCATCAGGAGCTGAAGCTCCAGCGGATTTTAAAACTCCTCATGGCCGGTATTACCGCCTTTGCGCGGTCGGTCGATGGTGGTGATCTCTCGTTGGACCAGGAGGATGCTTTGGCACTTTTGTGTGCCACTCAACACGAAATCAATGCCTTCCGAAAAAACAGCATCCGTCCATCCATCAACCCTAGGTTCGCTGGGTTGTGTAAACCACCACCGCCACCGCCGCCCCGACAACTCTTCGGAGAGGACCTTCCGAAGAGAGTCAAAGAGCTTGACGAGGTAGCCAAGATGGTGGGACTCATGTGGTCTCAGATCGGCCCCGGACCATCGGTGCCAAAAGCTCCACCTGCTCGACCGCGAGGCTCGGCCGCTTCAGCAGCCAGACCATATGCTGCGACACCACACCGATATCAACAGGGCCAGCAGCAGCGGTCTTTTTTGGGGTCAGGTCCACAACGACTCCAGTGGAAAATGAAGCCACCCCACCATCAACCCAACCCAGCATCTCCGCGGCCAACCAAACATGTCAAGGACCGCCGGTGACCATGGAGGTAAGGCGGTCTGGTTTTCTTTTTCCTGTTCCTTTAACATCACATGTTGGAGGGCGACTCCGGTTCTTTTCTGAGGCATGGGAGACTGTTACTTCAGATGAGTTTATTTTGCAGAATATTCGGGGTCATACTATTGAATTTATTCACGGGGACATTCCTCCATCCCAGCATATGCCTAAACGGAAGTTTACGCTGTCTGCCGTTGAACAGGCAGCAGGCACAGCTGAAATTTTTCGTTTGGAACAAAAGGCGTGATAGAGAAAACTATGCACGAACCTATTGAATTTGTCTCCAATATCTTTACTAGACCAAAAAAGGATGGAGGTTGTCGAGTGATTATTGACTTGACCCAGCTGAATACTTTTGTAACATACACCCATTTTAAAATGGACACTTTTGAGACGGCCAAATCACTGATTTCGCATGGTTGCTTTATGGCATGTATTGATTTAAAAGATGCATACTATTCAGTATCCATTCGGAAACATCACCGGAAGTTTCTGAAATTTGTTTGGATGGATCAGCTCTGGCAATACAGGGCTTTGCCAAATGGGCTTACAACCGCCCCTAGGCTGTTTACTAAATTGCTCAAGCCTATTATGGCCCAATTAAGAAAACAACAACATATTGTAATGGCCTATTTGGATGATATCCTGATTATTGGCAAAACCCTGGAGGCAGCTGAGAGGGCAGTTTCATCCACTGTCACGATATTTCAGCGGCTGGGGTTTATTGTCCATCCAGACAAGTCCAAGTTCTACCCGTCCCAGGTTATGGATTATCTGGGCTTCACGGTGGATTCCAATCGGATGAGGGCCACCATACCAACTAACAAGGTTGAGGATGTCACCCAAGCATGTCAGGATCTTGCATTAGCCAGTATACCATCTATCCGGCAAACAGCTAAGGTGATTGGCAAAATCGTAGCGTTGTTTCCAGCAGCCCAATTTGGGCCTTTGCATTATCAAAATTTGCAACGAGCCAAGATTGCCGCGTTAAAAAAGAACGCTGGTCATTTCGACAGACCAATGCGGCTGCCTCCTAATGCTGAGATTGAGCTACAATGGTGGGTGTCCAATATTGGCAGGTCCTTCAAACCCATTATTGTGCCCAATCCGGTGGTATATTTGCAAACTGACGCAAGCTCCCAAGGCTGGGGAGCTACGGACAGCTGTTCTAGTTGTGGGGGTAGGTGGGACACCCTTGAAGCTAGCATGTTGCTATCGCAAGGTATAAACTATTTGGAGCTGCTTGCAGCATTTCACGGACTTCGGGCTTATTGTTCCAATCTCGGTGGAGCTCATGTCCGTATCCAAATAGACAACACCACGGCGGTGGCATATTTAAACCATATGGGCGGCGGTACCAGTTCAGTCTCATGTGACAAATTGGCTAATACCATTTGGCTCTGGTGTATTGATCGGGATATTTGGATTTCAGCCACCTATTTGCCAGGTAGGCTTAATACTGTGGCAGACACCAGGTCATGCAAATTTAACGATAATATTGAGTGGATGTTGCATCCTCAAATATTTGCCAAAAATACAGCCAAATTTGGTCAACCGGATATTGACCTCTTTGCGTCACGGTTGAACCGTCAGGTACCAACATACGTTTCATGGGAACCAGATCCTGGGGCATTAGCGATGGATGCATTCTCGTTAGACTGGGGGAGTTGGTTTTTCTACGCATTCCCCCCGTTTTGCCTCATCAGTCGGGTATTACAAAAAATCAAGATGGATTCCGCTCGGGGCATTCTTATCATACCCGACTGGCCCACACAGCCTTGGTATCCGGTGGTCTTTGACATGATTAGTCAACCCTGGGTCCCTTTAGAGGGTTGCCCGCAATTGGTTTCTCACCCTGTCTCAGGGGAGTCACACCCCTGCCATGCCTATTTAAATTTACTGGCTTGCAGGTTCTGACCAGGCCATGGTTGCAGTATGGCCTCTCCACCTGAACCATGAACACCATTGGGGCATCATGTCGAGAGTCAACCAGGCGAAGATACCTCTCCCACATCGCCAAGTGGGAAGCCTACTGCAGCCGCTCTCGCATCGCCTATGATGATGTCTCCATAGCCGACGTCCTGGAATTCCTCGCGGGGTTGCACCACGATGAACACTTAAGTTACAGTGCCATCAACAGCGCCAGGAGTGCGCTGTCATTCTACCTCAACATCGAGGTAGGATCAAACAGGCTAGTGTCCAGACTAATGCGGGGAATATTCAATTTGAATCCGCCTACACCACGCTATCACATCACCTGGGATGTCAGGGATGTACTTACCCTGCTCAGGACGTGGTCACCCATGGAAGGGTTACAGCTGGACAAACTCACCATGAAACTGGTGATGTTACTAGCGCTGACTTCAGCACAGCGGGTTCAGACGCTCCACAAACTCCGTATTGATAGGATGACGTCTACCCCTGGAGAAGTAGTCTTTTTCATTGATGAGCTACTAAAGCAGCATAGACCTGGGTGCACAGGGCTGCAGCTGAAGTTCCCGGCATACCCCGCAGATGCTCGGCTATGTTTAGCCACTCATATCCGTTACTACGTCAAGGTGACAAGGAGCATCAGAGGAATGGAGCAATACCTGCTTGTCACTCATAAAAGACCTCACCATCGAGTGACAGTCCAGACGATATCCAGGTGGCTCCGGATCGTCTTGGGTAAGTCAGGTATTGACACTAATGTGTTCAAGTCTCACTCCTCCAGGGCTGCATCGACGTCGGCGGCGAGGGTCATGGAGGTGCCCATGGACCATATTCTCGCCACAGCAGGATGGGCGAACGAAGCTGTGTTCCAGCGGTTCTATAATAAGCCTGTTGCTGCTCCCCTACAGTTCGCGGAGGCCGTGCTGAACGTCGGGCAAAAACGTGGGGATGTCCCCGAATAAGGGGATTTTGCTGTGTTATTAATAAATATTCTTTGTGTTTCAGTATAACCTGGTTTCATCAACTTGTTTACTCCCATCCATCCTTGCTAGTGGTGTGTCAGCATGGACGTGGTCTAGGGCGTGTAATCACAGAAGCTTTGAAGTCTTCACGAAGTCACTCACGTGACTCCGAAATGAAATAGTAAGATTGAACGAGAACTTACCAGTTCGAAGGTTGATCTTTATTTCATGAGGAGTTGCGGTGAGGGATTTCGTGCCCTCCGCTCCCAACCCTCGATCATACTCAACTGGTAATTAGAGTCTCTTTAATCTTACTATGCCAAATCATTTCTGTTGTTGTTTCTGTGATTCCACACCGCTACTTTGAAGAATGTCGCGCATGCGTGCCGGCGGGCTCTTCACGAAATCCCTCACCGCAACTCCTCATGAAATAAAGATCAACCTTCGAACTGGTAAGTTCTCGTTCAATCTTACTAATCTGGTTCATTGCACACCACTATATCTAGAATTACCTTATCTCTGGTAGGCTCCATTACAAGCTGCTTTAAGAAACTATCTCGGAGGCACTCTACAAAATCCCTCTCCTCGGGTCCAGTGCCAGCCTGATTCTCCCAGTGTACCTGCATATTGAAATCTCCCATGACCACCGTAGCATTGCATTTCGTACAAGCCAACTTTAATTCCTGATGCAACTTGTACCCTACATCCTGGCTACTGTTTGGGGGCCTATAAATAACTCCAATTAGAGTATGTTTACCCTTGCAGTTTTTCCAGCTCTACCCACAGGGACTCTACATCTTCTGACCCTATGTCACCCTTTGCTCAGGACTGAATTTCATTTTTTACCAGCAGTGCACCTCAGCCCACCTGTCTGTCCTTGCGATAGGATGTGTAGCCTTGAACATTGAGCTCTCAGTTCCGATCCTCTTGCAGCCACGTCTCCGTCATGCCTACAACATCATACCTACCAATTTCCAACTGTGCCACAAGCTCATCCACTTTGTTCCTTATGCTAGGTGCATTCAAATATAATACCCTCAATTTGGTGTTGACCACCCCTCCTCTCACAACCATCACGGTTTTACCCGACCCTATCCTCTTCCCCCTTTTTATACTTTCTGTCCTGTTATTTCTGGAGACTTCCGTGACCTTTCTTGCACTCTCTTTGCCGTTAACTACACGCATACACTGCTACGTTGTTGACCCCACCCCTCACTGTTTAGTTTAAACCCACCAGTGTAGCACCAGCAAACCTGCCTGCCATAATGTTGGTCCCCCTCCAGTTAAGGTGCAACCCATCCCTTTTGTGCAGGTCACCCCTGCCCTAGAAAATATCCCAATAGTCCAGAAATCTAAATCCCTGCCCCCTGCACCAACCCCTCAGCCACACATTCAGCTCCCTTATCTCTTTGTTCCTGCACTCACTAGTATGAGGTACTGGAATAAAAGCAGAGATAACTACCCTGAAGCTTCTGCTTTTCAGCCTCCACCAGCCTCCATTTTCATTTGTGAGAAATTACCAAGCATCATTAGGAAATATTTGGTCAGTTTAGATATAGCAATAGGTTGGAATCAGGCTATCTGATGCCCATATTAAATAAGACTCAGCCTGGAGACGCATTAGGTTTAATAGAAGAACAATTGGGAATTATCTGCACAGTCCATGGCTAAAATCCTATCTGATCAAACTTGTGAGCTCTTAAAAAATGGATAATCCAACTATTATATATCCTGAAAAAGATGTGATCAAATAGTTTCAAGTTCTTCGTAGGTTAGTTGGCTTTGATAAATAATTGTAAATTTTGATTGTGTGTAGGATAGAGCTAGCGTACAGGTATCACTGGTTGGCATGGACTCGATGAGCCAAAGGCTCTTTTTCTCCGCTGCATCTCTAAACTAAATTAAATATTAAACAATTTACTGGGACAGGTAGTCAATTTAAAAATCTTAATTGGTTTCAAGGTAAGACTGGGCAGGTTCTTGTTAACAAATATAATTCAAGGTTATTATATACCTCGGGAAAACTGTGTGCAGGTGTGTGACGTATGAAAGATATTACACATAGGAAGAGAAAATGACATACATTTTTCAAAAATGGTGTTGAAATGGTGAAACTCCTGGAGATATTCAGCTGGCAGGCAGCCAATGGGGTGTGGGGCAGGACTGTGTATGGGGGAGTGTGAGGGTGGTGGGGAGAAATTAACCTGTCCCACTTAGGAAACCTGAACGGAAACCTCTGGAGACTTTGCGCCCCACCCAAGGTTTCCGTGCAGTTCCTGGAGGTTCCCCGGAGGTTTTTGTCAGTCTCCCTAATGGTTGAAAGTGGTTTCCGCTTCTTCTATGTTCCGGCGATTATTTAAAAAAATTCAAAATCGGCCGTGACTAAAAATAGGTTGCCGTTTTAAAAATCGGTAATTTTTTAGTCGAAGCCGGTTGCGATGCTAGTTGAAGGTGGTTGCCGGAGGTTGCAAGTAGTGGGATGTAAGACCTTTTTTTCACCCCGTTTTATTCCACCAGGGAGGTCTTACCTTCCACTACCTGCAACCTCCAACAACCACCTTTGACTAGCATCCTAAGTGGGACAGGGGCAAAAGAGTTTCAAATCAATCACCCTTTGTTAGATCTGAACAAGTGAGCAAACAACTATGTTTTATGTAAGTTTTTGTTTTATCAATGTGGTACAGTGGTGGAGTTGCTGCCTGACAGAGCTAGAGACCTGGATTCTATCCTGACTACCGGTGCTGTCTCTATGGAGTTTGTATGTTCACCCCTTGACCGTGTCGGCTTTCCCCAGGTGCTCCGATTTCCTCCTACAATCCAAAAACCTACAGGTTTGTAAGGTTAATTAGCTCCAGTAAAAATTATAAATTATCCTAGCTTTGTCCAGTCCTTTTATAATCTTATAGAAACGTATAAAATTATAAAAGGACTGGACAAGCTAGATGCAGGAAAAATGTTCCCAATGTTGGGCGAGTCCAGAACCAGGGGCCACAGTCTTAGAATAAAGGGGAGGTCATTTAAGACTGAGGTGAGAAAAAACTTTTTCACCCAGAGAGTTGTGAATTTATGGAATTTCCTGCCACAGAGGGCAGTGGAGGCCAAATCACTGGATGGATTTAAGAGAGAGTTAGATAGAGCTCTGGGGGCTAGTGGAGTCAAGGGATAGGGGGAGAAGACAGGCACGGGTTATTGATAGGGGACGATCAGCCATGATCACAATGAATGGCGGTGCTGGCTCGAAGGGCCAAATGGCCTCCTCCTGCACCTATTTTCTATGTTTCTATGTTTCTATGTCCACAGTGTGTAGGATAGTGCTCGTGTATGGGGATCGTTGGTTGCGAGGACTCAGTGGCCTGTTTCCATGCTGTATGTCTAAAACTAAAACTAAAATGGCACTTTGGTTTCAGCATTTCAAAGAGACTGTTACTTCCCTGACTCCCTGGTTTACAGCAAAGAACATAGAAATGTACAGGGTAGACACAAAATGCTGGCGTAATTCAGCGGTTCAGGCAGCATCTCTGGAGAAAAGGAATGGGTTCCTACACACAGAAAGGTACAGCACAGGAACAGGCCATTTTGTCCGTAATATCTGTGCCGAACATAATGGCAAGATAAACTAACCTCGTCTGACTACACATTATCCATACCCTTCCCTTCATTACCATGTACCTATTAAAAAACATCTTAAATGCCACTATTATATCTGCCTCAATCATCCCCAGCACTGCATTCCAGGCACCCACCATCCCCTGTGTAAAAGACTTGTCCCGCACATCATATTTAAACTTTGCCCCTCTCACCTTAAAGCTGCACCCTCTAGTATTTGACATTCTCACTCTGGGAAATAGGTTCTGACTGTCTCCCCTATCATAATTTTGTAAATTTCGATCAGCTCTCCCCTAAACCTCTCATGTTCCTGAGGAACCAGTTCATGTTCCTCATCTATATCAGAGATATAGCTCTTCTTGCAGCTATATCTTGTGTGTGTGTATAAATATGTTGTGTTGTTATGGTATATATGTTGTTATGTTGTGCTGAAGCAAAGGAAGAATTTCATTGTCCTATCATGGACACATGACAATAAACTCTCGTGAATCTTGAATCTTGAATCTAATGACTTCATTCGTTTGGACCTCATTGAAACGTACAGTATAGTGAAAGGCTTGGATAGAGTGGATGTGGAGAGAATGTTTCCAATAGTGGGAGTGTCTAGGACTAGAGGTCATAGCCTCAGAATTAAAAGATGTTCTTTTGGGAAGGATATCCAGTCAAAGAAAGGACTATACAGGGAATACAATCAAACCATCCACAGTGTACAGATAAAGGATAAGGGTTCAATGGTTCTTTATTTTCACATATGCGCAGCACAGTGACATTCTTTTTTGTATAGCTCACACATGCCCAGTCATCATATTTTGCCACCATTTACAAAATGAAAAAGTCCAAAGCCCACAATCCAAAGTCAAATCCAAATCCAAGGATAAAACATTTAAGGGATTGTTCCACTTAGGCAATTTTTTAGGCGACTACAGGCGACTAGGCTTTCGCAACATGGTCGCCGGAGTGTCGCCTGTATGGTCGTGAGTAGTCTCCTTAGTCACCCAAAGTATCGTAGCGTTTTTCTGGTTGCCGCTGGATTTTGAAATGTTCAAAACGTTCCAGCGGCAGTCGGCGACAGTTGCCTTGAGCCAATGAGCATAGCTTCACTTCTCCTGACGTAAGTGCTGTCGTAGGTTGTTGCCAGGATGACGTAGGTTGTCGCCAGGATGAAGTAGGTTGTCACCAGGAAGACGTAGGTTGTCGCCGGTGCTGACCATTGAATTCCATTTGCAACTACCTACGTCAACCTACGTCAACCAGCGACAGGTACCGGGGACTGAATTTTCTTACCTTGTCGTAGCTTGTCACGGGTGGACGTAGGTTGTCGTAGATGTGGTAGTAGGTGGATGTCCTAATGGGTTGTCGGTAGCTTGCTGTAGCTTGACGTCGACTAGGAGGTAGGTTGTTGTAGACATTGTCGTGGGGGGGTCCAGTCACTGTTTTTTCGGCGACCTGCTATGACTAGGACAGTCGCTGGCAGTCGCTGAAAAAATTGCCTAAGTGGGACAGGCCCATTAGTGCATCATTAAATATATTCAAGAAGGAGACCGATTAACTTAATACTAAATAAAATCAAGGGATGTGGAGAGAAGGCTGGAGCAGCATTCTGAGGTGGATGATCAGCAATGATCATAGCGAATGGTGGAGCATACATGATAAGGTGAATGGCTTATTTCTGCTCCTATGTTCTATGTTAATTCATTCATTGGAATCAGAGAGTCATCGAGTGACACAGCATGTAAACAGGCCCTTTGGCCCAGCTTGCCTATACCGGCCAACATGTCCTAACTACACTGCTCGTGTTTGGTCCATATCCCTCCAAACCTGCCTATTCCATGTAGCTGTCTAATTGTTTCTTAAATGTTGGTATAGTCCCTGCCTCAATTTGGAAGCTGGTTCCATACACCAACTACCCATTGTGTGAAAAGGTTACCGCTCAGATTCTTATTTCATCTTTCCCCTTCATCTTAAACCGATGTCCTTTAGCCCTCGATACACCTACTCTGGCCAAGAGACTCTGTGCATCTACCCAATTTATTCCTCTCATGATTTTATACACCTTTATAAGATAACTGCTCACCCTCCTGCATCCAAGGAATTGAGTCCCAGCCTACTCAACTTTTCCCTTTAGCTCAGACCCTCATTGTCCTGGCAACATCCTCAGGAGTTGTGTCATTGATCATTGTTATTTTTTTGTGTTTGGCATGGAAAGTATGATCTGCAGCAGTCTTTACCACAGCCGTGTGAACAAGGAAGTGAAAATATAATGAAGATTAGAAACAGCTCAATTGTTCCTAAGTTTACAAGGCATCCTTGTATACCTGAAGCAAAAACATACACAGAAAAATGATCACAATGTGAAAGCACTGATACAGAAACAAATTTAGAAGAAAATTGACTTCTTACCACATGTAACAAGAGATGTCACATTCAGAAAATCTCATACATTTTGAAGATGGAATGGCTTGTTGTAGAGAAAAGAAATTAAACATGTTAAAAGTGTGTAAAGGGAACAAACAGGCTGTGTTTAAATTGGCAAATAAGGACAGGAAACATATCCTGGTGTCTCAACAGTTTGTTGTGGAAGATTTGTAAGGTACGAAACAATATTGTTTAGTGTATTCTTTATGGAATGTACTAGTCAAACTGGCAAAACTAATGCGTGAAGTTCTTTTTTCTGGATCTTGCCTTATCTTGGATAAAAGAAACATCATTGAAATCCAATTCACCAGGATCAAAAGACAAGGAGAAATATAAAGCGCTGGAGTGACTCAACGGGTCAGGCAGCATCTATGAAAAAACATGGATAGGTGACATTCTGGGTTTGGGTCCTTCAAAAGAACAAGATTAGACAATAGACAATAGGAGCAGGTGTAGGCCATTCGGCCCTTCGAGCCAGAACCACCATTCAATATGATCATGGCTGATCATCCACAATCAATACTCCTTTCCTTCCTTCTCGCCATATCCACTGACTCCGTTATCTTTAATAGCTCTATCTAACTCTCTCTTGATTCTAATGTAAGAAACAAATACTTGGTCGGTTTTATTTACTGGTTGTTACAAGATAGCCTAGATAGAGTCATCGAGTGATACAGTGTGGAAACAGGCCCTTCGGCCCACCTTGCCCACACCGGCAAACATGTCCCAGCTACACTAGTCCCACCTACCTGCATTTGGTCCATATCCCTCCAAACCAGTCCTATTCACATGCCTGTCTAACTGCTTCTTAAATGTTGGGGTAATCCGTTCTTCAACTACCTTCTCTGGCAGCTTGTTCCATACATCCACCACCATTTGTGTGAAAAAGTTACCCCTCAGATTCCTATTAAATATTTTCCCCTTCTCCTTAAACCCATGTTCTCTGGTCCTGATTTACCAAATCTGGGCAAGAGATTCTGTGCATCTACCCAATCTATTCCTCTCATGATCTTATACACCTCTATAAGATCAACCCCCATCCTCCTTCCCTCTAAGGAATAGACTCTCAGTTGACTCAACCTCTCCCTATAGCTCAGATCCTCTAGCCCAGGCAAAATCCTTGTAAATCTTCTCTGTACCCTTTCAAACTTGACAACATCTTTCCTATAACAGGGTGCCTTGAACTGAACACAATACTCCAAAACTGGCCTCACCAACATCTTATACAACTGCAACATGACCTCCCAACTTCTGTACTCAATACTCTGACTGATGAAGGCCAATGTGCCAAACGCATTTTGATCACCCGATCCACCTGCGATGCCACCTTCAGGAAACTATGCACCTGCACTCCTAGGTCCCTCTGCTCTACACTCCCCAGAGCTTTACCATTCACTGTGTAGGCCCATGTTAGACTTCCTAAAATGCAACACCTCACATTTTTCTGCATTAATTGCCATCAATCATTCCTCAGCCCACCTGGCAAATTGATCAAGATTCTGCTGCAATTGTTCACAACCTTCTTCACTATATGCAAAACCACCCACGTTTGTATCATCTGCAAACTTGCTAAACTTACCGTGTTTATATCATCTGCAAACTTGCTTATACCATCCAAATCATTGATAGAGATGAGAAACAGTAACGGGCCCAGCACCGATCCCTGAGGCACACCACTAGTCACAGGCCTCCGGTCTAAGAAGCAACCTTCCACCATCACCCTCTACTTCCTTTCTTAAAGCCAATTTTTAATTGATTTAGCTATCTCTCCTTGAATCCCATGCGATCTAATCTTCCAGAGCAGCCTACCATGAGGAACCTTGTTGAATGCTTTACTGAAGTTCATATATACAACAAATACAGATGCTGGAATCTTATGCAATGAACAAACTGCTGGGATTTCTCAGCGGGTCAGGCAGCATCGAAAGGTTCCCCACTGGAAACACCATCTGCCTATTTCTCTCCTCAGATGCTGTCTGAACTGGCAAGTTCCACCAACAGTTTAACAAACATTTAATGGTAGGCTTTCTTTGTCATATTTACAGAGGTTACAATTCTAAAAAAGTAATTAATATTGAATTCTCTCTGCAGAAGGCAGCCGACAGAAGATTATTTTAAATTATGTTGCAAATTTTGAAATTATTTGAAGTGTTTAAGCTCGAGCAACAACTCATGTTCCTTCTTGGCACATTCAAGCACTCGGGGCTTGAGAGCAAGTTCAATAATTTCAGCTCAACAACTATTCTAGTGGTGCATCTCACATTTCCAACTCTCTAAGATTGTTATAAAAATCAAGATGCTGCAAATACTGTAAATTAAAAATCTGGAGCAGGTTATTTCAGCATTTGTGGAGGGAGCAAAGTAATCAACAGCCCAGGTTCAGCCCAGCCTAACACTTAGCAGGTTATTTCAGCATTTGTGGAGGGAGCAAAGTAATCAACAGCCCAGGTTCATGAACTATCATCACGTCCCGAAAAATTGAAAACAGAAATAAGTGTGTAATACGTTTGATTTTCACCCTTTTCTAATAATTCACATTTCATTGATCCCCTTGTGATTTTCTTTTGTTTTAATAACCATTTTAAAGCTAGGATCACCACAATTTATGTCATTTATTCCCTCTCTCTCTCTCTGCCTCCACAAGACTATGAAGCTTCCAGTTTGTTCTCTCCACCCTATTTTCTTCAAATTTCCACTGCTAATGTTTTAACTTTCTTACTTCTGATGAATGGTAACAGTACTGTAACTGTACCCTTTTCCTGTCTCCTCAGGAGTATCTGACCTGTCAAATTATCTCTGGAATTTTCTGATTTATTTATTATATTTAATTATTATATTAAAAAAACCCACGTATCTCAAGTTTAAGTTCAAGTTGAACTTGAACGAAGAATAAGATGACTGAACTTTATTGCTCTTCCCTCACAGTGGGAGACATTGATTCTGCTGTGTGGGGATGTTCATGTTAAATTTTATCGTGTATCGTGTTCTTTTTATTCGTATGGCTGTATGGTAACTCAAATCTCACTGTACCAATTGGTGCATGTGACAATAAATGTAACTTGAACTTGAACTATTTTAATGTATATTTGTTGTCCTTGTTGTGTATAACACATCTACTAAGTTGTGTAAGGAAGAACTGCAGATGCTGGTTTATACTGAAAATGGACGTAAACTACCAGAGTAACTCAGTGGGTCAGGCATCATCTCTGGAGAAAAGGAATAGGTGGCCATTTGGTGGGAATCCTTCATCAGACATGTGCCATCAATCTGAAGAAGGGTTTCAACTCAAAACACCACCAATTCCTTTTCTACAGAGATGTTGCCTAATCCGATGAGTTACTCCAGCATCATGTGTCTATCTTTTATCAATTAGACTGTGCTGTTCTATGTAAAGCTGCAGCAACTGAACATTTCATTGGAGACACAATGGATTGTGAATGCTGGAAACTTCATTGAAATCTGGTATTTCATTGTTCTGCTTCAAATGCATATGACAAATAAACACTCTTGACGTTTAAAAAGAGAAATGACTTGGACCTTGGCATTCTCATTATAGAACATTCATATGTAAAAGAGGTCAAACTGTTGTTTAATCAGTCCCTAATATAGTGGTTAAAGGGATAATGGATGTAAGGTTTTGAAAATCTGAAATCAAAATAAACCAATGAAATGGAAACATTACAGTTGCTTTAATCTTGAACAAAAGGAAACTGCGAGGGAAACTCAATGTGTCAGGCAGCATCTGTGAAGGATAATGGACAAATGAAGATTCAGGCCAGTACCCCTCTTCAGTTGATCAAAATTCATCCGGTACCAATGATTTAAGGCTGGCTGTAAGAATGAAAGGAAGTACTGCTAATGTTGCTTAACAAATAACTACTTCCCATACTTTGCCTAAAGTTGTCAGCATCGTTATTATTAATAACAAGTTCAACATTGTCATAATAATTTTTATTACAAGTAGCAATAGTCTTCTGCATAAATTCTTTGCATTTTTGAATTTTAGCCTCTGGAAATGTGTAGCATAAAAATGAAGTTTGCCTGAATAGAAATCTTGTTTACATGGTTGATGATTGTCACAATATAATTGAAAAACTTGTACATGGAATAACTGATAATGTTTGGTATTTTTAATGGTTGTGTAGTTGTGTTTAATGTCCCTGTACAGCTCCAGCAAGTAATACTTCCATTGTTCTGGTCCCAGTGCATTTGACAATCAAGACCTGTTATTCTTGACATGGAGATGTCCTAAATCCTGTTCACTGTATATATAGTAATCTGCAATTGGGCAAAGTTAATAAAGCCAGCCTCATCGGGTAGAGTCATACAGCATGGAAACGGGCTCTTTGGCCCAACTTGTCCATGTTGACCAAAATGCCTCATCTACGTTAGTCCCATTTGCCCACATTTGGTCCATATCTTCTAAACCTGTCCTATCCATGTACCTGTCCAAATGAACAGTATTTAAAGTTTGTTGGCTGGTTTCAGCCTAATGCCATCAGTGACTTAATTACAGAGTTAATCTACTTGGTTACCTTTATCAGACATTTTTACATATAGACATAAAACTCAGATAATTCTGAAATTTATGATGCA
Organism: Raja brachyura; assembly: GCA_963514005.1. The sequence goes on along the minus strand of OY740781.1, from coordinate 45,734,272 downwards.
GAAGTCGTATCAGTATTTATATCAGTGTCTTCACTGGTCTTTGGGTTATTTCTGATCAAATTCTCAACCGAGCTTATTTGACTTCATTAACACATAGAAATCATGAGAAAATAAGCAAATATGTTAATACATTATTATGAATTTTAATTTTATCTTTTTGACTGACTGGTCTAAACATTTTTATCAAATTAGCTGCTAATTTTATATTTATTTAAGTATGATTTAATGATCAAACTGGCAAACAGGCTTTTCATTAATGGCCGGTCTCTGATCAGTGCAAGCATAAGAACACTGCCATTTGTTTTCAGTTAACTTGATTTGAATCATTATATTAGTAGTACTTTCAAATGGTACCTTTTTAATTGTGTTGGTAAATTGGACCAATATTCATTTACCCATTTGTAAAATGCCTCCAGCCAATGAATCAATCTTGATGCCAGCAAAGACAGAGAAGAACAAATAAATATATAATCCTGAGAATTTTTCTACTAACACTTTCCTCTGCCTAGCTGGTCCTCACACTCACCAAGTTCTCCTTTGACTCCTTCCTTCCACCTCCTCCAAATGAAGAGTGTAGCCATGGGCACTCGCATGGGCCCTAGCTATGCCTGCCTCATTGTAGCGTATATGTCGAACAATCCCTGTTCAGGGAGTACACTGGCGATATCCTCAGCTCTATCTCAGCTACTGTTGACGACTGCATTGGGGCTACCGCCTTAACCCATGCATAACTCATGAATTTCATTAACTCCATTATCAATTCCCATCTTGCTCTCAAATTCACTTGGACCATCTCCGACATCTCCCTACCCTTAAAATAAAAGGGTCTGATGAAGAGTCTCAACCCAGAACGTCACCTATTCCTTTTCTCCAGAGATGCTGGCTGACCCGCTGAGTTACTTCAGCATTTTATGTCTATCTACGGAGAGTTTTTTCATTATTTTGTATTTCGTGCACAAATTAATCTTTGTAACCACTGTTCCTTAGAACTAGGAGTCTATGGCAATATGATATAAAATTAAACTAGACTTGGCTGAACTGTGGATGATGGTCAGAAGGTCAATATTTCCATGCAGGTTGGATGTTTGTTTAATAAACTGACAATGTGACAGACTTTCAAAATATTGGCAATGCAATAAAAAAAATTACACAGAGATTTGTTGTTTTCATTTTATATATCAAAAATGCCACATAAAAGCCCTTCATAAATACAGTTAAATATTAAATATAAATTTGAGGAAAAAGGGAACTGAACCTTTAAGAAAGACACTTACATTTTTATTTAATAATTAAATGTATATATGGAGGAATTGTATGTGGCATATTTAGTATTAAATAAACTGTTGCACCCTTGTCTTTGTGACAAAGAACAATCTGACTGATTTTCCAGGTATATAATCTGAAAAAATATTGAAACCCTCCGAATGAAGCAGCAAGGCATTTTATTTAAGGGTGGGTGTGCTGATGTTAGAAATCACTAAGTCAGTGATTTTTCATTTTACCTCGTAGATGCAGACTGACCTGTAACGTATTTTACAGCATCCCCAGCTGCCATTTCAGATTTACTCTATCTGCACATTTCCTTTCCTTTTTTTTGGAAGACAGGCAGATATCGTCTGCAATTAATCAAAGCTAACCCACCGTGAAACATTCTTGCAGTCAAAAACTCATCAATCAAATCTTATTTTCACAGGTAACAAGGCAGCCTCTTGGGTACCAAGCTCACAACTCTCCACCTGTCAGTCTGGTAAACAGGACTCCTTGTTGAGATAGACATCTCAGATAATAGCTCTGACGCTTTCTTGCAGTAGCCAACTCACATATCTGTCTAAAGAAACAATCAAACCATTTGTGCTGACAGCAGACTGCCTACAGGCAACTACATAATAGCCGGGGATGTGGATTTTTTTTTTACCTTGTTCCAGTACAAAGAAACAAAAACAGCAGACAAACTCTCCCAGATTGCAGTTTCAGGGCCATTTTAAAGTTGCCTCAAAATTGGCAAGCTACCAAAACAATAACAAAAATGTAATGTGGAAATGCTTACTATGTGAAAAAAGATGAATCACCTCATTCATCACAGACACTACCTCCTTAGTGATGATAAAAATTAGTCCCATTCTTCCTTAAGCAATATTTACACTTCACCCCAGCACAATGCCGTAATTGGTCTTTTGTTGCAGCTGAATATTATGTCCCTCCTTAAATATAACACTTTATTTTTTTACATTCCTCAGATGAGACAGATTCTGAGTCATCAATAATGGCAATGAAGGAACAGGCTGTTTGGCAAATAGCTCTTTGCTTGGTTTCTGATGAAAAGAGCCACAAGCTTTGTTCCAATGCACTCCCTTTTCCCCACATTCACTTGAACTTAGCTATTTCAAGTTTAATTTTGTAAGTTCTGAGGCTGAATATTCAACCATAATAGTTCATATTTTATTAAAGCAATCCTGATTCTGTTTCATCCTTTAAAAAATAAATGTTGAATCAAGATGTTTGCAACTTTAATGTGCAGTACCTGTAGAATTTATCCTGCATCCTCATAACTATTGTATGATTTTTTTTATTTTAGACTCTATATCAGATTCCTTCTATAACTTGAATGGGAGTCTCACTGAATATACTTGAGAGAAAAACTCAAAATCTTTGTTCCCATTATTAGAGGAAATGTTTTGTAAGGTTAAGAGGACAAGATAGGAATGATTCCTCTTGGTTTAGGGTCTCTGATTTCTGCTTCATGGAGGATTTGGCATCCTAACATAACATGGAGAGGAAGATCCATTGAGAGATATAGTGGTGTGCAAAGGTAGAAGAAGGCCCTACACTGGGTCACTGTTAACGATACAACTTTATTTATCCCAGACGGATTTTGGTCTGCCAATGATCAAAATATACAGTTACAAGGCATTGAAAGTGCCATGTGCATTATAATAATAATAATGAAATGTATAATTTACCTGCATAGAGCAGCCTAGATTTCCAAATAGCTGGATGGATGCACCCACGCCATAATCTTGATGAGACAAGCAGTACTTTCCCTTCTTTTAACATTATTACACAAATGCAGCTAAACAAAGGATGGTGAAATGGTGAAAGCCAATGGAGCCCCTTCTTGGACAAGGGATGCATTTACTAATAATGAATGAGCCAAAGAATGGCCATGGTAGTGTTATATTCTGTGTCTGCTAAGCTATGTGTAGAACGAGAGGGGAAGTGAAGAGGAACAAGTGAAGTGAAAAGACTGACAGACAACGTAAATACTGTACATGTAGTAAATGAGACTAGGATTGCAGCTAACATAAAAGGACATTTTAAAATCTTCTGGCAACATACAAATTGCAAACAGGTAATAAGATAAACAGATAAATAACGGCAGAGACCTAGGCTCATTCCTTACTATAGGTATTGTCTGTACGGAGTTTGTACATTCACCCAGTGACCATGTGGATTTTCTCTGGGTTTGCTCTGGTTTCTTCCAACACTCCAAAGACATACAGGTTTGTGGGTTAATTGCTTTTGATTTTTAAATTGTAAATTGTCCCCAGTATGTAGGATAGTGCTAGTGTATGGGGTGATTGCTGATCGGCGCAGACTAAAGTAAAGTCCAAAGAGATAGATAGTAACCTATTAGGCACAAAAGCTGGCAAGTGCTTAGAGACATAGGCAAAGCCAGTGTCAGTTTTTCCAAAGGTAAGGTACACCAACAAAATATTGAGCCAGCACCGCCATTCAATATGATCATGGCTTACCATCTAAAATCAGTACCCCGTTCCTGCTTTTTCCCCATATACTTTGGTTCCTTTAGCCCCAACAGCTAAATCTAACTCCCTCTTGAAAACATCCAGTGAAGTGGCCTCCACTGCCTTCTGTGACAGAGAATTCCACAGATTCACAACTCTCTGGGTGAAAAAGCTTTTCCTCATCTCAGTCCTAAATGGCCTAGCCCTTATTCTTAAACTGTGACCCCTGGTTCTGGACTCCCCCAACATTGGGAACATTTTTCCTGCATCTAGCCTGCCCATTCCTTTAAGCATTTTATATGTTTCTATAAGATCCCTCTCATCCTAAATTCCAGTAAATACAAGCCCAGTCAACCCATTCTTTCATCATATGTCAGTCCCACCGCCCCGGGAATTAACCTGGTGAACCTGTGCTGCACTTCCACAATAGCAATAATGTCCTTCCTCAAATTAGGAGACCAAAATTGCACACAATACTCCAGGTCTGGTCTCACTAAGGCCCTGTACAACTGCAGTAGGATGTCCTTGCTCCTAAACTCATATCCTTTCGCATTGAAGGTCAACATGACATTAGCTTTCTTCATTGCCTGCTGTACCTACATGTTTACTTTCAGTGACTGATGTACAAGCACACCCAGCTCTCATGCACCTCCCCTTTTTGCAATCTGACACCATTCAGAAAAAAATCTGCCTTCCTGTTCTTGCCATCAAAGTGATAACCTCACATTTATCCACATTATACTGCATCTGCTATGCATCTGCCCACTCACCCAACCTATCCAAGTCACCGTGCAGCCTCATAGCATCCTCCTCGCAACCAACCAGCTTTGTGTCATCTGCAAAGTTGGAGATGTCACATTTAATTTCCTCGTCAAAATCGTTAATATATATTGTAAATAATTGGGGTCCCAGCAACGAGCCTTGCGGCACCCCATTAATGAAAATGTAACACCCTTGTTCAAGAAGGCACAATATGATCCAGGCAAGTATCTAAGATATCTGGTATATGTATTTGTCGCTCAAAGTTATTGAACTGAAGGCCCAGCTGCAGACACTGTACATATCAGGGATAGAAAAATAGTTATCTGGATACCCTGTCCCAGGGCACAATCATAATTTAGTTCATAATTTAGTTTAGTTTATTGTTACATGTACTGAGGAACAGTGAAAAACGTTTGTTGCGTGCTAACCAGTCAACGGAAAGACAATACATGATTACAATTGAGCCACCCACAGTGTAGAGATACATGATAAAGGGAATAACGTTTAGTGCAAGGTAAGGTCCTATTGAAGATAATCTGATTAACGAGGCTCTGAGGCTAATTTACCATAACACTGCCATCCTGGAAGTTATTCACATGAAGGCAGCAACAATGGGAGTGACACAGTGTTCTGTGAAAGGATATGTTTTTGGGTGAAAAAGGCTGAGTGGAGCCTTGGAATCCTGAATATTTAATATGTAACTGTTTAACAAAGTTTGTAATGGTTTGGACTAGGATATGTACATGCCTCTAATAAAAGTTAACTGTAAAAAAAAAGAAAAAGGCTGAGTGGAGACCTATTAGAAGTACATAGGATTATGAGAACCCCAGATAGGCTGGATAGGCAAAATTCTTTCACCAGAGTTAGGAGTATCAAAAACAGGAGAGCATGTTTGCAACAAGGGGGGTGGGAGATTTTAAGAGGGTTTGAGGTATAGGTTTCTTTACACATAGGTTTGTTGATAGCTGGAATGCACTGCCGGAGGATGTGGTTGTCTCAATTACTTTAAAACATAATACCGGTAATTGTTTTCTGATACCCCCACATCCTCCAAATAAGCAAATCATAGAAGAATGCAATTGTAATGTTAATACACTCGTCACGTTGTATTTTAATGTTTTGGATGAGAGACCAAACCATCCAAACAAAGGCAAAATTAAGAAAGAGACTTTACATACGAAGAATGAGGAGATATGTACCTCAATTAAAAAGCAGAACATCAAAGATAATAATCTCTGAAGTTACATAGAAATTAGCACTAATCAAATGACATTTGAGGAATTAGTCTCTGGCTCAAAGACTGGTGGGTTAGGGGTTGTTTTTGGTTCATGGGGCACTGGAATTAATACTGTGGAAAATGGAAGCTGTTCCTTTGGGACAGTCAACACCTGAACCATGCAGGGACTTGTGATCTGTGAGCCACATAATTAGGGAAATGAACAGGATTTTAAACCTGCAGCTGGCAGGATATCAAAGTTGCAAAGAAATCAAAGAATGGAGACACAGCTAAAGAGAAAGTTATTAATATGAAAAATGATAAACAGCCTGTATTAGGAAAGGAAAACAAGTTCAAATCAATAGATGAAGCCACAGCTTATTAAAACAAATTAATACAAGAACAACATTAAAGATTCTGAAATTTGCCATATGAAACAAAACAAATGAAGTAAGTTTAAAAATAGAAACAAATAAATCTGATCTGATAGCTGTAATGGAGACATGGCTGCAGAATGGCATATATTGGCACCTTAATGGTGAAGAATACATGACAATTAAGAAGGACATGAGGCTGGTAAAATGTGGAAGAGTAGATATGTTAAAAAATGAGGGGGTTGTCTTAGCGCAGCACAGAAGAAAGTTCAGGAGGCCAGGATGTAGGATAGAATTGATTAAAAATATAAAGGCAAACCATCACTTTTGGTGGTTCTGTAGAGACCCACAATTAACCACATAAATAGGCAGTGCACAAAGAAATGAGGAATATACAGCGATAATCATGGTGAATTATGTCTACAATGGAAAAATCTAATGGGCAAAGGTGGCCAAGATTACGTCAATAGTATGTTTTCAACATCGTGTGCTTAAAACTTTATATTCTGAAGCCAACTAGAAAGCAGGCCAAACCAGACTTGTTATTGGTCAATGAGTCAGGATTAATCAATTACTTCATTGTGAAGATGCCCTCAAGGTAGAAAAAATAATAAAATGACTGATTTTTACATTCAGTGTGAATCCACGACTGGCATTTTAAACATACATAAGGGTAAATATGAGCGCATAAAAACAGAACTGACCAAAATAAACTGTCAAATAAGTTACGGGATCGGTCAATCGAGAAGTAGTGGCAGACATTGAAATGGTTTTTCAAAATGCTCAGAGTAGCATTCCAATGAGAATGGATAGTTCCTGTAGGGACAACTGCCATCAATGCTAGACTTAAAAAATATCAGGTAGACACAAAATGCTACAGTGACTCAGCAGGCAGCATCTCTGGAGAGAAGACAATAGACAATATGATCATGCTGGTCATCCTTAATCAGTACCCCGTTCCTGCCTTCTCCCCATATCCCCTGACTCTGCTATCTAGCCTTATCTAGCTCTCTCTTGAAAGTATTCAGAGAACTGGCCTCCGCCTGAGGCAGAGAATTCCACAGACTCACAACTCTCTGTGTGAAGAAGTGTTTCCTCGTCTCCGCTCTAAATGGCAATTGATGATGTTTCGGGTCGAGACCCTTCTTCAGACAGATGTCCTCATTTCGAGTCGAGACCCTTCTTAGCATATTGTTGGGCATAAATAATGACAATCAGAAGATTGGGCAGAATTATTTATTGCAGCAAAGGAAAATATTAATAGATTAAAAAGGTCGAAAAATAAGAGGAGGTGGCAAAACTTGCTTGAAATTTAAAAATAAGTTTTGTTTTAGTTTAGTTTAATTTAGATATGTGGTGCAGAAACAGGCCCTTCGGCCCTCCGAGTTGGTACTGAATTGTGATCCCCGCACACTAATGCTATCCTGCACACACTAGGGACAATTTACCATTTTACCAAGCCAATTAGCCTACAAACCTGTATGGCTTTGAAGTGTGGGAGGAAACTAGAGCACCCGGAGAAAATCCACGCAATTCACGGGGAGAACGTACAAACTCCATACAGATAGCACCTGCAGTGCCGATTGAAACCTGGTCTCTGACGCTGTAAGGCAGAACACTACCATTGCTCAACCATACCGTACAGGTAATGAAAGTTTCTTCAGATACGAAAAGAGAAAATAATTAAGAAAATGACCATTCGTCCTACAGAAGATGAGCATGTGAATTATGGAAATAAAGAGATGACAAATGAATTAAGCAGGTAATTTGCATCAGTCTTCAGTACAGAATGACAAATAA